>CM076710.1:52895000-55395000 GCA_038501285.1 Penstemon eatonii
CAACAATAACGAATAATGTACTTAACCAACATTCTAATTGCATGTGAAAGGTGGACGATGAAAATTAAAAATATATACTATTATATCAAATATTATCCGGATGCGGATCTTTAACTGATCGGATCAGCCTAGATCCATATTCGCTCCATATAATTTGGATTACGGATCTTCTTAATCGGATCAACTTTATCGAATCTCTAGTCGGACAATTATCCTAATAAATCGGACCGAATTCGGATCGGATCCGGATTAAAATCCGCCCCATTGACAACCCTAATTGAAGCTCTCTCGTGAATTTTGTGTTTGCCCCCACTTTTTTTTTTTTAATTACTTGTGTGATTTTGTAACAGCAAAAATTCATGTATTTTCATAAGGAAAAAAATCTAGTTTTTGCAAAAGCAATTATTCTATAATCATATTACAAAATAAATATCATAAAATTATTTCTCAATCGCTAGGCCAAATTCAAACAGAGAAAAATGATTGAAACTCTAATAGTTGGGAGAATTATTTAAGAATGTTGGTTCAACTCTAAGTAATTTCGGTTTCCATGTAATTTAATAGTAGTATTTGGTGATTGATTTTCTTTGTGATTTGATTGTAATTCAACGAATTTTTGATTATGTGATATAAATTAATGGTATTAATGTTATTGGGAAATCTCTTATATTAAGTATGTTGAATTAGTTGTATATATTTATGTTTATAATCCTATATTTACTTTGCTGATTTAGTGTAATTTGTATCGCACAAAAAGTGGATCACACCTTTCTAATTAATGGTATTAATGTTATTGGGAAATCTCTTATATTAAGTATGTTGAATTAGTTGTATATATTTATGTTTATAATCCTATATTTACTTTGCTGATTTAGTGTAATTTGTATCGCACAAAAAGTGGATCACACCTTTCTAGCCTTAGACTTAGCCTAATGTATTTAATCATAGCTTTGTGTATATATATTGCAGAGCACTAATGAATATACATCAATTTTTCCTCCAATGTTCATTTAATTAAATATTATTTAAGATGGTATCAGAGTCAACTTACTGCACTGTCACTAGTTATCCCAACAGCCTTATCAAATATCAAAAATCATGACAGATAGTAAACAAACATCAGTACATAAACTCATTTCCAAAAGTCCTAACACCACAAGCGTCACTACTTCCATGGATTTATCCAGTCCATATTTTGTCCCTCATTCGGATCGGTCACATGCTTGTCCCAACAAAACTGAATGGATCCAATTATCCTTCATGGAGTAAATCCATGATTCATGCTCTTACAGCCAAAAAGCAAAATTGGTTTTATTGATGGATCTATCAAGCCACCATCTGCTACAGAAAATCCAACTGAGTATGATCTATGGAATCAATGCAACTCCATGCTTTTATCATGGTTCATACATGCAGTGGAACCAGATCTGGCCAAAAGAGTTATTCATGCCAAAACATCTCATCAAGTGTGGACAAATTTCAAGGACCAATTCTCACAGAAAAATGCACCAGCAATATATCAAATTCAAAAATCACTAGCCTCTTTGTCACAAGGCACAATGAATGTTTCAACATATTACACAGAACTCAAGAGTCTTTGGGATGACTTAGATACATATCGACCTATCCTTACCTGCAATCAGATGAACACACAGTGAACAAAGAGAAGAGGATCGAATGATCCAATTCCTTATGGGCCTGAATGACACTTATAATGTTGTTCGTAGCAACATCCTAATGATAACTCCGCTGCCTAATGTTCGCCAAGCCTATTCTCTCATCATTCAAGATGAAATGCAACGACAAGTGGTATATGATCATACAACTGAAAAAACTTTTCCATTGTTGCTGCAGTTAAAAATCGTTCTAATAACTTCTCAAATAAATCAAAGGGCAAACATTGTGAACATTGTAAAAAAGATGGTCATACAATTGAAAATTGTCACACTTTAATATTTCATTGCAAATATTGTGATAAAAGAGGACATACTGATGATAGATGCAGGTACAAAAATGGCACATGGACGAATAATCGACAAAATCAATCACAACAACAACATGGATTTCAAAGGAACTCATTTTTTGCTACTAATGCTACAGATTCGCAGGATTCCATCAAAACAAGCCAAATTTCAGATCCAATTAATGTATCAGAAGGATTTTCCAGCGAGCAAATCCAACAGCTTTCTCGTGTCTTATCAATGATAAACCCAAGTCATAGTACTGGTAAGAAAAAAACTTATGCAAATGCAATAGGTTGGTATTTGTTATACGATGCTTCTATCAATTCTATATTTACTAAACCTTGGATTTTGGATAGTGGAGCCACTGATCATATCACATCTGATTCTACACTTTTGACTAAAACACAATCTTCATCGATACCTATCGTTAATTTACCAACTGGATCTACAGCCTCAATAACTTCAACTGGCACTATATCTTTAAATTTTGATATCACATTAAATGATGTTTTTTGTGTTCCTAGTTTTCGCCTAAATCTGATTTCTGTGAGTAAAATTACAGCTGCCTTAAACTGTTGTGCCAATTTTTCCCCACATTTTATGTCTTGCTGGACTTGGCTACGGGGAAGATGATTGGCTCGAGTAAACAACAAGATGGTCTTTATTACATGCCTCCATTGCAAAGAACACCAATATGTCATCAACCATCACATCCTAGTAGCTTATGGCATATGCGCCTTGGATACCCATCACCACTTCGTCTCAAATTAGCTTCTTCATTAATTTCTTCAAATAATAATATATCTTATGATAATGACTGTACTGTTTGTCCCATGACAAGACAAACAAGACCTCCATTTCCATTAAGTTTTATATCAACTCATGCTTCTTTTGACTTATTACATTGTGATATATGGGGTCCTCACAAAGTTCCCACTCACTCACATGCACGATTTTTCCTCACAATTGTAGATGACTTCACAAGGTGTACTTGAATATTTCTTATGCAACACAATTGTGAAACTCAAAACATTTTAAAACCTTTCATTGAATTTGCTCATACTCAATTTCATGCTTATGTCAAAGCAGTCAGAGTTGATAATGGTTCTGAATTTTTACCTATGAGAAGCTTTTTTTTAGATCTAATGGCATTGAATATCAACGCACTTGTGTTTACACTCCACAACAAAATGGACTTTTCGAGAGAAAGCATTGTTGGTCCCAAGTGGTCAGATGAGGTCTAGAGGGGGGGGGGGTGAATAGACCTCTGAAAATTTTAGACTTAAAAACTTTTTAGTCTTCTGTCAGCAGACTAAGCTGATGAAGAACAGTAAGATAACTATGCTGATCGTGAACAAATCTTGAACAGCAGAGTGACCACTCTTCTTACAGTTTACTTAGCTGATTTTAATGAAAATCAGTTTTATCAAGAGTATACTTGCAGCGGATGTTTAGAAAGTGTTTTTCACAAGTAGACTAAGTCCTTAAAAAGATTTTATCCCCAGTTTTAAAACTCCTTATAAAATCTTTTGATAATTCAAAGTGTTGAAATATGTAAGGTTCAAAATATGCAAGAAAACTTAAAAGCAAGATAACACAAAGAATTTTTATAGTGGTTATATGGATAAAAATCCATTAGTCCACTCTTCCAGATCACTTAGATTCTGGGTTATACTATAATCACACAGATTACAATATTTCTCCACTTATACCTAGACAACAAATGAAAAGGCTATAAGCTCACAATAGGAATTCACTCAGAAAACCTATCCTCTAAAGTAGAATCACACACAAAGATGGATTTTAACTTCGCACAACACTCAGCTAATACAAAACACTCAGATTGTATTTTTCTGTTTTCTTCAACTGGGTTTCAATCAACAGATGACTTCCACCAGACGAGTGAGATGTTCGAGCTTCTTGAGACTTAGAAAACTTTCTGCTTCGAATGCGAAATCTCAGATGTTGTTGTTGTGTATTTTCTCACTTCGAAATCAGCTCTATTTATACTTGGATTTGAAATTATGACCGTTGAAGGAGATCAAATCTCAAATCCATAGCCTTAGCCCAATTCCAGAACGGCTACCTGATATAGTCCTTTTTCTGCTGTACTTTCCTGTAGCTGCATTAAATGCACTCTGCTGATCCGAGAGTAAATTCAAATCATTTGCCATTACTACCCTTCTCTTCCAGCATTTATTACACCCGGTGCATTTATTACCGTTGGACTCTTCTCATGATCTCTTCTACTCTGCTGATCAAGGCAACTCTGCTGATAGATACTCTGCTGATCAAATACTGAACTAATCTGATTTGAGTCAGCTGATGGTCTACCCTTCTGATTGTTGTTTCAGCATGAGATCACTAGTCTTCTGGGCTTTGAACTTTGAACTCTTCTGATGTCTTCTTTCACTTTTTCAAAATTCTTCTAAGGGAACTAAGCTTTCCATACTTAGCTGATTCTGATGTTTTGGAAATCATCAAAACCATCCCTTAATTACTTATCTTCTTTGCACTCTATCTTCATCTTCCTCCAACAATTTCCCCCTTTTTGATGATGACAAAACTTCAGCTAAGTACCTGTACCTAACCTAAAGTTTTCATCCTCAAAAATTTCTGAGATAGAAATAGTCTGTTGGATTTAAACTTGCAATTTTATAGATATTGAAAAGATTACAGATTACAAGTTTGAGAAATGAAAAGTACAAAATGATAAAAGATTACAAGGATTTTAAAACATAAATGAACTAGTCTAAACTAGTCTTCTTCCTTCTTCTCTTCTTCTGTTTCCTTGTCTTCTTTTTCAGATTCTTCCTCAGATGGTTTGGAAGTTTCGGCTTCCAACTCTTCAAAGAACCTTTTGCTCAGCAGCTCTATCTTCTTATACTTGACATCAAGATCAAGCTGTTCTTCAGCTGAGTCCTTAGCAGCAGCTATTTCTTTATCAGACATAGCTTTTGCTTCAGCTTTAGTTTCATCAGCTTCACTTTCTTCTTCTGTGATCTTCTCATCTGTTGGTCTGCTTGTGCCTTCATTTTCTTCATTAGCTCCAACTTCTTCAGCAGCAGATTCTTCCAACACTTCAGTTTCTTCAGCTTCAGCACCATCTAGTCTGTCTTCGATTTTATAAAAAGAAGTTCCAACTCTCTTCTGTCCAAATACCCTATCTTCCCCTTTTTTGTCATCATCAGCAGGGTTGACTGGATATTGTGGTAAGACTGGTGTAATTTGAAGTGAATCACAAAGAAGCTTGATGTTTTCTTTTTTTGACATTAATTTGAGCTTGTTGAGTTAGTTGATTGGCCTCAAAAGCTTTCATTCTTTTGAGCATATCTTCTCCTTGATCACCCAACTGAATTTGAGTTCCCAAAATCCAATTAGATGAAGCAGTGAAGTCTTTCATCATATTTTGCATAACTTCATCTTCTGCTTGAATAGACATCTCAACTGTTTCTTCAATCTGTCTCCAACCAGCAGTAGTGCTCTGAGTCCTTCTTCTGATAATGTCCATTTCTTGACAAACAGATTTGACATCCTTAGCAGTATCTTCTATCAGATAGATTGGAACAGCAGCAGCTTTCTGATTTGCAGTTAACTTCTCTTCTATTTCCTTCATCGATTTTGATATCATTTGTTGAATAGAATCCAACAATGATGGTTGTTGTAAGCTCTGAGAAGTAGAAGCAACTTCAGTTCGGATTGGAGGTAAGGCAAGAACTTCCTTTTCAATGGACTGTTCTTCTGCTTGAGTTGATTTTTCAGTTAACTGATCTGCTGGACCAGAAGCAGAGTCTTCTTTCATGGTCTCAAAAGCTTGACTAGGAGTGCTTTCCTTCTCCTTAGTCTGATCATTTTCCTCAGCATTAGCCTCTTTTTCAACAATCTGATCAGCCTGATTTGTTGTAGTTTCTTTTCCCTTTGACTCATCAGCTGGTTCAGACTTGTCATCCTTTTCTTTGTTCTGATCAGTGGGGTCAGATGTACCCTCTTTTTCCTTTTGTTGATCAGCAACATCAGCAGTGACTTCTTTCTTTTTGTCCTTGTCAGCAGGGGGTTCAACCTTCTTGATAGATTTGACAGTTTTCAGCAACCCTGCGTTATCTAGAGTAGTTCTGTGAGAAATCCAGGTGAAATCATCAATAGGAATAAATGGGGAGATTGGGTCCGTAGGTAATTCTTCAAATTGTTTAATGTTAGGACCATAGACAATCTGCTTGATATTAGGAAGAGGGATCATGGAGCTTGGTTGTCCCTTCATCTTCCTAGTCTTCTTAGCCCATAGTTCCATAGACTGAGCAATTGCCAGCTTGATGGATCTCTCCTTGAGATCTTCTGATTCAGTATACTCCTCAGGAACAGATTCAAGAATCTTCTTTGCCTCAGCCTTGGCAATGTGACTGATTCTTAATCTTAACTTATCCAGAAAGAATTCTGAGTCAAGTGCTTGAGTTAGAGATCCAGTCTCAAGCAACTTCAACACCCAGGCTTCTTCAGTAGCAAACCCTTTCCAATTTGCAGTCTGTTCTGGACTCTTGGTCAATCTGAATTATCTCCATCTGTTGTACCTTATCTTCTCTTTGTTGAACATTGTCAGATGGGTGATTCTTGCATTCTCAGCATCCAACCTTTTAAGAAATTCTTCAAAGATGTCAGGATCATCTCTGACAATCTCCAAAGCCAGTTTGACTTCTTCTCTTCTCTTTGGTTGAATCTTTGGAGCAGGCATGACTGGTGTGGGTTTGGTGGGGTCTCTTGGTTCACCAATTGTAATTCCACCAGTCTGCTTAGGACCATGAGCGTCCTTAGCACTTGCCTCAATAGCAGCAGCTAACTCAGCTGCTTCTATGGCATCCCTTTGTTCTTGAGTCATCTTGCTGGCTTCCTCTTCCAGCCTTTTGAGCTCAAGGGCTTTAAGATGATCCTCCTTAGCCTTTTCTGCAGCTTTCTTTTTCCTTTCTGCCTCATCTTGTTTCTTCTTTGCAGCAGCAGATACATAAGGAATCACAATCTTTCGAGTCCTTTGCTTCTTTGATTCAGGACTCTCAACAGCTTGAAGTGGAGTTGCAGCAACAGGAGTAGGATGCAGAAGGAGTGTTTCTCCTTCACTTGTTGTGCTAGTCTGCTGTTCAACTCTTTTCTCAGCAGACTCTCCAACAGCAGGGATTTCAGCAGACCCAACAGCAGCTTCATTTGAGGGTTCTTCAATAGTAATAGGTCTCTCTGCTGATGCTGTTGTTTCCCTTACTGTTTCTGTTGTTTCCTCGGAGAATGTCACTTTTCTTTTTGCTTTAGACTTAGGAATTCTCTTTGAAACTTCAGGTTGATGCTTAGCTTGGGGAGGTCCCCTTGCTTCTCTTTTTGTTCTCATTCTCTTCAGTCTTTGAAGAGGAACTTCTTCTTCTGATTCAGTTCTTTCAGGAGAGGAACCTGTCTCCATTTGTTCAATCTCCTTGGTGAAGTCATCAATCACCTTTTCAGGGATTACAACTTCAGGTTGTACTGATCCAGCTTTAACAGCAGGGCTTGTTGTTTGATCAGCAGATTGGCTTGTCTGACCCTCCTTCTTGCTCTTCTTAGAAGGGGTCTTCTTAGACTTTGCAGCAGCTTTTCTTTTAGGAGCAGCCACTACTTTCCTTACTGGTTCATACAACTTGAACTCTTTGCTATCGTGGGTAGTCTTTCCACCAGCCAT
The DNA here is from genome assembly GCA_038501285.1 of Penstemon eatonii. Lineage (NCBI taxonomy): Eukaryota > Viridiplantae > Streptophyta > Magnoliopsida > Lamiales > Plantaginaceae > Penstemon > Penstemon eatonii. The sequence continues at coordinate 52,902,657 of CM076710.1, forward strand.
AGGACAGTTTCGTGACATGAACAGATGACTAAGCAAGATGGCATGCGAAGTCCTTTTGTCACTCAGCAGATCATAGACATGAGCTGCCCAGTTCACCTTCAGTCCGTAGTAGATGCAAATCATTGTGTAGTACCTCTTTCTTGGTAACCCATCTAAAGAGCCCGTACTGCAATCCAATATCTTCGCAATGATGTCTGCGAACCTTTGATACTCATCTTTTAACTGAGTCTTCATCAGAGTCCCAGTCATCTCTTCTCCCTTCTGAGCACAAATTGCCCAAAATTCATCCTCCTTTTCAGACCATAGGTCTGTTACGTTTCCTCCTTCATTTTTCAGTTTATAAACCTCACTCAAAACAGCAGCAGAGACAGCGATTTTCTTACCCCCAATGACAGCTGACATAACAGTGTCATCTTTGGTGAATTTCCTGGTCTTGTAGAAGTGATCAACATCTTCTAAGTAAACCCTGTCTTCGTGGGCTTCCAGAACTGGAACTAAAGATGCCTCTTTGATTTCTCCAAGATTGAGCGCATCAGATCAGTACCAAAAAAATGGAATTTGCTGTAGTTCAAGTACCTTCCATCAATAATCTTCTCCATTTCTGGGATTACTGAGTAGAATCTGTGAAAGCAGTAAACTTTTGAAAGAGAGATTGAGAGTTAGAGAATTTGAGATTTTGAGTGTGCGTAAGACGACTGTACTGTTCAGATCGGATTTTATACGTTTTCCATTGTTTAGGTTATCGTGATTAATCTGAGACGTTGGATCAATCTGACAGTTTATTAATCGTGTGGGTGGGAGTTGCGGATTTCAATTTTATTATTTTAATGTCAGACAGGCGGGAAACTCAATCGACACTTATCTATTACTTATAAAAGCGTGTTTCTAGAGATGCGATTTCATAACCATGCTTATATAATGTATCAGATGAGTAGAGTTTAACTTATCTGACAGACGAGCGATCTGTTATCTGATATTACTAGAGAAATGATAGAGTAGTGCCCAGCAAGCCAATATTAATTAGCTTGTTGAAGTACTATTTTCTTATGGTTAATAATTAATACGCCCGTTCATTCATAGTACGTGAAACTGAACAATGGCCAACTTCATCTCTCGCGAACTTATCTAAGCGATTGGATGAAATCCTGAGGTCACAATAGACTATGGGACGATTCACTTCAGTACTGAGTGCAATCATGAAACAGTCTCAAAGGTCGTGATCTTAAAACCGTTCCAAGTCATAGATTCCGAACGAGACGGGGTATCGTAGGAATCGCCAAGACTTGTACAAGTATGCATGATTCACATGGAGTGAATTTGTAGCGTTTCATGAGCAAGGAATTTGAGACCAGCGCATATGAGTAGGTGGTTCAATGGAGGATTGAATGCATCGAACGACCCGAACAGAGAAACCCATTGTGGAAGCGCATGACGCATATCGGTGATGGGATGTTTCTCAAGGCTTATAATAGTGTACGATTTAGTCCTTAGACTTGAGGTGCTAGGGCGAATTCGGTGCACAAGTGTGCGTACTTAGATTTAGGTACTGGTCAAGTAGCCTGGCCACGAAGTGCCTAAGTTGGGTGCGTACACGACTGTACGCGAGTGGTTAGTACTAAGAAAGGATCTATCGACTCATCCTGATAAGATGAGAGTATTTCCTGTACGTTCTTCGATAATATGTTCCTAGAAACCCATGGCCATGGTTGGTGACGAATTTGGAAGGTATTTCCAAATTTAGCAGTCACACCGGAATTATTATCCAGAATTAGAAAGTACAGTATTGAGATAATTAGAGGTGCCGATCAATTCACACACCCTAGGTCTCGATCGGGAAATCATCGTAGAAGGACCGTATGTACATGGCAATTATAAGAGGTGAGGTTCACAATAAATCAATTCACCTTTAATTGGGCTTCATGGGCTTGTGGCTAGACATCGACCATGAAGTGTGGGTACTCCGGAATTAATAGAGGATTTAATTCTAGGAGTGGTCAATTAAAAGTAGTTTAAATGATCGGAGCATTTAATTGCTCGTCAATTAAATCACGAAAGTTTTGGGCCTGCTGCCAGTTGATGGTGAACCCAGAGGGTCACACACAATACAATTGGACGGTGACTGTCTAAAAGGAAAGCAAGTGATTTAAAGTTGTTAAATCAAGATGATTGAATTATGGTATTAATTCAATTGGAGATTATTGATTAGATGACTAATTGATTAATTGATAATTAATTAATTAGAGTTATCTGATTAATTATGGAATTAATTAAAGTAGTTAATTAATTGGAAGAATAAATAATTAACCAATTTGAGTATTGGATAATTATGTGTTGATTTTGGAATTATCTAAAATTAGGGGCTAGGGGCGATTTCTAGTAGTTGAAAGGAAAAGGAGTTTTTGTTTCTTGAAAAGCAAGTTTGAAGAGATTTATCAAATCTCACATTCCTAAGTTGATAAGGAATGAAGATTTGATAAACAAGGGAAGGAGATCTTTTTAGAGAAGGACTCTTCTCCTATAAATACTCCTTCTCTTCTCTTCATTAAGATAATAACAAGTTTTTGCACAAAGTTTTAAAAACCCTAAAAGCTTTTGAGAGAAAAATATTTTGCTGAAAATTGAGTGAGAAAAATCGAGTAAGATTATTTTTCAAACAAGAAGTTTTAATTACAAAATCGCCCCATAGTTTCCGCCCCAAAACCCTAGTCGCCCAATTAGCCTTGGCCGAACCCAAATCGGACCAGATCTGAACCTGGCCGAACCCTGCTCGACCACACAAGCTCTGTGAGTCGATTCTTCCATTGTTATCTCCCGTTCCTTTGCTGACAAACCTGCGAGATCCAGTTCGTAGCCTAAGACTTGTAGGTGTCACTACAATCCGATTGGTGTGGACTAGCTTTGGAGGCGAGACATATGGATCACTCTATTTGTGGATCGAACCAAACACTTGGAGGACACGGCAACCACAACTTGGTGGTCAGGTAATTTGCGATTAACCCCCTTCGTGTTTTGTTGATGTTTGATTCATCCCTATTCGTATAATAACTATGGAGAAAGAATTCATGGGACTGTTAGGAACTCGAAAAATTTTAAAATTCCGCACTCTGTTGTATTGACAATCGAGCCCTAGCCAAGATATCCCAACAGTGGTATCAGAGCCAACTCCATATGTTTTTATACGAAAAGGCCTGAACATAATGTGTTTTCACCGTATATGCTTGATTGTATGTATGAGAACGCATGTTAATTATGTTCTAGTGATTGATTCTTGCTTGTTATGACTGGATCTATGATTGGGTAAAACTGCTTTTTTAGATCTGTGGCGAATTTATAGTTTTTCGAAAAATCAAGGCTTTTATGCAAAATCGCAAAACATGAAAATTAGGGCTGAAAATTTAATTTTCTGTTTCTGGAAATTTTTTGAAAAATCTGGGTAATTTCTGAAAATCTGATCGCACACTATTTTGGACCATTTTGCAATTTTCGAAAATTCGAGGACTGTTTTGTAATTTCCGAAACTTCAGGGGTCTGTCTGCAAATTCGAAAATTTTCTGGATTTCAAAATTTTAATTTTCTGCTCATTCTGTCCGAAAACTGTCTTGGGGGTATTTTGTAATTTTTCAAAAGTTTTGGGGTCAAAAGTGCAATTTCCGAAAGTATAGGGGCCGAACTGCAATTTTCAAAAGTTGAAAAATCAGAATCTGAAATTAAGGCAGAAAAGTTGTTTTGTTTATCCGAGAATTTATTTTGTCATAATTAGTAGTGACTAAAAAGCAAGAATCATAGGAAGTTAGTTTTAAAAGGTGTTTTAAAATTAAGATAGAAGAAAGTAAAAGTTGTTTACATGTTTCTTTGCTCTACGTGAACTGTTTACGTGGTTTTCGATCGCGACGAGCCTTGCCCTTAGGTTAGATGTGATTGGTTTAATTTAATGCACGGTTTTTATTGGGCCTGCGAGCCTGTTATTATTTTTGGGCCACTTTGAGCCTTTGTAATAGAATAGGGCTTTACTGCTTTCCTAGTTTAGGATGGAGGCCCATTTACAAGCAAGGTGGGAGCCCAAGAAGAATTGAAGGCCATGTATGCATGGTACATTGTGTAATAGCATAGGCCTATTTACAAACCCTTTAGATTGACCAATTGGGCCAACATCATTGGCTCGATGATGGCCTGCATAGGAGGCTCCCGATCGAAAACATATTGTGGTAGTATGCATGCTAGGCTTGTATGGCTTTTATTTATTAGTCGATTTATGATTGCTTGTGTGTTTGCGCGCTAGAATCTAGATCGTAAATAAAAGATAAAGCATAATTGAAGCGGTGAGATCTCGAGGAGAGTTTCTTCAAACTTTCAAAACGAAAATTCCCCTCTCGAATAAATATTAAGTCATATTGGGTTAAATTATAAAATGAGGTTTTATAAAATCCAAGCCTTCCATTAATAGGGACTAGTGTATGTTGTTTACTTATCGATAGAGGTGATCCAGAGTCTGGCACTCGAGTCGAAGAAAGGGGCAATGCACGAAATTCCTTGATTCTAGTTTTAATAAAACTTGACAAGGGTAGGGATTGGTCGGGACGTGAAGATCGACCGATAATTAGTTACGGAGAATTCATGACCGGGCCCGTTGCTTATCATGATTAATGGGTTAGACTTAACGCGTAGTAACATTTATGATGTAGCAGTGCTAGATAAATGCGAAAAACGAGGCAAAATAGCTTGAAGGTTGTGTGGTAGACACAATTGGCAATAAGTATGCCTACCTAGGGAATTAATTGTATGGCCACGAGTCGTGGGTGCAACTAATTGCTGCTGGGACGTCAAGACCTACTAGGAAATAGATTTTTCCCGAAACTAGAAAGGGTTATTGTTTCGATAAAAAATAGTGGGAGAACTTTTTCGATAAAAAGTCCAAAAATCGTTAATTATAAGTATTATTTTTAAACCTGTCTTCTTATAGTTGTCTGTTTTATTGTTAGCCATTTACCATCCACTATTCCGTTCAAAAGAGTATTAATGAATGTTAGACGCGAAAATACTTTGGGGGCTATGATGTGCTATTATCTTCAAGAAAAGACCGTGGCTGAGTTTAAGAATGTTAAAGAATATTGTTCTTACTTAACCAAGATGTTCAAAAGACTCAAAAGGCTTAGAGCCGGATTGATGCACGGAGATGAGATAGAAATTACCACGAATGGTCTTTCTGACATCTTCACTCATTTCATGCAACACTGTGAAATTCTGCTTATGGATATCAAAACAAAGCAATTGCATGAGTTGTTAGACAATTATGAACAAGCTCATCTAAAAGGTCTTGGACTATATGAAGATAACTGCCCACTGTGTAAGCAAGAAATGAAAATAGGAAAGCTTACTGAAAAGGAATTCCTGGATAGACTTAACTACGGTATGATTTTTAAAATTATACATTTGTTAAATCTTTTTTGATGTTAGACATCTGATAAAACTTTCATTCTGTAAAAGAGTTTACAGCGGATGAAACAATTCCCTCTCCAACTGCAAGGAGGAAATTCCTTGAAAGGAAGGTGCGAGAAGTGCAAAGAGAGCTGAGGGAAATCGAATTCAGGGACTGGGTCAAGGGAGAACTGAACCTAGACATTCCTTTTTAGAAGAAGTTTTTCCGTATTAGCAAAAGTTTCTAGTTTTAGTTTATTTTGAGTATTATTTCGAATTTTGTACAAGACCTCATTGCTTTACCATTGAGAATGGACTTTATTTAATTAGAGCAATTTAACTTTGTACAAATGTTGATGTTTTGAAACATAGAAATAAACAATGATAAACAAATCAAAACTTCGAAGACTATATGCTGAATCGAAAAACCTGGATAATCGTTCACTGAAATGTTTATTTTGAACATTTTTCTTAAAGAAAGATTCGAAAGGAAAGTTTTTATTTACTGTTCTTGAAATAATGAACTTGGATAAAACTCCGAACTTTCAAATCTTGTCTTAAAGGAATAATAACCGAAATAAAGGATTGCTAGGCATTCCAAACATTTCAAATCAATTGGAACTAAAAGCACTAGTTCAAAAGAAGTACAATTCTGAAACTATTGAAGTAATTCAATAGACGTTTTGGAAATGAAGTAATTAGATGCATTATGTCAAAAGCAATTTGATCTAATCAAACTTGCTGAAACATAAGCAACTAAATCCTCGATTATCTAAAGGAGAATAGAATTCTAACAAAGCAAATCAAAGAAGAAGATCGAACTTTGATAAAATTTGGTTCGACTCTCGACTATGATACTGCTAAATTCCTATATTCACATTAGGGGATAGCCTCCCCGACTCTTCAAAAGTACTTGGTCTAGTATTTTTGAAGTAAGTTCTTACACCGCCATGTCATCTAAGACATAACAACACACCCTTATATGAGAAATTAGATGGTAGATCTAATTCATATATAGTTTGTGGGGTATCCGACGAAATCCATTGGATACCTGTTCTACGACAAAAAGAAACGAAAGTATCTCGTAAGAAGCTTGTTCCTCTGTTGACAAAACTCTTGTCAAAGGAAATAAGAATGTCATAGAACTTGATGAAGTCCAAAGAACTGGACCCATCCCTACAAACAGTGGGAGTAAACCCTGAAACCTACTGAACCGATCCATGCACAAATTAGTAATATGATCAATTCATAAGGAACTCAAAATTCCATTTTACGAAATTGAGAAACTAGATTCTAATCCAAGATTACAAAAGAACTAAGGGATATGGCATGAAGCCATAAGATTCAAAGTGGAAACTTTGACTCACCTAATGGCGATAGGTCACTCTTCAAAAGTCCTTCTAGGACCAATGAAAGTACCTTCTCCGTTTGCTACGTCAAAATCCATTTCGAAACTATTAGCTAGAAAGGTGGTTTTCACTACCGAAGAATGACTGTTGGAAATGAATCCTGCATCTCACAATTGAAAATTGATGAGAAGATCTCTATTCAAATCCAAAGGTCAATCTGTGACTTTTTCCCTAACTTGGAACATGCACCTTAATAAGTCAATCAAGGATGTTGAATCTGTCAAAAGGCATATGGATTCCAAATGTGCAAAAGGATCAGTGGGAGCATAGTTAAATTCGCAACGAACGAGATATTGATCTACACATACGATATAAGAATATCAGAGAAGCACAGACGAAAGCGTGTTATTCACGCAATTTTCCATGATACGATTTGGGAACTACATCTCACGTACTGGCAATACGTATTTATGGAGATAAAAGCGAAGTAGATGTTGCAATTCACCAAATCGAAAGTACAAAGACTAAATATTGATTAAATTCAATATGGAAGAATCCAAGAAAGGATTAGTTCCGAAGAGACAAAGCTCTCTTACTTATTTAATGAGCCCTAAATTTAATAAGTAAAGAAGTAACTGTCTCAAAGAAGCCTTATGCTTTAGCATTTGGATTGCATGTAGCATGCAAAGTCTTGTACTAGACCTGACTCATCAAAATGCTCTGATCATTCACGAGCTACTGATAGTCGAATACCAGTAAAGGACACTGGTCTACCATAAAGCAATCCTCGAAGATAATTAAAGGATATAATGCTGGTCTGTGGTAGTAGTGGAAAATTGAAAACTCGAAGGATTTAAAGTTTCGAGATTTCCAGTCTGAAGTGGATGATTTATTCTGTCTCGATGGAGCGAAGGTAAATTGGAAGAAATTCCAATAGTATACCATTGCCGACTCAATTAGAATAGTAGCACCATTATGATGCTGCACAAGAGAAAGTGTTTAGACGAGAAAACATTCGTCCAATGATTGGATGAATTACCTAGCATGGCAAAAGCCTGTTATAATCTTAACCGATTTAAAGAAGGTGATTGCTCAATGAAAAGGAAACGAGATCTCACCGATGATCTGAACACAATATCATATGATTGAACAAGTCATAGATAACTGAGACGCGTAAAAGTACTACGTTATCTCAAACAAAGACAAACTTAGCAGATCCACTAATTAAGCTCTTTCACAAATGGTTCGAGGGACATCTTGGTATAGATGGGTCTTAGAAATGTTGTGATTGGCTTTAGGGCAAGTGGGAGATTGATAGAGTAGTGCCCAGCAAGCCAATATTAATTAGCTTGTTGAAGTACTATTTTCTTATGGTTAATAATTAATACGCCCGTTCATTCATAGTACGTGAAACTGAACAATGGCCAACTTCATCTCTCGCGAACTTATCTAAGCGATTGGATGAAATCCTGAGGTCACAATAGACTATGGGACGATTCACTTCAGTACTGAGTGCAATCATGAAACAGTCTCAAAGGTCGTGATCTTAAAACCGTTCCAAGTCATAGATTCCGAACGAGACGGAGTATCGTAGGAATCGCCAAGACTTGTACAAGTATGCATGATTCACATGGAGTGAATTTGTAGCATTTCATGAGCAAGGAATTTGAGGCCAGTGCATATGAGTAGGTGGTTCAATGGAGGATTGAATGCATCGAACGACCCGAACAGAGAAACCCATTGTGGAAGCGCATGACGCATATCGGTGATGGGATGTTTCTCAAGGCTTATAATAGTGTACGATTTAGTCCTTAGACTTGAGGTGCTAGGGCGAATTCGGTGCACAAGTGTGCGTACTTAGATTTAGGTACTGGTCACGTAGTCTGGCCACGAAGTGCCTAAGTTGGGTGCGTACACGACTGTACGCGAGTGGTTAGTACTAAGAAAGGATCTATCGACTCATCCTGATAAGATGAGAGTATTTCCTGTACGTTCTTCGATAATATGTTCCTAGAAACCCATGGCCATGGTTGGTGACGAATTTGGAAGGTATTTCCAAATTTAGCAGTCACACCGGAATTATTATCCAGAATTAGAAAGTATAGTATTGAGATAATTAGAGGTGCCGATCAATTCACACACCCTAGGTCTCGATCGGGAAATCATCGTAGAAGGACTGTATGTACATGGCAATTATAAGAGGTGAGGTTCACAATAAATCAATTCACCTTTAATTGGGCTTCATGGGCTTGTGGCTAGACATCGACCATGAAGTGTGGGTACTCCGGAATTAATAGAGAATTTAATTCTAGGAGCGGTCAATTAAAAGTAGTTTAAATGATCGGAGCATTTAATTGCTCGTCAATTAAATCACGAAAGTCGTGGGCCTGCTGCCAGTTGATGGTGAACCCAGAGGGTCACACACAATACAATTGGACGGTGACTGTCTAAAAGGAAAGCAAGTGATTTAAAGTTGTTAAATCAAGATGATTGAATTATGGTATTAATTCAATTGGAGATTATTGATTAGATGACTAATTGATTAATTGATAATTAATTAATTAGAGTTATCTGATTAATTATGGAATTAATTAAAGTAGTTAATTAATTGGAAGAATAAATAATTAACCAATTTGAGTATTGGATAATTATGGGTTGATTTTGGAATTATCTAAAATTAGGGGCTAGGGGCGATTTCTAGTAGTTGAAAGGAAAAGGAGTTTTTGTTTCTTGAAAAGCAAGTTTGAAGAGATTTATCAAATCTCATATTCCTAAGTTGATAAGGAATGAAGATTTGATAAACAAGGGAAGGAGATCTTTTTAGAGAAGGACTCTTCTCCTATAAATACTCCTTCTCTTCTCTTCATTAAGATAATAACAAGTTTTTGCACAAAGTTTTAAAAACCCTAAAAGCTTTTGAGAGAAAAATATTTTGCTGAAAATTGAGTGAGAAAAATCGAGTAAGATTATTTTTCAAACAAGAAGTTTTAATTACAAAATCGCCCCATAGTTTCCGCCCCAAAACCCTAGTCGCCCAATTAGCCTTGGCCGAACCCAAATCGGACCAGATCTGAACCTGGCCGAACCCTGCTCGACCACACAAGCTCTGTGAGTCGATTCTTCCATTGTTATCTCCCGTTCCTTTGCTGACAAACCTGCGAGATCCAGTTCGTAGCCTAAGACTTGTAGGTGTCACTACAATCCGATTGGTGTGGACTAGCTTTGGAGGTGAGACATATGGATCACTCTATCTGTGGATCGAACCAAACACTTGGAGGACACGGCAACCACAACTTGGTGGTCAGGTAATTTGCGATTAACCCCCTTCGTGTTTTGTTGATGTTTGATTCATCCCTATTCGTATAATAACTATGGAGAAAGAATTCATGGGACTGTTAGGAACTCGAAAAATTTTAAAATTCCGCACTCTGTTGTATTGACAATCGAGCCCTAGCCAAGATATCCCAACAAGAAAGACAATAGCTAGTAATCTTCCTCTGTTGTTTGTCAATCCAGCAAGATAAAATAATCTTCAGTCTTCAAGAATTAAGAACACATCTTCTGATAACATAACTTCAACTAACTGTCACTAACTAATTTCATCTTTAGAGAAGAAGTACCGCTAGTCTTACACGTTCCCCCTGTCTTTAAGAGTTCATAAGTTAACTAGTCTGTTGAAAGTTAATCCTTGAATATGATAATGGATGACTGTGCTGATGAACTTTAATCTTCTGATAAGTTCCCGCTCAGCTTATGCATCCAAATTAAGTAGTCCTAGCTCAGCTCTTAGAGTTGAGAACCTTACTTCACTTAAAGGTTTAGTGAAAATATCAGCAATCTGATTGTCAGTATGAACATACTCAATCATAACATTTCCTTTTTCCACATGATCTCTAATGAAGTGATGCTTGATCTCAATATGTTTAGTCCTTGAATGACTTGTAGTGTTTTGAGTAAGTGAGATTGCACTTGTATTGTCACAGTACATCGGAATTCCACTGATTTTGATATTATAGTCTTCTAGTTGATGCTTCAACCAAAGTATCTGTGCACAGCAAGCTCCAGCAGCTATATACTCAGCTTCAGTAGTAGATATAGAAACTGAAGTCTATTTCTTACTCATCCATGAGATCAGACGACTACCTAAGAACTGACAGGCACCTGTTGTGCTTTTTCTGTCAATCTTGCAGCCAGTAAGGTCTGAATCTGAATAACCAATAAGTTCAAATCCAGATTCTCTAGGATACCACAATCCCAATTCTTGAGTGCCCTTAATATATTTCAGTATTCTCTTGGCAGCTAAGAGATGAGATTCTTTGGGATTTGATTGGAATCTTGCACAGACCCAACTGAGTACATGATATCAGGTCTACTTGCTGTTAGATATAACAATGACCCAATAATGCCTCTGTATTTGGTTATGTCCACTGATTTGCAATCTTCATCTTTATCCAAACGAAGACTTGTAGACATAGGAATAGTAGCAGTAGAGCTAGTTTCCATACCAAATTTCTTGAACAGATCTCTTGTGTATTTTGCTTGGTTGATGAAAATACCATCAGGCAACTGTCTAACTTGCAATCCAAGAAAATAATTGAGTTCACCCATCATGCTCATTTCAAACTTATTCTGCATGAGCTTGGAGAACTTGTCACACATCTGTTGGTTAGTTGAACCAAAAATAATATCGTCCACATATATTTGCACAATTAATATATGATTCTCCCATTCAATTGTAAACAAGGTTTTGTCAACTTTACCTTTGCGAAGTCCTTTAATTAAAAGAAAATCAGATAAAGTATCATACCATGCTCTTGGAGCCTGTTTCAGTCCATAGAGAGCTTTCCTCAGACGATACACCTTGTCTTCTTGTTGATAAGCTTCAAATCCAGGTGGTTGTTCAACATATACTTCTTCTTGCAGTTCTCCATTGAGAAAAGCAGACTTCACATCCATCTGATAAACAGTGAAGTTCTTGTAAGCAGCATAAGCTAGAAACAGTCTGATTGCTTCAAGTCTTGCTACTGGTGCAAATGTTTCATCAAAGTCTATTCCTTCTTCTTGACAATAACCCTTGGCCACTAATCTTGCTTTATTTCTGGTGACAACACCATCTTCATTCATTTTATTTCTGAAAACCCATTTAGTGCCAATTACTCTTTGATGACTTGGTCTTGGAACTAAGTACCATACTTCGTTCCTTTCAAATTGATTCAACTCTTCTTGCATTGCTTCAATCCAGAAGGAATCACTGAGAGCTTCTTCAATTTGTTTAGGCTCTATTTGAGATAGAAAACTGACAAACATAGCATCTTGTGTAGCAGCTCTTCTTGTTTTCACTCTATCCAGGGGATCACCAATCACTAACTCTGGAGGGTGATTCCTTAGCCATCTGAGATCAGGTTGCAGGTCTGAATGTTGTCCTCTGTTTTGATCTTGCAACACTACTGTTGGAGATTCAGTAGTATTCTGTTGAACAGTTCCTGTCTGTTGAACAGTCTCTGGTCTGTCAGCTGTTTGCAACTCGTCTGTTAGACAATCAGCACTGTGATTTTGAACAGCACTTGAGTTAGCAGCTGAATTGAGATTAGGTAGTATGATGGGTACATATTCTTCATTCTTTCCAACATCCAACTTCTGTAAATCAGTAGACAGATCTTGATTAATACTTTGATTCTTTTCAGAAGATTGACTTGACTCATCAAATACTACATGAATGGATTATTCTATTAGCAATGTTCTTTTGTTAAAAACTCTATAAGCCTTACTAACAGTAGAGTATCCTACAAAAACAGCTTCATCAGCCTTCTCTGCAAATGCAGTAAGGTGATTTTTCCCATTATTTAACACAAAGCATTTACAACAAAAAAATTTAAAGTAATGAATGTTTGGTTTCCTGTTGTTCCAAACTTCATATGGAGTCTTGTTCTGATTTTTGTTGATCATGCATCTGTTCTGGGTAAAGCAGGCTGTATTTGTTGCTTCTGTCCAAAATCTTTGTGGCAGCTTAGCTTCAGCTATCATATAGTTCTGACAGCTTCCTTCAGTGTTCTGTTTCTCCTTTCAGCAACACCATTCTGTTGAGGGGTTCTAGCAGCTGAATACTCACGATGTATTCCTTTGATGTTATAATACTCTTCAACAGTAGAGTTTGTGAACTCTGTCCCTCTATCTGATCTGATCTTCAATATTTTTATGCTTTTCTCATTCTGGATCAGTTCCATCAGATTAGTAAGATGTTCCTTGGTTTCACTTTTCTTTTTCATGAATATCACCCAAGTATATCTTGAATAATCATCCACAACAGCTAGGCAGTATTTCTTTCCACCATTGCTGACTGGATCAATGGGTCCAAATAAGTCCATGTGTAGCAGCTCCAAGATTCTATCAGAAGATTGGTGCTTCTTGCTTTTGAACGATGACTTGATTTGTTTCCCTTTCTGAAATGCGTCACAGAGCTTATCTTTGCTCATGACTGTTTTTGGAATCCCTTCTACCAGATCATTCTTTATTAATCTGTTTATGGTCTTGAAGTTTAAATGATTCATCCTTTTGTGCCACAGCCAACTGACTTCACTTGGTGTTGATGGCACCAAACAAATACTTAAATTCTTGTCAGCAGTATTCCAGTCGACTATGTAGACATTTCCTTGTCATCTTCCAGATAAAATTACCTTCTTTGTACCAATCTGTTCAACATAGCACTTATCTGTTGAGAAGATTACTGAATATCCTTTGTCACAAAATTGAGTTATGCTCAGCAGGTTGTATTTTAGGCCTTTAACATATGAGACGTCAGATATCTCTATGTTTCCTTTGATTAATCTTCCTTTAGCTACAATCTTGCCTTATTTGCTGTCTCCAAAAGTAACCTTTGGACCATCCACAGCAATAGCATCAGTCAATTCATGTATGCTTCCACACATGTGCCTTGAACAACCACTGTCCAAGTACTAAATTTTCTCTACTTTACTCCTACTCCTAATCCTAACCTACAAAACAAAAATAAAATTGTTTTAGGTACCCTTATTGAGAGGGTCCTGAAGGATTAGTTCCAACTTTGACAACCCAAGATGTTGATGTCTTGGGCTTCTTAGGCTTCTAAGTTTTGACAGGAGCTTGAACAGTTTTATCTTTATCATAATTATCAGATAAGTCATGTTGATGATCAGTATGATAAGAATAATGTTCATAAGCAGGGTAAGGTGCATGATAAGCAGGGTATGCATGCATTGGATGAGCATGATATGGTGCATAGTAACTTGGAAATTGAGGTGCATGATACATAGGAGGATATGCAGCAGGTTGCACATAATAAGACTCATTTCCATACCAAGCATTTTGATTTCTCTTATTCTTATGCTTCTTTGGTTTACTTCAGGCTTACTCATTAACAGACGACTTAGTTTTACCACTAGTCTGATTCAAATTAGCTTTATCTGCAGACTTCTTAGGACTCTGCTGTTTGGTCTTACTAGTCTGTTTTCCTACACTAGGTTTTTTGCTCTTTTTAGCCTTAGGAGTTTTTGCCTCCTTTAACACGTTCTCAGGTGAAACAGGTTTAGTAGTTTGAACATACAGAATGACCTTACTATTGTCAGCAGATACAAATTTTTCAGTATGATTCAATTCTAGCTTGTCCTGTTCTAAAGGCATCTTCTGTTTATTAGACATGTGAGTGGATGCAACAGATGATTTTTCCTGAGACTCAATAACTTTTTCAAGTTCCATGATTTTTCCTTTATAAACTTCACATTCAGCTTTCAGAGATTCATGTTCTTGCTCAAGCTTTTTGTATTCAGCTGATTCTCTTGGCTTTTCAGCTGTGAGTTTCAGTGAACTGTTTTGCTCTTTTAGCAATATCATCTCTTCATTAAGCTTTTTATATGCTTCAGCAATACCAGTATTGTTAAGTATCATTTGTTCAAATGAATTAAATAATTCATTATCAAGAGTAGTTACCACATCCTCAGAGTCATCAGATTCCTTGGCCATCAGGCAGAGGAGAGCAGGTTTCTCTTCGTCAGAAGATTCTTCATCAGACGTGTCTGAGTCTGAATCAGATGAGTAGATAGCAGTCAGCTTTTCTGCTTCAGCTACCATTGCCTTGCCTCTCTGATGCTTTCTTTCTTTTCTGATTCTCTTTTCTTCTTCAGTGTATTTCTCTGCTTTTGGATATGGACAGTCTTTGATGAAGTGTCCCAATTTTCTGCAGTTATAACACATTAGTTTGGCTTTATAATCATCCTTATCTTGAGAAGAAAAGTTAGGTTTAGAAGTAGAAGCATTGTTGTATTTGTTCTTCATTTTTCTTTTGTAGAACTTCTTGAAATTGTTTATCAGCAATGCTACATCTCCAGCTGTGTACTCCTTTTTGTTGAGTAAAGTGGCTTCATCAGATGAGTCCACTTCTTTGCTTTTCTGTGCTGGTCTTCTGGGATTTTCAGCAGCAACTAAGGCGGCTGTGGGTCCTGAAGTTGATGTTCTTCAATTCCCATTCTTGGCAGTTTATACTCATATGCCTTGAGTACTGAGAACAGCTCTGTAAGAGAGATTTTTCCCAAATCTCTTGATTCTTCCATCGCTGTCACCTTCATGTTGAATGTCGGAGGTAAAGCCTTCAGTACTCTGATGGTTATCTCTTTATCCGTGAAGGTTTTTCCAAGCTTTAAAACTTCATTTAACGTTCTGGTGAACCTGGTATCCATCTGATCAATGGTCTCTCCAGACTTCATTTTGAAGTTATCCAGCTTTTCCAGAGCAACACTTAGTTGATGCTCTTTAATGGCGTCGTTTCCTTCGCTCATGTCTCTGACTTTATCCCACATCTCCTTTGCAGTTTTGCAATGTTTGACTTTGTCAAACCGATCATTATCCAGGGCTTTAGTCATGATAAATCTTCCGACTTTGTCAAGATTGAACAGCTTTATTTCTTCGGCTGTCATCTCATGCAAGTCTTTCTCCACCACGGTATCAACTTCATTTATCTTTATCGTCTTGGTGAATCTGAATGGACCTTTTATGATACATGTGTACATGTTATCATTATAAGCAGCTAGAAAAATCTCCATCCTGATTTTCCAGTCTTCAAAAGACATACCAGCAATGTGGGGAACATGGCTGATACAATCCATTTTTCAAAAAGTTTTTATTTTTCAAAAAGGTGCTCTTTTGAAAAGTTTTGAAAACCTTTGAAAAACACTTGGATCAAGCTCGTTGATCAGGCAGCTGATTCTAATGAACCACCTGCTCTGATACCACTTGTTGGTCCCAAGTGGTCAGATGAGGTCTAGAGGGGGGGGGTGAATAAACCTCTGAAAATTTTTAGACTTAAAAACTTTTCACTCGTCTGTCAGCAGACTAAGCTTATGAAGAACAGTAAGCTGACTATGCTGATCGTGAACAAATCTTGAACAGCAGAGTGACCACTCTTCTTATAGTAACTTAGCTGATTTCAGCAAAATCAGTTTTATCAAGAGTATACTTGCAGCGGATGTTTGAAAGTGTTTTTCACAAGTAGACTAAGTCCTTAAACACCATTCTGTTGAGGGGTTCTAGCAGCTGAATACTCACGATGTATTCCTTTGATGTTATAATACTCTTCAACAGTAGAGTTTGTGAACTCTGTCCCTCTATCTGATCTGATCTTCAATATCTTTGTACTTTTCTCATTCTTGATCAGTTCCATCAGATTAGTAAGATGTTCCTTGGTTTCACTCTTCTTTTTCATGAATATCACCCAAGTATATCTTGAATAATCATCCACAACAGCTAGGCAGTATTTCTTTCCACCATTGCTGACTGGATCAATGGGTCCAAATAAGTCTATTCTGTTGATGTGGGGAACATGGCTGATACAGTCCATTTTTCAAAAAGTTTTAAATTTTCAAAAAGATGCTCTTTTGAAAAGTTTTGAAAACCTTTGAAAAACACTTGGATCAAGCTCGTTGATCAGGCAGCTGATTCTAATGAACCACCTGCTCTGATACCACTTGTTGGTCCCAAGTGGTCAGATGAGGTCTAGAGGGGGGGGTGAATAGACCTCTGAAAATTTTAGACTTAAAAACTTTTTACTCTTCTGTCAGCAGACTAAGCTGATGAAGAACAGTAAGATAACTATGCTGATCGTGAACAAATCTTGAACAGCAGAGTGACCACTCTTCTTACAGTTTACTTAGCTGATTTTAATGAAAATCAGTTTTATCAAGAGTATACTTGCAGCGGATGTTTAGAAAGTGTTTTTCACAAGTAGACTAAGTCCTTAAAAAGATTTTATCCCCAGTTTTAAAACTCCTTATAAAATATTTTGATAATTCAAAGTGTTGAAATATGCAAGGTTCAAAATATGCAAGAAAACTTAAATGCAAGATAACATAAAGAATTTTTATAGTGGTTATATGGATAAAAATCCTTTAGTCCACTCTTCCAGATCACTTAGATTCTGGGTTATATTATAATCACACAGATTACAATATTTCTCCACTTATACCTAGACAACAAATGAAAAGGCTATAAGCTCACAATAGGAATTCACTCAGAAAACCTATCCTCTAAAGTAGAATTACTCACAAAGATGGATTCTAACTTCGCACAACACTCAGCTAATACAAAACACTCAGATTGTATTTTTCTGTTTTCTTCAACTGGGTTTCTGTCAATAGATGACTTCCACCAGACGAGAGAGTTGTTCGAGCTTCTTGAGACTTAGAAAAATTTCTGCTTCGAATGCGAAATCTCAGATGTTGTTGTTGTGTATTTTCTCACTTCGAAATCAGCTCTATTTATACTTGGATTTGAAATTATGACCGTTGAAGGAGATCAAATCTCAAATCCATAGCCTTAGCCCAATTCCAGAACGGCTACCTGCTACAGTCCTTTTTCTGCTGTACTTTCCTGTAGCTGCGTTAAATCCACTCTGCTGATCCGAGAGTAAATTCCAATCATTTGCTATTACTACCCTTCTCTTCCAGCATTTATTACACCCGGTGCATTTATTACCGTTGGACTCTTCTCATGATCTCTTCTACTCTGCTGATCAAGGCAACTCTGCTGATAGATACTCTGCTGATCAAATACTGAACTAATCTGATTTGAGTCAGCTGATGGTCTACCCTTCTGATTGCTGTTTCAGCATGAGATCACTAGTCTTCTGGGCTTTGAACTTTGAACTCTTCTGATGTCTTCTTTCACTTGTTCAAAATTCTTCTAAGGGAACTAAGCTTTCCATACTTAGCTGATTCTGATGTTTTGGAAATCATCAAAACCATCCCTTAATTACTTATCTTCTTTGCACTCTATCTTCATCTTCATCGAACAAGCATCGTCACATTCTCACTGTAGCACGAGCACTACTTTTTCAATCTCATTTACCTTTGCATTTTTGGGTGAGTGTGTTTTAACTGCTGTTTATCTTATTAACCGGTTCCCAACTCCATTGCTCTCAAATAAGACACCTTTTGAAATTCATTACAACCGTCCACCCTCACTTGATCATCTAAAGGTTTTTGGTTGTCTATGTTATGCAACTATAGTACACCCAATTCATAAATTCACATCTAGAGCTAAACGCTGTATTTTTGTTGGATATCCAACTGGTCAAAAAGGATATAAACTGCACAGATTTAGAAACTAAGAAATTTTTTGTCAGTCGTGATTTCAAATTCCATGAAACCGTTTTTCCATTTTCCATCTCGGTCCCATCAAATTCTAATTTTATGTTGCCTAATTTCCTATATGAGACCACAAATACACAACCCGTTAAATCGTCTTTTCCTTCAAACACTAACTCTAACAAACCTGAGCAAACCGAAACAACCTATACACATGAAATCATATCTCCCACACCAATGCAAACTACACCAGAAATTGAAACTGCACCACAACTTGAAGTCATTCCTACTACTACATCCACTCCACCTCTGAGACGGTCAACACGACCTAAGAGACCTCCGGTGTGGCATAAAGACTTCATGTTGTCATCTCAAGCGAATCAGTCCACCTCAGCACCAAGTTCTATTAAAGGTACTCGATATCCTCTTCCTCATTTTCTTTCTTACTCACGTTTTTCATCTTCTCATTCCGCCTTTTTAGCTACCATCACAGATCACACAGAGCCTAAAACTTATTCCCAAGCAATCCTTGATCCACAATGGCAACAAGCAATGAAGACAGAATTAGAAGCACTACAACTAAACAACACATGGGACTTAGTCCCATTGCCTATTGGCCATAAAGCAATAGGTTGCAAATGGGTCTACAAGATTAAATACAAATCTGATGGCAGTATTGAGCGTTACAAAGCTCGTCTAGTTGCTAAAGAATACAATCAAGTCGAAGGTATTGACTATCAAGAAACATTTTCGCCAACAGCAAAGCTTACAACTCTTCGTTGTCTCCTAACCGTCGCTTCTGCACGCAATTGGTATATCCACCAATTAGACGTTCAAAATGCCTTCCTCCATGGTGATTTAGATGAAGTTGTATATATGGAACCTCTACCTGGCCTTTGTCGACAAGGGGAGAATAATGTATGTCGGCTCAACAAATCTCTATATGGGCTTAAACAAGCTTCAAGAAATTGGTTCTCCACATTTTCAGAAACTATTCAGAAAGCTGGTTATCAACAATCAAAGGCTGATTATTCACATTTCACAAAGTCTCAAGGTAATTCTTTTACAGTCGTTCTCATATATGTTGATGATATACTCCTTGCAGGAAATGACCTACATGAAATGGGAAGGCTCATAGTTTTCCTTCTCAAGCGCTTTCGTATCAAAGATCTTGGAGGTTTAAAGTATTTTTTGGGTATTGAATTCTCCCGCTCGAAAAAGGGCATTTTTATGTCACAAAGAAAATATGCATTGGACATCCTACAAGATTCAGGACTCTTGGGTGCGCATCCAGACAATTTTCCAATGGAGCAAAATTTGATACTCACTCCCACTGATGGAGCATTGCTAAATGATCAAACGAAGTACATAAGACTAGTTGGTAGACTGATTTATCTGACTGTGACAAGGCCAGATATAGTCTATTCAGTTCGCACATTAAGTCAGTTCATGCAGGAACCTAGAATACCTCATTGGGATGCTGCCATTAGAATCCTCAAATACATCAAAGGTACTCCAGGACAGGGACTATTATTTCCTTCTGATAATAATTTATCATTGAAAGACTTTGTGATTCCGATTGGGGAGGTTGTCATGCTACAAGAAGATCAGTTACAGGGTATTGTATTTTCCTTGGAAATTCTCTCATATCATGGAAATCTAAGAAACAAGCCAATGTTTCCAGATCATCAGCTGAAGCTGAATTTCGAGCAATGGCTAACACGTGTTTAGAGCTAACTTGGTTACGCTATATACTACAAGACTTGAAAGTCTCTCAGACAACTCAAGTACTATTATTTTGTGTCAACCAGGCAGCTTTGCACATTGCAGCAAACCCTGTTTGAACGTACAAAACACATTGAAATAGATTGTCATATAGTACGAGAAAAATTGCAAGCCGGCATGATTAAACCTTCTTATGTGCCCTCACACTCCCAGCTAGCTGATGTATTTACGAAGGCCTTAGGAAAGGATCAGTTTGTGAGTTTACGCAACAAGTTGGGACTTCACAACATTCACTTTCCAACTTAAGGGGGAGTATTAGGAAATCTCTTATATTAAGTATGTTGAATTTGCTGTATATATTTATGTTTATAATCCTATATTTACTTTGCTGATTTAGTCTAATTTGTATCCCACAAAAAGTGAATCACACATTTCTAGCCTTAGACTTAGCCTACTGTATTTAGTCATAGCTTTGTGTATATATATTGAGGAGCACTAATGAATATACATCAATTTTTCCTCCATTGTTCATTCTATTAAATATTATTTAAGAAATGTAATCATCATTTTTGTTAAGAAAATATTTCTTTGACTTTTAAAACATAGATAAATGATTGAGATCTAGTAGGTGGGATTTTTTTTTTTTAAATTCGTTTTGTTGCAACAATTATATTTATTACGTCGCCATTGCATTATTCAATTCATTTTGCGTTAATTTTTATCATAATTGGGAGTGTTCTTTTTAATTTTTTTATTTTTTTTCTGAGGGAAGATTGAAGCTCTCTCGTGAATTTTGTGTCTGCCCCCCCACTTTTTTTTTTTTTTTTTTAATTACTTGTGTGATTTTTAATTACTTGTGTGATTTTGTAACAGCAAAAATTCATGTTTTTTCATAAGAAAAAAAATCTAGTTTTTTCAAAAGCAATTATCCTATAATCATATTACAAAATAAATATCATAAACTTGTTTCTCAATCGCTAGGCCAAATTCACACAGAGAAAAATAATTGAAACTCTAAAAGTTGGGAGAATTTTTTAAGAATGTTGGTTCAACTCTAAGTAATTTCGGTTTCCATGTACTTTAATAGTAGTATTTGGTGATTGATTTTCTTTGAGATTTGATTGTAATTCAACGAATTTTTGATTTTGTGATATATATTTAATGGTATTAATGTAATCATCATTTCTGTTAAGAAAATATTTCTTTGACTTTTAAAACATAGATAAATGATTGAGATCTAGTAGGTGGTTTTTTTTTTTTTTTTTTTTTTTTTTTTTTTTGAGATTGCTATGAAAAATATGCATAATGAAATTTTTATTAAATTTCTAAAACTTAGACTGTTTTCTTCTACGTTTCTAGGTTGCTTTTTTAATGGAGAATTACTTCTTACTTAATTGATGTGAATTATGAAATTAAATTTATGTTTATAAAAACTCACTTCTAGTACATATAACTTATCAATGAGAAAATATTATCTAGGATGAAATTTCAGAATAATTACAAAGATCATGGCCCTCACAAACATATTTGGAACAAAAGTGTCACATAGTTGGATAATCAAGTTGGGGGAAGAGATATTCTTTGAAACTTTTGGGGCTTGTTTGTCTGGTGTTTGGGAAAATAGTTTGGGAGAGTAGTGAAGGTTTGTGAAATAATCTCAATTTGCGTAATGTTGTTTTTTTGGGTTTTGAGAGAGTGGTTTGAGAAATAAAGTAGTTATATGTTTTTTTAGAAGAGTTGTAGGTGTAAGACGTGTAAGCCTTTATGTCAACTCATTTTTTTTGTGAGATAAACTGTGTAAGAGATAGGTAATTTATGTCAAATCAGAGTAGAGTTTATATAGATTTTGTTTAATTAGAGATAAGAAAATTGTTGTTTATTCGTGTTTTGAGAGAGTAGTTTGAGAAAAATGGGAGATGAAAAATTTATTTCAGATATTAGAAAACATATTTGTTTGACATTTTCCAAACACAAAAATATTTTGGGAAACGCCTAACAAACATACCCTTGGCTTTTTGGTCAATCTAAAATATTAGTGGTTGGGCTGTAAGTCTACGTTAATCTCAAAGCGTTTTTCTAGTTAGAATAATAATAAGGAAAATTTACATAGACACCCCCTGGTTATTACCTTAATTATAGGATTTTACCCTCTTGTTTCAAATATTACAAAGACACCCCATTGACCAAAATTATATTACAAGGACACCCCTACTACCCCCTCAAAAATTACAATTGTATATTTTTCAAAATCAAGTTGGTGCTTTTGTTATTCTTATCAAGATGAGTTCATAGACACAAACTTTGTCAAATTTCATCGAATAATTTGGGAAAAACGGCGATCGAGTTTGAAATTTCAGATCTACGGTTTTTCGCGAACCAAACTTTGAACAAAGATTTCTCTCAAATTACTTAATGAAACTTCATAAGGTTGGTGTCTATGAACTCGTCTTGATGTGAGGAAAAAAGGCCAAAAAAGTCCAAACTTAATTTTAATAAATAGAAGCTGAAAGATGGCGACCGAGTTTGAAATTTTTTATACAGAGTTCTTAAATATCAATACTTGAACAACTATTTCTCCCAAATTACTTGATGAAATTTGACAAGGTTGGTGTCTGTGAATTATCGTCTTAATAAGAGGGAAAAAACGAAACCAACCTTATCAAATTTCATCAAGTAATTGTTGTTAAAAGTTTGGTTCGCGAAGAACCCTATATCTGAAATTTTAAACTCGGTCGTCATTTCTCCCAAATTACTCGATAAAATTTGATAAGCTTGGTGTCTATGAACTCGTCTTGATGAGAGGAACAAATTCTCAATATAATTTTGGAAAATAGACAATGTAATTTTTTAGGGGGTAGCAGAGGATGTCCTTGTAATATAGTTTTGGTTGAGGAGGGTGTCTTTGTAATATTTGAAACAAGTGGGTATATCCTGTAATTAGGGTAATAATTAGGGGATGTCTATATAAATTTCCCTAATAATGATCATCAATAGAAGAAGTCGTTATTAAAAAAAAAAAACATTAGGAAAAGTCATTAGTATTGATGCGTTCAACATATTCATATGTATTAAGAAGTATACCTTAGTTTAAAGCTCAAGCATGATTTATGATGTACCAATTTTCTAATTGGATACTTATCGGGGCGTGCTACATACAATAGTGGTAACATCGAGGAAGTTTCATTCTTAATAGTACTCCAATTACATAATGACAGCTATGGCCCTTGATATATAAATATTTTAATAATTATAAAAGTTAGACCATTGACCTTTCCTTTGGTAACTAGATTAAGGGATAAATACACTGTCTCCTTAAATTATGGTGTTATGAAACGTACATATAATGTATAAAACGTAATCATAAGTCTACGATAATATTTAACAATAACTTTTTCGAATTAAAAAAAAAAAAGTCCTTAATAATGTCTGATTATATCCTATTTTAATATCCACATGTCACATCTTTAATCGTTATATCTGATGGAGGTTGTTTGTATTCAATCAGGTCGGATTCTTCGTCTTAACCGAGATGGATTTGGAGCTCATCAATCCCGATCAGTCCTCATCATTATCGATTAAGGCTAACAGAAGCGTGCCATGAAGCTTCACATGACGAAGCATTTAACAATCTATCTGATCAACCTTCGCTACAGGCAATACATGGGCCATACAAAAACTCCGATGGACCTAGGGACTCTATTAGGGCGACACATATTAGCCTATAAATATGTAATTAATTAACGAGAAAAAGTATTTTTGACCTTCCACTCTCATATAACTCTAGATTGGTACTCTAGCTAAAAAAAATCGATTATTACATATTCTTTGTGTTGCGAGTAATTTGGCCAAACCAATATTCTTTGTAATTTAGATCAATCATATTCAATAAAACACAAATTCTCCATATTTTTTGACAACCTTATTTTATTTTATTGATTGTACATAACCCTGCGAATTTCAGTAAAATCAGTTGGCGCTCACCGTGGGGCAAAATCAAATACTAGATCGAAATATGGTCAATTCAAAGAATCCATCGAGAAATCTCAATCTGATTTGAAATAGGACTCAATTTTCTTAGTTACATGACAATTGCTAGCGAACTATTAGTTATTGAATAATTTATGAAATTTTTCCACGTCAGCAACCAGATTTCAGGGTAGGGGACTTGACGAACTCTGAGACAGAAAATTCTAATTCATGTCAAAATAGGGTTAAACTTTCTTTACTAATAATATAAAATATGCTTACTAATATTTTTTTTTTATAACTAAAGATTGTATTGCAAAATCACCCTCCAAAAGGAGGACATGAGTCACCCAAGGGGTAACAAAATGGGTAGGAAAAACAACGAGAAATAAAAGGCCAAGAAGCTAAATTATGGGCAGCTTACTAATATTCTAGTGAAAACATATTTAATTAAAATTATTTGTGAGTTGTGATAGTATTTAATGGGTATTTAATCTTTTGTCATCGCAATGACTTCACGTTTTGTATTGCACAGCTCTAAAAGATGAAATCTATTTCGTACACCAATTACATGAATAAATGTGTGTTTTGCATGAAATAAATAGGAATATAAAATTGTTTGTTATAAATGCTAGTACTACTTCAAATACCAAATACAAAATTAATTACCCTACATCGTGTACAAGTTACAACCACTATCGATAACAACTCTACTGGAAAACGTTCCCTAAGTCATAACTCAACTTCCGTACTTATAAAAAAAAACAAAAGGCCCCGTTGGCATATCATCAACTGGTTGAACAACAATTCATAAGGCTTGCTCCAGCGGCAAGGATGGGAGTTCGAATCTCATTTGGTACTTGGATGGAATTATAGGGATGGCAAAATGGGTCTGGACCCAATGGGCCAGCAAAGACCCGCCCAGACCCATTAAGACCCAACCCATTAGTGACTATAATTTATTGGGTTGGGTAGGGTCTGGACAAATATTAAATTTAGAGAGTTTTTAATGGGTCTTGAGATGAGTCCTTAATGGGTCTGAAAAAAATTAAAAGGCTGGACTCTAATTCTCTAAAGTTTTTAATGGTCTTCAGACTTACTACATGATTACATCACATCTGTCTCTCTCTCAGCATCTCTTACGCCTCTTCTACTATCTTTCTCTGGCAAGTGATTATTTATTTATTATGCATCAATTTATTATTTCTCTGGCAAGTTTTTTTTTTTTTTAAAATTATTGTATAAATATATATACGACATAACAATCTAATATTTTGTCTTAATTAAATTTAAGTACTTTTATTTTTTTCATAGCTGCCTGCCTTTGCGTTTTATAACTTGCTTCCGAATGCTTAATTTTTTACTTGCATGTCACAATTGTGTAAACGTGTGAATGATACATCTAATGATACTGGATAATTTAAAACTTAATGTTTCACCAAAAGTTAAATGCTAAATAATGATTAGAAATATTTTAGTTAAATATTTTTGATTGAAAATTATGTTTTTATTGAAGTTTCTATTGATTAAGAATTTGTGTTAGGGGCTTGTAAATTATGTCTCTTATTTGCATATTCATTTTATTATTTGGAACTGGGACCCAATTCTTGAATTTATGTTGCAGCATTAAAAAAAAAAAAAAAAAAAGGGTCGGCCCGACCCGACCCGACCCAGACCCGTTTAAGACCCGGCCCATTTAAAACCCGACCCGTTTATGACCCGTTCCAGTCAGACCCAGACCCGGCCCGACCCATTTAACCAGACCCGGACCCGACCCGACCCGCCCGTTTGCCACCCCTAGATGGAAACATTTCTATGGGTCTATCTAAGGGTCATTTGTGGCGAAGACCCCTTTGTGCGCAGAGTGTACAACATTATGGTGGGGTCTCGAGGCTTGGTGGAGGCACATCCTGCGATTTACATCCTTCAGAGTTCTAGGACAAAGATTCTGAGGGTCCAAAATTAGTATAATGTAAGCTTGTACACCTGGATTAAAAAAAAAAAAAATAAATAAAAAATAAAAAAAAAACCTTAAAACTTCCATATTACTTTATTTTGGTAAATAAAATAAAGATGCTACAAAATTAATTTTTTATATAATCAAAGGGGTTGTTGGGTGAACTTAGCTAGCATTCCTCTTTAGTCCTTAACAAGGGAATTGCTCACTTAGTGAGACCCCTTAATTACATGGCCGGTTACCTACTACTAAAGTCGGCTTACTACATGAAAGCACGTCTTATCTCATTTATTTATTCACGATTTCTTATAATCAATAAATATCATTCACTGTTCAAATATGATAAATTTTGGTCAGTCGACTCATCGGTTCACTATCCGGTCCAGTTCTGAAAACATTGGCTTTTACAACAAATGATAAATTTTCTTAATTTTCTAAATCTTAGATTGTTTTCTTCTATGTTTCTAGGTTACTGTTAATGAAGAATTACTTCATACTTCATTGCTGTGAATTATGAAATCAATTTTGTGTTTATAAAAACTCACTTCTAGTACATATATACTATCAATGAGAAAATTATCTAGGATGAAATCTCAGAATAATTACAAAGATCATGACTCTCGCCTAAACATATATATTTGGAACAAAAGTGTCACACAGTTGGATAATCAAGTTGGGGGAAGAGATATTCTTCGAAACTTTTGGCTTTTGGGTCAATCTAAAATATCAGGGAGTGGGCTGCAAGTCCATGGTACTATCAAAGCATTTCCCAGTTAAAATACTAATGATCATGATCAATAGAAGAAGTCGTTCTTTAAAAGTAAAAATAAAAAATATTTGTAAAAGTCATTAGTATTGAAGAGTTCAGCATTAATCATATTCATGCCGTATGACTAATTGATTTAATTATTAATTCGGTTCAAAAATATTAAAATTATAGCTTAGTTTAAAACTCAATCATGTCTTATGATGTAACAATTTTTTAATTGAGGAAATTGCACTTTTTATATCAAATTTTTGATACCTCTATATATTTCATACCAAATCTTTCAAAATGGCACATTTGATACTAAATTTGATCAACCTTTTTTACATTTGATTTCATGTGCATGACACATGTCCATTAAATCGAAAAAAGGAGGGAAATGTAATTATCTAAAAATTGGATAAATATATTGCAATTATTCCTACTGCTGCCTCCCTAAAACCCTAAACTAAATCCCAAAACCTAAATCATCAAACTCTAATTACTCCCTTAATATTTAACCAATTTTCTTAATTCTTGAACCAATAGAATTAATCCTATGGTCGTGGGCAACATTTTCTATCCATTGCAATTACCCAACTGGAAAAGTTGTCCATGATCATAGGGTTCTATTGGTTAAAGAATTAAGTAAATTGTTGAGTAATTTTGATTGAAGATTCGGGTCTTTGACCTACGAGATTTGAAAATTAGAACTCAAAATTCGAACAAATTACTCACCGGATTGAAGAGATCTTTATTTTTACGAGTTGTCCACAACAAGAGGAACAAAAACCCTAAATCAATTTAAACGAACGGCCACGGGAAGCCGGCGGCCATATGGGAGTATGAAGAAGAAGGCAAAAATTGCAAAAACCCTAGCCCAATTTTAGATAACTGCATTTTCTCCCCCTTTTTTTGACTTAATGGACATGTGCCACGCACGTTGACATTTTCCAGCAAAAACTTAACGGATAAACCAAATGTGAAAAATGATGATCGATTTTGATATAAATATAAGTGTGCCATTTTAAAATGTATGATATGAAATATATGAATATACTAAAAGTTTGATATAAAAAATACAATTCCTTATTTTCTAATTGGATACTTATCCTATATACAATTAATATAGGTAAGTTTCATTCTTATAGTAATTACATCATGACAGCTATGGCCCTTGATATATACATATTATTTTAAAAATATAAAATAATAATATAAGTTAGACTATTGACCTTTTCGTTGTTAATTATATTAAGGACTAAATACACTTCATCTTTAAATTATGGGGTTATAAAACGTAACTATAATGTATAAAACGTAATTGCATAAGTCTACGATTTGATATTTAACAACAGTAACTTTTTCCGATTAAACAAAAAGAAATTCCTTAATAATGTCCGATTATATCCTATTTTAGCGCCATATGTCACATGTTTAATCGTTATACCTATAGCTTGTTTGATTGTCAAGAAAGTGAGGAAAAATTGTAGGAAAAGAAAAAGGAAAGGAAAATGAAAAGAAAGTATTTTTCCTCTACATGTTTGGTTGTCAGGAAAATTATTTTCTTGTAGATGTTTGGTTGTCAAGAAAATTTAGGAATATAATATTTTTGATAAATGTTTTGTTCGATTATGAATACTCTCAAAATTGTAAAATATATTAAAAGTGGTTACAAAATAAAACTTATCAAATTAATCCCTAGAAAATATAAAGTACAAAACGAGTAATTGAATCAAATAAAAGCTAAATAATGAAATAAATAAACTAAAATAGCTTAAAATAAATCATAAAAATCATTGCTATGTTCATTAATGGTTTTGTTGATCGCGATATTAAACTCCCTCTTCAAATATTTGATTCTCATTGCAGAAGGATAAGTCATAAACACCTTTTCCTTGAACTTATAATATATAGATTAATTTGACGCTATTGTATATTTTTAGTCACCGAATTTTTATCAATTTTCAAAATTAACAAGGCGTTATCGTCAATTTTTAAAGTTAACAGGGGGTTACTGATAATATTTTAGGTAAAAAGGGTGCTTTTGCATCATTTTATGGGGGCATAATTGTTATAATGACTTGAGAGGGTACTTTTTTTCTAATAATAAATAAGCACAAAGGGGCTTTGATAGGAAAAAATCACAAATGAAGAATTATGATAGTTAAACAAAGTACAAGGGGTGTTTTGCAAATTTATTAAAATAATTCTCAGGATTTTCCCATCAAATTGATAGGGAAATTTTTTCTTCACAAAATTTTTCTGCAGGAAAGTTGGAAGGAAAATAATAACTTCCTTTCCTGCTATCCATGAGAGGAAAAAAACTTACTTTCCCTCACTTTACTCACTTTCCCGACAACCAAACAGTACATAAAGGAAAAACTACAGTCTCAAAAGTTGTTTATATGTAAAATCCCAATTTCTACTTTCACTATCTAATAACAACAAAAAAAACATGTTAATTTTTTCCAAACAGTTCATGACTTTTAGGTTTATTTTCCACCGGCTCACCATATAATTTTTCTTATAAAAATAGTCTTTTGATTAAATTGATTTAATAAATAATTTTATGCTAATATAAAATTATATTTTTGTAAATAATTTTATTTCAATAAAAAGAATTTATGTATATTGATAAAAAAATGTGACATGATATTACAAGTGAAATTTCATTGAATATTACTATGGGCTTTTTTTTAACAATATCCAAACCATGATAAATTGTTAACCATTAATTTATGAGTTATGACTCAAGAAGCCATTTTATACATTAAATGACAATTGTTACAACTCTCATAATTTAGAATTAGCCCTTGGATTAACCAAAGAGCATGAATATCAGGAGGGAAAATTTTTACCCATACCAATTTCGACCTAACTCAAAGTAATCACGGTCTTTCTAAAATAAGATTTTATGAGATACCCTATTTCAACCAATAAAAAAAAGTCAACAACAAATCCGAACCACAATTTTATGGTGAGATGATATGGCATCGGACATGTGATAAAAAAAAATTGGCATCTGTTAAACTACATAATAATTAGTATATTGAAAAACGCTTTTTTTTTAATTTAATTATTTCAAATCTCCTTCCTTATTCCCATCTTCTTCTTCAAACCATCTTTCCTCAAACCCATTTCATGAAATAAAATGTCAAAATAGAACCGGGCCGGGTCAACAACAATCAATAATTAAACAATTACGAACGAATGAGAAACATAAACCATAAATTTGAAATTACTTTTGATTCCAAAATGACAATTAAAGAAGCTTCTTTCTAGTAAAAAATACATTTTTTGTGATAAAAGAAAAAACATATTCCATGATCTAATAGGCAGACAAATATCAACAAGCATTAGCTCGACTAGGCACAACTATGACATCAAAATCTCCTCTCACTATTTCTCTTCACAGCCGTGCCTTAGCTTTTATGATTTTTCAAGCTTTCTGGTTTTTCAAGATTCCGCTGTTCAGAAGAGATCGCCCATGGGAGCCTTAGTTTTCTGATTTTTCTTTATTTTTTTTAACTAGAGATTAAAAAATGGTAAACATGTCTTTAAGAAAATAAATTGTTTTAAGTTTAAATTTTTAAGGGACATGTGTCACCTAGAGAAAGGCTATCTCAGTTGCTCCCCACCCCACAAAATTTCATTTTAGACGGATTCAAGTAAGTATATGGCAAGTGCAATACACTTATTTTGAGATTAAATAAAAAATTTAGGAGACTGCGGAACGTCTAGGGTCTTAGAGTCGCGCCATGAGGCAGCGATAACCTAAGGTAATTTTTTTTTTCAACTATTTTCTATTTTACAAATGTCCAAAATACCATTTTCTTTAAAGAATTTTTAGTTATTACCTAAACATCAAATTTCTTTTATATCATTTTTAATTATCTTAAAATTAAAAATATTAATTTAATTGGGTTTAGAACCCAGGTCTCCATGTTGGGCAATATAACTACCCAACCAGTGTGCTAAATCAATTTTGTTATTAAAATTGACAAATGAATTATTGGATGAAGATGAAGATTAAGTCTAAAAAGTGAAGGGAGGTTTTGATGATTTTCAAAACTTCATCATCAACTAAGTAATGAAAGTTTAGCCGACCTCTTAGAAGATTTTGACCAAGGAAGAAGCCAAGTAAGAAGGGTCAAATCTTATGGTCCAGAAAACTACTGATCTGTTGCTGAAGTCAGAATCAAACTGGTGAATTTTCAACAGATTCAAATCAAATGAGTTCGGTTTGGGACCAGCCAAGTGTTCATCAGACGAGAAGTTTCTATCAGCAGAGTGAAAGTGATCAACAAGTCATCCCAACGATAATAAATGCGCTGATGGAATTAAATGTTATAGAGGAAGGGTATTTATGGCATGAATGATTGAAGAAAAACTCGTATCAGCTTAGTGCATTTAATGCAACTGACAGAAAGTTCTCGAGGAATCAATTTACGTCTCTCTTCAACGGGCAAAATTCAAACCTCAAGTATAAATAGAGCCTGATTAAAGAGTTAGAGATAAGCAACACAACTGAGATCAAATATTCGTAGCAAAATTTTCTAAGTCTCAAAAACTCAAAGAACAACT
The DNA here is from genome assembly GCA_038501285.1 of Penstemon eatonii. Lineage (NCBI taxonomy): Eukaryota > Viridiplantae > Streptophyta > Magnoliopsida > Lamiales > Plantaginaceae > Penstemon > Penstemon eatonii. Next base: position 52,934,010 of record CM076710.1, read on the forward strand.
CACTCAGTCAGCCTAGTCATCTGTTGACGAAAGCCGAAGTTGAAGATTAAAGATATACACATAAATCTGAGTGATTTTGTTAGAGAGTGTTGTGAAGAGTTGTTATCCATCTTAGTGAAGTGATAAAGTCTGTAGAATATGTCTTCTTTGTGATTTCCTATTATGCACTTGTAGCCTTTTCATTTGTTCATTGACGCAAACATTGTAAATTTTTAACTTTGTGTTTTCTAGTATAACCCAAGATCTAAGTGACTTGGAAGAGTGAACTAAAGGATTTACGTCAATATAACCATTATAAAAATTATTGGTGTTTGATTACTTGCAAGTTTCACTTGCATATTTTCGAAAGCTAGCTTTCAACATTCATCTTGACGTAAAAATTTAAAAATGAGTTTATAAAACTGGGGATAAAATTGTTTTAAGTTGAAACAACATGTGAAAAACACTAACATAATCCGCTGCAAACAAGTTAGTTCAAAACTTTGATTTTCTCAAAATCAGCTAAGTTATATCAGAAGAGTAATCTACTCTACTGGTCAAAGGTTTGTGTGCGATCAGCTTAGTAACCTTACAAATCCGATTAGATTAATCTGCTCATAGAAAAAGTTAGAGATTTTCAAGTTAAAATTTTCAGAGGTCTATTCACCCGTCTTCCCCCCCTCTAGACCTCATCTGACCACTTGAGACCAACATAAATGTACAAATAACATAGAGATTTACTTCCACAATTGATTAAATCCGTAAAAATTCTGCACAATAAGATTTCGAGAAATATTTAGGCATGGGCTACACTATAATTCAAACTTAAATTTATTTATTCTGACTTATTTAAAAATATATATAATAAATATTGACATTAAATATATAAATATTATTATGAAAATGATATTTGAAACTGAAATTTTGAATCGAACCTTAATGTACATTGATTAAAAGATTTTGGGATCAAGTATGTACATTTAAGAAATAGAGGGACCTTTTTAAAAATATTAAAAAATGTTAATCTCAAGTTGGCTTTTTATGTAAATGAACTAATGTTATATGAAATTATTGTACAAGATTTTTAAAAAATTAAATATATAAAATGTCTTATAAACATTGATATTTGAAAATGATATTTTTTAATAGGACCTAACGTACACTTTTAAAAAAAATTGGGGTCAAATATGTACTTTTCATAAATAGAGAGACATTTTTAAATTTAAAAAAAAAATTATTCTCTAGTAGTCTTTTTATGCAAATGAAAAAAAGTAATATGAAATTATTGTACAAGATTTTTTAAAATGTATTTTTTTAGCCGCGACGTTGAAATGGTATCAGAGAGCTTAGTCTCCAAGTTAAGATAGGGTTCTCGGACAGGGGTAGGAACGTTTTTTAAATTTAATATGTAAAATGTCTTATAATAACTGATATTTGAAACTTATATTTTGCAGTCGAACTTGAACATATGCTTTTTAAAAGTATTGGGGTAAAATATTTAAATTTCATAAAAGGAGGGTTCTTTTATGAAAATTTCAAAAATATTAATGAGTTAATCCCACTTTCCCCTTGCACTTACAATAGAATATCACTTTCCCCCCTCAACTTAAAATTTTTCCATAGTCCACCCTCAACTTACTTAATTGATGACAGTGTTCCCCCTAAACAAAGTTTCCGACAATTTTCTCCCCGGAAGTCAAGAGCACGTGAATTCCATGTGACTCTCTCAGGGGAGTATAGTCAACTCAAGTTCGGGGGAAAAGTGGGATTCTATTGTTAATTCGGGGGGGGGGGGGGGGAGTCGGATTAATTATTTTATTTGTGAATTTTAGCCAGGAAAATGGTGATTTTTTACAGCCTAAAATCTCGGTATTTGATGAAAAAAATGTGTTACCTACCATTTTACTCATTAAAATTAAAATCTATGTATAGAAAATCTATTGTAAGAACCACATATACTCAAACCCACTATTAAAAGATAGAAAATAATTATCATGCATATAATGCCTACACAACTTATCGATTCAATAAAACTATTCACTATATTAAAATAGTTTATAATAGATAAATTTCCATAATGATAATAAAATATTAGCTAGAATAATTACCTCATTATTAATAACTTTCTTCCAGTGGGATGTTGCAGTTTTCCTCCCTCAATTTCTAGGCCATAGCTTTTGAACGTGTTTAAGAAAAAGAGATTCTAATATGGGGAAGGGTTTTAATTTGACATAGACTCTAATTCTTTTGCCTAGTTGAAATATAATTTTGGCAGGAAACTGATTAAAGTGATTAAGTAGACTATATTACCCCTAAGAGAGTCATGTGGGATTCACGTGCTTTGACTTCCGGTGAGAAAATTGCCCGAAACTTTGTTTAGGGGGGACAGTGTCATCAATTAAGCAAGTTGAGGGTGGACCGTGGAAAAGTTTCAAGTTGAGGGGGGAAAGTTGAATTCTATTGTAAGTTCAGGGGGGAAAGTGAGATTTGTCCAATATTAATCTACTTAAGGATAAATATGATAGAATTTCACTTTTGGTACAACAAGTAATCCTACTTTTAGGCTACCGTCATAACTTTAAAAGCATACACATTTGGTACCAAACATTAACTGTCCTCGACATATTTGGTACTTCCGTCAATTTTTTGGACGGAAAATTCAGTTTTGGACGAAAATTTGATTGAAATTTTGCATAATTAGTACTATAGTTATAAATTGCCGCCAAATTTTGTCCCACATATTTTCTGGACGATAAATTTACCCCAAATTTCTCATGTTTTTATAAATTTATTAAACTAATTATATTGCATATATATATATATATACATATATATATACATATATATATATGTATGTATGTATGTATGTATGTATATAATATTTTATATAAGATCAAATAAAATATAATTGACTATATAATTTTTTTTAATTTCGAAAAATAATCTTTTAAACTAATTGGAATATAGTACGGAGTATATATAAGTTAAATAATATTTTATATAAAATCTGAAAAATAAATATACTTTCTAAATTTTTTAAATTTAAATTTTTTTTTTTGGTTTCCCAAGGGTTTAATCCCTTTCGAGGCGGGTCGGGCACATTAAGTGGGTACCTCTCCCAATAGGGATTCGAACCTGAGTCCGCTGTTTTTTGTTTTTCTGAATTATAATAAATTTAATAATTGGAATTATCATTATTTATATAATTTAAAAATATTATTTCAGGTTTTATAATAAATATTATTTAATTTGTATGTATTATTATCTAATTAGTTTAAAAAATTATTTTTCAATTTAAAAAATTTAATAAGTTTAATTGATATTTATTATTCAAATTTTATATAAAATATTACTCCTATTTAATTTATACGTGTTATAAGTAAAATCTAATTAGTATAAAAGATTTTTTTTAAATTTAAAAAATCCAATAAATTTAACTGATATATATATATATATATACATATATATTTTTTTTTGAATTTTATATAAATTGTTATTTAGTTTATATATACTATTATATAAAATCTAATTAGTGTAAGAAATTTTAATAAAAATAATATATAAATTTTATAGTCAGGATTTATAATTAATTATATTTGCAATATGGTCTGAAATGCTTCAAATTTGTGAATTTTGAGTTACATTTGTCAGCCATAAAATATGTTGGGGAATGTTTGGCAACGATCTATAATTATAGGATCAATTATGTAAATTTTCCATCAATTTCCATCTAAAATTGAATTTTCTGTACAAAAATTGACGGAAGTACTAAATCTGTCGATGACAGCTAACATGTTGTACCAAATGTGTATGCTTGCAAAGTCATTGTACCGTAACCTTAAAATATAGTTACTTGTGGTACCAATCTCTCAATAAACAAATGATATATGAAAATATTGTAAAAGAAGTCCTGGGTTTTTGATAAACATTAGGTTTGAATGATTATGATAGGAAGGGAAATATTTAATTAAGTTTGAATGGCTATGAAATTTGTTGTAATTAGTGGTCGATCAAATTTGTTGTATACGATTTTCATTCTCTTCATAGTAAATTTGAAAATGATACAAAAGTCAAAATTCAAGTTATGGAGTTATTGTAAAAATGGTTGAGAATTATGAAATAGGAAATAATTAATTATGTTTTAATGAATATGAAAGAAAATGAAATAATGTTGAAAGAATTTATAAAAAACAATTTAATTTTAAAAAATGATTTACAAAGGATTTTATGTTAAAAAAAACTATTTACAAAGGTTTTTATGTTAAAAAAACGAATAATGTTATTAGGTATGAATAATCATGAATGAAAATGAAATAATGTTGAAAGAAACTATAAAGAATGATTTAATGTTATTAGGAATTGAGTGATTATCAAAGAAAATGAAATAATTAATTAGGTTTTAAGTAATGATTATGTAAAAAAAGAAATAATTAATTAGGTTTTAAGTTAGGGGCATAAGAATCTTTATCAAAACCCTAAAAAAAGTTTTAAAAATTGAGCATTAAAATTTAATGAGAGGTAAAAATGTCTTTTTATTCGATAACACGAATTGTTTTTTTTAAAGAGATTAAGTAAAAGGTTGTACTACAAAAATCACATTTTTATTAAAGTCAATGGATAAATAAGTATATTTGACCATGTTATCATATGAATTGATCTTATTCCGTTCTGTTCGAGGCGATCTGACGATGGATGCGACCATAACTGGAGGGGTCACACGTACCCAAAAAAAAGCGAGAAGAGGGACCAATCACAAAATAAATGTAATATAATAGCTACATGATTAAATGAGTTTGAACAATCTGATATATATATTTTATATTAATACGTAGTATGTATTTCGTGGTATTTTGTTGTGATGTCAACTTTGGTAGGAGGGACTTTGCAATATATACCCTAGAATTTTCCTTTAAATTAATACGTAGTGGTTTCTTATAGATAGAAAGTACCTTTCATTAACATAAAATAGTATATATCCAAAAAAAATAAAAATAAATAACATAAACCAGCTATAGATGTACAAGGTGTCACATTCGTTTATCAACAAAAAGAAAGAAAGGCCTCACATCCTATTCAAACTTTTCCATTAGTTCCTCGACTTAGCAATTATATATCCTTTTCCTCTCGGCGCCAAAAGAAATCATTTTCAGAGTTTTCTTTTTTTTTTTTTTTTTTTTCTTTTGTCTTATATAAATCTCGATCGATGGATGTCGAGTTGGGGGATTTAAGCTCAAGTTACAAGGACTTGAAATATTACATTGAAGGTTTTGAAAGGAAGTTCCAGTACTCTGAAAAGATGGTGCGGCAGTTAGTGGTGACGTACTTGATTTTCGGAGTTCTTATGTTTAATCAACTATTTTATCCCTCTACCATAGCGTTCCGGGGAAGGTGGTGGATTCCGTTTTCCCTCTCAGCTTCCGTTTCGGTTGTTTTTTGGCTGACATTCATAGTCACCGTTAAGGATTGCCTGCAGAATAAACGAGAGCGGGATTTAGCGCTACAGAAGCTGCAAAATTTGAATGATTACATGTATGATATCAGAAACGGCCCGAGACAAAACAATTCGGCCGCTCCCTCCCCGCCGGATCCGGATCAGTATTTAGAAAATCCATTCAAATTTACGCAACATAAACGGTATGCTTATGTTGGGATATTGTCCTCTGCCTTATTCTCCTTCACTCTGTTCATGCTATATGCATTCGTTTCTTTTCCAAATTGAGTACAAACTGGGTGATGGACTATGCTCGGCTACCTAGTGCCAAGCACTCTTGATAATATTTCTTAGTATATTAATTAATATATTATGCAGACTTTTCTTGGTAGTGTCGCTAAGACTTTTCATGTGTGTATTTCTTTGGTATATACCTCTTTTGCTGAACGTATTTTCTCTATGTATAAACTTTCTTTATGTATAAAGTAATAGCAAATTAGTTTGATGATAATCAAGGTGGTTGTGACAAGTGCTATGGCTTACAATTTCTTGACTCGAAACTCAAGTTCAAATTCTATTAACGACACGAGCACTCTTATTCCGCCGATAAATATATCTTAGGCCTGAAAACCTGAATATCATTTCAACTTACTCGATATTCCACTTAGTTCATTTCATAAAAACTCTTTTAAGGTCTATTCCTTTTTTTCTTTTTTCAAATTAAACTTTCATAACATAAAAAGATAAACTATTACAACTCCATCATCAGAAATTAAAGATCCAAAAGATAAGTGAGCAAGAAGTTCAGTCCAAAATTTGGGAGAAAAAATAAAAGAAAAAAGATAAAAATAAAGTAAGGAAATGGGCTATTTCAAATAAATGTGCGGTAACACGAGATTCCGACTGAAAGGAAATCCAATAAAAACAATTTATTCCGATGGCCAACAGAAATGACGAACAACCTTAAGTTTGAGCTTCTCTTCAAAGCTAACCATCTTCAAAGACCTTTGCAAACAACTAATATAAATCATAATTAATAAACACCAAACAACAAAAAAATAAAAAATAGAAAAACGAAAGGAAAATACAACTGATGCCATCATCACAAAGGTGTTGCTCCAATAAGAAAACAAAGCTTTGGGAAGCAAAACAAAAGGGCAAGATTGCCACTGTTCGACCGGAGGCAGGAGGAGCGAACATAACAAAAGATCTATTAGCGATGGCGGCGTATCTGGAAGTTTAGGGGGCGGATCTGGAGGTTTCAGAGGCGGATCTGGAGCTCCGATGATAGAAACCATAGGTGGAAGTGAAAAAATTGACAGTGAGGCCGGTAGGTCGGCTGGCCAAGGGGGATTTGTGGTGGGTAGGAGGCCAACAATAATCGTGGGAATTGCACTTTTTATACCAAATATTTATCCATTTATACATTGCATACCACACATTTGAAAATGATACATTTCATACTAAAATCAATCAACTTTTTTTAATTTACATACCGACGTTAAATATTGGATGGAAATGGCCGCACGTGTCATTTAACTCACTTTAAAAAAAAAAAAACGAGAGAATTGCACTTTTTATAACAAACATTTATCTACTTTATATATTGCATACCACACCTTTTAGAATGACACATTTCATACTAATATCAGTGTTTTGAAAATCGAACCGGACCGAACCGGCCGGTTGACACGGTTTAGCCGTTAGTTGGTCCCCAATTCGGTCTGGTTTACCCCTAAAAACTAGTCTTCTAATTAATCAGTTCGAACCGATAAAACCGGCTTCAAAACCGGTAAAACCAGTGAACCAGAAAAATCAGTGAATCAGTGGTTCACTTAAATTTTTGTTTTTTTAAGTTTAGAGAGATTTTTTGTTATTATTATTTATTTGAACTCTTATTTAACATTTAATAGAATCACATTTATATACTTTAATTGAAATAACATTCATTATTTTAGTGTTTTAACAATTGTTGGATAAAGATGAAGATGAAGGCACTGAAGACAAAATAATAAGGGAGGTTTTGAAGGATTCCAAAACTTCAATAATTGGCTAAGTATGGGTTAACTTAGCTGATGTTCCCTTTGAAGAAATTTTAACTAATCAATGAAGACATCAGAAGAGTCAAATTTCAAGGTCCAAGACTTCTGATCTGCTGAAAGAAAGACATCAGACTGATGAAGATCAGCCGACTCAAATCAGATTTTTCATGTTTGGGATCAGCCTAGTTCGCCATCAGACTTGCACTTTCGTCAGCCAAGTGGAAAGGATCATAAAGTCTTCCCAACGATAATAAATGCCCCTGGAAGTAATAAATGCTGAAGTACAAGGTTATTAAAGACAAATGATTGAAGAAACGCTTCGCATCAGCTGGGTGCATTTAATGCTGCCTGCAGAATAGTACTGTTGACAGTACGGACAGACTGCAAAAGAGCCGTTCGCGGAAATTAAGGACCAGTACTCGAGGAATTTGAATCTTGTCTCTCTTCAACGAACATTTTTCAAACCTCAAGTATAAATAGTTGGAAGAGACGAAGAGAATATAAGCAACACAATTTCTGAGAGAATTTTCGAAGCAGAATTCTTAAGTCTCAAGAACAGCTCACTCATCAGCTTAGTCATTTGTTGACGAAAAGCGAAGTTGAAGAACAAAGCTGTACACATCTTCTGAGTGAATTTGTAAAAATAGAGTGTTGTGAGAAGTAGATATCCATCTAAGTGAGTGATATTACTTTAGAGAGTAGGATTTCTTTGTGATTTCTTACTGCGCACTTACGGCCTGTTCATTTGTTGATCGGCGTAAGCAGAGTGTACCGGTTACTTTGTGTTTCTAGTATAACCCAAGATCTTTGTGACTTGAACGAGTGGATTAAAGGATATTCAAATCCATATAACCACTATAAAAATTACTTGTGTTTTTATTCGCACTTTTACTTGCATATTTCAAAATAGCATAAAACACATTAGTTAACTGTTTGAAAAAAAGAATTTAAAGGAGTTTATAAAACTGGGGAAACAATTTTCAAACTACTAGGAATACTTGTGAAAAACACTTTGAAAATCCGCTGCAAGTACTCTAAGTATTAAAACTGATTTTAACAAAATCAGCTAAGTAATTATCAGACGAGTGGTCATCAAACCTGTTCAAAGATTTGTTCGCGAACAGACTTGTAACTTACTACTCTGATCAGCTTAGTCTGTTCACAGTTAGAGAAAAGTTTTAAAGTTAAAATTGGAAGAAAATTTTAAAGAGGTTTATTCACCCCCCCCCCCCCTCTAAACCTCTTGTGACCACTTGGGACCAACAAGTGGTATCAGAGCAGGTGGTTCATCTGAATCAGCTGCCTGATCAACGAGCTTGATCCAAGTGTTTTTCAAAGGTTTTCATAACTTTTCAAAAGAGCATCTTTTTGAAAAATAAAAAACTTTTTGAAAAATGGACTGTATCAGCCATGTTCCCCACATTGCTGGTATGTCGTTTGAAGATTGGAAAATCAGAATGGAGATTTTCCTTGCTGCCTATAATGATAACATGTACACATGTATCATCAAAGGTTCATTCAAATTCACCAAGACTATTATAGTTGATGAAGCTGAACTAGTGGTGGAAAAAGATCTGACAGAGATGACAGCCGAAGAAATAAAGCTGTTCAATCTGGATAAAGTTGGCCGTTTCATCATGACCAAAGCCCTGGACAACGATCGGTTTGACAAAGTCAAACATTGCAAAACTGCAAAGGAGATGTGGGATAAGGTTCGTGACATGAGCGAAGGAAACGACGCCATCAAAGAGCATCAGCTCAGTGTTGCCTTGGAGAAGCTGGATAACTTCAAAATGAAATCTGGAGAAACTATTGATCAGATGGACACTAGATTCACCAGAACCCTAAATGAAGTTCTAAAGCTGGGAAAGACCTTCACTGACAAGGAGATCACCGTCAGAGTACTAAAGGTCCTGCCTCCCAAGTTCAACATGAAGGTGACAGCCATGGAAGAATCAAAAGATCTGGGGAAGATTTCTCTTACAGAGCTGTTCTCCGTACTCAAGGCGTATGAGTATAAACTGCCTAGAATGGGTGTTGAAGAAACCTCAACTTCAAGTCCCACAGCTGCACTTGTTGCTGCTGAAAATCCAAGAAGGCCAGCTCACAAAAGCAAAGATGTGGACTCATCTGATGAAGCCACACTACTCAACAAAAAGGAGTACACTGCTGGAGACGTTGCATTGCTGATGAACAACTTCAAAAAGTTCTACAGACGAAAAATGAAGAACAAATATAACAATGCTTCTACTTCTAACCCTACTTCTTCTTCTCAGGATAAGGATTCTTATAAATCCAAAATGATGTGTTATAATTGCAGAAAACTGGGACATTTCATCAGAGATTGCCCATATCCTAAAGCTGAGAAGTACACGGAAGAAGAAAAGAGAATCAGAAAAGAAAGAAAGCATCAGAAAGCTAAGGCAATGGTTGCAGAAGCAGAAAAGCAAGCTGCCGTCTACTCATCTGATTCAGATTCAGACACTTCTGATGAAGAGTCTTTTGATGAAGAGAGTCCTGCCCTTCTCTGCCTGATGGCTAAGGAATCTGATGACTCTGAGGATAGTGAGGTAACTCCTCTTGAAAATGAACTATTCAGTTCATTTGAACAAATGATGCTTAACAATACTACTATTGCTGAAGCATATAAAAAGCTTAAGGAAGAGATGATATTGCTAAAAGAGCAAAACAGTTCACTGAAACTCTCAGCTGAAAGGCCAAGAGAATCAGCTGAATATAAACAGCTTGAGCAAGAATATGAATCTCTGAAAGCTGAATGTGAAGTATATAAAGGAAAAATCATGGAGCTTGAGAAAGTCATTGAGTCTCATGAGAAGTCATCTGTTGCATCCACTCATATGTCTAGTAAACAGAAGACACCTTTAGAATAGGATAAGCAAGAATTGAATCTTACTGAGAAATTTATATTTGCTGACAATAGTAAGGTCATCCTGTATGTTCAAACTGCTAGACCTGCTTCACCTGAGAAAGTATTAAAGGAGACGAAAACTCCTAAGGCTAAAAAGAGCAAAGAGCCTAGTGTAGGAAAACAGACTAGTAAGCCTAAACAAAAGAGTCCTAGGAAGTCCTCTGACAAGGCTAAAACTAATCAGACTAGTGATAAAACTAAGTCGTCTGTTAATGAGCAAGCAAGCAGTAAACCAAAGAAGCATAAGAATAAGAAAAATCAAAATGCTTGGTATGGAAATGAGTCTTATTATGTGCAACCTGCTGCATATCATCCTATGTATCATGCACCTCAATTTCCAACTTACTATGCATCCTACCCTGCTCATCCAATGCATGCATATCACCCTTATCATGCATCTTACTCTGCATATGAACATTATCCTTATCATGCTGATCATCAACAATATAACAAATCTGATGAACGTGGTAAAGGCAAAGCTGTTCATACTCCTGTTGAAACTTAGAAGCCTAAGAAGCCTAAGACTTCATCATTTTGGGTTGTCAAAGGTGGAACTAATCCTTCAGGACCCTCTCAATAAGGGTACCTAAAACAATTTTACCTTGTTTTGTAGGTTAGGATTAGGAGTAGGAGTAAAGTAGAGAGAATCTGGTACTTGGACAGTGGCTGTTCAAGACACATGTGTGGAAACATACATGAGCTGACGGATGCTGTTGCTGTGGATGGTCCAAAAGTTACTTTTGGAGACAGTAAAGAATGCAAGATTGTAGCAAAATGAAGCTTGATCAGAGGAAACATAGAGATATCTGACGTCTCATATGTCAAAGGCCTCAAATATAATCTGCTGAGCATAAGTCAATTTTGTGACAAAGGATATTCAGTTATCTTCTCAACAGATAAGTTCTATGTTGAACAGATTAGTACAAAGAAGGTAATCTTATCTGGAAGACGACAAGAAAATATCTACATAGTCGACTGGAATTCTGCTGACAAGAATTCAAATATTTGTTTGGTGGCATCAACACCAAGTGAAGTTAGTTGGCTGTGGCACAAGAGGATGAATCATTTAAACTTCAAGACCATCAACAGATTGATAAAGAATAATCTGGTAGAAGGAATTCCAAAGACAGTCATAAGCAAAGATAAACTTTGTGACGCCTGTCAGAAGGGTAAACAAATTAAGTCATCGTTCAAAAGCAAGAAGCATCAATCTTCTGGAAGAATATTGGAGCTGCTACACATGGACTTATTTGGACCCATTGATCCAGTCAGCAATGGTGGAAAGAAATACTGCCTAGCTGTTGTGGATGACTATTCAAGATATACTTGGGTGATATTCATGAAGAAGAAAAGTGAAACCAAGGAACATCTTACTAATCTGATGGAACTGATCCAGAATGAGAAAAGCATAAAAATATTAAAGATCAGATCAGATAGAGGGACAGAGTTTACAAACTCTACTGTTGAAGAGTATTGCAATATCAAAGGAATATATCATGAGTATTCAGCTGCTAGAACCCCTCAACAAAATGGTGTTGCTGAAAGGAGAAACAGAACACTAAAGGAAGCTGTCAGAACCATGATAGCTGAAGCTAAGCTGCCACAAAGATTTTGGGCAGAAGCAACAAACACAGCATGTTTTACCCAAAACAGATGCATGATCAACAAGCACCAAAACAAGACTCCATATGAAGTTTGGAACAACAGGAAGCCAAACATTCATTACTTTAAGATATTTTGTTCTAAATGCTATGTTTTAAATAATGGTAAAAATCACCTTACTGCATTTGCAGAAAAGGCTGATGAAGCTGTTTTTGTAGGATACTCTATTGTTAGTAAAGCTTATAGAGTTTTTAACAAAAGAACTTTACTAATAGAAGAATCCATTTATGTAGTATTTGATGAACCAAATCAATCTTCTGAAAAGAATCAAAGTGTTAATCAAAATCTGTCTATTGATTTACAGAAGTTGAATGTTGGAAGGAATGAAGAATATGTTCCCATCATACTACCTGATCTCAACCCAGCTGATAACTCAAGTGCTGTTCAAAATCACAGAGCTGATTGTCTAACAGAGGAGTTGCAAACAGCTGATAGACCAGAGACTGTTCAACAGACAAGAGAAGTTCAACAGACTATTACTGGATCTCCAACAGTAGTGTTGCAAGATCAAAACAAAGGACAACATTATGATTTGCAACCTGATCTTAGATTAGATGGCTCAAGAATCATCCACCAGAATTGGTGATTGGTGATCCTTTGGATAAAGTGAAGACAAGGAGAGCTGCTGCAAGTGATGCAATGTTTGCCAGCTTTCTATCTCAAATTGAGCCCAAACAAATTGAAGAAGCTCTTAGTGATTCAAACTAGATTGAAGCTATGCAAGAAGAGCTAAATCAATTTGAAAGGAATGAAGTCTGGAACTTAGTTCCTAGACCAAATCATCAAAGAGTCATTGGCACTAAGTGGGTATTCAGGAATAAGATGAATGAAGATGGTGAAGTCACCAGAAACAAAGCAAGACTAGTGGCCAAGGGTTACTGCCAAGAAGAAGGCATTGACTTTGATGAAACATTTGCACCAGTAGGAAAACTAGAGGCAATCAGACTCTTTCTTGCCTATGCTGCTCACAAGAATTTCACCGTCTATCAGATGGATGTGAAATCAGCTTTTCTCAATGGAGAATTGCAAGAAGAAGTTTATGTTGAACAACCACCTGGATTTGAAGTCTATCAAGAAGAAGACAAAGTGTATCGTCTGAAGAAAGCCCTCTATGGACTGAAACAGGCTCCAAGAGCATGGTATGATACCTTATCTGATTTTCTTTTAATTAAAGGATTTCGCAAAGGTAAAGTTGACAAGACCCTGTTCACTATTGAATGGTAAGAACATATTTTGCTTGTGCAAATTTATGTGGACGATATTATTTTTGGTTCAACTAACCAACAAATGTGTGATAAGTTCTCAAAGCTGATGCAGAACAAGTTTGAAATGAGCATGATGGGAGAACTTAATTATTTTCTTGGTTTGCAAGTTAGACAGTTGGCTGATGGAATATTCATCAGCCAAGCAAAATACACAAAGGATCTGTTCAAGAAATTTGGTATGGAAACTAGCTCTACTGCTACTATTCCAATGTCTACAAGTCTTCGCTTGGATAAAGATGAAGATGCAAATCAGTGGACATAACCAAATTCAGAGGCATTATTGGGTCACTGTTGTATCTAATAGCTAGCAGACCTGATATCATGTACTCAGTTGGGGTTTGTGCGAGATTTCAATCAAATCCTAAGGAATCTCATCTCTTACCTGCCAAGAGAATACTGAAATATATTAAGGGCACTCAAGAATTGGGATTGTGGTATCCCAGGGAATCTGGATTTGAGCTTATTGGATATTCAAATTCTGACCTTGCTGGCTGCAAAATTGATAGAAAAAGCACAACAGGTGCCTGTCAATTTTTAGGTAGTCGTCTGATCTCATGGATGAGTAAGAAACAGACTTCAGTATCCATATCAACTGCTGAAGCTGAGTACATAGCTGCTGGAGCTTGCTGTGCACAAATCTTATGTTTAAAGCATCAACTAGAAAACTACAATATCAAAATCAGTGGAATACCAATCTACTGTGACAATACAAGTGCAATCTCACTTACTCAGAATACTACAAGTCACTCAAGGACTAAGCATATTGAGATCAAGCATCACTTTATTAGAGATCATGTGGAGAAAGGAAATGTCATAATAGAATATGTGTTTACTGAAAATCAGATTGCTGACATCTTCACAAAACCTCTAAGTGAGACAAGGTTTTCAACTCTAAGAGCTGAACTGGGTCTATTAAAATTAGATGCATAAGCTGAGGGGGAACATATCAGAAGACTAAAGTTCAACAGCTTACTCATCTTCTTTATCTTCAAGGATTAACTCTCAACAGACTAGTTAACTTATGAATTCTTAAAGTCAGGGGGAACGTGTAAGACTAGCGGTACTTCTGATTAAAAGATGAAATCTGTTAATGACAGTTAGTTGAAGTTATGTTTTCAACAGAAGATTAAAGTCTTGAAGAATGAAGATTTATTATCTAGCTGGATTGACAAACAACTTAGGAAGGTTATCAGCTATTGGCTTTCACTGATAACAACTATGTCATCAGGACAATAGTCCATCAGATAAGTATTTATGTTACTCATCTGATCGCTTATGTAAAAGCTGACTGTTTAAAACGTTTTATCTTAAAATACGCTTTTACAAGTGACAGAAGGGCGGTATAAATTCCCGCTCCTCATTTAATGCGATTTGAATTTGAAAGGTCGTAACTGACGCAGCACAATCAGCACTGACAAGAAACGGATCTAACGGTTGGCTGGTATCACGGAAACCAAGATACCCTAACTCTATAAATCCAGATCTGATCAGCCGTGTAGTTCTTTACGAACCCTAAACATTCAAAGCACACTTGAGAGAAAATTTACTTGCATTTTTCTGCAAAATTCTTCCTATTTCTCTAACTTTCAACAGATTTGCAATGGCCGCTGAAGGTATGTTCCTAGTTCATGAATCATACTACCAATCTGGTACGAAATTGATGAAGGAACTGCTAGAGAAGTTCAAATCTGCTTCGTTGGTAAATTTCATGGAGTACAACGAAGGCGTAATCTGGACTGACCAGGTTATGGAATATTACAACACGGCATCTGCTGATTACAACTCTATGGAAATCAAGGCGACAGTCGGTGACAAATCTGTAGTCATCACACCCGCTGTTCTTCACGAGACGTTTGGTCTCCCAAACAGAGGAAGACACGATGTTACTGTGCTGACTGAAGAAAAGCACCAAAAATTCTGGGCGATCTGCGCCAAGGAAGGAGAAATGTTGACGGGCAATATTAGGAAGAAACAGTTGAAGGACGAATATCAGAGGATGGCTGATATGGTCTCTAAGCTGATAGAGAACTGCACTTTCTCACTGGATGCTGTTACCATGAAGAGGTTCAGCATCATGGCTGCTATCTACTATGGGCTAGAAGTCAACTGGTCCATAATAATTTGGTACATCTTGGCTGATTTCCTTGATGTGAAGAAAGGAAAAGGTCCTCACACCAACCACAGGATTACACTCAGTTACCTGCTGTTCAAGCTGTGCTGTGATATGACTAATGGTAAAGAGATCCACAAGTCTAAGGCAATGACTAAGTACTTGCCTGTTCAAAAGAGAAAGGCTGGTGAGCCTGAAGAGGATGAAGATGAGGAACCAAAGGAGGTTCCTGCCAAAAGGCAAAGGAGACTAGTCAAAACAGCTGACTTAGCTTGGGTGATCTTCAGGACTTCCCTCTTTTCTTCTTCAATCTTTCTCCAAGTAGATCTTTGATGTTGTAGGTGTATTCTATGAGAAAAGTATGTTTAGAGCTGATCAAAGATGTGTAACTTCGTGACCTAGAAGTCCTTAAATAAATCTACCAAGTTGAGTCTGAGTAGGAGACTTTGGGCCCAAGAATTCCCTTAAAAGCCCGCTGAAAATCGCGACAGATTTGCACAACAGTTTTGCAAGTGTCATAACTCTCAGCTCCGAACTCCAAATCAAGATCCGTAAAATTTGTGGTCTAGCTAACTCATTCCTCTACATTATAGTCGAAATTCAACTTCATTGGAGCTTCCTTGAATGAGTTATGGTCTTCGGAGTGCATAATAATATTTCTGACAGCTTCTTCGTGCTTGCACAACTTGACTTCATTTGTTCTTTAATTCATTGTTCTTCGCTTCCAATCATGTCTTTAGATCCAAAATATCTTAGGCTTACAAATATGAGCACAATATATAAGAAAATATCTCAATTCATGCATAAAACAATTAAACCAATGACTCGAGCGACAAAACACAAAACTAACTAAAATTACCTAAGATTCTACCAAAACTCTAACAAACGTAATCGAATGAGTTAAGGAAATGGACTTGATAACACTGTTTTCACAGAGTTATCACACCCCCAAACTTAAACTATTACTCGTCCTCGAGTAATGACAAAAACTTAAACAACGACACGAACATTCACAATCATGCATCCCAAGTCAAACTACTAACTAACAATTTCAAAACATTATGCTTTCTATCATGTAGTTCTTGCGTGCGTGTGTGTGTGTATACATAAAACGAGAATGTTGGAATCACTTAGATTACTATAACTTCGAAATCATTGAGCCTAATTGCATGAATTCCTAAATTGTCAAACATATTCTCTATTTTCTTAGGTTATTATACTAACTACGAAGTTCTAGCAAAGCTTTCAGTCGAAGTTATGGAATCCTTTAAGTTTGAACTTTCAATTAGCATTTTCTTCATTAATGAGCATAACTTAAGTATATTTAGCACCACTCACACTCATAACTCGTTCTAAAGAAGCAGTCAAAATAGAGGAGTGCCGAATAGTTAACTCAAAACACCCATATATCGTTCATCTTATCGCGGTCAAGTTAGAGGAGTGCAAGTATAAGTATCAAGCGATGAGGTTTTTTAGGTCTCATACAAGTGAGGTTGTTTTATTTGAACTTACTTTTTTTTTTTTTTTTTTTTGCTTCATTTGGTTCTTGTTAAAATTATCCTTCCCCCCAAACTTAGGCAAAGCTATCACTTAGACCTTTAGCACTTTAACCCTCGAATCTAGAGACTAGGTAGGTAAGGAAAGGATTTCTTAAGCTCTATTCTAACTATAATTTTCTAACGTCATCCTAAATTCTCGATTATGTATTCGTGCTTAAAATGTGCAGAAAAAGACATTCAAAAACACATAAAATTTCAAAAAAATTTAGTCAAAGTCGACCTAGCATGCATGAAGTAAATGCGACCTCACCCCCAAACTTAAACTAAGCAGTGTCCTCACTGTGACATAAAAACACGAGTTGAAACATGCCAGATTAACCAAACAGGAAAAACGAGAATATGCACATGCAGACAGTAAGACAACCACCAACAAAATATAACAGAGATCAGTAAAAAGAATACGTCCCTACGAGGCTGTGTATGTCGGTCTCCTGCATGTCTTTCCATCCTAAGCATCATTCTCGGGACCTGACTCAGCATCATCAGTAATATCGACGGGGCCCATCTCTAAATCCTCCCTCGCACCACTAAGCTTTTTCGTTGATATGGTCGCTATCGCTAATTTGTTCACAAGGAGTTTCTTTTGGACCGTTCGACTTCGTGGTGTCATTTGGTGTAATGGAATCAAAACAAGCACTCCACCAAAATAATTACTCCCCAAATATCACACCGAAACTAAAATATCATCAATCTCAACTACCCACACAATCAAGCAACAATCCGATAATCGATACTACGTTCAAGAACCCGTTCCTCCACAATTCGCAAATACTCAAACACCAAAATCTAAGAATAGCAAAACAAGCCCTCAAGCTAGCAATCGAAATCGAAATCAACAATCGAACCAAAAATGGCAAAAAGCAAAGTTGTTACCGATGCACGGCACTTAAGAGATGGCCAACTGGGATGGAGGATCGGCGGCGGCGCTAGGGTTTCGGCTGGTGGTTATTTTGTGCAAGGGGCGACGGATTTGTGGCTGAGAAGGGGGCAAGCCGCGGCGGGTTAGGGTTTCGGCGAGAAGGAGGGACGGTTGATTTGGGGATTCGGTGCGGCGAATCTGTGGGAGACGGTCGATTTGGTGGTTGGGGTAGATTGGTTGAGGTGAAGAAGATATGTGGTTGGATGATAAGAGTTAGCTTAAAATTCCAGAGTCTACTTTGCTGGGGCGGAGGTATCTTGCGCTGGGGCGGAGAAATATGGAAGAATTAGCTTAAATTTCGAGCAGCTATTTCGCTGGGGCGGAGAAATATGGAAGAATTAACTTAAATTTCCAGCAGCTATTTCGCTGGGGCGAGAAATATGGAAGAATTAGCTTAAATTTCCAGCAGCTATTTCGCTGGGGCGGAGTGTTTTTTTTTTTTTTTTTTTTTTTTTTTAAGACAAGAATTGATGCCCTGGCTTGTACTGATTCATCCACGCGTTACTCTTCACCTCGACATGCCTGCAAAATACGACAAAAACACAACCACATATCACACTAAGACTAGAACAAAAACGAAAAAAAAAAACGCAAAAACAAAAACAAATAAAAGCTTGGGTTGCCTCCCAAGAAGCGCTTAGGTTTAAGTCCTTAGCTCGACTTTGATACTTCCCCGGCAGCGGCGCCAAAAACTTGTTGCGGATTTTACACACGCAAGTAAACGCAAGTGCACGTATCGCAAAAGTAATAAAGAGTAAGTTGAGTGTCGAACTCACGAGGACTTGAAACTACAATTGTACCAAATTCCCTACCTTAATTATTATTCTAATTCAACTAGGCTAAAATATTGTTGGTTTGTTTATTAACTAACTACTAAAACTAGAAAAATAACTAATCTAAAATGATGATTAAAATGCTTAAGAAGACAACCAATGAGACAAGGGTCTAGAGTTAAACTTCACCAATGTTATGCTCCTAATGTTAATTAACTCCCTAATTTTAACTAGTGATTCTTATTCGCTATCCTAGGGTTCACTTCTATCCTTAAGTGTCTTCCGAATCACCTAAGAACCTATGCAATTAACTTACTATTCTTATTCCTAAGTTAGTAGAATTAATAACATGCATGAATTATATGACCTAATTTGAATATGAGCGTGTTGGGTATATTCCTATACTAACAAACAACCCACTACCTAATTCCTCATCTATTCTTAATATTCCCTTCCTAGGTTCAATCAAGAAAAGTAAACAATCAAATAGGTGGCCAGTCAATTTGACAGTAAATTAGCACAAAATTAGATAAACGAATATCGATAATAAAAATCGAAAATCACTAAATTAAAACTAGAAAAGCAACTAAAACATTATTTGCATAACATGGATCCGTAAAAACCCTAGACTAAATGAAATTAGTTCATGCTAAAAATGACGAAATAAACAATAAAAGAGGAGTTCATAGTCTTATCTAATAAAGTAATAATGGAAATTAGCCAAAAGTATGATGTGTGCTTGTTCTCTCTGATCTTGCGTGTCTTCTCTGTTTCTCTAATGTGGCCAATAATCAAATAGGGTTCCATCCGGATCAAGCATAAGTCCGGGCCTTTTTGCTTTCTTTGTTGTCCCGAAATTTGGTCTTTCCCTTGTAAGCTCAATTGGGACAAATTTGAACCTCGTATCGAATCGACAAGCTCTATCCCCAGGTTCAAATCTCTTGTAATCTTTACCAACTCTTATCCAAGCCACGCTTTGAGGATGGGTATGCATATTGTACTTCGTTTTATCATCAACCCTTACTTTTTGCGTATCTCTCATTAATATCTCATCCACACCAAAATAAGATTCATCGCATTATGACTCATAAATTGGAGGTATGATAAACTCAATTGTATCCTTATCTATCTCCATTACCTCAATCACATCCATCAACGTCACTGAATTTTTGAGTTCGGTGTCTCCCTTGATGTCTTCGTCCTTCGGAATGATTAAGATCTTTTCTTCTGCATCCGGGATCTCCTCGTTATGACGAACATCGAAACTTGTCCATTTATTGCTATGCGGCTGCTCTATTTCACTCTCAACAATAAGAGAATTTGTCTCGCTTGGCTTAGTATCTGATAACATCGAATTATCCTCTTCATTCAAGAGTGAGTCTTGAGGTCTGTGCTGCCTATCTTGAGCTAATTGAGCCATTTGGGTTTCTAGGTTTCGAAGAGATGCATTTGTATGGTTTATGAACTGTTTCAGCGTTTCTTCTAGCGACAGTTTGTTATCCACTAGTGGTTGTTTTAGTTGACCTTGAGATCCAGGTGGATTTTGCTGTTGCTGAGTTGTGGCATTGTTTGATCCCTGTCCAGAGTGCTAATTATTGCTCCATGAAGAGTTAGGATGGCTTCGCCACTCGGGATTATAGCTGTTAGAATAGGGGTTATAACCTTGGTTGTTTCGATTATTTCCCACATAGCACGCTGACTCTAAATTTGAAGGACAATTTTCATACGGATGCTCTCCTTCACAAATGATACAGTAAACCTCTGGGTTATGGGTCATATTCACTGGTTGAGCTTGAAATGAGTTAGCTCCAGGTTTACCCATAGTTAAATTTCTTGCCTCCATTTCAGATTCGATCTTTTTCATCTCCTCCATACAATCGGTGAATGCTATCATAAATGCAATACTTGGTTCTGTTGGTGGTGGCTGAGAATACTCTTGATAGCTTGGAGGTATGAACAAATTGGTCATCATGAAGTTTGTGTATTGATTACTCCCCAGATCATCGCTCCATGGAACATTTGGGTTAGTCCCCCACCCTGAATTGTAGTTGATGGGGTGAAGATTCTGACCATACTGACTATCCTGAAATTGATCCACGTATAACCATGAATTTGAATTCAGTGGGCAACGGTCGTACGAGTGTTCACCTGCACAATACACACAAGTCGTTCCTTCATTAAGCCAATGATAACTGCTATGATTCATACCAAATGAAGAGAACGAGAAAAAGAATAACTAACTAGGAACCAACCAAAAGAAAAATTAAAAATAAAAATTGGCAAATAAATGTTGCAAGTCCCCGGCAACGGCGCCAAAAACTTGTTGCGGATTTTACACACGCAAATAAACGCAAGTGCACGTATCGAACAAGTAATAAAGAGTAAGTATAAGAGTATCGTCTCCACAGGGACTTGACTAATATCTACCAATTCGAATTCCTAATTTTCTTTTAATCGATTCCAAATTCAAATATATTCTTGGGTTTTAATAAACTAGATTAACTAAGAGATTTAACTAATCTAAGTACTTGGATTGAGTTCGAATAATGAGAAGAGAAACCTAGGATTATAATCCGCTATGTCATCTATCGATTGCCCAATTGAGATTTTCGTAGTTATTGTGGTGACAAGAGTGCTACCCGAGGATTCAAGTATATTCCTACATATCTTCCGAATTACGTAAGAACCTAATGTATTATACAAACCGATCCTATTCCTAGGTGATTCATAAATAACACAAAGCATTAAACACGAACCTCATGTAACGGGTATGAACGCCTTAAGTATATTCCTATACTAAGAGTCGTTTACTATTCAATTTCCTATCTAATCCTAATCTCCCTTTTCCAAGTTCGAAAAGAATATTAAATCTAACAACTAGGTGATCAGTCAAGTTGCAAGCATAGAGAACGAAATTAAATCAAACACAAGAATTGCCCCTAACTACGAATAATCTATTGAAAATAATCAAAGTAACATAGTTTCATAAAAAAAAAAAACCTAGATCCTAAAGAATTAGTTCATGATAAATATAAGAAGAAAACAATAAAGGAAAACAAATCTGAGTTCATGTGATTTTATAGACAAAACAATGAATCCAAGATAAAGATCTTCAATATTGCGTTCTTCTTGCTTGGGTGATCTTCAGGACTTCCCTCTTTTCTTCTTCAATCTTTCTCCAAGTAGATCTTTGATGTTGTAGGTGTATTCTATGAGAAAAGTATGTTTAGAGCTGATCAAAGATGTGTAATTTCGTGACCTAGAAGTCCTTAAATAAATCTACCAAGTTGAGTCTGAGTAGGAGACTTTGGGCCCAAGAATTCCCTTAAAAGCCCGCTGAAAATCGCGACAGATTTGCGCAACAGTTTTGCAAGTGTCATAACTCTCAGCTCCGAACTCCAAATCAAGATCTGTAAAATCTGTGGTGTAGCTAACTCATTCCTCTACATTATAGTCGAAATTCAACTTCATTGGAGCTTCCTTGAATGAGTTATGGTCTTCGGAGTGCATAATAATATTTCTGACAGCTTCTTCGTTCTTGCACAACTTGACTTCATTTGTTCTTTAATTCGTTGTTCTTCGCTTCCAATCATGTCTTTAGATCCAAAATAGCTTAGGCTTACAAATATGAGCACAATATATAAGAAAATATCTCAATTCATGCATAAAACAATTAAACCAATGACTCGAGCGACAAAACACAAAACTAACTAAAATTACCTAAGATTCTACCAAAACTCTAACAAACGTAATCGAATGAGTTAAGGAAATAGACTTGATAACACTGTTCTCACAGAGTTATCAGGTACTGAACTGTATGATTGATGACTGGTGTGAGGGAGTTCAAGATCCAAGAAACTACTATGGTGTTGTTTCTATCCCAATAATTGAATAGAGGACTGTCTTCAGGAGGTTGAGGTATTGTTTCTTCTATAAAACCCAATTAATTCTTGACTTTAAGAGAACGGATCATGGCCTTAGACCATGTTTGGTAATTTGTTTCAGTGAGTTTTTCAGCCACAAGGATGACACCAGGGCCATCTGCGGGGTGTAAGTAAAATGGACTGGAGGGATCTTCAATTTCTGGTCTTGTTTTGGATATGGTGGAAGAAGATATAGTAGAGTCAGTGGCAGGGTCATTTGGATCCATTGAGGTGAGTGATTTCTTGAATGAATTTGGAATGAAAGTGACGATATATGAATCAGAATATGATTTCTGGAAGGCTTTTCTTGAATGATTTCTTGATGATTATGTGTATGTGAAAGAAGAAAAGTGATGATTCTGAAGAGATTTTGGGTGCGAAATAGATGAAAACAAAAGAGAGAAAATCAGAGAAGAACCTGGAACCAAATGTAATGGAGAAATCTGGACAGAGATGTAGTGATGAGGATGAATCTTGGAAGAGATTGAAGCGGAATGATGATGATTTGCCTTGGAATTGATATACGTTGTAGGTAGAATAGATCAAATTTCTACTGATACCATGTTAATATGAATATATTTGATATGTATATGTATATTTGAAGATGATGAATGATAATAAAGAGAATTATGATTCTTGATGTAAATAAACGCAGAGACTTGTATATTGATTCTGGAAAATAAAATGAATTCTTGTGTACAATGAAGTTTGCCCAGACTTCTTTAAATAGGAATAACAGGGGCAAAAAAAGGAAAAGAAAACTACCAAACAAAACTAACACTTATCCGGTTCGGGTCAAATAGATACAAATTGAACCGGATCGGTTACAACTAAAAGATAAACGGGTAATCAGAAATAGATACAAAATAGATAGAACCCTAATCCCTATTTTGAAATATTTCCTTCGCTTTCTTCCACTTTATCTGACGTACAATTCTTCTCTGCTAATAAGATTATTTAGTACAACTGCTGCACTCCATTATTAAGTACTCGTGGTGCAGTCCACCAATACATTCAGAACATATGGAGTGATAATTCACATCATCCTATATTCTGGTCATGTTCCAAAAAAATTATGTTCACATTGCCAGAACATGAATGATGTGGATTATTACTCTACATTTCCTAAGTACATTGGTGGATTGCATCACATATAGTTAATGACTTAGTGCAACGGTGAGACTAAATAATTTCTCGATATGGTGCCCTCCTCAACCCCTGCTTTGAGAAAGATAATTACTGAGTTTTACTTTCATTACTTAGCAAGGAAGTAGTCCTGTAAACAAAATAGAAGTAAATGCTTTGAAATATATTTGAGGAATATGATGTTATCCTTTGACTAAGTCGAAAAAGTCATATAAAAAAAATGCTTTAAAATATATTTGAGAATATGATGTGATCCTTTGACCAATTTAAACCTGTTGAGGGTGTGATTCCAAAATTCATAGGGAATAGCTTGACTTTTAAAGGGATCAGCTAGAAAATTAAATGAATATTGTATATGCATGGTTAATTTTGTGGGTAATTTTGTAAATTAGAGTAAAATTAATTTTACTATGTTTTAAATAGAGCAAATTAATGGTTGAATAAATTATTATTTTAGAAAAATGATGGGTTAAATTATTATAATATAAAATATAAAAAAAATTATTGTAATATAAAATATAAACTAATGTATGATTTAGTCATGAAATCTTGAAAAATTTATTTTGAATTAAGATCATAATAAAATTATTTAGTTCCATTTCATGATAGTGTTTTCGTTTTAAAAGCTCTATTTATCTATTTTAAGGGTAACATCATTGAACGTATTTTAATTTCTTATTTAATCAATATAAAATTTTAAAATATTTTTTAGTACAGTAAAATACAACAATCGATATCATTTGTCTTTGTATTTATCAAATACTATAAGTCTTTATCATTACGAATTTGTAATGTGAATGTGGTACCTAGTATGATACAAATAAAGACAATTATGTTGATATAAATACTAAATTTGAAATCTCAATATCAAATCTTTTGCATTGTTTAATAAAATGAATTTGGATTAATATTTATTTATATTTCTGATTTCAAATTATTTCTCTTACACTATCATTTTTAATTCATTTATTTACCTTCAACTTCAAAAGCCATTATTATCTATTTAGTTCATTAATTTAATCATTTTTTCACTGGTTTAATCCGTCTTTTTGTCAGTTTCATTCATTTTTACCGGTTTAATATATTTTCTTACTGATTTACCAACTTTTCATCGGTTATAACTTATTTTCAATATTATTATTTTATTTTTACGTCGATTTCTTTTGTTTTTCCTGGTTTAAACCATTTTAATCGGCTTTTTTTTTTTGTCGGATAAACTCTTTTTAAGTGATTTTACTTGTTTTTATCAGTTTAACTTGTTTTCACATTTTTCACCGATTCCACATGTCTTTTCAACCATTTCACTTGAAAATTTATTTATTTCACATGTTTTCACCGACTTGACAATTTTTCGCCGATTTTCTTCAGTTTTTCACTCATTTCACTGTTTCACATAATTAGTCCATTTTTCACAAACCTCACCCAAATTTTAATCGATTCACACTTATTTATCAATTTCACAACATTTTTCTTTAAATTTCACGCATTTTTTCCACAAACTTTGCTAGAGTTTATCAATTTCACCCTAATTTTCATCAATTTCACCCATTTTTCAAAGAAAAAAAAAGGTGAAAATTTGAGATTATGCATGTCTTGATATTATTGAATATTTTTTATAATTTGCATCTCTAGCCAAAGTAAAATTGCATACTTAGCTAAGTCATAAGTAATTTATGTTCATTTATGGTAACATGCGTTTCTATTTTACTTTCTTTTTTGTGTCACAAAATAATATTTAATAGAGTTTGTTTTTAATTTTTTTTATTTTAAGCGGAATATTTATGACTTATGTTGTACTAAATCTTTAAATGATACAAATAATTTTTTTTACTTAAGCAAATATTGATGCTAAATTATAATGATTTAAGTGTATATATATATATATATATATATATATATATATATATATATATATATATATATTAAAATATTAGTATTTATTTTATTTTTTATATTTCATTTTTATGCACTATAGGAGAACATGATTGAAATTATAAAAGTTGTCGTACGAGATAATTTTTTAATTTTAGGAGTTAATATAATAGATGAATTTAATAAGACTCCATGTCATACATTTTTATATATTTGTCATTGAATTAGAAATCACTTACAACTTAAATAAGGTTGTATTAGTTTACACACAAAAAATGAAAAAAAGAAATAAAATTATTCAGACTTTACATAGTATAGACAGATTAGATATATATTTAAATTGTTTTAGTAATATTTTGTGTATTTTAACATTTTTGTGAGTCCTAGTCTAACTACATCTTATACAATACTTATTGAGTTTCATAGGTTATACGTAATCGATGATTATATCAATATATTGTCTTTCCTTTGTAGGTGAGATGAAGCACGGATTAATTTTTCTTTTAGAATTTTCACCCACAACTTGAAGGTGAAGCACAAATTAATTTCCTATATAATATACGTAAGATTAGGATTTGTTAGGGTCGTAAGTTGGGTCTACAAAGGAACCTTAGTAAACTAAATCAAGGGCCATTACTCATTTGCTTGGGTCTATATAAAAGCTGATTTACATAGTTATCTATAAGAGAGATAAAAAATAAGTTATTAGCTGTAGATTGGGTTTAAAAATAAAAAGTTATTGGGTAAATTACGAATACCCCTTAGGTATTGGGTATTACAAAAATTTTCCCCAGGTTTGTCACCTTCTTACAATTAATCCCTTGTCCCTAATATGTTCTAATTTTGTCCTTAAAAATTATTTGTAATGTTTAAAATATGTTATAAATTTTTAAAACTAGGTGTTAATTATTATATCTTGTAAATATAATAATATTAATCATATATTTACCATCAAAATAATTGAAATAATTTCTAATTTCAATAAATATTTCAATTTATAATACAATGTAACTTTAACAAATTAAAATATCTTATTTATAGTACAATATAATTTATTAAATTTACTAATTTATAAAATAAATTCATTTAACTTATGTGTAAACAATTCATATTTATAAAGTATATTATTAAAATTCTATTTAATTTAATATTTTACAATTTAAATTGCTAATTAATTTATAAATACCCTTTTTTTTTGCAATTTTATTAAAACTTATGGGTAATTATAAATTTTATCAATTATTCTAGTAGTAAATATATAATTATTTTTTTTTAATTTATAAGATTTAAGAATTAGATACTAAGTTTTAACATTTATAAGACATTACAAACAATATAAATAACACATAAGGGCAAAATTGGAATGTTTTAAGGGCAAAAGGGTTAATTGTAAGAAGGTGACAAATCTGAGGGAGATTTTTGTAATACCCAATACGTGAGGGTGATTTTTGTAATTATGCTTTACCTGAGGGGGTTTTCGTAATTTACCCAAAGTTATTTTACATAGTTATTTAATTTAATTGCCTTAAAACACTTGAACTCGTGCTTAATTTAACATCATCTTCTCGTTTTCCCATGTTCTGTATCAGCCCCACCTAGAAATAGGCCTCAATGGCAGTCACCTCCAGCCAACTGCGTCAAAATTAATGTTGATGCAGCTCTAAATCGAGAGGGTTCTTGTTGCGGAATTGGTATTATGGCAAGGCATTCCTCTGGCAATTATTTGGCTTGGGCGTCTCAGATTTTAGAGCTCCCACTTCAACCGGAAGTTGCGGAAGTTTTTTTTTTTTTGTTTTCCAAGGGTTTAATCCCTTTCGAAACAGATTGGACACATTATGTGGGTACCTCTCCAAACTGAAATTCGAACCTGAGTCCGCTACTCTGTAGTGAATAGTCTTTTTTTCAAAGGCACCTCTTCTTCCAGCTATTTGGGACTGTTTTAAGAGTCAAGAGACATCTCGTGCTTATCTTGTAAATTGGTTTATATTTCTTGTTCTCATACATTTAGAGAAATTAACTCTATAGTTCATGTATTAGCTAAGGTGCCATTACCAATATTCCACAGTTTATTGTAGACTTTGTTCTTGATTATTTGATTAATTAATGAAATTTTCCTCTTGGGTTTCTAAAAAAAAAAAAAAAAAAAAATCAAACTATAGCTTTAACTCCACCTTTTGAGTATGTTTTGACTATTTCACCATTTTATACAATGTCAAATTAAACCAAGCAAATTACATTTTTAAACGTGTAAAACATACAACTTAAGGAACCAGTATCAGAATTAAGAAATATACTCAAGCACACTATGATTAATTAATCTAAAATTTATAAGCAAACACTTTTCTCTTTAATTTTGATGTCACAAAAAAGTTTTTTAATTTTGATGTCATTAAAAGGTGTAAAGAAATAATTTATTTAATTACTTTATAAGTTCTAAGAATTTTTTGATGTCATGAAAAAGTGTAAATCACAAATTAGGATACTTTATTTAATTAGTCTATAATTAAAATAACGTAGAATACAATTAGGACGTCAAGTTATATCTGATTAACAGATGTTCTCATGTCACATATATTTCAATCATTTCGAAATAAATTCATATTTTTATGTTAAGTGACAGTTTATTTCATATTATAAAATCAGTTCATATCTTACGTGATAAATTTGTGATTATCTAACCGGATTAATTTTTTTTCTTTTCATGTTAGTGATCTTAAAAGTTATCATTGTATATTTAGATATAAAAAGCCCATTTCCACAAGAAACTATCTAAATATTTCTTCAGTAAATTAAATAAAAATAGTATTATAAAAAATAATAATCTTCCTATAAAATCGTGTCCTCTCAATATAAAATTATATATGGCTCCGCCCTTGGTCCGGACCTGAGAGCACATTGATTGCATGTTCACCCAGTGTAATAACTTCAGTAGGATTTTAAGTTGAGATTCGTCTGTAAGGATTACAAGTCGCTACACTTGGCACAATCATCTTAGATACATGGTAAGATGAGTTGTCATTATCTTCTAGTGACCACCTAATGATAATAAATATTGTAAAAATTATTTAATTACAATTTGTTGATTGTTACTTTTGATATATCATTATAATTTATATTTAACAAATATATTTTGGACATTCTTTGTATTAGTTCACTTTTCCTCATGGGCTACATTTCTCAGTAGTTTAAGTTTTTTTTCCCTCTAATTTACAATTATTAGTTATGATAATTGGTTTATATTTGTACTATGATACCAAATGAATATTTTCTAATATATATATATATATATATATATTTATATAGTGTTTAATGTAAATAATGTATGAACCATATCTTATTTGATACCATATAATAAGCACTTTGCAAAAATCATTTTCGGCAAATTTTGTGAAGTGCCCTATTACTTTTGCACGGAATGTTTGCATAGTGCCCTATTATAAACTCTCCTCTCATTATTTTGACTCTATTAGCTATAGTATCTGGTTAACTTTTCAATTTTTTAGGTGATTTGTAATGTTAAATTATTCACATATATATATAGTGTATTAATTAATTTTTTTAAATATTAATATACATTGTGATATATGATATTATCAACTTATTAGTGAAATACAATAATTAAATTTTAGAAATTTAATTAAGCTGATTAATTAACTATATCAAGTTATAAAGAAAAATGGCACGAAGTATATGTTAACATGAATTCTCGTCTTATTTAATTGTCGCAATTGCCCCCACCTAATTCATCGTGTTCAGTTGTTCATTTTTTTTCCTGAACATTAAGGGTGTATGCGGATGGGTTTTGGCCCGGTCTCGCGGATTTCGTGAGGTCGAGCCAAAATCCATTCAAATGAGTTTTCGCCAAACTCATAAAACTATTAAAAATCTATTAAAAAACTTACACTCAAACTTTTCAAACCTATAAAACATTGATTTGATATTTACAACCTATACTTTTCCCTTAAATCTCACTAAAAATGACATTGATTTGACACATATTACCTATTTTTTCCTCTAAACCCCCATATAATATCTAAACTCAATCCAAGTGAGGTTTCAACTTATTCAAACCACAAAACCCAAGAGCCAAAACCCATCCAAATAAAGTCTCAAAGATTTCATCGAAACTATCTAAACCAATTTTTTAAAACCGAGACCCATGAAACCGAGCCAAAATCCATCCAAATAGACCCTAAAGCCTTGATAAGATCAATAATCCTTGAAATTGGTCGTGAATTTGGATATCCACTAGAAAAATATCCAGGTCATCTTTATTTATTTATTTTTTGGTTAAAAGATAACGAAGAAAATTACAACGAATCCTCTAAAAGCACGAAAACTAAGGCCATATTTCAAAATCAGCCTCAAGTTAAAGTCCATGGATACGTCATTCCCAAGCAATTTTTTCTAAGTATAGGAATATGAAAACATGACCTTCATTACATGTCATGTCACCATCATTTGGAAAATTTATTGCTTGACTTGTTTTTCTGGTCAAGAATCTAACTAGTTATAATTTCTAATGACTTTTCTCTATAAATGCAAACGTTTCCACTGGGCCAAAATTATTTCATACTTGGAGAGTACGAAATAAATATGTACTTTTTCCGTCTTGATTATTATTTTTTCTTGGTAGAGTTGATCAGTTAATTTGTGATTAAATTTATAAAAATTATAATAAATAATTTAATTAATATATTTCATTAATAAGTTAATAATATCATATGACATCATATATATTATAAATCACTTAAAAAAATGAAAAGTTTTTGACCGAGTACTATAGCAAAGAGAACAAAATAAATTTATAAGCTCTAAATTTTCGCAAACTACTCTCATAAAATTCAAACAAATAACAATTTTCATATTTTTAAAAAAAATTCTTATACAAGCTCTATTTTAATTTAATACTCCCTATGTCCCAAATTATTTGTCGTTTTATAGAAAAAAATTTGTCCCAAATTATTTGTCACTTTAGGATTTCAACTCTTGCACACTTATTTCACAACTCCTTATGTAAAACTTGAATAATGTGGGACAGAGGGAGTATAAAGTAACACTACTCTTGCACACTTATTTTACAAAACAAACATGATTTGATATAAAGTCTTACACATCTTAAATCTATAACCTAACTCTTCCAAAAAAATTACACCTACTTTATTACTCAAAACACTCTTTCCAAAACTCAAATAAACAACATTACGCAAATCGAGATTATTTCACAAATCTCCACTATTCACTTAGACACCAAACAAGCAGGCCTTACATTTCTCTCTTATATAAATGCGACCTTCGTTCCCATGATCTCATCTCATTCTCACAAAGTCATAAACACATTAAACTTAAAAAATTTAGAAGATGAAATCCTTTGGTTTTCTTGTCATTATTATCATTCAGTTGGTCTCCATGCTTGTTCTTAGCACTACTCCAATGTTTGAATCAACCCCTTTAAGCATTAATACAGACAAGGAGGCCTTGATTTCATTCATGAATCAAATTTTTGTAGATGAACTTCCCACCTACAATCCTCTTTCAACATGGGACCAAAATATATCGCCCTGCAACTGGTCCGGTGTCTCGTGCAACATACGTGGCGAACGAGTCATCGGTCTTAATCTTTCCAACCTTGGAATAAGTGGAGCCATTAGCCCTTACATAGGTAATCTCTCATTTCTAAGGTCACTTGAGTTGCAAAATAACCACTTCATAGGTGAACTTCCTCATCAACTTACCAATCTTTTTCGCCTTAGGAATTTAAATCTTAGTTTTAATAGCATCGAAGGTATCATACCTTCGAATATTAGTCGATGTAGAGAGCTTAGAATGTTAGACCTCACGCAAAATCGGATCTCGGGAAGAATTCCTACCGAAATAAGTTACCTTCCATATCTCCAAATTCTAATTTTGGCAAGAAATCAACTTATAGGCAATATTCCACTATCCTTATCCAACATATCATCCCTTGTACATTTGAACTTAGGGACAAATACATTAGTTGGTTCAATACCAAACGAGTTTGAACGTCTTGTCAACTTGAGGTATTTAGATCTTACCATTAATAACCTCTCTAATATTGTTCCTCCCTCAGTTTACAATTTGTCTTCTTTGGAATATTTAGCTTTTGCTTCGAATAATTTATCGGGTGAGCTTCCGGGAGACATTGCATTCACTCTACCTAATCTCTTAGGATTCAACTTTTGCATTAATAAATTCACGGGTACTATTCCATGGTCTTTGCACAATCTCACAAACATTCGAACTATTCGTATGGCACGTAACCTTTTGCATGGAAGTATACCACCGGGACTCGGGAACCTTCCAAACCTAGAAATGTACAATATAGGATTCAATAGTATTGTCGGCAGTCTTGATTTTCTTGAATTGTTAACGAATAGCACCCGGTTGAACTTTCTTGCCATAGATTTCAATCTTCTTGACGGTGTCATTCCAGAATCCATAGGAAATCTTTCCAAGGTTCTTACGAAGTTTTTCATGGGAGGAAACAATATATACGGTACTATACCGTCTACCATTGGTGAGCTTAAGGCCTTGGATTTACTAAATATGAGCTATAGTTCTATTTCCGGTGAGATCCCACAAGAGATTGGGCAGTTAACTGAATTGAGGATATTGGGATTAGCCGATAATATGTTGTCTGGAAATCTACCAAATTCTTTAGGCAATCTCCGATTGTTAACTAGGATTGATCTGTCGAAGAATGAGTTAGTTGGTCAGATACCAAACTCCTTTGCGAATTTCCAAAATTTGATCTCGTTGGACCTGTCGAATAATAAGCTAAATGGAAGTATACCAAGACATGTTATCAGCCTCCCACAATTAAGTGCGTTCCTTAATCTATCTCATAATCATTTCTCTGGACCTATACCTGAAGAAATCGGGTTTCTTGAAAATGTTGTGACAATTAACATTTCTGACAACAAACTATCCGGTAACATTCCCGATTCTATTTCCAATTGTATAAGCTTAGAGCAATTGTTACTTGCTAGAAACGAGCTCTCGGGTCGAATTCCAGACACTTTATCATCAGTCAGAGGGTTGGAAACTCTTGACCTTTCCTCGAACCAACTTTCGGGTGCAATACCATTTGGTTTTCAGTATTTACAATCTCTACAACTCTTGAATCTCTCTTCCAACAGATTGGAAGGAGAAATTCCCAAAGGTGGAGTTTTCGCAGATTCTTCTAAAGCATACTTAGAAAATAACCAAAATCTCTGCTCAGATATGTCTTGTGAAGATACTCGAGGCAAGCGATTAACCTCCCCCTTCATTTACGTCATAATAAGTGTTTCCGTTGTTATTTTTCTCTGCTTTGTTATTGGCTTGATCTACTACTTTCGAAAAGGCAAAGGGATGAATAAAATTTCATTTGAATTCTTAAAAGCACAGCATCAAATGGTATCTTATGATGATCTCCGCCTCGCAACAGATAATTTCAGTGAAGAGAAATTGCTCGGAAATGGAAGTTTTGGATTTGTTTATAAAGGACTTTTACAAGGAGTAGTTGTTGCAGTTAAGATTCTTGATGCTACAATAGCTAGATCTAGAAAGAGTTTTCTTGCAGAATGTGAAGCTTTAAGAAATGTTAGGCATCGAAATCTTGTTAAACTTGTCACCGTATGCTCCAGCATAGACGCTAAAAACGATGAGTTTCTTGCTTTGGTTTACGAGTTCATGAGCAATGGGAGCTTGGATGATTGGTTAACTGGAAAGATGAGGCATGCGGATGGGACGACACTAAGTCTTTTGGATAGATTAAGATGTGCAATTGGGATTGCATCGGCCATAGACTATTTGCACAACGAAACTCAAATGCCTATCGTGCACTGCGATTTGAAGCCGAGCAATGTTCTTCTTGATTCGGACATGACACCAAAGGTTTCAGATTTTGGTCTAGCCAAGATATTGCTGCACACAGATAACAGTGAATTTTCTATCAGTTATACACATACTCTTAGAGGTTCCATTGGATACATACCTCCAGGTAAATAAACAACTACATATATTATTATTTTCCTCAATGTTATTCATAGAGTTACCCCTGTGATATTCATAATGTTCAATTTACCTTCCTATCATTTGAAAAAGAGCATTTTACCCCCCTATAATATTATAAAATTTTCGTACCGGCTCCCTGACATTTTTAGATTTGGCATTTTACCTCCTCTCCCCCTTCCCGGTGTTATGATAATGTGGCGATCTTACCATATGTTATTATTAAATATGGCAATTTAATTTAATTTACTTCTTTATGTTAGAAAAAATATTTTCATGTTCACTCTCAATTTCGATAAGTGAGTTACATTCTTCAGCTTTCCGACTGAAAGAGGTATATTGCTCCTATAAACTTTTCATAGGGAGTAAAGTGCTTTTTTTCCAAATCACAGGGGGTAAATTGACATTAGCTATTATTCATGTCTTTGCGTCGTACATATTAGATGAGACTATGAGAGCCTCACTAGAAGAATTCAAACCTGAGTTGGCCACTTTATGGAGGCTAATTACTTTCACTTGATCAATCACTCGTTAATTGTGATTTACATTCTATTATTTTCATAATTTTCAATTTAACTCCCTATAATTTAAAAAATAGGACGTCACTCCTTTGTAATCCTAAAAAAGTTTTGCATCGCTTCTCAAACATTTTTAATCTTAAAATAATTATGAAATGACAAAAATAACCCTCTTACATGTGACACCTTATCCTCTTATGTTATGAATATATCACCTTGTGTTATGATGAATGAGGCAATTTACCCTTTTTTGTTATGATAAACCTAATGTGCACAGAGTACGGCTATGGAGAAAAACCATCAACTGCTGGAGATGTGTATAGTTTTGGCATTCTTTTGCTAGAACTATTTACCGGGATGAGTCCTACCAATGAGATTTTCACCGGAGGTTTGAGCTTAACGAGTTGGGTACGAAATGAATTTCCGGTCGGTGCAAAGCACGGTGATTTCGACCTCGAACAAAAGAATAATATTTCTGAAGAAGTTCAATTTGATTGCATAATCACAATCTTTGGGGTCGGCTTATCATGTTCAACTGATTCTCCTTGTGACCGTATTAGCATAAGAGACGCACTTCACAAGTTGAAGAGTGCTGAGGCCAATCTTGGAGCCAAACATGAATAAATTTGTTGAGTGATGTAACCTATATTGGTAACTTATAAAGTATTGTTCTGCAATAAAAAATATATTAAAAGTAATTTGAATAAGAGAAGAAGAAAATGTATTTTTCTGTAATTTATAGGCATAATTTGTGTATATTTTGAATAGACACATTTCTTTATTTTGAATTAATACATCTGTTTATTTTGGACAATTACAGCATTTTTTAATTTTTTTACTATTCTATTAATAGTTAATTTTTTTTCCCGAAAACTGCCATTTTAAATATTTAAAATTCAAACATTGGATTTTAATTATTTAAAATTCAAACATTGAATTTTAATTAAAGTAGCGTGCACAAGTGTCAAAGATATTAAATATATATATTATTTATTAAATATCTAAAATCCACATAGCATCTATATAGTACGTATACCCATTTGTTTTTTTTTTAGATAAACATTAGTATATTAATTGTTCAAAGCTTCTTTATCTTTTCAATGTGGCACATCATAAATTCTCACAAGACCCACATTCTTTTGAAACTACTCTAACATATTGTCTATACTAAATATAAAAATGTGAATAATTTAAGTTTTCTAAATATAAAAATGTGAATAATTTAAGTTTTATTTTTTTATTTTTCTGAAGGTAAAAATATAATTTTTCCATCAAATTTTTAATTATAATTAGACAAGAATCTTCCTATCAAATTGGTAAGAAAATATTTTCTATGTTACAAGAAAGTACAGAAAAATTAGTAACTTTCTTTACTGTTAATCAAACACCATATAAAAAAAATAAAAACATATTTCTTCGCACTTTCTGTCACTTTCCTAACAACCACACAAACTATTATTTTTATTACAAAACATTGAATCTTATTTGAACGTACTATGTGGTGGAATATATTCTTCTTATTTGTCAAATTCAATCTAAATTGGTTTTACATCAAGCATTGAATATAAAATCAGATAAGTTATACTTATCTTTGCTTTTTCTTGAGTTAAACATATATTCTGTTATATTATTCAGGGCAAATATTGATAAATAATTTTTTGAAAAATGATTGAAAATTTAAATTGAAGTGTAGAAGCAAATTTAAAACTACTACTGAAGCACCAAATTACTTTTGAATTTTGAATTTTAAATTTTAAGAAATAACGGTGTGGTGGAATGTTTCCACCTTTTGGGCCAAATTAAAACTAAAGAAACAGTTAAAATATAATCGCACCTTATCTCTTAATGAACAAAAAAAATCTCATGATCGACTTAGCTAAGTAGGTAATTTTTCTTTGGTTAGAGTAGCAGAATATTAAAAAATATCAAGAAATGTCATACCTTGAATTTTCAAAGAATTATTTTCGTGAATAACCATTTGAAATGAGAGAAACGCGGGTGAAATTGATAAATAAAAAAATGTGAAATCATGAAAAATCCACTTGAAATTGATAAATACTAGGGGAATTGGTGAAAAAAGCGTGTCAAATTGAAAAAAAAAATACCCGCGAAATCAGTAAAGACATGTAGGATCGATAAAATTTGTGAAAAACAGGTGAGATCGATGAAATTCGGGTGAAATTGGTGAAACAGGTAAAAAAATCCCTGTGAAATCAGTAAAATATATGTGAAATTGATTAAAGTTCATGTAAATTTCATGAAATATGAATGAAATCGGTGAACTAATGAAATCAATGAAAACTGATGAAGTATGTGAAAAATGAGTAAAATTGGTGATAAAGGCTAGAATGAATGAAAACATGTGTAATTAATGAAAATTCAAGTGAAAATAAAAATCAGTGAATTTAAGTAACCAAAACAGGGTGAAGACGGTAAAAAAATAGTTTAACCAACAAAAACAGGGCTAAACTAGTAGAAAAATTGTTTAAAACAAGAAAAATCAAAAGAAATCGACAACTTAAAAAGGAAAACAATGAAAATAGGTTATAATAGCTAAACGAAAAAGAATTATGGTAATCAGTAAAAAAATAAATTCAGCCGATAAAAAGGAATAAAATCCGCAAAAAGATGGGTTAAACTGGTGAAAAATATATTAAAGAAATGAATTAAGTAATTGAAAATTGACTTAGGTGGGTAAAAAAATCCGTGATAGCGTAAGAGAAATAATATGAAATCTACTTTAAAATATAACCCATATGATAAAAAAATTAGAACTTTATTATTTTTATTGTCAAACAGTGCAAAATATTCGAGTTAGAGATTTTAAACCAATCCAGTCGAAACTCATCTAACCAAATGAGCCTACATCAACACAATCGTTTTCATTGTATATATATAGTGTCATGCACATTCATTTTACAAATTCGTGTTGATAAAAATATTTGACGTTTGAAAAATAAGAAGACAAATGATGTTAATTATTTTATTTTGTGGTATTAAAATTTTTAATGCGTTATTTAATAATTTTATATTTGGTTAATAATAAATTTAAAGGCGTTCAATAATATGCAGCCCTTTAAACAAATAAATAAAGCTCTTGAAAACAAACTATTACTGTATTATGGAATGAACTAAATAATTCTTATGATCTTATTTTAAAATATAATTTACGATATCTCATAATTAAATTAGTCATCATATTATATTTGATTACAAATTGAAAACCATCAATATTTAAAAAAAAAACATATAATGAAAATAGAGCTCTTAATGAAAACTATTACCTTATTATGGAACGAACTAAATAATTTTCTTATGATCTTATATTAAAATATAATTTACAATATCTCATGACTAAATCAGTCATCATTATTTGATTACAAATCGAAAATTATCATTTAAAAAAAACTATAACGAAAAAATTAATTGAATATTAGTCATTAAGCTGTGCTATTTTATGTTATATAAAGTAAATTTTACTCTAATTAAAAATGTATCAATTAAATTAACTAAATACATACGTTGTACGCTAACTTACGTAGTGTATACCAAATGTTGATATAGATGAAATGATCAGACATTTAGATAGAACGAGTAATATTTTTGTATACGTGCATGTACATCACCAAATTTCCAAACAATTTGTGACTGGAATACGTAATAAAAAAAAGTGCAATCAGGTCTTTATCGGTGATTATTTATCTGCATTATCAAACGATACAAACATGTAATTAGAGAAAATATCTCCGCGTTGATATTTGTGCCACTAGTTCATTAGACCGACTGAAAAATAGTGACTCGAAAAAATAGGAAAAGTCTTTCCTCTAATTGTATAAGTGGTGGAGCCACATACAAACTAGGGGATGCATATACCCTCTAAAATTTTTATCTTAGGGTATATATTATGGGTGCGCTTGCTTGCCTCAATTAGCCCATGATTAACACAATCAGGTGAGTTAGTCAAACTAAATTTTGTGTTCGGTTGAAAAGATAAAAAAGGGGGCAGTTCGTAGTTATTCGGCTAAAGAGTGGGCCACCCTACTTTGTTTACCTGATTATAGTTGCTGGGGTAACCCATCAATTAGGTAATTGCGCCCAAATTAAGGAAATTGATGTCGTATTTGCCACTGAATTTAGCTGAATTTACATAGAAATTGCCATCATCTATATTAGTCAGATTAAAAAAAAAAACAATTTACATTTCCCGCTTGTTCCTTCCATACGCGGAGAACAAGAAAGCTGAAGAACCCTAGCCCAAAAGTTGGTTGAAGCTTTTTTGTAAAACACAACATTTCCTTGTATTTTGCTTTGATATAGTGTTTATTTCTTCACTATTTCTCATATATTTTGTTCTTCTCAAAATGAACAAGACATTCACGGAAAAACCCGCAGCTTGAAATCGATTTTGAAGACCGGGTTCTTTAGGTGAGGATTCGTTAATATCTATGATGTTTTGCCGTGCATTATGTCTATTTCACACTATTTTTTTGTCTACGTTCCTAAATACCTCTGTCTCTGTGGATATCATGTGATGTTTGGATTTTCTTATTCTGGGTGTTATATTTATTGTGAGTGATAAAATGGAAGCTAGTTGCAACTGTTTGAGCTTGTGTATTATTTGAACCTCATGGTTTGTTTAGAATTAATTCCCAGATTTGGAAAAAAATATACCTACTTTTCCAGGCATTAACAGAACACCCCCTAAACCATATTGATGAATCTATGCTGGTGCTACTAGATTAATGCACCATTTTTCTTTTGTTGGTTATTCAGATTTTAATAATCCTTTGTTATGCAACATTTTCCAAAGTGATTGTTAAATAAACCATCATAAATTGGACTTCATTATTGAGTAGCTCAAATTTGTATTTTTTCCAAATGTAATACAGACTATATGCTTATGGATTCAAGGAGGAGAGAACTTTACTTGAATTTGCTCCGTCAATTTTTTTTGGACATGTGTGATTATTATTTGTATATGCTTAATTGCACATGAAGCACATTTAAAATCCCAATGGTCTAAAAGGAAGAGAAAAAGGTATATCATAGTTCGTAAGAAACGAAAATAGGCAAAGTATTTACATCGAGTTACAACGAAGAGTGACGTTAAGAGTAAGTTTAATCTAAGGTTGACTTCTTTCAGTAAGCTATGTAGCTTGTTGCATAATGTTGGGGGTCTAAGGGACATGAAGTATATTTCACACAAAGAACAAGTAGCAATTTTGTTTGTTTGTTCTTTCCCATCATAAAAAAGATCGAAGTTCTTTCCCATCATAAAAAAGATCGAATTGTCGGGTTTGACTACCGCCGTTCTGGGGAGACTAGAAGCAAGTGCTTCCACCGGGTATTGAATTGTTTACTTCACCTCCATCCAATTATTTTGTCACAACCCGTTCTTATTCAAGATGATGATGAAAGTGATCGGTGGTGTTGTTTTTCGGTACGTACGTAACATTGTATTCTGTATATATCTTATACTCTGATCACTCTTTTGATACATATTTGTAGGGTTGCATTGGAGCTTTGGATGGTACTTATGTGAAGGTACACATTCCTTTGGTTGATAAACCACGGTAACGATCAAGGAAGGGAGACATTGCAACAAATGTACTTGTTGCATGTGATATGAAAGGAAGAGTCACTTACGCACTTACTGGGTGGGAGGGTTCAGCTGCACATGGACGTGTCTTAAGAGATGGTATTACACGTCTGAATGGTCTTTGGGTTCCTACGGGTAAATAAATGTGTTTAATGCAATTACACATGCTTAGTTAAAATCCATAATAAAGTACATACGAGTGTATAATGTAATTCCTTATTTATGGAATTATTTTAGGTAAATACTATCTTTGCGATAACGGATACACCAATGGAGAAGGATCTCTCACACCCTATCAAGGTGTAAGGTATCATGTGAAAGAATGGGGTATTGGTCATGATTCTCCCCAAAATTATAAAGATTATTTCAATATGAAACATTCGCAGGCGAGAAATGTCATTGAACATAGTTTTGGACAATTGAAAAAGAAGTGGGCAATATTTGCTTCACCTACATTCTACCCTCTGAAGATTCAGAATAGAATAATTTCATAACTTCCAATTGATGATTATGCCAAATGACATGTTAGATTCAGATGAATCTAGTGACGCAGAGTCTGATGATGATGAAAATGGTGTCAGTAGTAATAATGATTACATTCATGTGGTTGCACCATCACTGGCATGGACTGCTTTACGCCAAAATATGGCCCAAACCATGTACGCCGACTGGTTACGAAATTCTTGAATGGATAAACAAAATAAAATTCATATGTTTAATTGGATGTCTAAGTTTTTTGTTTCGATAAATAGATGTTTGAGTTAGGGTAGTTGTTGTACTATTGTTTCATAAGTTCTCCTATACCATTTAAATTAATTAGCACTTGGATTATGTTTGTTTACGTGAGTTTTTTTTTTTTTAATTGGAAATGTGAATTAAGTGCCTTGTGAGAAAACTTGTTGGTTGCTATTTTAGAAATATAAACTATGTTGGTTTGTTGTACTCCCTATTTATTTACGTGGATATATACATTCTTGATACAAATAACAATTTCATGTAACATACACAGACATGGAGTCAATACCAAGATATGGGTCTACATCCCGTAAGCCAAAGAATCCGCAGGGTCCTCGTAGAGTCTGGACTACAGAAAAGGAACAAATTTTGATAAGTTGCTTGCATGAAATGGTTGTGAATGGATGGAAGGCTGATAATGGATTCAAGCCCGATTACTTGCAAATGTTGGAGTTAGCAATGAAAGCAATGTTACCTAATAGTAAGATTATTGTGAGGCATATCAACTCAAAATTTACCGTGTGGAAAAAACATTATTACTTATTGCTAGGTATGTTATGCACGAGCGGTATTGGGTGGAACGATAGTGCAAAAGTGCTCGAGGTTAATGATGACGTATGGACTGAGTATGTCAAGGTAATTTGTTTATGTGTATATAATATTTATAATCATTACATATAATTATATGTGTTTGTATAATTAACCCAAACTTGTTTAATTGAAGGCAAACCGTAAAGTGAGTGCTATGAGAATGAAGACGTGGAGGTATTACGATGACTGGTGTGAATTATTCGGGAAGGACCGAGCTAATGGTGACAACGCTGAAGGATTCATGGATGTGGTGGAGCATATATCACGGAGTGATAATCCCTTAGTAGTGGAAGACTTGGTGGTGGAAAATGAATCAGTACTTGAACGTTGTAATGATGACTACGGAATTAGTAGTCCTTGCATCGATTTAACCAAGGATGCATCAGATGGGGGTGATTGTTAAAAAAAAGGAGAAGCAATTTGGGAATAAAAAGGGGACTAGTGACACGAAGAACAAGAAAGTTAAGATCACGAGGGATAAGAAAAAGGAAAACACCAGAGTCTACTCCTCATGCTTCTGTCCTGCCATTTTTATCCTTATTCGTGGAGGAGGCAAAATCTATATTCAAGAACTCACACCCACTATGATCAAGGAAGAAGATACGGATGATGAGAAGGCTACGAAGGTGATTGCTGCACTAGATAAGGTTCCTAGGTTAAGTGAAGAAGACGTGAACCTACTTTCTTTCAAGATTATGGACAATCCAAAGCACACTAGTTTAATGTTGGTCCCAAGTGGTCAGATGAGGTCTAGAGGAGAGAGAGCGGGGGGGGGGGGGGGGATGAATAGACCTCTGGAAATTTTGACTTTAAAATTTCTCTAACTTTTCTGTGAACAGACTAAGCTGATCAAGAATTGTTAGTAGACTAATCTGATCTCGTACAAAGCTTTGAACAACAGAGTTCACCACTCTTCTGATTATGACTTAGTTGATTTCAGTAAAATCAGATTTTTAGTCAGATTACTTGTAGCAGATTTTGTAAGTGTTTTTCACAAGTAAGCTTTTCAACTTAAAAGATTTGTCCCCAATTTTTAAACTCCTTTTCAAAATCTTTTAAACAGTTAAATCAAGTGTTTAAATATGCTCTTTGAAAATATGCAATAAAGTAATGCGAAAGTAAACACAGGAATAGTGGTTATATGGATTTAAATCATTTAGTCCACTCTTTCAAGTCACTAAGATCTTGGGTTATACTAGAAAACACAAAGTTAACAGTATGCAATGCTTGCGCCAATCAACAAATGAAAATGTCACAAGTGCGCAATAGGAAATCACAAAGAAAACCTATTCACTAAGATGGATAACAACTCCTCACAACACTCTCTAACAAAATCACTCAGAAAATGTGTATTCTTTTACTTCCACTTCAGCTTCTGTCAACAAATGACTTCAGCAGATAAGTGAGTTGTTCTTGAGCGTTTGAAACTTAGAAGAATTTTGCTTCGCGAAATGAATCTCAGATGCTGTGCTTGTCTCTAACTCTTGAATCCAGCTCTATTTATATTTGTTTTTGACATCTATCCGTTGAAGAGTGAGGCAGATCCCCTTTTATGAAAACGGCTCTCTACAACTGTAGCACTGTACACTCTGCTGTACTATTCTGTCAGTCGCATTAAATTCACCCTACTGATCCGAGACTAACTTCAATCATTTGCCATTACTACCCTTTTTTGCAGCATTTATACTCCAAGTGCATTTATTACCGTTGGGCATAATCCTTGATCCCTTCTACTCTGCTGATCGAAATGACCCGTCTGATAGATACCCTGCTGATCTCAATTTGAACTAATCTGATTTGAGTCAGCTGAAAAACTACCAGTCTGATTTCGAACTTCAGCAACAGATCAGTAGTCTTCTGGACCTTGAACTTTTGACCCTTTTGATTTGTCTTCTTACTTGGTCAAAATTATTCCAAGGGATTTACTAAGCTTTCCTTACTTAGCTGATTTTGATGTTTTGAAACTCATCAAAACCTCCCTTAACTTCTTGCACTCTATCTTCATCTTTATCCAACATTTATTTTTGTATTCTACCGAACGCAATCGTGAAATTCAAGCTCATATGATCTTGAATTGTAAGATGACTTGAGAATGTATGTACATTCTTGATGACTACGGAAATATGAACTTCGATCTCTAGGACTGGAATGATTTTGGTTTAAAGTTGAGAGGGAATCCTTTCAACTTTGTTTTTGAGATCTATTGTATGTATTTTTGGGATATATTGTGTGTATCTTTTGTCAAAATACTGATCTTATTGGGAAACGACTAGCTTTTGTGATGACTTATTAGCATTGGTGTATGAATCTTGTGGTACTATTAATCATATTGGATAGTTGTATGCATGTTTATGATTTTGTTGTGTTGAATAGATTTGAAGTATTTGAATTTTGTGGTACTATTATTCATATTGAATAGCTGTATGCATGTTTGTGATTTTGTTGAGCTCAAAAGAGATACATAAAAAATCCCCAGTGAGGTTTAGCTCTATGAAAATATTTGTAGAAAAATTTAATAAATTGCCAATTAAAGCATTCATAAAAAAACCTCGTGGAGAACATCTCAAAAGGGACACAAGCAACTGGAAAAAAAACAAAAGTTACATTAATAGCATTTATATTACGTTTCCTTAATCACTTCCACCTTGACCATTTTCGAAAGCACCATGCTCATTAGTAGCTAAATCTTCCCAGAACACGTGATCATTGTTAGCAATATTATTGTCTCCAATTGTGGCTCGAGAGGCCACAATAATATTGGGATGAACAACTAATGAAATTGGCACGTGGAGACCGGGAATAAGTGACCCCGT
Organism: Penstemon eatonii; assembly: GCA_038501285.1. NCBI lineage: Eukaryota > Viridiplantae > Streptophyta > Magnoliopsida > Lamiales > Plantaginaceae > Penstemon > Penstemon eatonii. Next base: position 52,977,892 of record CM076710.1, read on the forward strand.
ATCCTCGTTTCCCGGCACAATGTGTGATTCATTCATATGTTCATATACTGGGAGAATACAATTAATTTCAACATCAGGCTTCGCAAAGATTATAAATAGTTTGTTCCAAGCCGGTTCCCCTTCGATCATGTACGCTGGCCCAAACCTATATTCTTGTTAAGAATATTAGGCATGAATAAAAATATATGTTCATAAAGATGCCCACTTTTAACAGCGTAAAAAATAGATTAATTTTATTAAAGTGTTTTTTATTACTCTATTTATTGCATCCCATACCGATTGGTCGCAACCAAGCACTCGATTGACAGTTTGGTCATAACTAGTTCCCGACATGGACAAAATACTCATGATGTGGGTACCTCTCTTGCAATTTGCAAAATTTCGCCACTGCATCTCTAACGCTGAATTGGGTGTCGAATTGGAGATTTACCTCATTGCCTTCTTAAGCATAGTTTTTTGGAGGGTTTGAACATATCTTGTTCGAGATTTGAGATTTTCTCTACCAGTTTATTAATGAACACGTCATCCATTTCCTTTTGCCATTTCTTGTTGTGAGAAAAACTTGGATTGGGGTCGTGGGTTTGAAGCCATGTTTATTTATTTGGGATCACTTTGAAGTGTTTAGTGAATATTGTGAATATAATTTGACTATTGTAAAAGAGAAAATGGTGTGTGTTTTATAGCACAAAGGGTTGGCCACTGATGAGGAAAGTGTATTGGGTAAATTTGTATTTTTCTGGTCATGTGACATTTAAGTCCAAAATGGGTCAGGAACAAAGGAATCAATTTATGTGGTTTATAGTTCACTTTACTCAGTAGTGTGCAATCAAATTGGAGATTTAATTTCTTATCCCAAAAGAGTGTATCATCACATCATATTTATGAACAAGCATGCAAAACAAAATATGTCAGGAATAATTACACAGTGTATTAAGAATGTATAATACACTATGAATGAAATAGCTGAATTTAAAATACCAAAACAAAAGTAGCCTTAATTAATAATAGGAAATCAATAATGCATTGGCCTTATCATTCATTATAGCATGACCTATAAAATAAGTAACAAAATTCATATTACATATTGCCTAAACTGAAAACTTGTTTATGCATGCAAAGAAAAATATGCATATTATAAACTACCATTTGGGATATTTTATACCCAATATCCACCAAGTACATAATAACTAAACTCCTAACATCAACAAAAGACATAATTTTTATAAAAAAAACCACAAAGCAGCACCCCTCAGAACATACATATGAGCAATCAGTCAATCTCCAGCAAACCCCCATCACCTATGCCATCCACATACCCTGTTGCCCATCTTCATACGGCACTATAGCTGCGAGCTCATTGTTTGGTTCAAGGTCAATAACAAAGGGTGGAGAGGGAGCAGCAGTCTCAGAAATATTACCTTGTTCAATATCCTTAGAGATAACAGCGTAGCGATCCTCATCATCAGCTCACTTCGGGGGGGGGGGGGGGGGGGGGGGGAAGGGGGGGACAACACATTTCTTGATGTCAAACACAAATCTCATCTTTTGGTAGTTTGGGAAGCCAGAAACTCTGTAGCGTCTGTAACTCCCAAGTTTGGTCTGCCAAGAACAATGTAGATGTTTAAGAACTTTTATGTAAAAAATTCTACCACAGAAAAAATATTAACCATGTACTTACGTGTGGGTTCATCCACACCTAGTATTCACTTTGAATTTGAACTATTTTACTGAAAACATCATAATCCACTCCCGACACTTCCAAGAATTCAGTGAAGTCCACATAGTTCTTTTGCATACGGTCCAGCTTGAGGTGTACGGATAGTAGGTTGAACCTACGCTCAAAGTATGCAATCATTTGGATCGCAATACGGCAACAAATGTCACATAGGTTACGCAAATCATGCAAGTTTTCCTCATTTCCAGCCCTATAAAGTCTAGCGATGAAAAATCTCTCTTCATGAGGGCTCCACCCATCATATTGAGCATACAAATCAGCACGTTGTGACCTTGTTAGGAGCAGTTTCCTGAATACAAATAAAAATAAGACAACTTACATTAGTTTTATAAGTAAGAACAATTTCAAAGTATTAATTTAGAAAGGGAAGAAATTAAGGCAGATGAAAGAATGAACTCACCAAAAGATATGAAAGAATATTGAGAATGAGATATTCGGTCAGCCTCATATGGAAGCTTTTATAGATAGATGGAAAGCATTTTCAGATTACATTCCATTTAATTTGGTAGATGGAAAATGGATTTGCATTAATTCCAAATCAAACTTGGATTTGGTAAACTTACCATCAACAGAATTAAGTACTGCAATAAAGTGAGACAAGACACAAGAAACTCACAATTCATCCCACGCCAACTTCAAAATATGACTTAAAAATGGTACAAGATAGCACAACATTATTTAATTTCATTCCAATACCAAGAATTCTATTTGTTCTATGATAACAATGTGTATTTAAGATAGCATTCATCCAGCCTAATGTGTACTCTAGTTAGCATTCTTAAATACCATAAAAAGTCAATGATGACAATGGATAACAATGCAAAATATATTATAATACTATGTTACTCCCTAAATGGACAACAAATCTCAAAAAGTTGACATATATACAACATGCCCTGTCAAAGAAGGTGAAGCATGTATAATATCTTACTCAAATGAGAACCACACTAGAACAAAGTACATATTCTCAATCGTATGTTATTGCACTATTAAGTACCACTAACAAGCATATAACAAATAATTCACACCCTAAACCACACAAAATATCGGACCCTCAATGAACATCAACAACCATATAATTAGAAGCACCATCAAATACAACAAACCTAAATCACACTAATCCATATTACATAATGCAGTCACAATTATTCATACTAGTACTCCCACGTTATAATCAAGTACCACCAACAATTGTTACATTCAAATTATATCCAAATTAGTCATAAACCTAAACATTCCATGGGAGGATAAAACAAGTAATTTACAAATTGCATAGCACAAGAGCCATAAAGCAAACAAAAACAAAGATCTTCATAAGTTTTACCTTATGAAGTAATTCTTTGTTTGTAGCTCCCAAGTCAACAATAGCTGCATTCAAAATTCTACTTTCATCTTCCAGGGTTAAATCTGGAATTAAATCAACAACACGATCGCACATGTACGGGTCAACCCATTCAAAAAATTCGGACATTTTCCCCTGTTACAAAGGAAAGGCACTTCCAACAAAATTACTACTTATTGTTGTAAATTATATAATAAATATATTGTGGATGTCCATAACCTCAAAGAATTATTCTTACAATTAGTGAGCATAAATTTTGTAACCTCTAACCTTGTAACCCCCAACTTTGTAACCCTCAAGTAATTCATGTATTCTCATTTACTCTTTTGTAACTCATATTTGTGTTAATGATGTTGGGATAGTGGTTGGGTTGCCTCGATTGTCAGAACAACGAAAGTGCGGAATTTAAAATTTTTCGAAGCACCCAAGGTCCCATATAAGATTCTCCATATTATTTATACGCAAGCATGAAACAAAAACACACATTGAATTAAACAAGGGGGTTTTTGCGATTTACCTCACCACAGGCAAGGTGGTGGCAACCTTCGGTTCTGATTCTGAATCTGGATCTGGATCTAGTTCGTAGAAGTGATCCAAGCGTCTCACCTCCAAAGTTAGTCCACACCAACTGGATTCTGGCAACACCTCCTAGTCTTAGGCTCAGAACTAGATCTAGGAGATTCGTCGAAGCAGGACTGTGCAGATCTACTTGCCAATGCAAGATCTAACACGGTGGAACAAGGGAGAGGCGGCGGCGGCGGCGCTAGGGCAGCTCACGGCAGCAGGTGGTGGCGGCGCAAGGAGAGGGGGCGGCGCTAGGTTAGAGAAAGGAGGCTAGGGTTTTTCTAGGGTGTTCTCTTTTTGAGCTCAAGTAGAACCCTATTTATAGACTCCCTCTTGACCTAGGTTTTGCAAGACTCCTTATGGGCTTTTAATTAAAAGCCCATGTCTTGCAAGTCTATTCATTTAATTAATTACTTAATTAAATTCCCAATCCAATTAAATCAATATTTCATTTATATAATTAATTAGCAACTCAATTAAGTATTTAATTAATCAAGTCAGCCAATTAATTAATCTCCCACTTGAATTAAATACTTTTAATTCACTTAATTGATTTAATTACCTTTAAATCAATTAATTCCTTTAGTATCCTTTTTCAACAGTCACCGTCCAATTGTATTGTGTGTGACCCTCTGGGTTCACCATCAATTGGCAGCAGGCCCACGAATTCCTCGTGATTTAATTTATGAACAATAAATTGCTCCGGTCAATTAAACAACCTTTAATTGACCACTCCTAGAATCAAATCCTCTATTAACTCAGGAGTACCTACACTTCATGGTCGATGTCTAGCCACAAGCCCATGAAGCCCAACTTCAGGTGAATTGATACTTGTGAACCTCGTCTCATATAATTACCATGTACATACGGTCCTTCTATCGACTAATATTCCCGATCAAGACTTAGGGTGTGTGAATTGACCGGCACCTCTAAATATGTCTCGATAACTATACTTTCTAATTCAGGATAATATTCCAGTGTGACTGCTAAATTTGGAAACCCCTTCCCAAATTCGTCACCGACCACGGCCGTGGATTCCTCGGATATATTATCTAAGAATCGTATAGGAAATTCTCTCACCCATTACAGTGAGTCAATAGATTCCATATCGGTACTAACCACTCGCGTACATGTCCATACGCACCCAACCTAGGCATGTTATGACCAAGATAAGTGACCTATACCTAGATCTAAGTACGCACTTTCATGCACCGAATTCGCCCTAGCACCTCAAGTCAAAGGACTAAATCGTACACTATTATAATCCTTGAGAAACATCCCATCACCGATATGCGACATGCGCTTCCACAATGGATTTCTCTGTTCGGGTCGTTCGATGCGTTCAATCCTCCATTGAACCACCTACTCATATGCACTGGCCTCAAATGCCTTGTTCATGAAACGCTACAAATTCACTCCATGTGAATCATGCATACTCGTACAAGTCTTGGCGATTCCTACGATACCCCGTCTCGTTTGGAATCTATGACTTGGAACAGTTTTAAGATTACGACCTTTGAGACTGTTTCATGATTGCACTCAGTACTGAAGTGAATCGTCCCATAGTCTAATGTAATCTAAGGGTTTCAACCAATCGCTTAAATGTATTCGCGAGAGATGAAGTTGGCCATTGTTTATCCTTATACTCGTATAAATAAACGTGCGTATTATTACATTTATACTAAAGAAAGATAATGATAGTTCCAATACAAGCTAAATATATTGGCTTGTAGGGCACTATCCCATCGATCTCCCACTTGCCCTAAAGCCAATCACAAACTTTTCTAGGACCCATCTTTTTAAAGATGTTCTTTGAACTCATTTCATAATATAGCCTCCTTTTAGTGGATCCGCTAAGTTATCTTCTGAGTCGACGCGATCCATTACGCGCGTTAACTCTACCAATGATTTTCTAATCAAATGGTACCTTTCTTTCAATTATGTTTAGATTTCTGGTGAGATCTCGAATGCTTTGCTTTAGCAATAGCTCCAATGTTATCATAGAAGATAACCATAAGCTTCGCAATGCCAGGCACTACATCCAATCATAGGATGAAGTTGTATATCCAAACACTTTCTTAAGCCGCATTCAATGCTACATTTAATGCTGCAGTATATCTTGCTTCAGTGGTTTAGGTGGTTACGGTGATTTGCTTGGAACCCTTTCAAATTTACCGTTACCCCATTGAGGCAGGATGTGTATCCAAAAATGGATATATTTAATTCATCCACATCAGACTGAAGATTCGAATCAGTAAATCCTTCGAATTCTTAATTCTCCACTACCACCGTAGACCAAGAACAAATCCTTAGTCTTTGTCAAGAGCTTAAGGATATCTTTTACGGTGGTCCAATACTTCTTCATTGGATTTTGACTAGCAACTGCTCGCGACATTTTGAGCATGTTCTACGTCTGGTCTAGTACATAGTAAAGCATGCTACATGCAACCTTTTGTTTGAAACATAAGGTATTTGAGACATTCTCCTTTATTCTCATTTGATGTAGGGCACATCGATTTTGGAATAAGGGATACAGTGTCTCACTGGAAGCAATCCTTTCTTGGATTCTTCATATTGAATATTTCCAATATTTATTCTATGTACTTAGATTTAGAGAGTGTCAGCATCTTTTCTAATCTACTTCTATAGATACGTATCCCAATACGCAAGATGCTTCTCCTAAATCTTTCATGGAGAATTGCATGGACAACCATGCTTTCGTCTGTGCTAACATTCCGATATCATACCAGATAACCAGAACATTATCGACATATAAAATATGAGCTTCATCGCGCTCCCACTAATCCTTTTGTACACTCATGGTTCATACTCGTTTTGATGAAGTCAAATGTCTTGACTATCTCATCAGAACAAATGTGAATCTAAATGGATTCAGACATTGCTAATGGAGAAAATGTTTCATCAAAGTCTGTTCCAGAACATTGTGAATAGCCTTTTTTTACCACTAGTCAATTCTTAGAGGCAACACCTCTCCATTCATTCCAAGTTTGAAGATCCACTTATAACTTATAACCAACTTATAGGGATAAATCCCTCGGGTGGATCAATCAAGGTTTATACCTTGTTGGAATGGATGGGATCCATTTTGGGTTGCATGGCTTCGAGCCACGCTTCCGAATCTATGTCTGACCTCGCTTCTTGATAGGTCCTTGGATCATTTTCCACTTTCTCGTTTTCGTGAATGAAACCAAATTGCTCTGGCTCCTTACGAATTCGATCAGACCTTTGAAGAGTAGGTGTACTAGTAGATACAGTAAATTCTAGATTAACTCCCACTGTTTGTGGGGACGGGGTCCAAATCTTGGACTTCATCAAGTTCCATGACGTTTCCATTTCCTTTGACGAGAAATTCATCAACAGAGGAACGGGTATCTAGGAGAAACGATTGTTTCTCATTGTCGTGGAACAGGTATCCAATGGATTTTTTTGGATACCCCACAATTATATACAAATTGGATCTATTAGCCAATTTATCTCCTTTCTCGTTTCTACCATCGGCAGGAGATCTCCATACTCAGAGGTAAGAGTATAGAGGTATTTTGCCATACCTTTCTTGGTAAAGCTTTGTAGGCACGAACTCTAAAGGTACTTTGCTGAGTATCTTCGATGCAGTCAGGAGGACTAACTCCTAGAATGCATAAGGAAGCTTAACAAAACTCAATATGGATCGAACAATGTTAAACAATGTTAGATTCCATCTCTTTAGACACTTCAATAAGTTGAGGCGTCTTAGGAGGAGTTTGTTGTATGAGAATCTCATTCTCATTAAGATAATTGAGGAATCATTGACAAGTATTTGCTATCTCAATTAGATCGAATAATACTATGTCTTTGTTGATTCTCTACTTCGCATTGAAATACCTTTCTTTGTTTTTTCAGATTTGCATCTCACTAGATTCATTTTTCACTAACGACGAAGGTCATTAGCAAAAAGTACGAAGTATGAGTAATCTCCTCTCACAGTAACTTTTAGTGATCCATATTCATGGATTAAATCCAGATTTTGTTTGGTTCGCTCTGGATTCCCTGTGACGGGAGATCTGGTCATATCTCCTTTGAGACATGATTCGCAGGTTGGAAGTTCATCCAAGCTCTATTTTTCAAGAAGCTTAGGTGAAACCAACTTTTGAATCCTACTCTTGGAGATGTGTCCAAGTCTAGCGTACCAAAGTTATGGATTATTATCTTTGTATTAATTTGAACTTCACACATTAATTCAATGAAATTGAGTTAATGGTTTAATTCAATTAATTTACTTCCTTTCAATTAACTTCTTTAATTGCTTCATTTTTCCTTTTCAATTAACCCTTTAATTGAAACATTGCTTAATTAATTAGATCATCTAATCAATTAAACATATCAGTGCCTTTCTTAGATGCAGTGGGATAATTCGACTTTTAGGCTACTTGCGTTCTTTTGACTACCTTTATGGTCGAATTAGAAGAGAATAAATTCTTCTTCATTTCACTCTTCTTTGACTTCGCAGTCCATGAAGTGTAAACGATCATTACAAGTTTATCCTATTTGCCTTTAACCAGTACTTTGGTTGATTCATGAAATGTGATCGACTTATCAAATAAGATCAGTGTATTTCAAGAGTCATTTGAATGAGCGGGAGGAAAATTTAGGAAGAAGTTAATGTTAAGATCACTTGCAGGCCCAAGATTAATCGATCCAGTTTTCAACTAGATTGATAAAACAAAGACAGTGATCCTTGACACTAGTTCCTTCATTTATTCTCGAGTTTTGAAACAATTCCTTAGAAGTCTCGAATCAAATCGATTCAAAACTACTCCTCAAAACAAGCCTTTTTAGGTGGAGGTTTGTTTCAGAAGACTGGTCCTCAAAATGGGCCTTTTGAGGTGGAAGCTTCAGACATGCTTCTCATGTTGCTTCCATAGCTCGTTCAATCTTGATGCTTATTTGAGGAAACGATCATTAAGATTCCCATACTTCATAGGTGATTCGTTTCACTTTTGAGATTCATCTTTATATGAGAAACGATCATTAATATTCCCATACTCTACGGGTGACTCGTTTCTTTTATTTTGACTTATCTCGGAAGCTCATAAGGCATAGGCTCGTCGTTTAAGAACATCATTTCCCTTTTGGAATTTAAGACAATTCTCAAGTTTCTTGCCTAGTCGATATTTTGATCCAGTTATTTTATTTGTCGAGGATAAATATTAAAATGGATAATTACAGATATCTCAGTATCTAAAGAGAAGACAAACATTTAGTGGACTAGTTAATGAATAATACTTATAATCTACGAAGGTTGGACTTTCTATCGTAGAAGTTCTCCCACTATTTTATCGAAACAATTACCCCTTCAATTGTTCGGGAAATTCTATTTCCTAGTAGGTCTTGACGTCCCAGCGGCAATTAATTGCACCCACGACTCGTGGCCATGCAACCAATTCCCCAGGTAGGCATACTTATTGCCAATTGTGTCACTCCACAACCTTCAAGCTATTTTGCCTCGGTTTTCGCACTTATCTAGCACTGCTACATCATAAGTGTTACTAATCGTTAAGTCTAACCCATCAATCATGATGAGCAACGGGCCCGGTCGTGAGTTCTCCGTAACTAGTTATCGGTCGATCCTCACATCCCGACCAGTCCTCACCCTTGTCGTGTTTAGTTAAAAACAGGAGTCAAGGAATTTCGCGCATTGTCCCTTTCTTCGACTCGGGTGCCAGACTCTGGATCACCTCTATCGATAAGTAGACAACGCTAGTCCCTATTGATGGAAGGCTTGGATTTATATAAATATTTTATTTTAATCCAATATGACTTAATATTTAATTCGAGAGGGGAATTTCTGGTTTGAAAGTTATGCTAACTCTCCTCGAGATCTCACCGATTCAGTTATGCTTTATCTTTTATTACGATCTAGATTCTAGCGCGCATCTCATACAAGCTAAATATAAATCGACAAATAAATAAAAGTCATACAAGCCTAGCATGCATACTACCACAATATGTTTTCGATTGGGAGCCTCCTATGCAGGCCATCATCGAGCCAATGATGTTGGCCCTATTGGTCAATCTAAAGGGTTCTCATGAAGCCCTATGCTATTACACAATGTACCATGCATACATGGCCTTCATATCTTCTTGGGTTTCCACATTGCTTGTAAACGGGCCTCCATCCTAATCTAGGAAAGCAGTAAAGCCCTATTCTATTACAAAGGCTCAAAGTGGCCCAAAAATATAAAAGGCTCGCAGGCCCAATAAAAACCAAACAATAAATTAAACCAATCACATCTAACCTAAGGTTAAGGCTCGGCTCGATCGAAAACCACGTAAAAAATTTCACGTAGAGCAAGAAACATGCAAACATCCTTTACCTATTTCTTTCATAATTTTAAAACTACCTTTTAAAACTAACTTCCTATGATTCTTACTTTTTAGTAATTACTAATTATGACAAAATAAATATTCGGGTAAACAAAAATATATTTTCTGCTCAAATTCAGATTCTGTTTTTCAACTTTTGAAAATTGCATTTTCGCCCCTCAACTTTCAAAAATTGCACTTTGACCCCAAAACTTTTAAAAAAGTTTCAAAAACACCCCTAGTCAGATTCGGGCAGCTACCAGAAAATAAAATTTTGATTTCTGAAAATTTTTGATTTTTCCCTGAATTTTCGGTAATTGAAAAACAGCCCCTAAGTTTTCGGAAATTACAAATCGACCCCAAAACCCGTGCGACCAGATTTGCAAAAACAGTCCAGAATTTTGAAATTTCCAGATTTCAAAAATTCGAATTTTTCAGCCCACAAAAACCCTATATGCGATTTTTAGTTCAAAGAGTTCTGGAGTTTTCAAAAACTATAAAATCGGCACAGATCTAAAAAAGCAGTTTTACCCAATCATAGATCTAGTCATAACAAGTAAGATTCAATTTACAGAACATAATTATCACGTGTTTACATATACATAATCAAACATATACGGTGAAAACACTTTATGTTCAGGCTTTTCGTATAATAATGATGGAGTTGGCTCTGATACCACTGTTGGGATAGTGGTTGGGTTGCCTCGATTGTCAGAACAACGAAAGTGCGGAATTTAAAATTTTTCGAAGCACCCAAGGTCCCATATAAGATTCTCCATATTATTTATACGCAAGCATGAAACAAAAACACACATTGAATTAAACAAGGGGGTTTTTGCGATTTACCTCACCACAGGCAAGGTGGTGGCAACCTTCGGTTCTGATTCTGAATCTGGATCTGGATCTAGTTCACAGAAGTGATCCAAGCGTCTCACCTCCAAAGTTAGTCCACACCAACTGGATTCTGACAACACCTCCTAGTCTTAGGCTCAGAACTAGATCTAGGAGATTCGTCGAAGCATGACTGTGCAGATCTACTTGTCAATGCAAGATCTAACACGGTGGAACAAGGGAGAGGCGGCGGCGGCGGCGCTAGGGCAGCTCACGGCAGCAGGTGGCGGCGCCTCTAGGTTGGCGGCGCAAGGAGAGGGGGCGGCGCTAGGTTAGAGAAAGGAGGCTAGGGTTTTTCTAGGGTGTTCTCTTTTTGCGCTCAAGTAGAACCCTATTTATAGACTCCCTCTTGACCTAGGTTTTGCAAGACTCCTTATGGGCTTTTAATTAAAGGCCCATGTCTTGCAAGCCTATTCATTTAATTAATTAGTTAATTAAATGCCCAATCCAATTAAATCAATATTTCATTTATATAATTAATTAAGAACTCAATTAAGTATTTAATTAATCAAGTCAGCCAATTAATTAATCTCCCACTTGAATTAAATACTTTTAATTCACTTAATTGATTTAATTACCTTTAAATCAATTAATTCCTTTAGTATCCTTTTTCAACAGTCACCGTCCAATTGTATTATGTGTGACCCTCTGGGTTCACCATCAATTGGCAGCAGGCCCACGAATTCCTCGTGATTTAATTTATGAACAATAAATTGCTCAGGTCAATTAAACAACCTTTAATTGACCACTCCTAGAATCAAATCCTCTATTAACTCAGGAGTACCTACACTTCATGGTCGATGTCTAGCCACAAGCCCATGAAGCTCAAATTCAGGTGAATTGATACTTGTGAACCTTGTCTCATATAATTACCATGTACATACGGTCCTTCTATCGACTAATATTCCCGATCAAGACTTAGGGTGTGTGAATTGACCGGCACCTCTAAATATGTCTCGATAACTATACTTTCTAATTCAGGATAATATTCCAGTGTGACTACTAAATTTGGAAACCCCTTCCCAAATTCATCACCGACCACGACCGTGGATTCCTCGGATATATTATCTAAGAATTGTATAGGAAATTCTCTCACCCATTACAGTGAGTCAATAGATTCCATATCGGTACTAACCACTCGCGTACATGTCCATACGCACCCAACCTAGGCATGTTATGACCAAGCTAAGTGGCCTATACCTAGATCTAAGTACGCACTTTCATGCACCGAATTCGCCCTAGCACCTCAAGTCAAAGGACTAAATCGTACACTATTATAATCCTTGAGAAACATCCCATCACCGATATGCGACATGCGCTTCCACGATGGGTTTCTCTGTTCGGGTCGTTCGATGCGTTCAATCCTCCATTGAACCACCTACTCATATGCACTGGCCTCAAATGCCTTGTTCATGAAACGCTACAAATTCACTCCATGTGAATCATGCATACTCGTACAAGTCTTGGCGATTCCTATGATACCCCGTCTCGTTTGGAATCTATGACTTGGAACAGTTTTAAGATTACGACCTTTGAGACTGTTTCATGATTGCACTCAGTACTGAAGTGAATCGTCCCATAGTCTAATGTAATCTAAGGGTTTCAACCAATCGCTTAAATGTATTCGCGAGAGATATATACAACATGCCCTGTCAAAGAAGGTGAAGCATGTATAATATCTTACTCAAATGAGAACCATACTAGAACAAAGTACATATTCTCAATCGCATGTTATTGCACTATTAAGTACCACTAACAAGCATATAACAAATAATTCACACCCTAAACCACACAAAATATCGGACCCTCAATGAACATCAACAACCATATAACTAGAAGCACCATCAAATACAACAAACCTAAATCACACTAATCCATATTACATAATGCAGTCACAATTATTCATACTAGTACTCCCACGTTATAATCAAGTACCACCAACAATTGTTACATTCAAATTATATCCAAATTAGTCATAAACCTAAACATTCCATGGGAGTATAAAACAAGTAATTTACAAATTGCATAGCACAAGAGCCATAAAGCAAACAAAAACAAAGATCTTCATAAGTTTTACCTTATGAAGTAATTCTTTGTTTGTAGCTCCCAAGTCCACAATAGCTGCATTCAAAATTCTACTTTCATCTTCCAGGGTTAAATCTGGAATTAAATCAACAACACGATCGCACATGTACGGGTCAACCCATTCAAAAAATTCGCACATTTTCCCCTGTTACAAAGGAAAGGCACTTCCAACAAAATTACTACTTATTGTTGTAAATTATATAATAAATATATTGTGGATGTCCATAACCTCAAAGAATTATTCTTACAATTAGTGAGCATAAATTTTGTAACCTCTAACCTTGTAACCCCCAACTTTGTAACCCTCAAGTAATTCATGTATTCTCATTTACTCTTTTGTAACTCATATTTGTGTTAATGATTCAAGGCCTATAAATAGAGCCTATTAGAATGATTGTAATATCCAATTTTCATATGAATGAAAAGAATTTTCTCTCCTACTTTGTTATCTAAATCTTAGTTCTCTTGCTCTTTAGATTAATTTAATAACACGTTATCAGCACGAAATTGCTCGAAGTTATTAATCCTACTCAGGCACTGTTTTTGTTCTATATCTAAGGTAAATATCCATGTTCTTGTTTACTTAATTTGCTTTATGAAATTATACAGATTGGAATTATCTCATAGAAGGGTCATTATATTCATATGCTATTTTTATGGTGTTAAATACGCATATTATTTCTTTGAAGTCTATAATATAACAATGATATTAATTAATTGAATTGAATCAACACTTCAAATAATTTGGGGCCTTGGGTTTAAAGGATATGCTTGTTGATAATAAGTTTTGAAGATATGCTTTGGAATTTTCTTTCAAAATTTGATGTCAACCCAATCTTTTATGTTTATTTTGACTCCTTTGAATGAGGCTCTAATTCTAATTTGCATAAGATTCAGAAGATTCTTGGCAGAACACGTATAAAGTTTGAAGGCTTGTATTACATGATCATCTTGATGGCATGATTATGCACTGGTTTAGATAATAGTTCGGCCAAATTGATTTTTCTCTTGTTTTTCATTTTAGAAATGAATAATAATCGGTTCTTCTTAATTTTGATAAGATCCACATTTATTGCCTATTGCTATGAGATAATTTTCACTATATTTGTTTTGACATAGTAATCATAATGAAGTATAATATTGTACATGCTTTGCATTAGTAATTGGTTTTAGTTGTCTTCAAATCTCATATGCAATTGTGTGATCATATTTTAATTTGAAAGGAATTCTTTGTTGACTTTCAAGATGTTGATTGATATTTCTGTAAATGGGATTTATAATTTTCATCGATTAAATATGAAACTAAGGCCGGAAGCCTGAAAGAGGGTCTGAAATTCAATACCCCATATTCTATTTTGATTTTATATGGTAAAGCCTTTCAATTTTGAAAATATGTTTAAAATTGAAGTATCAAAAGAGACCACAAATATGTTTATTGGCATGGACTGACCTTGATCTTTCTATATAAAAAAAAAAAAAAATTTGTGGGACAAAAGGTCTGTGATATTGACTTAAAAGAAAAAGTTTTTTATCTGTAGTGAAATTGGCCATGGTCGTAGAAATTAATTTTGGCAGCAGACTTGGTGGCGATGTATGCAGAGGAGGTGATATCACTTTGGAAGGAATTGTGCTATCACTAACCTCACACATAGTTGGTCAATATTTTACTAACTAAAGTACAAAAGTATAGGCCTAATTCAAATTATGAATAAGGCCAATTGACAAAATTATTAGTACTAATTAGGCATATATTTTGCCAAATATTATAATTTCGTAATATTAGTTTAGGCCTGAAGCCTAATTAACAAAATCATAGATAAATTCAAACTTGAAAATTTGAATACATTATCTTGATTGATATAGTTGAATTTTGATGGTAATTGTTCTTTATATTTTGTATAGTCAATAAAGCTAATGCCCAAAATAATTGCATTGAATTAAAATACTAACGGTAGTTATAATTTTGTAGTTTCGTAAAAATCAAGAAGCATGAGTTTTGTTATTTTCAGAAAATAAATTCGTATTATATAAAAGTATATTAGTGAGATATGAGAGGTAACCAATAATTACTATGTATGATAGCAATTTTTGTTATCCTTCTTTTAATTGATTGCATGATTACAAATATGTGATTAAAAAAAAGAAAAAAAAAATCAATGAATGGTATTTTACATATAATATAATGATATATATTATTTTCTTTATGCCTTCATTGATATTAATTTATCATATGCCTTGTCTTGACTAAAAGAAAATTGAGAACTCAATAGTGTGATAATTATTTCATCTTGATAAGATTAATCACCATGTTAAGAGTCATGTGAGGTTACTTTGATGAGATTTTTTATCTCATGAATTTTTCATAATAAGTTCAGACTTATTATCTTAATTAACCTTGTTTCCTTTTAGACTTTAAATATGAAAATTTTATAAGAAAGAAATGTGTTTCTACAATTGAAACACATATTATAGTAAACCAGAAGTTTACTAATTAAAATATATTTATTATTTGGCATGACCGATTAGACCATCCCGGATAAATTATAATGCGAAAGAATTCACATGAATATTCATTGAAGAACCAGATGATTCTTCAATTTAAAGAATCATTTTGTGCTGCTTGTTCTCAAGATTACTAGACAATTGGGTTAGAATCTCCAGCATTTTTGACATACACTCAAGGTGATATATGTGGACCCACTCATCCACCATGTGGACTATTTAGATATTTAATTGAATTTAATAGATGCATCTACAATAAATGGTCGCATACGTGTTTATTGTCAACTTGCAACCTGATGTTTGCGGGATTATTTGCGCAAATAATTAAATTTAAAACACAATTTTGGATTATTTATTCATTACAGTGTTACTTGATAATGCTGGTGAGTTCATATATGAGGCTTTCAATGAACATCATATATCGATTGAAAAAAAAATTGAAAGTCATGTTGCCCATATTCATGATACATAAAATGGTTTAGTATAACTATTTATTAAACGCCTCCAATTAATTTCTAGACCATAGTTAACGGGAACAAAACTTCTTGTTACAACATGTAGATTTGTTGTTTTCCATATAGTGGCACTTGGGTGCATCATGCTAGCAAGTTATGATAATTTATCTCCATTAAAATTGACTTTTGGCCATAAGCCAAATATTTCCCGTCTTAGGATTTTTAAATGTGCGGAATATGTGTCAATAGCTCCACCACAACGCACAATGATGGGGCCCCAAAGAAAGTTGAGAATATGTTTGTTATGAATCCCCTTCTATAATTAATTATCCTAAAATTTATTTATGGTACGATTTGTCGATTGTTATAATGTTCTCGGCATTAGGGGGAGAGTATACATAATCAAATAATGTTCTCGACATTAGTGGGAGAGAATGAAGAGCTGGTAAAATAAATTAAATAAAATGCATCAATATTATCTTCTCAAGATCCTCGAATAAATCAGTGTACATTAGAAGTTCAGAAGATAATGCATTTGCAAATATTCTAAATTTACTGCCAGATGAATTTACTATTATAAAAAGAGTTATTAAATCTCATATACCAGCTGAAAATGCTCCATTTCAAATCGATGTCCCAGTAGGATAATCTATTAATTCAAATGAAAATAAGCTACGGTTCCAAAGAAGAAAAAATCATTGTAAAAGAAAAGGAGCAAACACTGAAGATGATCATATTGTGGAGGCAGGTATTCATGAAGAGTCGTATGACATAACTAATGATAATACCCCAGAAGAGGTTCAGGTACCTGAAAATAATGAAAATGAAGAGATCTCAGTAATTTATGTCACTACAAGAGAAAGATGGAACCGAAATAAAACAGTTGTTGACAACAATTTGCATATAATGTTGCTGTGAAAATTATAAACGAGAATAAGGATCTTGAACCTAAATCTGTTGAAGAATGTAGTCATAGAATAGATTGGCCAAAATGGAAAAACGCAATTCAAGCAGAATTAAGTTCACTTTCAAAACGTGAAGTCTTTGGACCAGTAGTCCAAACACCCAAAGGAGTAAAACCCGTTGGGTATAAATGGGTATTTGTGCGAAAATGAAATGAGAAAAATGAAGTTGTTAGATATAAAGCACGACTAGTAGCACAAGGGTTTTTGCAGAGACCTGGAATTGATTATGAGGAGACCTATTCTCCTGTGGTGGATGCAATTACTTTTAGATATCTTATTAGTCTGGCAGTACGTGAAAAACTAAATTTGCATCTAATGGATATTGTTACAGCCAATTTATATGGCTCGTTGGATACTGTATGAAAGTCCCTGAAGGATTTAAAATTTTCGATGCATGTGAAAACTCCCGGGAAAATTGTTCAATACGCAGGTGTAAGTCTTCATTTGGACTAAAACAATCTGGGCATAAGTGATATAATCGACTTACGGAATACTTGTCAAAAGAAGGTTATAAAAGTGATCCGATATGCCCATGTATTTTTATAAAAAAGATTCGGATCAAAATTTGTTATGAATTTTGTGTATGTTGATAATCTAAATATTATTAAAACTCCCAAAGAACTTCAAAAGTAGTTGGTTGTTTAAAGAAAGAATTTGAGACGAAAAATATTAAAGTAAAGTTTTGTCTCGGCCTGCAGATCGAGCATTTATCAAACGAAATTCTTCTTCATCAATCAACTTATATAGAAAAGAGTTTAAGATGATTCAATATGGATAAGGCACATCCTCTAAGTACCACAATGATTGTAAGATCGCTAGATGTGAAAAAGAACCATTTTCGTCCTCGTGAGGGTTAAGAAGAACAATTTGGTCCTGAATTATCATATCTCAGGGCTATAGGAGCATTGATGTATTTTGCTAATAATTATTAGCAAGATTTGGTTTTTCTCCGACACGTCGACATTCAAATGAAGTGAAACATATATTTTGATACATTTGAGGAACAATAGATATGGGGTTACTTTTTCACAATAATTTAAATTCATAATTAGTTGGCTATGTTGATGCGGGATACTTAATTGATCCGCACAAAATTCGCTCTCAAACATGTTATGTGTTCACAAATGGAGGAACGACTATTTTATGGCGTTCTAATAAACAAACTTCAGTTGTCACTTTATCGAATCGTGCATAAATAATTAATTACAATGCATGAGGCAAGTTGAGAGTGTGTTTGTCTAAGATCGATGACCCATCATATACAAGGATGTGTGACATATTATTTGAGAAAAATACCCCAACAATTTTATATGAAAATAATACAGCTTGCATAGCTCAACTAAAAGAAGGGTATATCAAAGGAGATAGCGAAACATAGTTCACCAAAATATCCCTTCACTCAAGATCTTCAAAAGAATGGTGACATAAATGATCAACAAATTCGTTCATTTGAAAATTTGGAAGATTTGTTAACTAAGGCAATGCCAACTGCCACATTTGAGAAATTGACCAATGTAATTGTGATGTGTCGACTAGAAGACGTTATTTGATTTTGTTATCAGGGGGATTAAGGACATGTTGCACTCTTTTTTCCTTAACTAGGTTTTTATCCCATTGGGTTTTTTGTAGTAAGGTTTTTAATGAGGCACATATCTAATTTATGGACATCCAAGGGGGAGTGTTGTAAATTATATAATAAATATATTGTGGATGTCCATAACCTCAAAGAATCATTCTTACAATTAGTGAGCATAAATTTTGTAATCTCTAACCTTGTAACCCCCAACTTTGTAACCCTCAAGTAATTCATGTATTCTCATTTACTCTTTTGTAACTCATATTTGTGTTAATGATTCAAGGCCTATAAATAGAGCCTATTAGAATGATTGTAATATCCAATTTTCATATGAATGAAAAGAATTTTCTCTCCTACTTTGTTATCTAAATCTTAATTCTCTTGCTCTTTAGATTAATTTTATAACACTTATGTATTTGTTGATGTAATAGATACAAAAAGCTAGAAAACCTCCATTCAATTTGAAACAATGATAAGCACACTTGAACATCACATAAGAATAATGTATAGTTCAAAGCAAACAAAATCAATTAACAAGAAATTGCAAAATAATAAGAAGAGATTGTTATAATTTATACAAGACAAATAAAAACTCAACATAGTTCATCATCAATCTTTTTTTATGTTCAAAATCCTAACTCATGCCATTTCTTGTTACATAAAATTGCTTTCAACTTTTGACTAATGCCCTATAATATGTAAGAATTAAATGGAGAAATTTGTATCAAATAGCAGTATTCATAAAAATCTCAATCCTAAAATATTTTTAAGCAAGAATGTATTGAAAAGTGAATAAAAGTGATTGGTAGGCTCACCCTAACATCTGAACAACGGAGGAATCGCCTTCCAGGGTTAATCTTCGTCCATGAAGTGAACATTTTCACAATAGTTCCACAAGGGCACGTACGTCCGGGTACATTAACACCACCACCGACATTATTGTTGTTTCCGGTACTTGTTTGGCTCGACTCCATCAATATTGAACTCGAGAATAAACCCTGAAGTGTAAATTTTACAAACAATAATAATAAAAAGAAGTTCAGTATCAAACTTTCTAAAAAAAAAATACAAAGAACCCTAAACTATGTAAAAAAACGTACCCACGATACCTGTGTGAAGAATTGAAAATGAAAATGGTGGACTAGAGTAATTGGAAATTTTGTAGAGAAAGGTGGAGAAAGATAGGAGAGAGAGAAATGAGAAGCAGCCTTGGTTGCAAATGAGAAAACCCTAGGGTATCACCACTTGCATCAAGATGATCCAATGATTGATTCTCAACTTACAAATCGATGGTCTAAATTCAATATATTAGTAATTTCAAATTAATCAGTTAAACCAAACAAGATACTACGTAGTTGGCCCAATTCTAATTTTAATATTATAATCTGCCAAACACCATATTATAATGTTTGGGTCTTTAGGATAATTAGTAGCAATAACAATTAGGCAGATCCAAATTGGGGCAAGCTAACGCACCTTATATGTATAATATTATGTTTTTATTAAATGATATACACAATTTTGGAGTTAAATTTAAAATTTTCTTCTAATGGATGCCTCTAATAAATATTAAAATCTTATATGAGAGGGGTCCATGTTTATTATTAGTACATCATGAAATTAATAGTCACGGTAATGAAGTGAACTAATTTAATTCAAACTCTAACATATATATTCTTTTTTATTTTGTAATATGAATTCAAAAAAGGACAAACAATATATTTTGGGAAGGAAGTCGACACTTTTAAATATCTATATCTCTCAAATCTCATCTCCTAAATTGAGGTTACACATAAAATATAGTTTATTTGATTCAACAAACATATAGATTTAGCTTTCTCAACAAAAGGAGAAAAAAAAAACAAATATCGTACTCATACTTACTTTCAATTGTGATTTTATTTATGGTGATTTTTTTTTTCTAGTATTTTGATACATATGCATTATCACGATTGATTAGGGTCTATATTCAAATAAGATTTGATTCGTGTGATTATGAGGTTGAATTCATTGTTCAAATTTAATTGTTGCAGTAGATTTTTTTTTGAGTTATTTATTTTATTTTATTTTAATTAAAAGTATAGTTTCAGTTTATAATGGACCCCGGTGAAAAATATTTAGGGTGATTTACACTAAGACCCCCTGAAGTTTAGTCTTATTACAAGGAACCCCCTGTAGGATCAAAAATTACAGGGACACCCCTTATGTGGTGTTTTTTATAAACATTTTTACAAGTTGTAGGGGGTGTCCTTGTAAGACTTGTTAAACCACAGGGGGTGTCCTTGTAATTTTTTAAACTACAGGGAATTCCTTGTAATAAGACTAAACCTCAGGGGGTCTTAGTGTAAATCACCCAAACATATTTATGACTCTGCCACTTAATGGTATATATATGGATTTTTGACACTTTGCACCCTGAGTTAAAAGTTTTGGCACTTTGCACCCTGGAAACACAATTTGTTTGACACTTTGCACACTAGTGTGTTTTTTGGTGGAAAAATTAGCCGGAGGAAGGGTAAAATTGTCAATTTTGATTTTTTTTTGCACTTTGCACCCTGAAAATATAAACTTTGGCACTCTGCACCCTAAAAATATTAACTTTGACACTTTGCACCCTCCAAATATAAATTTTACCATTTTACACCCTGAAAATGTAGAATGTTTGCATTTTGCATCCTAAAAATATAAACTTTGGCACTTTCCACCATAACTTAAAAACTTTGACACTTTACACCCTAGAAATATGATTTGTTTTGCATTTCGCACCCTCATTTGTTTTTCTTCGAAGAAATCTCGTGAATGTCGTCGGTGAAGAGATAAAGTGTTCAGTTTCCCGCACAAACAATCAAAGACAAAAGCGTGACCACAAATTTTTAGAAGTATTCACAATTCTTTTATTACAACCTCCACACTGTGATAAAACTTGATTACACCTTGTATACCTTATCTCAAAAGGCTTTTATATTTAGAAGTAAGAATAGGCTATCTATAACCTCTACAACAATATATGAATATCAAATTTTAGATTGTCACATAACTTATTACCAATAAGAGACGAAGAATTCACAGTAATCATATAATCTGGTTCAAGTGAAATAACAAACGAAGTTCACTAAACCATTGAAATAACTTAAAATCCAAACATATGCTTCAAACTAAGAGCTCTAAACTACCAAGATCACAATGCCTATCCATAGTTCAAACAAAATCCACATGTTGTAGCTATATTACCAAAGTATTAACAAAGAGGAATTCAATATAATTCATCATCTGCTGCAACTAAAATGCCATGATTATGAACAAAAATGTGTTCTTGTATTGAGACAAAGACAGAAATGCTCTTAAAATCTTCAACGCCGTCCATCTTATAATTTGTAAATAGTTGATATGGTTGAAGTTCCATCATTTTCTTGAATTGCAGTGACGTGGGTATCTTATAGAAGATCCTTCGATGTATTACATATAGATTCCTGTTTGAAGGTCAAGTAAATATTAAGTCAACATAATTTACAAATAAAATTTGACAAATAGTCTTAGATATTATTGCCTGTGTATTTTCATTTGTATGAGAATTAATGTTGGAAACTGTCTCATCATCCTTTTTTTGTCGCTTGCAGCTCTTTTTATTATGCCCAGTTGTCCCACAATTAGAGCACACATATTTGGAGCCACCCCTTTTTAGTTTCCTCTTGTTCCCCTGTATAGAAGGCATTAAGGATTGATTTGGCTGATTCAAGGAAAAAAATGTTGAGTGAAAATAGAAGTTACAAACTAATTACAAATAATGAAACATAAGCAATCATATTCAGTCCCATGTTTTACATGTGTAGTTTCTTGTGTTTGAACAGGTACATTCGAATCTGTACTCATTAGTGTTTGAACCTACACTCATTAAAAAAACGAAAGTGTCAAAATAAACTTACAAATAATAACTACAAATTGCAGAAGATATATAACATTACATGTGTTTCTTGTGTCTGAACATGTGCATTGGAACCTGCACTCATTGACGAATCAAAAATATCAAAATTATTTTATAAATAATAGCTACAAAATTGATAAGTATATAAAATATTAACATGTGTAGTTTCTTGTGTTTGAAAAGGTGCCTCAGAACATTCACTATCAAGATTTGGTTGCTTGCAACCAGTTTATTATGTCCTATTGTCCCATAGTTCGAGCAAACATAGTTGGAGCCGCCCCTTTTTAGTTGTCTTCCATTTTATTGTTCAATAATCAATTCATCGGTGATTTAACCGGATTTCGTTAGGTTATTCAATTATCAGTGAATTTATGATATCGGGGGTTTTCGATATTTATATATATTATTTAGGGCTCTGTTACTTTATTCCGGATGGATCGGTTACAAAGAAAAGCAATATTCAAGAACAAGAAGTTAAACCACCAAACAAAGCTATGAAACACACCGATATGAAGGTAAAAAGCTCAGTAATAATATTGAATATTCTTAAGTTGCGCTGTTGTAGGCAGTGTTAAATCCTGTATTCTTAGAGTTCAGGAATTTCGTAGTTCCTAATACAATGATTAACTAGGTATTTATATAATGCTAAACCTAGTGTTACAAGGAAACATAGTCCTAGTAGGACTCGGCCCAAATATCCTTCTTGGGTCCGGAGTACAATCTTCTATCGAAGCGAGCTACGCTTGGCCGGGTCTGCAAGATGATCCCGATCTGTTTGGATTGGTCGAATCGATCTTATCTTCTTCGTTCGATTCGAATAGTAAGTAGGGTGCGAAATAGCCCCCATCAGTACTCCCTCACTTCTTCGAGCGTATAGATAATAGAAGCTCGTAGAAGTAGATAAGTCTTTACGACTGTTTTCTTTTCTATGAATGGAGCCTCGTTAAAAACCTTACTTAAGAAAAAACCCTGTGGGAAAAAATCTTAAATAAGGAAAAGAGTGCTACATATCATAGATAGTCGTTTTCTCTGTCGAATTACGGATCGCCACGCGTCTATTCAGGAGGCTCTTCGTATCCTTCCGTTTTTGGCGGGAATATGAGTAGCTGCAATAAGTTTGAAACGTCTTTTCTCATTTTGTTATAAATAGGTGACTCTCGAGTTCGCCATTTCTCTTTTATACTTCCTTATAACCTGTACTCATTTTCCTGCCTGGTCGTTTATCTCATAAAATTTTCTCTTTTGTCGATCTTCATCTTTGGGAAAACAGAATATATGGCTTTTGTAAGAAAATCCTCTTCTTCTTCTAGAGAGATCGTCGCTCCTGATAACGATGAGGAGTTGCACCCTAACCCTTTAAGCGAGCAATCTACAGTATCTGACTTCGTTGTCCCCGTAGAAGATACTTTCAAAGTACGAATCCTTTCTGACGCAGACGTGGCTGCCCGAGCCAAAAAGGGCAAAGGTACTGTTCCTCAGATTTCTGAACCGATTGAGGACGTAGCTTGCGCATATACAGCGGAAACATTCCCGGATGTTGTGAATAATTATGCCAAATATTTTCCGGAAGGTTCTGAGATAATTCTTCCTTCTTCAACTGATAGAGTCACATCTCCCCCGGAGGGATGTCGAGCCTTTTATACGGCTCACTTCAATAGTGGATTGCGTCTTCCTTTGTCTCCCCTTTTTCTCGAAGTTTTGAAAACTTTCAGTGTGTGCTTGACACAGCTGGTTACAAATTCCGTTGCTTTTGTGGTTTGTTTTTCCGTTTTGATGATTGCGAAGGGGTTTAAACCTTCTTTTCGTAATTTTACGCAGCTTTTTCGCTTTAATATTTCTAGTTCCTCAAATCGTGGATATTTCTTCGCTAGTCAGCGGCCTAGTCGAGCAATCTTTGACGCCCCTGTTTCTAGTAATCCTTCGTGGAAATCTCATTTCTTCTTTGTTCGTCCTCCGTCTAATATTTGTTTTGCGGATGGTTCAACCATGCCTTTTTCATGGGATCATGGTTCCAATTGGATTCCTGGAGGTCGCTTACCAACCGGTGAACTTGTTCCTGACGATGTACAGTTTATCACTGAAATCCCCGAAATGCGTGCAAACAAATATCAAAG
This sequence comes from Penstemon eatonii, assembly GCA_038501285.1. Classification (NCBI taxonomy): domain Eukaryota; kingdom Viridiplantae; phylum Streptophyta; class Magnoliopsida; order Lamiales; family Plantaginaceae; genus Penstemon; species Penstemon eatonii. The sequence goes on from CM076710.1 coordinate 53,002,406, forward strand.
CGCTCTTCTGATCGGGGAGGTTTTCCTTCGTAAGGCGGGGTTAAGTGTTCATAACTTTCCCATCAGTTCATCATCTGATTCTCTTGGTTAGTACTTTATTTTATCTTATTGCTGTAACTATACCTCTTATACTAACTTTTATTTTGTTTCTTTTTCAGCCCATATGGTAGAAAACTCTCGGCATTCTTCGAAGGGAAAAATGGTGCTGTCGAAATCTTCAAAATCCGTAGAGAACACCCCCATTGAGCAGAGAGCTTCACGAAAAAGGAAGCTGGAGTTGGGTCATGAGTCCGAGGATAATAGAGAGGAATCTCCAGATTCTTCTCGTGAGTCCCCTATTCGTCAGGGCACGGGATCTGGTTATCCTCCTCTTCACCTTAGAACATCTTTGGGTATTCGAGGATGTCGTAGCTGGTCGATGCCTCATCCTACTAATAATCCAGTCGATAGAAAAAGGAGTTACTATGGACGTTCTGGTGACGACCTTTCTTTATTCGGAGATAAACATCCAAAACCTACCCTGGTCGAAATGATCGAGGATCATTTAGAGGGAAGGAGGGCCGCTGGTTACTCCGAGAAGGATTCTCTTATTCATGATGATAATGAGAACGCAGTCGATAAGGCAACCCGCGTTCTTTTGTCTGGTGTTTTCACTCGTGATCTCAATAAGCTTCTTCATAAGGATCCTCTGGAGAAATTCCAGCGAGCTTCTCTTTATGCCGAGAAGGTGATATCTTTTTACTTTAAACATATTAATAGATAATTTTAAAGGTCTTCCTTAATTTATTAATCCCGCTCTCTTTGTTCTTCAGACCAAAACTTGTCTTGCGTCATACGCCTATGAAAATGCACTTTGGAAGCAACAGTGCGAGTTTCTGGAAGAGAAGCATAAAGCTTTACTCCATAAATCCTCCGGTTCAGAGGTTGGTCCCTCAACATCTTCTTCTGTTCCCGTCGTAGAGACTTGTGCTACCGGGACTGAAGATCAAGAAATGATAGACAGGGTGATGGAGGTTTCTCGTGCTCAAGAGCAGGCCAATCAAATGGCTAGAAAGTTAGAGGAATTCCAGTTTCAGAGCACGGCTCGAATTAGTGAGCTTGAATCTCAAGTATCAAACCTTGAAGCTTCTTTAGAGGAGTATGAAAAGGATGTCCCACTTAGTGGACTTAGGGATCGATACGGTAGGAATCCTGACGAGAGAGTCGTTCGTGAGTTCCTTAATTCTCCTGTTCATACGGCGTTGGTGTATCGGATGGTCGGTCCTCTTCTTGAGAATACTTTTAAGAAGGCGATTCATCAGCTGGTCGCCTTAGAGATGATTGATGACCGTCGAAAGGAGTATTTTAAGGCGGCGCATATTCGGTTGAATCGCTATGGTAAACTTTATTCTTCTTCCGAGGTTCCAGATGTTGAATATCAAGGTTTTCCACTGGCTCATCTTGTCGAAGAATTTGGGAATCCATTGCCGATTCCTCCTTCTGATGTTAATGATGAGCTCGATGACACTTTTATCGATCCAGAGGATGAAGAAGAAGAAGAAAACGACGTATGCATGACTGAGGACGTCGGTAGCGAACAGAAGATTCCGGATAGCGATAAGGCTTCTTGAAATAGCGATTTATTTTCAAAATAATCTTTGTAATTATTTACCCGTAGGTTTTAATTGTAATTTTAGCTTTCCTTACTCTGTACGCTAAACGTTTCGTATTCAGACAGTCGTGTCTTTTCACGTCCGCCGTAATAATTCAGACAAGTCATTTAATTTGCCGTAATCATTATGTGTGTGTCTTTTCAAATTCCAGCATTTGCTCCAAGGTTATTTTTCCCGTTTCGCGCCCTTTCTTTAGGTCTGTCGCGTCCTTTCGTGTAGTATAAATACGAAATGTAAAAACTTGACTTGTTTTTTACTGCTATATTCCTCAATTAACTGAATACTCTTTCTTCAGCTAGTCGATAAACTTTCTCGATATTAATCTGTATTTTTCCATAATCTGATCATGAGTAACCTTTTTGGTAATACTTCGAAGCGACCATCCCGTGAGGGCGCTCGGGATAGTAGATCAAAAAGATCTCGAAGAGAAGGGCCATCGATGGAGCCTCCTCGTTTGTCTCATCAATTAGGTCGGAGATCGATACTCCTGTTATTGCTTCTGAACCTTTCTCCGTGGTAAATTCGTCGTTTTCAGAACCAATTTTTTCTGCTTCCACTCAGGAAAGGAACATGCCTTCCCCTGGTCGATTACCTTTTGGGGATATGTCCAACGAAGAACCGGCTTATAATATAGCTGTTAGTTCCAACGCTTCTTCCTTTGAGCACGTTTTCCACGGAGGGGATTTTGCTATTTCCCTTCCTTTGTCTGCTTCTACCGCCCCCATCGCCAGCGGAGGGCAAGCTAGTGATGGCTTTTTTGTCAATCCTTCCACGACGCAATCTATTTTGCAAGATTGTCCTGAATTTTTGTTTCATGATACCACTGTAATGACTACATCCTTTGAATCGGGAGGACCTTCCGGAGGTGGGACCGGTTCCAGGTCTGGTCGTCGAACCGTAATTTCTGCTTCGGGCAAGGAAACCTCAGTTAGCCCCAACGAGAGGGAATCCCCTCTTCCATTAGATGATCGCTGTGTGCTTGTTCAGGTTAATGACATTCTTTTGTCGGAAACTCCACGTTCCGGTGGTGTCCCTTTGACCAGTGAACTGCCTGGTTCTGTTAAACCTGATGCTTTGTCCTGGGACTTAGGCATGAGTACTATTTTGCCCGGCGAGTTGAGGAAGCTCGAAGGTACCTCCAATGTTCGCCTTGTTCAATCTCTGGTGAAGATATGTGAGCAGGTAAGCATATTTCGAATATTTTTCCTGTTCTTTTGTTTTGAATGCCTTGTTGTATGGCGGTTTTTCTTACTCTTTCTGCTTTTTAGGGCAAGTATTTTGCACTCCAGCTGGGTGTGCAAAATGACGAACTGTGGAATAGTCGGAGAGTTCTTCAAGGTCAGTTGGAGTCAGAAAAGGCTAAAGCCAGGGGTTTGGAGTTGCAGCTGCAACTTGCCAAAGATGATCTTCAAAAATTGGAGGCCGATAAAGTTGTTCTTGAAAAGGAGAAAGGTGACTTAGTTCAGGCTGCTGCCCTTGCAGAGGAGTCTCAACGGCGGTCTTATGAGGAAGGATATGACGCCGGTTATTTAAAGCGTCAAGAGGAGTTGATGGCGTTTGCTGGCAACTTGACTCCTCGGCGGACTGTTTCTAGTAGTCGACCTCCTGACCGTTCTTCTCAGTGATCTCTGTTCGACCTGGCAGTCCTTGGACTGTCTATTTTTTTTTTTTTTTTTTTTTTTTTTTTTTTTGACTGCCCAGCTTTTGTGCATTTGTTTGGGCTGAAATTTTTGTAATGGGAGAAGTACTAAATTGAAAATTATGACCTTCTTGTAGGCAGATTCTTGCCTATATCTATTTCTTTCTCTTTGTTATGCACAATTTTCCTTTATGCATAAATATAATCATCGTAAAATAATCAGTATTGTTTAGCATACTTATCTGAAATTGATCTTTGCCAGGAATGTAGAATAAGGTAGCTTTAATCTCGATGTTTGTTCTGCAAATCCAATCTTTGTTGATCAAACCAGTATAGTCCCTTGGGTTATATTCAAAAATCATGTTTGCGCATAATCATGCAGATAGTAGCTTTATTCGGATCGATCTGATTTAGGGAACGTTCAACATTTTGGTCGATGTTCGATCCATTCCTTGTAAATTTGTCCTTTTATGACATATACCTTATATAAGGAGGCTATTGTTCCTCCTGTTGAATTCTGCTTTTTCTTTTCGTCAGAGGAAAACTTTCCTTTCAATGTCTTTCACAAATCCATATATTCCATTATTATCTTCTAACCATTCGTTCTTTTAGCCAGTATATCGTATCCTTGATATGGGAGGAATTGAAAAATGTAGAAGTCTTGGCCAGATCTGGCCTGTTCAGACCTCCTTAAGCAATTCTTTGGTATGTTAGGCAGTGACGTCCTTGCATTTTCAAACAAAGAGAGCTATTCTCCTGATTTCTATGTCAGATATCTTGAACTCCGAAAGAGTTCTGATATGAGGTAGTTAATGGTCGCTCAAATGATGTATGAGGCAGTGACGTCCCTCATATGGTGAAGGGTTTTGGTCTTTTCTCTCTTATCGAGCAACTGTCTCTTTCGTTGCGATCTTAAAGCTTGTATGGCTTCGTTCGTGGATTCTAGGGTTTTAAGCCATCGAGCATGAAGTATGATTGTGCCGGAATGTCTAATCCAAAGCTTTTTTAGATATGATCATATCGATCTATTGCCTCTTTTATTATCGACTAGTTGGGGCGATTAGATTGTGCCGTTCCAACTTACTTGCATTTATTGCGGGGAGTCAAGGGGTCGCATCTGTGTCCGTTGATCAAATGCTTTTTCAGCCGTTGGATTGTTGGAGTCTATCCCTATAAATGGGGGTGGTGGTTTGCATTCTTCCTTTGCAATTTCCCAAAGAGAATGGAGATCTCAACTTCTTTGGATTTCATTCTGCCCTCAGATCCCATAATATTCAAAAAATCACATTATCGTGATTCATTCTTTAATAACTTGGTGTTCATCTACCTTGTACTGACGGGTCCCATGTCAGCCCTTCCTTGTACTAACGGGTCCCATGAGGCCTCCGCTTTAGTCTTCATCAATTAGAGGTCCGTGGTTTCCGTTTGCACATGGGGGGTTCATACTTGCCAGTCACCCTCGCTCTTGGATGTGACTTCCGGAGTGATAGACCGCCGGGGTGGCTGGTAAACCTACCGTTTCACGACGGTCCCGAAGAGATGCTGCTCGAGAGTAAAATGTTTTATAGATAAAGTAAAAGCAGTATCTTCTTACGGGTGAGTGAGCATTGCTAGTTATCTGGCTGGTAATGTTCATTTCATCTGGAAGAACATTTGATCTTCAGAGCCTGGCCATCGAACTAAAGAAGTCGACCATCGTGAGCAGCATGCTTCTTAGGTCGCATATTATAATCGATGAGGTACTAGGGAGGAGATTGGTGTTTCCGTGGACATTGTCGTGGAGATAGTCGATCCCATAGGATCAATTTGAGTAGATCATTGTAACGATCTTTAGGTAGCAAGCAGATCTTTGTAACGTAGTATATTTGTATGTAATTGATTTGATGAATAAAATATTACTTTATTTCTTGCATCTTCTTTGTCGTTGATAATTTTATTTACGAGGAGTATCTTCCGAGCAGATGAATTCATACTTGATTTATCTTTCAAAACTTTAGGAGTATCAGCAGATCTTTTTTAGATCGTTAGGAGTATATCGAGGAGTTTTTATTGAGCGGATCAATGTATACTCGACTCGTTTGTAATTATACTTAGGTTTTTAACCCAAAAGTTCTTTAATCCTTGAAAATATATCGAAGAGTTTTTATCGAGCGGATCGATGTTTACTTTACTCGTTCTATTCAGACTTAGGTTTTAATACCACAAAGTCTTTTTCTCGTTGTAAATATGGGCGAGGAGTGTTTATCGAACGGATCGATGTTTACTCGACTCGTTTATAATTTTAGACTTAGGTTTTTAATACCAAAAAGTCTTTTTCTCGTTGTAAATATGGGCGAGGAGTGTTTATCGAACGGATCGATGTTTACTCGACTCGTTTATAATTTTAGACTTAGGTTTTTAGTACCAAAAAGTCTTTTTCTCGTTGTAAATATGGGCGAGGAGTGTTTATCGAGCGGATCGATGTTTACTCGACTCGTTTATAATTTTAGACTTAGGTTTTTAGTACCAAAAAGTCTTTTTCTTGTTGAAGATATTGGCGAGGAGTGTTTATCGAGCGGATCGATGTTTACTCGACTCGTTTATAATTTTAGACTTAGGTTTTTAGTACCAAAAAGTCTTTTTGAAGATATATCGAGGAGTGTTTATTGAGCGGATCAATGTATACTCGACTCGTTTTTGATTTTATCGAGGAGTTTTTATCGAGCGGATCGATGTTTACTCGACTCTTTTTAACTGGACTTAGGTTTTTAACCCAAAAAGTCTTTTCGATCGTTGAAGATATATCGAGGAGTGTTTATTGAGCGGATCAATGTATACTCGACTCGGTTCGTTCTCAATTTTCATTAATATGATAGTGTAATTCCGAGGAGCATTAACCGAAATAATCGATGTGTATAGAATGCTAAAACTTTTTACTAATTGAACTTGTAGGCTAAGGCCTTTGTTACAAGGATTAAAACTTGATAAAGTAAAATAAAGGAACGCAGTATAATCTGCTAAAATTTATTTACCATAGTATTTCCTAAGGTTGACCGCATTCCAGGTTCTTGGTAAGGCTGTTCCATCCAAGTGTGCAATTTTGTATGAACCTTTCTTTCCTACGCCAATGACGATGTAAGGTCCATCCCAATTTTGTTGTAACTTTCCCACATGCTTGGATACTTCTACCTTTTTCAAGACCAAGTCTCCTTCTTTGAAAGTTCGGATGCGTACTTTTTGATTGTATGCTTTCTCCATATTTGCTTTAGTGACTTGTAGGCGTACATCAGCTTTATCTCTTAAAGCTTCTGTTAAATCAATGTCGTTTTCTCTCGCTTTTTTATTTTCTTGATCGTCGAACATCTCTATTCTTGGCGTTGGGATTAGGGTTTCAACAGGAATAACAGCCTCCGACCCATACACCAAGCTGAATGGTGTTTCCCCGGTTGAGCTTCTTACTGTAGTTCGATTAGCCCATAGTACTCCTGGAAGTTCATCGAGCCATCTTCCTTTGGCCGAACCTAATCTTTTTTCTAAAGATTTTATTATTTCTCGGTTTGCTACTTCGGTTTGTCCGTTCGCTCTTGGATGTCCGACCGAAGTGAAATTTTGTTGAATTCCCAGTTTCGAACACCATTCTATTACTTGTTTTCCCGCGAATTGGGTTCCATTATCTGAAATTAGGATCCTCGGGATGCCAAATCGGCAAACTATGAACTTCCATAGGAAGTTGATCACTTGGAATTGAGTTATTCGTGCGAGTGCAATGCATTCTATCCATTTGCTGAAATATTCTACAGCGACCAGGACGTAAGCTTTTTTGGATCTGGCCGCTGGAAAAGGCCCCACAATGTCCATTCCCCATTGATCGAAAGGCCAACATACTGGAATTGGATGCATGTTTTCTGCTGGTTGATGACATATGTTAGCATGGATCTGGCAGTGATGACATTCTTGGACATATAGAGTGGCATCTTTATTGATGGTAGGCCAATAGTAACCAGTCCTGAGACATTTTAAGGCCAATGCCCTTGATCCGCTGTGATTTCCTGCGTCTCCTTCATGTATTTCTCGCAGTATATCGGCGGTTTGTGACTCAGGGATGCATTTCAGGAGAATTCCTGATACTGACCTTCGGTAGAGTTTTCTGATGCAGGATTTATAAACGCAAGTATACGCAATCGCAACAAGTAATATAATGATAAGTAGAGTATCGTCTCCACAGGGAATTAATGAACTAAACAACTAATTACTAAAGATCACTCTTTTTCTTATCCAAATTAAACGAATCTTTGTGATTATTATAACTAAGCGACAATGAAAGTAAAACTAAATAAAAACCGACAAGATTAACGATGATGATTAAAGCCTAGGATTACAATTTCCTTCAATGTTAAACTAATTGCTTCTATTTTCCCAACAATTCTATTTTAATTAAGATTTATTGCTAGTCTAGGGCACTTAAGTTTTTACAATTTCTTTCCAGAATATTGTAAAACTAATCTAACCTAATCAAAGAGCTATATTCCTATGCCAATGAAGTTAGGCCAAATCGAGTCAAGAACAAGCCCTAATTATGACTACCTAAGGCAATTAAGTATATTCCTATCTTAATTGCTAAACAAATTACCCAATTCGATGTGGGTGCAATTCGTACAAAGGTTACCCAAACTTTAACCTAAAACCTAATTTCCTCTCCCGATTCAATTAGATTTGTTAAACAATAGTTGGCCAGACTAATGAAATTTAAGCACAAGAATGGGTAAACAATAGATCTCAACAAAATAGAATAAGGAAAAATAAATAACAATTGATTTAAACAAAGAAATCCATTGTAATCCTAGAAAACTAAATTTAGTTCATAGCTAAAACGGAAATAAACTCAAGAATCATCAAAGTCATGATTACAAGAACACAAAAGAGAAAAGAAATTGCAAAAGATGAGAAAAGAGAAGTAGATCTGTTTTTTCCAATCTTCAAGAATTGTCTTCTCCGATGTTGTTCCACGCTTCTCAATGATATTTTCTTCTTCTTGGTCTCTCCTCCTGTCAAAAAGTGTCCAAAAGTTCCTTTTCTCTCACTTCCTCCACAAATAAATAAGTTTCCAAGTGAAACTAGGACACTAAAAAGTAAGAATTCGCGGACAGCTTTTGCCCCAGCGGAAAATTAGTTCGCCCCAGCGGAGGTCTGCTTTGTGATTTCGCCCCAGCGGAGATAATTTCTGCCCCAGCGAAGAGGCTTCTGCCCGCACATCCAAAAATCAAAAGAAAAATCTGAAAAATTCAACAGAAAATACCAAAATGAATACGTGACTCACCAACGAGAAAAACCATGCTAAACCGAGTGAAAACGATCTAAGATTTCCAGAAATTCATGTCATTCCCCGCAAAAATACATAGAAATTAACTCTATTTTGTAGAGTTAACACACCCCCAAACTTACTATTTTGCTAGTCCCGAGCAAAAGACAAAAAATGACTACAAGAATTGGACACGACCAAAAACAAAAGACAACAACTCAAACATTTACGATCATGCATTCCAAGTCAAACTAATAACCATCACTTTCGAAACGTTATGCATTGTATCATGTGATTCCTGCGTGTGTGTGTGTATACATAATATGAGAATGTCGGAATCACCCAGATCAATATAGCTTCAAAATCATTGAGCCTAATTGCATGAATCCTTAAATTGCCAAACCTATTCTCTATTTTCTCAGGTTATTAAACTCGTCACTAAGTTCTAACAATGCTTTCAGTCGAAGTTATGGAATCCTTTAAGTTTGAACTTTCACTTAGCATTTTTTTTTAATTATTTAGCATAACTCAAGTATTTAGCACCACTCGCACTCATAACCTGTTCTAAAGAAGCAGTCAACATAGAGGAGTGCAGAATAAGTAAGTCAATGCACCCATACGTCGTTCATCTTATCGCAGTCAAGTTAGAGGAGTACAAGTATAAGTCTCAAACGACGAGATTTTTCAGGTCTCGTACAAGCGAGGTTATTTTCTTTTAATTGAACTTAAAGCTTTTCAGTACTTTGCTTCATTCGGTCCTTGTTAAAGTCATCCTTATCCCCAGACTTAGGCAAAACTATCACTTAGATTCTAAGTTTTCTGACCCTCGAATCTAGAGATCAGGTAGGCAAGATAAAATTTCTTAAGCTCTATTCTAGACTATACTTCACTGACTTCATCCTAAATCCTCGATTATGCATTTGTGCTCTGAATTTTTGCAGGAAAAAAAACAATTAACAACACATAATATTTCAAAAATTTTGATAAAAAATCGACCTAGCATGCACGACGTAAATGCAATCACCCCCAAACTTAAGAAATGCATTGTCCTCAATGATGAGATTGACGAAGATAAGAGATAAATTAATTTGAAGCTGAACACAAGGAAAATATAAAACAAATAAAGCAATTAAAGAACGTCCCTGATTTCAGCTGAAGGTCAATCTTCGTCATGTATCTCATCTGGTGGTGGTGGGAGTTGTGGCAATGAAGATGTGTCCACATTAATGGATCGGAAATCTTGAATCATGCATTCGTACATGATTCGCAAGCAATTCTGGAAAATCAGCCTAAAAATTTCCGAAGTAGGTTTTGCGGGGGCGGTGTTATTTTTCCGCCCCAGCGAAGAATGTTCTGAAAATTCATTCAAAATTTGGTCCATCATTTTTCGCTGGGGCGAAACATTATTTCGCGGGGGTGGGTCATGTTCTGGATTTTTTTTTTTTTTTTTTTTTTTTTTTTTTTTTTTACTACTTGGGTTGCCTCCCAACAAGCGCCTTAGTTATAGTCATGGCTTGACTATGTTCTTCTTATTTAGGATCGCCCAAGGTAATGGTGGCAATTTGCCGATCAATGTTGCCCCCCAAATAGTTCTTTAGTCTTTGTCCATTGACCTTGAAAGTTCTCCCACTTTGTTCATCTTGTACTTTCACGGCTCCATAAGGAAAAACTTCCGTAACAAGAAACGGACCAGACCACCTTGATTTGAGTTTTCCTGGAAATAGCTTAAGACGAGAATTATACAATAACACCCATTGTCCAGTCTCAAATTCTCGACGGATGATCTTTTCATCGTGTATCTTTTTAATTTTCTTCTTGTAAAGCATGATACTTCCATTTTCTGGCGGCCTAATTTCTTCCAGTTTATTGACATGTAAAAGTTGTTTTTCATGTCTTCTAGACTTATTGCCAACTCTTTTTGCACGAGCCCTCTCTTCATTGAAATCACCACCATTAGGCCACAGATGATGGAAAAAGATTCTTTCATTTTTCACTTCCCCAAACTGTTTAAGCTCTAACTCTAGGTGTTCTGCAATTAACGACTTCTTAGCATTTGCAGACTTTACCGGGCTTTTCGCCACCTCACTTTTCAAGGTTGGTCTAAGATCAAGAGTTCTCACAAAATCGACCAACTTGTCACCTTTTTCACCCTCTTTTGAAATTAATGGAGTTTTAAACAAATCATGAGGATGATTATGTAGAAATGTATCAGAAATAATATCTTTTACCACCTTGATTGAGAAACAATCTTCCTTTTTCTGATGGTGCTTCAACGATGAATAAATATTGAATGTTACTTCTTGATCTTGAACTCTCATCTTAAGTTCTCCTTTTTCAACATCAATCAAGGCTCGACCGGTAGCTAGAAAAGGCCTTCCAAGTATGATTGGCATATCTCGATTTTCCTCCATATCTAGAACTATGAAGTCTGCCGGGAATATAAATTTGTCCACTTTAACCAAGATGTCTTCAACTATTCCTCTCGGATAACTAAGAGTTCGATCAGCCATTTGCAACGTAACAGAAGTGGGCTTTGCCTCCCCCAAACCAAGCTTTCTAAAGATCGACAATGGCATCAAATTTACACTTGCACCTAAATCGCATAATGCCTTATTGATCAACTGATTTCCAATCGTGCACGGAATAGTGAAACTCCCTGGATCTTTCAATTTTGGTGGAAGCTTTCTTTGAATAAGCGCGCTGCACTCTTCAGTAAGTGCTACAGTTTCATAATCTCCCAATCTTCTTTTCCTTGATAAGATGTCTGTCATGAATTTTGCATAGCTCGGCATCTGTTCAAGGGCTTCAACAAAGGGAATGTTGATTGATAACTTCTTGAAGATATCAAGAAATTTTTGAAACTGTTTATCCAACTTTTGTTTTTGTAGTCTTTGGGGGAATGGAGGTTGTGGATATTCTTGAACTTTTGGTTTCTCATGGTTTGCTTCATATCCCTTGGATTTCTTTTCCATATCATCTCCATTATTTTGCTCACCCTCTATTGATTCACTAGGTGGCTTCACTTCTTCTTGCTCAAGCTTTCTAGTGTTACCCTCGATCTCCTTTCCACTTCTGAGAGTTATAGCTTTGCACTGCTGCATATTATCATTTCTTGGGTTTGTCTCCGTGTCCGCAGGCAAAGTTCCATGAGGTCGAGCATTAAGACTATTAGCCAATTGGCCAATCTGAGTCTCCAAAGCACGAATAGAAGCGTTCTGATTTTGAATTACGACATTCTGGTTTTGAATTATGGCATCTGTCTTCTGCATTATGGCATCTGTCTTCTGCATGTATTGGAGCAATAACTCTTCTGTAGATGGTTTTTGTACTTGTGTTGGTGCATGAGCTTGTTGAAAACCCGGGGGCGCAATTGGTCCTTGAGCTTGAATGTTTGGTTGATTACCACCCCATGAGAAATTAGGGTGATTTCTCCATCCTGGGTTATAAGTGTTGGAATAAGGATTGCTTCTCAGACTATTCGAATTTCCAACAAAATTAACCGATTTTGGATTCTCAGGGCAATGTGCAACCGAATGATTATCTCCACAAATATCACAAGTGGCATAGATTCTTTGAACATTGTTTCTGCTACAATTCTCATCAAGTTTCTTTGTGAGAGCTGCCAATTGAGATGTTAGAGAAGCAATAGCGTCAACATCTACAACTCCGGCTACTTTGTTCTGCTCCGTGCGTCTTGATGACCACTGTTGAATATTTGATGCCATTTCCTCAATAAGATTTCTGGCTTCCTCAGGAGATTTTCCCCCAAGAGCACCATTTGCTGCAGCATCGAGGTTTCCTTTTATGTTATCTGTAAGCCCATTATAAAAAGATTGAATTTGTAACCAATCTGGAATCTGATGGTGAGGACACTTTTTTAGCATATCCTTAAACCTCTCCCAGGCTTCATCTAAAGTTTCATCTTTATGTTGCAGAAAATCAGTGATGTCATTCCTCATCCGAGCAGTTTTTGCAGGTGGAAAAAACTTAGCTAAAAATTTATCCACTAACTGATTCCACGTTGTAATAGACTAATCTGGCAGAGCTTCTAACCAATCTGCAGCCTTCCCAGTCAAAGAGAATGGGAACAATCTCAGTCTGACAGCATCTGATGATACTCCATTGAATTTGAATGTATCACACATCCTCAAAAATAGTTTCAAGTGTTTGTTCGGATCCTCATGAGCATGCCCGAAGAATTGTTTCGACTCAAGCATATGTATGACTGCTGGCTTGATCTCAAAATTATTGGCCTCAACAGTTGGCCTGGTAATACTCGATCTTAGTCCGTCAACATGAGGGACTGCATAATCTCTGATAGAGCGATTCGCAGCAGCTGCCGCGTCTCCATTGGCTTGTTCAGTCATAGTCTGACCTTGAGCCTCGGAATTTATTTTCAGTCTTTTCAATCTTCGAATTGTGCGCTCGATTTCAAGATCTAATGGAATAAGTTCTTTATTTCGATCGCTGCGCATACAAAGAATAAATGTCCTGAAAATAAAGAAAGAGAAAACAAATAAAAATTTGATCTAAGAAAAGAATGATTGATATTAATATTAGAAAAATAGCGCAAATAATTCCCCGGCAACGGCGCCAAAAACTTGATGCAGGATTTATAAACGCAAGTATACGCAATCGCAACAAGTAATATAATGATAAGTAGAGTATCGTCTCCACAGGGAATTAATGAACTAAACAACTAATTACTAAAGATCACTCTTTTTCTTATCCAAATTAAACGAATCTTTGTGATTATTATAACTAAGCGACAATGAAAGTAAAACTAAATAAAAACCGACAAGATTAACGATGATGATTAAAGCCTAGGATTACAATTTCCTTCAATGTTAAACTAATTGCTTCTATTTTCCCAACAATTCTATTTTAATTAAGATTTATTGCTAGTCTAGGGCACTTAAGTTTTTACAATTTCTTTCCAGAATATTGTAAAACTAATCTAACCTAATCAAAGAGCTATATTCCTATGCCAATGAAGTTAGGCCAAATCGAGTCAAGAACAAGCCCTAATTATGACTACCTAAGGCAATTAAGTATATTCCTATCTTAATTGCTAAACAAATTACCCAATTCGATGTGGGTGCAATTCGTACAAAGGTTACCCAATCTTTAACCTAAAACCTAATTTCCTCTCCCGATTCAATTAGATTTGTTAAACAATAGTTGGCCAGACTAATGAAATTTAAGCACAAGAATGGGTAAACAATAGATCTCAACAAAATAGAATAAGGAAAAATAAACAACAATTGATTTAAACAAAGAAATCCATTGTAATCCTAGAAAACTAAATTTAGTTCATAGCTAAAACGGAAATAAACTCAAGAATCATCAAAGTCATGATTACAAGAACACAAAAGAGAAAAGAAATTGCAAAAGATGAGAAAAGAGAAGTAGATCTGTTTTTCCAATCTTCAAGAATTGTCTTCTCCGATGTTGTTCCACGCTTCTCAATGATATTTTCTTCTTCTTGGTCTCTCCTCCTGTCAAAAAGTGTCCAAAAGTTCCTTTTCTCTCACTTCCTCCACAAATAAATAAGTTTCCAAGTGAAACTAGGACACTAAAAAGTAAGAATTCGCGGACAGCTTTTGCCCCAGCGGAAAATTAGTTCGCCCCAGCGGAGGTCTGCTTTGTGATTTCGCCCCAGCGGAGATAATTTCTGCCCCAGCGAAGAGGCTTCTGCCCGCACATCCAAAAATCAAAAGAAAAATCTGAAAAATTCAACAGAAAATACCAAAATGAATACGTGACTCACCAACGAGAAAAACCATGCTAAACCGAGTGAAAACGATCTAAGATTTCCAGAAATTCATGTCATTCCCCGCAAAAATACATAGAAATTAACTCTATTTTGTAGAGTTAACATTTTCCTTCTACAAGCGTATATTTTGGGGCTCGATATTTTATTTTCCGAGCTGCATTCTGATCAGATGGTAGTTTTCCTTCACGTAGATAGTCTATCATTGGGGTCATCCAATTTTCTTCAACTTCATCTATTTCCATTATATCGACTGCCGGTGTTTCATCGATATCGACTGCCGGTGTAGAAGATATTAACCAATTGATCACCCGTTCGGTTTTTCCGTCGTGGGCTCCTGTGAACTTAGATAGTTGATCGGCCCATTTATTTTCCGAACGTGGGATGTTCTGTATGTCGAAATTTTCAAACTTCTCGGCTAGTGCTTTTACTTTGGCGAGGTATTTTACCATATTGAATTCCTTAGCTTCGTATAGGCCTCTTATTTGTCTTTGAACTAACTCTGAGTCGGTTAACACTTTAAGCCTTTTTATGTTAGCTTTGATCGCCATTTCCATTCCTGCGATTAACGCTTCATATTCAGCTTCGTTGTTTGTTACAACGAAGTCCAATGTTATCGCGTAATTCAAATCTTCCTTATTCGGTCCGGTGAAGTTGATTCCGGCGCCTCCTCCTTCTCGGCATGAAGCACCATCGACATGCATTAACCAAGTTTAATCTTCTATGACCAAGACATCGTTGTTGAAGCTGCTCGATGATTCAGTAGCCTGTGTTGGTGTTTCTAATATAAAATCGGCTAACACTTGGGCCTTGATGGCAATCCTTGGTTTGTAGTCTATTTCGAATTGGCTGAGTTCGATGGCCCATTTGATCAATCTTCCGGAGGCTTCTGGTTTTGCTAGAACTTGCCTTAGCGGCTGATTCGTCAAAACGATGATTTTGTAAGTTAAGAAGTAGGGTCGGAGTTTTCGTGCGGCCACTACTAAGGCCAGCGTGAATTTTTCTATTTCCAAGTAATTCTTCTCCGCCCCTTGTAATAATTTGCTAAGATAATAGACGGGCTTATGCTCGGAGCCCTCTATCTTAATTAGTACTGAACTAATGGCCGTATCGGAGATGGATATGTAGATGTACAACGGTTCCCCTTCCGTCGGTTTAGCTAACATCGGAGGCGTTGTCAAATATTCCTTGAGTTGTTCGAAGGCTCGTTCACATTCTTCGGTCCAAGCGAATTTTTTCGCTTTTCGAAGTGTTTGGAAAAAGGGCAAGCTTCTGTCCGCAGATTTTGATATGAATCTATTCAATGCTACGATTTTCCCAACTAAGCTTTGTACTTGAGAGATGGTTTTGGGAGGTTTCATTTCAGTTATGGCTCGAATTTTTTCTGGGTTGGCCTCTATACCTCGCTGGTGTACCAAGTATCCTAAAAATTTTCCTGACTTAACACCGAAGGTGCATTTTGCAGGGTTCAACTTCATACGGTATTTTCTTAAGATTTGGAAACATCGATCTAGATGCTTTATGTGATCTGCTTCATTCATACTTTTGACTAACATGTCGTCTACATAGACTTCCATTATTTCTCCGATTAATTCCCTGAACATTAAGTTTACTAACCTTTGGTAAGTAGCGCCGGCATTCCTCAATCCGAATGGCATTACAATAAAACAGTATACTCCCTGTTCGGTTATGAACGCGGTCTTCTCTTGATCCCGCTCATCCATGTATATTTGGTAAAATCCTTGGAAGGCGTCCATCATGCTGAATATCGCGAAGCCAGCAGTCGAGTCGACCAATAAGTCAATCCTTGGGAGAGGGTATGGGTCGCGTGGACATAACTTGTTAAGGTCGGTGAAATCATTACACATTCTCCATTTGTTGTCCTTTTTATCCCCTTTTGCTACTAGTACAACATTACATAGCCATTCTGAGAAGTGTATTTCTCGGATTTATTTTGCTTCGAGCAGTCTCTCTACTTCGGCTTTGATAATTCTATCTTTTACTGGTCCATGATTTCTTTTCTTCTGTCTGGCGGGTTTCGCCGAAGGGTCGATTTTTAGGGTATGCTTGATTATCCGAGGATCAATTCCTTCAATCTCATTCGCGCTCCAGGCGAAGACGTCAACATTATTTCTTAGGAATTCGATTAACATTATTTCTCCTTCTTTGCTCAATTCTGTACCTATTCTTGTCGTTTTGGACGAGTCGCCTTTTACTAGAATTATATCTTTATGTTCTGGGGGTTTCAAGGATAAGTCTAGCGGTTCTTTCCCCTTTTTATCTAACCGATCAGTAATAGGAATTTCAACCTCATTTCTAATGAGATCGTCTTCGATCTTTCTCTTGCTCGGAGTAATTGACTTAGGGTGTTCTTTCAAAGTTAACGATGTGCTGTAGCAATTCCACGCCATACAGTGGTCGTTCGTTATTTCTCCGATGCCCATATCGGTCGGAAACTTTATCTTCTGATGATAGGTAGAGACTACAGCTCGAAAAAGGTTAAGGGCTGGTCGCCCTAGTATAGCGTTATAAGCGAAGGGTGTTTCCACTACTAGGAATTTTACTAACTTCACTGTCCTAAGTGGTTTCTTTCCAAGTGACACACTTAAAGATATTGTTCCGCTGGGGATAATCTCGGACCCTCCAAAGCCTACTAACGGCGTAGCTACTTTTTGTAGGTTTATTTGTCCCAGGTTCATTTGGGCTAAGACCTCCCGGGAGATGATATTTGCTGAGCTTCCATTATCAATTAGGATTCTTCTTACATTATAATTCGCTATCTCTAATGATACTACCATAGGAAAATCGGGGTTATCCTCTTTTGTGTCCCAAATGATGTTTTTAGGTACTTCGCCTTCGTTGAAGCTGATCGGTTGGTGATTTGTCGGCCTGTTTTCCAGAGTCCATATTTCTTTCGGATATTTAGAATTTCGAATTATGGATCGGGCTGTCCTTCGTCGTGCATTACGACTATCTCCACCCGCGGGTCCCCCGGATATTGTATGGATAGTCCCATTGATCTGGTCCTGATTTAACTCCTGAGTTGGTCGACGTTCAGGCGACCTTCGACGAGAACTTCTCCTTCGATTACCGTTCCGAGGGCTTCTACTTCTTTCCCTTTTGCGATTATCTTGGTCTATGTATTCGTCTAGTTTTCCCTGCTCGATCAGTTTTTCGACTTCTCTCTTAAGGTGAAAACAATTTTCCGTTAGATGCCCATGTGCCCTGTGGTACTTACAGTATTGATCATAGTTTCTAGACCCCGGTCTGGGCTGAGTGATTTTCCTTGCCTCGGGAATCCAGTTATTTCTTTCTAGGACTTCCAATATTTCTTCCATTGGAGCATTTAACCTTGGGTGTTCTACTTGATTCACCCTGCTTCTGATTGGTTGCTCAGGGTTTCTTGGTCTTTGGTAGTAATTAGGTTGTCTTTCTTGATCGGCTTTGCTGTATTCCAGTCGCTGGAAAACGTTACCTCTCCTGGAAGATCGCTCATAGTCTAAGGGTCTTTGAATAGGAATCTTATCATGCCGCTTGGAGCCTGAAGCTGTGAATTTATTTTTGTTTTTATCCTTAAAGGAATTCATCTCTTCTTGGGTCATATACTTGGACGCCAAGCTCATGATGTCGGCGAACGTTCTTGGTTGTTTTCGACTGAGGGCATTTCCGAACTGCCTGTTCTTAGTGAGATCGAAGAGGATAGAAATTATGTAATCAATATTTGGAGAATCGATTTTGAGTAATTCTACGTTGAATCTGGCCAACCAGTTTCTTAGGGATTCTCCTTCTTGTTGATGTATGGTTCCTAGGTAGCTCATCGGGAGTTTTTGCCTCTTCTGACTGGCAAACTGCTGCGTCAATTTATTGCATAATTCCCGGAAACTGAATATGGAGTTGGCAGGTTGTTTTGCGAACCAATCCAACGCTAGGCCCTCGAACGTGGTCACCATTAACTTGGCGGTGAATTCGGCAGAGTGGGCATATAAATTCATTATGTTAATGAAGCTAAAAATATAATCATCCGGGTCGGTGGTTCCGTCATATCGAGGTAGTCTACCCGGGACCTGTCCAATGGATTGCGCTTCTTTTATTTCTCTGCAGAAGGGAGAACATGCTGCAAGGCTCTCCTGGAGTTCCGCGGTTCGGGTCCACGGGTTTTGAACAGATCGTAGGCGTTGCTCCAGTCGTTCCTGTACTATTCTCTCGATTTCTCTTTCCGAGAATCGAGTCGCTCGTGGTCGATCTGGGATAGCATCATCTATGTCATCCTCGATAGGGATTATTGTTTGTTCCTTCGATCCGCTGCGATCCGCCTGTGGCCTTCTTCGACCTGGTTTTCTTCGGGGACGGTTATCGGAGGGTTTAGAATTGTCCTGCTGTGGGCTGCGTAATGAGCGTCGCTCACTCGCTGGGCTGTCCGCTTGTTGAGAGGTTTGTTTGTTTGGCCCTGGCATTCCCGGTGCAGGAGTTGTCCTGGGAGCCGCAGCGTTTCGAGGAATTTGGTCTAAAACTAGCAATTCTTCTGGAGAGAGTGATTTGAAGAGCATTGCTATTTGTCTCAGTTTTTCCTGAGCGCCTGGGAGAGGAACGGGTATTTCGGGGACTTCCGGTTCTTCCTGTATTGCACCGGTAAGACCTCCTTGGTGTTCCTGCTGACGAGAACGGGTATCTGGGAGATTTTCATTGGTGTTGGGAATGTTGTTATCGTTGTTGTCTTGTGGATCTTCGGATGTGTTGTGGCCGGTGGTTGTATTACTTCTCGCTCCAATGCGAGCGCTTTTCCTTGGGCGAGCCATGTGTCGATCGAATAATTAACGTAGCCCCACGGTGGGCGCCAACTGATTTAACTGGATTTCGTTAGGTTATTCAATTATCAGTGAATTTATGATATCGGGGGTTTTCGATATTTATATATATTATTTAGGGCTCTGTTACTTTATTCCGGGTGGATCGGTTACAAAGAAAAGCAATATTCAAGAACAAGAAGTTAAACCACCAAACAAAGCTATGAAACACACCGATATGAAGGTAAAAAGCTCAGTAATAATATTGAATATTCTTAAGTTGCGCTGTTGTAGGCAGTGTTAAATCCTGTATTCTTAGAGTTCAGGAATTTCGTAGTTCCTAATACAATGATTAACTAGGTATTTATATAATGCTAAACCTAGTGTTACAAGGAAACATAGTCCTAGTAGGACTCGGCCCAAATATCCTTCTTGGGTCCGGAGTACAATCTTCTATCGAAGCGAGCTACGCTTGGCCGGGTCTGCAAGATGATCCCGATCTGTTTGGATTGGTCGAATCGATCTTATCTTCTTCGTTCGATTCGAATAGTAAGTAGGGTGCGAAATAGCCCCCATCAATCGGGTTCCTTTCTTCTATCATGTCTTGATGGTCTTCCAGCCTTTTTAGATGGAGTTATCCATGGAACTAGCGTCACTAACTTGGATTCTGGCCACTCCTCTCTCCCATGTTTATGTTCCAACATTTGTTTGTATGCTTTGACAAAGGTTTCCTTTCTTTACCAGTGCTCAACAAAATCCTCAACACTCTGCCTCTGATGAAATATGCAAGCAGTTGCATGAACACATGGAATTCCTGTAAGCTCCCATTTCTTGCAAGTACATGTTTTATCCATTAAGTTGACTATTCTTGAGTCTCCATAGAAGCCCTTCACCTCATATTTGTGCTCACCATTAAATTCCAAAATATATTCATGACATTTTTTCTTGTTTTCTTCCAAAATCTTTTGAACATTTGGACATATTACCCCATTACTTTTCAGTACAGTGTCCCTTTGATGATGAAGTCTTCTCACTAGGATCAACCTAATTATTTCTAACATAAAAATGAGATGTTTGTCCCTAGATTTCATAATGACATTGTTGAAGCTTTCACATAGGTTATTTAACAACATGTCAGACTTGGGATATGACAGCAGGCCTTTTCTTAACCCAATCAAAAGCAGAATGATTCGTACTTTTAAGTTGCTCCATGTGCCTATTAAAATCCACAATCCTAGTGGCAGTAGCAGCATTCCACAAGACATCTTTTAGAGTCAACCCTATGTATGTCTTCTTGAGTTATTGTATAAATGTCGAAAATAGAATCTATGCTCAGAATTAGGCAATATATCTTGAACTGCCTTGATCAATCCTTTTTGTTTATCAGAGATTATTGTGTTCCCAAGTCCTCAACAAGCAAATTCAGAAACCAACTCCAAGTTTTCCTATTTTCTTTTAGCACCATGGCATAGGCTACAGGATACATACTATTGTTCCCATCAATGGCAATAGTAGTTAGCAACACTTCCCCTCAAGTTGTCTTCAAATGGGTGCCATCTATACCTATCAATGGTCTGCATCCTTCTTTCCATCCTTTTTTTAATGCCCCCTACAAATGTAAATTCTCTTGAATGTAGTTGAATCGGAACCTATTACATGCTTGCACTTAATCATGATTGTTGTCTGAGGGTTGGTTCTCTTCAGTTCTGCACAATAACTCCATAAACTTGCATATTGATCCAACTCTGACCCATTATTCATCTGCAATGCTTTCTTCTTTGGTCTATACATCTTCCATATACTAAGCTTGGTTCTACACTCATGTTGCATTATTTCTTGCATTGAATTGGCTGGCCATGAGGGGTTGCTCCTTAAGTGATTCTGATATTTGCGAGCAAGAAATCTGGAGGTGCAATGCATTGAAGATAGCTCTCTAGTGCAAGAATGCTCATGCTTTATGGTCTTGACCGGGAAAGTTCTATCAATTTTTGACCTAAATGAGGCATATATTACCCAACCATATTCACATGTAACTTGCACTTTATCGCTGCAATTTTTAGTAAATTTAAGAGGCCTCCCCTGTTTATTAGAATATGTTCTAATAGCCTCTCTAAATTCAGCAACACTTTTGAAACATAAACCTACTTCAAACTCAAAGTCAGGATCATCAGCAGAATCACCCCGGTAAATTGGAAATTGTGATATTTTCTTTGAATTTCCAGCAATTTTTTTTTAAAAACCACACCACCTTGCTTGTGCTTTCTATCTGTTGCTACACTGCTATCTTCAAGTTTATTCGTAGACTTGTCATCAAAGCCCCCCCACTCTATCTCTGCATCGATGTTATCATCATACTGAACATCATCATCAGCATAATCAGATTCTTTAAAGCCATCTGAATTAGCTGTATTAGATCCATCTTATTCATCATTATCACTGCCTTCTAGTTCTGATTCTGATTCTGTCTCACTGTCAATTTGAATTATCTCGCAATCAGCATCAATTCTTTCCTCATCCATTTTATTCATTTCAATCTCATCATGATCATCATGTTTAGGGTTGCACAGTTCAGTGTAAATGTCTATTATCCTTTCACTATTTGCCAAGGTTACTAAATTTTGAAATTCCCAATTACATAGCAAAATGTTCAACTCACTACCGTCATTAGGCCCCATAAAACTAAAATAGAACAACACCCATTTCTCAGCATAACCCAACAACTTAACCATACTACGCAGTGCATCCATCGACATTTGAGTAGAATCACAGAAGTCAAAGAAAGCAACTTTTCCATCTACATAAAACTGGCCTTTCGAACTAATAAACTTTCCACCATGGTGCAACTTGATAGTGAAAAGATTGCTTTTAGCATCTACACATTCAAAAAGAAAACACCAATCATATAACAAGGAAAACTTATTATATTATATCCAATAAAACAAGTAAAACTTACGAAGTATATTATTATAAATATGACGATCAAACATGTTACCTTTTTTTTATTTTTTATAAATAAACAGACATATTACTTATATTACAACTATAAGTATGTTAAATAAATGAGAATTAAATAACCTCAATCTAACTACATATATAAAAATACCATAGCAGGGTGTTAGAGTGTCGGTCTGCCCATTATCACTGGAATTCCTCAATTTCCACATTGAGTAGTGTTTAGATATCTTCAAATTGAGAATATCAAAAGAGATGAGAAGTCATCACCATGAATAAACTTAGATTTTCCAGAATGGGTAGCAAAAGGGTGAATCGTACTAGCAGAACAATTTATAGTATATAATTTATTTGAGTGATTTTTTATGAGGAATTTTTATGGAACAAATTTGTTTGCTGGAGAAGAAAAGGAAACAAAACGTGGGTTTCCTTTCAAATAAGAGTCCACATTTTTTAATAGATTCTTTTTTTTTTAATTAAATGATGTGCATGGAAATTTACTATTGTGCCCTTCCTCCTATCAAATTCTGGAGTCTTTTCTACCGGAAAACACACTAGGGTGCAAAGTACAAACCAAATTGTGTTTCCAGGGTGCAAAGTGCCAAAACCCTATATATTCAGGGTGCAAAGTGTCAAAAGCCCTATATATATATATATATATATATATATATATATATATATATATCATTCTTGACACCAGAAAATTATACTATTATTAAATTTTCAGCTACATCTTTGCAGCGTCTAAAAAAAATGTCACGTTCCTTAACATCAATAAAATTTATCGAATAATTTACTTGTATTTTCATACAGGATCCAACATTCAAAGATAAAATCCAAATATTAGTATCACAATAAATGTACTAATGTGCAAGAACAATGGAATAATTTTCGTTTTGAGATATCTTAAAATCATAATTATCCTTCTACATGAACCTATTTTTTTTTCAACACTATTAATATAAAATAATTATTTAATATCACCATAAAGTAATTCCCGGCCAGTTCATTACTTTTAGAAGAACAAATATAAAGTTATTCAAAAGCCTTACTTAATTAACTTTTACATAAAACTTTGTATCAAACGTGAAAGAAGCGAAAAATCAAAGACGGAGGAAGTATCATTTAAAAAAATTCTCTTCTATTTCTGGATATATAGGTTAAGAAAATAAAGAAGACAAGTTTTTCTGTGTAATTCTCATATTTATTCCATGTTATATTGGACATTATTTATAGCTATAAAAAAGGGAAAAATGCAGGATACTTTCATGTGTTATGTTAAACCTGCAAAAAACTACCTTGTGAAATTTTTATTGCATCAAACATCCTTGTACTTTCAAACCCTGCAAAAAATACACATTTTGTACAAAATAGGTTGTTTTGGATCGACATATTTTAAGAAACCATTTTTCAAATATTTCACGTGAAGTAGTAGGGACTAACTTGAAGTATTTTAAAAATGGTTCCTTGAAATATGTCTATCCAAAACGGCTTATTTTTTTACAAATTGGGTATTTTTTTTCAGGGTTCTTGAAAGTACAATGAAGTTTGATGTAATAAAAATTTTACAGGATAGTTTCTTGAAGGTTTCGCATAACACTTACCCTCTTTCAGCCGGAGAATGTAATTCACTTTCCAAAATTGAGAGTGACACGAAAAGTATTTGTAACATAAAGGTTAAATTACCACATTTATCATAACTTAGGGGTACCATATTATCATAACAAATGGGGTAAAGTGCCACATATAAAAATGTCAGGGAGACGGTGAGAAACTTTATAAAACTATAGGGGCTAAAGTATTCTTTTTTAAATCACGGGAGATAAATTGAACATTATGAATATTAAAAGGGGGTAAATTGCCATTAACTCTATACAGAAGTACAAAAGAAGGTGAAATATGTGATAGTTACAACTCGCTGAAAATAAGGGATCTTATTTCTATTTTCAACCCAAAATATATGATCTTGAGTTTTTGCAAATTATAAGATATGATATCGATTTTATCCACAGATATCCTCAAGTTGGTGCATTCAGGTCTATATTGCCCAACTTGCGTAAGAAGTGACGGAAAAGCTCCTAACCTAGATCTTTGGTGAAGATATTTGCAATTTGCTCATGTCAAAGAAGTGAAACTGTTTGAGGAGTTTAGAGATAATTTATCACTAATAATGCGGCAATCGATTTCAGTGTGTTTGGTCCGTTCATGGAACACTAGATTGTGGGCAATGTGAAGTGCGGATCGGACTGATTACCACAATAGAGGTGGAAAGGCTTGGAGTGAGGTATGATGAGTGTGTTTTCAGTATGTTATTATATTATGGTCAATGTCCATGTGTCAATTCAAACATTGCTCGTCAATGTGAAGTTTAGCAGGTCAATCAAGTTTTTCCTCGATTTGTTTTGGGGATCCTAACCTGTAATCAAAGAAGACTACATTAGGTTAATGCCGGTGGTGACCCGGCGATAACCCTCCGATGCTTAAATCAGTATCGATATAAGAGAGGTGAGATCGAAGTAGGTAGTTATTGCTTAGAGAGTGCGTACCTGTTATCTCATTTAAGAGGGGTATTTATAGTTTTAGATTTCAACTACCGGGTCGGATCGTGATGTGACATATTAATTCGGATATGGATCCATTTTATTCGATTCAATCCAACCGTAAGTAGATCAAGAGGATTATTATCGGACATCAATTAGCATGTCGGATTGGGCATAAGAATCGACGCGATGGACGTGCGTTACTTGACATATACAGTCGATTACGTCTTTTTTGCTACGTGTCTTCGGTGGTTCTATTTTTATAATAATAGTTTGAGTGCCACGTCAGGTGACGAAGACTTGGTACATCAAGAGTCCCCCAAGTTCTAGAGTTCGAGTGTAAGTCGAAGTCTGTAAGTTTTATAGGTTTTAGTTTAGGAAAAAAAAATTGAATTTTCTGTATATATTAGTGGTAGTCCCCCATGTTCTAGAGTTCGAGTGTAGGTCGAAGTCTAGAAGTTTGAAGCCAAATAATTTAAATTTTTTGCACCCTTTGTCCAAGCGGTTGGTTTTAGGCAATTTTGAATATCTAGGGGTGTAAAGTGAAATGTCGCATCTCTTTAAGGGAGGCCTTGTGCTATTTACAATGCGGTAGTTTATCTCTCTACAAATAGGTCTTCTTACCGCAGAGCGATTTCACCCTGTAGTAAAAAAATTCTGATCTCGGAGCTTTTAATTGTTTAGATAGTAGTTTGTCGTTATTGATTGAAAGTCGATAGAAAATTGTTAGAGATGTCGTTGTTGTTGCTCTCGAGTCCCAATAGTGAGGATGTAAGTGATGTCGTGAATTTAGTGTTTCAAAATATTGAGGGGGAAGCAGCCCAGCAAGAAAGAGCCGAGGAAGGTGGCGATGACGCGGACACTCGAAATTACCGAACCGATGATGCATACTATGAGTTCGTCGCTGCTGGATATAGATGGCTTTTGCCTATTATGATGTTGGACTTCTCGATCCCGCCGAATTGGACTATACAAACGCCAAGTTCCTTAGAGAGGATGCACAATCCCCCTGCGAGGCCCATATCCATTCACGAGGCCACCCTGGAGGGTGGTTTTAAAGAGTCCCCATAGCTCCTGAGGTAGCTGATATCATTGACAGCTAAGGTGTTCAGTCGATCCAAATAGTTCCTAATGGCATGTCAACCATTATTGCTTTTTGTGTCATAATGAAAGCTCTTGGTCAAGCCGCGTCGTTCGCCAATTTCTGGCCATGGATTTTTCTAGGTCAAATCTTGAGGTAACAACAATAGTTTCCTGTGTAACGCTAGAAGCTCCCATGGGAAAGGGTGGAAGATGAGGTACATTATCATAACTCCATCGATCGGGCAGATATTTAACGTCATGTCTCCGAGGCAAGTCGAACCACTTGTCGTAAGAACATCCCGAAACCATCTTTTTCTGAAGGTTTTGTCGAAAGCCTTCGGTGTTACAACCTCGGCGTTAATAAACTGGTCGAGGAACCATGCCTTCGTGCCTGTGGTTTAACGAAGTCGAAAAGGAAACCAACCGATCCTGCTGATCTTGCCTTAGGTAAATATCCGAAGTCTTATATATATATATATATATATATATGAAAGATTACAGAAGTTGTTTCATGTAGGTGAAATTCTTCAAGGTGCCATGGTTCCTCCTAAGGGGAGTAAACGCTAGCCTTGGAGCAACAAAACGCGAGATTCTGGGCCAATTAGTCCACCTCGAGAGGCCCTAGAATGATGGAGAGAGGCAGGCTATGACCTCGGGGGATGTTCCAGATCTCAATCGCATCATAACTCGAGAGAAACGTCGGAAGGGGAAGAGGCCTCGAATGGCTCGGAGAATGAGAATGAGTAAGGTGGCGAGCAAGCAGGCCAAACGATGAGCGAAGGTCTCAGTGAATAACAGGTGGAGTTTGATTGGACTTTATCCGACTGGGGTGGAGTCGGAACTCACACGTCCAGGTGGCCTGGATTCTAGGAGCTTGTTGCTCTTCACAGGGTCGGACAACTCGACTTTCATTGCTTTTATTCATGTATCTTTAAGTCGGATCAGATGAGGTTGCAGAAGGGATCTGTGAAGAGGAATTTACATATTGCGGGTTGAGTAGGCGCTGGGGTAGACACTTGTATTATTAGCATTACTCTCCTTAGGGTACTTCATATATGTACATTTCTAGATTTTGCAGTTGATGCAATATCTGTTCCATGGTTACTATCGAACTGAGTTGATTGAAATGGAGTTGGAAAAGTACAAGAGGGAAGCAAAGGAAGCTATAAGGGCGAAGGATGAGCAGCTCAACGAGCCTGTTAGGCAATTAAGCCTTTCGACCATGGAGGTCGATAGGCTTAAGGCATGTTTCCCTTCGCAAGTCGAGGTCATCTCCCCTTCTCAAAGGTTCGTCATCGCGAAAGAGTTCCTCGAATCTCCCATTTTTACGATTACATATCGGATCTAAAGATGGGTGCCGAGTTGATCAAGATGTATGATAAGGCACTCAATCAATGAACTCATAAGGGTTTTTTTACCCCGGAGTTTGATCGTTCAGCGATCAACCCTTTTATGACGATAAATGCCAAGTCGAGACTAGTGTCAATGGAGGAGACGAGAAGGAAGCAATTGCACGAGCCCATTAGTTTGGAAGCTTGATACATCCTTCGGCCGATGAAAATAGTTGACATGTACTTTGTAATCGCTAGGACCGATGTAATATTTTTAGTTTGGAAAAATACAATGAAGATTTATAATGAAACAACATCTATTTTATTTTTATCTTTATGATGTCGAATTCCCCTATTATCATTTTCTGATGTCGATTTATCAAAGGTCATTTTTTTAGCTGATGTAAGGAATTGGGCTCATGGGCCTTTCTTGAAATAAGTTGGTGGGCCGCATGGTAACCACTGCGTCTTTTCAAAAAAATTTGAAAGGGCGCGAACATGGAAATTCCAAGTTTATAAATAGACCTTCATTGCTCCACATTGTTCACACTTTCAAAAATCAGTTTAATCGGAGCAAGGTCGTCGGAGCTGTCAGCGAACAATTTTAAGCAGTCGTTTTCATAGTCGAAGTCTTATTTCCTTTTCTTTAGGTGTATCTTAAACTTGCTTTTTTACTCTTATGTCAAGTCAATCGTTATTGATCGAGAACGAGTTTGTTGGGAAGGAAGAGGGTATGTCTGTAGAGTCGATAATGTCTCATTTCGACATCCCTTTTGAAGGGAAACATTATAGTCCACTTTTGGCCCAATTATTAGGCGTAGTTGGCTCAGGTTCAAAGAGTGTCGTTCGACCGGTATCTACATCCGACCGACATCGAACGGTAGAGCATTTTAGTAATATATTGGCAGGTCGTCTACGTTTTTCGATTGAGTCGATTTTGTCTAAGTACCAATTTCCTAAGGGATGGTCCGTTCTTCTCCCTACTCTTGATAAGAGAATGTGTAGAACCTTTCATCTTGATTCTTTGGAAAACGGTCTTCGCTTTTCTTTGGCCGATGAATTCATCGACATAGTAAACGGTCTCGGACTATGTTCGACTCAACTAATCCCTAATGATGTAGGTTATATCATAGGTTTTTGTCTAGATATGAAGTCGTTAGGTCAGACAGCTTCTTTTGCTAATTTTTGTGGTCTTTTTAACATAAGTCCTTCTCCTAAGTCGAATGAGGGATTTACTTTGTAAAATCGAAACCCAATGTTAGATTTCTATGTGACCTTAAGTCATCTCAAGGGAAGGGATGGAAAAATAGGTTTATTATGTTCGTGCTCCCGAGAATTACGTGTGGAGGACGACACGTGAATGGAGATCGGGTGCGATTCTCTTAAAGAATATTCCCGAGCCTTCATGGGGACCCTACTTTCCTTCGCAGTTGTCGGAATCGATATACGACATCAATTTACTTTTGTGGGAGCCAATCTTGAGTTTCGGAGGGATGTCGATGGCTCATTTGTCTATCGATAGTCCTTCATTAGGTAGTTTTCATGCTTTCTTTTTTCATAACTATTTATTTTAGTTGTCCGCTAATCGACTTCAATATATGCAGAATCAAGCATATGTGCAATGGCGAGTCGCGCAATGAAAGCGATGATGAAGGCGCACAAGTTAGGTAATGCCTCCGCTCCTCCTCCTGCAGGGCAAGGGAAGCCCTTGATCTCGAAGTCGTCGGCTCAACCGAGCACCATTCCCCCACCTCCTCAAATGAGACCACCGAATAGCAACTTGGCTCGGACAATGGAAAAAGGGTTATCTCTACCAAGAGTAGCAAAAATGAAGGGCCAACCTCCAATAAGGCCAAATCAACAGGTACTGCTACTCCCTCCGCTAATCAAGCCAATTTTCTCCCAAAACAAACTCTCGAAACTGTAATAAAAAAGCAGAAGAAGCGCCCTGGAGGCTTAGCTCCAGAAACATCTATGTTGAATCCTGCCTACTTGGACTCTCCGATCAGTCCTGAGGTGTGGAACATATACTGCTCGACTATATCTGCTCATGATCAGTCGACTTTGGCCCCGATGGATATGAGTGATATTTTAAGGATGGGTAACGGAATATCAATCGGTGTATGCCTTCGTTCCTTTCCTTTCAAGTTGCTTGTCGGGTTGAGTCATCTCGAAAAATAAGCCGAGGAATATCGAAACCATTGGAAAGAAGCTGTAAAGATGTCCGTTCAGTTCAAGGAGAAGGCGTCGTCCCTCGAGGCCGAGGTCACTATGAGGGACGAGAAGATTAATGTGCTGGAGGCACAGTTGGCGCAACTGAAGGAGAGTATTAACTCTCAACTGACTGAGAAGGCCGCTGAGTGTTTCTAAAGAGGCTAGCGAGAGACGTTGAAGCTCTGTCGTGACATCTCTTCATGATGAGAGGAAGGACATCGTCCTTTAATTCTTCAACAACATTGTGTACCAGGTGCTTGTTGATCGACAGTCGGGAACTGACCTGGTGAAGATGTTTGAAAAAGGGTGAAAATAATGTCGAGCACTGGGCTTTCTTCATGATCAATTTGACGAGGAAAGGATCATCCCATACTTCGATGAGAATGGCGTCTTTATTCAGGGGGGATCAAACTGGCGAGGAAGATCCTAAGGAGAAACCCAAAGATCACGAGTTCGGGTTTCTACTCGACATTCAGGCTGAGAAGGATCGAGCTGCAAACGCTCTTGAGGCCCAGAGGGTTCAACAAGAAGCAGGCGAGAAATCTAGGTCGTCCTCTCATCTCAAACAACTTTTGTATGAGATCGAGCATGGTCCCTCGAGTAATTGATGTTGTTTGTTTTGGCCAGCTGATCTACTCTGAGTTGTTTTGTTACTCATGTTTTTGTAATTCAGACATATCAGGTTTTTAATCTATGTAAGCTTGTATCGAGTCATGCTTGGCTCGCATGATTGTAACTTCTTTTTATTGAATGAATCAATCTTGTTTTTCATCGATACTCTGTGTATTCATTAATTTTGCTTTCATACTTGAATCGGCGTATTGCCTTGTCATCTCGATAACAATCAGGCCCTACTTGTGTCAGTCTTATATCTGTTAAGCAGGTACCGATCCCAAGGAATGGGATTGATTAAGGACCCTTAGATTGGATTCCTATTTCTATATATACTAGTTCGTTCGCTTTAATGTTATCTCAAAAAACACAAGTATGTTTTCTCATACAAACATGTTTCCTTATATACTTTTGTTTTACTTTTCTCCCAAGTGGGTTAGCATCACCGATACCTTTTGGTCTCAAATTTGGGTATGGGAGAAATTGGATATTTTCCATCGACTCGACGTACTTTGAAGTCGTTCGATTTTCCTTGTTGTGTCGACTTTTGATACTTAACTGTCAACATGCTCAAAGATTGCACTATCATTCCAGCTTTCACATGTAGTACCGTATCAGATCGATGCACGAGGAAGGGTTCATGGCAACGACGTGCCGAGTTATTGATTGTTGTGCAATTAACGCGATCCGCTTGGTACTTGGAATGGTTCCCGCATTAATCACAATTAATCTTAGCCATTGATTGTGATGCTTTTGGACCATTAGATCCGGTCCACGTTGCTTTCCTAGGTAAGTGCAACGGTCGCCGCATTAAATGCATCTGATCTGGGCCTTTGATCATCATGACTAGTCTGGACTGTCCGATCGGATAGCCGGGCCTATAAAAGGGTGGGAGTGTGCCCACATACTCCATACCAAAAACATCCAAACATGTATCCTCCGACATGCAATTCGACAAATATGCTTCTCGTAAATTTCATTATTATCAAATCGATGAGGAGTGCTTTCTTTATCTTCGCACCTCCTCGATCTTCTCGACATCCCAGTCGGGGAGGAGTTAGAAAAAATACCTTCGGATTGGGTGGTATTGCTAAAAGAGGTTCCCCGATGTGTTGGCCTCGTCCGTTCGATTGAGTGGGATCAATAAGGCGGAGAGGTCGATTCCTGAGATACTGGAATTTCGGTGTTCATAAACTTTTAACCATACATCTGAACGTCGATAATTCGAGTTGTCTCCGAAATCATTGAGCCAAGGGGGAAAAAGAAGTGGGCGACAGCCAAGAAAAGCGCGGAGGAACTAAAGTCCAAATATTCGAATTGCGATTCCTCAAGGAAGTTGTAGAGTTAGCTTATTAATAGATTTGATTATTCATTAGTAGATTTCATCTCGATGCCTCTGCGGCTATCGAGGAACTTGTAGAGTTAGCTTATTAATAGCTTTCATTCTTCATTAGTTGTTTTCATCTCGATGCCTCTGCGGCTATTGAGGAACTTGTAGAGTGTTGGATAAGGATGAAGATGAAGGCACTGAAGACAATTTGATAAGGGAGGTTTTGATGCATTCCAAAACTTCAAAATTGGCTAAGTATGGGTTAACTTAGCTGATGTCCCTTTGAAGGAATTTTGACTAAGTACAGAAGACATCAGAAGAGTCAAAATCTCAAGGTCCAAGACTTCTGATCTGCTGAAGGAAAGATATCAGACTGATGAAGATCAACCGACTCAAATCAGATTTGTTCACGTTTGAGATCAGCTTAGTTCGCCATCAGACTTGCACTTTCGTCAGCTAAGTGGAAAGGATCATAAAGTCTTCCCAACGGTAATAAATGCCCCTTGGAGTAATAAATGCTGAAGTACAAGGTTATTAAAGACAAATGATTGAAGAAATGCTTCGCATCAGCTTGGTGCATTTAATGCTACATTTAATGCTGCCGGCAGAATAGTACTGTTGACAGTACAGACAGACTGCAAAAGAGCCGTTCGCGGATTTTAAGGACCAGTACTCGAGGAATTTGAATACTGTCTCTCTTCAACGGACATTTTTCAAACCTCAAGTATAAATAGCTGAACGAGACAAAGAGAAGAAGCAGAACACAATCTCTGAGAAAATTTCCGAAGCAAAATCTCTTAAGTCTCAAGAACAGCTCACTCATCAGCTTAGTCATTTGTTGACGAAAAGCAGAGTTGAAGAACCAAGCTAAATACATCTTCTGAGTGAATTTGTAAAACAGAGTGTTGTGAGAAGTAGATATCCATCTTAGTGAGTGATATTACTTCAGAGGGTAGGATTTCTTTGTGATTTCTTACTACGCACTTACGACCTGTTCATTTGTTGTTAGGCGTAAGCAGAGTGTACTGGTTACTTTGTGTTTCTAGTATAACCCAAGATCTAAGTGACTTGGAAGAGTGGACTAAAGGATTTAAATCCATATAACCACTATAAAAATTCTGTGTGTTTTTACTTGCACTTTTAATTGCATATTTAAAGACTGCATAAAACACTTTAAGTTAACTGTTTGAAGAAGGATTTAAAAGGAGTTTACAAAACTGGGGAATCATTTTTCAAACTACTAGGAATACTTGTGAAAAACACTTTAAAAATCCGCTGCAAGTACTCTAAGTATTAAGACTGATTTTAACAAAATCAGCTAAGTAACTATCAGACGAGTGGTCAACAAACCTGTTCAAAGATTTGTTCGCGAACAGAATTGTAACTTACTACTCTGATCAGCTTAGTCTGTTCACAGTTAGAGAAAAACTTTAAAGTTAAAATTGGAAGAAAATTTTAAAGAGGTTTATTCACCCCCCCCCCCCTCTAAACCTCTTCTGACCACTTGGGACCAACATAGAGTTAGCTTATTAATAGCTTTCATTCTTCATTAGTAGATTTTATCTCGATGCATCTGCGACTATCGAGGAACTTGTAGAGTTAGCTTATTAATAGCTTTCATTCTTCATTAGTCGATTTCATCTTTGCATTTCGTGATCTTGATATGTAATCCTTGACATTAGATTCAAAAAAGGCAAAAATAGTTAAAAGATTACATAATACTTGAAATTTTAAACAAACAAGAGAAAATATCTTCAAGCATAGAACTTTTTGAGGTTTCTTCCATTCCATGTTCGATTGACTGGTTTTCCGTCCATCGTTGATAGTCGATAGGCACCCTTCTTTCCGATCTCAATTACTTCAAAGGAACCTTCCCAATTGCTATCGAGTTTTTCATTTTCTTTGGAGACATCCACTCTTTTTAGCACTTAATCTTCCACTTGAAAAACTTCAGCCTTACGTTTTTATCGTAAGCTTTGGCCATTGTGGTTTTGTAAGCTTGTATTCTTGCCGAGGCCCTTTCTCTTTTTGCTTCCGTTCAATCGAGTTAAAAATTTCTTTTGGCGGTAATTCAAAAAAAAAAAATTCTTTTGGCCGTGTTATCTGTTTCGTCGTATAGATCGACTCGAGGTGATGGAATCTCCAATTCCTTTGGAACTACTGCTTTGGAATCCATACACCAAGCTGAAAGGAGTTTCTCCAGTCCCAGTCTTGTCTTTGGTCCTGTTTGCCAAATTACCCATGGCAATTCTTCCAACTAAGCGCCATTTAATTCAGTTAATCTCTTTTTCAAAAGCCTTATGATCTCTCTGTTTGTGACCTCGGTTTGACCATTCGTCTGAGGATATCCCACTGATGTAAAACGCTGAGTAATCTTGTGTTTTGCACACCCGATGAATTGCCCTCCATTTTCCGAGATGATTGTCCTCGGAAGACCAAACCTACAAATTATCGACCAGTAGAAATTGATTATCTGTGTTTGAGTAATCTGTCGCAAGGGGACAACCTCAATCCATTTGCTGAAATATTCGACTCCTACAAGCAAAAAACATTTCTTCCCTCTCGCCATCGGAAGTGGCCTGATGAGGGGTAATTCGGATCCTCTGTTTTTCGAGCCTCAATACGGTTCGAATAGCACCGAACCCTGTCGCCAGGGACCAAAAGCCGAACCAAAGCATGAAGATGATTGTTTCGAGCACATCAGAGAACCATAGATCGAAGGACACTGTTGGGCCAAGCCCAGGCCCAAGCCCTCCAATTTGGCTATAAATACTCCATGCATTTATTATATTACACAACTTCCTAGGTACAAAAAACCTGAGACTGCTGCTCGGGTTTACTAGTATATCTTAGGCTTCTTTATACATATTTCACCCTCTAGCTTGTACGGCATCCAATAATGCTCGAGTAGGACCCTAAATATTTGTATTCGTACTCAATTAATTCGAATACATTTACATTTGATCTCTACTTTACTTTATTTATTGTTATTATTGTCATATATCCAACCCTTGATCGAACCAACGAAACCACGTAAGATCAATTGGCGCCCACCGTGGGGCCTTATTCGAGTATTAGATCGAAATATGCCTAATACGAGGAGAAAAATGTATGCCAGAAAAGCTTAAGGATAATAGTCAAGCCTATGGTCGCACAACTATTTTATTTCTTCAACGAATTTGTTTTTAGGAGCGATTACGAAGTTCAGCAAGTATCATCGAAGGCTTAGAAGATCTATAAAATGGCAGCTTGTCAATTGACGATCGGAATTTATTTTTCCGATCTTCGCGTTTATTAACTTCAATGACAAGTTCTTTCGAATCGGTTATTTAGAAGACCATTTACGAAATCTCTATGTACTATTGGTCGACTGTGGTGTTTCTTCTCAAAAGTAATCGGGATAAGTTGATTGATTGAATATCTGCAATCAATTAGATAAATTCTCGAGCTAATGGATGGAATATTGGCTATCATTTCGACCAATAACGGAATTCAAGTAACAAAATTCAATCAGAAATGAAGCCTTATCATTCAAATTCTTCAGATAAATTACAAAGAAAAGCCTCAAAATCAATTCCGAGCTCAAAAGATATAGTACAATCACTCCTACACTATTACAAATTCTGCGAGTAAGTCTATCCTAATACATATTCGATCATCGTCCCTATTAGACAGCTCCAGATGCAGAACTCGGTAGTGATTCTTCATGATCATCACTAGCCACGTGTCGCACATCCGTCTTCGTACAGGATAAAAGTCGGATCGGAACTCTTCTCCGGGGTTCAGACCGACCTTAGGTCTTCATCTGTAAATAATGATTGAAATCCTCAATCATTATTTACAGGGTAATCCGATCAGATGCAGCAGAGGTTTATCCCAGCAGAGGCGCTCAAAAGGAACTCGAAGAACCTATCTCGTAAGAAAGCCCTCGAGGAAGCTGGTGCCTCAGATTTAAAGAACTCCTCTCGCAGTAACCATCTGCCCGATCGGATACTGCACCAGAAGACCGGAATTCTAACCCGTCACAGACAAGATATGTCTGGGAAAACAGGTTGCCTGCCGGTATTCTAGGCGCAATTTCTTTTGCCTGTCGATATTCTAAGCGAAAAGCTTTTACAAAAGGAAACAAGATCGAAAAACAAAGTTCGAACTCTAATCTCAAACTCTTTTATCTGGGAGAAAATACGAATCAAATCTGAAATTCGACCCATGGTGATCGGAGGAGCATAAGGAAAAAAGCAAGAAGTGCTGTATACACGAAGGGACCTATTTATAGTAATGAAGGATTTTTAATCAACGGCTCAGATAACAGGCTACGAACGGTTTGATGTCCGTAATAAATGGAAGGACCGTTACGTTTCCCGAGAAATAGGGTCCTGTTTGGTAACGAAGGAGGCATAATTCAATGGGGAGTATAGAAGAATTACGACATTCTAAATATCGAACAGTCACGACGTGTTCATAACATTATATTGAAGGACGGCATGTCGGATTCGTATACGGTTTATTTAGATGTTTCTACACTCAAGTATTTATTGTTATACTTTTACATTACCAGCTGAGAAGAAATATAATCGGTTTAGTCGAACAGAATTCTCGACCTGGGAATTATACAATTATGGAAGTTCAGCAGTGATAAGGATTTATGGCATCATTTCCCTTATCAATTTCAGGGCCGCTAAAATATTTATCTATTATCCGATCAGGCAACTGGTATCCGATTATTCCTCTATCGATATTAGAAGATCAAAATGGAGTTACGAAAGATAAACTCTATTCTATTTATAATCGATGTTATCAACAAAACAAAGAGGAAGTGTATTTATCTTGGAAAATACAAAACCTGGGAAATACATATCGAGCATAGATCAAACGTTCATATTACATCAAGAACACTATTACTCCCTACAATCCTATGAAATTTTCGGTCTTTTCTCCTACCGTTTATTAGGGGTAACTTAGCTCCGACCATGGAATCTCCTTCGGATCCGCAGGCTCTTAACTTTATTTACGATTCTCCAAAGATGAAGACTCCAGGGTGCGATTCATCGAGTAAGCGAGCTCTGCAAAACTCCCACCCCTGTACGTCTTCCTAAATGCATAGTGGCAATAGGTCCCTAATCGAAGACCTATGCCATAACCTGCAAGCTCCATAAATCTGGCTTATTGGCCTTCTAGATGGAGATTATATTTGCCTGCCGATACTCTAAGCGAAGGTTGAAATGATATTCTCTCTGCTAGGATATCCCTCCACTTAAAAATTGTTCGAAATCTGACCTCGAATAAGCGAGTTATTGAAATAATAATCTTAGTTGCCATGAGGGGACGGAAGAGATGCCAATACAATGAATAAGATGACTTCTAAGGAATGACAGCTTTTTATAGGAAAAATAAGTGGAATCTAACGACAGAGATTTCACGTCACGAAGGAACCAGATCTAAGAACTGTTGCGTTTCCCGATAAAGGTGGGACCGTTTGAAGAAGGTCAACGCTTATTAAAGAATTGGAAACATTTGGAACAGTAAAGAGTATTAATTCGAACAAGTTCGCGAAGAACATTTTCTATTAAGACGGAACAATTACTCATTAAGTCTTGGACCTGTTTGTAATCTATCGTTCGTCTACCGGTTTCCTATCTATTATTTCAATCACGGGAAACTATCATTTCTTTAGGAATATTTCGATCGAAATCATGGTTATTGGAAATTTATTTCCTAAGTATGCCCACCTGCTCAGGATCAGCATTTATCTCTATTTAGCAATTATTCTGGTACTCAAGATCAGCATTTATCTAATATCGATCTCAATTATTTTCGAAATTATTGAATGGGTGAAAGCCTCTGCTACGACCCGAGAACTAAAAGTGTTCTGAAAACGACCAAGGGTGAAAGCCTCTGCTATGCCCCTTATATCGAAATTATTGAATGGGTGAAAGCCTCCGCTATGACCCAAGGGCTAAAAATGCTCTGAAAACGACTAAGGGTGAAAGCCTCTGCTATGCCCCTTAGATCGAAATTATTGAATGGGTGAAAGCCTCTGCTACGACCCGAGAACTAAAAGTGTTCTGAAAACGACCAAGGGTGAAAGCCTCTGCTATGCCCCTTAGATCGAAATTATTTTCGTCGATCAATCAAGATCAACCAGCATTTCTATTCTTTTCTCTCCATAATTATTCATTCGTCTAAGGCTAACAGCCATCGTCGCGACGCTTATATCAAAATTATTATTCAAGATCGGTCAAAACCTTTTTCGATTATTACTTCGCGACTATTTGTCTGACTGGGGAATTTAGCCCCTCGGATTAAATTTGTTACTCAAGGATCATCTCGGGATTCTTCTATTCGATCTCTTAATTATTATGTATTTGATGGGGGTACAAAGGTCTCCGACAGAATAAATTCAAAATCGAGGAATGTCGATTGTCATCCATCGTCTGAATATTTGTCAAAGTTTTTAAAGATAGCTCTTATTCGTATTCTTGAGACAGGGAGATGGGTGCTCGACAACAGTATATAAAAGCAATTCTATAAGATAACAAGTAAGGATGATGAGAGAAATAAATATCTCATTCATGACATTACAAACGGTTACAAAAGAGTTCGAAATTACAATGATAAATCGAGCAAAAACTTTACTTTTAATGTAACCCTATTACAAAACAACCCTACGCTAGAATGTTCTCGTAACCGAAGACGGAAGGCGAGGCTGGGATAACACTTCTACCCTTAATCCATCGCTTCCTCAATATTCGCTCCGTGCTGGAGCAGGCCAAAAGACAGGGAGGCAATCCCTAGAGAAATTATTCCACGCAATCTCGAAGGCAACATTCTTCAAGGAATATCTTGAAGAAGTAGAGATCGAGTGCAGGAAAACTCCTCCAGCAGTTGACCCACTATCCGACCGGGTGGATTGACAGGATACAGGAGATCGAACCTGCCTCAAAGACTTGAAATCAAAGAGAGCTGGTCGCCTGCCGGTACCCCAGTCGCATTAATTTTCGCCTGTCGATACCCTAGTCGAAATGAGTAGCCATTAGGAGATAGCGAAAGTTATAAATAGTTCGGAGGAAAACCTCGAACAGTTCAATCGGGGATAGCAAACGGTACATGGTGGCTAGAAAGAGTAAAATCTCAATCATAGAGCCGATCAGAAATATTGCTGAAATGAAAAGTTTGAAGGAAACTACGGAACTATATATAGCGAAAGGAAAAGGCAACTAACGACTCAGATTTGATGGTACTAACGGCTGAGATATAAGCAGTAAATGCAGCGACCGTTCCACTTCCCTAAAATTCGGGAACCGTGCGGATAAATGAGGAAACGGTAAAATTCAACAATGCTCGAAATAATTATAGTTTAATTCCCGATTGTTAAAGAAAGTCACAAAGAAAAAGTCGGACTATAACTGATCAAGGAACCATTGTCAAGAACTCGTCCGAGGATGGACCAAGATCGGTAAAGAGCTTTATCTAAGCAGATAAGAACGAATGTAAGGAATTAATCAAGAAATTATTATTTCCAGAGTTCGATACATTGAAAAGCTACAAGTTACAAAGATATCAACTCCTGTTACATTTTATAATTCTACAAACACCTAAAAAGCTTCCTACGAAATTTTCGGCGAACGATAATATCCTTACTCGGATTGAAGGAGCCTGTCGAGCCAACAGGCTTTTAGCTTTATTTATGATTCCTCAAAAAGGAGAAGGGTAAGGCATCCTTTTCTAGGTGTAACGTGAATACTTTATTGAGGACCTCGACCCTCGAAGCTCCACCCCATACATCCTCGAGGAAGAAACGAGCAAACCGTTGGAGACCCCTAAAAGATTTGATGCTTGAACTTCTCCTAAACCACGGAGGGTCGTGGGGAGTGCCCGGGTCGTGAGTGGTCAGCAATAAAGCTGACCGGACTCCAAGGTCGGAATAATGTTCGCCTGCAGATACCCTAGTCGAGGTCGAAGTACCAGTTAGTATATGACATGCAGAATAGGTCCTAACTCGAAATTTAAAATATTGCGCCATACAACAAGATCGTTTAACCAGCATGGTTGAAGGAGTCTGCTTTAAAGATAATTTTATAAGGATACAAATTGAAGAACCCTATTTATAAGTACTATTCTCAAAATCCAACGGCTAGCGAAAAATGAAAGGAACGGTCAAGATCAAAAGACTGTTGCGCTTCCCGAGAATTTCACCGGGGAGAGATAGTGATACTATTTTTGGAAAATAAGCGGAATTACTACGCTAAAGGTCGAAAATTAAGAAGGCAAACTAAAGCATGATCAAAGAAAGAGCACATAGGGAGAACATACGATTCGAAAAAGAAGAGTAAGGTATTACAAGCCATGGGAATAAA
Source organism: Penstemon eatonii (assembly GCA_038501285.1). NCBI lineage: Eukaryota > Viridiplantae > Streptophyta > Magnoliopsida > Lamiales > Plantaginaceae > Penstemon > Penstemon eatonii. The sequence continues at coordinate 53,041,951 of CM076710.1, forward strand.
ATATCTGAAAATTATTCATGATTGCACAAACAAAAAACAGTACGGAAATATTACAAGCCCGAGCAAATTAGAGACGACATCTAAACAAGCTTATTATCAGAGAGAATCTTTCGAAGCTCAGCGCTACGAGCCTCATATCCTGCTGCGAACCCACGATCATAAGCCTCCTTCTCTTGACGTATGAAATCTTGCTTCTCCTGCTCATGAAGGTTCTTCAGTTTCTCGATTTTCTCGTTCAGCTGATTATGGATCTCTTCTCCACGTTCGTTAGCAGTCTTCTCCCTCTCTAAAGCAAGTTTCTCTGCGAGGACGCGGTCGAGCTCGACTTTCTTCTCCTCCAGCTCGAGAGAAATAGCAGCACGCTGACTGGTCTCCCGCTCAGCAAATGTTTTAAGCTCAATAAAATCTTGTCCGGCCTGTTAAAAGGATCAGCAGCGTTAAAAAAAAAAAAAAAAAAAAAAAAAAAAGTACACCTGAAAAAGGAAGTGCTGCCCAGACTCGAACAACTCTTCTACGTTTCTCTCTTTGGACATGTTTCTCTCCTTGGGTATGTCAGTCTCTGAAGAAGTAAAGGTAGCTTGCAACAAGTTACCCATGGGATCAACCTTAGAAGGAGATCCATCTTTCAACTCCTCGTGCAGGGAAGAGGTAACCTTTTGAGAAGTGGAATCAGCAAAAGGTCCAGGAGGATTAACAATTCCTAAAGCCTCAGCAGAGACCCCCCCACCACTCTCAATCTCTAACTTGGATTTTTTGCTGGGATTCCCTGAGGAAGGAACGATCAGAGTATCGGAGGATGACTTGCTACCAATAGCAAGATTTTGTAGAGCCTCAAGGGGTGTAACCTCATCGGAATAAGGCCTCTTATTCGAAGAAGGAACAGGAATCTTTTCTTCGACAGGATCCTCACTGTTAGAATCAATCACTTTTGGGGAGGAACCTCCGAGCTTAGCCTCGAGCTTTTCGTCACCCTTGTGTGGTTTCGAGGAGGCACCTTTTTCTTTCTTATCTTCTTCCCCTTTAGGAGCTTTTGGGGAAGACACGGAGGTCTTAGAAGAAGATTTGGAGGGTTTGGCCTCCTTGTCAGCCTTTCGCTCTTTGTTCGATTTCTTATTCTTCGAACCACCAAATATCGATCTGGGATCGATAGCTTTGCCTAATACGTTCTCCATAATAGGTAAATCTGGGATCGATAAGCTAGGATCTTTACTTTCTAAGGAATTCAGAAAATGCAGAAAATAAGGGGAGAGCTCCGATCTCTGTGAGGGAGGATATCGTATGAATAATGAAAAGAAATCCTAATATTTATAGACGCTACACACTACGATTGTGATAGTGAATCGACGCGACCATGGAGAAAAATCCCACTCGGATAAACAAAGTTCGATCAGAAAGTGTGAAAAATCATCGATATTTTTAAAGTTAGAATTCACAAATTACACAAATCAGATCAAGAAATATAAAGTCAACTCGTTTACAAAATGGGGTTACACGAGTAAATACAATTGATTTCCTAACTAGAGAACCTCGAATCGCCCCTCCGGCTTACTCAATAACTCGCAAAACTGAAGATCAAACGATATATACATATTTAAAGCTGGATAATTACCCAGCTTGGTCGAAAGATCGACCGTCTCCCTTATCCGGGGCATTGCCTATATTGACATCTTTATCTTCCTCCCCGGGCACATTAGAAGGATCGTCGCAAGAGTACTCGAGCACATCAGGGTTAGGCATCGGAATGCCATACTCCTCGACTAAGGGGGCAAAGCGATGTCCCTGCCAGTTAGTTTTCGCCTTGGGAAGAGAGGAAGCTTTGTAATCCTTCCCTTCAGCATTCTTAAAAGGGTCCATATACTTGAAATATTCTTCCATATTATCTGGAATCTTCTTGGCTGCGACCAACTGTTGAACCCCTTTATAAAAGATCGTCTGAAGGATTTCCCCGGTTTTCCTTTGAACTAAGGGGTCTAAGACAGGGGATTCCAGGAACTCTCGAATGGCAGGGATCTCGGCTTCTTCCCGACCTTGGGCATATGCACGCTCGGAATCTTGCTTCGCCAGCTCCAGTTCCATTTTTACCTTCTTCAGCTCTTCCTCGAGAGCACTTCTCTCTTTAACGGACGCCAGCAGATCTTCCTCCATGGATGAGGAAGGTTTCATAGTAGCCTTTTCGAGCTCCTTCTTCGTTTTAGACAATTCCCGTTGGTTTTCTGCTAACTGAGCTCGAAGATTTTGGTTATCAACGAGAATTTGAGCACACGCATCATGAGCATCCTGCGATTCTTGTTCTAGCAAGGCCAAGCGATAAGTTTGGATAGCAAATAAGTCCCCGATCTGCGGAATAAATAAAACATGTCAGCAAAATATCAAGAACACCGAAGAAAGAAAAGATAATCGTTTACCTCATGATACGTTCGGGAAAAATCACTCAGAACTTCGAAGTCACCTTTGACGGTTTGAAGCAAGATATCCCGCTTAAACCGACTAGCCAAATAAATTCTAGTGGCTTTATCGAACTCATTTTCGCCACCTGAATCCAGATCAGTTAGAATGGTACCATCTTCAGGGTACCCAGCAGCCCTGCCACCCCGAAGGTGCTCGTCCATGAAATCAGCCACATCAGGTTCCGATCTGCCTTTTCGGCATGGAACGGAGTCGGAACTCACACCAAAAGGCTTTACACTCCTAGAGGGTCCAGGATGTTCAGCATTTCTTTTGCGGCTCAAAAGCTTCTCATATTCCTGGACACCCTGAACCCGGTTCCAGGAATGTTGACTATAACCGACCGACGAAAGAGCAGAAGTATCAGGCGAAAACAAGGCTCGCAGTGGCCCAGCAGAGGCGGAGTTCAAGGAACTCATAGTGCCAACGCCTCTCAGGTCGGGAATCGTGAGCGGAACAATAACGGGATTTCCGCCCAGGGTACTTGTACCTGTTCTATTTCCGACAGTATGAGATAACGGGTCAAAGTAAAATGGTTTGTCTTCGGTTAGACCGGCGGCAGACACTCGAAATTTCTCAACGACTTGACCTGCAGGAATAACGCGATTGGGGCATATGATCTAAACTATTCAATAAAACCTTAAAACAGAAAAGAGGATAGACATACCTAAGGAAGAAGTGGCAAAGGACGGAACGCTAGGGATTGGAAGGTCATTGACCTGCTGAAGCGATCCTTTGGAAGTTCGACTGGGATATTTAATCACAGGGGCAGGATAGACACAGTGGCTCAATCCAGCTAATCGCAAAACGCCTTCCTGAACTAGGAACCTGGTATGGTAAGGATTGGACCTCAGCTGCTCGAGAAGTTCATCAGAAAGACGTTGTCTGAGCTTTTCTCTGATCTTACGAGATCCATACGACCAAGAGTCTGCACCATCCCATCGATACGGTCTAGTCTTTGAACTACCTTCCGACACAGGAACATCAGGACCCTTCACGAAGAAAAATCTTCTTTTCCAACCTATACTCTTCTTTGATGCTATCTTTGTGAGAAAAGGCCGTTTGGACCGCGGAAGGACGGAGACAAACCCCATGTTCGAACCCTTGCATGGATCCATTCGAAAAATCTGCCAAAAGTTACTAAATGAAGCCTCTTCCCCCTTTGTCTCCATAAGAACGCAAAACGCAATTATGTATGCAATGGAGTGTGGGAGAAGCTGAGCCGGGGAAAGTGAAAAGAAATTCAGGATGTTTCTGATAAGTGGAACGAACGGAATACGCAAGCCACACGAAAATTGTCCCTCGTAAAAGGCTTGACATCCAGCGGGGGGCTCAGTGGCACGCTCAGTATAGGAAGGAATGACAATCGAAAAACCTTTGGGAAGAAATTTCCCAAAATCCGCCTCGAGGCGAGCGTGATCCTTTTTTGAAAAACAACAAGAAGTTTGACTAGCAGGAAGCTCTGACTTACCCGAGATTACGGCTTGTGGGGCTGGCGAATGTTTAAAGATCCTTACAAAAGCACCTTCGCCGATACTACGTTTGTCGACCTCATTCTCTTCGAGATCCTCGCTCGGATCGTCGTCTTCACCGTCTTGATGAAATTCCCCTTCTTCGAAGTCATCTACAAGCTTAAACAAGGGATCAGATTCTTGACTCTCTTCGACCTTATTCTTGCCCTTTGAAATTCTAGAACTTGACATTATGAATTCGGAGATGAATATACTAAGTAACTACCTCTTCGATTAAAACACTTCGAGCTCAAGAGAAAATATAACATGGAAGTAATTTTTCAACGGGTCAACATATATATACGGGGTTAAAAAGGTAAATTGCAAAGAGGTCCCCGAGTAACCGCGACGGTTGAACTTACCAAGGGTAAAAACTTCGGGTTATTCTACTCAAAATAGCCTTTTTGGTCCTTTATTTTCTAGAATTGCGGGATTTGTCTTTACGATTCATCCCTAAAGACCTCGGAGGCCCTGCTTATTATAACCGGAAATTCGGGAAAACATACATATAGGGATCGAACGACACATCTTGGAACCAAAAAAGATATTATTACTTCAACATCCTCTGACAAGGGCAACCACAGAACACGTCGATGCATGCTTTCTTGTATATGCACTCTTTTTCCCTAGCTCGGTTTTTATCCCAATGGGTTTTTCCAAGTTAGGTTTTTAACGAGGCATATCCTCAAGATATCCGAACGGTTCATCTCACGGTAGCGTGAAGACGTACTCTATACTTCTTCGAGCGTTTGCTTCGCTTTACACTCGAGAAGTGGGGGAGTATTGATGAGGGGTAATTCGGATCCTCTGTTTTTCGAGCCTCAATACGGTTCGAATAGCACCGAACCCTGTCGCCAGGGACCAAAAGCCGAACCAAAGCATGAAGATGATTGTTTCGAGCACATCAGAGAACCATAGATCGAAGGACACTGTTGGGCCAAGCCCAGGCCCAAGCCCTCCAATTTGGCTATAAATACTCCATGCATTTATTATATTACACAACTTCCTAGGTACAAAAAACCTGAGACTGCTGCTCGGGTTTACGAGTATATCTTAGGCTTCTTTATACATATTTCACCCTCTAGCTTGTACGGCATCCAATAATGCTCGAGTAGGACCCTAAATATTTGTATTCGTACTCAATTAATTCGAATACATTTACATTTGATCTCTACTTTACTTTATTTATTGTTATTATTGTCATATATCCAACCCTTGATCGAACCAACGAAACCACGTAAGATCATGGCCCAAGTAAATCGATGCCACACTGGTCGAAGGGCCAGACAATAGAGATTGATTCCATCCTAGCGCATGATATTGACATTTGGTGCAACAACTAGAGTAATTGTTGGCATCCTTTACCAAAGTGGGCCAATAATATCCCAATTGAGATATCATGACTGCCAACGACCTACCTCCCGAATTGCTTCTGCAAGAGCCTTCGTGAACTTCCTTCAACACCATATCAGTTTATGGTATGGCAATGCACTTCTGAAGTACTCCAGTGACGGAGCGTCGATATAATTCATCGTTAAGAAGGGCATAATGAGGGGCCTTGTACTAGATTCTTCTTGCTTCATTGTTATCGGCAGGTAAGATCCCTTTGATCAAGTAGTCTAACATAGTGGTTTTTCAACTAGGCTCCTCGTTTTAGAGATTCATGTCATCGATACACAAGGTTTCAATGTGCATATCTATGGCCGGGTTAGTCGAGACTAGCAATGTTATTTTCCTCGTTGTGATACCCTCTATGAGGAGAAATTATTTAGTGCAACCGCTACACCACTTCATCAAGTACACGTGGTGCAACCCACCAATACACTTAGGACATGTGGAGTAATAATCCACATCACCGCTGTTCAGGCAATGTGAACACAATTTTTTAAAACCCTATTTTTTGGGAACATGGCCAGAATATGGGGTGATGTGGACTATCACTCCACATGACCCAAGTGAATTGGTGGGCTGCCCCACGTGTACTTGATGATGTGATGCAGCGGTTGCACTAAATAATCTCTCCCATTTCTCGAGCAAAAGTGTAGCTGAAGCTCGAAGAAGTAAATATTGCCTCAAGGTAGATGAAAGGATTTTACTATTTTTTGCTTCGGATATGCCTCATTAAAAACCTAGTTCGGAAAATCCCAGTGGGATAAAAACCGTGCTAGGGAAAAAGTGTGCATATCTTAGAAACCCCAAAATGTCAGACTGATGCGAATAAAGAATACTGAAAGTAATGAAGTAAAGTTTTCGATATGAGAGTCAATTCCACAGTAGTTAATTTCTCATGATAGTTAATCCCTCATCAATATTCCCCCATACTTCTCGAGCGTAAGTGTAGCTGAAGCTTAGAGAAGTAAATATTAGGTCGGAATGCTAACTTTCGAACTGCGGGTTTAGTTTTCAAAAACTTATGGATCGGAAATTCTATTAATGGAAAGATAATTTTGAAATTACGGCGTGGGAGCTTAACCGTCGCGGTTACTCAAGGTTTGATTTGCAATTTTACACTTTTAAACTTATATATATGTTGACTTCTGAAGAGTAGTGCACCGAAACTCTTTCAACCCTAGATCGGAGCTTCTAGATAGAAAATGTAGAAAATCCATATTCCGAACGATCACAGAAAACATACTATCATGTCTAGCTCAAAATATTATAAAGGCAAAGCCAAAGTGCACTAGGGATGGACTTAGAACCTCAGTGGTCGGCACGATCGTAGCTTCATCCTCTAAGAAAACTCAGGGTCAACCTCGGAGGAAAAATAAATCCAAACAAAATCAGGCCGATCAAGCCTTTAATTTGACTAGGGAGGACACTCCGCTCGAGAACACGGCTGATGATGCAGGTGACGCGGAGTATGATGAGCCACTGCGAATGGTTTTTCCCGGCGGCTCTTCCCGTCCATCTTCTTCATCGGAGGCAGGCTATAGTATGTACTCTTTTAAGAAGATGCTTGGGAAATAGGGACTCAGGCAAAGGATGCTCAAAAATCGAAATAGTGAGATTCCTGCATTCAAAAGGAGAAGGACTCCTTTCGGTCGAAAAACTAATCATGTCGCCTGCCGTGAAGGAACAACATCGCCAGACATGGTTGACTTCATCCAAAATCATCTTAAAGGCCGAAGAGCAGTCGGGTATCCTTCTGATGGATCCAAACCGAGTACTTTGCCCAGAACGAGTTTGAAATTTTTGGCAACATTGCGCGGGCGTATCAAGAGGTAATGAATCTGACTTTAAAAGCTCTTTACTTAAATTTTATTTAATCATAAGTTAACAAGCATCCTTTGTAGGTGGGAGACTACTTTGTCCATCATGCTTTCCGATCTGCTAAAGGACGAATCCGACCAGGCGCATAAAGCCTTCGCAAAGTCTTTGTCTGAGGATGCTAACCTCTGAACTCATATTACTAAAATCACCGAGGAGCTTGCACAGACAAAGAAGGAGCTTACACAGACCAAGAAGGAGCTTGCGGAAGCTAAAGTTGGTAAATATACTCCTGCGGTCGAAGAAAGCCTAGTCGCGACGGTCGAGGACAAGAGTGCTCTCGAAGAAGAGATTAAGAAACTCAAATAGGAGCTCGATCAAACTAAGGCATATTCCGAACAATCATATCTCCAGGCAAGGAAGAGTCACGTCTTTCTTTGATTAGGGAGTTCTTGGAATCTCTTGCACTCGATGTTCTTGTTCGAAAACGAGTTGGTGGAATCCTCCAATCCGCATTCTTAAAGGGAGATAAAACATTGATTGCCGCGAATGTAATTGCAGTTAAGATGCCTGAGTATACTAGGCACATGAACTTCTTGAAGAACGAGGAAGGAGAGGATTACAAGACCTCATCTTCGAGCTTGAATGATTGGGAAAAATGGACTGTATCAGCCATGTTCCCCACATTGTTGGTATGTCGTTTGAAGACTGGAAAATCAGAATGGAGATTTTCCTTGCTGCTTATAATGATAACATGTACACATGTATCATTAAAGGTCCATTCAGATTCACAAAGACCATAAAGATCAATGAAGTTGATACGGTTGTGGACAAAGATCTTCATGAGATGACTCCAGAAGAAATAAAGCTTTTCAATCTGGATAAGGTCGGAAGATTTATCATGACTAAAGCCCTGGACAATGATCGGTTTGACAAGGTCAAACATTGCAAAACTGCAAAAGAGATGTGGGATAAAGTCAGAGATATGAGCGAAGGAAACGACGCTATTAAAGAGCATCAGCTGAGTGTTGCTCTGGAAAAGCTGGACAATTTCAAGATGAAATCTGGAGAGACCATTGATAAGATGGATACCAGGTTCACCAGAACATTGAATGAAGTCTTAAAGCTTGGAAAAACCTTCACGGACAAGGAGATAACCATCAGAGTGCTGAAGGCTTTACCTCCAAAATTCAACATGAAGGTGACAACAATGGAAGAATCAAGAGAGTTGGGAAAAAATCTCTCTTACAGAGCTGTTCTCAGTACTCAAGGCATACGAGTATAAACTGCCTAGAATGGGAATTGAAAAAACCTCAACTTCAGGACCCACAGCTGCACTTGTTGCTGCCGAAAATCCAAGAAGGCCAGCACAGAAAAGTAAAGAAGTGGACTCATCTGATGAAGCCACACTACTCAATAAAAAGGAGTACACAGCTGGAGATGTTGCATTGCTGATGAACAATTTCAAGAAGTTCTACAAGAGAAAAATGAAGAACAAATACAACAATGCTTCTACTTCTAAACCTAACTTTTCTTCTCAAGATAAAGAGGATTATAAAGCCAAACTAATGTGTTATAACTGCAGGAAATTAGGACACTTCATCAAAGACTGTCCATATCCAAAAGCAGAGAAATACACTGAGGAAGAGAAGAAAATCAGAAAAGAAAGAAAGCATTTGAGAGGCAAGGCAATGATGGCTGAAGCAGAAAAGCTGGCTGCTGTCTACTCATCTGATTCAGATTCAGACACGTCTGATGAAGAATCTTCTGATGAAGAAAAACCTGCTCTCCTCTGCCTGATGGCAAAGGAATCTGATGACTCTGAGGATGAGGTAACTCCTCTTGACAATGAATTATTTAATTCATTTGAACAAATGATGCTTAACAATACTACTATTGCTGAAGCATATAAAAAGCTTAAGGAAGAGATGAGATTGCTAAAAGAGCAAAATAATTCACTGAAACTCACAGCTGAAAAGCCAAGAGAATCAGCTGAATATAAACAGCTTGAGCAAGAACATGAGTCTCTGAAAGCTGAATGTGAAGTATATAAGGGTAAAATCATGGAACTTGAAAAAGTTATTGAGTCTCATGAGAAATCATCTGTTGCATCCACGCATACATCTAGTAAACAGAAGATACCTTTAGAACAGAACAAGCAAGAATTGAATCATACTGAGAAATTTATATCTGCTGACAATAGTAAGGTCATTTTGTATGTTCAAACTGCTAGACCTGCTTCACCTGAGAAAGTGGTAAAGGAGAAGAAAACTCCTAAGGCTAAAAAGAGCAAAGAGCTTAGTGTAGGAAAACAGATTAGTAAGCCCAAACAGCAGAGTCCTAAGAAATCTGCTGATAAAGCTAAACTGAATCAGACTAGTGGTAAAACTAAGTCATCTGAGCAAGCATCAAGTAAACCAAAGAAGCATAAGAATAAGAAAAATCAAAATGCTTGGTATGGAAATGAGTCTTATTATGTGCAACCTGCTGCATATCATCCAATATATCATGCACCTCAATTTCCTAGTTACTATGCACCTTACCCTGCACATCCAATGCATGCATACCCTGCTTATCATGCACCTTACCCTACTTATGAACATTATTCTTATCATACTGATCATCAACATGACTTATCTGAAAATTATGATAAAAATGAAACTGTTCATGCTCCTGTCAAAACTCAGAAGCCTAAGAAGCCTAAGACATCAACATCTTGGGTTGTCAAAGGTGGAACTAATCCTTCAGGACCCTCTCAATAAGGGTACCTAAAACAATTTTATTTTTTGTTTTGTAGGTTAGGATTAGGAGTAGGAGTAAAGTAGAGAAGATTTGGTACTTGGACAGTGGATATTCAAGATACATGTGTGGAAACATACATGAGCTGACTGATGCAGTTGCTGTGGATGGTCCAAATGTTACTTTTGGAGACAGCAAAGAAGGCAAGATTGTAGCTAAGGGAAGACTAATCAAAGGAAACATAGAGATATCTGACGTCTCATATGTTAAAGGCCTAAAATACAACCTGCTGAGCATAAGTCAATTTTGTGACAAAGGATATTCAGTCATCTTCTCAACAGATAAGTGCTATGTTGAACAAATTGGTACAAAGAAGGTAATTTTATCTGGAAGACGACAAGGGAATGTCTACATAGTCGACTGGAATTCTGCTGACAAGAATTCAAGTATTTGTTTGGTGGCATCAACACCAAGTGAAGTCAGTTGGCTGTGGCACAAAAGAATGAATCATTTAAACTTCAAGGCCATCAACAGATTAATAAAGAATAATTTGGTAGAAGGGATTCCTAAAACAGTCATGAGCAAAGATAAGCTCTGTGACGCCTGTCAGAAAGGGAAACAAATCAAGTCATCATTCAACAGCAAGAAGCACCAATCTTCTGAAAGAATCTTGGAGCTGCTACATATGGACTTAGTTGGACCCATTGATCCAGTCAGCAATGGTGGAAATAAATACTGCCTAGCTGTTGTGGATGATTATTCAAGATATACTTGGGTGATATTCATGAAAAAGAAAAGTGAAACCAAGGAACATCTTACTAATCTGATGGAACTGATCCAGAATGAGAAAAACATAAAAATATTGAAGATCAGATCAGAAAGAGGGACAGAGTTTACAAACTCTACTGTTGAAGAGTATTGTAATATCAAAGGAATACATCATGAGTATTCAGCTGCTAGAACCCCTCAACAGAATGGTGTTGCTGAAAGGAGAAACAGAACACTAAAGGAAGCTGTCAGAACCATGATAGTTGAAGCTAAGCTGCCAACTTGTTTTACCCAAAACAGATGCATGATCAACAAGCACCAAAACAAAACTCCATATGAAGTTTGGAACAACAGGAAGCCAAACATTCATTACTTTAAGATTTTTGGTTGTAAATGTTTTATACTGAATAATGGGAAGAATCACCTTACTGCATTTGCAGAAAAGGCTGATGAAGCTGTTTTTGTAGGATACTCTACTGTTAGTAAGGCCTATAGAGTTTTTAACAAAAGAACACTGCTAATAGAAGAATCCATCCATGTAGTATTTGATGAACCAATCCAATCTTCTGAAAAGAATCAAAGCACTAATCAAGATCTATCTATTGATTTACAGAAGTTAAGTGTTGAAAGGAATGAAGAATATGTTCCTATCATACTACCTGATCTCAACTCAGCTGCCAACTCAAGTGCTGTTCAAAATCAGATCACTGATTGTCTAACAGATGAGTTACAAACAGCTGACAGAGCAGAGACTGTTCAACAGACGACAAATGTTCAACAGACTACTACTGGAACTCCAACAGTAGTGTTGCAAGATCAAAACAGAGGACAACATCCAGATTTGCAACCTGATCTTAGATGGCTCGGGAATCACCAAAACTAGTAATTGGTGATCCCTTGGATAGAGTGAAAACAAGAAAGGCTGTTGCACAAGATGCCATGTTTGTCACCTTTCTATCTCAAATAGAGCCTAAACAAATTGAAGAAGCTCTTAGTGATTCCTTCTGGATAGAAGCTATGCAAGAAGAGATGAATTAATTTGAAAGGAATGAAGTCTGGTACTTAGTTCCTAGACCAAGTCATCAAAGGGTAATTGGCACTAAATGGGTATTCAGAAATAAGATGAATGAAGATGGTATTGTTACCAGAAACAAAGCAAGATTAGTGGCCAAGGGTTACTGTCAAGAAGAAGGAATTGACTTTGATGAGACATTTGCACCAGTAGCAAGACTTGAAGCAATCAGACTGTTTCTAGCCTATGCTGCTTATAAGAACTTCACTGTCTATCAGATGGATGTGAAGTCAGCTTTTCTCAATGGAGAATTGCAAGAAGAAGTATACGTTGAACAACCACCTGGATTTGAAGCCTATCAACAAGAAGACATGGTATATCGTCTAAAGAAAGTCCTCTATGGACTGAAACAAGCTTCAAGAGCAGGGTATGATACCCTATCTGACTTTCTTTTAATTAAAGGATTTCGTAAAGGTAACGTAGATAAGACCTTGTTCACTATTGAATGGGAAAATCATATATTACTTGTGCAAATATATGTGGACGATATTATTTTTGGTTCAACTAACCAACAGATGTGTGACAAGTTCTCCAAGCTGATGCAAAATAAGTTTGAAATGAGCATGATGGGTGAACTTAATTACTTTCTTGGTTTGCAAGTTAGACAGTTGCCTGATGGTATATTCATCAACCAAGCAAAGTACACAAAAGATCTGTTTAAGAAATTTGGTATGTAAACTAGCTCTACTGCTACTTTTTTTTTTTTTTTGGTTTCCCAAGGGTTTAATCCCTTTCGAGGCGCGTCGGGCACATAATGTGTGAACCTCTCCCAACAGGGATTCGAACCTGAGTCCGCTACTTTGTAGTGACTAGTCCCTTCCACTAGATCAATCACCTGTTGGTAGCTTTACTGCTACTATTCCTATGTCTACAAGTCTTCGTTTGGATAAAGATGAAGATGGCAAATCAGTGGACATAACCAAATACAGAGGCATTATTAGGTCATTGTTATATCTAACAGCAAGCAGACCTGATATCATGTACTCTGTTGGGGATTGTGCAAGATTTCAATCAAATCCCAAGGAATCTCATCTCTTAGCTGCCAAGAGAATATTGAAATATATCAAGGGCACTCAAGAATTGGGATTGTGGTATCCTAGAGAATCTGGATTTGAGCTAATTGGATATTCAGATTCAGACCTTGCTGGCTGCAAGATTGACAGGAAAAGCACAACAGGTGCTTGTCAGTTTTTGGGCAGTCGTCTGATCTCATGGATGAGTAAGAAACAGACTTCAGTATCCATATCTACTGCTGAAGCTGAATATATAGCTGCTGGAGCTTGTTGTGCACAGATTCTATGGTTGAAGCATCAACTAGAAGACTACAATATCAAGATCAGTGGAATTCCAATCTACTGTGACAATACAAGTGCAATCTCACTTACTCAGAACACTACAAGTCATTCAAGGACTAAGCATATTGAGATCAAGCATCACTTCATTAGAGATCATGTGGAAAAAGGCAATGTTATGATTGAGTATGTTCATACAGACAATCAGATTGCTGACATTTTCACTAAACCTTTAAGTGAAGTAAGGTTTTCAACTCTAAGAGCTGAACTAGGACTACTAAATTTGGATGCATAAGCTGAGGGGGAACTCATCAGAAGACTGGAGTCCAACAGCTTACTCATCTTATCTATCTTCAAAGATTAACTCTCAACAGACTAGTTAACTTATGAATTCTTAAAGTCAGGGGGAACGTGTAAGACTAGCGGTACTTCTGATTAAAAGATGAAATTGTTGATGACAGTTAGTTGAAGTTATGGTTTCAACAGAAGATTAAAGTTTTGAAGATTGAAGATTAATTTATCTAGCTGGATTGACAAACAGCCGAGGAAGGTTATCAGCTATTGGCTTTGACTGATAACAACATTGTCATCAGGACAGTAGTCCATCAGATAAGTATTTACTTTACTCATCTGATAGCTTTTGTAAAAGCTTACTGTTTAAAATGCTATATTTGAAAACACGCTTTTACAAGTGACATAAGAGCGGTAGTTTTCCCGCTCTCATTTAATGCGATTTGAATTTGAAAGGTCGTAACTGACGCCGCACGATTAGCACTGACAAGAAAACGGATCTAACGGTTAGCTGGTATCACGGAAACCGAAATACCCTAACTCTATAAATCCCAATCTGATCAGCCGTGTAGTTCTTTACGCACCCTCAAATTTCAAGAGCACTTGTGAGAAAATACCTGCAATTTTTCTGCAAAATTCTTCTCGTTTTCTCCACTCTCAACAGATTTGCAATGGCCGCTGAAGGTATGTTCCTCGTTTATGAATCATACTACCAATCTGGTACGAACTTGATGAAGGAACTGCTAGAGAAGTTCAAGTCTGCCTCTTTGGTGAACTTCATGGAATACAACGAAGGTGTAATCTGGACCGATCAGGTTATGGAGTATTACAACACTGCAACTGTTGATTACAGTAAACTGGAGATCAACGCCACAGTGGGAGGTAAATCCATAGTCATTACTCCTGCTGTTCTTCATGAAACCTTTGGGCTTCCTAACAGTGGACGACATGACGTCACTGTACTGACGGAAGACAAGCATCAACAATTTTGGGCGATCTGCGCCAAAGAAGGAGAAGTGTTGTCTGGCAACATAAGGAAGAAACAACTGAGAGATGAATATTAGCGGATGGCTGATATGGTGTCAAAGCTGATAGAAAACTGCACTTTTTTTCTGGATGCTGTTACCATGAAAAGGTTCAGCATAATGGCTGCCATCTACTATGGGCTAGAAGTCAACTGGTCTATAATAGTTTGGTACATCTTGGCGGACTTTCTTGATGTGAAGAAAGGAAAAGGCCCTCACACCAACCATAGGATCACACTCAGTTACCTGTTGTTCAAGTTGGGCTGTGATATGACAAATGGTAAGGAGATTCACAAGTCTAAGGCAATGACCAAGTACTTGCCTGTTCAAAAGAGGAAGGCTGATGAGCCTGAACAAGATGAAGATGAGGAACCAAAGGGGGTTCCTGCCAAAAGGCAAAGAAGATTAGTCAAAACAGCTGACCTAGCTGTTGAGACCAAGGCGAAAAAGGCTGCTGATAAGCCAAAGGAGAAAGCTCCTAAATAGATGAAGACTGTAGCTGACACTACTGTTGATCAAATAATAAGTCAGACTACTGCTGATGTAAGGGGAATGACTCCTGCATCACCTTCTAGAACTCCATCAGTTGAGAGACCTGTTGAGGGTGTTTCTCAAAGAACAAGAAGTCAGCAGAAGGATACTGCTACTTCAAAATTTATTGAAGGGAGGACTAAGAAGACTGCAAGGAAGCAGATGACGTTTATTGAAGAGTCTACTGAGTTAGAAAACTTAGTACGACAAAGTCCAACATCTGCTGAAAGACCTGTTGGAGCTGTTGAAGCTTCTGTTGCTGACAAAGCTGATGCGCAACAGATGACTCAAGCTACACCAACAGTTGAGGCTGCTCAACCTCAGAATGATCCAGATGTCATGATCATTCATCCTATAGCTGCAGCTCCCATTTCTTCTGCTGGTTCAACCCCTGCTCCAGCTGATAAAGGCAAGAGGAAAATTGTGCTTAAGAGAAAGAAAATCTCTAAAGCTGATAAGAAAGCAAGGGAAGAAGCAGAACAGAGAAAACAAGATGAGCTAGAAGAAAAGAAGGCACTTGAGCTGAGCAAAGCTCAGGCTGCAAAGGATGAAGCAAGAAGGAAGATGTCTGAGGCAGAGAGAAAAGCTGCTGAAGATGCTGAACTTGCAATGGTCATAGAAATGAGCAAAACTGATGCCTATGGACCTGTCCATGGAGGAGGCATCAAGATCAATGAGGCTGATGGAGAAAAAGACCCAAAACTCAAGATGCCTGCTTGGGAACAGAAGCCTAAAGAAAAGTTTGAAGTGAGAAGAGCTTTCAACATAGTGTATGCTGATAAAGAACTTTTCCAAAGGTTTGAGAAGTCCTTAGCCTACTATGACCAGAAGTTGATGTTAAAGACCTTGTTCACGCAAGAAAAGCCTAGATACATCAGATGGAGAGACAACAGGCCGAACAGGTCCATCACTGAACTTCAAAATCTGAAGGAGTTAGCTGCTGAAGAACAGTGGGTTCTGAACTGGCTAAAGACAGACTCCATTCAGAAGGCCTTGGATCCTCACTACGTCAGAGATGCTATGCATCATTATGCAAGGGAGTATGCCCTAGAGGAGGCCAAAATAATTCAGAACACCTTGCCTGCCAAAAGGAAGAAGTCAGATAATGCTGAAGAAAGAGCCATAAGTATTGCTATTATGACCGCCCTGAAGAGATGGGCAGAAAGGTCAAGATATCAGCAAGGACACTCAAGTGAAATGCCTCAGCTGCCAAGTATTCAGCAAATTATCTTTGGCAAGGAAGTGAAGGAACATAGTGAAGTGCCCAAGGGAAATAATGCCCCTGTCAACCCTTGGATCATTGTCAGGCAAATACGTCAAACCACATGCTTCAATGATGATGGCACTATCACAAATCTGTTCTATGATGATGTCACTGATGAATCCAAGACTGCTGACAAGTCCTTAGCCATTTAGTGGAAAGCTAAGAATTCTAAAGATCATCAGAAGACTGAAATGAATGAAGTTCCTGTCCACCAGGAGACTGAAGAAAAGGAAGCTGCTGCTTCTGCTTCATCAGGTGATGAACACTCATCACTGATGGAAGCTTTCCAGATGCTTATGGACAATTCAATGAAGGAACTGGAAGAGAAGCATAGCCAGCAGCTGATGAAGATGAAAGAGGAGCTGAAGAATGAAATGAAAACAGAGTTGGTAGAGTCCAACAGACTTCAGCTGGAAACTGTTCAACAATCAACAGCAAAGATCATCAGGAAGGAGATTGACAGTTTTCCTGTACCTCAAGATCATTCTCTGCAGTTAGTGCAAAGCCTCACTGAAATGAACAGAAACGTGGAAGATGTGAAGGCTGATATAAATCACCTTCATACTGCCATGCAAAGAGCTGAGCACAAGATAGCCGACTTAACTGCAACCTTCATCAGAGTCAGTGAAGAAGAGAAGGCTGTCAATGTTGGACTGTTGCAAGAGGTCGCCAATGCTGGAAAAGACTTGCACAATGAACATGCAACCATGCAACTAAATATTGACTGTTTTAATGATCAGACTGACAACATCAGTACCACTCTTCATCACTTAACTGCAAGTCATGATGTGGTGAATCAGAATCTGAAAGATTTGTGTGGCGTGATGAAAATTCCTACAGTTGCTCTTAACCCTGCTGCTGCACCTTCTAATGTCATTAGTTCTGATGATGACAAAAAGGGGGAAGATAAAAGGGAAGAATCAGCTAAGGAAGCTACTGCTGCTGATGAAGCTAAGGAGACTGAAGACACTACTGACAAGATTGAAAAACTTGGAAAGGTAGAAGAAAAAGAAATGACTGAAGAAGAAGCTACCAAGTACAAGAATACAGAATCACCCAGGAAGGCAATGGAGCTAATCAAAGAACAACAACTTAAAGAAAAGATGGATGCTGCTAAAGCAAACATTCTCCTGGATGAGGAAGCTGATGATGAAGAAGAAGAAGATGATGAAGAGTCTTCTTATGAGTATGAAGAAGTGCTAGAAGGATCATATGTAGGAGCTGATAGTTAGACTTTATAAATCTTTTGCAATCAGTTTACTTTATCTATTCTTCAGACATCTCATCTGAAGAACTTGTACGTGTAATATAATTCAATATCAATAAAAAGTCAAGTTTTTCTTCCAACATATATTTTCTATCTCAGAAAATTTTGAGGATTGCATTCTTTAGTTTAGGTATTTGACAGGTACTTAGCTGAAGTTTTGTCATCATCAAAAAGGGGGAAATTGTTGGATAAGGATGAAGATGAAGGCACTGAAGACAATTTGATAAGGGAGGTTTTGATGCATTCCAAAACTTCAAAATTGGCTAAGTATGGGTTAACTTAGCTGATGTCCCTTTGAAGGAATTTTGACTAAGTACAGAAGACATCAGAAGAGTCAAAATCTCAAGGTCCAAGACTTCTGATCTGCTGAAGGAAAGATATCAGACTGGTGAAGATCAGCCGACTCAAATCAGATTTGTTCACGTTTGAGATCAGCTTAGTTCGCCATCAGACTTGCACTTTCGTCAGCTAAGTGGAAAGGATCATAATGTCTTCCCAACGGTAATAAATGCCCCTTGGAGTAATAAATGCTGAAGTACAAGGTTATTAAAGACAAATGATTGAAGAAATGCTTCGCATCAGCTAGGTGCATTTAATGCTGCATTTAATGCTGCCTGCAGAATAGTACTGTTGACAGTACGGAAAGACTGCAAAAGAGCCGTTCGCGGATTTTAAGGACCAGTACTCGAGGAATTTGAATCCTGTCTCTCTTCAACGGACATTTTTCAAACCTCAAGTATAAATAGCTGAACGAGACAAAGAGAAGAAGCAGAACACAATCTCTGAGAAAATTTCCGAAGCAAAATCTCTTAAGTCTCAAGAACAGCTCACTCATCAGCTTACTCATTTGTTGACGAAAAGCAGAGTTGAAGAACCAAGCTAAATACATCTTCTGAGTGAATTTGTAAAACAGAGTGTTGTGAGAAGTAGATATCCATCTTAGTGAGTGATATTACTTCAGAGGGTAGGATTTCTTTGTGATTTCTTACTGCGCACTTACGGCTTGTTCATTTGTTGTTAGGCGTAAGCAGAGTGTACTGGTTACTTTGTGTTTCTAGTATAACCCAAGATCTAAGTGACTTGGAAGAGTGGACTAAAGGATTTAAATCCATATAACCACTATAAAAATTCTGTGTGTTTTTACTTGCACTTTTAATTGCATATTTAAAGACTGCATAAAACACTTTAAGTTAACTGTTTGAAGAAGGATTTAAAAGGAGTTTACAAAACTGGGGAATCATTTTTCAAACTACTAGGAATACTTGTGAAAAACACTTTAAAAATCCGCTGCAAGTACTCTAAGTATTAAGACTGATTTTAACAAAATCAGCTAAGTAACTATCAGACGAGTGGTCAACAAACCTGTTCAAAGATTTGTTCGCGAACAGAATTGTAACTTACTACTCTGATCAGCTTAGTCTGTTCATAGTTAGAGAAAAAGTTTAAAGTTAAAATAGGAAGAAAATTTTAAAGAGGTTTATTCACCCCCCCCCCCCTCTAAACCTCTTCTGACCACTTGGGACCAACATAGAGTTAGCTTATTAATAGATTTCATTCTTCATTAGTAGATTTTATCTCGATGCATCTGCGACTATCGAGGAACTTGTAGAGTTAGCTTATTAATAGCTTTCATTCTTCATTAGTCGATTTCATCTTTGCATTTCGTGATCTTGATATGTAATCCTTGACATTAGATTCAAAAAAGGCAAAAATAGTTAAAAGATTACATAATACTTGAAATTTTAAACAAACAAGAGAAAATATCTTCAAGCATAGAACTTTTTGAGGTTTCTTCCATTCCATGTTCGATTGACTGGTTTTCCGTCCATCGTTGATAGTCGATAGGCACCCTTCTTTCCGATCTCGATTACTTCAAAGGAACCTTCCCAATTGCTATCGAGTTTTTCATTTTCTTTGGAGACATCCACTCTTTTTAGCACGTAATCTTCCACTTGAAAAACTTCAGCCTTACGTTTTTATCGTAAGCTTTGGCCATTGTGGTTTTGTAAGCTTGTATTCTTGCCGAGGCCCTTTCTCTTTTTGCTTCCGTTCAATCGAGTTCAAAATTTCTTTTGGCGGTAATTCAAAAAAAAAAATTCTTTTGGCCGTGTTATCTGTTTCGTCGTATAGATCGACTCGAGGTGATGGAACCTCCAATTCCTTTGGAACTACTGCTTCGGATCCATACACCAAGCTGAAAGGAGTTTCTCCGGTCCCAGTCTTGTCTTTGGTCCTGTTTGCCAAATTACCCATGGCAATTCTTCCAACTAAGCGCCATTTAATTCAGTTAATCTCTTTTTCAAAAGCCTTATGATCTCTCTGTTTGTGACCTCGGTTTGACCATTCGTCTGAGGATATCCCACTAATGTAAAACATTTGAGTAATCTTGTGTTTTGCACACCCGACGAATTGCCCTCCATTTTCCGAGATGATTGTCCTCGGAAGACCAAACCTACAAATTATCGACCAGTAAAAATTGATTATCTTTGTTTGAGTAATCTGTCGCAAGGGGACAACCTCAATCCATTTGCTGAAATATTCGACTCCTACAAGCAAAAAACATTTCTGCCCTCTCGCCATCGGAAGTGGCCCAAGTAAATCAATGCCACACTGGTCGAAGGGCCAGACAATAGAGATTGATTCCATCCTAGCGCATGATATTGACATTTGGTGCAACAACTAGCGTAATTGTTGGCATCCTTTACCAAAGTGGGCCAATAATATCCCAATTGAGATATCATGACTGCCAACGACCTACCTCCCGAATTGCTTCCGCAAGAGCCTTCGTGAACTTCCTTCAACACCATATCAGTTTATGGTATGGCAATGCACTTCTGAAGTACTCCAGTGACGGAGCGTCGATATAATTCATCGTTAAGAAAGGCATAATGAGGGGCCTTGTACTTGATTCTTCTTGCTTCATTGTTATCGGCAGGTAAGATCCCTTTGATCAAGTAGTCTAACATAGTGGTTTTTCAACTAGGCTCCTCGTTTTCGAGATTCATGTCATCGATACACAAGGTTTCAATGTGCATATCTATGGCCGGGTTAGTCGAGACTAGCAATGTTATTTTCCTCGTTGTGATACCCTCTATGAGGAGAAATTATTTAGTGCAACCGCTACACCACTTCATCAAGTACACGTGGTGCAACCCACCAATACACTTGGGACATGTGGAGTAATAATCCACATCACCGCTGTTCAGGCAATGTGAACACAATTTTTTAAAACCCTATTTTTTGGGAACATGGCGAGAATATGGGGTGATGTGGACTATCACTCCACATGACCCAAGTGAATTGGTGGGCTGCACCACGTGTACTTGATGACGTGATGCAGCGGTTGCACTAAATAATCTCTCCCATTTCTCGAGCAAAAGTGTAGCTAAAGCTCGGAGAAGTAAATATTGCCTCAAGGTAGATGAAAGGATTTTACTATTTTTTGCTTCGGATATGCCTCATTAAAAACCTAGTTAGGATAATCCCAGTGGGATAAAAACCGTGCTAGGGAAAAAGTGTGCATATCTTAGAAACCCCAAAATGTCAGACTGATGCGAATAAAGAATACTGAAAGTAATGAAGTAAAGTTTTCGATATGAGAGTCAATTCCACAGTAGTTAATTTCTCATGATAGTTAATCCCTCATCAATATTCCCCCATACTTCTCGAGCGTAAGTGTAGCTGAAGCTTAGAGAAGTAAATATTAGGTCGGAATGCTAACTTTCGAACTGCGGGTTTAGTTTTCAAAAACTTATGGATCGGAAATTCTATTAATGGAAAGATAATTTTGAAATTACGGCGTGGGAGCTTAACCGTCGCGGTTACTCAAGGTTTGATTTGCAATTTTACACTTTTAAACTTATATATATGTTGACTTCTGAAGAGTAGTGCACCGTAACTCTTTCAACCCAAGATCGGAGCTTCTAGATCGAAAATATAGAAAATCCATATTCCGAACGATCACAGAAAACATACTCATCATGTCTAGCTCAAAATATTATAAAGGCAAAGCCAAAGTGCACTAGGGATGGACTTAGAACCTCAGTGGTCGGCACGATCGTAGCTTCATCCTCTAAGAAAACTCAGGGTCAACCTCGGAGGAAAAATAAATCCAAACAAAATCAGGCCGATCAAGCCTTTAATTTGACTAGGGAGGACACTCCGCTCGAGAACACGGCTGATGATGCAGGTGACGCGGAGTATGATGAGCCACTGCGAATGGTTTTTCCCGGCGGCTCTTCCCGTCCATCTTCTTCATCGGAGGCAGGCTATAGTATGTACTCTTTTAAGAAGATGCTTGGGAAATAGGGACTCAGGCAAAGGATGCTCAAAAATCGAAATAGTGAGATTCCTGCGTTCAAAAGGAGAAGGACTCCTTTCGGTCGAAAAACTAATCATGTCTCCTGCCGTAAAGGAACAGCATCGCCAGACATGGTTGACTTCATCCAAAATCATCTTAAAGGCCGAAGAGCAGTCGGGTATCCTTCTGATGGATCCAAACCGAGTACTTTGCCCAGAACGAGTTTGAAATTTTTGGCAACATTGCGCGGGCGTATCAAAAGGTAATGAATCTGACTTTAAAAGCTCTTTACTTAAATTTTATTTAATCATAAGTTAACAAGCATCCTTTGTAGGTGGGAGACTACTTTGTCCATCATGCTTTCCGATCTGCTAAAGGACGAATCCGACCAGGCGCATAAAGCCTTCGCAAAGTCTTTGTCTGAGGATGCTAACCTCTGAACTCATATTACTAAAATCACCGAGGAGCTTGCACAGACAAAGAAGGAGCTTGCACAGACCAAGAAGGAGCTTGCGGAAGCTAAAGTTGGTAAATATACTCCTGCGGTCGAAGAAAGCCTAGTCACGACGGTCGAGGACAAGAGTGCTCTCGAAGAAGAGATTAAGAAACTCAAATAGGAGCTCGATCAAACTAAGGCATATTCCGAACAATCATATCTCCAGGCAAGGAAGAGTCACGTCTTTCTTTGATTAGGGAGTTCTTGGAATCTCTTGCACTCGATGTTCTTGTTCGAAAACGAGTTGGTGGAATCCTCCAATCCGCATTCTTAAAGGGAGATAAAACATTGATTGCCGCGAATGTAATTGCAATAAGATGCCTGAGTATACTAGGCACATGAAATTCTTGAAGAACGAGGAAGGAGAGGATTACAAGACCTCATCTTCGAGCTTGAATGATTGGGAAAAGCATGAATTTGTATATTTGAGAGAGTTTGGAGTTCCTATGCCGAATCCGGACTTGCAGGAGTTAGAAACATCTAGCTCCAGCTCCAGCTCGGAAGAAGACAATTCCGATGACGAAGAGAATGTAGACATCGAGGGTATCTCCGATGATGAGGATGATAGCTCTGAAGACGAAGATAACAACTCTGAGGATAAAGATAATGAAGATAAATCGGATAGTTGAATTACTTTGTAATAGGAGTAGGAGTTCTTTCCTTTGTAAAATGTAATCTATTTTCCAATTTATGTACCTTGCCATTTTGTCTATCTTAATATATATAATTTTTCCTTATAATCGTAATTATCCATAAACGCATACGAAATCCAATTTGACATCGGATTAATTAGGGAGTCGCGACTGTTGGTGTAACGCCCCACAAATTTCTTGCCCTTTTTATTATTCTCTTTAAAAATCTTTCTTTTAAAATATAGATTTACGAAGGGATTATAATACTAGATTCTATTTTCTGGGGCGTTACAATCTTTCTTTGATTCAGTGGGGAATATATTTAAATATGATCAAATTCTTTTGAAATGGTGGAGTCATTTTCTATATCACTATTTAGTTTGGCACATTTTCTATTTTATATTTAATGCTACTTTGATCTAAATGTGCGAGTAACTTTTTCGTATGAAATATTAAAATTGAGAATAATTTATAAAGGCGTGAAAGACATGCTAAAAGTGTTGGGATCTTTTGCAAAAATGTTTGGACTAAATAGTTGATAACGCCGTGAAAACGTCGTTATCGCGTGCCTTCTTAAGCCCAAAACGTCTTGTTTTAATCCGAGTTTTGCTTGCTTTTGCGTGTTTGCGTGGCTTCTCCTTCTTTGGCCCCTTCGTTTGGCCTTTGTTCATTTTTTGTGTTATTGTTCTCGTTTTGATCGTTTTCTCCGTGGTTTGCAGGTATTGACATCTTAGAGTGATTCGGAATTTCGTATCAATGATTGTGAGTCGTTCTGCCCACCCCACGAGTCAAACTTGAGCTTCAAAGGAAAAAGAACCCGAAGCAAATTGTACAAGATTGTAGATAGCTGCTCACTAAAACATGCACAACTTTATCATGGCTGATTTAAATGAGCTGAAATTTGGATATGTCATAGATGACTGAGTTACCTACGCTATAGACTTTACGGATCCGCAATTGGAGTTCGTAATCAAAAGATATACTGCTCGGAAGGAAGTGCGGCAGAGCAGGAAACTGCATGTGTCACACCATGGTGTGTGAAACTCACACCGCGGTGTAAGGCTTGTCACACCGCGGTGTGTGAAATACACACCGCGGTGTACCCCTGTTACCAGCAAGTATTTATCTGCGGAAAGCAGGGGTCTTTGTATAATTCCCCCCTTGTTCCCAATTGTAATTTTAACTTGTTTGAGGTCATTTTGGTCTTGGTTGTGATAGTTTTTGGGGCAACTTAGGCATGTGGGGATTTATTGTTTTGCTAGGTTAAAGGGTTAAGTTGTGGGGAAATCATTCACAACTTCTTCAACACACTCTTCATCTCTTGCCTCTTTTTGGAAGACTTCAACTTTTGGTTTGCACTTTTGATTGAAGAACAACAAAGGCTTTAGGGTGAAGTTGATATAGATTTAATAAAGTGAGGGGGGAATCTCACAATTTATTTAACCCCCTAATGCGAGTGAGGGGGGAACCACATAAATTATTTAACCCCCAAAAGATCAAGGGATCAATCCCCGGACCAGAAGAAGCCAACAAGATGGCAAAATTGTCCTCGCAGGGACCCAAATGTAAAAGACACAGGCTCAAATCCAAAGGTATGCAAAAACAATCAAAGCAACAACTGGCTAAACAAAACGACCACAAAGTTAACCACCCAAAGCAACAACTCGAAAAGAAAAGTAGCAAACATCAAGAAGCAAAGCTTCCCACCTTTCCGTAGTAATTATCGGCAAGCATTCCAATAAGTGAAAGCAACAAAGATTCCTCTCCCACTTAATGATAAATCAATAAGAAGATGCATGAGACAGGAGCAAAAGTAGACACCCGACAAGCAGAAGAAAAGCAGTATCCGAAGGTGAAGTCCAAATGCCACAACCACCATATCAAGCAAAGGAGGGTAAGTGTTGGAAGTACACCTACATGGAGACAAAACGAACACCTGAGAAGGAGGGAAGTGAGCCCAATATTCACGACTAAAGCTCTCTGAACCCAAAAGTTCCAACCACAAAGCACGGATGCAAGTCCCAAATTCTAGTGAGCCATCAACCAACCACTAACCCAACAACCAATACAAGCTATGTCTTCCGAAGGCAAATGAACGACAATGACTCCCACAATTCAAAAGATCCATAACCGGATGCTAACCTTAAACCCCCATCGACACACATCACCTCCTCAACCTCAAAAAGAAGGGAAATTAATCCAAATGTCACCAAATCAGCAACACAAACCCAGCTATCAAACAAACTAAAAGTAGTAACCAATCACACCTCCTTATGAAATGCACTCCAAAAGCCGAAAGCAACAAGGAGCTTTCTCCCAATTTTTTTATAAATCAATCAAGATGGAACGTGAGATAGGAACAAGATTAGACACCCAGCAAGCAGATGAAGAGCAATATCCACAGGTGTTAATCCCAAGCAACAGCCACCAAAGCAAGCAACAAAGTTGAAAGAAGTTGGATGTCCAAAACAGCCCCTGAGTTAGAAGGAAGTGAGCCCAATATTCAAGCCTAAAGCACTCTGAACCCAACAATTCCAACCACAAAACCCATGGCTAAAAGAACAGGATCAATCAAGACAACACGCCAACCAGTAACCAAACAAAAATTGCAAGCCCTGCCTTTTGAAGTCGAAGAATCAACAAAGACTCCCACAATCCAAAAGATCCATAACTATGTGCTAAACTTAAATCCCCATCAACACTTCCCACCTCAATGACCTCAAAAAAGAAGGGAAATCAGTCCACAAGTCACTCACGAACAACCGAAATCACACTAACAAGGAAGTAAGGAAGGTTACAAAGCAAACACCAAGAGATTAGCAAACAGCCACCTGCCAAAATCAATAGCAAACAACCCCATATCTCCCAAATTCAACACCAAAGCAACCAGACAATCGAAACCACCAAATCCAAAATCAAAGTGAGGAAGATGAAATTCACCAAATCATGATGAAAAGCCCTCAAAAAACCAAGAGAAAACAGGCCTCAAACACCCCCAGTGCGAAGATTAAAGCCGGCTCAAGAACCCTAATTCCCCCAATTCAAGAGACATCCACCAAATCCAAAATTGAAGTGAGGTAAGTGAAATTCACCTAATCACGATGAAAAGCCTCAAAAAACAAAGAGAAAACAGGCATCAAGCACCCCCAATTCGAAGATTAAAGACGGCTCAAGAACCCTAATATCCCCAATTTAAGAGACACCCACCCAATTGAAAGGAAACAAGGAGAAAGGATGAATTGAAGAGCCAAGGGTAAGGGGATTGCGCACCCTATAGCCCAAATCAATCCAAAACCTGAAATCCACCTTCAATCTTGAAATTAACACATGGAAAGTGACGAAATGGACTGTAAGATGAGGGCCACGAACCAATTTTCCAGAATTACAACCGGAATTAACAAGAATCGTGAACCCTAGAATTTGGGGCCGAAACCCAATCTGAATCCAATTGCGCAACATAGCCAATAATTCCCGAAATTGCTTGCATAGAAAGATGCCTAGTGATGAGACGATATAATTGGTTGATATAGATTTCACTACCTAACCTTACTCTAACTCTCTTACTTTGTTCTATTACATTTATGGCTTTAATTAATGTAAGGAATGATATAATTATTGCTATGAGTAGCTAATCTCCCTTATTCTAGGTTTTTATTGATCGTATGTTTGATTCTTGATTAAATGATGATATGATGCTTACAAGTGTTCGTTAATCCGATTTCGTGCTTATTCTTCGTCTTAAGGTTTGCCCAACTTTGAGGTGAAAGTTATTGATTCTTGATTGCTAGACGTAGTGATTTTGAGGATTTGATTATGAAATTGGATTGTGATTCGATTCTAGGATAGACATATACCTAGGTCATTTCGTATTCATTTAAGGTTTGAGTTTAATGCTTCAATTAGATCTTAGTCCATTGGGCATAAATTGGATTAGTTTAATTTGATAGGTTTGTATGCAACTCGGAAGATACATACAAACGTCATTGAATCCTTGAATAGCAAACACAAGCATTAGTTATCAATTGTCGAGTCATTTATATTGAATTGAACTAGGTGACGTAAAATCCTAGAAGCCTTTATCTTATTAACAAGTGAAGTACTAAGACTTCTCTTAATCACTTCAATGTAGTTGTAGTATCAAACCACCATTTCACCAACATCATTTACATGAACTCAAGTAAGGTCTCAAGATAGCTTTTGGTAATTAATTGAATAATTCCTCGTGGGTTCGACATCCCTTATCACTTTATTACTTGTAAACGATCGTATACTTGCGTGGTTTACGTACTAGTATTTGGAACGTAAGAATAATGCAAAATTTTAGTTTTAGGGGGCAAAATGTAAGTTTTCAAAACTTCAGGGGACAAAGTGTAAATTCGCCCCAAGTTGAAGATTCTCTACAAGAGTAATAAGTTTTCCTCCTAGCACACTCCAAGAGCTGCAAAAAGCATGCCCTTGGGTGGAGGAACTCTTCTACCCAAGAAATACATGCATTGGTGGATTTATAGAAGACAATTATGTCTTCCCACTTTTCTAAGTAAAGTTTGTATGTATACATGTATGTATACATTTTCAAATCTGATTTCATTATCTATCTAAACACTCCATCTCAATCTTCAATTCTTTTTCCATTATTACTCTTCACTTAGTGAAAACTTGTGTTTTAAAAAAGAGAGAAAAATGAGTGCATGAAGGAAGTAAGGAAAGAAGACCGCCACCACTGCCACCCTTTCACCGTCGCCACCTCTGCCATTCTGCTGTCGTGAGCTGAGAGAGAAGAGAGAGAGGTTAAAAGAAATGAAAAATGAGAGATAAATAAGAATGAAACTTCAATAAAGAGGGAGGAGCCACCATGGCTACCACCGCCGTCGCCGCCATACTGCAACCCTCACCATCGGAACCCTGTCACCTGAAACCACCATGGTCATCGCCGCTGCCACCCCACTGCCGCTGCAACCTCCGGAGATTCTTCTTTAAAAGACAACACATTTAGAAAGAAAATTTCCGGATATACACAGTCAAGCCTCGGTTTTTCGCACATTTCATCTTCGTCCACCATTGGATCATGCCCAAATTTGCGTGAAGGTTCTAAACACAAGGGGCTACATATTGACCGTTCGGATCGTCATTTTAATCTATCTAAGTTAATAGGCAGACGTTTGAAATTGGTGAAAACACTACTAGAAAACAGAGAAATTTTAATGGAAATTTCGACGGATTTTATGAAAAATTCGTCGATATTTACATATTTCGACCGAAATAGACCGTCGAAAAAAGTGTCGTCGAAATTAAAATTTCGACGGAAAATTCAAGGGAAAATTTTTCAAAAGAAATTTCGACGGAATATATTTCCGTCGAAATTCTAGAATTTCAACATAAATTTTTTCCGTCGAAATTTGGCAAATTTCGACGGAAAATGTTATCCGTTGAAATTTTCAAATTTGCCAAATTTCGACGGAAAATGTTATCCGTTGAAATTTTCAAATTTTTTTTGGGCACCTGTTAACTATACCTAAATTATTCGACATTTGACAAACAATAATATAACATTTTAGTAAACATAATTCAATATTCAAAACTACATTGATCAAACATGCCATCCAACTACGAAATTCCAAATCGAAATACAATCACAAATTCAAGTAATTAATAACTCTAATTACTACAAATTCAAGTAATTAATAAACGTTTGATGCAAACAACTCACTATTTCATTGCAAGAGATAATTTTCTCATTACAATGAATCAAAAGTTGATTACAAACTCATTAAAGAATAACAATCCTTAAAAAAAAAAAAAATAACCCGGATATAAAACCAATCTAAAAATGAAAGATAGATCTAGAAAAAAAATGGTTTGGGTACAACTTCATAAAGGTCTATAAGAAATTTAGTATTTTATGAGGTATTAAAATAATACGTGTAGAGCATCATGTAGTCCTCCGAGCTGAACCTTCTAGGATATTTTTCAACTTTGTAATCCCTTTTTGTATGAAGTCCCATCCTTGTTCTAAATCAATGATGTTCCGCTGGTTCATTGTCATCTTTTATACCAGCCCCAAGATCAAAAAAATCCAACACCTAATTCCACTTAATTGACAAACAAACATTAAACGAAACAGATAGAAAGAAGAAAACATAAACAATTCCATAACTCACTAATTAAATATTTAACACCAAATTAACCAACCCATTAAATTCTAAATTAGAATCAAATTTATCCATATATATATATATAAATACACACAAGAACTCAAACATAAACAATAACATTAACAATTGAATAAGGACTAATTTCGATTAATAATCACATTAACACAAGAATTCAAACATAAACAATCTCACAACTCACTAATTCAAACCCTAATTTTCACAATTTCACATTAGCAATTAAAAAAGAAAAATTGAGGAATTAAAGTGAAATTATACCTTAGTAGAATGCTTCAAGAAGGAGCCGTGACGGTGGTGTAGGGTCGTGGCGGAGGTGGAGCTGCTGCCGGGTTTCTGGATCTGGAGCCGGATCCACGTACAGAAAAGAGAGACGAAGACGGCGGCGGAGGTGGAGCAGGAGCCGCGCGTGGCGGAGGAGGACCTGCTGCCGGATTTCTGGATCTGGAGCCTGATCCACGTAAAGAAAAGAGAGATGGAGACGGCGGCGGAGGTGGAGCTGGAGCCGCACGTGGAAGAGGAGGAGCTGCAGCCGGATTTCTGGATCTAAAGCCGGATCCACATACGAAAAAGAGAGACGGAGACGGCGGCGGAGGTGGAGCTGGAGCCGCGCGTGGCAGAGGAGGAGTTGCTGCCGGATTTCTGGATCTGGAGCCGGAGGCACATAGGAGAGGGAGAAGCTTGGGAGCTAGGCGGTTGGAGAGGGAAGGGAGATTTCAATTTTTTTGAAACTGTAGAATGAGCTTCCAAATGCCGTAAGACCCATTAAATTAGAAACAACTTTCGACGGTAAAGTGATTCCGTCGAAATTTAAAATTTCGACAGAAAATCAAATCTGTCGAAATTAATTAATATTTCGACAGATTTGATATTCCGTTGAAATTTCTTTATTTAATTTTATTTTGATTTTTTTCTTTATCACATTTCGACGGAATAAAGTCCGTCAAAATTTTAAATATTTCGACGGATTTTAATTTCCGTTGAAATTGTTTCTTTTTTCTTTTTATTTCTTCGCGAAAATATTACATTTCGACGGAAACAAAACCCGTCGTAAATTTAAAAATTTCGACGGATGCTTGTTTCCATCGAAATTTTTTTTTGTTTTTATTTTTTATATATTATTTTCGACAGATTATTTCGACTGAAAATAAGTCGATTGAAATTATTTTCGACGGATTATTTTCTGTCGAAATATTTCGACGGAAAAACTTTTCGTCGAAAATTTAATTAAAATTTCAACGGATTTTTTTCCGTCGAAATTTTCCTTTTTTCTTCTAGTGAAAATAAGGATTTAAGGGCTTTTGTTATGAACCACCACCGGAGCCGCCACCACTGCCACCGAAGCCACCACCACCACCGTCGGAGGTCTGAAAGTGAAGAGAGCTTCATATACTTCGTTGATCTGGGTAAATATCCACCTTTGCTTGTATTCTTTAATTGATTGGATTTAATTTTATTCTCTTTTAAAGTGTTCTTCAAAGAAAAATTGAGAAAACATACATGCATTTATAAAGAGTAATAGATTTAAGTAAATTATATTATAAAATAGATTTCATTTTCATATTTGGGTTGA
Source organism: Penstemon eatonii (assembly GCA_038501285.1). Lineage (NCBI taxonomy): Eukaryota > Viridiplantae > Streptophyta > Magnoliopsida > Lamiales > Plantaginaceae > Penstemon > Penstemon eatonii. Next base: position 53,072,531 of record CM076710.1, read on the forward strand.
GTGTATGGATTTTATTTCAAGGCTTAGAAATTTGTGTTCATTAGCACAAAACATGAATATTGAAGAACTTTATTCTATCCATTGTAGTTTTATGAAAAGTTGTTTATTTTATATTCAATATTAGATTTTTAATGTGGTTTTGCTTGGGTTAAATAAATGTTTATTAGATATATGGAGCTTGATTTCTTTTTGTAAGAAAGTTTATGTTTTTAATTTTCTCAAAACTTTGGGGGTATTTTGAAAGGTTTTAAAAGTTGAAAGGTTAAGGGCTGCAATTTTTATTGGGAGTAAAATGGACTGAAAATCTAAACTTTTTGTTTGATATTTGGTATAGGTTAACTTGAAAAGCATTAGTTTTAAAGTTTGCTTCGAGATTTTTGCAAAAGGGAGTTTTTGAAACTTTTGGGGTTATTTTTGTAAATCTGAAAATAAGGGGTCAAAGGCGCTGTTTTGTCGCTGTTTTTACATGGTTCTTTTAAAAATTCTTGATTAATTGATTTGAAATAGTGGTTTATTCATTTTAGTTTTAAGATTGAAAACTTATGAACTTTTTCCAAAGAAAATTATGGTTAAAGAATTTTTTGTTTCTCCTTGTTAGTTTGTTGAAAAGTTATTAAAACTTGTGATTAATTTCGGTTTTATAGTGAATTTTTTCTTAAATATTTTTATATATTCTTGTGATATTGGGTCTTGAATTATTTTTGCAAGAAAGCTAATGTTTTAATGTTTTCGAAACTTTTGAGGTATACTTTGAATGTTTACAAAAGAAAAGGGTGTTTAAATATTAATTTGTTAAATGTTGTAATCGAGTTCTTATACAAAATAATCTAGTGAAGATTTTTTGTTTGAAGAACTTAATGTGAAAATTATTTTTGGGGTACATTTTGAAAATATTAATTTTTTAAAGGAATTGTATGCAATTTTAGGGAGTGCTCGGGGCAGCCATCGCTGGTCCATTCAGCTGGCTTTCATACCCAGTCCGTGTTGGATTGGGCCCACTTCATTTCACTCTCTCCGTGTTTGCTCGTTTCAATCCAATTTCGCTTGGATTGTTACTACTGTTAAATATTTTGGATTTTCTCAAATCTTAAAATTTAAAAAATGAATACACTTAAATGATTTGATGTCGAAAGTTTTAAGTTCTTGTTTGAGATGTTAATTTAGAAAATCCTTGTGATAGGATTTTCTTTAATTATATGTAAGTAAGATGATTTTACCGAATTTCGTTAAGTTCAGTAATATCAATAATACTACGATTTGGGTTTGATTGAGTATTGTTCAAGGGCTTAGTTATTTTACTCCGGATGGATCAACACAAGGATGAATAAACAACCAACATAAGAACAGAGGAAAAAATATGTAATATGTGTAGCAAAGGCTCTCTTATTAAATAAATCACGGATTACAAAGTATGTAAAGTAAGTAGGCGTAAGTATGATATTTTGTGTTGTGCCCTAATACAATGTAAGTGGTGAATTTATATAGATCTTCTTCCCTAGCTATACAAGGAAACATAACCATAACTGGACTCAGACTAAGGTCCCTAAGGGACTCGGACTCCCGTGCTATGTCGATGAGACGCTCATCTTAGGTCGAGATGACCTCCACGGTCGATCTGCATTTCAGGCTGATTATCTAGTCGGGACGACCCAATTCTTCTCGAGTTCTCGATTATCCTTTGGGGTGTAAAACAGCCCCCATCAGTACTCCCTCACTTCTTCGAGCGAAGATGTAGCCGTAGCTCGTAGAAGTAGTTAATCTCAGTGAATTGATTTACGAATTGTGCCTCATTAAAAACCTTACTCGGAAAAAAATCCTATGGAAAAAAATCCTAAATAAGGAAAAGAGTGCAACGTTTCATATATAGTCGTGTATTTGCCCTTGTTGACATGCATTGTTTAGATCAGTGAATTGATTTACGAATTGTGCCTCATTAAAAATCTTACTCAGAAAAAACCCTATGGGGAAAAATCCGAAATAAGAAAAAGAGTGCAACGTTTCATAAATAGTCGTATCTTTGCCCTTGTTGACATGCATCGTTTAGATTAGAGGGGTCCATTCACTTCTATTGATGGCGGAAAAAGAATCGTCGCGAAGGGGCTAAAGCGTCTTTTCCACTTTGTATATATATAACCATCCTAGGTTTCACAATTACATTTTATTTCTGCCTTCCAATTCTCTGCAGTAAAATTTTAAGTCGATAAACTCCGTAATTGACACATTTGTTGATCATTATTCATACATATATCGAGATGGCCTCCACTTCTAGAGATCCTAACTCATCGACTTTAGATGATGTAGTCCCTACTAACGTCCCGGAGGGTTCTCAAAGTCCCACTACTGAGCAAACTGAGATTGCGGACATAAGTCCTCCTGAAAAAGATATCTTGTCTATGAAAATCCTTACCGACCAAGAGGTAGCCGCCAATGCTGCTACCAAAACGAAAAGTGCCCACCCCCAAATCTCCGAACCCATTGAGTTCCTTGCTTACATACACAAGGCAGAAGAGTTGGGCTCCCTGCAGAGGAAATATGGCCGGTTCTTTCCTAAGGGTTCTTAAATTTTTCTTCCGTCTCCAGAGGACAGGGTCAATTCCCCTCCTGAAGTTTGTCGTGCCTTCTATGCATCCCATTTCCAACATGGACTCCGGCTTCCACTTTCTCCCCTTCTCCTCGAAATTCTGGCCACTTTCACTGTCTCTCTGACTCAATTGGTCCCCAATTTTGTTGCTTTTGTTGTTTCCTTTGTTGTTTTATTGGTTGCCAAACGTTTACAACCATCCTTTCGCAACTTTTTTTCAATTATTTCGTTTTAACATTTCCAGTTCCTCAAACCACGGATACTTCTTTGTGAGTCAAAGGTCTGGCTGTGCTATCTTTGATTCTCCCATTTCTAGTAATTCTCAATGGAAATCCAGCTACTTCTTCGTTCGACCTCTCTCTCATCAAACATTGGTGGATGGATCGACCGTGCCTTCCGAGTTTACCTGGGACCATGGTTCCACTTGGACCTTCGGTGGTCGAAAAATTAAAGGCGAGCTGATTCCTGACAACTCTTGTCTACTAAACATGATAAATGAAATGATGTCGGACACGTATCAGTATGTTGTTCTCGTGGGAGATGCTTTTCTTCGGAAAGCCGGATTAAGTTCCCTGAATTATCCTACTTCGATACCTACTCAATCTCTTGGTAGGTTTCCCCATTCGCTTTGTGTACCTTCTTATTATCCCCTTATTTGGGACTTTCTGTAACTTATTTTACTTTCCTTACATCATCTATGGTCGAGGGTTCCAGACATTCAAAAACTGGAAAAATGGTTCTCTCCAAGTCTACCAAGACTACCGATAACCAGCCCATAGAACAAAGACAGTCTTGTGAGAGAAGAAGAGATCAAGGCCAAGACTCTGAGGACAATAGGGAGGAAACTCCAGAAGTTCCTAAGAATTTTCCTCAAGAGTCTACCTCTTCCCAGGCTCAAGCATCGTCTTCCACCACCAGAACGGGCCAGGGATATCCTCCGATGTCACTTAGAGTGGCGTATGGCATCCTTGGTTGTAAATCATGGCCCGAGCGCAATTATACTGGTCCCGCGATGAAAAGGAAAAAGCAAGTTTATGATCGCGCTGATCAAAATCTTACTCTGGATGGTGATGCAAGCCATAAGGCCTCTTTGGTCGAGATGGTAGAAAATCATCTCATAGGGAGAAGAGCGGCAAGATATTCCAAGCGCGATGCACTGATATCCGATGACAAGGAAAATGTCGCTGATAAAACTGCTCTACTTCTTCTTTCGACCGTTTCACCAGGGAAATGCAACGTTTCCTGGACAAGGATCCTTTGGAAAGGCTTACCAAGGCTGCTCAGTCCCATATTAAAGTAAGAGGAAATATTCCACTGTCTCTAATTTTTCTTTATTTATCTTTCATAACTCCTTCTAATTTGTTAACTCTTTTATCCTCAGTCTGGAGCATACATGGTCTCTTCTATGTATGAATCGGCATTGCTAATACAGCAATGTCAATTTCTAGATGAGAATAACAAGGTTCTTCTCCAAAAGGTAGCTGACTTGGAGCAAAGGTCAACAATGGCTGGATCTGCTACATTTTCCTCCAAACAAATTGGTCCTGATGATAACCCAAATATGGATACAGACAACCCTCACATAATCAATGCTGTCATGGAGGCCACACGGGCCCAAGAATGATCAAATCAATTGGCTAGAGAGCTGGAAGATCAGCAAATTCAACATGGGACTAGAGTTAGTGAGCTTGAGTCTCAGGTCGCACGTCTTCAAGCTCGCCCCGATGAGCAGGAAAAGGATGAAGACCTCGATGGCTTGATTAAAAGGGCTGGTGTTGACCCTAAAGAGAAGGTCATTCGGGAATTCATTGCATCTCCAGTTCATACTGCCCTGGTCCATCAGATGGTCGGACCGCTCTTAGAGAATACTTTCAAGAAAGTTGTTCATCAATTGGTGGACCTCAAATTGATTGAAGACCGCAGGGAAGAGTACTTCAATGCTATCCATGTCAGCAGAGATCGGAATCGTAAGAAGTTCTGACGAGAAGGTAGTCACTTGTAACTTACCTTGTCTTCTTTTTACTTTATTCTGATGTTCTCTTTCCTTGTTAGGAGGTGAGTTCTAAAGGCAAACGTCGATCCACCAAGGCTGATCCTCCCCCTCCTAAAAAGATACGGACTCTGACTGTCAGCTCCTCTGACGATGATGTGGTGAGAGATTCCAGCGCATGGATGTCTCTCCTCCTCGATCTCTCAAGTTCAAACCAGAAGTTCCCCCTGTTGGTGCTAAAATTGATGAAGGTTTAGGGGAATCTGTCCTTCATCAATCTGAATCCACCATCATTCCTCATCAACTTGTCCTTTCGAAAGAGACCCCTGTCTATGCTCCACCTCCCTTACATCTGGTTAGTTTCTAACTTCCTCATCTTCCTACATTTATTTGAATAAGTCTCACCTTATTGTTTTTTGTACTTTCAGGCTCCTCCTTCTGGTTGGTTCTCTTCGTACTCCACCATCGATTTTCCATCAACCGACTTGCCTTGGCATGGATCCCTTGGTTGAACAGTTTTTCAATCTTTGCATCTTGTACTTGTGCATGCTTAGTGAGCCACTCTATTTAATTGGTTAACGTCATAAGTTGTTCCATAGTCATAGTACTAGTCGTCATAACATGCAACACGATTGAATGATGAGCACGGGGTGAAGATTCATTGTTTTGAAAATCATCTTGCCCTTCCTTTTCGACGACATTGGTGTTTGGATCCTCCAACAAGTCAGTTAAAGGTCTATACTTACTTGGAAGAACTAATTATGTTTCCTCGAAGAGATGAGATGAGAGGTACGGATAGTCCCACTGGGCATGCCAGAAATTGTTTACAACAAATTTTGGAGTCTGCAAAACTAAATGGACAATAAAATAAGAAGTAACAAATAATATTTATTTGAAAATTTAGAAGCTGTTACAAATCCCTATGCGTAAATCCTCTGATTCTTCTCTTCATTGAATGTATGGATTGAAGTGCACTAGGCTTTTTTTTAATCGTATGGTACGACTTTCTCCTAGATTTGCGCAGGGAGTGACGAATTTGAAGAGCTTGGCATATCTTCAAAGCTTGATGATATTTTATATGCATATATGTGAATATGTATGTAGGTATTTATATATATTTCTCTCTATATGTTCATAATATTTCTTTATATAAGATTTGGAAAGTCTTATTCATAACAGCTTGATGATGTGTCATGATTTAGTTGGTCTTTACTTCCTTGAAATAGAGGACTTTATTTGATTGGCCAAAACACTTCATCTTGACATGTGGCAAATTTTGAGTGGTCACTTATTTATAAGGCCAAAATATGATTTAATTGGCTTTAAAGACATCACTTTGACACATGACGTGATATAATTGGCCGATAAATAATTATTACTAATCAATTAAATAAACTTTTACTTTTAGAATTTAATTTAGTAAAATCCCAAAATAGAAATTACTTGATAACTAATAAATTATTTTACAAATTGGACATGTATGTACACATATCACATGAGTTAAATAGGAATTAAAGAATATTTCTTCTTTATTTGATTGGAATAAAGTATATGTCTTCTACATAGTCATATTTATCCCTAATTGCTTTTAAGAAGAATAGTAGGAAAAAAAGAGAAAAAGACAGAGCCAGAGGGTGAAAAATGAGAAAATGAATCAATAAATAGAAGATAAAAGTTGGCAACCACCACCAGATTTTGTATCGACGACCAACTCAACATTAGAATATTAAACCCTCTCAAACAACAATTTGCAGTGACCGCAACTCTCAATTTCAGGTACCGCTTCTACTACTCTTTCTCTTTTTTTTACAATTCACCATTTGTGCTCATGCAAAGAAGAAAAAATAGATCTTTTGGGAGTAGCCCAATTCAATTCATAGTAATCCCATCAAAATTAAACAATCTTCTAATTTAATCTTTTGTTTTTTCGTTGAATTGGAATTAAAATCACGCTTTTTATGTGATTTCATGAGATGGCAAGAGTTGATAACCACATGCAGAAGTTTCAATCATCTTTAGATGTAATTTAGTTCCTTGAGAATTACTAGTTTCAGTTTCATTGACTTTTTTTTTTATGTTTTTCACTTTAATTATTATTATAATTTTTAATGTTAAACGCTCTACGGGTAATTATTTCTTGCTTTGTTGGTAAATTTTTTGGGGTGTACTACTGAAGTTGTGATGATGCCAATGAATTGAAACTTTTGATTTGACATTTTTATTGTTCGAGCTTTTGATTTGTTAATCTCTGTTTAATTAATTAAAGTTATGTTTACAAATTTCCATCCCGCTTCTTAAATTAAGAAGTTTTTAGAGTAGAATTTTTAGAATAGGGATCTGGCATTGATTAAGTGTTTGTTGGTTCATATATCAAAATACCCTTTTGTATTTTTTTTACAATTGAAAATAAATTACAAGTTATACATGTGTTCTTTTCATTCATTTCACTTGATTTTAGAGATTCTTCACTCTTGACTTCTTATGTATATGAGCCCCTTTGTCCTTGAGATTTGAGTTTTTTTGCAAAATCTTTTCAGGACAACATGTTTTTTTTATTTGATCGAGAAATTAAGGCTATATTCTTTTGCTTTGGCTATGCAGAGTGACATTAATGGATACTAGAGGGAATTCATTACTGTCCGGATCAGATGGATCGAAAAGAAAAGTCTGTTACTTTTATGACTCCGACATCGGAAATTACTATTATGGGCAAGGACACCCAATGAAGCCACTCAGAATGAAAATGACTCATTCTCTCCTAACACAATATGGATTACTAGACCACATGCATGTTTTGAAGCCCAATCCCGCAAGAGCAAAAGATCTTTGCAGGTTTCATGCAGATGATTATGTCTACTTCTTGAGAAGGGTTACACCAGACTCACAACAAGAACTACTAAAGCAGTTGAAGAGGTTCAATGTCGAGGAAGATTGCCCTGTTTTTGACGGTCTTTATTCCTTTTGTCAAACTTGTGTTGGTGGTTCTATTGGTGGTGCAGTTAAGCTGAACCACAAACATTGTGATATCGCAATTAATTGGTCCGGTGGGCTTCACCATGCAAAGAAATGTGAAGCCTCCGGTTTTTGCTATGTCAACGATATAGTTCTGGCTATTCTTGAGCTCCTCAAAACTCATGAGGTAGGTCACACCACTTTATATTTTCAGGGACAATATATGATGTAATTTGCAGTACTTTTTAAGAATTCTTAGTTGTATTAAATTTGCTTACGTACAACACGACAATATTTCCCCTTTGACATTGTGTTGATATGCTTTTATCCATTATCGTCACTTAATGGTTAAGATCCAAAAACTTGATTCCCTTGTCTTCATTGTATTTCCAACGTCATGTTATTATTATGGTAATATATACACTCGGACCCACTGCATTATACCATAATTACAGAAAACCCCTTGTGGTTCCTAAGATCACAAGGACATACCTTAAAAGGGGGTTTTTAGTAAACATTTTCAGAAGTTGTAAGGGATGTTTCGCTTCATATTTTAAACTAGAGGGGGTCTCCTTGTAATTTCTTAAACGCCAAGGATTTACTTGTAAGACAACTAAACCCCAGAGGGTCCGGTCGTAAGGCACCTTTAATTTTATGGTAATATTTTCGATTTATGTTTAATGCTAACAAACATTAATTACTATTCAGCGTGTTTTATACGTGGACATTGATATACATCACGGTGATGGCGTTGAGGAGGCTTTCTACATAACCGACAGGGTTATGACGGTTTCATTTCACAAATTTGGAGATTATTTCCCTGGTACTGGTGATATACGAGATATTGGATATGGAAAGGGAAAATACTATGCTCTCAATGTTCCATTAGATGATGGAATAGATGATGAAAGCTATCAATCTTTGTTTAAGCCTATTATGTCTAAGGTTATGGAAGTTTATAGGCCCGGCGCAGTAGTCTTACAGTGTGGGGCCGACTCTTTATCCGGAGATAGGTTAGGCTTCTTTAATCTCTCAGTTAAAGGTCATGCAGAGTGCGTTAGATTCATGAGATCATTTAACGTCCCACTTCTTTTGCTTGGTGGAGGTGGCTACACATTACACAATGTAGCACGTTGCTGGTGCTATGAGGTATATATATTATACACTTTCGAGCAATATTTTCATGAACAACGACATATTATAATTGATATTGATCAAGTTAATCGTTCCTAATTTGAATAAGATCTAATGTTAACCAACTCAAATCCATTCCAAATTATTTACTTGCGATGAAAGTTTTTTTCAAGTATAGATTCTATGATGAAAACTTCGTGTGTTTATTAAAATTGCTTTATATACATTGACAATTTTAAATAGGAAAAGGAATATTGTACATTTTAAAATATTTTTGTTAGTCCTAGGGATTATAATGACTTTTGATCGGCTATGGAAGATTCTAAATATGTCCATTGAATATGGTAACGAAGCAAACTTGACCTAGTTTAGCTATAAATCACATAGTAAGTAGTCAAGGAGCAAACTTGACCTAGTTTAGCTATAAATCACAATTTTAGACATGGATTTATTGTCTTCAAAATAACTCCTTATAAATTCATAAGATCTTGTTTTAAAATGAAATTGTGCATGTTTTCTAACAGTTAATTTCACGTGCATAACCGAGTATCGTTAGTAATTCGAGCGATAGAGAACACCACTTTTGTCATTAGTCTCATTTTACTCGGTCACGAGTGTTATAACATTTGGAATCTCACTTAACATATATACTTAAATAAGTGTAATGAATGAACTTTATATGGTATTTATATACAAAAACTTGGATCATTTGCAAGTCATTAATTTTTTTTGTTGAGTAGACAGCAGTGGCACTTGGAGTTGAGATTGAGGATAAAATGCCACAAAATGAATATATAGATTATTTTGGTCCAGAATATACTCTTCATGTAGCTCCGAGTAATATGGAAAACAAAAACTCTCGGGAAATGCTTGATGGTATAAGAGTCAAACTCCTTGATTATCTTTCTAAGCTTCAGCATGCACCAAGTGTACAATTCCAAGACCATCCACCCGAAACTCAATTCCCCGAGGTATAAGAATCTCCTTTATATATATGTATATTTGTGATCATATTTACATTCCTCCTAAAGTAATAAAGATTAGTAATAATTATTAGAATGGTGAATAAAGTAATTATGTGTGACGACTGCATGAGATCAATGATGACAATGTGATAACACATGTTGACTCTTCCGTGAACACGTCTCTAAAGAAAAGAAAATTATGTGAAGAAGAGAGTTATCATAAATATTGTGTTTGCAGGAAAATGAAGATGAAGATAACAAAGATGAGAGAATTGATGATGATTATGATGTAAATCTCGATTATGAAAGGTACATATATTTTTCTCTTCACTACTTCTCTTGTTTCCATTTAGCTTAAATCATTCTTTTTTTTTAATAATATCGCAGCGCTACGACTGAAAAAGCGCAGATGGAAATCTTTGAACCTAAAGCAAAAGTTCAGGTATATGTCCTACTACGGTTATTATTAGTTAATGCAGTTAGTAGTTTCTCTTTTAATATATTTGTGTTAATATACGTAATAACAATATTTCTAAAATGATGTAACCTTATAGTCCTAGATCCTCCATGTAGTTTTCCTAAAATTGTATTTCTGATAACGTAAATAATCACCTTATATGGCAGAATCTGAATATTCTTATGATTATATTTTTCTTAAAACATCTCTTGATCACTTGCAAAAAACAAAATTATTAGAACTTAGTTTTGTCATCTTGATCCAGTAATAATATACGTATGCGTTATGAGGCAACCTTTTGATCTCAACTTACATATGTAATCTTCCTTATATATGTTATGAAAAGGTTTGCAAAATTTATGTAACCCCGCTACATTATTCCAATAGAAAAAATTGTCGGTAATGGATAAATAACTGAATATCAGCATAATTTCAAATAAAAAATGTTTGTTCAATAATAGCGACAAATTACCTACGAAATATAGGAAAATTTTATTTTTGGTATGAATTATGTTGTTATGTTGTAGGAAAAAATTATCCATAACCACAAAATCGTTTGAATATAAAATGATCAGTCGCTATAATAGATATTAGTCTACCTAATAATAGCACTTAAAAGCAAGAAACTCTATTTAACGAGGAAAGTCATTACTCAAATGGTTAATGTAACAAGTAAAATGGTCTTAAAGTACTTTCAAGTGGTGTTTGTATCATCTGAAAATACTCGATTTTGTCGAGTGTCTTGATTTGTTGAATTAGATTCATGATTTACATCTTATTAATGAATGTTCTTTGGCTTAAATAATAGATATCTTTGTTTAAAATCTTCAGAATGACGAAATGGCAATGGATGAGCTAGCTAGAGAGATGGAGTCAACAATAATTGATACAACAAACTCGAAGGTACACCCAAAATGCACTCCTAATTAATCCCTAACTACGTAACTTAGGTACAATCTTTCACTGTCATGTGTAATTATAATTTGAAGTTATTGATTATTCTTTCTTTGTATCAGGATTCTATTGTAGCTGGAGAAGCTGATGGTGATGATGCACCAGCGCATCAGGTTACAGAGAAATCTTCTATAGATGAGATCGATCAACTTCAAAAATCCTTATCAACAATTAATTAATTTATGACTAAGAACATGTATTATTTTATGGCAATCTTTATTCTGGTTGTTGTATGCATGTAAGATGTTATTGTACTACATAGTAGGCGCTATTTCTCCTCTTGTTGTGCTCAAACCATGTTTTGGATAATTCTTTCTCTTTTTCTGTGTGTGTTATTGAGGAAGTTTTTTGGTTTGTTTGATGCTAGGGTTTAGTGATATGCACATAGAGCTAATAGCAAAAGCACCTCTTATATTTTGCCTAACTATCAAAAAATTTTGTGTTATTTTTATTAGCAAAAACCTCCATGTTTTCTTTTTTTATTAGCAAAAAAACCTTTATGAAACTCATTCATAAATCAAAGAAAGGTTTTTGTCAATTTTTTAAATAAATTTTCAAAGTTAAGAGGAGAGTTATTAATATTTTTTTAAATTAAAGAGGCTATTTTGGTAAGCTTTTATAATTGTCATTTCGATTTGAAAGGAGTTTTTGCTAATAAAAAAATAAGCATAAGGGAGATTTTGCAAATATAAATAAGACAAGGAGTTTTTTTGATAGATTGAGAGAGCAAAACGGTTGTTTAAGCATTTCACTCAAAATTTATAGGCACAACACTAAGAAGTTGTGAAAAGAAGCTTTGGTATTGAACTTGGTGAATATGCATGCACTTAGAAGAATTGGTAAAGTCATCATTTTGAAAATTTGAAGCTTAGAGAATTCGAGTAGTGTGACAAATTCTGAATTGTAGAAAAATAAGGGCTTTATCCCACTTTGCACCCTAAATATATCATTTTTGAAAATTTGCATCCTAGAAAAATCCAGTCCCACTTTGCACCCTAAATATATCATTTTGATAATTTGCACCCTACAAAAAACCAATCCCACTTTGCACCATAGACAAATTTTCAGCCAATAAACAGGCAGTGCAAGGGGCAATTTTGTTAAACCCTTCAAAGTTAACATAAGTTTCCTACTTTCCTTCCATCATAAATCTCTTAAAAAGGGAATTATTAATTAACTTATAAAACGTCCCTTCTACAGATCCATTCACAATTAGGGGTTAGGTTTTTTCTATTCTTGCTGAAAAAATTATCTTGAATGTCGAAAATGGCTTGGATACATAGAGAAGATAATGAAGATAACCCAGTTTTATGGTAAGATTTTGGGCTCAAATTTCTACATAGTCTTGTTTAAATATGTGGAAATTTGTGTATGCGTATATATAACTTACTCAGCAGAAGCATTTAGTTAATAATACTACTTTGTTAAAGAAAATATCCGATCAATGTGGTGAAACTAAGCCTACAACTGATTTGCAGGTATAACTAAATAATAGTTCAAAAAAATAGGGCATAATAATTCTTTCTTTATACAATATTCTAATATGATATGCATATATTGGTTTCCAACAAATTCTTGCAACGAAGTTTCTGTTTTTCTAACATTTTTAATATATGCAGTCCAAAACAAAAATATCCAATCAAAATGATGAAACATGGACATCAATTAATTTGCAAGTATGATTATATAGCAGTTTGATCATTTAAGTGCATAGTAATCCCATATTAAAACATTATATTGATATGATACATTATTATTTTGGACGTCGGTTTTAGACTGCATAGATTGCAATTAGATGATGGTTCATTGCATATATTTTGTGCTTGTTAACCTCTGCTACATAAACCAGAAGTTTTTGCTTGTTATGGTACTGATGCAGTGCACTAATTCGATTGTAATCTAGATACATTTGGAAGCAGTGCTAGGAATTATTTTTATTATGAGCACTAAGACATTATATCAGTGTTACGTAATTTTTTTTTTTGTTATAATAGGTTCAATATATTTCATATATGTACTGTTTTAGATTTAATTATTTATTAGGATAATTGTCCGATTAGAGATTTGAGGTTTCATTGCTTTTGATCCCTTTCTTTCACTGCAGAGAATTAAAGCAAGCCATGCTTTTGAGGATCAAAATGAAGAGAATTTCTCCATTCCGCCCTGACTTCAATTACAAACTATTGCTATGAATATTCATGAATAAATGAATGCCGGGCTCTTTCTTTCACTGCTAACCCCAAGACCTGATCCGATTATAAATATCCGAAATCCGAAACTCATGGAGCGAATATGGATTTAGGTCGATCCGATCCGTTAAAGATCCGTATCCGACAACAAATAAAAAGAAAGATATATATACAAAATGATTTATAAAATATGTATCATTAATAATATTTCAACGTCAATTTAAGAAGATAGTAATTTATAATTCGTTTATAAATTTATTTAAATCAATATATTCATTCAACAAATATGAATATAGTAAAGAAACTTTGAAAATGTGAGCTAAAATTAAATAAAATTGAAAAGATAATAAACTTGTTTTAGGAAAAAAATATTAATTTAACTTTTTAAATACAAATTTATGGATCCGAAAAATATCCGATATCCGGCCAAATTCGACCAAGATCCGTTGGATTCAATAAATCTATATCCGAGCACAATCAGAGCAAGATCCGAATCCGACATGATTCAATCCGATATAAATGGAGCCGGATCTAGACGAGCCTGATCCGACCAGAATCCGACCCATTGACAGCCCTAGATACACTAATGAGGTTTTTAATTGCAAAAATTCTACTCAAGGGGTTAATGATATGCTAACATTAAGAATTGCAAAAAAAATTTGAATTGTGTTCATTTTTTATGAGAAACAAATCTATTTTTATTTCTTCTTAAATCATAAGGAGGCTTTTGTCAAATTTTAATTGAATGAGGTTAATGACAATTTATAAAGTTAACAGGGATTATTGAATTTTTTTAAGTTAATTGTGATGGTTGTATAATTGTCATTTTTATTGGGATGTGTTTCATTGCTAATAAGAAATAAAAACACGAGGATTTTGCTAATTAAAATAAAATAAGGGGGTTTTTGATAGTTAGACAAAGCGCAAGGGGTATTTTGACAAAAAAAAAAAAAAAAGGTGAATTTATTCTATTATTTTTATTGACAATAATTGATACTTTTGGATTCACTAAAAAAAATACTTTTGGAGGAAAATTTGTTGTTGAGTGGAGGAAAATGACTACACTGGTAAGAAGAGATGGAGAAAATGAAATATATGTTGACTTTGAAGGATTGAATGAAGTTTCCCCTTGCTCCGCCTGTTTTTAGGCCGATAATCATTCTAGGGTGCAAAGTGGAAGGCGTGGTATGTTTACAGGGTGCAAAGTGGAGTTCATTTTTTTCGAGGATGCAAAGTTTCAAAATAAAATATTTCAGGTTGCAAAGTGGGGTAAAGCCGAAAAATAAGTAACTTCTTTTTCTAATTCTATGAAGGAAACTATATATAGTGTCGGTTCAAAACGTACTCCCTCCTAGGATTGTCAGTCGGGCCATATGAGCTGAGCCTTAAATGACTCAAACTCAAATAATTTCGGCTTTCAAAGATATAGGCTCAAACTCCGCTCCTAAATTTTCTGATTTCTTTGGCTCAAAATCGGTCCTTACAACTTTTCGTGATTCGGGACTATATCAAGCTCATATTGCATGGGTTCGTTAATACCAGCGGTTTTAGCTCAACATATAAAAAGTAAGAACCGAAACATATATGAATAGACTATGATTACTTAATACACGAGTATATATAAATTTCATACATGTACTTCATAATATAAAATATTAAATAATACTCCCTCTGTCCCGTTATTTTTACTCAATTAGCTACAGTACCCAGTCAAACTTTTTAATCTTTTAAGTGACTTATCATCTTAAATTATTAACATTTTTGGCGTATTAAACCTTTTATATATTAATATACATATTGTCATATGATATTATTAAATTATTAGTTAAATATATTAATTAAATTATTTATTATAATTTATTGAAATTTAGTCAAGTTGACTGGTCAACGGTACCAAGAGATAAAAATTAATGGGACGGAGGGAGTATTTAAATTGAAAGATCGAATCATTTTCCCATATTTGTGAAGATACATTTGATCTATATGAACAAACAATAGAGTTTTGTGTTAGCTTTTACCTATTTTGTTTTGGATTAAATTTTATTCCTTTAAGATTTGACCTTGAATACGTAATTGATACACTAACATACATGTTTTACACTATAACTTTTTACAAAGTTTTCTTGTTTCAAAATAAAAACAGTAATTAATAATATAACAACAATGCAATTAATTAATCAAAATATTTATAATAATTATATATTTGTGATGAGCCGTATTAGGCTCAAGCTCGGCTCATAAATTAGTCGATCCACATGAATCATGCCGCCGGATGAGACATGAATGCCCTTTGAATTCTCATTTGATCTTCGCCCTAAGAGCATGTCGTCCTCCTCAGAATCCTCGGGTTGGTCCTCGTTCGCCATTGAGTATCATTTTGTTGATATCTCATCTTCTTCAAAATCCATAGGTCGTTTTTTCATTGAGCGACTTGCCTAGACATGGATCCTTGATTCAAAAGTTAATTGATCTTTGAATCATGGTTAACCAAGAAATGTAATATTCGAATGTCCCACTAATATGTATAATAGTATATGGATAAAAAGCATATTTCTACTTTTGTAGTTATAGTGTAATTATTGTACAAAATGATATGTCCAACGCGTCTTAAAATAAATTAAACCCTTGAAAAACAAAAACAAAAAACAAATAAATCATAAGAAACCTCGATTAATATATCATATCTACCACTTGATCACATTAACGAAAAAATTTAATCTCCATAAAGAGAAAAAAAGATATCTACTACTTGACCGTAACAGAGAAAGAAATTTAATATCCGCGAAAACAAAAGAAAGTTTTCCACTAGGCCAAAAAATTAAAAATTAAATCTCCACTCCAAGAAAAGGTAAAACTAAAGTTCAGCTTCACATCGAACTCGTTAATCAAACCACAACACCAATTAGGCTGAATGACATTAATGGTCCTCACGTTTAAATTGATTACGCTTTCATCCCTTATAGATAAAGTATTACACTTACGTTAATTTTAGATAATGTGTGTTATACTTACGTTACTCGTAGATAAAGTGTAACTCTTTCGTCCCTCTTAAAAAGTATTTGTTAGATTTTTGTATCAACGAATTATTAAAAAGAAAACAAAAGTTGGCAACCATCGCCAAATTTTGAATCAACGACCAACTCAGCATTAGAATTATAGTTACCATGCAAGAATTCACTCATAAATCACTCTATAAATTCTATAAAACCCCTCAAACATCAATTTGCAGTGGTCGCAACTCTCAATTTCGGGTATCGCTTCTACTAGTTTTTCTCTCTCTCTTTTACAATTCAACATTTTTGCTCATGCAAAGAAGAAAAAAAAACAGATCTTTTGGCAGTAACTCAATTCAATTCATAGTAATACCATCAAAATTAAACAATCCTCTAATTTAATCTTTTGTTTTTTCTTAGAATTAGAATTAAAGTCAAGATTTTTATGTGATGGCAAGAGTTGATCACCACATGCACGAGTTTCAATCATATCTAGATGTAATTTAGTTCCATGAGAATTACAAGTTTCAGTATCTTTGACATTTTTTTTATGTTTTGCACTTTAATTATAATTACTGTTTTTTAATGTTAAATAGTCTATGGGTAAATATTTCTTACTTTGTTGGTAAATTTTTTGGGGTGTACTGCTGAAGTTGTGAAGATGCCAAGGAATTGAGGCTTTTGATTTGACATTTTTATGGCTCTAGATTTTGATTTGTTAATCTGTGTTTGTGATGAAGGGAATTTTCGTCTAAGTGTCTGGTTCACGTCCAATGTGCCACGTAATGATATTTTTCCGCTCCACAGTATGGAATCCTAAGCTGGTCAGATCAAGCTGGACTCCACTTCAAGGTTCCTAACCCTGTGCTCAAAGAAACTCGTCAGGTTGTGCCGGTGTTGACCCAGCGCTGACCCTCCGATGCCTAAGTCAGATCAATTCAAAGCATAGCAGAAAAGTAGTAGTTAAGTCGAGCAGAATATACCTTTAAATGTAACAAATGAGGGGTATTTATAGGAGGAGAAATTGGATCTTTCGGATCGGTCGGGTCTTTCGGGTCGAGTCGGATCTTTAGTGGTTATGTTGAAATAATGCCCATATGTATGGTGGGCATGTCGAATAACCATGTTTGGATGTCGAGTGACATGTTTGCAAGACAATTTGGAGATCAAGTATATGTATGTCAATTTTGGTGTAAGTCGAATAGGTCCATTTTGGTGTATGTCGAGCAGGTCTAGTCTTGTGTATGTCGAACAAGTCCAGTCTAGTGTATGTTGAATAAGAGCAGATCTTGGTCTATGTCGAATAAGAGCAGATTTTAGTCTTGGTTTGATTTATTTTGACGTGTAACTTGCCATGTCATTGATTGAATATTTGGTATATCAATAGTCCCCTAAGTTCGAGAGTTCGATTGTAAATCGAAGTTTTGAAGTTTGTAATTTTGAATTTTCGAATTCCTAGTACATCAATAGTCCCCCAAGTTCAAGTGTTTCGATATTGAAGATCGAAGCCTTGAATTTTGTGAGTGTCTCAAAGGCTATGTAGAAATAAATGAGCTTTTATTCCGATATGAGTCCAATAGAAATGAACGCGTAAACATTGATTTCGAAATAAATAATCAAATATTGTTGTTGAACTTTGTAATTTATGTCGAATAATAATTTCATTTGACTTACTCATATCGATTGTTCACTAACACTTTTATAGTGTCATTTGGTCGATGCTAAATCATTCTGGTCGATGCTTTGATGCTTTGATATCGACCAGCTTATTCATTAACACTTTGATAGTGTTTATCTAGTCGATGCTTTTATAGCTATTCGACCTAAATCTTTCTGGTCGATGCTTTGATGTCGACCATATTTATTAACATTTTATAGTGTTTTTCGATCGATGCTTTTAAAGCTATTCAACCTAAATCATTTCAGTCGATGCTTTGACGTCGACCAGATTCTTCTTTAACACTTTGATAGTGTTTTTTGGTCGATGCTTTTAAAGCTATTCAACCTAAATCTTTCTAGTCGATGCTTTCAAAGCTATTCTACCTAAATCTTTCCGGTCGATGCAATAATGTTGACCATATATTTTATTAACACTTTTGTAGTGTTTTTTATCGTTGC
This sequence comes from Penstemon eatonii, assembly GCA_038501285.1. Taxonomy (NCBI): domain Eukaryota; kingdom Viridiplantae; phylum Streptophyta; class Magnoliopsida; order Lamiales; family Plantaginaceae; genus Penstemon; species Penstemon eatonii. Next base: position 53,090,864 of record CM076710.1, read on the forward strand.
TTTTAAAATCAATTCGACCTAAATCATTCTGGTCGATGCTTTGACGTCGACCAGATTCTTCATTAACACTTTGATAGTGTTTTTTTATCGATGATTTTAAAAGCTATTCGACCTAAATCTTTCTGGTCGATGCTTTTAAACCTGTTGACAGGATGCTTTGAAAGCTGTCGAAATGATTGATGCTTTGAAAGCTATCAACTGTTCAAGATTCGATGCTTTGAAAGTTGTCGAAATGATTGATGCTTTGAAAGCTATCAGTTGTCAACTTATCACTTTTATAGTGTAAGGAATTGAAGCTTTTGAATTGTCGACTTATCACTTTTATAGTGTAAGGATTCCATGCTTTGAAAGTTGTCGAAATGATTGATGCTTTGAAAGCTATCAGCTGTTCAGGATTCGATGCTTTGAAAGCTGTCAAAATGATTGATCATTTGAAAGCTATCAATTGTTCAACTTATCACTTTTATAGTGTAAGGAATTGAAGCTTTTGACTTGTCGACTTATCATTTTTATAGTGTAAGGATCCGATGCTTTGAAAGTTGTCGAAATTATTGATACTTTACTATCAACTGTTCAGGATTCGATGCTTTGAAAGCTGTCGAAATGATTGATCATTTGAAAGCTATCAATTGTTCAACTTATCACTTTTATAGTGTAAGGAATTGAAGCTTTTGATTTGTCGACTTATCACTTTTATAGTGTAAGGATTCGATGCTTTGAAAGCTGTCGAAATGATTGATGCTTTGAAAGCTATCAACTGTTCAGGATTCGATGCTTTGAAAGCTGTCGAAATGATTGATCATTTGAAAGCTATCAATTTTTCAACTTATCACTTTTATAGTGTAAGGAATTGAAGCTTTTGATTTGTCGACTTATCACTTTTATAGTGTAAGGATTCGATGCTTTGAAAGCTGTAGATAGAATTCTTCGCCTTTGTCAATGAAAAATTGATTTATTTTTTCTTCTTTTGCTACATAATTAGTATTTCTAGAAAGTTGGTCAATCGAGGCTTTTCATAGTTGTCAATGACCTTTGGCTTTCTTCATTGATCTCGTAATTGATGAGGTCGATTTATGCTTCCATAGCTGCTTATGATCTTGGTTTTCTCGTTGATGATTATCGTCGAGCTCCCCTTTAAATAGATCGATAAGGGCTTTGAGGTAATTGATGACTTTTGATTTCCTCTTCATCAATCTGATCAGCGGTGATGTAGAACAACGCTTTTATGGTTGTTTGATGTCGAACAAGACTTTCAAAATCTACTTGTAACATTTTGCTTCTCTTCATTGATTTGATCAGTATAGTTGTTTATGCGAACAACATGACAGTTTGCTCCTTTTGTTTGATTTGAGTATGGTTGTTTATGTCGAACAACATGACAATAATGCTCGTCTTCCTTGATATGTCGAAGAAAATGATATCTTGCAATTCTTCATTTAATATGTTTATATTGAAGAACATGAGATTTTGTTCCTCTTCCTTGATATGTCGAAGAACATGACATTCTGCTTCACTTTTCATAGAATTTGTTTATGTTGAAGAACAAGAGATTTTGTTCATCTTCCTTTATATGTCAAAGTACATGACATTTTGCTCCTCTTAGTTGATTTGATCATCGATGAAGATGATCGAATGCTTTTCAAAGACGCTTATGTCAAACAAGGCTTTGAAGCTGCTCGTGACATTCTGGTCTGCTCTTTATTGATTTTGTTTATGTCGAAGAACATGAGATTTTGCTCTTCTTCCATGATATGTCAAAGAACATTACATTCTGCTCTTCTCTTCATTGAATTGATAATCGAAGAGGTCGATTTAATGCTTTTCAAAGCTTCTTATGTCTCTCTAAAAAAAAAAAAAACCTTCTTATGTCGAACAAGGCTTCAAAGCTGCTTGTGACATTCTGGTATGTTCTTCATTGATTTTGTTTATGTCGAAGAACATGAAATTTTGCTCTTCTTCTTTGATATGTCGAAGAACATTACATTTTGCTCCACTTCATTGATTTGATCATCGATGAAGTTGATCGAATGCTTTTCAAAGACGCTTATGTCAAACAAGGCTTTGAAGCTGCTTGTGACATTCTGGTATGCTCTTTATTGATTTTGTTTATGTCGAAGAACATGAGATTTTGCTCTTCTTCCTTGATATGTCAAAGAACATTACATTCTGCTCTTCTCTTCATTGGATTGATAATCGAAGAGGTCGATTTAATGCTTTTCAAAGCTACTTATGTCGAACAAGGCTTCAAAGCTGCTCGTGACATTCTGGTCTGCTCTTCATTGATTTTGTTTATGTCGAAGAACATGAGATTTTGCTCTTCTTTCTTGATATGTCGAAGAACATTACATTCTGCTCTTCTCTTCATTGAATTGATAATCGAAGAGGTCGATTTAATACTTTTCAAAGCTACTTATGTCGAACAAGGCTTCAAAGCTGCTCGTGACATTTTGGTCTGCTCTTCATTGATTTTGTTTATGTCGAAGAACATGAAATTTTCCTCTTCTTCTTTGATATGTCGAAGAACATTACATTTTGCTCCTCTTCGTTGATTTGATCATCGATGAAGTTGATCGAATTCTTTTCAAAGACGCTTATGTCAAACAAGACTTTGAAGCTGGTTGTGACATTCTGGTCTGCTCTTTATTGATTTTGTTTATGTCGAAGAACATGAGATTTTGCTCTTCTTCATTGATATGTCGAAGAACATTACATTCTGCTCTTCTCTTCATTAAATTGATAATCGAAGAGGTCGATTTAATGTTTTTCAAAGCTTCTTATGTCTAACAAGGCTTCAAAGCTGCTTGTGACATTCTGGTCTGTTCTTCATTGATTTTGTTTATGTCGAAGAACATGAAATTTTGCTCTTCTTCCTTGATATGTCGAAGAACATTACATTTTGCTCCTCTTCGTTGATTTGATCATCGATGAAGTTGATTGAATGCTTTTCAAAGACGCTTATGTCAAACAAGGCTTTGAAGTTTCTTGTGACATTCTGGTCTGCTCTTTATTGATTTTGTTTATGTCGAAGAACATGAGATTTTGCTCTTCTTCCTTGATATGTCGAAGAACATTACATTCTGCTCTTCTCTTCATTGAATTGATAATCCAAGATGTCGATTTAATGCTTTTCAAAGCTACTTATGTCGAAAAAGGCTTCAAAGCTGCTTGTGACATTCTGGTTTGCTCTTCATTGATTTTGTTTATGTCGAAGAACATGAAATTTTGCTCTTCTTCCTTGATATGTCGAAGAACATTACATTTTGCTCCTCTTCGTTAATTTGATCATCGATGAAGTTGATCGAATGCTTTTCAAATACGCTTATTTCAAACAAGGGTTCGAAGCTGCCTGTGACATTCTGGTCTGCTCTATATTGATTTTGTTTATGTCGAAGAACATGAGATTTTGCTCTTCTTCCTTGATATGTCGAAAAACATTACATTCTGCTCTTCTCTTCATTGAATTGATAATCGAAGAGGTCGGTTTAATGCTTTTCAAAGCTATTTATGTCGAAAAAGGCTTTAAAGCTGCTTGTGACATTCTGCTCTGCTCTTTATTGATTTTATTTATGTCGAAGAACATGAGATTTTGCTCCTTTTCCTTGATATGTCGAAGAAAATAATATTTTGCTCTTCTTCATTGAATTTGTTTATTGATGGTGTCGAATTAAGGCATTTTACATCGAACAAGGCCTTATGTACGTCGAAGACCTTTTGGTCAAACAAAGCCTTTTATGGCCGTTCAAAAATTTGATCATCAATGATGTCGAATAAGACTTCAATTGCATCTGATGAATCTGGTCATCGATGATGTCGAATAACACCTCCACAACATTAGATGAATTTGATCATCAATGATATCGAACAATACTTCCTTTTACGATGTCGAACAACACCTCTATTGCATCTGATGAATTTGATCATCAATGATGTCGAACAACATCTCCATAGCATTTGATGATCATCAATGATGTCGAAGAACACTTCCTTCGATGATGTCAAAAGACACTTTATACGTCGAACAACACATTTATGTTGAAGAATACCTTTTTGGCATTCCTCATCAAATTTGCTTTTTCATCGATGTTGTAGTTCAAGACCTTTATGGTTGATTCATCGCCTTTTGCTTTCATTTTCATCAATTATACATAAGTGTCATCGATGAGTTCCTCTAATTCTGGTCGAGTAACTTGACAAAACATCGTTCTGGTACTGAAGGTCTTTATATTTGGTTGTTTCCCAACGCATATGCTTATTCGATCAACTTATATGTTGCCTCCAATCTGATCATACTCTAGCGTTGCTGCTATATCCTTGATCTGATCATCGTTCTTGTTCGAGCATTGGTTAGAGGTTCCCACAGACGGGGCCAACTGATGAAGGGAATTTTCGTCTAAGTGTCTGGTCCACGTCCAATGTGCCACGTAATGATGTTTTTCCGCTCCACAGTATGGAATCCTAAGCCTGTCAGATCAAGCTGGACTCCACTTCAAGGTTCCTAACCCTGTGCTCAAAGAAACTCGTCAGGTTGTGCCGGTGGTTGACCCGACGCTGACCCTCCGATGCCTAAGTCAGATCAATTCAAAGCATAGCAGAATATAGCAGAAAAGTAGTAGTTAAGTCAAGCAGAATATACCTTTAAATGTAACAAATGAGGGGTATTTATAGGAGTAGAAATTGGATCTTTCGGATCGGTCGGGTCTTTCGGGTAGGGTCGGATCTTTAGTGGTTATGTTGAAATAATGCCCATATGTATGGTGGGCATGTCGAATAACCATGTTTGGATGTCGAGTGACATGTTTTCAAGACAATTTGGAGATCAAGTATATGTATGTCAATTTTAGTGTAAGTCGAATAGGTCCATTTTGGTGTATGTCGAGCAGGTCTAGTCTTGTGTATGTCGAACAGGTCCAGTCTAGTGTATGTCGAATAAGAGCAGATCTTGGTCTATGTCGAATAAGAGAGATTTTAGTCTTGGATTGACATTATTTTGACGTGTAACTTGCCATGTCATTGATTGAATATTTGGTATATCAATAGTCCCCTAAGTTCGAGAGTTCGATTGTAAATCGAAGTTTTGAAGTTTGTAATTTTGAATTTTCGAATTCCTAGGACATCAGTTTGATTAATTAATGTTATGTTTACAAATTCTCATCTCCCTTTTTAATTTAAGATGTTTTTATAGTAGACTTTTTTGAATAGGAATTTGGCATTGATTAATTAAGATAGATAAGTGTTTGTTGGTTCATATATGAAAACACCCTTTTGTATTTGTTGACAACTGACAGTAAACTACAAGGTATACATGTGTTCTTTTCATTCATATCACTTGATTTTAGAGATTCTTCACTTTTGACTGGTTGGATATATGAACCCTTTTGTGCTCGAGAATTGAGTTTTTTGCAAAACCTTTTCAAGAAAACATGTTTTTTTTATTTGTTTTCTTTACCTCCTATCGAGTAATTATGGCTTTATTATTTTGCTTTGGCTATGCATAGTGGCATTAATGGATACTAGTGGGAATTCATTACCATCCGGATCAGATGGATCGAAGAGAAATTTTCGCTACTTTTATGACTCCGATGTCGGATATTACTATTATAGGCAAGGGCACCCAATTAAACCACACAGAATGAGAATGACTCATTGATGGTCCCAAGTTGTCAGATGAGGTTTAGAGAGAGGGGAGGGGTTAATAACCTCTGTTTTTCCTTTGAAAATTTTCTCAAACTTTTCGTATCAGCACAGTAAGCTTATATGTACTTATGATACTACTCTACGGACGACCTTGGTGTTTGGATTCTCCATCAAGTCAGTCAAAGGTCGATGCTTTCTTGGAAGAGCCATTGATTTTTCTTTGAAGAGCCAACTAGGCGTGCCAGAACTTTGTTTACAACAAATTTTGGAGTATTCAAAACTAAAAAGACACTAAAATAAGAAGTAATAAATAATATTTATTTGAAATTTTAAATGTGTTTCAAATCCCTATGTGTAAATTCTCTGATTCTTCTCTTCGTTGAATGTATGAATTCAAGTAAGCTAGACTTGTTCTTGAATCGTATGGTACGGCTTTCTCAAGATTTGGTGATGGAGTCACGAATTTGAAGAGTTTGACATATCTTCAAAACATGATGAGCATATGCATATATGTGAATATGTATGTAGGTATGTATATATGTCTCTCTCTATATGTTCACAAGATTCTTTTATATAAGATTTGGAGAGACTTATTCACAGCAGCTTGATGATATGTCATGATTTAATTGGTTTTTACTTTCTCGGAGTGGAAGACTTTATTTGATTGGCCAGAACACATCATCTTGACATGTGTCACATTTTGAGTGGTCACTTATTTATAAGGCCAAAATATGATCTAATTGGCTTTAAAGAAATCACTTTGACACGTGGCGTGATATAATTGGCCAATGAATAATTATTAATAACCAATTAAATTAACTATTTTATTTTACTTTAATTTAGTAAAATCCCAAAATAAAAAATTAATTGATAATAAATAAATTATTATACATGATCATTATTTAATTGGACGTAATTATTTTGTATCCACACATATCACATGAGTTAAATAGGAAGTAAAGAATATTTCTTCTTTATTTGACTGGAAAAAAGAATACGTGATATACCAAATATTCAATCAATGACATGGCAAGTTACACGTCAGAATAAAGTCAAACTAAGACCAAAATTTGCTCTTATTCGACATAGACCATAATCTGCTCTTATTCGACATAGACCAGACTGGAGCTATTCGACATACACCAAAATGGGCCTATTCGACATACACCAATCTGCTCCATTATGATCAAATATGATCCATGTTATTCGACATACATCAAGTCTGCACTATATGATCGAACTATACTGATATGGGTATCTTCGATCATTCCATTCAACCAATAAGATCTCAATTGGATAGAATCAATAAAGATCCGACCCGACCCGAAAGACCCGACCGATTCGAAAGAACCGCTTTCCACTCCTATAAATACTCCGCATTTCTTACATTTTAAGGTGGATTCTGCTCGACTTAACTACTACTTTTCTGCTATATTCTGTTATATGCTTTGAATTGATCTGACTTAGGCATCGGAGGGTCAGCGCCGGGTCAACCACCGGCACAACCTGACGAGTTTCTTTGAGCACAGGGTTAGGAACCTTGAAGTGGAGTCCAGCTCGATCTGACCGGCTTAGGATTCCATACCATGGAGCGGAAAACATCATAACGTGGCACATTGGACGTGGACCAGACACTTAGACGAAAATTCCCTTCATCAGTTGGCGTCGTCTGTGGGAACCTCTAACCAATGCTCGAACAAGAACGACGATCAGATCAAGGATAGTTGCAGCAACGCTAGAGTGTGATCTGATTGGAGACAACATATAAGTTGATCGAATAAGCATATGCGATGAGGAACAACCAAATATAAAGACCTTCAGTACCAGAACGAGGTTTTGTCAAGTTACTTGACCAAAATTGGATGAACTCATCAATGACACTTATGTATAATGGATGAAAATAAAACCAAAAGGTGATGAATCAACCATAAAGATCTTGAACTACCACATTGATGAACAAGCAAATTTGATGAGGAAAGCCAAAAAGGTGTTCTTCAACATAAAGTGTTGTTCGACATCATCGAAGGAAGTGTTTCGACATCATTGATGATCAAATTCATCAAATGCAATGGAGGTGTTGTTCGACATCGTCAAAGGAATTATTGTTCGGTATCATTGATGATCAAATTCATCAAATGCTATGAAGGTGTTGTTCGACATCATTGATGATCAGATTTATCAGATGCAAATGAAGTCTTCTTCGACATCATCTAAGGAACTGTTGCTCGACATCGTCAAATAATGTCACAAAGGCCTTGTTCGACGTCCATAAAGGCCTTGTTCAACGTCCATAAAGGCCTTGTTCGACGTAAAATGCTTTAATTCGACACCATCAATAAATAAAATCAATAAAGAGCAGACCAGAATGTCACAAGCAGCTTCAAAGCCTTGTTTGACATAAGCGTCTTTGAAAAGCATTCGATCAACTTCATCGACAACAAAATCAACGAAGAGGAGCAAAATGCCATGTTCTTCGACATATCAAGGAAAAGGAGCAAAATCTATGTTCTTCGACATAACAAATTCAATGAAGAGTGGAGCAGAATATCATGTTCTTCGACATATCAAGGAAGACGAGCAAAATCTCATGTTCTTCGACATAAACAAATTCAATGAAGAGCAGAGCAGAATGTCACAAGCAGCTTCAAAGCCTTGTTCGACACATGCTCTTCGACATATCAATGAAGAGGAGAAAAATCTCATGTTCTTCAACATAAACAAATTCAATGAAGAGTGGAGCAAAATCTCATGTTCTTCGACATAACAAATTTAATGAAGAGTGGAGCAAAATGTCATGTTCTTCGACATATCAAGGAAGAGGAGCAAAATCTATGTTCTTCGACATAACAAATTCAATGAAGAGTGGAGCAGAATGTCATGTTCTTCGACATATCAGGGAAGACGAGCAAAATCTCATGTTCTTCGACATATCAAGGAAGACGAGCAAAATCTCATGTTCTTCGACATAAACAAATTCAATGAAGAGCAGAGCAGAATGTCACAAGCAGCTTCAAAGCCTTGTTCGACATCAACGACCATAAAGGTGTTGTTTGACATCAACGACCAAAAAGGTGTTGTTCGACATCATCGATGATCAAATCAATGAAGAGGAGAGCAAAAATGTCACAATTGTCATAAAAGCCTTGTTCGACATTAATGACCATAAAGGTGTTGTTCGACATCATCGATGATCAAATCAATGAAGAGGAGAGCAAAAATGTCACAACTGCTATAAAAGCCTTGTTCGACATCAACAACCATAAAAGTGTTGTTCGACATCATCAATGATCAAATCAATGAAGGTGAGAGCAAAAAGTCACAAGCAACTTTGAATACTTTGTTCGATATCAATGACCATAAAGGCGTTGTTTGACTACATCGAAGAAAGTGATATTCGACATCGTTGATGATCAAATTCATCAGCTGCTATGGAGGTATTGTTCTACATCATCGAAGGAAGTCTTGTTTGACGTCATCGATGAACAAATCAATGACAAGCTTGATGATGAGGAAAACAAAAAGTCATCATCTGCCAAAAAGGCCTTATTCGACATAAGTGCCTTGTTCGACATTATCAATGATCAAAATCAGCTGCCAAAAAGGACCTTCTTCGACATAAGTGCCTTGTTCGACATCATCAATGATCAAAATCAGCTGCCAAAAAAGGCCTTTCTTCGACATAAATACCTTCTTCGACATAAGTGCCTTGTTCAACATTATCAATGATCAAAATCAGCTGCCAAAAAGGCCCTTCTTCGACATAAGTGCCTTGTTCGAAATCATCAATGATCAAAATCAGCTGCCAAAAAAAGCCTTTCTTTGACATAAATGCCTTCTTCGATGTAAAATACCTTGTTCGACATCATCGATGATCAAATCAATGACAAGCTCGATGATGAGGAAAACAAAAAGTCATCATCTGCCAAAAAGGCCTTCTTCAACATAAGTGCCTTGTTCGACATTATCAATGATCAAAATCAGCTGCCAAAAAGGCCCTTCTTCGACATAAGTGCCTTGTTCGACATCATCAATGATCAAAATCAGCTGCCAAAAAGGCCTTTCTTCGACATAAATGCCTTCTTCGACAAAAGTGCCTTGTTCGACATCATCAATGATCAAAATTAGCTGCCAAAAAAGGGCTTTCTTCGACATAAATGCCTTCTTCGATGTAAAATACCTTGTTCGACATCATCGATGATCAAATCAATGACAAACTTGATGATGAGGAAGCAAAATGTCTTGTTCGACTTAAAATGCCTTGATTCGACATCATCGATGATCAAATCAATGACAAGCTTGATGATGAGAAAGAAAAACGCATTATACGACATAATTGATTATCAAATTCATCAGCAAAGCCTTGTTCAACATGAGCGAATGAAGTGTTGTTCGACATCATCAATTGCAAGTATGATGATCAATAAGCAAAATGTCAGTCATCAGTTGCCTCAAAGCCCTGGTCTACCTACTTAAGAAGAGCTCGACGATAATCTTCGACGATAAAGTAAAAAGTGATCGACATTTGTGAAAGCTTCGATCAACCACATCGATAAACGAGTTGATGAAATGCAACTACAAGTTATTTATTTGACAGACTTTCTAGAAATACTAATTCTTTATCAAAAAGAAGAAAAAAGTAAATCGATCATCACTCAACAATCGAAAAGGAGAATCAATCTTTCATCGACAAACACTAAGATGAACTGATTTACAGCTTTCAAAGCTTCAATTCCTTACACTATAAAAGTGATAAGTAGAACGATTGATAGCTTTCAAAGCATCAATCATTTCGACAGCTTTCAAAGCATCGAATCCTTACACTATAAAAGTGATAAGTCGACAAATCAAAAGCTTCAAAGCTTCAATTCCTTACACTATAAAAGTGATAAGTTGAACAGTTGATAGCTTTCTAAGCATCAATCATTTCGACAGCTTTCAAAGCATCGAATCCTTACACTATAAAAGTGATAAGTCGACAAATCAAAAGCTTCAAAGCTTCAATTCCTTACACTATAAAAGTGATAAGTTGAACAGTTGATAGCTTTCAAAGCATCAATCATTTCGACAGCTTTCAAAGCATCGAATCCTTACACTATAAAGTGATAAGTCGACGAATCAAAGGCTTCAAAGCTTCAATTCCTTACACTATAAAAGTGATAAGTTGAACAGTTGATAGCTTTCAAAGCATCAATCATTTCGACAGCTTTCAAAGCATCGAATCCTTACACTATAAAAGTGATAAGTCGAAAAATCAAAAGCTTCAAAGCTTCAATTCCTTACACTATAAAAGTGATAAGTTGAACAGTGGATAGCTTTCAAATCATCAATCATTCTGACAGCTTTCAAAGCATCGAAGTCCTTACACTATAAAAGTGTTAGTGAAGAATCTGGTCGACAAATCATCGACCAGAATCTAGGTCGAATAGATTTAAAAGCATTGACCAGAATTTAGGTCGAATAGCTTTAAAAGTATCGATCAAAAAACACTATAAAAGTGTTAATGAATAAACTGGTCGACATCAAAGTATTGTCGACCAGAAAGATTTAGGTCGAATAGCTTTAAAAGCATCGACCAAAAACACTATACAAGTTTTAATGAAGAATCTGGTCGACATCAAAGCATCAACCAGAATTTAGGTCGAATAGCTATAAAAGCATCGACCAAAAACACTATAAAAGTATTAGCGAAGTATCTAGTCGACATCAAAGCATCGACCAGAAAGACTGGTCGATAGAATTAAAAACATCGACCAAAATTAGGTCGACATAAGTTATCGACAAAGAATAGGTCGAACACCGGCCAAAAATGTGATCGACAACTTCAAAACTTCGGTCGACCTAAAAGGTCACCAAGTACTATAAATTCCTTGAGCTTCTCAACCAATGAGAGCCTCAATTACATGCTCGATCAAAAAAAAGTAAAATTGAACACCCATTGAATTGACAATTGCATCATAAAAATTTCAAAATTATAACTTTCAGACTTCGATTTACAATCGAACTCTTGAACTTGAGGGACTATTGATATACTAAGAATTCAAAAATTCAAAGTTACAAACTTCAAAACTTTAATTTACAATCGAACTCTTGAACTTGGGGGACTATTGATATACCAAATATTCAATCAATGATATGGAAAGTTACACGTCAGAATAAAGTCAAACTAAGACCAAAATCTGCTCTTATTCGACATAGACCATAATCTGCTCTTATTCGACATAGACCAGACTGGAGCTATTCGACATACACCAAAATGGGCCTATTCGACATACACCAATCTGCTCCATTATGATCAAATATGATCCATGTAATTCGACATACATCAAGTCTGCACTATATGATCGAACTATAATGATATGGGTATCTTTGATCATTCCATTCGACCAATAAAATCTCAATTGGATAAAACCAATAAAGATCCGACCCGACCGAAAAGACCCGACCGATTCGAAAGAACCGCTTTCCACTCCTATAAATACTCCGCATTTCTTACATTTTAAGGTAGATTCTGCTCGACTTAACTACTACTTTTCTGCCATATTCTGTTATATGCTTTGAATTGATCTGACTTAGGCATCGGAGGGTCAGCGCCGGGTCAACCACCGGCACAACCTGACGAGTTTCTTTGAGCACAGGGTTAGGAACCTTGAAGTGGAGTCCAGCTCGATCTGACCGGCTTAGGATTCCATACTGTGGAGCGAAAAACATCATAACGTGGCACATTGGACGTGGACCAGACACTTAGACGAAAATTCCCTTCATCAATACGTCTTCTACATATTCATATTTTTCCCTAATTGCCTTTAAAATTGATAGGGAAGAATAGTAGAACAAAAAAAGAGAAAAAGATAGAGCCAGATATAAGGGTTGAAAATGAGAAAATGAATTTTAATTAAACAAAAATTGACAACCACAACCAAATTTTGAATCCGCGACCAACTCAGCATTAGAATTATAGTTACCATACAAGAATTTACTTATAAATCACTCAATAAATTCTATTAAACCCTGTCACACATCAATTTGCAGTGGTTGCAACACTCAATTTCAGGTACCGCTTCTACTACTATTTCTCTCTCTCCCTTTTACAATTCAGCATGTTTGCTCGTACAAAGAAGAAAAAACAAATATTTTGGGAGTAACCCAATTTAATTCATAGTAATACCATCAAAATTAAACTATTCTCTAATTTAATCTTTTATTTTTTCGATGAATTGGAATTAAAGTCATGATTTTTATGTTATTGCATGTGATGGCAAGAGTTGATCACCACATGTAAAAGTTTCAATCATATCTAGATGTAATTTAGTTCCTTCAGAATTACTAGTTTCAGTATCTTTAGAATTTTTTTTTTTTATGTTTTTCACTTTAATTATAATTACTTTTTTTTAATGTTAAATGGTCTATGGGTAATTATTTCTTGCTTCGTTGGTAAATTTTTTGAGGTGTACTACTAAAGTTGTGAACATGCCAATGAAGTGAAGCTTTTGATTTGATATTTTTATTGCTCTAGCTTTTGATTTGTTAATCTGTGTTTGATTAATTAATGTTATGTTTATAAATTCTCATTTCCCTTCTTAATTTAAGAAGTTTTTAGAGTAGGCTTTTTAGAATAGGAATTTGGCTTTGATTAATTCAGTTAGGTACGTATATATGTGTCTCGCTATATCTTCACAAGATTCCTTTATATAAGATTTGGAGAGTCTTATTCACAGTAGCTTGATGATGTGTCATGATTTAATTGGTCTTTATTTTCTCGGAATGGAATACCTTATTTGATTGGCCAGAACACTTCATCTTGACATGTGACACATTTTGAGTGGTCACTTATTTATAACGCCAAAATATGATTTAATTTGCTTTAAAGAAATCACTTTGATACATGGCGTGATATAAAATAATTGGTCAATAAATAATTATTAATACTCAATTAAATTAACTATTTTATTTTAGAATTTAATTTAGTAAAATCCTGAAATAAAAAATGAACTAATAATTAATAAATTATTATACATGTATCTTTATTTAATTGGACGTAATTGTTATGTATCTACACATATCACGAGTTAAATAGGAACTAAATAATATTTCTTCTTTATTTGATTGGAGAAAAGTAAATGTCTTTTACATAGTAGTCATATATATCCCTAATAGCCTTTAAAATTGATAGGGAAGAATAGTAGAACAAAAAAAAGAAAAAGATGGAGCCAGAAAAAGGTGGAAAATGAAAAAATGAATCAATTAAAAGAAAACAAAAGTTGGCAACCACCACCAAATTTTGAATCAACGACCAACTCAGCATTGGAATTATAGTTGTCATACAATAATTCACTCATAAATCACCAATAAATTTTACTAAATCCTATCACACATCAATTTGCAGTGGTCGGAACACTCAATTTCAGGTACCGCTTCTACTACTCTTTCTCTCTCTTTTACAATTCAGCATTTTTGCTCATTCAAAGAAGAAAAAACAGATCTTTTAGGAGTAACCCAATTCAATTCATGGTAATACCATCAAAATTAAACTATCCTCTAATTTAATCTTTTGTTTTTTCGTTGAATTGGAATTAAAGTCATGAGTTTTATGTGATTTCATGTGATGGCAAGAGTTGATCACTACATGAACAAGTTTCAATCATATTTAGATGTAATTTAGTTCCTTGAGAATTACTAGTTTCAGTATCTTTGACTTTTTTTTATGTTTTTCACTTTAATTATAATTACTTTTTTATTAAAGATAAATGGTCTGTGGGTAATTATTTCTTGCTTCGTTGGTAAATCTTTTGGGGTGTACTGCTAAAGTTGTGAACATGCGAATGAATTGAAGCTTTTGATTTGACATTTTTATTTCTCTAGCTTTTGATTTGTTAATCAGTGTTTGATTAATTAATGTTATGTTTACAAATTCCCATCTCCCTTCTTAATTTAAGAAGTTTTTAGAGTAGATTTTTGTCCTTGAGAATTGTGTTTTTTGCTAAACCTTTTGAAGAAAACGTGTTTTTTTATTTGTTTACTTTACCTTCTATTGAGTAATTAAGACTTTATTATTTTGCTTTGGCTATGCATAGTGGCATTAATGGATACTAGTGGGAATTCATTATCATCCAGATGAGATGGGTCGAAAAGAAAAGTGTGCTACTTTTACGACTCCGAGGTCGAAAATTACTATTATGGGCAAGGGCACCCAATGAAGCCACACAAAATGAGAATGACTCATTGATGGTCCCAAGTGGTCAGATGAGGTCTAGAGGAGGGAGGGAGGGAGGGGGAGGGGGGAAGGCGTTAATAGACCTCTGTTTTTCCTTTGAAAATTTTCTCAAACTTTTCATATCAGCAGAGTAAGCTTATCTGGACTTATGAGACTATTCTAATGACGTCCTTCGTGTTTGGATCCTCCATCAAGTTAGTTAAAAGTCGATACTTTCTTGGAACAGCCATTGATTTTTCTTTGAAGAGATGAGATGAGGTACGGATAGTCCCATTGGGCGTGCTAGAAATTTGTTTACAACGAAGAGAAGAATTAGAGAATTTACACATAGGGATTTGAAACAACATTTAAAATAACATTTAAAATTTCAAATAAATATTATTTGTTACTTCTTATTTTATTGATTATTTAGTTTTGCATACTCCAAATTTTGTTGTAAACAAATTTCTGGCACGCCCAATGGGACTATCCGTACTTCTCCTCTCATCTCTTCAAGGAAAAATCAATGGCTCTTCCAAGAAAGTATCGACCATCAACTGACTTGATGGCGGATCCAAACACCAAGGTCATTAGTATAGTAGTCTCATAAGTCCAGATAAGCTTATTGTGCTGCTATGAAAAGTTTGAGGAAAATTTCAAAGGAAAAATAGAGGTATTAACGCTCTTCCCCCCCCCCCCCCCCCTTCTAGACCTCATTTAAGACCACTTGGGACCATAAATGAGTCATTCTCATTTTGTGTGTCTTCATTGGGTGCTCTTGCCCATAATAGTAACTTTCGACCTCGGAGTCGTAAAAGTAGCACACTTTTCTTTTCGATCCATCTGATCCGGACCGTAATGAATTCCCACTAGTATCCATTAGTGCCACTCTACATAGCCAAAGTAAAATAGTAAAGCCTTAATTACTCGATAGAAGGTAAAGAAAACAAGTAAAAAAACATGTTTTCTTGAAAAGGTTTAGCAAAAACCTCAATTCTCAAGGACAAAAGGTTTCATATACCCAACCAGTCAAGAGTGAAGAATCTCTAAAATCAAGTGAAATGAGTGAAAAGAACACATGTATACATTGTAGCTTAATGTCAATTGTCAAAAAATACAAAAGGGTAATTTCATATATGAACCAACAAACGCTTACCTAACTTAATTAATCAACGCCAAATTCCTATTCTAAAAAGTCTACTCAAAAACTTCTTAAATTAAGAAGGGGGATGGGAATTTGTAAACATAACATTGATTAATCAAACATAGATTAACAAATCAAAAGCTAGAGAAACAAAAATGTCAAATCAAAAGCTTCAATTCATTGGCATGTTCACAACTTCAGCAGTACACCCCAAAAAATATACCAACGAAGCAGGAAATAATTACCCATTGACCATTTAACATTAAAAAATAAAGTAATTAAAAATAAAGTGAAAGAATTAAAAAAAAATTCAAAGATACTGAAACTAGGTAATTCTCAAAGAACTAAATTACATCTAGATATGATTGAAACTTGTGCATGTGGTGATCAACTCTTGCCATCACAGGAAATCACATAAAAAATTATGACTTTAATTTCAATTCAACGAAAAAACAAAAGATTAAATTAGAGGATAGTTTAATTTTAATGTTATTACTATGAATTGAATTGGGTTACTCCCAAAAGATCTGTTTTTTCTTCTTTGCATGAGCTTAAATGCTGAACTGTGAAAGAGAGAGAGAGAGAGAAAGAGTAGTAGAAGCGGTACCTGAAATTGAGTGTTGCGACCACTGCAAATTGATGTGTGACAGGGCTTAATAGAATTTATTGAGTGATTTATGAGTGTTCTTGTGTGGTAACTATAACTATAATTCTGAGTTGGTCGCTGATTCAAAATTTGGTGGTGGTTGCCAACTTTTGTTTTCTTTTTATTAATTCATTTTCTCATTTTCCACCCTTTTCTGGCTCTATCTTTTTCTCTTTTTTGTTCTACTATTCTTCCCTATCAATTTTAAATGTAACTTGAGTCATGTACGTAGAGGCTAAAGTCATAATATCAGCAAACGTTCGCAGCTGTTATCGACTAAGAGCATTCCCAAAATGTCTATATATTCGAATAAAATTGATATAATGTAATCAGTGTTTGGATAATCAATCTTTAACAGTTCCACGTTAAATCTCCCAAGCCAACTTCCCAATGATTCCCCTTCTTGTTGTATAATTGTTCCCAAGTAACTCATCGGGAGTTTTTGTCGCTTTTGGCTTGCAAATTGTTGTGTTAGTTTATTGCAGAGCTCTCGGAAGCTGAATATTAGTTAGGGGGTTGTTTTCCGAACCAATCTAATGCCAAGCCTTCGAAAGTACTAACCATCAATTTCGCCATGTATTCCGCGGAATTAGCATACATATTCATTATATTTGAGAAACTGAATATGTAGTCATTTGGATCACTGGTACCGTCATAACGAGGTAGTCGGCCTGGTAACTGTCCCAAATCTTGGGCTTTCTTGATTTCTCTGCAGAACAGAGAGCACGCTGCAATGCTTTCTTGAACTTCTCTCGTCCTAGGCCATGGTTGTTGGGCAATCAGTAGTCTTTGTTCTACTCGTTCCTGCACCATCATTTGGGTTGCAAAGTGTCCATTCATTGTGTTTCGGGGGTGCAAGTTGTTAATTTGTTCTTAATTAGGGAGTGTTAAGTGCTAATTTTATTTTGAGGGAGCAAAGTGCTAAAGATTTACAATAAAATTACCTAGTTTTCCCTTGAGTTTTTGCTTGAAAATAAAAAAAGGTGGAAAGTGCTGTATTTTTCATATTTCGAGGGTGTAAAGTGTTAAATCTAAGTTTCAGGGGTGCAAAGTGCCTATTTCCCATATTTCGGAGATGCAAAGTGCAAAAAACCACAATAATGTTCAATATGTATTTCTATAATTTGAAAAATACCACTTTATTCCGATTTCTTCGATTCTGGGGTGCAGACCCTTTGGTTTGACACATGTATTATCTTTTTATTACATTTTCTTTTTCTTTTTCTCCTCTCTCAGCTCCAGAAACACACGTGATTTGATCAGTCTCAACCGTGGTTTGTTCAAATAAGTGGAGAAATTTTTCAGTCGAGCGGGATAATGAAATTCCAATTTTGAAAATTTTGAAACTCAAATTGGTTCTTTGACTTTTTGTTATTCTTGTTTGTAGACAACTTTTAAACCAAAAAAATGGAGCATCTTCACTCTCCATTCTCCACTACTTTTCTCTGTTTTCTTCTCCTTTTCATCCACCATTTTTTCCCCTACTATTGACGGGTTTTTTCCTTATAATTGACAATGCAGGGTTCCCACTCAAGTTATTGGCAATTTCAGCTTTGGGTTTTTGCAATGGGTAGATATCTCAAAGTTTGCATACTAGAAAACCAAGCTAATATCGGAAAATTCTTGCCTAGACCCTGTTGGATGAAGATGAAGATTATTGAACAAGGAATTTAGAAGTTAAAGGGAGGTTTTGATGATTTCCAAAACATCATAATCAGCTAAGTAAGGAACACTTAGTAAAATCCCTTAGAAGAATTTTGATCAACTTTAAAGACAAATCAGTCAAGTCAAAATTCAGTTTGGTCCAGAAGGCTATTGATCTGCTGAAGGAAGAAATCAGTTTGGTGAAAATCAGTCGACTCAAATCAGATTTGTTCAAGTTTGGGATCAGCTCAGTTCATCATCAGACTAGTGATTCTTATCAGCCAAGTGAAGATGATCAGGAAGTCTCTCCAACGGTAATAAATGTACTTGGAGTAATAAATGCTGAAGACTGAGGGTATTAATGGCAAATGATTGAACAAAAACCTCGTATCAGCTTGGTGCATTTAATGCTTCTGACAAAAAGTACTGTTGACAGTATTGTAGCAGTACAGAGAGCCGTTCGCAGAAATTAAGGACCAGTACTCGAGGAATTTGAATCATGTCTTTCTTCAACGGACATTTTTCAAAACTGGAGCATAAATAGTTCGCGAGCTTGAGAGAGAAGACAACAACACAACTCTGAGAAAATTTTCGAAGCAAAATCTCTCTAAGTCTCAAGAACAGCTCACTCACCTGGCGAAGTCATTTGTTGACAGAACCAAGTTGAAGTTCAAGATAAATCATTTTTTTCTGAGTGAAAAACTGTAAAAGGAGTGTTGTGAGAAGTGTAGATCCATCTTAGTGAGTGATCTAACTTCAGAGGATAGGTCTTCTTTGTGATTTCCTATTGTAAGCTTACGGCCTTTTCATTTGTTGCTTTGGCGTAAATAGAGTATATTGTAAACTGTGTGTTTATAGTATAACCCAAGATCTAAGTGACTTGGAAGAGTGGACTAAAGGATTTTTATCCATATAACCACTATAAAAATTCTTTGTGTTTTACTTTGCATTATTTTCTTGCATATCTTCAAATTGCATAAAACACTTTAGAAAACTGTTGGAAGATTTCAAAAAGGAGTTTGTTAAAACTGAGGATAAAATCTTTCAAAGACTAAGTTTACTTGTGAAAACACTTAAAAATATCCGCTGCAAGTATTCTATTTTTAAAGTTGAGTTTTGCTGAAATCATCTAAGTAAGAGAAGTGGTCAACTGTGCTGCTCAAGATTCGTTCACGATCATCTTAGTCAGCTTACTGATCCATATCAGCTTAGTCTGCTGACAGACGACTGAAAAGTTTTAAAGTCTAAAAATTTTCAGAGGTCTATTCCAACAGACCCGGTCTTTCATAGACCATACACAAAATCTTGCAAATATGTTTACTGGATGCACTGATTTTGTTCATGGTCTATGAAAGACCTGGTCTAAATTATTCTTGTACATAGTAGATTGTTCTAGATTAGCCAACATACTTCCACACAAGTCTTGTATATGGTAGGAGATTCTAACTAGTCCACACATGTGTAGAAGGTTGTACATAACTCCACATTTTGGTAAATAGGTGTAAAAGGGTCGAGGGAGTAAATCTCAACCATTGGATCAAGTTAATCTCCACCATCCATTTGAGGAGGTGGAACTAAAAATAGGGGCATCTTGATAATTTGTAACCATTCAAGTTTCAAGCAATAAAAGCATACTTAAAGTTCTCTCAAAGCTTTCTCACTTACTTCCACTTTCACTCACTTTATCCTTCAAGAAGTAAGCTGACGTAGCCAATTCCGCAAGGGGCGGTAAAAGAGCTCAAAGGGCGACGAGGCTAGGTGCCGCACGACACTTGAAAGAACAAGTTCGTGACAACGCGCCCCTCTTGTTCTCCAAAATCAACTCGCAGGCTGTAGCACGTTCCCGCTCGGAAGCCAGCCCGCCCGCCCCGCACCCCTGCACCGTTGGAGACGACTCCGCCCGGCCATCTCCATTGGAGATGGCTAAGGGGGGAAAATGGAGGTATACATTGTATCAAAATCTGTTAGTTACATGATCTGGAAAACATTCAATGAAAATCTTGATGAAAAGAATCCTAAATTTGTGATGGAACATGATAGAACAAAGGGAAGAAAAAGGAAAACGCAGAGAAAAAATAAAAAAGTGTGTTATAAACTGGAGTGGTCGAATTCACAAATAGTTGGTGTGCAGTATTTATACAGGAAAAGATATAAGGAAACTCTTAAATTAAAATATACTACCCAACATTAAAAATACTGTAAAAGTATACTAATTGTTATGAACAAATCTAATTTTAAAGCAGTAGAAACTACAATCTTGCATACTTCCCTTCAATCTTATGATAACATTTAATGATGATTTTTAGTGTAATTCAAAGTAGTAAAAATTAATTACCAGATCCAAATGTAGACACGGTTCACTGGAAGCACATCGATTTGGCGACGTTTCAACAACTTAGTATTCCGTCGAGTTGCAGGAATTCCTACGGGCCGTAACTTTAGGGTAAGAATGGAATAGGTAAAATGGTGTTTAGATCTAAATGGCAGCGGCCATAACTTGCCAGATCCAAATGCAGACACGGTTCACTGGAAGCACATCGATTTGGCGACGATTCAACAACTTAGTATTCCGTCGAGTTGCAGGAATTCCTACGGGCCATAACTTTAGGGTAAGAATGGAATGGGTAAAATGGTGTTTAGATCTAAATGGCAGCGGCGATGACTTGCGGTGGGGAAGAGTCGGAAGCAGCAAAATTATTAATTGCGGAGAAACCGCAATAATGGTAGGGACTAATGAAATGAGAAAGTGAAAATATCTCTCTCTATATTTGACGGCCAAACCTTTTTTTTAACCAGAATTAGTATTTTTTTTCCTTTGTCAGAACCAAGGTTGGGTAAGAAATGAGGTAAAAAAAATTTAAGGACACATGTCAATATCTAATTGAGGGAGAGAAAAGTAAAATTAAAAAACTGTACAAATGTTGCAATGGACAAGTGTTGAGTAAAGAGGGGTGCAGATCAGTGGTCTGGACCTCAGCATCCAAGAAATCATTTATTCCACCTATAAAAATTTAAAGAAATAAGTTACCTTCTTTAGCTAGAGAGTGTAAATTACTTGTCAAAATTCAAATTAGCAATGAAAAGTGTGGTTATAACATAAGGCTAAATTATTATATTTATCATAATAAATAATTGTAAATTATCACATTTACCATAACACAAGGAAATTAACTATCACATTATTATAACATAATGGTAAAGAGCTACATCTAAAAATATCAGAGACAGTGTGTAATTTTTATAAAATTACAAGAAAAAAAGTACTTTTTTTTTCAAATCACATAAAATAAGTTGAACATTAAGAATATCTCATTCTCCTTTTAGTCATGTATTTGACAATGCAACCCAATTTTAATTGAGATCAAAGAATATATGGGCGATGTTAATATAATGGGCTTATACCCGTCCTAAATCTTTTTATAGAATGATGACAATCAGTTTAATTTTGTTTGACCCAATTATTTTAAAGAGGCTTCATAAATACAAAGTATCTATAATTTTGATAACGTGAAGTTTTAAAACGGTGTTATATTTTTATGCTTATATTTTAATATTATCAACAATAACTCAAATAAATGTGGTTCGATTTAATTTGTAACATATATTTTAAATTGACGATCTTGTAATCATAATGAAACAAATATTAGTTAATAAATTGTGCTCAATTATAAGTGTAATTTGAAAATATATTGTTACCAATTAAGTATTCATTCACATTACTATATATTGACTAAAGAATATTTATTTATATGAAAATAATATTAAGCCTTATTGGCGGTAATAAATATATTCCGATCGTTTTAATCGCAGTTCATTGAGGGCTATATAATCGATACTCTAATTCTTATTATATCATAGATGTGAAATATTAAGAGTGAATCGCATTTTTGGATACAGGTATCCCTCTTACATTTCGTAGCAGATTCGTCCCTCATATCACTGTAGTGTAACACATTCGTACACTAATTTTCGCCCATTTTAGAATGTATTTTGAAATTTAAGAGGAGCGAATGTGTTATACTACATTGACAAGAGAGACGAATCTACTACAAAAAATTTAAGGACGAATGTGTTACACAACATTGATAAGAGGGATGAATGTGATATACTAAATTGATAAGCGGAACGCATTTGCTACGAAAAATTTAAGAGGAACAAAAGTGATAAAGTCATGTCATAAGGGGACTAAAAGTGAGATTCACTCAAATATTAAACTATTATTTTATCAAAAAATAATAATATATTAAACTATTATTTGAAATATTTTTAATAGATTATAAATTCTACTCTCTCCCATATTTTTTTCTCTCTTGTTACGATCAACTAGTCCACTTAAAATAATAGTATCCGAAATTATTATACAAAATAATAATTTATGAAGGCTTCCCTTATTAAACTCTCCATTCTCCATAGCTTGAGCGCATCTCAAGCTGAATTGCGAGTCCTGGAAAAATTCAAATTTGTATAAGAGGCAAATTAATGATGCTAACATGGAGTTACATCATAAAGTACACAAGCTTGATGCCTTCTAGAACAATAAGACAGTAAAAACCAAACCTTTCATGTTCACATAAATCACCAAAAGAAAAGGAAGAAAAGGTAAAAGCCAAATTTCGTCAGAATCAAGAAATGAGAACATTGAGAGAGAGAGAAAGAAGAATGAAGTTATTGAAGATAAAGAGAACATTTAATTTCCCTCTTCATTTTTTAGCATATAGTACTCACAGAAATTTTTACTGAGTTTAATAGAGGCCAAGCATTCTTAGTTCAGTCACTTGGCTGGGATCAAGTTCAGGCACATCCTTGTTGGCTTCTCGGTCTTCCACTACATACTCCTGTTAATACAGAACACATGGAACTTTAACAATGAATAATCGACTCATTTAGTGGAAAAACAGGGAACTACATGTAAAACCATTATTTAATCAACTAAAATAATACTCTCAATATGTGGCTATGTTTGCTTCATGGATTTTGGTGAGTAAAACGCCGAGGAAAATATTTTCTTTTGTATCAAAGGATGATTGAGCTTCATTTCTTGTTCATTTGCATTTTACTTATCATTTTACTCGCTGAAATCCATGAACCAAACATAGCCACATTAAGTATCTCATGAGTTATAATACACACATGTGCCATCTTTCAAAAATATAACAAAGTTGATCCATCAAACCATTAGTCAACTATGAATTACTAACTTTTGTAAGTTCTTGCTTGGCAAGAACATGGTAGTGGCGTTCATTGATCTTCTGTCCACATATAATTGCTATGAAGAAGCCATATAGCAAACCCACCAACACAATTGCCAAAACTGCAAAACATCGAAGATGGAAAGATCGGGATGTCTGACAATATTGATAATTAAAAATGTGTGAACAGATAAACATTTTGTTGGACTTATTATAGATACTTATGGCCTCGACAAATTCATGGATAATGAATTAGAAGTCTTCACTGAATTACAAGGCTAATATGAGTCATGCAGCATGATTGTTAGTGACCCGATTTAGTGTCGTAAACCCTTTTAGATCGAGGCTTTTTAGCATGAAATGAAGTTAATTTCGAGAGGAGAACCCAATTTACACATGATCAGCCTTTCCATTCTCATCCCGGTGGATAAGTTAGTTAATAAAATCATAATAGAAGTTTGAGTATGAAAGGATTAGGCTGAGGTAAACAATGGCTTAGAGCCAAAAAGAAAAGACGAGTTCATGACATTGAAATATAGAATCATGACCTCATAAACGAATGTGGAAAAACAAGACAGGGAAAAGAAGAAATAATGAAAACCCAATTTCTAACCAAAATTTTCTAAATCTTTCTGCAATTCAACTTTCTCACTCTACTCTCAACTTTTGTTTCTTTCTCGCGTCTGCTTCCCTTTAGAGGCTCCAGTTACTTATTCCTATCCTTCTCTATAGTCGAGCTTTTCCAACTCATAATTTTAATTTTAAGAGGCTACAACATCAAACAATTCAAGGTAGTCAGGTTGGTCATTACTATACGAAGCAAGCCATATGGACATCACCCATCTCTTTTATGCTGCGCATTAAAGGGACAGTTGAAATTGATAAATAACAATCTTCTGCTAAAACAAGTTTATATATTGAATAATAGATATAGCATATAGTTTTGTGAAACCTATAAGGGTGTATTTACCTGCCATAGTATAAAATCCATATGGATGTTCTTCATAACCAAACATCTCCCTAAGTTCTTCTCCGTAGAATTTGTACACCAGCACACCTAGAAATGCAACAATCTGAGGAAAATTTCAGTAGAAAACTTGTAAAAAGACAAAAAAAAATTATGGCCATACGAAAGCTCTTCCTATGAATAGCACAAGCAACAAGAGTAATTTCTGAAAAGCTTCATAGCAGTTCAGAATCACGACACATACAAAAATAGGAACTTCAAATTAAGATAAATCTCGAAAAGTAACTTCCATCTTCTATCATAAAATGTCCACCTTTTGCTTTTTGATAAACTGAAGATTTTTCAAAAGAACTAAGTTTCTGTTAACATTATAACATGCATGAAAAAGGAAAAAGACGGCAACAGATGCAGTTGCAAAAGTAGCTTCATGAGTGAAGGTTTAATTATGTAATTAGTTGATTTGAACTCTGAAAACCTGACCAACTCTCTCAGAAACATGTTTTAAGGACTGGTATCTTAAATATCTGTTTAGCCCACAGCATGATCAATTTAACTATCACCGCATCTACACAATAAGTACATCAAGCAAGGTGGTATACACAGTTCAACAGATTGCTTATTTGAACAAACCAAACAGGAAAATTATTACAGTATTCAAAACCAGGAACATTCAAATTGGATGATGAAATAGTTTGTTTCTTTGTTTCCTGAACTTAATAGAGTCAATCCATCACGTTTAAATCCACCAGAAGCAATTAGATACTTGCAGTTGATAATTTACTGGAAATAGTAATCACTGAGGGGAGTTGATGTATTGACAACAGCTCAAGCTATAGGCTTGATGCTACATTATTCAATATCAGAACAAACTTGCACTTATACAAAAGGACATGGATATTGAACACAATTAATCAGGAGAGAACAACAGCAGACATAACTACTAAGAAGAATAACTATGTAACATGATCGACATCATTATAAAAACATGTAGAATTGATCACTAAGCATAACAATATAAATATTCAGATGAAAACTCTGCAGAAAGAAGCATTCCATACCAGCTGAACAATAACAAAAATGACTGCATGGTCCCTCGCAACAAGAAATTGAAATTTTAACCTCATCCACCACCGATCAGGAGGGACATTTGCACGCATTATAAACTTTGCCCTGCATTCTGTACAGTGAGCAAAAGCAAAGCCCTCCTGATTTGTTGAAGGCAGATAATACATATAAGAAATAAATTAAAAATGCTTCAGCCAAGAATAAATGTATGATCCGCTGGCACAGTCCTGACACTCAATGTTATGGGACAGAGACAAGCTAAAAATTTGAGAAATGGTCTAAAAATGCAATATACCTTTGTTGACCTCCAATTATCAAGACATGACCTGTGAACATACTTTTGGGTGCCTTTACAATGGCATGGAGCAATTAAATCTTCACCTGAACATAATGACAGAAGACTTAATACAACAAGACCACATCCTATTTTGAAGAAAAAAGGTACTAAATAATGATATTTCACTCATCAAAAACTTGTGTTACATCAGAATATTTATCATATGCTTTACACTGGAATAAATAAAGGAGCATTACCGTTTCGCAAGATTGGTATTATATCAGAGTCACTAAATACAGAACAAATGCAAATAACTGATAAAAAGACCTTCATTGTCAAGGCATATGCGACATTGTGGCTGGTCTGCACGTACTAGAGCAACATCCTCATCAATATCAGCGCCTGATGGATCATCATATGTTATAGAAGAATCCACACCCACAGTTATTTCAATTGAGCATGAAGGTTCTTCTGATCTCTCCTCTATACTAGGCTGAGATAAAATGGGCTCTCTTTCTGAACTGTCCTCAATCCGAGTATCATGTGTTACTAATTGCATTGCTGAGGACCTTGTGGAAGGTTAGAAGGAATAAATCATAACAATAATAGCTATTGCTACAGACCATATCAACAGAGGGCTTCCTGCAGGGATGGAGTGAATAAACTCAGAAAATCAGACTAGAGAGTTCCATACGACATCACATGCAGTGAAATAATTTGAAAGTTTTACAGCTCAGATCATGAAGAATAACTTCCACCTTTTCTACAAGTTATATTTTATCCAAATACAAGTTGTCATGACATGTGAAATTTTAATTTAAACTTTAGCTTTGATCTAGAGATAGCTAGCAATTTACATATGTAGCAATAGGAGCCAAGTTCGACACTTGATCTGCGATCATCTTGGTTTGTGTTCTAAGTTCATACATAGTCATTGAACAAGCTGTATTAATTTCAAGTCATCCAAAAGCACTTCCCAATAATGAGAATGCCTGTAACATAGAAGCAGTGTAAACTCTTCTACTATGTGTAATTACCATGACTGATTTATAGAATATCACGACACTTATGATACTAATCCGCTCTAGCGTCTACGACACCCCTTCTTCAGAACCTCCACTTCTTATCATTGGAGTTTTAGCAACAAATAATTCATAGGTCATTGTGAGAGTAACCTTTTATATTAACTAGTTTCTCGACTTATATGCTGCGACTCATTATGAATATGCTTCATCTAGAATAATTGCAGAAGGACCACTCATTCACTTTTGATTCTCCATTTTTAGTTTCTTTTTCTTCAGAATGTTGAGATTCTTACTTATATCCTCTCAATATAAAATGAAGATACAATGTCACATGTCAAAAGTCAAATACATAACAAAGATCGACATTCCAGCTAAATATAACACCGTTATTGCATTTTAGTGTAGCCTTAACTCATTCTTTGGCATGAAGAAATGCGATATGGACCACATAGCATACTCATACAAGACAATTGTGCACCCATGTGTACCAATAGTAGTATAAAGTGGGATCTGTACCCAACCTAAAATCGTTTCATGGTTCCAACAAAAATGGCCAATGTAGGTCTGCCACAAGAGCATCAGTCTTCAGCAGGACAATTCTATTAATTAAAGATATGACAGTAAAGAACTAGAACAAGAAGTATATGTTGCTGTCCAATTGTGATGCAGAATCAAACATTAGCTTTGAAAGCTACAAGGGCATGATAATCAAACTTCCAATCCCTAATCAGTGATTGGAACACTCACACACTAGATCATGTTAAATCTATTAAATCAATATCAAATATAGCCACCGCGAAAAACTAACAAGGTCAATTGGCAAAACTGTACTTCAAAATTATTAGAAACTGAATATAATAAAGACGAATTGTGAATCAAAGACTTAACGCAGAAGCAAAATTAAATGATTGGTGAAGCTCAATCAGACTTACCTGAAGAAATCATCAGCGTCTGCGACTCACTGTGAGCAATAAGAACATTATGATTTGCAAAATTATGATAGAGATGTTGATTTAGGGTTTCTGAATCGAGGATAAATTGGGAGGTGAATGGAAAGAGAGATTGTGAAGAAAGAAATGTCCATCGTCCATCCCCATGTAGATGCATACCGGCAAAAAACTGTGATTTGACGTTGACATTTTTACTATGCCATTACTGATTTTTAACTAGGGTGTTAAGTTGTCCTTTTTTCTTTTTAATGGGTGGATAGTGAAATTTTGGCTACACAGTCAAATATGGAAAAGCCAGAATCTAGCTTTCTTAAATTATTAGGGGCTGTTGATAGATATGTATCCTGTAATTGTAGGATTTTGGTACTTTGTATCCTGACTTAAAATTTTTGGCAGTTTGTAATTGAAAATATAATTCAGTTGGCATTTTGCACCCTAGTGAGTATTTTGAGGAAATAATTCGTTGATTGAAGGGTATAATAAATATTTTTGAATATTTTTGGCATTTTGCACCTTAACACTATAGATTTTTACAATTTGCACCCTAAAGTATATAATGTTGGTATTTTGCACCCAATATATATAATTTTTGGTATTTTCAACCCTGACTAAATATGATAATCTAATAATGTATATAACATGCGATATATTAATATGTTAGATAGTAAACGTATATCTTAGATATAAAATAAATAATCTAGAGGATACTTGAAAACAAAATGAAGACATGTCTTTTTTTAAATTTTAATTTACTGAGAGAAAATGTTAAAAAATAGTTATTACAAATTAAAATAAATTAAAAATAACATGTTTATGATTGTTGTGCATCGAAATGACTATTTTATCTCTACATTGCCGACATTCATGAGTTTTTTTAAGGAAAACACATTGGGGTGCAAAATATCATACAATTTATATATTTAGGGTGCAGAGTGCAGAGTGCCAAAAAATTTAAATCGGGATAAAAAGCGCCAATATTTTATCATTTTAGGGGGTAGAATGCTAACATTCTATATTTTAAGGGTGCTAAATCTATATTGCAAGGGTACAAAGTGCAAAAAAATTAACAAAATGACTAATCTACCCTTCTATCAATGAATTTTCTAACCAAAACACAAATTAGGGTAAAAAATAACAAATAAATTATATTTCCAGGGTCAAAGTGCCAAAAGTTTTAAGACAAGGCACAAAGTGCCAAAATCCTATAATTCCAGGGTGCAAAATGTCAAAAACCCAATTATTAGACAAATTTAAAATATCAAAATTAAATTAATAATATTATTTTTTATTTAAAAACATAAATTTATTAAACTATACACAAAAATTATTTAAAAAAACAAAAATAGGAGAGCAGGTAGTTGCACGCGCCCGTGCATCGAGTGAGTCCACCCAGGAGAAAGGGGCACAAGCTTCCCCTCCCTCTACAATTAAAGAACATTGTCCTTCCCCTCCCACTTCCGCTCCCCTTCCCCCTCTCCTGATTATTGAATATATGTTAAGGATTGTCGACGGTGAGACCTTAACCTGTTGATTAAAGATGAGGCTCCATAACCTAGAGATTATGAGTTCAACTACCATGAATGTGGATATTTTCTCTAGTGTAATACTAATATATGTTATTTGTTTATTTTTGTACTTTGTTACCATTATAATATGTTCTATATATTGATTGATGTAATGATAATTGATGTAAACTATGTATTCACCATCTAAAAAAAAAGGACTGTCAATTGAGTCAGGCATTCCCCAAGCTCGATGCCTCCCCTTATTATATTTGACTTGTAAGTTGGATTTTGAGTTTGAGCAATTATATTAAATTCGATCAAATTATGAGTCAAACTTGAGTCTAATAATGCGCACCTAGAATATATAATTATTTGAAATACTACTATTAATAAATGCTATTAAAGTTTTAATGTACTCCTTACTATATTGAAATTTTAAAAATATTAAGAATGACACGTTGCTCATATATATAGCAATTATAACTTTGTAATTTTGTAAACCGACTAGTTTCGTATATATATGTATTTTAACTAAAGTATTTGTAGGCCAAAGGAAAAAATAATTAAAACAAATAATAAAATAAGTTGAAAGTTTTGGGACTTTACAAATATCATCTGATTATTGGCACTTTGCACCATTATAGGGATTTGACACTTTTTATCCTAATTTTAAAGATTTGACATTTGAGTACCTTGGAAATATATTTTATTTGACACTTTGTACCCTAGTGTGTTTTTTTGTGAAAATATTCATTGATGGAAGGGTAGAAGAGTCATTGTCAAATATATTTTGCACTTTGTACCCTGAAAATATATATTTTGACACTTTGCACCATAAAAATATAAAATATTGGCACTTTGCACTCTAATTTTTCTTTTTGTCATGTTCAACCTCGACTTAATATTTTTGGCACATTTTATATTTTAACTAAATTACTAGCTATTAGTGATTCGGTAAGAACTCTTTTGTCTTTTTTGTAATTTAATGAATTTATCATGCTAATAATAAATCATTTTAGATTTGTAGAGTATGTCATGTAGAAAAATTTAAGATCGATTACATGTGAGTCTTATAGAAACAATATCATACAACATAATAACATGTTAGATTTGTGAATGTGTTTTTTAGATATAATGTGAATAATGTAGAGGATAATTGAAAACAAGATGAAGACAATGTCTTTTTTTATTATTTAAATTTTACTATGAAAAAATATTAAAATAATTTATTAAAATGTAAAATAAATTAAAAATAACATGTTTATGGTCGTTGTGTATAGAAATGACCATTTTATCTCTCTAACAACGGCATTCATGAGTTTTTTTCAAAGGAAAACACATTAGGGTGCAAAATATCATACAAATTATATTTTTAGGGTGCAGAGTGCCAAAAAAATTAGATTGGGGTGAAAAGTGTCAAAATTTTATATTTTCAGAGTGCAAAATGCGAATACTCTATTAGGATGTAAAGTGCCAATATTTAATTATATATTCAGGGTGCAAAGTGCCAACATTAATATTATTAGGGTCCAAAGTGCCAAAAGAAATATTTTGAAAAGGATTCCACCCTTATAACAATCAACTTTCTCAGAAAAACACACAATAAGGTACAAAGAGCCAAATAAATTGTATTTTTGGATGTAAAGTGCCCAAAATTTTAAATCAGGATAAAGTGCCAAAATCTCATAATTCTAGGATGCAAAATTTCAAAAATCCAATAAGGTACAAAGGGCCAAATAAATTGTATTTTTTGGATGTAAAGTGCCCAAAATTTTAAATCAGGATATAAAGTGCCAAAATCTCATAATTCTAGGATGTAAAATTTTAAAAATCCAATATCATCTAATATTTTAGTTAATGGATTCCAAGTATGAACTTTTATATATTATTGTGCATTAATTATGATTAATCTATTTATATGCATAGTTTTTCATTTGCCAAGTAAAAAATGCTATTGTGAGCAAGTTCAATATGAGCCCTATGTAAATCCGAAGCAAAAAAAATTATATGAGCCGAATTTGAATAAATAGCCGTAAAACTCGATGATATATGAGTTCGAAGATATAGCCATTAAATTAGATAATATTTGAGTTTGAGTCACTTAAAGCTCGGCTCAGAATACCTTGATATATTTTGGTTTGAATTCTATATATAATTCTTATCAACTTCAAAATTGCACCATTAATTAAATGATTAAAAGAAAACTTTAAACTGGTGTTACAGCCCAAATCAAAATAAGTTATATACACCGGCCCAAGCCCATATAATTGGATTCCTTATTCTTTAAACTATAATGGGGTTTTGCCTAGGGTTTTATTCAAAAGCTGAAAACTCAAGACGATTCGTAAAATAGTTATCTGATTTTTAATGGACCCTTCCGATCTCAACACCCCTCAATTGCAGCAATTTCTGAGCGTACGTGATTTCTAATTTTTTGTTTGTAATTTAATCTTCAGTCCCTTCCATATAAACAGTTGCATATTAATATGATATTTATTAGTGTTAGGATATAGTCGTCTAGATTCAGGTTATTAAGAAGATGAATTTACTTTAATTTCATGTAGTATTCTATTTATGTAATTAATCAAGTTTGTCAAGAACCATTTGAGGTTCTTAGTATGAATGGATAATCGTCCCTAGAATTCCGTGTAAGCTATTGTTCCATGATTTTTTTTTTCTGTATGTTTTTATGTTATATTTAATATTATATTTTTTTTTCTGGTTTTTTTATCTGATTAATAATTTCAGATTCATGCCTTAAATTAGATAGTCTCTTATAAACCATTTATGGGTGAACACATGTTACTCTGTTTGAATTTCTGAAATTTAGTTATTAAAAGTTGGAATTTTAAGTTCAAACCTTTTTGCCAGAGTAAAAAATTGATAAAGCTCCGGAAATTTTGCTAGGTAAAGACTCATAAAATTCTTGAAAGTGTTTATAGTTATGGCTTACAAATTCTAAATATGTTAATTAGGGAACATTGTCCTTAGAAAACTAGAAATCGTGCCTCTTTTGCATAACAAAAATTACGCTATTGAGATTGCCTTTGGCATTTTGTTTTAGGTATATCTATAGAGACACTATTTTGTTTTAATACGAAGTATCTGTTTTCACCTCATGTTTTTCTATTTTCACTTTATAACTAGATACTGTTTGAGTTGATACTTTGACATATCCATCTTTCATTTGATTGTCGAATTATCAGAATGCCACTTATTAATATTGTAAAAGTCGTGAAAACCATATCATTCTACTTGAATATATAAGTGTGTACATTACCGAGCATAGACAATCAAAGTTTTCGTTTTAAAATATTGTGAAGCAAACCAATCAATTGAAATATTTAGATTCATTGCAAACATGGCTATTATTGTAGTGTTGCTGGATATATTGTTGCCAGAGAACGGTTACAAATAATGAAGAAACTAGTAGATTTAGATATGAAGCCACGTAAAATAAACCAAATTTGATACCTGAATATTCGGTTTGATAACCTGCTACTAATTCTTCTTCTGCTTCTGGTAAATCAAAAGGTAATCTCTCACACTCGGCTAGAGAAGAAATTAGAAAAACCATAAATTCTATAGGTTGACGCCACAAATTGCATCCCCAAAAACCATATTTTGACTGTGCTTCAACTATATCAATTGTACTTGAACTGTTAGATAATCCTAGTCGATGATAACATCACTGTTCCCGTCGCTATTACAGAACCGTACATGAGATTTTCATCTCATACTGCTCCTCATAGGTCACAAATAAATCAAGGACCTTTCAACATTCTTTATCTTGATGTGTTTGTAGGATCAATATCTCTCTGGTTTTTTATTTCGGGTAATGTTCAATTGTCCAATTCTCATATGTTGTTAACTAGTGAATGTTTGTCGCAAAGTACTAAACTGTTATACTCCATACTTCAGTGTTTCCACCTGTAGAATTCAATATTGACGATATGAAGGTTCAAATAAAATGAAATGGAGATATACTAGTTCAATGTTTCAAACATTTAATATTATTCTCTAATATACATTTCTGTTTCATAAATTTTTTTGGCCTGTTTTTAGAATCCCGAAATGCAAAACAACTCTTGCCTCGGTTTCTTTTATGTTATTTTTATTAATTTTTTGGCTTGCTAAGGACTGTTCTACTAACTTCATATTTTTCGATTCTGATCTTTACAGCAAGAAAAAGAAAAAGCTATGCATCATGAGATGATTGCTAAGCTTACATCTGTTTGTTGGGACAAATGTATCACTAGCACTCCTGGAAGTAAGTTCAGTTCAAGTGAATCGACATGTCTCTCCAACTGTCCTAGACGCTATCTTGATTTGAGTCTCATCATCATGAAAAAACTCCAGCAGCAATGATGTTCGACCAGTATTTCTTTGCAGTATAAACGAGTTTATGATCAATGGTGTAATACTACCTACTCGATTTTTCATTCCTAATGCTACTAAGTCTATATATCCATTAAGATTCATGATTATCACATGCTCTTATTTACATTCCCAAATTTTGAGTTTCGTTTGTATAACTCTTTGATGAATCAAAGAGATTAAATCTTAATGCTCATGCCGTTTTAGTCTCAAGTTTGGACATATTACTAGGAATACAGCATATGCATACCGATATGTATGTTTTGGCATGCTAGGTAATCTCCAGAATTGTGTTGCGAGATAGGCAAGTTGCTTTGTGTCCGTTTTAGGATGAGTTTGGTCCATTGATGGGAGCTATATAAGCACTTCTAGATTTATTGTGATTTTTAAAGTGTTACCCCCAATGTCATAATTACTTTTGGGATCTCTAGAAAAAAAAATCAGCTTATATCAGAATCTATTAAAATACTCACTTCCATTTTTATTTGTCGTTTTGGAGGATTGAATATGAATTAAGAAATGTCATATATAGTCATTTTTTTAAGAAAAAAATCCAAAAATATACTTTTTATCAAATAATCGTAGCATTAATTATGAGTATTAGTAAGAAGTGTAAAATTGGTAAAAGAACATTAATTTTACATTGAAGTCCTAAAACGCAAAATAATAGTAAACAATTTTTTTTGCTAAATCGACAAATAAGAGAAAAAGAACGGAGAGAGTATTATTTTTGTAAAAGTTACTATATAAAATCAATTATTCTATAATAATTTTTGTTATGATTTATTTTAGTAAAATTAATTCTTCTATAATTATTTCCGAATCTCTAGGTCAAACTCACCCTTAAAGACAAATATGTAGGTATGAAATTTGAAGATGAAACACGAAGACCTCTTCCCTTAATATGATGAAATCATGGAAGATAATCTTGTTTTTTATCGTATTGCATCGACCAAATGTGAAAATTGCATAACAAGATTAAACATGCTAATGAACATTGGTATTCTGATATTATTCACATATCGTAATTGGCTCATTTGGAAGTTTAAATTTGTATAAAGAAACTCAAAATTTACGTGAACTCGCCATTTCTGTTTTTTGTGATAGGGGCTTCTCAATTTTTGACTGATTTCTAATGGATGTTTAAAAAAAAAAAGGGAAATTTACCTAGACATCCCCTGGGTTTAGGCTTAATTACAGGAACTTACCCTACTGTTTGAAAAATTACCAAGACACCCTCTCTGGCAAAATAGTATTACAAGAACACCCCTTACGGCGTTAAATTTTGACGGCGGAGGATAACGTCATCATTTTTTTTAAATGTTTTTCCAATTTTGCCCTCGGTGTGTATTTGTAATATATGTTATTTACAGGGGGTGTATTTGTAATATTTGAAATTTGATTATTGTAGGCTGAAAGTTACTGTTGTATGTGTAATGTATTTCCATTTCAATATCAAAACACCCAATAAATACATAAATAACAATCCACCAAGCCAATAAATGATGAAAAAACACCCAACTATTTTTCAATGTAATGTTCCACTTTGCATTTGATCAAAATACATAAATACCTCGCCAGTAAATGATGAAAAATTCACTAAGTAAATCGAAAAAACACCAACAAAAGCACCAAATAACAAAGATAAAACCCAAATCTAGCAAATAACAATAAAAAAAAGCAGGAAAATGCAGCAAGAGAGCAAAAAACTCTTCGGCCCGAACTTTTTCTTCACGGCCCGAAACTGTTCTTCGCGGCCCGAGTTCACCAAACCCAAAATTGACTTGGGGAAACTGAAATTAACACTATCACGAAGAAAAGTCCTCAAAAATCCAGTAGAAATCAGTTCGCCAACACCCCCAATTCGGAGATCAAAGTGGGCGCATAAACCCTAAATGCCCAATTCGATCCAAATCTTCAATCCCACCTCCAATCGGGCAATTAATCCAAGGAAAGTGACGAAATAAACAGATAGAAGTGAAACACGAAGCAATTTTCCAGAATTAGAGGCTCAAATCCGCAAATTGCGATGAACCCTAGAATTTGGGGACGAACACAAATCACTCCCAATCGCAAAAACCAGCCCATAATCCAAAAAATTGCTCCAGTAGGAAGATGCGCGATGAAGAGGCGAGTCTAACACAACAAGAATTACTAAAATCCGTCCACAAACAAGGGAGAAATCACGATTTTTGTGAATGGGTAGTGAAAATGTGCGAATCCAGTTTTTTTTTATTTGGTTGTAAATATTGAAAACATGCAACTAAGGGCATTTAAGACATTTCACAATTTCCCTCAGCGTTGACTAACGGCCGTTAAGTCAAGGGGGTGTTTTTGTAATATTTCAAACAGTAAGATAATTTCTTGTAATTAGGCCTAAATCTAGGGGGTGTCTATGTAAATTTTCCAAAAAAAAAAAAAAAAAAAAAAAGACAAACGATAGGGACTTTCATTTCAGATTTAGGTGCTTCTAAAAAAATGAGAAATAAACTTAAATAAAGTCCGGGTACTTTGTATTATTCAAGAAGGCCACTACAAAATATCTAAGGTTGATGATGAATTAAAACTTAAAAGTAATCGTCAAGATCACACTCAACATGCACGATCTCAATATTAAATGAAGATCATACAAAAAATTATAGGGATGTAATCGAGCCGAGTAGTATCGAACGATAGATTGTTCAAGTTTGGTTTGATTTTTATTGAGCTTGAAATTTTGTGTTTGAGTTTGGTTTGATTTTCAATAGAGCCGAGCTCAAATAAGCTTTTATCGAACGAGCTCGAGCCGAGTATCGAGTAGCTTGATATTTTACATGTATTTTTTTAATTTTTAGCTTATCGAGTCGAGCTCGAGCCGAGCTTAAAAAATTATCGAATGAAAAAAGATGTTCAAACCTGTTTGATTAGTGTGACAAATCAAGCTCAAACAAGCTTTTATCTAACGAACTTGAGTCGAGTATCGAATAACTTAGTTTAATTTTCAGCCCTTGAAAAAGATATGTACTATCTAATAATTTGCATATTTTAACTAAGATGAGAAAGGACTCAGACCGCTAACTATTGTCATATGATTATAAGAGCGTAGAAAATCTTATCCCCCCAATTAAGTAGTCTATATTTAGCTTTTTACCTAGTACGTACTTAAAAAATATACGTATTATCTATACCTTTGTCTTTCGTGTTTCTATTTTTTGATAATTTATACTATCTTTACTTTCTAGAAAGACAGATGGCACATATAATTTATAAGGTTGATGTTCCACTTTAAGGTACATATGTTTCTCGGTACTGTAAAGGCTAACGATATTGGCAGAGCAAATATTATTTTTGTCAGAATAATTTTTTTATTATGACTAATGTACCCTTCGCTCTAATTAATGGTAACTTACTTATAGAAAATCACCTATCCAATAAAAAAATAACTTCTTTCTTCTCTTCGATCTATTCATAAACATCACTGTCTTCCTCAAGGCCAAATATAAATAAATTGTTTCTTTCCTTGTTGTTTTTATGAACAAAATAAGATCCCTCTAACTTCAACCATAATGATAAAATTTATATGAATCAATGAAAAATTTAAATTAAGAAATTTGCTTACGGTAATACCTTATATTATATGGATCTTATTTTCACAATTGAAGCAAAATGAAGAAGATGAAACATAGACCATGATACCATTGAGTGGTTAATGAGGTGGGAGCAGATTTCGACATTGTCATGGAAGAAGATGACTTGTTTTTAGTTACTATAATAATGAAGGATAAATTAGTCGTAATAAAAAAATTGCTCTGGTAGCAACAGTACGTGCTCTGTCAAATGCAAAGTAACCCAATTAAGACCGCACCTTGCAAAATTTGTAAAATTGATATTTAATAAAAAAAAATCCACATGTCGACATTTATTTCGATGTAAATTTTGCGTATCTACACAAATAATTGGAAATAGGATCATTACTATTTATTTCTTTGTATTTGGTTCTTCATCAATATTTAACATATTGATGAATTGTTTTTGTTTCATAAAACATTGTTAAATATAGATACAAGACATTTCTCTATGTTACACAAAACTTGCATTCATAAAACTATCATGTTAAATATTTTTGCATAAAATTTGTTGTACTATTAAATACTCAACACAAAAAGCCCTAATATTTATTGCATAGAATCATTTTAAGCTTCTAATTATTCAACATGAAACACTCAATCTGTATAGAATTTGAAGGCCAATTTTGTACATAATAGGTTCGTACAACTGTACAAGTATCATATAACACTTGAAAACTTGCATTCCACTCATTTTCGAAAATAAATTTTAAACATTAAATTAACTTGCATTTTCTCCAACATTATTGTTGAAGTTGAACGCAAAGATGCCACTCATTTCGGAAAATAAATTTTAAACAATATAGTCACATAATTAGTACATCATGAAACGCACAAATTTCAGCAACAAACCAATTATGCATATTAGAATAAATATTTAGAAACTACAAACACGATAACTAGGGGTGCACATGGTACGATTTTGCGGTATTTTTAACAAAATTTGTACCGTACCAATTAGTGCGGTTTTTAAAAACTCAAAACCAAACTAGAGTTTTATGAACTATACCAACTAACTCGCTTTTGTGCGGTTCCGGTAAGGTACGGTACGGTGTTTGCAGTTTTTTCAAATAATTTTTTTTCATGCATTTTTTCTTATATGGTCGATTACATGGTTGACAATTATACAAAAGTTAAAAATATAATATCTTACAAACTATTTTTTTACATTAAATAAAGCATTGGAAAATAAAATGTTCACAAATTTGACGCTAAAATTCGATCTAATTAAATGAAATTAATTGGTTAATTATTTGATCATTGTCTTTATTATGTGAAGAAACTTACTACTTGGTATTTGTTGTTTAGAATTTTTGCATTTTAAGTTTTCAACATATAATAAGTTTAATTTGTGCTAAATCTGAGCATATATTTTTTTTTAATTGAATGCGAGCAATGTAGTATTAATAAACTATGATGGACTATAATATAAATTATAAATAATAGAGTATTAAAAAATATTTGAGTTATAAATTTAAAAATTTAAATTTATAAAATTTAGTTGTACATATAAAAAAATGAATAATTAATTCATGTTTATTCTCAATTTTTGTACGGTACGGTTTTTTACGGTATGAGAAGTCTAAAACCATAACCATACCAAAATATTCGGTACGATTTTCATCTATACCAAGACCTTCGGTTTTGAGAAAAAAAACCTAACATTCGATACGATTCGGTACGGCACGGGACAGTTCGGTACGATTTTGAAAACCATGTGCACCCCTAACGAAAACTATAGTAGTAAATTAGTTTAATACTTAATTATATATTACCTCCGTCCCAATTTTTTTTCTCTTTGCTAAAATTGATTAGTCAAGTCAAATAAATTTAAAAAAATTTATAATAAATAATATAACTACATTATTTCAATAATAATTTGATAATATCATATAAACACACATATATTATTAAAAACACAGTAGATGTACAAAATTCAACTAAAAGTTTGACTCCGCACTGAAGCTAATACATAAAAAATTATGGGACAGATAGTATTTTTTAATAACAAATTAAGCATATCACAACGATTATTAGTTAATTAAAAACTAAAATACCGAACTATAGTATGTAGAATACCTATGTATTTTTTAGTTCGCAACCACAGAACCCAAAATCTGTAGTGGAGTATTCGTAAACGTAGATCAACATTATTTGTTATTATAAAAAGGGTACTTTTAAAGATTTAAATTATCAAAAATATTTGATCTTATTTCTAATTTTTTTAGATGAGTGCAATTATTTTAATATTTTCTTACAATCTAATTCTCTAGTAATGTGTATTAATGAGAAATGATTGTTCAATGATTTGAGGTTAATTCAATCGTCATGACTTGATGTCATGAAAAAACATGTAACAATACTTAGGATATCAAAAATGAAATTGGATTGTGATATTCTCATTACGTGTATGTTCTCTTGCGTACTCCTTTTTCAATTTGCTTCATATTTTTCTTATTTTAAATATTGTTTAGCACATGCTATAAAACCACATTATATATATATATATATATATATATATACTTCATAATTTACATTATAATCAGTCCTCTTAAATATTACCAATACATTAAAAATATTAGTTTTTACCAATAACTATTTAAAATATTTTTCTAGAGATAATTATATTAAAAATACATTAATATTCTTTTCAACTTAGTATCGTCCCCTTAATTTAAAATTCTTACTACGCCCCTGATCGTCCATCCAATCCCATATAATGGCAAAAACACCTAATTTTTTTTAACATCAAAATCAAACTCGAATCTTTTCTTTTTCACATTTTGTATATTTATAGTAAAACACCAATAGGGTGGTATTTATCCAAGTTTGGGTACATACATGAAATTTTGATTTGAAGTTTATAGTGCCACTTGTATCCATCCAGTGACCGGTAAGAGTCAAAAAGCTTGGTAGATAGAGCGCAATAGCAATTGCTAATGACGACAGCTTATTCCACAATCCGTATCTAATTATTATAATTAAATCATTACTAACACATGTCATCACTTGAACTCGACGATATGAAAATTATTGTGAGCATGAATCCAAATTTCGCTACGGTTTAATCGAAAATACTAGTTTCTCCGAAAAAGTTTTTAATATTTAACCAATTAAAACAAATCACGAAAACTAAGCTTTAATCCTTAATGGTGAGAGCTCATAGGCCGTCAATAAAATGATTAGGGTCATGATTGATTCGACAGAAGTTTAATATAGCACGCACTCTAAGACAAATAGGGTGTTGGAAATTTAGTTATAACCACTAGGGTGTAAATGAGCCGAGCAGTATCGAATAACACGTTGTTTAAGCTTGGTTTGAATTTTATTGAGCTTAAAATTTTGTGTTTGAGCTTGGTTTGATTTCTTAACGAACTGAGCTCAAACGAGCTTTTAGTGAACGAGCTCGAGCCGAGTATCGAGTAGCTTGGTATTTTATATGTGTTTTTTCAATTTTTAGCTTATCGAGTCGAGCTCGAGCTGAGCTTCAAAAGTTATCGAACGAGAAATCTTGTTCAAGCTTGTTTGATTTATTTGACGAACCGAGCTTAAACGAGCTTTTATAAAACGAGCTCGAGCCGAGTATCGAGTAGCTTGATTTGATTTTCAGCCCTAATAACCACACTCAACACTTGAAATACAGTTTTCCCCCTCAAAGTATCGGGGTGGTATTAAGTACCCCCTTAAAGTATCACATGTAACACTTACCCTCCTCTGTTATAGTTTTATAGTTTTTAATCAAAAAATACCCCCGCCCTTTTCATAAATAATAAATTTCTTTATTAATTATGAATTCATTCATCCACCAAACAATATTATGTTTCATTTTTTTCATTTATTTAGTTTCCTTCCTTTTTTTGAACTCAAATTTTTTCTTTATTTTCATCACATTTTTTTTTTCTAACCGAAGGAAACCAATGAAATGAAAAAATTGAAACAAAATATTGTTTGGTGGATAGATAAATTCAAAATTCATAAGTTTTTTTTTTTATTTTTTTTATAAAGAAATGTAGAAATTGAAATATAATATAGTTTGGTGTCAAACTTGAATATTACGAAAAAGAATTTGAAGGAGAATTATTCAAGATTTTGAATAATAATTCACAGAATGAGATAATATCACCAAATAAAAACTCAGAAAAATATAAATAAACAAATTTAGATAGAAATAAAAAAAATTGAAACAAGAATAATGAAAAAAAATGAGATGAAAATAAAGAAAAAATTTAAGACATAAAACCGAATGAAAAGACAAGAAATGAAGAAATTGAATATAATATAATTTGGTGGATGGATTGATGAATTCATAACTACTAAATATTTTTTTTTTGAAAAATTAATAGACAAATAATTTATTTGTTATAAAAGAGGCGCGCGGGGGTAATTTTGAAATAAAATGTTCAAACTATAACAGAGGGGGATAGTGTTACAATTGATACTTTAGGGGATATTTGATATCACCCCTATACTGTAAGGGGGGAACTGTATTTCACCCTAATAAGAACTATTGATTTGACAAAACTAAATTAAACTGTAACTTTTAAATAAGTCTG
Organism: Penstemon eatonii; assembly: GCA_038501285.1. Classification (NCBI taxonomy): domain Eukaryota; kingdom Viridiplantae; phylum Streptophyta; class Magnoliopsida; order Lamiales; family Plantaginaceae; genus Penstemon; species Penstemon eatonii. The sequence continues at coordinate 53,132,635 of CM076710.1, forward strand.
AATTTAATCAAGTTAATTATACTCGACTTGAGCTCGTTTGATAAAGTTCTTTTGAGCTTGGTTCGTCACACAAATCAAACAAGTTTAAACATCATTTATGTTCGATAGTTTTTGTAGCTCAGCTCCAGTTCGTTCGATAAAAGCTCGTTTGAGCTAGCTTCATTTAACATTCAAATCAAACTCAAAACTTTATGTTCGATAAAATTTACACCAAGCATCAACAATGTGTCGTTCGATACTGCTTGGCTCTATTACACCCTAATTTTAAGGACATTAATATAAAGACAATTAAATTAAAAAGGTTTTATTTTTGTAAAATTTTACCTAAAACTCCATGCTTAAAATAAATGGAACAAAAATGCTGGGTCAAAAGGAGTAACTAATAATTAATTCAAACATCGATGTATGGAATAGCTTAAGTGAAGAACCAAAGAAGAAATAATAATCAATTAACCAAATCTTTAATATTATCTCAAAATTAATTAACATCCTAAACCCTAAAAGATATCTAAAAAGAAATATCATTAATCAGAATATTCAGTGGCTACTCAAAATTTACATGATTTGAGTAGGTAAAATAACATCAAAGGTTTTATTTAGATATTATTTTAGTCCATAATTTTTTGTTCTTCAAATTCTATTTTTGTTATTTTTTGTTAAAAAAATACTATTTGGCCTCACATGTCTCAGAAAATCATTAATACCAGAAGCAAATCTAAGGCCCTATTCGAAAAACTTCTGGCCAAAATTTGATAAAAACAAAAATTCAATTTTCACACCAATTGAACAAAATTCATACTGTAGAATAAAGGGACATTTCAAAAATCATACTTCCGTCAATTTTTTTAATGGAATTGCCACATGGTCCGTTAAGTCATCTTGAGCGGGAAAAAAATCACGTGTGCGGCACGTGTGGTATGAAAAATGAAATTTGTCATGTTCTATGATATGAAAAATAAATTTTTGCCTATTACATTTTATTTAATTAGACATATATATATATTATATATTCATTCAATTCCTTTAATTAACCACTGAAACATTTGTTATCCAGTCTCACCGAGTAAAATTATTTGATTGAGAAATATTTTTCTACCTTTATTTTGAGTAGAAAAGTTAAGGATAGTTTGACTTGAACCAACCCAATTTGAAATCTGATATTTCACCTTCTATAATAGTACCAAATATACATTTCAAATGACTCAAATACTCACGTGTTACACTTTTAATATAATCCAACTTAAACATTGAATGATATTTGCTAGGATCAACTTTGACGAGTCCTAATCGTTTTGTTCCTGTGTACACCCATTTGCTAGCTATGAATGTTGATTGATTTTATTGATCAAAACTCGAATCTAATGTGAGACCTACACGTAAAATATAATACCTACTAAAGGCCGTATGTCCCTTTTGTTAATATACTTCACAATATTTGTTTAGGTTAAAATGTATGGTCAAGAACAAACAAATTAAAGTTGATTACAGTTAAAACTGAAAGTGAGGCAAAATTTCAATTTTCATACCATCGAATAAGCCAAAGTCCATTTTTCGTACCAATCGAACGAAAATCACACTTCAGTTTCAAGTCAACTTCGGACACGTGGCACTTCCGTTAAAAAACTGACCGAAGTGTGGCTTGGTATGATTTTCGTTCGATTGGTAATAAAAATGGACTTTGGCCTATTCTATGGTATGAAAATTGAATTTTTGCCTTTGATAAAACCCATGAAACTCAACATAAACATATTCACAAATTAGGAAATTGCATTTTTCATACGAAGCTTTTACCTACTTTAGACATTTGGTACAAAATCTTCAAAAAAGACACATTATATACCAATATTGATGAACTTTTTTCGCATTTTCTTTCTCCATCAATTTTTTTAGACCAAATTTTGTGTTCTTTATATGGCTAGAAAGCTCTTGATCAAAGCTTTTTGGTACAAGTTTTAGTTTACGAGACACAATAAATAATCTGCAGAAAATTAACAAATTTCGTGATATTAAAAAATTAAATCATTTATCATAATCTACAAAGAAATTTCAAGAATTGATATAGGGCACATAAGCATGCTATGATACAAATTTGGAGCTTAATTTTAAGCATACAAAAAATCACCATTAAAGCTCAAGCAAATGTAAATAAAGTCCTTTAATTTTGGTATTAAATGTGTCTCTTTCGAAGATTTGGTACCAAATGTCTAAAGTATGTAAAAATTTGGTATGAAAGGTGCAATTCCCTCATTTACAAACTCATACCCAAACTCTGGAAACCCTATAAAACATTGATTTGATACATACCACCTACTTTTTACCCTTCAAAACCCCAACATCCAAACTCAATCAAAATGTGGTATCAAAACTTTTTCATTACCACAAAATCCAACTTCCAAAATCAATTCAAATGAGATTTCAAAAGTTTCATCGAAACCATTCAAAATTAATTTTTTTCAAAATCAAAACCTGCGTAACCGAGCTTAAACTCTTCCAAATAGACCCTAAATACATTTTAATATTCTCATTACAAGAAATCAATTTATTTTCAACCTACTTTCATCATAATCATGCAATTTTTTTTATGATCTATTTTTTCTAAATGTAGAGTTGCATTTTTAGTCCCAAGTTTAAAAAATATCTTGCACTTTATTAGGTTCCGTACTTTAGCTTAGTAAATTGCCTTTTGATCTCTATAAATTTGTTCTTTTAGTCCCAGTTCTTTAGAATGTTTTACACTTTTGGTTGTACAAAATAGTTGTTCTATTTACCTTTTTTGTCTCATAGAACTGTCTCAGTTTTATAATTTTGATTCCTTAACATGTGATGGACCAATGTGAAAATTATTTTAAAATTGATATACAATTTTCTAAAATACGAGACTAAAAGTACGGATGAATCAGTCCCGGGGGACTGAAAATTAAATTTCTCCTTTTTTAACCCGAGCCAAAAAATATCCAAACGAGCCCTAATTTACTATATAAATTGTTAATTACAAACTTTTGATGCGTTGTCAAGTTAACTTGGAATACGTTGATATGGCCGAGAAGTGCAGTTTTAAATTTGATTTGTTTAATGAGTCAAGTGTTGAGCGTGGTTTGCTAGCTTGCAATAAATTAATTCACATTTCACCAATGTATTCATATATGCAGCAAAAGTGGACTCATTTCTCTCCTATATATATGCATGTCTCAACTCTACTATCTCCATCACATTTTCATTAAATAAATTAAATTAATTAGGGTGTTCTCTAGATCCCTGGTTTTTTAATTTCTATTTATTTTTCCTCTTTGCATACTAATTGTGAGGAAGAGAAGAAGAAATGGCATCTATTCACAATCCAATGATATTTACATTGGGCATCTTAGGTAATATATCTATGTTACAAGTTGTTAACTTAATTAACATAAACTATTATACAACATTTTCATAAGACATCTTAGGTAATATATATATATATATATATATATATATATATATATATATATATATATATATATATATGTTACAAGTTCTTCACTTAATTAACGTAATATACAACATTTTCATATGGTAATTTATACCTATCTAATAACTAGGTCGAAAATTATCTAGTCGTAAATAACATATTTCCATATGCAAAAATCAATTAATTTATACAAAATTAAGGATTAATTTCAAAAGTTTTAATTTTCAGGTAACATCATTTCTTTCACGGTATACCTTGCCCCAGCGTAAGTTATTTTTCGATACATGTCATTTATAATTTGATTTTAACATAACTTCTACATAATTAACTTAAATTGCAATAATGTACATATAACATGCAGGCCAACATTTTACAAGATATTCAAGAAAAAATCAACTCAAGGGTTTCAATGTGTTCCATATGTGGTTGCATTACTTAGCTCCATGATGTGGATATATTATGCTACACTTAAATCAAATGAAATCCTTCTCATCACTATCAACTCGATTGGCTGTTTCATAGAGGCCTTTTACATCGCCATTTACATTACTTATGCACCCAAAAAAGCTAGGGTAATAACTCAATTACTCAATTAATTAATGATTAGCTAAGCCCCCCCCCCTCCCCTTTTTCCCCATATTTCCTAGTTATTGTCAAATTTTTAAGTAGACAGGAGGATTAATTGTTATCAATTTCATGTTAACAGTTAGATTATCGCAAATTTTTTAGGTTAATAGGGGTTTTATTGTTTTCCTGGTGAGAGTATAATTGTCATTTTATCTTGAGAGCAATTTTTTGCTAATAAAAAATTAATACATATTTATTTTGTCAATAAAAATAATCTAATTGAGTTTTAATAATTAGGCAAAGAATAAATGGTGTTTTTACATTTCGCTCATCTTCTTTTATATTGCCAGCTTGCATGAAATTTATTTTTTTATTTTTTTTATTTTTCTTTTTGCAGATGCTAACTATTAAGCTACTTGTGCTTCTTAACTTTTGTGGAGTTGGGTTGATTCTTATTTTAACCCATATTTTGGTGAAAGGGTCGAAACGTGTTCAGATCGTTGGATGGATAACAGTATCATTGTCGGCTAGTGTGTTTATCGCACCTTTAAGCATCATGGTATGTTGTTAATGTTTTGTTTTTATATTTAATGTGTCTACTCGTCGTCTCTTAGTCACATATTCCAATCTTATTAATTTCATATTTAAAAGTTTCTTGTTTCAAGAATTTTCAACTAGAAAAAGCATTCAAATATTGAAAAGAAAATGGGAAATGCTAACATATTCAAACGCTAAATCTTGAAAGTAGAATTTTTCCTTTTTTTTGGTACTGTAAGAAAAGTGCTATCAATTTTTTTTATGAGATGGGTGCTATTAATTGTAAAACATATATATTTTTCTCTTAATTTTTATTAAAATAAAATAAAATAAAGATTCGAGATTATTATAGAAGCCATTCATTTTCTTGATTACTTTATTGTTTGTTGCTCTAGCAATATTGCCGAGCCATATAATTATGCTTTTTTTTAGGGTACAACTATATATTAATTAATCTTTTGAATAAATATTTGGGAATGCAGAAACATGTCATTTGCACGAAAAGCGTGGAATTCATGCCAATTTCACTATCATTTGCCTTGTTATTGAGTGCCGTGATTTGGTTTTTCTACGGATTACTACTCAAAGACATCTACATTGCGGTAATTCTCTTTTCTCCAAGATACTCTAAAATGTAAAAATATAAAGGCATAAAATTCATATTCGTTGCTCTATTCAAGAAAAGAATAAATAAAAAAAGCTATATATCGAGTGAAATACAAAAACATCTAATGTGTTATTTTAATTGGCAGAAAACTCTCTATATTATTTTTATTAACAAAAATTTATTTTGTTAACAAGTAAAAGATATTTATCCTCTTCGAGAGAGCTTTAAGTTTATTGGGGGAAAATGCAAGATACTCCTCTGTGTTATGCTGAACCTGCAAGAAACTACCCTGTGAAATTTTTATTGCGCTAAACTTCCTTGTGTTTTCAAAACCCTGCAAAAAACACCCAATTTATAAAAAATGGGTCATTTTGGATCGATATATATTGAAGAAATCATTTTTAAAACACTTCAAGTTGATCCCTACAACTTCACGTGATATACTTAAAAAATGATTTTTTGAAATATGTCGATCCAAATCGACTTATTTTTTACAAATTGGGTATTTTTTGCAGGGTTTTTGAAAACACACAAAAATTTCACAGAGTAGTTTCTTGCAGGTTTAGCATAATACAGAGGAGTATTTTGTATTTACTCTAGTGTACTAACACTAAATGATATTATTTTTCATCATTTGAGGGAAAGTAACAAAAATATACCTCTAGTTCTTATTTTCGTTTTCGTATGAAATGACAACACACAATTGGTCACTTAAGATAAAATTGACAATAACCCGGCCCTATGTAAGAAGTAAGAAGAATGGCAATTATCCCCCGTTAAAAAAAATATTAGCGACAACCTACAACTCACCAGCGGTCAACTCTTAATTTTCAAACTAGTGCAATAAGCTTATCAAATAGTTAAACACCAAGGAATTTCGCTAACAAAAATAACACATAAAATTTTCTATCGATTAGAAATTATACAAGAAGTGCTTTCGCATTTTACTCATTATATTTGTTTCCTCACTTTCTATCTTTCTTTAAACTTTGCTTATTAATCACAGGTTCCCAATATAGTAGGGCTGATTTTTGGAGTGGTGCAAATAATATTATACGTGACATATAGAGGCAGCAACAAAGAAGCAGAGAAGGAACTACCCACTACAGTACTTAAGACATTTGAGATATACCCAATTTGCCCTTTACCCATTCCAGATGATCAAAATGCCGAGATGAATATCATTATTAAAGAAGAAATTGTTATTGCCACAATTGAGCCCGAAGAAAAAATGAACACTTCCAATGGCAATTAATCAACTTGTTTTACTTAGGTTTATTTGCATTTTGTGAACGTGTAATGTTTAGAGGGGACTCTTTATGATTAATTAAGACTAAGTCCACGTACTTTCTTGAAATTTCCCACAATGTAACTTTATTATGGAATGTAAAATAAACCTCTAATTATTCGCACTTTTCTTTTTATTTAGGAAAAAATAACTTTAAGAAAAGTTGTAAATTAGACGAACAAAATTGTTCGTGGCAAGTGGGAAAATGTGAGAATCAAGAAAGTATGAGACAAGTGAAATGCAAAAACACCACGTAAGAAGTATGAGACTTTGACTTGGTTATCATCTGGTTAGTCCGATTTTTCTAGGGTGCAACCATCTCAGTTACGGTCGCATGTGCGGCCCGTCTCGTTCACCGTTAGATCTCCTTGAATTGATCTGAACCCTTGAATTGGTAACTTGGTTAAATTCCATTACTTTGCGGGTTTTTTGCACTTTGCACAAATAGTCATTTTGCACCCCCAAAACTTAGATTTAGCACATTGCACCCTCGAAATATGAAAAATACAGCACTTTGCACCCTCTTTTATTTTGAAGCAAAAACTCAAGGGCAAAATAGGAAATTCTATTGTAAATCTTTGGCACTTTGCCCTCCCCCCAAAATAAAATTAGCACTTAACTCCCTAATTAAGAATAAATTAACAACTTGCACCCCCGAAACACAATAAATGGACACTTTGCACCCCAAAATACAAAATTAACACTTAACACCCTCAAATTAAAAAAAAAAAAAACTCAAACTCCTCATTTTTTCCGGCAAAGTTGACCATTAAGGTGATATTTTTTAAAGCAAAATAGGTAATTATTTATGGGTCTTTGATATGTTGAAGTAGACAATGGGTCTTCGAGAGTAGGTTTTTTAGTTATTTATGGTTATATTGTTGAAAAGAAAGATGGAGAGAGAAATGAGTATTCGAGTATTTATAATTGTATTTTGCAAATATAAGGAAAAAATTGAATTACCTATTTTGCCTTAAATTTTTTTTCACTCCGATAGTCAACTTTGAAGAAAAAAATGAGGGGTTTGGGTTTTTCAAATTTGAGGGAGCTAAGTGTTAATTTTGTGTTTTGGGGTGCAAAGTAACAATTTTGTTGTGTTTCGGGGGTGGAAGTTGCTGATTTGTTCTTAATTAGAGGGTGTTAGGTGCTAATTATATTTTGGGGGTACAAAGTGCGAAATTCTTAAGTTTTGAGGTAGCAAAGTGCCAATACTATTGAATTTCCTATTATGCCCTTGAATTTTTGCTTGAAAATAAACGAGGGTGCAAAGTGATGCATTTTTCATATTTCAAGGGTGCAAAGTGCTAAATCTAAGTTTTGGGGGTGCAAAGTGCCTATTTCCCATGTTTCGAGGGTGCAAAGTGCAAAAAACCCTTACTTTGCATTGACTTTTCATAAAAATCGGAATTCACTAATCCAACCTGACTTAATTGGTTTAAAAAAAACTAAAAAACCGTTTGATAATTAAAAAGTCCTTTTTGGCCCCCATTAAATTTTATGTTCATCTTCTTAAAACATCAATCCTTGGAAATTTGTTAAAGACTGTTATACCCAAACTTAAAACCTAATTAATTAATTATTTCCCTCACTTTCATAATCATTCAAATCTAACTAATAATTTCATTTTCTTTCATAATCATTCAAATTTAATTGATTATTTCTTATTTATTACTTCTCCATCATTATATTTTTACATCATCCATGCATGCCTTCAATAACCTACGATTACGATGGAGTGATTATGGTGTTAAATCAGTTATAACCTCACCACCATTTTTGCACCTTAAATGATCCTCTTCAACATTGTTTCACAAATTTCGAATGGAAAAAATGAAATTTTCAATTACTTGGGAATTTAAAAAATCAATATCTCAAATCTAATAGTTATGATGTATATAATCCTTAATCCCCTTTTAATTTATTTATTTCTATTCGATCGATTATGTTCGAATGTCTTGAATAATTTTTTAAATTTTAGGCTCATGTGGATTGATTGATCATAACTATCACTACAAAACCAATGTGATGAGATTTCAAATTCTTGAGTAATTGGTCAGGTGGAGTTTGAATTTTAGTAAACATAAACGTTCGGAATAATTTTTTTTTTTTAATTTCTCGTACAATACAATAATTGGAAGTAAGTAAAAAAATTAATCGTTGTACTTCTTTTATGTTTATTTAGTTTGCTTAGTTAAAAAAATTTAATTTGAAGCCGAATAAATCTCCTTGCTTTTATAACTTTTTAGATTGAAATCTTTATTTCCAGACTATATTTTGGATTTATATGAAAAAAAAAATTCGAAATATTATTTATTGAAATAATAGTTGAAAAAATTTGAATATAAATCAAAGTGACTCTATATATTATTTTCTGGCCAATATATTATACAATGAAACTTGTTATTTACCACAATATTTTAACTTAACACTATTAATATGAAGAATTTCATGTTACATAGTAATAGATAGGATTTACCATACAAGGCTAATAAATAAAATGTTTTTTGTATAGTTTAACTGTTTAATACAGTGATAAATTAATTATGTGATATATATTATGTAAATTGAAATTGTTTAAAATATTTCTTCTTACATTAAAATTTAAAATTTCATTGTAAAAAATGGATTAGTGTGGGCCATCTTATTGGGCCATTTTGTTATTGCCGTTATTTTCGGCCATTTGTTCTTCTCCCATCTTTTTTTAAAATATTTTGGGTTTTATCTTGATTGTGATTTAAACTTTGGGCCCATAGCCATATATTACATATTCTTATACTCCAATCTTTAATCTATTGGGTCAACTATGTTTAGAATATTGCGGCCCATAATGTAGTTGAATGTTTTTGTGCTATAATGCTTTGGGCCTTGGATAATTTTCATATTTAGTAGGATATCAAAATATGTGGTTTTGGACCAAAAATAAAAAATAAAAAAATGAAGAACTAAAGGCACTAAATATATGATTCCATTCAAAAATCATATTTGGGTTAGGACATTTTGTTCTTGTAGATAATTTCATTTTGATTTGAGTTTTTAATATAATGAATAGGAAGAAAGTAGTAGACAATAAATCTTTTAATTTCTTTGAATCTACCTATATAAAAAATCTACCAAATCTCTAAGGAGAATATAACAAATACTATTATATGGACCAATTATATTTACATCCCAATAAATTGAATACTTATTTTAGTTCAATTTTTTGAGAATATATATGACTTTTATACTTATTATTTTTACACAAGTCACTACACATTGTCTATAAATAAAAAATAGACTTAGTTCGTCTTCATAATTTAACAATCTTGATGCCTACAGTTTAATACATAACATAATGCATTAGCTATTTACATACTAATTTAACAATCTTGATGCCTACAGTTTAATACATAACATAATGTATTAGCTATTTACATACTAATTTCTAATAAGCTATGCCAAAATTTATTATTTGGGTTATATCCTAGACATCAAATTATGGAAAATATTGATGTCCAATATACTTCTACTATCTATAAAACAAAATGCACTACTACTATTACAATTTACACAACAAATTGTAGTTTGATGAAAATATGAAAACATCCAAATAAGACAGTTTCAAAAACCATTATCCAATTTGAAACAATTTCAATTTTCCTCATCACTTGAGGAAATCACTATAACTTTTTTTTCTTCATTTTCCACATGCATATCTTCTTCAGTCGGAGCAACCGGAGGTGGTTGTGATTCACCAAATATAGCTTCCAACTCCCACCAATACCTTTCTCTATTCTCTCGGAAGTATTTTGGCACAATCCAGTATATTGGATCCTGTAGAAATATATCAGAAATTAGGATTAATTAGTTAACTTAAGGTACTTAGATACTATATTTGGAGATGATTGATGTATAGGCATTTTACCTGTCGAAGCAATTTCCAGATATCCTCATAAGCAACCTCAAGTTTATTTTCCACAGGGGTTCCACCTCACGTGTTTGCACTGAAGAGCCAGCTGCTACAAGTAATATTGAAGATCTAGCCTGTCATATTCCCTTTTCCAGTATTTCACAAGTGTAGTTCTTTCCAGTCTGTTCTTGTAACCTTGATGCAATTTGCCGAAAAAAATTTCTCTTGGTCCATTTGTAATGTATGCTTCTAGCAGATGTCTCATCCACTAACATTCCAAGAAAAAGTTCTAATTCTGTGGCTGTGAAAAATTCAGTTGCCATGATTTTGCATATTAAACAATGTAAAATTGTTAGTTTTGTTTGAGTAATTTTTAAAATCTTGAAACTCACTCTTGTCTAACAAAGTTGTGAAATTCATAACCAAATTCCATAATTAAAATAATAATAAAAATGACCTAAAGTTATTGCATTTGAATGGATAATATAAGTTAAACTCACAACCTTAAGTCATAAAATCAAACCAACATCTAATCACAAATCTTGTTATGAAAACCTTTGAAGAGAGAATCAGAATCAAATCTTCTCCCAAATAGTTCATATCCAGTTTATTCTTTCATAGTGGATAAATTACTCTTTCTTTTTTGGACTTTTCTACTTATCATATTGTATTTATCTCAAATTTTCTGATTATAATATTTTCTAGAAGCCTTAATTCTTTAACTAGTTTTAAATGGTGTCGTATTGTACTGATCTATTGCACCAATCAAGTCAATTAACTTAAAATCTTGCTTTTAAATTAATTATCCTTATAATTAAATTCATAGCTTGACATATTCTCTTCTTATTGATTTTATTTTTGTGCCAATGAAAATACATATAAAACATGCATAATCAAGGCTAAGGCAGCAGAATGATGAATATAGCAAATTTAAATGGGAAAATTGTTTTTTTGGTACCGTAGGATTGATTTTCATTGCAATTTTGGTATCAAACCCAATTTTACTACAAAGTTAATGACAATTTACCCCCTATTAAATGCATAATGTTCAATTTACCCCCTATAAAATTTTAATGAAGCAATTACCCTGTTCAGCTAGAGATTGTAACTTGCGAAATTGAGAGTATGCATGCAAACTATTTTATTTAACATAAGGGGATAAATTGCCACATTTATCATAACACAAGGGGTAATATGTCACATTATCATAATAAAAGTGGATAAAGTGCCGCCTATAAAAATATCATGGAGGCGATGTGATATTTTTACAAAATTTCAGGGGGTAAAATGCTCTTTTTAAACCACGAGGGGATAATTTGAACATTATGCATTACATAGGGGTTAAATTATCATTAACTTTGGGGGAAAATTGAGTTTGGTACCAATTTTGCAATAAAAACCTATCATATGGTACCAAATTTGCATTTTCGTATCCAATGATATCAAAATTGCAAGTAGGTCTATCCTATTGTACCAAAAAAGTAATTTTCCCAAATATAAATTCAAATATGGTGCAGTTCGATATACTAAACCAAAAACAAGCAATTTGTACAGTATAAAAACATTGTTTTAAGAAAAATGACATACTTATAAATCAAGTATGTAAATTCCAAAATTTAATATAAAGCCAATAATATTTCACAAAAACAGATAGCTTCAACATTAGAAGAAAATCTATCCAAAACCTCAAACATGCACATATATTCTAATATCAATTGAAAATTACCCAACTTTTCATCAAAATAGTTAAAAAAAATTGACATGCATGGAATCTAAATTTAGTAGGGCTAAGCTTTAATGAAATATATCATATCCATTTCATAGCTTTTTTTTTTTTTTTTATATATATATATATAACAAATCAACTAAACTGAACTGAAATCCCATACACTGAATCAATATTTCAATAGTGTCATATTTTTATAATAAAAACAACAAATCAAGACAAATTCTTTAAACCCGAACTAAAATCAACAAAATATTTCCCTAATTTATATATTTGACATAAAAATCACAAAACTTCGCACGATTTGAGAGAGTATTCTTTCCAGACTACAAATTTACAAATCAAGAAAAAATTAAACCGAAGCAGTTAAAAACATGACATAGAATATGCCTGCGCAAGTGAGGAAGATGAATCCACGGCCGGAGTGAAATTCACTATTGATTGTAGAGAGAGCGAGTATATATTTTTTCTTATTTAGTTTTGTGAGTTTTAATTTTGGGATGAAGAAGAAAAATTAGTATATGCATGAGGCGTGTAGGAGACGTTTTTGAGTGAGAAAAATGAGTATTCCCTATGTAATTGTGATTTGTGATCATTTCAACGAGTAAAGTGTTGTAATTTTTTTGGTAACCAATTTATTTAGTAATAGATTCCCATGATATTTGGTAGTTTTTCAGTGTATGCTTAATTGATGTGTGAATTTTTTTTATTGATTTGAGAATTTTGTACAAGACAATGATTGATTTCCATGATTTTTGGTAGTAATCCCTCCGTTTTTTTTTATTTGTCGCTTTGGCCAAAAATATTTATATACTTTTATTTGTCATTTTAGGATTTCATTGTAAAATTAATTATTTTCTACCAGTATTACCCTTCTTGTTAATGTTTATAATAAATGCTAATTAATGATGTTATTATTTTATTAAAAGGGTGTTTAGAGGTTTTTGCCTAAAAAAAGTAGATTTAATTTAAATAATATTTAACAAATTAATTTTAAATGGTTCTTCCATATTTACTCTTTTTATTTTTGTTTATTAGTAATTGTATTTTATTTAAACTTATATTTTAATTTTTTTTTAATAAAATGGACTGGCCTTTGTGGATTGAGTGGTCTGTTGCATGACCTGGGCCTCTTGCAAGACAACAGGCCCAATGGCTTGTTGCTGTGTGCGGCAAGCACAAACAACTTGTTGCACCAGCAACGGCCAAGGCTGGTCGGCTTTCGGCCGACGGTGGGGTGGCTCCGGCCGCTTCACCGAAAAATTGCACCCCACCCCCTCTGCTACATATTTTTTAAAACACAACCAAAACTTTGGTTAATTAATTTACAAATCAAACTTACAAAATTAGATTCAACATAATTTGTCTTCACAAGAATCCTACTATAAGTGTGGAAGAATAGCTTAAACTTTTTATTTCAACAAAATCCCCAAGATTTTGAAAACTTCATTATAAGCACAAAACTCTTTGAAACTTAAAATAAAAGTATCATTATTTTATAACCCAACAGTTTTCATCGCAATGATTTTAAGAACAATTTCAAATCATGCGTTTTAAATCATCATTCACAACTAAACATCAAAAATCAAACTTTCATAACAATTTACAAAAGTGTGAATTTTTTAAAAAGAGCTTCAAAATCAAACCTAGATATTAATATATCCTAAAACTAAACTCTTCACATATGAAAATCAAAACTTCAAAACTTAAATTTGAAAATCGAAGCTCTACATTTAGGGTACAAGAAGTTTTAAAAGGGGTAAACAAGGATTTAAAGTCTTTTATAAATAAACTCATTTCTTAAATATAACAACTAACAAAAACACCAAAAATGGGATAGAAGGGGTTTATACCAAACTTGAAGGTTGATTTCTTTCTTCAAACTCACCGCCTTTTACTCCGGTGGTAGCGACGATGGCGGATTCTAGCAGCAGCGGCGGCACAATTGCGGTAATGGCACGGCGGCGGCGATGGTGGTGGTTCTTCTTCCTCCAAAAGAACACTCACTTCTCTCATATTTTTTTTTTCTAACTCTCTTTATCTCTCTAATACTACTATTCAAGAGTAAGTACAAAACCCACACTACTAAATCTAAAAATCAGATTTAATGGGATATTTCAAAAGCTTTGGGAGGAGAAAATAATAATTTATCACCTCCCAAACTCGCCAATGGAATAAAACGTTGTTGGAGAGTTTTTCTCCATTCAGAGTCTGATGCTAGGCTAGCATAGCAGGCATAGGAGAACACTCAATTGCACTCCTAAAAGTTTTATCAAAATTTCCAGCAAATTTGGAATTTGCCCCTCAATTTTCAAGAAATTGCAGTTTTGTCCCAAAATAAGAATAAAATGCACGAACAAACCCATAATTTTTCTAAATTTTTCCAAAACATTTGTAACGTTTTGATTACCTTCCAAATCATTTTCAAAGTCTATTTTTGCGCTCGAGAAAATTTAGTTGTACGTTTAAGCTTAAACAAATACTTAATAAAATGCATCACACAAAAATCGGATTAAAAAAATTCAATAACTTTATTTTATAATATTTAAAACTTACGGGGTGTTACAATCCTCCATCCTTAAAAGAATTTGATCTCCAAATTCGTTTATCCAGATTGAATAACCATAAAATCTATCATACCCGTACACCCATCCTTACATTTATATATATACTAACCAAAAGGTAATCTTGTGCTAAATGACAATAAATTATTTATCAATTGTAACATGGGAAAAATTCATCACTATATCTCCGACCATAATTCTCGATCCAATAAGAAAAAGAGCAATTCAGAAATAAAGTTGACTAGTATTAAATAGATTAGTGTGAAGATTGAAAGATTATGAAAGGCCCAATTTTTCTTTATTTTTATGAAAAGAAGCGATTAAGTGTGAGAGATTCAAAAAGGATAATTTTGTCTTTAAAGAGATTTAAAAAAAGGGTAATTTTGTCTTTAAGAAAATGTATTATTTAAATTAAAATTTTAAGATACATGTCACCAATATAAAGGATATCTTATATGTTGCCCATCCCTCGAAATCTTATTTTAATTTAGACAACCCCTAAAGAGAATATGAATGTTAAAATGTCTATAGTTTGAACTTCATCAATGTTATGCTCCTAATGCTGATTTACTTTTAATTTCAAATAGTGATTTATGTTTGCTATCCTAAGGGTTCACTTATATCCTAAGGGTCTTTCGAATCACTCAATAACCTATGCAATTAACTTACTAAACTTATTTCTAAATTACAACAATTAAAGACATGTATAAATCATATAACATAATTTGGATATGGGAGTGTCAGATATAATCTTATCCTAACAAATAACCAACTATCTAATTTATCTTCTATTTTAAATATCATTTCCCAGGTTCAATCAAGAAAAACTGAACAATCAAAGAGATGATCAATCAATTTGAAAATAATAAGCACGAAATTAAATAAACGAATCTCGATAAAAAAAATCGAAAATCACTAAATTAAAACTAAAAAAAAAAAATCAAACATTATCCACAAAACATGAATCTGTAAAACTTAGAGTAAAAGAAATTAGTTCATAATATCGAAAGCAACGAAAACAAAGAGAAAAGAGTTCATGGTATATCTCTCAAATCATAATTAAGAAAATAAGCCAAATGTGAAATCTTCTTCGCCTCTTGATTCTCGTCGTACGTAGTGTATGTATTTGTTATCATTTATCACCCCGCCCTCTTTTATACTCTCTTTTTTTATCACTCACATGACTAGCCCAAAGAAAATGTGGACTGGAGCCTTTTTCTTTTCTTCTCCTACGTGTAGTAGGACTCCTTGAGTAAATGGGCTTCTCCCTCTACCCAAATACACGAACAATCCCAAAAGATACATACATGAACTATTCTTCTTCATGCATAGAACATTAAGTTTTTATGAATATACCTATATTTATGAATTATGTTTATTATTTCAACGATCGTGTAGTTTCCTTTAATTTTGGTAGGTGGTGTTCAATCCATAGTTAATAAGATTAGTGATAGTATATGTACAAGGACAGTCAATAATATTGCTTTCTCCCAACAAAAGTGGACACATAAAAGACGTATATATATGCTCGTAACACCAAATGCATGTATCTTTTTTGACCCTCAATAAGTGGAAACAGACAAATCCAAGGGCACATTTAGAATTGAATTGCGCACAATTATTCACGGACACAAATCCACGATCAAGACTTTTTCAAATTTTACACAGAAAAAAATTCAAAACTAAAAAGTAGAGTTGCATTCTTTATGATCTTTTTGCATGCATATCATAATGAATTTCGTCTTCCTTTTGTTCAATTTCTATAACTTGTACTTATGGAAACCATGTATATGTTACAAACCCATGAAAAGAGAATTAAATATCTTTGATCAATTAACTAAGAATTGTAAAATACAAACACACAGTAAATCACATTTGTGTCCTCTTATGAGTTAATTTTTGCACTTTTGTCCCTCATTTTTTGTAGTAGATTCGTCCATCTTATCAATGTACTGTAATATATTTGTCCCTTTTATCAATATAGAGTAAACATGTTTGTCCCTTTTAAATTTTTCATAGCGGATTTGTCCTTCTTATCAATACAGTGTAACACATTGATCCTTCTTAAGTCCAAAATATTCTAAAATGCAGGGGCGGACCCAGAAATTTTAGTTGTGGGGGGCGAGATTAAAATGGAAAGTATATAATTAAATTATTTAAAAATTTATGATTATCAAAATTTATTTTTAATATGCCGATAAGCCTTATGGTACTTGATATTGATAATATATCTAATCAAATAAGATAATAAAAAATATATAATATGCAAAAACAATCACTAGACATAAGAAAAATATGAATCGACTTAAGAAAACAGTTGAATATACATTTCAATGAAAATATTAGTAACTAAAAGTTTACTTAGACATCTTAAATTGTGCTCTACGTTTTTTCATGATATCAAATTCATCTATGTTAGAATTACTATCAAAACTTTGAGCAATTTCTTATTCATAAAAGTTTTTAAAAAAGTACCTTTTGATAATGGCGTTGAGTGATTCAGCCGATTTGTGAAGAAAACCCCATTTTTTGATATAACTTTGTGAAGAAAAGTTGAAGAAAAGTTATTTTGAGAAGAAATTGGAATTCAAAATTCAACGTTGTTTTGTTTTTCCTTATTAAAAGAGAATAATATTAAGTGTTAAAGAATATTTTCCTTATCAAATTCTACTTAAAATAGACAACTCTATTAGTGGGACTCCATTCTCTAAGATCTGACCACACATTTAATTAAAGTAGACAAAGATTTTTGATTCACAAGATTATTTCCTTTAGGAATCTAAAGGTACTAACAAGAATACATAAAGTACTACTATAATAATAATAATAGATATGTACTGCTCCTAATTTTTTTTTCTGGCTGGGGGGTGCGGGCGCCCCCACCCGCACCCCCTATAGGTCCGCCCCTGCTAAAATGGACGAAAGTTGATGTATTTTTAATTTAAGAGGGACGAATATGAGACACTCTATTGATATCAATTAGTTTTTTCAAATTCCCGATCAAGAACTCTTTCAAATTCTACACAAAAAATAAAAATAAAAATTCAAAACTAAAAAATAGAATTGCGTTCTTTATGATATTTTTGCATGCATATCATAAATAATGAATTTCGTCTTCCTTTTGTTTTTCTTCTATATCTTGTATCACTACTACAAAAACGAATTGTTGGGACGCTGAAAAGTGTCATAAGTAGGAGGGTTTTGTGACAGTTAGCCTGTTAGGACGGTAGACCAAAGTGTAACGTAGGTGGCCGTCCCAATATGATAATGTGACGCGCAACGTACCGTCCCAATATCCCTTGCAGTTATGACGCATCCGTGCGTCACAAAAATTGATTTTTGTTACGCCTCCAGCTGTCACGTTAATGCTTCTTAACTACTAAAATGCTAGTATTTTATGACGCTATTAGTGTCTTCAAAGTTATTTTCTTGTAACATCTATTGATGTCACATAAATGAAACCCGCCAATTTTAACCACCTTTTTATATGACACCCTCGTGTGTCCTAAAATGTATGTATTAAATTTTTTTTAATAAATTATTTGTCTTAAAAAATAATTATATATTGTGATAATTTTACAAAAATAAGCAACCAAGTCTCAACATATTTAATTATAAAGACCATAACTTTTTATATGAAGCCAATCAAACACAAATACATAAATCAACATCAATTTCATTGTTTCCAAAATAAAGTCAATATTAGAGAAACATAAATATGTCATAGCTCTAGTCACAGCTCTTAACAAAATAAGTCAAAATATCATTCTAAAAGTGTTCAAGCAAACCACACTATCACTACTATCTCAACATTACCATGAAAATACATGTAAAGCATTTTAAAAGCCTTCAAGTAACCCACAAACATTTTAACTTAAAAGCTAACTGCCATCAACTCCAGGGACCTCTATTCCCACACTTCTTCATCCATGGTAACCTATATAAAGCAACAAAATATCAAATTAGTTTAATTGAAGAGATTCTTAAATAATTGGATTATGGTATTAAAATATAAAAGACTATTACCAAATTTCGTGGCCAAATAATAGCTTCACCAATAGCATCACCAATAGTTCTTGAATGTGAAACGGGTCGAATTAACTCTTCATCGAACTCAATTCCAACATTAATAATAACTTCACACCAATTTTTTCCCAATTGTGCTTGTCCAATATATTTTGATGGATCTATGCTTACAAGAAAACCAATTGCTACACATTTTGCTAAATCAAATATACTTCTCAAGTAAACTTTTGCTCCAACCTACATTAAATATTTAAGTAAAGTTAGCTCAACATCACTCGCCAATTATATATAAAGTCATAAGTAAAAAGAAAACCAAAAATTTGACATGCTGCCATACACAAAACAATAAGAAAAATAACTAAACTACTTTAAATTATAGTCAACTTACCCGTAAAGGCATTTGGCTTGAGGTTGAGGTTGAGGTTGAGAGACGACGAGAGACTGAGTAGTGTTGAGATGATGATGAAGGGACTCTAGTCACTGCTGGTGGAGAAGATTGTCCAAGTATTTGCTTGTTCGTTCTTATGAGCTCTTGTATTTGCCTACTTTGCTCCATTATAAGTTGATCTTGCTTATCAGCTCTTTCTTTCAGTGCATTTATCTGATTTTTGTAGGCTATGTTCATATGAGAAGACTTGTCTCGCTTGGGCATATCACCATATACTTCTGAGGCAGTGATACCGGGTCCATACATCTTTATATACCCCCTTTTATCATGTCCAACCACTTGGGAAAATATGTCATTCGGGCCAACATCTATTGCACCACTAGGAAGTTTACTAACTAAATCTTTCATCTTATGCTGCGTATAAAATAATAAAACCATTACACTATTAAATTTAATCTCAAATTAAGTAAGAGTCAATATGATCAGAACTTACCAAAGAATCTAGCACAATGTGATTAGATGATTCCCCATTCCGAGAATAACATTTTGCAAAAAGATCATACCTGCTTGGTTCACTTATACGTCCATTTATTTTTGGGTTATCATTTGTTTCATCTTCATTAGCTTCACTATCGCCTTCTTCGTCATCAACCAATACATCTTTTGATTTCTCCATCTCCTTCTACAAAATGACATAATTAGTTGGCCAAGTAAGTCAACAAAAAATTATAATACTATGGTGATATAGGAATAGATAAAAACCTTCATTTGATCCTTAACTTGAGCAAAACTCTTTTTCCCTGTAATATGATGCATATTCTTTTTTGCTCTATTTTCATTATTTTTAGCACTTAACATCTGAATAGGCAAAAAAAGATAACATTTATGAATCAATAATAACAAGATATATTAATCTAATCAATATTGTAAAGGGGTATGTAATTGCATTATGTTCAATCAAAAAATTACAAAGTTAACTTTTTACCCGAGCCTCTTCACTGCTCCAACGAATCACTGCTTTATCCCACTGTTCAGGCTTGATCATTTCATCAATCAAATGAGGTTTCTTGCGTTTGTTTTCATCCAATGACAAGTTTGGATCAAAATAATCAGTCTTTATTCTATTTTTCCAGCTCCTCCAACTTTTTGCAAAAATAAGTAATGTGCTATATTCAAAGCCAGGTGTAACGTTGAACTTTTCCTACAATATTAAAAGATACATGATTAGATGGTTATATGAACTTAGATGTTTCACTTACATAAAGATGAGGATATCTTAATATTACCTTAACCAACTCCAACAATTCATTTTTTGTATCATTTGACACTCTATGCCAATCTGGGGCGTCAATAGGTAGATACACACCATTTCTGACTAATGTACCAATGTATTCAACATATTCACTTTTATTTGGACCTATAGGATGCCCAAGCTCATCAAACTCAACTTCTTTACGACCTTTCCTTGCCCAAACACGTGCCATATTAGTAGGCCCTCTACCTGTTTTTCCATGATCATCTTCCAAAAAGAAAAATGTTATTGAAACGTTAACATCTCAAGCTACTAAAACCCTAAATGTATAAATTATTAATATGTTCAAGTATACCTGTATTGTCTTGAATTGCATTGTCCATAGCATTAGAAAGTGACTCCAATGGATGGTTGCTATTCTCAATCCTAATGCGCTTACCACGTCGAATGCTGTCCATTACTATATAACAATTTCATAAAAATATTAATAATAATTAATTATGAACTTTCCAAGTAAGTTGCACCATTTATAAGAAATAAACAAGTTCAACACTTCTTCATACATGTAGAGAGATAGAGAGGGAGAGAGGGAAAGAGAGAGAGATATAGAGTTTGATAACCTACATGTGGTATCTTCATGTAGCTGTTCATTGAGCATCCTAGTAGAAATTGACTCACTCGGTCGATTGTTGTTTTTGGCATGCTTAGTTCTTGCCATCACGCTGAAAATCTGCCATTAGTTATAACAGTTTATAATTTCTAATTTCAAAAAGCACAAGTACAATTATATTATATAACTTCTGAAAATCTAGTTGAATGCAAACATCATTCGAAAGAGCATAAAGATGAAATATAGCATAGAAAAATCATAATTAATAGAAATTTCTTAAACATTTATCAAATGCTAGTGTTCTAGTTATGCACATCCTCAAATTTCTTCTAAACTATCCACTGGAATCTCAGAAACCCCTTCGCGAACCCAAACAACAGGTTCGTCTTCAATAATTGGACGATCATTGCATGGCTTACTAAGCAAGATAGTGTCAACACCATCATTACATAAGTGTTTCTCGTCATCAAACTTGTCCCTGGCTTTCGTTTTTATGACAACATGCCAACCTTTTTCAGTGGGATCCTCAACATAAAATACTTGCTCAACTTGAGATGCAAGAACAAAAGGCTCATTTTGACGCCTTATATTTGTGAAATTCGCTAAAATGAATCCATCTTCATCCTCTTTTTTTCTTTTGCCCTTTGATACCCAATCACAATCAAACAATACAATCTTCTTACCACCAGTGTAATCTAACTCAATAATATCTTTCAAAATCCCAAAATACGTCATCCCTTGTAAGATAGGCCTCTTATCTTTCTTACTAGCAAAACTCGTTGTCGTTGCATTAACCATCACTCCACTATTTTGAGTTTTTCTTTTCCTCTCTATTTCTTTAGTGTGAAACCGAAAACCATTTACTTTAAAACCTTTATATTTTATTCCAACAGGTACAGGTCCCCTCGCAAGACTTATTATGTCACTTAGCTTGGGATCATCTTCACTTGAGTGCAACTCTTGAATCTGTCAAAACATATTAATGCTTAGGAAGCTAAAAACATTATATGCTGAGTAACTTTATCAATGATGTTCAGAAAAAAAAAAATCATAAGTACCCGAATATGGAACCAAGAAGCAAATAAATTGCTATGAATCCGTTTGATTTCATGTTCACTAGACCGGCGTTTCTTTCGCCTAATTTGGCTTTCATGTTCCCTGCATAAATACCATTAAAAATTGATAATAATTTAACATATCACAACTAAATTAATCTTTTATTATTTAGTTAACTTACTCTCTGTATGATATAATCTCATCGCAATTGAATAACACATATCGATGAGCTTTTGTTAATGTGTCATTATCCAAAACAATTGACTTTCCCTTCCGTAATGCTGAACCAGTCATTGAAAAAATATCCAAACCTGATGTGCTTTTGCAAACTTCAACATTATTTCGACTAGCTCGATTACGTCTTGTTTCGATATTGTCATCAAAGTACAAAGAACAAAAAGCTAAACATTCTTCAGCTAAGTATCCTTCAGCAATTGAGCCTTCTGGACGACCTCTATTGTGTACATAAGATTTTAAAATACATAAGTACCTAAAAAATAATCAATATTAAACACTCAATATTATACAAAAATAGAACAAATAAAATTGAATAAAGACAATATTAAAAATTTACCTTTCAATGGCATACATCCAACGATAATGTACTGGCCCAGCTAACTTTGCCTCAGTAACCAAATGCACAGTCAAATGTACCATGATATCAAAAAATGCTGGAGGAAATATCTTTTCAAGTTGGCAAAGTATAACAGCAATCTCTTTTTCCATTCGAGTCAAATCACTATGACAAAGTGTTTTAGAGCACAAATCTCTAAAATAACGACTCAAAGTGAACGTACGGACTTCGGCAAAAGTTTACGCAATGAAATTGGTAGCAACTGCTGCATTAATATGTGACTATCGTGACTTTTTAGACCAAAAATCTTAGTTGGTTTGAAATGCACACACCTTGAAATATTTGCAGCATAACCATCAGGCACTTTGATATTTTTGAAAACCTTACAAAATCTTTCCTTCTCAGTTTTATCTAATGTGAAGGATGATGTTGGTATCCACTCTTTCCCAAACTCATCAACGAATGGATGGAGTCCAGCCCTTATACCCATTTTTTGCAAATCCAAGCGTGCTTTGTAATTATCCTTTGACTTATCGGAATTAATGAGTGTATACAAGACTTTGTCACACACATTTTTCTCAATGTGCATAACATCAAGATTATGACGCACCAAGTTTTTTTCCCAATAAGGCAAATCAAACAAAATGCTTTTTTTCTTCCAGCTGTAAGGTAAATTTAGATCACCAACATTTTTCCCAAACTTGTTATCAATATCCTTTATGTCATCTAATAAGGTAGATCCCCTCAAATAAGGAGGAGCCTTTCGAAGCTCCTTTGTGCCATCAAATGAAGCTTTTGTTAGACTTTATAAAATATCATAATGATATTTGAACATACATATATACTTAAACTAGATAGCATATATGAAAACTAAATGCGGAATGAATCGTCATACCTCCAGCCATTGATGTTTTGAGGAAATTCGGGTGCGTATAAGATTCTTCTACACTCTAGCAACCTCCTTTAGATGGTGTATTTTTGTGAAGAATGTTAAGTGTAGGGACCTTATACATGGCTCACCTATATATAGTGTCTTGCCATCAAAGACACTAAGAAGGTGTAGAGTCTTTTACTTTATGACTCACATTATGCTCAAGTTAGTGGGGCAAGATAATGGGTTAGAGGGAATTAAAATCATTGGTTAGTGGGAAGATCAAAGGACCACTTTATGAAGTTTATAATAATATTTTATAATAAACTTACATTCTCCCACTTGGTCCGAATAATGATATTCAAATCCCTTAAACACTTATAGAAATCAAATACACGAATCATGGCGATAGTTCCTCTTAGAACGAGTATTATCTTCCATGTATCACAATGCATTTTATTTCTCAAAAAGTAGCCCAACATTTCTTAATGAATAAAACCTTATGTTTATTCTAGGTCCTCCAGATGATTTTCTCAAATGAACTTAATGTGCACCTGAATATGAGAAATATCATCACTTTATAAGAGTTTCACTAAAACCTTATACATACATTTACTTTTTCTTTATATGATCCTTAGATTTAAATATTTGCATGCCTTTAGTCTAAGGATCAATAATTATCAATTTAGTATTATCGTGCTTAATGATAACTGAATTATCAAAAAATAGTACGTTCTTTATGACATAGCACGAAATCCACAATGCTAGTATCCAATATGAAACTACTTAATTATACACCATACAAATCAGCTTTAAAACGGAAAAAATCGGCATCTATAGTGGAAATATCAGTCAAGGATACAACTATATTGGCCAACATATCTTGATGTTAATCTATGAAAATTAACATAGCCAACAAAGTTTGAATCTAGATAACCAAATTACTTCCAAATTACCGCCCGTCTATACATAAGCATGTAAATTTCTGATTACTTAAATGTACATCACCACTTAAGTGGTCTATATACGGATTACTTGATATCTCAACATTCCGATCACAAATGTGATATCAGGCCTTTATGGAATGTTTATTATTTGTTCCCTCTTAATGTCATTCCGAGCAATATTGCCCTTCACAATGGGAGCTACTATTTGTGAACAATCTGTTATCCAAATCCTCTCTAAATTTTATTGAAATAGGTTATCCAAGACAGTCTAAGACGCATTATGTCTCACCCATATCTTTACATCAAAAGTTTTTAGAGAGAAATTGTTCACCTCATGTAACATACCCTTAACATTAGTTTTAAGTAAATATCATCCATGTATAAAACAAGAATTATATTTTACTCCCACTAACCTTATGGTATATAAATTAATCCATGAAATTTCATACAATCCAAATGAAGAAATTACTCAATGGAATTTTAAAGTACCATCAACGGGATGCTTGTTTTAAACCATAAATGGATTTCTTTACAACAAAAATGCTCACCATGAAAAATCTCAAGATCAGTCTTGGCTCCAACATTATAATCAGTCTATCACTTAAGGAGAAAGCTCCATAATGATCATATTCAGGAATATCATTCCTTGTTTGATCACTCCCACTGATCAAGTCATTCCCAAAAGGTTTGACGTCTTGATTCCACAATCCTAGTATTGCAAGATGAACAATGGAGTTTGTACACCAAATAGAGGAACCTTTACAAAATACCAGAACATGCAGCATTGCATCATGAAAAAACATTTTCTTGCACTTTAAATTTGAAAAAGCCCGTAACAAATTGTACTAATTCCAATATGATAAGATTTGTCAAAAAAACAAATCAAAAGTTGCATGGAATAACTTAACGTTACAAGTCCTGAAACATAAATCAACTTTCTAAAAACTTGGAATATAAAATGTTTTTCCATATTTAAAACAAAACAAGAAATTTTAAACTAATTTGCATGTTTCAATTTCCTCTGCATGTGAGCGCATATGTTGTCTGGATAGATGCACTGCTCACTCTCCATTGACTTCATTTGGTTTAGACAAACCTTTCTTGACAAGCCAAGCTTTATATTTGACACAATCTTTCTTCATGTGTCCCTTCTTTTTACAAAAGAAACACTTAGATTCCTTCTTGATGTCAAATTGGACAGGTATCTTATCATTTGTCTTCCCATTTTGTTTGGGTTGCTCGCTCTTTCCTTGTGTTGCCATATATGCACTTTCTCCAAATTCCATTGACAACCTTCCTTCCTCTTGAACACACATGGTCAAAAGTTCATTGATAGACCATTTATCTTTATGTGTGTTATAAGAGATCTTAAAAGGTCCATATTGTTGTGGAAGGGAGTTCAGTATGAAGTGCACAAGGAAAGAATCAGACATCTCAACCTCAAGAGTCTTTAGTTGAGCCGCAACGTCTCTCATCTTCATGATGTGCTCACGCACACCTCTAGTACCGGTGAGCCTCATTGATGATAACTTGGTCATTAGGGTGTTGGCTAAAGCTTTATCTGATGACTCAAATTGCTCATCAATAGCCTTTAGTAACTTTTTAACATTGTCACACTCTCCAATTGAACCACGTATGCTAGCAGAAATTTTTGTCTTTATGAACATCATGCTGAGGCGATTGGATCGTTCCCAGCGTTCATAAAGCTGAATTTCAGCTTGAGTACTAGCATCAGTAAGTGTAGGTGGTTCATCCTTCCGTATAGCGTAATCAATGTCCATCCACCCTAATTGAAGAAGAATACTCTCCTTCCAAATCTTATAGTTATCACCATTTAATTCAGGAACATCACATTTGATATCAGCAAAATTAACAGGTAGTGATGCTGCATAAAAATTAAAATTGCTTATGTTCAAACTTGAGGTTTAACTTAAAATTTTCATGTTTCACCAATGCAAAACATGTAAGAATTAAATCTAGTGACATAAAATTTGCCTGTGGGCTGAAATTTTAATTCAATTAGATTCAACTAAGATTGTATGATGGAACTATCAAATTGCTTACTCAATTCATAATTATTCATTATATTATGAAAGCAAGTTGATATTCATCTAAATTCTTTATGATAAACTATCAAATTATGTTCCTTTTCCTAATACCTGTGGATAAATTAGGAAATATAATATGATATTTATCCTAATTAATTATATAAATATAACAAATAGTTCATGTGGGATAAAAATTCGTTATATTAAGTATAACTAATTACAATTAATGTCTTTATTTCTTTATGTGATCATCATAACCAAACTTAAAATATAATTTTATTCAATTGAAGATGCTGTGGCTACTCCTCAATCAAATAATATTATATGGATCACTAGACATTAAATTAAGCCTTATAAGAATTTTTCACTTAATAATTCTCAAACATAAAATATTGCATAATTCAAAACATTAGATTATGCAAGACATGTAATTTCACAAAATTACAACTTCAAATTATTCATCTCCACATAGCATGTATAATTGATTTATACATACTAACTAAATGTAAGAATAATTTTAATCTTTATAAAATGATTACAATAAGTGGATAATTTAGGCCCAATTCATTATGTGCTTAAACCATATGCAGCCTAATAAACAATATACTGGAAAAATATTGGAAATAAAAAAAAAATTCCAAAATCCAGAAACCAAATCCACAATAATTAATTGAAAACATTTTGATAATCAAGTTCTCTTGGTCTCAACAATCTCTAAATTGCCAAATCAGGATACTACATGAGCTATTATCCATAATTTAGTTTCATGTACAAATCGACATATTATCATGTAAGATAAATATGAACATAAATATCTCGATCCATTTGACAAAAATAGTTGAATTATAACCGAAATTGATATAGTAGATGTAGATTCAATTTGTGAAACAAGAAAAATATACCTTGGTGGAGAAAACCTTATACAACAGAATTATTTCATCCCTTTAAATGTACATGCTCATAATCCAAAATACAAAGAGTCAACCAACTTGCTTTGTATCTCCAGTATATATGAACCAATGTAACCGTACATCACTTTTAATAATCAAGCTATTGCCAAACATAATGATTAAGGTAAAATCAGATTATACAGACAACCAAAATTATTAAATAAAAACCAGAATTCTGATTTCCCAATGATTTTCGAATATCAATTAGTCATGATAAAGAATTGGAAACATCAAGACAGAAGTATCAATTGCTCTGATACCAAATGTTAGACTTTATAAAATATCATAATGATATTTGAACATACATATATACTTAAACTAGATAGCATATATGAAAACTAAATGCGGAATGAATCGTCATACCTCCAGCCATTGATGTTTTGAGGAAATTCGGGTGCGTATAAGATTCTTCTACACTCTAGCAACCTCCTTTAGATGGTGTATTTTTGTGAAGAATGTTAAGTGTAGGGACCTTATACATGGCTCACCTATATATAGTGTCTTGCCATCAAAGACACTAAGAAGGTGTAGAGTCTTTTACTTTATGACTCACATTATGCTCAAGTTAGTGGGGCAAGATAATGGGTTAGAGGGAATTAAAATCATTGGTTAGTGGGAAGATCAAAGGACCACTTTATGAAGTTTATAATAATATTTTATAATAAACTTACAGCTTTCTCATTTCGATAAGGATGATCCTCGGGTAAGAAAATGCGATGACACATGTAACAATACTTATGAGAGTTGTCTAGCCATTTTGAGTTGGTAAACTTATAACACACAGGACAAGCATATTCTCCTTTCGTACTCCAACCTGATATAGCTGCAAGACCTGGAAAGTCACTAATAGTCCATAATAAAGCTGCACGCATTTGAAAATTCTCTTTAGATGAAGCATCATAGGTAGTTACTCCAATCTCAAACAATTCCTTCAACTCAGCGACTAATGGTTGCAAATATACATCAAGATTGTTTCCAGGTTCAGTAGGACCGGGTATAAGTGTTGACAACATAAAATATGACTTCTTCGTACAATCCCCAGGTGGCAAATTGTACGGTATAATAATTACAGGCCATGTATTGTGGGCAACATTCATGGTCTTAAAATGATTAAAGCCATCACATGCCAAACCCAACCTTACATTGCGAGAGTCTTTAGCAAATTCTGGATGATGATAGTCAAAAGTTTGCCATGCTGGAGAATCTGCCGGGTGTCATGACACCATCCTTGGTCCGTTCTTCATCGTGCCACTTCATAAGAGCTGCAGTTTTCGAATTCATAAATAGCCTCTGCAACCTTGGCTTCAATGGGAAATGCCAAATAACCTTTTTGGGAACCTTCTTATCTTTCTTAGTTTTTTTAGTATTATGATCATGCTCATCTGGATTAGGTTCATGAGTTATCCACCTTGGCTCATCACAAGTGTCACACTTGGTCTTACTTTCATTCACACCCCAGTACAATATACAATCATTCTTGCACGCGTCAATCTTATTATAGTTCAAACCCAAATCTTTCATTATCTTCTTGGTTTCATAATAATTTTTAGGCAATTCAACACCCTCTGGAAATGATTCATTTAATAAATTAAGCAGCAGGGTAAAAGAGCTATCACTCCAATTACCAAGGCACTTGATTTGGAGCAACCGTATGATGAAAAAAAGTTTGGAAAACTTCTGACATCCGGGGTAAAGTTCCTTTTCAGCATCTTTCAAAAGCTTATAAAATTTCTCTGCTTCTTTGCAAGGTCTTTCTGCTTCCTCACCTCTTGGAGTTCTTCCTACATTATTAATATCATCTTGCAAACCAAATGCATCATGTAGCATTTCTTGCATATTATCTGATACATTTAAGCCATCATGATTATTGGGCATCCGTGCTTCACTAGATAGCAACTCTCCATGAAGAACCCATTTAGTGTACCCACTTAGAAAACCATTCCAAAAAATATGTTCTTTTACAACCGTACGAGTTCTACATATTCCATTTTTACATTTTTTGCAAGGGCACAAGATCATCCCATCATTTGAATTTGAAATAGCAAAGTCCAAAAAATATTGCAACCCTATATGGTATTCACTGCTTGACCTTGGTAAATCCATCCATCGTTTGTCCATTTCACTATTTTTGAGCTGAACACGAAATATTTATGACAGAGTAAAAGTAAAACGAGAAAAACAAACAGAAATCAAGTTTCAATTAATAATTGCTCTATTAAATATTATAGACAAAGTTATCCCAATATTCGCATGACATACTCAATATTATATACTCATATATATAGGCCACTTTTAACTATATTCATTGGCGGCTGCCAATTCTTTGTGGAGTAAGATTACTTCTTTATATGCATAAGACAAGTTTTATAGTACTCTTCCTACAAATTTAACTGGGGCGGTAAACTGATTCCTTTTACCATTGCTATAGTTTCCATATACAAATTGAGGACTAGGACTTGTATCAATGGTCTAATAACTATGAATAAGACTTTTTTTATTGAATCTTAACCTTGAACAACTAAATTCCATCAGTTATAGGAGTAGTTTAATGTAAAATAAGACATTTCCTTAGTTTTTCCTCATTAAAAGTTCAAGAACAGAACATAATCTAGGTTCAAAAAAATAATTTTCCTCTCATTTTTTCTTAAATATTTACTAATCTGTATAGTATTTCTTTTTTGAGAGAGTTTCCTAGCTACTTGGTCTAGTTAAGTTACCTTTTCTCTTAATTGGCCAACTATAGTCTATAGTAGTAAGCAAACAGCACACAACAAACATCAAACAATAAGTGATTCCTATATGAAAAAAGTGCCAATTCCTAAATGAAAAAAGTGCCAAACATTTAACGAAACAAATTGGCTTTGGAAGCAATTTGTTCAGTCAAGTTGCATCTCTTTATTGGACATAAACACTTTTTAATTTATAATAGAAAATAATATAATATTCCTGTTTTTATTTCCTTCAAGGTGCTCAACAATATAAACATCTTTCAACGAAGAGCTTCACACAAATTAAAAAATAAGAACAACAATAATATTCAGCAGGTACTTAAATCTCCAAATCCAAATTTGTCAACTAGCATTAGGGTCAAAAATCTACAAGTGTAAAAAATATCCATGTGTTATTCAATCATAGAAACTACACCCAAATCAATCTAGGATTTAGACTTACTCTCGGCATTTAGTTAATCAAGTGACAAAATTAAATATATAGGTTAAAGGAATCAATTTATTTCTAACATTAAAATCAGACCCATTGTTCAAAAATCCAAAAATCAGCATTTCAATCTAGCACAAAATCAAGATTAGAATCAAACCTGTGAGAATTGAGTGAAAAGAAGGGTTGGACGCACAAAGCCAACTTGGTTGCTTGAATGAGTGAAACCACTTCGTCTTGTGAAGAAATCGAGCACAAATAAACTAAACTTACTGTTCGGCAGTTGCGGGTTTTGAGAGAAGAGTTGAAGAGATAGCTGGATTTTGGTTTTGAGAGAAGGGTCGTGTGAATGAAAGAGGAATTTGAAGGGTTTTGAGAGAAGGGTTGGTTGGGAAATTTTTTGGGAATTTTGTTGGAGTAGTCAATAAATTTCATAAGGAATTGGAGGGTTTTTTTAGCGCCTAAAATATTTTTCCCTTTTAGGAGATATTAAGACGTCTTGAGCGTCATAAAATTTATAATTTATGAGTTAAACAAAAAAAAAAAAAGTAATTGAAGTCATGAGACGCCTATACTCTTAAGATGCTTTCAGCGTCTTAAAATATGGATTTTCTGAGTTAAAGAAAATGAAAAAAGAAAATTATTGAACTGATGAGACGCCTATGCTCATTGTGTCATAATAGAGTTATTGTTGAGACGGCTAATTTAAATCTGTCACATTATGGTGTCATAAAATGTTATTTTTCTAGTAGTCATGTACTTATGGAAACCATGTATATGTAACAAACCCACTAAAAAATAAAGAGAATTAAATATCTTTGATCAATTAACTAAGAATTGTGTATATATATATATATATATATATATATATATATATATATATATATATATAATAGGAACAAAGCCTTCTGTGAATAGTGACTTTTTATTTATTTATTTTTTATTTTTTAGTCGTTTGTTAATAAAACGACGTCGTTTCATTCAACTCATGGATGTTGCTTGTTGTACGTTGTGTTGTTCTGATTTTCATTTTGATTTAAGTTTGTTACTTTCTTACTTCGACCAACGACGAGACTGGGCCCCACCATTCCGTTTTTCCTTTTTTTTTCGCGCCTGCTGCTTGTTGTACTCTGTGTTGTTCGTGTTTTCTCCCCCTTTCCTTTCCTTTTTTTTTTTAAATTTTAATGTACCTTCAACTTGCTTCTTCAATGGCGATGGTGAGTCTTTCTTCTACCTATTGTTTTTAGCGTACTATTTTTTTTCCTCTCATGATGGTTTTATAATTTTTTTATATTTGTTTTCCGATGGGATTGTTGCTCCAATTTATTTTCTTATTATATTTGCAAGTTCATGAATTTCGTTTTTGGACGTCTTCTTCTCGCCAGTAGGTCTGCTCGACCGTCTTTCTCTTCCCCTATAAAAGCTGGTTTCCAATTTCCAATATGCATTCATACTTATTTAGCAGGCAATTTTTTTGGAGCTTTTTTTATTTTATTTGGTTTATTCTAATTTTATAATTGGGTTAACATTTGGAAATTTTTTTAACCGCAGGGTCAATCTTAATCAAAGGTATGTTTTGTTTATTCCTGTGGGTGGATTTGGTTAGACTGTTTGTTTTCAAAGGTATTTACTATTTACTTCTTGGTGTTCTTGGTTTTTCTGTTTGTTTGAGCCAAATTATGTTAATGTTGTCTACCAATGATTTTGCAAGGCTGTTTGTGTATTTATTGTGTATTTATTGTTTATTGTCTGCTGTACTTGGTATCTTGGTGTTCTTGGTTTTCTGTTTGTTTGAGCCAAATTGGGTTAATGTTGTCCACCAAGGATTTTGCACGGCTGTTTGTCTATTTTTTGTGTAGTAAATTTTTTGAGCCAGATTTTGTTCTGTGTGTGTATTTATTTTGTTAGGGATTTCTTGTTCTTTCCTCTTGCTTGGGGTTGGATTGGATCGGTCTCAGGTTTATGGCTATTTGTTTTTTGAGACAAAATTTAGGATTCTTAATAAGTTGGTCTTATGGATCTTAAAAGCGATCCAAAAAGTTTACATAATGAGAAAGATAGAGCTAGGTATGGTTCTATGGATTTGTCCTCCATGGAGGCGTTACATGTTCCGAAACGACGTTCACGTGTTTCGTGCTCTTCTGTGTCTCCTCTGATTCTTGAGCCCTGTGTGGATGTTGATCCTGTTTCTTCATCCACTGTTCCTGATTTATTAATTGGTGGCTTGCATTCTGAAATTGATGAACGTAGCCATGTTGACGATTGTGAGTGTTTTATAATAAACGATGAATCTACATTTATGGGAACTAGTCCTGTTGATGCTTTGATTTCTGAACAGGGTAAGTTTTTTTTTTTTTTTTTTTTTGTTGGTATTTGTAGAATTTCTTTTTCCATTTTTATTCTAGATTTTCTTTATATTTTGGTTTTTGAAATTATTGCAGATGCATTGGAAAAAAATACACCTACTTTTGGGTGTGGTACTTCTGACTGTGTGCATCGTGAGTACTTTTGTTTTCTGTTCTATGCATCGATCTTATATACTACATATATGGAAACTATTCATGTTGATGGTGTGAGTTGTGATCAGCGTAAGTTATTTTTTTTTTTAATTTGTAGATTTTCTTTTTCATTGTTAGTTTAGATTTTCTTTATATTTTGATTTTTTAGATTATTGGAGATGCATTGGAAAAAAATACACATTCTTCTGGGTGTGGTACTTCCGATGGTGTGCATTGTGAGTACTTTTAGTTTCTATTCAATGCATCAATATTATTATTTATTTATTTATTTTATGTCTAATATATTTTCTTGCATCAGATTCTGGCATTGTTTCATCTGATACTGCTGTTTCGGATAATCGTGCAAAGGCTCGTTTAAGATATGCTTCTATGGATCCAGTGGAGAAGTCTGCCTTCTTGAGCAAGCGCCGTGCTCAGTATGCTCTTCGTCGAAATTCTACACGGTTGTGTGTGACTGGTGTTTCAATTGATGGTAGGTTTGGCTAAGCATTTCTTGTGTTGTATTATTGGGTTTGATGTTGTTTTCTTTCTTATTTTGCCTGTGTTATATGTGCTCGTAGGCCAATCTCGGATGTCTTTGCCGGGGGTTACCGTGTCTTCGAGGGGGCCTTTACCTACTGCTCGTTTTGATAGGATTCATAATATTCCTCTTGTGGTGTGGTCTCTCCCCCAACAAGACCGGTGTTGTTTTCGTGGAGCGTTCCGATTTTATCGAGAACCTCCGGGTTTCTGTTGCTGCAGTGGTTCAGTGGTTTTGGCTCCGATATTTGCTTCCCCAATTTTATTGCTGATCCTCATTCGGAGGTTGCTTGTGAGTTTCGTAGAAAGAGTAGGTCGTATAATCATGCTTTCGCATTTACTTCTATTGGAATGACTAGACCCTGATTCTTGGTGGGCTAGGAACGGTGTCTATTCTTTAAAGGTTCTTGGTAAAGTGACTCATTTTTTCAATCCGATTGATGGGAAGCCAAATTTGACTGGTTTGTTGCAACTATTTTTTTTTTGGATTATGCTGATGATGTTAGTGATGAAGTTTTGGAATTTAGAGATTTACGGCGTGATATGATGGCTCTTCTTATCAACGCACTAGCTGATAATCCATATGGAAAATTCTTTAGGCGTTTACGATTGTGGGATAATATAGGTGATGCACGTATTGTTATTAGGACCAGTCCGGCTTTGGATCAGAGGAATTGTAATGTTCCTACCGTATATGATGTTGCTGGTGTTTGGAAGGACGGTGATGAGGATGTGTCTGGTTCTCAGCATGATATTCGCGTATACACTGAGGAAGGTCGTACCCACAAGGTTAATTATTACTATAGCTGTTATAATCCATTGCAATATCCTATTCTATTTCCTAATGGCGAGCCTGGTTGGCATGCTGGTATTGCCAAGAAAATGTTAACAAACGGCTCACTTAAACACAAGGAACCGTGCTTGGGGGTGGATGTTGGTGATTTGGGATCTGCGGATAAAATGTTTGCAATGGAGGAAGAAGGTGATGCTCGTTCCCTTTTTTTTGTTTCATTCTGTTCAATACTTCTAAATTCAATTTTATTCTTTTTTTTTATTTTTTTCTGGTTGAATTTTTTATTTATTATTTTTTACTTTTGTTGTGCAGTGTTACAGCCGAAAATGAAGGGACGCTCTAATGTTTCGTGTCGAGAGTATTCGGGTTATCAGTTTCAAATTCGTCTTAATGATCATTGCTCTTGTTGCACGCAGGAAGATTGGGTCATGAGTTCATTATTGACATGTACATCAAGTTGGAAACATCTCGTCTAGATTATTATAGATCGGAGCAGTCCCAGAGAGAGCTGCGTACTGAGTCATGTCAGGGTATAGTGGATAGCGTACACGTTCATGGTCAGAGTGATCCTTCGAGTATTGGTCGGAGAATTATTTTGCCATCTTCTTTTATTTGTGGCCCGAGAGACATGAGAAAGCATTATATAAATGCCATGGCATTGGTTCAAAAGTACGGTAAGCCTGACCTTTCTTGACAATGACTTGTAACCCTGCTTGGAAGGAGATAGCTGACAATCTACTTCCTTTTCAAAAAGTTCATGATCGCCCTGATTTGGTGGCAAGGGTATTTAGGGTAAAGTAGAACCAAACAGAATCTTGAAAATGTAGGTGACTAATCAAGCATGCGTGATGCTTTATTATGATACTTTGTTTTGTCTTTATTTCAATGTACTTGTAATGAATTTGTTTATATGTGCTTGTAATGATTCTGTTTATATATCCAGCGGGAAAGAAGATTTCACCCAAGGACTTATGTGTACAACGAATCTCAGGTACAATTCTTTATATGAACTAACTATTTTATTAAAAAATCTAACACAAGTATCTTTACATACAGACCCAAAAAAGAGCGAACTATGCGAACTTGTTCTACATTGTAACGGGCGTTTCTTTGACAAAAGAGGAGGTGGAGTTGCCTATTCTGCTGATCCAACATCAATAATCCTAATTATAGATGTTCAAAAGTTTAAACTGAAACACTTAGTACATATCATATACAAAGTGGCTGGGTATATACCACAGGGGTTATGGTATAGGGTACCTAATGGAGAGTTTGTTGATGGACTACGAACAATTTGCTGCAATGCTGACATACGCCATATGTTTGATCTTCTCATGGCTGCTGGAAGATTTCAGATGCAAGTTTATGCACAAGAACATCTTGTGCTTCTTGATTCTCAGGGACTTCTAATTCATGTTCTCCCAGGTGATATTCCGCGAGTTTTTAACAAGGTTAACATGGAAGAACCTTTGAAAGTAATTCGGTCGATGAGGAGAGGTGAAGATGAGTATGACTACATATATCAAATCGGCTACATGTAAGGAAATTCGAAAATAGATATGATTTAGCAAGATTAGACATGTTTGTCAATTTTGAAATTTTTTACTGTACTATTGATTATCTGTTTAGACTAAATGTTAGGATCTAATTTGCTGTTTATATCTAGACTTATGTAAGTAATGTAATGAAGTATGTTTGGATCTATTTTGTTGTTTATATCTAGACTTGTGAAAGTAATGTAATTAAGTATCAATTATATGTACTAAATTATCACTTCTATTATAGTTAGTGTTTTATTTTAATGATTTGGTAATCATTTGAAATTGAGAGTTAAGTGATTTATGTTGTTTATATTTATACAATACAGGGGATACATATGAGTGAAGTTGTTGTTTACTCTTAAAATGAACTTATGTATTTTCCCCATCTTCTTGTCCAGATAAAAAGTCTTTATCTAATCAAATAGTACAAGTTGTGCCCTCTTTAAAGTTTTTTGACTTCAAGAAGGCTTCATACATGCATGCATATAGATATAGGTTTATTCATTAAGTGTATCTGTAAAGTAGATTTGCTTTGTCATGCTTCATACCATATCTACCTTGTAGTACTCTCAACAATAAATATACAATATTTTTTCCAACTATAAATCAATTCATCGCATTGTTATACAAAACTTCACAAATCAAAAAACTGAAAATGGTTCCTAATAACTTGTTAAGGCAGGTATTTTTTTCAAAGATTGGAATACTGTATCCAGTATCCATAACAGTTGATTTTGTGCGCGAGATGTTGGAAGACTATTTCGATTGTAATCTTTCGACTCAAAGATATTTTTTGGAAGAATTAGTGGAAGGATATGTACTAGGGGATTATACATCAGACGAGCCTGAGGACGGTATAATCAGCAGTGAAGTTAGTCAGGTGCCATATCTAAGTAATGTTAAAGGGTTTTTTTTCATGTTAACAAATTCAATTGCAACTCCACCGGAGATGAGTTATATGTTGGTCATTATATCGCCTTATGATTTATGATATGTTGTCACTATTTTGATCATTTATCTTGTGTAAATGTAGTTTTTTCCAGAACCCTTAAAAACGAACATTGCAGATATTCCTTCAAAAAAAAATGATCATGCGAAATGGAGGTAATATTGGTTGCTGCCAACTATGAAAAATGATTTTCGAACCTATTGGAATAATTTGATGATAGAGAATGGAACTGAACATGATAACAAAGTTATTCTATATAGATCATATACTAATGTGTTGGAACTCAATGTTTTCACGTCGATTGGAATGAAAAAAATTCAATGGTTTAATGAATATCCGTTTTCCAAAAAAATAGTTACTGCCTATTGTGGCCAAATATTTGTATCTAATCTAAAGACATCTCATGTGCCTGTTTCTTCGGATACTAGTGCATTCTTTGTATCATTGACTTCGAAAAGAGATTTCTTGGTAAATAATATATTCTTATTTCTACTTAAATATATATTTCTTCAGTTGTAATAAATATAATTTTTTAACAAATTTTCTTTATCTATGTAGATCATCTCAATTGTAATAAATATAACTTTTTAACAAATTTTCTTTATCTATGTAGATCATACCAACTCATTTGATCCATTCAGCACAAAACCAGCGTAAACAAAAAGCTAGACTAACAACTGGACGAAGACATGGAAAGTTAAGATGGATAGCACTGGCTTTGGGGAAGGATGGAAAGTGTTTCATGAAGATCATTACCTCTCT
This sequence comes from Penstemon eatonii, assembly GCA_038501285.1. NCBI lineage: Eukaryota > Viridiplantae > Streptophyta > Magnoliopsida > Lamiales > Plantaginaceae > Penstemon > Penstemon eatonii. Next base: position 53,170,219 of record CM076710.1, read on the forward strand.
AATACCACTCTTTTTTTTCTTTACAAGTAAGATGACTTTTAGTGTTATAATATTTGACAGGAACAATGCTGAAGTTCTGTATGAGTGGTATAGCACAACATCAATTAGATGTGCTTGATTGCATATTCCTTATTTGACGGGGTTATTACATATATTTTGTATAACATAATAATGCTACCTTTTATTCCCGAAATTTATCTATTCTGCTTTTCCTAAATTATGTACTCTGGATCTTTAAGAGTATTTATGTAAAAGTTAGTCGTTTGTTATGATTTTTGGTTTCATTGTTTTACTTAAATTATATGTTAGCCATAATCTATATAAATAATAACAAATTTTTAGATCCTGGTTTCTTGGTTCATAGCTAATTGAGTTTTTATATAATGGAAAAATTGTAATATTAGTAAATATTAATAATATGATAATATTGGAACAATTAGTTAACTTTGATCATTAGGCATCATGTCGAGCTAATATTGATATATTTTAATGCTTGTAAATCGCGATATATAATTATTTGAAATCATCATAATTGTTTCTTAGAAAAAAATTTCTTGATAATCCTTTTCAAATTTAGTCTCGTAATATTGTGTTTACATTAATCTTATGAATTAGGTAAATAAAAGGGTTCAAATGAATTTTCAAATTTTTAAAACCCAACATTCTAAAGTTACCAAAATATTCACTGAGTCTGCCTAAATTTATCTTTAAGTATTTATTCATTAAAATTCAATTTGACAAATCATATGAATTCGGTACAAAAATGGTAATAGTTTAGGTAATTTTTCACTTAAATCATTTATATAAAAGAGGAAATTACATTTTGTATACAAAACTTTTACGTTCTTAATTTATTCATTTTGTACCAAATTTTTAAAAGATGCATTTACTACCCGAATTTTTTTTTTTTTTACATTACCTTGAGGTTCTTGGTATACTTAAAATAATGTTCCAAATTTTGTACCATATCATTCTTATGTGCCTTATCATATTAAAGTTTTATATAGGAGAATAAAATTGAAAAGGATTATCCTAACTTTTTTTTTCTAATAAACAATTATAATTATTTTGATATGCAATGATATTTAAGTTTGAGTTGTACATAGTTTCACTTAGATAGACAAATCTACAAAGGCATCTTTTGTGTATTTTTTATACATGGATGGTGACCTCGGATTTTAGTTCAGGTCAAGTTCAAGCTCGGTCATTGCCTATCATAATCTACAAATTGAGTACATGTTTTGGAAATATAAGTTTCAATTTATATATTCAAATATAATAATCTCAAACTTATATTCATTAAAAAAAAAAAAAAAGATTTGACATATGACAATAAATTGTCATATACCATCTACTATTTCCTTTTAAATCCCAATATTCATACTCAATTCAATTGAGATTTCGAGCTTTTCAAAACCTAAATCCATCGCAATTTTGGTCCCTCTTATGATTTGATTTTATCACTTTCGTCCCTTTTAAATTTTTCGTAGCAGATACGTCCTTCTTATCAATATAGTATATCACATTAGTCCCTCCTATCATTGTAATGTAACATATTCATCCCTCTTAACTTTTTCGTAACAGATTCGTCACTCTTATCATTGTAGAATAATACATTGGTCCATCTTAAATCCAAATTACATCCATTTTAGGAGGTAAAAAATGAAATAAGTCTGATAACACACCAGTTATATTTTATTGAATTAAAAATCATTATTTAGGATTTTTAACAATCAATGAAGAACAATCAATTCAGTTTCATTATATTTCATTAACTAATTCCAAATTGGGTATATATCAAAAGTTTCATTGAAACCACCTAAATTAATTTTTCGATAAAAAAACAAAGTGAAAATTGAGCAAAACCTAATCAAATAGACTCTAAAGCATCTAAAATAAGATTTGGAAAATAATTTGTTTGTTCGTCTTTAGAAATTAGACAACCTTATCTTAAAAATTAAGGCGTTACAATTCAGTTTTGAAAGTAGCCAATGTCATGATTAGTGATTTGGTATGAGAAAAAAGTTGTTAATAAAGCCAAATGACCAGTTCATTTTAAGTAGAATTATTCATGTACTAGGTTGCACGGATACTCCGAAATTATACACCGTGCAGTATCGTATGCGTATTGGATACTCGAATACTTAGATACTCGTACGATACTTATGAAATACTCTACCGTGTCGATTTCAATAATAAGAAAATAAAAAATAAAAATGATACGTATCGGATACAAAGGAAGGCATATCGAAAACACCCACAATACTTAATTGAGAGCATGTATTTCTACAAATAATTTCTAGATTATGTATATTATCAAATTAATCTACATAAAATGCTTGAAACTCTGTTAAGGGCCAAAGATTTTGCATGTGATATTAATACTGTTTTACTTGAACACTTATATAAGAGGTAGATAGCATTATTTATTTTAATATGGAATAAAAAGTGAACTAAATATATATTATATTATTTTTATAATACAATTTAAAAACAATGATTTCTTATTACAATATATTTTTAAATATACAAACTCGTATTTTTGTCGTATCGAATCCTATAAATTTTGAAAATTTGTATCGCCGTACTCGTATCGTATTATACCGTATCGACATATCCGTATCCGTGCAATCTAGTTCATGTATCTTGATCCATTTAAGTCTTTATAAAGTAGGAGCTTTTAATTTCCTTACACACCCATGTACTTTTTGTTTGTCACTTAAACACTAGACACTTTCTCATTTCTTGACATGAAGTATTAAAAATGTCGATCGACGGAAAAAAATTGCGCGTGTCTCCGCTTTGTTGTTTTATATAGTCCTTCTGTCCATGATTTTTTACACCATTAGATATAGGGCAAAGTCTACATTTTTTATTTTTTGAGTGACTTATCAAGATATACGAGAACTTTAAAAGAGAATAAAATTTAGTTTTAGAAATTTCAAATTTTTTAAAACCTGACATTCTAGAGTTACTAAAAAATTCACTGAAACTGCCTAAACCAAAGCAACACAATATGTATAATATTAGATATACTCTTTTATAATTTTTTTATAGAACTTTAATTTGCAAAAATTATAAATTAGGTAAAAAAAATATATAAAATAGGAAATTCATTTTTTATACGAAAATTTTACCTACTTTCTAAATTCGGTACTAAACTTTGAAAAAGACATATATACACCTGAATTGAAGGATTTTTTTTCATATTACCTTGCGGTTCTAGGTATATTTAAAATTGTATTAGAAATTTTGTACCATAGCATACTTATGTGTCCTACATCACCTTTGAAAATTAAACTTTATGAACTTAAACTTAATGCAATATTTGATCATTATTTATTTTTACATTTTATATCAACAAATTCATCATGACAATATCCAACAATTAAGTTGATGTTACATTCAATAAAGAAGACGATTTTTATATATTATTCAAGTATGTCAAATTCACACGGCATGTACCCTACGTAATCATATGAAATGAAGATAAAGAAATCAGCTTTGTGTAGATTAGATATATTGAACAAGTTTCAAGTACTGCCAATAAACATCTCCTCAATAGCTATATTAGAGAGTAAAATAATAAACTGGAGAAATCTACTGCATGAAGAATGAATGAGCATTTTTGCGTTTATTAGATATTATTAATTAAACACTCCTTTTCTCTCATTGGTTAATTCCCACGGTGCATATTGACTTTGTATTAATCCAATTAGTTCATTATTAATGTAGGCCGCCTGTGCAATGGATTATTCTGATTTAATAAACTGTTATAAAAATACAAAGGTATCCTTATAGTTTGTAGTACTGTTTTTTTTTTTTATAAAAATTAACTTGGCATACTTATAATATAATCAGGTTGACTCACTGGGCTTCGGATAGGCCCACATAATAATAAACCTTCTTCTTTTTTTTCTTCTTTAAAATCTATAATAATAAACCTTCTGAAAATAGATCAAACCATATGAAGTTTTTTTGGTTAGAGGCACGGGTATAATAAATTTCGGGATTGTCACTTTAACTCCTATAACTATTCTTATTGCTGGGCGTGAATCAAATACAATTTATACCAAATGTTTATCTAAAGAGTGGTAAGATTTAAAATAAAAATGAATGTTATATTTTAGTAAAATAATTCTTTAAATTATGTGAATTAAGTAGTTAGATAATTTCGTATAAAGCAAAGCCCGTGTAAGTATTTTAAGTTTAGGTACCCAAATCCAAAATTAACATACTATTCATGTTTCTTAAAATATGGAAAAAGTCAGTTCTACTAAAATAACAAAAAAAAAAACAGTGGATGGCTTCATCTACCGTCAATGGAAGGATACAATTATAAGAGCCTAAACAATGGTTAATATGTCTTTTTTATATTTATAAAACTATTAATTGTATATGTCTTCATGCTCTATAAATACCCTTCAGTTGCACTACTGAAATATATACACTCCATCAACTACAAAATGATATCAAATACTCTTCTAGCACTTGTGTTCAATCAGAAGATTGAAACAATGAATCAACAAAACTTAACTCCTTTTTTAATGCGACTTATATTGGAAGAGAATTTCCAATGTAACCTTTCAAGAAAAGCATCATTTATATCTGAATTGATTGAAACACGTACCATTGAAGAAAATTCTTTCGACGAACCGGGAGCTGGTATTATCAACGTAAAGATCACCGAGGTGCCATTTCTACAAGATATTAAGGGAGTATTTTTCTTGTTAAAGCATTCTGAAATAGCACCAATGAAGGTATGATTAGGTATACATTCCAAAAAAATATGATAATGTTCCATGTTTACGTGATTAACAGGCATTTCCAGAGTTTCCAAAGAGTAGCATTGCTGCCGCACCACCCGGAACTATTATAGTACGAAACGGGAGCAAATATGGGCCCCTTCAAGTGAATGAGGCTGATTTCTTCAGCCTATGAAACGAACTAATTGCAGAAAATGGTGTTGAGCATGGTGACAAAATACTGTTTTATCAGTCATCAACAAATATGCTTGAAATGAATGTATTCATAGTACATGGGATGAAAAAAATCCAGTGGTTCAACGAGTACCAATATTTTAAAAATATCATGACAATCTATAGAGGTCAGGTTGAGGTAGCAAATTTAAAAACTCCTTTTCTTCCACCAAGTTGTGATATCTTTGCACAAACGGATGCATTTCATGTTCTTGTTGCAGACAAAAGAAACTACTTGGTAACTTACAAAAATGATTCTTTAATCTAAATTTGTTCTTAACATATTTTTTTAATACATTTAAATTGTTCAGCTAAACAATTAAATGAATTTTATGATATATCCCAAATTATTCCAACTAAATTCGTACATTCAGCTAAGATGCAAGGCAAGAGTAAGGCTAAACTCATGACTGGAACGAGATCGTGGAAAGTTAAGATGAATGCAAATGGTTTTGGCGAAGGATGGAGAAGCTTTTATGAGGATCATGACTTAAGCACCAATACATTGGTCTTTTTCAAAACATATAAGATGACATTCCATGTCATTATATTTGATAAGAATGATATTGAAGTTAAATACCAATAGTACTTGGATACAACAATCACATGTGCGTAGGTGTGCTCCACATCAATGTGCTATATCTTTTGGTAGATATATCCATATGGTTATATTATATTAGTAGTGTCTAAATTTTGAATTGTACTACACATGTACAATAGGCTAGATAGTATATTACTATTTATGTTTAATTAGTATCCAGCTACTATCTAAATTTTGAATAGTACTACACATGTACAATAGGCTAGATAGTATATTATAGTGTCACTTGTTATCCTTAATATGAAAACTGCTCTTTTGTTATCTAAAGAACAACTTTTTAATTTTCATGGTAACAGTCTCATGTATGTTTAATGTAATAAATTGTTGGAATATATTATATTGTTGGACGATATTACACTATTGTTAAATATAAACTAATTTTTTTTTTATATTTATATACAAACATAATTTAAATTTTATTAAATATTCACTTATTATTCAACCAAACTTATAAACAAATACGATATACATTATAATTAAAGATAATCGCTTTACTCTTCTGCCTTTTTTTCATCTATGAGGAAATTGCATTTTTCATACATATTTATAGGTCAATTTTCACTTTTTGTACAGAGTTTTATGGGTCCAACACATTTGGTACAACACTTTAACAAAATATGACACATTTGGTACAGCGTTTAAAAGTTTTCGACAAGTGGTATAAAGAAAAGATTTTATTAATTTTGGTGATATTTATGTTAAATATTATTATTTTATCAATATTATTCTTATTCGACTCAATTTTAAAATTTGGCAACAATGTAAACAATTTTAGTCTACATTGTTCCCAAATTTTAAAATTGACATGTACTGAATGATAAAAGTTTTTATTATGATATAGTGTGCAAAAATTATATATATTGGGTGCAAAATGCAAATAATATATATTTGCACATTAAAAAAATTCATAAATATAATTGGATAATAATCAGTAAGTGAATATTTTGTTACTCTTGGATATCATTCGACCACATTCCATAAATATGTTGTATTTTTATATGATTAAGGTGTAATAATAAAATATATATTTAGGTAAGTACGATTTTTCTACAGTGCGGCCCCTTTAGTTACGGCCGCACATGCGGCCCTCTTCATAAGCCGTTAGATCAGCTTCCATCATAGCAGCCGTTGGATGTGTAACTAAAGGAATTGGATTTAATTTATGTTTATTTCTAATTAAAAATGCAATTTACTATTAGGCCCTTTTAGTTAGTTTGTCCAAAAAAAAAAAGAAAAAACCGACTGAAAATAGAAAAGACCCTTTTGCCACCCATTAAATTTTATGTTGTAAGAAGACGTTTATACCCCCCACTTAAAAACCGAAATGAACAATTAATTTGCTACTTAATTCCTTCTCTTTCCTAATCTTTCAAAACTAACAAATAAATTCCTTTTATTCCATAATCATTCAAGCTTAATTGATTATTTCTTGTTATTACTTCTCCACCATTTTTACACCATATATTCCTTCAATAATCTCACCACCATTTTTGCACCTGAAATCAATCATCTCCAAAATTGCTTTACAAAATTCGAATTATAAAAAACGTGAAATTCTCAATTACTTTTGAATCCACGAAATCAATATCTCAAATCAATAAATTTGATTTTATTTCTATTCGGTCGGTTAAGTTCGAATTTCTTAGATAATAGTTTAAATTTCGGTCGACCTATTAGTTAAGAGATCCGTATTCAACAATAAATAAAAAAAATTATATGTATGCATAGTGTTTTATAAAAATAAGTTACATTGATAATATTTTACCATCAATAATTTTATTTAATAAAATAGTAGTTAATAATTTTTTCATTAAAAAAATTTCCGAATATTTTCATCTAAATAAATATGAATATTAATTACTAGAAAGTTCATAAATTCATTCTTACGAATATTTTTATCCAGGTGAACAGTTCTTAAAACTCAACATGTTCGCTAAATTTAATACAATCGTAAAGTTAACAAATTTACTTTTGAAAAAAAAAATGTTAATTTTCACTTTGGTAGCGACGATTTATAGGATATATGATCTACTGGAATTAAGAAATTTAGATCCGAGCAAAATTTGAATTCGATCTGATATAAACGAAGGCGGATCTGTATAGAATTTAATACGATCCAAATTCAATCCATTGACAGCCCGTAGGATTATCAAGGCCCGAAAAATGGACTATTAATAGGGCCTAAATCTTTCCAATATGTAGAAGATTGGGCTTTAAAATAATTTTTAGAGACCGAGATGCGTCATCTCCGGATTAATGGGCTAGGTGAACGTGACAAGCCCATATTTAGGGCTTCAAATAGATTGGGCATATTTGTTTATTATTTAGGATAATTGTTCGGGAAAAAGGCAGAGATTCGTGAAATATTTTCGATCTGCATTATATGGTTTGTTTGAATTTGAAAAAATAGTTGAAAATTAAGTAGGAATTTATATCAAATTAAGTTTGTTGTGTAACATAAATTGGGTATAAGATATATTAATTTATATCTAATTAAAGTAGATTTAATACATATATTTTTTTAGAGATAACAAAATTATGCGTTAATTTGCAACATTTGCAGAAGCATTTCAGGTGAAATTCGTAGCTGAAATATCTATTGTGAAAATATTATGCATGAACTTAAATTATGTGTCTACTTGTTTGTTTACCTTTTTCTATTTTGTACGTACACGAAAATTAATTTGAAGACAAAAAACTTAGAATAGTTAAAGCGCACGGCGCAGTATGAACTGGTCTCAAAAGGGCCCTGATAACTTATTGGCCCACACACATGGGCTGGTCTTATAGGGTTTTTGTAAGTTTTCTTTTTTTATAATTAGGGTTTTTGTATTTTAATAAATATAATATGAAGAGAAAAATATATTTTTCTAGATAGAGTTTTACTTTCAATTTTTTTACTCTCACTGATATCGAAAAGAAGTGAATAAATTACTATATTTATGAACTAGATTTAATACATATAGTTTTTCATAGATAACAAAATTATGCGTTAATTTGCAACATTTGCAGAAGCATTTCAGGTGAAATTCGTAGCTGAAATATTACAAGTACTAAAACGCTCAGTCCACTTCAAATTGATAATGTTCACGAAATTATCGTTGAAAAAATAATTTGAACATCTAAGATTAGGATTTCAATATTACTTCTAGTACTACAATCCAACTTGAAAATTTACAAAACTACTACTACTACTACTTGTACTATTACTACAAACATCCAAACATTTCCAAACATCCAAACTACTACTACTAGAACTACTACCACAATGTTCAAAACTATAAAAACATCCAAACATTTCCAATTACAGCAATTTCAATCTTCCTCATCACTTGAGGAAATAACTATAATCTCAATCTCTTCGTCCTCCTCGGACATATACTCCGGAGTCTCGATAGTAGGTGGTGTTGGTTGATCGGGTCTACCGAAGAGAGCCTCCAACTCCCACCAGTATTTTTCTCCATTGTCGCGGAAGTACTTTGGCACAATCCAATAAATTGGATCCTGTCAATCTATCAAATAAATTAGCTAGGATTAATTAATTCACACAAGTTAATTAAAATACTAAAATTGGAGATGATATTTATATACAGATTTTACCTGCGCAAGCAACTTCCAAACATCCTCATACGCAACTTCCAATTTATTTTCGATCGGGTTCCAGTGAACCCGTCTGCATTCTAGTGCCGTCTTCCACAAGCCCCACCGGGTATACAAGTTTTCATATTCATGTTTCAAAAAGTCACACGTGAATGTCTTCCCCGTATATGCTACAAGTCTCGCTCTTATATCTTCGAAAGCCTCCTTCTTTGCCCCGTTGAACCTTATCCTTCATGATGCAGTTTCATCAACTAACATGTGGAGAAAAAGCTCCAACTCCGTGGTTGTCAAATGTGTGTTTGTCATGATTCTCCAATTTAACAACATAACAGTTAGTTTGAATAATTTGCAAAATAAAAAAAATTGACATACACATATTCTAATATCATGTACATATTAATAATTGACAAAAAACACCCCGTTAACTTTAGTATTTGACAAATAACACCCCGCTAACTTAAACATTTGACAAAGAATTTTTAAGGTACAATATGCCCAACAAAGTTCCTCTTCCTCAAGCATGACAAATCCCGGAAACAAAACCATAAAAAACTCAACAACTTCACTCAATTTCAATCAATCCATAGAACAACAACTATCAATTAGATTACCAAAAATTGAAATTCATTTGTTAGATCACAAAGGACCAAAATAGTTAACCATTGTATCAATCTTTTAAATATAATCTTCCTAGCAACCAATCCCAATTGCAGTGCACATGCATTCCAGAATTTCAACCAAGAAAACAAGCCTAATACATTTTCACCCAAAATAATACATTTAAAATTTTCAAATCCACATGTAATTTCTTCAAGAGTGCCATTTCCTCATAAAACAAAATAATTTTCAAATCCACATATAATATAATAATACACATGCAATACTACTCATATAACAAAATAATTTTCAAATCCACATATACTACACATGTAATCCCGTATAAAATTGGGCATGTCCCCTTCTCTTCCAAAACCCCCACATAATACATATTTTTAATTATTTACATACATAATGAAATACTTCAAGAAATACAAACAAATTTCAAATATATGACAAATCTAACAACCGAAACATGAAAAAAAAAAGAAAAAACACACCTTATTGCAAGAGAATGCGAAACGACCACTGGGGTTTGAGAGATGGATTACGTGAGGGAGTAAGAGAGAGAGTAGGAGAAAAATCGAAGGTTTGAGAGATGGATTTGAGAGACGGAGTGAGTGAGGAACTTGCCTGTGCACTAAGCGAGGTGTGGGAGATGGGTTTGAGAGATGGAGTGAGGGAGGAAGAAAGATCGATCATTCTGGAGACGTTTGAGATTTTTATTTGGTGTTTAATTTTGTGCGGCTGGACAGGAGAAGAATTAAGGCTGCCTGCCTGTGCATGAGACGTGAAGACGTGATGGAGTGGGGAAAATGATTATTCCCTCTTTAATTGTGATTTGTGATCTCATGAATTTAGCAAGAAGTTGTTATTTTCTGGGAAACCAATTTATTTTAGTGATAGATTGACATGATATTTGGTAATATTCTAGATTTGGAAATTTTGTACAACCCAAAAATTGAGTTCTGATTTTTGGTAGTAATAATTAAGTGTTTATTAATTAAATTAATGTAGTTAAAAATATGATTTTACGCTTTATTGTTTTTATTAATTTACAATAACATATTATTGTAGTCATATATTAAGTGTTTATTAATAACATATTATTGTAGTCATTTAATTAAGTGTTTATTAATAACATATTATGGTAGTAATAATTAAGTGATATTTAAGTGTTGAGTTTATGTTATTATTATTTATCCAATCTCGGTTCTCCATTCCTAGCAATTTTAGACCAATTTTAAAAAAATGGCTAATTAATAATTTATGGAGGTGTTAGTGATACTATAACTCTCGATTCTCCTTTCCGAGCAATTTTAGACCAATTTCAAAGTAAATGGCTAATTAACGATTTACGGATGTGTTGGTGATACTATAACTCTCGGTTCTCCTTTCCGAGCAATTTTAGACAAATTTCAAAATAAATGGCTAATTGACGATTTACGGAGGTGTTAGTGATACTACAACTCTCGGTTCTCCTTTTCGAGCAATTTTAGATAAATTTTAAAATAAATGGCTAATTCACGATTTACGGAGTTGTTAGTGATGCTATAACTCTCGGTTCTCCTTTCCGAGCAATTTTATACAAATTTCAAAATAAATGGCTAATTGACGATTTACGGAGGTGTTATTGATACAACAACTCTCGGTTCTCCTTTCCGAGCAATTTTAGACAAATTTCAAAATAAATGGCTAATTGACGATTTAGGGAGGTGTTAGTGATACTACAACTCTCGGTTCTCCTTTCCGAGCATTTTAGATAATTTCAAAATAAATGGCTAATTAACGATTTACGGAGTTGTTAGTGATACTACAACTCTTGGTTCTCCTTTTCGAGCAATTTTAGACAAATTTCAAAATAAATATCCAATTAACGATTTACGGAGGTGTTAGTGATACTACAACTCTCGGTTCTCCTTTTCGAGCAATTTTAGATAAATTTCAAAATAAATGGCTAATTAATGATTTAAGTGTTTATTAATGACATATTATAATACGTGCTAAGTCTCCTTGTTATGGGATTAAAGGCGGACTTGAATATGGACTTGGATACAAGGAAGATTGTATTATATAATGTATATGGATAAAGTAACCAAGAAATTGGATTGGCGAAATGGTTAAGTGCTTGGTTGAAGTAGGTGGTTTGTGTTCGAGTTCTCCCCACAACATAAACTTGATTTTTTTCCTCTTTGTGGAGAAATTAATAACTTTCTCCATTTTGGCCAAGTTCAATATAAAATTTGGCGGGAGAATGTTTTAAATTTTGATTTTCTACAAGATAAAAAGTGTTTTTAAATAAAATAAAAGATTGTATTTATAAATGTTAGTTAAAAATATGGTTTTACGCTTTATTGTTTTATTAATTTATAATAACATATTATTGTAGTAAGTATATTAAGTGTTTATTAATAAGATATTATTGTAGTAATAATTAAGTGATAATTAAGTGTTGATTTTTATGTTATTATTATTTATCAAACGTTGAAACTCAATTCAATGTAATTTTATTTATGGAGGTGTTAGTGATACTTTAACTCTCGGTTCTCCTTTCCGAGCAATTTTAGACAAATTTCAAATTAAATGGCTAATTGACGATTTACGGAGGTCTTAGTGATACTACAACTCTCGGTTCTCCTTTCCAAGCAATTTTAGACAAATTTCATAATAAATGGCTAATTAACGATTTACGGAGATGTTAGTGATACTATAACTCTCGGTTCTCCTTTCCGAGCAATTTTAGATAAATGGCTAATTAACGATTTACGGAGATGTTAGTGATACTTTAACTCTCGGTTCTCCTTTTCGAGCAATTTTAGACAAATTTTAAATTTAATGGCTACTTAACGATTTACGGAGGTGTTAGTGATACTACAACTCTCGGTTCTCCTTTTCGAGCAAGTTTAGACAAATTTCAAAATAAATAGCTAATTAACGATTTAAGTGTTTATTAATGACATATTATAATACGTGCTAAGTCTCCTTGTTATGGGTTTAAAGGCGGACTTGAATATGGAATTGGATACAAGGAAGATTGTATTTTATAATTTATATGGATAGTTTAATCAAGAAATTGGATTGGCGAAATGGTTTAGTGAATGGTTGAAGTAGGTGGTCTGTGTTCGAATTCTCCTCGTAATAGAAACTTGATTTTTTTCCCTCTTTGTGGAGATATTAATAACTTTCTCCATTTTGGCCAAGTTCAATATAAAATTTGGCGGGAGAATGTTTTAAGTTTTGATTTTCTACAAAATAAAAAGTACTTTTAAATAAAAAAATAGATTATACTTATAAATTTATAATACTTAATTTATAACTTAATAATTATCTTATTTTCAAGAAGGCTCAAATTTAGCTATTAAATGAACATCGACATGTTTATATTGATTTAAAATAGTGTATCAGCAAACAAAAAGAACAAATTTAAAAATATTATTAGTTTGTTCGACTATATCAAAATAAGTAAAGCATCTTCTTCATTGTCTTCTACCAAAATAATGATCTCAGGCCATATTTATTCTCCTATGGGTTCTTCGTCACCTCCAGGCACGATGTCCTCAATGGGAGCTTGATCCACGACATTATCCCCCGTACTATTTCTGGTTTTTCATCCGGTAAAACTGCAAGATCATCAATGGGAAGCTTCGACGCCAAAATCACACTTAGCTCCCACCAATACCTTTCACCCTCTCTCTTGTACCTCCTTGCCCACCAATGTTCCTTAATTAATAACAAAAAAAGGGCGCATTAGCATTGTTGTATATTATGCACTATGCCGAATAATCATCATACCACTCTTACCTGTACAAGCTCATCCCAAATATAATCATCCATCTCCAGAACATTGAGAGTATGATTCCATCTCACAAGACTACATTGTTTTGCCTGCTCCCAAAGGCAGTATTGAGTGTGCAGATCACCGAAAATCTTGAACAACTCCTTATAAGTCATTGTTTTTCCTGTTCTAGCTTCGATGATTGGAATTATCCTGTTAATGCTCTCCTCATTATTGCCATTCCAGTGAATGTTCCCTTGGAACGCCTCTTCCACTAACAAGTTAATGAAAATTTCTTCGTCGTCTGATGTCCATATTCGCGCCATCTGACTAAAAGTTAATAAAAATTTCATAATTTCGGTTTTTGTTGAATTATATGTTTTTGCACTTTGCCACCAAATTACGAAAAAATGCAATTTACCCCTAGGATGTGTAATTTACCACTAAAGATATTCGAAAATTTACATTCAAATGTTTAATAAAACAAGGACAAAACTAAGAAATCTTCATCAATCATGTAATAAACACTAAATAAGCATGAATAATCAATGTTCATGTAACAAATTGTGCATAATCATAAGATGAAAATTCCAGATATAACTTGGAAGCAAATATTTTAGAAAAGATGAATAATTATGTTATTAAATAAAATTTAAACACATACTGACCTGCGGTTCTTTTTCTCGATCGGATTAAAGTGCTTGAATTGATTGTTGTAAATTCCTTAACCTTGATAGTGTGGGATGTATAGCTTTGGCTTGTGGAGTAAAATTCTCATTTGATTTGCATTATTGCTTATTTTCCAGTTTTTTTGATAGATGATATTAGAGAAAAGATTTTGATATATATGAATAACCGTGGTGATTAGGGAATTTGTAACCTCCGTGACTTTAAAAAATTAATAGGCTGTTTATTTCCTTGTTTATTTTAGTTATTTTTGCTTATGCTTTTTGTAGATCCATTTCCTTTTAAAAATTCATATCTATCTATATTTAATTTTCAAAATTATTTTTGAAATAAAAAATTCTGTCATTCTCGTATTTAAATAATTCCCAAATTTAAATTATTTCTATGATTGGTTAGTTATTATAGATATGGCATGATTTGCGTGTGCATATCCCTAACTTGAAGGAAGAAGTTACCTAAATTAAAACAAACACTTAATTTAGGAAAACTCGTTATTATAAAAATCTTAAGAAATAAAAAATTTGAAATAAATTCCGAAGGTTAATTATACGTCAATTTCTTATTGGTCAATTTCCAGTGACGGGAAAAGGAACAACTCATTAAACTGATTCGAAGAACATCTTCTTGGTAAATCGTTAATTATACGTTATTTAATTTTTTTCAGTTCGAATATTTTGATACAATATTTTAATTTGAAGCTTTTCCATGGTTTGATTTTTTTGATTCAGTAGTGTTTAATGTAAATTGTTACGTGATAATATCTTTGTACATGTCAATTTCTCACTTAATTATATATTGGTATATCTTAGTCTAAACATTAGTTTTGCATATTTTCGATCTCGAAACTAAATTGGAAAATTAAAACCTAATCTTAATTTTTAGTATTTCATTGTTGTGATATTATGAGGTTAGTATCATGTCTGGAGAATTATTTACTCAAGATGACCTAGAATTATTTTTTGGGATGTTGATTGACGAGACGATGGCTGGCAAGATCGATTATTTCTGGGATAACACCATTATCCTTAAGCAAATAGCTACCCGATTAGAACAAAAGACCGGCAAGAACTACAACCTCGAAGTTGTGGAAGAAAAATATAATAGGTTGTATGATCGATATAAAAGGTGGCAATCAGCACTGCATTGCAATTACGTGAGGTGGCACCCTGTGGATAACAAATTGTTAGCCAGTGACGAAGTCTGGGAGATGCTTCTTAAGGTAACAAAATTTAATGGGTTACTAATTCGCTGGTTTATTTTATAAATATATATATATATATATATATATATATATATATATATATATATATATATATATATATATATATATATATATATTTTAATCAAGAAATTTACATTTTGGTTACTGTTTTGCTACAGTCTATGCAACATTATTCCTGGGCAAAAAGGTACCGTCAAAACGGTGAAAAGTTTTGGAAAGAGCTAGACATAATTTATTCCAGGTTTTACCCACTATATCCGAGAAAAAATATAGTGGAGCAGGATACAACAGAAAAAGACATGAGTGACAAGGGTCCAGAAGAATCGATAGAGTAACTAGTAATTTTCAAATTAGCTATTTTAGTAAACGGTTTTATTTGGGTTTGGGAGTTAGCAGTTTACGCTTCTCTCATTATTCCATTATTTTTCATGAATTATGTACGATATTTTGTGAAAATATAATTATGATGTCAGCACTACTTATAATTGAATTTTGCATGTTTGTTTGTCAAAAATATTTTCTATAATAAGAGTTATTATCGAATCCGCCTTGTAAGAATCAACATTTTCTTTTGAAAAAATATAATGTATGAGTATGTAATCGATAAAAAAAAACTCATTTTCAATTAGATTATGAGATCTACGTCAACAAAAAATATTTGTTCCCTAAATATTCTTGAAAAACTAAAAGAAATGTTTTATTAAGAAAAAAATATAATGAGATATTTTAATCAAGGTTAATTAGATCTACCAACAGAATAAAAAAATTATGTATAAAATGTCCAAAAATTAAATGCTCTCCAAAAGAGTTGAACTCAGACCAAAAAGATGAACACAAATTGCCTTAACCAACGCACTAGAGTTTATTTTATTTAATAAAGCTACTACTGCTATTTATATAACTATATTTGTACCCTAAACCCTAAACCCTAAACCCTAAACACTAAACCCTAAACCCTAAACTCGATTTCTCATGCACCTTCCTTCATTAGTTAATCTATACATTTTTTGGATGATAATTTTATAACTGAAATGTAATTTGATATTTTTAAAGAATATGCATGAGAGTTAGCAAAGGAATGGCATAATGCACCCTCAAAAGTAGGTCAATCAAATCAAGACTCTTGACTTATTCATATAAAAATTTGAAGTTTGATTTTTCGTAAAACAATTATAATTATTTGGTTCTTGTAAGGAAAAAAAACTTATTCATACAATTTTTTATCTTCACATGATTTTGAACAAAAAATGCTAGAAAAGGAGAACCGAAAGTCATAGTAACCCCTCTGTGAGTATAATGTAAGAATCAACATTTTCTTTTGAAAAAATATAATGTATGAGTATGTTATCGATAAAAAAAACGCATTTTCAATTAGGTTATGAGATCTACGCCAACAAAAAATATTTGTTCCCTAAATATTCTTGAAAAACTAAAAGAAATAAATTAAGAAAAAAATATAATGAGATATTTTAATCAAGATTAATTAGATCTACCAACAGAATAAAAAAAATTATGTATAAAATGTCTAATAATAAAATTCTCTCCAAAAGAGTTGAACTCAGACCAAATAGATGAACACAAATTGCCTTAACCAGCGCACTACTGTTGATTTTATTTAATAAAGATACTATTGCGTATTTATATAACTATAATTTTACCCTAAACCCTAAACCCTAAATTCGATTTCTCATGCACCTTCCTTCATTAGTTAATCTATACATTTTTTGGATAATAATTTTATAACTGAAATGTAATTTGATATTTTTAAAGAATATGCATGAGAGTTAGCAATGGAATGACATAATGCACCCTCAAAAGTAGGTCAATCAAATCAAGACTCTTGACTTATTCATATAAAAATTTGAAGTTTGATTTTTCGTAAAACAATTATAATTATTTGGTTCTTGTAAGGAAAAAAAGCTTATTCATACAATTTTTTATCTGCACATGATTTTGAACAAAAATTGCTAGAATATGAGAACCAAAAGTCATAGTAACCCCTCTGTGAATCGTTAGTCGGTGAAATTTGATGATTTTGTTTTAAATTTGCTCGAAAATGAGAATCATGCTAAATTTAATAATTGACAAATAACACCTTTATAAGTTACACATTTGACAAAACACAACATATTTCCTATAAAAATTGACAATCACACCCTATTACTTTAATAATTAACAAAACACACCCTGCTAACTTTAAAAGTTGACCAAACACGCCCTGTATTCTGTAAGAATTGACAAACCTTCCTTGTTAACTTTAATAATTGACAAAATACACCCTGGTAACTTTTAAAAATTTACAAAAACCACCCTGTTTGTCTAGGGATATAGACAATGACACCCTATTAACTTTAATAATTAACAAAACACACCCTACTAACTTCAAAAATTGACAATCACATCTTAATACCTTTAATAATTGACAAAATACACCCGGGTAAACATTAAAAATTGACTAAACCAAAATAAATTTCAAAATAACATGTTCCACCAAAATATAGCATCACAAAATCCAAAAATCAATAAAAGTAATTATGAAAACAGTACATTCTTCAGTCCTACTCATTCGATTGCAATCTTCTACTAACTCTCACTGCACCTATCTTTTTACATGTCTTCCTGTAATGCCCTTTCACTCCACAAATTGAGCAAACCTTTTTCAAAGGTTGACTTGCCATTGTATCCTCCTGTTGTGGTGATCGCGGTTGTGTTGCTGGTTCTGGAGTTGATGCTCGGGGCTCTGTCAATTGCAATCCTATCCCTCTCTCATCACATGCTTTTCTCCTATTACAAGTCTTCTCAAAATGACCTCGCAATCCACACTGTTTGCATGTCCTTTGTACTTTTTTGGTTTGTATTGCCACTGTATCCTCCTGTTGTGGTGATTGCGGTTGTGTTGCTGGTTCTGGAGTTGATGCTCGGGGCTCTGTCAATTGCAATCCTATCCCTCTCTCATCACATGCTTTTCTCCTATTACAAGTCTTCTCAAAATGACCTCTCAATCCACACTGTTTGCATGTCCTTTGTACTTTGTTGGTTTGTATTGCCACTGTATCAACCGGTTGTGGTGATTGCGGTTGTGTTGCTGGTTCTGGAGTTGATGGTCGGGGTGCTGGCAATTGCAAAACTATCTGTCTCTCACTACGTGCTTTTCTCTCTTTACAAGTCTTCTCAAAATGAGTTCTCAATAAACACTGGACGTGACTTGCCAATGCATACTCATCGTCTCCTATAAGTAGATATAGTGTTGCAGCCTTTATTTCGGACAATTTGTATCTTTTCTAATCTACTTCGTTGGACTGAATTACATATATGCAAACCACTCTGCTTGGCCAGCCAAATAATTGAATCAACTCAGTCTCAGATTCACACAACCTAAACTTACGGTATCCATCAATCCTATAATAATTCTTCTCACCACAAATTCCCATCAGATCACACATGTAATCAAGATTTTCGATTGACATTTGCTTATAGTTGAAATAGTCTACGCACCTAAAAGTACCCCCCCACATACTCCGTATTAGGTTCACGCCTTAAACTACCACCATAATAAATCTTTAAGGTACGGTGTAGTTTATCTGCAAATAAAAAAATTACATTAATTAAGTACAAAGGCAACTGCCTGTTAACAGCCAACCATCATTCACCAACCAAACATTGAATTAAGTCTCAACACATTCATACTAATAACAATGAATTAATACTAATCTATCACAAAATTTTAGAAAATAGTGCAGGTTCAAACTATGACAAAATATTTCAATGATACTATTATTGAAGCCAATGCATGCTTATGAAGCCAAATCAAACAGGGAAAGAACTGAGTTGGATTAAACCTAATAAACTAATTCGTCCCAAGTGGATTCAAGCTAAGGAAAAATAAAATGCGACATACACTGCAAAAGACGGAATCAGGCAAGAAAACTAAGAGTAACAGGAAAATCAAATTAACATTCCGCATATAATTTGTAATAGCAACTCTCCGAAGAACCACAACAATGAATTCCCAATTTAGAAAAACCGTACCTATATATTCAGGGGGGGCCATGTCGTTGAATTCACTTTTACGTATCAACCCAAAATCAGCTCGAATCCTAAATTTAACCATTAGTGGAAGAAGTATCGAAATGAGCATTGGTAAAAAATATAAGGAAAAAAATAATCCTTATAGAGCAATTCTATCGTGGAACATCCAAGGAATCGAATCTCACAAGTTGAAGCATATGTTTCGCATCATTTCTAATAATCAAATGCCGGAAATTGTTATTATGTATAACCCATATATAGAATTTGACCTAATGTCACCGGTGTTTATAAATGAAGGCTACGATGAAAATCTCTACTTCGAACTAGGTGGATATAGTAAAGGGTTCTGGATCATATGGAAGTCAACCTCATTCTCAATAATTTCTGTAAAGACAAAACCACAAGTGTTTACTTTTGTTATAATGTAGCAAGGAACTGTATTATGTCTAGCCAGTTTTAATTAGGTACAATATAGGAAGTAAAAACTAGATCTTGTAAATATAAGATGTACTATATGTTAATGTCAAAATAGCTACTATATAGTGCTATATTAACCTAACTGCTTGTTTTAATATAATTAAAAATAGTTTTAGTCTCTTCTATTTCACATAAACTTGTCAACGTTTAATTACATATGTCGGACCGAATTGGAGAATCAATTAGAGTACGTAATTGTGCAATACCAGAATGTTGTGTGGAACTACATAACCAACGTTTAGACAAGTGTTTTTCATACTGCTATGTCGAGTTCTTAAAAATAGAATTCATAAATTTCATCGATACTATGGTTTTAGAGTTCAATGGCCTGGCAAAATTTCTGGAAAGAACTGTCTTTAAATGAATCAAATATATGCACTTTTCAGAAATTCGAAGTTGCCATAGGATTCATCAGGAAACTTGAGAAGGAAGGCAAACTACCAAATCTAGCGTAAGTAATGCTCTAATACTCATAAACTAAACTTTTCAATACAAACTCTAACTTAGTCATAACAAATTTTAGTGAACAGAATCAAGGGGAAGAAAGATATACCGGAATCTTCAAATTGTAACACAAGGAAAAAATCAAGGTATAACATATATAAATCCGTAAATTAATCAATTAAATATAACCATATTATACATAATAATAATACATGTCTAAATTTAGGTATGCATACTCAAGGTTGGACACAAGAGAGAATACTTGTAATAATGATCCTTTCAGAGTTCAAGTAATTGACAGCAAATATGTTATCCTAGAAGACAAAAACACAGCAGTATGGGCTGAATCAAAGCTACAAGATGTCATTGAATTTCCTCTCTTAGAAGAACTAAAGCAACAGATAGATGCAATCCATAGTGAAGGCATGGCTCAACATCATATGAATAGATCAAAATTTCTATCTTTTCCGTCGAAAACATCGAAAAGTCTCCGTTTTTGGATCAAGCGAAACTAAAATAAGATGTAATTCCGAAACTATTTGTTTGCCTGAAACTCTGTTATTTTTCTAAATTTAGTAATTCTTTTTACAAATTTTTCTTAGTGTTTCCGAAACATTTCCGAAAAGTCTCGAAAAATTTCCAGTATTTGACTGACCGAAACATACACTCAAAACGAAATTTTGATCCATGATCATATGTAGTTTGATTGTACTTTTCTAATTTGTAGTATTGTTATAAAATAATTCACTATGTAATGTACTTTGTTAATAAACTTCCTAATATTGCGTCAAATTAAACACTACTATGCATACGTACGGGGCACCGACACTGGGCATTGCGCGGTGCAACTGTTCTAGTATAGATATATATATGTATTCATTAGTTTACCATCAAATGAAGCGCAAATAAATTTCAAGCATTAAAGGATATATTATTTACATTGATATCACCAAATCGATAAATTTATTCGTTTACAATTAAATTATAAAGAAAATTGACTACCAAACACTAATATTAAATTATAAGAAAATCAATATTAGTTGAAATCGAACCCAATACCTCTTGAGTGTTAACCATAGTGCCTCATTTTTTCCACTTGGCTACGAACTCATTAGTGAGGATATATGACGATTTACGAGGAAAAATTAATATGGTAAGTATGAAAAATAATTTAGAGATCACGATGCAGAATAAGTTCAATATGCATTAAAGTTACATTGTTACACGCAAACAAATATGTATTAATTAGTAATAATAGTATATTGTGTGATAATGTAAAATAGTTATCCACTTCTTTTATTATTGAAAAAATGATTTTTTGGTTTTGAGAAAACAAATATTAATGATTTTTTGAAAAAAATACTTTTGAGAATACAATAATGACGAAAATTATTTATTTATTCGATTTTTTGGTTGCCAAATTATATAAGTGTTCGTAATTAACTATATTAGAGACACCTTAATCATAATGCTTGTCATTAATTTTGTGAATATCATTACAGAGACAAAATAAGTTATACTGTTGTTATTTGTATACGTAAATGTCATAAAATTAAATTATCAATATCCAAAACTGTCTCTAGATATTATTTTTCATGATAGTTGAACATCGATGATAATGTAGATATATACCAACTTTTCTCCCTTCGCATTTTTTATATTTTCTGAGATATATTCAATTTTCGTCGACGAGAATTTTATTTTTGCATTATTTAAAAACTCTCATATATGTATGTGTTTAAAGATTAGTTATTTTAATCATATTGCTAGCTCTTTATTATTTATAAGAAACTAGTTCTTATCTATATAACTTTAAAGATATTAGTTATTTGATCACATCTTAATTCTTACATACGTAATATTTGCTTGTGCTAAACACGTATCCTTATATTGCCGCACTACGTGGCTCTACATCCTTTATAATAATATAAAATATTAAAATTAATTATTAGAATTCAGAAGAAAATTCACTTATGTATTTCACTTTGAAACAACACTATCCAAATATGACATAAAGCACCCAACAAGAGGCCGAGACATGATAAGCCTACTAAAGCATATCTTGATATATTTCCCATCACACAATTTCTTCTTCCTCTTAATCTTATAAATAAAGAGCAAAAAGAAGAAAAAAAGGCCCTACTCTATAATTGATGCCTAGTGGCTGAAATAATTGCCATACGCAATTCAATTATTGCTGAATCATACTATATTTTCGATTAGATTCCATAGAAAAATATAATCATCAATTTGCTTCCTCAAAAATCACGTAAAAGGACTGATATACCCTTCTTAAAAAAACCATTATTGGGTCTGTTTGTTTGGTGTTTAGGAAAGTAGTTTGGGAGAGTAGTGGAGGTTTGTGAAATAATTTCGATTTGCGTAATGTTGTTTCTTTGGATTTTGAGAGAGTGGTTTGAGAAATAAAGTAGGTGTAGAGTGTAAGATGTGTAAGATTTTATGTCAAATCATATTTGTTGTGGGATAAATTGTGTAAGAGATAGATTATTTTATGTCATATCAGAGGAGAGTTTGTATATGTTTTGTTTAGAGGTAACAAAATTATTGTTTGTTTGGCTTTTGAGAGAGTAGTTTGAGAAAATTGATAGATGAAAAATTTATTTCAAAAAATAAAAAACATATTTGTTTGGCATTTCCCAAACAAAATTTTTTTTTTTTGGAAACGCCAAACAAACAAGCCCAATTATAATATCTGCAGAAAAAAAAGGTGCTTTTCTTTAGTGAAATAAAATATGTCATTCACTTTTTAATAAACAATTTGTGGCTGAATTAACTTTACACTTTTTGCACAAGTGTCCCAAGCTTTCTATATAAATAGGTAACATGCATGACCTTCTATATTGTCCATAACATTGTAACAAGAATTTCCTCTAGAGCTATAAATTAACTATTTAATTAAGTTCTCTGTATAATTTTTCTAAAGAGATGGCAGCTGGTCACCTAGCCTTCGCATTTGGATTACTCGGTAACCTTCATGTTTTATATATCAACCTATATTATTTTCACAATCTATTTATCAAGCAAAATTTCACAACACACGTTTCTTAAATTCACTTTCTCCGTCCCAAAATTTTTACTCCATTAGCTACATTGTAAAGTCAAACTTTGACTTTAAGTTCAATTTTTTATATTTATTTTACCTTTTGAAATTTTAAATGATAATATATCTGGTGTTATATAATAATATCAAATTATTGTTGAAATAAACTAAGTATATTATTTATTATCATTTTTAAAATTTGATCAAATTGACTGATCAATTATATCCAAAAATAAAAATTATGGGACAAAGGAAGTTTTATACATGTGTTTAAACTTGCATGGGAAGAATAATGGCACTAATCATGGAATACACATGTACGAGGAAAATGACTAAATTTGCAATCATTATAATATATCGCAATCATAATTAACGGACAATATTTACAATTAAATTCAAATATTTGAGACAAATCCTAGTCTTGTCTTTTAAATCATGCATGTGTACCTTTTCTTTTTCATATATCTTATGTCTTGTTTACAATTTTGTAGGTAATGTCATCTCGTTCATGGTGTATCTTGCTCCATTGTAAGTAATTAAGATAAATTTATTTTAGTTTACAACGTTACATAAGTTGGATTTAGATGAATAATACGATGTTGTTGCATGCAGGCCAACTTTTCGTCAAATTTACAAGAAAAAAACAAGTGAAGGTTTTCAATCAATTCCATATGTGGTTGCATTATTCAGTGCCATGCTTTGGATATATTATGCACTCCTCAAGTCCGATACGACCCTTCTCATCACAATTAATTCAGTTGGATGTTTTATCGAGACCATATACGTTGCCGTCCATCTTTTCTACGCACCAAAGAAGGCTAGGGTATGCACGATTCTTATATAATATCTACGTCCTCAAAAAAATTGCTTTATTTTTTTCCTCATGTGATGCCCTAAAATAAAGATTCTCTTTCGAAAATAAAATTTCATATCTCGAAATACCAATTTTTTTTTTAAAAAAACAGATATTTGATACTAAGAATTTCTATAACTAATTTCTCGAAAGAAGGTATTTAAATGTACGTACTCTCTTCGCCCCAAATATTTTGCTCCGTTTTTATTTTACATGTGTTTTAAGTTAAATTTGTGTATATCCTTACATTTTTAACCCTAAAAGTAATTGTTAATAGTTGGTGATGTCAAATCATTAATTTATGTGAAAAAGTACTTTTAAGAAAAAGAATTTCATTTTAGAGAAGGGGGTATTATTGTTATGATACAAACCAAAAAGAAAATTAGAGTAAAAAATGGGCAAAGGGAGTGTTTTTTCAAACTTTTCTCCAATATTAAAGAATGGAACAAAAATAATTGGTGTACATAATAAAATAAAATATATTATCTTTGCCATTCTTGATGGATGTTATTTCAAATGCAGATACAAACGCTGAAGCTGATTGTTTTGCTTATAGTTTGTGGCTTTGGATTTATCGTTCTCTCGACTCATTTCCTCGTGAAACCTTCAAAACAGGCCAACGTTGTTGGATGGTTTTGTTTAGTATTTTCGCTGTGTGTTTTCGTTGCTCCTCTATGCATTGTGGTAAGCATAAAAAAATATCAACTTCAAACAAAAAAAATACGTACGCCTATATTATTTACATGAATATGTAGTTGTATATTTATTTTTCATTTGATAAATTAGTTTCTTATTTTTTCCTTCTAGGTAAGTGTGACTTGATTTATTCTAACTGCTTAATTATATTTTTTGCAGAGAAAAGTGATACGAACAAAGAGCGTTGAATATATGCCGTTTCTTCTATCATTTTTCCTTACCCTTAGCGCGGTCATGTGGTTTTTCTATGGCCTATTAATCAAAGATTATGTCATTGCCGTAAGTTCATCCTTCATTACCCTCTTCTTTGATTTTAATTCCCCACTTTTTCAAGTGAAAAAGAATTAAAAGACATGAAATTAATATTTTAAATTTCACAAGATAAAGTATTACTCCCTCCTCCCTTAAAAGTAGTGTCAAATCATTACTTTATGTGAGAAGATATTTTTGAGAAAAATAATTTCATTTATAGAAAAAAAGTGATATTTTGGGACATTCCAGAAAGAAAATAGTAGTAAAAATTTAGGGACAAAGGGAATATGTCTCTAACTGCCTATTTATTTTTATACAGATTCCAAACGTGCTAGGGTTCTCCTTCGGCGTGCTTCAAATGGTGCTCTATTCAATTTACAGAAATGTGGACAAAATCAATACTGAACAAAAGCTTCCCCAAATACAAACCCAAATTATAATTTTGGACAATCACAAAATTCCAGAATTAAACGAAAAAATTATTGACATCGCCAAATTAAGTGAATTATTGAGTTCAGAGAAAATTCAAGTTATTTCGCAGCTGAATAATAATGGCATTGAAGCACCTCAGCATCCGAATTTGCCCAAGGAATCTCAAGTTTAATTTGATATGCATTTGAAGTGTTGAACTAATGCAATAATAAATGAATGTGTTATTATTCACTTTCCATGTAATTTAATTTTCCTTGAGAAATGATTTGTGTAATCTTTCTAGTTTTGTTAATGGATTTTATATCAACCTTTTCTAATATGGTAATATTCTATATATATATATATATATATATATATATATATATATATATATATATATATATAATATATATATATATATATATCTTGTCATGTCAAGGTTTTATTATATTAGAAACAATTAAAAATGTAGGATGAATTAATATTTAAATTAAAGAATATCACACTTTGTTATCAACGTTTTCTAAGATGGTAATATATATATATATATATATATATATATATATATATATATATATATATATATATATATATATATCTTGTCATGTCAAGGTTTTATTATATTAAAAACAATTAAAAATGTAGGATGAACTAATATTCAAATTAAAGAATATCACACTTTTGTTGTCTGTGATTCAACTTTTATCTCCATATACAGTTAATGCTCAGATTTTTGCCGAATATACCCATAAAAAAAGAAAGACGTGTTGGCCTGTCATATAAAAATAGGTTTATAAAGGAGCGAGTTGAATTTTTGGTACAACCCTTTAGGTCAATTTTCACGATTATTATACTGCTTTATGTGTTCAACATATTTTTTTTTTTTTTTTGAGATGGTGAATACATTATTACATCAAACATTATATCGGATCGAAACTATTTCAATGATAACAAAGTGAACTATTTCAATGATAACAAAGTGAACTACTTACTAGTATTAAACTAGAGAAATGCTAGTATGAAACTAGAGAAAATATCCACATTCGTGGGAGTTGAACCCATGACCTCCTGGTCATGGAGCCTCATCCTTAACCACTTGGCTAAGGCCTCATCGGCATGTGTTCAACATATTTGGTATCACGTTTTAAAAAATTATGACACATTTGGTAACACCGTAAAAATTATCGTTAAGTAGTAATGACAATTAATTATGTTGATGATAATACTTATGTTGGCTGGTAATTTTACCCATAACATCTCAAGCTATAAAATTAGTCCCACATCTTCAAATTTACCAACGATTTTAGTCTACATTATTGTCAAATTTTAAAATTGACTCGGATAAGACCATGTGACCAATTTTGAGATTTTACTTATAATAGTTACATAATTAATTTAATTTTGTCAACAATATTAATAATTAATATAAATCTAGAAAAAAAATTCTTCAAGTCTAAGATTTTTATAATATTATTAATCTATTTAATATTTATTAAAATAATAAATGATATAATAAAAAACTATTTAATATTTATTAAAACCATAAATTATAAATAATGTGGATTATTTTGAAATTTGGCAACAATGTGGATTAAAGTTGTTATTAAATTTGGAGATGTGATGCTATTTTGGTAGTCTGAAAGGGTAAAATTGTCAGTCAACATAAGTAATGACATCAACTTTGCAATAAGACTTAACTACCACGTCAGCACTTAACGGCAATTTTAAAAAGCAGTATCAAATATATTACAATTGTTAAAACATGGTACCAAATATGTTGAACACATAAAGTGATGTACCAAAAGTAAAAATTAACCTAAAGCGCGGAACAAAAAATGCAATTCTCTTGTTTATAAAGAAAGTCTCGTAGTGCTGTCCCTAAGGAGAATTGTATCTAAGACTGAATTTTGATAAATGAAATTAATACAAAATAGTAGTCTTCCCTCAAATAATATCCAAATATATTGCTAAAATAAAACATTAATTAATTCTAAAATATAATAACGCCCCCCTCCCCCCGTTTGGAAACTGGGGGGTGTGGTTGGAGAAGATGGTTGTTTTAATTTTTTTATTAATATTAAAGTAAGGCTAGTATTAGAAAATACAAGATATTTTCCTATGTTATATTTAAATAAATTATTTATGAAATATTTCACGTGAAATTGTAGGGATTAACATAATATAAATAAAAATAATTTCTTGAAATTTATCGATTCAAAATTACTTATTTTTACAAATTGAGTACATTTTGCAGGGTTTTAGGAAGTACAAGAATATTTGGTGCAATAAAAATTTCAAAAGGTAATTTCGTACAGATTTAACATAACATAGGGAAATAGATATTTTAAAAATATAAGGAGAATGTTTGCCAAAGATAAATTGTCCATTAAAATATCACGTAAAAGTATCTTGTTATTCACTCATTTTTTGTATCATGTAAAAAATAAAATGTATACAAGTAATGCTATAGTTGACAAATTCAAATCAAAGTTGTACAACATAATTCACAAGTTCCTTTTATTTTCCTCCGTACAAAATTTCAAGAATTTGTATTTTGAATTGAAATTATAAAATCTCCTTATCGATGCCAACCACACTTTCGTTTTCTTTTTCAAAAGGAAAAGATAGGCAAAAGATAATGACGGTTCTTACAAAAAGTACGTACGTTCGTGCATGAGAGATATGAAATCACTGAAAAGTATAATTAGTGATAACGTTAAAGTTGTGGTAGGAGGCCTCCTAAAATTAGTTCATGATCAAAAAATGCCTACAAAGATAACAAAATGTGTTTAGTGCCCGAAGATTTATGCCAACCGAATGACCTTGGTTATTGAAGTACTCATGCACTTTGCGGACTGTGTGGTTTGAATAATTAGGTCGGACTTTATTTTGTGTTTGGTTACATATATTCAATAGCGGCTCAAGTACTCAATTTTTTTTTTTTTTTCCAATGGTTTAATCCATTTTGGAGTGCGTCATACACATAAAGTGTAACCTCTCCCAATAGGGATTCGAGCTTGAGTCCGCTACTTTGTAGTGATTAGTCACTTCCACTAAACCAATCACCTATTGGTTCAAGTACTCAACTCGTGTTAAGAGTGAGTTTGGCCTAATGGTTGAAGCTCTTAAAATGACTTTTAAATCTCTATTGTGATTTTTGAAGTATTTGGTCCAGATTAAAAAAATTACTTCTGATCAATCGTGATTTTCATGGTGTTTGGCCCCAAGATCATAATCACTTTTGGAATCTCGAGAAGCAAACAATCAACTTATTTTAGAAGCTGCTAAAGTGTTACTTTTGCAAAAGCTATTATACAAAAACAATTATTCTATAATTAATTTTTATTATCATCAATTATTATCAAAATCAATTTTAGCAAAATTAATTCTCCTATAATTGCTTTTCGAATCGCTAGGCCAAACTCATCATAAGTCAGTATGGTTCGCTATTACCTATTTAATATTTGAATTTGGCATTGAACTGATATATTATCCAGTTTCGACAAGATATAATCAATGTTATTAACCGGACGGCCGGTCCGACCACCAACCGGAGTTTGATCCGATCCGGTTTACCCCCTAAAACTGCTTGACTCAAAAACCAGATTGAACCGGTTTGACCGGTCCAAAACCGGTGAACCGACGAACAAGTTTGGACCGGTTCAATCCGATTCTAAATGCTTGACTCAAAAACCAGACTGAACCGGGTTGACCGGTCCAAAACTGGTGAACCGACGAAGAGGTTTGGACCGGTTCAACCCGATTCCAAATATCCCTTTTTTTAATTTTACTTAAAAGAATTTATCCCCAGTTTTAAACACCTTTTAAAATCTTTTGTTCTTTCAAAGTGTTTGTATGCTTTTGAAAATATGCTAGTAATTAAACACAAATAATTTTTATAGTGGTTATATAAACAATAATTTATTTTAGTCCACTCTTTCAAATCACAAAGACTTGAGTTATACTAGAAACACTAAGTAACCTAGAACACTCTTCTTGTGCTTTTACAACAAATGATATAAAGTCACAAGTCCGTTACAAGAAATCACAAATAAGTCCTACACTATGAAGTTATATCACTCACATAGAAGAATATAAACTTTGCACAACACTCTTAGTTTACAGAACCACTCAGATTAAATGTTTGGCTTTGATTCTTCAACTCGATTTTTATCAACAGATGACTAAACTGATAGTGTTTTGTTCTTGAGGTTTGAGACATAGAGAAATTTGCTCATTTGATTTTTGCTCTCAGTTGTGTTGTATGTCTCTAACTCTTGAATCACGAACTTTTTATACTTGAGGATTTAAAATCTGCCCGTTGAAGTAAGACGAAAATCATCATTCCTCGAGTACTGACCCCATTTTTTAAACGACTCTCTGCAACTGTTCACTATACACTCTGATGTACTTTCTGTCAATCGCGTTAAAGGCATTTTGCTAATCCGATGTTTCTTTTAAATCATTTGTCTTTAATACCATTCTCTTACAACATTTATTACTCCAATTACATTTATTACCTTCGATTTTGATATGATAATTCTATGTTCACACTCTAATTGAACCTTGATTTGCTCAATTTTTGTTGTAACATTTACCTATAAATAGAGGGGTTTATCTCACGAACCGATATACACTGAAATTGAAACAAAATCAACTAGCTATCAATCAAAAGCTTTGCAACCTTTTCTCTTCCAATTAATTTCATAAACTTTAGTTAGCTATTCCTCCACTACCCGAAATTATTTCTTTAATATTAATAGCTTGTATTACTTAGCAAAAAATTAATTTGCATTTGCTTCATCCGAGAGAAAAAAAAAAACTCTCTTCAGATTGTATAATTTTAGTTTGATTTACGGCATACCTAGGAGTAATTTCATTATAGGTGAAAATATTTACGTGTTTTAGAGTGCACTAAAATTTGAAACATAACGGAATTTGGGCTTGTTTTATACTAAGTAGCACACAAATTAGGGCATAGCAACAAAATTTGTCTAAGAAAAGCGTGATTCGCGACTCAACCTAATTTCGATAACATTGTTCTGATTAATTTATTTACTTTAATTAATTGCAATTTACAAAATTTTATTTCTAATGATATTCACCTAAAAGTTGATAACTTTATTAACAAATGATGGGTAATCATCCAAAACTTGGGATTCTTATATTTGATTTTCAGAGTTGAACATGCTCGGAAAAGTTAAAGTCTACTATAGCTGACGAATATTTTTAAAGCAGTGACCTGAGCAGATAATTGTCCCGTGTCCTACGTTAATGTAAGCTTCCACTCTAATGTTAACAAAAACATTGAGGATAAAATTTCATTTAAAAAATAATAAATGGGTTGTCAAATCTTTTCCCCTACAATTTTGGGATTTTGGATTTTGATATCATTAAGCTAAAGTAAATGCACCGATGTCATCTACCGTCATTAGGTTCCTTCACTATCTCTACCTCTTTTGCTTTTTCGTTTCCTCTTTTTTGTTTACTATTTTATTTAGATTCAAGTTGCTTTAATTTGATCTACATGGATGTAGAGACTCGGTTATCGTTAATGAGTTAACCCATGTGAAATGTATAATGTCAATTTTCACCCATATGATTTAATAAATAGCACTGTATCTTCGTGAAAATTTTTAAGAAGTAATTTACTTCCTTGCTTCAACCAAAGAGTGTAACTCACTGGTTGAAAATTGAGATTGAAGATAAAAAGTGTTTTGTAATATAAGAGAGTAAATTGCCACACTATCGTTAAACAGATGGAGGGGGGGGGGGGGGAGGTAACATGCTACATATAAATTTGTCAGGGAGGCTATGCGAAACATTATAAAGATAACAAGGGGTAAATTGTTTTTTTTTTTTTCCAAATCACCAAAAGATAAATGAACATTATGAATTTCACAGGGGTAAATTATCATTAACTCTATCGTGATGGGTAAATAGCTAATTCTACCTGTCGTAGGTCCAATCACCAAATGCAAAATTTACCATTAAAATTGTAATTTGGTTCCCCAAATTGGATAAACTTGTATCATACTAATTTACTTATTTTTACAGATTTATGAAATAGAAAAAATTATATTTACTGTTATTTAAACATATCATTATGCTTGTTTCAACTACAATATATTCTATAGAATATTAAGTGTCCCGTTTTGTATTCACTAAAATATTAAATAATTAATTAGCTCAATTAATTCTATTTAATTAAATGGGCTCTCATCCCTAAATATTCAATCACACCTTAATGGAGTTGGATTTAATTAAAATATGAGTCCAATACTAATTAATTACATTCTCTTTACATTTTAATTAACCTTTGGGCCTAAAACCATTTAGGCCCTCGTATATCCGGATCTATCCAATCAATCCTAGTTCTTCCTTTTCTTGTTACCGCTGTGTGTATTATGTGTCTACCACATAATTGATTATGGGTTCTAATTAAACTATTGTTTAACTGTTAAAACAATTATTCATTGTTCTTTTAATCAACTAAAATCCCATCCAATTGATCACTTTTCAAATTGGCATTTGAGAGTTCTCCTAAACACTCATGTGTATCGACTATACTTGTCATGTTTATGAACTTCAACATCGTCCAATTCTTTAAAATATAAATCTAACTGAATACATCAATGTTATATATCTCAACTTATTCACTTACTCCGAACAAATTGAGATCATGGCATAGGGGATTAATCCATGGATTGTCCCTTAGATCTGGATGTAAGAATATTCAACCAAATGCTAGAAAATTATTGTACAAGATGAAATATGACTTTTTTTTTTTTTTTTTTTTTTTTTTTTTTTTTTTTATAGTAAGTTCATTACAAATAGTATATAGTGCAAACCCCAAAATGTGGATTTGTTGGACAATATTCCATGAGGGCCTCGGGAGCTTATTGCTATATATCGATCATGACGTGTAAGTATTCTTGAACTAATCGAAATCCGTTCAAGAGTGGTCAGTTGAATTGGAACTTTCATTTGAAATAAAACTAATTTCACGAGATAGGAGAACTTTAATTAATTAATCAGTAAAATATTAATTAAAAAGAACTTTAATTAGAAAGACAAATTAAATTTATTGAAATGAAAATTCCATATTTAAATGATTAATTAGTTAATTAATAAATATGTAGGAGAATGATTTAATTGATTAATAATATTGCATCAGATTTAATTATTTAAGTTAGTTGATTAAATAAATTAAGTTGGCCAAATTTAATCAAATAAAAGGGAAACAAGTTGAGCTTGTAATCTTGGACTAGAAAGATTAGGTTGGAGTAATTTTTTTTATATGCTAGATTGTGTATTTACAGTTCGGACCGAAGAGTGCAAGGGTATAGGTCCTTCTCAGTGTGGTGTTTTTAGTAGGATTCGAGCTTGAGTCTCGCATCGGGCAGCAAGTCACTACCGCTTGACACAAATGCTAGATTGTGTATTTACAGTTGGGACCGAAGAGTGCAAGGGTATAGGTCCTTCTCAGTGCGGTGTTTTTAGTAGGATTCGAGCTTGAGTCTCGCATCGGGCAGCAAGTCACTACCGCTTGACACAACCACCTTG
Organism: Penstemon eatonii; assembly: GCA_038501285.1. NCBI lineage: Eukaryota > Viridiplantae > Streptophyta > Magnoliopsida > Lamiales > Plantaginaceae > Penstemon > Penstemon eatonii. The sequence goes on from CM076710.1 coordinate 53,203,469, forward strand.
AATTAGGTCGGAGTACTTATACTATTTAAAAGAGAAGTCTAGCAACAATCACAAAGTGAATATTTTGATACCGCCACACCATTTATATTTGATTTCTTAAATTATCCTCATCTACTTTATATATTAATACTAAGGCTGCGTTCGGTTGCCAAGATATAGCCTCAACTGGCCCTCAATTGGGCCTCAACTAAGGTTAATTGAGGGCTTTTTATGTGTTCGATTGGGCTGAGGTTAATTGGGCCAGCCCTCCTTATTTGCCTAATTGTAATTTGGTCTCTCCCCCTCCAATTGAGATTTAACAGCCCAAAGTAATAAAATTCGGTCCAATTTGCCTTCACTCTTCCATTAAATTACAAAAATACATAATACAAAAAAACATAAATCAACATTTCTCCACCATTCCAACCTGCAGCTCGTTCTTGGCGGAGAACACTATATATTTCCACGGCCGAAAATTGCTACCCAGGTGAGAATGTCATATATGCTCCAAATTTAGTTGTAAATTGCATAAATTAAACCTAGGTTTACTCCAACTTCATTAATTTGTGAAACTTACCCAAGGATGAGCTTGAATCAAATGATATGTTTTCTAATTTGTGAAACTTTTTTTTCTTCATTTTTACAGGAATGAAGAGTGCATTTTGAGGCTCAAGCTGCGGGATTGTTCACATTTGTTGTTGATTTTTTTATAAATACTTCTCCCCCTAAGTTTCCTACCTGTCATTTCAATATTTTTCATAGCTAAGATATTTTATTTATTGTACAAGGACGAAGAAGGTGGAGGGTGTAGGGTCTCTATTTTTCAAGTTCATAACTAATTTAACTTGAGGTAATCTTGTACCATTCATGTTTTATACTTAAATTTATCACTATATTTGTACAATTTTGTACAATTTTGTGTATTTTGTTATACATAATGTCAAAATTTATTAATTATGGACATGTTATGTATTCAAATATTATCTCAATTTATTGAAAAAAAATTGGTTGGTTTTAATAAATGGTTGATTGTTTGTTGATGTTTGATTCCAAATGGGTGGAACTTATTTTATGATATACAAATGGATGAACGAAATAATCAATTGATTTTGTTAATGTTTCATCGGTTTTTTTGGATGGACATGTATGGTTTCATGCTAAACACAACTCTGCAATCGGTCCATCAACCAACCCATACGGTATAGCCTAATCCATCGGAAGCGTAAGTGGATGGAAAACCTAGAATATATTACTTGAGAAAATACAATAAGGTGTAAGAATAATATACGTCTTAATATTACTTCATTTGATAAGTTATGTTGTTTCCTACGTAACGTTGGGGGTTTAAAGGATACTAAGTATGTCTCCGTGAGCGAACAAGTTGCCATGTTTTTTACTGTTTTTGCCCATCACAAAAAGAATCGTATTGTTGCCACCGATTACCATTGATCAGGTGACATTGTTAGCAAGTGTTTCTACCGTGTATTGATATGTTTGATGAAGCTCCATCCAATATTATTATCTGAACCAAATCCAATACCAAATGATTCTGATGACGATAGGTATAGTTTTTTTCCGTTAAGGAAAAAACTTTAATTTTCCTATTTGCATATGGTCTTTTCTTCAACTTGTGCATTACAATAGAGAATTTGTGTACGTATAGGGTTGCATATGGGCACTTGACGGAACATATGTTCATGTTCCATCGGTTGATAGACCATGTTATAGGAATCGAAAATGTGACATATCTACCAATGTACTTGCTGCTTGTGATGTTAACGGATTGTTCACCTATGCACTTGTCGGTTGGGAGGGGTCTGCCGCAGATGGGCACGTGTTAAGAGATACAATTAATCGGCCAAATGGATTGAAAGTTCCTACGGGTAAAACCTAGTTTTTAGTTTATGAATTTAATTGCAAAAGTTATGTCATAGCAACTCATTCATGTGATTAATTGTAGGAACGTACTATTTGTGTGACAATGAATAAACGAACGGTAAAGGTTTCTTACGCCGTATAGGGGAGTGCAATCTCATTTGAAAGAGTGGGGAGTTGGTATGGACGCCCCTCAAAATGCAAAAGAATTTTTTAATATGAAACATGATCAAGCTAGAAATGTCATTGAGAGCACTTTTGGCCAAGTTAAGAAGCATTGGGCAATATTGAGGAGTCCTGCTTTCTATCCCTTACAAATGCAGAACATGATGATCATGACATTGCTATTGATTCGTAACTTCTTTCAAAAAAGTCGCCTGATGATGTTATTGCATTGGATCCATACTTTAATTCACCTGAAAGCATTGAGGATGATACTAACTTCGATGGAAATGACTACGTCGAAGTTGTTGAGACGTCACACGCATGGAACAATTTTCGGGACAACTTATCTCGTGAAATATTCATGAAATGGAACTCGGATCGTGAATCAAATCCTCTATTAACTCAGGAGTACCCACACTTCATGGTCGATGTCTAGCCACAAGCCCATGAAGCCCAACTTCAGGTGAATTGTTATTTGTGAACCTCGTCTCATATAATTACCATGTACATACGGTCCTTCTATCGACTAATATTCCCGATCAAGACTTAGGGTGTGTGAATTGATCGGCACCTCTAAATTCGTCTCGATAACTATACTTTCTAATTCAGGATAATATTCCAGTGTGACTGCTAAATTTGGAAACCCCTTTCCAATCCGTCACCGACTGCGGCCGCAGATTCCTTGGATATATATTATCTAAGAATCGTATAGGAAATTCTCTCATCCATTACGATGAGTCAATAGATTCCATATTGGTGCTAACCACCCGCGTACATGTCTATACGCACCCAACCTAGGCATGTTATGATCAAGCTAAGTGATCTATACCTAGATCTAAGTACGTACTTTCATGTACCGAATTCGCCCTAGCACCTCACGTCAAAGGACTAAATCGTACACTATTATAATCCTTGAGAAACATCCCATCACCGATATGCGTTATGCACTTCCACAATGGGTTTCTCTGTTCGGGTCGTTCGATGCGTTCAATCCTCCATTGAACCACCTACTCATATGCACTGGCCTCAAATGCCTTGCTCATGAAACGCTACAAATTCACTCCATGTGAATCATGCATACTCGTACAAGTCTTGGCGATTCCTACGATACCCCGTCTCGTTCGGAATCTATAACTTGGAACAGTTTTAAGATTACGACCTTAGAGAATGTTTCATGATTGCACTCAGTACTGAAGTGAATCGTCCCATAGTCAAATGTAATCTTAGGATTTCATCCAATCGCGTAAATGTATTCGCGAGAGATGAAGTTGGCCATTGTTTATCCTTATACATATATAAATAAACATGCGTATTATTATAAAATCAAAGATTGTCTCATACAGAATAGACCTATTACAAGCTTATTGAACTGGCTTGCTGGCACTATCCTATCAATCTCCCACTTGCCCTAAAGCCATTCACTGATGTTCCTAAGACCCATCTTCTCTAGATGACTATCGAACGCCTTTTGTGAAAGTGGCTTAGTTAGTGGGTCAGTCATGTTGTCTTCTAATTTGACATACTCCATGTGCATGTCTCCTCTACCAATGATCTCCCTGATCACATGGTATTTCCTCTGCACGTGTTTGGATTGATGGTGTGATCTCGGCTCCTTCGCTTGATCTATTGCCCCGTTGTTGTCACAGAAGACTACTACAGGTTCAGCAATGCTAGGAACAACATCCAGTTCTTGGATGAAGTTTTTCATCCATACACTTTCCTTTGCTGCATCTGATGCTGCGATATATATTCTGCTTCTGTGGTTGAGTCGGCAGTGGTAGATTGTTTACAGCTTTTCCAACTGACTGCTCCTCCATTGATGCGGAATATGTATCCAGAGTTGGATTTGAAGTCATCCACGTCAGACTGGAAACTCGAATCAGTGAATCCTTCAATTTTCAGTTCTCCACTACCACCGTAGACCAAAAACATATCCTTAGTCCTTCGCAGGTACTTTAGGATTGCTTTTACGGCAGTCCAGTGTTCTTCGCCTGGATTTGACTGATAGCGGCTCGTTATACTTAGAGCGTGTGCTATGTCTGGTCGAGTACACAACATCGCATACATTATGCTCCCTATAGCAGAGGCATAAGGTATGAGAGACATTCTCGTCTTTTCTTCGTCGGTTGTAGGACACATTGACTTAGAAAGAGAGATACCATGTCTCATTGGAAGCAATCCTCTCTTGGATTCTTCCATTTTGAATCTCTTCAAAATAGTGTTGATGTACTGAGATTGGGAGAGTCCTATCATCTTCTTCGATCTATCCGTATAGATACGTATTCCCAATACGTAAGATGCGTCTCCCATATCTTTCATGGAGAACTGTGCGGATAACCACGCTTTAGTCTGCGCTAACATCTTGATATCGTCTCCGATTAACAAAATATAATCGACGTACAAAACAATGAATTGTATCGAGCTCCCACTATTCTTCTTGTACACACAAGGTTCATGTACGTTTTTGATGAAGCCAAATGCTTTGACTATCTCATCAAATCGTATGTTCCAGGTTCGGGATGCCTGTTTGAGGCCATAGATTGACCTTTGAAGTTTACACAGTTTGTGCTCACTTCCTTTGGACGCAAAATCTTCAGGTTGTTGCGTAAAGATCTCCTTGTCAATGTCTCCATTGAGAAAGGCGGTCTTTACGTCCATTTGCCATATTTCGTAGTCATGCCACGCGGCTATGGCAAGTAGTATCCGAATGGATTTCGACATCGCCACGGGAGAGAAGGTTTCCTCATAGTCTATTCCAGGCCTTTGAGAATACCCTTTCGCCACTAAGCGAGCTTTATGAGTTAATACCTCTCCATTCATTCCAAGCTTACGCTTGAAGATCCATTTGCATCCTACAGGGATAGTTCCCTCAAGTGGATCGACCAAGGTCCAAACCTTGTTGGAATGCATGGCTTCGAGCCACGCACCCGAGTCTATGTCTGACATCGCTTCTTGAAAAGTCTTTGGATCACTATCAACTTTCTCGTTTTCGTGAATGAAACCAAATCGCTCTGGCTCCTTACGAATTCGATCAGACCTTCGAAGAGCAGGTGTACTAGTAGGTTCAATAAATTCTGGTTCAGCTCCCATTGTTTGTGGGGATGGGTCCGATTCCTGGACTTCATCAAGTTCTACGATTGTCCCATTTCGGTTGGTGAGGAAATCCTCTTCCAAGAAGTGGGCGTTCCTAGACACGAACGTATTACGTTCTTTAGGATCGAAGAACAGGTATCCAATGGATTCCTTTGGATACCCCCACAAATTTGCACAAACTAGATCTACTATCTAGCTTATCTCCCTTTTTGTTCTTTACATAAGCTGGAGATCCCCATACTCGTAAGTACGAATACACGGGTGCTTCACCATACCATACTTGGTGCGGTGTTGTTGGCACTGACTTCGAAGGTACTATGTTCAGTATCTTCGAGGCAGTTAATAGGGCTAAGCCCCAAAACGAAAAGGGGAGATTAGCGAAGCACATCATGGAACGAACCATGTCTAACAAAGTTCGGTTCCTTCGCTCAGACACTCCATTGAGTTGGGGCGTCCTAGGGGGAGTTCGCTGTGCGAGAATTCCATTCTCTTTCAGATAATCAAGGAATTATTGGCTTAAGTACTCACCACCTCTGTCAGATCGAAGTGCTTTAATACTATGTCCAAGTTGGTTCTCAACTTCCATTCGAAACTCTTTGAATTTCTCAAAAGTTTCAGATTTGTGTTTCATAAGATACACATATCCATAACGACTAAAATCGTCGGTGAATGTTACGAAGTAAGAGAATCCTTCTCTCGCATTGACACTCAATGGTCCACAAACGTCAGTATGGATTAAATCCAATGTTTGCTTGGTTCGCTCGGGATTCCCTGTGAAGGGTGATTTGGTCATCTTTCCTTTGAGACAAGATTCGCAAGTTGAGAGTTCATCCAAGTTCTTTATTTCAAGAGCCTTAGAGGAAACCAGCTTTTGAATCCTACTCTTGGAAATATGTCCAAGTCTAGCGTGCCAAAGTTGTGGAGTTTGATTATCATATTTCCTTTTTCTAGATTGAATGTGCATGACGTTGGAATTTGTAGGTTCTAGGGAATACAGACCATCTATCAAAGTACAACGAGCATATGTTAAACCACCTTTAAATATGCAAAAAGCTCCATTTTGAATGGAGAAATTAAAACCATCAATGTCTAACATCGAAATAGAAATGATGTTCTTAATTATTGTCGATACGTACAAACAGTCTCTTAGAACTAAAGTAAAATCCCCTAAAACTAATTCCACGTCTCCTATAGCCTCAGCGGCGATCCTAGCTCTGTTTCCAAAGCGCAGGATTCTATCCCCGTGCTTTAGGTATCTTACTGCCCCCATCACCTTCAAATCATTGCAGATATGAGAACCTGCTGCGGTGTCTAACACCCACGATGCACAGTTAATAGAAATATTAACTTCAACCAAGAAAATACCTTTGGCTACCAGTTTCATCTTTAGGTAGTCTGGGAAAATCCTTTTCCAGTGCCCTGCTTTCTTGCAGTGGAAGCATTCGTCTTCTGGGCTTTTGCGCTTCTTTTCAACCACCTTTGTGACTGCCTTCGAAGAAAACACCTTCTTCTTCTTCTTACCTCTATTGGGCTTTGCAGCCTTCGATTGGTGTGCAATCATTACCGGCTTCTCTTTCTTGAGAGTCGATTCTGCCGTTACTAACAAATTGGTCAGTTCGTGAAGAGCGAGGGTTCTATCCTCCATGTTGAAATTCAACACGAACTGATCAAAAGAACGGGGCAGCGTATGGAGGAGGAGGTCAGTGCTAAGATCAGCGTGCAAACCCACGTCCAATCGCCCTAGTTTTTCAACCAGGTTGATGAAACGCAGACAGTGATCCTTGACACTGCTTCCTTCAGCCATCTTGAGATGAAACAACTCCTTAGTGGTCGCGAACCTTTCGGTACGAGACCTCTCTCCAAACATCTGCTGGAGATGGAGAAGTATATCTCTAGCAAGCGGTATTTCAGCATGCTGTTTCTGCAGTTCATTCGACATTGAGGCTAGCATGAGACAGCAAACCTGAAGATCATCATCAACCCTTTTAGCATGGACGGTTCGTTATTCCTCACTAGCTCGTGCTGCGGGTGCAGCAGGCATAGGTGTGTCTAGCACATAGCTTCGTCGCACGGAGTCGAGGACAATTTTGAGATTTCTCAGCCAGTCGACAAAATTTGAGCCATTCAACTTGTTTGCGTCGAGGATAACAGATAATGAATTCTTAGACATTGTACTTAATATCTACAAATGGAAAGAAGACAACGTTTAGCTAACTAATCTTATGTCTAATACTTATAATTATCGAATTTTGGTCTTGTTTTCGAAAAAGTTCTCCCACTATTTTATCGAAACAATCACCACTTTGATTGCTGGGGAAATTAAATTCCTAGTAGGTCTTGACATCCCAGCAGCAATTAATTGCACCAACGACTCGTGACCATACAATTAATTCTCTAGGTAGGTATACTTTTACCAATTGTGGCACCTCACAACCTTCAAGCTATTTTGCCTCGATTTTCACATTTATCTAGCACTGCTACATCATAAATGCTACTAATCGTTAAGTAGAACCCATCAATCATGATGAGCAATGGGCCCGGTCGTGAATTCTCCGTAACTAGTTATCGGTCGATCTTCACATCCCGACCAGTCCTCACCCTTGTCGAGTTTAGTTAAAAACACGAGTCAAGGAATTTCGTGTATTGTCCCTTTCTTTGACTCGGGTGCCAGACTCTGGATCACCTCTGTCAATAAGTAGACAACATACACTAGTTCCTATTGATGGAAGGCTTGGATCTTTAAAACTTCATTTTAAATGTACCCAATAGACTTAATATTAAATCCGAGAGGGGAATTTCTGGTTTGAAAGTTATACTAACTCTCCTCGAAGTCTCACCGATTCAGTTATGCTTTATCTTTTATTACGATCTAGATTCTAGCGCGCATCTCATACAAGCTAAATATAAATCGACAAATAAATAAAAGCCATACAAGCCTAGCATGCATACTACCACAATATGTTTTCAATCGGGAGCCTCCTATGTGGGCCATCATCGAGCCAATGATGTTGGCCCTATTGGTCAATCTAAAAGGTTTGCAAAAGGCCTATGCTATTACACAATGTACCACGCATACATGGCCTTCATTTCTTCTTGGGCTCCCACCTTGCTTGTAAACGGGCCTCCATCCTAATCTAGGAAAGCAGTAAAGCCCTATTCTATTACAAAGGATCAAAGTGGCCCAAAAATATAATAGGCTCGCAGGCCCAATCAAAACCAAACATTAAATTAAACCAATCACATCTACCCTAAGGTCAAGGCTCGGCTCGTTCGAAAACCACGTAAACAGTTCACGTAGAGCAAGAAACATGCAAACTACTTTTACCTATTTTTTTCTTAATTTTAAAACAACCTTTTAAAACTAATTTCCTATAATTCTTACTTTTTAGTCACTACTAATTATGACAAAATGAATATTCGGGTAAACAAAAATAAATTTTCTGCTCAAATTCAGATTCTGTTTTTCAACTTTTGAAAATTGCATTTTCGCCCCTCAACTTTCAAAAAATGCACTTTGACCCCAAAACTTTTAAAGTTACAAAAACACCCCAGAACAAATTCGGGCAGCAGACCAGAAAATATAATTTTGAATTCTGAAAATTTTTGATTTTTTCAAACAGACCCCTGAAGTTTTGGTGATTGCAAAACAGTCCCCAAACTTTCGGAAATTACAAAACGACCCCAAAAATATGTGCGACCAGATTTGCAAAACAGTCCAATATTTTTGAAATTTCCAGATTCTAAAAAATTCGAATTTTCAGTCCTTTAAAACCCTATTATCGATTTTTGCACCAAAAAGTCCTGAAGTTTTCAAAAACTATAAATTTGCCACAGATCTAAAAAAGCAGTTTTACCCAATCATAGATCCAGTCATAACAAGTAAGAATCAACTTACAGAACATAATTATCACGTGCTTACATATACATAATTAAACATATATGGTGAAAACACATTATGTTTAGGCTTTTCGTATAATAATGATGGAGTTGGCTCTGATACCACTGTTGGGATAGTGGTTGGGTTGCCTCGATTGTCAGAACAACATACAGTGCGGAATTTTAAAATTTTTCGAAGCACCCAAGGTCCCATATATGAATCTCCATATTATATATACGTAAGCATGAAACAAAAACACACAATGAATTAAACAAGGGGGTTTTTGCGATTTACCTCACCACATGCAAGGTGGTGGCAACCTTCGGTTCTGATTCTGAATCTGGATCTGGTTCACAGGAGTGATCCAAATGTCTCACCTCCAAAGATAGTCCACACCAACTGGATTCTGGTAACACCTCCTAGTCTTAGGCTCAGAACTGGATCTAGGAGATTTGCTATAGCAGGACTGTGCAGATCAACTTGGCCAGGCAAGATCTAGCACGGTGGAACAAGGGAGAGGCGGCGGCGGCGCTAGGGCAGCTCACGGCAACAAGGTGGCGGCGGCACTAGCTTGGCGGCGCAGGAGAAAGGGGAGCGCAGGTCAGAGAAAAGAGGCCAGGGTTTTTGTGCTAGGGTGTTAGCTTTCTGAGCTCTGATAGAACTCTATTTATAGACTTCAATTTGACCTAGGTTTGCAAGACTCCTTATGGACTTTTAATTAAAGGCCCATGTCTTGCAAGCCTTTTCATTTAATTAACTACTTTAATTAAATGCCCAATCCAATTAATAAATCAATATTTCTTTTATATATAATTAATTAGCAACTTAATTAAGTATTTAATTAATTAAGTCAACTAATTAATTAATCTCCGACTTGAATTAATACTTTAATTCATTTAATTGATTTAATTACCTTTAAATCAATTAATTCCTTCAGTATCCTTTATAACAGTCACCGTCCAATCGTATTGTGTGTGACCCTCTGGGTTCACCATCAATTGGCAGCAGGCCCACGAATTCCTCGTGATTTAATTTATGAATAATAAATTCCTCCGGTCAATTAAACAACATTGACCACTCCTAGAATCAAATCCTCTATTAACTCAGGAGTACCCACACTTCATGGTCGATGTCTAGCCACAAGCCCATGAAGCCCAACTTCAGGTGAATTGATATTTGTGAACCTCGTCTCATATAATTACCATGTACATACGGTCCTTCTATCGACTAATATTCCCGATCAAGACTTAGGGTGTGTGAATTGGTCGGCACCTCTAAATTCGTCTCGATAACTATACTTTCTAATTCAGGATAATATTCCAGTGTGACTGCTAAATTTGGAAACCCCTTTCCAAATCCGTCACCGACTGCGGCCGCAGATTCCTTGGATATATATTATCTAATAATCGTATAGGAAATTCTCTCATCCATTACGATGAGTCAATAGATTCCATATTGGTGCTAACCACCCGCGTACATGTCTATACGCACCCAACCTAGGCATGTTATGATAAAGCTAAGCGATCTATACCTAGATCTAAGTACGTACTTTCATGTACCGAATTCGCCCTAGCACCTCAAGTCAAAGGACTAAATCGTACACTATTATAATCCTTGAGAAACATCCCATCACCGATATGCGTTATGCACTTCCACAATGGTTTCTCTGTTCGAGTCGTTCGATGCGTTCAATCCTCCATTGAACCACCTACTCATATGCACTGGCCTCAAATGCCTTGCTCATGAAATGCTACAAATTCACTCCATGTGAATCATGCATACTCGTACAAGTCTTGGCGATTCCTACGATACCCCGTCTCGTTCGGAATCTATCACTTGGAACAGTTTTAAGATTACGACCTTAGAGACTGTTTCATGATTGCACTCAGTACTGAAGTGAATCGTCCCATAGTCAAATGTAATCTTAGGATTTCATCCAATCGCTTAAATGTATTCGCGAGATATGAAGTTGGCCATTGTTTATCCTTATACATATATAAATAAACATGCGTATTATTATAAAATCAGAGATTGTCTCATACAGAATAGACCTATTACAAGCTTATTGAACTGGCTTGCTGGGCACTATCCTATCAGTTGTCTGTATAGCAACAGCTACCAAGGGGATGCTATAATGACCATGAAAGTTCACATTAGCAAGTAAAATTATTGTTGCTAATGGCGATATCAATAGAGACCGATAGTATTTGGTCGCTAAAACAAGTGTTTATAGCGGCCAAATTAGTAAGTCGTCGCTGCGGACTTTTAGTAGCCACTATAAGTGACCAACCATGTCGTGGTTGCTGCAGCTTTTAGCAACCATTTTCTCTCTTTTAGCAACCAATAACCATTGTCGCTGAAACCAATTTTTTCTTGTAGTGTGTGGACTATCAACGACTTTTCTGCTTATGGTATGCTATCAGGTTGGAGCACTTCAGGCAAATTAGCATGTCCTATATGTATGGAAAACACAAAAGCCTTCAATCTCAAGCATGGTGGAAAGGTGTCGTGGTTTGATTGTCATCGTCGGCATTTTCCAGAGAATCACCCATTTAGGAGAAGTCGAATTTTTTTCAAAAAAGGTAAGGTTGAAAGGTCACTTCCACCTTCAAGATTAACTGGATATGAAGAGTGGGAGAGAGTGCGGGGTCTTCCAAAAATAGGTGACTTGCCTCCAAAGCATGCTAACTCACCAAGTTATGGAAAAACACATCACTGGACCAAACAAAGTATATTTTGGGAGTTGCCTTATTAGAAAGACAATCTAGTTCGTCACAATCTTGATGTTATGCACATTGAGAAGAATGTTTTTGACAATGTGCTTAACACGGTCCTGGACGTTGATAATAAGACAAAGGACAACGACAAAGCGAGAAAGGATTTGGAGGACTACTGTAGTCGACCGGAATTACATCTCTTTGAGGGAGATGATGGAATTATGTACAAACCAAAAGCTTGTTTTACATTATCTAAGGGTGAAAAACAAGATTTTTGCAAGTGGGTCGAGGACTTAAGAATTCCCGATGGTTATGCTTCAAATTTGGCTAGATGCGTTGGTAAAACTAATTTGAAGTTGCATGGTTTGAAGAGTCATGATTGTCACGTGTTTATGCAATGATTGATGTCAAGTGGATTCAGTATGCTCCCAGAACATGTGTGGAAGCCATTAACAGAACTTGGTCTGTTCTTTAGGGAATTGTGTTCAACTGAATTACGTATGGAGAAATTGCAACAAATGGAGAAAGATATTCCTCTCATTATCTGCAAGCTCGAGCGAATTTTTCCATGTGGATTCTTTGATTCTATGGAGCACTTGACAATTCATTTACCATATGAAGCCATCATGTGCGGCCCCGTTCAATATAGATGGATGTATCCTTTTGAGAGGTACTAATTAAATATTCAATGTAATAATTATTTGTTGAAAATATAATTATTATCAACGAAGAATAAAATAATTTTGATGCCTTTCAAATAGGTTTTTACGCTACCTAAAGGGAATGGTTAAGAACAAGGCAAGAGTTGAATTAAATTTGAACAAGTCAATTCTTAAATGAAACTAATTAATTTGCTTTTTTTTTTTTGGTGTTATAATTGTAATTATTTCAAATTGTTGCATTATATTGTATGTTTCCTTTTTTTTTCCATTTTTTTTTGCAGATGGGAAATTCTAAAAAGTCTAAGAGCATACCCACAGTTTCATCTGGACTTTTATCTTATATGCGACAAACTAAAAATACTTTCACTTCCACTTCGAGAGCCACTCCCACTCCCACTCCCACTTTGAGTCATACGCCTACACATATGCATCCTACTCGTAGCACCAGTCCAACTCCAACTCCTAGTCCTCGTAACAAACAGTTCACGCGGATTAGATGGTATATCGAGTGTTGTGGGTGCTAGTTCGAGTGCTAGTTCGAGTGATGGTCCTATTAAGGACATTCGTGATACGAGGGAACTAATTGCTCCAAGTTTCAGATATAAATACGAGTATGTACTTAATTTGATTAATTTCAAACTTATTATGCGTGTTAGTTTCGTATATGTAATTAGATTATTTTTGTGATTTGATGTAGATTTGAGGGTCCTGCCCATGGTCAAATTGTTCGATTTGCTGGAAAATGTACCAAAATTTGGGAAGGCCCGTGGAGCTCTTACACGGATGCCAGTGAAAAGCATAGGGACCAATGGTTTGCTAATTTTAAGGTATGGATTTAAATAATTTCATAAATAATTTATTACTCTGTTGTTTATATTAAATACTATGTAATTACTTGCAGAAAAAATATCGCTGGGAACCTCGTTATGATATGATGATCAGAGATATATTTGGTAATATAGTCGCATCTTCGCTTAGAATGAAGTTAGAAGAATATCGTAGAATGAACAAAAAGCTAAAATGGATAATTGATTCTCATTGGGCCAAGTTACTTGTATACTGGGATTCAGATGAGTTTAATGAAAAAAGTCAGAAAAAGAAGAAAAATCGAGCATCCGACTGTGGTGGCCAAGGCACACAGGTGGGAGTATTACACATTCGGAGCACGAACGAAGAATAGTAAGTTTGTAAAATGTTTATTTTTGTTTTTTCATATATTATATAGTGGTATAACACAATCAATATTTAATTGTGTTGCAGACCAAAGCCAAAGGTGGAGTAGAACCCACGCAAGCAGAATTGTTTTTGTATACCCACTCACAATTAGACAAAAATGGAGAAAGAGCAAAGTGAGTCGATACTCGTTCAAAGGATACATATGTAAGTTTTACAATCGTACAACTTAGTTGATAAATAAATGTTATGTTTAAAAATTATGTTCTAAAATTCGTGTCTTTTAGACTGCGTTTTTAGAAAAACTCCCTGCTTTGCAAGTACCCGAAACGGGTGAATCAGAACCAATATCGGAAGATATTCAACTATAGGTAACATATAATTATCATTTTTATTTAAACTATTATCTACTTATATATATTTATAATCTAATTAATGTTTTTGCTTGTTATTTAGGCATGGGTAGACACTGTAGGCATCGGAAAGAAGGGTACTGTTTATGGTATGCTGTTAAGGTTGCTCAGGTTAAACCTAGTTCCTTAAGGACCTCACAACTTTGTAGTTCATCCGACCCGAAGCTCATGTCAAGAATTCTAACTCTCGAAGAAAGATTGCAACAATCTGAGGAAGAACGTCAACGCGAGAGGGAAGAACATATAGCAATGTTGGAGCAAGAACGTCAACGCTAGAGGGAAGAACACATGGCAATGTTGGAGCAAGAACGTCAACGCCAGAGGGAAGAACACATGGCAATGTTGGAACAAGAACGTCAACGCGAGAGGGACGAACCGGAACGAGAGAGAGAAGAACATAGAGCAATGTTGGAGGAAAGCCGAAGACAGATGGAGCAGTTCCAACGTATGCTTAACTCCATGTCATCTAACAAGTTACCACAAAACCCGCCCTAAGATGACTAAAACTTAATTTTATATTTCGAGATATTTGGATACTTATTTTATTATGAACATTTGTTGATTGAGAATAATTTGATTTTATAAGATATTTTATGATTATTCATGCGCTTATTGATTTATTAATTTTTGTATAGTATTTGGTGATTAAATTGATATATTTATAAATTAGGGAATATAAAAAAATTAAATATTTAATTAATTATCGATTTCAATTTAATTGAATTCCGACGGGATTTCCAACGGGCATAAACCGTCGGAGAATAATCTAAAACCCGTCGAAAATATTTTTAAGAAAAAATAAAAAAGAAAAGCCATTTCCAACGGGTCTTCCTGTCGGAAAATATTTAAAAAAAAATAAAAAAAACATAAAAACGGAATTGTTTGTGACGGAACCTCCGTCCGATTACCCGTTGGAAAAAGCTCCCTTCGGAAATTCCGTAAGAAAATTTTCCTACAGCTGTTTTTCCGACGGGTACAATCCATCGGAAATTCGGTTTCCTAGGGAATTTGCGAAATTTCCCGTCGAAAATTCCGTCGGAAAAAGCTATTTTTCTTGTAGTGACTATTTGAAGGAACTACTAATCTCAAATAGGTGGAATGCAGATAATGGTTTTCGTCCGGGCTACTTGCAAGCTCTAGAACTTGCATAATGCAAGGCTACCTGCGTCGAAGATATTACTTAAGCATATTAACTCCAAATTGACGGTGTGGAAGAAAACTTACCAAATCTTGGCTATGCAAGGGACGAGTGGTTTCGGATGGAACGAAAGTGGTAAAACAATCACGTTTGATGATGATGTGTGAGCACTCTATGTTAAGGTAACTTTAATTAACATTTTTTACAAATAACCCCCTCCCCCTCGAAACCTGATTTTTTCCCAATTGTTCTTAACCTATGCACTTTCGATCGTAGGCACATCCAAATGTTACCAATATGCGTTTTAAGATGTATCCCTATTATGAGGACTGAGTTGAGATATTTGGAAAGGATAGAGCCACTGGGGACTGCGCGGATGACTTTGTCGAAATTGTGTAGGACTTGGTAAGGAGCATCCTGGTTAACCTATCAAATAAGAATGGTAAGGACCCTGTAATAGATACAAACATCATGAAGGTGTGTATACAGTAGTCTGTGTGTCGATTTGACGACGGATGCTTCGGATGGATCCGAAATTGCACCGTATAAGGGTTTCAAAATATGGGTCCTAAGGTAGGATGAAGATCCTCTGTACCACTTTTAGTGTACCACACTTGTGTATCACTAATAACTAATTGCCACATGTACATCTGACAATTATTTTAATTGTCACATGTACATGTGGCGTTTAATTATTAGTAATACACAAAAGTGGTACACTAAAAGTGATACAGAGGATCTTGAGCCCCTAAGGTAACTACATTGACAAAGAAGATTAAAAAGGAGAAAACAAAGACTGAAAAAGCCGAGAGGAAAAGGAAGACGCCTACGCCGGAATCTGACGGGGGCGACATGGAGAAGTTCTTACTTGCCGCAAAATGCGCGTGGGGTGATCTTATTCAAAGCTTTGCGAAAGAGAAGGATACTTACGATGAAAAGGCAATAAAAATTATAAATGCACTCGAAAGCATTGACACGCTCACCGACGAGAACATAATTTTTCTCTCGTTCAAGATTATGGATAATGCGAAACATGTGAGTTTATTTTTGAAATCGAACGAAAAAAACCGAGAGCACATCGCCCACATGATGTTAAACAACAAAATGACTTGATTAGATTAGGCCTTATGATGATTTGGTGAACTTTTGTGTTCGGTTCCAAGACATTTGGGTATAATAGTTACCGACATTTTTTTTGCAAACTTTTGACTTTGTGTTGCATATCAAATTTCGTGGGCTTTGATTTCCCTGCATGAATACGTATTTTGTAATGTACATATGGACGAATATGTAGCATTACTTGTGAGATTTATAAAATATTTTGTTCATGGCATCTTGATTCAATGTTTTTTGCACTTGAAAATCAGTTAATATGCATTGAATTATGTACAGAAAAGTAGCATGAAAGTGTTTGAATTGCAAACTCTATTTATTCAATTGTAGACACAATCGGAGAATTAACATACAATTTATTCAAACACATATCCGGAGAAAAAACGAACTATTTATTCAAACACACATTACATATAAGCTCAAAAATATAAAAAACACACATTACTTTATAAACATACAAAGGACGATCATTATTTTTTTTCATCATTAAAACCACTCGACGTCCCCACATCCGGCCACATACACTTATATACTGTTTTATTAGAGATTTTAATCGAGTGAATATCACTCTTGATACCATAACTCAACCTACTTTAGGGATTTGATACCACAACTTTTTATACCGACACATTTGATACCATAACTCCAATCAACTCGGCACTTTTGATACTTCCGTCAAATTGGAAACAGAATTGTCACGTGATTGTCACGTGGCCGTTAAAACTTTGCACATTTGATACCATAACTTATGTTGACTGATAATTTTACCCCATAACATTTCAGGTTACCAAAAAAGTCTCACATCTCCAAATTTAATGACGATTTTAGTCCACATTATTGCCAAATTTCCAAATTGACTCGAATAAGACCACGGGCTGACCAATTTAGAAAATTTTACTTATTTTATTTAAATAACTAATAAATTATTAGTTTACTGAAGGTATTAGTAGAAATAACTACAAAGAAAAAATTAACGATGAAATAAACAAAATTGAGAAATTTGCTGATAGGCCTACTCAGAGATTATATTACTATAGGAGACCTTCACCTATGGATACTCTTCATGAAGAACAAGAGTACACTGTTAATAACAGTTATAATGGGAAAAACATTTATGAATGGAATTTAGATGGTTATACTGAAAAACAGATCTATACCTTAGCTCATAGAATGCTTATGTATAGCACTATTTGTAAAAGTAACAATAACAGTGATAGTACTGTTGCTAAAATGATTGTTGCAGGATTTACTGGCCAATTAAAAGGCTGGTGGGATAATTATTTAACAGAAAGAAGTAAATTAGATATTTACAGAATTGTTAAACAAGAAGATGGCCAAAATGTTGAAAATGCTGTTTACACACTTATAGTGACTATTTTAGAGCATTTTACTGGAAGAATTTCCGATAATAGTGAGAATATAAGAACTATGTTACAGAATCTAAGATGTAAGACTTTTACAGATTTTAGATGGTATAAGGATACTTTCCTTAGTAGAGTCATGGAATTACCTGAGTGTAATAATTCTCACTGGAAATCTAAATTTATAGATGGATTGCCTAACCTATTTGCTGAAAGAGTTAGGAAGAATCTTAGAAAAGATAGGATTAATATACCCTATGAAGATTATACTTATGGTAAGCTAATTGGAACTTGTATTCAAGAAGGATTAGCTTTATGCAATGAGATTAAATTAAATCAACAGGTTAAAAGACAAAACCTAAATGAAAAAGGTCAATTAGGACAATTTTGTAATCAATTTGGGATGGATATTCCAACCACTTCTAGAAAAGGAAAGAATTATAAGTCTAATTCAGGAACTGATAATGTTTCTCACCATAAGAAAATGAGACATCTCTCTAAAAAGAAAATAGAACAAAAGAATCAAAAGAAAGAGGAAAGAACTTCTAATAAGAAGAAACTTGTTTGTTATAAATGTGGTAGAATAGGCCATTACGCCAATAGGTGTAAAATGAAGAAAAAAATTAATGAGTTAAAGATTGATGAATCTATGAAAGAAAACCTAGAAAAATTACTTATAAATTCTGAATCAGAACCTGAAGAATCTCAGGATAGTGATAATAATTCTAGTAATAATTTTTCTGGTGAAATTGATATGTTAGAAGAAGAAGAGATAGCTTCTCAGGATTCTAGTTATTGTTGTGATTCTTGTGCACAAGGAGGAACTTGTGAGATTAATGGAGAGAGAGAGGATTATTATAAAGTCTTGTCTCAATTTAAGAATATGCATTTGAATGTCTTAACTTCAGGAAATATGTTAGAATTCCTAAAACAAATTAAAGATCCTGAGTTGAGATTAAAACTAATAGATCAAATGTCTGTAGAAGACATACCTTCATCTAGTAAAGATTCTGATAGGATCCCAACAACTATGCCTATAAGTTCGTCAGAACCTTATACTATGAATAAAGTGTATCAACTGTTGAAAGAAAGACAGAACATAGAAATACCTACTTCTGTTAATGATCTCAATAAAGAGATAAAAAATTTAAAGATAGAGATTTCAAATTTGAAAAATGCAAATCAACAATTAGAAGAGAGAATTACTCGTCTTGAAATAGTTAAACAAATTAGTACTCATGTGGAATTTGGACATAATGAGTTTGATGAAAATTTTATCCAAGAAAATTTCTTGTCTAATCTTAATATGGTTATTTCTCAAAAATGGTTTATAAAAATTACATTACTTATAGATAATCATTTTAGAAAAGAAATTATAGCTCTGGTTGATAGTGGAGCTGACATGAATGTTATACAAGAAGGAATAATTCCTACTAGATATTTTCATAAAACTACTAATTCTCTTAGTCATGCTGGAGGAGAAAAATTAGATATAAAATTTAAAATTCCTTTAGCTTATATTTGCAAAGAGAAGGTTTGTATTCCTACAAGTTTTTTACTTGTTAAAAATTTTACTAACCAAGTTATACTTGGAACTCCTTTTATTGATCAAATTTATCCTTTAACTAGAGTTGATAACTCAGGAACTACAGGAACCTTTGAAGGAAAAGAAATAACTTTTAAATTTATTACTAGGCCATTTCCTAAACTTTTGCATGAATTGAAAGATTTATTAGATCATAAAGTTTCTCATTTGAACTATTTAAAGCACGAAGTTAGTATTCTTACTCTTGAAGAGAAACTTCAAATTCATACTTTGCAAGAAAAAATAAAATTAATTTATAATAAATTATCTTTAGAAATTTGTAATTATCATCCTAATGCTTTTTGGGAAAGAAAAAGACATATTGTTGAACTTCCTTATGAGGAAGATTTTGATGAAAGGAAAATTCCTACCAAGGCTAGACCTTGTCAGATGAATTCTGAATATTTAGAATTATGCAAAAAAGAAATAGAATCTCTTTTACAAAAAGGTTTAATAAAACCTTCTAATTCACCATGGTCATGTACAGCCTTCTATGTTAATAAACATAGTGAACAAGAAAGAGGAGTCCCTAGGCTGGTTATAAATTATAAACCTTTGAATAAAGTCCTAAAATGGATTAAGCATCCTATCCCTAATAAGAAAGACCTTTTAGATAGGTTATATGATGCTATTATATTTTCTAAATTTGATTTAAAATCAGGATATTGGCAAATTCAAATTAGTGAAAAAGACCAATATAAAACTGCTTTTAATGTGCCTTTTGGACATTATGAATGGAAAGTTATGCCTTTTGGTTTGAAAAATGCCCCTTCTGAATTTCAGAAAATCATGAATGATATTTTCATACATTATAGTGATTTTATAATTGTTTACATTGATGATATTTTGGTATTTTCAAAAACTATTGAAAATCATTTTAAACATTTAGAAATATTTAAAAAGGTTGTTATTCATCATGGTTTGGTTATTTCTAAACCAAAAATGTCTATTTTTCAAACTAATATTAGATTTCTTGGTCATAATATTGAGAAAGGAAAAATAATTCCTATTAATAGAAGTATAGAATTTGCTTCTAAATTTCCTGATGTTATAACTGATAAAACTCAACTCCAAAGATTTCTTGGAAGTTTAAATTATATTTCATCATATTATAAAAATTTAGCTACTGATGCAGCTGTTTTATATGATAGACTTAAAAAGTCTCCTACTCCTTGGACATATATACATACTAATGCTGTCAAATTAATAAAGAGTAAAGTGAAATCACTTCCTTGTTTAATGCTTGCAAATCCCACTTGGGAAAAAATTATTGAAACAGATGCCTCTGATATAGGATTTGGAGGAGTTTTAAAGCAAATTTGCCCTAATACAAAACAAATATTTTTAGTAAGATTTCATTCTGAAAAATGGAATAATAGCCAGAAAAATTATGCCACTATTGCTAAAGAAATTCTTGCTATTATTAAGTGTGTTTTAAAATTTCAAGATGATTTATATAATCAAAAGTTTAAAATTTTTACTGATTGCAAATCTGCTAAATATATGTTTAATAAAGATTTTAAACATGATGTTTCCAAGCAAATGTTTGCAAGATGGCAGGCTCATTTAGCCCCTTTTGATTTTGAAATACATTATAAAAAGGGAGAAGATAATCATCTTCCTGATTTTTTGACTCGTGAATATTTACAGGAAGTCTAATGTCTGATCCACCAGAAGAAGAAGATTTTTCAATTTGGATTTCAGATACATCTGATAATGATGACACTGATAGTGGAGAACCTGTTCATCTAAGAGATAGACTTATTTGCCAAGGACATCCTTGTCTTAATACTCTTAATAAGAGTGACTTTAAAACTAATAAAAAAACCATACGAATTATCAAGAATGTGATAGAAGATTATGAGAAAAGCATAATTGATGCAAAAAATAACCGTTTGGTAAATCAAGAAGGAAAATTACCTTATATACAATTTTATGAACATATGATAAGGTACTGTCAGCATAAATTGCTGAGAATTCAAGGATTTTATAAATGAATGATCCTTATATGAGTAAATCTGAAAGAATTAAAAATAAAAAGTTGGTTTCTTATTTAAGAAACAAGATTGATATTTGTAAGGAAAATATATCCTTCATTGATAAGCATCCTCATCTTTTCTGTGGTAATCATATTGCAGCTAAACAAAAATATGATAATGATATTATCTGGTACCAGCACAAATTGCTGAGATTTAACAATTTTTACAAATGATTTTACAGGTCATGATACCTCGGGATTATTCATTTCGTGGAAGACCTCAAAATTATAGAGGTCGAGGAGGAAGGGGGAACATAATCTCCCAAATTTATGGTAAAAAATTGGTGGCAGAAAATATGGCTTTATCCCACTTTGCACCCTGGAAATGCATCATTTTGGCACTTTGCACCCTCGAAAAAAATCAATCCCACTTTGCACCCTGAAAACATACTCTGCCTTCCACTTTGCACCCTAGACCCATTTTTGGCCAAAAAATAGGAGGAGCAAGGGGCAATTTCGTAATTTTCAACTATTGTCAATAAAAATAATACAATAATTTCACATTATATCTGTCAAAATACCTCTTGTGCTTTGTCTAACTATCAAAAACCCCATTATGTCATTTTAATTAGCAGAATCCCTCTGTATTTATTTTTCATTAACAAAAAAACACCTCCCAAGTAGAAATGACAATTATGCACCCATCACAATTAACCTAAAAAAATTTCAGTAACCCCTATTAACTTCGAAAATTGGCATTAACCACATATTCACTTAAAAATTTGACAAAAATCTACTTATGATTTATTAAGAATTGGTTTTTTTCTAATAAAAAATGAACACGGGTCAGAGAATTTTTGCAATTCATGCTTAATAATCAATTGGAAAAAAATTCTCTGATAATCAGTTAAAAAATTCTTGACTGATTAATCATGCTTAATAATCATTAATTATCTATATAGTCAGTATAAAAATTCTCTGACCCGTGTTAAATTCTAAAACTTCGTTTAACTGATTAATAATTCTAATAAACCCATGTTGCATGATTAATCAGTCAAGAATTTTTTAATTGATTATCAGAGATTTTTTTTTCCAATTGATTATTAAGCGAGGGATTTTGCTAATTAAAATAACAAAAGGGGGTTTTTGATAGTTAGACAAAGCACAAGGGGTATTTTGGCAGATATAATGTGAAATTATTGTATTATTTTTATTGACAATAATTGAAAATTACGAAATTGCCCCTTGCTCCTCCTTTTTTTGGCCAAAAATTGGTCTAGGGTGCAAAGTGGAAGATAGGATATGTTTTCAGGGTGCAAAGTGGGATTGATTTTTTTTGAGGGTGCAAAGTGCCAAAATGATGCATTTCCAGGGTGCAAAGTGGGATAAAGCCCAGAAAATATTTCTGGAGTGGGTGAATCATCCACATCATCTTCAAAAGGAAATTCACAAACATTTGCAAATATTTTGCAAGAAAATGAATATGATGATAGCATAAATTATGCTGAAAATAATAAGAAAGAAGTTATACTTCATCTTGAATATTCTGATTTAAAATGGAAAGAGGACCCATGGTTCCTAATGAACAGGTATATTGATAATACTCAATTTACTGCTACGTCATACAAGCAAAGAAATTTTTATGAAAACTTGCTTAAAGCAACAAAAAGCTGTGAAATTACTCACTTTGTTTCAAATGATCAGAAAAGTTATACCTTTAGTAAAATTATTGTGAAAAAGATTTTTTCATATCAAGAGTGGGGGTTATCTACCTTCAAAGAAAAAGATTATATCTTTTCTGAGAAAAATATTTCTATTAAATTTAATTATTGGGATTATATCTCAGCATTTGATAAGGTATTATATTACCAAAATACCAAGAAAAAACATACTTGGTTCATTAAAATTTGCGGAGAAGTTTATAAATCTCCTATTCCAAATTGGTTTGTTAATTGGTGGTCATACCACGGTCCTACATATCAAATTCTTCCAGAATCATGGAAAAAATTATATTCAGAATGGATAGATTTATCCCCACAGATTACCCAGCTAATAGCTGTACAAAAAGCAGAAGAGCTCATAGCCTCGATGCATTTTTTCATTGAATTTTCTATACCGTGGATTTCTAAATGGATCCCAGTTGTAAGTTATACATAATACAATACCCCATGCCTTTATAGAGTTTCTTTCTCAAAATTTTGGGAAAAGATGAACAAGACTGACCCAAATTCGGGAAAATTATATGGAGCAGATACTGAAGAATTAATTCAGTCTAAATTGTTGACTTATAAGACAAAGAACAAAGAAGAAATACCTAGTCCTTTCAAGGTAATATCAGGAAAACTAAAAATGAAAAAACAAGATTTGTCAAAAGCTGAAATTATTAAGGCTTATATGGAAGCAATGAAGAAAGATATACAGAAGAATTTCAAAGAAGTTATAGATGAAGATTCAAAATCTGACTCAAAATCTGACACGTCTATGGCGTCGGCACAAAAAGGAGATCTAGCAGGAGAAGCTCAAGATCCATATGAAGATTATGATGATGAAGATTTACAGAATGCGTATGAGCTGGAAACCATATTTGATAATATCAAATCCGGGAAATAATCGTTGTCGGCAGATGAAAACAAAAAATCATTGGAAGAATAGGAACTATTTAAGATTCCTAAATAGTAAAATAATAAAGTATGAATAGTTAAAGACATAACTTTTGAAAAAGAAGACATAGCTTTTGGAAAAGAAGATCACGGGTGATTAGTTAGTGCTCTGAATAGTAATAAAAGAATTTGAAGAAAGATTTCAAGTCCGGAATTCCAGACTCTATATAAGCAGACATCAGCTGCTAAGGAAGGCATCTTTCCACTACCATCTCTACTACTACTACTACTACTACTCCCTTTGTAATACATACAGTTTTTATATTTCTGTTTTGTAATATATCTTGTAAAATATATTGGAGAAATAAATAAAGCTTTGGTTTGAAGTTCCTACTGAGGTATTCTTTTTACTTTCTGTTTTTAATTTTTATATTTGTGTGTTATATTTAGCCTAATGATAGGCTAAATACTCTTTAATCATGTGTTGAGCCATATATTGCTATGTATCAGAAACCCCATGTGTTCAAAGTATTATTTTGTACATGGGTCATGAATAATATAAGAAATTAGGATTACGGTTAAGTGAATATTTCTGGCAAGAATAATCTTGTGAATTCATAAGTAAATATCCTTGCCCCTCTCTAGCCGGGTGAAGGCGCTTTCTTGGGCTTTTTGATATTGAACATGAATTTATTTAAGATTATTCTTTGACGGATTTATTTTCAAATATATTCTTATTAAATATAAACTTTATATAATAGAATTAATATATTTAATATTTATTAAAATAATAAATTATATAATTAAAATTAAAATAATAAATAATAAATAATTATAATTTAAAAAAAAAATTCCCCACCCCACCCACCCAACCCAACCCACCCCACCCACCACCTCCCCACCCCACGCCCCCTGCACCGATTACCAGGCCGGCGGCCTGGGTCTTCGGTCCCAGGCCACCGCAGGCCTAGGATCTTCGGTCCCAAGCCACCGTCGGCCTGGGATCTTCGGTCCTTGGCAGCGGTGGCTTGGGATCGAAGGACCCAGGCCGCCGGCAGCCTGGGAATCGGGAGTAGGGGGAGGGGTGGGTGGGGTGGGATTTTTTTATTAAATTATAATTATTTATTATTTATTATTTTAATAAATATTAAATAGTTTTTAATTATATAATTTATTATTTTAATAAATATTAAATATATTAATTCTATTATATAAATTTTATATTTAAAAAGAATATGTTTTCTTAATTTTGGTGATATTTATGTTAATGTATTATTTAATTTATTAATATTGTTTATAAATTAAATTAGTTATTTAAATAAAATAAGTAAAATTTTCTAAATTGGTCAACACGTGGTCTTATTCGAGTCAATTTGGAAATTTGGCAACAATGTGGACTAAAATCGTCACCAAATTTGGAGATGTGGAGCTTTTTTGGTAACCTGAAATGTTCTGGGGTAAAATTAGCAGTCAACATAAGTAATGGTATCAAATATGTAAAGTTCTAAATTGGTCAGTACGTGGTCTTATTCGAGTCAATTTGAAAATTTGGCAACAATGTGGACTAAAATCGTCACTAAATTTGGAGATGTGGGGCTTTTTTGGTAACCTGAAATGTTATGGGGTAAAATTATCAGTCAACATAAGTTATGGTATCAAATGTGCAAAGTTTTAACGGCCACGTGACAATCACGTGACAATTCCGTTTCCAATTTGACGGAAGTATCAAAAGTGTCGAGTTGATTGGAGTTATGGTATCAAATGTGTCGGCATAAAAAGTTGTGGTATCAAATCCCTAAAGTAGGTTGAGTTATGGTATCAAAAGTGATTTTCTCTCGATTTTAATCTCGTTATTATCAGAATCCGCTCCAATGTAGTTAGCCAAATCTTTCCAAAAATCATCATTTTGACATGGGGAGAATTGTATCTAAGGCAGGTTGATGGGATCAGGTTTTGGTGTTTCTTGTCCGACAATCGGGGCATCGTTTAACTCGAACCATTGAAGGTTAGTTGGGGACGCGGGTGGTGGATCTACGGGAAATTCATATGGGTATCCAAATATTTCGCACAAGTCATTCTATTTGGGTTCTCCATTGTTGACATATGCTTCATAAAATAGAGTCTCCTACAATGAAAAATCAAAACCAAGTTTTCACTAAAATTGATAATTATAAACAACTACAATTAAATATTATGGGTTACCTTGAACAAATTTTTCACGACTTCCAGTCCATCGTTACCGACAGTGTTTGTATTAGGAATCAAGGAATATCCAGAAATTGTCCTTAGGTGTGAAAATAGGGCATGTCGACATTTGAGGCGGTCGACTTTAGTCATTATGTCCTTTGTAGTGAAAGAACGATGGAAGAACACGTTCACCTCCTCACGAGCTTTCTTGATCACGTGACTGACACAATAAATAAGAATTCCATTTGAGTAATAAGATTCATTAACTAAAAACTCAATTAAATAATCATCAATTTCTTTTGTCCATTTTTCCGAGTAAAAAAAAATGAGATTGAGGATGAGGGAAAACAATGGACATATTTGAGAAACAACAAAGTTTCAAGACACTATGCAATGATTTTCATAAGGGGTTTTGATGCATACAATTGTTATGGAGATGGTATTGAATTTATACTAGTAATGAGGGGTGCATTTGGACATTTATTATTAGTATGTGGACCTATGTACAATTTAACCAAAATTGACCCTATGTGTTATCAAATCATTCTTAAAAGCAATTTTGGAGAAGATATGATTCTTCTTTATAGGATTTTGGCATGTATATGTTTTCGCATGTAGCAATTTTGCTTAATATGTGGGGCACTTGGTCAAGGAGAAACATAATTCAATTTTGGCAAATAGGAATTTTACTTATTACAAGTTTGGTTGTTTTTTTTTTTTTTTTTTTTTTGTCTTTTTGTATATGTAATTTTCAATCAAGTAACTTTTATAGGAGTTTTCATGTATCTACTTAATGTAGGATTATTTATCTATCTATTTTCAATCTAAGTATTTTGAAGCTAATATGTAGTTAATAACACAACTTTAACAAACATATTAGTAACACATATTTAAAAAAAAAATTCTTAAAAACATAATTAGGATAATACGTAAAAGTATATAGATCCTCAAGTGATTGCCTGTGCTTACAAAAATTCGTGCCAGGTAACCACAAACAACAAAATTATACAAATATTAAAACATAATAATTATCCATGCAAACACACATAAAAAAAAAAAAAACATAGTCCTAAAGCATAACCCAGCATCCAACATCCAATATCCATTACTTGTCAATATATAACACCCGTAATTTCTTCCCAAACATGCCACCATGACCCCCTCCAGCTCCGGAACCACCATGACCCCCTCCAGAACCGGAACCACCATCAACCCCTCCAAAACCGGAACCACCAGCAGAGCTTGAACCAACCTCAGTTCCATTATAAACAACCATTCGATGAAATTCCTTCCCCTCATCAAACGGGACAACAATTACTGAACGCCCGGTGCCAACTGGAACAACCTCATCGTCCGAGTCTCGGATATGTATAGGCCGACCCGGTAATCCAGTTAGGTCCATAGGGAAACTCACAACTCCTTTTGTATCAAATATGAAGGACAACTTTAGGTGGAATGGCTCACCTTCCAACCTAAATTGTGTAAATCATTCCTACTCCGCCTACAAAAAACATATGATAAAAAATTAGACAATTCATGATATAATGTTTGTGTTAAATAAAATGTTACTCACATAAGGACGGACAACTCTCCAGTAATCCGTTTTCACATGAGACTCGTTTGTCCAGGCACTGTAAGTAACCCCGGGAGTTTTCCAAAAACTCATTGAAAGCTTGGTTCCTCTTTCTCATGTGCTCCACTTTTTTTTTTAATGCCATGTAAACTGAACCTCCTATCGTACACAACGGACATTTGGGATGTGATACGTTGGCAGGCACCAGTACGAGTCTCCAAATCATGTAGATCCCCCGTTTTGCATTCTTAGTGAAGCAAATTCACAAACCTTGCATTTTGTTTAAAAGACCAGCCATCATTCATCTTCTATTCCAAACTCCGCATCCTTCATGTCCTCGGCATAGTGGAATATGTAGCAAATTGCCATTGGAAATAACTACATTAGACAAAGAAAAAAATTAAATGAAACCAATATATGTTCATGAATACAGGCATTAACTTACACCTTTTTTGGTCTTTGAGTTGAAGAATGAAGGGGATGAAGAATAATGAAGTCTGATGTGAGCATATTAAAGGGGTTGGGTTCAACAACCGCAATAAATAAATGTTAATTAAGAATATGTGCAATTAATCTGGAAATACAAATGAGCAAGTAATGCATTTAATTCAGACACAAAAAAGGTCAAGTAGTGCATTAAATGGTCATTCATTTAATTTGGAAAACGCTCCACTTTATTGGGAAGTGCAATGAACTTTAAAATAAAAACTGTCCATATCCTAGAAATATTCAACTAATGTAGAACCAGATAAAATCATAGACAGAAGTTACAATCCTTCATTAATTTTTATTTTGTCAATCTCAAATAATTCTCAAAATATATATGTACCATATTTAGTATTGGGATTTATCAAGAAAATACAAATTTGAACATATTTTTACACATATTAAAACTAATGCAGACACACTGGATAATGTTTCCATGAACACAATACCAATAATCAATTCATATAAACATAATAAATATTTGAAAGAATGTTTAAACAATGATTTATAAATTCAGGTTTTAAACATACAAGACCATCAGAAAGCATTCTTTGAAATAATCATTTGGTCAAATCAACTTAAGGCTGCGTTCAGTCTACCAATCCAAATGTTTTGTAAAGACGGAGGGCCACTGTGAATCCAAAGTAGCTATATAATATGAATTAGGACATAATATTAATGAGATGGGGTAATTTCATAACTGAGTACACATGGAACATATATTTAATGGTCCTTGAATACCCCAACAGTGCACCAAACCCAAAGGATAAAAACATGAGAATCAATTTCCCAAACAAACAGTATCAATCAAGTATTCACAATTATCACTTGCATTACCTCACATACAAGACCATCATAAATTAAAAATGTAAACATCATTTGGCCAATAATCCCTTTGGGGGTACTTTCATAATAGAGTACACATATCTAAAATAAATATTCACATGTGTTGCATACCCAACAGTGCACCAAACCCGAAGCAGCAACATGAGGATGAATTCCCCAACCAAACAGTATCAATTGATTTCACAATTATCACATGCATTACCTCAACATACAAGACCATCATAAATAAAAAATGTAAACACCATTGGCCTATATTCCCTTTGGGGGTAATTTCATGATAGAGTACACATACAACAAATATATATTCATATGTGTTGCACACCCAACAGTGCACCAAACCCAAATATATAACATGAGAAATTGAAACCCCCAAACAACCAGCACTACTTGATGCTCACAATTATCACATGCATTACCTCAACATACAAGACTATCAGAAATAAAATATATAAACATCACTGGGCCAATATACCCAAAAGTGCACCAAACTAAAGATATAACATGAGAAATTTAAACCCCTAATCCAACGACACTAATTGCATTCACAATTATCACATGCATTACCTTACATACAAGACAATCAAACAATGAAAGCCACAATATTTTATAGTGACTAAGAACATGCATTTTTTATATTAAACATAGGTGACACAAGTACAAAAGACCACATATTGGCCCAAAGAAACACAGAGAACAACAACATCTACTATTAGCATATCCAAATGCAGTCATTATATACATGTCATACACACATAAATTAGAACTAATGTCCATAGGTCAGCAAGATCCATCAAAACAAGCAAGTATTAAATCCCAACACAAACACAACATATCATGCACATATATAGAACAAGAACACAATCACAACACAGATCATCACTAGCTTTTGCTTGCGACGCAATGCCATGTTTCCAGCCTTTGCATCTGTGTAGACAATTCATCATGGCGACGTAGAAGACGGGAATTTTCGGACTCTGCAAGATTGACTCACATTAGCAAGCCAGAAATAATTACACGGGACCTATCACACATTACTGGATCGATCCATTCGATGTAATCACACCGTTCATCCTAACATGGATAACAAAACTATTCATTAGAAAATCATGCAATTCAAACAAATTCAATTGATGTAAAATAAAAAGATCATATATAAATAAAGACTAATTCATGCTGTCAAATGCCGGCAGCGCAAAAATTGCCGGCCACGGTTCACCTTCGTCCAGGAAGTATATATTCTCATGCGAAGCCCGCAGAAGCAGAGTGCAATCCCTAAATGAACATTTGGATTAGACAATGACTCTATTGCTGCCAGAAAGTGAAATATACTAGGTTAGCATTCACAAAATTCACTAATCATGGTCTGGGAGAAAAAAAGCCCTAAATTTGGAAGGAGAAAGGCAACCCTATGATTAGTGCTTGAAAATGCACTTAAGTTGTTGATATTTTCATGAAATTAATAGAAATTATTGTGATTAGAAAATATTGATTTTTGATTTGTTTTTGTAGGAAAATAAAATATGGATCCCGGAATATTTAGCTTTCTCAAATTTTACAAGTATCAAAGACATGATTTGAAACAAGGAAAGGTTCAAGGAAGTCAATTAGTGCAAGGACAACAAATAAGGAATCTGCCAGAAATATTGCTTATACTTCCAAGGACGATAACTCTCGCAAGGAAATTCCTATTAAGCTAAATTTCAGATACGTTGTAGAGGAAGGAGTTAGCTATGTTATGGACTTTACGGATCCGGATTTGGAGTTCGGAGCACAAAGATATGTATTTTTCAAATATGTCTCGAAGAGCAGAATCTACTACGCGGGAAACACGATTTTTGTCCTAAAGTGATTAGGAAACTTGCATAAATCCTTTCCATATGAGGATTGAGCCTCCTAAACATCTTCCTACTCAATTACTACCTCCTAAGCATTCTCGTACTTGGAATAGGGCTCTTTAGCACCTATATATAGTCCTAGAATCACACATCTTTAAAACACACAATTCTTAGTCTTAGTTACAATTCTCTATCAAATCATTTTATCATATTTTCTCTCTAGAACATGAAATAATGATTAGCAAATTAGACAAAGAGATCTTTGGTGAGCTTAGAGATGAACTTATATGCATAGTGATCTTATTTGGATTCGATTCTTCTAGGTTTTGTAAGTTTAATAATTTTGTAATTTATTCTTCTTCATCTATTTTCATCAACTCATATGTTAATACAATTGTTTTATTAGTTTTTTTATAAATCTAGTCAAGCTCTTTTTATGTGAAAATCTTTATGATATAATTATATTGATATAAGTATTGCGTTTTATGGGTAGTCTTTTCATGCAATATGCCATGGTATATAGTATGTTTTAGATTGCTCATAAGATGATATTTTGTGTCAACTCTAAAAGCAAGAAAATTATTTACTCAATTACATTAGAAATCATGTGTTTTACAATTCTTTATCTTCCGATTGATTGTTTGGGATGTGAAACTTTCAATTGAGTAGTTTTATGATGTTGGGATATGCCTCGATTGTCAGTACAACAGAGTGCGGAAATTAAAATTTTTCAAGGCACACCCACAGATCCCATAATAATATCTCCAAGTTATATATACGAAAGACATAAAACAAAGCACAGAAATAATCTAACAAAGGGGGTTTTCGATTTTTACCTCACCACAGGCAAGGTGGTGGAAACCTCCAACTCTGATTCTGAACTCTGATTAAGGTTCTGGTTCACTGGAGTGATCCAAGCGTCTCACCTCCAGAGAAAAGTCCACACCAACTGGATTATGATGACACCTCTTAGTCTTAGGCTCAGAACTAGATCTAAGAGGCTTGTTGATGAAGGATTGTGCAGATCTATTTGACAGATCAAAATTCTGCACAAAAGGAATGAGGGAGAAGATATGCGGCGGCGGCGCTAGGGCTTTCACGGCGGCGGTGCGGCGGTGTTACGGCAGCACACGGCGGCGGCGCTAGGGCTTGGGCGGCGCAGGGTGGGGCGGATTTCTTAGGGCAAGAGAAGACTAGGGTTTTTGCTTAGGTGTTAGTTCTCTGAGTTCTGTCAGGGCTCTATTTATAAGCACTCCTCAAGACCTAGGGTTACAAGATTCCTAATGGGCTTAGGAGTCCATCTCTTGCAAGCCCACCTTAATTTAATTAATTACTTAATTAAATATTCAGCCCATATTAATTAATTGCTTAATTAATATTTAGTTTAATTAATCAATTGTCATTTAAATCAATTAAATCAATTAATTAATTTATCTCCCACTTGAATTAACACTTTAATTCACTTAATTGATTTAATTACTTTTAAATCAATTAATTCCTTTTATATTCCTACAGAACAGTCACCGTCCAATTGTATTGTGTGTGACCCTCTGGGTTCACCATCAATTGGCAGCAGGCTCACGAAACCTCGTGATTTAATTTATGAACAATAAATTGCTCCGATCAATTAAACTACCTTTAATTGACCACTCCTAGAATCAATTCCTCTACTAATTCAGGAGTACCCACACTTCATGGTCGATGTCTAGCCACAAGCCCATGAAGCCCAACATCAGGTGAATTGATATTTAGTGAACCTCACCTCATATAATTACCATGTACATACGGTCCTTCTGTCGATCAATTTCCCGATCAAGACTTAGGGTGTGTGAATTGATCGGCACCTCTAAATTTGTCTCGATAACTATACTTTCTAATTCAGGATAATGTTCCAGTGTGACTGCCTAATTTGGAAACCCCTTTCCAAATCCGTCACCGACTACGGCCGTAGATTCATTGGAAACATTATCTAAGAATCGTATAGGAAATATTCTCATCCATTACAATGAGTCAACAGATTCCATCTTGGTACTAACCACTCGCGTACATGTCCATACGCACCCAACCTAGGCATTTTTATGACCAAGCTAAGTGGCCTATACCTAGATCTAAGTACGCACTTTCATGCACCGAATTCGCCCTAGCACCTCAAGTCATAGGACTAAATCGTACACTATTATAATCCTTTGAGAAACATCCCATCACCGATATGCGTCATGCGCTTCCACAATGGGTTTCTCTGTTCGGGTCGTTCGATGCATTCGATCCTCCATCGAATCACCTAGTCATATGCACTGGCCTCAAATGCCTTGTTCATGAAACTACAACAAATTCACTCCGTGTGAATCATGCATAATCGTACAAGTCTTGACGATTCACTCGATACCCCGTCTCGATATGAATCTATGACTTGGAACATTTTCGAGATCACGACCTTTGAGACTGTTTCATGATAAGTGCACTCAGTACTGAAGTGTATAGTCCCATAGTCGTGAGTGATCTCAGGGTTTCAACCAATCGCTTAAATGTATTCGCGAGAGATGAAGTTTGGCCATTGTTTATCCTTATACATATATAAATAAACATGCGTATTATTATAAAATCAAAGATTGTTATATACAAGATAGATCTATTACAAGCTAATTGAACTGGCTTGCAGGGCACTATCCTATCAATCTCCCACTTGCCCTAAAGCCATTCACAAACGTTTCTTAGACCCATCTTATCTAGATGTCCCTCGAATACCTTTTGATAAAGTGGCTTAGTTAGTGGGTCAGCTATGTTGTCTTCCGATTTGACATACTCCATGTGTATGTCACATCTACCAATGATCTCTCTGATCACGTGGTACTTCCTCAGTACGTGTTTGGATTGGTGGTGTGATCTCGGCTCCTTTGCTTGAGCTATTGCCCCGTTGTTGTCACAAAAGACGACTACAGGTTCAGCAATGCTAGGAACAACATCCAATTCCTGGACGAAGTTTCTCATCCATACACTTTCTTTTGCTGCATCTGATGCTGCGATATATTCTGCTTCTGTGGTTGAGTCGGCAGTGGTAGACTGTTTACCGCTTTTCCAACTGACCGCTCCTCCATTGAGGCGGAATATGTATCCAGAGTTGGATTTAAAGTCATCCACGTCAGACTGGAAACTTGCATCAGTGAATCCTTCAAGTTTCAGTTCTCCACTACCACCGTAGACCAAAAACATATCCTTAGTCCTTCGCAGGTACTTTAGGATTGCTTTTACGGCAGTCCAGTGCTTCTCGCCTGGATTTGACTGATAGCGGCTCGTTACACTTAGAGCGTGTGCTACGTCTGGTCGAGTACACAACATTGCATACATTATACTCCCTATAGCAGAGGCATAAGGTATGATAGACATTCTCGTCTTTTCTTCGTCGGTTGTAGGGCACATAGACTTAGAAAGAGAGATACCATGTCTCATTGGAACAAATCCTTTCTTAGATTCTTCCATACTAAATCTCTTCAAGATCGTGTTGATGTACTGAGATTGGGAGAGTCCTATCATCTTCTTCGATCTATCCCTATAGATACGTATTCCCAATACGTAAGATGCGTCTCCCATATCTTTCATAGAGAACTGCGCGGATAACCACGCTTTAGTCTGCGCTAACATCTTGATATCGTCTCCGATTAACAAAATGTCATCGACGTACAAAACAATGAATTGTATTGAGCTCCCACTATTCCTTTTGTACACACAAGGTTCATATACGTTTTTGATAAAGCCAAAAGCTTTGACTGTCTCATCAAATCGTATGTTCCAGGTTCGGGACGCCTGTTTGAGGCCATAGATTGACCTTTGAAGCTTACACAGTTTGTGCTCACTTCCTTTGGACGCAAAACCTTCAGGTTGTTGCATAAAGATCTCCTTATCAATGTCTCCATTGAGGAAGGCGGTCTTTACGTCCATTTGCCATATTTCGTAGTCATGCCACGCGGCTATAGCAAGTAATATCCGAATGGATTTTGACATCGCCACGGGAGAGAAGGTTTCCTCATAGTCTATACCAGGCCTTTGAGAATACCCTTTCGCCACTAAGCGAGCTTTATGAGTAATTACCTCTCCATTCATTCCAAGCTTACGCTTGAAGATCCATTTACATCCTACAGGGATAGTTCCCTCAGGTGGATCGACCAAGGTCCAAACCTTGTTGAAATGCATGGAATCCATTTCGGATTGCATGGCTTCGAGCCACGCACCCGAATCTATGTCAGACATCGCTTCTTGATAGGTCCTTGGATCAGCATCAACCTTCTCGTTTTCGTTAATGAGACCAAATCGCTCTGGCTCCTTACGAATTCGATTAGACCTTCGAAGCATAGGTGTACTAGTAGGTTCAGTTAATTCTGGTTCAGCTCCCACTGTTTGTGGGGATGGGTCCGATTCTTGGACTTCATCAAGTTCTACGATTGTCCCATTTCGGTTGGTGAGGAAATCCTCTTCCAAGAAGTGGGCGTTCCTAGATACGAACGTATTACGTTCTTTAGGATCGATGAACAGGTATCCAATAGAGTCCTTTGGATAACCCACAAACTTGCACAAACTAGATCTACTATCCAGCTTATCTCCCTTCTTGTTCTTTACATACGCAGGAGATCCCCATACTCGTAAGAACGAATACACGGGTGCTTTACCATACCATACTTGGTGCGGCGTTGTTGGCACTGACTTTGAAGGTACTATGTTTAGTATCTTCGAAGCAGTTAATAGGGCTAAGCCCCAAAACGAAAAGGGAAGGTCAGCAAAGCTCATCATGGAACGAACCATGTCTAACAAAGTCCGGTTCCTCCGCTCAGACACTCCATTGAGTTGAGGTGTCCTAGGGGGAGTTCGCTGTGCGAGAATTCCATTCTCTTTTAGATAATCAAGGAATTCTTGGCTTAAATACTCACCACCTCTATCAGAACGAAGTGCTTTAATACTATGTCCAAGTTGGTTCTCTACTTCCATTCGAAACTCTTTGAATTTCTCAAAGGTTTCGGATTTGTGTGTCATAAGATACACATATCCATAACGACTAAAATCGTCGGTGAATGTTACGAAGTAAGAGAATCCACCTCTCGCATTGACACTCAATGGTCCACAAACGTCAGTATGGATAAGATCCAATGTCTGTTTGGTTCGCTCAGGATTCCCGGTGAAGGGTGATTTGGTCATCTTTCCTTTGAGACAAGATTCGCAAGTCGGGAGTTCATCTAAGTTCTTTATTTCAAGAGCCTTAGAGGAAACCAACTTTTGAATCCTACTCTTGGAAATATGTCCAAGTCTAGCGTGCCAAAGTTGTGGAGTTTGATTATCATATTTCCTTTTTCTAGATTGAATGTGCATGACGTTGGAATTTATAGGTTCTAGGGAATATAGACCATCTATCAAAGTACCACGAGCATACATTAAATCACCTTTAAATATGCAAAAAGATCCATTTTGAATGGAAAAATTAAAACCATCAATGTCTAACATAGGAATAGAAATGATGTTTTTAATAATGTTTGGTACGTACAGACAATCCCTTAAAATTAAAGTAAAATTCCCTAAGACTAATTCCACGTCTCCTATAGCCTCGGCGGCGATCCTAGCTCCGTTTCCAAAAAGCAGGATTCTATCCCCGGGCTTCAGGGTTCTTACTGCTCCCATCACCTGCAAATCATTGCAGATATGAGAACCTGCTGCGGTGTCTAACACCCACGATGCACAGTTAATAGAAATATTAACTTCAACTAGAAAAATACCTTTGGCTACCAATTTCATCTTTAGGTAGTCTGGGCAGTTCCTTTTCCAGTGCCCTGCTTTCTTGCAGTGGAAACATTCGTCTTCTGGGCTTTTGCGCTTTTTCTCGACCACCTTGGTGACTGCCTTTGAAGAAAATACCTTCTTCTTTTTCTTACCTTTCTTAGGCTTTGCAGCCTTCGATTGGTGTGCAATCATTACAGGTTTCTCTTTCTTGAGAGTCGATTCTGCCGTTACCAATAAATTGGTCAGTTCGTGAAGAGCGAGGTTTCTATCCTCCATGTTGAAGTTCAACACGAACTGGTCAAATGAACGGGGCAGCGTATGGAGAAGGAGGTCAGTGCTAAGATCAGCGTGCAAAGCCACGTCCAATCGCCCCAGTTTTTCAACCAAGTTGATGAAACGCAGACAGTGATCTTTTACACTGCTTCCCTCAGCCATCTTGAGATTAAACAACTCTTTAGAGGTCGCGAATCTTTCAGCGCGAGACCTTTCCCCAAACATCTGCTGGAGATGGAGAAGTATATCTCTAGCAAGCGGCATAGCAGCATGCTGTTTCTGCAGTTCGTTTGACATCGAAGCTAGCATGAGGCAACGAACCTGGAGATCATCATCGACCCTTTTAGCATGGGCGGTTCGTTGTTCCTCACTAGCTCGTGCTGCGGGTGCAGCAGGCATGGGTGTGTCGAGCACATAACTGCGACGTTCGGAGTCTAGGACTATCCTCAGATTTCTCAGCCAGTCGACAAAGTTTGAACCATTCAATTTGTTTGCGTCGAGGATAATAGATAATGGATTCTTAGACATTGTAATTAATATCTACAATAGGAAAGAAGACAACATTAAGCTAACTGATCTTATGTCTAATACTTATAATTATCGAAGTTGGACTTAGTTTCGAAAAAGTTCTCCCACTATTTTGTCGAAACAATCACCCCTTTGATTGCTCGGGAAATTCTATTTCCTAGTAGGTCTTGACGTCCCAGCAGCAATTAATTGCACCCACGACTCGTGGCCATACAAGTAATTCTTCAGGTAGGTATACTTTTACCAATTGTGTTACTCCACAACCTTCAAGCTATTTTGCCTCGATTTTCGCACCTATCTAGCACTGCTACATCATAGATGTTACTCCTCGTTTAAGTCTGACCCAGTCAATCTTGATGAGCAACAGGCCCGGTCATGAAATCCCCGTAACTAGTTATCGGTCGATTTTCACATCCCGACAAGTTCCCACCCTTGTCTTGTTTAGTTAAAAACAAGAATCGAGGAATTTCGTGTATTGTCCCTTTCTTCGACTCGGGTGCCAGACTCTGGATCACCTCTATCGATAAGTAGACAACATACACTAGTCCCTATTGATGGAAGGCTTGGATCTATAAAACTTCATTTTATAGTTTACCCAATATGACTTAATATTTTATTTCGAGAGGGGTATTTCTGGTTTGAAAGTTATACTAACTCTCCTCGAGATCTCACCGTGTAAGTTATGCTTTATTCTTTTATTACGATCTAGATTCTAGCGGGTAGCCAAATATAAATCGACAAATAAATAAAAACATACAAGCCTAGCATGCATACTACCACAATATGTTTTCGATCGGGAGCCTCCTATGTGGGCCATCATCGAGCCATTGATGTTGGCCCTATTGGTCAATCTAAAGGGTTCTCAAACAGGCCTATGCTATTACATTAATCACCATGCATGCATGGCCTTCATATCTCCTTGGGCTCCCATCTTGCTTGTAACGGGCCTCCATCCTAGACTAGGAAAGCATTAAAGCCCTATTCTATTACAAAGCCTCAAAGTTGGCCCAAAAACATAAAAGGCTCGCAGGCCCTAATAAAAACCAAACATTAAATTAAACCAATCACATCTACCCTAAGGTCAAAGCTCGGCTCGATCGAAAACCACGTAAACAGTTCACGTAGAGCAAGAAACATGTAAACAACATTTTACTTTCTCCTTTCTTTAATTTTAAAACATCCTTTTAAAACTAACTTCCATTGATTCTTACTTTTAGTCACTACTAATTATGACAAAATAAACTTTCGGGTAAACAAAATAAATTTTCCTGCTGAAAATCAGATTCTGTTTTTCAACTTTTGAAAATTGTATTTTCGGCCCCTCAATTTTCGAAAATTGCACTTTGACCCCAAAACTTTTAAAAAGTTACAAAAACACCCAAAGCAGTTTCGGCCAGCATTCCAGAAAATAAATTTTGAATTCTGAAAATTTTCGATTTTTCCAAACAGATCCTTGAAGTTTCGGTAATTGCAAAACAGTCCCTAAACTTTCGGAAATTACAAAATGACCCAAAAAGCGTGCGACCAGTTTGCGAAAACAGTCCAGAATTTTTGAAATTTCCAGATTCTAAAATTTCGAATTTTTAGCCCTTTAAAACCCTAATTTGCGATTTTTGCCCAAAAAGTCCTGAAGTTTTCAAAAACTATGAAAACGCTATAGATCTGAAAAACAGTTTTACCCAATTGTAGATCTAGTCATAACAAGTAAGAATCAATCGACAGAACATAATTATCATGCGTTTTAATATACATAATTAAACATATAATATAAACACATATTATGTTCAAGCCTTTCGTATAATAATCATGGAGTTGGCTCTGATACCACTGTTGGGATATGCCTCGATTGTCAGTACAACAGAGTGCGGAAATTAAAATTTTTCAAGGCACACCCACAGATCCCATAATAATATCTCCAAGTTATATATACGAAAGACATAAAACAAAGCACAGAAATAATCTAACAAAGGGGGTTTTCGATTTTTACCTCACCACAGGCAAGGTGGTGGAAACCTCCAACTCTGATTCTGAACTCTGATTAAGGTTCTGGTTCACTGGAGTGATCCAAGCGTCTCACCTCCAGAGAAAAGTCCACACCAACTGGATTATGATGACACCTCTTAGTCTTAGGCTCAGAACTAGATCTAAGAGGCTTGTTGATGAAGGATTGTGCAGATCTATTTGACAGATCAAAATTCTGCACAAAAGGAATGAGGGAGAAGATATGCGGCGGCGGCGCTAGGGCTTTCACGGCGGCGGTGCGGCGGTGTTACGGCAGCACACGGCGGCGGCGCTAGGGCTTGGGCGGCGCAGGGTGGGGCGGATTTCTTAGGGCAAGAGAAGACTAGGGTTTTTGCTTAGGTGTTAGTTCTCTGAGTTCTGTCAGAGCTCTATTTATAAGCACTCCTCAAGACCTAGGGTTACAAGATTCCTAATGGGCTTAGGAGTCCATCTCTTGCAAGCCCACCTTAATTTAATTAATTACTTAATTAAATATTCAGCCCATATTAATTAATTACTTAATTAATATTTAGTTTAATTAATCAATTGTCATTTAAATCAATTAAATCAATTAATTAATTTATCTCCCACTTGAATTAACACTTTAATTCACTTAATTGATTTAATTACTTTTAAATCAATTAATTCCTTTTATATTCCTACAGAACAGTCACCGTCCAATTGTATTGTGTGTGACCCTCTGGGTTCACCATCAATTGGCAGCAGGCTCACGAAACCTCGTGATTTAATTTATGAACAATAAATTGCTCCGATCAATTAAACTACCTTTAATTGACCACTCCTAGAATCAATTCCTCTACTAATTCAGGAGTACCCACACTTCATGGTCGATGTCTAGCCACAAGCCCATGAAGCCCAACATCAGGTGAATTGATATTTAGTGAACCTCACCTCATATAATTACCATGTACATACGGTCCTTCTGTCGATCAATTTCCCGATCAAGACTTAGGGTGTGTGAATTGATCGGCACCTCTAAATTTGTCTCGATAACTATACTTTCTAATTCAGGATAATGTTCCAGTGTGACTGCCTAATTTGGAAACCCCTTTCCAAATCCGTCACCGACTACGGCCGTAGATTCATTGGAAACATTATCTAAGAATCGTATAGGAAATATTCTCATCCATTACAATGAGTCAACAGATTCCATCTTGGTACTAACCACTCGCGTACATGTCCATACGCACCCAACCTAGGCATTTTTATGACCAAGCTAAGTGGCCTATACCTAGATCTAAGTACGCACTTTCATGCACCGAATTCGCCCTAGCACCTCAAGTCATAGGACTAAATCGTACACTATTATAATCCTTTGAGAAACATCCCATCACCGATATGCGTCATGCGCTTCCACAATGGGTTTCTCTGTTCGGGTCGTTCGATGCATTCGATCCTCCATCGAATCACTTAGTCATATGCACTGGCCTCAAATGCCTTGTTCATGAAACTACAACAAATTCACTCCGTGTGAATCATGCATAATCGTACAAGTCTTGACGATTCACTCGATACCCCGTCTCGATATGAATCTATGACTTGGAACATTTTCGAGATCACGACCTTTGAGACTGTTTCATGATAAGTGCACTCAGTACTGAAGTGTATAGTCCCATAGTCGTGAGTGATCTCAGGGTTTCAACCAATCGCTTAAATGTATTCGCGAGAGATGAAGTTTGGCCATTGTTTATCCTTATACATATATAAATAAACATGCGTATTATTATAAAATCAAAGATTGTTATATACAAGATAGATCTATTACAAGCTAATTGAACTGGCTTGCAGGGCACTATCCTATCATATGAATCAATCCTAACAAGTGAACGAAGCATATAAGGGATTCTTGAAATCTTACCGTTTTAATTATCGTATTTTCCAACAACCAAAAATTCACTTTTCTTTAAATTTTCTTAAAATCCAATCGCTTCGTTAATTTAGTTTGTTTATTTATCTCTAAAGCTACTTTGTCTACTAACGGTTTTAGGTTATTTTAGTCATCTCCTCGTGGATACGACTACCCAATCTATTCTACATCGATTGCTTTGTTTCGACAAGTTCAGGCGTCATCACCCTAACTTCAACATTACGCAGAAGAATTTAAAATTACGCAAAATTATCTTGGTATATTGT
Source organism: Penstemon eatonii (assembly GCA_038501285.1). Taxonomy (NCBI): domain Eukaryota; kingdom Viridiplantae; phylum Streptophyta; class Magnoliopsida; order Lamiales; family Plantaginaceae; genus Penstemon; species Penstemon eatonii. Next base: position 53,244,841 of record CM076710.1, read on the forward strand.
GATGGTGGAAGGAAAATGCTTCGAAACTCTAGCCCAATTGAAACCTTAATCACGCAGGCCCTTTCAAAAGAACGGTGAACCCATGAAACCCTAATTTGCGCCGTCGGGATTGAGAGAGAAGTGAAGATTTGATATGAGGACGAAACCCGATCAAGAAATCAAGCAGAAGAACTGAACAAGACTAATGCGCCGTAGGGATTGAGAGAGAAGAGAAGAACACGTGAAATAACAAAGCGCCATCGGAATTGAGAGAGAAGAGAAGAATTGAAATGATTTGGAAGTAGGGTAACCCTAAGCATTAATATACCTCAAGATCAATGGCCAAGATTAAACCAAATGAACAGACAGATCTCATCGCGGCCAGGGGTAAAATTATCAAAAAAAGTTAATTCGGTCAACCGAACAGATCAACCATTGGGCTGACTAAATTATTATATGGGCCACTATAATATGCCAAACGGGCCATTACACAATTGGGCTGACTAAATAATTGGACCGAAACAACAATTGGGGCCATTGAGTCTCTTGTCAACCGAACGCAGTCTAATAATTAAGAGACAATCCAATTGTGAACATTGTTTACCAAAAATATTTTCCTTTTTTTTTTTTAATCACTGGTAAACTAAACGACGTCGCTTTCAACTACATGTGGCTGTGCTGTTGTACCTTAGGCTGTGATGATTTTTATTTACCTTTAATTTTGCCTTCTTCTTCCTTCGACCTTAAATAGACGTGGGCCTCTGAACTGATTTATAGTCCGTTTTTCAATTATTTTTTTCATCTTTCCCTCTACAATCTCACCGTCAACCTTACCCAATTATTCCTTCTCCGGCTACGATCTCACCATTCATTTCCTTACCCAATTATGTCTTTCTTTTCTGTCTAATTTATGTTCTCAACTTCCCCAGCTCTACCTATTTTCTTTGGGTCTAATCGTAGCTTCTGGTAGTAGATGCCTCAATTTTCTTTGTAGATAATCATGAATTTCTATGATTTAGAAATTTATTTTTGTTTATTAGGGCTTCTTTTCCCTTTAAATATTGGTCTTTCAGTTTCATTTCTCTCTATTGTTTTTCCTGAAGTTATTTATGCTAAAGAAATTGTTTTGACATTTCAGAATTCAAAATGTTAGGATTTGGGTTTTGATTTTGAACGGCAGTGGTTGTTTCCGACAGAGGCGGCGGTGATGCGGTTGTGGTGGTGGTGGCTTCTTCTTCAACAATAGGTCTCATGTTTTCTTTCAATCACCTGCTCAATATGAGGAAGGTAAGAAATTGAAATTGAAATTGAAGTTTGTTTTACTACTTTTTTTTTTGTGATGTGATGTGCTGTTATTTTTTTCTCTCTAAATTATCTTCTATTTAATAGTGTTTTTTTTCTGCAGTTGGAGTGGTTGCTTTGCAAGAAGGTAGTTTCTTTTTTTGTTCTTCGATTTTGATTTTAGTTCTGATTAATATTCATTTGATTTCTGTAAATGATCTCCATTCTTTTTTATTGATGTGGTTTTTTGGGTTCAAATTAGTGATTAAGAATCTGAGGTATGGGTACTGCAACTAAACTATATTTTCAAGTAAATCCTAAAGTTTTATGTTTGTGCAGGTGTTCATATTTGGTGAAGAGGTAATTTTTTTCTCTATTTCGACTTTTTGTGTATTTGATTATTTATGAACATTTTTCGTTATGCTCTTATTCATAGTGAAATTTTTTATATATAATTTTATTGGATTAAGTTTTTGTTTTTGTGTACTTTTGCAGCTCGAGAAACCATCCGAACTTGGTATTTTGTGATATTTAATTTTATATTTTGTTTTCATTGTTTTTTTCTGTCGTTGAATTTGCTTGAATTCAGTTGTTGCTTTACAATGTTACCTATTAGGTGATCAAGATGGGTGAATGATATGAAATTTTTAGTGTGTGGTTAGACTTTCAAACAATGAAGGTAATTTGCAATTTCACACATTATACATAAAGAGTTTGAAATTCAATTCTTGTTTTGTTTATTTTTATTCGTATGTAAAACTTTCTGATTCTTTGACTAATTTCATATATTGGTTTTCAGATGCAGCTTGTCGGTCTCCGAATGCTCGGTGGGTAGTTGGAGGAAGCTTTTGGTGGACAAGGTGGTGAGGAACAGGGCTTTAGAGTTTACCTTACCAATATGTTCATTGATTTTCTTGATTTTCGTCTTAACTTTTAGTTGGTGCCTCGAGCTGGAGGAGAAGGGCTACTAACTGTGGTGATACTCTACTGAAGTTAACTTTTTAATGTGTATTATATGCACGTCTATTGAGTGAAGACTACTGATTTCAAGCCTATTTATTTCTGTGTAGTTTATTGAAATTATTCTGATACTAATCAATATTGAAAATTAGCCACTATCTGAATGATGGAAGCTCATTTAGGTCTGAAAATGTGACCCTTAAATAACATGCCAATTGTTCTGACGATTAGCTTGTTGAAATTTAAGTCATAATGCTCTTAACTTATGCAACTTAGACTGTCTGAATATTTTAGACAGTTTGATATAACTATTTCTTGAAGTGATTTTGTCTTCTTTTGCGGAGTTTTTATGAAATACTGAAAATACCTTTTTAGTACCCACGATAGTAATGTTCATCAATCTTCGGTCTCCATGAAACACTTGGTTTCTCATTCATTATCTATCTGAATGGGAATTCTTTGTTTATTATTTTTTTCTTTTATGTTGGGGTATACTCAGAAAAACTCTTTCATATATGGAATAAGACATGCTGTTTTGTTTTGCATAAACTGTAGATATGGAGTTTGTTTCTTTCAACTCAGCTTATTAGTTTTATGGCACATCCGAGATTGGTATAGGGTAATTCAACTTTGTGGAGTTATACATTCAATTTACTATCTGTATACGTTACAGGGATCACCGGCGAGCCACTGCAAGCATATATTTTCATGGGGCCTATTTATTACCAGAAGTTGAAACACATGGTAAGAAACAAATACTCTTGCTACGATCTAAGCAACGTTGCTGCAATTCTGAACTTCATAATCCTATTTTACCAGAAGTTCATGGGAATTTGCAATTACCTGATGTGAATTTTGTGTAGGGATGTAAAGTTTTTACTGGCAAAAACTATGCGTGCTATGCAGACTGAGAATTTAATTGATGATAATTTGCTCTTGTTTCAGGACCGGTTAATCTAGGATTTACTTTACAGGCAAGATTAAGAGCTCAAGAGGGATAATGACCTGCAACTTTTTAGCTTTGTTGACCTGGAAAAATCACTTCTTCCCTTCAAAAGGAAAGAGAGACTTAGTGGCACCATGTTGAAGTAATTATGAAAGGATAATCTTTAATTTTATTGCATGTTGTTTTCTAGCTAGAACTCGCTTGATGAATTATCATTGTATGGGTAGTGTTGATTAAATAAATTTCTTCCGTAAGAATGAGGAATTTTGTTTCATCCTGTAAAACTTTTAAATATTACTTGTTTGAAATGATTATGACCATGTTAAGGTAGCCTTAAAGCCATTCCTTATGGTTTCCTCTCGAGTTTTCTCTACTTTATTCTACTCGAATTTAGTTTGTCCACGACTGCTTCATTGATGTTCTCTTATATAACAATGTAATTAATTCTTTCCCTATTCTTTCGCAATAGCTAGCTACTAAGTTGTACAGTAATAGCTGAAAGTTCCCAGTAGTGATCAAACTATAGAAGCCTATTCTCTTAGTTTCCATAATTTTATAAACATTCTACAATCTGGTCTATCAAACATATAGTTCAAACTTAAAAATATTTGAGTTTGTCCTCACCCTTTCTTTGTGTCAGCTGCATTTAATGTTTATTGTTTTCTTTCTGATGACTTAAATTATGGTTTTCAGCTGTTATCTTGCACGTGGGGGTGTTGGAAATGCAACTCTGCATTTGATGAAGTGTTTGCAAGTTGGGTATGATGTATCTGCTGACAGGAAGCTTATAATAGAAGCTTCTGAGGGACTTGAGAAGTCACAAGTACTGAAATTCCTGACATTGTAAAATGTCAATGGAATATAATATTCTTGTGTTTGATTAAAATTAAGAGAAGTCATTTCAGTATTTGCATCTAATTTGAATTTATTTTTCATTAGCTTACTTCTACAGCTTTCTAAATGTGTAATAATATTCCAGTACGTACTTCATTTTTCCAGCAAATTAATGAAGTGACATATGTCACTAATAACTACATCACATCAAACTTAACCAAACTTAACCTTTGTGTTTCCTAAGTACTAGGATAAAAATAAATCAACAAAAACGTTCATACGACCATATGGGACATCAGGACCGCGCATTGCGCTGTGCAACTACCCTAGTGTATATATATATATATATATATACTAGGGGTGCAGCACCGCTCGATACGCGGTGTATGTGCCCAATAGATGCGCCTTGCCTGAATTGTGAAGTTGTGGCGGTTTATGATGTGCTCGCTATGATGTCTATCATACATAAGTTCGTATTAATGTTCTGCCTCTATAAACTAATTAGGAAATGAGTGAAAAATTCAGACAATTTAGTGGGGAATCCTCACTTAACCTTGGTCATAATGTGATGCTATACTATAAAAAACATCAAATCACTTTGCATCCAATGTCAGTGCTATACACAAAATAACATGAATTCAAGTTTATAATCTATAGCTACACAGGAGTCTTAATTTCTCACTGTATGCAATTCATGAATCACTTTGCATCCAATGTCAGTGCCATACACAAAATAACATGAATTCAAGTTTATAATCTATAGCTACATAGGAGTCTTAATTTCTCACTGTATGCAATTCATGAATCACCAAGCAAACCAGATGCTTCATGCTTCTCTAAAGACATGCCTACAACAAAAAATCAATTAAGAATAAAAAATTGGAAAATCTGCATCGTTTTAGTATGAGCAAAATAATACTATAATAAAAGACTTGTAAACTATTGCCTTCAGAAGATCAAAAGACATTTGTACCCATTTTCTCCCATGTACATATATAATAAGAAACATTACACTTGTATTTTTTACAATTTAATTGGATGAGGACTTATATTATGTAAACGAATAAGAAAATGGATTGATACAAGGGAGTTTAAAAGCTTTACTGATGCTAGAATCTAAAATGATTCTTAATAACTCAAATACAGAGTTAGTGATATCTTCAAGAAAAATAATTAATTTGCAATATCTATTATTAGCCAATAGAGCACAAGAAAACAAAGTACACTAAATTAAAAAGAAGGTAGAGATAGCCAAATGAGAAGTGAAATTAATTTTTAAAAACTCAACTATCATTAGAAATTTAAAGTACCATTTTCAAGAATCAACTATACTTTGGATACTTCAGAAAACTACTCATTTATTAGGTAGTCCAACATTACAACTTATTAAATATACAACGATAAAACCAAATACCATAATTTCACTTAAAGTAAGACTTTTGTCATACATAGGGGGAAATACATTTTGGATTACTATCATGCACAAGAAGAGTATCCGAGTCATTTTAATTTATTTATTTATAGATTGAAGGAGACAAGTTTTTGATCATGAAATGGGAGATAAAAAGGTGATCAACAAAGTAAAGCCTAACAGTAAAAAGTCAATTCAAGATATCCAAACACGATCAATGAATTTTCATTGTTGGAAAATGCACATAATACCCAACTGAAAATAGTTTATAAAGTGGAAAAAATCCCATGATTTTAAGTATGCGGAAAAGGAGAATATGAATTGAGAAGGGAATTTAATGATCATACATCATACCCTTTAGTAAAGAGGAACCCAGTTGTGATTAGTTCAACTGTTCAAGACATTGGACAATTAAATTGGAGTTGATAAATCTGCAAGATAAATACACCAAAGAATGCGTGAAGAAAGGAAAAAACTTTCATTGGAGAAATTGAATATTCTATGATAGGCAATACGTGACGTAAGCATCAAAATAAAAGTACAATCATCAAAACTCAGTATAACACAATGCACAAGAACAATATTTAACTCTATGGATGAGTTTAGTAGACCTCGAGGAGGTAACCAATAAGAAAGTGTCTTGCTCCACGAGCTCAAACCAAAAGCTGCATGTAGCAGCCCCAAGAGCTCCGCCACCTACGATTGGAGCTGACTCTGCGACGGCTCTTAAAGAGACGGAGGCGAAGGGGTGAAAAATTCTCTGTTTGAAAAATAAAAATAAGAATTGCTTAAAAGGGAATAGTAGCTGAGAACTTAAATAATTAACCATCCAGGTAGAGTTTTACATAACAGAGATAATTGGTGAGATATATCGTGGGAAATGGTGGGGAAGGACGAATTTTGTGAAAGCAGGATGTTTGAGGAAGACAACAAAAAGAAAGAGAGGTACAAACGACACAGAGGCAGTCAACAAAAATAATTAGCCGTCAAAAGTAAAGAAAAATAAACTCCAAAGATGCATCGAACCAGCAAATATATCATACAACCTTGACGTTTTGGCATATAAAGAGAGAAAAGAAAATCGAAATTAAAAGAGGAACACTGTTCATAGGAAACATTGGCACTTACCATCATCCCTATGGATCGGTGCGAGTCTAAACCTGTTCACCATGGAGGTGCCATCTGTTTTGTAGTTAAGAATTTTGCATTGGAATTCAATTCATTCTTGGAGACATCTTCTGATCTCGGAAACAATAGGATCAACCAAAGAGTGTCGTAGCTTTGCACGTGGGTCTCTAAATTGCAGAAATCGACTGAAAAATTCAACCATAATCATAATATTTTCAAGTTTTTATATGACAAGATTCTATAAACTACTAACAATAACATTATATTCAAAAGTATACTAACAGTTACATGATCACTTTATTGTATTATGCCAAAAATGAATGTAACACTTTAGCTAATATATATCAGTCCTGCATTCCCAAATCCACTCATAGTTTTACAGTCCCACCACTCAAATCCAAGTTTTAGAACTCTGTTTATCTGATGTTAGAGGTCTGCATAGTGATTCATAAACTCTAACTAATCAAACTGAAAGAATTATATTATATAAAAACTTTGTATATGATTTCAAAGCACTTAGGATGGAGAAATGATGTGTTACTACAATTAGGGTTCTGCACTAGTGTTACTCTTCTATTGAAAAAGAACACACACTACATTGCACTAGCGTTACTCTTCTATTGAAAAAGAACACACACTACATACCACATATTGATGGATATTTGCAAAATATTCCCAAACTTCTAACAGAATCTTTATAAAATTAGCATTAAGAAAGAAATGAAGTTATATTAGTGCAAATATCCTGAATTGTGCACCACCTTAACAAAATTCCACCAGAACAATATCAAATTTTGTTAAATAAAAAGTAAAAAAAATTTAATTTCAATTTCAACATTTCACAACATAAATTAGTTCATGATTTACACAATTAAACTTAAACAACCAAAAATATCATATAAAATTAATAATAAAAAAGAAATTTGTATTGCTAATATAAATTCTTCTATATTTATAAAAAATTAATCCAAGCATTTCCAAACAAACTATAGCAATGACGTTTGGTGCATGATGTGTTACAAGTTACGGCCGAGGACTTCATCGGCGCGAAAACCTGTGGGAAATTCGAATACTGTGTTCACGTATTTGATAGCGAAATCCGTTTCCATCCCATCGGAAACAACAATTGACGTAGCTACCGCCGTCGGCGTGTAAAAGAATCGATCACAGGACAGGTTAGTAAGAAGAGGTAATGATAATTTCAGATCCATGAATTTATATGATAAATTTTGTAAGTCGCAGGGTTTGCGTTATTGGGGAGAAAAGAAATATAACACGAGAACGGGAAAATCGAATTGGAGGAAGAGAATTGTGGCCAATTAGGAAGAAGAGGAATGAGAATTGGGAGAAACCGAGGATATTGTAGTTTTGAGGGGAACTGAAAATGAAAAAAACAGAGGGCAAATGGTCGATTGGGAAGAAGATCGATGGGGAATGAGATGAATTGAGAAGGAAAATATTAATTTGAGAACCAAAAGTAAATTTTAAACGGGAGAAAAAGGATGCCCCCCAAGATGGACAGCAGAAAAATTGAGCCGCAAAACAAAATTGGAAAGTAAAATCAGAATACACACAACAATCAGATAAATGTGATGAAACTACGTCGTTTCTGTATTAAAAGTGAAAAAAGAAAATCAGAATGAAAATAGGAACACTGTTCCCAGGAAACATCGCCTCTTATAGGTTTAATATATATATATATATATATATATATATGAACAATGTTTGACTACAATTAGACATATCTATATTCTTAGAATTTACAACATTATATTTTTTGCAACATTCCACTTCCATATTAATTTTTGGGATTTCTGCATGTCAACCCCAGAAAAGTTTTATTTTCGCACTTTCCCCCCTACAATTGAAAAACACGACAGTGCCCCTTAGAAGCTGACAAATTAGTGTACATTGCCCATTGATCATTTTTAAGTAATTTTTAAAGGGTAAAAACATCACTCAGGGGGTTTTGTGCAATAACAAAAAACTTTTAGGGGGTTAAGTACATAAAATTTTAAAATATCCAAATGTGACTTACAATTTGAAAAAATAAAAAAAATAAAAAATATTTAGTTATATTTTTGTACGAAAATTCAAATTTAATAGTTTTTCAAACGAAATTTTCATTAGTCTAAATTATTTATTTATTTATTTACAAATAAATCATCTATGTACTAAAAATACTTTTAATCAAGTAAACAATTAAAATAAAAAATATGTCATAAGACTAAAAATAGATTATGATGTGATTATCAACGTAAGGAATTCTATGAAAATGTAATTTGAAATGTTAATATTCTATTAACTTAAATAATAATATTTTGTGCAATTAGTCCCCTCCCCCCAAACAAAAAAAGATTAAAATTATAGCACTAAACCCCAAATTTATATTTATACCCTTTGAAATCCAATAAATTATTAATCAGGGGACAAAGTGTACTAACTTAGCCACTTTTAGGGGATTCTGTCATGTTTTTTCAATCATAAGGGAGAAAGTGCGAAAATTAAACTTTTCTGGAAGGTAACGTGCAAAAATACCTTAGTTTTTCCTCCCTCAAAATATTGTGTCAGATTTCATTATTTAAGTTAGTTAATTAAATAAATTAAGTTGGCGCAATTTAATCAAATAAAGGCAAACAAGTTGGGGTTCCAATCCTGGACAAAAAAGAAGTCTTGCCACACTCACGAAGTAACTATTTTTGGTCCGTCTAAAATAAGATTTTGACGGATGAACGGCATATGAAATAGCATTTATCTTGATAATATGTGTCCTTTTAAAATTTAAGTCAAAATAATTTATGTATCTTCAAGACAAATTTACCCTTACTAATGAGTGAAATTCAACAACACTGTTTGTGTCTTGCCTAATTAAAAAAAATTGTGTTATTTTTTTTTTCAAAGAAACCCTGTACTTTTTTATTATTACTAAAATATATCACTCTCAAATTGAAATGATAATTTTAACCTATCAAATGATGAAAAAATATCCCCTTAAAAGATTACCAATTACCTCTCATAGCTTTAAAATTTTGCAATAAACTCCTTTCTAAAAAAAAATTGCCAAAAATATTATCCTCGAAAGTTACATATTGTGGTACTTTACCACTTATATGTACAAATTAATTAAGCACTTTACAGCCTCAAATAATTTTATTTAATTTTTGTTCGACGGTAAATATACATGTGCCCCTCACATGAACTATCAAAGTTAGTCACAACACTTCTTACAAGTCCAACTACGCTCATATAAAGATCTATTTTCAGGTGGGGAAGGGTTGGGCTGTGGTTGTGGTGCAGCAGGTGAAGAAAGAGGAATTATTGGCGGCAATAATTGCAATTACCTCATTCCAATTTTAACTTTTTAGGTGTTTTTTCCCAATTACAAATATCCTTGAAGAGATAAAAATTGTGACTTCAATGGACACGTGCTTGACACGTAACATTTTTCATCAAAAATCTAACGGACAAATGAAATGTAAAAATAGTTGTCCACCTTTTGTACGAAATGTGTCTTTTCGAAAATTTTGGTATGAAATGTATAAAGTAAAAATTTGGTATGGAAAGTATAATTCCGATATTTTTTTCTTTTTCTTGGGAAAGAAATCTGAAATTAATTAGAGATTAGAGAATTTTTTTAAACATATTAGTTAAAGAGTTAGTATGTAATTTAATGTATGTAACTTATTAAATTTGGTACCGAATCTCTCGACATCGATTTTTTACTGTACTACAAGTGATAATTGGTATATAGCTTGGTATCACAAGTGCAATTCTCTCACAAATATACACTCAAACTCTTGAAACCTATACATCATTAATTTAAAACCTAACATCTATTTTTTCCTCCAAATTCTCTGAAAAATACATTGATTTGACACATCACCTCCATTGTTCCCCGATCCACATCTAAAATCAATCCATGTGAGATTTCAATTGGCGAAAATTCATTTTTGGCACCATAGAACTAAGCTTTTTTCAATTTTGGTACCATGGTGTCAATTTTGGTACCAATTCTGAATATCGTTTTCAATTTTGGCACTTCCGTCAATTGACCGTTAAGTCAACTGACGGAAGTACCAAAATTGAAAAGTTCAGTCAGAATTGGTGCTAAATTGACACAATGGTACCAAAATTGAAAAACTCCTAATTCTATTGTGCCAATAATGATTTTTTGCCGATTCCCCTCGCCAATTACTTCCAATTCACCATTTATGTCACTCCCATTTTAATAATAATAATAATAATAATAATAATAATAATAATAATAATAACAACAATAACAAAATATTAAAAAAATTATATTATAAAAAATATTTGGGTAAGTAATAATAATTTTTTTTTGCTACACATGTTATCATAAATAATACTCCTTATTACATTGACTCAATTTCATCGATCCAACAATTTTCGTGTTTTTTTTATGATGACAAAACATTCAACTAAAAACGTCTTTTAAGTCTTCACTCTTCAGTTTGGTCTTCACTCAAAGATAAAAACACTTGACCGAATAAGAATATACAATTATCTTCTGATTTGAACTTCCGCTTTCAGTTGTATCCTTCTTTCAATTGTAAGTTGCCTTCTTCTCATTTTCTTGTTTCTCTTTATCTCCTTATTATTCCAATAACGGAGATGCTGCTTAGCTGAATTACTTCTTCTCATTTTGAAGAGTTAGAAGCGATTATTTGTTGATTCCCTTTAAATCGTTGGAAATTATAAAAACACCTTTTAAACCATATTTAAAAATCGGGTTGAAATAATAAATGAACAAATCAATAAACTGCATTAATGTGCAATATGAATAAAATAATATAGAAACTAATTGTATATACTCATAGTCAAAATAAAATAATTTAAATAAGTATGCAAACTATTATATGAGAATGTATAGTTTATTTTTATTCTCAAATTTACATTTAGCCAATGGAATTGATCTTAGTTCTCTTTTTTGGCTGTATTTCAAGAGATATTCCTTATATTAAATTAGAAGTATTATGAAAGTTATAAATGAATATTTTTTTTTAATAAATTCAATCTTTATGAATGATAATTCATATTTGGCACCATAAAACTAGCTGTTTTTCAATTTTGGTATCATTGTTTGAATTTGACACTAATTTTGACTGGCCTTTTCAATTTTGAATTGAAAACGGCAGTCAGAATTGGTACCAAAATTGATACCATGGTACCAAAATTGAAAAACGTCTAGTTATATGGTGCCAAAAATGAATTTTTGCCGATTTCAATTTTTTCTGAATCACAAAACTCAATATCCAAACCTTAACCAAATGATGTTTCAAATGTTTCACTAAAACCACTCAAACATCTTTTTAGAATTTAGCCCCACAAAACCGGATAAAACCCATCAAAATAAACCTTAAGAAAACCTAATAAATAGAAACGGAGGGAGTAGTACTTAAGACATTGTATCGGCGTATTAGTATGTTCTCCCATCAATATAATTGCTAAACATTTGATATTTTCATTATCCAACTAAGAATATTAATGTATTTTTTTCAAAATCCCTATCCTTGCTGTATGCCTATCTCATTTCATGATAATAATACATTTCATGATACAAAATTATAGAGAAAATAATTAGAGATAATGACAAGAGTGCATCACATTTTTCGTCCTAATTAAGGGTTGACTTTTGAACATTCGACCTTCTTAATTATTTTGTAGCAGATGCATCCCTCTTATCAATGAAGTATATCACCAACTCATTTTTTATCTATTTCACGATAGCGACGGCCTCACAAGCAAATCACGTGCATGACTTGAAGGTTTAATATGAGGTGAAGGTGCAAAAATATCTTCCAAGTACTGCTCATGAGGCTGTCTTTGCTGTGTAATAGCAGAAAAATGAACCGATGATACCCTATATTGATAAAAGCAATGCACGTGCTACGAAAAAATTAGGAGGGGCGGATGTGCAAAAGGTGGCCTATAAGGAGGACAAAAAGCGTGATTCACTCTAATGAGAATTTACCCAATTGTAATTTTCTATAATGCTCAGTTTAACTCCCTATAAAAGTTTCACATGGCCTCCCTGCATTTTTTAACAATAAAAAAGATATAAAATGACAAAACTATCCCTCTTATATGTGGTACTTTACCTCCCCCTTCCCCATGTCATGATAAGAGTTGCACTTTACCTCCATATATTATAAAAATACTTTTCGTGCACATTCTTAATTTCGACGAGTGAGTTATACTCTCCGGATAAATGATATAAAATAGACATTATTATGCATTTTCACAAGGGGTAAAGTGTTCTCTTTCAAATTACAAAAAGGTATATTGAACATTATGCATTTCATGGATTAAATTGACATTAACTCAGCACATTATCACATTGACGAGATGGTGGCCAACTTGCCTCGTTTGTACTCGAAAAACTTCAGAATTCGATGAAACAATAAGCACCCACATCATTAAGAAAGCTGACATGGCAAAAATCAATTGGTTCACAATTTGTACTGGATTTGGTTTTTCTGAATAGGCCACCTTGGATTCAGCCATGGAAGTATCAAATAGTACCAGAAATTCTAAGTATGAACTGTAAGCCTTAAGCCCAATTGGAGTGGTGGGTGACACATCATAAAGAATCCAAATTGGCCCCACAATTTCGGACCCTGCCTTCAATTATACCTAAATTGAGCTACTTACAAAAAACCCCAATGGATAGTAGAACTATCCAAATAAGGTTAAATGGAGCATTATTATGTTATTAGATAATTTCAGCTTTATTGAGTCTTGAACAACTGGAAAAGATTATTTTTCACTTCCCACCACCTCCCCCAATTGATACCTTTTACAAATTTATTATATTGATTTAATTCAATGTTCCAATTCCTCTATATAAATGGAGGCATCTCGAACATTGATATTCATTCGTGTTTGTAAGATCTAGTACTTAATTATAAATAAATACTTTTTGTGAGAGGGCTTTTAAAACACAGTAAAGAAAGTTGTTTTCTATATTCAAAATGAGTAACAATTTGGCTTTTGCATTTGGCCTTCTAGGTATAACTAATTAGCTATATACATATATATATATATATATATATATATATATATATATATTATCATCATCTCCTCTTCATGTTCTATATTTTAATATACGTACGTACGTAGTAAGTATATACCATGCAAATGTATGCATATATATATATATATGCTAATTAATTTCTTCACTTTTATATGTGCAGGCAACATTGTCTCATTCTTGGTTTTTCTTGCACCAGTGTGAGAACATATAATTGATTTCTTTTCATCAACGTTACATTTGAATTTATTCTGGGATTAAATTGAAAAACTCATATAGTTTTCTTAATATTTGGTAGGCCGACATTTATTCAAATTTATAAGAAGAAATCAACCGAAGGGTTCCAATGTGTACCTTACGTTGTGGGATTATTCAGTGCAATGATGTGGATATACTATGCATTTCTCAAACCGAACACCACACTTCTTATTACAATCAATTCAGTTGGCTGTTTAATTCAGACCATATACATTTGTTTCTATCTCTTTTACGCTACAAGAAATGCTAGAGTATGTCCTCGATCGTTCAAATTAAATTATTATTTCTTATAACTTTTATTGTCTTTCTCAAAAAAGTTAATTGATTGCTAGAGACCTAGAGTATATCCTCGATCGATAGATCAAATTAACTTAATTATTTCATATAACTTAATTGTCTATTTCAAGAAATTTAATTGATTATACTGGTCACAGATGCAAACTTTGAAGGTTCTTCTTCTGCTAAATGTCGTGGGATTGGGATTGATAGTCTTACTAACTCAATTTCTAACGGAAGGTTTGACCCGTGCTAGCATTGTTGGATGGATTTGTCTCGTGTTTTCGTTATGTGTATTTGTCGCACCTCTATGTGTCGTGGTAAGTATATTTATAACTTGTACATTTTTTTTTAAATGGCATTTTTATACACATGTTAAGTTCTTTCTTAAGATTTTAATGTTCTGTTGCAAACATTTCGACTGCAGAGACAAGTTATACGAACCAAGAGTGTTGAATATATGCCGTTTCTTCTATCATTTTTCCTCACTCTTAGTGCCGTTATGTGGTTCTTCTATGGCTTATTGCTCAAAGACTATAACATTGCTGTATGTATATGTACTTTTACAAACTATATAAATAAATACAATTTGAGCACTTAATTAATTGACCATCCCTATTTGTTTTTCTTGTTTTTCCTACAGATTCCTAATGTTCTAGGGTTCGGTTTTGGAGTTGTGCAAATGGTGCTTTACATAATGTACAAGAATGGAAAGAAAGATGTGGAAGAAAAGCTTCCTGAAATCCAAAGCCAAATAATTAAAACTAAAGACCAAAAGATTCCTGAATTGAAAGAGCAAATTATTGATGTTGTGAAGCTGAGTGCAATTGTGCGTTCGGAGATAATTCCGGGGGTTATTCCAGTGGTGGTTCCGCGCCTAGTCAACGATTATGGAGTTAACTTTGACGGAGAGAAGAAATCTATGACCAAAAATGGAACCATGGAAATCTCTTAAGTAAAAGCTTAATATCAAAATATATATATATTGGAAGTTAGTTATGTTGAATTAGTTTGATTTCCCAGGGGCTAATATGGCTTCTTAGAGTTAATTGTTCCAGTTTGTGTTATGTAGAATCATCATTAGTTATTTTCAAGTTTGAAGTGTAATATACTAATATCTATTACCAATGAAACTTATTATATAACATTAATTTTGTCACAATAATGATTTTTATCGACACATTATTAGACGTTAGTGACAATTAGTAATTCATAACATGCAATATACAATAGAATTGTTTAAACAGATTTTGTTGTTATTAAACATGTGCTATAATTTGTCAATGGCAATTTAAGTTGCTATTGCTGTGAAAATTACCCGGGTGTTAGCTTAAGAACTCAACCCTACTGATGATGACAAAAAGGAGGAAGAGGGATCTACTACAAAGAGAGATGTGAACACTGCATTTGTTGAAGTTACTGAAAAGCTTGAGTCTGCTGAGAAGCCTAATGAAGAAGTAGACCAGCTAATGAAGTAATGGACACTGGAGACGCTGCTGATGTTGAAGAAGGAGTTGTAAACAATGAAGAGCCTAAGGATGTGGTCATATCTGATAAAGAAATAGCTGCTTCCAATGACACTTCTGATGAACAGTTAAATCCATTCAGTAAAACAAGTAAAATTGAAGAAATCAGGAGAAGGGTTGAAGTTGCAAACAGAAACCAAACCCTTGCAGATATATTTTCAAGTGTAGAAGATGAGGAAAATGAAAAAGAAATTGAAGAAGAAGAAAATGAAGATTAGAATAGGTTTCCTAGATTAGGTTACTTATATCATCATCTTTGTATCAGTTCACTTTATTTTCATCTTTTTAAAACTTGTACGGTAAAATTGCAAAAAACGTTCCAAATTAATTAGCGATTTTAGATTTTCGTCCCAAGCTATACTACCTCACGGAATTTCATCCCGCAATTTATATTTGTTTGAAATATCTTCCAAACTAATTACTAATTTTTATTTTTCGTCCCCCCAAACTATATCAACTCGTCAAATTTTATCCCATAATTTACCATTTTGTATGAATTTAGTCCCAATATTAAATTTTTAGTTTAATGAAAATGACGGTTCAATCTTGTAATTAGTTTGGGACGAATTCTGCAATATTATATAATTATTCATGTTAAAATTTACCACGTCATGACACGCAAGCAGCCATGTGATAATTTAACGGCAAATGCGCAATTTTCGTCTTATAATTAACGGTGGGACGATATTCCAAAAAAATATTAAATTACGGGACGAAATTCGCCAAGTTGAATAGTTTGGGACGAAAATCCAAAATCAGTGATTAGTTTGGGACGATTTTTGCAATTTTACCAACTTGCACTGTAATCATCAGATCATATCTATAAAGTTCAAGTTGCCAACTTAATTTCTATCTCTGAAATTTTGATATGAGGACTTAACTTCAGCTTTAGGTACGGGTACTCAGCTGAAGTTTTGTTATCATCAAAATGGGGGAAATTGTTGAATGAAGATGAAGACAAAGAAGTGAAGGGAGGTTTTTGTGATTTCCAAAAGTAATCAGCTAAGTAATGGAAGCTTAACCAAACTTCTAAAATCATAAGGGTCAAATTTTACTGTCTAAAAGACTACTGATCTGTTGCTGAATTTGGAATTAAACTGGTGGTATTCTAGCTGACTCAAATCAGATGAGTTCGACTTGAGATCAGCAGAGTGTTCATCAGACGAGTGGATTCGATAAGCAGAGTGGAATGATCAGGAAGTCATCCCAACAGTAATAAATGCACTTGGAGGAATAAATGCTGGAAGAGAAGGGTATTAAAGACAAATGATTTAAGATATTCATCGGATCAGCAAGGTGCATTAAATGACTGACAAGAAGTACAACAGAGTGTACAGTGCAACAGTTGCAGGTAGTCGTTCCTGAAAATGGGGGCACCAGTACTCGAGAAAGCTGAATCTGTCTCTCTTCAACGGGCAGAATTCAGATCTCAAATATAAATAGCGAGTGATTTAAGAGTTAGAGACAAGCAACACATTCTGAGAGCATTTTTCGAAGCAGAATTTTTCTAAGTCTCAAAACTCAAGAACAGGACACTCATCTGCCTATTCATCTTTTGACGAAAAAGCTGAGAGTGATTTTGTAAGAGAGAAGTGTTGTGAGCAGTTGATATCCATCTGAGTGAAGTGATAAAGTTTTGTAGAATATGTTTTCTTTGTGATATCCTATTACGCACATGTGGTTTTTCATTTGTCGAATTGCGCAAGAATTTTATACTGTAAACTAAGTGATTATAGTATAACCCAAGATATAAGTGACTTGGACGAGTGGACTAAAGGATTTGAATCCATATAACCACTATAAAAATTGCTTGTGATTGAATTTGCATTCTTTACTTTGGATATTTACAAAAGGTTTTCAAACAATTAAGTTCAGCGATTAAAGGATTTTAAAAAGGAGTTTGCAAAAACTGGGGATTAAATCTTTTAAGTTAAAGAAAACCAACTTGTGAAAAACATTTGAAATATCCGCTGCCAACAAGTTGATTTAAAACTCTGATTTTATCAAAATCAGTAAGTTACATCAGAAGAGTAACTCTGTTGTTCAAAGCTTTGTGCGCGATCAGTTTAGTAGTCTTATGCTTTATTGATCAGCTTAGTCTGCTGACACAAAAAGTTAGAGAATTTTAAGAAAAAGTTTTAAGAGGTCTATTCACCCCCATTCCCTTGTTACAACTAACTGCAGTTATTGAAATATGATAGGGGCTCCCAATGCAAACAAAACTTTTATGTTCTAAAAAGGGACCAACAGGGCTACTTTATTTGTTTGCTATATCTTCGCTAGGTGTTTATGAAATTATTACAGCAAGTCGGTCTATTAATTAGGGGGCGGCCGTTCGTTCGCCTATGATACTAGGACCAATAGGTAAAATATAGGTTTGTGCCGCAGGTGTTGAACGATCTACTCTACACAGGTGTGTGCTTATAGGGCTCATAAACCCTTTCTTTCATGAATATGGACCTGGTCGGTCACTTTTGGGGCCGGGATCGATAAGTAGAAGTCATAAAAAATAGATCTTTCTATTATTTAAATAGAAATAAATTAATAATAAACGTAAGATCTAAATAAAAAGATTCGTTGTCTTTTAATCGGCTCTTTTCTTCTTTGTCAACGCTATATATATATATATATATATATATATATATATATATATATATATATATATATATATATATATATATATATATATATATATATATATATATATATATATCGTGTCTTTATTACAACACGGCGAAACTAAATGGTTCGAATGAAAATTTAAAAAAAAAAAAGAAAATTTAGGTTGTACACCTCAGTCAGAGCATCGCCATGTCAAGGCGGAAGCTGCGAGTTTGAGTCCCGTCAGTCCCGACGGATTCAATAAAATACATTAATTCATCTCTCCATTTTCTGTGAAAAGGGGGTCAGAGAGCATAATTTCATCCCCAAGGGCGATCCTTTTTTTTTTCGCATTTCTCATCAAGGGGAGAATTCTCATTACTTCAACTAGTACCGATTGATGGGAGAGAAACATATGTAGATTAGTACAATTATTGGCATATTCAGGATTCCAAGAGAGACTGGTTCTGGGTTTCGATCCATTTAATGTAATAGAGTACCATATCTTTCTCGGGATCAAATA
This sequence comes from Penstemon eatonii, assembly GCA_038501285.1. NCBI lineage: Eukaryota > Viridiplantae > Streptophyta > Magnoliopsida > Lamiales > Plantaginaceae > Penstemon > Penstemon eatonii. The sequence continues at coordinate 53,263,615 of CM076710.1, forward strand.
CACAAATGGAATTCATTTCTCGTACAATACAAAATAAATTTAACAAAATTACCCTGAGTAGAAAACTTTTACAAATTAAACGATTTCCTTTTCTGGCTCCAATTTTGTGTAACCTCAATTACGAATTTTGAATTTGAAAAATAAAAAATCTATCTCATTCAAATTGCACACTGAGTTTTTGATATATGCATCCCAGTACTAATGAAGGAAGGAGGATAAAACAAGGATCCCACCATTGGAGTATTCTTAAGTTAGGAACTCATTGAGTTAAGCACATATAAGGAACCCCCTAATCAGTAGACACATGTCATTATTGTTCAAGACAATTTGATTAATAGATAATAACAAAAAAATTTCCAAAATAATTTTATTTAAATAAATACAAAAAGAAAAGAAATTAAAATTGTAATCTTCATCCCTACCAAACCACCAACCCATTTCAACCGTAACCCCCCTCCCACCCACCCACCCCCCCTCCCTCCCTCGCAAACCTGCCCTTTCCCTTCCCCCTTCCCCTTAGTTTCCTTTTCGACCTATATCTCCTTCAAAACCTTCCAACTCCAAATCCTAAAATCTCACCACCGTCTTCTTTAACCACCACCACTACCACCATTTCAATCGTGATTGGACGCGACTCCAGTTGCTGCCGGCTGGGGATGGTGGTGGTGGTGTTGAGGGCTTTTTTAATTTTTAAATGTTAATTTACCCCTAGTTCTAAAATATGAGTTTATTAAGTCCACTTTAATAAATAAAAAAAAAAAGTTTAGTTCCAATTTGGAATTTCAATTGAGCCTAACATTTTTAATTGAATCAAATTTTTTTCTAAACATTTTGAATCTTTATATATGTAGGTTCTTAATTAATTAAACTCTATCAAGCTCATACTTATATTTAAAATCGTCATTTTATATCGTTTAAGATTTTTTTTTCATTATAAGGTGTGAAATGAATTTATTATGAATTTAATTCTTAATTTGAAAATGTTCGACTTATTTCTATATATTTTCTAATCATTTTTACTTTAGTGATTATAAGGTGAATAGCTATAATACGCATAATAAATATTATCTTGCATCAAACCGAAAATCACACGAAATCGAGCACGCATATTTATGGATGTTTTAAATAACATAAAATAACAAAGATAAAAATGATTTTTTTTTAACTAGAAAGGTAATTGTGTAATTGTAAAGGTAGTGGAAAGGTAAATGTGTAACTTAATTAATTTTTGGTTAATTTAAAAAATTCAAAAATCTGCCCAACTCAATCACCTACTTAATAGGTAGCCTGTCAAAATTTTTAAAGGCTGAGATTGAAATTTCATTTCACATTTTCAATCCAACGACAAAGAAAGGGGTTCCTTATGTGTACCCAACACTACATGTACTAACCTAAGACATCCTCTTCACTCTTAGCAAGGTAATAAAAAAAGAATTTCTATTTTGATAGTTAGGGTCGTACCTATCCAATAATATTCTAATATGAATGACTCGCTATTCACTCTGTTTTTGGGTAATAATCATTATGTAGGAGAGATGGCTGAGTGGTTTAAGGCGTAGTATTGAAATTGCTATGTAGGCTTTTGTTTATCGAGAGTTCGAATCCCTCTCTTTCCGTAACTTCACCTAATTAGCTATAGTCGAAGCCATATCCAATCAGAAAAAAAAAAAAAAAAAAAAAAAAAAAGATGTTATCCAAATTCAAGTAATTGTAGTAAAACCTGACCTGCCATTGAATATTAATCAAATTACCATTTCAGGTTTCATTAATTGCATCAATTCAAACCAAATTTCTCAAATAAAGTTCATGCATGAAATAGCTAGTAGATAACAGTTGTATCATGTAATTATTAAACAACCGCTTCAAATAAAAAAGGAAAAACATAAAGAGGCCACCAAACACATACCAACTAGAAATTGGAGCAGTCGGAAAAATCGAAGCGTGAGGTGTGAAGAAAGAGTAGTAAGGCGGAGAAATAAACTGTAAAAATGAAATGGAAGTATACAAATGAAGATTTTTCGGGAGGAAATGAAATGGAAATGTGCTAATGAAGCTACAAATATAATAAAATAGTCAAATGGTGAAGATGAAATTAGGATTTCTGATTTGAAGCATGGGGAAGATGAAATTTCCTAGCTAGGAATTTTGAATTTTGACTGTTATGAGAAAAAAATTAAAATAGTAATAATTTTTATTGTTATCACACATATATATATCTAACACAAGTATCTCAAAGATATTTTTTTTTAGCAAAAAATTTTTTTAAGGCGAACATCCACTTTTTCAAAACTTCAGGGGGCAAAGTGCAAATCCGCCCCAATCTTTTCAAATTCTGCCGCATGAGTAATAATTTCCCCTTGCTTGAAACTCTAAAGCATTGCTATATCTTTTCCAAGACAAGAAATTATTGATACTCTTCTCTTCCCCATGATATAGGCTCAAGATCCTCTGTACCACTTTTAGTGTACCATAATTGTGTATCACTAATAATTAATTGACACTTGTACATTTGACAATTATTTTAATTGTCACATGTACATGTGGCAATTAATTATTAGTGATACACAAGTGTGGTACACTAAAAGTGGTACAGAGGATCTACACCCCATGATATAACACCGAACATAGGGTTGTATACTTAATGTGCCAACCTGGATTAAATTCTTCGAAAAAAAAAATTACATTTCTTTTCCAAAATTTTATTTATTTTTCAAACCATTTAAGTTAACGGTATTGTTCGTCGTACAAAATTCATTCTCAAATTTACTTTTATATTTCTACTTATTATATATGTAAAGAAATACTAGATTACTTTAGAAAGTTTTCGTTTTAGGGAAAATTTAACAAAATTATTTTTACAAACCTTTCAGATTCTATTTAGAAATTTCTTGGAAGGGTCATCTATTAAAGTTTTGCACCTCAGTCTCTTAATACTTTTTTTTAGATGGTGAATACATTATTATATCAGACACTATATCGAATAAAAACTATTACAATGATATCAAAGTGAAATAATTGTTAGTATTAAACTAAAGAAAATACCCACATTCATGGTAGTTGAATTGAGACTCTCTTCACTCATAACTGAATAATTTAATGAATTAAAAAAATTGGGCCTCTTCGTCTTCGCTGGATGAAAAAAAGGGTGAATTTGTCTTCATCGGTGAAGGGGAAGAACTTTCGCCGGTCCCGTTCCGGTGACGGCCAAGTGTAATGGCAAGAAGAAAACTTGTAATGGCAGGGGTAAAATGGAAAGAAGAAAGATTTATGATTGGTATTTTTGTCAATTGGGTGTGTACATGATTTTTAGCTAGGTTCCTATGCCCACCAGTGTTTTTTGAACCCGTAGTCCTACTGGTTACTGGGTCGATCTGTTAGATCGGGTCGACCACTGGTTCAATCGTTATAACCAGTGTGACTTTATTATTATGTAATATATATATATATATATATTTAGATAATCTAAAATACGATTATAATTCAAAAAATTATCATTCTTTGTCAATATAAATTTTTATTGTTTCATGCAAATAATCAAAATATCTTAAAATTAAGATCAATGTCCAAAATATAAATCTCAAGTATCCCTAAAAGATATATACATTCAAAACAAGACAATAAAATTAAAAGTTCATCTCATTTTCAAAAGTTTTGGCTTCTTCATTTGGGTTCCATTGTTGTAATTTGATGTTTATATGGTAATTGATTTGCATAATTTCATACACAAAATAATATCATTCACAATAATGAGAAAATAGTCATGTACTTCTTTATGGAAAAAAAATGTAATATTGCATTGATTGTTAGAACACTAAAATAATGAATGTATTTTCAATTAAAGTATATAAATGTAATTCTATTAAATGTTAAACAAGAGTTCAAATAAATTATAATAACAAAAAATCTCTAAATTTTAAAAAAAAAAATTAAGCGAACCACTAGTTCACTGATCTTACCGATTTTGAAGTCGATTTTATCGGTTCGAACTGATTAATTAAGAGACTGATTTTTAAGAATAAACTGGACGGAATTAAGGATCGGTTAGCGATTAAACCGGGCCAATCGAACGGTCCGATCCGATTTTCAAAACACTGATGCCAACACTATACGCCATAATAGGCATAAAAAGTTGTGACTCACTCATTAACGGTTGAGAGTCAAAGTAAAATATCCCTAGTAAGTTGTGCATGCATTTGGAAGTTGGAACTCATACACTTGACCGGAAGTTGTGCCACAACTAGTAAATTGAACCCCCTTTAAGTAAAAATTTGAACTCAAAAGACACGGTCGCCGCTCACCTTCCTCCACCCTTCACTATAAATACTTATTCTCCAAATATTATATTTGTCGTCCTATTTTCACGTTTTCTGTTTCCGTTCAGCCCAAATTAATAATTCCCCCTCTCAATTCCCTTTACCCATTCCATTCTTGAAACCCTTTTCAATCTTTTTGTTGCCTGTACTTGAAAAGAGAATTAATTAAATTGTATGTCACTCGCCAAATTGAAAAGAACATAACCAGAATCAAGGTGACAGAAATTAGAGAAAAAAAAATGGTTCAGATGAAAGATTTGTATCCTTCCTTTTTCTCTTTCTTTTTCTTTTTTGCTTTAATTAAAAACACCAATGATTAATTGTTGAACTCACGTGCCCAATTTCTTGCATTTGTTGCTTTATATGCATGTGTCCATGGCCATATTGTTTTCTTTCACAAAATTAAATTTGTAAATCCAACATGAAATAGGATTTTCCTTCATATGATGTAATGTTTTATTGCTCCATTGTTTGTATATTTTGTATATTGATCAAAGAAGTTGACTTCTATTTTATGTTATGACTCAAATTTATGAAAAGGATTGTATCCCTTATTTCAACAAAATCCACAATTTTATGTTTATGGAGTTCTTTGGATAAATTTTTGTTTTCCTTGACCAATATTTTTTTTTTTTTGCCAATTGGGGTTGAAGTTGGATAGTTATGTCTCTGTCATTTGAAGAGGTAATGTGAAGAAATGATTTCGTGGATTATATATATCCCAGTTGATTTCCGAAGAGACGTGAGAGAGGGAGCCGGAACTAGAACACCAATGCGAAAAGCTGATTGACAGAGATAATGATCAGGTACAAATATAACTTATAGTATTAAGGGATAAACTATTCTAATTTCTTTATTTAGTAAGATGGTAGAATTAATTTCACTTGTGATCATTTTCTTTCATATATATGCACTTCATGAGCTTTACAAAAGATATTATTTTCTAATGTCTGATTTCTAATTAAATTGCAATGTGCATATATACTTGTTAATGGTAAATCGGTCTAAGGAATTTCAAAAAGTACTGGACAACCTAAAACGTGAGTTAGTTCATAAAGAAAGTTCACTTAAGATACGTGAAACCCAAATTGTTACACAGCAATCAGAAGGTATGATCTTACACAGCCTGAAAATGGCCGGTAAGAGTAAATCATAAAGAAATTAGACAATTTCCAACCATACCATATAAAACGGAATACGTACGAATAAAAAGATCAACAGTACTACATGTACATGATTAGACAACAAGTGTTGATATCTTACTTTCAGATCATGGAATTTTAATGCACTTGTGACATCACATGATTTTCTGGCTCCACATGCAGCTGAGTATTTGCTTCCTCCAGCTGTCTTTTCAAATTTTTCATACGGTCGACTGGAGAACGTACATATCAAAATGTAAGGAGAGTCAAAGGCTTTGGATTATTATTTTCGGTCCTTTTCTATGGCTCTCCTTACATTTTGATATGTACGTTCTACAGTCGACCGTATGAAGAATTTGAAAAGACAGCTAGAGGAAACTAATGCTCAGCTGCATGTGGAGTCAGAAAATCATGTGATGTCACGAGTGTCATTAAAATTCCATGATCTGAAAGTAAGATATCAACAGTTGTTGTCTAAGCATGTACATGTAGTACTGTTGATCTTTCTATTCGTACGTATTCCGTTTTACGGTATGGTTGGGAATTGTCTAAATTCTTTTTAATTTACTCTTACCGGCCATTTTCAGGCTGTGTAAGATCATACATTTTGATTGCTGTGTAACAATTTGGGTTTCACGTAACTTAATTGAACTTTTTTTATGAACTAGCTCACTTTTTAGGTTGTCCAGTACTTTTTGAAATTCCTTAGACCGATTTACCTATAACAAGTATATATGCACATTGCAATTTAATTAGAAATCAGACATTAGAAAATAATATCTTTTGTGAAGCTCATGAAGTATATATATATGAAAGAAAATGATCACAAGAGAAACTAATTCTACAAACTTACTAAATAAAGAAATTAGAATAGTTTATCCCATAATACTATAAGTTATATTTGTACCTGATCATTATCTCTGTCAATCAGCTTTTCGCATTGGTGTGCTAGTTTCGGCTCCCTCTCTCCCATCTCTTCGGAAATCAACTGGGATATATATAATTCAAGAAATTTTTTCTTCACATTAACGATCGCGATTATCTTACTAAATTTGATACTAAGGCTGATAAAGGCATGTTTGTTGGATACTCTGTGACTAGTAAAGCATATCGTATTTATAATAAATGGAAACAAACTATATAAAAATCTATGAATGTTCGTTTTGATGAAACTAACCCCTTTGATGCCAAGAAATCCTTGAGCAATAATGTTTCAGATGTTGAAGACGACATAATTGAAAAATAGAAACTGCCGGAACCAGTAGTGGAACAAGTAACCAAAACAGAAGAACGTTCCAAAAAGGATTCGGAACATGAAGCAGAAACAGAAACTGAAGAAGGAAGTTCCAGTACAAAAAATGAACAAGCCCACAGAAAGTTCAAACATGCATCTAGCCATCCCACTACTCAAGTGATTGATGACTTAAGAAGTGGACTTCAAACCAGATCAAAAGTAAAGCAAAATCAAAGTGCCAATTTCGTCCTACTCTCAATCACCGAACCAAAAGACGTTAATGAAGCACTAAGGGATGAGTCTTGGGTTGCCGCTATGAAAGATGAGCTCGCACAATTCGATAAAATCAGGTATGGACTCAAGTCGAAAGACCAAGTAAGCACACCATCATTGGAACAAAATGGGTATTTAGAAATAAACTCAATGAAGAAGGTGAGATTACTCGAAATGAGGAGAGACTAGTCGCTAAAGGCTACAATCAACAAGAAGATATCGATTTTGATGGAACCTATGCTCCTGTTGCTAGACTTGGATCTATTTGTATGTTACTCGCTTATGCCTCTTTTAAAAACTTTACTCTTTTTCAAATGGACGTTAAAAGTGCCTTTTTAAATGGTATTTTAAATGAAGAAGTTTTTTGTGGAGCAACCCCCGGGTTTTGAAAATGAAAAATTTCCTAACCATGTTTTAAATTGTCAAAAGCTCTTTATTGATTAAAACAAGCCCCTAGGGCTTGGTACGAAAGATTAAGTAAATTTCTTTTAGAAAATGGTTTTTCTATTGGTACAGTTGATACAATACTTTTTCTAAAAGCAAATGAAAATGGTTTGTTAATTGTTCATATTTACGTTGATGATATAATATTTGGTGCTACTAATGATCTCCTTTGCCGAGACTTTGCTAAGTGTATGCAGGATGAATTTGAGATGAGTCTTATGGGCGAACAAACATATTTCCTTGGGATTCAAATAATACAAAATAAAATGAATGGAACTCATCAAAAGATTTGTAAATGGACGAGTGCAAAGAAATGGGTACTCCTATGAGCCCTACCACAAAACTTGATAAGGACGAGGAAGGTAAACCCTTTGATGAAACAAGATATCGAGGTATGATTGGAAGTCTTCTTTACTTAACTGCTAGTGGGCCCGATATAATGTTTGCCACTTGTTATTGTGCTCGTTTTCAATCTACACCAAAAGAGTTGCATTTTGTCCCTGTCAAAAGAATTTTTCGGTACTTAAAAGGAACCATATATTTTGGTCTATGGTATCCAACTAGCAAAATTTTTAATCTCGCTGGTTACTCTGATGCGGACTTACCAGGATGCTTGCTAGACCGTAAAAGTACCAGTGGCACATGTCAATTCATGGGAAATTGTCTTGTTGCATGGCATAGTAAAAAGCAAAACTCTGTTGCACTTTCAACCGCTGAAGAGGAATATATTGCATTATCTAATTGTTTTTCTCAAATTATGTTGAAGAAAAGTTATTTGCATGATTTTGGTTTATTGTTTGAAAATGTGGAAATATTATGTGATAATTCTAGTGCCATTAGTATTACTAAGAATCCAGTGCAACATTCTCGTACTAAACATATAGATATTAAATTTCATCTCATACGTGACAATGTGCAAAAATGAAATATTTGTATTAATTTTGTGAACTCTGAAAATCAACTTGCGGGTATTTTTACAAAGGCAGTCGCTGGAGATCAATTTTGTTTGAATAGAAAAAATTTGGGCATTTTAAGAATGAAATTTGAATATATTATGCTTCTGCCTAATTATCCGTGAAACTCTGAATTTATTCCTATATTGCGAATATTACCTAATCTAAGAGTGAACATAAGTTATTTGAAAACATAATCTAGTATGAATGGAAATGAGTCCGAGGAAACTGATTGATTGAAAAAAGGGGGAGAAGAAGTAATTTGATGCTTGTTTAAAGTTTTATTTGCTTACTGTTTTGAATTGAATACTTTGTTGCTCACTGCCTATATAACTTGAATATTATATTGTTATGATTTGATTATTCCAGATATGATCCCTTGATTACATCTTATTGATATTGTGCCTTCGACTCAACTTGCTCATATATACATTGGCATTGCATGATTTTGAAAATTTGCATTAAAATGTTTTTTCAAAAATTCATTGGTCAAAGAGACTTAACAACTAATGTTAAGGCCTCTTATATTTCCCAAGAAATATTTTTTTTAAAAATGCCTCAATTGAGGGTGAGTTTGAATTTTTCAAAATTGCATAAAGTTAGGGGGAGTTTCCTTAAATCTTTTTCGCATTAAAAGTTGTTTGTCAATCAAGGGGGAGAAAGTTAGCTAGTTGATGATTAACAAATGAACTTTTAATATATTGGTGCTCTTTAATTTTAGGATTTGGACATGTTTTTATTTATAAAAGAGCAACCCATTTGGAGTTTGAGATAGTCCAAAACAATGAAGAAGGCCCAAGTTTGATACGAAAAGGTTTATGCAAATTATGAAGGAAGATCATGAGAAGGCCAATTTTAGCTAAATGCTCGTTATGAATGAAGATCAAGATCGAAGCCCCTACCACCCCTGAAGGGCCCAATTTTTTATTCAAGAAAATTGTGGTCTACTTAGTAAGTATTTTTCAATTGATTAAAAGAGAAAAAAAATCTTAGCCCAAACTATTTTTAAACAAAAAGTTTCCTTTCTTACTTTTCAAACGAGTCGTGAACTCATTAAATTAATCATAGCCAAAAATTATTTTTTAATTAAGCCTAATTACTCTTGAAAATTTAATTAATTTTGTCCATTGATTTTGAACTCTCAATCAAGTCAATTTTTAAAGGAAAAATTTCTTTCAAATCCTTTGACTTAGCTAGCAAGATAATTTGTCCCTTTGGGAAATATTTTATCTTCATCTAATTACTAAACCTTGTCCACATTCATTGAAAAGTTAGTCACATGTTTTAATCTTGCAAAATCATTTTAAATGTGACAAAATAATTTTTAAATTTCAAATTCCTTTCCTATTAAACCAACTCCACTCCACTACAAATATGGAGTCATTTCTCATGGCTAATACACAATTCATTCTCTAAAAACATATTTTCTTCTTTCTTGAAATCTTGAATATACTCTAAGTAATAGAAGAAAAAGATTAGCGTTTACTCCATTGCAAAATAAGCTCACTTTGGAGCATTTATAAGTAATCAAAATTTTACTATTGTTTTTTAGCGAAAGTTTTGTACTTGTAAGCTCGTTAGGACTGAGTGTTCTAGCAAGCACTATTTTTGTGCGATAGGTAGGAACCTAGCAAGCACGACTTTTTTGTTGAGCGATAGGTTAGGCCTAGCAAGCTCGTATCGAGAGTAAGAATTGAAATCTTGTAATCTCGAGTGGCGAAGGTTTATCCTGCAAGCCACGATCTATTAGTGGATTTTACCTAGGGGTGCTGGAAGAGAGGAAGTAGGCCGTTAGGGCGCGAACCTCTATAAATTGTGTTTGCATTCTTACTCTATTTATTATCTGCACTTTACGTCACTGGAACTTGGAACTTATTCATATCGTAACTTTAATCTTAAAATCATTGGAACAATTAACTTTTATTTAAAGTTACTGGAACTTTTCACTAATTGTCTTCTGGGAAAAAACTCATTGAAAAAGTTATATACCTAATTCACCCCACTCTTAGGTATCAATATATATGCCCTTCATGATCTTCACAGAAGATATTATTTTGTCCCGTAGGCTTGAAAGAAATTAGCAAGGTGTATCATTTAGATCCAAGATGTAATACATGAAGTTTGTCAACCAAATATTCATGCTTCATTTTCTGTATGGGTAATGCAATAATCTCTTTTTTCTAATGTCTGATTTCTAAATTGCTATGTGCATATTTGTTATAGGTAAATCGGTTTAAGGAAGTTCATGAAAAAGTGGAGGTCATAAAAAGTAAGCTAATTGATAAAGAAAGTTTATTAAGTTACGTGAAACCGAAATTGTTGAACGGCAATTAGAAGGTAGCATTGTATGATCTGCTTTGGATTATTAGTTTTGGTCCTTTGCTATGGCTCTTTACATTTGATATGTTCTCCAGTCGACCGTATGAAGAAATTGAAAAAACAGCTGGAAAAAAAGAATGCTCGGCTGTATGTGGAGGAAAAATAATGTAATGTTACAAGTTTTATCAAAATCCCATGATATAAAAGAAAGAAAACAACATTTGGTGTCTAAGCATGCACATGTACTATTCATCTTTCTATTTGTATTCCGTTTTATATGTTTGGGAATTGTGTAAATTCTTTATTATTTATTCTTACCATTTTCAGGTTGTTGCATGGATTACTAAGAGCATAAAAGATAAAGAAGATGCAAAACAACACTTGGTGTCTAAGCATGCACATTTGTCAGATCTTACTAAGAAGGTACTTACTAAGCTATATAACTTAATGTTTGACATCGAATTGAATGAAAAATGCAGTCAAGGGTATCATGAGGAATGTTTTGTGCCTCTCAGTGAAGAGAAAGAGGGTGAAGTCACTTGTGCCTTACATAATTAGAATAGGAGTAAGGTGTTGGTGACTCATGAGAATTCTAATATTCATATCACTGGAGAAAATTTGCAGTGTTTGAAGCCAAGGGCATGGCTTAATGATGGGTCATTAATATGTATCTTGAATTATTGAAAGAAAGGGTAAAAAGGGAGCCACAAAAGTTCTTGATGGGTCATTTCTTTAGCACTTTCTTTTACGAGAGGTGGCTATTATTTTCAATCAGTTAGAAATTGGACTTCACATATAAAGCTTGGATATAGCCTTTCAGATTTAAAAAAAAATTTGTGCCTATCCTCCAACAAAGGAATTGGTGTTTAGCTATTATCAATAAGAAGGAAGAGAAGTTTCAATTTCTTGATTCACTCAGAGGAGTTGATTCTCAAATGTTGGAGAAACTAGCCAGGTATTATGTTGATGAGGTTAAGGACAAGACTAAAAAAAACATTAATGCTAGTTCATGGAAGCAGGAATTCGTTATGGACCTTCCAAATCAGGAAAATGGGTTTGACTGTGGAATGTTCATGATCAAGTATGCTGACTTTTATAGCAGAGATATAGGACTACGTTTTACCCAAAACAATATGCCACATTTTAGGCGAAGAACAACAAAATAAATTTTGAAATTGAGAGCTATCCAATGAATGAAGAATTTTGCTGGTTCATTTGCCACACTCTATACATTAGCTTGAGTTCCATAGGTATGGGTGAGCATTTGGACCCAAATTCGGTCCTGAAAATCCGGATCGTTTATCCGTTCCTGGTCCGGTTTGGTCCACGACTTCCATAATTCTTATTTTTTCCACAATATTTAACGATTTGGTCCGGTTCAATCCTATCCGGTTCGGTTCGATCTAAACAAACAATCAAAATTTCCTGTCTGATCCAAAAAAAATACAAACAATCAAAATTTCCACGGTTCAATCCTGATTCGTGGGTGAGCATTCGGTTCGAACGGAATCGAATTTTTGGTTCCTAGCCGGTTCGATCCTAGAACCAAAAATTCTTGTTTCGGTAACTGATCGAATTTTCGTTTCAATAATCGGTATGGATCGAACCATTCGGTCTGGTTCGGTGGGGTTTCCCAAACCGTGCTCAGCCCTAGGTACATACTTTCCAAAGATATTTCTCCACAAAATAATGAGCTCATCAAATCATTCCTTAAATCTATTTTTCATGTGGCAAATATAGAGGACTTAGTGAGGTTCTTCTAAAGGAAAAACATTTGGATCAAATGTTAATAGACGAAACAAAATATGTTATAGAGGTAAGGAATAATTAGACATAAAATAAAAACTATCCAAATAATAAATGTGGAATTAAATATGGATCGAAAACTGAATATAGCCCAAGAAATATACCCCCAACCATTGATGCTTTGCTTGAATGTTTCTGCCTCTTCGATTGTCAATTTTGGTCTTCCAAACTCAACTCACACCAAGTAGATGGTGTATAATGATATGTTAGTAATGAGTGAGTTTGGGGACCAAAATGGGTGTATATAGAGTAAAAACTTCCCAACAAAATTTTGGAAAGAACACAATATATGGCGCAGAATATGTAGCTAGCACAATTATTCAATCCATAACTTAGTACAGAAATCCCATGAAATCTGCACTTCGTTGGTCTTTTCCTAAATAACTAGGGGAAAATATGGAAGGCAAATCAATGGTCCACTTAAAGGAAAATAAATCCCTTAACAAATATGGGATTGATTGTTAACTCTACAAAATAGAGTTAATTTCTATGTATTTTTGCGGGGAATGACATGAGTTTCTATAATTCTTAGATCGTTTTCACTTGGTTTAGCATAGTTTTTCTCGTTGGTGAGTCACGTATTCATTTTGGTGTTTTCTTTTGAATTTTTCAGATTTTTCTCTTGATTTTTGGATGTGCGGGCAGAAGCCTTTTCGCTGGGGCGGAAGTTATCTCCGCTGGAGCGAAATCACAAAGCAGACCTCCGCTGGGGTGAACTAATTATCCGCTGGGGCAAAAGCTGTCCGCGAATTCTTACTTTTAGTGTCCTAGTTTCACTTGGAAACATATTTATATGTGGAGGAAGTGAGAGAAAATCATCTTTGAACACTTTTTGACAAGAGGAGAGACCAAGAAGAAGAAAATATCATTGAGGAGCGTGGAACAACATCTGAGAAGACAATTCTTGAAGATTGGAAAAACAGATCTACTTCTCTTTTCCCATCTTTTGCAATTTCTTTTCTCTTTTGTGTTCTTGTAATCATGACTTTGATGATTCTTGAGTTTATTTCCATTTTAGCTATGAACTAAATTTAGTTTTCTAGGATTACAATGGATTTCTTTGTTTAAATTGATTGTTGTTATTTTTCCTTATTCTATTTTATTGAGGTTTATTGTTTACCCATTCTTGTGCTCGAATTTCATTAGTCTGGCCAACTATTGTTTCACAAATCTAATTGAATCGGAAGAGGAAATTAGGTTTTAGGTTAAAGATTGGATAACCTTTGTACGAATTGCACCCACATCGAATTCGGTAATTTGTTTAGCAATTAAGATATGAATATACTTAATTGCCTTAGGTAGTCATAATTAGGGCTTTTTCATGACTCGATTTGGCCTAACTTCATTGGCATAGGAATATGGCTTTTTGATTAGGTTAGATTAATTTTACAATATTCTGGAAAGAAATTGTAAAAACTTAAGTGCCCTAGACTAGCAATAAATCTTAATTAAATTGTTGGGAAAATAGAAGTAATTTGTTTTACATTGAAGGAAATTGTAATCCTAGGCTTTAATCGTCATAGTTAATCTTGCCAGTTCATAATTTAGTTTTACTTTCATTATTGCTTAGTTATAATAATTTAAATTTAAAGATTCGTTTAATTTGGATAAGAAAAAGAGTGATCTTTTAGTAATTAGTTGTTTAGCTCATTAATTCCCTGGGAGACGATACTCTACTTATCATTATATTACTTGCTGCGATTGCGTATACTTGCGTTTATAAATCCTGCATCAAGTTTTTGGCGCCGTTGCCGGGGAATTATTTGCGATATTTTGCTAATATTAATATCAATTATACTTTTCTTAGATCAAATTTTTATTTGTTGTCTCTTTCTTTATTTTCAGGACATTTATTATTTGCATACGCATTGATCTAAATAAAGAACTTATTCCATTAGATCTTGAAATCGAGCGCACAATCCGAAGATTAAAAAGACTGAAAATAAATTCGGAGGCTCAAGGTCAGACTATGGCCGAACAAGTCAATGGAGACGCAGCAGCTGCTGCGAATCGCTCTATCAGAGATTATGCAGTCCCTCATGTTGGCGGACTAAGATCGAGTATTACCAGGCCAACTGTTGAGGCCAATAATTTGGAGATCAAGCCAGCAATCATACATATGCTTGAATCGAAACAATTCTTCGGGCATGCTCATGAGGATCCGAACAAACATTTAAAACTATTTTTGAGGATGTGTGATACATTCAAATTCAATGGGGTATCATCAGATGCTGTCAGACTGAGATTGTTCCCATTCTCTTTGACTGGGAAGGCTACAGATTGGTTAGAAGCTCTGCCAGATGAGTCAATTACAACGTGGAATCAGTTAGTGGATAAATTTTTAGCTAAGTTTTTTCCACCTGCAAAAACTGCTCGGATGAGGAATGACATCACTGATTTTCTACAATATAAAGATGAAACTTTAGATGAAGCCTGGGAGAGGTTTAATGATATGCTGAAAAAGTGTCCTCACCATCAGATTCCAGATTGGTTACAAATTCAATCTTTTTACAATGGGCTTACAGATAACATCAAAGGAAATCTCGATGCTGCGGCAAATGGTG
The DNA here is from genome assembly GCA_038501285.1 of Penstemon eatonii. Classification (NCBI taxonomy): domain Eukaryota; kingdom Viridiplantae; phylum Streptophyta; class Magnoliopsida; order Lamiales; family Plantaginaceae; genus Penstemon; species Penstemon eatonii. The sequence continues at coordinate 53,278,663 of CM076710.1, forward strand.
CTCTTTTAGGAAAATCCCCTGATGAAGCCAGAGATATTATCGAAGAAATGGCATCAAATATTCAGCAGTGGTCATCAAGACGCACAGATCATAACAAGATAGCCGGAGTCATAGAAGTTGACGCTATTACTTCTTTAACATCTCAGTTGGCTGCTCTCACAAAAAAACATAATGAGAATTGTGGTAGAAATAATGTTCAGAGAATATATGCCACGTGTGACATTTGTGGAAATAATCACTCGGTAGCACACTGTCCTGAGAATCCAGAATCAGCCAATTTCGTGGGAAATTCTAACCGCCAGAGGAACAATCCTTATTCCAACACATATAATCCGGAATGGAGAAATCACCCTAATTTCTCATGGGGTGGTAATCAATCAAACATTCAAGCTGAAGGACCAATTGCACCTCCGGGTTGGAATTTTGAATGAATTTTCAGAACATCCTCCGCTGGGGCGGATAAATACCGCCCCCGCAAAAACTACTTCGAGAAAGTTGAGCTAATTTTTCAGAATGGCTTTCGCCCCCGCGGAAAAATAACATCGCCCCCGCAGAAAACCACCTCCGCCCTCGCAAAACCTACTTCGGAAATATTTAGGCTGATTTTCCAGAATTGCTTGCGAATCATGTACGATTGTATGATTCAAGGTTTTCGAGCTAGTAATGTGGACACATCTTCATTCCCACAACTACCACCACCACCAGATCAGATACAGGACGAAGATTGAACTCCAGCTGAAATCAGGGACGTTCTTTAGTTGCTTTATTTGTCTTATATTTTCTTTGTGTTCAGCTTCAAATTAGTTTATCTCTTATCTTCGTCAATTTCATCATTGAGGACAATGCATTTCTTAAGTTTGGGGGTGATTGCATTTACGTCGTGCATGCTAGGTCAAATTTTGATCAAATTTTTGAAATTTTATATGTTGTTAATTGTTTTTCCTGCAAAAATTCAGACCACGAATGCATAATCGAGAATTTAGGATGAAGTTAGTGAAGTATAGTCTAGAATAGAGCTTAAGAAATTTTATCTTGCCTACCTGATCTCTAGATTCGAGGGTTAGAAAACTTAGAATCTAAGTGATAGTTTTGCCTAAGTCTGGGGATAAGGATGACTTTAATAAGAACCGAATGAAGCAAAGTACTGAAAAGCTTTAAGTTCAATTAAAAGAAAATAAGCTCACATGTACGAGACCTGAAAAATCTCGTCGCTTGAGACTTATACTTGTACTCCTCTAACTTGACTGCGATAAGATGAACGACGCATGGGTGCATTGACTTACTTATTCTGTACTCCTCTATGTTGACTGCTTCTTTAGAACAGGTTATGAGTGTGAGTGGTGCTAAATATACTTGAGTTAAGCTTGAAAAAAAAAAAAAAAAAGAAAAAGCTAAATGAAAGTTCAAAATTAAAGGATTTCATAACTTCGACGGAAAGCATTGTTAGAACTTAGTGACGAGTTTAATGACCTGAGAAAATAGAGAATAGGCTAGGCAATTTAAGAATTCATGCAATTAGGCTCAATGATTTTGAAGCTATAGTGATCTGGGTGATTCCGACATTCTCGTATTTTGTACACACACACACACGCAGGAATTACATGATACAATGCATAACGTTTCGAAAGTGTTGGTTATTAGTTTGACTTGGAATGCATGATTGTAAATGTTTGAGTTGTTGTCTTTTGTTTTTGGTCTTGTCCAATTCTTGTAGTCAACTTTTGTCTTTTGCACGGGACTAGCAAAATAGTAAGTTTGGGGGTGTGTTAACACTACAAAATAGTGTTAATTTCTATGTATTTTTGCGGGGGAATGACAAGAGTTTCTAGAATTCTTAGATCGTTTTCACTTGGTTTAGCATAGTTTTTCTCGTTGGTGAGTCACGTATTCATTTTGGTATTTTCTTTTGAGTTTTTCAGATTTTTCTCTTGATTTTTGGATGTGCGGGCAGGAAATTATCTCCGCTGGAACGAAATCACAAAGCAGACCTCCGCTGGGGCGAACTAATTATCCGCTGGGGCAAAAGCTGTCCGCGAATTCTTACTTTTAGTGTCCTAGTTTCACTTGGAAACTTATTTATATGTGGAGGAAGTGAGAGAAAATCATCTTTGAACACTTTTTGACAAGAGGAGAGACCAAGAAGAAGAAAATATCATTGAGGAGCGTGGAACAACATCTGAGAAGACAATTCTTGAAGATTGGAAAAACAGATATACTTCTCTTTTCTCATCTTTTGCAATTTCTTTTCTCTTTTGTGTTCTTGTAATCATGACTTTGATGATTCTTGAGTTTATTTCCGTTTTAGCTATGAACTAAATTTAGTTTTCTAGGATTACAATGGATTTCTTTGTTTAAATTGATTGTTGTTATTTTTCTTATTCTATTTTATTGAGGTTTATTGTTTACCCATTCTTGTGCTTGAATTTCAGTAGTCTGGCCAACTATTGTTTCACAAATCTAATTGAATCGGAAGAGGAAATTAGGTTTTAGGTTAAAGATTGGGTAACCTTCGTACGAATTGCACCCACATCGAATTCGGTAATTTGTTTAGCAATTAAGATAGGAATATACTTAATTGCCTTAGGTAGTCATAATTAGGGCTTGTTCTTGACTCGATTTGGCCTAACTTCATTGGCATAGGAATATAGCTCTTTGATTGGGTTAGATTAGTTTTACAATATTCTGGAAAGAAATTGTAAAAACTTAAGTGCCCTAGACTAGCAATGAATCTTAATTAAATTGTTGGGAAAATAGAAGTAATTAGTTTAACATTGAAGGAAATTGTAATCCTAGGCTTTAATCGTCATAGTTATTCTTGCCAGTTCATAACTTAGTTTTACTTTCATTATTGCTTAGTTATAATAATTTAAATTTAAAGATTCGTTTAATTTGGATAAGAAAAAGAGTGATCTTTTAGTAATTATTTGTTTAGCTCATTAATTCCCTGTGGAGAAGATACTATACTTATCATTATATTACTTGATGCGATTGCGTATTCTTGCGTTTATAAATCCTGCATCAAGGAATTATTTGCGCTATTTTGCTAATATTAATATCAATTATTCTTTTCTTAGATCAAATTTTTATTTGTTGTCTCTTTCTTTATTTTCAGGACATTTATTATTTGCATGCGCAGTGATCGAAATAAAGAACTCATTCCATTAGATCTTGAAATCGTGCGCACAATCCGAAGATTAAAAAGACTGAAAATAAATTCCGAGGCTCAAGGTCAGACTATGGCCGAACAAGTCAATGGAGACGCAGCAGCTGCTGCGAATCGCTCTATCAGATAGTCCCTCATGTTGGCGGACTAAGATCGAGTATTACCAGGCCAACTGTTGAGGCCAATAATTTTGAGATCAAGCCAGCAGTCATACATATGCTTGAATCGAAACAATTCTTCGGGCATGCTCATGAGGATCCGAACAAACATTTAAAACTATTTTTGAGGATGTGTGATACATTCAAATTCAATGGGGTATCATCAGATGCTGTCAGACTGAGATTGTTCCCATTCTCTTTGACTGGGAAGGCTACAGATTGGTTAGAAGCTCTGCCAAATGAGTCAATTACAACGTGGAATCAGTTAGTGGATAAATTTTTAGATAAGTTTTTTCCACCTGCAAAAACTGCTCGGATGAGGAATGACATCACTGATTTTCTGCAATATAAAGATGAAACTTTAGATGAAGCCTGGGAGAGGATTAAGGATATGCTGAAAAAGTGTCCTCACCATCAGATTCCAGATTGGTTACAAATTCAATCTTTTTACATTGGACTTACAGATAACATCAAAGGAAATCTCGATGCTGCGGCAAATGGTGCTCTTTTAGGAAAATCCCCTGATGAAGCCAGAGATATTATCGAAGAAATGGCATCAAATATTCAGCAGTGGTCATCAAGACGCACAGAGCATAACAAGATAGCCGGACTCATAGAAGTTGACGCTATTACTTCTTTAACATCTCAGTTGGCAGCTCTCACAAAGAAACTTGATGAGAATTGTGGTAGAAATAATGTTCAGAGAATATATGCCACGTGTGACATTTGTGGAAATAATCACTCGGTAGCACACTGTCCTGAGAATCCAGAATCAGTCAATTTTGTGGGATATTCTAACCGCCAGAGGAACAATCCTAATTCCAACACATATAATCCGGGATGGAGAAATCACCCTAATTTCTCATGGGGTGGTAATCAATCAAACATTCAAGCTCAAGGACCAATTGCACCTCCGGGTTTTCAACAAGCTCATGCACCAACACAAGTACAAAAATCATCTACAGAAGAATTATTGCTCCAATACATGCAGAAGACAGATGCCATAATTCAAAACCAGAATGTCGTAATTCAAAACCAGAACGCTTCTATTAGTGCTTTGGAGACTCAGATTAGCCAATTGGCTAATAGTCTTAATACTCGACCTCATGGAACTTTGCCTGCGGACACTGAGACAAACCCAAGAAATGATAACATGCAGCACTGTAAAGCTATAACTCTCAGAAGTGGAAAGGAGATTGAGGGTAATATCAGAAATCTTGAAAAAGAAGAAGTGATGTTGGTCCCAAGTGGTCAGAAGAGGTTTAGAGGGGGGAGGGGGGGTGAATAAACCTCTTTAAAAATTTTCTCCAAATTTAACTTTAAAACTTTACTCTTACTGAACAGACTAAGCTGATCAGATTTGTAAGTTACAATTCTGTTCGCGAACAAATCTTTGAACAGTCTTGTCGACCACTCGTCTGATAGTTACTTAGCTGATTTTGCAGAAATCAGTTTTAATACTTAGAGTACTTGCAGCGGATTTTCAAAGTGTTTTTCACAAGTAATCTTAGCAGTTTGAAAAATGCTTCCCCAGTTTTATAAACTCCTTTTTGTCTCTTTTTCAAACAGTTAACTTAATGTGTTTTTATGCAAACCGAAGATATGCAGATTTGAAAACAATGTAAAAACACAAGTAATTTTTATAGTGGTTATATGGATTTGAATATCCTTTAGTCCACTCTTCCAAGTCACTCAGATCTTGGGTTATACTATAATCACAAAGTTTACAGTATACTCTGCTTGCGTCGAACAACAAATGAAACGACCACAAGTTCGTAATAGGAAATCACACAGAAAACCTATTCTCTGAAGTTTGATCACTCACAAAGATGGATCACAACTCCGCACAACACTCTTGTTTACAAAATCACTCAGAAGATGTATTTTTCTTGATTCTTCAACTCTGCTTTCGTCAACAAATGACTCAGCTGATGAGTGAGCTGTTCTTGAGACTTAAAGAATTTTGCTTCGGAAATTTCTCTCAGAAAGTGTGTTGCTTGTTTCTTCTTCGTCTCTTTCAGCTATTTATACTTGAGGATAGAAAAATGTCCGTTGAAGGAAGACAGGTTTCAAATTCCTCGAGTACTGGTCCTTAAAATCCGCGAACGGCTCTTTTGCAGTCTGTCCGTACTGTGAACAGTACTTTCTGCAGGCAGCATTAAATGCAGCATTAAATGCACTCGGCTGATGCGAAGCTTTTCTTCAATCATTTGTCTTAAATATCCTCGTACTTCAGCATTTATTACACCAAGGGGCATTTATTACCGTTGGGAATACTTCATGATTTTCTTCACTTAGCTGACGAAGGTGCAAGTCTGATGGTGAACTCGGCTGATCTCAAACTTGAACAAATCTGATTTGAGTCGGCTGATCTTCACTAGTCTGATAACTTTTCTTCAGCAGATCAGAAGTCTTGGACCTTGAAACTTTGACTCTTCTGATGTCTTCATTACTTAGTCAAAATTCCTTGATAAGTCTATCAGCTAAGTTACTCCATACTTAGCCAATCTTGAAGTTTTGGAATGCATCAAAACCTCCCTTATCAAACTTTCTTTAGTGCCTTCATCTTCATCTTTATCCAACAATTTCCCCCTTTTTGATGATGACAAAACTTCAGCTAAGTACCTGTTGAATACCTAAACTAAAGATTGTAATCCTCAAAATTTTCTGAGATAGAAAAAGTTTATTGGATTGAACTTGACTTTTCATTAATATTGAAAAAGGGTTACATAGTACAAGTTCATCAGATGAGGTTTCTGAAGAAATAGATAAAGTAAACTGATTACAAGGATTTTACAAGTTCTAACTATCAGCTTCTTCATCTGATCCTTCCAGCACTTCTTCATATTCATAAGATGATTCTTCATCATCTTCTTCATCATCAGCTTCTTCTTCCAAGGTTGCTTTGGCAGCTTCCATCTTCTCCTTAAGTTGTTGTTCTTGAAGAGCTTTCAGAGCTTCCATGGCCTTCCTGGCAGATTCTGTATTCTTGTACTTGGTATCTTCTTTTTCAATCTTTTCTGATTCTTCTACCGTTCCAAGCTCTGCAATCTTATCAGCTTCAGCTTCAGTCTTGTCAGCTATTTCTTCAGTTTCCTTGGCTTCAGTTGTTGCAGCAGTAGTTTCCTCCTTAGTTGATTCTTCAGCAGCAGATTCCTTTGCTGGTTCTTCCCTTTTATCTTCCCCCTTTTTGTCATCATCAACTCTGATGACAGTAGAAGGTTCAACAGCAGGGTTGAGAGCAACTGTTGGAATCTTTACTCCAGCACATAAAGCTTTTAGATTCTGATTGACAACGTCATGACTTGCTGTTAGATGATGAATGTCAGTGCTGATGACATCAGTCTTATCATTGAAGTAGTCAATATTGAGGTTGATAGTTGCAATTTCATTTTGAACTTCCTGTGAAGCCTTTGCCACTTCTTGCAACATCCCTAAGTTGACTTCCTTCTCCTCTTCACTGACTTTTATGAAGGTTGCAGTTAAGTCAGCAATCTTGTGCTCAGCTGATTTTAAAGCAGTGTGAAGATGATTCACATCACCCTTCACATCTTCTACGTTCTGGTTCAGTTCTCTTAAGCTGTGTATCAACTGCAAGGAATGATCTTGAGGAATAGGTAGCTTATCAATAGCCAACTTGATAGTACTGCCAGTTAGAAGGTGCATTCTTTCCACTTGTTGAGTGTGTGATTCAACCAATTCTTTCTTCATCTTCTGTAACTGCAGACTGTTCCTCTCTTCCATCTCTTTTATTTGATTTTCAATAAGCAATTGGAAGGCTTCCATCAGTGATGAGTGTTCATCATCTGATGAAGTAGAAGCATCAGCTTCTTTCTCTTTAGTCTCCTGATGAACAGGGACATCTTGCATATCCGTCATCTGATGATCTTCAGAAGTCTTAGCTTGTCCTTCAATAGCTAAAGGCTTGTCAGCAGACTTGTGCTCATCAGTAACATCATCGTAGAACAGATTAGTAATGGTTCCATCTTCATTAAAGCATGTTGTCTGTCTAATCTGCCTTACAATAATCCAAGGGTTAAGCATTGTTACCCTTAGGGACTTCATAGTACGGTTGTACTTCTTTGCCAAAAATGATTTGTTGAATACTTGGCAGCAGTGGCAAGTCACTTGAACATCCTTGCTGATATTTTGACTTTTTAGCCCATCTCTTCAGAGCAGTCATAACAACAAACTTAATTGCTCTTTCTTCAGCATCTTCAGACTTCTTTTTCTTGTCAGGCAAGGTGTTTTTAATTTTCTTGGCCTCCTCCAATGCAAAGCCTTTTGCATAACTATGCATGACATCTCTTACATAGCTGGGATCAAGGGCCTTTTGGATGGAGTCTGTTTTCAGCCAGTTCAGAACCCAACGTTCTTCATCAGCTAACTCCTTCATGCTTTGAAGTTCTGTCATTGACTTGTTCAGCCTGTTGTCTCTCCAACTGATATACCTTGGCTTTTCTTGGTTGAACAGAGTCCTCAACATAAGTTTCTGATCATAGTATGCCAGAGACTTCTCAAATTTCTTGAAAAGCTCCTTGTCAGCATATACTATCTCAAAAGCTTTTCTGACTTCAAACTTGTCTTTTGACTTGAGTTTGGGGGCAGGCAGTAATATCTTCTTCTTGTCTTCTTCATCATTCTTGCCTTCTCCAATCTTGATGCCACCTCCATGGACAGGTCCATAGGCATCAACTTTGCTCAATTCAATCACCACAGCCATTTCAGCATCCTCAGCAGCTTTCCTTTCTGCCTCTGACATGCGTCTTCTGGCTTCATCCTTTGCTTTTTGAGCCTTGCTCAGCTCAATTGCCTTCTTTTCCTCCAACTCATCCTGTTTTCTTTGTTCAGCCTCCTCCCTTGCTTTCTTGTCAGCTTTGGAAACTTTCTTTTTCCTCAGCACTATTTTTCTCTTGCCTTTATCAGCAGGGGCTGGTCCAGCAGATGATATGGGAGCAGCAGCAATAGGATAGATGATTTGGACATCTGGATCTTCTTGAGGTTGAAGAACCTCAGCTGTTGATGTGACTTGACTAGACTGTTGCTCATCAGCTTTGTCAATCACAACAGTCTCAACTGTTACAGCAGGCCTTTCAGCAGCTTCAGGGTCTTCCCTTGCTACATTTTCCAAGTCCGTTGGTTCTTCTATAAATGTCATCTGTTTTCTGGCAGATTTCTTGGTTCTCCCTTCACGGTAAATGGTTGTAGCAGTATCTCTCTGTTGACTTCTTGTTCGTTGAGAGATACCTTCAGCAGGCCTCTCTGCTGATGGAGTTCTTGATGGTGATGCAGGGGATCCAGTCCGTACATCAGCAATTATGTTTTCCACAATCTTAGTGGCTTCAGCAGCAGAAGTCACTTTCTCCATCTGCTTAGGAATCTTTTCCTTAGGCTTGTCAGCAGCCTTCTTCTTTTTGGTCTCAACAGCTAAGTCAACAGTCTTGACCAGCTTCCTTTGCCTTTTGGCAGGAACCTCCTTTGGTTCCTCAACATCAGCTTCCTCAGGCTCACCAGCCTTCCTCTTTAGAACAGGCATGTACTTGGACAGTGCCTTGGATTTGTGAATCTCTTTTCCATTCTTCATATCACAGCCCAGTTTTGACAGCAAGTAACTGAGAGTGATTCGGTGGTTGGTAGTGGGGCCTTTTCCTTTCTTATCATCAAGAAAGTCAGCTAATATGTACCAGACTATGATTGACCAGTTGATTTCCAGTCCATAGTATATGGCAGCCATGATGCTGAACCTCTTCATGGTAACAACATCCAGTGAGAAGGTGCAATTCTCGATCAGCTTAGCTACCATATCAGCCATCCGCTGATATTCATCCTTCAGTTGCTTCTTCCTTATGTTTCCAGACAACGTTTCTCCCTCCTTGGCGCAGATCGCCTAGAACTGTTGGTGTTTGTCCTCTGTCAGTACAGTGACGTCATGTCGTCCACTGTTAGGAAGCCCAAACGTCTCGTGAAGAACAGCAGGAGTGATAGTGATAGATTTGTCTCCCACAGTAGCCTTAATTGCTAGTGAGTTGTAGTCAGCTTTAGCAGAGTTGTAGTACTCCATCACTTGGTCAGTCCAGATAATTCCTTCGTGGTATTCCATGAAGTTTACCAGCGAAGCAGCTTTGAACTTTTCGAGCAGTTCTTTCATCAGATCCGTACCGGATTGGTAGTAGGAATCATAAACGAGAAACATACCTTCAGCGGCCATTGTTGATCTGTTTAAGGTTAGAAAAATAGAGAGAAGTATGCAGAGGATTGCAGATAAATTTCTCACAAGTACTTTTGAATGCTTAGGGTGCATAAAGAACGACTCGACTGATCAGATGTGGATTTATAGAGTTGGGGTTTTTCGGTTTCCGTGATATCAGCCAACCGTTAGATCCGTTTTTCTGTCAGTGCTGATCGTGCGGCGTCAGTTGTGACTTTTCGAATTCAAAAGATTTTTAATGAAGAGCGGGAATATGTACCGCCCAATAGTTACTTATAAAAGCGTGTTTTGAATATACGTTTTAAATAGTTCCGCTTTTATTAAGGTAATCAGATGAGTAACATAAATACTTATCTGACGGACTACTGTCCTGATGACAAGGCTGTTATCAGAGAATGCCAATAGCTGATAACCTTCCTCAGCTGTTTGTCAATCCAGCTAGATAAAATAACTTCAATCTTCGATAGTTGAGTCTTCTGATGAGAACATAACTTCAACTAACTGTCATTAACAAATTTCATCTTTAATTCAGAAGTACCGCTAGTCTTACACGTTCCCCCTGAGTTTAAGAATTCATAAGTTAACTAGTCTGTTGAGAGTTAATCCTTGAAGATAATAACGAATTACTAAGCTGTTGAACTCCAGTCTTCTGATGAGTTCCCCCTCAGCTTAGGCTTCCAAATTAAGTAGTCCTAACTCAGCTCTTAGAGTTGAGAACCTTGCTTCACTTAGAGGTTTGGTGAAGATATCAGCAATCTGATTATCAGTATGAACATACTCAATCAAAACATTGCCTTTTTCCACATGATCTCTAATGAAATGATGCTTGATCTCAATATGCTTAGTCCTTGAATGACTTGTAGTGTTCTGTGTAAGAGAGATTGCACTTGTATTGTCACAGTAGATTGGAATTCCACTGATCTTGATGTTGTAGTCTTCTAGTTGATGTTTCAACCAAAGTATCTGTGCACAGCAAGCTCCAGCAGCTATATATTCAGCTTCAGCAGTAGATATAGAAACTGAGGTTTGCTTCTTACTCATCCAAGAGATCAGACGACTGCCTAAGAACTGACAGGCACCTGTTGTGCTCTTTCTGTCAATCTTGCAGCCAGCAAGGTCTGAATCTGAATAACCAATAAGTTCAAATCCAGATTCTCTAGGATACCACAATCCCAATTCTTGAGTGCCTTTAACATACTTCAATATTCTCTTGGCAGCTAAGAGATGAGATTCTTTGGGGTTTGATTGAAATCTTGCACAGACTCCAACTGAGTACATTATGTCAGGTCTGCTTGCTGTTAGATACAACAATGAACCAATAATGCCTCTATATTTGGTAATGTCTACTGATTTGCCATCTTCATCTTTATCCAAACGAAGACTTGTAGACATAGGAATGGTAGCAGTAGAGCTAGTTTCCATACCAAATTTCTTGAACAGATCTCTTGTGTACTTTGCTTGGCTGATGAATATCCCATCAGGCAACTGTCTAACTTGCAATCCAAGAAAGTAATTAAGTTCACCCATCATGCTCATTTCAAACTTATTCTGCATCAGCTTAGAGAACTTATCACACATCTGTTGGTTAGTTGAACCAAAAATAATATCGTCCACATATATTTGCACAAGTAATATATGATTTTCCCATTCAATTGTGAACAAGGTTTTATCTACCTTACCTTTTCGAAATCCTTTAATTAAAAGAAAATCAGATAGGGTATCATACCATGCTCTTGGAGCCTGTTTCAGTCCATAGAGGGCTTTCTTCAGACGATATACTTTGTCCTCTTCTTGATATACTTCAAATCCAGGGGGTTGTTCAACATACACTTCTTCTTGCAATTCTCCATTGAGAAAAGCAGACTTCACATCCATCTGATAGACAGTGAAGTTCTTGTAAGCAGCATAGGCAAGAAACAGTCTGATTGCTTCAAGTCTTGCTACTGGTGCAAAAGTTTCATCAAAGTCAATTCCTTCCTCTTGACAATAACCCTTGGCCACTAGTCTTGCTTTGTTTCTGGTGACAACACCATCTTCATTCATCTTATTTTTGAAAACCCACTTAGTGCCAATTACTCTTTGATGACTTGGTCTAGGAACTAAGTACCAGACTTCATTCCTTTCAAATTGATTCAACTCTTCTTGCATAGCTTCTATCCAGAAGGAATCACTGAGAGCTTCTTCAATTTGTTTAGGCTCTATTTGAGATAGAAATGTGACAAACATAGCATCTTGTGCAGCAGCTCTTCTTGTTTTCACTCTATCTAAAGGATCACCAATCGCTAGTTCAGGTGGGTGATTCTTGAGCCATCTGAGATCAGGTTGCAAATCAGGATGTTGTCCTCTGTCTTGATCTTGCAACACTACTGTTGGAGTTCCAGTAGTAGTCTGTTGAACATTTGTAGTCTGTTGAACAGTCTCTGGTCTGTCAGCTGTTAGCAACTCGTCTGTTAGACAATCAGCACTATGATTTTGAACAGCACTTGAGTTAGCAGCTGAACTTAGATTAGGTAGTATGATGGGAACATATTCTTCATTTCTTCCAACGTCTAACTTCTGTAAATCAGCAGACAGATCTTGATTAATACTTTGATTCTTTTCAGAAGATTGACTTGGCTCATCAAATACTACATGGATAGATTCTTCTATTAGTAATGTTCTTTTGTTAAAAACTCTGTAAGCTTTACTAATAGTAGAGTATCCTACAAAAACAGCTTCATCAGCCTTTTCTGCAAATGCAGTAAGGTGATTTTTCCCATTATTCAATACAAAACATTTACAACCAAAAATCTTAAAGTAATGAATGTTTGGTTTTCTGTTGTTCCAAACTTCATATGGAGTCTTGTTCTGATTTTTGTTGATCATACATCTGTTTTGGTTAAAGCATGCTGTGTTTGTTGCTTCTGCCCAAAATCTTTGTGGCAGTTTAGCTTCAGCTATCATGGTTCTGACAGCTTCCTTTAGTGTTCTGTTTCTCCTTTCAGCAACACCATTCTGTTGAGGGGTTCTTGCAGCAGAATACTCATGATGTATTCCTTTGACATTACAATACTCTTCAACAGTAGAGTTTGTAAACTCTGTCCCTCTATCTGATCTGATCTTCAATATTTTGATACTCTTCTCATTCTGGATCAGTTCCATCAGATTTGTAAGATGTTCCTTGGTTTCACTTTTCTTCTTCATGAAAATCACCCAAGTATATCTTGAATAATCATCCACAACAGCTAGGCAGTATTTCTTTCCACCATTGCTGACTGGATCAATGGGTCCAAATAAGTCCATATGTAGTAGCTCCAATATTCTTTCAGAAGATTGATGCTTCTTGCTTTTGAAGGATGACTTGATTTGTTTACCCTTCTGACATGCATCACAGAGCTTATCTTTGCTCATGACCGCTTTTGGAATCCCTTCTACTAAATCATTCTTGATTAATCTGTTAATGGTCTTGAAGTTTAAATGATTCATTCTCTTGTGCCATAGCCAACTGACTTCACTTGGTGCAGATGCCACCAAACAAATACTTGAATTCTTGTCAACAGAATTCCAGTCAACTATGTAGATATTTCCCTGTCTTCTTCCAGATAAAATTACCTTCTTTGTACCAATCTGTTCAACGTAGCACTTATCTGTTGAGAAGATGACTGAATATCCTTTGTCACAAAATTGACTTATGCTCAGCAGATTATACTTTAGGCCTTTAACATAGGAGACGTCAGATATCTCTATGTTTCCCTTGATTAATCTTCCTTTAACTTTAATCTTGCCTTCTTTGCTGTCTCCAAAAGTAACTTTTGGACCATCCACAGCAACTGCATCAGTCAACTCATGTATGTTTCCACACATGTGCCTTGAACATCCACTGTCCAAGTACCAAATCTTCTCTACTTTACTCCTACTCCTAATCCTAACCTACAAAACAAAAATAAAATTGTTTTAGGTACCCTTATTGAGAGGGTCCTGAAGGATTAGTTCCACCTTTGACAACCCAAGATGTTGAAGTCTTAGGCTTCTTAGGCTTCTGAGTTTTGACAGGAGCATGAACAGCTTTCTTTTCATCATAGTTATCAGATAAGTCATGTTGATGATCAGTATGATAAGAATAATGTTCATAAGCAGGGTAAGGTGCATGATATGCAGGATATGCATGCATTGGATGAGCAGGGTAAGGTGCATAGTAACTAGGAAATTGAGGTGCATGATACATAGGATGATATGCAGCAGGTTGCACATAATATGACTCATTTCCATACCAAGCATTTTGATTTTTCTTGTTTTTATGCTTCTTTGGTTTACTAGTGGCTTGCTCATTTGATTTTGACTTAGTTTTACCACTAGTCTGATTGACTTTAGCTTTATCAGCAGACTTCTTAGGACTCTGCTGTTTGGTCTTACTAGTCTGATTTCCTACACTAGGCTCTTTGCTCTTTTTAGCCTTAGGAGATTTCTTCTCCTTTACTACTTTCTCAGATGAGGCAGATTTAGAAGTTTGAACATACAGAATGACCTTACTATTGTCAGCTGATATGAATTTTTCAGTATGATTCAATTCTAATTTTTCCTTTTCTAAAGGTGTCTCCTGTTTACTAGATGTATGCATGGATGCAACAGTAGACTTATCATGAGACTCAATAATTTTCTCAAGTTCCATGATTTTTCCTTTATAAACCTCACACTCAGCTTTCAGAGATTCATGCTCTTGCTCAAGCTGTTTATATTCAGCTGATTCTTTTGGCTTTTCAGCTAAAAGTTTCAGTGAACTATTTTGCTCTTTTAGCAAGTTCATCTCTTCCTTAAGCTTAACAAACTCTCCAGCAATAGTAGTATTATTCAACATCATTTGCTCTAGAGAATTAAACAATTCATTTTCTTGAGGAGTTACCTCATCCTCAGAGTCATCAGATTCCTTTGCCATCAGGCACAGGAGAGCAGGTTTTTCTTCATCAGAAGATTCTTCATCAGACGAGTCTGAATCTGAATCAGATGAATAGACAACAGCAAGCTTTTCTGCTTCAGCCATCATTGCCTTGCCTCTCTGATGCTTTCTTTCTTTTCTCATTTTCTTCTCTTCCTCAGTGTACTTCTCTGCTTTTGGATATGGGCAGTCTTTGATGAAATGTCTCAATTTCCTGCAGTTGTAACACATTAGTTTTGCTTTATAATCATCCTTATCCTGAGAAGAAAAATTAGGTTTAGAAGTAGAAGCATTGTTGTATTTGTTCTTCATTTTTCTTTTGTAGAACTTCTTAAAATTGTTTATCAACAGTGCAACATCTCCAGCAGTGTACTCCTTCTTGTTGAGTAGAGTGGCTTCATCAGATGAGTCCACTTCAGCAATTCTTTGAGCTGGTCTTCTTTGGTTTTCAGCAGCAACCAGTGCAGCTGTGGGTCCTGAAGTTGAGGTTTCTTCAATTCCCATTCTTGGCAGTTTATACTCATAAGCCTTGAGTACGGAGAACAGCTCTGTAAGAGAAATCTTGCCCAGATCTCTTGATTCTTCCATTGCTGTCACCTTCATGTTGAACTTGGAAGGTAGAGCTTTCAGTACTCTGACAGTGATTTCTTTGTCAGTGAAAGTCTTTCCCAGCTTCAAAACTTCATTCAGAGTTCTGGTGAATCTGGTATCCATCTGATCAATGGTTTCTCCAGATTTCATCTTGAAGTTGTCCAGCTTCTCCAAGGCAACACTGAGCTGATGCTCTTTAATAGCATCATTGCCTTCGCTCATATCTCTGACTTTGTCCCACATTTCCTTTGCAGTTTTGCAATGTTTGACCTTGTCAAACCGATCATTATCCAGGGCTTTAGTCATGATGAATCTCCCAACTTTATCTAGATTGTAAAGCTTGATTTCCTCTGGAGTCATCTCGTGAAGGTCTTTTTCCACAACCGTATCTACTTCATTTATTTTTATGGTCTTTGTGAATCTGAATGGACCTTTAATGATACATGTGTACATGTTGTCATTGTAGGCTGCTAGAAAGATTTCCATTCTAATCTTCCAGTCTTCAAAAGACATACCAGCAATGTGGGGAACATGGCTGATACAATCCATTTTTCAAAAAGTTTTGAATTTTCAAAAAGATGCTCTTTTGAAAAGTTTTGAAAACCTTTGAAAAACACTTGGATCAAGCTCGTTGATCAGGCAGCTGATTCTAATGAACCACCTGCTCTGATACCACTTGTTGGTCCCAAGTGGTCAGAAGAGGTTTAGAGGGGGGGGGGGGGGGTGAATAAACCTCTTTAAAAATTTTCTCCAAATTTAACTTTAAAACTTTACTCTTACTGAACAGACTAAGCTGATCAGATTTGTAAGTTACAATTCTGTTCGCGAACAAATCTTTGAACAGTCTTGTCGACCACTCGTCTGATAGTTACTTAGCTGATTTTGCAGAAATCAGTTTTAATACTTAGAGTACTTGCAGCGGATTTTCAAAGTGTTTTTCACAAGTAATCTTAGCAGTTTGAAAAATGCTTCCCCAGTTTTATAAACTCCTTTTTGTCTCTTTTTCAAACAGTTAACTTAATGTGTTTTTATGCAAACCGAAGATATGCAGATTTGAAAACAATGTAAAAACACAAGTAATTTTTATAGTGGTTATATGGATTTGAATATCCTTTAGTCCACTCTTCCAAGTCACTCAGATCTTGGGTTATACTATAATCACAAAGTTTACAGTATACTCTGCTTGCGTCGAACAACAAATGAAACGACCACAAGTTCGTAATAGGAAATCACACAGAAAACCTATTCTCTGAAGTTTGATCACTCACAAAGATGGATCACAACTCCGCACAACACTCTTGTTTACAAAATCACTCAGAAGATGTATTTTTCTTGATTCTTCAACTCTGCTTTCGTCAACAAATGACTCAGCTGATGAGTGAGCTGTTCTTGAGACTTAAAGAATTTTGCTTCGGAAATTTCTCTCAGAAAGTGTGTTGCTTGTTTCTTCTTCGTCTCTTTCAGCTATTTATACTTGAGGATAGAAAAATGTCCGTTGAAGGAAGACAAGTTTCAAATTCCTCGAGTACTGGTCCTTAAAATCCGCGAACGGCTCTTTTGCAGTCTGTCCGTACTGTGAACAGTACTTTCTGCAGGCAGCATTAAATGCAGCATTAAATGCACTCGGCTGATGCGAAGCTTTTCTTCAATCATTTGTCTTAAATATCCTCGTACTTCAGCATTTATTACACCAAGGGGCATTTATTACCGTTGGGAATACTTCATGATCTTCTTCACTTAGCTGACGAAGGTGCAAGTCTGATGGTGAACTCGGCTGATCTCAAACTTGAACAAATCTGATTTGAGTCGGCTGATCTTCACTAGTCTGATAACTTTTCTTCAGCAGATCAGAAGTCTTGGACCTTGAAACTTTGACTCTTCTGATGTCTTCATTACTTAGTCAAAATTCCTTGATAAGTCTATCAGCTAAGTTACTCCATACTTAGCCAATCTTGAAGTTTTGGAATGCATCAAAACCTCCCTTATCAAACTTTCTTTAGTGCCTTCATCTTCATCTTTATCCAACAAGTGAAGCCATCGAATGAATCAATAGAAAGTGAGCAAAATAATGGAGATGATGTGGAAAAGAAATCCAAGAAATATTAAGAAAAATAGGAGAAACCGAAAGTTCAAGAATATCCACCGCCTCCATTCCCCCAGAGATTACAAAAGCAAAAGTTGGATAAACAGTTTCAAAAATTTCTTGATATTTTCAAGAAGTTATCCATCAACATTCCCTTTGTTGAAGCCCTTGAGCAGATGCCTAGTTATGCAAAATTCATGAAAGACATCTTATCGAGGAAAAGAAGGTTGGGAGACTCTGAAACTGTAGCACTTACTGAGGAGTGCAGTGCCCTTATTCAGAGAAAGCTTCCACCGAAATTGAAAGATCCTGGGAATTTCACTATTCCGTGCAAGATTGGAAATCAGTTGATCAATAAGGCATTATGCGATTTAGGTGCAAGTGTAAATTTGATGCCATTGTCGATCTTTAGAAAGCTTGGTTTGGGGGTAGCAAAGCCCATTTATGTTACGTTGCAAATGGCGGATTGAACTCTTAGTTATCCGAAAGGAATAATTGAAGACATCTTGGTTAAAGTGGACAAATTTATATTCCCGGCAGACTTCATAGTTTTGGATATGGAGGAAGATCGAGATAGGCCAATCATACTTGGGAGGCCTTTTCTAGCTACCGGTCGAGCCTTGATTGATGTTGAAAAAGGAGAACTCAAGATGAGAGTTCAAGATCAAGAAGTAACCTTCAATATCTATTCATCGTTGAAGCACCATCATAAAAAGGAAGATTGTTTCTCAATCAATGTGGTAGAAAATATTATTTCTGATACATTTCTACATAATCATCCTGATGATGTGTTTGAAACTCCATTGATTTCGAAATATGATGAGAAATGTGACAAGTTGGTTGATTTTGTGAGAACTCTTGATCTTAGTCAAAGATCTACCAAACCAACCTTGAAAAGTGAGGTGGTGAAAAGCCTGGTAAAGTCTGCAAATGCTAAGAAGTCGTTAATTGAAGAACCCCCAGATTTAGAGCTCAAACAGTTTGGGGAAGTGAAAAATGAAAGAATCTTTTTTCATCATATGTGGCCTTATGGTGGTGATTTCAATGAAGAGAGGACTCGTGCAAAAAGAGTTGGCAATAAGTCTAGAAGACATGAAAAACAACTTTTACATGTCAATAAACTGGAAGAAATCAGGCCGCTAGAAAATGGAAGTGTCATGCTTTACAAGAAGAAAATTAAAACGATACACGATGAAAATATCATCCGTCGAGAATTTGAGCCTGGACAATGGGTGTTATTGTATAATTCTCGTATTAAGCTATTTCCAGGAAAACTCAAATCAAGGTGGTCTGGTCCGTTTCTTGTTACGAAAGTTTTTCCCTATGGAGCCGTGGAAGTACAAGATGAACAAAGTGGGAGAACTTTCAAGTTCAATGGACAAAGACTAAAAAACTATTTGGGGGGCAACATTGATTGGCAAATTGCTACCATTACCTTGGGCGATCCGAAATAAGAAGGACAAAGTCAAGCCATGACTATAACTAAGGCGCTTGTTGGGAGGCAACCCAAGTATAAAAAAAAGAAAAAAAAAATTCCAGAGCATGTTCTGCCCCCGCCAAAGAATGTATCGCCCCAGCGAAAAATTGAAGGGACCGAATTTTGAATGAATTTTCAGAACATCCTCCGCTGGGGCGGAAAAATAACACCGCCCCCGCAAAAACTACTTCGAGAAAGTTGAGCTAATTTTTCAGAATGGCTTTCGCCCCCGCGGAAAAATAACATCGCCCCCGCAGAAAAACCACCTCCGCCCTCGCAAAACCTACTTCGAAAATATTTAGGCTGATTTTCCAGAATTGCTTGCGAATCATGTACGATTGTATGATTCAAGTTTTTCGAGCCAGTAATGTGGACACATCTTCATTCCCACAACTACCACCACCACCAGATGAGATACAGGACGAAGATTGAACTCCAGCTAAAATCAGGGACGTTCTTTAGTTGCTTTATTTGTCTTATATTTTCTTTGTGTTCAGCTTCAAATTAGTTTATCTCTTATCTTCGTCAATTTCATCATTGAGGACAATGCATTTCTTATGTTTGGGGGTGATTGCATTTACGTCGTGCATGCTAGGTCGAATTTTGATCAAATTTTTGAAATTTTATATGTTGTTAATTGTTTTTCCTGCAAAAATTCAGAGCACGAATGCATAATCGAGAATTTAGGATGAAGTTAGTGAAGTATAGTCTAGAATAGAGCTTAAGAAATTTTATCTTGCCTACCTGATCTCTAGATTCGAGGGTTAGAAAACTTAGAATCTAAGTGATAGTTTTGCCTAAGTCTGGGGATAAGGATGACTTTAATAAGAACCGAATGAAGCAAAGTACTGAAAAGCTTTAAGTTCAGTTAAAAGAAAATAACCTCACTTGTACGAGACCTGAAAAATCTCGTCACTTGAGACTTATACTTGTACTCCTCTAACTTGACTGCGATAAGATGAACGACGTATGGGTGCACTGACTTACTTATTCTGTACTCCTCTATGTTGACTGCTTCTTTAGAACAGGTTATGAGTGCGAGTGGTGCTAAATATACTTGAGTTAAGCTTGAAAAAATAAAAAATAAAAAATAAAAAAAGGCTAAAAGAAAGTTCAAAATTAAAGGATTTCATAACTTCGACATAAAGCATTGTTAGAACTTAGTGACGAGTTTAATGACCTGAGAAAATAGAGAATAGGCTAGGCAATTTAAGAATTCATGCAATTAGGCTCAATGATTTTGAAGCTATAGTGATCTGGGTGATTCCGACATTCTCGTATTTTGTACACACACACACACGCAGGAATTACATGATACAGTGCATAACGTTTCGAAAGTGATGGTTATTAGTTTGACTTGGAATGCATGATTGTAAATGTTTGAGTTGTTGTCTTTTGTTTTTGGTCGTGTCCAATTCTTGTAGTCAATTTTTGTCTTTTGCACGGGAGTAGCAAAATAGTAAGTTTGGGGGTGTGTTAACTCTACAAAATAGAGTTAATTTCTATGTATTTTTGCGGCGAATGACATGAGTTTCTGGAATTCTTAGATCGTTTTCACTTGGTTTAGCATAGTTTTTCTCGTTGGTGAGTCAGGTATTCATTTTGGTATTCTCTTTTGAATTTTTCAGATTTTTCTCTTGATTTTTGGATGTGCGGGCAGAAGCCTTTTCGCTGGGGCGGAAATTATCTCCGCTGGAGCGAAATCACAAAGCAGACCTCCGCTGGAGCGAACTAATTATCCGCTGGGGAAAAAGCTATCCGCGAATTATTACTTTTAGTGTCCTAGTTTCACTTGGAAACTTATTTATATGTGGAGGAAGTGAGAGAAAATCATCTTTGAACACTTTTTGACAAGAGGAGAGACCAAGAAGAAGAAAATATCATTGAGGAGCGTGGAACAACATCTGAGAAGACAATTCTTGAAGATTGGAAAAACATATCTACTTCTCTTTTCTCATCTTTTGCAATTTCTTTTCTCTTTTGTGTTCTTGTAATCATGACTTTGATGATTCTTTAGTTTATTTCCGTTTTAGCTATGAACTAAATTTAGTTTTCTAGGATTACAATGTATTTCTTTGTTTAAATTAATTGTTGTTATTTTTTCTTATTCTATTTTATTGAGGTTTATTGTTTACCCATTCTTGTGCTTGAATTTCATTAGTCTGGCCAACTATTGTTTCACAAATATAATTGAATCGGAAGAGGAAATTAGGTTTTAGGTTAAAGATTGGGTAACCTTTGTACGAATTGCACCCACATCGAATTCGGTAATTTGTTTAGCAATTAAGATAGGAATATACTTAATTGCCTTAGGTAGTCATAATTAGGGCTTGTTCTTGACTCGATTTGGCCTAACTTCATTGGCATAGGAATATAGCTCTTTGATTAGGTTAGATTAGTTTTACAATATTCTGGAAAGAAATTGTAAAAACTTAAGTGCCCTAGACTAGCAATAAATCTTAATTAAATTGTTGGGAAAATAGAAGTAATTAGTTTAACATTGAAGAAAATTGTAATCCTAGGCGTTAATCGTCATAGTTAATCTTGCCAGTTCATAATTTAGTTTTACATTCATTATTGCTTAGTTATAATAATTTAAATTTAAAGATTCGTTTAATTTGGATAAGAAAAAGAGTGATCTTTTAGTAATTAGTTTTTTAGCTCATTAATTCCCTGTGGAGACGATACTTTACTTATCATTATATTACTTGCTGCGATTGCGTATACTTGCGTTTATAAATCCTGCATCATTGATCTTTCATTTTCCCACATGGACCATGTATATTAACTTAATATGTCTCATTTTAAACCAACTACAACAACTATTTAAGAAAAATAGATGAATCACGACGACATCGTCTAAATAGAGAGTAGTATATTCCATGTATTACTATCTATTTAATTCTTAAATATTAAATATAATACAACAATAATTTCTTAATGAATAAACCTATGTTTATTTTGGTCCTACATAAATGAGTTTTTTCTCAAATTAAACTTAAGGTGCATATGAGAAAATAACTTAATAAGAGTTTCAATTACATATGGAACCAAGTTCCAAATGTATCATATGATCCGTGAATTCCAATAATGGCATGCCCTATAACAAGGATCTACAATTACTAATTTAGTTCCAACGTGTTCAATGTTCATGTTTTTTTCCTTCGAACGTTCTCTTATGGGTAAATACTTAAGGTCGACTTTTTCACCATAAAGAGCGCAACCTAATAATCAGTATATTCTTAATGGCTTAGTGGGATCCATAATCTAGGCCCAAATACGAAACTCTTCTTCATACACCATATGAAGTAACCTCAAGACTAAATGAACTCAACCCTCATAGTGGAAATAGTAGTTATACAATCCTACTAGTTATATCCCAATGTTGATTCGCAGAATCAACACAACATTTAATGTTTGAATATGAATTGCCAACTACTTCCAGCTTTCTTGTTCAGTCATACATGAACATGTAATCTTTTGGTCCCTTGAGTGTACCTTACTATTTTATTTGCGGCTACCTCACAATCTAAATCTTTATTATTCTGATATCCTTTTATAAATAATTGAATTATAACTCTTTGGTTTAGTGATTGAGGTAAAGTAATTGATGAACAATAAAATAACTGTAAAGAAAAAGAAAGAAGAACACACATAAATAATACGCTAGAATAATTAGGGTTATATAATTGGGGAAAAAAAAGATGGAAGCCCATAATGTATATATTCGAATTAAGTTAATGAACTATTAAAGTAACAATAGGAATATCCACTAATATGTAATATTTACAACACTCCCCTTGGGAATTCCTATTGAGCCTCTATTATGCTTTTCGTGTTGCCTCGTTAAAACCTTTTGAGTAATAAAAATTTAGTGGGAAAAGAGAACCTCGGTTAAGAAAAATAATACTACGCATAATATTTTCATCCAACAAATGTTGCCTCGTTAAAAGCTTGGCTGGGTAATAAAAACCCTGCGGGAAAGATATACCCCACTCGATGGAAAAAAAAGAGTACAACAAGGTACCTGAGTATCTTCTTGATACAGAATACCTACACAGTACTCCCCCTCAACTTAACTCCACTTTTTAAAACAAAGGATAAAATCTTTAAGTGACTTAAAACTTGTTTGAAAAACACTTGACTTATATCGTTTGCAACAAGTTTCAAACTCCGATTTGATTTGAAAACAGATAAGTAAAATCAGATGAGTGGTCATCTTCACTGAACAAGCTTTGTGCGTGATCAACCGAGTAGTCTCATAAGTCAATATCAGCTTACTCTACTGATTAGAAATGTTTGAGAAATTTTTAAAGGAAAAACAGAGGTCTATTCCCCATTACTGATGGGGGCTAATTTACACCCCTTATAACACTCGGAACGATTAAACAATACTTGATCGACCCGATCAAGGAAAGCTGTTTCGCTAATGAGCCACGCGGTCCTACCAGAGGAATCAATCCGTAGCGATCAAGCCTGAAGTCCGAGTTCCTAAAGGATTATTATACCAAGTCCTATTAGGACAATGTTTCCTTGTACAGCTAGGGTTGATAACATATAAATACCTAGTTAAACATTGTATTTAGGGGAATTCAGAACTTCCGCCTCCATACTTGGGCAATCTGATAATAAATTTATAGAAAAGCTTTTGCTATACTATATTCAATATTCATCATCTTGTGTTCATATTTGCTCTTTACATATTGTTCTTTCTTGAGATTGATCCATCCGGAATAAATTAACTAGGCCCTATAATACATATAATCTAACCCCGTAGACTTCAATTATTGATTTAATTAAACCCTACGAAAAACGGTTAAATCAGTTGGCGCCCACCGAGGGGCTGAGTTAATTATTCGATAGACACATGGCTCGCCCAAGGAAGAACGCTCGTAACGAGGCAAGAAGTAACATGACACATCCACATATCACGTCTGATGACTTACAGAACGATACAAATAATAACGTTCAAATCGTCAACGATGAAAATAATCAAAGAGAGAACGACCAACCATCGAATTATGAGGAACGTCAAGGGATCCATGTTCAAAACTCCCAAGGACAACAAGAGATCGCCGCCAATCAAATACCGGAAGCCCCCGTGGCTCCAACAATCCTTGTTCCTCTACTGGATACACAGGAGAAACTGAGACAGATCGCTATGCTATTCAATTTGCTGTACCCAAAGGAACTACTAATCCCCGAGCAGGTGCCCAGAGACCCTAGAACTACTAGGGCAAATCCTGTTCGGAGAACTCCAAGGCATGTCGATCAAATGTCCGAGCAAGCAGATAGCCCTGTGAGTGAACAGCGATCCTTGCACAGTCCACAAAGGAGCGATACGAAACCAACCGATGAGCGGATCCAAAGAAAAACAGATCGAACGAAGCCACAACCAACCCGCCGAGGATCAAAGGAACATACCATAATTCTTGTTGAGGACGACGTCGTGGACACAATTCCTAATCGACAAAGAGCTGTCCACATCTCGGAAAGAGAGATTGAGAAGATGGTACAGGAACTACTAGAACAACGTCTACGGGCCGTTCAAAATCCCTGGGCCAGAAGCACAGAGCTCCAAGAAAGCCTAGCAGCATGCTCTCCCTTTTGTAGGGAGATAAAAGAAGCTCAATCATCCGGCCAGGTTCCCGGACGATTACCAAGATACGATGAAACCACCGATCCCGATGATTATATATTCAGCTTCACGAATATTATGAATTTATATGCTCACTCGGCAGAATACACCGCCAAACTAATGGTTACCACATTTGAAGGACTAGCTTTGGATTGGTTCGCAAAACAACCCACCAATTCCATTTTCAGTTTTCGTGAGTTATGCAATAAACTGACCCAACAATTTGCTAGCCAGAAAAGACAGAAACTGCCGATGAGCTACCTTGGAACCATCTATCAACAAGAAGGAGAGTCCTTGCGAAACTGGTTGGCAAGATTTAACGTGGAATTGTTAAAAATTGATTCCCCAAACATCGACTACATAATCTCCATCCTATTCGATCTCACCAAAAACAGGCAATTCGGGAATGCTCTCAGTAGAAAGCAACCGAGAACTTTTGCGGATATTATGGCCTTGACATCGAAATACATGACTCAAGAGGAGATGAACTCTTTAAAAAATAAGAATAGAAACAAAGCTCCCACCGCCGGATCGAGGCAGCAAGATAAAGCTCCTGCTTCAAGACCTACGGATTACGATCGGTCCTTCAGAAAAGGAAATGTCTTTCAACGAATAGAATACAATCGGAACGATCAGGATAAAAGACCTAATGTCTATCCTAGATCAAGGTCAGCCGAACCAGCTAACAGGAATCAAATAAACCAGATAGAATACCCCCGACTGACTGTTCCAATCGAAGAAATTCTTGTAATACTAGAAAGGAACAACTGGATTCCGCCGGCGAAAAGAATTGCACAACCTAGGCCCTGTGCGCGAAACTACAATCTATATTGTAGGTATCACCGCGCCCATGGACATCGCACCGAAGACTGTTTTCACCTGAAGCAGGAAATTGAAAGGCTAATCGAACAAGGAAAGTTGGACGACTATCTAGAGCGAAACAATCGTAAGAGGGATAGAAGCAGGAGTCCTCGAAACAATAATCAAAGAAGAACCCCGAGAAGAAGGTCCCCTAATAATAGTCCGCCACAAGAATTGAACAGTGATCAAATTAATGGCACCATCCATACAATCTCAGGAGGACCAGCCGGGGGAGACAGTCGTAATGCTCGACGCAGAACCGCGAGGTCTTTAGTAGGAAATATTAGATATCCTAAAGAAGTATGGACACTAGAGAGCAAACCACCGAAAGAACAACTCATTAGTTTCAATGAGAGCGAAGTGCCAAGGAACTTCATTTGGGATATGAAAGAAGATAACCCTGATTTTTCGATGGTGGTATCACTCGAGATAGCAAACTACAACGTTAAGAGGATCCTAATCGACAATGGAAGCTCAGCGAACATCATATCTAAGGAGGTCCTAACGCAAATGAATTTGGGAGAAATAACATTCCAAAAAGTAGCCACCCCTTTAGTAGGATTTGGAGGCTCATAAATAGTCCCCTATGGGACAATAAATTTAAGTGTCTCGCTGGGAAAGAAACCACTGCGCGCGGTAAAACTGATAAAGTTCCTGGTTGTAGAGACTTCCTTTGCATACAATGCGATATTAGGACGACCTGCCCTCAACCTATTCTGAGCAGTTGTATCGACATACCATCAGAAGATAAAATTTTCGACAGACACAGGGGTTGGAGAAATAGTAAACGATCATTGTATGGCATGGGACTGTTACAACACCTCCTTAACGCTGGGGAACCATTCCAAATCGTTTACCCCAGCTAAAAGGAAGCTCGAGGACGACATTGAAAGAGCCAAAGTCGATATCCCCATCACTTAACAGGATAGATTGGAAAGGAAAGGAACCGGTCGACTTAACCATAAAGCCACCAGAACATAAAGTTATTATGCTCGTACAAGGAGATCCTTCGAAAACGACCAGGATTGGAACCGAACTCAGTTCGGAAGGGAAAGTAATGCTAATAAACTTTCTCAGGAATAATGTCGACATCTTCGCTTGGAGTGCGAACGACATCGAGGGCATTGACCCGAGGGTAATTACTCATTTGCTAAAAATTGATCCAATGGTGAAACCAGCAAGACAAAAGAAGAGGAATCACGGGCCAGTATAAGACAAGATAATCAAAGCAGAAGTCGGGAGACTGCTCAAAGCTAAACAAATTCGGGAAATACACTTCTCGGAATGGCTATGCAATGTTGTTTTAGTGGCTAAATGGGATAAAAAGGATAATAAATGGAGGATGTGCAACGATTTCACCGACCTTAATAAGCTATGTCCACGTGATCCTTACTCTCTCCCGAGGATAGACTTGTTGGTCGACTCAACTGCATGTTTTGCTATTTTCAGCATGATGGACGCTTTCCAAGGTTTCTATCAAATCTACATGGATGAACGAGACTAGGAGAAAACTGCTTTCATAACAGAGCAGGGTGTATATTGCATTATTGTTATGCCATTCGGCCTGAAATGCTGTTGCCACTTACCAAAGATTGGGTAACTTAATGTTTAGGGAGCTGATAGGAGAGATAATGGAAGTATACGTGTATGATATGTTGGTCAAAAGCATGAATGAATATGACCACGTAAAGCACCTCGATCGTTGTTTTCAGATATTGAGAAAATACCGAATGAAGCTAAATCCCGCAAAGTGTACTTTTGGGGTAAGATCAGGAAACTTTTTAGGATATATGGTCCATCAACGAGGAATTGAAGCAAAGATTCGAGCTATAACTGAAATAAGACCACCTAGGACAGTCTCTCAAGTACAAAGTTTAGTAGGAAAAATTATGGCATTGAACAGATTCATCTCCATGTCGGCCGACAGAAGTTTTCCATTCTTTCAAACTCTACGGAAGGTGAAAAACTTTGTTTGGACCGAAGAATGCGAGCAGGCTTTCAACCAACTAAAGGATTACCTAACCTCTTCTCCACTATTAGCCAAACCAACCGAAGGAGAACCGTTATACATCTACATATCCATCTCCGAGGTGGCCATCAGTTCGGTTTTGGTAAAGATAGAAGGCACGGAGCATAAGCCTGTTTACTACCTAAGTAAGTTACTACAAGGGCGGAAAAAAATTACTTGGTGATAGAGAAATTTGCCTTGGCCTTAGTGGTGGCAGCACGCAAACTCCGACCATACTTTGTAACCTACAAAATTGTAGTACTTACGAGTCAACCGCTAAGACAAGTACTGGCAAAGCCAGAAGCTTCAGGTAGATTGATTAAGTGGGCCGTCGAACTGGGACAGTTCGAAATTGAATATAAACCGCGAATCGCTATTAAGGCTCAAGTTCTGGCCGACTTCCTATTGGGAAACTCCGACCTCGATAGTACTGGAAATGATATCTTGATAGTAGAGAACCATACCTGGTTGATGCATGTCGACCCTGCCTCGAGCAAAGAAGGAGGAGGAGCTGGAATCAATTTTACCGGCCCAAATAACGAAGATATAAACTATGCGATCACGTTAGACTTCGTGGTGACCAACACTGAAGCCGAGTATGAGGTGTTAATTGCAGGAATGGAAATGGCGATCAAAGCCAACATAAAATCTCTCAAAGTATTGACTGATTCGGAGTTGGTACAAAGACAAATTGAAGGTCTATACGAAGCAAAGGAATTTAATATGATCAAGTACCTCGCCAAAGTAAAAGAACTGACTGAAAAATTCGAGAATTTCGGAATACAGAACATTCGCGCTCAGTAAACAAATGGGGCAGATCAGCTTTCTAGGTTCACAGGGTCACATGATGGCAAAAACAAAAGGGTGATCAATTGGTTGATCTCAAATACACCGGCAATCGACATCGATGACACTCCCGTCGCTGAAATAATGGAAATTGAAGAACCATAGAAGAACTGGATGACTCCAATGTTGGATTACCTGATAGGATAGTGCCCTGCAAGCCAACAAAATAGCTTGTAATAGGAACATTATTTTATCTTGAAAGAATCTTTGATTTATTAATTAATACGAACTGTTTATTTTATCGAGAATTCATAATATAAACAAATGGCTATCTTCATCTTTCGCGAACACATTTAAGCGATTGGTTGAAACCCTGAGATCACTCATGACTACGGGACTATTCACTTCAGTATTGGGTGCGATTAATCATGAAACAGTCTCAAAGGTCGTGATCTCAAAAATGTTCCAAGTCATAGATTCATATCGAGACGGGGTATCGAATGAATCGTCAAGACTTGTACGATTATGCATGATTCACTTAAAGTGAATTTGTTGTTGTTTCATGAACAAGACATTGTTAATGTCAGTGCATATGACTAGGTGGTTCGATAGGGGATCGGACGCATCGAACGACCCGAACAGAGAGACCCATTGTGGAAGTGCGTAAAAAGCATATCGGTGGTGGGATGTCTCTCAAGACTTATAACAGTGTACGATTTAGTCCTTAGACTTGAGGTGCTAGGGCGAATTCGGTATACGGGTGTGCGTACTTTGATTTAGGAGCCGGGCACATAGCTTGTCCATTGTGCGCCTACGTTGGGTACGTATAGTCGCATACGCGGATGGTTAGCATCAATATAGGATCTACCGACTCATTGTAATGGATGAGGGAATTTACATTCTTCGATGATACATTCCGAGAAATCCATGGCCATGGTCAGTGACGGATTTGGAAAGGGGTTTCCAGATTTAGCAGTCACACTGGAAGTATTATCCTGAATTAGAAAGTACATAATCGAGATGATTAGAGGTGCCGACCAATTCACACACCCTAGGTCTCGATCGGGAAATTAGTCGTTAGAGGGACCGTATGTACATGGTACTTATAAGAGGTTTAAGGTTCACTGAAGTCAATTCACCTGAAGTTGGGCCTCATGGGCTTGTGGCTAGACATTGACCATGAGGTGTGGGTACTCCTGAATTGATGGTAGATTAATTCTGGAGTGGTCAATTGAAAGTAGTTTAATTGATCGGAGCAATTAATCATTAATTAAATAACAGAAATGTGGGCTTGCGGCCAATTGATGGTGAACTTAGAGGGTCACACACAAAAGCTGGAACTGTGATAGTCAGTTGTAGAACGAAATGATTTAAAGGAGTTAAATCAAGGTAAGGAATTAAAGGGTTAATTCTTGGAGAGAGAAAATTAATTAGATTCATCTAATTAATTAAATTAAATTAAATCTTTAATTAGATTTATTGGATTATTTAATTAAAGTGTTAATTAAATAAATGGGCCATTTAATTAAAGTGGTTAATTAAATGACTTGGGCTATTTAATTAAAAGGACTGATTAAATAGAGGGATTGGGCCAAACTTATCTGATGGCCCATAAGCTAAGAGATAAGATTAGGGATAGGGTTTGAACTCTCCTATAAAAAGGAGTCTTGGAGAATCAAAACCCTAACCTAGCAAAAACACTAAACCCTAATCTACTCTCTAAAACCGCCGCCCCCTCTCCCTCACTAGCCCTAGCCGCCGCCACCTTCTACAACCAAGCCGCCTCCGCCGCCGTGGTTGTGGAGAAGGGACGAGCACCTCTTTCCTTCTTCCGATCTACATCTAGAGTTGGATCTAAATCCAACTCTCGAATCTGAACTGCTTCTTTCCTAGTTCTTAGCCTGTGGATTGAAGTGATTGCAGATCCAGCTGGTGTGGACTATTCTCTAGAGGCACAACACTTGGGGTGCTCTAGTGATCCGAAGAGAAGACCGGAGAAACCAACACCTTGCCTGTGGTGAGGTAAAATTATAATTTTACCACTTTATTTATTTTAGTATTTATGTGCTGAAATAAATTCAACCTTATTCATATGTGCAAATAAGAACCCTGGGATGTGGTGTATAAAAATTTTAAATTCCACACCGTTGTAGTTGACAATTATACCCACGAAAACCCAACAGTGGTATCAGAGCCTAACTTATTATGCACGTATGAAAAAGGCCTGAACGCATCAAATTATGTGATTATATGTGATTGTTGTGTTCTGATATTTGATTCTTGATTGTTATGATAAATTGAATGTTCGGATTTATGCACTTTTCGGTTTTTGGGCCTAAAATGTAATTTTCGAAAATTGGAGGGCTAAATTGCAAATTTCGATTTTTCAAAAATCTGGACAGAAATTAAAATTTTGTTTTTCTGCAATTCTGGACCAAATTGTAAATTCTGGAATTTTTCAAAATCTGGACCATTTTGCCATTTACGAAAGGTTAGGGGTGTTTTTGCTATTTCCGTAAACTTGGGGTCTGTTTTGCAATAAACAAAAGTTTCTGGAAATTTTGTTAATTTTCTGCTTTCTGGTCCAATTTGCATATCCTGAAAATTTTGGGGCTGATTTGTAATTTCCAAAAAGTTGAGGGGTCAAAGTGTAATTTTCGAAAATTCAGGGGCCGAACTGCAATTTTTCAAACATGAAAAACAGAAACTGTTTTGTCCACTAAAAGGGTTTAGTAAATCCGGAAAGTCGATTTTATCATAATTAGTAGGGACTTAAAGTGAGAATCAAAGGGTCATTTTTAAGGGGTTTAAAGTGATGTTAGAGATTGTTTTAGAAAGGGATTTTTAAAACTAAAATCTTAAGTTTTTTAAAAAAGGCTGTTTTAAAATAGGATAAGAAATAAGAAAATGGGTTTTGCTTGTTTCTTGCTCTACGTGAAATTGTTTACGTGGTTTTCGATCGCGCCGAGCCTCGACCCTTAGGGTAGATGTGATTGGTTATTTTTAATCTTGTTGGTTTTATTGGGCTTGCGAGCCTTAAGTTTTGGGCCACTTTGAGCCATTGTAATAGATAGGGCTTTACTGTTTTATTAGTTTAGAATGGAGGCCTGTTACAAGCAAGGTGGGAGCCCAAGAAGACAAAAGGCCATGTATGCATGGTAAAATGTGTAATAGAGTAGGTCTCTTTGAAACCTAATAGATTGACCAATAGGACCATCGTTTTTGGCTCGATGGTGGTCCACATAGGAGGCTCCCGATCGAAAACATACTGTGGTAGCATGCATGCTAGGTGTGTATGTGTTTATTTACATATTTATATCTGAGCTTGTATGGTGATGCGCGCTAGTTATATTTAGATCGTAAATGAAAGATAATGCATAACTAGAATGGTGAGATCTCGAGGAGAGTTACATCAAACTCTTAAACCCCAAAAACCCCTCTTGAAAATAATATTAAGTCACATTGGGTACATTTAAAATGATGTTTTAAAGATCCAATCCTTCCATCAATAGGGAGTAGTGTATATTGTCTACTTATCGTTGAAGGTGATCCAGAGTCTGGCACCCCTAGGCGAAGAAAGGGACAATACACGAAATTCCTTGATTCTTGTTTTTAACTAAACTCGACAAGGATGGGGACTGGTCGGGATGTGATTATTGACCGATAACCAGTTACGGGGACTTCACGACCGGGCCAGTTGCTCATCATGATTGATGGATTAGACTTAACGATTAGTAACACTTATGATGTAGCAGTGCTAGATAAGTGCGAAGACCGAGGCAAAATAGCTTGAAGGTTGTGGAGGAACACAATTGGTAAAAGTATACCTACCTGGGGAGTTAATTGCATGGCCACGAGTCGTGGGTGCAATTAATGTCTGCTGAGACGTCAAAACCTACTAGGAGATTAGATTTCCCGAACAATTGAAGGGGTAATTGTTTCGAGAAAATAGTGGGAGAACTTTTTCGATAACAAGTCCAACATCGCTAATTATAAGTATTAATATAGATCAGTCAGCTAAACGTTATCATTTACTTTTGTAGATCAATTCTGCAAAAATGTCTAAGAATCCATTAGCTATCATCCTTGACACTAACAAACTGAACGGATCAAATTTCGTCGACTGGCTTAGAAATCTGAGGATAGTCCTCGACTCCGAGAAAAGGAGTTACATTCTCGATGCACCCATGCCTGGTGCACTTCCGGAAGGCGTTTCGGAAGAGGAACGAGCTACCCATCAAAGATGGGTCGATGATGATATTCAAGTTCGTTGCCTCATGCTGGCATCAATGACCAATGAGCTGCAGAAACAACATGCAAGGATGTTGCATGCTGCTGACATAATTCTTCATCTCCGAGAGTTGTTTGGAGAGAAGTCTAGGACCGAAAGGTTCAAGACTACAAAACAATTTGGAGGTTCAATCTGAGAATGGCTGAGGGTTCAAGTGTGAAGGATCACTGTTTGCGCTTCATCAATCTGGTTGAAAAACTGGAGAACTTGGAGGTAGACCTGCACGCTGATCTCTCCACTGACCTACTCCTCCATACTCTGCCGCGCTCATTTGATCAGTTCGTGATAAACTTCAATATGGAAAATAGAGAACTCGCTCTACACGATCTGACCAATTTATTGGTCACGGCAGAATCAACCCTGAAAAGGGAAAAAGTCTGTCATGATTGCTGAGCAACCCAAGGCTGCAAAGCCTAAGAAAGGCAAGAAAAAGAAGAAGAAAGTAATCTCTTCTAAAACAACCAAGAAGGTTGTCGAGAAGAAAAGAAAAAGCCCAGAAGATGAATGTTTCCACTGCAAGAAAGCAGGGTACTGGAAAAGGAACTGCCCAGACTACCTGAAAGAGGTGGTCAAAGGTAGTTTCTTTATTGAAGTTAATATTTCTATTAATTGTGCATCATGGGTGTTAGACACCGCAGCCGGTTCTCATATCTGCAATGATTTGCAGGTGATGGGAGCAATAAGGCCTCTTAAACCTGGGGATAGAATCCTGCACTTTGGAAACGGAGCTAGGGTTGCGGCAGAGGCCATAGGAGACGTTGAATTAGTACTAGGAAATTTTTCTTTGGTTTTGAAAGACTGTTTGTACGTACCGACAATTATCAAAAACATTATTTCTATTCCTTTATTGGATAATGATGGTTTTTGTTTTTCCATTTCTAATGGAAATTTTAGCATAATGAAAGGTGGTTTTACTTATGCTTGTGGTACTTTGATAGATGGTCTTTACTCCTTAGAACCTACTAATTCTAATGTCATGCACATTCAATCAAAGAAAAGAAAACAAGATGAAAATAATCCACAACTTTGGCACGCTAGGCTTGGACATATTTCCAAGAGTAGAATTCAAAAGTTGGTCTCCTCTAGGGCTCTTGAAATACAGAACCTAGATGATCTCCCAATTTGCGAGTCCTGTCTCAAGGGAAAAATGACCAAGGCGCGGGAAACCGGAGCGAACCAAACAAACCTTGGATTTAATCCATACTGATGTTTTTGGACCACTGAGTATCAGTGCGAGAGGAGGATTCTCATACTTCATAACCTTCACAGACGACTTCAGTCGTTATGGGTATGTATACCTGATGAAGTATAAGTCCGAAGCTTTTGATAAATTCAAAGAGTTTCGAATGGAAGTTGAGAATCAACTTGGACATAGTATCAAGGCACTTCGGTCGGATCGAGGTGGTGAATACTTAAGTCAATAATTCCTCGATTATCTTGTAGAGAATGGAATTCTCTCTCAGCGAACTCCTCCTAGAACACCGCAGTTGAATGGTTTGTCTGAGAGAAGGAACAGAACTTTGTTAGACATGGTTCGTTCCATGATGAGTTTCGCTGACCTTCCTTTTTCATTTTGGGGCCAAGCTCTATTAACTGCTTCGAAAATACTTAACATTGTACCTTCAAAGTCGGTGCCGACGACGCCATACCAAGAGTGGTTTGGTAAAGCACCCATATACTCATATTTACGAGTATGGGGATCTCCTGCCTATGTAAGAAACAAGAAAGGAGATAAACTAGACAGTAGATCTAGTTTGTGCAAATTTGTGGGGTATCCAAAGGAATCCATTGGATACCTGTTCTACGAACCTAAGGAACAAAAGATGTTTGTGTCCAGGAACGCCCACTTCTTAGAGGATGACTTCCTCACTAAAAGAAGCGGGATATCCGTAGAACTTGATGAAGTCCAGGAAGTGGACCCATCCCCACAAACAGTGGTAGTTGATCCTGAACCCGTTGAACCATCTAGTACATCAGTACTTCGTAGGTCCGATCGAGTTCGTAAAGAGCCTGAAAGGTATGGCTTTATTCACGAAAACGATCAATTGGACACTGATCCAAGGACATACGAAGAAGCTATGTCAGACATAGATTCGGGTGCGTGGCAGGAAGCCATGCAATCCGAAATGGATTCCATGCATTCCAACAAAGTATGGACTTTGGTTGATCCACCTGAGGGAACCATCCCTGTAGGCTGCAAATGGATCTTCAAGCGCAAGCTAGGAATGAATGGAGAGGTATTAACTCATAAGGCTCGCCTTGTGGCAAAGGTTTATTCTTAAAGGCCTGGAATAGACTATGACGAAACCTTCTCGCCAGTAGCGATGTCTAAATCCATTCGGATACTATTAGCCATAGCCGCGTGGTATGACTACGAGATATGGCAAATGGATGTAAAGACCGCCTTTCTCAATGGCGACATTGATAAGGAAATTTATATGCAACAACCAAAAGGCTTTACATCTAAAGGAAGTGAGCATAAGGTTTGCAAACTTCAAAGGTCAATCTATGGCCTAAAACAGGCGTCCCGAACCTGGAACATACGTTTTGATGAGACAGTCAAGGGATATGGCTTCATAAAAAACGTTTATGAGTCGTGTGTGTACAAGAAATTCGTTGGGAGTTCGGTACAATTTATTGTGTTATATGTCAATGACATTCTGTTGATCGGAGACGATATCAGAACGTTGACGCAGACGAAAGCGTGGTTATCCACGCAATTCTCCATGAAGGATATGGGAGACGCATGTTACGTACTAGGCATACGTATCTATAGAGATAGATCGAAGAAGATGTTAAGGCTCTCCCAATCCCAGTACATTAACTCTATACTGAAGAGATTCAGTATGGAAGAATCCAAGAAAGGATTGCTTCCAATGAGACATGGAATCTATCTTTCTAAATCAATGTGCCCTACAAGTGATGAAGAAAGAAAGAGAATGTCTCTCATACCTTATGCATCTGCCATTGGCAGCATAATGTATGCAATGTTATGTACTAGACCTGACGTAGCTCACTCTCTCAGTGTAACGAGCAGCTACTAGTCAAATCCAGGGGAGGAACACTGGACCGCCGTAAAGGCTATCCTAAAGTACATGAGAAGGACTAAGGATATGTTCTTGGTCTACGGTGGTAGTGGAGAATTGAAACTCGAAGGATTCACTGATTCGAGTTTCCAGTCTGACGTGGATGATTTTAAATCCAATTCTGGATATATATTTTGCCTCAACGGCGCAACGGTGAGTTGGAAGAGCTCCAAACAGTCGACCACTGCAGACTCAACCACTGAAGCAGAATATATCGCCGCATCAGATGCAGCAAAGGAAAGTGTTTGGATGAGAAACTTCATCGAAGAGCTGGATGTGGTACCTAGCATAGCAAATCCCATAGTAGTCTACTGCGACAACAATGGGGCAATTGCTCAAGCGAAGGAGCCGAGATCACACCACTAGTCCAAACACGTATTGAGGAAGACCGGAGAAACCAGCTGGTGTGGACTATTCTCTAAAGGCACAACACTTGGGGTGCTCTAGTGATCCGAAGAGAAAACCGGAGAAACCACCACCTTGCCTGTGGTGAGGTAAAATTACAATTTTACCACTTTATTTATTTTAGTATTTATGTGCTGAAATAAATTCAACCTTATTCATATGTGCTAATAAGAACCCTGGGATGTGGTGTATAAAAATTTTAAATTCCGCACCGTTGTAGTTGATAATTATACCCACGAAAACCCAACATTACCTTCGAGAAGGAAAACTACCGCCTGACCTAAAAGAGGCCTCGAAAAATAAAATATCGAGCGCCAAGGTACACGGTGATAGAAGGAAAACTCTATAGAAGATCGGTATCCGGAGTTCTACTAAAGTGCATTTATGAACCACATGCCAGTAATATACTTCGAGAAATACACGAAGGGGAGGTAAGGAATCACAGTGGAGCCAGGGCTTTAGCCTTGAAATGCCTCCGAACAGGTTACTATTGGCCTACCATAAACAAGGATGCCGTTTAATATGTGCAAAAATGTCATCATTGCCAAGTTCATGCAAATATAAGCCATCAACCAGCAGAAAACATGCACCCGATACCTGTGTGCTGGCCATTTGATCAATGGGGAATGGACACAGTGGGACCTTTTCCAATAGCC
Source organism: Penstemon eatonii (assembly GCA_038501285.1). Classification (NCBI taxonomy): domain Eukaryota; kingdom Viridiplantae; phylum Streptophyta; class Magnoliopsida; order Lamiales; family Plantaginaceae; genus Penstemon; species Penstemon eatonii. The sequence continues at coordinate 53,314,986 of CM076710.1, forward strand.
AGGTCTAAGAAAGCGTATGTTCTAGTCGCTGTCGAGTATTTCAGTAAATGGATAGAATGCATCGCTCTTGCTCGGATAACTCAATTTCAAGTAATTAATTTCCTATGGTAGTTCATAGTATGTCGGTTTGGCATCCCGCGAATCCTAATCTCTGATAATGGAACTCAATTCGCGGGAAAACAAGTATTGGAGTGGTGCACTAAATTGGGAATACAACAAAACTTCACTTCAGTAGGACATTCGAGGGCAAAAGGACAAACTGAAGTAGCAAACCGCGAAATAATAAAATATTTGGAGAAAAGATTAGGGGCAGCCAAAGGAAGATGGCTGAATGAACTCCCCGGAGTACTTTGGGCAAAGCGGACAGCAGTCAGGACCTCAACCAGCGAGACCCCATTCAATTTGGTATACGGCTCGGAGGCTGTAATCCCAGTCGAAACACTAGTCCCGACCCCGAGGATCGAGATGTATGATAGCCAGGAAAATGAAAAAGCTAGAGAAAATGATGTCGACCTGACCGAAGCCTTAAGAGAGAAAGCTTCCATACAACTGTAGGTCGCCAAATCGAATATGGAGAAGGCCTACAATCAAAAGGTGCGCATACGAACCTTCAAAGAGGTGGACTTAGTATTGAAAAAAGTAGAGGTGTCCAAGCACGTAGGAAAATTGCAACAGAATTGGGATGTACCATACATCATTGTTGGTGTAGGAAAGAAAGGTTCATACAAAATTGCTCACTTGGACGGAACACCCCTACCAAGGACTTGGAATGCAGTCAACCTGAGAAGATACTATGGGAAATGAATCCTAGTAGTTATCCTTATTAATCTTTTTAAATTTGGTTTATTTTAACTTTTTTGTACTATTTGTTGTAATAAAGGCTTTGGCTTAACATTTCTTCTGAAATATAATCAATGTTTATGAGTTATCAGCTGAATCAAAGATTCAAAAGGTTAAACCAATATTTGGTAAACAACCGAACTCACAGAGTCGAGTAAAAATCGATCCTCTTGATAGACGCTCCTCGTTCTCCAAACAAGGCAAGGGCTTATTAGTTAAACAACCTAAGTCCTAAAGAGTTGAGTAAAATCGATTCGCTCGATAAACGCTCCTCGATCTCCATACCGACGATGACTAAATAGGTTAAAACCAAATAATTGGTAAAAAAAACCTAAGTCCTAAAGAGTTGAGTAAAATCGATTCGCTCGATAAACACTCCTCGATCTCCATAAAGACGATTAAATAGGTTAAAGCCAATAATTGGTAAAAAACCTAAGTCCTAAAGAGTTGAGTAAAATCGATTCGCTCGATAAACACTCCTCGATCTCCATAACGACGATTAAATAGGTTAAAGCCAATAATTGGTAAAAAACCTAAGTCCTAAAGAGTTGAGTAAAATCGATTCGCTCGATAAACACTCCTCGATCTCCATACCGACGATGACTAAATAGGTTAAAACCAAATAATTGGTAAAAAAAAACCTAAGTCCTAAAGAGTTGAGTAAAATCGATTCGCTCGATAAACACTCCTTGATCTCCATAACGACGATTAAATAGGTTAAAGCCAATAATTGGTAAAAAACCTAAGTCCTAAAGAGTTGAGTAAAACCGATTCGCTCGATAAACACTCCTCGATCTCCACAACGACGATTAAATAGGTTAAAGCCAATAATTGGTAAAAAACCTAAGTCCTAAAGAGTTGATTAAAATTGATTCGCTCGATAAACACTCCTAAATCTCCATAACGATGATTAAATAGGTTAAAGCCAATAATTGGTAAAAAAACCTAAGTCCTAAAGAGTTGAGTAAAATCGATTCGCTCGATAAACACTCCTCGATCTCCATAACGACGATTAAATAAGTTAAAGCCAATAATTGGTAAAAAAACCTAAGTCCTAAAGAGTTGAGTAAAATCGATTCGCTTGATAGACGCTCCTCAATCTCCAAAAAAGGCAAGGACTTACTGGTTAAAACCGAAAATTGGTAAACAACCTAAGTAAAAGAATTGAGTAAAATCGACCTATTCGATAAACACTCATCGATCTCCAAAAACGATGATTAAACGGGTTAAAGCCGATTATTGGTTTACAACCTAAGTAAAGAATTGAGTAAAATCGATTCAGCTCGATAAACACTCATCGATCTCCAAAAATGACGATTAAACAGGCTAAAGCCGACTATTGGTAAAAAACCTAAGCACAGATCGAGAGAAATCAAAGCAAGAACAAGTTTATGAAGATAACAAATATAAAGAAATATAAAGTTTTATTCATCTGAATACAAATAACATTTTCGATTTACATATCGTTACAAATGCAAAAGTGGAAAGTCCTATTGTATAGATCGAAACTTTTCACGACAATGTCCACGGAAACATCAATCTCCTTCCTGGTACCTCGACGTTCTTCTTCAACCACCTAAGAAGCATGCTGCTCAGGATGATCGACTTCTTTAGTTTAGTCGCCAGACTCTGAAGATCGATCATCCCTTTAGACCGAACGGCCATTACAAGCCATATATCCTGTAGCGGACATTCGATCAAAACGAGCTCCTACTTGAAAGATGGGGTTGAATTTTACTCTAAAGCAGGATCTCGTGAGGACCATCGCGAAAGTGAAAATTTACTAGCACACCCCGGCGGTCAATCACTCCGGAAGTAACATCCAAGAACAGGGATGCCTTGTAAGTATGAAGCCTCCATGTGCTAACATAATACCATAGACCCCAACCCCATGAAGACTAAAGCTGAGGCCACATGGGACCCGTCAGTACTAGGTAGGGCATCAATGGGACTTGTCAGTATAAGGCAGATGATGATTGTGTCATTATAAGATAATGGATCACGATAATGTGACTTTTTGAAAATTATGGGATCACTGGGCAGTATAAAAACCAAAGAAGCTGATATCTCAATTTCGTACGGTACAGATAGACATGGGAGAAACTGAATGTCTATTTATATGGAAATTTTTAAGTTAATCCTACGGTTGATAGAAATCTGATCAAGGGACGAGAATGCGACTTTTGACTTCCCGAATTTAATGCGAGTAAGTTGAAACGACGCTAGGACTTTCGATAAAACTGCTCGATGAGAATGAAGTATCAAGGTCGAAACGACCAGAATGGAAAATCCATATACGTTCCAATGGATTCAGTGAGAGACAACTTAGAACTTTACGAAGAATGCTCGACCGACGAACATAGTCCTTAAAAGAAGAAGATTTACAACAAGGAATAATTATTTCTACCAAAAATAAATGATCTATAAGCAGGAAGACAAAATAGTTGATCGTTTTGACGACAAGTAAGAGTCTGACGATATAGAATCCAGCTTTCCTCTTGGAGTCCAAGAAATCTGACGGACTAGTAGAAGAGACAGTCATCCTTGCTAAGACATACGGACTTGTTACTGCCTCATATATCAAAGAATTTCTTAAGGAGGTCTAAACAAGCTGAATCTGACTAATGGTTTTATATTTTCCAATTCCTCCCACACCAAAAAATATGACCTGAAGGCATAATGGTTGTTTTATTTGAGGAAAATGAAGCTCACAGTCAGTACACAGAAACATTGAATTTAAAAAAAAAAAAAATAGCAGACAAGCCTTACTAAGAGATTCAATTTTAAGAAAAAGTAATGCTTGAAGAAAAGTTGCAAAGAGGCCCTTATATAGGACTTCATAAAAGACAAAATTATGTCTGACAACGACGACTGATCGATCATCGATGAACACGACAAGCTTACTACCCAACTTCTTTGAAAGTTGGATCATATTCCAACAATCAACAATTTTTGAAATCCAATATGATTACAAGGGTTGGCTAAGGACTATGAATAGTCAACGAATGGGCTTACTAAGTCCAACACTTCGATAGTAAAGGACAATATTGTGAGGAATTTCTTGATTTTTAAAGAACTCATGACTGATCGTCAGCAACAGATTTTGAATCAATACTGGTTGCCCTCAAGTCAATCCAGATAAGTTTCTATGAAGCTTTATATTTGAATCACTTACTTAACAAGCAGTTTAAATTTGCTTACAAAAGTAATGGAATAAAGATCTAAATTTATCTACTTGATTAGATGATTCAATTTACTTCTCCAAATTAGATTGGAATTACCATAGAAAATTTGCAGCAAAATATGGTGGTCATACAAAATATGCTAGGAATAAATTATCCCCTAGCGACCACATACAGGCTTCGTTCTACAAAAAAAAAAAAAAAACAAAAAAAAACAAAAAAGAAAAAGAAAAAGAAGGAAGAGGCAAGTCATCAGGACTGATCGCCACCAGAGGGTCTGCTCGAAGAAGCACCCTTCGGAGGAGTACCTGTATCAAGAAACGTCTTCAGCTCTTCCTGACGCTTCTGATAACCTTCATCATAGCCTTCCTCAAAGGCATGCCGAAGAGACTCCTCTAAATTGGCATTCATTTGAGCCAGATCATCCCTCTCCTTCTCAAGAGCTAATTTTTCACCGCGTAACTTTCGGAGATCATCATTGAGTAGCTCAAGGTGAAGGGCAAGTCCACCAGCCTTTGATTTCTCTACATCCAGACAATGCCTCAGGTTCTCTTTGCTAAACCACAAGTTATCACACTGGGCACCCAGTTGCAGAGCATAATACTTCCCCTGAGAAGAAAGAAGAAATAAGCCACAAACAACAAAAAATAATACAAAGATATAAACGAAAATATGCATACCTGCTCAAATCGTTTGAAGAGGGACTGAACAAGACGAAGGGAAGAAGTACCCTCATGTTTCTTCAACTCGCCGGGCAAAATAGTACTAAAACCCAGATCCCAGGAGAGAGGGTCCGGTTCACAAGAATCCGGCAGAACAGAATTAAGAGGAATCTTATCAGGACGAGGAGAATCGTACTCGGTTATATCCCTGATCTGCTCCAAGATACAACAATGATCCAACTGACGAGGGGATTCCTTCTCATTAGGACTCACAGAAGTTTCCTTCCCTGAGTAGGAGATTACGGTCCTCCGACTAGACCTACGTCCTGCCCGACCTCCGGAAGGATCACCAGCCTCAAAAGAAGTAGTCACGGTAGTGGTATCATCAGAAAGTAAAAAATCCGCGAAGCTTTGGGTGACTGACTGAGGATTGGAAATACCCAAAGAAGGACCTATGAACAGGCCACTGCTTGCCGGTCCAACGGTATCGTTTACTGGACCATGACTAATGACTGTGTCAGCAGAAGAGTTCAGAAAACTGGAATCATCATGACCAAAATTGTGTAAATCATGCTTGAGCGAGGGAATGGACGTCGACAGAGGAATATCGAAGGATTGCTCCTCATTAGATAAATCCCCAAAGGCAACCCGACCAGGAGAAGTTCGCCGTTGAACCTCTGAAGATGAAAGAGGATCTTGTTGAGGAAGGTTTGAGCGAGCATTAGCATCGCTTGTATCTGAAGAACCGCTCGGAGGGACAGTAGAGACTTGAGTCCCCGAGCTGGTGGGTGTTCGAGGATGAGAAAGATCTATAGAAGCCCCTTCTGTGCGGGACCTTTTGGACCTTGTATCTCTAGGACGATCGCGCGAATAGCGCTTGGACGTATTGCCAAATAGACTACTCATTCTCGGGAATTTGAGAAAATAATTGGGATATCGAGTAGAGTTATCGACCTGCTGGGGAGAATATTTTATCTAAGTGGGGACGCGCAGTAAAATAAGAAAGAACTTTTTACCTCGAGTATATATACTAAGGGAAAAGATGCATTGGACCTTACAAACAGGCGCGTAAGAAATTACCTAGCTAATGAACAGTCGCACATAATTCAAAGAAGCATGCGCGTAATAAATATACTGAAAATAAAGACTTATGTCTGAACAGGCGAGTCATAATGATGGGATATGAATCGTCTCAAAATAAAGGGTTAATACTGTAAAATTACAAGTCACAGTGTGACGATTACTATTCTTAAAACTACTACTCGCCCTCGCCTTGATTTTGATGATCATCCTCGTCAGTGTTCCGCTCCTCGGCTTCACACTCAGCTCGCTCGTCGCCCTCGACCTGATCATCCTCGTTAACATTATTTGTGAGGCCAGGGTTCTCCTCTTCCTCTTCCTGGTCGCCTGAATCTTTATCTTGCTCAGGATTAACATCAGGAGGAGGCGTTGGCAAAGGTACTCCAAATTCCGTTACCAAATGCGCCAAAGGAAGATGCTCGTACTCCACAGTGCGAACATCAGAGGAGCTATACTTCTGACCATGACGATCAAGGCTAACATGAATAGCCCTGAAATATTCCCTTCGACGATCCTCGATCAAACCTTTGGTGACCATTTGATGAACAACCTTCTTGAAAGTGCTTTCCAAAAGAGGGCCCACTTTTTCATAGACTAAAGCAGTATGAACAGGAGAATTTAGAAATTTACGAATCACTCTCTCATTAGGATTCCTACCGTATCGATCAGTAAGTGCACCAAGGGGAAGGTCTTCTTCATACTCTTTTAATGAAGTCTGAAGGCTAGCTACTTTGGATTCTAGTTCGCTGATACGGGTAGTGTACTGAACCTGATGCTCATTCAACTCTTCGGACAACTGGTTGACTCGATCTTGAGCACGAGATGTCTCCAAAATACTGTTTGAAATATGGGGATTATCGGTCCACATAGCCCGAGTACCATCGACCTGGAATGGACGAACAGAAGACGTGGAAGGATCAGCCCATGTCGCGCCATGTTCCGATCCTGTCCCTTTCTGAAGCAATATCTTATTCCTCTCTTCCAAGTATTCACACTGTTGCCTCAGAAGAGCTGATTCATAAGCGAAGGGTAGAAGTCAAGTACTAGTCTAAGGAATCAGAAGGATAAGCCGTTAGAGTGGAAAACCCTTCAAGAAAACTAACATGAAAAGAAAGACACGTAATGGTATTCACCTTCTCGGCATAAAGAGAAGCCTTCTGTAATTTCTCCAAGGGATCTTTGTGGAGCATCTTATTAATGTCACGTGTGAAAACGTCAGAGAGAAAGATACGAGTAGTCTTATCTGCTGCATTCTCCTTCTCATCATGGATCAAAGAATCCTGCTCAGAATAACCGGCCACCCTCTTTTCCGCTAGATGGTCTTCAATCATCTCGACAAGGGTAGGCCTAGGATGTTGTTCGCCAAGTAAAGTAATGTCCTCACCAGAGCGACTGTAAAACTCCTTCCTCCTCTGAGCCGCAGTGCTTGTTGAATTGGGCATCGACCAACCTCGACAACCACGAATACCAAGGGAAGTTCTGAGATGGAAAGGAGGATAACCCTGTCCAGTCCCTGTAGGACCAGGAGCATGTGGAGTAGAAGTCTCCTGAGGAGGTTTCTGGGAAGGATCTGGGGATTCCTCTCTATAATCATCGGAATCTTGATCCAGATCCAATTTCCTCTTTCTGGACACTCTTTGCTCAATTGGATGGTTCTCTACCGTTTTGGTAGACTTTGATAGAACCATTTTCCCTTTGGTAGAGTGCCGAGAATTTTTCACCATGGAGACTAAAGAAAACAAAATCCAAACAAGATGTTATTAAAATGTAAAGATAAAGCGAATACAAGGGAAGATAAATAACTTTTACCAAGCGACTGAGACGAAGAAGAGATAGGAAAAGTGTGAAGATTTAGGCCAGCTTTACGAAGAAAAGCCTCACCAATAAGAAGAGCGCATTGATATTTGTCAGCACGCATTTCCTTTATCTCTTCTACCAACTTTGAATCGTCAGGAATTAGCTGACCCTCAACAGAGCGACCACCAAAAATCCACTTGGGATCATGGTCCCATGAGAATGGTTCGACGGAACCATCTGCTAAGGTATAATGAGAAGGAGGACGAACATAGAAGAAGCGTGTTTTCCAGTCGGAGTTACTAGAAACTGGTGAATCGAAAATAGATCGACCAGACTTTTGACTAGCAAAAAAGTAACCATGGTTCGATGAGCTAGAAATATTAAAACTAAATAACTGAGTAAAATTACGGAAGGACGGTTGAAACCCTTTGGCAATCATCAGGACAGAAAAACAAACAACAAAAGCTACGGAGTTGGGGACCAGTTGTGTTAAAGAAACACTAAATATCCTCAAAAAGCCCGACAACCTTCCGGCGGAGAAGTGACCCTATCGGCGGGGTATTGAAGTATAATTTCGGAGCCCTCCGGGAAGTATTTTGCATAATTGTCTAAAACCTCATGAAAAGTCTTGTCGTTATAAACGCAGGAAAGGCTCTCGACCGGATCAGATACTTGGGGGTTGGTACCTTTGCCCTTCTTAGCCTTGGACACGACCTCAGCATCAGAAATGATCCGCACCTTGAAAGTGTCTTTGTCGGGAATAATTATCTCTGATGGTCCCGTCTGTTCTGGTGGGGGGCTAGGAGAAGTCCCCACGTCGATAACGAGAACTTGTTCAACAGAAGAAGAGGAAGGATTTTTCGAAATGGAGGCCATATTATTCGATCTTCGGAAAATAGTGATCGATTGAAACGAAATTTAGAAGAATTATCGAATAAGAAAATTACTGCAAGAAATTGGAGGTGGAAAGTAAAAAATGGGTAAAGCTACTATCACCTATTTATACAGAAGGCCGAAAAGATGGTTAAAACCTTTGTGACTAATCATATTCCCGCCAACCAATGAAGAAAAACCGCCTCCTCGGTATGAAACAACGCTACAGTTCGAAAATAATAAAACGACTATCTATGAAATGTAGCACTGTTTTTCTTGCTTAGGATTTTTTACCACTGGGTATTTTCCAAGTAAGGTTTTTAACGAGGTACAGTTCATAGAAAAGACAGTCGTATGAGACCATCTACTTCTACGAGCTTCTACTACGAATGCGCTCGAAGAAGTGAGGGAGTACTGATGGGGGCTAATTTACACCCCTTATAACACTCGGAACGATTAGACAATACTTGATCGACCCGATCAAGGAAAGCTGTTTCGCTAACGAGCCACGCGGTCCGACCAGAGGAATCAATTCGTAGCGATCAAGCCTGAAGTCCGAGTTCCTAAAGGATTATTATACCAAGTCCTATTAGGACTATGTTTCCTTGTATAGCTAGGGTTGATAGCATATAATTACATAGTTAAACATTGTATTTAGGGGAATTCAGAACTTACGCCTCCATACTTGGGCAATCTGATAATAAATTTATAGAAAAGCTTTTGCTATACTATATTCAATATTCATCATCTTGTGTTCATATTTGCTCTTTACATATTGTTCTTTCTTGAGATTGATCCATCCGGAATAATTTAACTAGGACCTATAATATATATAATCTAACCCCGTAGACCTCAATTATTGATTTAATTAAACCCTACGAAAAACGGTTAAATCAATTACCCCTCTAGACCACATCTGACCTCTAGGGACCAAGAAGTGGTATCAGAGCAAGTGGTTCATCTAAATCATTTTCCTGATCAACGAGCTTGATCCAAGATTGTGTTTTTCAAAAGAGCATGTATTTGAAAATCAAAAATTTTTGAAAATGGATTGTATTAGCCATGTTCTCCACATTGGTTGTATGAGTTTTGAGGATTAAAAAATCCTCATGGAAATTTTCCTTGCTTCTTACAATGACAATATGTACACGTGCATTACCAGCGTTCCTATCAAAATCACCAAAACAATCAAAGTCAATAACCAAGAGATGGTGGTTGAAAAAGAACTTGAAGAGATGGAAGAAATAAAGTTGAAGAATATTGACAAAGTTGGCATATTCATCATGACCAGAGCCCTCAACAATGACAGATTTGACAAAGTCAAACACTGTAAAACAACTAAAGCGATGTGGGACAAAGTTCGCGACATGAGCGAAGGAAGTGAAGCAATAAAAGAGCATAACTTGAGTATAACTCTTGAGAAGATGGAAAACTTCAAAATTAGGAGAAACAATTGATCAGATGGATACAAGGTTTAAAAGGACGTTGAATGACGTGTTAAAGTTGGGAAAGACATTTACTTATAAAGAGATAACTATAAAGTTCTAAAGGCGCCGCCTCCCGTTTTCAACATAAAGATCAAAATTATGGAAAAATCTAGAGATCTGGGGAAGATCTCTCTGACGGAGCTGTTTTTTGTAATTAAGGCATACGAGTATAAACTGCCAAGAAAGGACTTGGACTCATCTGATGAAACCATGTTGCTCAACAAAAAGAAGTACACTGTTGGCGATGTGGCGTTATCATCAAATAAATCCAAGAAGTTCTACAAACAAATATTGAAGAACAAATACAACAATGCTTGTACTTCTAACCTTACATCTTATTCTCATGATAGTAAGGATAATTATAAATCCAAACTAATGTGCTATAACTCCAGGAAATTGGGACAATTCATCAAGGACTGCCCATATTCTAAAGCTAAGAAATATAACGATAAGGAAATCCAATTCAGAAAAGAGGAGACACAATAAAAGTAAGGAGTAGTTGGATGAAGCTGAAAAGATAACAACCTTTTACTCGTCAGATTTAGATTCAAAGACATCAGAAGATGACTCTACTGAAGATGAGACACATGCACTACTCTGTTTCACGGACAAAGAATCAGATGACTCTGATAATGAGGTAAATCTTTCTGAAGAGGAAAATGCGTTATTTAGTTCGTTTGAACAAATGATAATAAACAACATGAGCGTTGTTACTGCATTTGCAAAGCATAAGGAAGAGATAACTATGCTTAAAGATTAAAATACATCACTGAAACTTAAAGTTGAAAGACCACAAGAATCAGTTGAATATAAAAAGCTTGAGCAAGAGAATGAGTCTCTGAAAGCTGAATGTGAAGTCTATAAAGGAAAAATCATTGAACTTGAAAAAGTGATAGAGTCTCATGACAATTCTTCTTTTGCATCTGATCACATGCTTAGTAAAAAGAAACTACTTTTACAAAATGAAAGCTTAGAATTGAACCATGCTGAAAAATTTATATCCGCTGATACAATAAATGTTATCTTATATGTTTATACCACTAAACCTACTTCACAAGAAAAGGGAAAAATGAGAAAAAATCTCCAAAGGCTAAGAAGGGTAAAGAGCCTAAAATTGAAAAATAAATTGGTAAAGCTAAACATCAGAGTAGTCCGAGGAAGTTTACTGATAAGACTAAAATCAATCAGACTAGTAACGAATCTAAGTCGTCTGTTAATGAGCAAGTTAAGAATAAACCAAAGAAGCATAAAAATCATAAAAATGAAAATGTCTAATATGGAAACGAGTCTCATTGTGTGCAACATACTTATCCATCATATTATCAAGCACGTCATTATCCATCTTATTATCTTGCTGCATACCCTTCTCATCATCTGATGCATGCTTAGCCTGCATATCATGCACCGTGTCCTACTTTTGGGCATGCTCTATCAAACTCCACTAAGCCCAACAGGTTTAAGGTTGCAAAATCTAGGGTTGTCAAATGTGACACTAATCCTTCAGGACCCTCTCTATAAAGGGTACCTAAAATAATTTTATTTTAATTTTTATGTTATGATTAGGAGTAGAAGTAAGGTAGAGATGAAATGTCACTTGGATAGTGGATGTTCGAGGTACATGTGTGGAGACATACATGAACTGATTGATGCTGCTGATGTAGACGGTCCAAATGTTACATTTGGAGACAACAAAGAAGGCAAGATTCTGGCGTGCCGAAAGCTTATCAATGTCAACATAGATATTCTGACATTTCTTATGTTGAAGGCTACCTTCTCATCAGATAAATTCTATGTAGAGCAAGGTGGAACCAAGAAGGTGATATCATCTGAAAGAAGACAAGGAAACATCTATATAGTTGACTGAAATTCTGTGGATATGAATTCAAACTGATTTTGCTGAATTTCATGAGGGTATGGTAATATTAATAGATTAATGAATACATCGACTAATAATCAATATTATGGAAAAAGATTTGAGGGCAGATTAAGTTACTCAGGATGATGTAATACCAAGAAAAATATAATGAATGATCGAAATCAGGGAAGAACTTTTCTTCGTCATGAGGATCGAAGATATTGAGTAAAACCATTAATTTTGTATAAACTCTTGATCGAAAATATTGAGTAAAACCATTAATTTAGTATAAACTCTTGGACGAAAATATTGAGTAAAACCATTAATTTGGTACAAACTCTTGATAAAAAATATCGAGCAAAACCATTAATTTGGTATAAACTTTTGATCGAAAAATAAGGAGTAAAACCTTTAATCTGGTATAAACTCTCTGATCAAAATATTGAGTGTAAACCGTCGATCGATAAAGCTCGATTTATGATCTACGATCCATTAAGGAATAGAACCTCTAAGTTGGTAAAAGTTTCCAATCTTTTGAGCATAAACCGTTGATCGATAAAGCTTGATCTAGTATCTATAATCTACGATCTCTAAGGGATAAAACCATTAAGCTGGTAAAAATTTTGATTTTATGAGCATAAACTGTCGATCAGTAAAGCTTGATCTACGATCTTCGATCTCCGATCAATGATCTCCAAAAGGTTATAACCAATAATTGGTATACAATTCATTTTATTAATTTGAGTAAAACCATTACTTCGGTATACACTCGGCGATCTACAAGGACTACAAAACTAAAGCTTAGACCATTAAATTTGTATGGACTCTAAGATAAACAAGATAACTTGTATGAGATCGACAGTAGTCAATCGACCTTCGATACTATGAACTAACGAAACGGATGCTTTGGACGAGTAAAGCTTTTAAGTGAATAGTCAACATCTACCTAGTTCATTCAAAGAAAATGAAGACAAGGGAGTACTCAAAAGCAAACACTTTATTATTAATGAGAGCGTACAAATACTACTAAATGACAGTCATTCTTGCTCGATATCTAAAGATCGATTGGGATTCATAAATCCTATACACATCTACGCTATTACAACTATAAGGCTAACTAGTTTCAGAGATCTTCTAAAAATTGATCGAAATTTGAGCTGCCAAGCCTCTATTCTGCGCTTCCAGTTTTTTGTTCGATCTTGGCATCATTTGGGACGACAAGATCTTGTTTCGTTTTTGAGGTCAACATTTTGGCTAAGAAGGGTCAAAGTATTACAGTTTTCGGAGAAATATCGACTTGTAGAATTTTTAACTACTCCGATCTCGCTGCTGTTTATATGGGTAAATGGTAATGACAATTTAGCCCTTGGCTTGTAGGCGACAATTCCTTTTCCCGCATCGTAAAATTGCAACTCCAGCCCTTGAAGAGGCTATAGAATGTTAAGAGCTACTAGCATATTACAAATTTACTTCAACAATCTGTATATCTCAATGGATATGTACTCTTTTTTCCTTGATCGGTTTTTATCCCAATGGATTTTTCCGAGCAAGATTTTTAACGAGGCATGTTCGAGATATGCAGCAGGAATCAATTCAAAGGCTTATTTTTACTTCTCCGAGCTACAGCTGCACTTACGCTCGAGAAGTGAGGGAGTACTGATGGGGGCTATTTCACACCTATAAACTGTGCAGGCTTCATATCGAGCGAAGTGGTCATCCCGATTTTATGTTATGTATCTTATCGACCTAATGAGGCTTTTGGACCACTATGGGCCGCGCTGAATATTATCCTACAAGAACTAGGATCCTTTTAAAGCTAGGATTCCTTGTATTATAAATAGCAGAATCTGAAATACTCCAAGAGAGCATTAATACACCAATATTAATTGATTGTCTTTTACTACAATGTTCTTTATTATTAGAGTTATATCAACAGATTTTACTCAACGTTTTCGATCAAGAGTTTATTCCAGGGCTGGCCCTTGACTTTTCGGGGCCCTAGGCGAAGTGAAAAAACGGGGCCCTATTTTGAAAAAAAATTATATAAATTTTACTTTTCTTACTTTACTAGATGTAAATTTGTTTCTTATATCTTCATATTCTAGTTTCTCTAACATATCTTGTTCTATAGATAAAATAGCCAAATCACTTAATCTTTCTTGTGACATAGTTGATCGTAAATAGATCTTTATCAATTTTAATTTTGAAAAACTTCTTTCAGAAGAAGCAACCGTTACAAGTATAGTGAATATTATTCTATAGGAAATACACGTATTAGGATAAGAATAAAATACTTTTATATGATCAAGAACATCGATTGGCTTACATATATGGGCAGGCAAAACTTTTGATAAAACTCTTAGTTCGTAATATTGATTTAAGGGGAAAAAAAGAGACGTTTCAACAATTCAACTTGACCCTTGGAATTCTTGATTTTTTTTAATCGCACTATTATGAGAGCCGCCAATGTTTATTTGCATTAAAAAAAATATTTGAAGTAACTTAAGTTGGAGTGGCGCATTGGTAGAATGTAGTTTGTTGGGCTAATATTTTTTTTTCATTTTGGGTTGGGCTAGGTGGATTAGAATATATACATGCATTAATGCATATATGGGTTGGGGGCCCCAACTGAATGGGGCCCCAGGCAATTGCCTAGTTGGACTAGGCACAAGGCCGGCCCTGGTTTATTCGAAATTAATGATTTTACTCATTTTTCATCCAAGAGTTTATACCAAATTAATGATTTTACTCATATTTCAATCAAGAGTTTATACCAAATTAATGGTTCTACTCAATATCTTCGATCCTCAGGACAAACAAAAGTTTTTGCCTGATTTCGATCATAGAGTTATATCAATAGATTTTACTCTTGTTAGTTGATATATCGAGCATAGAGTCATACCAAAATGTTTTACTCTTTGGCTCTCAATCCTCTAGTGTCTTATAAAATTACAATCATTCAAGTAAGTATGTTAACAAACTTAATATATAAAAAATACAAATTATAATTTTGAAATTGAGTTTTATTGAATCTGAAAAATATTTGAAGTCGATCGAATCAGAAAAAAGATCAAATGAACTCAAACATTTCAACCCCGAATATGATTCGAATCCAACTAATTTGCTCCGAAAATTTGCATGTGATTTATAAATTCATTGTATGGTCAACAAAATAATATTCAATGCTCTATTTTTTGGATTTTTTTTAATTACAATTAGTTGTTAATGAAGTAGCCAACGAACATTTTATTATTACTAGAAAAACGCACATAAATTGCACGTGCATTGCAAGTGATTTATAAATTTCATTGTATGATTATAAACATTTATTTTTTAGTTATTTAATTTTTAATTATATTTATCGGTAAGAGAATGGCTTAATAACCTTTTAGTATAAATAAAACATGCACATGAATTGTACGTGTTTAATATGATGTGATCAAGAAAAAGAATATTCAATATTCTATTTTTTCGATTTTTGTATTACAATTAGTTGTAAAACAATGCAGTATGTGAACCTTTTATATAGTGAAGGTAACTATAAATATTTTTCCCTTTTTACAATGTCTATTATTTACGATACAATTTTACATTTTAAGACAATGACCATGAGAAATACTTGTGCTTTTCTCTGTTTCAATCTTCTGATGAACATCTCATTCATTCTAGGAGAAATTAAGACATCCAATTAAGTTTATTAAATAAGAGTTACATTTTTTAAAATATTACACAAATTAAACGATCTTTTAAAAATAAATTTATTAAATAAACAAAAAATAGGGATTAGTGAGCAGATTTAAGGTGTGAGGCAAGGGGCTTTCCTATTGCCTCACGCCTTTAAGCAATGCATGAGTAGATCAAGGGGAATTTGCATTTTCCACCCCTTTCTTCGTAAAAGTTCATTACTTTTACCCCCCTCTTCATAGGAGATGCCCTGAGAGGCCTTAAAAAGTTCACCAAGAAATGACCATGTTTTTAAAGAATGAGAATAATTTGTTGCACAAGTACAACAATTGATTCATTGGTTTTGCAGCTCGTTTATGATAGGAGGATGCAAAATTGATAGCTCAAAGACCAAGAGTCGTGTCTGTTATTCCTGATCCAATTTTATATTTCCAAAAACCCGTTCTTGGGGTTTTAAGAGTGCATTAGAAACTGGTTATAATCCGACTTCAACTCCTTTTTCATCTCCAACTTGATCAGACACAAATATATTCTTCTTAGATACAAGAGAAATTTAGATTAATTCATTGAGTTCAAATTGTATACATGTAAAAATGACATAATTGCAATAAGAGAATTTAAGATTTAAAATTCCATTTTAAGAATTTGATCCGAGGCGTGGAGTTTCAGCATGGACAATGCATGTCCAACTCCATCACGTTGGAAGGGAATGGTCGTGATTTTACTTCTTTTAACTGTATCAGGTAAATATTTACACTTATGAGTCATTCTCGTCTAGTTGTTATTCTTGGAATTTATAACCAAAATAAGATATTTAAAATTTGCAACATAAAGTTGATCGAAGCAAGGTACTACGATGACCTTCAACAATCATTTGACACGCCTAGCGAGGACATGGTTCATGGTACACACGTAGACTCTACTGCAACTGGTAGACAACTTTCAGGCTCAACCTAGTACAACCTAGCCAATGGGACTGCACACGGAAAGATAATTGGCTTCAAGAATCGCTATGTTCAGAAATTATCTTGCATGTGTCGTGGTTGCTTAGGATCTGTGATCCTTAAAGCATTTGATTACTAAATTTCATATGTAGTTGACATAATATCTGTTTCGATAGCTAGTGAACCTGAAGTCACCATCTTAACTAATAATCCCATCGCCATCGAATCATTTAATGTCGTGGAGCAATGCATCGTCGTAGTTGTCTGCCGAAAATAGTGGCCCTTCTCCCGCAGCAGTCGCCAATCTCAGCCCTTATATCTATAAAGTTGTTGCCACCACCATCAGTTGTGATGTTGAGGAGACAACTTTTTAGAAGGAAATATTCTGATTAAGGTATTTGATCACTTAACTTCCCAAATTGTTGGTCCCGAGTGGTCAGTTGAGGTCTAGAGGAGGAGGGGGGGTGAATAGACCTCTGGAAATTTTAGATTTTAAAACTTTTAAGTCTTCTGCCAGCAGACTAAGCTGATATCGAGAATTGTAAGCAGACTAGGCTGATCGCGCACAAAGCTTGAACAACAGAGTTGACCACTCTTCTAATGATAACTTAGCTGATTTCAGTAAAATCAATTTTTAATCAGATTACTTGCAGCGGATTTTAAACAGTGTTTTTCACAGGTAAACTTTTGTAATTTAGAAAGAATTTTATCCCCAGTTTTTGCAAACTCCTTTGAAAAATCTTTCTCACAGTTTTCTAAGTGTTCTTATGCAGATTTGAAAATATGCAAGAAAATAATGCAAGTTAAGCACAAAGAATTTTTATAGTGGTTATACGAGTAAAAATCCTTTAGTTCACTCTTCCAAGTCACTTAGATCTTGGGTTATACTATAAACACACAGTTTACAATATACAATGCTTGCTCTTTACAACATATGATAAGCCACAAGTTCACAGCAGGAAATCACAAAGAAACTCCTACCCTCTGAAGTAATATCACTCACTTAGATGGATATCTACTTCTCACAACACTCCTCTAATACAAATTCACTCAGAAAATGTTTTCCTTTTGCTTCAACATAGCTTCTGTCAACAAATGGCTTCAGCAGACGAGTGAGCTATTCTTGAGCTTTTGAGATTAGAGAAATTCGGCTTCGCGTATGAAATCTCAAATTGTTGTATTGTCTCTAACTCTTGAATCCAGTTCTATTTATACTTGTTTTTGGAATCTATCCATTGAAGATGAGACAAATTTCAAAGCTACAAGTACTGGTCCCCCATTTCTTGGAACGGTTCTCTGCAACTGTTGCATTGTACAGTCTGCTGCACTTTCCTGCCAGTCGCATTAAATGCATTCTGCTGATCCGAGAATGTCTTTAATCATTTGCCATTAATACCCTTCTCCAACATCATTTATTACTCCAAGTGCATTTATTACCGTTGGACAATTTTCTTGATCTCTTCCAATCTGCTGATCGAAGTGACCCGTCTGATAGATATTCTGCTGATCAAAACTTGAACTAATCTGATTTGAGTCAGCTGATAACCTACCTATCTGATTTCGAATTCAGCATAAGAGCAGTAGTCTTCTGGACCTTGAACTTTTCACCCTTCTGATAGTCTTCTTACTTGGTTAAAATTCTTCTAAGGTATCTAAGCATTACTTACTTTGCTAATTCTGATGCTTTGGAAATCATCAAAACCTCCCTCAAGTTCTTGCACTTTATCTTCATTTTCATCCAATAATTTCCCCCTTTTTGATGATGACAAAACATTCGGCTAAGTACCTGTACCTAAGCTAAAGTTTGATCCTCGTAAATTTCTGAGATAGAAATGATTTGTTGGAAACAAAACTTGAACTTTTATAAATATAGAATCTGATTACAAGTTACAAGTCTTGAAAGATGAGATAGACAGAAAATAAAATACAAGAGATTACAATAAAACAAGTATCCTAGTCTAATTTCCTAGTCTAGTCCTTCTTCTCTTCTTGTTTTTCATCATTCTTTTCTTCCTTGTCTTCTTTATTTTTTTCTTTGTCTTTTTCTGATGATACAAGATCATCATCTTCATCTTCTTCACTTGAGGAGTTTAAGGCATATATTCTTTTCTTCAGCTCCTCTAAGTTTTTGTATTTCACATCTGAATTTAGTTGCTCTTCAGTTGAGTCCTTGGTTGCAGCAAGTTCTTTATCTCACTTTGCTGATTTCCTGGACTGTTCAGAGTCAGAATCATCAGCTTCTTATTTTTCCTTCTGCTCAGCAGTTGTCAGATCAATTGGTCTGCTTGTATTTTCTTCTGTCTTCCCAGCAGACTCTATATTTTCAGTTACTGTTTCAACAGGCTTATCAGCAGCAGTTTCAGTAGTTTTATCAGCAGCAGCAGCCTTTGTTGCCATGTGAACGTCTCTTCTTCCTTATTGTGCTTCAGCAAAACTCTCCACATTTTCAAAAGTTAGATCAATCTGTTCCAACAACTTACTCTGAGTATGGAAAACCAGGTTATCTTTCAGCATCAGTAGTAGACATTAGAGAAGAGGCTATCTCCTCAAACTTTTTCAAGTGTTCTCTGTTTTTGTCCTCTATCTCCTTCATAGCATTTGATATCTCCTCTATCTCTGTTGGTTCATGGACCTTTCTGGGTTCATCTGCAATGGTAACAACATCAGAACCATCAGTAGATATAACATTTTTATGAGTAATAACCCAAGCATTGTGAACGGTGCTGTTATCTGCTTTGGCAGTTCTTCATATGTTTTTAGTGCAGGTCCAAAAACAATCTGTTGAAGACTAGGCAGGGGAGTCATTGCAGTAGGATGACCCTTCTGGCACCTTTTCTTCTTTAACCACATTTCCATGGTGATGAAAATGGCCAAATTCACTGCTCTGTCCAGCAGGTCTTCTCCCTCAGCAGGGTCCTCTGGAACATATTCTCTTATCTTCTTGGCCTCAGACTAGGCCATCTTTCTTAATCTCCATCTGACCATGTCCATGAAGAAGTCTTAGTCAAGAGCTTGTTTCAGGCATCCAGTTTTCAGCCAGCTTAACACCCATGCTTCTTCTGCTGAAAATGCCTTTCATTCAACAATATGCTCCTTAGTCTCAGTCAGTCTGTAGTCTCTCCATCTGTTGTATCTGATTTTCTCCTTGACAAACAGACTTTGACGGATGGGGCAGGTTGTTGTACCTCTCCAATTCAGCCTCAAACTTTGTATAAGCCTCTGGGTTATCAAGGACAACCGTCAAGGCATACTTTAGCTCTGATTTCTGTTTCTTGGCCTCCTTTGGTTTGGGCATCACTTGTCTTGGCTGATTGGGATCACTTTGTTCCCCAATCCTTATTCCACCAGTGTACCTTGGACCATGAGTGCCCTTGGTACTGGCTTCAATGGCAGCAGCCAAGTCTTCAACTTTTTTTGCAGCTAGCTCCTCAGGAGTCATCTTCTTGACATGAGCTTTGAGCATACTCTGCTTTAGAGCTTATTCGTAGTCTGCTTCTTCTTTCTTTTTCAGCTCTCTTTCTTCCTTCCTCTTTTGAGCAGTAAATACTTTCCCTTTGCCAGTACTCTTCTTTCTGGTGGCAGGGTTTTCCACTACCTTGAGTGGTTGAGCATCGATTGGTTGAGGATGGATGAGCAGAGGTTCACCCTCACCAATTGTGCTAGTCTGTTGTTCTGTTTCCGTGACAGCAGACTGAGCCAATTCGGAGTTAGCAACAGACTTCTCTGATTGTTCAATAGGTCTCTCTGTTGACGTTGTATCCTCCCTAACTTTTTCCACTGGCTCCTCTGAGAAAGTGACTTTCATCCGTGCCATGGACTTGGTCATAGCCCCAGTTGGCTGAGGCTCAGCAGCAGGCCTCTTTGCAGAGCTCCTTGTTCTCCTCTTCAATTCAACCTGGACCAGTTCGTCTGACTCGGTTCTTTCAGGAGATGTTATTGCTGCACTTTCTCCCAGTTCTTTAGTCACTTGAGTGACTATCTTATTTACAATTTCTTAAGCAGACTCTACTGATCTGGCTTAAACAGCAGGGTTTGCTGTTTGATCAGTAGACTTACTAGTATGTCCAGTGGTCTTGGCCTTCTTCGCAGCATCGGCCTCTTTGGTGTTCCCCTTCCCTTTTCTTTTAAGGGTAACATCCACTTTGTGCTCCACTCGGACTGGTTCATACTTGTGGAACCATTTCAGTGCATGAAACACCTTGCCATTAACCATCTGGCAGTTCAAAGCCAGGAATAGATGTCTTAACATAATGGTGTGTCCATTTTTCTTGACAGCCAGAATGTTGAACATATGAGCGGTCCAATTCACATCCAGGTCGTAGTAAATGCAAGCCATGGTGTGAAACCTCCTTCTGTGTAACCCATTTAAGGAGCTGGTTGAACTCTCCAGCACCTGAGCGATGATGTCAGCAAATCTTTGGTACTTGTCTTTTAGCTGCGTCTTCGTCATCGTGCCTGAATCTCTTCTCCTTCTTTAGCACATATAGCCCAGAAAGCTTCCTCCTTCTGGGAACCAAGAACAGAGACCTCTCCTCCCTCGTTCTTCAACCCATAGACCTCACTCAATACAGCCGGGGAAATGCTGATTGTTTTCCCACCAACCTTTCCAATCATTGTACTCTTCGTCATATCAATTTTCCTGTTGGCGTAGAACTCAGCAACATCTTCTAAGAAGACCAGCTCCACACGAGCTTCAAGGACCGTAACCATCCCAGACTCCTTGATTTTCTCTAATAAATTCTTCATGAGTTGGGTTCCTGATTCGTAGAACCTTGCGTAGTATCTACCTTCTGCTCCAGCCATTTGATTGATTTTGAGTGATTTTATGAGATTTAAGAACCTTAAGACAGAAAGCAAGAGATTAGTAACTTATTGGGTGCTTAGAAAATTTAGGGTGCATAAGCTCGACTCCTCTAATCAGATCTGGATTTATAGATTTCTATCAGCTTCGGTTTCCGTGTTTTACACAAACCGTTAAATTAATCTGACAGTTTTTAGATCAAGCGGACGAGATTTACGGATTTCAAATATTATATTTTAACGTTAGATGGGCGGAAAACTCAAGTGACACTAGTCTGTAACTTATAAAAGCGCGTTTTTAATTATAAAGTTTTTAGTACACACTTATATAATATATCAGACGAGTAGAGTTTAACTTATCTGATAGACGAGTTATCTGATTTCTGATATTACTAGTGAAAGCCTATAACTAGTAATCTTCCTCTGTTGTTTGTCAATCCAGCAAGATAAATTAATCTTCAATCTTCAAGAATTAAGAACAAATCTTCTGAACACATAACTATAACTAACTGACATTAACAAATTTCATTTGTAGATCAAGAGTACCGCTAGTCTTACACGTTCCCCTTGACTTCAAAAATCCAAAAGTTAACTAGACTGTTGAGAGTTAACCTTGAAGATAATAAAGGATAAGTAAGCTGATGAACTCGAGTCTTCTGATGAGTTGCCCCTCAGCTTATGCATCAAAATTTAGTAGTCCTGATTCAGCTCTTAGAGTTGAAAACCTCGCATCACTTAGTGGTTTGGTGAAGATGTCAGCAATCTGATTGTCAGTGTGAACATACTCATTGATGACATTTCCCTTTTCCACATGATCTTTGATAAAGTGATGTTTGATCTCGATATGTTTAGTCCTTGATGACTTGTAGTGTTCTGAGTAAGTGAGATGACACTTGTATTATCACAATAGATTAGAATTTCACTGATCTTTATGTTGTAATCTTCTAGTTGATGCTTCAACCAAAGTATCTGTGCACAACATGCTCCAGCAACAATGTATTTAGCTTCAGCAGTAGATATAGATACTAAAGTCTGCTTCTTACTCATCAATGAGATCAGACAATTCCCAAGAATTGACAGGCACCTGTAGTACTCTTCCTATCAATCTTGCAACCAGCAAGGTCAGAATCAGAGTAGCCAATAAGCTCAAATCCTTATTCTTTAGGGTATCACAATCCCAAATCCTGTGTGCCTTTGAGGTATCTGAGAATCCTCTTAATAGCTAAGAGATGAGATTTTTTAGGATTTGATTGATATCTCGCACAAACCCCAACAAAATACATAATATATGGTCTGCTAGATGTTAGATATAACAGTGACCCTATTATGCCTCTGTACTTCGTAATATCCACTGACTTGCCATCATAGGAACACTAATAGTAGAGCTAGTTTCCATACCAAATTTCTTGAACAGATCCTCTGTGTACTTAGCTTGGTTGATGAATATTCCACCAAGCAACTGTCTAACTTGCAAACCAAGAAAGTAGTTCAGTTCACCCATAATGCTCATTTCAAACTTGTTTTGTATCAGCTTGGAGAACTTGTACACATATGTTGGTTAGTTGAACCAAAAATAATATCGTCCACATATATTTGCACAAGCAATATATGTTCTTCCCATTCAATAGTGAACAAGGTTTTATCTACTTTACCTTTTCGAAATCCTTTGATTAAAAGAAAATCAGATAAAGTATCATATCATGCTCTTGGAGCCTGTTTCAGTCCATAGAGGGCTTTCTTCAGACGATATACCATATCTTCTTGTAGATAGACTTCAAATTCAGGTGGTTGTTCAACGTACACTTCTTTTTGCAATTCTCCATTGAGAAAAGTAGACTTCACATCCATATGATAGACAGTGAAGTTATTGTGAGCAGCATAAGCGAGAAACAGTCTGATTACTTCATGTCTTGCTACTAGTGCATATGTTTCATCAAAGTCAATGCCTTCTTCCTGGCAGTAACCCTTGGCCACTAGTCTTGCTTTTTTTCTGGTGACAATACCATCTTCATTCATCTTATTTCTGAAAACCCACTTAATGCCAATGATTCTTTGATTACTTGGTCTAGGAACTAAGTACCAGACTTCATTCCATTCAAATTGATTCAGCTCCTCTTGCATAGCTTCAATCCAGTTAGAATCACTGAGATCTTCTTCAACTTGTTTAGGCACTATTTGGGATAGAAAGCTGACAAACATAGCATCATTTGCAGCAACTCTTCTAGTCTTTACTCTATCCAATGGATCACCAATCACTAACTCTGGTGGGTGATTCTTGAGCCATTTGAGATCAGGTTGCAAATCAGGATGTTGTTCTCTTGATTGATCTTGCAACACTACTGTTGGAGTTCAAGTAGTAGTCTGTTGAACATTTGTTGTCTGTTGAACTGTCTCTGGTCTGTTAGCTGTTGGTAACTCGTCTGTTAGACAATCAGTGGACTGATTTCGAACAGCACTTGAGCTAGCAGCTGAGTTGAGATCAGGTAGTATGATTGGCACATATTCTTCATTTCTCTCAACACTTAATTTCTCAAAATCAGTAGATAGATTTGAATTAGCACTTTGATTCTTTTCATAAGATTGGTTTGGTTCATCACATAATACATGAATAGATTCTTCTACTTTGTTAAAGACTCTATAACCTTTACTAACAGTAGGGTATCCTACAAAAATAGCTGAATCAGCCTTTTCTGCAAAAGCAGTAAGGTGATTTTTCCCATTATTTAAAGCAAAACATTTAAAACCAAAAATTCCAAGGTAATGAATGTTTGGCTTCCTGTTGTTCTAAACTTCATATGGAGTCTTGTTCTGATTATTGTTGATCATGCATCTTTTCTGGGTAAAGCAGACTGTATATGTGGCTTCTGTCCAGAATCTTTAGGGCAGTTTTGATTCAGCTATCATGGTTCTGGTAGCTTCTTTCAGAGTTATGTTTCTTCTTTCAGCAACTCCGTTTTGTTGAGGGGTTCTGGCAGCAGAGTACTCATGACTGATTTCTTTGGCATTACAATACTCTTCAACAGTAGAGTTTGTAAACTCAGTCCCTCTATCTTATCTGATCTTCAATATTTTCATACTCTTCTCATTCTGGATCAGTTCCATTAGATTAGTTAGATGCTCCTTGGTTTCACTTTTCTTCTTCATGAAAATCACCCAAGTGTATTTTGAATAATCATCCACAACAGCTAGGCAATATTTCTTTCCACAATTGCTGATTGGATCAATGGGTCCAAATAAGTCCATATGTAGTAGCTCTAAAATCCTGGTAGAAGATTGGTGCTTTTTGCTTTTGAAAGATGACTTGACTTGTTTACCCTTCTGACATGCGTCACACAGCTTGTCTTTGCTCATGACTGTCTTTGGAATTCCTTCTACCAAATCATTCTTGATTAATATGTTGATGGTCTTGAAATTCAAATGATTCATCCTTTTGTGCCAAAGCCAACTGATTTCACCCGGTGTTGAAACCACCAAGCAAACGTTAGAATCATTGTCCGCAGAATTCCAGTCGACTACATAAATGTTTCCTTGTCGTCTTCCAAATAAGATGACCTTCTTTGTACCAATCTATTCAACGTAGCACTTATTCGATGAGAAGATAACCAAGAAACCTTTGTCACAAAATTGACTAATGCTCAGCAGATTGTATTTGAGGCCTTGAACATAAGAGACGTCAGATATCTCAATGTTCCCTTTGATCAGCTTTCCACATGCAACAACCTTGCCTTCTTTGCTATCTCCAAATATAACTTTCGGACCGTCTATAGCAGCAACATCTGTCAGTTCATGTATGTTGCCGCACATGTGTCTTGAACATCCACTGTCCAAGTACTACTTCTTTTCTAATTTACTCCTACTCCTAATCCTAACCTACAAAACAAAAGAAAATTGTTTTAGGTACCCTTATTGTGAGGGTCCTGGGGGATTAGTTTCACCTTTGACAACCCAAGATGTTGAAGTCTTAGGCTTCTTAGGCTTCTGAGTCTTGGCAGGAGCATGAATAGATTTATCTTCATCATATTTAGCAGATGTGTTACGTTGATAATCAGTATGATAAGGACGATGTTCATAAGCAGAGTAAGGTGCATGATATGCAGGATATACATGCATTGGATGAGCAGGGTAAGGAGCATAGTAATGTGGAAATTGAGGTGCATGATATACATGATGGTAATGGTCCTAAGGTCAGCCAAAAATAGCGGAAACAAAAAATTTAATCGGGGACAAATCGGCCCAAAAATGCAACTACTTTGCAAGAAAACTTTGGAGACCGTCTACCATTACTATCCTAGGATCATCATGCATACAAAGTTCATATTAGAAGGAAAGATATCAAGTCATACCTCTCCCAATCTTGGGAGGTGAAGGGCCACAGAGAATCGGGACAAGCAAGTAACAACCGAAACCTTCAACAACCTCCAAGCTCACGGGTTCAACACCTCCAAGTTCCAAGCTAGAATCTCCTCCTTTGAAAATTCTTTCTCCAAGAACCTCAAGAAAATCCACGCCAAGATCTTCAAGTGTAGATCCTCCAAAGTTAGCCCACACACACAAGTGATAGCACTTAAGGAGAAAAGATGATGAACTAGATCTTGCAAATACACCCTCAATCTATTAGCTAGAATGAAGTAGTAATTGAATCAAGTTAGAAACTTGATTAAGGATGAGAAAGAGATGAAGAAAACAACTTTTCTTTCTAGGGTGAGAGAGAAATCCGAACACACACTAAAAGGTGTAGTGTTTGTTTTTGTCTTGCATCTTCAACTCTCTAGAATGAAGACAATATCTTATCTTATGTCTTGTAAAAGATACAATGTAGTTTATTGTAGGATCAAATCCACCAATAAGACTTGTAGCTTTATTGTGCTTCCCAAGCACACTACTTTTGATACAAGTTAGTGGTGGGGCCACCACTAACACATGATAAGATATTTATTTCTCTCTAGTTATATATATATATATATATATATATATATATATATATATATATATATATATATATATATATATATATATATATATATATATATATCAACATTATATCATATTAAATATGATCATCTCATAAGACCAATTTAAATTGGTCATGGGTTAATTGGACATTTATTTCCCAATTAATAAATCCAATCTCTAATTCAAAATTAGAAACCCATTTATTTCTTCCTTCAATTAATTAGATTCTTCTAATTAATTTTGACTAAATTAATTTAACACTTAAATTAATAGAGTCCTTTAATTAATTAATATCCATTAATTAATTACTACTTCTTGTCAATTCCAATTTGACTTTTAATAGATTTAACTAAGTTGCATCTTGTGCTATTGTGTGTGGCCCCTTGGGTTCACCATCAATTAGCCGTGGGCTCACAAACCATTTGTGATTTAATTAAAAATATTAATTAAACTACTTTTAATCAATCACTCTTAGATATGATCTCATCAAATCTAGAGTACCCAACACTCGAGGTAGTCGTCTAGTCACGGTCGACGAGTCCTAACTAATGATGAAAATAAAGTGTGAACCTTTCTTGAATTGATCTCATCAATCCTCTTACGCATACCATGCACGTACGCTCCTTCCAATAACTTATTTCCCGATCAAGGCCTAGGACATGGAGTTCAACGGATTCCTATTAGCCTTGATAACTATGCATCTTTATTCTTTATGGTGATTCCTTTTAGTGATTACCCATTTGGAAACTCCTTTCCAAATCTAACATCACTCACTTCGGCCAAAGATTCCCGGAATGCATAGGAAATCGCCCAACCAAATCACGGTGGGAGTTAATGGATCCTTTATTGACGTCATTAACCTCACTACGATGCAATCCATACCCAACGAGAAACTATAATGACTCGCTAATTAGCAATCGAGTAACACATCAAAGCATAAACGCTCCGCATAAAGTTCACTCTAACGTCTCAAATCAATGGACCAATTTACGTACACTATCGTAAGTAGAAGAAATCTTCATCTCCGATAGACTCCTAAGATGAGATTTTTCTAGCGGGGTTTCGATGCGCTTGATCTCATCAAGCCACCCACTCATATGCATTGATATCTACCATATCGTGTCCATGGAACTATCCATCCCCATGCAAAAGAGAATGCATACTCGTGCAAGTCTTACATAATACAATGATGCCCTATCTCAATAGTATTCTACGACTTGGAAAGCTTTTAAGATCTTAAACCATAGTAGAATATATTCCATAGAGGGATGCACCATGTTCCATAGTTTCAACGATCTAAGGGCTTCATAAATTGCTTAGATGTATCACAATAAATGAATAATTGCCAATGCGAATTTTTAATGATCATGAATAAGATTGATTACAAGAGTATTTACAAGACAACAAATTGGCTTGCAGGGCACTACTCTAACAATACAGGTGGATATGCAGCAGGTTGTACATAATATGATGACTCATTTCCATACCAAGCATTTTGATTTTTCTTATTCTTATGCTTCTTTGGCTGACTAGATGATTGCTCATTAACAGATGATTTTTCTTATTCTTATCCTTCAAGTGAACCAGGTTTAGTTGTCTGAACATACAATACGATCTTACTATTTTCAGCAGATATGAATTTTTCAGTATGATTCAGTTCTAACATATCCTGTTCTAAAGACATCTTCTGTTTACTGGACATATGCGTAGATGCAACAGATGACTTATCATGAGACTCTATGACTTTCTCAAGTTCCATGATTTTACTTTTATATACTGCACATTCAGCTTTCAGAGATTCATTCTCTTGCTCAAGCAGTTTATATTCAGCTGATTATTTCTTTCACCTTTAAATTTCGGTAAACTATTTTGCTCTCTTAGCAATATCATTTCCTCCTTAAGCTTAGCAAATGCATCAACAATACTTGTATTATTAACAATCATTTGCCAAAATGAATTAAATAATTCATTTTCAAGGGGAGTTACGTCATCCTCAGAGTCATCGGATTCTTTGGCCATCAGACAGATACGAGCAGAGTTCGCATCTTCAGTAGATTCTTCTTCAGAAGTGTCTGAATCTGAATCAGACGATTAGATAGCAGCAAGCTTTTTTGCTTCCGCCATCAGCACCTTGCCTTTCTGATGTTTTCTCTCCTTTCTGATTCTCTTCTCTTCTTCAGTGTATTTTTCAACTTCAGGATATGGGTAGTCTCTGATGAAATGTCCTAATTTCTTGCAGTTATAACACATTAGTTTGGACTTATAAGCATCCTTACTATCATGAGAAGAAGTAGGGTGAGAAGTAGAAGCATTGTTGTATTTGTTCTTCATTTTTCTCCTGTAGAACTTCTTAAAATTGTTAATCAGCAATGCGATGTCTCCAGCAGTGTACTCCTTTTTATTGAGCAGTGTGGCTTCATCAGATTAGTCCACTTCTTTGTTTTTGTTTGCTGTCCTTCTTGGATTTTCAGCAGCAACCAGTGCAGCTGTGGGGGCCTGAAGTTAAGGTTTCTTCAATACCCATTCTTGTACGGAGAACAGCTCTGTAAGAGATATCTTCCCAATATCCCTTGACTCTTCCATAGCCGCCACCTTCATGTTGAATTTAGGAGGCAGGGCCTTCAGTACTCTGATAGTGATCTCTTTGTCAGTCAAGGTCTTTCCCAGTTTTATAACTTCATTCAGCGTCCTTATAAACCTTGTATCCATCTGGTCAATGGTTTCCACAGACTACATCTTGAAGTTGTCTAACTTTTCCAGAGCAATACTCAGCTGGTGCTCCTTTATGGCATCGTTTCCTTCGCTCATATCATGAACCTTATCCCATATTTTCTTTGTAGTTTTGCAATGCTTGACTTTGTCAAACCGATCATTGTCCAAGGCCTTGGTCATGATGAAACGACCAACCTTGTCTAGATTGAACAGCTTGACTTTCTCAGCTGTCATCTCTTTAAGTTCTTTATTCACCACAATATAAACTTCATCAACCTTTATTGTCTTGGTGATTTTGAATGGACCTTTAGTGATACATGTATACATGTTGTCATTGTAGGCAGCAAGGAAGATTTTCATCCTAATCTTCCAATCTTCAAAACTCATACCGCCGATGTGGGGAACATGGCTGATACGGTTCTTTTTCAAAAAGTTTTGATTTTTCAAAAACGTGCTAGTTTGAAAACTATAAAACCTTTGAATTGATCAGGCAGCTGATTCTAATGAACCACCCGCTCTGATACCACTTGTTGGTCCCAAGTGGTCATTTGAGATCTAGGGAGGGGGTTAATTGACCTCTGAAAATTTTAGATTTGAGTTGATCGAGAATTGTAAGCAGACTAGGCTGATCGCGGAGAAAGCCTGAACAACAGAGTTGACCACTCTTCTGATGATAACTTAGCTGATTTAAGTAAAATCAATTTTCAATCAGATTACAATGTTTTTCACAAGTAAACTTTTGTAACTTAGAAAGAATTTTATCCCCAGTTTTTGCAAACTCCTTTGAAAAAGCTTTCCAACAGTTTTCTAAATGTTCTTATGCAGACTTGAAAATATGCAAGAAAATAATGCAAGTTAAACACAAAGAATTTTTGTAGTGGTTATATGGATAAAAATCTTTTAGTCCACTCTTCCAAGTCACTTAAATCTTGGGTTATACTATAAACACACAATTTACAATATACAATGCTTGCGCTTTACAACAAATAATAAGCCAGAAGTTCACAGCAGGAAATCACAAAGAAACTCCTACCCTCTGAAGTAATATCACTCACTTAGATGGATATCTACTTCTCACGACACTGCTCTAATACAGATTCACTCAGAAAATGTTTCCTTTTTGCTTCAACTTAGCTTCTGTCAACAAATGACTTCAGTAGATGAGTGAGCTGTTCTTGAGCTTTTGAGACTTAGAGAAATTCTACTTCGCTATGAAATCTTAGATTTTTGTGTTGTCTCTAACTCTTGAATCCAACTCTATTTATACTTGTTTTTGAAATCTATTCATTGAAGATGAAACAAATTTCAAAGCTACAAGTACTGGTCCCCCATTTCCTGTAACAGCTCTCTACAACTGTTGCATTGTACAGTGTGCTGTACTTTCCTGCCAGTCGCATTAAATGCTCCCTGCTGATCCGAGAATATCTTCAATCATTTGCCATTAATACCTTCTCCAACATCATTTATTACTCCAAGTGCATTTATTAACGTTGGGCAGACTTCTTGATCTCTTTCACTCTGCTGATCGAAGTGACCCATCTGATAGATATTCTGCTGATCAAAACTTGAACTAATCTGATTTGAGTCAGATGATAACCTACCCGTCTGATTTCGAATTCAGCATAAGATCAGTAGTCTTCTGGACCTTGAACTTTTGACCCTTCTGATAGTCTTCTTACATGGTCAAAATTCTTCTATGGGATCTAAGCATTCCTTACTTAGCTAATTCTAATGTTTTGGAAATCATCAAAACTTCCATCAAGTTTTTGAACTCTATCTTCATCTTCATCCAACACAAATCATTACTTTACATTACTATTCTTTTAGATATATTCAATATTTATTAATTTGTATTGCTATATATATCTTTAATTAAAACCAAGCATATAAGAATTACTTAACATAGTAGTATTATTTGTTCTGCAAATGCAGTGCAAGTAATTTATAAATTCACTATATTATTAAAATAAATTATTTTTGACTTACTTCATTTCTAATTATTTTCAATTGTAAGAGAATTATTTAATACCTTTTTGTTATAAATAAAAAAAATGCACATTACGTGTATGTGTTCAGTTATTTTAATATGGTCATTGTTTTTAAGATCATGATGTGATCAACAAAAAGAACACTCAATACTCTATTTTTTCGGATTATTTTTTATTTATTACAACTAGTTGTAAAGAAGTAGACAATGAACTTTTTATTATAATTAGAAAAATGCACATAAATTGCACGTGATTTATGAATTCATTCTATGATTATCAAAATTTATTTTTGAGATATTTAGTTTTTAATTATATTTATCTGTAAGAGAATGGTTTAATGACCATTTAATATAACTAAAATATGCACATGAATTGTACGTGTTTGATTATTTTCATATGATATATTAAAAAAAATCTAATTACAATTAGTAATAGAACAAGGTAGTGTGTGATCCTTTTATATAGTGAATGTGGCCACTAATACTTTTGCCTTTTTAACTTAATTGTTGCCCTTTGTCCAAACTATAAGTCTAAATCTCAAAATTCCACAAAAGAAATGGCACCAATATAAAATATGTGTTGCTTTATATCTAAAATATCATTGCCTGTTCAATATAATTAACAAGCAGATAACCTTAATATTGTTGATTTTGCATTAAAGCCACCTTAATTTTTTTCATGAAGCATACAAAAACAAGACAAAGATGAGATGTTCGCAATGTAAATGTGTGAACATATCAAATGTTCAAATTTGTTTGAGTAGCTTAATTTGATAACAAAACAGTTGGACATTATGTGGCATATACTATAGTCTTTCAAAGGGCCACACACGACCTCATATATATGTATTTGTCTGAAATAGATTACTGTAAAAGTACTACAAAACCAAAGCATTTATGATAAAGGTCATGATAATATGCATTGAGAGAATGACAATGAGAAATACTTATCATTCATTCCAGGAAAACTTAAGGCATCCAATAAAGTCTTTATTGTGCGTATGAGAGGCCTTTAAAAGTTCACCAAAAATGGCCATGTTTTTAAGGAATGAAAATAATTTGTTGCACAACAAAAGATTCATTGGTTTTGCAGCTCAATTATTAGAGGAGGATGCAAAACTGATAGCTCAAAGACCTGGAGTCGTGTCTGTTTTTCCTGATTCAGTTTTACATTTTCAAGCCACCCGTTCTTGGGATTTTCAGAGTGCATTAGCAACTGGTTATAGTCCAACCTCACCTCCTTATTCATCTCCAACTTGATCAGACACAAATATATGCTTCTTAGATACAAGTTAAATTTAGATTAATTACTTAAGTTAAAATTGTATGCATGTATAAATTATATACAACATAATTGCGTTCGTAGAGTTTAAAATTTGAAACCCATTTCTGGAATTTGACCAAAGCATCAGAGTTTCGACAACGATGATGTAGGTCCAGTTGCATCACGTTGGAAGGGAATATGAATGGAAGGTCGTCATTCACTTCTTCTATCTGTAACAGGTAAATATTAACACTTACTAATCATTCTCGTCTACTGCTATTCTTGGAATTTATAACCAAAATCGGATTTTTAAGTTTGCAACATAAAATTGATTGGAACAAGGTATTACGGCGACCTTCAACAATCATTAGGCATGCCTAGGGAGGACATAATTCATGGTACGCACGTAGCCTCTACTGCAGCTGGCCGACAAGTTTCGAGCTCAGCCTATTACGACCTAGCCAATGGGACTGTACAGGGGGGATCATTGGCTTCAAGAATCGCTATGTTCCGTTTATGTCTAACTGGTGACATGGTTTCTTAGGATCTGCGATCCTTAAAGCATTTCATGACTCAGTTTCATATGGAGTTGACATACTATCTGTTTCGATAGCTAGTGAACCTGGAGACACCGTCTTCATTAATAATCCCATCGCCATTAGAGCATTTAATGTCATCGAGCAAGGCATTAGTGTAGTTTTCTGCCGAAAATAGTGGCCATTCTCCCACAACAATTGCCAATCTCACACATTAGATCTTTAAAGTTGTTGCCACCACCACCGATTGTTGGTCCCAAGTGGTCAGATGAGGTCCAGAGGGGGGGGGGGGGAATAGACCTCTAAAAATTTTAGACTTAAAACTTTTCAGTTGACTGTTAGCAGACTAAGCTGATCGTAAACAGTAAGCTGACTAAGCTGATCGCACACAAATTTTGAGCAGCAGAGTTGACCTCTCTTCGGATAAATACTTAGCTGATTTCAGCAAAACTAGTTTTAAATCAGATTACTTGCAGTGGATATTTTAAAGTGTTTTTCACAACTAACTAAGTCTTGTAAAGATTTTATCCCCAGTTTTAAAACTCTTTTAAAATCTTTAACAGACTGGTTCAAGTGTAAACTTATGCAATTTTAAAGTATTCTTGAAAAACTTATGCAAAAATGAACACAAGAATTTTTGTAGTGGTTATATGGATTTAAATCCTTTAGTCCACTCTTCCAAGTCACTTAGATCTTGGTTTATACTAGAAAATACAAAGTTTAACAGTATACGCTGCTTGCGCCAATCAACAAATGAAAAGGCACAAGTTCGCACTAGGAAATCACTGAGATGACCTAATCTACAGAATTTTATCACTCACAAAGATGGATAAAATTCCTCACAACACTCTCTAACAGAAATCACTCAGATTTGTAGGTTTTTCTTTGATCTTCAACTTCGGCTTTTGTCAACAAATGACTAAGCTGATGAGTGAGTTCTTGAGACTTAGAAGAATTCTGCTTCGAAAGTTTCTCTCAGAAAATGTGTTGTTTTGTGTCTTATTCTCTCAAAAACTTGAACTATTTATACTCTCAGTCTTGAAAAATATCCGTTGAAGAAAGCCAAGATTCAAATCCTCGAGTACTGGTCCCTATTCTCTAAAAACGGCTCCCTGCGACTGCTACAATACAGTCTGCTATACTTTCTGTCAGCAGCATTTAATGCACCAAGCTGATACGAGGATTTCTTCAATCATTTGCCATAAGTACCCTCCTTCTTCAGCATTTATTACTCCAAGTGCATTTATTACCGTTGAGGAGACTTACTGGTCTTCTTAACTTAGCTGATTAAGATCTCTCGTCTGATGATGTATTGAGCTGATCTCAACTTGAACTAATCTGATTTGAGTCGGCTGATTTTCACCAAACTAATTTCTTCCTTCAATAGCAGATCAGTAATCTTTTGGACCAGATGGAATTTTGACTTGTCTGATTTGTCTTTAAGTTGGTCAAAATTCTTCTAAGGGATTTCACTAAGTAATCCTTACTTAGCTGATCTTGATGTTTTGGAAATCATCAAAACCTCCCTCTAACTTTTAAATTCCTTGTACTTCTATCTTCATCTTCATCCAACAATTTCCCCCTTTTTGATGATGACAAAACTTCAGCTATGTACCTGTACCTAAACTAAAGTTTTAATCCTCAAATATTTCTGAGATAGAAATAGTATGTTGGAGTAAAAACTTGAACTTTTATATATAATGAGAATTTCAGTACAAGTTACAAGTCTTTCAAAATAGATGAGATTACAGGAAATAAAGTAAACTGATACAGGGATAGATAATTCCAGTAATCTGATTAATCAGTGACTTCTTCTTCCACTTCTTCATACTCTTCCTCTTCATCTTCATCAAAGCGCTCCTCTTCTTCATCATTAACATCATCAGGAGCAAGATTTTTCTTAGTAGCTTCCATCTTTTCTTGGCGTTCTGCCTCATCAATCTTTCTCTTGATGCGTTCCAGATTTTTGTACTTTACAAATGGATCAAGTTGCTCTTTTGGTGTATCCTTGGCATCAGCAATTTCCTTGTCAGATTTTGCTGGTTCCATGGCTTCATCCTTAGAAGTTTCTTCTTCCTTAGCAACATCTTGTACATCAGCTTCCTTAGCATTCTCTTCAACTTCAGCTTCCTTTTCAAGTACAGGTCTCTCTGATTCTTCAGCAGGTTTTTCTTGTTCAGCAGGAAAGTCCTTTTGTTCATGTACTTGATCAATTGTTGTAGCTGATTTCTCTTCCCCCTTTTTGTCATCATCAGTGGGGTTGAGTTCAACAGCTGATATGTTAATAGCAGTGCAGAGTCTTCTGATGTTTTGATCCACAATATCAAATTGAGCAGTATGATGGTTCAAAGTGGATTTGAGTGTGCCAGCCTGATCATTTAGATAATCCATATTCAGCTGCAGAGTAAAAACTTCTTCATGAACTCTGTTGGCAGTGGGGTTCATTTCCTTAACCAAATATTCTTCTCTGTTTCTGCATCTGAAACCTTTGTGAATAGGCCTATCAGATCATCAATGTCTCCTTCATTCCTTTGAAGATGATTTACATCAGACTTCACATATTCAATGTTCTTGTTCAAGCTGATCAAGTTTTGAGTCAGCATCAAGGAGTTGTCAGGTGGCAGTGGGAAGTTTTCAATGGCGTCTCTGATTAATCTTGCATTCTCTTCTTGTATCTGTCT
Source organism: Penstemon eatonii (assembly GCA_038501285.1). Classification (NCBI taxonomy): domain Eukaryota; kingdom Viridiplantae; phylum Streptophyta; class Magnoliopsida; order Lamiales; family Plantaginaceae; genus Penstemon; species Penstemon eatonii. The sequence goes on from CM076710.1 coordinate 53,350,323, forward strand.
CATCATCGGCCTGTTTCTCTCTTCCATCTCTCTATGAGAATGTTCTAACAGCATCTGCAAAGATTCCATTAAGGATGAGTGCTTGTCAGCTGTTGGAATGGAAGATGAGGCTGGTAGATCTTCATGGTGGACAGGAACGTCTGCCAGAACAGCTTGTTCTGGAGCATCTTGAACAACAACTTGTTCTTCCACCTTGACTGTTTCAGAAGTTCCATCTGCTGATATCACAGTCGTCTGATGGATTACTCTTGTAACAGGAGGCATTGTTCCTTGGGCAGGTGCCTTTTCCTTGGGCTTCTCCTGAAACATACTGTCCTCAGGACCAAATGTGATTTGTTGCACACCTGGTAAAGTGGGAAGATCACTGGGAGATCCTTGAAAATATCTTGATATTTCAGCCCACTTCTCTAAGGCTGAGTAAATTGCAATCTGCACAGCTCTCTGAACAGGGTCATCCCTTCTTATCCTCTTAGCTAGCAGTGCATTGTTGATTCTTTCTGCTTCCTTGACCACAATTCCCCTTGTATAGCCGTGGAAGACATCCCTAACATGATATGGATCCAATACCGTGGTGATGGAAGATGTATGCAGCCAGCTGAGTACCCATTTCTCTTCATCAGCAAACTCTTCCCAAGACTGGATCTCTTCAACAGATTTGCTGACTCTATAGGTTCTCCATTTGATGTATCTGATCTTCTCTTGGACAAATAGAGTCATTTGCTGCAGCTGTTTTTCAAAATCTGCAAGAGCTGCCTCAAATCTGTCAAAAACAACAGGGTTAGATTTTACAATGTCTAAGGCCCATTTTACAGAAAATGGCCTCTTTTCAACCCTTTGACCAGGAGGAAGGATCTGTCTTGCATTCATGGTCTCTCCAATCTTGATGCATCCAGCTCTTCTTGGACCATGTGCATCTTGCTTGCTAAGTTCTAGAGCCTTAGCCATATTAGCATCCTCGTGTGCTTTCAGTTGAGCTTCAGTTAACTGCTTCCTTTGACCAACCTTCTCACCTGATGAGGGGTAATTCGGATCCCCTATCTTTCTAGGATCAACGCAGTTCGAATAGCACCGAATCCTGTCCCCAGGAACCAAGAGCCGAACCAAAGTCTGAAAATGATTGTTCCGAGCACATAAGAGAACCGGAGGTCGAAGGACACTGTTGGACCGAGCCCAGGCCCAAGCCCTCCAATTCAGCTATAAATACCCCATGCATTTATTACACCAGACACAACTTCCCAGGGGCACTAGCCTTGAGACTGCTGCTCGAGTTTACTGGAGAATATTAGTATAGGCTTTCTCATACATATTTCACCCTCTAGCTTGTACGGCATCCAATAATGCTCGAATAGGACCCTTAAATATTTGTATTTGTACTCATTCAATTCGAATACAATTACATTGGTCTTTGCTAATGTTTTATTATTGTTATTATTGTATTACTTCCCACCCTTGATCGAACTAACGAAACCACGTAAGATCAATTGGCGCCCACCGTGGGGCCTTATTCGAGTATTAGATCGACATATGCCTAATATGAGGAGAAATATGTATGCCAGCGAAAAGCTTAAGGATAATGGTCGGATCTATGATTGCACAGTTCATCTATTTCTTCAATGGAGGAACCATTTTCTTCGATCATTATTAGCGTGGTAGACTTAGAAAATCTATGCAATCAGAGCTCATCGATGGTCGGAATTTATTTTTTTCGATCATCTTATTTATTATTATTTTCAAAAGAAAATATTCCTCGAATCAGCTATCTTTGGTTTCAATTGTATAATGTGTATACATTACTTATAAGTTACCTATATTTTTCTCGATTCGATTGGGATGATTGGAATATTTGAACAACGGCAACAAATTATGAGTCGGAGCGAAATATCAGCAGTAGTTCGACCAATAAAAAGGAAGATCAAATGGTGAAATTCGATTAAAGAATGAAAGCTTTATCATTCAAATTCTTCAGATAAATTACAAAGAAAAGCCTCGAATCAATTCCGAGCTCAAAGGATATAGTACAATCACTCCTACACTATTACAAGTTCTGCGAGTAAGTCTATCCTGATACATATTCGGTCATCGTCCCTATTAGACCGCTCCAGATACAGAACTCAGCAGTGATTCTTCTTGGTAATCACTCGCCACGTGCCGCACATCCGTCTTCGTGCTAAGTGAAAGCCGGATCGGAGTTTCTCTTCGGGACTTCAAACCGACCTTAGGTCTTCGTCGGTAAACAATGATTTTCGAACTCAATCATTATCTACCGACCGATCCAAACCGGCGCAGCAGAGGTTTATCCCAGCAGAGGCACCCCAAGCAAGCTCGAAGGAACTATACTTCAAGAAAGCCCTCGAGGAAGCTGATGCCTCAGACTTAAAGAACTCCTCTCAGATGAGCCAGCTGCCCGATCGAGCACGGCGTCAGAAAACCGGAAGGTTAACCTACCCAAGACATGGTATATCTAGGAAGGTAGGTTGCCTGCCGGTATCCTAAGCGCAATTCCTTTTGCCTGTCGATATCCTAAGCGAGGATTACATCAGAGGGACTGAGGTCGAAAAATAAGGTTCGGGTTCTTATCTCGAATTCCATTATTTCGGATGCTAAATAAATCGAAGATGGAATTCGACCCATATTGATCGGACAAAACATAATGATAGAAATAAAGAATATTAGATGACCAAAGGGGAACTATTTATAACAGCCTAAGTTGAGAACCGACGGTTCAGATTATGGTGCGCGGACGGTTGGGATATAGGCAATAAATGGACTGACGGTTGCATTTCCCGAGGAATAGAGCCTTGTTTGGTGACAAGGACACATGATTCGACAGGGCGTATAGGGGAATTATGATATTCTAAATACCAGACCAATATAGCATTAGTGTTGAAAATTGATATTCTTAATTCAAGTTCAGTTTATTCAGATATTTTTTACAGTCAGATAACGCTGTTCGACTCGGAGGAATCATAATCGGACTGGTCAAACAGAATTATCGACCTGCAAAGTTATGCGACCATGCAACACTACAGAAATTCAACTGCCAGATTTTCCTTATTGATTTTAGGGCCACTAAAATATTTATTCAAGCAAATGGTGTCCGATTATTTCTTTATTGATATTAGAAGATCGAAATGGAGATATTGAAGATGAGAATTTATATCTATCAGCGAAACAGAAAAGAAGTCTATTCATGTTATCTCGGAAAGTACAAAAGCTGGGAAATACATATCGAGCATAGCTCAAACGTTCATGTTACATCAAAAACACTATTACTTTCTACAATCCTATGAAATTTTCGGTCTCTTCTCCTATCGTTTATTAGGGGTAACTTAGCTCCGACCATGGAATCTCCTTCGGACCCGCAGGCTCTTATCTTTATTTACGATTCTCCAAAGATGAAGACTCGGGGGTGCGATTCATCGAGTAAATGAATTCTGCAGAACTCCCACCCCTGTACGTCTTCCTAAATGCATTGTGGCAATAGGTCCCTAATCGAAAACCTATGCCATAATCTACAAGCTCCATAGGTCTGGTTTATTGGCCTTCAAGATGGAGATTATATTTGCCTGCCGATACCCTAAGAGAAGGTTGAAATAGTATTCTCTCTGCTCGAATATTCCTCCACTTAAAAATCGTTCGAAATCTGACCTCGAATAAGCGAATTATTGAAATAATAATCTTAGTCGCCATGAGGGGACGGATGAGATGCCAACACAATGAATGAAATGGCTTCTAAGGAGTGACAGCCTTTTATAGAAAAAAGTAAAAGGAATCTAACGGCAGAAATTTCGCGTAACGAAGGGACAAGATCTAAGAACTGTTGCGTTTCCCGATAAAAGAGGGACCGTTTGGAAAAGGTCAATGCTTATTAAAGAATTGGAAACATTCGAAACAGCAAAGGGTATTAGTTCGAACGAGTTCGCGAGGAACATTTTCTATTAAGACGGAAGGATTATTCATTAAGTCTTGGACCTATTCGTTATCTATCGTTCATCTACTTGTTTTCCATCTATTATCTCAACCGCGGGAGACTATCTTTTCCTTAGGAGTATTTCGATCGAAATCATGTTTAATGGAAATTCATTTCCTAAGTATGCCCATCTGCTCGTCGGGTGCTAGTAAGGTCAATTTCTACTTAACTGTTATTCTGGTATTCGGGATCTGCATTCATCCAGTATCGGTTTCTATTACTTACATTCATTATCAAACGGGTGAAAGCCTCTGCTATGACCCAAGGGCTAAAAATGCTCTGAAAACGACTAAGGGTGAAAGCCTCTGCTATGCCCCTTAGATCGAAATTATCAAACGGGTGAAAGCCTCTGCTATGACCCAAGGGCTAAAAATGCTCTGAAAACGACTAAGGGTGAAAGCCTCTGCTATGCCCCTTAGATCTAAATTATCAAACGGGTGAAAGCCTCTGCTATGACCCAAGGGCTAAAAATGCTCTGAAAACGACTAAGGGTGAAAGCCTCTGCTATGCCCCTTAGATCAAAATTATCAAACGGGTGAAAGCCTCTGCTATGACCCAAGGGCTAAAAATGCTCTGAAAACGACTAAGGGTGAAAGCCTCTGCTATGCCCCTTAGATCGAAATTATCAAACGGGTGAAAGCCTCTGCTATGACCCAAGGGCTAAAAATGCTCTGAAAACGACTAAGGGTGAAAGCCTCTGCTATGCCCCTTAGATCGAAATTATCAAACGGGTGAAAGCCTCTGCTAAGACCCTCGAGCTAAAAATGCTCTGAAAACGACTAAGGGTGAAAGCCTCTGCTATGCCCCTTAGATCGAAATTGTTAAAGGGTGAAAGCCTCTGCTATGACCCAAGGGCAAAAATGCTCTGATACGACTAAGGGTGAAGGCCATTGTTACGCCCCTTAGATCGAAATTATTATCCTCGATCAACCTAAATCAACCAGCATTCTATTCTATTATCTCTCCGTAAATTATGCATTCGTCTAAGGCTACTAGCCATCATCTTGACGCTTAAATCAAAATTATTATTTAAGATCGATCAAGACCCTATTTCGATTATTATTTCACGAATATTTGTCCGGCTGGGGAATTTGGCCCCTCAGATTAAGATCGTTACTCAAAGGTCACTTTGGACTCTTATATTCGATCTCTTAATTATTATGTATTTGGCGGGGGAATAAAAACCCCATACAGGTTATACTCAAAATCGAGGAATGTCGGATGTCATTTATCATCTAAATATTTATCAAATATGGTAAAGAATAGCGCTTGATCATATTTTTAGGACAGAAGAATCAATGCTCGACGACGGTATACGAAAGCAATTCTACAGGACAATAAGGAGGGATGATAAAAGAAATAAATATCTTATTCATGACATTCCAAACAGTTACAAAAGAGTTCGAAATTACAATGATAAGTCAAGCAAAGACTTTACATTTAGTGTAACCCTATTACAAATTAATCCTACACTAGATTCTCTCCGTGATCGAAAGAATAAGACGGGGCTAGAACAACACTTCTACCCTTCATCCACCACTTCCTCAGTACTTGCTCCACACCGGTCCAGATCGAGAAATAGCGAAGCAACGCCTAGAAGAATTATTCCACGCAATCTCGAAAGCAACATTCTTCAAGGAATATCTTGAAGAAGTAGAGATCGAGTGCAGGAAAACTCCTCCAGCAGTCGACCCACTATCCGACTAGGTGGATTGACAGGATACAGAAGATCGAACCTGCCTCAAAGACTCGGAGTCAAAGAAGGCTGGTCGCCTGCCGGTACCCCAGTCGCAATTACTTTCGCCTGCCGATACCCTAATCGAAATAAGTCGCCATCAAGAGATAGCAAAATTTATGAAGGAAGATAGTTCGAAGGAGAACCTCGAACAGTTCAGTAGGAGATAATAAACGAAACATTATGGCCAGAGAGAGTAAAATCTCAATCATAGAGCCGATCAGAAGTCTCACTGAAACATTAAATTTAAAGGTAACAACGGAACTATATATAGTGGAAGAAAAAAGCAATCGACGACTCAGATTTGATGATACAAACGGCTGAGATATAAGCAATAAATGCGCCGACCGTTACGATTCCCGAAAATACAGAAACTATTTCGGGAAAAAAGTGAAGAAAATGTCAAAATTGTTCCACTCGAGTTCATTCCTATCCAAGTTCATCGTAGATTCAGCTCCAATCATCGGAGAAAAATAATAAAGAAATCTAAATACATAATGAAGAGAAAGCTTTGTCAGTAATCGGCCTAAGGGTAAATAAAGCCGTCGTAAAGGTCGATAAAAAGTATTTTCCGAGCTTAATATATGAAGCAATTGCAAAAATACAAAGACATCAACCCCTATTACATCTTCATAACTGGCCGATCCTATAAAATTTTCGGCGGACGATAATGTCCTTACTCGACCAGGAAACGCCTATCGAGCCAACAAATCTTCGACTACGGCCGTACTTCTTCAAAAAGGAGAAGGGCAATACATCTCTTTCCCGGGAGAAACATGAACATTTAATGAAGGACGTCAATCTCCGAGTCACTACCCGAAACATTTTCAAAAGAAAACCTAGCAAGTTACATCATACCCTCGAAAAACTTGACGCCAGAGCCTCCCCAAACCACAAAATGGCCATGGGCCATTGGGGTCGTGGATGATCAGCAATAACGCTGCTCGATCTTCGAGGACGAAATACTGAACGCCTGCAGATACCCTGGTCGGGTTCAAGACATAGTTTTACTTTAGAAATCCAATGGCTACCAAACCAAGCAAAATGAACGATCAAGATTGAAGGACTACTGCGTTTCAGCGGGAAGAAAGAATGATATTCCTTGAAAATTAAGCGAAATTAATATACCAAGATTACAGACCGAGAATCACGAGCTCAAGGCCAAGTGAAGAAGGCAAACAAAGCATAGATAGGAAAGAACTCATCAAGTTACAGAAGAACAAGCAATACAAGAAGCAAATAAATTATTACAAACCAGAGGGGATAAAATTGTTCACGATTACACGAAAGAGAATAAATATATAGTCATACAGCAGATCCGAATAAATAAAACATTTAGAGGAGCTTATTATCGGATAAAATTTTCCGAAGCTCAGCAGTACGAGCCTCGCGTCCAGCTTCATATCCACGGTCAAAAGCCTCATTTTCTCGACGAGCGAATTCTTGCTTCTCCTGTTCGTACTCCTTTTCTCGACGCGTGAATTCCTGTCTCTCCTGCTCAAGAAGACCCTTCAGTTTTTCGAGCTCCTCATTCAGCTGCTTGTGGATCTCTTCTCCACGCTCGTTAGCAGTCTTCTCCCTCTCTAGAGCAAGCTTCTCCACGGAGACACGGTCGAATTCAGCTTTCTTCTTCTCCAGCTCGAGGGAAATAGCAGCACGATGATTGGTCTCCCGCTCAGCAAAAGTTTTGAGCTCAATAAAATCTTGCCCGACCTGCCAGAAGTACATAAAATAATAAAAAAAAAGGGGGGGGGGGTAGTTATTATACTTGTTATTATACTTGTACCTGAAACAGGAAATGCTGTCCAGACTCGAACAATTCCTCTATATTCCTCTCCTTAGACACATTTCTCCCTTTGGGCATGTTAGTCTCCGAAGAGGTAAAGTTAACCTGCAACAGACTATCCAAGGGATCGGACACATTTTTCGACTCTTCAGGCGCGAAAGAAGTAACTTTTGGATGATTGGGATCAACCCGGGATTCGGGAGGATTATCAGTTTCCAAAGCTTCAGCAGAAGCCCCCTCACCGATTCCTAATTTGAATTTTTTACTAAGACCTCCTTCGGGAGGAACGGTTGGAGCATCGGAGGATGATTTACCACCAATGGCAAGATTTTGTAAAGCCTCAATGGGAGTGGTCCCGTCAGAATAAGGCCTTTTGTTTGAAGAAGGAACAGAAATATTTTCTCTCACGGGATCTTTGTTCGGAGGATCGACAACTTTCGGGGAAGAACCCCCGAGCGTAGCCTCGAGCTCCTCGTCCAAGATTGGCTTGCTAGAGTTGCCCTTGTTTTGTTTCGAAGAAGTACTTTTCTCTTTCTTGTTATCTTCTCCTTTAGCAACTTCCGGGGAAGACACAGAGGCCTTAGAAGATGACTTGGAAGTTTTGGCTTCCTTGGCAATTTTCTGCTCTTTGCTTGGATTCTTAGTCTTCGATATACAAGAAAACATACACTGGCGTGTTCTGAAGTTATCCTTGTCGAAGGATGTTGAAGTAATAATATCCTTTTTGATTCCAAGATGCGTTGTTCGATCCCTAGATGGATGCTTTCCAGAATCTTCGATTATAACAAGGAGGGCCTCCGAGATCCTTAGGGATAAATTGCAAGGACATATTCCGCAATTCTAGAGAATGAAGGATCAAAAAGGCTATTTTGAGAGGGATAACCCAAAGTTTTTACCCTTGGTAAGTTCAACCGTCGCGGTTACTCGGGGACCTCTTTGCAATTTTACCTTTTTAACCCCGTATATATATGTTGACCCGTTGAAAAATTATTTCCATGTTATATTTTCTCTTGAGCTCGAAGTGTTTGAATCGAAAAGGTAGTTACTTTAGTACATTCTTTTCTGAATTCATAATGTCAAGTTCTAGAAGTTCGAAGGGCAAGAATAAGGTCGGAGAGAGTCAAGAATCTGATCCCTTGTTTAAGCTTGTAGATGACTTCGAAGATGGGGAATTTCACCAAGACGGCGAAGACGAGGATCCGAGCGAGGATCTCGAAGAGAATGAGGTCGACAAACGTAGTATCGGCGAAGGTGCTTTTGTCAGGATCTTTAAACATACGCAAGCCTCACAAGTCGTAATCTCGGGTAAGTCAGAGCTTCCCGCTAGTGAAACTTCCTGTTGTTTTTCGAAAAAGGATCGCGCTCACCTCGAGGCGGATTTTGGGAAATTTCTTCCCAAAGGTTTTTCGATTGTAGTTCCTTCTTACACCGAACGTGCCACTGAGCCCCCCGCTGGATGTCAAGCCTTTTACGAGGGACAATTTTTCTGTGGCTTGCGTATCCCGTTCGTTCCTCTCATCAGAAATGTCCTGAATTTCTTTTCGCTTTCCCCGGCTCAGCTTCTCCCGCACTCCGTTGCATATATACTAGCATTTTGCACTCTTATGGAGGCAGAAGGAGAAGAAGCTTCCTTTAGCAACTTTTGGCAGATATTCCGAATGGATCCCTGCAAGGGTTCGAACATAGGCTTTGTGTCCGTCCGTCCGCGGTCTAAACGGCCTTTTCTTACAAAAATAACAACAGAGAAGACTTTAGGTTGGAAGAGGAGATTCTTTTTCGTGAAGGGCCCTGACGTTCCTATCTCAGAGGGTAGTTCGAAAACAAGACCTTATCGATGGGATGGCGCAAATACTTGGACATACGGTTCTCGCAGAATTAAAGAAAAACTTAGCCATCGTCTTTCTGATGAACTCCTGGGGCGATTGCAGTCTAACCCTTACCAAACTAGATACTTGATTCAAGAAGGCGTTTTGCGATTGGCTGGGTTGAGCCACTGTAATTACCTAGCTCCGGCGATTAGATACCCTAGCCAGTCCTCCGATGGGCCCCTCATGCGAACCGATGTCCTGCCAACCTCCAATGCTTCGAACACTGTTCCTCTTTCTTTGGGTATGCTTCTTATCTTTAACCTACTTTTGTGTTTTATTAAACAATTTTCCTTGTTTGAACTCGTGCCCGATTCGTATTATCCTCGCAGGTCGAATTGTTGAGAAATTTCGGGTATCCCCTGCCGGCTTGGTCGGAGATAAACAATTTTATTTCGACCCGTTACTTTACGCTTCCGAAAGAAGAACAGACGCAAGTAACTTAGGTGGGAATCCAGTCGTCATACCGTCTTTGATTCCTGACTTAAGAGGGGTTGGCACTATGAGTTCTTTGAATTCTGCCACGTCCGGACCTCTCCGATCGTTATTCTCCCCTGATACTTCCGCTCTTTCGTCTGTCGGCTACAGTCAACATTCCTGGAATCGGATTCAGGGTATTCAGGAATACGAGAAGTTTCTGGGCCAGAAAAGAAATGCTGAACACCCAGGGCCTTCGAGGAGGATAAAACCCTTTGGCGTGAGTTCTGCTTCTGTCCCTTGTCGAGAAGGTAGGTCGGAGCCTAATGTGGCAGACTTTATGGACGAGCATTTTCGTAGTAGCAGAACTGCGGGATATCCTGAGGATGGTACCATTATGACCGATCTGGATATGAGAGGGGAGAATGAATTCGACAAAGCCACTAGAATCTTTATGGCTAGTCGGTTTAAACGGGATATCCTGCTTCATTCCATCAAAGGGGATTTTGAGGTTTTGAGTGATTTCTCCAGAACGTATCACGAGGTAAATACTCGTCTTTTGACTGTGTTCTTTCTTTAGAATTCCTAGCTTTACTGATACTCGAAAATGTCTTGTAGGTCGGGGATTTATTCGCCCTTCAATCCTATCGTTTGGCGTTACTAGAGCAGGAATCGCAGGACGCTCATGATGCATATGCCCAGATTTTTGCTGATAACCAGGCTCTTCGATCTCAGCTGGCGGAGAGTGAGCGAGAGTTGTCCCAAGTAAAGAAGGACCTTGAGAAAGCGAATACGAAACATTCTTCCTCAATAGAAGAGGACTTGCTTGCGTCCGTTAAAGAGAGAAGTGCCCTTGAGGAGGAGCTAAAGAAGATAAAGGTTGAACTCGAGCTAGCGAAGCAAGACTCCGAGCGTGCCTATGCCCAAGGCCGGGAAGAAGCCGAGATCCCTGCCATACGAGAGTTCCTGGAATCCCCTGTCTTGGACCCCTTAGTTCAAAGGAAAATGGGGGAAATTCTTCAGACGATCTTTTATAAAGGGGTTCAACAATTGGTCGCGGTCAAGAAGATTCCAGATGATATGGATGAGTACTTTAAGCACATGAATCCTTTTAAGAACGCTGAAGGGAAGGATTACAAAGCTTCCTCTCTACCCAAGACGGATACCAATTGGCGAAATCATCGCTTTGCCCCCTTAGTCGAGGAGTATGGCATTCCGATGCCTAACCCTGATGTGCTCGAGCATTTCACCGACTATCCTCCCGTGTCGGAGGAAAAAGGTGAAGATGTCAACATAGGCGATGTATCGAATAAAGAAAGCGATCGAACTCTTTGATCAAACCGAGTAATAGCCCCGTCTGACTTTCTATCTAGCGAGTTATCGGAGCCGATCGTACTGGAAGGGACGATTCATAGTTTTGTAGTTAGGAATTAATCATGTATACCCATGTAACTCGTTTTTGTAAACGGGTTTGTTTCTTTTGATTTGACCGCCGTAACTTGTAAATTCTGATCTTACTAACATCCAGTTACCATTTTAATTTTCAAGGTTCGATAACTTTATGTTCGGATATTTGCCCTTTCCATACGGGATTTTTCTTTAAAGGTTGCGTCGATCCATTATCGTAATCATAGGCCGTAGTGTCTATAAATATTAGGGTTTCTTTTCATTATTCATACGACATCTTGCTTATAGAGATCGGAGCTTTTTGCCATATCTTCTGCCTTCTTCGAATCCCTTTAAGAGTAATAGTCCGAACCGTAGGTCCCAAATCTGCTTATCATGGAAAATGTACTAGGGAAACCTATCAACCCCAAATTGCTATTCGGAGGCTCGAAGACTAAGAATCCAAGCAAAGAGCAGAAAATTGCCAAGGAAGCCAAAACTTCCAAGTCATCTTCTAAGGCCTCTGTGTCTTCCCCGGAAGTTGCTAAAGGAGAAGATAACAAGAAAGAGAAAAGTACTTCTTCGAAACAAAACAAGGGCAACTCTAGCAAGCCAATCTTGGACGAGGAGCTCGAGGCTACGCTCGGGGGTTCTTCCCCGAAAGTTGTCGATCCTCCGAACAAAGATCCCGTGAGAGAAAATATTTCTGTTCCTTCTTCAAACAAAAGGCCTTATTCTGACGGGACCACTCCCATTGAGGCTTTACAAAATCTTGCCATTGGTGGTAAATCATCCTCCGATGCTCCAACCGTTCCTCCCGAAGGAGGTCTTAGTAAAAAATTCAAATTAGGAATCGGTGAGGGGGCTTCTGCTGAAGCTTTGGAAACTGATAATCCTCCCGAATCCCGGGTTGATCCCAATCATCCAAAAGTTACTTCTTTCGCGCCTGAAGAGTCGAAAAATGTGTCCGATCCCTTGGATAGTCTGTTGCAGGTTAACTTTACCTCTTCGGAGACTAACATGCCCAAAGGGAGAAATGTGTCTAAGGAGAGGAATATAGAGGAATTGTTCGAGTCTGGACAGCATTTCCTGTTTCAGGTACAAGTATAATAACAAGTATAATAACTACCCCCCCCCCCCTTTTTTTTTTTATTATTTTATGTACTTCTGGCAGGTCGGGCAAGATTTTATTGAGCTCAAAACTTTTGCTGAGCGGGAGACCAATCATCGTGCTGCTATTTCCCTCGAGCTGGAGAAGAAGAAAGCTGAATTCGACCGTGTCTCCGTGGAGAAGCTTGCTCTAGAGAGGGAGAAGACTGCTAACGAGCGTGGAGAAGAGATCCACAAGCAGCTGAATGAGGAGCTCGAAAAACTGAAGGGTCTTCTTGAGCAGGAGAGACAGGAATTCACGCGTCGAGAAAAGGAGTACGAACAGGAGAAGCAAGAATTCGCTCGTCGAGAAAAGGAGGCTTTTGACCGTGGATATGAAGCTGGACGCGAGGCTCGTACTGCTGAGCTTCGGAAAATTTTATCCGATAATAAGCTCCTCTAAATGTTTTATTTATTCGGATCTGCTGTATGACTATATATTTATTCTCTTTCGTGTAATCGTGAACAATTTTATCCCCTCTGGTTTGTAATAATTTATTTGCTTCTTGTATTGCTTGTTCTTCTGTAACTTGATGAGTTCTTTCCTATCTATGCTTTGTTTGCCTTCTTCACTTGGCCTTGAGCTCGTGATTCTCGGTCTGTAATCTTGGTATATTAATTTCGCTTAATTTTCAAGGAATATCATTCTTTCTTCCCGCTGAAATGCAGTAGTCTTTCAATCTTGATCGTTCATTTTGCTTAGTTTGGTAGCCATTGGATTTCTAAAGTAAAACTATGTCTTGAACCCGACCAGGGTATCTGCAGGCGTTTAGTATTTCGTCCTCGAAGATCGAGCAGCGTTATTGCTGATCATCCACGACCCCAATGGCCCATGGCCTTTTTGTGGTTTGGGGAGGCTCTGGCGTCAAGTTTTTCGAGGGTATGATGTAACTTGCTAGGTTTTCTTTTGAAAATGTTTCGGGTAGTGACTCGGAGATTGACGTCCTTCATTAAATGTTCATGTTTCTCCCGGGAAAGAGATGTATTGCCCTTCTCCTTTTTGAAGAAGTACGGCCGTAGTCGAAGATTCGTTGGCTCGATAGGCGTTTCCTGGTCGAGTAAGGACATTATCGTCCGCCGAAAATTTTATAGGATCGGCCAGTTATGAAGATGTAATAGGGGTTGATGTCTTTGTATTTTTGCAATTGCTTCATATATTAAGCTCGGAAAATACTTTTTATCGACCTTTACGACGGCTTTATTTACCCTTAGGTCGATTACTGACAAAGCTTTCTCTTCATTATGTATTTAGATTTCTTTATTATTTTTCTCCGATGATTGGAGCTGAATCTACGATGAACTTGGATAGGAATGAACTCGAGTGGAACAATTTTGACATTTTCTTCACTTTTTTCCCGAAATAGTTTCTGTATTTTCGGGAATCGTAACGGTCGGCGCATTTATTGCTTATATCTCAGCCGTTTGTATCATCAAATCTGAGTCGTCGATTGCTTTTTTCTTCCACTATATATAGTTCCGTTGTTACCTTTAAATTTAATGTTTCAGTGAGACTTCTGATCGGCTCTATGATTGAGATTTTACTCTCTCTGGCCATAATGTTTCGTTTATTATCTCCTACTGAACTGTTCGAGGTTCTCCTTCGAACTATCTTCCTTCATAAATTTTGCTATCTCTTGATGGCGACTTATTTCGATTAGGGTATCGGCAGGCGAAAGTAATTGCGACTGGGGTACCGACAGGCGACCAGCCTTCTTTGACTCCGAGTCTTTGAGGCAGGTTCGATCTTCTGTATCCTGTCAATCCACCTAGTCGGATAGTGGGTCGACTGCTGGAGGAGTTTTCCTGCACTCGATCTCTACTTCTTCAAGATATTCCTTGAAGAATGTTGCTTTCGAGATTGCTTGGAATAATTCTTCTAGGCGTTGCTTCGCTATTTCTCGATCTGGACCGGTGTGGAGCAAGTACTGAGGAAGTGGTGGATGAAGGGTAGAAGTGTTGTTCTAGCCCCGTCTTATTCTTTCGATCACGGAGAGAATCTAGTGTAGGATTAATTTGTAATAGGGTTACACTAAATGTAAAGTCTTTGCTTGACTTATCATTGTAATTTCGAACTCTTTTGTAACTGTTTGGAATGTCATGAATAAGATATTTATTTCTTTTATCATCCCTCCTTATTGTCCTGTAGAATTGCTTTCGTATACCGTCGTCGAGCATTGATTCTTCTGTCCTAAAAATATGATCAAGCGCTATTCTTTACCATATTTGATAAATATTAAGATGATAAATGACATCCGACATTCCTCGATTTTGAGTATAACCTGTATGGGGTTTTTATTCCCCCGCCAAATACATAATAATTAAGAGATCGAATATAAGAGTCCAAAGTGACCTTTGAGTAACGATCTTAATCTGAGGGGCCAAATTCCCCAGCCGGACAAATATTCGTGAAGTAATAATCGAAATAGGGTCTTGATCGATCTTAAATAATAATTTTGATTTAAGCGTCAAGATGATGGCTAGTAGCCTTAGACGAATGCATAATTTACGGAGAGATAATAGAATAGAATGCTGGTTGATTTAGGTTGATCGAGGATAATTATTTCGATCTAAGGGGCGTAACAATGGCCTTCACCCTTAGTCGTATCAGAGCATTTTTGCCCTTGGGTCATAGCAGAGGCTTTCACCCTTTAACAATTTCGATCTAAGGGGCATAGCAGAGGCTTTCACCCTTAGTCGTTTTCAGAGCATTTTTAGCTCGAGGGTCTTAGCAGAGGCTTTCACCCGTTTGATAATTTCGATCTAAGGGGCATAGCATAGGCTTTCACCCTTAGTCGTTTTCAGAGCATTTTTAGCCCTTGGCTCATAGCAGAGGCTTTCACCCGTTTGATAATTTCGATCTAAGGGGCATAGCAGAGGCTTTCACCCTTAGTCGTTTTCAGAGCATTTTTAGCCCTTGGGTCATAGCAGAGGCTTTCACCCGTTTGATAATTTCGATCTAAGGGGCATAGCAGAGGCTTTCACCCTTAGTCGTTTTCAGAGCATTTTTAGCCCTTGGGTCATAGCAGAGGCTTTCACCCGTTTGATAATGAATGTAAGTAATAGAAACCGATACTGGATGAATGCAGATCCCGAATACCAGAATAACAGCTAAGTAGAAATTGACCTTACTAGCACCCGACGAGCAGATGGGCATACTTAGGAAATGAATTTCCATTAAACATGATTTCGATCGAAATACTCCTAAGGAAAAGATAGTATCCCGCGGTTGAGATAATAGATGGAAAACAAGTAGATGAACGATAGATAACGAATAGGTCCAAGACTTAATGAATAATCCTTCCGTCTTAATAGAAAATGTTCCTCGCGAACTCGTTCGAACTAATACCCTTTGCTGTTTCGAATGTTTCCAATTCTTTAATAAGCATTGACCTTTTCCAAACGGTCCCTCTTTTATCGGGAAACGCAACAGTTCTTAGATCTTGTCCCTTCGTTACGCGAAATTTCTGCCGTTAGATTCCTTTTACTTTTTTCTATAAAAGGCTGTCACTCCTTAGAAGCCATTTCATTCATTGTGTTGGCATCTCATCCGTCCCCTCATGGTGACTAAGATTATTATTTCAATAATTCGCTTATTCGAGGTCAGATTTCGAACGATTTTTAAGTGGAGGAATATTCGAGCAGAGAGAATACTATTTCAACCTTCGCTTAGGGTATCGGCAGGCAAATATAATCTCCATCTTGAAGGCCAATAAGCCAGACCTATGGAGCTTGTAGATTATGGCATAGGTTTTCGATTAGGGACCTATTGCCACAATGCATTTAGGAAGACGTACAGGGGTGGGAGTTCTGCAGAATTCATTTACTCGATGAATCGCACCCCCGAGTCTTCATCTTTGGAGAATCGTAAATAAAGTTAAGAGCCTGCGGGTCCGAAGGAGATTCCATGGTCGGAGCTAAGTTACCCCTAATAAACGATAGGAGAAGAGACCGAAAATTTCATAGGATTGTAGAAAGTAATAGTGTTTTTGATGTAACATGAACGTTTGAGCTATGCTCGATATGTACTCCCAGCTTTTGTATTTTCCGAGATAACATGAATAGACTTCTTTTCTGTTTCGCTGATAGATATAAATTCTCATCTTCAATATCTCCATTTCGATCTTCTAATATCAATAAAGAAATAATCGGACACCATTTGCTTGAATAAATATTTTAGTGGCCCTAAAATCAATAAGGAAAATCTGGCAGTTGAATTTCTGTAGTGTTGCATGGTCGCATAACTTTGCAGGTCGATAATTATGTTTGACCAGTCCGATTATGATTCCTCCGAGTCGAACAGCGTTATCTGACTGTAAAAAATATCTGAATAAACTGAACTTGAATTAAGAATATCAATTTTCAACACTAATGCTATATCGGTCTGGTATTTAGAAAATCATAATTCCCCTATACGCCCTGTCGAATCATGTGTCCTTGTCACCAAACAAGGCCCTATTCCTCGGGAAATGCAACCGTCAGTCCATTTATTGCCTATATCCCAACCGTTCGCGCACCATAATCTGAACCATCGGTTCTCAACTTAGGCTGTTATAAATAGTTCCCCTTTGGTCATCTAATATTCTTTATTTCTATCATTATGTTTTGTCCGATCAATATGGGTCGAATTCCATCTTCGATTTATTTAGCATCCGAAATAATGGAATTCGAGATAAGAACCCGAACCTTATTTTTCGACCTCAGTCCCTCTGATGTAATACAAAAAAAAAAAAAATAAAAAAAAAAAATAGGGGACAGTGTCCTTCGTGTGCTTTCAGTTGAGCTTCAGTTAACTGCTTCCTTTGACCAACCTTCTCACCCTCAAGCTTGCTCAATTACACTACTCTGCGGAATTCTTCCTCATCTTTCTTTTTTTGCTCTGCTTCCTCCCTTCTCTTCTTCGCAGCAGCAGTCACCTTTCTTCTTACAATCCTTTTTCTCTTTAGTTTAGCAGATGTCTGAGCTGGTGCAGCAGCAACATCAAGTTCAGGTGCAGTAGTTGAAATTGGTGCAACTGCTATTGGATTCAATGTTCTGCACTTTAGGATCATCTTGAGGTTGACTAACCTTAGCTGTTGGAGTGACTTGAACAATTTGTTGAGTAACTGTTGCAACAGGTGACTCCTTGGCAGTAGACACTTGTTCAGCTCCAGCAGGCCTCTCTGCTGATTGAGGACTTTGGACTAAGTCAGATAACTCAGTAGGCGATGACACAAAAGTCATCCTTTTTCTAACAGTGGCTTTAGTGTGGACCACTTTTCCTTGGAATGGCTGTGATGTTGCTGAGTCTTTAAGTTGACTCCTGGTCCTAGCAGCAACATTCTTTAGGGGTCTTTCAACAGAAATGGTTCTGGATGGAGAACCATAAGCTGCATCTTCAATCTCCTTTGCTGTCTGAGCTATGATAGCATCAGCATCACGTTTCTTTGCATCCTCTTCTGTTCTGGCTTTAACAGCTGGGTCAGCTGTTTGAACAGAAGACATAGAAACATTTGTTTCTCTTTTCTTTTCGGCAGCTGTCTTCGTTGGTGCCTCAGCTGCTTTCCTCTTAGGCTGCTCCTTCATAGCAAGATAAGCGTGCATAGCTTTTGCCTGGTGAATGACCTTTCCATTGGTCATTCCACAATGAAGACTCATGAACAGATGACTAAGGTATATCCTATGGTAAGAATTTCCCTTCTTGATGTGATCAGCCAAGATATACCAGATGTATGTTGCCCAGTTCACTGTCATCCCGTAGTGAACAGCTATCATCGCATGAAATCTCTTCATTGGTCACTATCAAGTGAGATGATTTTGGCGAACATATCAGCCATCCGCCAATATTCATCTCTCAGCTGATTTTTCTTTATATTTCCAGCAAGGATATCTCCTTCCCTTGCGCAGATATTCTAGAATTCTCCTTTCTTTGGCTCGGCCATGGTTGTGATGTATGTTCTTCCTTCAATTGGTAGACCATACTTCTCATTCAACATAGCAGGGGTGATACAAATATCAACTCCCCCAACTCTGGCCTTTATCTCCTTCTTATCAAGATCAGGCTTGCCAGATGTGCCATAGAACTCAAGAATCTGATCATTGTACACCATGTCCTCATGGGCTTCCATGAATTTTACCAGATTCGCAGCTTGAAACTTTTCCAGAATCTCCTTCATCAACGGAGTTCCAGTTGAGTAGATGAGATATCGCCCTTCTTCTTTGGCCATTGCGAAATTCTGAAAAGATTAAGTGAAAAGAGTAGATTTGAAGAAAGATTGAAGGCAAAAATTCTCTCTAAGTGCTCTGTAAATTTGAGGGTGCGTAAAAGACCAGTGAGCTGATCAGATCTAAATTTAAATCAGATTACTTGCAGCGGATATTTTAAAGTGTTTTTCACAAGTAAACTAAGTCTTGTAAAGATTTTATCCCCAGTTTTAAAACTCCTTTAAAATCTTTAACAGTTTGGTTCAAGTGTAAACTTATGCAATTTTAAAGTATGCTTGAAAAACTTATGCAAAAATGAACACAAGAATTTTTATAGTGGTTATATGGATTTAAATCCTTTAGTCCACTCTTCCAAGTCACTTAGATCTTGGGTTATACTAGAAAACACAAAGTTTAACAGTATACACTGCTTGCGCCAATCAACAAATGGAAAGCCCACAACTTCGCACTAGGAAATAACTAAGATGACCTAATCTACAGAATTTTATCACTCACAAAGATGGATAAAATTTCTCACAACACTCTCTAACATAAATCACTCAGATTTGTAGGTTTTTCTTTAATCTTCAACTTCGGCTTTTGTCAACAAATGACTAAGCTGATGAGTGAGCTGTTCGTGAGTTCTTGAGACTTAGAAGAATTTTGCTTCGAAAGTTTCTCTCAGAAAATGTGTTGTTGTGTGTCTTCTTCTCTCAAAAACATGAACTATTTATACTATCAGTCTTGAAAAATGTCCGTTGAAGAAAGACAAGATTCAAATCCTCGAGTACTGGTCCCTATTCTCTGAAAAGGGCTCCCTCTGACTGCTACAGTACTGTCTGCTGTACTTTCTGTCAGCAGCATTTAATGCACCAAGCTGATACGAGGATTTCTTCAATCATTTAGCATAAATACCCTCATTCTTCAGCATTTATTACCGTTGAAAAGACTTCCTAATCTTCTTCACTTAGTTGATTAAGATCTCTCGTCTGATGATGTATTGAGCTGATCTCAACTTGAACTAATCTGATATGAGTCGGCTGATTTTCACCAAACTGATTTCTTCCTTCAGCAGCAGATCAGTAGTCTTTTGGACCAGATGGAATTTTGACTTGTCTGATTTGTCTTTAAGTTGGTCAAAATTCTTCTAAGGGATTTCACTAAGTAATCCTTACTTAGCTGATGTTGATGTTTTAGAAATCATCAAAACCTCCCTTTAACTTTTAAATTCCTTGTACTTCTATCTTCATCTTCATCCAACACCGATCGTGATGTAGAGGCGGACAAATTTTTAGGAGGAAATATTGTGATTAAGTTATTTGATCACTTAACGTACTAAATTATTATTTTACATTACTTATATTTTAGATATATTCAATAATTATATGTTTGTATTGTTATATATAGCTTTAATTAAAACCATGCATATAAGAATTAGTTAACATAGTAGTATTATGTGTTCATTAGAAAAATACACATGCATTGCATGTAATTTATAAATTCACTTTATTGTCAAAAATTAGTATTTTCGAGTTACTTCATTTCTATTTATATTTCATTATAAGAGAATTACTTAGTACCTTTTTGTTATAACTAAAAAATGCACATTAATTTTATGTGTTTAGTTATTTTCTTATGATAATTTTGTTTAGAAATATCATGATGTGATCAACAAAAATGGATACTCAATACTCTATTTTTTGGATTATTTTTAATTTATTACAATTAGTTGTAAAGAAGTAGTCCACAAACCTTTTATTATAATTAGAAAAATGCAACTAGGACTAAAGCTACTCTAATTAGATTCATGGTTCAAATATGTTTGGATGGTTGTTTTAGCAATTAACACTAAGGAAAAATAAATTAAAGTAACTCAGGCAAATTATCAAACACTTGGTGGGTATACTGATAAAAAGCTCCTAGAGTTCTATGTCACCTAGTCTAATCTATGACCAAATAGCTAAATCAATTGATAACCCATGCCAGTGATTACTATCCTAGGATTCAAATATATTCACATGTATCTTTCGAGTTGCATATGAACCTATCAAGATAAATTAACCCAATTTATGTCTAAAGGGATTAATCTAGTTGATGCATTAAGCTTGAACCTCTTAGGATATGAAATGAGCTAGGTATATTTCTATCCTAGGATCAAATCACAATTTAATTTCCAATTCTAATCTCCAATTTAATTTGTCAAGCACTTTAAAGACCAATAGATAACACCCGATTGGTGATCAAGCAATTAGATGACAACAAGCACAAAATTAGATAAGCAATCACATACTATGTAATCAACAATTAATTCATCATTAAATCATAGATCAAACATAGGATTCATAAAACCCTAGGAATTGGGGATCTACCTACTCATGATATCAATAAAATCATCCAATATCATCCACATAAACATATCCATATTCTAAAGATAAAAAGATGAAATTAGAGATAGAAAATGCTTAGTCTCTTGGAGATCTTCACAAATTCCCCAATTGTGATGGGGGCTATTTCGCACCCTATATACCAGTCTGATCGAACAAAGATTACAAGGTCGATTCGACCAATTCTAACGGATCGAGACCTTCTTACTGACCCAGCCTGATGCCGCTCGCTCCGAGTAAAGATTACACTCCGGACCCAATAAGGATAGGTTGGGCCGAGTCCAACTAGGACTATGATTCCTTGTAATACTAGGTTTAGCGTAATATAAATACCTAGTTATTCATTGTATAAGACAACCACGAATTCTCTTAATTCTGAGATTACACAAGAATACATTGATAACAATAGAACTCAATAATATCCATTATTATTGCAGAACTTTACCTCCATATCATTGCGTTCTTAATTTCGTTAATGGTTTTACTTCTTGCCTTTGATTATTGCTTTTCTTTGTAAACGATCCATCCAGAATAAAGTAACGGAACCCAATATACTGAGTAATTCAATATCCTAACCCCCGATATCACAAATTCACTGATATTAAATTAACCCGACGAAAAACGGTTAAATCAGTTGGCGCCCACCGTGGGGCTAGGTTAATTATTCGATCGACATATGGCTCGCCCAAGGAAAAGCGCTCGTATCGGAGCAAGAAGTAACACAACCACCGGTCATGACACATCTGAAGATCCACAGGAGAACGACAATAATAACGTTCCCAACACCGACGAGAATTTACAGAATACCCATCCCCGAGATCATGAACCCCTAGGAGGTCCTCCCGGCACGATACAGGAAGAGCCGGAAGTCCCCGAGATCCCTGCTCCTCTCCCGGGTGCTCAGGAGAAATTACGACAAATAGCGATGCTCTTTAAATCACTCTCCCCGGAAGAATTACTTGTGCTTGATCAAATTCCGCAAAATCCTAGGGCTGCCAGGACAATTCCTGCTCGGAGAACGCCCGGACAAAACGATCATGTATCTCAACAAGCTGATAGCCCACCAAGCGAGCACCGCTCGCTACACAGTCCACAACAGGACAATTCGAAACCCTCCGACAACAATCCTCGAAGGAAACGAGGTCACAGAAAAACCCCGGCGAGGCGCAGTAAATCCAGGGAACGAACAATTATCCCTATTGAGGATGATATAGATGATACAATCCCTGATCGACCACGAACGGCTCGATTGACGGAAAGAGAAATTGAAAGGATGGTGCAGGACCGACTTGAACAACGCTTACGGTCTATTCAAAATCCGTGGGCCCGAACCACGGAACTCCAGGAAAGCCTTGCGGCCTGTTCTCCCTTTTGCAGGGAAATAAAAGAGGCACAATCGATCGGACAAGTCCCGGGCAGACTACCTCGCTACGATGGAACCACTGACCCGGATGATTATATTTTTAGCTTTACAAATATAATGAATTTATATGCCCACTCTGCTGAATTCACTGCCAAATTAATGGTAACCACATTCGAAGGACTCGCGTTGGACTGGTTCGCGAAACAACCTGCCAACTCCATATTCAGCTTTAGGGAACTCTGTAACAAATTGACACAGCAGTTCGCCAGCCAAAAGAGACAAAAACTTCCAATGAGCTACCTTGGAACTATATATCAACAAGAAGGAGAATCCCTAAGGAATTGGTTGGCCAGATTCAACGTAGAATTGCTTAAAATCGATTCCCCAAATATTGACTACATAATATCTATCCTCTTCGATCTCACTAAAAACAGGCAGTTCGGAAATGCCCTCAGTCGAAAGCAACCAAGAACGTTCGCCGACATCATGAGCCTAGCATCTAAGTATATGACCCAAGAAGAGATGAATTCCTTTAAGGATAAAAACAAAAACAAAGTTACGGCTACAGGGTCTAAGCGCCATGATAGGATTCCCGCCCAAAGATCCTTGGATTACGAGCGATCTTCCAAGAGAGGTAACGTTTTCCAGCGACTGGAATACAGCGGAGCCGACCGAGAAAGGCAACCTAATTTCTACCAAAGACCAAGAAACCCTGAACCACCAATCAGAAGCAGAGTGAATCAAGTAGAACACCCAAGATTAAATGCTCCAATCGAAGAAATCTTGGAAGTTCTAGAAAGGAATAATTGGATTCCTGAGGCGAGGAAAATCGCTCAGCCCAGACCAGGGTCTAGAAACTATGATCAATACTGTAAGTACCATAGGGCACATGGGCATCGAACGGAAAATTGTTTTCACCTTAAGAGAGAAGTTGAAAAACTGATCGAGCAAGGAAAACTAGACGAATACATAGAACGAGATAATCGCAAAAGGGAAAGAAGCAGAAGCCCCCGGAACGGAACTCAAAGGAGAAGTTCTCATCGAAGGTCACCAGAACATCGACCTACTCAGGAGTTGAATCACGACCAGATCAATGGAACTATCCACACTATATCCGGGGGGCCTGCGGGTGGAGATAGTCGCAATGCTCGACGAAGAATGGCAAGATCCCTAATTGCAAGTTCTAAATATCCAAAAGAAATATGGACGTTAGAAAATAGGCCAACAAATCACGAGCCGATTAGCTTTAACGAAGGCGAAGTACCTAAAAACATTACTTGGGATACGAAAGAAGATAACCCAGATTTCCCTATGGTAGTGTCGTTAGAAATAGCGAATTACAATGTGAAAAGAATCCTAATCGATAATGGAAGCTCAGCAAATATCATCTCCAGGGAGGTTCTAGCACAAATGAACCTCGGACAAATAAACTTACAAAAGGTAGCCACACCGTTAGTAGGCTTTGGAGGGTCCGAGATCATCCCCAGCGGAACGATATCTTTGAGTGTATCGCTCGGAAAGAAGCCACTTCGAACAGTGAAGCTGGTAAAATTCCTAGTGGTAGAAACACCCTTCGCTTATAACGCTATATTAGGGCGACCAGCCCTTAACCTTTTTCGAGCTGTGGTCTCTACCTATCACCAGAAAATAAAATTTCCGACCGATAGCGGCATTGGAGAAATAACGAATGACCACTGTATGGCGTGGGATTGCTACAGCACGTCGCTGACCTTGAGAGAACATCCTAACCCTATTACTCCGAGCAAGAGAAAGATCGAAGACGATCCAATTAGAAATGAGGTCGAAATTCCTATTACTGATCGATTAGATAAAAAGGGGAAAGAACCACTAGATTTATCCTTGCAACCCCCAGAACATAAAGATATAATTCTAGTAGAAGGCGACTCGTCCAAAAGGACAAGAATTGGTACAGAATTGAGCAAAGAAGGAGAAGTAATGTTAATCGAATTTCTAAGAAATAACGTGGACGTTTTCGCTTGGAGTGCAAATGACATCGAAGGGATCGATCCTCGAGTAATCAAGCATACCCTAAAAATTGACCCTTCGGCGAAACCCGCCAGACAGAAGAAAAGAAATCATGGACCAGTGAAAGATAAAATCATTAAAGCCGAAGTTGAAAGACTGATGGAAGCAAAACAAATCCGAGAAATACATTTCTCGGAGTGGCTATGTAATGTTGTACTAGTAGCAAAGGGGGATAAAAAGGACAACAAATGGAGGATGTGTAATGATTTCACCGACCTTAACAAGTTATGTCCACGCGACCCTTACCCCCTCCCAAGAATCGACTTATTGGTCGACTCGACTGCTGGCTTTGCGCTGTTCAGCATGATGGACGCCTTCCAAGGCTTTTACCAAATATACATGGACGAGCGCGACCAAGAGAAGACCGCATTCATAACCGAACAGGGAGTATACTGCTTTATAGTAATGCCGTTCGGATTAAGGAACGCTGGGGCTACATACCAAAGATTGGTAAACCTAATGTTCAGGGAGTTAATCGGAGAAATAATGGAGGTCTATGTAGACGACATGTTAGTTAAAAGTATGAATGAAGCAGATCACGTAAAACATCTAGATCGATGTTTCCAAATCTTAAGAAAATATCGTATGAAGTTGAACCCCGCAAAATGCACCTTCGGTGTTAAGTCAGGAAAATTTTTGGGATATTTGGTACACCAGCGAGGGATAGAAGCCAACCCAGAAAAAATTCGAGCCATAACTGAAATGAAACCTCCCAAGACCATTTCTCAAGTGCAAAGCTTGGTTGGGAAGATCGTAGCGTTGAATAGATTTATATCTAAATCGGCGGATAGAAGTTTGCCCTTTTTCCAAACACTTCGAAAAGCGAAAAATTTTGTTTGGACCGAAGAATGTGAACGAGCTTTCGAACAACTCAAAGAATATTTAACATCCCCTCCGATGTTGGCCAAACCAACAGAAGGGGAACCATTGTACTTATACATCTCCATCTCCGATACGGCCGTTAGCTCGGTCCTAATTAAGATAGAGGGTTCAGAGCATAAGCCTGTCTATTATCTCAGCAAGTTATTACAAGGGGCGGAGAAGAATTACTTGGAAATAGAAAAATTCACGCTGGCTTTAGTAGTGGCTGCACGAAAACTCCGACCCTACTTCTTAACCTACAAAATCATCGTTTTGACGAATCAACCGCTAAGGCAAGTCCTAGCGAAACCAGAAGCCTCCGGACGACTAATCAAATGGGCCATCGAACTCAGCCAGTTCGAGGTAGACTACAAACCAAGGATTGCCATCAAGGCCCAGGTGTTGGCTGATTTTATACTAGAAACACCGACGCAGGCCACTGAATCATCGAACTGTCACAACAACGATGTCTTGATGATCGAGGATCAAACTTGGTTAATGCATGTCGACGGTGCTTCATGCCGAGAAGGGGGAGGCGCCGGAATCAACTTCACTGGACCAAATAAGGAAGATTTGAATTACGCGATAACATTGGACTTCATCGTAACAAACAATGAAGCCGAATATGAAGCGTTAATCGCAGGAATGGAGATGGCGATAAAAGCCAACATAAAGAGTCTTAAGGTACTGACTGATTCGGAATTAGTACAAAGACAAATAGAAGGCCTATACGAGGCTAAAGAGTTCAATATGATCAAATACCTCGCCAAAGTGAAATCTCTAGCTGGGAAATTTGAAAGCTTCAGTATCCAGAACATCCCACGTTCGGAAAACAAATGGGCCGATCAGCTATCAAAATTCACAGGATCCCATGACGGAAAGACCGAACGGGTGATTAACTGGTTAATATCTAATACACCAGCAATCGACATCGATGAAATACCGATAATCGATATAATGGAAATCGAAGAAGCCGAAGAAAACTGGATGAACCCAATGAAAGACTATCTTCAAGATGGAAAACTACCATCTGATCAGAATGAAGCTCGGAAAATAAAATATCGAGCCCCAAAGTATACACTTGTAGAAGGAAAACTCTACAGACGATCAGTATCGGGAATTCTCCTGAGATGCATCCCTGAATCACAAACCATGGATATACTGCGAGAAATACATGAAGGAGACGCAGGAAATCACAGTGGATCGAGGGCATTGGCCTTAAAATGTCTCAGAACAGGTTACTATTGGCCAACCATCAATAAAGATGCCGCTCAATATGTCCAAGAATGTCATCACTGCCAGATCCATGCTAACATATGTCATCAACCAGCAGAAAATATGCACCCTATCCCGATTTGTTGGCCGTTCGATCAATGGGGAATGGACATCGTGGGACCTTTCCCAACAGCTAGATCAAAGAAATCCTATGTCCTGGTCGCTGTAGAATACTTCAGCAAATGGATAGAATGCGTCGCCCTCGCACGAATAACCCAATTCCAAGTTATTAACTTCCTCTGGAAATTCATAGTCTGTCGATTCGGCATCCCAAGGGTCCTTATCTCCGATAATGGAACTCAATTCGCGGGAAAACAAATAATAGAATGGTGTACAAGACTCGGAATTCAACAAAATTTTACCTCGGTAGGACATCCTCGAGCAAACGGACAAACTGAAGTAGCAAACCGAGAGATAATAAAATCTTTGGAAAAAAAGGTTAGGAGCTGCCAAAGGAAAATGGCTCGATGAGCTACCAGGAGTTTTGTGGGCTAATCGAACTACGGTAAGAAATTCAACTGGGGAAACCCCATTCAGCTTGATATATGGGTCGGAAGCTGTTATCCCTGTGGAAACTTTAATTCCAACTCCAAGAATAGAGATGTTCAATAAAGAAGAAAATGAAAAGGCGAGAGAAAATGACGTTGATTTAACAGAAGCCTTAAGAGATAAAGCTGCTGTACGCCTACAAGCCACTAAGGCAAATATGGAGAAAGCATACAATCAAAAAGTACGCGTCCGAACCTTCAAAGAAGGGGACTTGGTTTTGAAAAAGGTAGAAGTATCCAAGCATGTGGGAAAGTTACAACAAAATTGGGATGGACCTTACATCGTCATTGGCGTAGGAAAGAAAGGTTCATACAAAATTGCACACATGGATGGGACAGCCTTACCAAGAACCTGGAACGCAGTCAACCTTAGGAAGTACTATGGTAAATAAATTTTAGCAGATTATACTGCATTGTTTTATTTTTACTTTATCAAAGTTTTAATCCTTGTAACAAAGGCCCTAGCCTAGAGTTCAAATAGTAAAAATTTTTAGCATTTTCTATACATCGATTATTTCGATTAACGCTCTGTGGAATTACACTAGCATATTGATAAATATTAGAACGAAACGAGTCGAGTATACATTGATCCGCTCAATAAACACTCCTCGATCTATATCAACAGCAACAAAGACTTTTTGGTGATAAACCTAAGTCTGAATTATAAATGAGTCGAGTATACATTGATCCGCTCAATAAACACTCCTCATTCCGACGACAAAAACGAGTTGAGTAAACATCGATCCGCTCGATAAAAACTCCTCGACATATATATTCAACGATCAAAAAGACTTTTTGGTGATAAACCTAAGTCTGAATTATAAATGAGTCAAGTATACATTGATTCGCTCAATAAACACTCCTCATTCCGACGACAGAAACGAGTTGAGTAAACATCGATCCGCTCGATAAAAACTCCTCGACACATATATGATCAAAAAGACTTTTGGTACGAAAAACCTAAGTCTAAAACAAAACGAGTTGAGTAAACATCGATCCGCTCGATAAAAAACTCCTCGACAAATATATTCAACGATCAAAGAGACTTTCAGGTACTAAAAACCTAAGTCTAAATAAAACAAGTTGAGTAAACATCGACCCGCTCGATAAAAACTCCTCGAAATATCTACAGCGATCAGGAAGACTTCAGGTATAGAAAACCTAAGTCTAAACAAAACGAGTTGAGTAAACATCGATCCGCTCGATAAAAAACTCCTCGACAAATATATTCAACGATCAAAGAGACTTTCAGGTACTAAAAACCTAAGTCTAAATAAAACAAGTTGAGTAAACATCGACCCGCTCGATAAAAACTCCTCGACATATCTACAGCGATCAGGAAGACTTCAGGTATAGAAAACCTAAGTCTAAACAAAAGGAGTTGAGTAAAACATCGATCCGCTCGATAAAAACTCCTCGACATATATATTCAACGATCAAAAAGACTTTCAGGTACTAAAAACCTAAGTCTAAACAAAGAGGGTTGAGTAAACATCGATCCGCTCGATAAAAACTCCTCGATATATATTCAACGATCAAAAAGACTTTTTGGTATGAAAAACCTAAGTCTAAACGAGTTGAGTAAACATCGATCCGCTCGATAAAAACTCCTCGACATCATATATATTCAACGATCAAAAAGACTTCTTTGGTATGAAAAACCTAAGTCTAAAACAAAACGAGTTGAGTAAACATCGATCCGCTCGATAAAAACTCCTCGACATCATATATATTCAACGATCAAAAAGACTTTTTGGTATGAAAAACCTAAGTCTAAAACAAAACGAGTTGAGTAAACATCGATCCGCTCGATAAAAATTCCTCGATATATGTTCAACGATCAAAGAGATTTTTGGGTTAAAAACCTAAGTCTAAACAAAACGAGTTGAGTAAACATTGATCCGCTCAATAAAAACTCCTCGATTAATTACAACGACAAAGAAGGATTTTGTTATGAAATCCTAAGTCTAAATTATAGCAAGATTGAGTACACATTGATACGCTCAATAAAAACTCCTCGATCTACTCCTAACGATCTAAAAAAGATCCGCTGATACTCCTAAAGTTTTGAAAGATAAATCAAGTATGAATTCATCTGCTCGGAAATTACTCCTCGTAAATAAAATTATCAAACGACAAAGAAGATGCAAGAAATAAATAATATTTTATTCATCAAATCAATTACATACTAATATCCTACGTTACAAAAATCTGCTCGCTATCTAAAGATCGTTACAATGATCTAGTTAAATTGATCCTATGGGATCGACTATCTTCACGACAATGTCCACGGAAACACCAATCTCCTCCCTAGTACCTCATCGATCATAATAAACCACCTAAGAAGCATGCTGCTCAGGATGGTCGACTTCTTTGGTTCGATGGCAGGGCTCTGAAGATCGTATGTGATTCCAGATGAAATGAACACTACCAGCCAGATAAGCTAGCAATGCTCACTCACCCAGAAGAAGATACTGCTTTTACTTTATCTATAAAACATTTTACTCTGGAGCAGCATCTCTTCGGGACCGTCGTGAAACGGTAAAACTTACCAGCCACCCCGGCGATCTATCACTCCGGAAGTCACATCCAAGAGCGAGGGTGACTGGCAAGTATGAACCCCCCATGTGCAGACGGAAACCACGGACCTCTAAAGTGATGAAGAATAAAGTGGAGATCTCATGGGATCCGTCGATACAAGGAAGGGCTGACATGGGACCCGTCAATACAAGACTGGGGACAATTCCTTTACTGCGAGCGAACAAATCACGATAATGTGACTTCTTGAACATTATGGGGTCCGAAGGCAAAATGAAATCTAAAGAAACAGAGATCTTCATTGTTATGAATGGAAAATAAGGAAACTATCTACTTATTTATAGGCGCCCGTGAGAATGATCCTACGGATAATAGGAGTTTAATCAAGGGACGAAAACGTGACCCTTTGACTTCCCGAAATAAATGCAAGTAAGTTGGAACGGCGCCCGTCTGATCGATTCAACTGATCGGTGAAAAACAAATCTACAGATCGAAGCGATCAACAAAATAATCCAAGAAAACTTAAAGAAGTTCCAAGACCAAAACGATCTGCACGATCATATATGAAGGTCGCCTAATAGAAAATATTAAGAACTCCTCAACGAAGGCATGCAAAGTTGGACCGTTGAAAGAGGATAATTGCTTAAAAACGACCAGAGCCTCCACCATACGGGGGTCGTAACTGCCTCATACATCAGTGGGGGACTACTAAGTTGGCCATACAAGAATTCCATTTGGAATCCAAGAAATCTGACATCGAAATCAGGAGAATAGCCCTCCCTATTCGAAACCATAAGGCCGTCACTGCCTAATTTTCCAAAGAATTGCTGAAGGAGGTCTGAACGGGTCAAATCTGGCCAGGACTGTTACATTTTCCAATTCCTCCCATATCAAGAGTATGATATACTGGCTAGAGAAAAGTATAGTTAAAAAGTTAATGATGAAAGACATGGATTTATGAAAAGCACGGAGAGGGAAATTTCCCTTGATGAGAAGAAAAGCGAAGTTCAAACAGGTGGAACAATAACCTCCTTATATAAGAAATATGTCATAAAGGGACAAATTTACAAAGCACGGATCGAACATCGACCAGAATGGAGTACACAAAGTTTGATCGACAAAAGTTGTGATTGGCAAAAGCAAAATCAGTTACTAAAACAGTAATAAAACAAGGACAAGCTATCCTTCCTCTATCTAGAAACGCGAGTATGCTACTCCATAATGATTATTTCATGATGACTATATCCATGCACAAGGGAAGAACGAGCATAACAAAGTATATATACAGGAGACATTTGATCAGGCAAGAATCTGCCTACAAAAGATCATCGTTTTCAAATTTCTACTCCTTCTATTACAAAAATTTCAGCCCAAGTAACTGCACAAAAGATTGGGCAACAAAAAAAAAAAAAAAAAAAAAAAAAAAAAATAGACAGTCCAAGGCCTGCCAGGTCAAACTAAAGTCGCTAAGAAGAACGATCAGCAGTTCGACTACCAGAAACAGTCCTCCGAGGAGTCAAGTTGCCAGCAAAAGCCATCAACTCGTCTTGACGCTTTAGATAACCGGCGTCATATCCCTCCTCATAGGACCGCAGTCGAGACTCCTCTGCAAGGGCAGCAGCCTGAGTTAAATCATTTTTCTCTTTTTCAAGCACAACTTTTTCGGCCTCTAACTTCTGGAGATCATCTTTAGCAAGTTGCAGCTGCAGCTCCAAACCCCTGGTTTTAGCTTTCTCCGACTCCAGCTGAACTTGAAGAGCTCTCCGACTATTCCACAGTTCATCATTTTGCACACCCAGCTGGAGTGCAAAATACTTGCCCTAAAAACAGAAAAGAGTAAGAAAAACCGCCGTACAACAAAGAATTCAAAACAAAGAACAGGAAAAATGTTCGAAATATGTTTACCTGTTCACATATCTTCACCAGAGATTGAACAAGGCGAACATTGGAAGTACCTTCGAGCTTCCTCAATTCACCGGGCAAAATAGTACTCATGCCTAAGTCCCAAGACAAAGCATCAGGTTCAACAGAACCAGGCAGTTCGCTTGTCAAAGGGACACCGTCGGAACGTGGAGTCTCCGACAAAAGAATGTCATTAACCTGCATAAGCACGCAGCGATCATCCAACGGACGAGGGGAGTCCCTCTCGTCGGGACTAACAGAGGTCTCTTTGCCGGAAGCAGATATAATGGTCCGACGACCAGACCTCGACCCAGATCGACCCCCAGAAGGTCCCCCAGACTCAAAAGAAGCAGTCGTTACAGTGGTATCATGAAACAGATATTCAGGACCATATTGCGAAATAGACTGCGTTATGGAAGGATTGACAGAAAAACCATCACCGACTTGCCCTTCACTAACTAGCAGGGCAGTAGAAGTAGAAAAAGGAAGGGAACTAACAAAATCCCCTCCATGAGATCCATACTCGTAAGAAGAAAAACCTGAAGAAACAGGTATGTCGTAAACCTGTTCCATGTTGGATGGGTCTCCGAAAGCTAATCGACCTGGGGAAGATCTATTACCTCCCGCGGGGGTAGAAGAAAAGTTTGGTTGGAGGAGCGACGAACTAACTTCTGACAAAGGTTGGAACGTGGTAATAGGAGTATCGATCATCGAACTACTAACTGAGGACGAACGAGGAGGCTCCATCGAAGGCCCTTCTCTTCGAAATTTCTTCGATCTATTATCCCTAGCGCCCTCACGAGAAGGTCGCTTCGAAGTATTACCGAAAAGGTTACTCATGATCGGATTACGGAAAAATATAAATTAATATCGAGGAAGTTTATCGACTAGCTCAAGAAAGAGTATTATGTTAAGAGAGGAGTATAGCAGTAAAAAAGACAAGTCAAATTTTACCTCTCGTATTTATACTACATGAAAAGACGCGACTGACCCGAAGAAAGGGCGCGAAACAGGAAAACTGACCTTGGAGCAAACGCTAGAATTTGAAAAGACACATACATAATGATTACGGCAAATTAAATGATTTGTCTGAATCATTACAGCGAATGTGAAAGGACACGACTGTCAGAATAAGAAACGTTTAGTGTACAAAGTAGGGAAAGCTAAGCTGCAATTAAACCTACAAGCGGATAATTACAAAGATTATTTTAAAGATAAATCACTATTTCAAGAAGCCTGGTCGCTTTCCGGAATCTTCTGCTCACTATCGACGTCCTCAGTCATGCCTGTATCATCTTCTTCTTCCTCTTCATCTACTGGATCGATGAAAGTATTATCGAGCTCATCGTTAACATCAGAAGGAGGAATCGGCAATGGATTTCCAAATTCCTCGACAAGATGAGCCAGAGGAAAACCTTGATATTCGACATCTGGAACCTCAGAAGAAGAATAAAGCTCGCCATAACGGTTCAACCGGATATGAGCTGCCTTAAAATACTCCTTCCGACGATCGTCGATCATCTCCAAAGCGACCAGTTGATGAATCGATTTTTTAAAAGTATTCTCAAGAAGAGGGCCGACCATCCGGTACACCAACGCCGTATGAACAGGAGAGTTGAGGAATTCACGAACGACCTGTTCATCAGATTTCCTAACATATCGATCCCTTTGCCTAAGTGGGACGTCATTTTCATACTCCTCTAAAGAAGCTTCAAGGCTTGATACTTGAGATTCAAGCTCACTAATTCGAGTCGTACTCTGCAACTGCAATTCCTCTAATTTTCTTGCCATTTGATTGGCTTGTTCTTGAGCACGAGAAACCTCTATTACCCTATCTATCATTTCTTGATCTTCGGTCCCGGCAGCACGAGTCTCTACGACAGGAACAGAGGAAGATGTCGAGGGACCAACTTCTGAACCGGAAGATTTGTGAAGTAAAACTTTAATTTTCTCTTCAAGGAATTCGCACTGTTGTTTCCAAAGAGAATTTTCATAGGCGTATGATGTCAGACAGGTGTTAACCTGAAATAACGAAGGGGTCAGAAAGAAACGAATTAGCAAATTAAGAAAATCTTAAAAGATCACTTCATCAGAATAATAGAAAGAAAAAGGTCTCACCTTTTCAGCATAAAGAGAAGCTCGCTGGAATTTCTCCAAAGGATCCTTATGAAGAAGCTTATTAAGATCACGAGTAAGAACGCCAGACAAAAGAATACGGGTCGCCTTATCAACCGCATTCTCATTATTATCATGAATAAGAGAATCCTTCTCGGAATAACCAGCAGCCCTCTTTCCCTCTAAATGATCCTCGATCATTTCGACCAGAGTAGGCTTTGGATGTTTATCTCCAAGTAAAGAAAGGTCGTCACCAGAACGTCCATAGTAACTCCTTTTTCTATCAACTGGATTATTAGTAGGATGAGGCATCGACCAGCTACGACATCCTCGAATACCCAAAGATGTTCTAAGGTGAAGAGGAGGATAACCAGATCCCGTCCCCTGACGAATGGGGGACTCACGAGAAGAATCTGGAGATTCCTCTCTGTTATCCTCAGACTCGTGGCCCGACTCCAGTTTCCTTTTTCGAGATGCCCTCTGCTCAATAGGATTATTCTCTACTGACTTGGAGGATTTCGACAGCACCATTTTTCCCTTCAAAGAATGTCGGGAGTTTTCTACCATATGAGCTGAAAAAGAAACAAAATAAAGTTAATTTCTCCGTATAAAAAGTATAGCGACAATACTAAAGGTCAAATAAAAGGCTAACCAAGAGGTTCAGGTGATGAACTGATGGGGAAATTGTGAACACTTAACCCCGCCTTACGAAGAAAAGCTTCCCCAATCAGAAGAGCACTTTGATATTTGTTTGTACGCATCTCGGGAATCTCAGTTATAAATTGCACATCGTCGGGAACAAGTTCGCCAGTTGATGAGCGACCTCCAGGAATCCAACTAGAGCCATGATCCCATGAGAAAGGTATGGTCGAACCGTCCACCGAACGGAGATTAGACGGAGGACGAACAAAGAAGAAATGGGATTTCCATGAAGGATTACTAGAGACCGGAGCATCAAAAATTGCTCGGCTAGGTCGCTGACTAGCAAAGAAATATCCACGATTTGAAGAACTAGAAATATTAAAACGAAAAAGTTGCGTAAAATTGCGGAAAGAAGGTTTAAAC
Organism: Penstemon eatonii; assembly: GCA_038501285.1. NCBI lineage: Eukaryota > Viridiplantae > Streptophyta > Magnoliopsida > Lamiales > Plantaginaceae > Penstemon > Penstemon eatonii. The sequence goes on from CM076710.1 coordinate 53,384,908, forward strand.
CCCTTTGCAATCATCAGAACGGAAAAACAAACCACGAAAGCAACAGAATTTGGAACCAGTTGTGTCAAGCACACGCTGAAAGTTTTCAGAACTTCCAGGAAAAGGGGAGACAAAGGAAGACGCAGTCCGCTATTAAAATGAGCCGTATAAAAGGCTCGACATCCCTCCGGCGGGGTAGTAACCCTATCAGTAGGTGAAGGGAGAATTATCTCAGAACCCTCCGGAAAATATTTGGTATAGCTATTCACGACTTCGGGGAATGTTTCCTCTGTATATGCGCAAGCTAGATCCTCAATTGGTTCAGAAATCTGAGGAACAGTACCTTTGCCCTTTTTGGCTCGGGCGGCTACGTCCGCATCAGAAAGGATTCGTACTTTGTAAGTATCTTCTACAGGGATAACAAGGTCAGAGACCGTAGTTTGTTCACCCAGAGGATTAGAATGTAACTCCTCCTCGTTATCAGGGGCGATGATCTCTCTAGGAGAAGAAGAAGATCTTCTTACGGAAGCCATCTATATTCTAGTTCTTGAAGAAGAAGGTCGATGAAAAGAAAATTTTATACGACGAACGACCAAACTAGAAAATGACTGCGATCTAAAAACAAATATAAAAGAGAAATGGCAAACTCGAAAGTCACCTATTTATAAGGAAATGAGAAAAGACGTTTCGAACTTATAGCAGCTACTCAAATTCCCGCCAAAAATGGAAGGATACCAAAAGCCTCCTGAATAGACGCGTGGCGATTCATCATTAGGCGGAAGAAACGACTATCTATGATACGTAGCACTCTTTTCCTTACTTAAGATTTTTTCCCACTGGGTTTTTTCTTAAGTAAGGTTTTTAACGAGGCTCCGTTCATAGAGAAGAAACAGTCGACTAGTTTTTTCTACTTCTACGAGCTCCTATTATCTATACGCTCGAAGAAGTGAGGGAGTACTGATGGGGGCTATTTCGCACCCTATATACCAGTCTGATCGAACAAAGATTACAAGGTCGATTCGACCAATTCTAACGGATCGAGACCTTCTTACTGACCCAGCCTGATGCCGCTCGCTCCGAGTAAAGATTACACTCCGGACCCAATAAGGATAGGTTGGGCCGAGTCCAACTAGGACTATGATTCCTTGTAATACTAGGTTTAGCGTAATATAAATACCTAGTTATTCATTGTATAAGACAACCACGAATTCTCTTAATTCTGAGATTACACAAGAATACATTGATAACAATAGAACTCAATAATATCCATTATTATTGCAGAACTTTACCTCCATATCATTGCGTTCTTAATTTCGTTAATGGTTTTACTTCTTGCCTTTGATTATTGCTTTTCTTTGTAAACGATCCATCCAGAATAAAGTAACGGAACCCAATATACTGAGTAATTCAATATCCTAACCCCCGATATCACAAATTCACTGATATTAAATTAACCCGACGAAAAACGGTTAAATCAAATTGCCTCCTTCAAATCTCTCCAATTAAAGTAAATATGTAAAGTGTAGTGTCAAAAGGTCTGAAAATAGGGTTTTGATTAAGCATTGCCGGAAAAGCCCTACACTTATCTTGTTGAAATTCCAATTTTTCTTTCAAAGCGTGCATTTTTCTTCTAGCCGAAGTCGCGACTCTGGATTATGAAGTCGCGCCTCTGAATTGCAGTTTTTCTTCTCTTCTACTGGGGTCGCAACTCTGGATTTTGAAGTCGCGACTCTGACTCTCGGCTATTCTGGCAAGGCATTTCAAATAGATGTTTCTCCCTCGTCCGACCTTCAAATGCAGATCCGTAAAATCCGTAGCGTAGCTAACTTCGCCCTCTACATCATACTAAAAATTAAGATTCATTGGATAACCCATGAAAGAGTTATACTTGTTGGAGTGAGCAGCCATCTACGTCTTTGCATTATTTACTCCGGAATGTTCTTTCCTTGAAGCTCTTATTCAGAGGCTCCTACGAAAGCCACGAAATCCACGAAAATCAAGATTCACATGTATCTTTCGAGTTGCATATGAACCTATCAAGATAAATTAACCCAATTTATGTCTAAAGGGATTAATCTAGTTGATGCATTAAGCTTGAACCTCTTAGGATATGAAATGAACTAGGTATATTTCTATCCTAGGATCAAATCACAATTTAATTTCCAATTCTAATCTCCAATTTAATTTGTCAAGCACTTTAAAGACCAATAGATAACACCCGATTGGTGATCAAGCAATTAGATGACAACAAGCACAAAATTAGATAAGCAATCACATACTATGTAATCAACAATTAATTCATCATTAAATCATAGATCAAACATAGGATTCATAAAACCCTAGGAATTGGGGATCTACCTACTCATGATATCAATAAAATCATCCAATATCATCCTCATAAACATATCCATATTCTAAAGATAAAAAGATGAAATTAGAGATAGAAAATGCTTAGTCTCTTGGAGATCTTCACAAATTCCCCAATTGCCTCCTCCAAATCTCTCCAATTAAAGTAAATATGTAAAGTGTAGTGTCAAAAGGTCTGAAAATAGGGTTTTGATTAAGCATTGCCGGAAAAGCCCTGCACTTATCTTGCTGAAATTCCAATTTTTCTTTCAAAGCGTGCATTTTTCTGGTAGCCGAACTCGCGACTCCGGATTATGAAGTCGCGCCTCTGAATTGCAGTTTTTCTTCTCTTCTACTGGGGTCGCAACTCTGGATTCTGAAGTCGCGACTCTGACTCTCGGCTATTCTGGCAAGGCAGCTTCAAATAGATGTTTCTCCCTCGTCCGACCTTCAAATGCAGATCCGTAAAATCCGTAGCGTAGCTAACTTCGCCCTCTACATCATACTAAAAAATTAAGCTTCATTGGATAACCCATGAAAGAGTTATACTTGTTGGAGTGAGCAGCCATCTACGTCTTTGCATTATTTACTCCGGAATGTTCTTTCCTTGAAGCTCTTATTCAGAGGCTCCTACGAAAGCCACGAAATCCACGAAAATCAAGATTCACATGTATCTTTCGAGTTGAATATGAACCTATCAAGATAAATTAACCCAATTTATGTCTAAAGGGATTAATCTAGTTGATGCATTAAGCTTGAACCTCTTAGGATATGAAATGAGCTAGGTATATTTCTATCCTAGGATCAAATCACAATTTAATTTCCAATTCTAATCTCCAATTTAATTTGTCAAGCACTTTAAAGACCAATAGATAACACCCGATTGGTGATCAAGCAATTAGATGACAACAAGCACAAAATTAGATAAGCAATCACATACTATGTAATCAACAATTAATTCATCATTAAATCATAGATCGAACATAGGATTCATAAAACCCTAGGAATTGGGGATCTACCTACTCATGATATCAATAAAATCATCCAATATCATCCTCATAAACATATCCATATTCTAAAGATAAAAAAGATGAAATTAGAGATAGAAAATGCTTAGTCTCTTGGAGATCTTCACAAATTCCCCAATTGCCTCCTCCAAATCTCTCCAATTAAAGTAAATATGTAAAGTGTAGTGTCAAAAGGTCTGAAAATAGGGTTTTGATTAAGCATTGCCGGAAAAGCCCTGCACTTATCTTGCTGAAATTCCAATTTTTCTTTCAAAGCGTGCATTTTTCTGCTAGCCGAAGTCGCGACTCTGGATTATGAAGTCGCGCCTCTGAATTGCAGTTTTTCTTCTCTTCTACTGGGGTCGCAACTCTGGATTCTGAAGTCGCGACTCTGACTCTCGGCTATTCTGGCAAGGCAGCTTCAAATAGATGTTTCTCCCTCGTCCGACCTTCAAATGCAAATCCGTAAAATTCGTAGCGTAGCTAACTTCGCCCTCTACATCATACTAAAAATTAAGCTTCATTGGATAACCCATGAAAGAGTTATACTTGTTGGAGTGAGCAGCCATCTAAGTCTTTGCATTATTTACTCCGGAATGTTCTTTCCTTGAAGCTCTTATTCAGAGGCTCCTACGAAAGCCACGAAATCCACGAAAATCAACGCCACAACAACGAAAACACGAAACAACCAACAACGACAAAAAGAAACACAAAGAAAGAAAAACACCCAAGAACACACGAAAACTTAAGGACAATCAATACTTTTGAGCTAGAAAGTGCCGGTAATAATGACGTTTTCATGACATTATCACCCCCCCAAACTTAAACTATTTCTCGTCCTCGAGCAAAGAAAACGAAAACAAGTACAAAGGTACGTTCAAGATCAAAACGTCAAATCATAGGACTTTCACATAATTTTCTCAACAAGTTTCTACGTGTGTGTGTGTCGGTATCGGCTAGGTATCATTCTAAATGAGTAACTCCCGGTGAGTCAAGATCATTGAACCTATTTGCATGGACTCCTCAAGTTAACTAAGGTAATTTTCATCAATTTAGAATAAAAAACCAATTGTTCCGATCACAACCATGAGACTAAGTGTAGGAAATTTAAGAGTTGTCCCTAACCTTGAACTAATTTGGCATTTTTATTTCCTAACTCTTTCTCACTTGATACAATGCGTTTACAGAGATATTACAATTCAAAACTAGCACATTGTGTGCTTTACATAAGATATTGCAATGAGAACTAACACCAACAGTGAGTGTTTGTGCGACTCGCACTTATTGATTCCAAGGGCTACTAGCTCCTTTTTTTGGTCTTTACATGTAATTTGAGCTTTACAATTCTTGCACTAATGAATAGAAGAGATTACAAAAATGTCTCATGAATTTCATCATTGAAGGCTTAGCCTTTCTTTTCACTCTAGAGGTTCATACATTTTAGCAACCTCTCTACTCGTTTCTTTTAAAAGTTAGGCATTCAAAAGCTTTTTCATTCGTAGAAAGGGACCTCCCCCTAAACTTAGGTCACTTCGATCCCTTTACTTTCGATTATTTTATCTAATTTCAAAAAAAATACCAAAGCTACTCATTGGGAGTTCTAAATTCTACTATTTCCACCGTTTGTCACACATCTTGAATTCAACCTAACTTTAGCCGTTGTGCGCAATTTTTATAGGAAAAAGTTTCAAAAATTATGTGTATTTCAAAAAATTTGACTGGTCGCGACCTCCCCCCCAAACTTAAAACAAAGCAGTGTCCCCACTGCGACAAGATAAAAAGAAAACAGAGGGAGGTCGACACGACAACACCACAAAACGCACAAACAAGCACACCAAGCAAAGACAAAAAAAAAAAAAAAACAAGCACAAACAAAAAAACGAAACAAAACACAAACACAAAAGGGAGCTCTAAAAGTGTAGAGGTACATTCATCCAAATCTAAGAATGCAAGTAAGCGAGAAAAGGAATCAAAATACAACCATATCGAATAGGTCAAATAAAGTAGTCTATAGGAAAAACAAGGAGATTAAAATACGTCCCTAAGAGAGCTCGTCCCTTGCAATCCCATGGCTGCCTTTGGTTCTCAATTTTCATATGCACTGAAATTCACCTCGTTTCCTTCTTGCTTCATTTACTTGTACCTACACATAATCAAAACACACCAAAAACATAAATCAAAACACGCACGAACACGAACAAAAAATAAACACAAAAGACACAAAGACAAAGAAAGAAACTTGGGTTGCCTCCCAAGAAGCGCTTTGTTTAGAGTCGGTAGCCCGACTTGATATGGATGAATATTAGCTTGGGTGACTTTGAATCCCTTTTGGACTCCACTTGGTTCTTATTGCTCCATTCTTCATGTCACGGCAAGCCAAATGCCTAGGCAAACATTGGTCATCCTTCTTTGTTGCCTCCGACTCAAATTTCATTCTTTTCTCCTAACTCCTCTTCTTTCGATGTCTTTTCTTCTTCATTTTGGCCATCTTGAACGGGCTATCCTTCTTGGTTCTTTTGTGGACTTCATCATCCCCAGAATCATTCTTTTTCACCTCATCAATCATGTAACAAACATTGGGGGTAATAGAATTATAAACATCGCCAAAAGCATTAAATTTAACCTCCTCATTTTCCACACGCATAGTGAGTTCTCCTTTTGCCACATCTATGAGCGTTTGTCCCGTAGCTAAGAATGGTCTTCCTAGGATGATAGGTACATCTTCATCCGCCTCATAATCTAGAATGATGAAATCGGCCGGAAATATGAATTTGTCCACTTTAACTAGCACGTCTTCGAATTTTCCCTCCGGGTAGGTGATAGAACGATCGGCTAGTTGAAGTGTTATGGTAGTAGGCCATGCTTCTCCAATTCCCAATTTCTTAAACACCGACATAGGCATGAGGTTTATACTTGCACCTAAATCACATAAAGCCTTTCTTTGGTATTTTTCTCCAATCGCAATAGGGATTGTGAATTTCCCAGGGTCCTTGAGCTTTTGAGGAAGGTTCTTTTGGAGAATGGCACTACATTCTTCGGTCAAAGCAACCGTTTCAAACTCCCCCAACCTTCTCTTCTTGGATAGCACATCTTTCATGAATTTGACATATTTAGGCATTTGCTCGAATGCCTCAACCAAAGGGATGTTGACGTGCAATTGTTTCAAAATACTTAAGAATTTCTCAAACTGTTTATCATCTTTCTTCTTTTGAAACCTTTGTGGAAAAGGAGGTTGTGGTTTACTCACCAGAGTTGGTGCCGAAGGCATTCCACTCTTTTGCAATTCCTCACCTTTTTCTATATCATCAATGGTTATTGGAATTTCGGCCTCTTGTCGAGTCTCCCTGAGTTCCATTGAACTTTAATTAGGTGCTACCGGCCCATCATATGCTTTTCCATTTCTCAATGTGATAGCTTTGCAATGCTCATGCACCCCCTGATTTGGTGCATCGATAGTACATGGCAATGCCCATTGAGGCCTAATGCTCAAAGCTTGGGAGACTTGTCCCGTTTGAATTTCAAGATTCCTCAATAGGACCGAATGCTCTTGATGTCTTGCATCATTAATTTGTTGCATTTTGGTGGTTCCTCGATCAATTTAGTAAATGCGTCTTCCCAAGATGGTTTGGCATCTACCGGTGGTTGCCTTGGATTCTCTTAGAATTTTTAGGAAACGGAAGCTTGAGCGGCTCCAGGATTTGGGTGTTGACTATTTCCCGGGTTTCTCCAAGAGAAATTCGGATGATTTTGCCAATGTGGAGTGTAATTGTTGTGATATTGATTGTACCCTTGATTATTCCTATAATTGTTCCCAGCATAGTTCACCGATTCGGGATTTTCGGGGCACATATCATACACATGTCCTTCACCACAAGACACACAACTCGGTTGAATGCCATGCACATTTTGGACCAACCCTGGTTTTTGATTGAGTCTATCCACCTTGTTGCTCAAAGCCGCTAATTGTGCACTCAATGCCGTGATAGCATCCAATTCAATTTTTCCGGGAGTTTGCTTTAAGGGGATTGCCCTCTCGGATGGCCATGAGTAGTTGTTGTAAGTGAGCCTCTTGTTGGGATATACTACTATGGGACTCGATTGTCAATACAACAAAGTGCAGAATTTTAAATTTTTTCGAGGTCCCTATTAGTCCCATAAATCTTTCTCCATAGTTGTTTATATGAAAAGCTTGAATCGAACAATAACATAAACATAAGGGGGTTTTTGAGATTTACCTCACCACAGCTTGGTGGTGGTTACCTCCGGGTGTTTCGTTCGATTCACAAATTGAGTGATCCATGTGTCTCATCTCCAAAGTTGATCCACACCAATTGGATTGTAGTGACACCTCCAAGTCGTAGGCTACGAACTAGATCTTGAAGGTTTGTCAGCAAAGGACTGTAAATCTCGATCAGGACTTAGATCTGGATCTGGATTGGGAAATCTAATGGAAGAAGACTAATCACAGGGCTTATGCGATCAGATTAGGTTCGGCCAAGTCAGGATCGGCCAGGTTGGGTTCGGCCAAGCTTGATTCGGGCGACTAGGGGGTTTTGGGGCGAAAGTATATGGGGCGATTTTGTAATAAAAATTCTTGGTGCAAAAATCAGATTTCTTATTTTCTAAAAACGGTTTCTCTTCTTAATTTTCAGCAGAGTAATTTTGTTCTTTTATTTTTCAGGGTTTTGCTTGTGTATAAATGAAGAGATGAGAAGAAGTATTTATAAGAGAAGAGTCCTTCTCTTAGAAGATATCTTCTTCCCTTCTTAATCAAATCCCCATTCCTTATCAACTTAGGAGTGCAAGATTTGATAGATCTCTTCTTACTTGTTTTCCAAGAATTTAAAACTCTTTTCTTTTATCTACAAAAATCGCCCCCTGTGTGTCCCAATTTCAAGATTATTACAAATCAACCCATGTAATTATCCAATCCTAAAATTGGGTAATTATATAATTTTCCAACTTCATTAATTAACTACTTTAATTAATTTCATAATTTAATCAGATCACTCTATTAATTAATTAAACATTAATCGATTAGATAGATATCTAATTAATTTTCTTCCCATTGAATTAATACCTTAATTCAATTGCTTTGATTTAACAACTTTAAATCACTAGTTTCCTTTATGACAGTCACTGTCCAATTGTATTGTGTGTGACCCTCTGGGTTCACCATCAATTGGCAGCAGGCCCACGACTTTCGTGATTTAATTAACGAGCAATTAAATGCTCCGATCAATTAAACAACTTTTAATTGACCACTCCAGAATTAATTTCCTTATTAATTCAGGAGTACCCACACTTCATGGTCGATGTCTAGCCGCTAGCCCATGAAGCCCAATTAAAGGTGAATTGGTAATTGTGAACCTCACCTCTTATAATTGTCATGTACATACGGTCCTTTTATAGACTAATTTCCCGATCGAGACATAGGGTGTGTGAATTGATCGGCACCTCTAATCATCTCGATAACTATACTTTCTAATTCATGACAATGATTCCAGTGTGACTGCCAAATTTGGAAACCCCTTTCCAAATGCATCACCGACTATGGCCATAGGTTTCTCGGAATCAATTATCTAAGAACGTATAAGAAATTCTTTCATCTTATCAGGATGAGTCGATAGATCCTTTCTTAGTACTAACCACTCGCGTACAGTTGTATACGCACCCAACTTAGGCACTTTGTGGCCAGCCTACGTGACCAGTACCTAAATCTAAGTACGCATACTCGTGCACCGAATTTGCCCTAGTATCTCAAGTCTAAGGACTAAATCGTACACTATTATAAGCCTTGAGAAACATCCCATCACCGATATGCGACATGCGCTTCCACAATGGGTTTTTCTGTTCGGGTCGTTCGATGCGTTCAATCCTCCATTGAACCACCAACTCATATGCACTGGCCTCAAATGCCTTGCTCATGAAACGCTACAAATTCACTCCATGTGAATCATGCATACTTGTACAAGTCTTGGCGATTCCTATGATACCCCGTCTCGTTCGGAATCTATGACTTGGAACTATTTTAAGATCACGACCTTTGAGACTGTTTCATGATAGCACTCAGTACTGAAGTGAATCGTCACATAGTCTATTGTGACCTTAGGATTTCATCCAATCTCTTAGATAAGTTCGCGAGAGATTAAGTTGGCCATTGTTTAGTTCACGTACTATGAACAAACGGGTGTATTAATTATAAACCATAAGAAGACAGTACTCTAACAAGCTAATTAGTATTGGCTTGCTGGGCACTATCCTATCAATCTTCCACTTGCCCTAAAGCCAATCACAACGTTTCTAAGACTCATCCTTTCAAGGATGTCCCTCGAACCCATTTGTGAAAAGAGCTTAATTAGTGGATCTGCTAATTTGTCTTTGTTGAGATGACGTATTACTTCTACGCGTCTCAATTACCTATGACTTGTTCAATCACATGGTATTGTGTTCAGACTATCGGTGAGATCTCATTTCCCTTTCATTGAGCAATTGCCTTATCTAAATCGGTTAAGATTACGATAGGCTTTTGCCATGCTAGGTATTTCATCCAATCGTTGGATGAAAGTTTCTCATCTAAACACTTTCTCTTGCAGCATCACAATGGTGCGTTTATTCTGATTGAGTTGGCAATGGTATACTAATGGAATTTCTTCCAATTTACCTTTGCTCCATCGAGACAGAATAAATCATCCACTTCAGACTGGAAATCTCGAATCTCTAAATCCTTCGAGTCTCAATTCTCCACTACTACCACAGACCAGCGTTATATTCTTTAATTATCTTCGAGGATCGCATTTATGGTTGTCCAGTGTCCTTGACTGGTGTTTGAAATATCAGTAGCTCGTGAATGGTCAGCGCTTTTGATGAGTCAGGTCTTGTACAAGACTTTGCATGTTACATGCAATCCAAATGCCATAGCATAAGGCTTCTTGAAACAGTTACTTCTTTACTCATTTATATGTAAGGCTCATTAAATAAGTAAGAGAGATTTTTTGTCTCTTTGGAAATAATCCTTTCTTGGATTCTTCCATATTGAATTTAAATCAATATTTAGTCTTTGTACTTAGATTCGGTGAATTGTAACATCTACTTCGCTTTTATCTCTATAAATACGTATTGCCAGTACGTGAGATGTAATTCCCAAATCTTATTATGGAGGATTGCGTGAAGAACACGCTTTCGTCTGTGCTACTCTGATATTCTTATATCGTACTTGATGTGTATAACATCATCTTGTTGTGTTACGAACTCAACTACGCTCCCACTGATCCTTTTTGCACAATTGGAATCCATATGCCTTTTGACTATTTAAACATTCTTGATTGACTTATCAAGTTGCATGTTCCAAGTTTGGGAAAAGTCATAGATTGACCTATGGATTTGAATAGAGATCTTCCCATCAATTTTCAATTGTGAGATGCAGGATTCATATCCAGTAGTCATATTTTGGTAGTCATAACCACCCTTCTATGGCTAATAGTTTCGAAATGGATTTTGACGTTGCAAACGGAGAAGGTATTTTCATTGGTCCTAAAAGGACTTTTGAATAATGACCTATCGCCATGAAGTGAGTCAAACATTCCACTTTGAATCTTATGGCTTCAGGTCATATCCCTTAGTCTCTTTGTAATTTTGGATTAAAATCTAATTTCTCAATTTCGCAAAATGGAATTTTGAGTTCCTTACGAATTTGATTAGATTACGAAGCTTTTGTGCAAAGATGGTTCAGCACGTTTCAGGGTTTACTCCCCTTGTTCGTGGGGATAGGTCCAATTCTTGGACTTCATCAAGTTCTATGATATTCCTTATTTCCTTTGACAAGTATTCGTCAATAGAGGAACAAGCTACTTACGAGATACTTTTCGTTTCTCGTTGTCGTAGAACAGGTATCCAATGGATTTCGTTGGATACCCCACAAACTTTATATGAATCAGACCTACCATCTAATTTCTCATATAAGGGTGTTTTGATGTGTCTAAACGACATGGTGGTGTAAGAACTTACTTTGAAAATTACTAGACCAAGCATTTTTTAAGAGTAAGGGGAGGCTATCCCCTAATGTGAATAAAGGAATTTAGCAAGATCAATGTCGTGAATCGAACCAAGTTTTATCAACCAAGTTTGATTCCTTCTTTCTCGTTTAGATAATCGAGGAGTTTAGTCACTTATGTTTCAGCAAGCTTGATTAGATCAAAGTGCTATCGACATAATGATTTTGGTTACTTCATTTCCAAAACGTCTATTGAATTACTTCAACAGTTTTAGAATTGTACTTCAACAAAGTACATATACACTTTAACGATTGAAAATCGCAAGTATATATGAAGTAGCATCCTTTTGAACTAGTGCTTTTAGTTCTAATTGATTGAAATGTTTAGAATGCCTTAGCGATCCTCTATTTCGGTTATTTTTCCTTCAAGATTTGAAAGTTTCGAGTTCATCCAAGTTCCTTATTTCAAGAGCAGTAGATGAAAACTTTTCTTTCAAATCTTTAGGAAGAATGTCCAAAATGAACATTTCAAGTGCGGACGATCATCTAGTTTGTCTTACTCATCTTCGATAGCAGACAGTTTTTCGAAGTTTTGATTCGTTTATCATTGTTTTATTTCTATGCTTCAAAGCATCACCATTTGTACAAAGTTAAATAGCTTTAATTAAATAAATTCCATTATCAATGGTAAAGCAATAATGTCTTGTACAAAATTTGAAATAATACTCAAAATAAACTAAAACTAAAAACTCTGCTAATACGAAAAACTAAGTAAAACTTCTTTTGCTAAAAAGGAATGTCTAGGTTCAGTTCTTCCTTGACCCAGTCCCTGAATTCGATTCCCCTCAACTCTCTCTACACTGCTTGCATCTTCCTTTCAAGGAATTTCCTCCTTTTAGGTAGAGAGGCAATACTATCATCTCCTATAAACTCTTTTACAGACATGAAAGTTTTATCAGATGTCTTACATAAAAAAGAAATAACAGATGTATAACTTAAAGTCATACCGTAGTTAAGTCTATCCAGGAATTCCTTTTCAGTGAACTTCCTTATTTTCTTTTCGTTCTTACACAGAGGGCAATTCGCTTCATATAGTCCAAATCCTTGCAGATGAGCTCCTTCATATTTGTCTAACAACTCATGCAGTTGTTTAGTTTCAATTCCATCAGGCGGAATATCACAATGTTGCATGAAATGAGTGAAGGTGTCAGATTGACCATGTAGAGTAATCTCTATCTCATCTTCGAGAATCATTTAGGCTCCAAACCTTTTGATTCGTTTGAACATATTGGTTAAGTAACAACAATATTCCTTAACATTGTTAAACTTAGCCATGGTGGTTTCGTGAAGGTAATTGCACATCATACTTCCCAAAGTTGATTCGTTTCTAACACGCACTGAGTATCGTTTGGACGGGACAGTGGATGGTGATGACTAACAATAAAACAGACAACAATAAGCAGACAGGTTTAATATTAATACTTATAATTAACGAAATTTGGACTTCTTATCGAAAAAGTTCTCCCACTATTTTTTATCGAAACAATAACCCCTTCTAGTTTCGGGAAAATATTATTTCCTAGTAGGTCTTGACGTCCCAGCAGCAATTAGTTGCACCCACGACTCGTGGCCATACAATTAATTCACTAGGTAGGTATACATTTTACCAATTGTGTCTACTACACAACCTTCAAGCTATTTTGCCTCGTTTTTCGCATTTATCTAGCACTGCTACATCATAAATGTTACTACGCGTTAAGTCTAACCCATTAATCATGATAAGCAACAAGCCTGGTCATGAATTCTCCATAACTAGTTATCTGTCGATCTTCACGTCCCGACCAGTCCCTACCCTTGTCGAGTTTAGTTAAAAACAAGAATCAAGGAATTTCGTGCATTGTTCCTTTCTTCGACTCGGGTGCCAGACTCTGGATCACCTCCATCGATAAGTAAACAACATACACTAGTTCCTATTAATGGAAGGCTTGGATTTATAAAACCTCATTTTATATTTAACCCAATATGACTTAATATTTATTCGAGAGGGGAATTTTCGATTTTGAAAGTTTAAAGAAACTCTCCTCGAGATCTCACCGCTTCAATTATGCTTTATCTTTTATTTACGATCTAGATTCTAGTTCGCAAACACACAAGCAATCATAAATCGACTAATAAATAAAAGTCATACAAGCCTAGCATGCATTCTACCACAATATGTTTTCGATCGAGAGCCTCCTATGCAGGCCATCATCGAGCCAATGATGTTGGCCCAATTGGTCAATCTAAAGGGTTCTCAAAGAACCTATGCTATTACACAATGTACCATGCATACATGGCCTTCAATTCTTCTTGGGCTCCCACCATGCTTGTAAACGGGCCTCCATCCTAGACTAGGAATGCAGTAAAGCCTATTCTATTACAAAGTCTCAAAGTGGCCCAAAAATAATAACAGGCTCGCAGGCCCAATAAAAACCATGCATTAAATTAAACCAATCACATCTAACCTAAGGTCAAGGCTCGGCGCGATCGAAAACCACGTAAACAGTTCACGTAGAGCAAGAAACATGCAAACGACTTTTACGTATTTCTTTCTTAATTTTAAAACTACCTTTTAAAACTAACTTCCTATGATTCTTCATTTTAGTCACTACTAATTATGACAAAATAAATTCTCGGGTAAACAAAACAAATTTTCTGCGTTAAAAAACAGATTCTGATTTTTCAACTTTTGAAAATTGCAGTTCGGCCCCTATACTTTCGGAAATTACACTTTTGACCCCAAAACTTTTGAAAATTACAAAATACCCCCAAAACAGTTTTCGGACAGAAGGACCAGAAAATAAAATTTCGAAATCCAGAAAATTTTTGAATTTGCAAACTGACCCCTGAACTTTTGGAAATTACAAAACAGTCCTTGAATTTTCAAAAATTGCAAAACAGCCCGAAAACCCGTGCAATCAGAATTTCAGAAACAGCCCAGATTTTACAAAAATTTCCAGAAACATAAAATTGAATTTTAAGCCCTAATTTACACGATTTGCGATAATAGCACAAAGAGTCCTGATTTTTTGAAAAACTATAAATTTGCCACAGATCTTAAAAGGCAATTTTACCCAATCATAGATCCAGTCATAACAAGTAAGAATCAATCAACAGAACATAATTATCACGCGTTCTCATACACATAATTAAACATATACGGTGAACACACATTATGTTCAGGCCTTTTCGTATAAAACGTATGGAGTTAGATCTGATACCACTGTTGGGATATACTACTATGGGGCTCGATTGTCAATACAACAAAGTGAAGAATTTTAAATTTTTTCGAGGTCCCTATTAGTCCCATAAATCTTTCTCCATAGTTGTTTATACGAAAAGCTTGAATCGAACAATAACATAAACATAAGGGGGTTTTTGCGATTTACCTCACCACAGCTTGGTGGTGGTTACCTCCGAGTGTTTCGTTCGATTCACAAATTGAGTGATCCATGCGTCTCACCTCCAAAGTTGATCCACACCAATTGGATTGTAGTGATACCTCCAAGTCGTAGGCTACGAACTGGATCTTGAAGGTTTGTCAACAAAGGACTGCAGATCTCGATCAGGACTTAGATCTGGATCAGGATTGGGACATCTAATGGAAGAAGACTAATCACAGGGCTTATGCAATCAGATCAGGTTCGGCCAAGTCAGGATCGGCCAGGTTGGGTTCGGCCAAGCTTGATTCGGGCGACTAGGGTTTTGGGGCGAAAGTATATTGGGCAATTTTTTAATAAAAATTCTTGGTGCAAAAATCAGATTTCTTCTTTTCTAAAAATGGTTTTTCTTCCTAATTTTCAGCAGAGTAATTTCGTTCTTTTCTTTTTCAGGGTTTTTCTTGTGTATAAATGAAGAGATGAGAAGAAGTATTTATAAGAGAAGAGTCCTTCTTTTAGAAGATATCTTCTTCCCTTCTTAATCAAATCCCCATTCCTTCTCAACTTAGGAATATAAGATTTGATAGATCTCTTCTTAGTTGTTTTCCAAGAATTTAAAACTCTTTTCTCTTATTTACAAAATGTGTCCCAATTTCAAGATTATTACAAATCAACCTATGTAATTATCCAATCCTAATATTGGGTAATTATATAATCTTCCAAATTCATTAATTAACTACTTTAATTAATTTCATAATTTAATCAGATAACTCTAATTAATTAATTAAACATTAATCAATTAGATATCTAATTAATTTTCTTCCCATTGAATTAATACCTTAATTCAATTGCTTTGATTTAACAACTTTAAATCACTTGTTTCTTTTATGACAGTCACTGTCCAATTGTATTGTGTGTGACCCTCTGGGTTCACCATTAATTGGCAGCAGGCCCACGACTTTCGTGATTTAATTAACGAGCAATTAAATGCTCCGATCAATTAAACAACTTTTAATTAACCACTCCAGAATTAATTTCCTTATTAATTCAGGAGTACCCACACTTCATGGTCGATGTCTAGCCACAAGCCCATGAAGCCCAATTAAAGGTGAATTGATAATTGTGAACCTCACCTCTTATAATTGCCATGTACATACTGTTCTTCTACAGACTAATTTCCCGATGGAGACCTAGGGTGTGTGAATTGATCGGCACCTCTAATCATCTCGATAACTATACTTTCTAATTCCTTACAATGATTCCAGTGTGACTGCCAAATTTGGAAACCCCTTCCAAATGCATCACCGACTATGGCCATAGGTTTCTCGGAATCAATTATCGAAGAACGTATAGGAAATTCTCTCATCTTATCAGGATGAGTCGATAGATCCTTTCTTCGTACTAACCACTCGCGTACAGTTGTATACGCACCCAACTTAGGCACTTTGTGGCCAGGCTACGTGACCTGTACCTAAATCTAAGTAAGCATACTCGTGCACCGAATTCGCTCTAGTACCTCAAGTCTAAGGACTAAATAGTACACTATTATAAGCCTTGAGAAACATCCCATCAGCGATATGCGACATACGCTTCCACAATGGGTTTCTCTGTTCGGGTCGTTCGATGTGTTCAATCCTCCATTGAACCACCTACTCATATGCACTGGTCTCAAATGCGTTGCTCATGAAACGCTACAAATTCACTCCATGTGAATCGTGCATACTTGTACAAGTCTTGGCGATTCCTACGATACCCCGTCTCGTTCGGAATCTATGACTTGGAACGGTTTTAAGATCACGACCCTTGAGACTGTTTCATTATTGCACTCAGTACTGAAGTGAATCATACCATAGTCTATTGTGACCTTAGGATTTCATTCAATCGCTTAGATAAGTTCCCGAGAGATGAAGTTGGCCATTGTTTAGTTCACGTACTATGAACAAACGGGCGTATTAATTATAAACCATAAGAAGACAGTACTCTGACAAACTAATTAGTATTGGCTTGCTGGGCACTATCCTATCACCTCTCAAGAAACTAGGAAGCTTCATCATAAGTCTTTGACAAAAATGTTCCACCCGCAGCCGCATCAAGTATAGCTCTACTTAGCCCATACAACCCATTGTAAAAATTTTCCATTTGAGCCCACTCGGGTAGGCCATGGTTTGGACATCTACTTACTAGATCCTTGAATCTTCCCCACGCTTCACACCATTATTCTTGATCCATTTGATGAAAGAAAAGTATTTCATTCCTCAATTTGTTACTTTTTGTGGAAGAGAAATACTTCCTCAAGAATTTTTCTGCTAGATCATCCCATGTAGTGATCGAGTTTGGTGGTAGAGAGTCTAACCATGCCTTTGCTCCATCTCTCAATGAATAGGGAAATAGAATAAGTCTCAAAGCCGCGGGTGTCACCCCTGCTATATGAAATGTGTTACTCACTCCCACGAATTGTTTCAAATGTGCATGAGGGTCCTCGGATGGGAATCCTCCAAATTGGCTATTGACTTGCAACATATGGAACATAACCGGTTTGAGTTCGAAGTGAGGTGTTGTGATGGTTGGTGGCACAATACATGGGGTGATGTTATCCAATTGGGGTGCTCCATATGAATTGATAGGACGGTTCCTATTGTTTGGAGCCGGAATGGCTATTTTGTTGGCCTCCATGTCCTACATTTTGCCCTTGGTCACCCATTTTTTTGTGTTACTTTTTTCTTCCTCATTTTCCTTAGTCTCCTAAAGGTTCTCTCTATCTCGGGATCAATTGGTATAACTGATTTTCGGGTGGGTCTTCGCATATACCGAGAGAAATATACCTAATGGAAACAAATATCACAAAGTGAGTAATAAATCCAAGCTAAAGTAAACAAAAATCATAATTGGCAAACAATCGTTACAAATCCACGGCAACGGCGCCAAAAACTTGTTTGCGATATAAACTAACACGCAAAGCACGCAAGTATACGTATCGTTCCAAGTAATAAAGAGATAAGTCGAGTGTCGAACCCACGGAGAATTGAACAACTATCTACCAACTAGGACTAAAGCTACTCTACTTAGATTCATGGTTCAAATATGTTTGGATGGTTGTCTTAGCAATTAACACTAAGGAAAAATAAATGAAAGTAACTCAGGCAAATTATCAAACACTTGGTGGGTGTACTGATAAAAAGCTCCTAGAGTTCTATGTCACCTAGTCTAATCTATGACCAAATAGCTAAATCAATTGATAACCCATGCTATTGATTACTATCCTAGGATTCAAATATATTCACATGTATCTTTCGAGTTGCATATGAACCTATCAAGATAAATTAACCCAATTTATGTCTAAAGGGATTAATCTAGTTGATGCATTAAGCTTGAACCTCTTAGGATATGAAATGAGCTAGGTATATTTCTATCCTAGGATCAAATCACAATTTAATTTCTAATTCTAATCTCCAATTTAATTTGTCAAGCACTTTAAAGACCAATAGATAACACTCAATTGGTGATCAAGCAATTAGACGACAATAAGCACAAAATTAGATAAGCAATCACATACAAGATAGGATTCATAAAACCCTAGGAATTGGGGATCTAGCTACTCATGATATCAATTAAATCATCCAATATCATCCTCATAATCATATCCATATTCTAAAGATAAAAAGATGAAATTAGAGATAGAAATGCTTAGTCTCTTGGAGATCTTCACAAATTCCCCAGTTGCCTCCTCCAAATCTCTCCAATTAAAGTAAAAATGTAAAGTGTAGTGTCAAAAGGTCTGAAAATAGGGTTTTGATTAAGCATTTATATCAACCCTAAATAAGTCTGGCAAAATGCCGGAAAAGCCCTCCACTTATCTTGCTGAAATTCCAATTTTTCTTTCAAAGCATGCATTTTTCTGCTAGCCGGAGTCGCGACTCTGGATTATGAAGTTGCGCCTCTGAATTGCAGTTTTTTTTCTCTTCTACTGGGGTCGCAACTCTGGATTCTGAAGTCGCGACTCTGACTCTCGGCTATTCTGGCAAGGCAGCTTCAAATAGATGTTTCTCCCTCGTCCGACCTTCAAATGAAGATCCGTAAAATCCGTAGCGTAGCTAACTTCCCCCTCTACATCTTACTAAAAATTAATCTTTATTGGATAACCCATGCAAGAGTTATACTTGTTGGAGTGAGCAGCCATCTAAGTCTTTGCATTATTTACTCCGGAATGTTCTTTCCTTGAAGTTCTTATTTAGAGGCTCCTACGAAAGCCAGGAAATCCACGAAAATCAACGCCACAACAACAAAAAAATGAAACAACCAAAAACGACAAAAAGAAACACAAAAGAAAGGAAAACACCCAAGAATACACGAAAGCTTAAGGACAATCAATACTTTTGAGCTAGAAAGTGCCGGTAATAATGACGTTTTCACGACATTATCAAATTCATTGTATGATTATCAAAATTTATTTTAGAGTTATCTAATATTTAATTATATTTATATGTAAAAGAATGACTTAATACCCTTTTAATATAACTAAAACATGCACATGAATTGCCATGTTAGATTATTTTCATATGCTTTATTAGAAAAAATCTAATTACAATAAGTTATAAAACAAAGTGGTATGTGAACTTTGTATATCGTTAATGTGGCTACTAATACTTTTTTCTTTTTTACATAATAGTTATGTTTAATTACTTGGGTTGCGAGGTCGAACATTGTGTCATGCAGCCGCATAATCTACGCAATAAACAAAGTGTACCTTTATCTACACCATAAGTCTAAATCTAAAAATTTCAAAAAAAAATATTTATATATGGCAACAATAAAAAATATGTGTGGCTTTATATATAAAATAACATTTTCTCTTCAATATAATTAACAAGCAGGTGACCTTATGATTATTGATTCTACATTAATGCCACCTAAATTATTTTCATGAAACATACAAAAACAATACAAATATGAGAGGTAAGCTTTGTAACTTTTTGAAAAAATCAAATGTTCAAATTTATTTGAGTAGCTTAATTTTATAACTAAACAGTTGGACATTATGTGACATATAATATGATCTTTCAATAGGCCACACACTGCCTCATATATATGTATGTGATTTACTGCAAAACTACCACAAAACTACCACAAAACTAAAGCAATTATGATAAAGGATATGATAATGTGCACTGAGAGAATGACCATGGGAAATACTTGCGTTTTATTTTTTGATTTTTTTTTTGTTTCAATCTTCTGATGAACATCTGATTCATTCTAGGATAAATTAAGGCATCCAATGAAGTCTTTATTTTGTATAGAGGGGCCTTTAAAAGTGCACCAAGAAATGACTATGTTTTTTAAGAAATGAAAATATTTTGTTGCACAACTACAACAATGGATTCATTGGTTTTGGAGCTCGTTTAAGAGAGGAGGATGCAAAATTGATAGCTCAAAGACCTGGAGTTGTGTCTATTTTTCCAGATCCAGTCTCACATTTTCAAACTACCCGTTGTAGGGATTTTCAGAAGGCATTAGACACTTGTTATAGTCTTACCTCACCTCCTTATTCATCTCCAACTTCATCAGGCACAAATATATGCTTCCTAGATACAAGTCAAATTTATATTAAATACTTAAAATTGTAGGCATGTATAAAGTTTAAATGAAATAAATGCATTCAGAGACTTTAAGATTTGAAACCCCATTTCAGGAATTTGACCCGAGTCGCAGAGTTTCTTCAACGACGATGTAGGTCCAGTTCCATCACGTTGGAAGGAAATATGAATGGAAGGTCGTCATTCACTTTCTCTACTTGTAACAGGTAAATATTAAGACTTACTGATCATTCTCGTTTACTTGTTATTCTCGAAATTTATAAACAAAATCAAATTTTCAAGTTTGCCACACAAAATTGATTGGAGCAATGTATTACGATGACCTTCAACAATCATTTGGCACGCCGATGGAGGCCATGGTACACACGTAGCCACTACTGCAGCTGGACGACAAGTTTCGAGCTCAGCCTATTATGACCTAGCCAATGGGACGGAACAGGGGGGATCATTGGCTTCATGAATCGTTATGTTCCGTGTTTGTCTAGCTGGTGACATGGTTGCTTAGGATCCGCGATCCTTAAAGCATTTGATGACTCAATTTCATATGTAGTTGACATACTAACTGTTCCCATAGCTAGTGAACCTGGAGACAACGTCTTCACTAATAATCCGATCGCCATCGGAGCATTTAATGACGTGGAGTAAGGCATTAGTGTAGTTGTCTGCCGAAAATAGTGGCCCTTCTCCCGCAACAATTGCCAATCTCACCCCTTGGGTCTTTAAAGTTGTTGCCACCAGCACCGATCGTGACGTAGAGGCGGACATATTTTTAGGAGGAAATATTGTGATTAAGTTATTTGATCAATTAACGTACCAGTAATTATATGTTTATATTGTTATGTATAGCTTTAATTAAAACCAAGCATATAAGAATTAGTTAACATAGTAGTATTATGTGTTCATTAGAAAAATGCACATGCATTGCATGTAATTTATAAATTCACACTATGATAAAAAAAGATTATTTTCGAGTTACTTCATTTCTAATTATATTTCCTTGTAAGAGAATTACTTAGTACCTTTTTGTTATAACTAAAAATGCACATTAATTTCATATTTTTTTAGATGTTTTCTTATGATTTGACCTAATACTCTATTTTTGGATTATTTTTAATTTATTACAATTAGTTGTAAAGAAGTAGTCCGCGAACCTTTTATTATAATTAGAAAAATGCACATAATTTGCACGTGATTTATGAATTCATTGTATGATTATCAAATTTATTTTAGAGTTATATAATATTTATTTATATTTATCTGTAAAAGAATGACTTAAAAACCGTTTTAATATAACTAAAACATGCACATGAATTGCATGTGTTAGATTATTTTCATATGCTTTATTAAAAAAAATCCAATTACAATAAGTTATAAAACAAAGTGGTACGTGAACTTTTTATATCGTTAATGTGGTTACTAATACTTTTGTCTTTTTTACATAATAGTTATGTTTAATTACTAGTGTTGCAAGGTCAAATATTGTGTCATTCAGCCACATAATCTACACAATAAATAAAGTCTCCCTTTATCCAATCCATAAGTCTAAATCTCAAAAGGCATCCAATGAAGTCTTTATTGTGTATAGAGGGGCCTTTAAAAGTGCACCAAGAAATGACTATGTTTTTAAGGATTGAAAATATTTTGTTGCACAACTACAACAATGGATTTATTGGTTTTGCAGCTCATTTAAGAGAGGACCATGCAAAATTGATAGCTCAAAGACCTGGAGTTGTGTCTATTTTTCATGATCCAGTCTTACATTTTCGAACTACCCGTTCTTGGGATTTTCAGAGTGCATTAACAACCTGTTATAGTTCGACCTCACCTCCTTATTCATCTCTAACTTCATCAGCCACAAATATATGCTTCTTAGATACAAGTGAAATTTATATTAATTACTTGATTTAAAATTGTAGGCATGTATAATGTTTAAATGAAATAAATGCACTCAGAGACATTAAGATTTAAAACCCCATTTCTTTTTTCGTGAACGACGATGTAGGTTCGATTCCATCACATTGGAAGGAAATATGAATGGAAGGTCATCATTCACTTCTTCTACTTGTAACAGGTACATATTAACACTTACTAATCATTCTCGTCTACTTGTTATTCTTGAAATTTAAAACCAATATCAGATTTTAAAGTTTGCAACATAAAATTGATCGGAAGAATGTATTACGATGATCTTCAACAATCATTTGGCACGCCTACGGAGGACATGGTTCATGGTACGTAGCCACTACTGCAGCTGGCCGACAAGTTTCGAGCTCAGCCTATTACGACCTAGCTAATCGGACGGCACAGGGGGGGATCATTTCCTTTAAGACTCGCTATGTTAAGTGTGTGTCGAGCTAGTGACATGGTTGCTTAGGATCTGCGATCCTTAAAGCATTTGATGACTCAATTTCATATGGAGTTGACATACTATCTGTTTCGATAGCTAGTGAACCTGGAGACACCGTCTTCACTAATAATCCCATCGCCATCGGAGCATTATATTTAATGACGTGGAGTAAGGCATTAGTGTAGTTGTCTGCCGAAAATAGTGGCCCTTGTCCCGTAACAATTACCAATCTCACCCCTTAGATCTTTAAAGTTGTTGCCACCAGCACGGATCGTGGTGTAGAGGCGGACATATTTTTAGGAGGAAATATTGTGATTAAGTTATTTGATCACTTAACGTATCAGTAAATATATGTTTGTATTGTTATATTTAACTTTAATTAAAACCAAGCATATAGGAATTAGTTAACATAGCAGTATTATGTGTTCATTAGAAAAATGCACATGCATTGCATGTTATTTATAAATTCACTTTATTATCAAAAAAGATTATTTTCGAGTTACTTCATTTCTAAAGAGAATTACTTAGTATCTTTTTGTTATAACTAAAAAATGTACATTAATTTTATGTGTTTAGTTATTTTCTTATGATAATTTTGTTTAGAAATATCATGATGTGATCAACAAAAAAGAATACTCAATACTCTATTTTTTGGATTATTTTTAATTTATTACAATTAGTTGTAAAGAAGTAGTCCGCGAACCTTTTATTATAATTAGAAAAATGCACATAATTTGCACGTGATTTATGAATTCATTATATGATTATCAAAATTTATTTTAGAATTATCTAATATTTATTTATATTTATAAAGAATGACTTAATACCCTTTTAATATAACTAAAACATGCAAATGAATTGCACGTGTTAGATTATTTACATATGCTTTATTAAAAAAATCTAATTACAATAAGTTATAAAACAAAGTGCTACGTGAACTTTTTGTATCGTTAATGTGGCTACTAATACTTTTGTCTTTTTTACATAATAGTTATGTTTAATTACTTGGGGTGCAAGGTCGAATATTGTGTCATTCAGCCACATAATCTACACAATAAACAAAGTGTCCCTTTATCCAATCCATAAGTCTAAATCTCAAAAGGCATCCAATGAAGTCTTTATTGTGTATAGACGGGCCTTTAAAAGTGCACCACGAAATGACTATGTTTTTAAGGAATGAAAATATTTTGTTGCACAACTACAACAATGTATTCATTGGTTTTGCAGCTCGCGTAAGAGAGGAGCATGCAGGATTGATAACTCAAAGACCTAGAGTTGTGTCTATTTTTCCTGATTCAGTCTTACATGTTCAAACTACACGTTCTTGGGATTTTCAGAGTGCATTAAACACCTGTATAGTCTTACCTCACCTCCTTATTCATCTCCAACTTCGTCAGCCACAAATATATGCTTCTTAGATACAAGTGAAATTTATATTAATTACTTGATTTAAAATTGTAGGCATGTATAAAATTTAAATGAAATAAATGCATTCAGAGACTTTATGATTTGAAACCCCGTTTCAGGAATATGACCCGAGTCGCAAAGTTTCGTCAACGACGATGTAGGTCCGGTTCCATCACGTTGGAAAGAAATATGAATGGAAGGTCGTCATTCACTTCTTTTACTTGTGACAGGCAAATATTAACACTTACTGATCTTTATCGTCTACTTGTTATTCTTGAAATTCATATCTAAAATCAGATTTTAAAGTTTGCACATAAAATTGATCGGAGCAATGTATCACGATGACCTTCAACAATCATTTGGTATGCCTAGGGAGGACATGGTTCATGGTACACATGTAGCCACTACTGCAGCTGACCGACAAGTTTCGAGCTTAGCCTACTACGACCTAGCGAATGTGACGGCACAGGGGGGATCATTGGCTTCAAGAATCGCTAACTTCCGTGTGTATAGCTGGTGATATGGTTGCTTAGGATCTGCGATTATTAAAGCATTTGATAACTCAATTTCATACGGAGTTGACATACTATCTGTTTCGATAGCTAGTGAACCTTGAGACACCGTCTTCACTAATAATCCCATCGCCATCGGAGCATTTAATAATGTGGATTAAGGCATTAGTGTAGTTGTCTGCCGAAAATAGTGGCCCTTCTCCCGCAACAATTGCCAATCTCACCCCTTAGATCTTCAAAGTTGTTGCCACCAGCACCGATCGTTATTTAGAGGCGGACATATTTTTAGTAGGAAATACTGTGATTAAGTTATTTGATCACTCAACGTACCATTAATTATATGTTTGTATTGTTATATATAGCTTTAATTAAAATCAAGCATATAAGAATTAGTTAACATAGTAGTATTATGTGCTCATTAGAAATATGCACATGTTGCATGTAATTTATAAATTCACTTTATTATCAAAAAAGATTATTTTCTAGTTACTTCATTTCTAATTATATTTCATTGTAAGAGAATTACTTAGTACCTTTTTGTTATAACTAAAAAGTGCACATTAATTTTATGTGTTTAGTTATTTTCTTATGATAATTTTGATAAGAAATATCATGATGTGATCAACAAAAAAGAATACTCAATACTCTATTTTTTGGATTATCTTTAATTAATTACAATTAGTTGTAAAGAAGTAGTCCGCGAACCTTTTATTATAATTAGAAAAATTCACATAATTTGCACGTGATTTATCAATTCATTGTATGATTATCAAAATTTATTTTAGAGTTATCTAATATTTATTTATATTTATCTGTATAAGAATAACTTAATACACTTTTAATATAACTAAAATATACACATGATCTGTAAAAGAATAACTTAATACCCTTTTAATATAACTAAAACATACACATGAATTGCACGTGTTAGATTAATTTCATATGCATTATTAAAAAAAATCTAGTTACAATAAGTTATAAAACAAAGTGTTAAGTGAACTTTTCATATCGTTAATGTGGCTACTAATACTTTGTCTTTTTTATATAATAGTTATGTTTAATTACTTGGGTTGCAAGGTTGAATATTGTGTCATGCAGCCACCTAATCTACACAATAAACAAAGTGTCCCTTTACCCACACCATAAGTCTAAATCTCAAAATTTAAAAAAAAAAATGGCACCAATAAAAAATATGTGTAGCTTTATATCTAAAATAACATTTTCTCTTCAATATAATTAACAAGTAGGTGACCTTAAGTTTGCTGATTCTGCATTAATGCCACCTAAATTATTTTCACGTAACATACAAAAACAAGACAAATATGAGAGGTTAGCTATGTCACTGTGTGAACAAATCAAATGTTCAAATTTGTTTGAGTAGCTTAATTTGATAACTAAACAGTTGGACTTTATGTGACATATAATATGATCTTTCAATGGGTCACACACTACCTCATATATATGTATGTTATTTAATGCAAAACTACCACAAAACCGAAGCATTTATGATAAAGGATATGATAATGTGCATTGAGAGAATGACCATGAAAAATACTTGCATTTTTTTTTCAATCTTCTGATGAACATCTGGCATTCTAAGATAAATTAAGGCATCCAATGAAGTCTTTATTGTGCATAGAGGGGCCTTTAAAAGTGCACCAAGAAATGACTATGTTTTTAAGGAATGAAAATATTTTGTTGCACAACTACAACAATGGATTTATTGGTTTTGCAGCTCGTTTAAGAGATGAGGATGCAAAATTTATAGCTCAAAGACCTGGAGTTGTGTCTATTTTTCATGATCCAGTCTTACATTTTCGAACTACCCGTTCTTGGGATTTTCAGAGTGCATTAACAACTTGTTATAGTTCGACCTCACCTCCTTATTCATCTCCAACTTCATCAGCCACAAATATATGCTTCTTAGATACAAGTGAAATTTATATTAATTACTTGATTTAAAATTGTAGGCATGTATAAAGTTTAAATGAAATAAATGCATTCAGAGACATTAAGATTTAAACCCCCATTTCATTTTTCGTCAACGACGATGTAGGTCCAATTCCATCACGTTGGAAGGAAATATGAATGGAAGGTCATCATTCACTTCTTCTAGTTGTAACAGGTACACTTAGTAATCATTCTCGTCTACTTGTTATTCTTGAAATTTATAACCAAAATCAGATTTTTAAGTTTGCAACATAAAATTGATCGGAACAAGGTATTACGATGACCTTCAACAATCATTCGGCACACCTAGGGAGGACATAGTTCATGGTTCACACGTAGCCACTACTGCAGTTGGCCGACAAGTTTCGAGCTCAGCCTATTACGACCTAGCCAATGGGACAGCACATGGGGGATAATTGCCTTCAAGATTCGCTATGTTCTCTAGCGGGTGTCATGGTTGCTTAGGTTTTGTGATACTTAAAGCATTTGATGACTCAATTTTATATTGATGGGGGATATTTTACTCTATAAAGAACTACCGATAGCTTTTGGATAAACTAGGTCGTTCCGATCTCCTAAGCTAGTTCGAAGCTAGGTCAAAGAGAAGAGGTCGACCCGACCAGGAAAACATATCTCGTCGATCAGCTACAAGAGCCCGAATTTTATCTGAGATTGCATAAGATCCTTATTTGATTAGTTTACCTTGTAAAGCTAGGAGATTAGACTCTATATAAACATGGCTCTATGATTGTATTAGGGCAACGCTTACATACATTCATATACGCCTACATTTTTACTTATATTGTAATTCGCCCTCTTTTACTATTAATAATATAGCTTTTGCTCCTTCTTCCCTTATTCTTGCGTTCAATATCTTATTATTGTTGCTACGTTATATGTTTCTCTCTTGTGTATATATATATATATATATATATATATATATATATATATCAACATTATATCATCTCATAAGACTAAATTAAATTAAGAGATTAATTAAACTACCTCTAATCAATCACTCTTACATATGATCTCATCAAATCTAGAGTACCCAACAATCGAAGTAGTCGTCTAGTCATGGTCGATGAGTCCTAACTAATGATAAATATATATTGTGAACCTTTCTTGGATTGATCTCATTAATCCTCTTACACATACCATGCACATACGCTCCTTCCAATAACTTATTTCCCGATCGAGGCCTAGGACATGGAGTCCAACGGATTCCTATTAGCCTTGATAACTATGCGTCTCTATTCTTTATGGTGATCCCTTTTAGTGATTACCCAAACTCCTTTCCAAATCTAACATTACTCACTTCGGCCGAAGATTTCCGGAATCAATCCATATAAAAGAATGCATAGGAAATCGCTCAACCACATTACGGTGGGGGGTTAATGGATCCTTTATTGACATCATTAACTTCACTACGAAGCAATCCATACCCAAGGTAAAACTATAATGATCGCTAATTAGTAGTCGAGTAACACATCAAAGCATAAACTCTCCATATGAAGTTTACTCTAACGTCTCAAGTCAAAGGACCAATTTACGTACACTATCGTAAGTAGAAGAAATCTTCATCTCCGATAAACACCTAAGATGAGATTTTTCTAGCACGGTTTCGATGCGCTTGATCTCATCAAGCCACCCACTCATATGCATTGATATCTACAATATCGATGTCCATGGAACCATCCATCCCCATGCAAGAGAGAATGCATACTCGTGCAAGTCTTATCGAATCAATGATGCCCTATCTCAATAGTATTCTACGACTTGGAAATCTTTTCAAATCTTAAACCATATTATATTCGATAGAGGGATGCACCATGATCCATAGTTTCAATCATCTGAGGGCTTCATAAATTGCTTAAATGTATCACAATAAATGAAGAATTGCCAATGCAAACTTTTATTGATCATAATTAAGATTGATTACAAGAATATTTACAAGATAACCGATTGGCTTGTTGGGCACTACTCTAACACAAGCATCTTTAGTTATTTATCTTTCCCACACAAGGGGCAATCCTCTCCTTCACTCAGACCCAATCCTTATCAATAGGCTTTCTCATATTTGTCCAACAACTTGCGCAAATCATTTATCTTAATCCCATCACACGGAATATCACTATGATATACAAAAATGAGAATATGAGTCAGACAAGCCATTGAGTATAATTTCTATCTCATCTTCTGGATTCAAATCAGCGCCTAGCCTTTTGATTCGATTCGTCATCTAGATTAGGTAAGAACAATATTCTCTAACATTATCGAACCCAATCATGCTTGTCTCGTATAGTAAATAACTAATGCTTTGTCCCGAAGTTTGTTCGTACATGATTGTGGATTTTGAATGGCTATATTAAACAACTTAAAAAGACAACAATAAGCATATAGGTTTAAAAATAATGCTTATAATTAACTAAAATTGGACTTTCTATCGAAAAAGTTCTCCCACTATTTTATCGAAACAATAACACCTTCTATTGTTCGGGAAATCCTATTTCCTAGTACGTCTTAGGTAGAAATAGTGTCCGACAAGCCAACTTTGTATGCCTGCCATTTATTAATAAAAAGGAACTATTCAATTTAGATTAATAAATGCATTTTATTATATATGGTCAACTTTATCTTATGTAATAATTATCTACGCATAAGGATAGAAGTCCTTAGATCACAGGGCTATGGGACAACTCGTGGACTGATCTCTAAGGACATGATCTAGAACATATTCAAGAGTCGTAGGATTCAACCGAGATAGGACATCGTTGAATTCGGTTAGACTTTCACTAATATGTGTACTCCGATGAACTGGAGGACGCTGGGGTGCGCGATGTTGGGATATGGCTCGATTTGTCAGACAACAAAGTGCGGAATTTAAAATTTTTCGAGTCATCCAATGGTCCCATAAAAGAAGTCTCCATATTATGTATACAAAAACTTAAACAAAAACGCACACAATGAATTAACAAAGGGGGTTTTTGCGATATACCTCACCACAGGCAAGGTGGTGGAAACCTCCGGCTTCGTTTCTGAATCTGATCTGGTTCACAGGAGTGATCCAAGTGTCTCACCTCCAGGGATAGTCCACACCAATTGGATTCTGGCAACACCTCGAGATCTTAGGCTCAGAACTCGATTCAGGAGATTTGTTATTGCAGGATTGTGTTGAATCTCTTGACAGATCAAGATCTAACACAATGAAATAGGGAGATGGCGGCGGCGGCACCAAGGAGCCCACGGCAGCAGGTGGCGGCGGCTTAAGGTGGCGGCGGCGGTAGCTAGGGTTTCTAGCTAGGAGAGGCGGCGGCTACTTAGGGCAAAAGGAGGCTAGGGTTTTTCTTTCTAGGGTGTTACCCATTTGAGCTCTAGTTGTGATCTATTTGTAAACTCCTTCTGACCTAGGTTTGCAAGACTCCTTATGGGCTTTAATTAATAGAAGCCCATGTCTTGCAATCCTTTATTTAATTAACTACTTTAATTAAATGTCCAGTCCAATTAAATCAATATTTCTCTTACATAATTAATTAGCAACTCAATTATTAAGTTAGCTAATTAATTAATCTCCCACTTGAATTAAATACTTTTAATTCATTTAATTGATTTAATTACCTTTAAATCAATTAATTCCTTTAATATCCTTTTATAACAGTCACCGTCCAATTGTATTGTGTGTGACCCTCTGGGTTCACCATCAATTGGCAGCAGGCCCACGAATCCCTCGTGATTTAATTTATGAACAATAAATTGTTCCGGTCAATTAAACAACCTTTAATTGACCACTCCTAGAATCAAATCCTCTATTAATTCAGGAGTACCCACACTTCATGGTCGATGTCTAGCCACAAGCCCATGAAGCCCAATTTCAGGTGAATTGATATTTGTGAACCTCGTCTCATATAATTGCCATGTACATACGGTCCTTCTATCGACTAATATTCCCGATCAAGACTTAGGGTGTGTGAATTGTTCGGCACCTCTAAATTTGTCTCGATAGCTATACTTTCTAATTCAGGATAATATACCTTTGTGACCTTCTAAATTTGGAAACCCCTTTCCAAATCCGTCACCGACTGCGGCCGCAGATTCCTTGGATATATTATCTAAGAATCGTATAGGAAATTCTCTCACCCATTACAGTGAGTCAATAGATTCCATATCGGTACTAACCACTCGCGCACATGTCCATACGCACCCAACCTAGGCATGTTATGACCAAGCTACGTGGCCTATACCTAGATCTAAGTACACACTTTCATGCACCGAATTCGCCCTAGTACCTCAAGTCAAAGGACTAAATCGTACACTATTATATTCCTTGAGAAACATCCCATCACCGATATGCGTCATGCGCTTCCACAATGGGTTTCTCTGTTCGGGTCGTTCGATGCGTTCAATCTTCCATTGAACCACCTACTCGTATGCACTGGCCTCAAATGCCTTGCTCATGAAACGCTACAAATTCACTCCATGTGAATCATGCATACTCGTACAAGTCTTTTCGATTCCTATGATACCCCGTCTCGTTTTGGAATCTACGACTTGGAACACTTTTAAGATTACGACCTTTGAGACTGTTTCATGATTGCACTCAGCACTGAAGTGAATTGTCCCATAGTCAAATGTAATCTAAGGGTTTCAACCAATCGCTTAAATGTATTCGCGAAAGATGAAGTTGGCCATTGTTTATCCTTATACATATATAAATAAACATGCGTATTATTATAAAATCAAAGATCATTTCATACAGGATAGATCTATTACAAGCTAACAGAACTGGCTTGCAGGGCACTATCCTATTAATCTCCCACTTGCCCTAAAGCCATTCACCTATGGTTCTAAGACCCATCTTCTCTAGATGACTATCGGACGCCTTTTGTGAAAGTGGCTTAGTTAGTGGGTCAGCTACGTTGTCTTCCGATTTGACATACTCCATGTACATGTCTCCTCTACCAATGATCTCCCTGATCACATGGTATTTCCTCTGTACGTGTTTGGATTGATGGTGTGATCTCGGCTCCTTCGCTTGAGCTATCGCCCCGTTGTTGTCACAGAAGACGACTACAGGTTCAACAATGCTAGGAACAACATCCAGTTCTTGGATGAAGTTTTTCATCCATACACTTTCTTTTGCTGCATCTGATGCTGCAATATATTCTGCTTCTGTGGTTGAATCAGCAGTGGTAGACTGTTTACAGCTCTTCCAACTAACTGCTCCACCATTGATGCGGAATATGTATCCAGAGTTGGATTTGAAGTCATCCACGTCAGACTGGAAACTCGAATCAGTGAATCCTTCAAGTTTCAGTTCTCCACTACCACCGTAGACCAAAAACATATCCTTAGTCCTTCGCAGGTATTTTAGGATTGCTTTTACGGCAGTCCAGTGCTCATCGCCTGGATTTGACTGATAGCGGCTCGTTACACTTAGAGCGTGTGCTATGTCTGGTTGAGTACACAACATCGCATACATTATGCTCCCTATAGCAGAGGCATAAGGTATGAAAGACATTCTCGTCTTTTCTTCGTCGGTTGTAGGGCACATAGACTTAGAAAGATAGATACCATGTCTCATTGGAAGCAATCCTCTCTTGGATTCTTCCATCTTGAATATTTTCAAGATTGTGTTAATGTACTGAGACTGGGAGAGTCCAATCATCTTCTTCGATCTATCCCTATAGATACGTATTCCCAATACGTAAGATGCGTCTCCCATATCTTTCATAGAGAACTGCGCGGATAACCACGCTTTAGTCTGTGCTAACATCTTGATATCGTCTCCGATCAACAAAATGTCATCGACGTACAAAACAATGAATTGTACTGTGCTCCCACTATTCTTCTTGTACACACAAGGTTCATATACATTTTTGATGAAGCCAAATGCCTTGACTGTCTCATCAAATCGTATGTTTCAGGTTCGGGATGCCTGTTTGAGGCCATATATCGACCTTTGAAGTTTACATAATTTGTGTTCACTTCCTTTGGACGCAAAACCTTCAGGTTGTTGCATAAAGATCTCCTTGTCAATGTCTCCATTGAGGAAGGCGGTCTTTACGTCCGTTTGCCATATCTCATAATCATGCCATGCGGCAATGGCAAGCAATATCCGAATGGATTTGGACATCGCTACGGGAGAGAAGGTTTCCTCATAGTCTATTCCAGGCCTTTGAGAATACCCCTTCGCCACTAAGCGTGCCTTGTGAGTTAAAACCTCTCCATTCATTCCAAGCTTACGCTTGAAGATCCATTTGCATCCTACAGGGATAGTTCCCTCAGGTGGATCGACCAAGGTCCAAACCTTGTTGGAATGCATGGAATCCATTTCGGATTGCATGGCTTCGAGCCACGCACCCGAGTCGATGTCTGACATCGCTTCTTGATAGGTCTTTGGATCACTATCAACTCTCTCATTTTCGTGAATGAAACCAAATCGCTCTGGCTCCTTACGAATTCGATCAGACCTTCGAAGAGTAGGTGTACTAGTAGGTTCAGTAAATTCTGGTTCAGCTCCCACTGTTTGTGGGGATGGGTCCGATTCCTGGACTTCATCTAGTTCTACGATTGTCCCATTTCGGTTGGAGAGGAAATCCTCTTCCAAGAAATGGGCGTTCCTAGATACGAACGTATTACGTTCTTTAGGATCGAAGAACAGATATCCAATGGATTCCTTTGGATACCCCACAAATTTGCACAAACTAGATCTACTATCTAGCTTATCTCCCTTCTTGTTCTTTACATACGCAGGAGATCCCCATAATCGTAAGTACGAATACACGGGTGCCTTACCATACCATACTTGGTGCGGTGTTGTCGGCACTGACTTCGAAGGTACTATGTTTAGTATCTTCGATGCAGTTAATAGGGCCAAGCCCCAAAACGAAAAGGGAAGGTCAGCGAAGCTCATCATGGAACGAACCATGTCTAACAAAGTTCGGTTCCTCCGCTCGGACACTCCATTGAGTTGGGGCGTCCTAGGGGGAGTTCGCTGGGCGAGAATTCCATTCTCTTTTAGATAATCAAGGAATTCTTGGCTTAAGTACTCTCCACCTCTATCAGAACGAAGTGCTTTAATACTATGTCCAAGTTGATTCTCAACTTCCATTCGAAACTCTTTGAATTTCTCAAAAGTTTCGGATTTGTGTTTCATGAGATACACATATCCATAACGACTAAAATCGTCGGTGAATGTTACGAAATAAGAGAATCCTCCTCTCGCATTGACACTCAATGGTCCACAAACGTCAGTATGGATTAAATCCAATGTTTGCTTGATTCGCTCGGGATTCCCTGTGAAGGGTGATTTGGTCATCTTTCCTTTGAGACAAGATTCACAAGTTGGGAGTTCATCCAAGTTCTTTATTTCAAGAGCCTTAGAGGAAACCAACTTTTGAATCCTACTCTTGGAAATATGTCCAAGTCTAGCGTGCCAAAGTTGTGGAGTTTGATTATCATATTTTCTTTTCCTAGATTGAATGTGCATAACGTCGGATTCAACAGGTTCTAGGGAATAAAGATCATCCATCAAAGTACCACTAGCATACATTAAACCACCTTTAAATATGCAAAGATATCCATTTTGAATGGAAAAATTAAAACCATCAATGTCTAGCATTGGTATAGAAATGATGTTCTTAATTATCGTTGGTACGTACAGACAATCCCTTGAAACCAAAGTAAAATTTCCTAAAACCAATTCGACGTCCCCAATAGCCTCAGCGGCGATCCTAGCTCCGTTTCCAAAACGCAGGATTCTATCCCCGGGCTTCAGGTATCTTACTGCTCCCATCACCTGCAAATCATTGCAGATATGAGAACCTGCTGCGGTGTCTAACACCCACGATGCACAGTTAATAGAAATATTAACTTCAACCAAGAAAATACCTTTGGCTACCATTTTCATCTTCAGGTAGTCTGGGCAATTCCTTTTCCAGTGCCCTGCTTTCTTGCAGTGGAAACATTCGTCTTCTGGGCTTTTGCGCTTCTTTTCAACCACCTTGGTGATTGCCTTCGAAGAAACACTTTTCTTCTTCTTCTTACCTCTCTTAGGCTTTGCAGCCTTCGATTGGTATGCAATCATCACCGGCTTCTCTTTCTTGAGAGTCGATTCTGCCGTTACCAACAAATTGGTCAGTTCGTGAAGAGCGAGGGTTCTATCCTCCATGTTGAAGTTCAACACGAACTGGTCAAAAGAACGGGGCAGCGTATGGAGGAGGAGGTTAGTGCTAAGATCAGCGTGCAAGTCTACTTCCAATCGCCCCAGTTTTTCAACCAGGTTGATGAAACGTAGACAGTGATCCTTGACACTGCTTCCCTCAGCCATCTTGAGATGAAACAACTCCTTAGTGGTCGCGAACCTTTCGGTACGAGACCTTTCTCCAAACATCTGTTGGAGGTGGAGAAGTATATCTCTAGCAAGCGGTATTGCAGCATGCTGTTTTTGCAGTTCATTCGACATCGAGGCTAGCATGAGACATCGAACCTGGAGATCATCATCAACCCTTTTAGCATGGGCGGTTCGTTGTTACTCACTAGCTCGTGCTGCGGGTGCAGCAGGCATGGGTGTGTCGAGCACATAGCTTCGTCGCTCGGAGTCGAGCACGATTCTGAGATTTCTCAGCCAGTCAACAAAGTTTGAGCCATTCAATTTGTTTGCGTCGA
Source organism: Penstemon eatonii (assembly GCA_038501285.1). Classification (NCBI taxonomy): domain Eukaryota; kingdom Viridiplantae; phylum Streptophyta; class Magnoliopsida; order Lamiales; family Plantaginaceae; genus Penstemon; species Penstemon eatonii. Next base: position 53,420,126 of record CM076710.1, read on the forward strand.
GGATAACAGATAATGGATTCTTAGACATTGTACTTAATATCTACAAATGGAAAGAAGACAACATTTAGCTAACTGATCTTATGCCTAATACTTATAATTATCGAATTTGGACTTGTTTTCGAAAAAGTTCTCCCACTATTTTATTGAAACAATCACCCCTTTGATTGCTCGGGAATTCTAATTTCTAGTAGGTCTTGACGTCCCAGCAGCAATTAATTGCACCCACGACTCGTGGCCATACAATCAACTCTCCAGGTAGGTATACTTTTACCAATTGTGACACCTCACAACCTTCAAGCTATTTTGCCTCGGTTTTCACATTTATCTAGCACTGCTACATCATAAATGCTACTAATCGTTAAGTAACACCCATCAATCGTGATAAGCAACGGGCCCGATCGTGAGTTCTCCGTAACTAGTTATCGGTCGATCCTCACATCCCGACCAGTCCTTATCCTTGTCGAGTTTAGTTAAAAACAAGAGTCAAGGAGTTTTGTGTATTGTCCCTTTCTTTGACTCGGGTGCCAGACTCTGGATCACCTCTATCAATAAGTAGACAACATACACTAGTTCCTATTGATGGAAGGCTTGGATCTTTAAAACTTCATTTTAAATGTACCCAATAAACTTAATATTTTAATTCGAGAGGGGGTTTCTGGTTTTGAAAGTTATGCTAACTCTCCTCGAGATCTCACCGATTCAGTTATGCTTTATCTTTTATTACGATCTAGATTCTAGCGCGCAGCTAAATATAAATCGACAAATAAATAAAATCCATACAAGCCTAGCATGCATACTACCACAATATGTTTTCGATCGGGAGCCTCCTATGTGGGCCATCATCGAGCCAATGATGTTGGCCCAATTGGTCAATCTAAAGGGTTCTCAAACAGGCCCTATGCTATTACACATTGTACCATGCATACATGACCTTCTTATCTTCTTGGGCTCCCACCTTGCTTGTAAATGGGCCTCCATCCTAAACTAGGAAAGCAGTAAAGCCCTATTCTATTACAAAGGCTCAAAGTGGCCCAAAAACAATAATAGGCTCGCAGGCCCAATAAAAACCAAGCAATAAATTAAACCAATCACATCTACCCTAAGGTTAAGGCTCGTCTCGATCGAAAACCACGTAAACAGTTCACGTAGAGCAAGAAACATGTAAACATCTTTTACTTTCTTCTATCTTAATTTTAAAACATCCTTTTAAAACTAATTTCCTATGATTCTTGCTTTATAGTCACTACTAATTATGACAAAATAAATATCCGGGTAAACAAAAAATTAATTTTCTGCTCAATTTCAGAATCTGTTTTTCAACTTTTGAAAATTGCATTTTCGGCCCCTCAACTTTCGAAAATTGCACTTTGACCCCAAAACTTTTAAAAGGTTACAAAAACACCCCTGGGCAGTTTCGGGTAGAAGACCAGAAAATAAAATTTTGAATTTTGAAAATTTTCGATTTTTCAAATTGACCCCTCAAGTTTCGGTAATTGCAAAACAGCCCCTAAGTTTTCAGAAATTGCAAAACGACCCCAAAAACCGTGCGACCAGAAATGCAAGAACAGTCCAGAATTTTCAAATTTCCAGATTTCAAAAATTTCGAATTTTCAGCCCCAAAAACCCTAATATGCGATTTTTGCCTCAAAAAGTCCTGAAGTTTTCAAAAACTATAAAAACGTCACAGATCTTGAAAAGCAGTTTTACCCAATGATAGATCTAGTCATAACAAACAAGAATCAACTCACAGAACATAATTATCACGTGTTCTTATACATATAATTAAACATATACGGTGAACACAATTATGTTCAGGCTTTTGTATAATAATAATGGAGTTGGCTCTGATACCACTGTTGGGATATGGCTCGATTTGTCAGACAACAAAGTGCGGAATTTAAAATTTTTCGAGTCATCCAATGGTCCCATAAAAGAAGTCTCCATATTATGTATACAAAAACTTAAACAAAAACGCACACAATGAATTAACAAAGGGGGTTTTTGCGATATACCTCACCACAGGCAAGGTGGTGGAAACCTCCGGCTTCGTTTCTGAATCTGATCTGGTTCACAGGAGTGATCCAAGTGTCTCACCTCCAGGGATAGTCCACACCAATTGGATTCTGGCAACACCTCGAGATCTTAGGCTCAGAACTCGATTCAGGAGATTTGTTATTGCAGGATTGTGTTGAATCTCTTGACAGATCAAGATCTAACACAATGAAATAGGGAGATGGCGGCGGCGGCACCAAGGAGCCCACGGCAGCAGGTGGCGGCGGCTTAAGGTGGCGGCGGCGGTAGCTAGGGTTTCTAGCTAGGAGAGGCGGCGGCTACTTAGGGCAAAAGGAGGCTAGGGTTTTTCTTTCTAGGGTGTTACCCATTTGAGCTCTAGTTGTGATCTATTTATAAACTCCTTCTGACCTAGGTTTGCAAGACTCCTTATGGGCTTTAATTAATAGAAGCCCATGTCTTGCAATCCTTTATTTAATTAACTACTTTAATTAAATGTCCAGTCCAATTAAATCAATATTTCTCTTACATAATTAATTAGCAACTCAATTATTAAGTTAGCTAATTAATTAATCTCCCACTTGAATTAAATACTTTTAATTCATTTAATTGATTTAATTACCTTTAAATCAATTAATTCCTTTCATATCCTTTTATAACAGTCACCGTCCAATTGTATTGTGTGTGACCCTCTGGGTTCACCATCAATTGGCAGCAGGCCCACGAATCCCTCGTGATTTAATTTATGAACAATAAATTGTTCCGGTCAATTAAACAACCTTTAATTGACCACTCCTAGAATTAAATCCTCTATTAATTCAGGAGTACCCACACTTCATGGTCGATGTCTAGCCACAAGCCCATGAAGCCCAATTTCAGGTGAATTGATATTTGTGAACCTCGTCTCATATAATTGCCATGTACATACGGTCCTTCTATCGACTAATATTCCCGATCAAGACTTAGGGTGTGTGAATTGATCGGCACCTCTAAATTTGTCTCGATAGCTATACTTTCTAATTCAGGATAATATACCTTTGTGACCTTCTAAATTTGGAAACCCCTTTCCAAATCCGTCACCGACTGCGGCCGCAGATTCCTTGGATATATTATCTAAGAATCGTATAGGAAATTCTCTCACCCATTACAGTGAGTCAATAGATTCCATATCGGTACTAACCACTCGCGCACATGTCCATACGCACCCAACCTAGGCATGTTATGACCAAGCTACGTGGCCTATACCTAGATCTAAGTATGCACTTTCATGCACCGAATTCGCCCTAGCACCTCAAGTCAAAGGACTAAATCGTACACTATTATATTCCTTGAGAAACATCCCATCACCGATATGCGTCATGCGCTTCCACAATGGGTTTCTCTGTTCGGGTCGTTCGATGCGTTCAATCTTCCATTGAACCACCTACTCGTATGCACTGGCCTCAAATGCCTTGCTCATGAAACGCTACAAATTCACTCCATGTGAATCATGCATACTCGTACAAGTCTTTTCGATTCCTATGATACCCCGTCTCGTTTTGGAATCTACGACTTGGAACACTTTTAAGATTACGACCTTTGAGACTGTTTCATGATTGCACTCAGTACTGAAGTGAATCGTCCCATAGTCAAATGTAATCTAAGGGTTTCAACCAATCGCTTAAATGTATTCGCGAAAGATGAAGTTGGTCATTGTTTATCCTTATACATATATAAATAAACATGCGTATTATTATAAAATCAAAGATCGTTTCATACAGGATAGATCTATTACAAGCTAACAGAACTGGCTTGCAGGGCACTATCCTATTACGCGAGCGTGACTGGGTAGTCGATACACATAAGTGGGTGACTTGCTGGGATGGCAAGTGCACTGAATACCCCAATTAGGAAATAACTCACCATGAAAGAGGTAGTCGGATATCAGGGTTGGAGTTATTCTGAATTACAATAGTATACGAGGTACGATCCCTAATACTTGAGGTGATAGGGTTTATTTGGTACGAGAACGTCTATACTTTGATATGAGTTCCGACCGACTGAAGATTACTAGAAAGTCTCTGAGGATTCACATTGGGTATAAAGGGACTCGTATGCAGATTTATATCATCACATTAACCCGACTTGATAGGTTGGGAATATCTCCTATGGATTTCTGTGAGAAATTAATTCTGGTAAAATCCTTGGCCAATGTATTTGACGACTTTATGAAAGTAGCTCATAAATATTAAGATTTCGAGATCAGAATACATAAGGTCAAGACGAAGAAAAAGGAAACCGATGAAAAATCCATACCCTTAAGTCTCGACTGGAAGATCGATCGATGGAGAGATCATGTCGTATATGAAAGTTGTAAATGTTTAAAAGGTTCACTGAATTAATTCACCAGTGATTAGGCTCCATGGGCTTGTGGCCAGACATCGACCGTGGAGTGGGAGAATTCCGAAGTTGGCAGGGGTGCTACTATTGGAATGATCAGGTGACAGAGTGTTCGACTGATTTAGAGTATTTAAAACTCGAGTGATTAAATAAATATTTAATTATATCCCACGTCCAATTATGTGATGAACCTACGGGGGCATACACAATACATATGAAGCAAAAGCAGGGAATCAAAGAACAACTAGATCGACTGGGTCGACCCAATTGGAGCATATGAGATCCGATTGAAATTGGATCGAGATTATAAATTAAATTGAAATTTAATTTGTAAGTTAATTAATTGAATTGGATTTAATTAATTGGAGGAATATTTAATGAAATAGGCCTAGAATCAAATTTAATTAAATAAGAGAGTAATTAATTAATTGGACCATTTGATAGTGAAATTAAATAAAGCCTCAATTAATTAAATAAAGAATGTGCCATTAATTAATTAGAATACTTGGTCTTCCAATTAAAAAGGCCATGACCCATGTAGGAAAAGAGATTAGACTTAAACTCCAAGTCCTAATAGGATTAGGAGAGATAAGACATCTATATACATGGGATTATATGATAAATGGAAGAGATACACAATTGCATAGCTTACAAGCACACAAGAAATTAAGTCTAGCAAAATCTTTCTCCCCCCTCTCCCAAAATCGGCCAAACTCTTCTCTTCAATTAGAGGAGTTTTGGACTTTTGATTCTTGCTCCCAATTTGTTCTCGAGTTTTAGATCTTAATAATTTCTATGTCCTAGCCGATTAGGATTATTATGTTTTCGTGATATTGTGGTGTATCAACTCGTAGAGGCGCAACACGTGGGGCGCTACTTCAACTAGGGATCAAACGTGAAAAGAAAAGGGAGAAACACATCCACTTTGCCGACAGTTAGGATTTGCAAGGAAACAGGTATAACTTGTAACTAAGTTATTTTGGGCATTTTTTATATTCATATATATACAACCAGATTATATCCTGGCAAGATTCTATTAAGAGGTCCTTAAAATTTTCATATTTCGCTGCCTGGAGGGCTGTGTATCTTACTGAATCCCAACAGTCTTGATGTCCCAACGTACATTAACTGAACCCACGACTCGTGCCCATACAATTAACTCCATTGGTAGGTATACTTTTTCCAATTGTGTCCCTACGCAATCATCAAGCTATTTTGCATCGGTTTTGGCATTTATCTAGCACTGCTACATCATAAATATTACTACTCGTTAAGTCTAACCCATTAATCTGGATGAGCAAAGGGCTCGGTCTTGCAATCCCCATAACTGGTTATCGGTCGATATACATGTCCTGACCAGTCCCCACCCTTGTCGAGTTTTAAGAAAACAAGAATCAAGGAATTTCGCATATTGTCCCTTTCTTTGTCTCGGGTGCCAGACTCTGGATCACCTTAATCGATAAGTAGACAACATATGCTAGTTCCTATTAATGGAAGGCTTGGATATTAAAACTTCATTTTAAAGTACCTAATGTGATTTAATGTTTGTTCAAGAAGGGATTTTCGATTTTGAAAGTTTGAAGAAATTCTCCACGAGATCTCATCGCACTAAGTATGCTTTATCTTTTATTTATGTTCTAATTACTAGCCCGCATCACATATAAGCCATAAACAAATCGATAAATAAAATAAAACATTCACACCTATCATGCATGCTACCACAGTATGTTTGCGATCGGGAGTCTCCTATGCGGGCCAACATCGAGCCACAATGTTGGCCTTATTGGTCAATCTAATTGGTTTCTTAATGGACATAGGCTATTACATTAATAACCATGTATACATGGCCTTCAACTCTTCTAGGTTCTCCACCTTGCTTGTATTAGGGCTCCTTCATAAACTATTTAAATAGTGAAGCCCTAATTTATTACAAAAGCTCAAAGTGGCCCAAAAGCTTAAGGCTCGCATGCCCAATAAAAACAATACAATAAAATTAAACCAATCACATCTATCCTAGGGTCAATGCTCGGCGCGATAAAAAACCATGTAAACAGTTCACGTAGATCAAGAAACAAGCAAACAACTTTTACGTATTTCTTTTCTTTCTTATTTTAAACCTCCTTTCGAAATAACCCATGATCCTTACTTCAGTCTCTACTAATTATGATAAAATTAATTTGCGGATAAGAAAAAACACTTATTAAGCATGAAATCAGATTCTGTTTTTCAACTTTTAAAAATTACATTTTGGACCCTCAACTTTCAAAAATTACATTTTGACCCCTCCAATTCAAAAATTAACAAATTAACCCCAAAAATATTCGACAGTTTCAAATACGTCCAGAAAACAGAAACTTAGAAATTTAACCTGGAAATTTTTGTTAATTGCAAACAGACCCCTAAAGTTACGTTAATTACAAAAACAACCCCAAGCATTCGAAAATCGCAAATCGACCCCAGTTTTAGAAAACCCAAAAAATTACAATTTCAGTCCAGAAATATGCAGAAAACAAAATTTTCAATTCTGGTCGTGTTGTTGAAAAATGCTATTTTCAAAACAGTCCACTAATTTTCGAAAATTCCAATAATGGCCCAAACTAATTCATGCAAATTTATCCCAGCATATATCATATCATAATAAGAATGGATCATCACATATAACATAATAAACAAAAATATCCATATATCATATTATGTTCAGGCCTTTTCGTATAAGAATAATGGAGTTGGCTCTGATACCACCGTTGGGATATCTCGGTTGTCAAAACAACGAAAGTGCGAAATTTAAATTTTTTTCCCAGATACCAATACAACCCATGATACATTCTCCACATTACATATGCAAAAAGGTTGATTAAAATAATAATTAAAACACAAAGTATAGAGGGGGTGAAATTGCTATTTACCTAACCACAGGTTCGGTGATGGTAACCTCTGGTCTTCTCTTTGATTCACGTAAGTGATCCAAGTGTCTCGCCTCCAGGATATAACCACACCAGTTGGACTGTAGCAACACCTCCAAGTCACAGGCTTAGAACTAGAGCTTGGAGATTTGTCAATGGAGTAAGTAGATCTAGATTCAGTTCTAGATCTAGATCCAGTTGTGCGAGAGGATGGAAGAGGGGGCGGCAGCTAGGGCTACTCGATTTTCAGCTATATTTTTCTTTCTTATTATGTGTTATGTACATGTGAAGATTAGTCTTGGATGATATGTGATAAGTTATATATATAAGAGAAGAAACCTACTCTTAATAGATATCTCATCTAGATTTATTAAATCATTTCCTTATCACAATAGGAAACAAGATTTAGATAAATCTCTTCCTTCTTTCTTGTCCCACAAGAAACTAAATCTTTCAATTATTCTAGCCACAAAAATCGCCCCTATGCCTTATAATTATGCAATCCGAAAATTGCTTAATTATTTATTCTATCGTTATTAAATTATATTTAATTAGACATTCTAATTAATAATTCTCCACTTTGAATTAACACTTTATTCATCAACTTTGATTTAACTTCCTTAAATCAACTATCTCATTTATGACTGTCACTGTCCAACTATATTGTGTGTGACCCTCTGGGTTCACCATCAATTGGCAGCAGGCCCACAACTTTCGTGATTTAATTAATGAGCAATTAGTTGCTCCTATCAATTAAAAAATTTTAATTGACCACTCCAGAATTAATCTCCTTATTAATTCAGGAGTACCCACACCTAATGGTCGATGTCTAGCCACAAGCCCATGTGGCCCAACTTCAAGTGAATTGATCTTGTGAACCTCACCTCTTATAACTGACATCTACATACGGTCCTTCCAACGACTAATTTGCCGACTGAGATCTAGGGTGTGTGAATTGATCGGCACCTCTAATTATCTCGATTCTGTACTTTTTAATTCTAGATAATAATTCCAGTGTGACTGCTAAATTTGAAAACCCCTTTTCAAATCCGTCACTGACCATGACCGCGGATTTCTAAGAATCTATTATCTAAGAACGTACAGAAAATTCTCCCACCTTATCAGGATAAGTCCATAGATCCTTTCATAGTACTAATCATTCGCGTACATAACTATACGCACCCAACTTAGGCACACAATAGTCAGGCTACGTGACCGGCACCTAGATCAAGTACGTACACCCATGCACCGAATTCGCCCTAGCACCTCAAGTCTAAGGACTAAATCCTACACTATTATAAGCCTTGAGAAACATCCTATCCCCGATATGCGACATGCGCTTACCCAATGGGTTTCTCTGTTTGAGTCGTTCGATGAGATCGATGCCCTATCGAACCACGCATCAAATGACTTGTTCATGAAACGCTACAAATTCACTCCGTGTGAATCATGCATACTCGTACAAGTCTTAACGATTCCTTTGATACCATGACTTGGAACGTGTTTTAAGATCACGACCTTAGAGACTGCTTCATGATTGCATTTATACTGAACTGAATCGTCCCATGATCGAATGTGATCTTTGGATTTCATCTAATCGCTTAGGTACTTTCGCAAGGGATGAAGATGGCCATTGTTTAATTTACGTACTATAAATAAACGGGAGTATTAATCATTAAACCATAAGAAGATAGTCCTCTTACAAGCTAATTAGGATTGACTTGCTCAACACTATCCTATCTGCAGGGACTCACCACGGTGAGTGCTGTTGAATCGGCTGACTCACCGCGGTGTACATAAAATGCACCGCGGTGAGTGCTGTTAATTGGCCTCACTGCCTCATTTTTCCTTTTAGCTCCAGTTTAACTCTCGTGATGGGTGGATTGACTTGCATTCAATGTCACGGGCACTCCCGAATCACTCTAAGATGTCCTTTCCTACAAACCACGTAGAAAACAATCAAAACATGAACAAAAATACAAGAAACTAACAAAGGCCAAACGAAGGGGCAAAGAGGGAAAAGCCATGTAAACAAGCAAAGACAAGCAAAAGTCGGATCAAAACAAGATGTTTTGGGCTTAACAAAGCACGCAATAACGATATTTTCACGGCTTTCAGTGACGCATTGAACATTCCACCTGCAACAGTTGAAAATCTCAACCATGCTGATGATGACAAAAAGAGGTGAGGAGTTAGCTTTTGAGAAAAAAAGATGTTAAGATTACTGAAGAAGCTCAAGTTCCTGTAGAGGCCACTGACAAGCAAGTTGATGAAACAAAGGTTTCTGATGTAACTAAAGAAGCTATTGATGATGTTGAAACTGATTTGAAAGATGAAGAACCCAAGGACGCGACAAAAGATCGCAAAGGAGATGTTGACTCCATGAATTCTGCTGAAGAACAGCTTGATCCATTCCGAAAATCTAAAAGTGTTGGTCCCAAGTGGTCAGATGAGGTCTAGAGGGGGGGGTGAATAGACCTCTTAAAATTTTTGAACTTAAAAACTTTTCAGTCTTCTGTCAGCAGACTAAGCTGATGAAGAACAGTAAGCAGACTAGTCTGATCGTGAACAAATCTTGAACAGACGACTGACCACTCTTCTTACAGTGACTTAGCTGTTTTTCAGCAAAACAGTTTTCAAAGAGTATACTTGCAGCGGATTGTTTGAAAGTGTTTTTCACAAGTAGACTAAGTTCTAGAAAGATTTTATCCCCAGTTTAAAACTCCTTATAAAATCTTTTGATTGATTCACAGTGTTTAAAATGCAGTCTTTAAAATATGCAAGAAAACTTTAAATGCAAGATAACACAAAGAATTTTTATAGTGGTTATATGGATAAAAATCCTTTAGTCCACTCTTCCTGATCACTTAGATTCTGGGTTATACTATAATCACTTAGATTACAATATTTCTCCACTTACACCAAGACAACAAATGAAATGGCTGTAAGCTCACAATAGGAAATCACAAAGAAGACCTATCCTCTAAAGTAGAATCACTCACAAAGATGGATTCTCACTTCGCACAACACTCAGCTATTACAAAATCACTCAGATAATGTTTTTCTGATTTCTTCAACTGGGTTTCTGTCAACAGATGACTTCCACCAGACGAGTGAGCTGTTCGAGCTTTTGAGACTTAGAGAAATTCTGCTTCAAAATTTCGATCTCTGATTGTTGTTGTGTGTTTGCTCGATTGAAATTCAGCTCTATTTATACATGGAGATGAAAATATGACCGTTGAAGGCAAGTCACAAATCAAATCCATTCTTCAGCTCTTTTGAAACGGCTCTCTGCAGCAAACCGTACAATGTACAGTACTTTTCTGTCCATCGCATTAAATGCTGCATTAAATGCACTCTGCTGATCCGAGGATATCTTCAATCATTTGCCATTACTACCCTTCTCTTCCAGCATTTATTACACCAAGTGCATTTATTACCGTTGGACTAATCTCTTGATCTCTTCCACTCTGCTGATCAAAACGACTCTGCTGATAGATACTCTGCTGATCAAATACTGAACTAATCTGATTTGACTCGGCTGATGATCTACCCTTCTGTTCGCTGTTTCAGCAAGAGATCACTAGTCTTCTGAGCTTTGAACTTTGAACTCTTCTGATGTCTTCTTTTACTTGTTCAAAATTCTACCAAGGGAACTAAGCTTTCCATACTTAGCTGATTATGATGTTTTGTAAATCATCAAAACCTTCCCTTAAAATCTGACTTCTTTCATCTTCATCCAACAATTTCCCCCTTTTTGATGATGACAAAACTCCAGCTAAGTACCTGTACCTAACCTAAAGTTTTGATCCTCAAAAATTTCTGAGATAGAAATAGTATGTTGGATTTAAACTTGCAATTTTATAAATGATTGAACTGATTACATATTACAAGTTTTTAAAGCATGAAAGATGCAAGATACAAAAGAAAATACAAGAAAGAAAAGAAATCTGAACTAGTCTTCTTCCTTCTTCTCTTCTTTTTCAGATTCTTCATCAGATGACTTGGAAGACTCAACTTCCAAATTTTCAAAGAATCTTTTTCTTAGCAGCTCTATCTTTTTATATTTTACATCAGGGTCAAGCTGTTCTTCAGCTGAATCTTTGGCAGCAGCTAGTTCCTTGTCAGACTTGGCTTTTGCTTTAGATTCTTCAAATTCAGCTTGCTCTTCTTCTTCTGTAATTCTCTTATCTGTTGGTCTGCTTGATTCTCCCATATGTTTATCAGTCTCCCCAGCAGATTCTTCCAACACTTCAGTTTCTTCAACACCATCTCCTTCTTCCCTTTGGAAGTCAACCCTTTGCCGTCCAAATACCCTTTCTTCCCCCTTTTTGTCATCATCAGCAGGGACAGGTGGATATTGTGGCACAACTGGTGTAATTAGAAGTGAATCACAGAGAAGCTTGATGTTCTCTTCTATAGCATTGATCTGAGCTTGTTGTTTAAGTTGATTGGCCTTAACAGATTTGACTTCCTTGAGCAAGTCTTCTCCTTGATCACCCAATTGAATTTGAGTTCCCAAAATCCAATTTGATGAAGCAGTGAAGTCTTTCATCATATTTCCCATGACTTCATCTTCTGCTTGGAGAGCCAATTCAACAGTTTGTTCAATCTGCTTCCAACCTTCAGTGGTGCTCTGAGTCTGTCTTCTAAGTATATCCATATCTTGACAGATGGATTTAACATTATGGGCAGTGTCTTCTATCAGATCTGTTGGGACAGCAGCAGCGTTCTGACTTGGTTGTTTAACAGCAGCTATCACTTCTGCAGCTAATTCTTTCTTCATATCCTTCAGAGAGTTGGTGATCATTTGTTGGATGGAGTCCAACAGATTTGTCTGAACACCATGAGAAGTTGAAGGTATATCTGAAGTAGCAGCAGGTGTATCTTTCATAAGTTGCTCTGATGGTTGAGTTGTCAATGCAAGAGATTGATCTGCTGATCCATCAGCATGGCTTTGAGTGCTTTCCGTCTCCTTAGCTTGATCATCTCCTTTAGCAGCAACTTCTTTGTCCTTTGTCTGATCTGCTGGAATTTCTACTTCTGTCTTTGAATCATCAGCAGCATCAAACTTATCACCCTGTTCTTTGTTCTGATCAGATGGGTCTGATGTACCCTCTTTTTGCTCTGGTTGATCAGAAGACTTTTCTTTTTCCTTATCAGCAGGGGCTATAATCTTCTTGACAGTTTCAACTGTCCTCATCAATCCTTCATTGTCCACAGCTGACCTGTTAGAAATCCAAGTAAAATTATCAAGAGGAATAAAAGTAGATGAAGGTTCCTCAGGCAGCTCCTCATAGGGTTTGATGTTTGGCCCGTAGACAATGTGTTTGATGTTAGGAAGAGGGACCAATGAGCTTGGTTGTCCCCTTAACTTCCTTGATTTCTTTGCCCAAAGCTCCATTGCTTGAGCAATAGCCAATTTGATCGATCTTTCTTTGAGGTCTACTGAATCATCATAATCCTCAGCAATAGACTCAAAAATCTTCTTGGCTTCAGCTTTGACTAAGTGACTTATCCTCATTCTCAACCTGTCCAGAAAGAATTCTGAATCAAGTGCTTGAATGAGAGAACCCGTCTCAAGCCACTTCAGTACCCATGCTTCTTCAGCAGCAAAGGCTTTCCATTTGGTCATTTCAGCTGGACTCTTTGTCAGTCTGAATTCCCTCCACCTGTTGTATCTGATCTTCTCATTAATGAACTGTGTCAGGCGGTTGACCCTTTCATTCTCAGCATCAAGCCTTTTTAGGAATTCTTCAAAGATAGCAGGATCTTCCCTGAAAATCTCCGAAGACAATCTAATTTCTTCTCTCCTCTTTGGCTTTGTCTTAGGTGCAGGCATAGCAGGTATTGGTTTGTTTGGATCCCTTGGTTCACCAATAACTATCCCACCAGTATGTTGATGTCCATAAGCATCCTTGGTGCTTGCTTCAATAGCAGCAGCCAACTCTGCTGCCTCAAGAGCATCCCTCTGCTCCTGAGTCATCTTGCTGGCTTCATCTTCCAGCCTTTTTAATTCTAGGCTCTTCAGCCTTTCCTCCTCTGCTTTCTCTGCAGCTCTCCTTTGCTTTTCAGCATCATCCAATCTTTTCTTTTCTGCAGCAGTCAGATAAGTAGCAATTTTGCCAGTCCTTCTTCTCCTTGTTTCAGGACTCTCAATTGCTTGAAGAGGGATTGCAGCAACTGGAGTAGGATGCAACAAAGGTGCATCTCCTTCAAGTGTTGTACTAATCTGCTGTGCTCCTTCAACTCCAGCAGATGGTACAGCAGATGAGTCTTCTGTTGACCCTCCAGCTTCAGAAACAACTTTAGCTTCAGCAGCAGCAACTTTAGCAGCTTTCTCTTTGCCTTGGACTTAGGAATTTTCTTGGCAGGAGGTTTTGCAGTAGGAGGTCCTCTTGCCTCACTCCTAGTCCTTAATCTTTTCAACCTTTGAAGAGGAATTTCCTCCTCAGATTCAGTTCTTTCAGGAGAGGAGTCAGTCTTCATCTGCTCAATCTCCTTTGTGAAATATTCAATTATGTTTTCTGGAACTTCATCCTCAGGTTGTGCTGATTCAGTCTCAACAGCAGACTGTGTTGTTGGCTCAGCAGATTTACTTGTCTGACCTTCCTTCTTGCTCTTCTTAGAAGGGGTCTTTTTAGATTTTGCAGCAGCCTTCCTCTTTGGAGCAGCCACTAACTGTCTCACTGGTTCATAGAGTTTGAACTCTTTGCTACCATGGGTTTGCTTTCCACCTCCCATAGGGCATTGTAGGGATGCAAATAGATTACTCAATAAAATGGCATGTGAAGGCCTTTTGTCACTCAGCAGCTCATACACGTGAGCAGCCCAGTTAACCTTCAACCCATAATAGATACACACCATTGTGTAGTATCTTTTCCTCGGCAACCCATCCAAAGAACCTGTAGCACAATCCAGAACCTTTGCTATGATATCAGCAAATCTCTGGTATTCATCCTTCAGCTGGGTCTTCATCAAAGTCCCAGTCATCTTCTCTCCTTTCTTAGCACAAATGGCCCAGAACTCCTCTTCCTTTTCTGACCCTAACGAGGTCACATCTCCTCCCTTGTCTGTTAGTTTATAGATCTCACTGAGAACAGCAGCCGAGATCGCAATCTTCTTTCCACCTATTTCAGCAGACATGATCGTGTCATTCTTAGAGAATTTCCTGGTTAGATAGAAGTGCTCAACATCTTCTAAGTAGACCCTTTCTTCGTGAGCCTCTAAAACAGGAACTAACGAAGCTTCTTTAATCTTTTCCAGTAACGAGCGCATCAGATCAGTGCCCGAGAAATGGAATTTGCTGTAGTTGAAGTACCTTCCTTCGATAATCTTCTCCATTTCTGAAATTTTGAGAGTAGAAATCTACAAAGATGCAGTTAACTTTTTCGCAACAGAAGGGTTTGAGAGTTAGAGAGTTTTGAGAGTATTTGGGTGCGTAAGACGACTGTACTGTTTAGATCGGATTTTATAGGTTTCCTTTTGATTAGGTTTCCGTGATTTATCAGGACCGTTGATCTAATCTGACAGTTTTTAATCGTGTGGACAGGAGAAGCGGATTTCAATTTTATTATTTTAATGTCAGATGGGCGGGAAACTCTATCGACACTAATCTGTTACTTATAAAAGCGCGTTTCTGAAGATACGTTTTATGACCATGCTTATATAAGGTATCAGATGAGTAGAGTTTAACTTATCTGACAGACGAGTGATCTGTTATCTGATATTACTAGAGAATGCCAATAGCTAGTAATCTTCCTCTGCTGTTTGTCAATCCAGCAAGATAAAATAATCTTCAATCTTCAAGAATTAAGAACACGTCTTCTTGATAATCTTAACTTCAACTAACTGACATTAACAGATTTCATCTTTTAGAGCAGAAGTACCGCTAGTCTTACACGTTCCCCCTGTCTTTAAGAATTCATAAGTTAACTAGTCTGTTGAAAGTTAATCCTTGAATAAGATAGTGAATGACTAAGCTGTTGAACTCCAGTCTTCTGATGAGTTCCCCCTCAGCTTATGCATCCAGATTAAGTAGTCCTAACTCAGCTCTTAGAGTTGAGAACCTTGCTTCACTTAGAGGTTTGGTGAAGATATCAGCAATCTGATTATCAGTATGAACATACTCAATCAACACATTGCCTTTTTCCACATGATCTCTAATGAAATGATGTTTGATCTCAATATGCTTAGTCCTTGAATGACTTGTAGTGTTCTGAGTAAGTGAAATTGCACTTGTATTGTCACAGTAAATTGGAATTCCACTGATCTTGATGTTGTAGTCTTCTAGTTGATGCTTCAACCAAAGTATTTGTGCACAGCAAGCTCCAGAAGCTATATATTCAGCCTCAGCAGTAGATATAGAAACTGAAGTCTGTTTCTTACTCATCCATGAGATCAGACGACTACCTAAGAACTGACAGGCACCTGTTGTGCTTTTTCTGTCAATCTTGCAGCCAGCAAGGTCTGAATCTGAATAACCAATAAGTTCAAATCCAGATTCTCTAGGATACCACAATCCCAATTCTTGAGTGCCTTTAACATATTTCAATATCCTCTTGGCAGCTAAGAGATGAGATTCTTTGGGGTTTGATTGAAATCTTGCACAGACTCCAACTGAGTACATTATATCAGGTCTGCTTGCTGTTAGATACAACAATGAACCAATAATGCCTCAGTATTTGGTTATGTCTACTGATTTGCCATCTTCATCTTTATCCAAACGAAGACTTGTAGACATAGGAATGGTAGCAGTTGAGCTAGTTTCCATACCAAATTTCTTGAACAGATCTCTTGTGTACTTTGCTTGGCTGATGAATATTCCATCAGGCAACTGTCTAACTTGCAATCCAAGAAAGTAATTAAGTTCACCCATCATGCTCATTTCAAACTTATTCTGCATCAGCTTGGAGAACTTATCACACATCTGTTGGTTAGTTGAACCAAAAATAATATCGTCCACATATATTTGCACAAGTAATATATGATTTTCCCATTCAATTGTGAACAAGGTTTTATCTACCTTACCTTTTCGAAATCCTTTAATTAAAAGAAAATCAGATAGGGTATCATACCATGCTCTTAGAGCCTGTTTCAGTCCATAGAGGGCTTTCTTCAGACGATATACTTTGTCCTCTTCTTGATAGACTTCAAATCCAGGAGGTTGTTCAACGTACACTTCTTCTTGCAATTCTCCATTGAGAAAAGCAGACTTCACATCCATCTGATAGACAGTGAAGTTCTTGTAAGCAGCATAGGCTAGAAACAGTCTGATTGCTTCAAGTCTTGCTACTGGTGCAAAAGTTTCATCAAAGTCAATTCCTTCTTCTTGACAATAACCCTTGGCCACTAGTCTTGCTTTGTTTCTGGTGACAACACCATCTTCATTCATTTTATTTCTGAAAACCCACTTAGTGCCAATTACTCTTTGATGACTTGGTCTAGGAACTAAGTACCAGACTTCATTCCTTTCAAATTGATTCAACTCTTCTTGCATAGCTTCTATCCAGAAGGAATCATTGAGAGCTTCTTCAATTTGCTTGGGCTCTATTTGAGATAGAAATGTGACAAACATAGCATCTTGTGCAGCAGCTCTTCTTGTTTTCACTCTATCTAAAGGATCACCAATAACTAATTCAGGAGGGTGATTCTTGAGCCATCTGAGATCAGGTTGTAGATCAGGATGTTGTCCTCTATCTTGATCTTGCAACACTACTGTTGGAGTTCTAGTAGTAGTCTGTTGAACATTTGCAGTCTGTTGAACAGTCTCTGGTCTGTCAGCTGTTTGCAACTCGTCTGTTAGACAATCAGCACTGTGATTTTGAACAGCACTTGAGTTAGCAGCTGAACTTAGATTAGGTAGTATGATGGGAACATATTCTTCATTTCTTCCAATGTCTAGCTTCTGTAAATCAGTAGACAGATCTTGATTAACACTTTGATTCTTTTCAGAAGATTGACTTGGCTCATCAAATACTACATGGATAGATTCTTCTATTAGTAATGTTCTTTTATTGAAAACTCTATAAGCCTTACTAACAGATGAGTATCCTACAAAGACAGCTTCATCAGCCTTTTCTGCAAATGCAGTAAGGTGATTTTTCCCATTATTCAATACAAAACATTTACAACCAAAAATCTTAAAGTAATGAATGTTTGGCTTTCTGTTGTTCCAAACTTCATATGGAGTCTTGTTCTGATTTTTGTTGATCATACATCTGTTTTGGGTAAAGCATGATGTGTTTGTTGCTTCTGCCCAAAATCTTTGAGGCAGCTTAGCTTCAGCTATCATGGTTCTGACAGCTTCTTTCAGTGTTCTGTTTCTCCTTTCAGCAACACCATTCTGTTGAGGGGTTCTTGCAGCTGAATACTCATGATGTATTCCTTTGATATTACAATACTCTTCAACAGTAGAGTTTGTAAACTCTGTCCCTCTATCTGATCTGATCTTCAATATTTTAATGCTCTTTTCATTCTGGATCAGTTCCATCAGATTTGTAAGATGTTCCTTGGTTTCACTTTTCTTCTTCATGAAAATCACCCAAGTATATCTTGAATAATCATCCACAACAGCTAGGCAGTATTTCTTTCCACCATTGCTGACTGGATCAATGGGTCCAAATAAGTCCATGTGTAGTAGCTCCAATATTCTTTCAGAAGATTGATGCTTCTTGCTTTTGAAAGATGCCTTGATTTGTTTACCCTTCTGACATGCGTCACAGAGCTTGTCTTTGCTCATGACCGCTTTTGGAATCCCTTCTACCAAATCATTCTTGATTAATCTGTTTATGGTCTTGAAGTTTAAATGAATCATTCTCTTGTGCCATAGCCAACTGACTTCACTTGGTGCAGATGCCACCAAACAAACACTTGAATTCTTGTCAACAGAATTCCAGTCAACTATGTAGATATTTCCCTGTCTTCTTCCAGATAAAATTACCTTCTTTGTACCAATCTGTTCAACATAGCACTCATCTGTTGAGAAGATGACTGAATATCCTTTGTCACAAAATTGACTTATGCTCAGCAGATTATACTTTAGGCCTTTAACATAGGAGACGTCAGATATCTCTATGTTTCCCTTGATTAATCTTCCTTTAGCTTTAATCTTGCCTTCTTTGCTGTCTCCAAATGTAACACTTGGACCATCCACAGCGACTGCATCAGTCAACTCATGTATGTTTCCACACATGTGCCTTGAACATCCACTGTCCAAGTACCAAATCTTCTCTACTTTACTCCTACTCCTAATCCTAACCTACAAAACAAAAATAAAATTGTTTTAGGTACCCTTATTGAGAGGGTCCTGAAGGATTAGTTTCACCTTTGACAACCCAAGATGTTGACGTCTTAGGCTTCTTAGGCTTCTGAGTTTTGACAGGAGCATGAACAGCTTTATTTTCATCATAGTTATCAGATAAGTTACGTTGATGATCAGTATGATAAGAATAATGTTGATAAGCAGGGTAAGGTGCATGATATGCAGAATATGCATGCATTGGATGAGCAGGGTAGGGTGCATAGTAACTAGGAAATTGAGGTGCATGATACATAGGATGATATGCAGCAGGTTGCACATAATATGACTCATTTCCATACCAAGCATTTTGATTTTTCTTGTTTTTATGCTTCTTTGGTTTACTAGTTGCTTGCTCATTTGATTTTGACTTAGTTTTACCACTAGTCTGATTGACTTTAGCTTTATCAGCAGACTTCTTAGGACTCTGATGTTTGGTCTTACTAGTCTGATTTCCTACACTAGGCTCTTTGCTCTTTTTAGCCTTAGGAGATTTCTTCTCCTTTACCACTTTCTCAGATGAGGCAGGTTTAGAAGTTTGAACATACAGAATGACCTTACTATTGTCAGCTGATATGAATTTTTCAGTATGATTCAATTCTAATTTTTCCTTTTCTAAAGGTGTCTCCTGTTTACTAGATGTATGCATGGATGCAACAGTCGACTTCTCATGAGACTCAATAATTTTCTCAAGTTCCATGATTTTTCCTTTATGAACCTCACACTCAGCTTTCAGAGATTCATGCTCTTGCTCAAGCTGTTTATATTCAGCTGATTCCCTTGGCTTTTCAGCTAAGAGTTTCAGTGAACTATTTTGCTCTTTTAGCAGGATCATCTCTTCCTTAAGCTTTTTATATGCTTCAGCAATACCAGTATTGTTAAGCATCATTTGTTCAAATGAATTAAATAATTCATCATTAAGAGGAGTTACCTCATCCTCAGAGTCATCAGAGTCCTTTGCCATCAGGCACAGGAGAGCAGGTTTTTCTTCATCAGAAGATTCTTCATGAGACGAGTCTGAATCTGAACCAGATGAGTAGACTGCAGTCAGCTTTTCTGCTTCAGCCATCATTGCTTTTCCTCTCTGATGCTTTCTTTCTTTTCTCACTTTCTTCTCCTCTTCAATGTACTTTTCTGCTTTTGGATATGGGCAGTCTTTGATGAAGTGTCCCAATTTCCTGCAATTGTAACACATTAGTTTTGATTTATAATCATCTTTATCTTGAGAAGAAAAATTAGGTTTAGAGGAAGAAGCATTGTTGTATTTGTTCTTCATTTTTCTTTTGTAGAACTTCTTGAAATTATTCATCAACAGTGCAACATCTCCAGCAGTGTACTCCTTCTTGTTGAGTAGTGATGCTTCATCAGATGAGTCCACATCTTTGCTTTTCTGTTCTGGTCTCCTGGTGTTTTCAGCAGCAACCAGTGCAGCTGTGGGTCCTGAAGTTGAGGTTTCTTCAATTCCCATTCTAGGCAGTTTATACTCGAATGCCTTGAGTACAGAAAACAGCTCAGTAAGAGAGATTTTTCCCAAATCCCTTGATTCTTCCATTGCTGTAACTTTCATGTTGAACTTTGGAGGTAGAGCCTTTAGTACTCTGACAGTGATCTCTTTGTCAGTGAAGGTCTTTCCCAGCTTTAAGACTTCATTCAGAGTTCTGGTGAATCTGGTATCCATTTGATCAATGGTTTCTCCAGACTTCATCTTGAAGTTATCCAGCTTCTCCAAGGCAACAGTGAGCTGATGCTCCTTTATAGCATCATTGCCTTCGCTCATATCTCTGACTTTGTCCCACATTTCCTTTGCAGTTTTGCAATGTTTGACCTTGTCAAACCGATCATTATCCAGGGCTTTAGTCATGATGAATCTCCCAACTTTATCTAGATTGTAAAGCTTTATTTCTTCAGGAGTCATCTCATGAAGGTCTTTCTCCACAACCGTATCTACTTCATTTATTTTGATGGTCTTTGTGAATCTGAATGGACCTTTAATGATACATGTGTACATGTTGTCATTGTAGGCTGCTAGAAATATTTCCATTCTAATCTTCCAGTCTTCAAAAGACATACCAGCAATGTGGGGAACATGGCTGATACAATCCATTTTTCAAAAAGTTTTGATTTTTCAAAAAGATGCTCTTTTGAAAAGTTTTTGAAAACCTTTGAAAAACACTTGGATCAAGATCAGGCAGCTGATTCTAATGAACCACCTGCTCTGATACCACTTGTTGGTCCCAAGTGGTCAGATGAGGTCTAGAGGGGGGGGGGGTGAATAGACCTCTTATAATTTTTGAACTTAAAAACTTTTCAGTCTTCTGTCAGCAGACTAAGCTGATGAAGAACAGTAAGCAGACTAGTCTGATCGTGAACAAATCTTGAACAGACGACTGACCACTCTTCTTACAGTGACTTAGCTGTTTTTCAGCAAAACAGTTTTCAAAGAGTATACTTGCAGCGGATTGTTTGAAAGTGTTTTTCACAAGTAGACTAAGTTCTAGAAAGATTTTATCCCCAGTTTAAAACTCCTTATAAAATCTTTTGATTGATTCACAGTGTTTAAAATGCAGTCTTTAAAATATGCAAGAAAACTTTAAATGCAAGATTACACAAAGAATTTTTATAGTGGTTATATGGATAAAAATCCTTTAGTCCACTCTTCCAGATCACTTAGATTCTGGGTTAGATTACAATATTTCTCCACTTACACCAAGACAACAAATGAAATGGCTGTAAGCTCACAATAGGAAATCACAAAGAAGACCTATCCTCTAAAGTAGAATCACTCACAAAGATGGATTCTCACTTCGCACAACACTCAGCTATTACAAAATCACTCAGATAATGTTTTTCTGATTTCTTCAACTGGGTTTCTGTCAACAGATGACTTCCACCAGACGAGTGAGCTGTTCGAGCTTTTGAGACTTAGAGAAATTCTGCTTCAAAATTTCGATCTCTGATTGTTGTTGTGTGTTTGCTCGATTGAAATTCAGCTCTATTTATACATGGAGATGAAAATATGACCGTTGAAGGCAAGTCACAAATCAAATCCATTCTTCAGCTCTTTTGAAACGGCTCTCTGCAGCAAACCGTACAATGTACAGTACTTTTCTGTCCATTGCATTAAATGCTGCATTAAATGCACTCTGCTGCTCCGAGGATATCTTCAATCATTTGCCATTACTACCCTTCTCTTCCAGCATTTATTACACCAAGTGCATTTATTACCGTTGGACTAATCTCTTGATCTCTTCCACTCTGCTGATCAAAACGACTCTGCTGATAGATACTCTGCTGATCAAATACTGAACTAATCTGATTTGACTCGGCTGATGATCTACCCTTCTGTTCGCTGTTTCAGCAAGAGATCACTAGTCTTCTGAGCTTTGAACTTTGAACTCTTCTGATGTCTTCTTTTACTTGTTCAAAATTCTACCAAGGGAACTAAGCTTTCCATACTTAGCTGATTATGATGTTTTGTAAATCATCAAAACCTTCCCTTAAAATCTGACTTCTTTCATCTTCATCCAACAAAAAGACTAGAGGAACTTCAAGTTAGGATTGAGGCTGCTGAAAAATAAGACAAAATAGAAAAAGCCAAGAAATTAGCATTGTACTTCTCTAGTAAAGAATGTGATGAAGAATAAGAAGAAGAAGAAGAAAACTAGATTAGCTTTGCTTCTTTTTATCACTTCTTTGTAGTTTTCTTTTTTCGTAACTTTTTCATGTCTTGTAATCTCATGTAAAATGTAGCAAATTCAATTTCAATAAAAGATTACAAGTTAGCCAACTTAATTTCTATCTCAGAAATTTTGTGTGAAGATTTAAAGTTAGGACAGATACTTGAATGATGTTTTGTCATCATCAAAAAGGAGGATATTATTGAATGAAGATGAAGTAGTGAAGGGAGGTTTTGATGATTTTCAAAAGTCATCAGCTAAGTAATGGAAGCTCGGAAAACCTCTGAATAAGTTTAATAAAAAAAGACAAGCAAAATAAGAAGATTATATTTCGCTCTAGAAGACTATTGATCTGATGTTGAGTACGGAATCAGGCTAGTGGATTTCAGCATAATCAAATCAGATAACTAATCATCAGAGTGTTCATCAACATAGTGGAAATGGTCAGAAAGTCATTTAAACGGTAACAAATGCACTCGGTGTAATAAATACTGTAAGAGAAGGGTATTAATGATAAATGAGTGAAGAAATACCCCATATCAATAAGGTGCATTTAATGCTACTGTCAGATCCGTACAGCAGACTGTAAAACGAACAGTTGCAGAGAGCCGTTGAAAGACAATGACAAAAACTCGAGGAACTGAAATCTGTCTCACTTCAACTGGCATAATTCGAAACCTCAAGTATAAGTAGTTCTACATTCAAGAGTTAGAGACAATCACAATTGAGAGAAAATTTAATCGAGCAACTCCTAAGTCTCCAAAATTCAAGAACAGAAAACTATCATCCGAGTCATTTGTTGATAAAGCCGAGTTGAATAAACAAGCTAAATACAAAACCTGAGTGATATCGGCAAACCTCAGTGTTGTGAGAAGTTAATATATGTCTAAGTGAGTGATATTACTTCAGAGTATAGGTTTTCTTTGTGATCTCATATAGTGAACTCCTGGCTTATTCATTTGTTATAAAAGCGCAAGTAGAGTGTACAAGTTATTTTGTGTTTCTAGGATAACCTAAATTTTCGTGATTTAGAAGAGTGAACTAAAAGACATCCGGTCTACAAGACTACTATATAAATTCCTGTATTTGCTTACTTGAATATTTTCATAATTAAACAAACCCTTTAAAAGATAAAGCTTTTGAAAGTTTTTTTTTTTAAACAGGGGTAAACATTTTGAAGTCAAAACTTATTTGAAAAATATACTTAGACAATCCGCTGCATACAAGTTTAAAACTCTCAATTTATCTTAACATATAAGTAAATCAAATAAGTGGTCAACTCTGCTGAAAAGGCTATGTGCTAAATGAACATAGTAGTCTCACGGGTATGATCAGCTTATTCTGCTGAAAGAAAAGTTAAAGATCTTTTTTTAAAATGAACAGAGGTCTATTCACCCCCCAACTCTAGATCTAATCCGACCACTTGAGACCAACAATCGGAAACAAACAAAACATATAATCGGAAACAAAGAGAAACATAACATATTATCAACATTTTACAACTTATCAAATGTAATTTTGGGTATCATGATAATTTAATAAAATGTAACATATGCTTTGATTATTAAGAGCATAAGTAAATGTTTGGACTCTATCTAGTAGCACTTCAGACCGATATACAAATTCAACACACAACACTCACCTTTGTCGCTTAGGATGGTGGCTAAAATTCCACAAATAAAGCGTATCCGAAACTTGAGCAAGTACGTATACGACTTAGAATTTATCTAATAACTTTACTTAAACATAACTAATGAAAATTCTACACTATGATTTTATAAACTAACATATCGCACACAAGAACATAGAACTTACGACATCAACTCCAATTAAGAATAATTATTTTCAAAACTCAAAATACTAATTACATAAAACAACGCGAAAACAACTAATTTTTCCCTTCATTTTCCTGATTTACGAAATAGCCCCTAAAATTTAAAAATATCCATTTTTACGAAGAATTGGAACAAACTTTAAATCAAATGAATTTTAACTAAACCCATATAAAAAAAATAAAAAAAAACTGAGCCCAAGTCTCTTTTTACTCCAATGTGAAATCTCTAATACCCTCATGTTTAAAATATTCTAAAGACACCCCAATAGTTTTGAAAACATGAGAAAATCAACTTTCTTGCCAAAATAACCCAAGATTCAAACATCTAAGAGTATCTTTAAATGGTGCGGGGGACGGGGAGGGGGATTTTGAGGGGAAAAAGAATTGTGATCTTCAATAGTGGAGGGGATCGAGTGGGGAGGGGAAGGAGAGTGGAAGGGGGAATGAGAAAGAAAGGAGAAAAATTGCCCTTCGGCCATCTTCAATGGTGAACGGGAGGGGGGGATTTTGGGGTCTTTCTAGAATCATGGCCTGGTTGGGGGGGGGGGGGGAGTGGGAGTCGGAGTTGGAAAGAAAAGGCAAAAGCTTGCCCTTCCTTTATCCCCCATTCTCACTTGCTACGCCTTTTTTCTTTTTTTGTTCATTGCTTTTTATTTTATAAATTTTGTGTATGATTTAATAAATTTATATTTTAAATTAAATCTTTAAAGGATTTCGTTTTAATTAGATACTTTAAATTTGTGTTATAATTTAGACGAAATGTACAAATTAATGGAACTATTAATTATTTTTAATCAAATAAATGAACTTTAATATGATTCAGACTCGAGTATAACTTTATATATATATATATATATATATATATATATATATATATATATATATATATATATATATATATATATATATATATTTTGACTGCGATTTTTTTAGAATTATTATTATTATTAATATTACTATTACTGTTATTACTATTATTATTATAATTAGTATTATTATTATTATTACTATTGCTATTACTATTGTTTTTTATTATTATTATTATTATTATTATTATCATTATCATTATCATTATCATTATTACTATTATTATAATTATTTTATTATTATTATAATATAATTATTTTTTTGTACTATTATTTTTTTTCTTATTATTATTCTTGTTTTATTGTTTTATATCCTTATTATTGTTACTATTACTATTATCATTATCATTATTATTATTTATTTATTTATTTGTATTTTTTATTTTTATTATTATTATTATATGTCCCTAACTGTTTTAGACGACTATGAAGGGGGAGGGGGAGAGGGGGCATTTATGCACCAACGACTAAAGATGGCCTAAGAAAAGTTTCATTATAAAACAAGTTTTAATAAATTTCCACCAAACTAACGAATAGAAACAAAATGTTCTTTAATCATAAATTTCTTCGAAAATTTTTACAAATTTTCAATCTTAAAACAAAGTGAACGAATCACTACTTCAAATAAATTAATCAAAAGATTATAAAAGTTACTATGTAAAAACAAGGACAAAACAACAATTTTCCCCCTCTTGTTTTAAGATTTTCAAAAATGACTCTAAATATTTCAAAACTCCCTTTTTACAACAAAACTCGGAGCAAACTTTAAAATAAATGATTTCTCAAGTAAACCTCATACCAAAAATCAAACACAAACTGAGATTTGAACTCCATTTTTATTCCAAAAATCTCAGGCCTAAACCCTTTTACTTTAAAAACCTTTTAAAAACACCACCACAATTTTGAATATTAAAAGCATTGACTTTCTTACAAAAATAAATTAAGATCGAAACATCTAATCGACATTCATCAAAACCTAAGAAAATCCACATTAAAAAAATCTTATATTAAATATACACTTAACATTTTCGCAAAACTACAATTAATAAACAAAAGTTCTTCAATATTCAAGTTTTGTGCAAAAGCACATAAAATTTTAATTCATTAAATAAATCACATGAAAATCTATAACAAATATTATACAATTTAGTTTACACTATAATAACATAGATCCAATTTATCCTTGAACGAATTTTTGTTTTTCTCTATTTTATTTCTTTAAATGAACACTTTAAAAGAGAACAACATAAAATCCAATCAATTAAAGAACACAAGCATAGGCGGATCTCTACCAAAGTAATGAAGGGGATGAAGATCTCTTCATTTTCAGACCTCCAAAGGTGGTGGTGGCGGCTACGATGGTTGTTCATAACAAGAGCCCTCAAACCCTTACTTTTCACCAACAATTATTTTGATCTTGGTTAGTACAATGAAACTTATACACACATGTTATGGAATTATATTATGTACATATACTTGTAAAATTTACTTCCGCTAGAAGAATGTTTTTATACTTTCCAATACAAAAATATGTTCACGATTAATTCTATCAAAGAAATTAATGAATGTATCATTTTATTATCTATCTGGAAAGTACTATGTTAGAAAAAAAAATATGTCAATATTTAATTAGTATTTTTATATTTAAAAAAATAGTATATTTTTTTATAATATAGGACCTCGATTTTAGAATTTTTCTAGGGCCCCCGATTATCTAGGACCAACCTGGTCCTGTGAGCTTTTAATGGGTTGGATCCTTTTTATTGTATTGTAGTGTTTTTTTTAATGGAGATTACCAAATCTATGACTTTGTTACCGTTTATTTAATTTTGATGAAATGAAATGTTTTTTTTTTGAGAACTATGAAATGAAATGTTTAATTATAGAAAAAATCCATGCACTGATTAATGTGACATAATTTCTCAAATGAAATAAAAAGTGACACAAATATGACGTCAAAATATGATGGCGGATATTAAAATCAAACGAAGAAAGTAAATTCATACTACTCATAAAGTTTGTATCTATAATAAATGTCTACAAGATGATGTGTTCAACCATAAGGATCGTCCTATTCTTTCATTAGCAAACTACTAGCATCTACTAGCATATAATAATTATAAAAAAAAAAAAAAAAAATGGCTACTAGTATATAATTAGCCAATTCTTTTGATTTGAAAGCTAAAATCCGTGCTAAGAGTACTTGTATAAAAGATCAAAGCCTAAAAAGAAGGGACCTTTAATTTCTTTTCTTTTTTGGTACAACTAAAGGGACCTTTCTAGTAGCTCTTCACGATGGAATCGGGACAAGTTACGTGAAATATATAGTTAGAAATTAGAAACAATTTAAATAACCAAAAACAGACTAGAAGTCAAAAGAAGAAATTCTCATCAAAACATAATTAGAAAAAAGCTTTCTTTTGGTTTCTCATTGAATTAACTGAAAAATTCTATATCATCACTTTCAAATTTTGAAAGAAAGAAGACAAGAAATACAATATCACAATAATTTCAAACGTTATTTTCTTGGTCGGGATTGTTGAAAATTACCAATTAAGTAAATCAATAACATGCGATATTGTTGGAATGTGAATTTTAAATTTAAATTTAAATTCCAACACTTCCTCTTAATCGTGATTCTCTCGTCCCGAGAAGTCCCTTCGCGCGCTTATCGTCGAAATAGTCCAAGATCAAGATCTGACTAACATATATGCATAATATTATTTATTTATAAATATTGTACTTGAAATAAATAAAAAGTATAAAGATAAACAATAGTCATTAAAACGTTAACTACTTAGAAAGAAATGGTTTATAAATAACATCAATCGACAACTTCCTCTTCCAACGGGAAAATTAGTACCTACACCGGTGGATTTAATCCATCGGGGTGTTGGATGAGTGCCATATGAGCATAAAAGGACAATATTTTGTCATTTCATGTCTATGTGGCATTCATCCAACCTCAATTGATTAAATCCACTAGTGTAATATCCAACGTATCTATTTCATTTTTCATGATAAGCATAAACGTCAAGATTCAAAATAAAATTTTCACTTTTTAAATTTATTGATTATTAAATTTGACAAAACCAACTTTTCATAAATAATAATACTAATAAAAGATTCAAAAAAACTGGACCATATACACGAGTGTTTTTTTAATTATTTTTAATTTTCCACCATGTGATATGTTTAATTGGTGATTTACTCCATGTAATATGAAAACGTGATATTATCCCCCTGTAAAAAAATATTAATTAGCGTTTTACTACATTACTCGACCAGTTGTTGCATACGCGCTTAGGATTTCAAGTAAAAATTCATTTTGATGCGAAAAAGACCAATTAACGTACTATAATGAAAATTTTACCTCTTGATATTGCTTAATGGACATTTTACCACACTGATATTTCATAATAAAAACTTTAATTACCCTCATTAATTAAGTCTGAAGATATAAGAATAGGAGAAAGAGAATGAACATTTCTTACAAAACAAAGAGAGAGCATATTGCCATTTAATTGATCACATGGAATGAACTGTCTTTTAAAAATAACATAAGGGATAATTTGCAATTGTCTTATACACTAGTTAATTATCACCTTGAATGGATGGTGGCCAACTTGCCTCCTATGTACTCAAAACACTTCAGAATTCGATGAAACAATGAAAAATGAAAAGCATTACACACCTAGCACCCAAATCATGAAGAATGTTGACATGGCAAAAATCAATTGGTTCACAACTTGTACTAAATTTGGTAATTTTTCTGGATAAGCACATATTGGGTTCAAGCATGGAAGTATCAAATAGTACCAGAAACTCTAAGTATGAACTGTAAGCCTTAAACCCAATTGGATTGGTGGGTGACACATCATAAAGAATCCATATGGGCCCCACAATTTTGAACCTCTGCCTTCAATTATACCATAATTGAGCTACTTACACAAAACCCCAATGGACAGTAGAACAACCCAAATTAGGTTAAATGGAGCATTAAGGTGAAGAAAAGACATTATGTTTTTAGATAATTTCAGCTTTATTGACTCTTGAACAACTGTACAAGATTAGACCTCACTTCCCACCACCTCTCCCAATTGATACTTTCACTACAAATTTATTATAATTGACTTAATTCAATGTCCCAATTCCGCTATATAAATGTATGCATCGCAAACATTCATGTTCATCAATTTCACTCTCGTTAAGACATCATTACTTTGTGTGAGAGGATTTTCGAAATAGAGTAGAGAGAAGTGATTAAGAAATCTTATCCAATATTCAAAATGAGTAGCAATTTGGCTTTCGCATTTGGCCTTCTAGGTATGATCAATATATATGGCATACATATATAAGTACCATGCAAATGCATGCATATAGATATAGTAATACCTTAATTAATTTCTTCACTTTTGTTTTATATATGTGCAGGCAACATTGTCTCATTCATGGTTTTTCTTGCACCAGTGTAAGAATATATATAATTAATTTTATTCAAATTATGAATCTATTTTCTGGGATTAAACTGAAAACCTTGTTTTTCCTATTATTTGGTAGGCCGACATTTATTCAGATATATAAGAAGAAATCAACCGAAGGGTTCCAATGCGTACCTTACGTTGTGGGTTTGTTCAGTGCAATGATGTGGATATACTATGCATTTCTCAAACCGGACACCACACTTCTTATTACAATCAATTCAGTTGGCTGTTTAATTCAGACCATATACATTTGTTTCTATCTCTTTTACGCGACAAGAAATGCTAGAGTATGTCCTCGTTCGATCATGTTAAAATTTTACGTCTTATAACTTTATTGATTTTTTTCAAGAATTTAAATGATTATATTGGTCACAGATGCAAACTATGAAGATTCTTCTTCTGCTAAATGTTGTGGGATTGGGACTAATAGTGTTGCTAACACAATTTCTAACCGAAGGTTTGGCCCGGGCTAGCATTGTTGGATGGATTTGTCTTGTGTTCTCGTTATGTGTATTTGTCGCGCCTTTATGTGTCGTGGTAAGTATATTTGTACATTTAATTTTCCTTTATAGTATCACAGTTCATATAGTCAGAGCAATATCCATAATGCCAGAGTAATATATTGTAATATCCATTTTACCCTTACTAATGTAATTATTATTCCTTACAAATAGTAAAATGATACCACAAAAGAGCCTTTAACAGATTTTAGAATCCGAGACTTTCCTATACACAGATTTTTTTTATTTTTAAAAATTGCATAGCATTATTCTTTACGCATATTTTCTAAGTAATTTTATTAATTCCCAAAATTCTTTTATGAAAATCATATAAAATCCAAATTTGATGTACTAATCCACAATTAATATCGAATTTGCCAACCTCTATATACATTAAGGTATAATATATAATTAAATAATTGAATATCCACCGTCACCTTGCATGAAAATTCTAATAAATACTATAGTCACCAACAAAAATAATTATCTTAAGATAATTAAACGTTAGGTTTCGAGAATTCGAAATTTTTAAAAATTATTTAGTAGAAATTTTGGACGATCGATAATGATTCTCTTTTTTCTTATTAAAAAGATGTATCAAAACTCCTCGATTAACAAATTTGTATTGAAGTTTTATTATCCTATTGATAGAGAAACTTAAGATTACATAAATGAGATATGTTGATTCTTTCCATTTTCAAAGAATGTGCTTATTTTAGGCACAACTCATCTTAATTTGGAAAGGATAAAGTAGAGATTTACAAAGAAATTGCTTTTGGCATTAGGGAAATTACTCTGGCCATATCAACACTTTTATAGTATTATATATATATATATAATATATATATATATATATATATATATATATATATATATAGATGCCTAAGTTACCAAAAAAATTCGTTTAAATTACATATTTCATAGACCAAATATATATTTGAGAAAAACTATACTGAAGGTAATTATAAAATTTATGATAGAATTACTCTAATCCGATATTCTTTGAAAAATATTTTAACTGCAGAGACAAGTTATACGAACCAAGAGTGTTGAATATATGCCGTTTCTTCTATCATTTTTCCTCACTCTAAGTGCCGTTATGTGGTTCTTCTACGGCTTATTGCTCAAAGACTATAACATTGCCGTAAGTAGATATACAAACTTTATAAATTAAATAAATACAATTTTTTAAGCACATAATTAATTGAACATCCCTACTAATTTGTTATTAATTTTTTTTTCTCTCTCGCTACAGATTCCAAATGTTCTAGGGTTTGGTTTTGGAGTGGTGCAAATGGTGCTTTACATAATATACAAGAATGCAAAGAAAGTTGTGGAAGAAAAGCTTCCTGAAATTCAATGCCAAATAATTAAAATTGAAGACCAAAAGATTCCTGAACTGAAAGAGCAGATGATTGATATTGTGAAGCTAAGTGCTATTGTGTGTTCGGAGATACTTCCGGGGGTTGTTCCGGTGGTGGTTCCATGCTTAGTCGATGATTATGCGGTTAACTTGGATAGAGAGATGAAAAATATGCCTACAAATGAAACCATGGAAATCTCCAACTAGAAACCTATTTATTCCAACAACTATTTAATTATATATTTATTTAATTTCCTGGCTTAACTAATTAGTGCTATGGATTTTTAGAGTGATTTGGTGCAGTTTGTGTTATGTAGTATCATCACTAATTATTTTCAAGTGTAATATACTAACACTACAAAAAAAAAGGGCTTCACCTACGACCTGATTCCAACGATAATAAATCTGTCGCTATTAGTGACGGATTAGTAACCAAATACCAACATAATTTCAATTAGAAAATCTACCTTCAATAATAGCGACAAATTACCGACGGAATGTCGACAAAATTATTTTTTGTAGGAATTCGGTTGTTAAGTTGTAGGGAAAAGTTATTCATAGCGACGAAATCATTCCAACGGAAAATTATCCGTCGCTATTTAGATTTTAGTAACTGAACAGCGACAGAACCATCAATAAAAATATGTTCCGCTAATAATAACGACAAATAACCAACAAAAAATTGGGAAAAAATATTTTTCGTAGGAATTCAATTGTTAAGTTGTAGGAAAAATTTATCCATAGCGACGAAATCATTCCAGCGGAAAATTATCCGTCGCTATTTAGATTTTAGTAACTGAACAGCGACGGAACCATCAACAAAAATATGTTCTGCCAATAATAACGAATAATAACCAACTAATAATTGGGAAAAAAATATTTTTCGTAGGAATTCAGTTGTTAAGTTGTAGGAAAAATTTATCTATAGCGACGAAATCATTCCAACAGAAAATTATCCGTCGCTATTTAGATTTTAGTAATTGAACAGCGACGGAACCATCAACAAAAATATGTTCCACCAATAATAACGAATAATAACCAACGAAAAATTGGGAAAAAATATTTTTCATAGGAATTCGGTTGTTAAGTTGTAGGAAAAAGTTATCCACATCGATGAAATTGTTCCAACGGAAATTTCCGTTGCTACTTAGCTCTAGTAACAAATGTGTAACTGAATAGCGACAAACCAACGATAGAAATATGTTTCCCGAATATTTTCATTGATTAAATTTATTTTCCAATGGATTAACCAATTTTTTATCGATTCATAAATTTTATATATTTTCACTGATTTTACACTTCGATAAAATTAGTGAAAAATAAGTTACTCGGCGAAAAAATGTGTAAATCTGTAAATTGGTGGGAAAATGTGTTAAGTCATTGAAAACAGGTGATTTCAGTTAAATTAAAGAAAAAAATTGGTGAATTCGATTTAAAATGAGTTTAACCTATCAGGAACATGTAAATTTGATGAAATTCGTAAAAAAATGAATGAAATCGGAAAAAAAATTTAATTGTTTTGAAACATGTTGAATCAGCTAACTTAGTTAAAAATAAGTGAAGTCGATGAAAAATGGGTGAATACGGTTAAATTTAATTAAATTAGTGAAAAAGAGAATGAAAATGGTGGAAAAACTAGTAAAATTGGTCAAAACGATTTAAATGATGAAATTAAGGGGGAAAACTAATTATATCGATAAAAAATAATTAAATCAATAAATTTGGGGAAAAAATTGGGTGAAATCATTGAAAAAATGGGTTCAATCGATGAAATTGAAAAAAAAAACTTATGAGATTGGTGAAAAAATGAGTTAAGTTGGTCCAAAACAGTTTAAATCGCTGAAATTTGTGAACAAAACGGGTTAATCGATGAAATTAATGATAAAACAGATAAAATCGGTGGGAAATGGGTCAACTGTTAAAAATGATTTAAATCGATGAAAACTTGGTGAAATAAACTATTAGTTGGCTCATATATATAATTGTCTAATGAAAATACAACAAAGTTGTCCAGCTCAACTGGTTTGATCCTTTAATATGTATATATGAGGTCAAAGGTTCAAATCCCACATCTAACAAGTTAATTAAAATTACATTGCCTAGTCGCCCAGGCGTCGCCCGGGCGCACATTGCTTAGGCCAAGACCAAGCGAGACCTAGGCGCCTAGGCCAAGCCCAGGCGATACAGAGGCGCCCGGGGCAGCCCCATGAGTGGCCCCGGCGCCTAGGCTATAACCAAGCATGGCCTAGGCGCCTCGGTCAAGCTTAGGCGAGACCTAGACACCTGGGTCAGCCTCAGGCGCGCCCAGGAACGACTCAGTCAATGCTAAGTCGAGGTTCAATTTTTTGCTCCGACTCGATTGCTAGTAACGGAATCAGCAACAAAAACCAAGCATGGCCTAGGCGCCTCAGCCAAGGCCAGACGAGACCTATGCGCCCGGGTCAGGCTCAGGCGCGCTCAAGAACGACTCAGTCAATTCTAAGTCGAGGTTCAATTTTTTGCTCCGACCCGATTGCTAGTAACGAAATCAGCAACAAATAAGTTGTCACTAGGTTCCAACTGATTTCCTTCAAATTAGTGACAAAAATAAACTAACGGAAACATTTCAACGCTAAATCCGTCAGAATGATTCCAACCGATTGGCGACAAAATACCGACATATTTATGCCGTTGGAAATTAGTTAGTAACTTTCCTACGCATTTCCAACAACAAAATTGTCGCAAAAAATAATCGGGCCCGATCGTTCATCCGACGCTTTTTCCAACAAAAATACCAACAAAAACAAACCGTTGCAACATTTACCAACGGAAAAAAAAAAACCGTTGCTTCATTTACCTACGGGGCCTTCACCTACGGATCAACTAACGGAAAAAAAGCGTCGTTATGCATGAATACCAACGGAAATCAAGGCTTCACCAACGGAATCTGCCATAGGTGAAGCCCAGTTTTCTTGTAGTGTAATTAATATTTATTTCAGCGGAATTTATTACATTACATTAATTTTGGCACAATAATCATTTTTACACAAAATTATAATAATTTATTCTATTAGTCATTACAAGTAGTAATACTTATATAGCAATAATACAAAACTTTAACTAAATATTTGGAACAATTTTTATTATTACTACGTTGAAACTCTGATTCAAAATTCTCTCAATCAATCCCCTCACCCTTCAACCATTATAAATTATCAACAGTTACAATTTATCTTAGTATAAACTTATCACGTGTTTCAAATTCCACCTCAGAGACCCGTTATCACTTGTTTCAATTTATCTTAGTATAAACTTATCACTAATCCATAGTGAGATCATTTAAACCAAATTTTATGTTACTACATAGATTTAACCATCAATAAATATTTCATCAACAATGCATATTTCTTTAGTGTTTTTCTTTTCTTTTTTTGATAAAAACATTTCTCAAGTGTTGGACAAAAGTTATCCAATCATAGAACATATATAATTTGTAATTGATTAAATCTTAAAAAAACATTTATATATTTCGTGTTATAGAACTAATAAAAATTGAATAAAATAATAAAATTGTTAATTTATTGACAGAGTGGCGCAAAAATGGAGTGGCCGATCTGAATTGAACAAAATAAATTTCAAATAGAAGATACAGTCTGACAAGTCCAAGCACGCTTTTCTATTTTTGAATTTACAGCCCTTTCTTTTAAGTTTTAACCCATATACTATATATTTTCCTGTAGTTTACCACTTGTTCCTACTCATTTCTTGAATGAGCAATTTTGGAAGCAGCTCTTGGTAACATTCAAGTGGTAACGTGCATTATTATGAAATTATGTAGACCAAAACCATAACACCGATTGTTTAGAAAATTATACAAATCATCATGTATATAATTAAGGTTCAATGGCAAAAGTAACTAAGACTTGTCAGCAGAATTGTCCTGTAAAAGTTCTTTTGAGATATGGGATGACAAATAAGTCATGTAACTAAATTAATTTGATGATGTTAGTCCTATTTCATACCTCATTTTTTAAAATTGCAAAAATCATCATATTCGCTCGTAAAACAATATTCTATTGTGTTTCAAATTAACAATTAAATTTTGTGTAATTACACTGATCGCTCTCCATGTTTACTGTAATTACACTGATGATGTAGGAAGAAGATCTGTGTTAGAATTATCAAACCAATTAGACGTGACCGCGAGTGTAAATAAGGGGAACGGTCCTCAAGTCCCTCAAAGAGAACGTTAGCGTGACAAGCCTGGAGTCGCTAAGCAAAGAACAAATAACACTTTGGGACTTAATCACATCAGGAACATGATAAGAATTTGATTTATAGAACAAGCGACTCCGTGTCTTCACGATCCTCATCTTTGTGGACTCTCTCTTCACGAGCCTCCTACAAATCAGGGAGAGATTTCGCAAATCAATATCTCCCACTAATCAAGGAACATGTAAAAACCCACAAGGATATTCCCATGTACGCACGTCAAGAACCCCCCCCCCCTCCCCATAACGGGATTCTCCTACCTAAACGGACATTAATTGCAGGTATAAATACCCCAATGTATGATTAATTTAATCTAATCATCACGTTTTACATACTCTTTGTCCAACAACACTTTGCTAACTTAAGCATTGAAGGAGGCTCTTCCGACACCCAACCTGTGTGTAGTCTTTATTGTGAAGGACATGGAGGCATAGAGTATCTGGATCTTGGAGCAGGAGTTAATCCAATTCGGAAAATTGTTTTCACATCTACATCAATTGGCGCCTTATGTGGGAACTGTTGGGATATGCCTCGATTGTCAATACAACAAAGTGCGGAAATTAAAATTTTTCAAGGTACACCCACAGGTCCCATAATAATATCTCCAAGTTATATATACGAAAGACACAAAACAAAGCACAGAAATAATCTAACAAAGGGGGTTTTCGATTTTTACCTCACCACAGGCAAGGTGGTGGAAACCTCCAACTCTGATTCTGAACTCTGATTAAGGTTCTGGTTCACTGGAGTGATCCAAGCGTCTCACCTCCAGAGAAAAGTCCACACCAACTGGATTATGATGACACCTCTTAGTCTTAGGCTCAGAACTAGATCTAAGAGGTTTGTTGATGAAGGATTGTGCAGATCTATTTGACAGATCAAAATTCTGCACAAAAGGAATGAGGGAGAAGATATGCGGCGGCGGCGCTAGGGCTTTCACGGCGGCGGTGCGGCGGTGTTACGGCAGCACACGCCGGCGGCGCTAGGGCTTGGGCGGCGCAGGGTGGGGCGGATTTCTTAGGGCAAGAGAAGACTAGGGTTTTTGCTTAGGCGTTAGTTCTCTGAGTTCTGTCAGAGCTCTATTTATAAGCACTCCTCAAGACCTAGGGTTACAAGATTCCTAATGGGCTTAGGAGTCCATCTCTTGCAAGCCCACCTTAATTTAATTAATTACTTAATTAAATATCCAGCCCATATTAATTAATTACTTAATTAATATTTAGTTTAATTAATCAATTGTCATTTAAATCAATTAAATCAATTAATTAATTTATCTCCCACTTGAATTAACACTTTAATTCACTTAATTGATTTAATTACTTTTAAATCAATTAATTCCTTTTATATTCCTACAGAACAGTCACCGTCCAATTGTATTGTGTGTGACCCTCTGGGTTCACCATCAATTGGCAGCAGGCTCACGAAACCTCGTGATTTAATTTATGAACAATAAATTGCTCCGATCAATTAAACTACCTTTAATTGACCACTCCTAGAATCAATTCCTCTACTAATTCAGGAGTACCCACACTTCATGGTCGATGTCTAGCCACAAGCCCATGAAGCCCAACATCAGGTGAATTGATATTTAGTGAACCTCACCTCATATAATTACCATGTACATACGGTCCTTCTGTCGACCAATTTCCCGATCAAGACTTAGGGTGTGTGAATTGATCGGCACCTCTAAATTTGTCTCGATAACTATACTTTCTAATTCAAGATAATGTTCCAGTGTGACTGCCTAATTTGGAAACCCCTTTCCAAATCCGTCACCGACTACGGCCGTAGATTCATTGGAAACATTATCTAAGAATCGTATAGGAAATATTCTCATCCATTACGATGAGTCAACAGATTCCATCTTGGTACTAACCACTCGCGTACATGTCCATACGCACCCAACCTAGGCATTTTTATGACCAAGCTAAGTGGCCTATACCTAGATCTAAGTACGCACTTTCATGCACCGAATTCGCCCTAGCACCTCAAGTCATAGGACTAAATCGTACACTATTATAATCCTTTGAGAAACATCCCATCACCGATATGCGTCATGCGCTTCCACAATGGGTTTCTCTGTTCGGGTCGTTCGATGCATTCGATCCTCCATCGAATCACCTAGTCATATGCACTGGCCTCAAATGCCTTGTTCATGAAACTACAACAAATTCACTCCGTGTGAATCATGCATAATCGTACAAGTCTTGACGATTCACTCGATACCCCGTCTCGATATGAATCTATGACTTGGAACATTTTCGAGATCACGACCTTTGAGACTGTTTCATGATAAGTGCACTCAGTACTGAAGTGTATAGTCCCATAGTCATGAGTGATCTCAGGGTTTCAACCAATCGCTTAAATGTATTCGCGAGAGATGAAGTTTGGCCATTGTTTATCCTTATACATATATAAATAAACATGCGTATTATTATAAAATCAAAGATTGTTATATACAAGATAGATCTATT
Source organism: Penstemon eatonii (assembly GCA_038501285.1). Lineage (NCBI taxonomy): Eukaryota > Viridiplantae > Streptophyta > Magnoliopsida > Lamiales > Plantaginaceae > Penstemon > Penstemon eatonii. The sequence continues at coordinate 53,458,166 of CM076710.1, forward strand.
ACAAGCTAATTGAACTGGCTTGCAGGGCACTATCCTATCAATCTCCCACTTGCCCTAAAGCCATTCACAAACGTTTCTTAGACCCATCTTATCTAGATGTCCCTCGAACACCTTTTGCGAAAGTGGCTTAGTTAGTGGGTCAGCTATGTTGTCTTCTGATTTGACATTCTCCATATGCATATCTCCTCTACCAATGATCTCTCTGATCACGTGGTACTTCCTCAGTACGTGTTTGGATTGATGGTGTGATATCGGCTCCTTTGCTTGAGCTATTGCCCCGTTGTTGTCACAAAAGACGACTACAGGTTCAGCAATGCTAGGAACAACATCCAATTCCTGGACGAAGTTTCTCATCCATACACTTTCTTTTGCTGCATCTGATGCTGCGATATATTCTGCTTCTGTGGTTGAGTCGGCAGTGGTAGACTGTTTACAGCTTTTCCAACTGACCGCTCCTCCATTGAGGCGGAATATGTATCCAGAGTTGGATTTGAAATCATCCACGTCAGACTGGAAACTCGAATCAGTGAATCCTTCAAGTTTCAGTTCTCCACTACCACCGTAGACCAAAAACATATCCTTAGTCCTTCGCAGGTACTTTAGGATTGCTTTTACGGCAGTCCAGTGCTTCTCGCCTGGATTTGACTGATAGCGGCTCGTTACACTTAGAGCGTGTGCTACGTCTGGTCGAGTACACAACATTGCATACATTATACTCCCTATAGCAGAGGCATAAGGTATGATAGACATTCTCGTCTTTTCTTCGTCGGTTGTAGGGCACATAGACTTAGAAAGAGAGATACCATGTCTCATTGGAACAAATCCTTTCTTAGATTCTTCCATACTAAATCTCTTCAAGATCGTGTTGATGTACTGAGATTGGGAGATTCCTATCATCTTCTTCGATCTATCCCTATAGATACGTATTCCCAATACGTAAGATGCGTCTCCCATATCTTTCATAGAGAACTGCGCGGATAACCACGCTTTAGTCTGCGCTAACATCTTGATATCGTCTCCGATTAACAAAATGTCATCGACGTACAAAACAATGAATTGTATTGAGCTCCCACTATTCCTTTTGTACACACAAGGTTCATATACGTTTTTTATAAAGCCAAAAGCTTTGACTGTCTCATCAAATCGTATGTTCCAGGTTCGGGACGCCTGTTTGAGGCCATAGATTGACCTTTGAAGCTTACACAGTTTGTGCTCACTTCCTTTGGACGCAAAACCTTCAGGTTGTTGCATAAAGATCTCCTTATCAATGTCTCCATTGAGAAAGGCGGTCTTTACGTCCATTTGCCATATTTCGTAGTCATGCCACGCGGCTATAGCAAGTAATATCCGAATGGATTTTGACATCGCCACGGGAGAGAAGGTTTCCTCATAGTCTATACCAGGCCTTTGAGAATACCCTTTCGCCACTAAGCGAGCTTTATGAGTAATTACCTCTCCATTCATTCCAAGCTTACGCTTGAAGATCCATTTACATCCTACAGGGATAGTTCCCTCAGGTGGATCGACCAAGGTCCAAACCTTGTTGGAATGCATGGAATCCATTTCGGATTGCATGGCTTCGAGCCACGCACCCGAATCTATGTCAGACATCGCTTCTTGATAGGTCCTTGGATCAGCATCAACTTTCTCGTTTTCGTGAATGAGACCAAATCGCTCTGGCTCCTTACGAATTCGATTAGACCTTCGAAGCATAGGTGTACTAGTAGGTTCAGTTAATTCTGGTTCAGCTCCCACTGTTTGTGGGGATGGGTCCGATTCTTGGACTTCATCAAGTTCTACGATTGTCCCATTTCGGTTGGTGAGGAAATCCTCTTCCAAGAAGTGGGCGTTCCTAGATACGAACGTATTACGTTCTTTAGGATCGAAGAACAGGTATCTAATAGAGTCCTTTGGATAACCCACAAATTTGCACAAACTAGATCTACTATCTAGCTTATCTCCCTTCTTGTTCTTTACATACGCAGGAGATCCCCATACTCGTAAGAACGAATACACGGGTGCTTTACCATACCATACTTGGTGCGGCGTTGTTGGCACTGACTTTGAAGGTACAATGTTTAGTATCTTCGAAGCAGTTAATAGGGCTAAGCCCCAAAACGAAAAGGGAAGGTCAGCAAAGCTCATCATGGAACGAACCATGTCTAACAAAGTCCGGTTCCTCCGCTCAGACACTCCATTGAGTTGAGGTGTCCTAGGGGGAGTTCGCTGTGCGAGAATTCCATTCTCTTTTAGATAATCAAGGAATTCTTGGCTTAAATACTCACCACCTCTATCAGAACGAAGTGATTTAATACTATGTCCAAGTTGGTTCTCTACTTTCATTCGAAACTCTTTGAATTTCTCAAAGGTTTCAGATTTGTGTGTCATAAGATACACATATCCATAACGACTAAAATCGTCGGTGAATGTTACGAAGTAAGAGAATCCACCTCTCGCATTGACACTCAATGGTCCACAAACGTCAGTATGGATAAGATCCAATGTCTGTTTGGTTCGCTCGGGATTCCCGGTGAAGGGTGATTTGGTCATCTTTCCTTTGAGACAAGATTCGCAAGTCGGGAGTTCATCTAAGTTCTTTATTTCAAGAGCCTTAGAGGAAACCAACTTTTGAATCCTACTCTTGGAAATATGTCCAAGTCTAGCGTGCCAAAGTTGTGGAGTTTGATTATCATATTTCCTTTTTCTAGATTGAATGTGCATGACGTTGGAATTTATAGGTTCTAGGGAATATAGACCATCTATCAAAGTACCACGAGCATACATTAAATCACCTTTAAATATGCAAAAAGATCCATTTTGAATGGAAAAATTAAAACCATCAATGTCTAACATAGGAATAGAAATGATGTTTTTAATAACGTTTGGTACGTACAGACAATCCCTTAAAATTAAAGTAAAATTCCCTAAGACTAATTCCACGTCTCCTATAGCTTCGGCGGCGATCCTAGCTCCGTTTCCAAAACGCAGGATTCTATCCCCGGGCTTCAGGTATCTTACTGCTCCCATCACCTGCAAATCATTGCAGATATGAGAACCTGCTGCGGTGTCTAACACCCACGATGCACAGTTAATAGAAATATTAACTTCAACCAAGAAAATACCTTTGGCTACCAATTTCATCTTTAGGTAGTCTGGGCAGTTCCTTTTCCAGTGCCCTGCTTTCTTGCAGTGGAAACATTCGTCTTCTGGGCTTTTGCGCTTTTTCTCGACCACCTTTGTGATTGCCTTCGAAGAAATACTTTTCTTCTTCTTCTTACCTTTCTTAGGCTTTGCAGCCTTCGATTGGTGTGCAATCATTACCGGCTTCTCTTTCTTGAGAGTCGATTCTGCCGTTACCAATAAATTGGTCAGTTCGTGAAGAGCGAGGTTTCTATCCTCCATATTGAAGTTCAACACGAACTGGTCAAATGAACGGGGCAGCGTATGGAGAAGGATGTCAGTGCTAAGATCAGCGTGCAAATCCACGTCCAATCGCCCCAGTTTTTCAACCAAGTTGATGAAACGCAGACAGTGATCTTTTACACTGCTTCCCTCAGCCATCTTGAGATTAAACAACTCTTTAGAGGTCGCGAATCTTTCAGCGCGAGACCTTTCCCCAAACATCTGCTGGAGATGGAGAAGCATATCTCTAGCAAGCGGCATAGCAGCATGCTGTTTCTGCAGTTCGTTTGACATCGAAGCTAGCATGAGGCAACGAACCTGAAGATCATCATCAACCCTTTTAGCATGGGTGGTTCGTTGTTCCTCAGTAGCTCGTGCTGCGGGTGCAGCAGGCATGGGTGTGTCGAGCACATAACTACGTCGCTCGGAGTCGAGGACGATTCTGAGATTTCTCAGCCAGTCAACAAAGTTTGAGCCATTCAATTTGTTTGCGTCGAGGATAACAGATAATGGATTCTTAGACATTGTAATTAATATCTACAATAGGAAAGAAGACAACATTAAGCTAACTGATCTTATGTCTAATACTTATAATTATCGAAGTTGGACTTAATTTCGAAAAAGTTCTCCCACTATTTTGTCGAAACAATCACCCCTTTGATTGCTCGGGAAATTCTATTTCCTAGTAGGTCTTGACGTCCCAGCAGCAATTAATTGCACCCACGACTCGTGGCCATACAAGTAATTCTCCAGGTAGGTATACTTTTACCAATTGTGTTACTCCACAACCTTCAAGCTATTTTGCCTCGATTTTCGCACCTATCTAGCACTGCTACATCATAGATGTTACTCCTCGTTTAAGTCTGACCCAGTCAATCTTGATGAGCAACAGGCCCGGTCATGAAATCCCCGTAACTAGTTATCGGTCGATTTTCACATCCCGACAAGTTCCCACCCTTGTCTTGTTTAGTTAAAAACAAGAATCGAGGAATTTCGTGTATTGTCCCTTTCTTCGACTCGGGTGCCAGACTCTGGATCACCTCTATCGATAAGTAGACAACATACACTAGTCCCTATTGATGGAAGGCTTGGATCTATAAAACTTCATTTTATAGTTTACCCAATATGACTTAATATTTTATTTCGAGAGGGGTATTTCTGGTTTGAAAGTTATACTAACTCTCCTCGAGATCTCACCGTGTAAGTTATGCTTTATTCTTTTATTACGATCTAGATTCTAGCGCGCATCACATACAAGCTAAATATAAATCGACAAATAAATTAAAAACCATACAAGCCTAGCATGCATTCTACCACAATATGTTTTCGATCGGGAGCCTCCTATGTGGACCATCATCGAGCCATGATGTTGGTCCTATTGGTCAATCTAAAGGGTTCTCAAACAGGCCTATGCTATTACATTAATCACCATGCATACATGGCCTTCATATCTCCTTGGGCTCCCATCTTGCTTGTAACGGGCCTCCATCCTAGACTAGGAAAGCATTAAAGCCCTATTCTATTACAAAGGCTCAAAGTTGGCCCAAAAACATAAAAGGCTCGCAGGCCCTAATAAAAACCAAACATTAAATTAAACCAATCACATCTACCCTAAGGTCAAGGCTCGGCTCGATCGAAAATCACGTAAACAGTTCACGTAGAGCAAGAAACATGTAAACAACATTTTACTTTCTCCTTTCTTTAATTTTAAAACATCCTTTTAAAACTAACTTCCATTGATTCTTACTTTTAGTCACTACTAATTATGACAAAATAAACTTTCGGGTAAACAAAATAAATTTTCCTGCTGAAAATCAGATTCTGTTTTTCAACTTTTGAAAATTGCATTTTCGGCCCCTCAATTTTCGAAAATTGCACTTTGACCCCAAAACTTTTAAAAAGTTACAAAAACACCCAAAGCAGTTTCGGCCAGCATTCCAGAAAATAAATTTTGAATTCTGAAAATTTTCAATTTTTCCAAACAGATCCTTGAAGTTTCGGTAATTGCAAAACAGTCCCTAAACTTTCGGAAATTACAAAATGACCCCAAAAAGCGTGCGACCAGTTTGCGAAAACAGTCCAGAATTTTTGAAATTTCCAGATTCTAAAATTTCGAATTTTTAGCCCTTTAAAACCCTAATTTGCGATTTTTGCCCAAAAAGTCCTGAAGTTTTCAAAAACTATGAAAACGCTATAGATCTGAAAAACAGTTTTACCCAATTGTAGATCTAGTCATAACAAGTAAGAATCAATCGACAGAACATAATTATCATGCGTTTTAATATACATAATTAAACATATAATATAAACACATATTATGTTCAAGCCTTTCGTATAATAATCATGGAGTTGGCTCTGATACCACTGTTGGGATATGCCTCGATTGTCAATACAACAAAGTGCGGAAATTAAAAATTTTCAAGGCACACCCACAGGTCCCATAATAATATCTCCAAGTTATATATACGAAAGACACAAAACAAAGCACAGAAATAATCTAACAAAGGGGGTTTTCGATTTTTACCTCACCACAGGCAAGGTGGTGGAAACCTCCAACTCTGATTCTGAACTCTGATTAAGGTTCTGGTTCACTGGAGTGATCCAAGCGTCTCACCTTCAGAGAAAAGTCCACACCAACTGGATTATGATGACACCTCTTAGTCTTAGGCTCAGAACTAGATCTAAGAGGTTTGTTGATGAAGGATTGTGCATATCTATTTGACAGATCAAAATTCTGCACAAAAGGAATGAGGGAGAAGATATGCGGCGGCGGCGCTAGGGCTTTCACGGCGGCGGTGCGGCGGTGTTACGGCAGCACACGGCGGCGGCGCTAGGGCTTGGGCGGCGCAGGGTGGGGCGGATTTCTTAGGGCAAGAGAAGACTAGGGTTTTTGCTTAGGTGTTAGTTCTCTGAGTTCTGTCAGAGCTCTATTTATAAGCACTCTTCAAGACCTAGGGTTACAAGATTCCTAATGGGCTTAGGAGTCCATCTCTTGCAAGCCCACCTTAATTTAATTAATTACTTAATTAAATATCCAGCCCATATTAATTAATTACTTAATTAATATTTAGTTTAATTAATCAATTGTCATTTAAATCAATTAAATCAATTAATTAATTTATCTCCCACTTGAATTAACACTTTAATTCACTTAATTGATTTAATTACTTTTAAATCAATTAATTCCTTTTATATTCCTACAGAACAGTCACCGTCCAATTGTATTGTGTGTGACCCTCTGGGTTCACCATCAATTGGCAGCAGGCTCACGAAACCTCGTGATTTAATTTATGAACAATAAATTGCTCCGATCAATTAAACTACCTTTAATTGACCACTCCTAGAATCAATTCCTCTACTAATTCAGGAGTACCCACACTTCATGGTCGATGTCTAGCCACAAGCCCATGAAGCCCAACATCAGGTGAATTGATATTTAGTGAACCTCACCTCATATAATTACCATGTACATACGGTCCTTCTGTCGACCAATTTCCCGATCAAGACTTAGGGTGTGTGAATTGATCGGCACCTCTAAATTTGTCTCGATAACTATACTTTCTAATTCAGGATAATGTTCCAGTGTGACTGCCTAATTTGGAAACCCCTTTCCAAATCCGTCACCGACTACGGCCGTAGATTCATTGGAAACATTATCTAAGAATCGTATAGGAAATATTCTCATCCATTACGATGAGTCAACAGATTCCATCTTGGTACTAACCACTCGCGTACATGTCCATACGCACCCAACCTAGGCATTTTTATGACCAAGCTAAGTGGCCTATACCTAGATCTAAGTACGCACTTTCATGCACCGAATTCGCCCTAGCACCTCAAGTCATAGGACTAAATCGTACACTATTATAATCCTTTGAGAAACATCCCATCACCGATATGCGTCATGCGCTTCCACAATGGGTTTCTCTGTTCGGGTCGTTCGATGCATTCGATCCTCCATCGAATCACCTAGTCATATGCACTGGCCTCAAATGCCTTGTTCATGAAACTACAACAAATTCACTCCGTGTGAATCATGCATAATCGTACAAGTCTTGACGATTCACTCGATACCCCGTCTCGATATGAATCTATGACTTGGAACATTTTCGAGATCACGACCTTTGAGACTGTTTCATGATAAGTGCACTCAGTACTGAAGTGTATAGTCCCATAGTCATGAGTGATCTCAGGGTTTCAACCAATCGCTTAAATGTATTCGCGAGAGATGAAGTTTGGCCATTGTTTATCCTTATACATATATAAATAAACATGCGTATTATTATAAAATCAAAGATTGTTATATACAAGATAGATCTATTACAAGCTAATTGAACTGGCTTGCAGGGCACTATCCTATCAGGAACACTTTGTTTTTCCACTATTTTCAATAAAATTTAGTGGCAGCAACTATCAGGCACAAGTGCCCAAGTTACAACCCTCTAGGTGATAGAAATAGTGTCCTGCAAGCCAGCTGTATGGCTAGCATTAATTGTAATTAATGAGGAACTATTCAATTTAGATTAATAAATGCACTTATATTAAATGGTCAACTTTATCTTATGTAATATTTGTCTACGCATAAGGATAGAAGTCCTTAGATCACAGGGCTATGGGACAACCCGTGGACTGATCTCTAAGGCCGTGATCTAGAATATATTCAAGAGTCGTAGAATCCAATCGAGATAGGACATCGTTGGATTCGGTTAGACTCTCACTATTGTGTATACTCCGATGAACTGGAGGACGCTGGGGTCCACGAGCGTGACTGGGATAGTCGATACACATAAGTGGGTGGCTTGCTGGGATGGCAAGCGCACTGAATACCCCAATTAGGAAATAACTCACCATGGAAGCGGTAGTCGCATATCGGGGTTGAAGTTATTCCAATTTACAATAGTATACGAGGAACGATCCCTAACAACTTGAGATGATAGGGTTTATCTGGTACGAGAACGTCTATACTTTGATATGAGTTCCGACTGACTGGGGATCACCAGAAAGTCTCTGTGGACTCATGTTGGGTATAGAGGAACTCGTATGCAGATTCATATCATCAACAAAGGATCCATTGACTCGACTTGATAGGTCGAGAAATTCTCCTATGGATTTCTGTGAGAAATTAATTCTGATGAAATCCTTGGCCAAGGTAACTGACGACTTTATGTAAGTAGCTCATAAAGAACAAGTCAGAAAGAATTTATTTCGAGATCAGAGAACATAAGGTCAAGACAAAAATAAGGGAATCCGATGAAAGACCATACCCTTAAGTCTCGACTGGGAGATTGATCGATGGAGAGATTGTGTCGTATATGGAAATTGTAAATGATAAAAGGTTCACTAATTTAATTCACCAGTGATTGGGCTCCATGGGCTTGTGACTGGACATCGACCGTGGAGTGTGGGAGAATTCCCAAATTAGCAGGGGTGCTAATTTTGGAATGATTAATCGACAGAGTGTTTGATTAATTTAGAGCATTAATTGCTCAAGTAATTAAATAATATTTAATTACAACACACGGCCAATTATGTGGTGAACCTACGGGGGCATACACAATACACAAGTAGCGAAAGCGAGGAAACAGGAACGAACCAGTCGACTGGGTCGACTGGGTCAAAATCGACTGGGTCGATTAAATGGGTGGGTCGACTGGGTCGACCCATATGGAACAAAAATGGATCCAATTGGAATTGGATCAAGATTATAAATTAAATTGGAATTTAATTTATGAGTAAATTAATTAATTAGGATTTAATTAATTAATGGAATAATTAATTTAATTAGACTTGGAGTTTAATTAATTAATTGGGAGATGATTTAATTAATTGGGCTATTTAATTGGGAAATTAAATAAAGCCCTGAAAGATTAATTAATATGGGCCATGAATTAATTAGGAGACTAGGTCTTCTAATTAAATAGGGCCATGGCCCATGTAGGAGAGAGAAGACCTAGTCCTAATAGGACTAGGATAGAAAGAAAACTATAAATAGCTTTCTTCTAGTTAATTTTCACACAACTCCTTAAGCAAAAATTGAGCAAAGCAAAAATCTCTCTCCCTCTCTCAAGTGTGATCGGCCGAACCTACTTCCACTTTGGAAGAATTTTTCGTGTTCGATCTTTGTTCCAAAATCGTTCTTAAAGTCCTGAATTAATATAGCCTATGTTCTAGTCGATTAGGTTATATTATTTTCGTGATATTGTGGTGTATCAACTCGTAGAGGCGCAACACGTGGGGCGCTATACAAAAAGCTTGGATCGATTTTCTGTGAGAGAATTCAGAGTTCATCTAGCCAACTTGGATTTGCAAGGAGACAGGTATAAACGAGAAAACTTATACTGTCATTGATTTATATTCATATATATACAACTAGAGAATATCCTGGCAAGATTCTTTAAGAGGCCTTAGAAATTTTTTTATATTCCGCTGTGCCTAGGGCTGTTTTTCTTACCGAATCCCAACAGTGGTATCAGAGCCAGGTCTAGGCTTTGTATATATATGAATTTGCGAATTCTGTGTTTACTAAATCATATGTTTGATTTATGTGGCTAGTTCTATAACTTTGTATGTTTTAGGACTTTATAGTTAACTTAGAGTTAATGGGTAATTTTAGATTCGTAATTTTTATCATGTTATTTTAATTTTGGATTATGATTTAATTGGGACTGTTTTTTAATTAAATCAAAAGTAATCAAAACAAAAAAAAAAAATTTTTTTTTTTTTTTTGAAATTGGGTTCGACCGCGGCGGTGCGCAGCAGTGCACCGCGGCTGGGCGGCCACCGCACGCTGCCGCACGCGGCAGCACGCACACAGCGCGCTGGCTGCGCGTGCCGCGCACGGCAGCTGCCTACGGGCAGTCTGCTGCGCGTTGGCTACGCGCAGCAGCACGCTGCTGCGTGCTGTCACGCGCAGCAGCAGCCGCTGCGTGCGGCTCACGCGCGGCCTCCGTGGCCGCATGTGTGCTGCCACGTGGCGGCACCCTGTTCGTCACTCCGTGGCTGAGTTTTGGTTGGATTCAATTTCTGCCTATTTTGGATGTCCTGAAAATCTTGGAGAATTTTAGAAGATTAGGAAACTTGGAGTTTTTGGATAAGGTAGTTATTCTGTTAGAATTAATCACTACCTTAATTAAACTAATCTAATCAAAATAGGATTATCTTGAGAATCTTGGAGATTTAGGAATATTGGGAAACTTAGAGTTTTGGATAAGGTAAGAATCTTAGAGATTTAGATTACCTTAATTAACCAATCTTAATCAAGATAGGATTTGTAGATTACTTGGAGCTCAAGTAAGAGCTAATTAATCTTAGAGGTTAATTATTAATTCAAAATTAATTAACTTGGATGAATTTTATGAATTAAAATTAAAGGAGCCGGTAAATTTACATTTTTGCCCTTATGTGAATTTATGCATGTTCTTGAGTGAATATGTGGATTGGTCGATTTTGCCCTTAAGCCCTGTGTAGTTTTTGGTTTATTTATTTTATGGGTTGTAATTAAATGGGCCTGATTGGTGCCCTTGCTTGTGCAAATAAATGTAATAGAATAGGACCATTTAAATTATGTTAGCTAGGCTTAGATTAGGCTTGGAGCCGAGAAGACCCCATGAAGACTTGGAGATCCACATGGAGGCCCATTTACCTTGGAGGACATGGAGGCCCAATTCATTACATGGAGGCCCAATCAAGCTGGATATTACAAGAAGGCCCATGATGTATGGGTTTAAAAATTGTAATAGTTAGGACATTTAATTTTCACCCTAGACTGACCAATTGATTCATCACGTGGCTCGTGATGGATCGCATAGGATGGGCAATCGACCAATCATATCTTGCTAGGTGATGAATGTTTACTTTTTCGCACATTATTCTTTGATGTATGAGATGCATGCTTAGGATAGAAAACGTAAACAAGATAAGCATAATCTGATGAGACCTCGCACACTTAGAAACCTCCAATTGAACTTAAAATTCAATTAGAATATTAAATCGAATAACGGGGGCATATGAATAGTGTCTATGGTCCGAGCCTATCCAATTACTAGGTCTTAGACATATTGTACAAATATATCTCGATGTCTCACGAGTCGTGGGTCGAGCTATAGGAAGATAATATGTCTACTGCCTCGATGCACGAGTTAAGTGCCAAGGGAGGGGATAGCAAGGTTTTAGGCGCTGTCTCACGAGTCGTGGGGCGTCTAGGATTGAACTATTTCTCTTCACGAGTATTGGACATGATTTAACGCTAGTAAGTATGGATGTCTCACGAGTCGTGGGTCCATATCGAAAAACGAGGCTAAATGAACTTAAGGGTTAGCTGCGATGGTTAACCGTTGACATAGTCGACCACCAAGTGGATCAAATAGTATGGCCAACGAGTCGTGGGTACTAGGAGATCGCATTTGGGCCTTAAGCCCGCTAGGATATTTTAAATTCCCGAAACTTATGTGGGGGCATAAGATTTTGATTAAAATAGTGGGAGTAATTTACAAATAAAAAACCATGTTTGTAAATTGTGCATTTTAACTTAATCTTTCGCGTATTTATTTCTTCTATCGTCATTTTATAGATATGATGTCAAAAGAGCTTAGAGCACTTAGAGATTTGTCCATCTCATCACTTGAACGTAATATTTTAACTGGACCCAACTTGCATTTCTGGACGCATCATTTGAATGGATTATTTGAAGCTGAAAACATATATTATGTTTTGTCTGTGCCACCACCCATTACTATTTCACATGACGTTCCTGATGAGCTCCGTAAAAGCATCACCAAGTGGAAAATGGATGATGGCTTAGCTCGTGAATACATGTTGGAATATATGTCACTTGATCTGCGTTTGCAACATGAGCATATGGCATCCGCGAAAGAGGTTCTCTCGAATCTCAAATTCCTTTATGGGATTAGAGATGGTCGTCGCAGATTCGCGATCACGAGGGAACTCTTGCAAGCAAGAAAGAGAAGGGAAACTCCTGTCGGAATCCACGTACACAAGATGATTCGACTTCTATCTGAACTCGATGATATGGGTGTCGTGATGGACAATGATTTCCGAGTGGATATTATCCTACAATCTCTTCCTAGATCATATGACCGATTTATCGCGGACTTGAATCTCCAGAGGCGAGAGATCACTGTACATGTCCTGCGACAAATGCTCGAGGAACACGAGGCTTCTTTTGGAAAGAAAGCAAGGGTTGGCGAAAAGACTGGGCGGCGTTCAAAACCAAGACAAATGGAAACCAGAGCTCCTTACTGCACAAGGTCAAAGGAAAGGATTAAATTCGAACCTATGGAGAGTTCGAACAGGTATATTCCTTGTTAAAGTTAATTTTACAATTAACTGTGCATTTTTGGTGTTAGACACTGACTGGAGTTCTCATCCTTGTAGGTGATGGGAGCATTAAAGAAACTGGAGCCTGAGGATTGGATCCTTGAATAAGGCAATGGAGCTGGAGCTGCTACCAAGGCCATAGGCAAAAGTAGATTTAGGTGGTTTGATAAAGTCATTAGGAAACTTTCATTTATGTACCTAGTTATTAATGAAAAACTTTTTATTCATGTTATTGAATAATGTTGATTTTAATAAAAGCTCCTGTTTTTGTTTTTCATTTGGTACATTAAATTATTGACTTTACATTATGAAACCACCTAAGTTAGTCATGCACTTACAACAAAACAAAAGGAAACAAGATAATGAAATATCTGCCCAATTATGGCACGCTAGACTTGGACATATATCTAAGTCAAGGATTCAAAAGTTAGCATCATCTGGCGCGATTGAAATCAATCACATTGATGAAATGCCAACGTGTGAACCGTGTCTAAAGGGTAAAATGGCTAAGTTGCCATTTAAAGGAAACCCTGAGCGAGCCAAGCAAACATTGGACTTAATACATACTGACGTATGTGGACCACTAAGAAAAAGCGCCCGTGGCGGCCATGACTACTTCATCACTTTCACTGACGACTATAGTCGTTATGGATATGTGTTCTTGTTGAAACACAAGTCTGAAGCCTTTGAGCGATTCAAAGAATTCAAGATGGAAGTAGAGAATCAACTTGGTCATACGATAAAGGCTCTTCGTTCTGACCGAGGTGGAGAATTTCTTAGTAACTAATTTCTGAATTATCTTGTAGAGCATGGAATACTATCGCAGTGGACTCCTCCTGCAACACCCCAGTTAAATGGAGTAGCAGAGAGAAGGAATCGAACATTGATGGACATGGTTCGATCCATGATGAGTGCCACTGACTTACCTCTTTCATTTTGGGGACATGCCCTCCTCACGGCAACGAAGATACTGAATATGGTACCTTCGAAATCCGTAGAAAAGACACCATACGAACTATGGTTTGGCAAGGCACCCTCATACGCATTCATGCGCATATGGGGATCTCCCGCTTACGTTAAAAAGCTAGTGGGAGATAAATTGGAAACTAAATCCACTTTGTGCAAATTCGTGGGGTATCCAGAAAACTCAATAGGATACGAGTTCTACGATCCTACAAGACAAACAACGTTTGTCTCGAGGAACGCACACTTCTTGGAGAAGGATTTCTTGGTGGACAGGAAAGAAAATAACGTAGAACTAGATGAGGTCACTGAAGCTGAAAAGACCTTAGAGGTCGATCAAGCTGACCCGTCACCACAGGCAGTGGGAGAACAAGAGCATGAAAGTGCACCAGAAAGTACACCGATACTTCGTAGGTCAGAAAGACAACGTAGAGAACCCGAGAGGTACTACGGTCTGCTGCATGAGACTGGACAGTCTCTAACCGACCCAAGGACTTACGAAGAGGCTATGCTAGACATAGACTCGGGAAAGTGGCGCGAAGCCATGGAATCCGAACTGGACTCCATGCACTCGAACAAGGTCTGGGCCTTGGTAGATCCACCAGTGGGAGTGGCTCCCGTGGGTTGCAAGTGGATCTATAAGCGAAAGCTTGGAGTGAACGGAGAGGTGATTACCTACAAGGCGCGACTAGTGGCAAAAGGATACACTCAAAGACCAGGTATCGACTTTGAGGAGACCTTCTCGCCCGTCGCAATGCCCAAATCCATTCGGATCTTGCTGGCCATAGCTGCGTGGTATAACTACGAGATATGGCAAATGGATGTAAAGACTGCCTTTCTCAATGGAGACATTGATAAGGAGATCTACATGGAGCAACCAAAAGGATATGCATCCAAAGGAGATGAACACAAGGTGTGCAAACTCCAGAGGTCCATTTATGGACTGAAGCAAGCTTCCCGAAGTTGGAACATTCGTTTTGATGAGACAATCCAAACTTTTGGATTCATCAAGAACATGTTCGAACCTTGCGTGTACAAGAAGATCAGTGGGAGTACAGTTGAATTTTTGGTGCTTTACGTTGACGACATTCTTCTCATTGGAAACAATGTGAAAGCATTGTCTGAAACTAAAGCATGGTTGTCTACACAATTCTCAATGAAGGATATGGGAGAAGCATCCTTTGTACTAGGTATAAGGATCTACCGAGATAGATCAAAAGGACTGCTGGGCCTCTCCCAATCCCAGTACATAGACAAAATCTTGAAAAGATTTAGTATGGAAGAATCCAAGAGAGGATTGCTTCCAATGAGACATGGAATTGCACTCTCCAAGTCTATGGCCCCAAAGACGCCAGAGGAGAGAAGCAATATGTCTCGAATACCGTATGCATCCGCGATAGGAAGCATAATGTATGGTATGCTGTGTACGAGACCAGACGTAGCGTACGCTTTAAGCGTTACAAGTCGCTACCAGTCTGATCCAGGTGAGCAGCACTGGATAGCCGTAAAGGCAATTCTGAAGTACCTGAGAAGGACTAAGGAATTGTTCTTGGTATACGGCGGAGGAGAATTGAAATTGGAAGGCTATACAGACTCGAGCTTCCAATGTGATGTAGACGACTTCAAGTCGACATCAGGATACGTTTTCTGCCTCAATGGTGGTGCGGTTAGCTGGAAGAGCTCCAAGCAGGAAACAACCGCGGATTCAACCACTGAAG
The DNA here is from genome assembly GCA_038501285.1 of Penstemon eatonii. Taxonomy (NCBI): domain Eukaryota; kingdom Viridiplantae; phylum Streptophyta; class Magnoliopsida; order Lamiales; family Plantaginaceae; genus Penstemon; species Penstemon eatonii. The sequence goes on from CM076710.1 coordinate 53,473,585, forward strand.
CAGAATACATTGCCGCGAGTGACGCAGCAAAGGAAGGTGTTTGGATGAGGAATTTCATCCAGGAATTGGATGTAATACCTAGCATTGCTGAGCCCATTACTATCTTCTGCGATAATAATGGGGCAATAGCGCAAGCAAAGGAGCCGAGATCTCATCAGAAATCCAAGCACGTACAGAGACGATACCACGTGATAAGAGATATCATTGGTAGAGGAGACATTAAGATGGAACGTGTCGACTCGGAAGATAATACGGCGGACCCACTAACGAAGCCTCTGCCTCAAAAGGCATTTGAGAAACATCTGCATAAGATGGGACTCAAGAACGTAAAAGACTGGCTTTGGGACAAGTGGGAGATTGATAGAAATAGTGTCCTGCAAGCCAGCTGTATGGCTAGCATTAATTGTAATTAATGAGGAACTATTCAATTTAGATTAATAAATGCACTTATATTAAATGGTCAACTTTATCTTATGTAATATTTGTCTACGCATAAGGATAGAAGTCCTTAGATCACAGGGCTATGGGACAACCCGTGGACTAATCTCTAAGGCCGTGATCTAGAATATATTCAAGAGTCGTAGAATCCAATCGAGATAGGACATCGTTGGATTCGGTTAGACTCTCACTATTGTGTATACTCCGATGAACTGGAGGACGCTGGGGTCCACGAGCGTGACTGGGATAGTCGATACACATAAGTGGGTGGCTTGCTGGGATGGCAAGCGCACTGAATACCCCAATTAGGAAATAACTCACCATGGAAGCGGTAGTCGCATATCGGGGTTGAAGTTATTCCAATTTACAATAGTATACGAGGAACGATCCCTAACAACTTGAGATGATAGGGTTTATCTGGTACGAGAACGTCTATACTTTGATATGAGTTCCGACTGACTGGGGATCACCAGAAAGTCTCTGTGGACTCATGTTGGGTATAGAGGAACTCGTATGCAGATTCATATCATCAACAAAGGATCCATTGACTCGACTTGATAGGTCGAGAAATTCTCCTATGGATTTCTGTGAGAAATTAATTCTGATGAAATCCTTGGCCAAGGTAACTGACGACTTTATGTAAGTAGCTCATAAAGAACAAGTCAGAAAGAATTTATTTCGAGATCAGAGAACATAAGGTCAAGACAAAAATAAGGGAATCCGATGAAAGACCATACCCTTAAGTCTCGACTGGGAGATTGATCGATGGAGAGATTGTGTCGTATATGGAAATTGTAAATGATAAAAGGTTCACTGAATTAATTCACCAGTGATTGGGCTCCATGGGCTTGTGACTGGACATCGACCGTGGAGTGTGGGAGAATTCCCAAATTAGCAGGGGTGCTAATTTTGGAATGATTGATCGACAGAGTGTTTGATTAATTTAGAGCATTAATTGCTCAAGTAATTAAATAATATTTAATTACAACCCACGGCCAATTATGTGGTGAACCTACGGGGGCATACACAATACACAAGTAGCGAAAGCGAGGAAACAGGAACGAACCAGTCGACTGGGTCGACTGGGTCAAAATCGACTGGGTCGATTAAATGGGTGGGTCGACTGGGTCGACCCATATGGAACAAAAATGGATCCAATTGGAATTGGATCAAGATTATAAATTAAATTGGAATTTAATTTATGAGTAAATTAATTAATTAGGATTTAATTAATTAATGGAATAATTAATTTAATTAGACTTGGAGTTTAATTAATTAATTGGGAGATGATTTAATTAATTGGGCTATTTAATTGGGAAATTAAATAAAGCCCTGAAAGATTAATTAATATGGGCCATGAATTAATTAGGAGACTAGGTCTTCTAATTAAATAGGGCCATGGCCCATGTAGGAGAGAGAAGACCTAGTCCTAATAGGACTAGGATAGAAAGAAAACTATAAATAGCTTTCTTCTAGTTAATTTTCACACAACTCCTTAAGCAAAAATTGAGCAAAGCAAAAATCTCTCTCCCTCTCTCAAGTGTGATCGGCCGAACCTACTTCCACTTTGGAAGAATTTTTCGTGTTCGATCTTTGTTCCAAAATCGTTCTTAAAGTCCTGAATTAATATAGCCTATGTTCTAGTCGATTAGGTTATATTATTTTCGTGATATTGTGGTGTATCAACTCGTAGAGGCGCAACACGTGGGGCGCTATACAAAAAGCTTGGATCGATTTTCTGTGAGAGAATTCAGAGTTCATCTAGCCAACTTGGATTTGCAAGGAGACAGGTATAAACGAGAAAACTTATACTGTCATTGATTTATATTCATATATATACAACTAGAGAATATCCTGGCAAGATTCTTTAAGAGGCCCTAGAAATTTTTTTATATTCCGCTGTGCCTAGGGCTGTTTTTCTTACCGAATCCCAACACTAGGTTCACAGAACCCTCCGGTTAACCGGGGTGCCTAAGGGGCCAACAACTAGGTAGCCCGATCCACTTGTTCCAGGGATAGAACAACTAAAAACATTCTTGAACAATTTTAAAGATCAAATCTTGGCACAAGTGATGTGAGAATTTCTCAGGGAATACCTCAAGCTTCTGTACCATTTAGCGAAAAGTAGGAAGAGACTAAGTTGTTGCAGAACCACGGGGCGCATCAAAGGAACATGACAGAGAACCACCCTTCTGAGATGCAAAATTCCCAAGGCCTTAATGATAGGAATCTCAATGAAGCATAGAGTCGTGCTTGAAGAAGAGCTGAAACAAAAATCCAGATAGATAAACAACCTACAACAAGAACTGTACCAATGACATCAAAAGAGCTCGTCCCTTGCGAGGAAACATCTCCCCGCTCTGTGAAGCCCTTCTTCAAGAGACCCCCATGGGAAGTTTCAAAATCCTAAAGCATCATTCGTATGAAATAGAAACAAGCTAAGTATTTACGTTGCGTAACAAGGAAGAGTGACGCTAAAGTACGAGTATTTTAAGTTTCACTAAGAATAATTTTTGCAAGCTATGTTGTTTGTTGCATAATCTCTGGGGCCTAAATGTATCCTAATATTTTATATTGATACTAAATCTTAATAAATCCTTTTTTTTATTCCAATTCTAAGGATTGGATAGGGGCTTTGGATGAAACTTATGTGACTATCCAAGTTCTTTTGGGTGATAAACCACATTATAGATCAAGAAAGGGAAATATTCCTACAAGTGTGCTTGTTGCATGTGATGTGAATGGAAAATTCAGTTACGCAATTATTGGGGAGAGGGTTATGAAACAAATGATCATATCCTAAGAGATGCTATTAACTTGCAAAACAAAAGAAAAGTTCCTACTGGTTGGCCTTTTATTTTTATCTCAATTTATTATGGTTATAAAATTAAAGTACTTACGTATGTATATGCAATCAATATTTTTGTGGAATAATTTAGGTACATACTACCTTTGCAATAACAGATACAATAACGATGTATGTTTTCTCAAATAGTATCAAGTAGTACGATATCATTTAAAAGAATGGGGTATTGAGATTTAGGATCCTCAAGATTATATATAATATTTCAACATGACGCTCAGGCACGAAATGTCATTGAGCGGAGTTTTGGCCAAGTAAAGAAGAGATGCGAAATGCTTAGCAATAATGCATTATACCCACATATAATTATTCATAATATCCAGCTAAAGACTATGCCAAAATGAAATGTCAGATTTAAATTTATCTAGTGACTTGGGCAATGACGATGATGGACATGGTCTTGGTGCTAAAGGGGAATACATAGATGTGGTTGAACCATCACAAGTATGGACATATTATCGAGAACTATGGGTCGTGATATGTACAACGATCGGTGTCGAGCAATTCATGAGTAGGTAAGCAGACTAGTTGCATTTAATTTGGAAAATGAAGATGTTTATATTTGGATTTTGTAATGTGATAATTTGTCAATGCATCTCTTATGGTGAATTGAATATCGAAATTAAAACTAACTTCATCTATTTAACTTTTTAGTATGATTGTTTTGTGTGATGAGTTGTTTATATAAATATTTGAAATTTCTAAAACAAGTTTATGGATGAACATTCATCCATTTCCTTAGGCCATTTTTTGTTGTAAAGAACATGACTTGAGGACGTAAGTTTCTTGAACTCATAGTATTGAGCATAAAATACCGAGAGACTATAGTAGGAATACTTAATTGTTTATGAGCATATCTAAATGCACATAACTATACATCAAACCATTGTGATAAATCCATTGACTCATCTTAATATTTTTTTGCTTCGTTCGGACGAAAGTTTTTTAAGAATTGAAGATTGTGGAAGTTGGCGAAAAGTAGTAGATAATTGTAGAGGGTTTTAGAACCAGGTAGTAGTAATAGAACATTGTGGAATGTACTAGATATTTGTAGACTTGTACATATGGATTTTTGTAGAAGGCTCATAGTTTAGGGAAGCTTCTAGATAGGCTAGCACACTACTATAAATAGGGGTATGCCATCATTTGTAAGGATCAACCAAGGGGAGATCCCAAGTTTACGTATAGGAGTTGTAATACATCCATGTAAAGTATTCTTCCAACTCTTGTGTGCTAATTTATCATCTCAACTAACCTCCTTCGCAATACCTCCTTCGGGATGAGAGTGAGGCCGACTTAGCCGATTTCGATAGAGGGGCAAAAATGATCGCTTGGGTCGTTCATGGGTAAGTGCCGCACGGGATGCTTTGGGAAAGCTAACCCCGTGACATTGAGCCCTAGCAACATATCCTAAATAGTTCTTTACGCATGTTGAACCCTTAACTACTTGAACGGAGAGGACTATTTAAGCTTTGTTGGGTTATGTTAGCTTTTACTAAGGTTCTCGAGTCACATGGATGATCCATACAATATTTTTAAATCTTGAAATAATTTATTTAGGGCATTGCCCGTCTCCAATTGTCCGTCGAATAATATACAGTCAATTTTTTTGTTTATCTGCTTTTAATAAACACACCTAATATTGCAAAACCAAAATCAACTTTTTCAAGACAAGAATAACAGTTAATCTCTATGTTCATAGTGTAGCTATTGGTTTGGATACCCGAATGTCGCATTTTATCCAACAGATAGAAACCGATGTGGTATATTTTCATCCTAACAGCAATAGACGCTAATCTATTAAAATCACCCACATAAGGTAGTGGGTTCATGCTAATCATATCATGAAACATTGTAATGATATAGTCCACGTTACCCATCTAAATCTTTTATAGAAAATGGTGCGTGACTAACACTACTAATAGTTTTAGAAAAATTCGTTGAATATGTATAGTTACCGATTCTAATTTTTCTACACAGCCCAACAATGGCAGCACTGGATTCTTCATAATTTTGATTTTCTTCAGTGAGATTCTCGAGATGTGTATTTTCTGAATCAGAGTCATGAGAAATATGTTGTTGTATGGTTTAGAAGTTTATTAAGCAAATCCAAAAAGATACGTGCGATCACCGAGATGAAGCTTCCTAGAACAATTTTCCAAGTACAACGTTTTGTCGGCAAATTCATCTCAAGATCAGCAGATAAAAGTCCAAACATTGAGAAAAGCCAAGTTGTTTCAATGGACGGAAGAATGTGATCAGGCTTTTGAACAACTGAAAGAATATCTAACCTCCTCACCTTTGTTTGCTAAACCTATAGATGGACAACCTCTGTATGTCTAAATTGCATTATCCGACGCTGTCGTGAATTCGGTATTGGTCAAAATTGAAATTCATAACACAAGCCCATATATTACTTGAGTAAACTTCTACAAGGGGCAGAGAAAAACTATACGAAGATTGAAAATTTTGTCCTAGCACTAGTTTCTTTTGTGTGGTTGTAATGCTTCCATGTTACAAGTATTTGTAAATAACAAAATAAACCAATAAACTTTACAAAATCTATATATATGTTACACATTTTGTACTTTTAAACGTTTTAAGAGCGAATTTCATGTCATAATTTGTGATTTTAAATTGTGTAGTGCGAGTTCTTTGTAAAGCTAAAACATGATGGCACTCTATACATAATAATTTTCGCTCCAAATATTAAAATTATGTGGTGAACCTGCAGGGGCATACACAATACACATGAAGCGAAAGCAAGGAAACGAAGAACAACTGGATCGAATGGGTTGACCCAATTGGAGCAGACGAGATCCGACTGGAATTGGATCAAGGTTATAAATTAAATATGAATTTAATTTGTAAGTTAATTAATTAAATTGGATTTAATTAATTATAGGAATATTTAATTAAATAGACTTAAAGTATAATTTTATTAAACAAGAGAGTAATTAATTAATTGGGCCATTTAATTGTGAAATTAAATAAAACATCAATTAATTAAATAAGGAATGGGCCATTAATTAATTAGAAGAATTGGTTTTCCAATTAAAAGGGTCATGACCCATGTAGGAGAAGTAATAAGACTTAAACTCCTAGTCCTAGAAGAATTAGGAGATATAAGCCATCTATATTTATGATGGATCTTAAATGCAATCAAAACGGATTTCCTATCACATATCAATGTCACACATTTATGTCACACAAATGTATGATTGACATGTGTCTCTCTCTTTTTTTTTTTTTGGTACAAGCAAGAGGACAAAAAAAACTAATCTAAATCAGAACATAACAGGGGGATAACAATATCCGGGGGCTCCTCCCAAAGTCTAAATTGTTCTTGCATATCATGTCCAATTTTTGCCAACGCGTCTGCGCAATAATTTCCTTCCCTTTTGGTGTGTACAACACAGCTCTCCCAAGGTCGTCCAAGCAAAGCTCTGCAATCTTCAATAATCTGGCCTAGAGGGTGTTCATCCGTTCTAGCCTCATTAATAAGTTGCACAACCACCTCCGAGTCAATCTCTAAAACAATCTTATGTAACCTACGTTCCCAAGCAATTGAAAGGCCCTCTCTAGCCGCAAGAAGTTCTGCAGTTGTAATGGATAAATCACCAAATTTACGTGTAAACCCAGTTATCCAAACCCCATTATCATCCCTGATGAGGCCCCCAGCTGAAGCACTTCTTTTATCCGTCAAAACACTACCATCCGTGTTTATTTTGTGCCATCCTTTGTTAGGTCTCATCCATCTCACTTGAGCATTACTTTTTTGTTTCGGCCTCCCTTCTCTTCTCATAATTTTCGATAGGTCTTCCGCAAGACGCTTTGCGGAACACAAACTTGCCGCATAGGTTCACGGAAGTTTTGAAAGGTGAATTTGTTGCGAGATTTCCTAATAGTCCAAATTAAAGCCACAAAAATAACAGACCATGGGATATTTGGCAGGATGATGTTGTCAAATCTCGCCTTGGTGACGTTTTCCTTAATCCAATTGTCGGGGCTGATTTGGATGAATTCCAAGAACTGAGTCGGAGAAATAACATATTCCCAAATCTCCCTAGTCCAATTGCAGTCCCGGAGTGTGTGAGTTATTGTTTCCTCATGAATGCAACATCTTTGGCAAAGGCTAGAAGAAGCGATTTTCCTGTCGTACCGTAGGGAGTTTGTAGCCAGACTTTTATGACTACAAAGCCATAAAAAATATCGAATCCTCTCCGATCCTTTAATCTTCCACAACCACTGCCAACTATGTCCGCCAATGGGATTCAGTCTACCATCTTCATTTAAAGCAGCATACGCCGATTTGCAAGAAAACAGCCCCGAAGTTGTCTCCCCCCAAATTCGTTTGTCACCTTGACCACTATGTATAGGTCTCGGCATCTCAAGAATAGCATTCCAAACCACATCAGGTACCACAGTTCTCAATCTAGATCGATCCCAATTACCATTTTCATCAATAATATCAGCCACTTTCCACTTCAACTCCTCTTCCGCAATTTCCCCATCAAGCTCCTTAAAAACCGGGTTCTTCCCCACCCAAAGGTCGTGCCATAGCGAAATATTCTCCCCATCTCCCAATCTCCATTTAACACACGGCTCCAAAGCTTTAATACTTCGGACCACTCCCTTCCAATTGTACGAGTCCCCATTCTTGATCCTGTACTCAAGCAAGTCATTGTTTTTCAAATATTTCTTTCGAAAAGTATCTCCCCAAAGACTGTTCTCCCCCTTAAGTGTCTTCCAACCCACCTTAGCAAGAAGAGCCATATTTGTTTTTCGTGCTTGTCGGATACCCAATCCACCATTTCTCTTAGATTTTGTCACTTTATGCCAACCAACAAGGTGAAGTTTACGTTGAGAGGCATCTGATGACCAAAGAAAATTTCGATTCATCTTATCGAGTTGATCACACACGGAGCTCGGTAGCCAGTTCGTTTGCATGATATGGTTAGGAATAGCCGACGTGACCGATTGAATTAGTGTGGCACGACCCGCAAGAGACAAAAGTTTGGCCTTCCAAGTTGAGAGCCTCCCGGAGACTCTATCAATCATGTCCCTAAAGAGCCTAGGAGATACTCTTTCATGGATTAAAGGAACTCCAAGATATTTCCCCAAGTTATTAGTTCGTCCCACGTTAAGGATGGTCGTGACCTCTCTCTTGATCCTACCCACTCCATCCGTAGCAAAGAAGACCTTTGATTTATCATAGCTAATTTTCAAACCGGAAGAAGAGCAAAATGTGTCCAAGACATTCCGGATGCATCTAGCATTTTTTGTCGTAGTTTTTGCCATGAGAATGAGGTCGTCCGCAAATAAGAGGTGTGAGATTTTAGGGCCCCCTTTACAAGGGCAAAGTGGTTGCCATTTCCTCTTTGCCACTCGCTCCTCAATAATGTAGGAAAGTCTTTCAATGCAAAGAACAAACAAATACGGGGAGAGTGGATCCCCTTGCCGAAGTCCACAATTAGGTTCAATAGCTTCAAGCGGCTCACCATTCCATAGTACTTGGGGAGTCGAGCACCGAACACAATGCATGATTAGCCGAACAAGAGACTCGGGAAGGCCAAAGAAATGAAGTGTTTGCTCCAAAAATCTCCAACTAACCCTATCATACGCCTTCTCCAAGTCAAGCTTAATTACCATGCTTCCGATTTTGTTTTTCTTCCTTTTCCGAAGGCTGTGTAGTAGTTCTTGAACCATAAGGATGTTGTCATGGGTACCCCTACCCGGAATAAAACTACTTTGCAGAGGACTCACTAATTGTGGCATAAGCGGTTTAAGTCTTTGAGCCACGGTTTTTGTGATAACTTTGTATAGAACATTGCATAATGCAATAGGACGGAACTTCGTGATGAACTCCGGACTAATTTCTTTGGGAATGAGGCAAATAAATGACTGTCCCAGAGCTTCATTAAAGTGACCGTTAATAAATGCATTTCGCACCAAATTATAAACCGAGTCCCCAACCGTATCCCAAAACGCTTGGTAGAAAAAAGCTTGAAGACCATCGGGGCCGGGGGCTTTGAAAGGACTAAGACTTTTAACTACAGCTTTGACCTCCTTCCAAGAGACCAATGCTGAGAGATCATCACAATCCCTTAAAGAAAGCCGTTTTTGCAAGTTGCTCATTTGTAGTTTAGTGTCGCCTCTACACTCCTCTTGCCGGAAAATTTTGGAGAAATACTCAAACACATGCCGTTTTAGAATCTCATTATCCGTTTGCCATTCTCCATTAATTTTTAATGCCGTCACTTTGTTTTTGCGCCGTCGGCATAAAGTGGTCATATGATAGAAATGGGTGTTTCGATCCCCAAACTCCAACCATTTCACTCTCGATTTTTGGAACCATAAGAGTTCTTCTTGTCTAAGGACTTCATTATACTCCTCGATGAGGTCTGTTTCTAAGTTGCTAAGGAAGCTATTCTCACTTAAGCAGAGACTTTTTTGTATTCCATTAAGTCTAGCAAGAAGATTCCGTTTTCTAATAAAGATATTTCCAAAAGTTCTCTCATTCCATTCCTTTAGCATATTTGGCAGCGTCTCAATCGCCTCAAAAATTGACCCAGCTTTCTTCCAAGTTTCCCCTACAATCTCCCCACATTGCGGATCACGGGTCCATGCTAATTCAAATCTGAACGGTCTCCGATTGGTAGCGTACTCCACCCCATTGCAAAGTGTAAGAATAGGGTGGTGATCCGAGTGAGTACGGGGGAGATGGATCACCGTGCCTTCCGGAAACAAGTCTTGCCACTCCGTATTCGCCAAGCTCCGATCAAGCCTCTCCCGTATCTTGGCTAAACCACCCCGAGAGTTGGTCCAAGTAAATTTAGGCCCTTTGTATCCCAAGTCCATCAACCCACAATGATCTATCATATTTTTGAATCTCATGCATCTTCCTATAGCCGGAACACGACCACCCCTCTTTTCTTGACAATAAAGTATTTCATTAAAATCCCCCGTCAAGAGCCACAGAAGAGCCACCGATGTGCTCATATCTTCTAGTCTACTCCATAGACTTTCCCTGTGAGCTGGGTTCGGACTTGCATAAACACCCGAACATAACCATTCTCTCTGAAAATTAGGCCTAATAATCGCATGAATAGCCTGATTATCAACCCCGAGAATTTCCACCTGGTTCTCATCCTTACGCCACAACATCCAAATACCACCTTCCCGACCCATCGTGGGGGCTCTACAGACCCCGGAGTAACCCAATTTACCACAAATTGTACTAGCTCTACTTTCGGAAACTTTGGTTTCAATAAGGTAAACAATATCCGGATTGTGTACCTTAACAAGTTCTCTGAAGTTAGACAAGAACTTCTCACTACCCGCTCCTTGACAGTTCCACGTAATGATCTTCATAAATAAAAATTGAAAATGTTGGCCAACAATAGGATGGCTAATTACCCTCCCTGCACATACCTTCAACATTTGATGAATCAGGTCTTTCGCCATCATCTTCTGTCTCTCTATGCGATTTATCCTCCTGCTTAGCTTGATACTCCGGTGTGCACTCGTTGTCAGGATATTCAATTGTACTGTAGTCGTTGCTACAAGCTGCCAGTACAGGGGATTTATCGAAATTTTCATCCCCATACAAAAATTGAGGTCGAGCTGTGAGATATGGTGTCTCCGATACATTTTCTCTTGCCAGAGTAATTGGTCGATTCTGATGTAGAAGAACCGAGCTTCCATCATCTTCTTTGGAAACTGGTGAGTTTTGGTTGTATGCGTGAAGATTCCACTGGCTCTGTTCAATTTGTTTCTCTTTCTGTGTATTAGTCCTATGGAATGGGCCAAATTGTTCTTTAGTTTTCTCAGATATATTAATCTCCATATGGGCTGGTTCACTTATTAAATGGTTAGAAGATATATTTTGGCCCATATTGCTTCCAAAGATAAATCCCTCTTTTGGACAGGCCACAAATGTTTCAAGGTTTTGAGCCTTTTTAATTACAAATGAATCCACCTTACTTGTAGAACACTTGGGCCCAAACTTTTCAAGTCCAGATCCGATTTTCCCAACGGCCATATTTTTATCTGACTCACTTATCTCTATCCCAGCTGACCTTACGCGCCTGACACCCTTTTTCTTCCCTGTTTATCCACATGTGTCTCTCTCTTAAAAGTTGTTATGTATCGGATAACATATACCCATACTTAAAATTTTAAAACTTTAAAATATGTTGTAAATTAAACAAGGAAATGGCAAAAAAAAAGGGAAACAAAACCTCTAGATTTTTTTATGGTCAAGACTATGGCTCCTTCTTTTTTGACCATTCTTTAAAAAATCTCAACCAAAGTTTTATCATTAAAAAACTTTTGATAATTCTCGTAACATGAAGCCTATAATTGAAGAGCTTGCATTTTCTCCATAGATGAAATTATGTTGTGCGAATTCTTCAAATTATTCAAAATTTAAGTTCTCGTGGAAAAGATATGAGAATATTTTTCCATTACACGATCAAAAACAAAACTGAGGGTATGAGAATATATTTGCAATATCTTAACATAATATTATTGATACACAAACACTTGGACATTCATATAAACTTTGGTTGAGATTTTTAGAAGAAGGGTGGAGAAGAAGGAGCCATGGTGTGATGATCTACCATAAAAGAAAAATGCAGGAATTTTTTGTTTCCTTTTCTATTTTTAGGCCATCTCTTTCCTTGCTTAATTTACAACCTAATTTAATTACCTTTTATTATTAAATCTTAAGTTTAATTTATGTTATTTGATACATAATAATTTTTATGAGAAAGACACATGTCAATCACATATTGATGTGACACAAAGTGTGACACCGATATTAAATAGGAAATCCGTTCCGATCATCGACTATTCAATGAATAGAGAAAAAGTTGAAATTGATACCAGAATTTATAGTCGTGGACAAGTTTGTCTCATGAGTTTTTGGGTTAGCAATTTTACCCAATATATAAGTCACAAAACTTAAACAAATATGAGACATTTGGGCTTATGAATTTTAACAATTTTTTTCTTATTGGGATTCAAAGAAAAAAATCTGGTTTTGGCTTTTAAGTGGATTCCAATCGCGATATCGGGACAAAAAGCATAATATGTTTTTTTTTTTTTTTTTTCTTTTGAATCTTGCTTTTCAAAATCACGTACGATTTTGGACATTGAATCAAGATTCTACTTTTAATAAAGTCATTTTTTTCGTTTTCAAAAAAAAAATAGGATTTGGATTTGGACAAAAAAGGATCTCTCTTTTAAAATAAATTGATTCAAAATCGCGATTAGGGAGAGTAAATTAAAATATTGTTCCAAAATTGGAATTTAAAAGAGTGGGATATTTTTTTTATACAAATAATATTGTTTCAAAATCGCAATTAGGATTTAAGGATAATTTTTATTTAAGTAGAAAAAAAGTGTCCCAAAATCAGGATTAAGAAAATCAAATGGCATGTTTGTTTGGCGTTCCAAAATTATTTCATCTTTTGAAAATGTCAAACATTCATGATTTCTATTTTCTGAAATAAATTTTCCATCTCTCATAAGCCAATAAACAATAATTTTCTTATTCATAAATAAAACATATACAAATTTTATTTTAATATGACATAAAGTAACATATCCCTTGCACAATTTATCTGACATAATAAATATGATTTGACATAAGAGGAAAAACTAATTTTGATACCAAACTTTAGTTCAAAAAACACATTTGATACCTAGCCACATGGATTGGGCTAAGTCCACTTACTTGGCATGGGCCTAACTCAACCTCAAGTTTTGAGGTTGAGTTAGGCCCATGCCAAGTAAGTGGACTTAGCCCAATCCATGTGGTGAATTCTAATATGGTATCAGAGACAGGTTAAAAGAGGTCCTGTGTTCGAATCCCTCCGCCACCCATTTCTAAATTCCACGTGTTAAGGCTTGAGTAAATGAATACCGCCTACACGTGAGGGGGCGTGTTAAGTGATATTTATTAAATGATTCCTCTCTCTAATAGCTTAAGCTTTTAGATGAGTTGGTCATTCAATATGGTATCAGAGCCCAGGTTAAAGTCGGCCGCCTCCTTCCGTGATGGGCTCCTCCTTGTTCGCATGATGGGCTTCATTATATACCAACACACTTCACCCAGCTAAAAAAAGGCCTGGGTTGTCATTATTCCTCCAGTTATTCAAGGCTTGGAGATTCATTATTCCTCCGGTTAACAAAGGCCCGGAGTGTCATTATTCGTGTGTTGGATCTTCACCCACCATATTAGAATTCACCACATGGATTGGACTAAGTCCACTTACTTGGCTTGGGCCTAATTCAACCTCAAAAGCTAGCTTTTGAGGTTGAGTTAGGCCCAAGCCAAGTAAGTGGGCTTAGCTCAATCCATGTGGTGAATTCTAATATGGTATCAGAGCCCCAGGTTGAAGTGGGCCACCTCCTTCCGTGATGGGCTCTTCCTTGCGCGCATGATGGGATTTATTCTTCACCCACACGGTCTGGGAAATCCGCGTGTTGGGATCCACACGGTCTGGTCAAATCCGCGTGTTGGACTCTTACCCACATGTTAATAATTCACAAATATTGGGCTTTAATATGTCACGTGTTGGGCTTGTTTCACCCACACATTCAGCCCGCCCACACGTGAAGGGGGAGTATTGAGACTAATTGTCCCACATTGGTTGATAGTTAAGTCCACCTTATAAGGTCTTTTGAGGTTGAGTTAGGCCCAAGCCAAGTAAGTGGACTTAGCTCAATCCATGTGGTGAATTCTAATATGGTATCAGAGCTCAGGCCAAAAGAGGTCCTGTGTTCGAATCCCTCCGCCACCCATTTCTAAAGTCCACGTATTAATGCTTGAGTAAATGAATACCGCCTACACGTGAGGGGGCGTGTTAAGTGATATTTATTAAATGATTCCTCTCTCTAATAGCTTAAGCTTTTAGATGAGTTGGTCATTCAATAATACACATGCTCTTGACACACTTAATTTTGCTGTCAATTTTTGGACAGCACGTGCCGCTCACATGCCCGTTAATTTGACAATGGGAGGTAAGACAAGCATGAGTTTTAAAGACTCTCCATTGTTAACTTAACGGGCACGTATTGAATTTTGTCCGAAAATTGATCATGAAAACTAAGTGTGTCAAGAGGGTGTTAATTATGGTACGAAATGTATTTTTTTAAAAAGCTTACTATCAAATATGTTTTTTGGACTAAATTTTGGAATCAGAAGTGTTTTCCCTCTTTGACATAAAGTGTTATACATCCTACACCTATAACCCAATTATTCCAAAAAAAAAACATACACGTATTTTATTTCTCAAACCACTCTCTCAAAACTCAAACAAACAATATTACGCAAATCGATATTATTTCACAAACATTCACTACTCTTTCAAACTACTTTCCTAAACACCAAACAAACATGCCCTTTCGAATTTTCTCTTTGAATTCTTTTTTTCTCCAAAATTGCAATCAGAATTTTGGGACAATTAAGAATAATTTTTGTTATAAAATCACGATAAGGAAGAAAAACAATTGTCCCAAAATTGCGGTTAGGAAGAATAAGAAAAAAAATTCCCTAATATTGTGATTGGAGCCCTCCTAAAAACCAAAATCACATTTTGCATGTGCCATATGCGTGGCACAAGCTATCCATATTACTTTTTCCCCTTTCTAATGTGAAATTATTATGGTGAAATTCTTCAATTCACCTTCATAAAATCGAGAGTGGAGCTCACTAGATCTCTCAATTTGATCAAACATGTCTAAAATTTGCTTTAATTATTTTACGACTTTGAGGCAAATTTTGCAGCCCGAAAACATATAGGGCAAACTTGCCAGCAACAATAAACTTTGGGGCTAGTTTTGTCTTTCCTCCTCATTGATTATAATAGTACGTGGATACAAGATTCCAAGGATATGACTAGATCAATTTAAAGAATAACTAGTATACTAGATAAACATATTCAAAATAAACAATAACTATTCTACATATCTAAGGCCATCTCCAATGGAGATGTTAGTTCTAGAAACAGAAAACAACAAATTCACACAATACCAACACCAAAATTTTTAATCTACTTTATATGATAATAATGATTATAAGAGGGATGGAATGGAAAAACCCGGTTCGAGGCGTGCAAAGCACTCCCTTTAGAATAGAATTCGCCGCTGCCCTGGTGCAAACTCAATCGACGTCTATTCCCAAGATACAACGAACCTTCAGGACTTCTTGACGTGCACTCGAACAAGAGAATCCCACGAACTAGAATGATCCCACAATCGCCTTATTTAATAAAACTATAACTCAAAACTTTCTTGAGATAATATTAAAACTATTTGCTATGATTTTCTTTAGGAAGATAAGTAATTGAATCTTTTGAAAGAAAGATGAAGAGTATTATTTTCTGTCCTTTGAATTGGGGAGAGTGAATGGTATTTATAGAGGAAATCCCAAACTCAAAAAGCCATTAACGTTCTAATTTGAAGAGATACCTCTTCAAAGAGAACTTTTCACTTTTAAATGAAAAGATGGGAGAAAACGATTAAGTCTGAAACCCAATTCAAAATAGGCTTTTATATGGTGTGATATGGCCTATCAAATAATTATAGTCCCACCAATTTTATAATAAAAATTAAATGAGTAATTTTATTTTATTTGAATCACAAATTATTTAACAATCCCCCACATGATTCAAATAAATAATAATTAACAAAACAAAAGGACTAAGGCGATTTTTACTATGTAGTGGATGAAAGTATCTTGCGGATTTGAACTTTCACTTAGTATTAACAAGTATTCATTTGTAGAAGCCATAGTGAACATAAGTCTTGAACTAGGATTCTTTGTTACAAACTTCAACAAGTCATACACATAGTGTGAGTGATATCAAGTTCTAACGGGGTAGCACAGTTACGGCCGTGCGCTAGTATCTTGGTTTAACAAGTGCTCTAGAGATAAGTCCTAGTCTCATAGGTTGCGGCCTCACAACCACACTTGTATAGGTGAGTTCTTCAAGGGTAGTCTGCAACTCAATACCCTATTAATAAATTATGAACTCATTAGGAGTATATGTGTACTCGTCCTCTTTTGTTGCAGTACAACACTAGTTATTTCACGAGATGGATTCTATAATTTTAAGTTTTAGTGTTGTCCAATCACCCAAACAGTTTGTTTATTACCCATTGAACCTTTCAATTGGGATCTCCAATTAATAAGGTTGGGTTGCCACTATCGGTGATTTCAATTTATGGACTTCAATCCCATCCCCTTTGCAAATTCTCTAACTTGCAATTTTGGTAGCCCTTTAGTTAAAGGATCAGCAATATTCTTTTCGGACCGAATATAGTCTAAAGCAATTATTCCTTTATTTAAGAGATATTTTATCGTTTTTTGTCTTAAACGCAAGTGTCTCTTTTGCTCATTAGAATTCTTTTGCTTAGACTTTGCTATAGCTGCTTGACTGTCACAATGAATAGATATAGCCGGTATAGGCTTTTCTCCTAAAGGAATGTCTGATAACAATCCTTTAAGCCACTCTGCATGCTGGCCAGTTGCATCGAGTGCTATCATCTCGGATTCCATGGATGACCGAGATATACATGTTTGCTTGGAAGATTTCCAAGACACAACTGCACCACCAAGTGTAAACACATACCCAGTGGTAGATTTAGATTCATCAGAATCACAAACCCAATTTGCATCACTGTATCCTTCTAGTACAGTGGGATAACCAGAATAATGTATTCCGTAATTTACAGTGCCTTTTAAATATCTTAACACCCTTTCTAAAGCGTTCCAATGACTAGTATCGGGGTTACTAGTGTATCTACTAAGTCTCCCAACAGCTTGTGCAATATCCGGTCTAGTAGAATTAGTATGATACATTAGAGTTCCAATAATTTGAGAATATTTTAATTGAGCAACCGGATCACCACTATTTTTCTTAAGTTTGACAGAAGGGTCATAGGGAACACTCACAGGCTTACAATCGAATTTATCAAATTTCTTTAGAATTTTTTCTATATAATGTGATTGTGTTATTGTGATTCCTTCTTGGGATCTAATTACTTTTATACCAAGAATCACATCAGCCTCTCCTAAATCCTTCATATCAAAATTATTACACAAGAAAGACTTAGTTTCTTTTACAATATTCATACTAGTGCCAAATATTAAGATGTCATCTACATAAAGGCATAAGATCACACAATTTGATTCATATACTTTACTATAAACACATTTATCAAATTCATTAATCACGAAGCCATTAGAAAGAATAACTTGGTCAAATTTTTCATGCCATTGTTTTGGCGCTTGTTTCAAACCATATAAAGATTTTACAAGTTTACATACTTGATGTTCTTGTTTAGGTGCTATAAAACCCTCTGGCTGAACCATATATATTTCTTCTTCTAACTCACCATTTAAGAATGCAGTTTTCACATCCATTTGGTGAATAATAAGATTATGTATAGAAGCCAAGGACAAAAGAAGTCTGATGGTACTAATTTTAGTTACTGGAGAATAAGTATCAAAATAATCAAATCCTTCCTTTTGTGTAAACCCCTTGGCAACTAATCTAGCTTTATATTTGTCTATGGAACCATCGGCTCTTAGTTTTTTCTTGAATATCCATTTACACCCTATAGGTTTACAACCCTTTGGTAAATCAGTTAGAACCCAAGTTTTATTACTAAGTAAAGATTCCATTTCACTATTGATAGCTTCTTTCCAAAACATAGAGTCAATTGAAGATATAGCATCATTATAAGTGACAGGATCATCTTCAATAAGATATGTATAAAAGTCATCTCCAAATGATTTTTCTTTCCTAGCTCTTTTACTTCTTCTAGGTTCCTCAACACTATCATTCATGCTTTCATCATTAGTATTTAAAGAACTAGTGTTAGAAGTTTTTGATAAATCAGATTTAATTTTCATTGGAAATATATCTTCAAAAAATACAATATCTCTAGATTCTATAATTGTACTTACATGAAATTCATCAATTTCTGATTTTATTATGTAAACTCTATAAGTAGGACTGTTTAGTGAATAACCAATAAAGACTCCATCTACTGTCTTTGGTCCTAACTTTTTCCTCTTTTTCTTAGGAATTTGTACTTTTGCTAGGCACCCCCACATTCTAAAGTATTTTAAATTTGGTTTTCGACCTTTCCAAAGTTCATATGGTGATTTATCATGTTTCTTATATGGTATTCTATTTAGAATATAACAGGCACTAATAAGTGCTTCTCCCCAAAAATTATTTGGCAACCCTGAACTAGATAGCATAGAATTTACCATATCAATTAAAGTCCTATTTTTCCTTTCAGCCACTCCATTAGATTGAGGGGAATAAGGAGGAGTAACTTGATGAATAATTCCATGTTCCTTACATATTTCATCTAAATAAAATTCTCCTCCTCGATCGGTCCTAAGATTTTTAATTTTTCCGTCTTGTTGATTTTCAACTTCATTCTTATATGTTTTAAACATATTTGACACTTCATCTTTAGTTCTAATTGCATATACATAACAATATCTAGAAAAATCATCAATAAAAGTAACAAAGTATCTTTTTCCATTTCTAGAATAAAGGTTAAAATCACAGACATCACTATGAATTAATTCTAATGTCTTACTTGCTTTGTGGTCTACTGAACTAAAAGGTTTTCTAGGAAGTTTAGATTGTACACAAATCTCACATTTGTCATGAAAATTAATATCAGATTTAGGTATTAAATCTAAGTTCATCATTCTCTTTATTGTATGAAAGTTAGCATGTCCAAGACGACCATGCCATACATTGGAAGAAACATCAACATTATAAAGAGAAAAAATATTATTATTAATATTACTAACTTTAAGTACATTTAACTTAAACAAGCCATCAAATATATAACCTTTTCCTACAAAGCTACTGTTTTTACTTAATACAACTTTATTTGACTCAAACAAAAGTCTAAAACCATCTTTTATAAGAAGGGATCCACTAATCAAATTTTTTCTAATATCGGGTACATGCTGCACGTTATGTAGAGATAGAATATTTCCCGAACTTAATTGTAAGTCAATTCTTCCTTCTCCAATAATCTTTGCAGCAGTAGCATTTCCCATATTTACGGATCTCCCGTTTGTAACCTGATAAATCGAAAATAAAGATCTATCAGCACATACATGAATATTAGCACCGGTGTCAATCCACCAATCAATTGATTCACAAGCTAGATTAATTTCAGAATTTGAAATTACTAACCTATCATCGGTTCCATCATTGGTACCGGCAATAACCACATTAGCTTGTTTAATTGATCCTTCTTGTGCTTTCATATTCTTGTCTTTGCGATGCCTACACTGCCTCGCAAAATGCCCGGGTTTTCCGCAAACAAAACATCCCCTCTTATTATTATTATTATTGTTGTTTTTATTAATATCACCTTTGGCTTTTAGATTATCATTATACTTTTTATTTCCTTTTTTCTTGGAGTTATTTCTCTTGTTTCCCTCAATGAGATTAGCATTATTGAAATCACTACGTGCTAATTTTTCCTTTTCCTTTTGTCTTTCATCTATTTGAAGAGAAACCATCAAATTATCAAGACTCATGGCTTCACGTTTATGCCTAAGTGAAATAGCAACGGATTGCCATGAAGAAGGAAGTTTTTCAATTATAGTATGAATGAGAAACTTTTCATCAACCTTAATCTTCCTTTGGCCTAATTCTTCATGGATAGCTTGAAGATCTTGAGCTTGTTATACAATAGATTTGTCATCAGTCATTTTAAAGCTTAAGTATCTTCCGATTACATAGTTATCTAGACCTTCATCTTCTTTACCATATTTTCTTTCTAGTGCATCCCAAAGTTCCTTAGCGGTATCAGTAGAGTTATAAATGTCATATAAGACATTTGACAAGGCAGAAAGTATACGACCATGACACAAGTAATCTTTATCTACTGACTCACTAGATGTATCACCATCCTTAGTTTTTTCTTTAGATGTATTAGGATTAGTAATTGCTGAAAACAGCCCTAGGGAAGTTAACCAATAACGCATTTGTTTTTGCCACCTACGAAAATTATACCCATTAAATTTTTCAGGTTTTATAGAACTTTGTTCATCATTAATGCCCATTTTTTAAACTTTCAGCACTTAAAAGGCACACTTAAAACAAAACTGTTTTTTACTCCGACAAATTAACTAAGTAGTTTAGACAAACAGTTTATGTGCAAAGTTTTAATGTGTGAGATTTATATTAGCAAGCAACTTTCTGTTTCCTAATAGACAAATCACCAGTTCAATAGACAATAAATTCTATTCTAAAATTGTTAGTTCTAGAAACAGAAAACAACAAATTCACACAATACCAACACCAAAATTTTTAATCTACTTTATATGATAATAATGATTATAAGAGGGATGGAATGGAAAAACCCGGTTCGAGGCGTGCAAAGCACTCCCTTTAGAATAGAATTCGCCGCTGCCCTGGTGCAAACTCAATCGACGTCTATTCCCAAGATACAACGAACCTTCAGGACTTCTTGACGTGCACTCGAACAAGAGAATCCCACGAACTAGAATGATCCCACAATCGCCTTATTTAATAAAACTATAACTCAAAACTTTCTTGAGATAATATTAAAACTATTTGCTATGATTTTCTTTAGGAAGATAAGTAATTGAATCTTTTGAAAGAAAGATGAAGAGTATTATTTTCTGTCCTTTGAATTGGGGAGAGTGAATGGTATTTATAGAGGAAATCCCAAACTCAAAAAGCCATTAACGTTCTTATTTGAAGAGACACCTCTTCAAAGAGAACTTTTCACTTTTAAATGAAAAGATGGGAGAAAACGATTAAGTCTGAAACCCAATTCAAAATAGGCTTTTATATGGTGTGATATGGCCTATCAAATAATTATAGTCCCACCAATTTTATAATAAAAATTAAATGAGTAATTTTATTTTATTTGAATCACAAATTATTTAACAGGAGATGGCCCGGCTGGGGCCGGGGCCTGGCTGCAGAGAAGGAGCCGTCTCCAACGGTGCAGGTGCGCGGGGCGGGGCGGACGAAGGGCTGGAACGGGCTGGGCGCAGGGCTCGGCGGAGCCCTGCGCCCAGCCCCCGGGCTCGCGTCTGAAAAATAGGGAAGAAGAGGGGCGTGTGTGTTTCACGCGCCCCTCTTTCTTTTCTTTTTTTTTTTAAATTTATCTTAGATTAAAATAAATTGTTACTTTTTATAATTAATTACCTGGGAAATGTTTTCCAATGATTTGAAGAACTAGGTTCCCACATTTGTCTCTGCCTTGAATCTCGAAGATTTTAATTTCTTGATGAATTCTTCTTGTTCTGATGGAGAAAGTATAAAATTATTCATGGTAGAATCATGGGTTTAGGAATTAATTAAGATTTTAGAGTAGTTTTACAGATGTGTGGGGTGGGTGGGCAATTGGAAGCGGTGATCCGTTGAAGGAGGTGGCTAGGAGAGTATATTCCTAGCATCTTCTTTCTTCATTTAGCAACATAGATTAGATTAAACTTAATCAGTAATAATTTATTACAATTGTAATTAAATTTATTTATGGACTTATGGACAGATCACTACTAAATAAATTCAACATTATATTTTAATTAGTTAGAAAATATAATTAAACACTTAGACAAATAATTTAAATTAATACTTAAATAATAAAATATTTTAATACATATTAAAATTAATAAGATAAGTAAATTATTCAACGTTTGCCTTCTTGCATATAATTATTCAACGTTTATCTTCTTGCGATTATGTATTAATTTTAAGTTACTTTAATTATTTATTCTATTTAATTTTAATATTTTAATATAATTAATAATTAAATTATGAATACTAATATAATTACTATTATTAATATTAATATTCAAAAAATTTAAAACTATAATATTAATAGGTGAGAGTGGGCAAAGGAAAAAAATGGAATTAATTCCTCCACGGAGCCCCAACCATTGGAGACGACTAGGCAGAGCCCCGGGCTAGCCCTCAACCATTGGAGATGGCCTAACCTCCAAAGAGAAATTAACTACTCAAATAATTTTAACTTCTATTTAACTGAACGATAAGATCCAAGTTCCAATCATTATATTAACTATCATATAAATAAGCACCAAAAACCATTTTTTCTACTCAACTTGTGCAATTTTTGTTCCATGAATATACACTATACGGCATTTCGATATATTAAATAAATAATTTTCTGCTGGTACGTTCACTTCACTTGAACCGTTGAATTATTTCTACATGAAAATACGGGGTTCTAGGGTACGGGCACCGTAACTCGCCCTCACATGCGGGATGGCCCTGAAATGATGCAATGTGGCGTGCGTAACTAGTATGTGACTCGGCGAGTTGACTCGGTATGTAAATAGACACTTTTACCATTTTTTTTAAAAAAAATAATTAAAAGTTTAGATAATCTTCAATTAATAAAAGACATTTATAACATTTGAATCAAAATAATTAAAACTAAAAATAAATTGACCCTTATGTTCCATGATATTACCAATTGAATTATTTTGTTTCTAAAAATAAAAAAAAAACCACTTATGGTATAAAAAGACCATTTTACCCCCAATTTTGATAATAATTGACTTTGATAATTTTGCAAATTGACCCCTATATTTTGCGATTTTACGTATGAATTATTTTGCTTCTAAAAAAATATAAAAAAATCGTCTGTCATATAAAAAGACCGTTTTACCCTCAATGTAGATAATAATTGACTTTGAAAATTTTGCCAATTGACCCCTATATTTGCGATTTTACGAATATTATTATTTTTCTTTTAAAAAATAAAAAAAATCGCTTGTCATATAAAAAGACCACTTTACCCCCAGTTTAGATAATAATTGACTTTGACAATTTTGCAAATTGACCCCTATATTTTACGATTTTACGAATTGAATTATTTTGCTTCTAAAATTAAAATAAAAAACAACCTATGATATAAAAAGACCGATTTATCCCCAATTTTGATAATAATTGACTTTGACAATTTTGCAAATTGACCCCAATGTTTTGAGATTTTACGAATTGAATTATTTTGCTTCTAAAAAATATTAAAAAACCGTCTGTCATATAAAAAAGACTGATTTGCCCCCAATTTAGTTCATAATTAACTTAGACAATTTTGCCAATTGACCCCTATGTTTTCTGATTTTACGAATTGAATTACTTTGCTTCTGAAAAAAAAAAAACCGTCTGTCATATAAAAAAGACCGCTTTACCCCCAATTTTGATAATAATTGACTTTGACAATTTCGCAAATTGACCCCTATGTTTTGCGATTTTACGAATTGAATTATTTTGCTTCTAAAAAATATAAAAAAATTGCCTAATATATAAAAAAGACCGCTTTACCCCCAATTTAGATAATAACTGACTTTGATAATTTTACCAATTGACCCCTATATTTTCCGATTTTACGAATCGAATTATTTTGCTTCTGAAAAAAAAAACCGCCTATCATATAAAAAAGACCGCTTTACCCCCAATTTTGATAATAATTGACTTTGACAATTTTGCAAATTGACCCCTATATTTTGCGATTTTACGAATTAAATTATTTTGCTTCTAAAAAACAAAAACAAAAAGAACTCCTCTCATATAAAAAGGACCGCTTTACCCCCAATTATAATAATTGACTTTGAAAATTTTGCAAATTGACCCCTATGTATTAGATTTTATGAATTAAATTATTTTGCTTCTAAAAAAACAAAAAAAAAAAAACGTATGTCATATAAAATAGACCGCTTTACCCCCAATTTATATAATAATTGACTTTGACAATTTTGCAAATTGACCCCTATATTTTCCGATTTCATGAATTGAATTATTTATATGAAAAGCGTTTTTTTTTTTTTTTTACAACCAAAATAATTCAATTCGTAAAATCGCAAAATATAGGGGTCAATTTGCAAAATTGTCAAAGTCAATTATTATCAAAATTGGGGGTAAAGAGGTCGTTTTTATTTGAGAGGCGGATTTTTTTTGTTTTGTTTTTCTAGAAGCAAAATAATTCGATTCGTAAAATCGGAAATTACAGGGATCAATTTGAAAATATTGCCAAAGTCAATTATTATCAAAATTGGGGGTAAAGCGGTCTTTTTATATGACAGGAGGTTTTTTATTTGTTTTTTTAGAATCAAAATAATTCAATTCGTAAAATCGCAAAACATAGGGATCAATTTGCAAAATTGTCAAAGTCAATTATTATCAAAATTGGGGGTAAAACGATCTTTTTTATATTAGAGGCGTTTTTATTTTAATTTTTAGAAGCAAAATAATTCAATTCGTAAAATCGAAAAACATAGGGGTCAATTTGCAAAATTATCAAAGTTAATTATTATCAAAATTGGGGGTAAAGCGGTCTTTTTTATATGACAGGAGGTTTTTTATTTATTTTTTTAGAAGCAGAATAATTCAATTCGTAAAATCGCAAAGCATAGGGGTCAATTTGCAAAATTTGTTGGGATTTTATGGGTATAATTGTCAACTACAACAGTGCGGAATTTAAAATTTTTATTTATACACCAAATCCCAGGGAACACTTATTAGCACATATGAAAAAGGTTGAAATTAATTTCAGTAAGCGTATACTAAAATTAAATGAGAAGGTAAAAGCTATTTTACATCACCACAGGCAAGGTGGTGGTTTTCCTCCGGTCTTCAATTGTTCACTAGAGCACCCCAAGTGTTGTGCCTCTAGAGAAAGTCCACACCAGATGGATTTGAGTGACTTCGCGAAATCCCCAGGCTCAGAACTAGGATTAAGGAATTGTCTCGTCAGGAATTGGATTCAGATCCGGGAAGAAAACTTGGAGAAAAGTCCTACACAGGGAGGGGCGATTTTTCTTGACAGGGTTCGGTTATGCAAGGGGCGAGAAGGGGGCTGAAATTATCGGCCTATCTTGTTTTCTTGTGTTTTGATTTTCTTTCTTGCTTAGAATAAATCTTTTAGGTTTTTCAACTCTCTCTCTGAAAAGATTATGTGTATCTAGTATTTATAGATATCTAATTAGAAGACTCCTTCTCCTAATAGGTATCTAATCTTGAAAGGATCTCTCCTTATCAAAAAACAAGATACACAAGATCCTTTTCATCTTAGGAAACAAGATTTGTCACAATCTCTTTCCTAGTTACACAAGATAACACAATCTCTCCTAATCCTTATCATAATCAAACATGATCATTTATCAATTCAAGACTTATTTCCCAAGCAAAAAATCGGCCACCTTATTTAAATGAAATCGGCCCATATGCTTTTTAATTAATCCCAAATTAATTTGATCATTATTCCCAAAATCGGCCCATGCAAGATTAATTAATCCCAGACTAATATATCTTTACAATAATTGGCCCATATGCTTAAATTAATTAATCAAAGATCAATTAACTTTCATATGGATCGGCCCATGTGTTTTAATTAATTAATCCACTATTAATTAATTAATCCTTTTCCAATTAACACTTTAATTGAAGATTTAATCAATCAGAAATTCCAATTGATTCATTAATTAGTTACTCCTAATTAATGATTCTCCATTTTGAATTAATACTTTAATTCTTGATTAATTAATTAGTTACTTCTAATTAATTATTCTTCTTCATGAATTAATACTTTAATTCATATATTGATTTAATTCCTTAAATCAATTGATTCCTTTCAGACTGTCATTGTCCAACTGTATTGTGTGTGACCCTCTAGGTTCACCATCAATTGGCAGCAGACCCACGACTTTCGTGATTTAATTAGTGAGCAATTAATATGTAATTAATTGCTCCGATCAATTAACCACTTTAATTGACCACTCCAGAATTAATTTCCTTATTAATTCAGGAGTACCCACACCTCATGGTCGATGTCTAGCCACAAGCCCATGAGGCCCAACTTCAGGTGAATTGATTTCGTGAACCTTCACCTCTTATAAATGCCATGTACATACGGTCCTTCTATCAACTAATTTCCCGATTGAGACCTAGGATGTGTGAATTGGTCGGCACCTCTAATTATCTCAATGCTGTACTTTCTAATTCAGGATAATAATTCCAGTGTGACTGCTAAATTTGGAAACCCCTTTCCAAATCCGTCACCGACTACGGCCGTAGATTCCTCGGATTTATTATCTAAGAACGTACAGGAAATTCTCTCATCTTATCAAGATGAGTCGATAGATCCTTTATTAGTACTAACTATCCGCGCACACGTTCATACGTACCCAAAGTAGTCGCACAATGACCAAGCTATGTGATCGGCTCCTAAATCAAAGTACGTATTCCCGTGTACCAAATCCGCCCTAATACCTCAAGTCAAAGGACTAAATCGTACACTATTATAAGTCTTGAGAGACATCCCATTACCGATATGCTTAACGCACTTCCACGATGGGTCTCTCTGTTCGGGTCGTTCGATGCGTTCGATCTCCTATCGAACCACCTAGTCATATGCACTAGCATTCAATGCCTTGTTCATGAAACGACAACAAATTCACTTCATGTGAATCATGCATAATCCTACAAGTCTTGACGATTCATTCGATACCCCGTCTCGATATGAATCTATGACTTGGAACATTTTTGAGATCACGACCTTTGAGACTATTTCATGATTAATCGCACCCAATACTGAAGTGAATAATCCCGTAGTCATGAGTGATCTCAGGGTTTCAACCAATCGCTTAGATAAATTCGCGAGAGATGAAGGTGGCCATTGTTTAATTCACGTACTATGAATAAACGGGCGTATTATCTTATAAATCATAAGATTGCTTCTAAAGGAAGTTCCTTAACAAGCTTATATTTGTTGGCTTGCTGGGCACTATCCTATCAATCTCCCACTTGCACTAAAGCCAACCACATACGTTTCTAAGGCCCATCTCACTCCAGATGTCCGTCGAACCCTTTTGTGATTATGACTTAATTAGTGGATCTGCTATGTTGTCTCTTGACGTGCCCCCACGTCTTATTCTACCTATGATTTTCCAGATCATATGATATATTTGTGTTTAGATCATGGGTGAGATCTCGATTCCTTTGCTAAAGCAATTGCCTTAAGTTATCATTGAAGATAACTATAGGCCTCGCAATGCTAGGTACTACTTCCAATTTATTGGAAGAAGTTTTTCGTCCAAACACTTTCCTTCGCTGTATTTAATACTGCGAAATATTTTGTTTTATTGGTTAACCCAGCATCGATTGTCTTTTGAACTTCTTTCAAATCATCGTTGCCCCATAAAACCAGAATATTATATTCACTTCAGACGGGAAACTCGAATCACTAAATCCTTTGAGTTCCATTTCTTCATTATTACCGTTGACCAACAATATATCCTCAGAACTCCCAGAGTTGTTTAAGGAATACTATTTTCGGTGATCCAATACTTCTTACTGGTGTTCGACTAACATCAGCTTATGATACTCATAGCATGTGTTTAGTCTGGTCTTGTACATGACATTGCATATACTATGCCACCTTTTAGTTTGAAGGTGTACAGAGATATTATCCTCTTTACTCATCAAATGTAGGGCTCATTGACTTTGAGAGAGATTTTATATCTCCATGGAAACTGTCCTCTCTATGACTTTCCATACTGATTTCATTAAGTTTTTGTCCTTGTACTACGATTTGGGATTTCAAACATCTCTCTAATCTATCACAATAGATACGTACTGCCAATACGTGAGATGTATCCCTTAAATCTTTTAACGAAGAATTTCGTGAATGATCACGCTTTCGTCTGCGTTTAACACTCTTACAACATCTATGTCAACTTTAGTGTTTATATTACGAACAATGCAAAAACTCCCACTGATTCTTTTGTACATTGAGATTTACATGCAATTTTGATAAAGTCAA
This sequence comes from Penstemon eatonii, assembly GCA_038501285.1. Taxonomy (NCBI): domain Eukaryota; kingdom Viridiplantae; phylum Streptophyta; class Magnoliopsida; order Lamiales; family Plantaginaceae; genus Penstemon; species Penstemon eatonii. The sequence continues at coordinate 53,501,768 of CM076710.1, forward strand.
CCGCCTTGACTGTCTCATCTAGTTGCATGTTCCAGCTTCGGGATACTGGTCTAGAATTATAGATTCACCTTTGGATTTAAATCCAATGGATATGCTTCGTAGTCATACGAAGCTTCTATAATTCGTTGTTTCCAAACGGATTATTTACAATCCATTTAGATCACATGGTGTTTAAGCTATGTGCCCGAATCTATGTTATATATAGATATTACGAAAGTCCTTGGATCACTACCCAATCGATCATATTCGTGAACGTACTAGTTCTTTTCGAATTCGATCGAATCTTCGAAATTTGGTGTACAAAATTTTGGTTCAGTAGGTTTGAAAATACACTCCCACTATTTGTAGGGATGTGTCCAAGTCTAGGACTTCATCAAGTTCCATGGTAAAATCTCATTTCTATTAGCGAGGGAACCACCCTCTAAGAACTGGGTATCCTTAGCAACGGACTCCTTTCGTTCTATAGGATCATGGAACAGGTATCCAATGGATTTCGTTGAATACCCTACAAATTTTCTCAATTGAATCCACTATCCAATTTTATCATTCATGGATGATATACCATACTAGGGTTAGTACGGTTTTTCGTAGGAATTGACTTAAGAAGGTTAGAAGTCTAAGTATCCTTCCAGAGTCATGGAGTTGAACCCCAGAATTGATTGAGGAGTTTTAGCAATACTAGTTTAAGGAATGAATCTAGTCTTTCATAGTTCGATTCTTTTACTAGATTTAACTCGCTATTCAAGAATTCTTTTCTTGATTTAGATAATTTTGAGTAATTTAGGGCTTATGTATTAACCATTTCGATTACATCGAATGATCATACTTTAATGCCCTTAATTGCTTCGGTTTTGGAATCCTTTGAATCCTTTCAACATTTTCATATTTGCACTTTACTTAGTGCCTTTATGAAACACTTTGAACCCTTCAACCTTTCCAAAAACTTGTACCTCCAAAGTACACATATCCTAAATGTCATTAGGATATTTTATGAAGCAATTAATTACTCGCACTAATGCTTTAGTGATCCACATATGTATAAATGGTTTTTCATCCATTAAACACTTGGTATTTCAAAATACCTTTAATCGATTGATTTCTTATTCAGATAGGATTCACATGTTTTTGATTTCATCAATCTTCTATTTTTCAAGAGCCATGATTGAAAACAATTCATTGATTCCTTCTTTTAGGAATTATGATCGAATGTGGATTATTATCTAATTTGTTTTTCTTTTCTTGATTTAGCATAATTGTTTAAGTTTTATCAATGCTTATTTCTTTGCTTTATTTACAACAGTAAAGCAATTGTGTACGAATTAAAAGCTTTAATTTAAATTACTCCATTCATAATGGTAAAGCTAAGAAGTTTCGTACAGAGTTCGAAATAAATAGAAAAACTCTAACTAATGCTTAAATTCAGAATTAAAGAAAAACATATGCTAATAAGAAAAATCCAGATGCTCCTTGACCCATTCCCTGAAGTATTTTTCCCTCATGTGCAGTCGAAACCCGAACTTGGTTACATGCAGCACGTTCCAGTCATCCTCTGTAAACACTTTTACAGAAACCAGAAATGTTAGATGTTTTACATCAAAAGAAAATCTTAAGATGTTTTTCATCAAAGGAAATAACTTAGGTTATACCTTGGTCAAGTATGTTTCGGAATTCCTCATCAGTCATGTTCCTCAGTTCCTCATTTTTCTTACATAAGGGACAATTCTTTCCTTCGATCAATCCTTGTCCTCTTTCGAGGGCTTTCTCATATTTGTCTAACAATTTATGCAAATCATTGGTCTCAATTCCTTTACTTGGAACTTCACAATGATCGATAAAATGAGAGAATGATTCAGGCAGGCCATTTGTGATGATTACCATTTTATCATCTAGAGTCAATTTAGCTCCAAGCTCATTGATTCGATTTAGCCTCTTGATCAGGTAAGTGCAATATTCACTAATATTTTTGAACCCAGTCATGCCTTCATCGTGGAGTGATGATATCCAGATTTGCAATATCGTTTGTTCGCAATTGACAGCGAATATTGGCATGGCTAAATATGAATAATAGACAACAATAAGCAGACAGATTTAAGATAAAACTTATAATTAACGAAGATTGGTCTTTCTATCGAAAAAGTTCTCCCACTATTTTATCGAAACAATAACCCCTTGCATTGTTCGGGAAATTCTATTTCCTAGTAGGTCTTGACGTCCCGGCAGACATTAATTGCACCCACGACTCGCGGCCATACAATTAACTCCCTAGGTAGGTATACTTTTACCAATTGTGTTACTCCACAACCTTCAAGCTATTTTGCCTCGATTTTCGCATTTATCTAGCACTGCTATATCATAAATGTTACTACTCGTTTAAGTCTAACCCAGTCAATCTTGATGAGCAACAGGCCCGGTCATGAAATCCCCGTAACTGGTTATCGGTCGATTTTCACATCCCGACAAGTCCCCACCCTTGTCGAGTTTAGTTAAAAACAAGAATCAAGGAATTTCGTGTATTGTCCCTTTCTTCGACTCGGGTGCCAGACTCTGGATCACCTCTATCGATAAGTAAACAAAATACACTAGTCCCTATTGATGGAAGGCTTGGATCTTTAAAACTTCATTCTATAGTTTACCCAATATGACTTAATATTTTATTTCCAGAGGGGGTTTTCGGTTTTAGGAAGTTTGAGGTAACTCTCCTCGAGATCTCACCGCATTAATTATGCTTTATGATTTATTTAGTGATCTAAATTCTAGCGCGCAAGCCTAAAACAAATAAAATAAAACATTCACACCTAGCATGCATGCTACCACAGTATGTTTTCGATCGGGAGCCTCCTATGCGGACCACCATCGAGCCAAAGACGATGGTCCTATTGGTCAATCTATTGGGTTTCACAGAGACCTACTCTATTACACATTTTACCATGCATACATGGCCTTTAGTCTTCTTGGACTCCCACCTTGCTTGTAACGGGCCTCCATCCTAAACTAATAAAACAGTAAAGCCCTATCTATTACAATAGCTCAAAGTGGCGCAAAACTTAAGGCTCGCAGGCCCAATAAAACCAATAAGATTAAAATCAACCAATCACATCTAACCTAAAGGTCAAGGCTCGGCGCGATCGAAAACCACGTAAACAATTTCACGTTGAGCAAGAAACAAGCAAAAATATAATTTTCTTATTTCTTATATTATTTTAAAACTACCTTTCAAAATAACTTTAGATTCTAGTTTTAAAAACCCCTTTCTAAAACAATCTCTTAATTATTATTTTAAAACCCCCTTTTAAAATGACCCTTTAATTTTATTTTAAAACCCCTTTTAAAATTAAATCACTATTTCTATTTTAAAACCCCTTTTAAAATATCTCATGGTTCTTACTTTAGTCCACTACTAATTATGAAAAATTAATCCTTCGGATAATAAAACACCTTTTAAACATAATTCAGGTTCTGGAAATTTCAAATTTTGAAAATTACAGTTTGGTCCCTCAATTTTAAAAATTACGTTTTGACCCCAAAACTTGCGAAAATAACAAATTAGCCCCAAAAATTCCAGAACTTGCAAATTGGCCCAGAAAACAGAAATTATTATTTTATTTCCAGAAACTTTTATTAATCGCAAAACAGCCCCTGAAGTTTTCGTAAATTGCAAAACAGCCCCACAACTTACGGAAATTGCAAAACAGACCCCTATCGCTAAGAAAAACAGATTTTCAATTTCAGCCCAAAATTTCCAGAAAAATAAAATTTCAGATTCTGTCCAGATTTTATAAAAATCGCAAATTGCAGTTTTAGTCCTATAAAATTCGTAAATTGCAGATCTGGCCCAAATAAGAATTATGCTTTTTACCCGAACACATAATTAATCATAATCAGCAAGATCCATGCATAGAACACGACAAATAAACATGTTCACGAAAATTTGAAGTGTTCAAGCCTTTTTCATATGTGCATAATAAGTTAGGCTCTGATACCACTGTTGGGATTTTATGGGTATAATTGTTAACTACAACAGTGCGGAATTTAAAATTTTTATTTATACACCAAATCCCAGGGAACACTTATTAGCACATATGAAAAAGGTTGAAATTAATTTCAGCAAGCGTATACTAAAATTAAATGAGAAGGTAAAAGCTATTTTACCTCACCACAGGCAAGGTGGTGGTTTTCCTCCGGTCTTCAATTGTTCACTAGAGCACCCCAAGTGTTGTGCCTCTAGAGAAAGTCCACACCAGATGGATTTGAGTGACTTCGCGAAATCCCCAGGCTCAGAACTAGGATTAATGAATTGTCTCGTCAGGAATTGGATTCAGATCCGGGAAGAAAACTTGGAGAAAAGTCCTACACAGGGAGGGGCGATTTTTCTTGACAGGGTTCGGTTATGCAAGGGGCGAGAAGGGGGCTGAAATTTTCGGCCTCTCTTGTTTTCTTGTGTTTTGATTTTCTTTCTTGCTTAGAATAAATCTTTTAGGTTTTTCAACTCTCTCTCTGAAAAGATTATGTGTATCTAGTATTTATAGATATCTAATTAGAAGACTCCTTCTCCTAATAGGTATCTAATCTTGAAAGGATCTCTCCTTATCAAGAAACAAGATACACAAGATCCTTTTCATCTTAGGAAACAAGATTTGTCACAATCTCTTTCCTAGTTACACAAGATAACACAATCTCTCCTAATCCTTATCATAATCAAACATGATCATTTATCAATTCAAGACTTATTTCCCAAGCAAAAAATCGGCCACCTCATTTAAATGAAATCGGCCCATATGCTTTTTAATTAATCCCAAATTAAATTGATCATTGTTCCCAAAATCGGCCCATGCAAGATTAATTAATCCCAGACTAATTTATCTTTACAATAATTGGCCCATATGCTTAAATTAATTAATCAAAGATCAATTAACTTTCATATGGATCGGCCCATGTGTTTTAATTAATTAATCCACTATTAATTAATTAATCCTTTTCCAATTAACACTTTAATTGAGGATTTAATCAATCAGAAATTCCAATTGATTCATTAATTAGTTACTCCTAATTAATGATTCTCCATTTTGAATTAATACTTTAATTCTTGATTAATTAATTAGTTACTTCTAATTAATTATTCTTCTTCATGAATTAATACTTTAATTCATATATTGATTTAATTCCTTAAATCAATTGATTCCTTTCAGACTGTCACTGTCCAATTGTATTGTGTGTGACCCTCTAGGTTCACCATCAATTGGCAGCAGGCCCACGACTTTCGTGATTTAATTAGTGAGCAATAATATGTAATTAATTGCTCCGATCAATTAACCACTTTAATTGACCACTCTAGAATTAATTTCCTAATTAATTCAGGAGTACCCACACATCATAGTCGATGTCTAGCCACAAGCCCATGAGGCCCAACTTCAGGTGAATTGATTTCGTGAACCTTCACCTCTTATAAATGCCATGTACATACGATCCTTCTATCAACTAATTTCCCGATTGAGACCTAGGGTGTGTGAATTGGTCGGCACCTCTAATTATCTCAATGCTGTACTTTCTAATTCAGGATAATAATTCCAGTGTGACTGCTAAATTTGGAAACCCCTTTCCAAATCTGTCACCGACTACGGCCGTAGATTCCTCGGATTTATTATCTAAGGAAATTCTCTCATCTTATCAAGATGAGTCGATAGATCCTTTATTAGTACTAACTATCCGCGCACACGTTCATACGTACCCAAAGTAGTCGCACAATGACCAAGCTATGTGATCGGCTCCTAAATCAAAGTACGTATTCCCGTGTACCGAATCCGCCCTAGTACCTCAAGTCAAAGGACTAAATCGTACACTATTATAAGTCTTGAGAGACATCCCATTACCGATATGCTTAACGCACTTCCACGATGGGTCTCTCTGTTCGGGTCGTTCGATGCGTTCGATCCCCTATCGAACCACCTAGTCATATGCACTAGCATTCAATGCCTTGTTCATGAAACGACAACAAATTCACTTCATGTGAATCATGCATAATCCTACAAGTCTTGACGATTCATTCGATACCCCGTCTCAATATGAATCTATGACTTGAAACATTTTTTAGATCACGACCTTTGAGACTGTTTCATGATTAATCGCACTGAAGTGAATAATCCCGTAGTCATGAGTGATCTCAGGGTTTCAACCAATCGCTTAGATAAGTTCGCGAGAGATGAAGGTGGTCATTGTTTAATTCACGTACTATGAATAAACGGGCGTATTATCTTATAAATCATAAGATTGCTTCTAAAGGAAGTTCCTTAACAAGCTTATATTTGTTGGCTTGCTGAGCACTATCCTATCAATTATCAAAGTCAATTATTATCAAAATTGGAGGTAAAGTTGTCTTTTTTATATTAGAGGCGTTTTTTTATTTTTATTTTTTAGAAACAAAATAATTCAAATTGTAGAATTGGAAAACATAGGGGTCAATTTGCAAAATTGTCAAAGCCAATTATTATCGGTAAATCGGTCTTTTTTATATGACAGGCGGTTTTTTTTTTTTTAGAGGCAAAATAATTCAATTCGTATAATCGCAAAACATATGGGTCAATTTGCAAAATTGCCAAAGTCAATTATTATCAAAATTGAGGGTAAAGTGGTCTTTTTATATTAGAGGCGTTTTTATTTTTATTTTTTTAAAAGCAAAATAATTCAATTTGTAAAATAAGAAAACAAAAGGGTCAATTTGCAAAATTGTCAAAGTCAATTATTATCAAAATTGGGGGTGAAGCGGTCTTTTTTATATGACAGGCGGTTTTTTGTTTTTATTTTGTTTTTTTAGAAGCAAAATAATTCAATTCATAAAATCGCAAAATATAGGGGTCAATTTACAAAATTGTCAAAGTCCATCGGTAAAACGGTCTTTTTTATATAAGAGGCGTTTTTTTTTTATAGAAGCAAAATAATTCAGTTTTTAAAATCAAAAAACATAGGGGTCAATTTGCAAAATTGTCAAAGTCAATAATTATCAAAATTGGGGGTAAATCGGTCTTTTTATATGACAGGCGATTTTTTTATATTTTTTTAGAAGCAAAATAATTCAATTTGTAAAATCGCGGAACATTGGGGTCAATTTGCAAAATTGTCAAACTCAATTATTATCAAATTTGGGGGTAACGAGGTCTTTTTATATGAAACGAGGTTTTTTTATATTTTTTACAAGCTAAATAATTAAATTCATAAGATCATGGAACATAGGGGCCAATTTGCAAAATTGTAAAAGTTAATTATTATCAAATTTGGGGGTAACGATGTCTTTTTATATGAAAAGAGGTTTTTTGTATTTTTTACAAGTTAAATAATTAAATTCGTAAAATCGCGGAACATTGGGGTCAATTTGCAAAATTGTCAAACTCAATTAATAAGATAGGGGTAAAGTGGTAATTAACAATACTGGCCGATTTTTTTATTTTTTTTAAAGTTTAATTAAAAGGATAATTTAGGTATATTGTAAATTAATTAAAAGTCAATAGTTACCAATTGACTTTGACCAAGTTACCAAATCAACGGTCCAGATTAATCTGATCCAAATGAACGACCCGATTAACCCTCCCGCATGTGAGGGCGTAATTCGGGCGCCCGCATCTAGGGGTGTAAACGAGCCGAGTAGTATCGAACGACACGTTGTTCAAGCTTGGTTTGAATTTTATCGAGCTTGAAATTTTGTGTTTGAGCTTGGTTTGATTTCTTAACGAACCGAGCTCAAACGAGCTTTTATCGAACGAGCTCGAGCCGAGTATCAAGTAGCTTGGTATTTTACATGTATTTTTTCAATTTTTTGCTTATCGAGTCGAGTTCGAGCCGAGCTTCAAAAGTTATCGAACGAGAAATCTTGTTCAAGCTTGTTTGATTTATTTGACGAACCGAGCTCAAACGAGCTTTTATCGAACGAGCTCAAGCCGAGTATCGAGTAGCTTGGTTTAATTTTCAGCCCTACCCGCATCCTAGAAAGATCCATGAATAATTAACTATTCTACATATCTAACCTCCAAAGAGAAATTAACTACTCAAATAATTTTAACTTCTATTTAACTTAACGATAAGATCCAAGTTCCAATCATTATATTAACTATCATATAAATAAGCACCAAAAACCATTTTTTCTACTCAACTTGTGCAATTTTTGTTCCATGAATATACACTATACGGCATTTCGATATATTAAATAAATAATTTTCTGCTGGTACGTTCACTTCACTTGAACCGTTGAATTATTTCTACATGAAAATAACCCCACGTTTAGTTTGTCCACACGCAGTTGGCAAGGACTTAAATATGAATTTGTTCAAAATTGAAGGCTGCAATATTAGGCTCTATCTGCGTTGACAAAATAGCTTCATTATTGAATAAATTATCTATATGTTATGTCACTATATAACATTTTAGCCTGCCCTGTTCATAGATAACCCAGTTGAAACTTGAAATTTCTTATCTTATATATACATCCATTTCAATCTATGTATATATTTATAGTTTATCTAAAGTAAATTTTGATTCATAATAAATGAGCAATACATCAAAGCCAAGAATGAGGTCCATGTTCAATCTTGCTTATGATCGAGGTTGAAAGAATCCCACAACATCAAATTGAAAAGGTACTTGAAATTATATATTTTGTATATATATGGCCGATTCGGAATCGAAAAGAAGTACCATATTTAAGAAATTGGAGAGGTACCTATCAATGACCGGACGCATGAAGTCGTCACAATCGTCATCATCAAAGCGTAGAGAAATGTTAACAAAGAGTAAGTCATGGCACAGTAAGACATCAACAAAGGGAGGAGTGCCCCCTACTGGTTGTTTTTCGGTTTACGTTGGACCCGAGAAACAAAGGTTTGTTATAAAGACTGAATTTGCCAACCACCCTATGTTTAAAATTCTGCTTGAGGATGCTGAAATGGAATATGGATTCAACAATGAAGGCCCTTTACACATTCCATGTGAAGTTGATCTTTTTTGTAAAGTCATGGTTGAAATTGATAGGGGTAATAGAGATGATCAATATGAAGACTATTTTGCTTGTGGCTCGTGTAGCCCGTTTAGCCCTGGGCGGCGTCTAGGTAAAAGTGATATGGCGCCCAAAGGTTACGGCTCATATGTACTTCTTACCCCACCTCGATTTCTCAAGATTAATCACTCTAATTTTTAAGTTATCAGTTGATTTTTCAATGGTATTCAGATCATAAACTTGACTTAATCGTTTTTATCCTTTTTGATGTATATCAACAATGGTTGTACTGTCGTAGTAGTCACATGTATTATGGATTATCAATAATATGCATCCATCCTATGATCATGAAGATGCCTATTGTAAATGTTTTATTTGTTATACACCTCAGTTTTTATGTACGGCGGTTTTTTTTTCTTTTTCCGGTTCCCAAGAGTTTAATCCCTTTCGAGGCGCGTCGGACATATAAAGTAGGAATCTCTTCCAACAGGGATTCAAAGCTTAGTCCGCTACTTTGTAGTGACTAGTCCCTTTCACTACACCAATCACCTGTTGGTGTAAAGCGGTTTACTCTCTATTATCTTTTTTGTTTTATTAATGTACATTGTGGGCTATATAAATAAGGAGAGTATTTTTTTTAGATTGGTCTAAAGGTATTGGATTGGGGCTTTGGACATTTGTTTTAGATTTTGACTGAAACATTGAATGATTAGTGTTTAGATTGATTTGGCTAGTTAATAATAATTAAATTGATTAGTAACATGTTTGGCTTCGTTTTAAAATATTTTCCGCAATGGTTATTTTGTAGGAGGTCTTTTTTCTTTTCTTTTCTTTTTTTTTTTTTTTTTTTTTTTTTGTCTCTTGGCATTCTTTTTAAACTAACTTCGCGTCCAATTGTATTCCCCGTCTAGTTTTATTAATTATTGATATGTTAATATTCAATTTTTCACTTCAATTTTATCCACATAAAATTTTAATTATCTTGTACTCCTAATAAAAAGTTGATGCTTTCAAGTAATTACTTTACGTCGACGAGGCCTTAGCCACGTGGTTAAGGATGATGTTTCATAACCAAAAGGTCATGTGTTCAACTCTCACGAATGTGGTGTTTTCTCTAGTTTCATACTAACATTTCTCTATTTCAATACTAGTAATTAGTTCACTTTAATATCATTATAATAGTTTCGATTCGATATAGTGTTTGATAAAACAATATATTCACCATATAAAAAACTAATAATTACTATACGAAAATATACATAACTCATCTCTCAATGCCTCATAATTTTATGTCTACTACAGTCTATGACGGATTAAAAAGAAATGAGAAAATTGTAAAATTGGCCACATAACTATAGCTTCCTGGCAAAAAAGTTATGTCACTTTTCGGACTACCGAAAATGTCATGTAACTAATATATTTGACAATATAGTCCTATTTTAGCCCGATTTGCTAATGTGTTTGCCTGTCAATTAAGTCACCCACCCCTTTGCTGACGTGGAAAATTAACCCCTTGCTGACGGTCAAAAAAATGGCAAAATTGGTCCGGTGACTATTCCATGTTGAGAAAAATAGTCTGTAACTTTTCAGACAGTCAAAAAAGTCTTGCAACTAATAAATTTTGGCAATTTAAATTTGGTCTGAATTGTGATTTTTTCCATTGTATCAGCCAAATCACTCACCCATTTCAAACGAAAAAATAACACATTATGAAAAACAATAACTTATAATTAATTTAGAACCAAACGAAATTTTTTTACCAACAAGACATTGAAAACTAAAACCAAACTATACTGATAAAATGAATCCCTATGAGGTAACTTATCACACTATATTGACCAAAATTGCAACAAGGCACATACAGGAAAATAATCAATCTGTTCCTCAAAAAAAAAAAAAAAAAGGAAAATAATCAATCTTCAACAGCAATAAAAAATAAAAAAATTCCCAGATTATCTAATAAGGATGACAAAGGAACTGCAATTAAGCCCAGCATTTTGCTCCAAAGTATTTACATCTAATCTCAAAAATTAAATCAAAACATATTCTTAAGCTTAAAATGAAGATGAAGATGAAGATTAAAATTTTATTAGAACTCAATTGCATGTAATTATAGTTAATTACATGAGTTAATTGCCTGTTCAAAAAGTTACAGTTATTTTTGCCAATTCGAAAAGTTACCACATTTTTTTGACAGCAAACAATATTGAGGAACAAATTTTGTAAAATTTTTCACATCAGCAAGAGGCGAGTGACTTGACAAACACGTGCAATTCTAACCGAAACATGACTATATTGTCAAAATATATATTAGCTATAAGACTTTAAAGTTAACATGATTTTTTTGTTAGCTAGCAATATAGTGTATAGCCTAGACTAACAAGTCTAAAACTAGCATAATTTGTTGTTAAATGAAATTTGGCAACCTCATTTCACAGTCTAAAAAAATTCAAAATTTTCTAATGTTTAGTTGATTTTCCCAACACAACTTCCAACCAATATATGACCTAAATATCATTTTTTTTTTCATCTCTCTTGAATGGATCTGTAAACATTCCAACAAAGATAGGCTAATTACACATTTTTATAAGCCACATACGTACTGCCGTCAGTTGTGACAATATGATGCTTCTTATTTTATTTAAAGAATAAACAAATCCCAATGATGTAATAATATGCATATATAGTTGGCAGTCTTATTTTTGGATGACCAATCTCCTTAATTGAATGTGAGTTAGAATTTCAATTGTGTCATTTATTCTGCTCTTATTATATGAGGAAGAAATGGTCCGGTTCAATATTATTATATTTATCACATCAACGTGTAATTGCTTTTCCGTTTTGAGAACACTTTTTTTTTTCTTTTTCAAAACCTGCCCCGGAAAGATTCCTTTTCTCTCTATTTTTTTTAACGGTGAATATATTATTACATCAAATACTATATCTAATCGAAATTGTTTCAATGATAACAAAATGAACTAATTACTTGTATTAAACTAGAGAAAAATTAGTATGAAACTAAATAAAATACTCACATTCGTGGAAGTTGAACTCATAACCTCCTCATCATGGAGCATTATCCTTAATCAGCTGACTAAGGCCTCATCCGGTTCTTTTCATCAATTGACATCACGTGTACATCACATAAATTCACTACTACAAAACAGAGAAATTTCAACGGAAATTTCTACGGATTTTATGAAAAATCCATCGAAAGTTACATATTTCAACCGAAATTTCGAAGGAAATAGACCGTCGGAAAAAGTGTCGTCGAAATTAAAATTTCGACGGAAAATTTTTTGTACAGAAATTTCGAAGGAAAATATTTCCGTCGAAATTTTAGAATTTCAACAGAAATTTTTTTCGTCGAAATTTGGCAAATTTCTATGGATGAAATTTCCGTCGAAATCTATCAAATTTCGACGGAAAATGTTTTCCGTTGAAATTTTCAATATATATATATATATATATATATATATATATATGTTGGATAAAGATGAAGATGAAGGCACTAAAGAAAGTTTGATAAGGGAGGTTTTGATGCATTCCAAAACTTCAAGATTGGCTAAGTATGGAGTAACTTAGCTGATAAACTTATCAAGGAATTTTGACTAAGTAATGAAGACATCAGAAGAGTCAAAGTTTCAAGGTCCAAGACTTCTGATCTGCTGAAGTGAAGTTATCAGACTAGTGAAGATCAGCCGACTCAAATCAGATTTGTTCAAGTTTGAGATCAGCCGAGTTCACCATCAGACTTGTACTTTCGTCAGCCAAGTGAAGAAGATCATGAAGTGTTCCCAACGGTAATAAATGCCCCTTGGTGTAATAAATGCTGAAGTACGAGGATATTTAAGACAAATGATTGAAGAAAAGCTTCGCATCAGCCGAGTGCATTTAATGCTGCCTGCAGAATAGTACTGTTTACAGTACGGACAGACTGCAAAAGAGCCGTTCGCGGATTTTAAGGACCAGTACTCGAGGAATTTGAATCCTTTCTCTCTTCAACGGACACTTTTCAATCCTCAAGTATAAATAGCTGAAAGAGACGAAGAAGAAACAAGCAACACACTTTCTGAGAGAAATTTCCGAAGCAAAATTCTTTAAGTCTCAAGAACAGCTCACTCATCAGCTGAGTCATTTGTTGACGAAAGCAGAGTTGAAGAATCAAGAAAAATACATCTTCTGAGTGATTTTGTAAACAAGAGTGTTGTGCGGAGTTGTGATCCATCTTTGTGAGTGATCAAACTTCAGAGGATAGGTTTTCTGTGTGATTTCCTATTGCGAACTTGTGGTCGTTTCATTTGTTGTTCGACGCAAGCAGAGTATACTGTAAACTTTGTGATTATAGTATAACCCAAGATCTGTGTGACTTGGAAGAGTGGACTAAAGGATATTCAAATCCATATAACCACTATAAAAATTACTTGTGTTTTTACATAGCTTTCAAACTTGCATATTTTCTAACTGCATAAAAACACATTAAGTTAACTGTTTGAAAAGAAGTTAAAAGGAGTTTATAAAACTGGGGAATTACTTTTCAAACTACTAAGTTTACTTGTGAAAAACACTTTGAAAATCCGCTGCAAGTACTCTAAGTATTAAAACTGATTTCTGCCAAATCAGCTAAGTAACTATCAGACGAGTGGTCAACAAGACTGTTCAAAGATTTGTTCGCGAACAGAATTGTAACTTACTAATCTGATCAGCTTAGTCTGTTCAGTTAGAGTGAAGTTTTAAAGTTAAAATAAAAGAAAATTTTTAAAGAGGTTTATTCACCCCCCCTCTAAACCTCTTCTGACCACTTGGGACCAACAAGTGGTATCAGAGCAGGTTGTTCATTAGAATCAGCTGCCTGATCAACGAGCTTGATCCAAGTGTTTTTCAAAGGTTTTCAAAACTTTTCAAAAGAGCATCTTTTTGAAAAATAAAAACTTTTTGAAAAATGGATTGTATCAGCCATGTTCCCCACATCGCTGGTATGTCTTTTGAGGACTGGAAGATCAGAATGGAGATTTTCCTTGCTGCCTACAATGACAACATGTATACATGTATCATCAAAGGTCCATTCAAATTCACCAAGACCATCATCGTAGATGAAGCTCAAATTGTGGTGGAAAAAGACTTAACAGAAATGACAGCAGAAGAAATAAAGCTGTTCAACCTGGACAAAGTCGGAAGATTCATCATGACCAAAGCCCTGGATAATGATCGGTTTGACAAAGTCAAGCATTGCAAAACTGCAAAGGAGATGTGGGATAAGGTTCGTGACATGAGTGAATGCAATGATGCAATTAAAGAGCATCAGCTAAGTGTTGCCTTGGAGAAGCTGGACAACTTCAAGATGAAGTCTGGAGAAACCATTGATCAGATGGATACCAGATTCACCAGAACTCTGAATGAAGTTTTGAAGCTGGGAAAGACTTTCACTGACAAAGAGATTTCTGTCAGAGTACTGAAGGCTCTATCTTCCAAGTTCAACATGAAGGTGACAGCAATGGAAGAATCAAGAGATCTGGGCAAGATTTCTCTAACAGAGCTGTTCTCCGTACTCAAGGCTTATGAGTATAAACTGCCAAGGATGGGAATTGAAGAAACCTCAACTTCAGGACCCACAGCTGCACTGGTTGCTGCTGAAAACCAAAGAAGACCAGCTCAAAGAAATGCTGAAGTGGACTCATCTGATGAAGCCACTCTACTCAACAAAAAGGAGTACACTGCTGGAGATGTTGCACTGTTGATGAATAATTTCAAGAAGTTCTACAAAAGAAAAATGAAGAACAAATACAACAATGCTTCCTCTTCTAAACCTAACTTTTCTTCTCAAGAAAAAGATGATTATAAATCAAAACTAATGTGTTACAACTGCAGTAAATTGGGACACTTCATTAAAGACTGCCCATATCCAAAAGCAGAGAAGTACACTGAGGAAGAGAAGAAAATAAGAAAAGAAAGAAAGCATCAGAGAGGCAAGGCAATGATGGCTGAAGCAGAAAAGCTGACCGCTGTCTACTCATCTGATTCAGACTCAGACACGTCTGATGAAGAAAAACCTGCTCTCCTCTGCCTGATGGCAAAGGAATCTGATGACTCTGAGGATGAGGTAACTCCTCAAGAAAATGAATTGTTTAATTCTCTAGAGCAAATGATGTTAAATAATACTACTATTGCTGGAGAGTTTGTTAAGCTTAAGGAAGAGATGAACTTGCTAAAAGAGCAAAATAATTCACTGAAACTTCTAGCTGAAAAGCCAAAAGAATCAGCTGAATATAAACAGCTTGAGCAAGAGCATGAATCTCTGAAAGCTAAATGTGAGGTCTATAAAGGAAAAATCATGGAACTTGAGAAAATCATTGAGTCTCATGACAAGTCTACTGTTGCATCCATGCATACATCTAGTAAACAGGAGACACCTTTAGAAAAGGAAAAATTAGAATTGAATCATACTGAAAAATTCATATCAGCTGACAACAGTAAGGTCATTCTGTATGTTCAAACTTCTAAACCTACCTCATCTGAGAAAGTGGTAAAGGAGAAGAAATCTCCTAAGGCTAAAAAGAGAAAAGAGCCTAGTGTAGGAAATCAGACTAGTAAGACCAAACAGCAGAGTCCTAAGAAGTCTGCTGATAAAGCTAAAGTCAATCAGACTAGTGGTAAAACTAAGTCAAAAACAAATGAGCAAGCATCTAGTAAACCAAAGAAGCATAAGAACAAGAAAAATCAAAATGCTTGGTATGGAAATGAGTCATATTATGTGCAACCTGCCGCATATCATCCTATGTATCATGCACCTCAATTTCCTAGTTACTATGCACCTTACCCTGCTCATCCAATGCATGCATACCCTGCTTATCATGCACCTTACCCTGCTTATGAACATTATTCATATCATACTGATCATCAACATGACTTATCTGATAACTATGATAAAAATGAAACTGTTCATGCTCCTAAAACTCAGAAACCTAAGAAGCCTAAAACTTCAACATCTTGGGTTGTCAAAGGTGGAACTAATCCTTCAGGACCCTCTCAATAAGGGTACCTAAAACAATTCTATTTTTGTTTTGTAGGTTAGGATTAGGAGTAGGAGTAAAGTAGAGAAGATTTGGTACTTGGACAGTGGATGTTCAAGGCACATGTGTGGAAACATACATGAGTTGACTGATGCAGTTGCTGTGGATGGTCCAAAAGTCACTTTTGGAGACAACAAAGAAGGCAAGATTAAAGCTAAAGGAAGATTAATCAAGGGAAACATAGAGATATCTGACGTCTCCTATGTTAAAGGCCTAAAGTATAATCTGCTAAGCATAAGTCAATTTTGTGACAAAGGATATTCAGTCATCTTCTCAACAGATAAGTGCTATGTCGAACAAATTGGTACAAAGAAGGTAATTTTATCTGGAAGACGACAAGGAAATATCTACATAGTTGACTGGAATTCTGTTGACAAGAATTCAAGTGTTTGTTTGGTGGCATCTGCACCAAGTGAAGTCAGTTGGCTATGGCACAAGAGGATGAATCATTTAAACTTCAAGACCATAAACAGATTAATCAAGAATGATTTGGTAGAAGGGATTCCAAAAGCAGTCATGAGCAAAGACAAGCTCTGTGATGCATGTCAGAAGGGTAAACAAATCAAGTCATCATTCAAAGAAAAGAAACACCAATCTTCTGGAAGAATATTGGAGCTGTTGCATATGGACTTATTTGGACCCATTGATCCAGTCAGCAATGGTGGAAAGAAATACTGCCTAGCTGTTGTGGATGATTATTCAAGATATACTTGGGTGATTTTCATGAAAAAGAAGAGTGAAACCAAGGAACATCTTACAAATCTGATGGAACTGATCCAGAATGAGAAGAGTATCAAAATATTGAAGATCAGATCAGATAGAGGGACAGAGTTTACAAACTCTACTGTTGAAGAGTATTGTAACATCAAAGGAATACATCATGAGTATTCTGCTGCCAGGACCCCTCAACAAATTGGTGTTGCTGAAAGGAGAAACAGAACACTAAAAGAAGCTGTCAGAACCATGATAGCTGAAGCTAAACTGCCTCAAAGATTTTGGGCAGAAGCAACAAATACAGCATGCTTTACCTAGAACAGATGTATGATCAACAAAAATCAGAACAAGACTCCATATGAAGTTTGGAACAACAGAAAGCCAAACATTCATTACTTTAAGATTTTTGGTTGTAAATGTTTTGTATTGAATAATGGGAAAAATCACCTTGCTGCATTTGCAGAAAAGGCTGATGAAGCTGTCTTTGTAGGATACTCATCTGTTAGTAAAGCTTATAGAGTTTTCAATAAAAGAACATTACTAATAGAAGAATCTATCCATGTAGTATTTGATGAGCTAAGTCAATCTTCTGAAAAGAATCAAAGTGCTAATCAAGATCTGTCTACTGATTTACAGAAGTTAGACGTTGGAAGAAATGAAGAATATGTTCCCATCATACTACCTAATCTAAGTTCAGCTGCTAACTCAAGTGCTGTTCAAAATCACAGTGCTGATTGTCTAACAGACGAGTTGCAAACAGCTGACAGACCAGAGACTGTTCAACAGACTACAAATGTTCAACAGACTACTACTGGAACTCCAACAGTAGTGTTGCAAGATCAAGACAGAGGACAACATCCTGATTTGCAACCTGATCTCAGATGGCTCAAGAATCACCCACCAGAGTTAGTCATTGGTGATCCTTTGGATAGAGTGAAAACAAGAAGAGCTGCTGCACAAGATGCCATGTTTGTCACATTTCTATCTCAAATAGAGCCCAAGCAAATTGAAGAAGCTCTCAATGATTCCTTCTGGATAGAAGCTATGTAAGAAGAGTTGAATCAATTTGAAAGGAATGAAGTCTGGTACTTAGTTCCTAGACCAAGTCATCAAAGAGTAATTGGCACTAAGTGGGTATTCAGAAATAAGATGAATGAAGATGGTGTTGTCACCAGAAACAAAGCAAGACTAGTGGCCAAGGGTTATTGTCAAGAAGAAGGAATTGACTTTGATGAAACTTTTGCACCAGTAGCAAGACTTGAAGCAATCAGACTGTTTCTAGCCTATGCTGCTTACAAGAACTTCACTGTCTATCAGATGGATGTGAAGTCTGCTTTTCTCAATGGAGAATTGCAAGAAGAAGTGTATGTTGAACAACCTCCTGGATTTGAAGTCTACCAAGAAGAGGACAAAGTATATCGTCTGAAGAAAGCCCTCTATGGACTGAAACAGGCTCCAAGAGCATGGTATGACACCCTATCTGATTTTCTTTTGATTAAAGGATTTCGAAAAGGTAAGGTAGATAAAACCTTGTTCACAATTGAATGGGAAAATCATATATTGCTTGTGCAAATATATGTGGACGATATTATTTTTGGTTCAACTAATCAACAGATGTGTGATAAGTTCTCCAAGCTGATGCAGAATAAGTTTGAAATGAGCATGATGGGTGAACTTAATTACTTTCTTGGATTGCAAGTTAGACAGTTGCCTGATGGGATATTCATCAGCCAAGCAAAGTACACAAGAGATCTGTTCAAGAAATTTGGTATGGAAACTAGCTCAACAGCTACCATTCCTATGTCTACAAGTCTTCGTTTGGATAAAGATGAAGATGGCAAATCAGTAGACATTACCAAATATAGAGGCATTATTGGTTCATTGTTGTATCTAACAGCAAGCAGACCTGATATAATGTACTCAGTTGGAGTCTGTGCAAGATTTCAATCAAACCCCAAAGAATCTCATCTCTTAGCTGCCAAGAGGATATTGAAGTATGTTAAAGGCACTCAAGAATTGGGATTGTGGTATCCTAGAGAATCTGGATTTGAACTTATTGGTTATTCAGATTCAGACCTTGCTGGCTGCAAGATTGACAGGAAAAGCACAACAGGTGCATGTCAGTTCTTGGGCAGTCGTCTGATCTCATGGATGAGTAAGAAGCAAACCTCAGTCTCTATATCTACTGCTGAAGCTGAATATATAGCTGCTGGAGCTTGCTGTGCACAGATACTTTGGTTGAAGCATCAACTAGAAGACTACAACATCAAGATCAGTGGAATTTCAATCTACTGTGACAATACAAGTGCAATCTCTCTTACTCAGAATACTACAAGTCATTCAAGGACTAAGCATATTGAGATCAAACATCATTTCATTAGAGATCATGTGGAAAAAGGCAACGTTTTGATTGAGTACGTTCATACTGATAATCAGATTGCTGATATCTTCACTAAACCTCTAAGTGAAGCAAGGTTCTCAACTCTAAGAGCTGAGTTAGGATTACTTAATTTGGAAGCATAAGCTGAGGGGGAACTCATCAGAAGACTGGAGTTCAACAGCTTAGTTATCTGTTATTATCTTCAAGGATTAACTTTCAACAGACTAGTTAACTTATGAATTCTTAAACTCAGGGGGAACGTGTAAGACTAGCGGTACTTCTGAATTAAAGATGAAATTTGTTAATGACAGTTAGTTGAAGTTATGTTTTCATCAGAAGACTCAACTATCGAAGATTAAAGTTACTTTATCTGGCTGGATTGACAAACAGCTGAGGAAGGTTATCAGCTATTGGCATTCTCTGATAACAACTATGTCATCAGGACAGTAGTCCATCAGATAAGTATTTATGTTACTCATCTGATTACTTTAATAAAAGCGGAACTATTTAAAACGTATATTCAAAACACGCTTTTATAAGTAACTGTTGGGCGGTACATATTCCCGCTCTTCATTAAATATCTTTTGAATTCGAAAAGTCGTAACTGACGCCGCACGATCAGCACTGACAGAAAAACGGATCTAACGGTTGGCGGATATCACGGAAACCAACATACCCCAACTCTATAAATCCCCATCTGATCAGTCGAGTAGCTCTTTACGCACTCTAAGCATTCAAAAGCACTTGTGAGAAATTTCTGCAAATTTTCTGCATACTTTCCTTTGTTTTTCTAACCTTCAACAGATCTACAATGGCCGCTGAAGGTATGTTTCTCGTTTATGATTCTTACTACCAATCCGGTACGGATCTGATGAAAGAACTGCTCGAAAAGTTCAAAGCTGCTTCGCTGGTAAACTTCATGGAATACCACGAAGGTATTATCTGGACTGACCAAGTGATGGAGTACTACAACTCTGCGAAAGCTGACTACAACAAACTGGAGATTAAGGCTTCAGTAGGAGGCAAATCTATCACTATCACTCCTGCTGTTCTTCACGAGACGTTTGGGCTTCCTAACAGTGGACGACATGACGTCACTGTGCTGACAGAGGACAAACATCAACAGTTCTGGGCGATCTGCGCCAAAGAGGGAGAAACGTTATCTGGAAATATAAGGAAGAAGCAACTGAAGGATGAATATCAGCGGATGGCTGATATGGTGTCCAAGCTGATTGAGAACTGCACATTCTCACTGGATGCTGTTACCATGAAGAGGTTCAGCATCATGGCTGCCATATACTATGGACTGGAGATCAACTGGTCCATCATAGTCTGGTACATATTAGCTGACCTTCTTGATGATAAGAAAGGAAAAGGCCCCACTACCAACCACAGGATCACACTCAGTTATCTGCTGTCAAAGCTGGGTTGTGATATGAAGAATGGAAAAGAGATTCACAAATCCAAGGCATTGTCCAAGTACATGCCTGTTCAAAAGAGGAAGGCTGGTGAGCCTGAGGAAGCTGATGTTGAGGAACCGAAGGAGGTTCCTGCCAAAAGGCAAAAGAGGTTAGTCAAAACAGCAAGTTTGGCTGTTGAGACTAAAAGAAAGAGGGCTGCTGATGAGCCCAAAAAGAAAGAATCTAAGCAGATGGAGAGAGTGACTTCTGCTGAAGCCACTAAGATTGTGGAAAACATAATTGCTGATGTACGGACTGGATCCCCTGCATCACCATCAAGAACTCCATCAGCAGAAAGGCCTGCTGAAGGTATCTCTAAACGAACAAGAAGTCAACAGAGAGATACTGCTACAACCACTTACCGTGAAGGAAGGACCAAGAAATCTGCCAGAAAACAGATGACATTTATAGAAGAACCAACGGACTTGGAGAATGTAGCAAGGGAAGACCCTGAAGCTGCTGAAAGGCCTGCTGAAACAATTGAAACTGTTGTGATTGACAAAGCTGATGAGCAACAGCCAAGTCAAGTCACATCAACAGCTGAGGTTACTCAACCTCAAGAAGATCCAGATGTCCAAATCATCTATCCTATTGCTGCTGCTCCCATATCATCTACTGGACCAGCCCCTGCTGATAAAGGTAAGAGAAAAATAGTGCTAAGGAGAAAGAAAGTCTCCAAAGCTGATAAGAAGGCAAGGGAGGAAGCTGAACAGAGGAAGCAGGATGAGCTTGAAGAGAAGAAAGCACTTGAGCTAAGCAAAGCTCAAGAAGCAAAGGATGAAGCCAGAAGACGCATGTCTGAAGCAGAAAGGAAAGCTGCTGAGGATGCTGAAATGGCTGTGGTGATTGAATTGAGTAAAGTCGATGCCTATGGACCTGTCCATGGAGGTGGCATCAAGATTGGAGAAGGCAAGACTGAAGAGGACAAAAAGAAGATATTACTGCCTGCCCCCAAACTCAAGTCAAAGGACAAGTTTGAAGTCAGAAAAGCATTTGAAATAGTGTATGCTGATAAGGAGCTTTTTAAGAAGTTTGAGAAGTCTCTAGCTTACTATGATCAGAAGCTTATGTTGATGACTCTGTTCAACCAAGAGAAGCCAAGATATATCAGTTGGAGAGACAACAGGCTGAACAAGTCAATCACTGAACTTCAAAGTATGAAGGAGTTAGCTGATGAAGAACGATGGGTTCTAAGTTGGCTGAAGACAAACTCCATTCAAAAGGCTCTTGATCCCAGCTATGTGAGAGATATCATGCATAGCTATGCAAAAGGCTTTGCATTGGAGGAAGCCAAGAAAATCAAGAGCACCTTGCCTGAGAAGAAGAAGAAGTCTGAAGATGCTGAAGAAAGAGCAATTAAGTTTGCTGTTATGACTGCCCTGAAGAGATGGGCTAAGAAGTCAAAGTATCAGCAAGGCTGTTCAAGTGATTTGCCACTACTGCCAAGTATCCAGCAAATCATTTTTGGCAAGGAAGTACAACAGTACTATGAAGTCCCTAAGGGTAACAATGCTCCTGTTAACCCTTGGATTATTGTAAGGCAGATTAGACAGACAACATGCTTTAATGAAGATGGAACCATTACTAATCTGTTCTACGATGATGTCACTGATGAGCACAAATCTGCTGATAAGTCCTTAGCTATTGAGCCGCCAGCTAAGACTTCTGAAGACCATCAGATGACAGACTTGGAAGAGGTCCCTGTTCAACAGGCGACTGAAGAGAAGGAAGCTGATGCTGATGCTTCTGCTTCATCAGCTGATCAACACTCATCACTGATGGAAGCAATCCAGATGCTGATGGAAAACCAACTTAAGGACCTGGAAGACAAGCACAAGCAACAACTATTGAAGGTTAAGGAGGAGCTGAAAGCAGAGTTGGCAGAAACCAACAGACTTCAGCTGGAAACTGTTCAAGGATCAACAGAAGAGATCATCAAGAAGGAGATCAACAGTATTCCAATTCCTCAAGACAATTCATTGCAGTTAGTACACAGCTTAAGAGAACTGAACCAGAACGTAGAAGATGTGAAGGGTGATGTGAATCATCTTCACACTGCTTTAAAATCAGCTGAGCACAAGATTGCTGACTTAACTGCAACCTTCATTAAAGTCAGTCATGAAGAGAAGGAAATCAATCTGGGGATGTTGCAAGAAGTGGCAAAGGCTGCACAGGAAGTTCAAAATGAAATTGCAACTATCAATCTCAACATTGACTACTTCAATGATAAGACTGATGTAATCAGCACTGACATTCATCATCTAACAGCTAGTCACGACGTTGTTAATCAGAATCTAAAGGCTTTATGCGCTGGAGTAAAGATTCCAACAGTTGCTCTCAACCCTGCTGTTGAACCTTCTACTGTCATCAGAGTTGATGATGACAAAAAGGGGGAAGATAAAAGGGAAGAACCAGCTAAGGAAACTGATGCTGAAGAACCAGTTATGGAATCTGCTGCTGAAGAACCAGCTAAAGAGACTGTTGCTGAAGAACCAGCAAAGGAGTTTGCTGCTGAAGAATCAACTAAGGAAGAAACTACTGCTGCAACTATTGAAGCCAAGGAAACTGAAGAAACAGTTGACAAGACTGATAGACTTGGAACGGTAGAAGAATCAGAAAAGATTGAAAAAGAAGATACCAAGTACAAGAATACAGAATCTGCCAGGAAGGCTATGGAAGCTTTGAAAGTTCTTCAAGAACAAGAACTTAAGGAGAAGATGGAAGCTGCCAAAGCAACCTTGGAAGAAGAAGCTGATGATGAAGAAGATGATGAAGAATCATCTTATGAGTATGAAGAAGTGCTGGAAGGATCAGATGAAGAAGCTGATAGTTAAAAATTGAAAAATCCTTGTAATCAGTTTACTTTATCTATTTCTTCAGAAATCTCATCTGATGAACTTGTACTATGTAACTCTTTTTAAATATTAATGAAAAGTCAAGTTCAATCCAATAAACTTTTTCTATCTCAGAAAATTTTGAGGATTTCAATATTTAGTTTAGGTATTCAACAGGTACTAAGCTGAAGTTTTGTCATCATCAAAAAGGGGGAAATTGTTGGATAAAGATGAAGATGAAGGCACTAAAGAAAGTTTGATAAGGGAGGTTTTGATGCATTCCAAAACTTCAAGATTGGCTAAGTATGGAGTAACTTAGCTGATAAACTTATCAAGGAATTTTGACTAAGTAATGAAGACATCAGAAGAGTCAAAGTTTCAAGGTCCAAGACTTCTGATCTGCTGAAGTGAAGTTATCAGACTAGTGAAGATCAGCCGACTCAAATCAGATTTGTTCAAGTTTGAGATCAGCCGAGTTCACCATCAGACTTGTACTTTCGTCAGCCAAGTGAAGAAGATCATGAAGTGTTCCCAACGGTAATAAATGCCCCTTGGTGTAATAAATGCTGAAGTACGAGGATATTTAAGACAAATGATTGAAGAAAAGCTTCGCATCAGCCGAGTGCATTTAATGCTGCCTGCAGAATAGTACTGTTTACAGTACGGACAGACTGCAAAAGAGCCGTTCGCGGATTTTAAGGACCAGTACTCGAGGAATTTGAATCCTGTCTCTCTTCAACGGACACTTTTCAATCCTCAAGTATAAATAGCTGAAAGAGACGAAGAAGAAACAAGCAACACACTTTCTGAGAGAAATTTCCGAAGCAAAATTCTTTAAGTCTCAAGAACAGCTCACTCATCAGCTGAGTCATTTGTTGACGAAAGCAGAGTTGAAGAATCAAGAAAAATACATCTTCTGAGTGATTTTGTAAACAAGAGTGTTGTGCGGAGTTGTGATCCATCTTTGTGAGTGATCAAACTTCAGAGGATAGGTTTTCTGTGTGATTTCCTATTGCGAACTTGTGGTCGTTTCATTTGTTGTTCGACGCAAGCAGAGTATACTGTAAACTTTGTGATTATAGTATAACCCAAGATCTGTGTGACTTGGAAGAGTGGACTAAAGGATATTCAAATCCATATAACCACTATAAAAATTACTTGTGTTTTTACATAGCTTTCAAACTTGCATATTTTCTAACTGCATAAAAACACATTAAGTTAACTGTTTGAAAAGAAGTTAAAAGGAGTTTATAAAACTGGGGAATTACTTTTCAAACTACTAAGTTTACTTGTGAAAAACACTTTGAAAATCCGCTGCAAGTACTCTAAGTATTAAAACTGATTTCTGCCAAATCAGCTAAGTAACTATCAGACGAGTGGTCAACAAGACTGTTCAAAGATTTGTTCGCGAACAGAATTGTAACTTACTAATCTGATCAGCTTAGTCTGTTCAGTTAGAGTGAAGTTTTAAAGTTAAAATAAAAGAAATTTTTTAAAGAGGTTTATTCACCCCCCCTCTAAACCTCTTCTGACAACTTGGGACCAACAATATATATATATATATATATATATATATATATATATATATATATATATATATATATATATATATATATATATATATATTTGGCACATGTTAATTATACGTAAATTATTCGACATTCGACAAACAATAATATAATATTTTAGTAAACATGATTCAATATTCAAAACATACATTGATCAAACATGCCATCCAACTATGAAATTCCAAATCGAAATACAATCACAAATTCAAGTAATTAATAACTCTAATTACTACAAATTCAAGTAATTAATAAACGTCTGATGCAAACAACTCACTATTTCATTACAAGAGATAATTTTCTCATTACAATGAATCAAAAGTTGATTACAAACTCATTAAATAATAGCAATCCAAAAAAAAAAAAAGGGGGATATAAAACCAATCTAAAAACGAAAGATAGATCTAGAAAAGAAAAATGGTTTGGGTACAACTTCATAAAGGTCTATAAGAAATCCAGTATTTTATGAGGTGCGTATTAAAATAATACGTGTAGAGAATCATGTAGTCCTCTGAGCTGAACCTTCTAAGATATTTTTCAGCTTTGAAATCCCTTTTTGTATGAAGTCACATCCTTGTTCTAAATCAATGGTGTTCCGCTGATTCATTGTCATAAGACCCACTAAATTGGAGAGGGGAGGGAGATTTCAATTTTTTTGAGACTGTAAAATGAGCTTCCAAATGCCGTAAGACCCACTAAATTGCACAAACTTTCGACGGAAAGTGACTCAGTCGAAATTTAAAATTTCGACGGAAAATCAAATCCGTCGAAATTAATTAATATTTCGACGGATTTGATATTCCGTCGAAATTTCTTTACTTAATTATATTTAGATTTTTTTCTTTATCACATTTCGACGGAATAAAATCAATCGAAATTTTAAATATTTCGACGGATTTTAATTTCCGTCGAAATTGTTTCTTTTTTCTTTTTCCTTTTTATTTCTTCGCGAAAATATTACATTTCGACGGAAACAAAATCCGTCGAAAATTTAAAAATTTCGACGGATGTTTCTTTCCGTCGAATTTTTTTTGTTTTTATTTTTTATATATTATATTCAACGGATTATTTCGACGGAAAATAATTCGGTTGAAATTATTTTAGACGGATTATTTCTGTCGAAATATTTCGACGGAAAAATTTTTCGTCGAAAATTTAATTAAAATTTCAACGGATTTTTTTCCGTCGAAATATTCCTGTCAAAATTTTCCTTTTTCCTAGTAGTGATATTCATAATGACCAACTTAGTATATGGTTTCCGATGAGGCATTAGTAAAGTGATTAAGGATGAGACTTCATTACCAGAAGGTCATGGGTTCAACTCCCATGAATGTGAACATTTTCTCAAATTTCATACTAGCTTTTCTTTAATTTAATACTAGTAATTAGTTCACTTTGATATTATTATAATAGTTTCGATTTGATATAGTGTTTGATGTATCAACGTATTTACCATTAAAAAAAACTTAATATAAGGATTGACTATATATGAGGTCTAATCAACATTCAAAACTTTCAATTTTTTTTTTATTTACAATTTTGAGCCGCCACGTAGGACTATCAAAGGGCGCACTGACGGACCTAGGTTGGGACGGATGGGAGTTGTAGCACCAACTCAAATTTCTTTTGTTTTTAATTATACTATTGATATTTTAGAATATACTCTAGAATATTACAGTTTAATTTCCAATTTTTTTTTTAAATTACAAATGGGCCCACACATATATAAATATATGGAAACCAAAGGAAAGCTCTCGCTTTATAGAACACTTAAGCCAAGCTCGTTCTCATGAGTCATGAACATAGAATAAAAAATGCAGAGCTTTTATTTGTCGGTTTTAGAGTTGATTTTTTTATTTTTTCGGTTATTAATTTATCATACAACTTTCGCCTCATTATATTAAAGTTTTGATTCCGTAGTATATCTTTGTCAGCCAAATACTATAAACTTTTGAGAAAATTGTAAATAAAAAAAAAAAAATTGTTGAGGAACCATGGATCATGGTTTAATTTCATATGCATATTTCAGTTTGGCAAATATTGAAACAATTTCGAGGAAATTTTCTAAAATGTTTCAGAAACACTAGGAAAAATTGTAAAAGAATTACTAAACTAATTAAAATAAGAGTCTCAATGTAAATATATAGTTTCGAAATTACACATTATTATGGTTTCTATTTATTCAAAAATGGAAATATTTTGATATTTTAGACCAAAACGGTGGAAATTTTGATCCATGTTTTTACCTTCTCTATATTTTAGTTTCGATTAACTCAAAAACAAAAAGTTTTGATGGTTTCGATGGAAACATATCGAAATTTTGATCCACGTTTAGCCTTCACTGAACCAAATTTCTAGATCTACCCATTCATTTGAATCCGATCATTATCATGTCCTATGTATTAAGATATTCGTCCGATAGAGATCTGATGGAATTTCATCGGATTATACAGATCCGTAATTCAAATTACATGGTGTGAATATTAATCTAAATCGATCCGATCCATTAAAGATTCATATACGATATAAATAAATAAAATTATATATATTATTAATATAAATATGTTATTTTTATAATTTCATTCATAATTTTATTTTAGGTTTATTTTTTCAAAAAAATATGAATATTAATATAGTAAGGTAAGTCTGGACATGTGAATTAAATTAATAAAAATTATAATGTTAACAAACTTATCTTAGACAAAAATAAGGGTGTGAATTTTGAGGGTTGAGATTCTATTGGATCCAGAAAAGATCCAATATCCAATCGAGTTCGACCAAGATTCAATGGACTTGAAAAATTTAGATCTAAGCAATATTCGAATCCAACCCATAAATGAAGTCGGATCTACGTCGAACCCAATTCAACCGAAATTCGGCCAGTTGCTCTTTCCCAAGACCATAACAGGACCCTTAGGCCGATTTATTTGGAATTTGGAAGAGTGTTTATTTGGAATTCGGAAGAGTGCTCTAAAACTTAGTGTTTTTTTTTCGTATGTGATATCCTTAGTTTTTGATTAATTAAAAAAAAAATGTTTTGAGTTTATAGAGATTAAATAAATAGTATGATTAATTTTTAGAAAATGGGTAGGTTTTGTAAAGAAGAGATGTAGGATATCAAATCTACAAATCAAAATTGTCATGTGAGTAAAGTATCTAATGTGTGTAAAAATTTTAGGACCCGTGTTTGGGTAGGATCCAACCTATTTAGTGTATGAAGTTGGTTAACATGTGAACCTCCTACACAAAAAATACGAGTGAGCTAGGTCGGGACAACTCCAACAAAGCTACCCCAATATTTAAGTTAGTTGATGAAATGAAACTCGTGCAAAGGTTAGGGTAAGTATATAAAATTGATTATTAGGTTTGACTAACAAAGAATCCCTGATTTTGGAGGCATGCATGATCATGAGACATTCTTGCACTAGACCAGATCTACTGATTTTCTTAGACATTATTGTCGAAAAAATATGTAAAATCATCCTTGTGAGAGCATCACATCACCACAATTTATAATGTTGTGCATTTTCAACTACAAGGTCTAGGAAACATGGTCAATTAAGAATTTTCCCATGATCATCATTAATGAAGGTGGATTTCCTTATTCAAGCCTATAACTCCTAAATGGGGGAACTATAGTTGGTGGCAGGATCAAATCCTAGAATAGAATGGGTTTAGCTAATTAGAGTTCTCACTTAGTGGATTGCATCGATCGCTAGATACATAGGGAGCTCACCTCGCGCCAAACGGCACTTCATTTGGTAATTAGTGAGCCATGCTTACGAAACCTTTTTGCGCAGTCGGATCTCTCAGTTGTGGATTATCAATATTTCAATCTCACATCACGTGCGATGGTTGTCACCACTTCTGAGCTTAATTGACTCAAACAAATTCTCATCGATCATGGCATACCTCACTCTAAGCCTTTTCACCTATATTGTGATAATCAGTCCGATCCGCTCTTCACATTGCCCACAATCTCGTGTTCCATGATCGAACCAAACACACTGAGATCAATTGCCGCATTATTAGTGATAAATTATCTCTAGACTCCTCAAAACAGTTTACACTTCTTGACATGAGCAAACTTCAAATATCTTCACCAAAGTTTTAGGTCAGGAGCTTTTCCGTCACTTCTCACGCAAGTTGGGCAATAAAGACCTGAATGCACCAACTTGAGGATATCGCTAGATCTATGTTGGAATATATCCCCATAGATCAACCTCATACTAAATCATTAAGAGTTATATGTAATAAATTAAATACGTACCAGTATCCATAATGAGTGATTAGTCTGATACGGAATTTATGGAATCGATCACTAGTATGAATTGGATCGATCTGGTACGAGTCTTCCTCAACCAAATCACCTTAGTTTCTTAAGATCGTCTTCTTGATGGGGAGAAGAGAATAGTATATTGATTTGGTATGTTGGGGACCATAACCCTTGTGTTATTTATATAGGAAGAGAATTAGGGTTCCCATAATTCCCTAGAACTCTCCTAAATAGGTATCTAACCATTATTTAGTCCACATTCGTATTGGAGTTGGTAACTAATTAGACCACTTAATGTTAATCCAATAACTTTATAATAGCTATCCTAATTGATTAAATAGTCCAATTAGGATTAGGAAATAAAATTTCCTAACAGTTCTCACTTAGTGGATTGCATCGATCGCTAGATACATAAGGAGCTCACCTCGCGCCAAACGCCCTTCATTTGGTAATTAGTGAGCCATGCTTACGAAATCCTTTTTGCGCAGTCGGATCTCTCAGTCGTGGATTATCAATATTTCAATCTCACATCACGTGTGATGGTTGTCACCACTTCTGAGCTTAATTGACTCAAACAAATTCTCATTGATCATGGCTTACCTCACTCTAAGCCTTGTCACCTCTATTGTGATAATCAATCGTTTTGAGTGTTATAACTCACTTTGAATTGCCCAAAGTGTGTTGGAAGAGAAATCAAAATCAAGTGCACGAGTAAGTCATTTAGACAACTCTGACTTTAGTTACTTTAGTTTGATGGGAGATTAGACATCTCCATAATGTACTCCATTATGTTCACATTACTTTTATATTTCATTGAGACGAGTTTCCCCAAAAGGTTACTCGCCTCAGACTTTCCATTTTTGGAAAAATATTGCTCGATTTCCTATAGGAACTTCTTAGTGCTCTTGTCCTTAGTAACAGAACCCCTAAATGCTTCCGGAATGGAACGCTTCATGATCATCAAACACATCGTGTTGGATCGATCCCATTTTTCTATTTTGACCTCATTGAGGTCTTCCGAAGTAGAAATGGGCCGGTCCTCTCGTAGTGCTTGATCCAAGTCCATACAACGGAGAACATTTTCTACGGTTTCTTTCCAAAGTTTGTAGTTAGTCCCATTCAACATTGGGATATTGCTGATTTGAGCAGAAACATTTGTGCAGTAGAAATAGCAACAATACAGAGAAAAACACTTTCACATAAACATGCATGTTGTAAAATTGACATTTATAAAATTTTCATATGGGAAGTCCATCTCAGGATACCTAACGCAACATTAACGTTTAGCCTTTGGGCAGAAACGTCGATTTGCAAGTGGTACTCCTAACGCAGTAATCAAATATTGAGAATAAATCCTGTCAAACAATAACCTTCCTTTGGGCCGATTATTATTTACATGGAAACTTGATAATTATCACACATTTATTACCGCAAGTATGTTTATTATTCGGTCAATTAACAATCTTCCTTTGGGCCGATTGTTGATCACATGAACAATAAATATACTAATTTAAAGGAAGAAAGTCTATTATTTGGTAAAACAATAATCTTCCTTTTGGATGATTATTATTCAATAAATAATGGACACCAATATTATTATTTGACCAAATCATAGCTTTCCTTGGGCCGACTATGACTCGCATAAATAATTAATATTGATATGAGAATAATTGAAAACAACTTTAATCGAATATGCTATTTTCATACATAAATATTCTAATATAAATAATCATTCTCAATTGAAATCAAGAAATTCATAAATAACATGACAAGATACATAATCTAATTTTTCGAAAAAATCAGCTGGCCGAAAAAATAGTTCATCGGCAGAATAATATGCAGCAGAGGTCAATTCAATTCAATAAATGAAGATTCAAACAGAAGGAACGAATTGATTTCATATGATATGCATCAATAAACTAAATATGTCCAACTTAATATTCCATAAAAAGACATGGACAAAATTAATTCCACACGGCACACGACAATACAGAATACTAAAGCAAGATTCATAATCTTTTATCTTTTCTTTAACATATGAACACTTTACACACTAGTTCATTAATTCCATAGAAACATGCATGATTTAATCAATCTCCACATCGGTTTATATGAGCAGCCCGAATCCTTACATGGCCATCAAAAAATTAATTTGATCATATAAAAATTGGAGACAAATTAATAGGATTTAACATGAAATACCAACACAATAATTATGTTTTCTCGAGTATAACAATCAACGAAGATTAGTAGAAAAACATAAAAGATCGAACAATTAAATCTATGAATTCAGCAAGCTTCAATAGATCCCAAAACCAAATATAACTAAAAAAAAGGGTTCAACTTTATTTCTTATCCATATTACATATTAAACAAACAGTAATCTTAAGCAAAAATCAGTTCAATTTGTTTAATATATATATATATATATATATATATATATATATATATATATATCCATAACAGATTCATGTGATCAAATTAGTTTTAATTGATTCCATAATAATCAGTCCTTAGAACATCACATACACACAGCCAGAAGCACGTGCAAAAAACCTGATCTTTCTTTTCTTGCTCTTCAATTCATGGAATTTTAACTCACAATCTGACAAAAACAGGAAACTCGGAAGAGATCCGACAGTAACCCTAAAAAATCATTTTCCAAAGAAAAATAATTGGCCGAAACGAAAAAAATGTTTTATCAGCAAAGCAAAAAATTATTCAGCAAGGTCAATCCAAGCAAATGGTTTCTTATCATATGGATCGATACATATATCTAGTGGGCCCAGAACTTAACATGTTTAATTAAAATTCCATATCAAGATTTGTGACAAAAATTATGGCGCTATGGCACTCGGCAGACAATTATATTTTAACCTTTAATGATTTAATTATTATCCATATACTCATCATTTATTCAAAAAACCAAGTACCACATCAATACAGTAAATTATAACCATGCAGTGTCCAATAACACGGCAATAAAAAAAATCAGCCAATTTATATATAAATAAAGATTTGAGACAAATCAGTAGATTCAATCATGAGACCCACTACAAAAAAAAAGCATTTCTTGTGACAACTTCTTATGACAATATAAAATTTCGTCACATAATAAAAGAGCTCTTGAGACGAATTTAGAACTCGTCATATGAAAGAAATTTAATACGACAAAATCAAAATTTGTCACATAAAACTGAATCCTATATGAAAAAATTAGAATCGTCGTATAAAATATAATCTTATGTGACAATATTCGCATATTGTCACATAAAATTAAAGCTTATCTGACAAAATTTAAATTGTCACATAAAATTTATTCTTATGAGACAATTTTTATAAAACGTCACATAAAATTTGATCTATGTAACAAAGTTCATGTCGTCACATACAATATGATTCCCTCTATTATTTCCCGGTTCTTTTTGAGTTTCCCTCTTATCTTTTACTTTTTATATAATTAAATAAAATGACTATTTTGTCCATTAAAACATAAAACTACATAGTATTAGGAAAGCCCTAGAGTTTTAATTCATTTCAAACTATTACTCTTCCACTCACTTTTCTCTTAGAAGGACCACGCCTACTCAAAATTAGCAGCATCGCTCTGTAATTCTCGAAGAAGAAAGGAATTCTTGGTCAAATTTCTGAAACTAAGTAACCCATGAAATCAATTTTTCATTCTATTTTCTAGTATCTCATGATTTGACATTTTTATTTGTAGGTGGGTTATCATTTACTTGAAGGAAGGAGTTCGTTTCTTTTGTAAATCAGAAAAGCCCCAGCCGTACTATTTCTTCAGGTTTGTAAGTCAATTTTGCGAAAATAAAAAGGTTTTTCCCCCTGTTTTGCTTGGTTAATTCAACAATTTTCTTGATACTTTGTGTTGAAGATGTTTTTTGCTTTTCAAGTGTTAATAAATTATTTGCTTATGTGAGTGGTGAATGTTGAGGCAGCTGGAAGATTTCTTTTTCTTTGTAACTTACTTGCTTATTGGAATGATTGCTTCTAGATTTACTTAGTGAACGAATATTTGTATAAGATTGTGTAAGTTCTTGTGTCTTTCAAGGTTGAAGCTTAAAAGCAAGAATTATCTTTGAAAATTGAATTGGATGAAAGAAAAAAATATTCAGGTAAAGAATCTTATAGAGAAAATTAATTTTTGTGAATTTGCAAATGTGTAATATGATTATGTTGTTGGCTTTCTTGAGAATTTTTTTTCAGAATTTGAAAACTAAACATTTATATGTTTGTTGAGTGTTCTGAGTATTTAAGAAACATTTGAATTAATATATGTAGTTTATTCTTATATAACAAATAATTTATACTGTGAAGGCTATACGAAAGGAATTATGCAGCTTAGACTTTGTCCATGAGGTTTAGTTGTTGGTTCTATTAGCTGGATTGTTTATTTATCACATTAAATCAAGATTCTATGTTGTTACTACTTTTTCTAAATTGTGAAGATATTTTGGTATGGTCTCCCTTCTAAGTCATCTTCACTGAGACCTTTTCACTGAATCAACGCCCTTATGATTATGATATTCAGTTTGCAGACCTCTAGGTGTTCGTTGTGCATAAAATTATATCGTATATATTGTGGAATTTCATGTCTTAGTTGTTGGACTGAAACAGGTTATTATGAATGCATAGTATAAATAAAAATCTAACAGTGATGTAGATATGGTTACATAACACCAGGCAAGTATTGGTCTTTCTCTTGCTTGACTCAATGTCCAATTTAATAAGTTTTTATTTATTTATGACATCAAGTAACCACTGTGACATCAATGAGTTTTAAAGTTTTTCAATGCATTTTTATTGCTACATCATCTCATCTAACATTCACTTTATAGGTAAATACAATGGACAAAAGTTGGATTAAAGATAAAAATACATTTTCTAGTGCATATGTCAATGGCGTGAAGGCATTTATTAACTTTGCAAAGCAAAATGTAATGGAGCCTGATAACCTTATTCGGTGTCCATGTGTTATTTGTAATAATGCATACTACAAAACAACAGATGAAGTAGAACATGACTTGCATATCAATAGGTTCTCCCCTGCTTATGTAGACTGGATATTTCATGGGGAAACATTAAATATATCTGAGGACAATGAGAGTGATATAGGTAATACTATTGATAACAATGAGATGGACTCTAGCAACATAGCATTAGGGGATGAGTTGAATGAATTGTTAGCTGAAATGAGAGAAGCACAACAATCAAATAGTGTTTATGATGAAGAAACAGAATCTTTTCGTAAGTTATTGAAAGATGCACAATGTGAATTATATCCTGGTTGTAAGATGTCATTATTATCAGTGATTGTTAAATTGCTGCACCTTAAGGTTCTAGGAAAATGGAGTAATAAATCTTTTAATATGTTGCTTGAGTTTTTGAAATACATTTTGCCCGAAGGTGAGACACTTCCATCCTCACTTTATGGAGCTAGAAAATTGCTTGTAGATATTGGGTTGGGATATGAAGAAATTGATGCTTGTAAGAATGATTGTGTCTTGTTTTGGAAAGAAAATGAGAAAAAGGATAAGTGTCCGATATGTAAAGAATCAAGGTGGAAGACTAGTGATAGTAAAAGCAAGTTGGTTCCTCACAAGATATTAAGGTACTTTCCATTGAAGCCTAGGTTGCAAAGACTTTTCATGTCTAGTAAAACAGCTTCAAAGATGCGTTGGCATAAAGAGAGACGTGTAGATGAAGAAGGTAGCTCAAGACATCCAGCTGATTCATTAGCTTGGAAACATCTTGATATTCAGTTTCCTGATTTCGCTGAAGATCCACGCAATGTTAGATTGGGGTTAGCAAGTGATGGCTTTACTCCATGGTCAAACTTGGGCAATTCTTATAGCATGTGGCCTGTCGTACTCGCGGTATATAATTTGCCACCTTACGATTGTATGCGTTCTTCGTTTCTGATGATGTCATTACTTATTCTAGGCCCTACATATCCTGGGAAGGATATTGATGTTTATTTGCAGCCTTTGATAGATGACTTGAAAGATTTGTGGACCATAGGTATTGAAACTTTTGATATATGCAGCAAAGAAAAATTTCAATTGCGTGCGGCTATATTATGGACTATTAGTGATTTACCTGGGTATAGTATTCTATCTGGTTGGGTGACAATGGGTTATTATGCGTGTCCAATATGTTTTGATCAAACAGACTCTAAACAATTAAGAACAAAGACATGTTATTGGGGCCACCGTCGTTTTCTGCACCGAAAACATTCATTTCGTAAAAATAAAGTCGACTTTAATGGTGAGGAGGAACATCGAGAAAAACCTAAACAATTATCAGGTGATGATATATTGCGTTGGCTCGATAGCTTACATGATGTGTTTTGTAAACCCGGGAAGCATAAAAGCATAAATAGAAAAAGAAAACGTGGTTCTAATCAAGCAAATTGGGTAAAAAAGAGTATTTTCTTTGAATTACCCTATTGGCATAAGTTTCTAATTAGACATAATCTTGATGTAATGCACATTGAGAAGAATATATGTGAC
The DNA here is from genome assembly GCA_038501285.1 of Penstemon eatonii. Classification (NCBI taxonomy): domain Eukaryota; kingdom Viridiplantae; phylum Streptophyta; class Magnoliopsida; order Lamiales; family Plantaginaceae; genus Penstemon; species Penstemon eatonii. The sequence goes on from CM076710.1 coordinate 53,537,574, forward strand.
AATGTGCTCGGAACTTTGCTTGATATTAAGGGTAAAACAAAGGATCCCGTGACTGCAAGAGAAGATTTACGTGACTGGGGAATCAGGGAGGAGTTACATATGCAAATACGAGACAGTGATAACAAGCTTATAAAGCCTGCTGCATGTTTTACATTATCCACGAGTGAGAGGACTGCATTTTGTCAGTTTTTGAAATCCGTTAAGTTTCCTGATGGGTATGCAGCAAACATCTCCAAATGTGTGAGAGAAAATAAGATAACAGGCTTAAAATCACATGATTGTCATGTTCTGCTCCAAAGATTGATTCCTGCTGGAATTCGAGGTTATTTGACGAAGGAAGTAAATGAGGTTTTATTTGAATTGGGAGATTTTTTTAAGGAATTATGTTCCAAAACATTGAAAGAGGCAGATGTAGAAAGATTGGATAAAAATATACCTATAATCTTATGCAAGTTGGAAAAAATATTTCCACCATATTTTTTCACTGTGATGGTGCATCTGACTGTTCATTTGGCCCAAGAAGCTAAGATTGCTGGACCGGTGCAATTTCGTTGGATGTATCCTATAGAAAGGTATTATAATTATAGTTATTTCAAATTTTGTTATATTGTAATATATTTTGTACATATAAGTAATTAATTTATTTCATCCAAATTATAACTTTCAGGTTTTTAGGTACTCTCAAGGGGTTTGTGCGCAATAAGGCTCGCCCTGAAGGTTCAATTGCGGAAGGGTACATAGTAAATGAGAGTTTAACATTTTTGTCTATGTATCTTCCTGGTATGGAAACAAGGTTTAACCGTCCAGAACGAAACTATGATGGTGGGAATGAACAAGACAACGCGCTTTCAGTATTTTCAATGAAGACTCGTCCATTTGGGCAAGTTAAACCTAAACATCTATTATCAGATGAAGAACTAGATAAGGCGCATTGGTTTATCTTGAGCAATTGTGAAGAAGTTGAGCCATACTTAAAGTAAGTAATTTGTTACTATTACTTGTTTTTTCAACTTATTTTGTAATAATGTGCTTAATGGAAGCTTATATGCGTTTATTTAGAATTCACAAAGCGGAACTGCAAGGGGTTACCATAGATAAAATTGTAGATTCGGAAGAAGATGATCAGAGGCAGAAAAGCTTATTCCCACAATGGTTCAAAGAACACGTAAGTTATGATTATCAAATTTTGTGCTAAATTCATATAAATTACTTTGTATTTACATTCGTTGTTCTAATTTAATGTTTTTTATTGCATAGATGAATTCCTTGCATCTTCAAAAGTCCGAAAAAGCTACAGATGAATTGTGGGCTTTGGCAAATGGTCGTATAAGTTTGAACACATGTTGTTATAACGGGTGCATGGTGAATGAGGTCCGATTTCACACAAGAGACCGTGACTTATTACGAAAAACTCAAAACAGTGGATTAGTTGTTGAAGGGATACATAAAAATCAATCCATTGAGTTTTTTGGTTTCTTAAAAAGAGTTGTTGTATTAACCTACATTGGTGGTTACAAAGTGATTTTGTTTCAATGTGAATGGTTTGACATGGGAAGCAAGAAAACTGTGCAATCTGATAAACATTTCATTAGTATTGATGTAAGATCTAGATGGTATAAGGATGATCCATTTGTCTTACCTGTTCAGGTGCAACAGATTTTTTACATAGATGATACAAAGTTGGGTAAAAACTGGAAAATTGTGCAAAGATTGCAACATAGACATTTATGGGATTTGCCTGAGTTGGAAGTAGAAAATGTAGTGAGTTCTGTAGATAGCGAGGGTCAAGTGCATATGACGGAAATATTGCAACAATATGAATCTAATGGAGTTAGTCTAATTATTGAGGACAATAGTGATGCCAATCTTCCGAATCAGTTGTCAAGGGAGGATGTGGAACCTCAAGAGGTTGATGGGACTGTTTTTCAGAAAATTAGAGATACTACAAAGTCTAAAACTAAACAATTGAACTTAGGAGAAATGAGAATGAGAGAAGAAGAAGAAGAAGGAGAAGAAGAAGAAGAAGAAGGAGAAGAAGAAGAAGAAGAAGAAGAAGAAGAAGAAGAAGATGAACTCGAAGACATATATGAAGACGAAGATGAAAACGGAGACGAAGAAGAAGTCGATAGCGATTCTGATCCTAAAATGTAGCATTATATTTGCTACTATATGTTTTCTCGGCACTTGAGCATGTGTCTTTTGCCTTTGAGTATCTATGTATCAAGTTCTCTGTTTCGATAAGCTTTAACAAATTCAAGTGTTGTGTTTTTTTGTTTCGAAAAAAATATGAACTTGAAAGTATTATATTTGTATGTTACTAAAATTGTATGAATGCATTTGGTTATGTTGTGGTTTTCAGATGTCAGGCCTAAAACTCAAGAAGTATCGAAAGCCACCAGGACTCGGGAGGCTTGACCAGTCAAGAAGACCTACACCAACTGGCAGTACATCAACAAATTCAATGCCAGCCACCATGAATAGAAGTTCACCAAATGGGAATACCCCTGCAAATGTATTTACAGCTACACATTCATCACTTCCATCAGGTTCAAATTCTGGAAATGCTTCTGAATCAGCAACAAATCTTAATTCAGAAGGACTTGGGAGCCCAAATAATCCGGCCACGCCGTGTTCTGAGACATCAGCACCTAATTCTAATTCATCGACCCCCACTGATGGTAACATTTATCTTACTTATTTTCCAATTGTTTCTTATTGGGATCAATATTAATTTATTTCACTTTCGATCATTAGTTTTTTACTATTTGATAGTACTATTATGATATTTTCCTTATGTTTCCTTTATTAGGATCTATTGCTAAACGAAATGTTCGTGGTGTAAGTAGAGGCATAAATCTGGACAAGATAGTGCAGCGGGTATGTAATATAGCCTTGTTAAGTAGCATGATTTAAGATGCTAATCTAATACAAATTGGTATCTTGTAGAATGGGAAGATAAAAATCACGTTCAATCCTCGTGAGAAAGTACCAGCACAAAATGAGGGATTATTTGCTGAGGGCATTGGAGTTGCTATCAGAACATGTGCAAATCTTGTTGGTGTGTCGTAGAAGATTATTGGTTAGCCATTTACTTTCTTTCTTTACACTTTGACTAATTATTAATTTATAATAATAACTACCTATTTCGATGCAAGTAATACAATTTTTTCATATCAAAGCAATGGTTCGAAATTGAGGATTGGACCTCTGAACGAGTCCAAAGTATTGTTGATAAAAAGTTTCAAGTTAGCTATAGACATTGGAGGAACACATTAAGTGGATACTACAAAGATTTTGTGCAAAAAGGGAAGAATCCAAGGGAAAATAGTCCACGTCGGGAGGTACATATTGGTACATGGAAACTAGTTTGTGATTGGTTGGAAAGTGAAGATTTCAAGGTTATGCAACTTCTAGTAATTTTTACTATGTATTTTCATATCTTATTTTGTATACCTTAGATTGCAAATATTTGGATTTATCTCCTACGCTTGGATTTGGTATGAATTAAAAAAACATTTTGGGTAGTATTAGAAAAAAATCTGACTGTACATTTACATGTTAATGTGTAGGAACGTTCACTTATAAATTCAACAAACAGACAGAGTTTGCCCTACAACCACACTTCAGGGAAGATAGGATACCTTTCGCGCTATAGGAATATGGTCTGCAATGTTTACTTTTTTTTAGCTAATAATCCTATCTAACATACTTTGAACATTTCATTATTAAAGATTGTGTTATTCAGTACTTCATTCTATACAGGCTATTCCATGTAAAGTTCAACTCTGGAAGGATACTCATGTTGACAAAACTGGTGAATTTGTGAATGCTGAAGCTGCAGCCACATATGTGAGATACTAAAAACTGGTTAATTAAAACAAGAATGTGTTACTTTTATATTTTAATTGTTACTCAAAAACTACATTTGTAGGGAAAAATGATTGAATTAGAGGAAAAATCAATGGAGGAAGGAGAAACTCCAATGTCAGAGGATGAAATCCTTGTAACAACACTTGGTTATAGATCAGGGTACCAAAAAGGTATGGGATATGGAGTAGAGGTGACGCGTGGCTATAATTATTCATCAAATGCACAAAAAAATACTCAAATGGAGCTTGAGACTGCAAATAACAAAATCAATACCCTTACCACTGAACTTGAAGAGCAAAAGGAGAAGAACAAGAGCAATGAAGAAAAAATAGAGGCTTTGCAATTACAAATGCAACAGATGCAACAAATGTGGCAAAGGATGCAAGGGAATAACGTTGGCCTGAATTTTTCATGGTAAGAACACTTATCTCTAAGGTATTTTAGTACATTTGTTACATTTTTACCTTTTCACAGTTTAAAAAGAAGCCAATGAATGTGACTAAACTAGGCAGATTCATCTACTTTTATTTTGTTATTGGACATGGTCTAAATATGTTTTAATTTTTTATTTGTTGAGATGTGTAATTGTTGCTAATAAATTCTTGAATTCTATTTTGATATATGTTGTGTGAATTTTGGTGCTTGAGGCTGTCCAGATTTTCTATAAATTTTGTTGATAATATAGGATAAGATGTAGCATGTCATAGTGTCACAAATGGAAATTTGTGAATTAAAAACATGGAAATGACTTAGTATGGTTTCATATTTTGTTCTCTCATGATATGGGAGAAAAACATGTTCAACTAGATATATGAAGTACTTGTTTTTTCTGGTATTCCTTTTTACTTCTTCAAATTTGCATTCACCTTATTATATATCTTTAAGATTGTATTTACCATTTCATTTTATGGTATTCATGCAGAATACATATATTATTTGCAATGAAAGAAGATGATGGACAATGTTGGACGTATTTGGAGAATGAAGTTTAGGTTAGATGTTTTCTGAAGACTAATATTGAAAGGGCAGCTTACATGTGTTTTTGAAGTTTGGTGATAATTTTAATATGACAATATTTTTTATGCTTAGCTAGGCAAAAACAATATTTTAGTAGTTAGCTAGCTAATTTGGAGATGTAAACTTGGATCTGATTTTCCAATTTACGTATTTTGTATGGATGGTATTTCTATTATTGTCATATAAATTAAATTTTAGTAGTTTGGAAAGTAATTTTTAGCTTAAAGAAATTAATTATATTATTTATTTGGTTTATTTGTTACATTCATATAATAGGATTGTTATTAAATGAATTTTCGATCATATGTTGGGACAAAATATCTCGTCATATGAAATTTTACACTTTTTTTTTTAAAGATTTTTTGTGACAAAAAAAACGTCACAGTAAAAACAAGCATTTAATGACGAAATAAGGCGTCACAAAAAGTCAAAATAATTAAATATGTATTGTGACGAAATGATTTGTTATGACGAAATTAATTTCTTTATGTGACACTGGTTTCGTCACGAAAGGTAAACTTTTTTGCGACAATTTGAAAATCGTCGCATTCTATTGTGACGAAATGCAACATTGTCGCGAAAACCCTTTAGCGACAAGCCTTATGTGACGATTTGTGCGACGGAAAAAATCGTCCTGTGAAGATATTGTGACGAAATTTAGACTTTATGTGACGAACAAATTCGTCACGTGAAATGCTTTTTTTTGTAGTGACCAATAGCATCAACATAGTTATGTTTTCACCATGATATAACAATCCATGAAAGTTAATTGGAAAACACAGAACCCAAAAAAAATTAAATCTACAAAAAATTGACGAAACTTAAAATTGATGAAACTGAATAACCCCAATGATATAGTATGAGAGTAGCTCTGATACCACTTGTTGGAATATATCCCCATAGATCTATCTCATACTAAAGCATTAAGAGTTATATGTAATAAATTAAATACGTACCAGTATCCATAGTGAGCGATTAGTCTGATGCGGAATTTATGGAATCGATCACTAGTATGAATTGGATCGATCGGGTACGAGGTCTTCCTCAACCAAATCACCTTAGTTTCTTAAGATCGTCTTCTTGATGGGGAGAAGAGAATAGTATATTGATTTGGTGTGTTGGGAACCATAACCCTTGTGTTATTTATATAGGAAGAGAATTAGGGTTCCCATAATTCCCTAGAACTCTCCTAAATAGGTATCGACCCATTATTTAGTCCACATTCGTATTGGAGTTGGTAACTAATTAGACCACTTAATGTTAATCCAATAACTTTATAATAGCTATCCTAATTGATACATAGGGAGCTCACCTCGCGCAAACGGCCCTTCATTTGGTAATTAGTGAGCCATGCTTACGAAATCCTTTTTGCGCAGTCGGATCTCTCAGTCGTGGATTATCAATATTTCAATCTCACATCACGTGTGATGGTTGTCACCACTTCTGAGCTTAATTGACTCAAACAAATTCTCATCGATCATGGCACACCTCACTCTAAGCCTTTTCACCTCTATTGTGATAATCAGTCCGATCCACACTTCACATTGCCCACAATCTCGTGTTCCATGATTGGACTAAACACACTGAGATCAATTGCCGCATTATTAGTGATAAATTATTGTTACGCTCCAGATACAAGTGCGTAGAAACGCAAGTATACGGTCGCTTTCAAGTAATAAAATGGTAAAGGGTGTCGAACCCACGAGGAATATAACGAATAATTATCAAGATCTATTCTAATATCTTACGCGAACTTATGTGATTAAAAGTAGTTGGTTTGTAGTTTGTTTGAACACATAAAAGTGAAATGAATAAAAACGCAATACTTTGATTCGATTAGATAAAGGTTCCTAGATTTCCATGTCACTAAGAGTGATCCAATCTCGAACGATTCACAAATTAACGACTATACTTATGTTTGTTGTTCAAAGTTTCATAATGTATTCATACGTATCTCTCGATATCGTACGAACCTACCAAAGTAAACTAATCCAATTTATGTCTAAAAGGATTAAGCTTAAATGATGCTTTAGTTCCCAAACCTTAATAGAACAAGAAATGACTTAGGTATATTTCTATCCTAAAATCAAATCACAACCTAGTTTTATAATCTAATCTTTAATCAACTATATCTAGCCATTAAAGATCAATCCATTTCATCCTATGGTTGGCCTAACCACAAGTTGACAAAGGCTCAAACTAGATTAACAAACACTTGTAAGCATAGCCACAATCATAAACTCATCATTCAATCATAGATCCATCAAAGCTTCATGAAAACCTAGGAGTTAAATGCTTAGCTACTCATATTTATCAATAAAATATTCATTACATTCAATGGAATCATAAGTATAAGATAAAGATAAAGGTTAGAGATAAGCTTATGTAATGGAAGCCACTACAACTCTTCTCTCAAGCTTCTTTAGTCTTCCAACCAAAGCTCCAAGCAAGAACTCTTCTTTTTTTTGATGGAGGCAAGAGAAAAATCTTTTTCAAGTATTTTGTTGTAAGTTGCAAGAGTTGTTAATGAATTCCAACTTCTAACCTTATAACCTAGCAACTATCACCCACCAATGCCTAAATTGCCCCAAAAACTATAGCAACTTAGCCCAAAAGATCCCTAGAGGAAGCTTTAATAACAAGTGGGGAGAGGGGTTATATACAAAAAGGCCCCCAAAATACGCATAAAAACAGAGCAGACCTCGCCGCGGCGAGGTCGGACCTCGCCGCGGCGAGGTTCATGCCGTAGGCAAAATGCCTTTTTCTGCTACCACCTCGCCGCGGCGAGGCTCCACCTCGCCGCGGCGAGGTTCATGCCGTAGGCAAGGTTCAGTTTCTGCCTCTAGCTCGCCGCGGCGAGCCTCCACCTCGCCGCGGCGAGGTTCAGCATGACCAAATACATGATTTCTTTTACTTCTAAGGACGTTAGGTCCTTCCCGCGGTCGATAGCGACTTGCACTTCGCGCACGAAACGTTCCGGAGGTGCTTCAATGCGTCAAATCCTGCAAATCACCGACAAACAAGGTAAAAACACGAACAAAACACGAAAAACGAACAAAGGCCTAACAAAGGGCCTAGAGCACAAAAGACGCGACAAACATGCAAAGACACACGAAAACTCGGATCAAAACAAGATGTTTTGGGCTTAAAGAGATAGGTAATAACGACGTTTTCACGGCGTTATCAATTATCTCTAGACTCCTCAAAACAGTTTACACTTCTTGACATGAGCAAATTTCAAATATCTGTTTGGATTTTTTGGGTATGATTGTCAACTACAACGGTGCGGAATTTAAAATTTTTCATACACCAATTCCCAGGATTTACTTATTAGCACATACGAAAAGGTTGAATAAAATTTAGCAAATAAATTACTAAATTATAAGATGGTAAATAGCAATTTACCTCACCACAGGCAAGGTGGTGGTTTTTTTTCCGGTCTTCATTCAGATCTGATGGATCTGGTTCGTGAGAAGCACCCCATGTGTTGTGCCTCTAGAGAATAGTCCACACCAGCTAGATCTGTGACTACTTCGATCCTCAGGCTCAGAACTAGGATGGAAACATGTCAAAATCAAGAGTTGGATCAAAATCCAACTCTAGATGTACATGAAGAAGGAAGAGAGAAGGGTGGCACGACCAATCCACTAGCACACATCGGCGGCGGCGGCGGCTAGGGTTAGGCGGCGCACAACTAGGGCTAGGGTTGAGGGGGCGGCGGTTTTTAGAAGTTAGTTAGGGTTTGAGTGTTTCTTGCTTTGTGGATTCTTTCTCTTGAGTTCCATTAGGTTTGAGTCTCTAAGACTCCCTATTTATAGAGAATACCAAAAACCCTAACTCCTTGTGCAAGACTTTAGTTAATGGGCCACTAATTAAACTAGCCCATGTCTTGCATCTATTTAATTAATACTTTAATTAAATAGCCCACTCGTTTAATTAACACTTTAATTAAATGGCCCATTCATTTAATTAACACTTTAATTAAATAGGATATTAAATCAAATTAAAGATTTAACACTTTAATTAACCCTTTAATTAACAATTTAATTAATTAGAATAATCTAATTAATTTTTCTCTCTTAGAATTAACCCTTTAATTCTTTGATTTAATTCTTTAAATCAATTCTTTCTTCAGTTGACTGTCACAGTCCTAACTGTATTGTGTGTGACCCTCTAGGTTCACCATCAATTGGCCGCAGGCCCACAATTACGTGATTTAATTAGTGAGCAATTAATATTTCATTAATTGCTCCGATCAATAAACTTCCTTTATTGACCACTCCAGAATTAATCTCCCTATTAATTAAGGAGTTCCCACACCTCATGGTCGATGTCTAGCCACAAGCCCATGAGGCCCAACTTCAGGTGAATTGATCTCAGTGAACCTCACCTCTTATAAGTACCATGTACATACGGTCGCTCTATCGACTAATTTCCCGATCGAGACCTAGGGTGTGTGAATTGATCGGCACCTCTAATTATCTCGATAACTATACTTTCTAATTCAGGATAATAATTCCAATGTGACTGCTAAATTTGGAAACCCCTTTCCAAATCCGTCACCGACCGTGGCCACGGGTTTCTCGGAATATATTATCTAAGAATGTATAGGAAATTCTATCAACGAACTACGTTGAGTCGGTAGATCCCATTTTGATGCTAACAATCCGCGGATACGACTATACGTACCCTTCGTAGGCGCACAATGGTCAAGCTATGTGACCGGCTCCTAAATCAAAGTACGCACACCCGCATACCGAATTTGCCCTAGCATCTCAAGTCTAAGGACTAAATCGTACACTGTTATATGTCTTGAGAGACATCTCATCACCGATATGCTTTTACGCACTTCCACAATGGGTCTCTCTGTTCGGGTCGTTCGATGCGTTCGATCCCCTATCGAACCACCTAGTCATATGCACTGACATCAAAATGTCTTGTTCATGAAACAACAACAAATTCACTTCATTTGAATCATGCATAATCCTACAAGTCTTTGCGATTCCCTCGATACCCCGTCTCAATAGGAATCTATGACTTGGAACATTTTCGAGATCACGACCTTTGAAACTGTTTCATGATTAATCGCACCCAATACTGAAGTGAATAATCCCTTAGTCATGAGTGATCTGAGGGTTTCATCCAATCGCTTAAGTTATTCGCGAAAGATGAAGTTGGCCATTGTTTGATTTACATAGCATAAACAAACGATTGTATTAATTCATTTATACTAGAGAAAGCTTATCACATGATAGTCCTTATACAAGCTAAAATCTATTGGCTTGCAGGGCACTATCCCATCAATATCTTCACCAAAGTTCTAGGTCAGGAGCTTTTCCCCGTCACTTCTCACGCAAGTTGGGCAATAAAGACCTGAATGCACCAACTTGAGGATATGTGTGGATAAAATCGATATCATATATTTTGTGTTGAAAAAAGAAATAAGATCCCTTATTTTCAGGGAGTTGTAACTATTACATATTTCACCTCTTTTGTACTTCTTTATAGAGTTAATGACAATTTATCCCCTTTTAATATTCATAATGTTCAATTTACCTCCCGTGATTTAAAAAAGAATACTTTACTCAAAAAAAAAAAAAATCTACAGCAACAATTAAATTTGAACAACGAATTCAACCTCATAATCACACGGATCGAATCTTATTTAAATATAGACCCTAATCGATCTTGATAATACAAATGTATCAAAGTACTAAATTATAAAAAAAAAAATCACCATAATTAAAATCCCAATTGAAAGTAAGTATGAGTACTATATATATATATTTTTTTCTCCTTGTGTTAAGAAAGCTAAATCTATATGTTTGTTGAATCAAAGAAACTATACTTTTTGTGTAACCTCAACTTAGTAGAGATGAGATGATATTTAAAATGTGTCTTCCTTCCCAAAATATATTGTTTGTCCTTTTCTGAATTCAAGTTATAAAATAAAAAAGAATATATATGTTAGAGTTTGAATTAAATTAGTTCACTTCATTACCATGACTATTAATTTCATGATGTACTAGTAATAAACATGGACCCCTCTCATATAAGATTTTAATTTTCATTAGAGGGGGTCAATTAGAAGAAATTCTAAATTTAACTCCAAAATTGTATATATCCTCTAATAAAAATATAATATTATACATATAATATATACCCTAAGATAAAAATTTTAGGGGGTCCATGCATCCCCTAGTTTGTATGTGGCTCCGCCACTGATACCATTAGAGGAAAGGTAGATGTAGAGGTGTTCTAGTGGTTATTAACACCACATAAGATGACCAACGGAAATTTACAAGAGTTGGTGTCATATGTGTTGTCAAATACAAGCACATCGCCAAATTCTTTATATTCAACCTGTGAAAATCCATCAGCCCAAAATACACGCTTAAATGAATTCTCAGTGTCAGTTGAGTACTTGAATATCAATCTTTTATCACGTATTTTTATGCCTTCAAGAAATGAAATTGCATTGTTCACTTCACCATTCCTACGATAATGCATCCGCTAACTACCAAGGAAGTTATAGACGTCCTTTCTTTTATAAAATACTTTTCCACGACCTCTTCCAAATCGCTCTATAACATCAATAGCATTGCTTGGCTTCAATCTAGCATCGGTGAACACACTCAACAAAGCGCTTATTAGCTGGTGAGGTTAACCTTCAGTACATAACATACTTCATTAATTAAAAAAGGTAGATTTACATTATCTACTATCTCAAATTAAACTTTTAAAAAATATATTAATATTACTACAAAATTTAGAACAAGTAATACCTGTTACACTTCAAAACATGGGCAGTTTCTCGAGTTTCTAGTGGATGATTGTGGTGGGGATCAAAAGCAGCTACCTTATATAATTGATATACTATATCATGTACTATTCGTAAAATGAGCTTTACAACCACACCTAGTTTCATATATCTTTGGATCGTCGCTTGAAATTACATCCTTTCGTAGGTGGTTTACGAAATTCCTCCCTAGAACATACCCATTCCATGTTTTTAACAATACCTGCGTCATTAACTTTTTATGACACTTTCTAACATCAAACCCCATTTTTCGACCATATTCGATATATAATTTATCTTCCTCTTCTGAACAGGTTAAAATCAACTGTCAAATGGACTCGTTATCTAGCATATCCAAGTTATTTTCGGATTCACCAACAGAATTGTGTTTAAAACGCATAACATTTTCACTTTCAAAGGATACATCATCCAAAGTTACTTCATCCTCGAAAAGGGATTATCATAATTAAGGGATTGCTGCATATTTAAGTATGTACGGTAGTTAACCATAACCACATTCAGTTGCCATAAAATAATGTAAAAATCACATATTCTAAAAGTAATAACCAAATATTAAAAAACTAAACTAGACAAGGGTTTTCCAAAATTAGTATGCTAATAATTTGATATTGAATAAAAATTCTAAATATTCGACATTATTAATATACATATGTTCTTTCAGTTGAAAGAAAATAGATTAGGATTCAAAGCCATGAGCAACACAAGTTTACTTGATAATATAAAACATGATGGGTCGGACGAGGAACAAATAGTCAGGTGAAAGAAAACAAAAAACAAATATCCATCATGTCTTCATATACTCTACAAGTATGTATATAACCGATATATTCACTTGAAAAAAATTAATACTATAAATTGTACAACAAGACAATGACAAAATTAAAATTGAATAGCTCAGTTTCTATCAGCAATAATATGAATAACCCATTTTATATAATGCGGTGATTCAAAATTAATTTTTGAATAAGGTAGAACGAGAAGTAGTAAATGAATTTCAATTTTTGAATAAGGGAGAACGAGAAGTAGTAAAGTAATTTCAATTTAATAAAGACTCAAAAAAGGTTAACCTCTAATTTCATCAATATCATGAACCCTGATAATTTCATAATTAAACACATAATATTCGTTAAATTGAAGAAAACTTACTGTGTAGCAATGAATTTTGGCAGATTTTGCAGCACCCGAATTTTGAAGAGTTCGATTTAACAACGGAGAGTTTGAGGAATTGCAAAAAACTTACGTGTAGCAAGAATTTTGGGAGATTTTGCAAAAAACCTGGATTTTAAAGAGTTCGATTTGAGGATTGAGAGTTAGATAAATTGCAGAGAAATTACGTGTGGCAAGAATTTTGGGAGATTTCGGAGCAAACCCAAATTTTTAAGATTTCAAATTAAGGATGGAAAATTGATGAATTGCATAAAAAATCGTACAAAGCATAAAGAAGAATAAAGCAGTTTGCTATTTTTAGTTTGGGGAACTAATATTATTTAGGTTTATTTGTGTAATTTTGAATTTTCCTTTTATTTTACCTTTATTTTAGTAGAACCAGTCAAAGAGATAGCCTTTAACACTAAAGCCACATATCACAGATTTAGGGAATTCCTTACATATACTCAACTCAATGAGTTCCTAATTTGAGATTAGACCAACTTTCTATCTGTGCTTCTAAAAGTAATGATAGAAAGTTACTTTATGTGGTATTAAATTATTATTTTATATTAATAGTTTTTAGAACGCGTAGTTATTTTCACTAATTACATGTTAGTATCGTTTGACGATCCAGATAAATAATCACCGATAAAGACCTAGTTGCACTTGTTTTCTATTACCGTATTACGTATTCTAGTCTATTAATTGTTTGGAAATTTGGTGATGTACATGCATGTATACAACAATATTACTCGTTCTATCTAAATGTGATTTAACTGATTTTCGTTATATTCAATCAATATTATCGGATTAGATTTGATGGCAGATTAAGTTACTCAGGATGGTGCAATATAAGAAAAAGTAAAGTAAGAACAATGATAATAACGTAGAATTAATGGAGAGCAAAATCTATCTTATTAGAGTAAAGATATTACAATGCTCTGTACAAAGTATGTAGGCGTAAGCTCTCTTCTTGTGTGTGTAATACAACGTTGATCTAGGTATTTATAAGATATAAACCCTAGCCATACAAGGAAACATACTCCTACCAGGACTCTGGATATTTGTCCTTGTCAAGTTCGAATCGCAGCCTGGTCGATGAGGAGAGTCGTCTCTGATCGGGTCGAATTGCGATAACGAATGAGCAGTATGGTCGAGCCGATCTAATAATTCTGAGTCGATCCGAGTATCATATGGGGTATTAAATAGCCCCCATCAGTACTCCCTCACTTCTTCGAGCGGATATGTAATAGAAGCTCGTAAAAGTATTGAGCTTTATTTCGACTGACTTTTCTATGAATTGTGCCTCATTAAAATCCTTACTCGAAAAAAACCCTATGGGAAAAAAATCCAAAGTAAGGAAAAGAGTGAGACGTTTCATAGATAGTCGTTTTTATCGTTTACGAGTTGTGCCGTTATCCTGCTTCGAGGAGCTAGTTCTCTTTGCTCGATGGCGGGAATACGAATAGTCGCGAAAGCGTCATTTTGACTTTGTATATATATATACGCTCCCGGTTTCACCCTCATTTTTTACTTTCCGCCCTCTATCTCCTAGCAGTAACATTCTTAATCGATAATCCACGCAAATATCGTATTTATTGACAATCATCTTCGACAATCCTTATCATGGCTTCAAATTTGAGAAATCCCACCTCCTCGTCTACCGAGTACGTTAATCCTGTTATCGATGTAGAAGCTTCTCCAAGCCCTTCTCCAGAACAAACGGGAATGTCGGATGTAAATATCCCCGAGAAGGATACGTTCAAGGTGAGTATTCTTTCTGATGCGGAGGTGGCCGCTAAGGCTAAAAAGGGCAAGGGTGCTAACCCTCAGGTCTCTGATCCGGTTGAAAACCTCGTCTGTGCTTACACCGAGGAGAACTTTCGCGAGGTATTGGATAGTTATACGAAGTATTTTCCGGAAGGATTTGATATTCTTCTTCCGTCCCCTACTGACTATCTTCCGAAGAGCTTTGACCTGTTCAAGGGATCGGGTCGACCTGGACAAGCTCGAAGCCTCTGATCCGGCCTTACGTTTAAAATAGCCGCCATTAATACTCCCCCACTTCTCGAGCGTAAGTGAAGCTGAAGCTCGGAGAAGTAGATATTTCCTCAAGGTAGATGGAGGGCTTTTATTATTTTGTGCTTCGGTTATGCCTCATTAAAAACCTAGCTCGAAAATACCCTATGGGATAAAAACTGAGCAAGGGAAAAAGAGTGCACATCTTAGAAACCTCAAAATGATTAATTGTTACGAATAAAGAACATCGGTAATGATGAAACTCGGAGAAGTAGATATCAATCGGAATGTCCTTCATCAATACTCCCCCACTTCTCGAGTGGAATTGTAGCTGAAGCTCGTAGAAGTAAACCGAGAGAAGGTGCTGATCGACCTCGAAATTGGAATACGTCGGATATACCTCATTAAAAACCTAGCTAGGAAAAACCCTGTGGGATAAAAAATGAGCAAGGGAAAAAAGAGTATATATCCATGAGAGACGCTTAATAAAATCAGATGCTTTTGAACTGGAAAGTCACTTCTTCAAAGTTGAGGGGCCCAATATGCCATTTATTCTTTTATATTAAATCTTTTTCGAGCAAAGAATTATATCAACAGATATTACCCATACTATTATACATTTTTTAGCACTGAGTTTATACCAAATGAATGGTTTTACTCAAATTTTCCATTAGCCTTTTTCGAGCATAGAGTCATATCAACAGATTTCACTCTTGATTTTAGAAATTTTGAGTAAAGGGATATAAAGAGAGATTTTACTCAAACGGTTTTATTTCTTAAGTCTTTTCCGAGCCAAGAGTCGTAGCAACAAGTTTCAGTTTTGGTCGAGACAATTTGGTAATAAATTTAGTTAAAAGGTTTTCTAATCGATAGTTTATGCTCATAAAATCGGAATTTTTACCAGCTTAAGGGTTTTATCCCATTAGAGATCGTAGATTATAGATCCTCGATCGAGCTTTATCGATCAGCATTTGCGTCGCATAAAGCGTTGATGTGTACTTCGGGTTGAATCGATCAATAATGATGAGGATTGATCAAGATTGAGACGCTCCAGATCGAGATTGAAATGCTCTAGATCGATATTGATCAGGT
Source organism: Penstemon eatonii (assembly GCA_038501285.1). Taxonomy (NCBI): domain Eukaryota; kingdom Viridiplantae; phylum Streptophyta; class Magnoliopsida; order Lamiales; family Plantaginaceae; genus Penstemon; species Penstemon eatonii. The sequence continues at coordinate 53,553,541 of CM076710.1, forward strand.
CGAAGAATCCGCTCAGGCTAAATACGAAATAGCAGCCAGTACGAAACCCGCTTCTCAAGCGAAAGTGTATCTGTAGCTCGGAGAAGTAAAATTATGCATTTGAATGGCTTCCTGATGTATATCGAACACGCCTCATTAAAAATCTTGCTTGGAAAAACCTATTGGGATAAAAACCGACCAAGGAAAAAGAGAGTACATATCCTTCGTGATATTAGGGTTTGTCAATGCATGGGTATTAGGTCGTATCGATCTCAGTACATCATAATTTCTTTAGTGGTTGAATTTGCTATTCTCCATAACCATAATTAGCAAGGAGATCGGAGCAGTTAAAAATCCCAAACAGTAATTCTTCGATCCTTTTAAACCAAAATGTCGATCTCATAAATGAACCAAGATCTTTACATCCAGCATGGTGTCAAGATTGAACAGAATATAGGAAGCACATAATAGAGGCATGACGACTCATATTTTGTTCAATACCAATTTTTAGAAGATTTTCCAGACTAGTTAGCCTTATAGTGATAATAGTGTAGATCTATATAAGACTTAGGATTCCTAATTGATCTTTAGAGATCGATCATGAATGTAACTGTCTTTTAGTAATCTTTGTACGTCCTCTCATTCTTAATAAAGTGTTTGCTTCTGCACTCCCCTTTGTCTTCGTCTTCTTTGAATGAACTAGGTTGTTGTTGACTGATCATATAAGAGACTTATTCATCCAAATCATCCGTTTCATCAGTTCGTATTGATGAAGGTCGATTGATTATTGTCGATCTCATACAAATTATCTTGTTTAACTCAAAATACATACCAATTTAATGGTCTGAGCTTTAATTTTGTAGTCCTTGTATATCGCTGAGTGTATACCTAACTAACAATTTTACTCAAATTAATAGAAATTTGGGTGGTAAATCAATTATCGGTTTTAACCCTTAGATCGTAGATCGAAGATTGTAGATCGAGCATTACCGATTGATGGTTTATGCTCATAAAATTAGAATTTTTACCAACTTAATGGTTTTGTTCCTTTATCTATCATAGATCGTTGATCGCAGATCGACCTTTATCAATCGGCGGTTTATGCTTAATATGTACTTGAGGGGGTTTTACCAAATTAATGGTTTTACTCAATATTATTCGATCAAGAGTGTAATGATTTACACATTATTTTTTATTTAAGAGTTTATAAAAATTTAATGGTTTTACTTTTTACCTTCGATTTAAGAGTTTTTACCAAATTAATGGTTTTACTCATTTTTTATGTAAGAGTTTATACCAAATTAATGGATTTACTCATTTTTTACATAAGAGTTTATACCAAATTAATGGTTTTACTCATATTTTCGATTTAAGAGTTTATACCAAATTAATGGTTTTACTCATTTTTTATATAAGAGTTTATACCAACTTAATGGTTTTACTCATATTTTTTTATATAAGAGTTTATACCAAATTAATGGTTTTACTCTTTTATTTTCGATCAAGAGTTTATACCAAATTAATGGTTTTACTCATTTTATATATAAGAGTTTATACCAAATTAATGGTTTTACTCTTTTTTTATATAAGAGTTTATACCAAATTAATGGTTTTACTCATTTTTTTATATAAGAGTTTAGACCAAATTAATGGGTTTACTCTTTTATTTTCGATCAAGAGTTTATACCAATTTAATGGTTTTACTCTTTACCTTCGATTTAAGAGTTTTTAACCAAATTAATGATTTTACTCATTTTTTATATAAGAGTTTATACCAAATTAATTGTTTTACTCATATTTCGATCCAAATTAATGGTTTAACTTTTTACCTTCGATTTAAGAGTTTTTTTTACCAAATTAATGGTTTTACTCTTTCATTTTCGGTCAAGAGTTTATACCAAATTAATGATTTTACTATTTATTTTTTATCAAGAGTTTATACCATATTATTGGTTTTGCTCTTTATTGTCGATCAAGAGTTTATACCAAATTAATGGTTTTATTCTTTATTTTCTATCAAGAGTTTATACCAAATTAATGTTTTTACTCTTTAATTTCGATTTAAGAGTTTTTTTACCAAATTAATGGTTTTACTCATTTTTTATGTAAGAGTTTATACCAAATTAATGGTTTTACTCATTTTTTATATAAGAGTTTATACCAAATTAATTGTTTTACTCATATTTTCGATTTAAGAGTTTATACCTAATTAATGGTTTTACTTATATTTTCGATTTAAGACTTAAGAGTTTATACCAAATTAATGGTTTTACTATTTATTTTCGATTTAAGAGTTTATACCAAATTAATGGTTTTACTCATATTTCATTCAAAAGTTTATACCAAATTAATGTTTTTACTCATTTTTTTATATAAGAGTTTATACTAAATTAATGTTTTTATTCTTTCATTTTCAGTCAAGAGTTTATAACAAATTAATGGTTTTACTCTTTATTTTTTTATCAAAAGTTTATACCAAATTATTGGTTTTACTCTTTATTTTCAATCAAGAGTTTATACCAAATTATTGGTTTTACTCTTTATTTTCGATCAAAAGTTTATACCATATTAATGGTTTTACTCTTTATTTTCGATCAAGAGTTTATACAAAATTAATGGTTTTAGTCATTACTTTCGATTTAAGAGTTTTTTACCAAATTAATGGTTTTACTCATTTTTTATATAAGAGTTTATACCAAATTAATGGTTTTACTCATATTTTCGATTTAAGAGTTTATATTAAATTAATGGTTTTACTCTTTATTTTCGATTTAAGAGTTTATACCAAATTAATGGTTTTACTCATATTTCATTTAAGAGTTTATAACAAATTAATGGTTTTACTCATATTTCATTTAAGAGTTTATACCAAATTATGGTTCTACTCTTTCATTTTCAGTCAAGAGTTTATATCAAATTAATGGTTTTACTCTTTATTTTTTATCAAGAGTTCATACCAAATTATTGGTTTTACTCTTTATTTTCGATCAAAAGTTTATACCATATTAATGGTTTTACTCTTTATTTTCGATCAAGAGTTTATACCAAATTAATTGTTTTACTCTTTATTTTCGATTAAGAGTTTATACCAAATTAATGGTTTTACTCTTTACTTTCGATCACAGAGTTATATTAACAGATTTTACTCTTATTAATTTCGATCCTCAGAACGAACAAAAATTTTGCCTGATTTTGATCACAGAGTTATATCAATAAATTTTACTCTTGCTTTATTTTTCTTTCCTATTTTCGAGCATATGGTTTATCAAAAGATTTTACCTTCGATCTCAATTAATTTGTGAGAACTCCACTATAAGCAACCAGCGCAAATTAAAGCAATTAAGAAACAGACAAATTAATCTCAAGTAATTCGTGAGACTCCCTTGTCAAATAGCAAAATAGTGCAGCCACCTTAATTCTCGTAACTACAACGAATGGTTTATCGGAGAATCATTGGTTCTTGAATCAATGGAGATCAATGGTTTATCGTAGAATCATTGATCTCACGAATTAAATGATCTCAACCCAGGCAACCAGCACAATTACAAGCTAGCAGCTGAAATTAAATGATCTCAACCCAGACAGGCAGCATGAAGTAATTTGATCGCATAAGCCCGAAGTGAAGCCCAAAAAATAAACTCCCAAATTCATCAATTAAATCTATTCAATGAACAGGGATTTCCATGTGCGTGAACTTCAAAATTCAATTCCAACTTTCCAATCGATTAAATCCAAAATTAATCCTCCCAATCTCATAAATTGATTCTCAAAGTGATGTATAATATCCAATCGTAACTGTAGGAAACTCAATCAATAACAAATTTGATGAAATTGATTCCAAAATTCTCAGTTGAGCTTTTACGTAAAAATACTAGTATTTTCCCTTTGGGCTAAATTGAGTCCTTGACTTCTCTGTTCGGAGATTACAGCTCGGGATCAACTCGTGCATGATGGGAAGAAGGTTCTCCCAGTAGTTCGTGTACCTTTTCTTGGATTGACCATATTCGATCGAGTAATTAACCTTGCCTCACGGTGGGCGCCAACTGATTTAACCGATTTTCGTTAGGTTCAATCAGTATTATCGGATTAGCTTTGAGGGCAGATTAAGTTACTTAGGATGGTGCAATATAAGAAAAAGTAAAGTAAGAACAATGATAATAACGTAGAATTAATGGAGAGCAAAAGCTATCTTATTAGAGTAAAGATATTACAATGCTCTGTACAAAGTATGTAGGTGTAAGCTCTCTTCTTGTGTGTGTAATACAACGTTGATCTAGGTATTTATAAAATATAAATCCTAGCCATACAATGAAACATACTCCTACCAGGACTCTGGATATTTGTCCTTGTCAAGTTCGAATCGCAGCCTGGTCAATGAGGAGAGTCGTCTCTGATCGAGTCGAATTGCGATAATGAATAAGCAGTATGGTCGAGCCGATCTAATAATTCTGAGTCGATCCGAATATCATATGGGGTATAAAATTGCCCCATCAAAATGCCTGATCATTTCATTTATATCCACATTTGGTATACACTACGTAAGTTAGCGTACAACGTACGTATTTAGTTAATTTAATTGATACATTTTTAATTAGAGTAAAATTAATTTTATATAACATAAAATAGCACAACTTAATGATTAATATTCAATTAATTTTTTCGTTATAGTTTTTTTTAAAATGATAACTTTTGATTTATAATCAAATAATGATGACTGATTTAGTCATGAGATATTGTAAATTATATATCAATATAAGATCATAAGAAAATTATTGAGTTCGTTCCATAATAAAGTAATAGTTCTCATTAAGAGCTCTATTTTCATTATATATTTTGTTCAAAATATTCATGGTTTTCAATTTGTAATCAAATATTAAATGATCACAAATTTAATTATGAGATATCGTAAATTTTATTTTAAAATAAGATCATAAGAAAACTATTTAGTTCATTCCATAATACAGTAATTGTTTTTTTAAGATCTCTATTTATTTGTTTAAAGGGTTGCATATTATTGAACGCCTTTAAATTTATTATTAACCAATATAAAATTATTAAATAAAGCCTTAAAATTTTCAATACAACAAAAGAAAATAATTAATATCATTTGTCTTCATATTTTTCAAACGTCAAAGTTTTTAGCAACGCAAATTTATAATATGAATGTCCATGACACCATATATATAATGAAAACAATGATGTTGATGTAGGCTCATTTGGTTAGATGAGTTTGGATTGGATTGATTTAAAATTTCTAACTCAAATCTTTTGTATTGCTTGACAACAAAAAATAATAATATTCTAATTTTTTTTTATTATATGGGTTATGTTATAAAGTAGATTTCCTATTATTTCTCTTACCCTATCATTTGAAACAAATTTTTTTACTTACCTAAGTCAATTTTCACTTATTTGATTCATTTCTTTAATATATTTTTCACCAGTTTAACCCATCTTTTTGCGGATTTCATTCATTTTTATCAGCTGAATATATTTTTTTACTGGTTACCATAATTCTTGTTGGATGAAGATGAAGATGAAGACAAATATTGAAGGAAGGTTTTGATGATTTCCTAAACATCAAGATCAACGAAGTAATGGAAGCTTAGTAAATCCCTTGCAAAGAAGTTTTGATCAAACATAACAGACAAATCAGAAGGGTCAAGACTTATGGTCGAGGAGACAACTGATCAATTGCTGTATAAGGAAATCAGATTGCTGAGACTCAGCCGACTCAACAAATTTGTTCAGTTTGGGTTTAGCCGAGTGTTCATCAGACGAGAGATTTCGGAAAGCTGAGTGGATGTGATCAGACAAGTCACCTCAACGGTTATAAATGCACTTACAGAAATAAATGCCGAAGGGGAAGGGTATTTATGACAAATGATTAAAGAAGAACCTCATATCAGCTGGTGCATTTAATGCGACTGACAAAGAAGTACATCAGATAAGACAGTACACAGTCGCAGATAGTCGTTCCTGAGAGGTAGGGACCAATGCTCGAGATGAAGACTTCTGTTATCCTTCAACGGACAGATTTCAAATCTCAAGTACATAAGGAAGCTTGTTCGAAGAGTTCGAAACAACACAATACGAGACAACTAATATTTTAGAGCATTCAGAAGTAGAATCATTCTAAGTCTCAAGAACTCAAGAACATCTCACTCATCAGCTTAGTCATTTGCTGACAAAAGCAGACGTTGAAGAAAGAAGAAATTTGAGTGATTCTTGTAAAAGAAAAGTGTTGTGAGGAGTAGATATCCATCTTTGTGAGTGATATTACTTCGGAGGATAGGTTTTCTTTGTGATCTCCTATTGTGAACCTATGGCCAGTTCATTTGTTGTTCAGCGTAAGCAGAGTATATTGTAATCTTTGCGATTATAGTATAACCCAAGATCTAAGTGACTTGGAAGAGTGGACTAAATGATTTTAATCCATATAACCACTATAAAAATATCGGTGTTTTACATTCTGCATTCTTTTCTAGCAGATATAAAAAAAAGCATATTTTTTTTTAAAACTGTTTTGAAAAGAGTTTTGTAAAACTGGGGATAAAGCTTTGAAACCAAGTTTTGACTGCTTGTGAAAAACACTTTACAAATCTGCTGCAAGTAACTTATTTTGGAACTCTGATTTAATTAAAATCAGCTAAGTGAATCAATAGAAGTGGTCTACTCTGCTGCTCAAAGCTGTGTGCGCGAACAACCTAGTAACTTCACCTAACTTGATCAGCTTAGTCTGCTCATTTGAAAAGTTGGGGTTTAAATTTTAAAGTTGTATAATTTTCGAAGGTCTATTCACGCTCCATCCCCCTCCTCTAGACCTCATCTGACCACTTGGGGCCAACAAGTGGTATCAGAACGGGTGGTTCAGTAGAATCAACCGTCTGATCAACGAGCTTGATTCGAGTGTTTCTCAAAGGTTTTAAAGTTTTTAAAAGAGCACGTTTTTGAAAAATAAAAACTTTTCAAAAATGGACTGTATCAGCCATGTTCCCCACATCGGCGGTATGAGTTTCGAAGACTGGAAGATTAGAATGGAAATCTTCCTTGCGGCATATAATGACAACATGTTTACATGTATCACTAGAGGCCCATTCAAAATCACCAAGTCAATAAAGGTTGATGAAATAGATATTGTGGTGAATAAAGAACTTCAAGAGATGACGTCTGAGGAAGTCAAGCTGTTCAATCTGGACAAGGATGGCCGTGTCATCATGACTAAAGCCCTGGATAATGATCGGCTTGACAAAGTCAAACATTGCAAAACTGCAAAAGAAATGTGGGATAAAGTTTGTGACATGAGTGAAGGAAACGATGCCATAAAGGAGCACTAACTGAGTGTTGCTCTAGAAAAGTTGGATAACTTCTAAATAAAGTCTGCGGAAACCATTGACCAAATAGATACAAGGTTTACCAGAACACTCAATGAAGTTCTAAAGCTGGGAAAGACCTTCACTGACAAAGAAATTACTGTCAGAGTATTGAAGGCATTGCCTCCAAAATTTAACATGAAGGTGACATCAATGGAAGAATCAAGAGATTTGGAGAAAATCTCTCTTACAGAGCTGTTTTCCCTACTCAAGGCATATGAGTATAAATTGCCAAGAATGGGTATTGAGGAAACCTCAACTTCACGCCCCACTGCTGCACTAGTTGTTGCTGAAAATCCAAGAAGGATAGCAAACAAAAGCAAAGATGTGTACTCATCTGATGAAGCCACACTACTCAATAAAAAGGAGTACACTGCTGGAGATGTTACACTGTTGATTAACAATTTCAAGAAGTTCTACAAAAGAAAAATGAAGAACAAATACAACAATGCTTCACTTCTAATCCTTCTTCTTCATTTCATAATAGTAAGGATGATTACAAGTCCAAGCTAATGTGCTACAATTGCAGGAAATTGGGACATTTCATCAAAGATTATCCATATCCTAAAGCTGAGAAATACACTGAGGAAGAAAAGATATTAATAAGAGAGAAAAAACATCAGAAAGGCAAGGTACTAATAGCTGAAGCAGAAAAGCTTGCTTTGCTACTATCTACTCGTCTGACTCAGACACTTCAGAAGAAGAATCTACTGAAGATGAGAACCCTGCACTTCTCTGTTTGATGGCCAAAGAATCAGATGATTCTGAGGATGAGGTAACTCCCCTTGACAATGAATTATTCAATTCATTTGAGCAAATGATTGTTAATAATACAAGTATTGTTGATGCATTTGCTAAGCTTAAGGAAGAGATGATACTGCTAAGAGAGCAAAAATAGTTCACTGAAACTTAAGGTTGAAAGACCAAAAGAATCAACTGAATACAAAATGCTTGAGCAAGAAAATGAATCTCTGAAAGCTAAATGTGAAGTATATAAGGGTAAAATCATGGAACTTGAGAAAGTCATAGAGTCTCAAGACAAGTCATCTGATGCATCATTGCATATGCGTAGTAAATAGAAGATGCCTTTAGAACAGGACAAGTTAGAACTGAATCATACTGAAAAGTTCACTTCTGTTGACAATAGTAAGGTCATACTGTATGTTCAGACTGCTAAACCTACTTCACCTGAGAAAGAATTAAAGAAGAAGAAAGCTCCTAAGGCTAAAATGAGCAAAGAGCCTAAAACTGAAAAACAGACTGGTAAGACTAAACAACATATTCATGAGAAAACTGTTGATAAGAGTAAAACCAATCAGACTAGTGGAAAAGCTGAATCATATGTTAATGACCAAGTAAAGAGTAAACCAAAGAAGCATAAAATTAAGAAAAACCAAAATGCTTGGTATGGAAATGAGACATCATATTATGTGCAACCTGCTGCATATCCGCCTGTATACCATGCACCTCAATTTCCAGCTTACCATACGTCTTACCCTGCTCATCCAATGCATGCATATCCAGCATATCATGCATCTTATTCTACTTATGAACATCATCCATATCATTTTGATTATCAACATAACACATCTACTGAATATGATGATGAGAAAATTGTTCATGCTCCTATAAAAACTTAAAAGCCTAAGAAGCCTAAGACTTCATCATCTTGGGTTATCAAAGGTGAAACTAATCCACCAGGACCCTCTCCTTAAAAGGGTACATAAAATAATTTTATTTTGTTTTGCAAGATTGGATAAGGATAGGAGTAAAGTAGAAAAAAAATTGTACTTGGACAGTGGATGTTTAAGACACATGTGTGGAAACATACATGAACTGACAGATGCTGTTGTTGTGGACGATCCAAACGTTACATTTGGAGACAGCATATAAGGCAAGATTGTGGCATGCGGAAGGCTAATCAAAGGCAACATTGAGATAGCTGACGTCTCTTATGTTAAAGACCTCAAATACAATCTGCTGAGCATAAGCCAATTTTGTGACAAAGGTTTCTCGGTTATCTTCTCATCGAATAAGTGATACGTTGAACAAATCGGAATAAAGGTCATCTTATCTGGAAGACGACAAGGGAATTTCTATGTAGTTGACTGGAATTCTGTGAACATGAATTCAAATATCTGTTTGGTGGCCTCTACACCAACTGAGATTAGTTGGCTATAGTACTGAATCACATGAATTTCAAGACCATTAGCAGATTAATCAATAACGATTTGGTAGAAGGAATTCCTAAAACAGTCATGAGCAAAGATAGGCTCTGAGACGCTTGTCAGAAGGGTAAACAAATTAAGTCATCTTTCAAAAGCAAGAATAAACAATCTTCTACAAGGATTTTGGAGCTACTACATATGGACTTATTTGGACCTATTGATCCAATCAGCAACGGTGGAAAGAAATACTGCCTAGCGTTGTGGATGATTATTCAAGATATACTTGGTTGATTTTAATGAAAAAGAAAAGTGAAAGCAAGGAGGATCTTACTAATCTGATGGAGCTGATCTAGAATGAAAAGAATATGAAAATATCGAAGATCAGATCAGATAGAGGGACTGAGTTTACAAACTCTACTGTTGAAGAGTATTGTAATGCCAGGAATCAGCCATGAGTACTCTACTGCCAGAACCACTCAACAAAACGGAGTTGCTGAAAGGAGAAATATAACTATGAAAGAAGCTACCAGAATAATGATAGCTGAAGCAAAACTGCCCCAAATACAACCTGCTTCACCCAGAACGAATGCATGATGAACAAAAATCAGAAGAAGACGCCATATGAAGTTTGGAACAACATGAAGCCAAATATTCATTACCTTAGAATTTTTGGTTGTAAATATGTGTGTGAAATAATGGGAAGAATCACCTTACTGCTTTTCTATAAAAGGCTGATGAAGCTGTCTTTGTTGGTTACTCTACTGTCAGTAAAGCATATAGAGTCTTTAACAAAAGAACTTTACTAGTAGAAGAATCTATTCATATATATGAACCAAATCAATCTCCAGAAAAGAATCCATCCACAAATCAAGAACTGTCTACTGATTTTCAGAAATTGAGTACTGGGAGAAAACAAGAATATGTTCACATTATACTACCTTATCTCAACTCAGCTAATAGCTCAAGTGCTGTTCAAAATCAGCCTGCTGATTGTCTTACAGACGAGTTATCACCAGCTGACAGACCAGAGACTGTTCAACACACTACAAATGTTCAACAGACTACTACTGGAACTCCAACAGTAGTGTTGCAAGATCAATCAAGAGGACAACATCCTGATTTGCAACCTGATCTCAGATGGCTCAAGAATCACCCACCAGAATTAGTGATTGGTGATCCTTTGGATAAAGTAAAGACTAGAAGAGCTGCTGCAAATGATGCTATGTTTGTCAGCCTTCTATCCCAAATCAAACCTAAACAAGTTGAAGAAGCTCTTAGTGATTCTCACTGGATTGAAGCAATGCAAGAAGAGCTGAATCAATTTAAAAGAAATGAAGTCTGGTACTTAGTACCAAGACCTAGTCATCAAAGAGTTATTGGCACTAAGTGTATTTTCAGAAATAAGATGAATGAAGATGATATTGTCACCAGAAACAAAGCAAGACTAGTGGCCAAAGGTTACTTCCAGGAAGAAGGCATTGACTTTGATGAGACATTTGCACCAGTGGCAAGACTTGAAACAATTAGATTGTTTCTCGCCTATGCTGCTCACAAGAACTTCATTTTCTATCAAATGGACGTGAAGTCTAATTTTCTTAATGGAGAACTGCAAAAAAAGTTTACATTGAACAAGCACCTGGATTTTAAGTCTATGAACAAGGAGACAAGGTATATAGTCTAAAGAAAGCCCTGTATGGACTGAAACGGGCTCCAAGAGCATGGTATGACACTTTATCTGATTTTCTTTTAATAAAAGGATTTCAAAAAGGTAAAGTAGACAAGACCTTGTTCAATGTTGAGTCGGAAGAACATATATTACTCATGCAAATATATATGGATGATATTATCTTCGGTTCAACTAACCAATATATGTGTGAAAAGTTTTCCAAGCTAATGCAGAACAAGTTTGAAATGAGCATAATGGGAGAACTTAATTACTTTCTTGGTGTACTTGTAAGACAATTGCCTGATGGAATATTCATAAACCAATCTAAGTACACAAAAGATCTGTTCAAGAAATTTAGTATGAAAACTAGCTCAACTGTTAGTGTTCCCATGTCTACTGGACTTCGTCTGGATAAAGATGAAGATGACAAATCAGTTGACATAACCAGATATAGAGGCATAATAGGATATCTGCTGTACGTGACAGCTAGCAGACCTGATATTATGTACTCAGTCCGGGTTTGTGTGATATATCAATCAAGTCCTAAGGAATCTCATCTCTTAGCTGCCAAAAGAATACTTAAATATCTTAAGGGCACACAAAAATTGGGATTATGGTATCATAGAGAATCTGGATTTGAATTAATTGGTTATTCAGATTCTGACCTTGCTGGCTGCAAAATTGATAGGAAAAGCACTACAGGTGCTTGTCAATTTTTGGGTAATCGTCTGATCTCGTGGATGAGTAAGAAGCAAACTTCAGTATCTATATCTACTGCTGAAGCTGAAAACATTGCTGCTGGAGCATGTTGCTTTGGTTGAAACATCAACTAGAAGACTACAATATCAAGATCAGTGGAATCCCAATCTACCGTGATAACACAAGTGCAATATCCCTTACTCAGAACACCACAAGTCATTCAAGAACAAAGAATATAGAGATCAAACATCACTTTATCAGAGATCATGTGGAAAAAAGAAATGTCATTATTGAATATGTGCATACTGATATTCAGATCGCTGACATGGTCACCAAACCACTAAGTGACGTGTGGTTTTGAACTCTAAGAGCTGAACTAGGACTACATAATTTGGATGCATAAGATGAGGGGGAATTTATCAAAAGACACAAGTTCATAAGGATCTTCATACCTCAAGATTAACTTTCAACATACTAGTTAACTTATGGATTCGTAAATTCAGGGGAATGTGTAAGACTTGCGGTGATGAGTGTGTTTTGGTTGGATTGTAGTATTTAGAATAATCGAGTGATGGGGTATCGGGTTTTAACACATCTCTTCAATATGAAGATAGGTAGATCGATCAAACCTTTCTTCTATTTGTTCTCGGGGATCGAAAACTGCAATAAAAGACAACCATGTCAGGTTAATGCCGGTGGTTATCCGGCGATAACCCTTCGATGCTTAAGTAACTGTCGAGTTCGAGATGGATGAAATGGGTAGTTAAGACTCAGGTAAGAGAAAGCATACCTTTTTCTGTAATTAATGAGTGTTATTTATAGCCTTTCGCACGGGTTAATGGATCGGATCCTGACAAGACATTTCGGTTATAGCGAATGGGTTGTGATAGGACATTTTAGGTCAGGATCGGATCTTTTGTATTCGATTCGACCCTTTTGGGTAAAATGTATGGCAGATGTCGACAGTATCCATGTCGATAGAAGAGGTATCGATAATGAGACGAACAGGTATCTTCATATGAGTAGATCGACGTTTCTCGATGTCTTCATATGACTATATCGACGTATGGCGATACATAATATAAGTAATTGATCTATGTCGAAGACATGGTAATCGACTGTCGATGTGGATTCATGATCAACGGAGACTTGGTACATCAAGAGTCCCCCAAGTTCTAGAGTTCGAGTGAAGGTCGAAGTCTAGAAGTCTGGATGTTTTGATGTTTTTCGTTGGTTTTGAATTTTTTGAACATTATAGTGGTAGTTCCCCAAGTTCTAGAGTTCGAGTGAAGGTCGAAGTCTGGAAGTTTTGATGTTTTCGTTGGTTTATGTATTGCCAAACAAGGCTTTCGTATATTTCAAACAAACATGCGCGGCAAATTCGAAATTTTTTGTTCTGGTGTCAATCCCTTATCTAGGCGAGGAGGTGAAACGCCGCGTCGGATTTGTGGAGGGACGCGAAAAGTCGTGTTCCTTGGAAGGTTAGTTTCGTAATTCACCGAGGACGTGTGAAGCGGTATTTACATTTATATATAGGTCATTTTTACCGTACACGATTTCATCTTAAGTGAATTTGTTTCTCTCGGGGCACTGTGTCGGTATCGAGATAGTTAATTGGTTCTATTAATCATTTTGTTACTTTCGAAGCATTGTGTTGTCTCGTTATCGGGCAACGACGAGAATATTTTGAGATGTCGTCTCGTTATGGGGCTTTGAAAGTCTCAGGTTTCAGCCGTTGATCATGACGCTTGGTTTTTACGGTTAGATCTTATCCAGGTGGCTTTCTTCGGGGAAGGCAACGGGCGCTAGTCAGCTTTCCTGATCATGACCGTTGATCGCTACATGTCCCAGCCGTTGGATCATCACCTGATGATCTATAAAAAAGGAGGGGGAAACCATAATCTTTTATCCATCTCTCATTTTCTAAATAAGGAAAATTATGCATATCCTCCGACATATCCAATTCTTGGGCTCTTATTATCGATTAGGAATGCTTTCTCGTTCTACACACTCTTTCCTCGAGTTCGCCCTCCTGATCGTAAAAAAATGGAGATATTTCTTATCATTTCGATTGGGTGGTATCGGTAAAAGGGTGGCCCCTGTGTGTTGGCCTCGTCGTTCGAATTGGTGGGATCGGTAAGAGCAATGAGGTCAGCATCGATGGTTGCTCACCCTCTCGGTGTACGGCTATGGAAACCCTTCATGCCTGCACTCGAGAGCTTGAGTAATCGTCTGCTGGCGAGGATAGGTGGTGTTGTGGAAGCAACAGTCGACGAACAGATGGTGAAAGGCTGAAATTGCGAATCATAGATACGTAATTTTATCCTCTTCTGTCGTTGGCTCAATTGCTATGGTAACATAGTCGATGAGCTTTCTCGTAGCCGTTGTTGATGGCGACACTCACTGTCCTTCGCTAACACTATCCCGACTCAACGAGCAGGCAGTATCGATGCACCGATCAATGAGATAAAATCTTGATCGATTCATTTAGGAAGACGTGCTCAGATATCGAGGAAGACCTGTTCGTTTATCAATATGCCTCGATCTGGCCGATATCGGAGTCTGGATGGGATTTAAATATATTGACGAAGTGGATGATGTGAAGACATAGATGTAGGCTTTTATACTCTTGTAATAGATCGAGGAAGTATTTGTAATAGCCTTGTATCTGTACGTCTGACTGATTTAAATAAATAAATAAGATCATCCTTCCGATAACATTCTCAATGTCCATTCTATAACTCTGCATTTGTTACGAATATTCATAAATAATTCCTTAATTATTTCGAATATTTGAATTAGTAATTTCCGTTTGCCGATTATTTTTTGCATTACTTAGCTTATAATATTCATAAGTCATTTTGTATTGAATCCTAAGCTCATTGGTGAATGTTTGAAGTTAGCTTTTTTATTCGAATGTCGAGGAATTTTATTTCCACCAAGTAAATTTATCAGTATTTCTGTCTTATTTTGTTTCAACCCGATGTACGTCGAGGAGTTTTTTGCAGTTAGGTTATTAATAGGTTTCACATTTTATCTCGACTCAATGCCCGCGGCTTTCGAGGAGCGCTTGAAGTGAGCTTATTAATAGCTTTCATGTTGATCTCGACTCGATGCCCACGGCTTTCGAGGAGCGCTTGAAGTGAGCTTATTAATAGCTTTCATGTTGATTTCGACCCGATGCCCGCGGCTTTCGAGGAGTGCTTGAGGTGAGCTTATTAATAGCTTTCATGTCGATCTCGACTCGATGCCCGCGGCTTTCGAGGAGTGCTTGAGGTGAGCTTATTAATAGCTTTCATGTTGATTTCGACTCGATGCCCGCGGCTTTCGAGGAGTGCTTGAGGTGAGCTTATTAATAGCTTTCATATCGATCTCGACTCGATGCCCGCAGCTTTCGAGGAGTGCTTGAGGTGAGCTTATTAATAGCTTTCATGTCGATCTCGACTCGATGCCCGCAGCTTTCGAGGAGTGCTTGAGGTGAGCTTATTAATAGCTTTCATGTTGATTTCGACTCGATGCCCGCGACTTTCAAGGAGTGCTTGAGGTGAGCTTATTAATACCTTTCATGTTGATTTCGATCCGATGCTCGCGGTTTTCGAGGAGGGCTTGAGGTGAGCTTATTATTACCTTTCATGTTGATTTCGATCCGATGCTCGCGGTTTTGGAGGAGTGCTTGAGGTGAGCTTATTAATAGCTTTCATGTCGATCTCGACTCGATGCCCACGGCTTTCGAGGAGTGCTTGAGGCGAGCTTATTAATAGCTTTCGTGTTGATTTCGACTCGAGGGCCGCGGCTTTCCAGGAGTACTTGAGGAGAGCTTATTAATAGCTTTTATGTTGATTTCGACTCGATGCCCGCGGCTTTTGAGGAGTGCTTGAGGTGAGTTTATTAATAGCTTTCATGTCGATCTCGACTCGATGCCCGCGGCTTTCGAGGAGTGCTTGAGGTGCGCTTATTAATTGCTTTCTTGTTGATTTCGACTCAATGACCGCGGCTTTCGAGGAGTGCTTGAGGTGAGCTTATGAATAGCTTTCATGTTGATTTCGACTCGATGCCCACGGCTTTTGATGAGCGCTTGAAGTGAGCTTATTAATAGCTTTCATGTTGATCTCGACTCGATGCCCGTGGCTTTCGAGGAGCGCTTGAATTGAGCTTATTAATAGCTTTCATGTTGATTTCAACCCGATGCCTGCGGCTTTCGAGGAGTGCTTGAGGTGAGCTTATTAATAGCTTTCATGTCGATCTCGACTCGATGCCCGCGGCTTTCGAGGAGTTGTTGAGGTGAGTTTATTAATAGCTTTCATGTTGATTTCGACTCGATGCCCGCGGCTTTCGAGAAGTGCTTGAGGTGAGCTTATTAATAGCTTTCATGTTGATTTCGACTCGATGCATGCGGCTTTCGAGGAGTGCTGAGGTGAGCTTATTAATTGCTTTCATCTCGATCTCGACTCGATGCCCGCGGCTTTCGAGGAGTGCTTGAGGTGAGCTTATTAATAGCTTTCATGTTGATTTCGACTCGATGCCGGCGGCTTTCGAGGAGTGCTTGAGGTGAGCTTATTAATAGCTTTCATGTTGATTTCGACTCGATGCCCGTGGCTTTCGAGGAGTGCTTGAGGTGAGCTTATTAATAGCTTTCATATTTGATCTCGACTCGATGCCCGTGGCTTTTGAGGAGTGCTTGAGGTGAGCTTATTAATTGCTTTCATATTTGATCTCGACTCGATGCCGCGGCTTTCGAGGAGTGCTTCAAGTGAGCTTATTAATAGCTTTCATATTTGATCTCGACTCGATGCCTGCGGCTTTCGACGATTGCTTGAGGTGAGCTTATTAATAGCTTCATGTTGATCTCGATTCGATGCCCGCGGCTTTCGAAAAGTGCTTGAGGTGATCTATTCAGTCCGATTTGTCGATTTTGCTGCAATATATGTAACCTCAACAGAACTTATGTATTAGATCAAAATAAAGTAGAGAATTTCATGAAGGCTTATCAAAACACAAACGTAGGGCAATATTATGCATATAATTTCCTGAGGTTTCTTCCATTCCATGTTCGCTTGACAGGCTCCCTGTGCATCGTTTCTAGTCGATAGGCTCCTTTTCTGCCGACCTCTATCACCTTAAACGGCCCTTCCCAGTTGCTATCGAGCTTTCCCTTTTCTTTTGAGACGTCAACTCGCTTGAGCACCTGATCCCCTACTTGGAACGACTTCAAGCGTACATTTTTGTCGTACGCTTTTTCCATCGTGGTTTTGTACTATTGGATCCTAGTCAACGCTCTTTCTCTCTTTGCCTCCATTTGATACAGCTCAAACTTTCTAGCTTCCGAGTTGTCATCTTCGTTGTCTAGCTCGATCCGAGGATAAGGCACTTTGAGTTCTGCCGGTGCTACCGCCTCGGAACCATACACCAAACTGAAAGGGGTTTCTCTCGTCGCTGTTTTTTCTTTCGTCCTATTGGCCCAGATTACCCAAGGTAGTTCATCTAGCCAAGCTCCACTAGCTTACGATAATCGTTTCTTCAGAAGTCTCAGGATCTCTCTATTGGTCACTTCGGTTTGACCATTCGTTTGCGGACATCCGACAGACGTAAATCGCTGCGTTATTTTGTGCTTCGCGCACCAATCCGTCACCCTTTGTCCCACGAACTGCCCTCCATTATCCGATATGATGATTCTTGGTAACCCGAATCGGCAAATTATCGACCAATAGAAGTTGATTATCTGAGTTTGGGTAATCTTCTTCAGTGGAACTACTTCTATCCACTTGCTGAAGTATTCGACTCCCACTAATAGGTAACGCTTCTGTCCTCTTGCTTTAGGTAGGGGTCCCACTAAATCGACTCCCCATTGATCGAATGGCCATGCAATCGATATTGACTCCATTTTTTGAGTCGGCTTCTGCGGCATCGTGGCGTGGTATTGACACTTCGCGTAGCTCCTCGAATAATGGATGGCCTCTTTCACTAAGGTAGGCCACCTCTGAGAAAATTCCCGAAGCAAAATTTCTCTAAGTCTCAAGAACAGCTCACTCGTCTGGTAAAGTCATTTGTTGACAAAACCAAGTTGAAGCTAAAAGAATACAACCTTCTAAGTGAATCTGTATTAGTTGAGTGTTGTGAAAAGTGTAGATCCGTCTAAGTGAGTGATCTAACTTCAGTGGATATGTGTTTATTTGTCATTTCCTATTGCTAGCTTGCGGCCTTTACATTTGTTGTTTGGCGTATGTATAGTGTATTGTAATCTAAGTGATTATAGTATAACCCAAGATCTAAGTGACTTGGAAGAGTGGACTAAAGGAAGGATTTTTATCCATGTAACCACTATAAAAATTCTTTGTATTTTATTTTGCATATGTTTTCTTGCATATCTCAAAACTGCATATCTTAACACTTTGAATTGTTTGTTTAAAGATTTTAACTAAAAAAGGCCGGATTAGCAGGAGAAGGGCGGCCCCGCCTTCTCTATTTTGATCCAAGGGGGGCGCGCAATGAAGCAGAAGCCGGACCCTCACATCACATTTCTACTCACGCTTTTTTCATTCGCTATGCGCTGACCGAGAATCGATGTCTTCGCGAATGTCTGAACAATGCGGAGTCGAATTTGTTGATTCTCGAGTTTCAAAAACTGGGGATAAAATCTTTAAGAAGACTAAGTCTATTTATGAAAAACACTTAAAATTATCCGTTGCAAATATTCTGTTTTAAAACTGATTTTTGCTGAAATCGGCTAAGTAGTTATCAGAAGAGTGGTCAACTTTGCTGTTCAAGATTTGTTCACGATCAGCTTAGTCAGCTTACTGTTCTATATAAGCTTAGTCTGCTGACAGACGACTTCAAAGTTTTTAAAGTCTAAAATTTTCAGAGGTATATCCCCCTCCCCTCCTCTAGACCTCATCTGACCACTTGGGACCAACAGTTGGCTTGCCGGACAATATTTCTATCAATCTCCCACTTGTCCTAAAGCCAATCTTTTATGTTCTTGAGTCCCATCTTTAGCAGATGTTTCTTGAATGCCTTTTGAGGCAGTGGCTTCGTTAGCGGGTCCGCGATATTATCTTCTGAGTCGACAAGTTCCATCATAATGTCTCATCTACCAATGATATCTCTTATCACATGGTATCGTCTAAGTACGTGCTTGGATTTCTGATGAGATCGGATCCTTCGCTTGCGCTATTGCCCCATTATTATCACAGAAGATAGTAATGGGCTCAGCAATGCTAGGTATCACATCCAATTTCTGGACGAAGTTTTCATCCAAACACCTTCCTTTGCTGCATCACACGCGGCAATGTATTCTGCTTCGGTGGTTGAATCTGCGGTAGTGTCTTGCTTGGAGCTCTTCCAGCTTACCGCACCACCATTGAGGCAAAACA
Source organism: Penstemon eatonii (assembly GCA_038501285.1). Lineage (NCBI taxonomy): Eukaryota > Viridiplantae > Streptophyta > Magnoliopsida > Lamiales > Plantaginaceae > Penstemon > Penstemon eatonii. The sequence continues at coordinate 53,572,796 of CM076710.1, forward strand.
CGTATCCAGATGTCGACTTGAAGTCGTCTACATCACATTGGAAGCTCGAATCTGTAAAGCCTTCCAATTTCAATTCTCCTCCACCATACACCAAGAACAATTCCTTAGTCCTTCTCAGGTACTTCAGAATTGTCTTTACGGCTATGCAGTGCTGCTCACCTGGATCAGACTGGTAGCGATGTGTAACGCTTAAAGCGTATGCTACGTCTGGTCTAGTACACAACATACCATACATTATGCTTCCTATAGCAGATGCATATGGTACTTGAGACATATTGCTTCTCTCTTCTGGCGTCTTTGGGGCCATAGACTTAGAGAGTGCAATTCCATGTCTCATCGGAAGCTATCCTCTCTTGGATTCTTCCATAAGGAATATCTTCAGTATTTTATCTATGTACTATGATTGGGAAAGGCCCAGCCGTCCTTTTGATCTATCTCGGTAGATCCTTATACCCAGTACAAAGGATGCTTCTCCCAAATCCTTTGTTGAGAATTGTGTAGACAACCATGCTTTCGTTTCGGACAACACTTTTACATTGTTTCCAATGAGAAGAATGTCATCAACGTAAAGCACCAAAAATTCAACTGTACTCTCACCGATCTTCTTGTACACGCAAGGTTCGGACACATTTTTGATGAATCCAAAAGTTTGGATTGTTTCATCGAAATGGATGTTCCAACTTCGGGAAGCTTGCTTCAATCCATAAATGGACCTCTGGAGTTTGCACGCCTTGTGTTCATCTCCTTTGGATGCGTATCCTTTTGGTTGCTCCATGTAGATCTCCTTATCAATGTCTCCATTGAGGAAGGCGGTCTTCACATCCATCTGCCATATCTCGTAGTTATACCACACAGCTATGCCAGCAAGATTCGACTGGATTTAGGCATTGCGACGGGCGAGAATGTCTCCTCAAAGTCGATGCCTGGCCTTTGAGTGTATCCTTTTGCCACTAGTCGGGCCTTGTAGGTTATTACCTCTCCCTTCACTCCAAGCTTTCGCTTATAGATCAACTTGCAACCCACAGGAGTCACTCCCACTGGTGGATCTACCAAGGCCCAGACCTTGTTTGAGTTCATGGAGTCCAATTCGGATTCCATGGCTTCGTGCCACTTTCTCGAGTCTATGTCTAGCATAGCCTCTTCGTAAGTCCTTGGGTCGGTTAGAGATTGTCCAATCTCGTGCAGCAGACCGTAGTACCTCTCCGGTTCTCTACGTTGTCTTTCTGACCTACGAAGTATCGGTGTACTTTCTGGTCCGCTTTCATGCTATTGTTCTCCCACTGCCTGTGGTGAAGGGTCGGCTTGATCGACCTCTTCACCCTTTTCAGCTTTAGTGACCTCTTCTAGTAATACGTTATGTTCTTTCTTGTCCAGCAAGAAATCCTTTTCCAAGAAGTGCGCTTTCCTTGAGACAAACGCAGTTTGTCTTGTAGGATCGTAGAACTCGTATCCTATTGAGTTATCTGGATACCCCCAAAAACTTGCACAAAGTGGATTTAGTTTCGAATTTATCTCCCACTAGCTTTTTAACGTAAGCGGGAGATCCCCATATGCGCATGAATGCGTATGAGGGTGCCTTGCCAAACCATAATTCGTATGGTGTCTTTTCTACGGATTTAGAAGGTACCATGTATAGTATATTCGTTGCCGTGAGAAGGGCATGTCCCCAAAATGAAAGAGAAAGATCAATGGCACTCATCATGGATCGAACCATATCCATCAAGGTTCGATTCCTTCTCTCTACTACCCTATTTAATTGGGGTGTTGAAGGAGGAGTCCACTGCGATAGTATTCCATGCTCTACAAGATAATTTAGAAATTCGTTACTAAGAAATTCCCCACCTCGGTCAGAACGAAGAGCCTTAATCGTATGACCAATTTGATTCTCTACTTCCATCTTGACTTCTTTTAATCGCTCAAAGGCTTCAGACTTGTGTTTCAACAAGAACACATATCCATAATGACTATAACCGTCAGTGAAAGTGATGAAGTAATCATAGCCACCTCTCTTCAACACCCCCAAACTTAAACACTTGCTCGTCCTCGAGCAAAGAAAACAAAACAAGAACTAAACGTGCATGCTTAAAATCAAAATGCCAAAGCTTAACACTTTCAAATTATTCTTTAAACAAGCTCCACGTGTGTGTGTGATGACTTCGGCTAGGTTCTATTTTAGGTAAATACGCCCCAATAGATTAAAATCATCGGTTCTACTTGCATAGGCTCCTCACGTTAACTTACACTATCTCCTAACCTTAGATTTCAAACCTTATGCTCCAATCACATCAGGAAACTAAGTTGTAGGTAATTTAAGAGTGTTTTCCCTATTCTTGAACTAATTGACAATTTTAGTCCTTAGCTCTTCCTCACATAATTGCTTTTCTTATGATTTACAACGATAACATAGCATTTCGTGCTTTACAATGATATTACAATACAAAACTCGCACTAATGATGATTGTTGTTCGTGCTTCTAAACATTCGACTTTTTGGGTTACTAGCACCATTCCAACGAAAATAGAGTAATTACAAAAATGATTAATGAATTTCATCAATGAAGGCTTAGCCTTTCTTTTCTCTCATAGAAGTGCATACATTTTAGCAACTTCTCTACTCGTTTCTTTTAAGAGCTAAGTGTTCAAATATTTTTCATTCTTGAAAAGGGTTTACTCCCCCAAACTTAGGCCATTTTGTTCATTTCACACTTAGTTTTCAAACTAAAGTTTGGAGAGAATCTAAGTTAAACAAAAGGAGTCCTAGAACCTATTATCACTAAAGTTCTTTATCCACCTCAAACACAACCTAACCTTAGCCAACGTGCTCAAATTTTGTAGAAGCATACTCAAATAATAATAAGAATTTGAAAAAATTTGGCGGGTCGACCTAGCATGTATGCAAGTACTTGCGACCTCTCTTCAACACCCCAAACTTAAACACTTGCTCGTCCTCGAGCAAAGAAAACAAAACAAGAACTAAACGTGCATGCTTAAGATCAAAATGTCAAAGCTTAACACTTTCAAATTATTCTTTAAACAAGCTCCACGTGTGTGTGTGATGACTTCGGCTAGGTTCTATTTTAGGTGAATACACCCCAATAGATTAAAATCATCGGTTCTACTAGCATGGGCTCCTCACGTTAACTTAAACTATCTCCTAACCTTAGATTTCAAACCTTATGCTCCAATCACATCAAGAAACTAAGTTGTAGGTAATTTAAGAGTGTTTTCCCTATTCTTGAACTAATTGAAAATTTTAGTCCTTAGCTCTTCCTCACATAATTGCTTTTCTTATGATTTACAACGATAACATAGCATTTCGTGCTTTACAATGATATTACAATACAAAACTGGCACTAATGATGATTGTTGTTCGTGCTTCTAAACATTCGACTTTTTGGGCTACTAGCACCATTCCAACGAAAATAGAGTAATTACAAAAATAATTCATGAATTTCGTCAATGAAGGCTTAGCCTTTCTTTTCTCTCATAGAAGTGCAAATATTTTAACAACTTCTCTACTCGTTTCTTTTAAGAGCTAAGTGTTCAAAGATTTTTCATTCTTGAAAATGGTTTACTCCCCCAAACTTAGGCCATTTTGTTCATTTCACACTTAGTTTTCAAACTAAAGTTTGGAGAGAATCTAAGTTAAACAAAAGGAGTCCTAGAACCTATTATCACTAAAGTTCTTTATCCACCTCAAACACAACCTAACATTAGCCAAGGTGCTCAAATTTTGTAGAAGCATACTCAAATAATAATAAGAATTTGAAAAAATTTGGCGGGTCGACCTAGCATGTATGCAAGTACTTGCGACCTCTCTTCACCCCCAAACTTAAAATGCACAATGTCCCCATTGTGTGAATTGAGAAAAATGGAGGGAGGTCGACACGACAACCACGCAAGCACACAAAGAAAAGAAAAACAAACAAAACAAAGAAAACAACAAGGTAAATGATCGAATACGGCTCTATCCAATTCAAGCAAGCATAGATAATCAAAACCAATCAAGTACGGACATATAGATATAGCATTGTAAGCGCAAAATAAACTAAACGGAATGCAAAAATGTAATGGTTACGCCCTTTTGTCGATCATGGAGTCCGTGCATCCCGTGGTTAATTTCCGTCTCGAATCCTCAATCATGCTTGCCATTACTTCTTTATCATGCATAATCATCACCTACAACACAACACAAACAAAAACAAAACAAAACAAAACAAGATGATGAAAAAGGGAAATAATGCTTGTTTTAAGTCACGAGCTTGACTTGATACGAGGGATGAATTGATTGTCACCAAAACTACTCCCATCGTCCATGATTCCACAAAACAGGCTCATCAAAATCTTAAGCTCTTCGCAATAGGCTGATCAAACCTCGCAAAGAAACAAAAAGATCAAAATTAGCACGAAGTATCAAGCTATCAAACACAAAACTAGCCATCAATATCATCATATACTCCACACGTTACCACAGTCCCCGGCAACGGCGCCAAAAACTTGGTGCGTGCCAAATACTAATACGCAAACTACGCAAGTATACGGTCGTTACAAGTAATATAAAATGATAAGTACATACCGAATATCGAATCCCCACGAATGAGTAAAAGGTGAGAATAAACGAATCAATCGAAGGCTTATTCTATATAAGAATGCTTGATACAAAAGGATCAAACCCAAATATTGATAAGGGTGATTTTATTTAACTACGAGCGATAAAATAAGTCTAACTACGAAAGCAAGTAAATGGGGAGTTAATTACGCGGTAAGGAGGATTCATAAGCGATTAGTTAAAGCAGATAAATCATGCGGTTGTTAGGTTAGCTAATCCTAGATTTAGTGTTGTTTGTGAGTTCAATTTAGTTAAGTCTCCCTATCGGTTTGACTTAACTTTACCAATCTACCCAAACTCTCCATCTCCGGATCAATAACGAACATCGATGTCAACCGATGCTCTAAAGAAAGTCCGAACCCAAAAGAGGATTCTAAGGCGTACCGTTGTCACCCGGGACCTAAAACTAACCCGAATCCCCGAATAAAGAGAATCTAAGTTATTTGATGCATTTACGGACGAACCCATTATACAAACACGGACCAAACTAGGTATATGACTATCCTAGGTTGAAGTCCACAAATCGTCCTTCGCCTAACCTATGTCTAGGTTGCATTAAATGTAGATGGCCAAAAGTGCGATAAAACAATAAACCCAACAAATCAAACATAACCCAACATCAAACATAACTAATCAAACGATAACAATGACTCGACAATTAATATATTATGTTCGTGCTTGCTATTCAAGGATTCACTGATGTTCGTATGTATCTTTCGATAGCATACTTACCTATCGAATTAAACTAATCCAATTTACGTATAAACGGAATAAAATCTAATCGATGTCATTTAAACTCAAACCTTAAACGAATATGAAACGACATAGGTATATGTCTATCCTAAAATCGAATCACAATCCAAATTCATAATCAAATCCTCAAAATCACTAAATATAGCAATCAAGAATCAATAACTTTCATCTCCAAAGGTTGTCAAACCACAAGACGAACAATAAATACGGAATCGGATTAACGAACACAAATAAGCACCATACTAGTCATCAAGACATCATTTAATCAAACAATAACATAAATATATATAAATCCGGAGAATTCAAATCCACAATCATTCATCCAAAAAGGAAATAACAATATTCATCTCCTAATCATAAATAACTAAAGAATAGAAAGAAATCACCTAATCGAAATGGAATCGAGACAAGGATTCTCCTCCCTTTAATCACCACCTAATCACTCCCCAAGGGTGGTGACTAACTCACCCCCTTGGTGGAGTCTTCAAGAAAAACAAAGGAAAAGTAAAGAGAGAAAGTTGAGGGAGGCAAAGAGAGAAAGTGAGGCAAAAAGAGGCAAAGATTGTGGAAGAAATGTCCAAGTTGTTCTCTTGTCTTGCCCGAATAGCCCCCTGTGAGAAAACCCCAAAAATGCCCTTGAAAACGCGGAGACTTTTCTGATATTTCGCACCAGCAGCAGGACCTCGCCGCGGCGAGGTTTGTGCCGTAGGCTTCCTGCAGATTTTCTGCTCCACCGCACTTTCTTCCGCACAGCATAACTTTTGATTCCGAGCTCCGATTGTGGATCCGTAAAGTCCGTAGGGTAGCTAACTCACTCATCTACGACATATCCAAAATTCAGCTCATTTGGATCATCTGTGAAATATTTATGTATGCTCTAGTGAGCAGCTATCTACGAACTTCCATGTTTTGACTTCGGTTTTTAATTCCTTTGAAGCCCTTTTCTACATCTCCCTACAAAACACACAAAACACAATCAAAATACACAAACAACAACCAAAATACACAAAAGTCCAACGAAGGACCAAAAACGCAAAAGAACGCGAAAATAAGCAAAAGCACGCAAAACTCGAATCAAAGCAAGATATTTTGGGCTTAAAGAGATAGGTAATAACGACGTTCTCATGGCGTTATCAATGCATATATTCACATAAAGGCATAAATGTAAATTTATCGGCTCCTCTAATTTTAATTCACAAAATTTATCCAAGTTAATTAATTTTTGAATTAATAATTAATCTCTAAGATTAATAAACTCTTACATGAGCTCTAAGTAATCTACAATTCTTATCTTGATTACGAAGATAGTTCCAAATCTCTAAGATTCATATCTTATCCAAAACTCTAAGTTTCACAATTTTCCAAATCTCCAAGATTTTCAAGATAATCCTATTTTGACTAGATTAGTTAATTAAGGCAGTGTTCAAATCTACCAATATTTCTACCTTATCCAAAACTCCAAGTTTCCTAAGCTCACACATCTGCAAGATTTTCAGATTTTTCAAAATAGGCAGAATTAGAGTTCAACAAAAAATCAACCAGTCGAGGCCAATCGGAGACTGCCACGTGGACAGCACACGCGCGGCCACGAAATCCGCGTGTGGGCTGCCTGTAGCAGCCGCTGCTGCGCGTGGTAGCATACGGCAGCAGGCGGCTGCGCGTGGCAGCCCGTAGGCTGCTGCCGTGTGCTGCATGCACGGCCAGCGTGCTATTCGCACGCTACCGTGGGCAGCAGCTCACGGTGGCCGCCCAGTCGAGGTACGCTGCCACGCACCGCCGCGTGCCACCGCTGATGGATCCAATTAAATTTTTTTTGTTCGATTACTCGTTGATTCCATTAAAAACAGATCCAATTTAATTAAAGCACAATCCAAAAATAAAAATTAACATGACATTAACTCCAAGTTAAAATATCTATGTCCTAAAACATATACAGTTAAAGAACCAGCCTTACATCAATCAAACATATGATTTAAAACACAGAATTTGCAAATTCATATATATACAAAGCCAGAGTTGGCTCTAATACCACTGTTGGGATTCGGTAAGATAAACAGCCCTAGGCACATCGGAATTTAAAAATTTTTAGGACCTTTTACGGAATCTTGTCAGGATACTATTCTAGTTGTATATATAATGAATATTAAATAAACGACATTAATAACAAGATCAATGTTATACCTGTCACCTTGCTTGTTGCACTTTTTTTAGTATTATAGAAATAACAGATTCAGTAAAAATTTTAGACAATAAATTACTTCTTATAAGGATCTGTGAACAAGTTTGAAAAGATTATGTGGTTGTTACTTGAATTAAAAGATTACTTAAATCTGAAATATTCACGTTATATTTCTTCATTTGAGTTTTTCAGTATTTTTAATGGTTTGACTTATCTACTTTATTTGCTATTCCTAGTCCTACATAAGTTCGTAGTACGTTAATTTGGGATGTATCTATTAAGCTTTACATAATTTTTTACAAAATTAGTAGAATGTTTTGTTCTTTTATAACATATAGTATAACTGTTTTAATATACTGAACTATTGCATAGCGACAATAAATTAAAGGATATTATTAACATATTAACTAAACTGCAAACATGTTCGATATATAAATAAAGTTAATAACAGTAAACAAGTTATTCGATTAATGGCTGTGCTGATACAGAAGATATCATGCTCTCTGCTTCTTGCCATATACGATGAAGAAGAGTATATGTTTTATCATCATTGAACTTTGAACGAACTACTTCAGCTATTTCACTATCGTCTATAATCATATATAAGCATGTTTTTATCTTACTCGAGAAATTAGCGTTGTCACATACTGAACTTAAAAAATTTGGCTCTGAATATCTAAAAATTCAATTAATAGTGATCAACCATTTTTTTCTTTTCAATGTTTACTTTAAAAGATCAATTTACCTTGTTCTGCCTAGACCGTTATTTGAAAACTCCGATACATCGGCACTTGTTTAGCATATATTGCGCTGCAATACTATTTATGAGACAATTTAGTTTATTAAGTACAGTTGTATGATAATATATATATATATATATATATATTTATTTATTTATTTATTTAGAATGCTTACTTGATAATCAGTCGTGTATTATGCTTTTGTAGTCTTTTGATGAAAGCCATTGATAGATTGAATTTTTTAAACATGCATAAATTTTGTTCAAGTAGGTTGAGGTGTATCCATATTTCTGAACCGTTGTTGCAGATTTTACACACGCAAATAAACGCAAGTGCACGTATCGAACAAGTAATAAAGAGTAAGTATAAGAGTATCGTCTCCACAGGGACTTGACTAATATCTACCAATTCCAGTTCATAATTTACTTCTAATATGGTTCCTAATTCAAATAAAATTGTGGGGATTTAACGAATTATCTAAATTAATTAATTAAGTAAAGTACTTGGATTGGGTTCGAATAATGAGAAGAGAAACCTAGGGTTATAATCCACTATGTTATCTATCGATTGCTCAATTGAGATTTTCGTAGTTATTGTGGTGACAAGAGTGCTACCCGAGGATTCAAGTATATTCCTACGTATCTTCCGAATTACGTAAGAACCTAATGTATTATACAAATCAACTCTATTCCTAGGTGATTCATAAATAACACAAAGCATTAAACACGAACCTCATGTAACGGGTATAAACGCCTTAAGTATATTCCTATCCTAAGAGTCGTTTACTATTCAGTTTCCTATCTAATCCTAATCTCCCTTTTCCAAGTTCAAAAAGAATATTAAATCTAACAACTAGGTGATCAATCAAGTTGCAAGCATAGAGAACGGAATTAAATCAAACACAAGAATTGCCCCTAACTACGAATAATCAAATAAAACTAATCAAAGTAACATAGTCTCATAAAAAACCCTAGATCCTAAAGAATTAGTTCATGATAAATATAAAAAGAAAATAATAAAGGAAAACAAATCTGAGTTCATGTGGTTTTATAGACAAAATGATGAATCCCAGATAAAGATCTTCAATATTGTGTTCTTCTTGCTATGGTGATCTTTAAGACTTCTCTCTTTTCTTCTTCAATCTTTCTCCAAGTAGATTTTTGATGTTATAGGCGTATTCTATGAGAAAAGTATGTTTTGAACTGATCAAAGATGTGTAATTTTGTGACCTAGAATCCTTATATAGATCTACCAAGTTGAGTCCATGTATGAGACTTTGGGCCTAAGAACTCTCTTAAAAGCCCGCTGTAAATCGCGTCAGCTTTGCGTGACAGTTTTGCAAGTGTCATAACTTTCAGCTCCGAACTCCAAATCAAGATCCGTAAAATCTGTGGTGTAGCTAACTCATTCCTCTACATCATAGTCGAAATTCAACTTCATTAGAGCTTCCTTGAAAGAATTATGGTCCTTGGAGTGCATAATAACATTTCTGACAGCTTCTTCGTTCTTGCACTACTTGACTTCATTTGATCTTTAATTTGTTGTTCTTCGGTTCCAATCATGTTCTTAGATCCAAAATAGCTTAGGCCTACAAATATGAACACAATATATAAGAAAATACCTCAATTCATGCACAAAACAATTAAACCAATGACTCGAGCAACAAAACACAAAACTAACTAAAATTGCCTAAGATTCTACCAAAACTCTATTAAAAGTAATCGAATGAATTAAGAAAATAGACTTGATAACACTGTTTTCACAGAGTTATCACACCCCAAAACTTAAACCATTACTCGTCCTCGAGTAATGACAAAAACTCAAACTACGACACGAACATTTACAATCATGCATCCCAAGTCAAACTATTAACCAACAGTTTCAAAACGTCATGCATTCTATCATGTAGTTCCTGCATGTGTGTGTATATACATAAAACGAGAATGTCGGAATCACCTAGATCACTATAGCTTCGAAATCACTGAGCCTAATTGCATGAATTCCTAAATTGCCAAACATATTCTCTATTTTCTTAGGTTATCATACTAATTACTAAGTTTTAGCAAAGCTTTCAGTCGAAGTTATGGAATTCTTTAAGTTTGAACTTTCACTTAGCACTTTCTTCATTAACGAGCATAACTTAAGTATATTTAGCACCACTCACACTCATAACTCGTTCTAAAGAAGCAGTCAAAATAGAGGAGTGCAGAATAGTGGAATAGTTAAGTCGATGCACCCATATATCGTTCATCTTATCGCAATCAAGTTAGAGGAGTGCAAGTATAAGTCTCAAGCGATGAGGTTTTTCAGGTCTCATACAAGTGAGGTTATTTTCTGTGAATTTAACTTATATTTTTTCAATTATTTGCTTCATTTGGTTCTTGTTAAAGTTATCCTTCCCCCCAAACATAGGCAAAACTATCTCTTAGACCCTTAGCACTTTAACCCTTGAATCTAGAGATCAGGGAGGCAAGAAAGGATTTCTTAAGCACTATTCTAACTATAATTCCCTAACGTCATCCTAAATTCTCGATTATGTATTCGTGCTTAAAATATGCAGGAAAAACAGTCAAAAACACATAAAATTTCAAAAAATTTAGTCAAAGTCGACCTAGCGTGCACGATGCTTGCATGAAGTAAACGCGACCTCACCCCGAAACTTAAGCTAAGCAGTGTCCCCACTGCGACACAAAGAAGCAAAAAGTGGTCGAAAGAACAAACAAACAAACAAAAAACGAAAACAGAATACATCAATGTAAAAGAGAATTGGAAAAAGAATATGCCCTGAGAATTGTATGCGCCCATTGCTCGTTGCTCCATCTTGGTAATCAAAATCCCCATTCAGAGCGGCAGCGTGGTGATTGGTGGAGATGGTTATAGGGGTGGTAATTGGATCTGAAGATGGTGGCGGGTTGGACAAGGTTGCGGATTTGAGTTATTTTGCCGATGGTGTGGGAGTAATGGAGGCGGAGAAAATTTTCGCTAGGGCGAAGGGATATAGGAAAATTAGCTCTAATTCCAGAATCTACTTTGCTAGGGTGGAGAAATTTTTCGCTGGGACGAAGTGGTATAGGAAAATTCGCTCTAATTCCAGAATCTACTTTGCTGAGGCGGAGAAATCTTTCGCTGGGGCGAAGAGAGTTCGGACAATAGTCTCCAAAATCAGGTCGATCCATCGTCTCTGTTCACTTTTTCTGCTCCAAATTCGGCCATGGCTTGACTCAATTTGAGCCATGGCCTGAAGAATCTTGAATTCTTCCCTTCGTGTTACCCTCCACCTTGATGCGTCCTTCTTTTCATCAAAATTTTTAATATTCTCCAGAGCATCGATGTATCTGCACACAAGACGAACACAAAAAGAAACCAAACACGCAACAAGATAAAAAGGAAAAATAAAAGCTTGGGTTGCCTCCCAAGAAGCGCTTAGTTTTAAGTCCTTAGCTTGACTTTGATACTTCCCTTTTAAGGTGGCCAATAATCGAATAGGGTCCCGTCCGGATCAAGCATAAGTCCGGGCCTTTTTGCTTTCTTTGATTTCCCTAAATTTGGTCTTTCCCTTGTAAGCTCAATTGGGGCAAATTTGAACCTCGTATCGAATCGACAAGCTCTATCCCCAGGTTCATATCTCTTGTAATCTTTACCAACTCTTATCCAAGTCACGCTTTGAAGATGGGTATGCATATTGTAGTTTGTTTTATCATCAACCCTTCCTTTTTGCGTATCTCTCACTAATATCTCATCCACACCAACATAAGATCCATCGCCTTTTGACTCATAAATTAGAGGTATGATAAACTCAATTGTATCCTTCTCTATCTCCATTACCTCAATCAAGTCTGTCAACGTCAATGAATTTTCGAGTTTGGTGTTTCCCTTGATGTTTTCGTCCTTCGGAATGATTAAGATATTATCTTCTGCATCCGGGATCTCCTCGTTATGACGAACATCGAAACTTGTCAGTTTATTGCTATGTGGCTGCTCTATTTCACTCTCAACAATAAGAGGATTTGTCTCGCTCAGCTTATTATCTGATAATATCGAATTATCCTCTTCATTCAAGAGTGAGTCTTGAGGTGGATTACCCATTCTTAAATCTTTGCGCATTGCTCCACAAATGAAGATATTTCCTCAATTTTGGTTGTGATTTTTTTCGCATAATCATTGAATGCCTCCATAAATGCATTGAATGTCTCTACAATTTCAGGACTTAGTTTTGTTGGTGGTGGCTGAGAATAGTCTTGGTAGCTTGGAGGTATGAACGAGTTGGTCATCATGAAGTTTGTGTATTGATTACTACCCAAATCATCGCTCCATGGAACATTTGGGTTAATCCCCCACCCTGAATTGTAGTTGTTGGGGTGAAGATTCTGACCATACTTACTATCCTGAAATTGATCCACGTATAACAATGAATTTGAATTCAGTGGATAACGATCGTACGAGTGTTCACCTGCACAATACACACAAGTCGTTCCTTCATTAAGACAATGATAACTGATATGATTCATACCAAATGAAGAGAACGGGAAAAAGAATAACTAACTAGGAACCAACCAAAAGAAAATTCAAAAATAAAAATTGGCAAATAAATGTTGCAAGTCCCCGGCAACGGCGCCAAAAACTTGTTGCGGATTTTACACAAGCAAATAAACGCAAGTGCACGTATCGAACAAGTAATAAAGAGTAAGTATAAGAGTATCGTCTCCACAGGGACTTGACTAATATCTACCAATTACAGTTCCTAATTTACTTCTAATATGGTTCCTAATTCAAATATAATTTTAGGGTTTTAACTAATTATCTAAATTAATTAACTAAGTAAATTACTTGGATTGAGATCGAATAATGAGAAGAGAAACATAGGGTTATAATCCACTATGTTATCTATCGATTGCTCAATTGAGATTTTCGTAGTTTTTGTGGTGACAAGAGTGCTACCCGAGGATTCAAAAAGAATATTAAATCTAACAACTAGGTGATCAATCAAGTTGCAAGCATAGAGAACGAAATTGAATCAAACACAAGAATTGCCCCTAACTACGAATAATCCAATAAAACTAATCAAAGTAACATAGTCTCATAAAAAACCCTAGATCCTAAAGAATTAGTTCATGATAAATATAAAAAGAAAATAATAAAGGAAAACAAATCTGAGTTCATCTGGTTTTATAGACAAAACGATGAATCCCAGATGAAGATCTTCAATATTGCTTTCTTCTTGCTATGGTGATCTTTAAGACTTCTCTCTTTTCTTCTTCAATCTTTCTCCAAGTAGATCTTTGATGTTGTAGGTGTATTCTATGAGAAAAGTATGTTTTGAGCTGATCAAAGATGTGTAATTTTGTGACCTAGAAGTCCTTATATAGATCTACCAAGTTGAGTCCAAGTATGAGACTTTGGGCCTAAGAACTCTCTTCAAAGCCCGCTGTAAATTGCGTCAGCTTTGCGTGACAGTTTTGCAAGTGTCATAACTTTCAGCTCCGAACTCCAAATCAAGATCCGTAAAATCTGTGGTGTAGCTAACTCATTCCTCTACATCATAGTCGAAATTCAACTTCATTAGAGCTTCCTTGAAAGAATTATGGTCCTTGGAGTGCATAATAACATTTCTGACAGCTTCTTCGTTCTTGCACTACTTGACTTCATTTGATCTTTAATTTGTTGTTCTTCGGTTCCAATCATGTTCTTAGATCCAAAATAGCTTAGGCCTACAAATATGAACACAATATATAAGAAAATACCTCAATTCATGCACAAAACAATTAAACCAATGACTCGAGCAACAAAACACAAAACTAACTATAAAATTGCTTATGATTCTACCAAAACTCTAATAAAAGTAATCGAATGAGTTAAGAAAATAGACTTGAGATATCATGCTCTCTGCTTCTTGCCATATACGATGAAGAAGAGTATATGTTTTATCATCATTGAACTTTGAACGAACTACTTCTGCTATTTCACTATCATCTATAATCATATATAAGCATGTTCTTATCTTACTCGAGAAATTAGCATTGTCACATACTGAACTTAAAAAATTTGGCTCTGAATATCTACAAATTCAATTATTATTGTTAGTGATCAACCATTTTTTTCTTTTCAATGTTTACTTTAAAAGATCAATTTACCTTGTTCTGCCAAGACCGTTATTTGAAAACTCCGGTACATCGGCACTTGTTTGTAGCATATATTGCGCTGCAATACTATTTATGAGATCATTTAGTTTATTATGTAGAGTTGTATGATAATATATATATATATATATATATATATATATATATATATATATATAAATTTATATAGAATGCTTACTTGATAATCAGTCGTGTATTATGCTTGTGTAGTCTTTTGATGAAAGCCATTGATAGATTGAATTTTTGAAACATGCATAAAATTTGTTCAAGTAGGTTGAGGTGTATCCAGATTTCTGAACTATTAAATTGTGAAAGGATGTTTTTGATGAAATGCAGAAATTCTGTTTTAAGATGTTCCATGTAAACACATGAATCGCATTTCTGGTGGAGTTGTTGGTGCGGGTCAACACAGCATCCATGAATTATGCATGTTTCATATGTTATTCCTTGACCTCCATTATGATCATTTTATATATTTTAAAAAATATTTATTCAAGTAGTTTAGTTTGATATACATAAGCAGTAATTATCTTATTCAAACAATATTAGCTATTAATAATTTGTACTCAAGTAAATAAATTAATTCGTAAATAATAAAAAAAAATTAATAAAGCAAAAATCTCACAAAATAAAACTCTTATGGCGGGCCCCCATGTTGCAATCAAAACATAAATAAAAAGAAAAACGATATTGATTAAAGAGCAAATAATTTAGCAAAATAGAAAAAAAAATGTTTTGTGATTAAACTGCGTTAAAATAAAAAGAAAAGGAAATTGGCCTGGAATGTTTTTTAACCGCTTCACATGCTTTTTTACCAGAAAATTGAATTTAACTTTTTTAGATCAAAATAGAATACACCTAACAAGTTGGTAATAAGATTCAAGGCTAAAAAAATATATGTATCTATTGGAAAAAAAAACGACGCATATAATATTTCGTTAACAGACGTGTCCGGCCACACCAACCCTACGGGTCCATCGGAGCAAGCGGTTAAGGGCAAGAAGAAGGAAGGCATGGTTGAGCGGGGAATAGCTCCGAGAGGGACTTCTCTGAGTAAAGAGATAAGTAAGGGTAAGAGTAATTCCAATATATATATAAATGGATCAAACTTCACACAAAATCAGATTAACTATATCATATCAAGATTAAGAGCTAATAATTTTATAAATTTAACTACTCAGTATTAAATGAAAACATCGAAACCGACAGTAATAAATGAAAACAGAAAACAATGAATCATACTATCACACGAAAATGAGGAATAAATGCTATAAAAAAATTATTTGATAAAACAGAAATCCAAATCATATCAGATAACTTATCTAATGAACATAAAAATGCAAAAATTTAAAGCAAAATAGTAACCAAAGTTTAACAACGTACCGACTAATGAAAGATCAGCAAGGAACCTTGAAAGCAAAAAACAGAGCATAAGAAAAATTATTTCTACATGAGTGATAAGAATAAAATATATGGAGTGTACGTAACGATTAAAGAAAATATAGATTAGGCACAACAATATGTAAGACGCAACCGCCAATATAAGAAATATCTAAAAATTAAAAATAGAATTAATAAAAAAAATTAATTAAGCTGAAAAGCATTATTCGTTTAATGATTATAAATATCTAAACATTTAGTCATTATTCATTATGCTACTTAACATTGGTAATTGAACTTTAAAGTATACGGTGTTGTGTAGGTCGAAAAAATATTTAACCGATGTGCGTAAAAAAACTATAATAGTTAAATATGTTATCTAAGTTGACGAACAATCTATGATATTGGTCGAATATAATGATGACATATTATCTTCATAAAAGGTAAGTTTATTTCTTGGTAGTGGAACATATCGGTATTACATCGAATTTATATTTACATTTACATATAGCGATAATTTATTGGTTAGGATGTAAAAGCAATTTATTGGTTGGATATTTCTTCATTAAGCTTTCATAAAGTCAGAGCAGATCATATCAAGGTTATCTTTTGTGATTTATTTTAAATGCTATCTCTCGATTTATTAACGAAACATAAATTATTTATTATTTTATTTGAAAAAATATTAAATATAAATTTTTTGTTTATACTCAGTATAGAGTTTACGTTAATTAAATTTTGATGAAGTTAAATATTTTATATCATTTTAGACAACAAAATGTATATTGATCTTGTTTATGTATTCGGATAATAATTAACCATTATATTTATGTATATTCTGATAATAAAGTAATTGTATATATATATAGTAATAATAATAATAATAATAATAATAATAATAATAATAATAATAATAATAATAATCTACAATTTATGTGTCGTGGGAAACGAGACTGAATAACACGAGCATTTTCAATTATTAAATATAAATGTATTATAGGGTAAAAATGTCTTAATTGATTGACATAGCATTTAGATTATAGCAAATTTAACAAAAAAGAAGAAACAATAGATAGGTGATTTGATGCATTGAAATTGATAATAGTATAGAGTACATCTCAATATTATGACATATTTAGCAAAACAATCGTGCTTTATTTATATTTTTAGATCGATAAAAGTATATAGTGGTATAGAGGTCGAAAAAATATTTACTTGATGTGCCTAAAAAATAATAGTAGTTAAATATGTTATCTAAGTCGACGAACAATCTATGATATTGGTCGAATATAATGATGACATATTACCTTCGTAAAAGATAAGTTTATTTCTTGGTAGTGGAACATATCGGTATTACATCGAATTTACATTTACATTTACATATAGCGATAATTTATTTATTGGGACGTAATAGCAATTTATTGGTTGGATAGTTCTATAATAAGCTTTCATAAAGTTAGAGCATATCACATCAAGGTTATCTTTTGTGATTTATTTTAAATGTTATCTCTCGGTTTATTAACGAAACATAAAATATTTATTATTTTATTTGAAAAAATATTAAATATAATATTTTTATTTATACTCAGTATAGAGTTTACGTTAATTAAATTTTGATGAAGTTAAATATTTTATATCATTTTAGACAACGAAATAAATATTAGTTTTGTTTATGTATTCGGATAATAATTAACAATTATATTTATGTATATTCAGATAATAAAGTAATTGTATATATATACTAATAATAATAATAATAATAATAATAATAATAATAATAATAATAATAATAATAATCTGCAATTTATGTGTCGTGGAAAACGAGACTGAATAACACGAGTATTTTCAATTATTAAATACAAATGTATTATAGGGTAAAAATATCTGAATTGATTTGACATAGCATTTAGATTATAGCAAATTTAACACACAAAAAAAAAAAAACAATAGATAGGTGATTTGACGCATTGAAATCGATAATAATGTAGAGTGCATCTCAATATTATAACAAATTTAGCAAAACAATCGTGCTTTTTTTATATTTTTAGATCGATAAAAATATATGGTGGTATATAGGTCGAAAAAATATTTACTCGATGCGCCTAATAAACAATAGTAGTTAAATATGTTATCTAAGTCGACGAACAATCTAGGATATTGGTCGAATATAATGATGCATATTACCTTCATAAAAGATAAGTTTATTTCTTGGTAGTGGAACATATCGGTATTACATCAAATTTACATTTACATTTACATATTGTGATAATTTATTTGTTAGGTCGTAATTTATTGGTTGGCTAGCTTCTTCATTAATCTTTCATATAGTCAGGGCGGAACACATCGAGGTTATCTTTTGTGATTTATTTTAAATGCTATCTCTTGGTTTATTAACGAAACATAAATTATTTATTATTTTATTTGAAACAATATTAAATATAATATTTTTATTTATACTCAGTATAGAGTTTACGTTAATTAAATTTTGTTGAGGTTAAATATTTTATATCATTTTAGACAACAAAATAAATATTCATGTTGTTTATATATTCGGATAATAATTAACCATTATATTTATGTATATTTAGATAATATCGTAATTGTATTTATATAGTAGTAATAATAATAATACTAATAATAATAATAATAATAATAATCTGCAATTTATGTGTCTTGGAAAACGAGACTGAATAACACGAGCATTTTCAATTATTAAATACAAATGTATTATAGAGTAAAAATATCTGAATTGATTTGACATAGCATTTAGATTATAGCAAATTTAACAAAAAAAAACAATAGATAGGTGATTTGACGCATTGAAATTGATAATAATAATATAGAGTACATCTCAATATTATGACATATTTAGCAAAATAATCGTGCTTTATTTATATTTTTAGATCGATACGAAAGTCGAGCAATCGCTGAATAGTTAAAATATAGTTTATATAATTTAATTAGTATAAAATAATTAATCAACACAAAACTATTATAAAAAATTATTTTTTAAAAAATATATGTTATGTAAATGTCATAAACCTATATTATATAATAGCTATTCCATTATCTGAACCTGCATCACTTGAAAAGTTAAATTTTATGTTAGATGGTAATTTTTTACTAAATACTATTGTTTTAGTAATATAGGTACAAAAAAACTATAATAGTTAAATAATTTTTCTAGGTCGACGAAAAGTTTTTCTTGTCAATTAAATAGAATATTCTAATTAAATTTAATAAATTATATTTATTTAGTAAATATATTATTATTTTCTTTAGAATTGGCGGCGATTAGTTTGTTTAGAAACGGTGGACAAACACTGAACTCGTAAAATATATTTATTTTTTCAATTCAGCTTAGTACGGGTGTATTATGACATGTTTCGCAAAACAATCGTGCTTTATTGATATTTTTAGATCGATAAAATATTCGAGCAATGGTAGCATAGTTAAGATATAATTTATATAATTTTGTTTGTATAATATAATTAATAAACACAAAACTATTATAAAAATTATTTTTAAAAAATATATGTTATGTAGATGTCATAAACTTATATTACATAATAGGTATTCCATTATCTGATACTGCATCATCTGAAAAGTTAAACCTTACATTAGATGATAATTTTTAACTAAATACTATTGTTGTAGTAATGTAGATACAAAAAACTATAATATTTAAATAATTTTTTAGTTTGATGAATAGTTTTTTTTATCAATTATATTAAATATTCTAATTAATTTTAGTAAATTATATTTATTTAGTAAATATATTATTATTTTTTTTAGAATTGGCGAGGATTAGTTTGTTTATAAATTTTGTAAGGCCACTTAACTAAAAAAATATATTTATTTTTAAATTTTAATCAATTTAGCTTACTATGGGTGTCCTTGAAAGAAGAGAGATCGCACAAAAGATCCTATAAGAGATTTGTTTTTAGACTACTAAGTGATCAGTGTATTAGAAAACTCAACCATTCTAAGCAGTACGAACCTAATAAGTACATGAAATATAATAAGTTTCATTTAGATCGGATTTTTTTCTCTTGTATTAGGTCGATTAATTTGTAATGCTTTATTGTATAAAGTACTTTGATAATTAAAGGTTTAATTTTATAATACTTTTACGCTTTTATGTACGGACCACATATTTTAATATATTCATAGTCAGGTTACGATCAACAACAATATTTTTAAATATAAATAATAATATATTATTAAACAGTCGAATAATTGTATAAATAATATTTTTTAAATCTTTTTATTAATGCTCCCAGAAGTTACACGCATTGCAAATAAAAATACTTGTATAATTCACGATATTTAAGTTAATATAATATATTTTTTCCTAACAAAATATGTTATATAGCATATTGGTATAGAATTAAGCACGGTCTATAGATATATTAGAGTTTCTTTATATCGTTAGCGCATTAATAGACGAACATAGCAAAACAACATTTTATCGATTTAACCTACATTACAAAGATTAGCTTAACCATCAACAGAAAGGTTATCAACTATTTGTTCATAGTTTACTCTACAATATACCATTTTGCTGATCTCATATAGATATTAATCAAGTCGAGAAATTGATAACTTAATATATGTGTCAATAATATATTCTTGGCACATTATTCCTCTATACAATAAACAGTATTAATTTCTTGGACGAATTTATGATTTGCAAATCCAGTCTTTAGCTTTAACAGTCCAGGATTTCTTTGACTTTGCCCTGTCATGCATGTTTTCAAAATAGATGATTTGAGTTAGAAATTTTTTTAAAGGAAATTATATAGAGTCATAAATATTTAAATAAAATTATGTTGAGATACTAAGGATGAATATAACTATATTGAAAACAAACAATTAAACTAAGCATGAATATTTGAGAAATTTATACAGGACCAAATTTGGATTTGATAATTATAGGACGAATAACGTTATGATAAAGTACAAGAAGTTCCAGTATATATAAAGATTATTATAAAGTTCCTGAACTAAACAAAACCTGGAGGACGAAATTTGTATTTGCTTGAAGCATTGTAGCGACCTTTTTCATAAATAACTTAATATCCGCAGACAGTTTTTATTAATTAAATAATGTAGGTATACTATTACTCTTTACCTTTAATTCCTTTAACATACTGTTTGGCAGCACAAAAAGTACTCGTGTCATTTCTTCTTGATTGTCGGAAACATACTTTTTTATGGTAATAATTCCAATATCTTCATCGTTTGACTGGATATCTCCATATATATCTCTGACAAACCTCTTATAAATAATTCAATATGCGCAGACATTTTTTTTTTAATTAAATAATTTAGGTGCAAAAATATTGTTACTCTTTGTCACTAGTGCTTTGGAAATAGCGTTTGGCAGCATAATAAATACTCGTCTCATTTATTCTTGATTATGGAAAACATACTTTTCCATGCGAATAATTCTAATATCTTCGTCATCTGACAAGATATTTCCATATATATTTCTGACGAACCACTAATTCAGATAGTAATTTTTTTTTCTAGCTAAGTTACAATTTAAATGCTCTTCCAAAATTTTAGTCATCAAAGGAACTGTTTTAATTTGTACAAACTAAAAAGCAATAAAAGTATAAAACACATGACATACGTAGAAAAAAAAATTGTCAAAATTGTTTAAAATTAACTTTGGAGAATAATAGTATTAACCTCATTTGCATTGCAGAAGCAACATCAAAAAATCTTCTGAGAAAAAAAAATTACAAATATAATTATTTTGTAAAAATAAATAACAAGCATTAGTTTTTATCGAGTATCAATCATGAAGAATTAAACATAGATGGTTATTGTTACTATGGATTGAAGGTAAGAAGTGATGAAAGAGATATGAAGAAATAAAGAAATAAAGAGCAATGAAGACATGTACAAACTTGAAATATAAAATGAAGCTAAATAATTGAATTAACTTTTAAGCAAACTTATTCCCATATAACTATGAGTTTCATAGCTTTGATAGTTATAAGTGAGAAAACTAATCATTACTTGTGTAGGTTTCATTTGGCTATATAATTGAGAATATAATTATCATATTACTAAAGGATGCATTTTCAATCAAAGTAGTATAAAATCATACTTATTGAAGAATTAACTTTACTTTCATTTATATCTTGATTTTGTTTAAGAGGATAAAAGAGAGGTGTAAACTAATATATAAATTACTTATAAATCTCTAAATTTGAACAATATTCAAGGTATGGATTCATGTATTATGTATCATTGGATAAACTAAGTAGTTGAGTATATAAGTCTTTCATACAAATTTTATAAAGTCACCATTGTTATGATTACTTTACTTGTTTTGATCAAGAAAACTCCTACTTTATAAGATATAACTTATCTAAGACAAGAATAAAATATGACATTTGATGAATTCTTTGATTATTTGGATTATCCTTACTAAACTTATGAAACTTCATTACTACTAAAGATAAAAGGATATGGTGATTTTTTTTAAGATAAGTAAAATAACCAAGTTTGCTTGAATTGGCTTGAAGACATGAATATAATAAATGATTTGTCTTAGTATCTATACATGTTCAACAAGAGGTGATGAAACATATATGAAGAAATTAATTGGAATACCAATTAACTTTTGTACAAGGCCTATATGATAGAGTAAAGTTAACTTATTAGTACACCAAATGCTAATTTCTTAAAAGAACTATGGCTAAAGTATCCTAAAATTTATTTAACTTGAATGAATATAATTATGCATATTCATAACTACTTATGATAGTTTTATTAGCTTTAACTTATGTAATTAATGAAGACTTAGAAAATTTACTAATTACTAAAGGATGTCTTACCATTCGAAATAGTGTTTATTTAACTAACTTTACTTGTATTTATATCTTGATTTTTTTGCTTAAATGGATAAAAAAATGTAAACTAATACTTATACTTTTAAAGTCATACTTTTTTTTTCCCCAAGGGTTTAATCCCTTTCGAGGCGGGTCGGACACATTAAGTGGGTACCTCTCCCAACAGGGATTCGAACCTGAGTCTACTACTTTGTAGTGACTAGTCTAATGGTTAAAATACATATTATTGTCTTATAAAGAAGTCACATAGAAATTATATTATAAATAGATAAACCAATTACATATGTAATAAAATGAGTATAGTAACACATATAACCCTCGTAGAAATATTATCAAACTAAAAGTAAATATGGATTAATATATAAAAAAAAATTATTATTAGATTAGTCCACTCTATTTGTCTTACAACACTTAGGTTTGGAGAAATTGATTGAAAGGAGGATTTAAGCTTAGACACCCACTCTTCAAATTAAGGTGAGGTTTTCTTATTCTTTCTTAAATCTATTCGGCACTTGCCCTGAGCAAATTCTTCGTTCCAAAACTCTCAATCTATTGATAAAATTTCATTCCATTTCCTTTATTTTAAGCTAATCATTTTATACCATATTGATCCATTTATTAATCTCGAGGTTAATTTCAGCTCTCATATCTTTTAAGGTAATTAACTTTAATACGTTTCTTAATCCTTTAATAGTCTTGCATTCTTCAATTTCTGTTTCTGCTCCATCTGGTAAGTGGTATTATTATGAACAACGGACAATGTCCGGCTCCAAGTTCACTTAAACTATTTATACCCTTGAGGACGCTCTTGGGAAGTTGGGCCCACCCTTATTGTCGGAAGGCCTGTGACGAAATCCATGGCGATCTGATCCCATTTCCAATCAGGTATCGGGAGAGGTTGTAATTTGCCTGCAGGATGTTAATGTTCGGTCTTAACCAATTGGCAAGTCATGCACTTAACGTAGTCCGCAATATCACGCTTCATTCCGTTCCACCAGAATTGTTTCTTCAAATCTTTATACATTTTGGTACCTCCGGGATGAACTGCGTATCTTGTTTTATGTGCTTCTTCCATTAATTATTTTCTCATTTTCGTTGGTACACAAACTCGCTTTTGGAATCGTAATATACCCGATGGATCCCTACTAGAATTCAAATTTGGGTCATTGTAGACAGACTAACTAAGTCTGCTCATTTCCTTCCTGTGGGAAAACATTTCAAAGTTGAAACCCTAGCCAAGCTATACCAGAAAGAAATCATCCGTCTACATGGCATACCTTCGAGTATAGTCTCGGATAGAGATCCTAAATTTACTTCTAGATTGTGGAGGCAGTTGCAGGAAAATTTGGGAACTAAGCTTAACTTCAGTACAGCTGCACACCCGCAAACCGATGGACAATCTAAACGAGTCATTGGATTCCTAGAAGACATGTTAAGGGCATGTGTATTGGATTTCAAATGTAGCTGGAATAAACATTTGCCACTCTTGGAATTTGCATACAATAATAGCTATCATGCATCAATTCAGATGGCACCATACGAGGCTCTATATGGCAGGAGATGTCGCTCACCGATGCATTGGAATTTAGATGAATGGCGAGCTTCTTCAGATGGCATACGTAGATTAATAAGGCCAGAAATTATTCAAGACGCCATTGATAAAGTACAAATGATCAAGCAAAGATTTAAAGCCGCCCAAGACAGACAGAAAAGCTATGCTGATCGACGTAGAAAAGATCTGGAATTTGAAGTTGGAGATAAAGTATTTCTCAAAGTATCACCCAGGAAAGGATTCAAAAGAATTGGAAAAGGCGGAAAGCTAAGCCTGCGCTATGTAGGGCCTTTTGAAATTTCCGAACGTATAGGAAACTTAGCCTATAAATTGGTTCTACCTCCTAACATCACGGAAATCCATGATGTGTTTCACCTGTCAAAAATTAGGAAATATCGCCCAGATGAATCCCACATTATAGATCCTAACAGTGTGCAGATCGAAAGTGATCTATCATATGAAGAAAAGCCAATTAGAATTCTTGATAAAAAATGCCAAGAGCTTTGCAACCGCAATATATCCTTGGTAAAAGTATTATGGAGAAATCACGAGGTAGAGGAAGCCACGTGGGAACGAGAAGATGAAATGCGGAAACATCATCCCGAACTCTTCACTCCATGTTAGAATCTGGGGACCAGATTTCTTTAAGGGGGGAGGATGTAATACCCCATATACATATGTTATATAAAAAAAAGAAAAAAAAAATAGCAAGTTTAGTCTTACCATAAGTTACCTTTCAATTTAACCCCAACTCTTTTCAATTATTACAATCCCACCCTTGAATCTTTCTATATAAGGCAACTCCTAGAGCCCACTTCACCACACCAAAAATTCCTTCTTCTTGTCTTTATACTCTCTTGCCAAATAAGGAATAAAGCCCTCAGGTGAGAAAACCCTTTTCTTTCCTTTTCAAGTCACTTTCTTTCCTTTTCAATTTCTTCTATTTCCTTTCCAATACATGTCGTTCCTTTCAAATTGATGATCTAAAATGTTCTCGAATTCTTAAACCAAACTCTTCATTTTCAGCTACTAAATTAGAGGCATAATATCAAGAACAATCAAGCACAAACTTTTCCCCAAATCCTAAGCTATGTAGAAGTGATAGCTAAAAGGGTAAGATATTTCATCTCTTCATCAAATAATTAAAAGTTCTCTAATTCTAACTCATTTTGATAACAAAATTTCGTCTCCCTCAGCCCTTGTTCAGTAAGGAGTAGATAAGTTTCAAACACCCAATCCCACAAGCAAGGAAGGAGAAATCAAGGTAAACATTTTCTTTCCCCTGTTTTCGCGCAGTCTCTGTAAATTGGCTGTATCTCGAAATTGGCTAGGAATTTTTGTAAACCGTTTACACCATTGGAAAGAAGACAGAATTTGGAGTTTCACAGTATGGGAGGTGTCGAACACCTCCGGCACGGGGATACCTAACGGCGCATTTTCAGAGCAGTACCGGCGAGTGAAAGTCACTCGCCAGGACTGTTTGGGGCTGTTTCGGTTTTAATGTGTAAAAACTGATTTTTTTCTTTCTTTTCTTAATCTTCTTGTTTTAAGACTCTAAATAACCTCATAATGTGTATTAAATGGTAAGAGAAACTAATCAAATGGTTGATAGAAGATGAGTGATTTATTAGTTATATGTAACTTGGTTAAGTTCTTAAAAAGACTTAAAACAATATATAATCTAATAATCCTTACAACTGAGTAGTTGAGTATATAAGCCTTTCATACAAATTTTATAAAGTCAATTTTATGATTACTTTACTTATTTTGATCAAGAAAACTCCTACTTTATAAGATGTAGCTTATCTAAAACAAGAATAAAATATGACATTTGATGAATTCTTTGATTATTTGGATTATCCTTACTAAACTTATGGAACTTCATTACTACTAAAGATAAAAGGATATGGTGATTTTTTTATAAGATAAGTAAAATAACCAAGTTTTCTTGAATTGGCTTGAAGACTTGAATATAATAAATGATTTGTCTTAGTATCTATATATGTTCAACAAGAGGTGGTAACACATATATGAAGAAATTAATGAAAAAAAATTGGAATACCATTTAGCTTTTTTACAAGGCCTATATGATAAAGATAAGTTAACTAATTAGTACACCATATGCTAATTTCTTAAAAGAATTATGGCTAAAGTGTCCTAAAACTTATTTAACATGAATGAATATAATTATGCATATTGATAACTACTTATGATAGTTTTATTAGCTTTAATTTATGTAATTAAGGAAGACTTTGAAAATTTATTATTTACTAAAGGATGTCTTACCATTCGAAATAGTGTTTACGTAACTAACTTTACTTGTATATATATCTTGATTTTTGCTTAAATGGATAAAAGAATGTAAACTAATACTTACTACTTTTAAAGTCATATACTGGCATAAGACTAATGGTTAAAATATAGATTATTTTCTTATAAAGAAGTCACATAGAAATCATATTATAAATAGAGAAATCAAATTACATTTGTATTAAAATGAATATAGTAACACATATAATATCCTCGTAGAAATATTATCAAACTAAAAGTAAATATGGATTAATATATAAAAAAATTATTATTAAATTAATCCACTCTATTTGTCTTACAACACTTAGGTTTGGAGGAAATGATTGAGATGAGGATTTAAGCTTAGACACCCACTCTTCGAATTAAGCTGAGGTTTCTCTTCTTCAATTCGGCATTTGCCCTGAGAAAATTTCCACATTCACTCTCTTGTTCACATCTTCATTTTTTTTATATCATTTATTTAGTTTATACCATATCAATCAATTACTTGTCTTAGACTAATATCTTTAATTCTTTTTAGCCTTTAACTTTAATTCACTTCTTATTCCATAGTCATGCATATCTTATTCTATATTTCATCTGGTAAGTGGTATTATTGTGAACAACGGACGACGTCCGGATCCTAATTCACTTAAATTTTATTGCTATAACCCTTGGGGACGCCCTTGGAAAGTTGGGCCCTGGGACTAACAGAGGTGACTGCTGGGCGGCATCGGGCCGTCAGTGTATGGTCTCTTTGTTCAGTACCCCTCCGTGATTCAGTTGAGGAGTATGGTTGGAGGTAATAGTGCTCTCAGCTGGGTCGACGTGTACCCGGGCATGTCATTCCGTTTTGTTTGCGAGGTCGCTCCTCGATGTAAATTTTCAGGCGTTGGGTTGAATATATTACTTTACCATATTCTGATTCGAAATGCTTATTTGAATTCCCGTTTATTGTAATTCGATTACTTTGTTATTTCAAATCATCTAATAACTTTCACATGACTATTACATTCTAATTCTTATTCATACATGGATCATAATATCACTGTTGGTCATATTACTCATAAACTCAATCCATTGTTATAAATCCTCACTATGTCAAATAAGACTTACGCCTTTCTTTGTTTATTTTCTCAGATTAGCGACATGATTTAGAGGTGGAAACATGGTGATATGGGTTGACATGGTCTATTCAGTGTCGTACATATATATTTTATCGAATATTTAATTGATGAAAACTTCATTGTAAAGTCATGTAAAATTTTATCTACTTACGGGTCAGGTAGTGGGGTCATTGTCCCTTCTTCCTGAAAACCTTAGAATTTCAATACTTCCGTTGTGACGATTAATTATAAAATAAATTTTATCTATTATTCTGCTATTTTGACGCACGATTAGTTCAAATAGTTAATTAATATTTTATTTCGAGCTATGTGACCTAGTCGGGGCGCCACGATATAAATCTCAAGTATTCCTCAAATATATATACATTCAAAACAAGACAACAAAATTAAAAGTTCATCTCATTTTCAAAGTTTTGGCTTGTTCATTTGGGTTCTATTGTTGTAAGTGATGTTTATATGGTAATTGATTTGCATAATTTCATACATAAAATAATATTATTCACAATGATGAGAAAATGGTTATGTACTTCTTTATGTAAAAGAAAATGTATTATTGCATTGATTGTGAAAACACTAAAATAATGAATGTTATTCCAATTAAAGTATATAAATGTAATTCTATTAAATGTTAAACACGAGTTCATATAAATAACAATAACAAAAATCTCTAAATTTAAAAAAAAAATGTTGGTCCCAAGTGGTCAGATGAGGTCTAGAGGGGGGGGGGTGAATAAACCTCTGAAAATTTTATACTATAATCACACAGATTACAATATTTCTCCACTTATACCTAAACAACTAATGAGAAGGCTATAAGCTCGCAATAGGAATTCACAAAGAAAACCTATCCTCTAAAGTAGAATCACTCACAAAGATGGATTCTAACTTTTCACAACACTCAGCTAATACAAAACACTCAGATTGTATTTTTCTGTTTTCTTCAACTGGGTTTCTGTCAACAGATGACTTCCACCAGACGAGTGAGCTGTTCGAGCTTCTTGAGATTTAGAAAAATTTCTGCTTCGAATGCGAAATCTCGGATGTTGTTTTTTTTTTTTAGTCTCACTTCGAATTCAGCTCTATTTATACTTGGATTTGAAAATATGACCGTTGAAGGAGATCAAATCACAAATCCATAGCCTTAGCCCAATTTCAGAACGGCTACCTGCTACAGTCCTTTTTCTGCTTTACTTTTCTGTAGCTGCATTAAATGCACTCTACTGATCCGAGAGTAAATTCCAATCATTTGCCATTACTACCCTTCTCTTCCAGCATTTATTACATCCGGTGCATTTATTACCGTTGGACTCTTCTCATGATCTCTTCTAATCTGCTGATTAAAGTAACTCTGCTGATAGATACTCTGCTGGTCAAATACTGAACTAATCTGATTTGAGTCAGCTGATGACCTACCCTTCTGTTCGTTGTTTCAGCATAAGATCACTAGTTTTCTGGGCTTTGAACTTTGAACTCTTCTGATGTCTTCTTTCACTTGTTCAAAATTCTTCTAAGGGAACTAAGCTTTCCATACTTAGCTGATTCTGATGTTTTGGAAATCATCAAAACCATCCCTTAATTACTTATCTTCTTTGCACTCTATCTTCATCTTCATCCAACAATTTCCCCCTTTTTGATGATGACAAAACTTCAGCTAAGTACCTGTACCTAACCTAAAGTTTTCATCCTCAAAAATTTCTGAGATAGAAATAGTCTGTTGGAATTAAACTTGCAATTTTATAGATATTGAAATGATTACAGATTACAAGTTTGAGAAATGAAAAGTACAAAATGATAAAAGATTACAAGGACTTTAAGACATAAATGAACTAGTCTAAGCTAGTCTTCTTCCTTCTTCTCTTCTTTTGTTTCCTTGTCTTCTTTTTCAGATTCTTCCTCAGATGGTTTGGAAGTTTCAGCTTCCAACTCTTCAAAGAACCTTTTCCTCAGCAGCTCTATCTTCTTATACTTGACATCAGGATCAAGTTGTTCTTCAGCTGATTCCTTAGCAGCAGCTATTTCTTTATCAGACTTAGCTTTTGCTTCAGCTTCAGTTTCATCAGCTTCACTTTCTTCTTATGTGATCTTCTCATCTGTTGGTCTGCTTGTTCCTTCATTTTCTTCATCAGCTCCAACTTCTTCAGCAGCAGATTCTTCCAACACTTCAGTTTCTTCAGCTTCAGCACCATCTCTGTCTTCTATTTTATCAAAAGAAGTTCCAACTTTCTTCTGTCCAAATACCCTATCTTCCCTCTTTTTGTCATCATCAGCAGGGTTGACTGGATATTGTGGTAAGACTGGTGTAATCTGAAGTGAATCACAGAGAAGCTTGACATTTTCTTCTATGGCATTGAGTTGAGCTTGTTGATTTAGTTGATTGGCCTCAAAAGCTTTCATCCTTTTGAGCATATCTTCTCCTTGATCACCCAACTAAATTTGAGTTCCCAAAATCCAATTGGATGAAGCAGTGAAGTCTTTCATCATATTTCTCATAACTTCATCTTCTGCTTGAATAGCCATCTCAATTGTTTCTTCAATCCGTCTCCAACCAGCAGTAGTGCTCTGAGTCCTTCTTCTGATAATGTCCATTTCTTGACAGACAGATTTGACATCCTTAGCAGTATCTTCTATCAGATAGATTGGAACAGCAGCAGCTTTCTGATTTGCAGTTAACTTCTCTTCCATTTCCTTCATTGATTTTGATATCATTTGTTGAATAGAATCCAACAATGATGTTTGATGTAAGCTCTGAGAAGTAGAAGCAACTTCAGTTTGGATTGGAGGTAAAGCAAGAACTTCCTTTTCAGTGGACTGTTCTTCTGCTTGAGTTGATTTTTCAGTTGACTGATCTGCTGGACCAGAAGCAGGGTCTTCATTCATGGTCTCATCAACTTGACTAGGAGTGCTTTCCTTCTCCTTAGTCTGATCAGTTTCCTCAGCAGCAGCCTCTTTTTCAGTGATCTGATCAGCTGGAATGCTTTCTTCTTCCTTTGATTCATCAGCTGGTTCAGACTTGTCATCCTTTTCTTTGTCCTGATCAGTGGGGTCAGATGTACCCTCTTTTTCCTTTTGTTGATCAGCAACATCAGCAGTGACATCTTTCTTTTTGTCCTTGTCAGCAGGGGGTTCAATCTTCTTGATAGATTTGACAGTTTTCAGCAACCCTGCATTATCTAGAGTAGTTCTGTGAGAAATCCAGGTGAAATCATCAATAGGAATAAATGGGGAGATTGGGTCCGTAGGTAATTCTTCAAATGGTTTAATGTTAGGACCATAGACAATCTGCTTGATATTAGGAAGAGGGATCATGGAGCTTGGTTGTCCCTTCATCTTCCTAGTCTTCTTAGCCCATATTCCATAGACTGAGCAATTGCCAGCTTGATGGATCTCTCCTTGAGATCTTCTGATTCAGTATACTCCTCAGGAACAGATTCAAGAATCTTCTTTGCCTCAGCCTTGGCAATGTGACTGATTCTTAATCTTAACTTGTCCAGAAAGAATTCTGAGTCAAGTGCTTGAGTTAGAGATCCAGTCTCAAGCCACTTCAACACCCAGGCTTCTTCAGTAGCAAATCCCTTCCAATTTGCAATCTGTTCTTGACTCTTGGTCAATCTGAATTCTCTCCATCTGTTGTACCTTATCTTCTCTTTGTTGAACATTGTCAGATGGGTGATTCTTGCATTCTCAGCATTCAACCTTTTAAGAAATTCTTCAAAGATGTCAGGATCATCTCTGACAACCTCCAAAGCCAGTTTTACTTCTTCTCTTCTCTTTGGTTGAATCTTTGGAGCAGGCATGACTGGTATGGGTTTGGTGGGGTCTCTTCGTTCACTTATTATAATTCCACCAG
The DNA here is from genome assembly GCA_038501285.1 of Penstemon eatonii. Taxonomy (NCBI): domain Eukaryota; kingdom Viridiplantae; phylum Streptophyta; class Magnoliopsida; order Lamiales; family Plantaginaceae; genus Penstemon; species Penstemon eatonii. The sequence continues at coordinate 53,604,277 of CM076710.1, forward strand.
TCTGCTTAGGACCATGAGCATCCTTGGTGCTTGCTTCAATAGCAGCAGCCAACTCAGCTGCTTCTATGGCATCCCTTTGTTCTTGAGTCATCTTGCTGGCTTCCTCTTCCAGCCTTTTGAGCTCAAGGATCTTCAGACGATCCTCCTTAGCCTTTTCTGCAGCTTTCTTTTTCCTTTCTGCTTCCTCTTGTTTCTTCTTTGCAGCAGCAGAGACATAAGGAATCACAATCTTTCCAGTCCTTTGTTTCTTTGATTCAGGACTCTCAACAGCTTGAAGTGGAGTTGCAGCAACAGGAGTAGGATGCAGAAGGAGTGTTTCTCCTTCACCTGTTGTGCTAGTCCGCTGTTCAACTCTTTCCTCAGCAGACTCTCCAACAGCGGGGATTTCAACAGACCCAACAGCAGCTTCATTTGAGGGTTCTTCAATAGTAATAGGTCTCTCTGCTGATGTTGTTGTTTCCCTTACTGTTTCTGTTGTTTCCTCGGAGAATGTCACTTTTCTTTTTGCTTTAGACTTAGGAATTCTCTTTGAAATGTCAGGTTGATGCTTAGCTTGGGGAGGTCCCCTTTCTTCTCTTTTTGTTCTCATTCTCTTCAGTCTTTGAAGAGGAACTTCTTCTTCTGATTCAGTTCTTTCAGGAGAGGAACCTGTCTCCATTTGTTCAATCTCCTTGGTGAAGTCATCAATTACCTTTTCAGGGATTACAACTTCAGGTTGTGCTGATCCAGCTTCAACAGCAGGGCTTGCTGTTTGATCAGCAGATTGGCTTGTCTGACCCTCCTTCTTGCTCTTCTTAGAGGGGGTCTTCTTAGACTTTGCAGCAGCTTTTCTTTTAGGAGCAGCCACTACTTTCCTTACTGGTTCATACAACTTGAACTCTTTGCTACCGTGGGTAGTCTTTCCACCAGCCATAGGACAGTTTAGTGACATGAACAGATGACTAAGCAAGATGGCATGCGAAGTCCTTTTGTCACTCAGCAGATCATAGACATGAGCTGCCCAGTTCACCTTTAGTCCGTAGTAGATGCAAATCATTGTGTAGTACCTCTTTCTTGGTAACCCATCTAAAGAGTCCGTACTGCAATCCAATATCTTCGCAATGATGTCTGCGAACCTCTGATACTCATCTTTTAACTGAGTCTTCATCAGAGTCCCAGTCATCTCTTCTTCCTTCTGAGCACAAATTGCCCAAAATTCTTCCTCCTTTTCAGACCCTAGGTCTGTTACGTTTCCTCTTTCATTTGTCAATTTATAAACCTCACTCAAAACAGCAGCAGAGACAACGATTTTCTTACCCCCAATGACAGCTGACATGACAGTGTCATCTTTGGTGAATTTCCTGGTCTTGTAGAAGTGATCAACATCTTCTAGGTAAACCCTGTCTTCGTGGGCTTCCAGAACTGGAACTAAAGATGCCTCTTTGATTTTCTCCAAGATTGAGTGCATCAGATCAGTACCGGAAAAATGGAATTTGCTGTAGTTCAAGTATCTTCCATCAATAATCTTTTCCATTTCTGGGATTACTGAGTAGAATCTGTGAAAGCAGTAAACTTTTGAAAGAGAGATTGAGAGTTAGAGAATTTGAGATTTTGAGTGTGCGTAAGACGACTGTACTATTTCATATCGGATTTTATACGTTTTCCATTGTTTAGGTTATCATGATTAATCTGAGACGTTGGATCAATCTAACAGTTTATTAATCGTGTGGGTGGGAGCTGCGGATTTCAATTTTATTATTTTAATGTCAGACAGGCGGGAAACTCAATCGACACTAATCTGTTACTTATAAAAGCGTGTTTCTGAATGCTTATATAAGATATCAGATGAGTAGAGTTTAACTTATCTGACAGACGAGTGATCTGTTATCTGATATTACTAGAGAAAGCCAATAGCTAGTAATCTTCCTCTGTTGTTTGTCAATCCAGCAAGATAAAATAATCTTCAGTCTTCAAGAATTAAGAACACATCTTCTGATAACATAACTTCAACTAACTGTCATTAACCAATTTCATCTTTAGAGCAGAAGTACCGCTAGTCTTACACGTTCCCCCTGTCTTTAAGACTTCATAAGTTAACTAGTCTGTTAAAAGTTAATCCTTGAATAGAATAATGGATAACTAAGCTGTTGAACTTCAGTCTTCTGATGAGTTCCCCCTCAGCTAATGCATCCAAATTAAGTAGTTCTAGCTCAGCTCTCAGAGTTGAGAACCTTACTTCACTTAAAGGTTTAGTGAAAATATCAGCAATCTGATTGTCAGTATGAACATACTCAATCATAACATTTCCTTTTTCCACATGATCTCTAATGAAATGATGCTTGATCTCAATATGTTTAGTCCTTGAATGACTTGTAGTGTTCTGAGTAAGAGAGATTGCACTTGTATTGTCACAGTAGATTGGAATTCCACTGATTTTGATATTGTAGTCTTCTAGTTGATGCTTCAACCATAGTATATGTGCACAGCAAGCTCCAGCAGCTATATAATCAGCTTCAGCAGTAGATATAGAAACTGAAGTCTGTTTCATACTCATCCATGAGATCAGACGACTACCTAAGAACTGACAGGCACCTGTTGTGCTTTTTCTGTCAATCTTGCAGCCAGCAAGGTCTGAATATGAATAACCAGTAAGTTCAAATCCAGATTCTCTAGGATACCACAATCCCAATTCTTGAGTGCCCTTAATATATTTCAGTATCCTCTTGGCAGCTAAGAGATGAGATTCTTTGGGATTTGATTGGAATCTTGCACAGACCCCAACTGAGTACATGATATCAGGTCTACTTGCTGTTAGATATAACAGTGACCCAATAATGCCTCTGTATTTGGTTATGTCCACTGATTTGCCATCTTCATCTTTATCCAAACGAAGACTTGTAGACATAGGAATAGTAGCAATAGAGCTAGTTTCCATACCAAATTTCTTGAACAGATCTCTTGTGTATTTTGCTTGGTTGATGAAAATACCATCAGGCAACTATCTAACTTGCAATCCAAGAAAATAATTGAGTTCACCCATCATGCTCATTTCAAACTTATGAACTTGTCACACATCTGTTGGTTAGTTGAACCAAAAATAATATCGTCCACATATATTTGCACAATAAATATATGATTCTCCCATTCAATTGTAAACAAGGTTTTGTCAACTTTACCTTTGCGAAATCCTTTAATTTAAAGAAAATCAGATAAAGTGTCATACCATGCTCTTGGAGCCTGTTTCAGTCCATAGAAAGCTTTCCTTAGACGATACACCTTGTCTTCTTGTTGATAAGCTTCAAATCCAGGTGGTTGTTCAACATATACTTCTTCTTGCAGTTCTCCATTGAGAAAAGCAGACTTCACATCCATCTGATAAACAGTGAAGTTCTTGTAAGCAGCATAAACTAGAAACAGTCTGATTGCTTCAAGTCTTGCTACTGGTGCAAATGTTTCATCAAAGTCTATTCCTTCTTCTTGACAATAACCCTTGCCACTAATCTTGCTTTGTTTCTGGTAACAATACCATCTTCATTCATTTTATTTCTGAAAACCCATTTAGTGCCAATTACTCTTTGATGACTTGGTCTAGGAACTAAGTACCAGACTTCATTCCTTTCAAATTGATTCAACTCTTCTTGTATAGCTTCAATCCAGAAGGAATCACTGAGAGCTTCTTCAATTTGTTTAGGCTCTATTTGAGATAGAAAGGTGACAAACATAGCATCTTGTGCAGCAGCTCTTCTTGTTTTCACTCTATCTAATGGATCACCAATCACTAACTCTGGTGGGTGATTTCTGAGCCATCTAAGATCAGGTTGCAGGTCTGGATGTTGTCCTCTGTTTTGATCTTGCAACACTACTGTTGGAGTTCCAGTAGTAGTCTGTTGAACAGTTGTAGTCTGTTGAACATCCTCTGGTCTGTCAGCTGTTTGTAGCTCGTCTGTTAGACAATCAGCACTGTGATTTTGAACAGCATTTGAGCTAGCAGCTGAATTTAAATTAGGTAGTATGATGGGAACATATTCTTCATTCTTTCCAATATCCAACTTCTGTAAATCAGTAAACAGATCTTGATTAGTACTTTGATTCTTTTCAGAAGATTGACTTGGCTCATCGAATACTACATGAATAGATTCCTCTATTAGTAATGTTCTTTTGTTAAAGACTCTATAAGCTTTACTAACAGTAGAGTATCCTACAAAAACAGCTTCATCAGTCTTCTCTGCAAAAGCAGTAAGGTGATTTTTCCCATTATTTAATACAAAGCATTTACAACCAAAAATTTTGAAGTAATGAATGTTTGGATTTCTGTTGTTCCAAACTTCATATGGAGTCTTGTTCTGATTTTTGTTGATCATGCATCTGTTCTGGGTAAAGCATGCTGTATTTGTTGCTTCTGCCCAAAATCTTTGTGGCAGCTTAGCTTCAGCTATCATAGTCCTGACAGCTTCCTTCAGTGTTCTGTTTCTCCTTTCAGCAACACCGTTCTGTTGAGGGGTTCTAGCAGTTGAATACTCATGATGTATTCCTTTGACATTACAATACTCTTCAACAGTAGAGTTTGTAAACTCTGTCCCTCTATCTGATCTGATCTTTAATATCTTTATACTTTTCTCATTCTGGATCAGTTCCATCAGATTAGTAAGATGTTCCTTGGTTTCACTTTTCTTTTTCATGAATATCACCTAAGTATATCTTGAAAAATCATCCACAACAGCTAGGCAGTATTTCTTTCCACCATTGCTGACAGGATCAATGGGTCCAAATAAGTCCATGTGTAGCAGCTCCAAGATTCTTTCAGAAGATTGGTGCTTCTTGCTTTTGAAAGATGACTTGATTTGTTTACCCTTCTGACAGGCGTCACAGAGCTTGTCTTTGCTCATGACTGTTTTTGGAATCCCTTCAACCAAATCGTTCTTTATTAATCTGTTGATGGTCTTGAAGTTTAAATGATTCATTCTTTTGTGCCACAGCCAACTAACTTCACTTGGTGTTGATGCCACCAAACAAACACTTGAATTCTTGTCAGCAGAACTCCAGTCGACTATGTAGACATTCCCTTGTCATCTTCCAGATAAAATTACCTTCTTAGTACCAATCTGTTCAACGTAGCACTTATCTGTTGAGAAGATGACTGAATATCCTTTGTCACAGAATTGACTTATGCTCAGCAGATTATATTTGAGGCCCTTAACATATGAGACGTCAGATATCTTTATGTTTCCTCTGATCAGTATTCCTTTAGCTTTAATCTTGCCTTCTTTGCTGTCTCCAAAAGTAACCTTTGGACCATCCACATCAACTGCATCAGTCAGCTCATGTACGTTTCCACACATGTGCCTTGAACAACTACGGTCCAAGTACCAAATCTTCTCTACTTTACTCCTACTCCTAATCCTAACCTATAAAACAAAAATAAAATTGTTTTAGGTACCCTTATTGAGAGGGTCCTGAAGGATTAGTTCCACCTTTGACAACCCAAGATGTTGATGTCTTAGGCTTCTTAGGCTTCTGAGTTTTGACAGGAGCATGAACAGTTTCATTTTTATCATAATTAGCAAATAAGTCATGTTGATGATCAGTATGATAAGAATAGTGTTCATAAGCAGGGTAAGATGCATGATAAGCAGGATATGCATGCATTGGATGAGCAGGGTAAGGTGCATAGTAACTAGGAAATTGAGGTGCATGATACATAGGAGGATATGCAGCAGGTTGCACATAATATGACTCATTTCCATACCAAGCATTTTGATTTTTCTTATTCTTATGCTTCTTTGGCTTACTAGTAGCTTGCTCATTAACAGAAGACTTAGTTTTACCACTAGTCTGATTGACTTTAGCTTTATCAGCAGACTTCTTAGGACTCTGCTGTTTGGTCTTACTAGTCTGTTTACCTAAACTAGGCTCTTTGCTCTTTTTAGCCTTAGGAGTTTTCGTCTCCTTTAATACTTTCTTAGGTGAAGCAGGTCTAGCAGTTTGAACATACAGAATGACCTTACTATTGTCAGCAGATATAAACTTCTCAGTATGATTCAATTCGTGCTTATCCTGTTCTAAAGGCATCTTCTGTTTACTAGACATGTGAGTGGATGCAACAGATGATTTTTCATGAGACTCAATAACTTTTTCAAGTTCCATGATTTTTCCTTTATAGACTTCACATTCAGCTTTCAGAGATTCATGTTCTTGCTCAAGCTATTTATATTCAGCTGATTCTCTAGGCTTTTCAGCTGTGAGTTTCAGTGAACTATTTTGCTCTTTTAGCAATATCATCTCTTCCTTAAGCTTTTTGTATGCTTCAGCAATAGTAGTATTGTTAAGCATCATTTGTTCAAATGAATTAAATAATTCATTGTCAAGAGGAGTTACCTCTTCCTCAGAGTCATCAGATTCCTTTGCCATCAGGCAGAGGAGAGCAGGTTTTTCTTCATCAGACGATTCTTCATCAGATGTGTCTGAATCTGAATCAGATGAGTAGACAGCAGTCAGCTTCTCTGCTTCAGCCATCATTGCCTTGCCTCTCTGATGCTTTCTTTCTTTTCTGATCTTCTTTTCTTCTTCTGTGTATTTTTCTGCCTTTGGATATGGACAATCTTTGATGAAGTGTCCCAATTTCCTGCAGTTATAACACATTAGTTTGGCTTTATAATCCTCTTTATCTTGAGAAGAAAAGTTAGGTTTAGAAGTAGAATCATTGTTGTATTTGTTCTTCATTTTTCTCTTGTAGAACTTCTTGAAATTGTTCATTAGCAATGCTACATCTCCAGCAGTGTACTCCTTTTTGTTGAGTAGAGTGGCTTCATCAGATGAGTCCACTTCTTTGCTTTTCTGTGCTGGTCTTCTGGTGTTTTCAGCAGCAACTAAGGCAGATGTGGGTCCTGAAGTTGAGGTTTCTTCAATTCCCATTCTAGGCAGTTTATACTCATATGCCTTGAGTACTGAGAACAGCTCTGTAAGAGAGATTTTTCCCAAATCCCTTGATTCTTCCATTGCTGTCACCTTCATGTTGAATTTTGGAGGTAGAGCCTTCAGCACTCTGATGGTTATCTCCTTGTCCGTGAAGGTTTTTCCAAGCTTTAAGACTTCATTCAATGTTCTGGTGAACCTAGTATCCATCTGATCAATGGTCTCTCCAGATTTTATTTTGAAATTGTCCAGCTTTTCCAGAGCAACACTCAGCTGATGCTCCTTAATGGCGTCGTTTCCTTCGCTCATATCTCTGACTTTATCCCACATCTCCTTTGCAGTCTTGCAATGTTTGACTTTGTCAAACCGATCATTGTCCAGGGCTTTAGTCATGATGAATCTTCCGACCTTATCCAGATTAAATAGCTTTATTTCCTCTGGAGTCATCTCATGAAGGTCTTTTTCCACAACCGTATCAATTTCATTGATTTTTATGGTCTTTGTGAATCTGAATGGACCTTTAATAATACATGTATACATGTTGTCATTGTAGGCAGCTAGAAAGATTTCCATTCTAATCTTCCAATCTTCAAAAGACATACCAGCAATGTGGGGAACATGGCTGATACACTCCAATTTTCAAAAAGTTTTAAATTTTCAAAAAGATGCTCTTTTGAAAAGTTTTGAAAACCTTTGAAAAACACTTGGATCAAGCTCGTTGATCAGGCAGCTGATTCTAATGAACCACCTGCTCTGATACCACTTGTTGGTCCCAAGTGGTCAGATGAGGTCTAGAGGGGGGGGGGGGGGTGAATAGACCTCTGAAAATTTTAGACTTAAAAACTTTTTACTCTTCTGTCAGCAGACTAAGCTGATGAAGAATAGTAAGATAACTATGCTGATCGTGAACAAATCTTGAACAGCAGAGTGACCACTCTTCTCACAGTTTACTTAGCTGATTTTGGTGAAAATCAGTTTTATCAAGAGTATACTTGCAGCGGATGTTAGAAAGTGTTTTTCACAAGTAGACTAAGTCCTTAAAAAGATTTTATCCCCAGTTTTAAAACTCCTTATAAAATCTTTTGATAATTCAAAGTGTTGAAATATGCAAGGTTCAAAATATGCAAGAAAACTTAAATGCAAGATAACACAAAGAATTTTTATAGTGGTTATATGGATAAAAATCCTTTAGTCCACTCTTCCAGATCACTTAGATTCTGGGTTATACTATAATCACACAGATTACAATATATCTCCACTTATACCTAAACAACTAATGAGAAGGCTATAAGCTCGCAATAGGAATTCACAAAGAAAACCTATCCTCTAAAGTAGAATCACTCACAATGATGGATTCTAACTTTTCACAACACTCAGCTAATACAAAACACTCAGATTATATTTTTCTGTTTTCTTCAACTGGGTTTCTGTTAACAGATGACTTCCACCAGACGAGTGAGCTGTTCGAGCTTCTTGAGACTTAGAAAAATTTCTGCTTCGAATGCGAAATCTCAGATGTTGTTGTTTTTTTTTAGTCTCACTTCGAATTCAGCTCTATTTATACTTGGATTTGAAAATATGACCGTTGAAGGAGATCAAATCACAAATCCATAGCCTTAGCCCAATTTCAGAACGGCTACCTGCTACAGTCCTTTTTCTGCTGTACTTTCCTGTAGCTGCATTAAATGCACTCTGCTGATCCGAGAGTAAATTCCAATCATTTGCCATTACTACCCTTCTCTTCCAGCATTTATTACATCCGGTGCATTTATTACCGTTGGACTCTTCTCATGATCTCTTCTAATCTGCTGATTAAAGCAACTCTGCTGATAGATACTCTGCTGATCAAATACTGAACTAATCTGATTTGAGTCAGCTGATGACCTACCCTTCTGTTCGCTGTTTCAGCATGAAATCACTAGTTTTCTGGGCTTTGAACTTTGAACTCTTCTGATGTCTTCTTTCACTTGTTCAAAATTCTTCTAAGGGAACTAAGCTTTCCATACTTAGCTGATTCTGATGTTTTGGAAATCATCAAAACCATCCCTTAATTACTTATCTTCTTTGCACTCTATCTTCATCTTCATCCAACAAAAAAAAAATATATAATTGAACCACTGGTTAACTGGTTTTATCGATTCACTGATTTTACCGGTTTTGGAGCTGCTTTTACAGGTTCGAACTGGTTAATTAGAAGACTTGTTTTTAGGGGTGAACCGGACCGAATTGGGGACCGGTTAGCGGTTGAACTGGGTCAACCGACCGGTCTGATCCGATTTTCAAAACACTGAGGACTGATACCATATATAATAGCACAACTTCATCTCAATAATTCAAATATATCATTAATCATAACCCATATTGTCACTCATAAAAACAACCATCTTGAACTATTGTTACATTTTGATGTTGGAATTGGTCCAAAGACAATTGCTGCTAAGCTGATTAGAAGAAATTTATCATAAAGAAATAAAATAGTAAGAAAAACGGGAAACTTATTTTTTGGTATCATAGAATAGGCTAACTTGTACTTTTGATATCATTAAATATGAATATACATATTGAATATGAAGTAGTGCTTACATAATAATAATATATCACGCAAAATTAAAAATAATGGCAATAATAATAAGAAATTTTTTTGGGTACACAATATTACTAGTAACAAACAACTCATTATTAAAATACTGATAATTAAACAAAGTGGAAGGACAACAACTAATACAACAATAGAAAAGAACAATAATTATACGAACAAAGATGCTTTATTAACTCATGTAAGGAAACCCACCGTTCTTACTATCGTAGTCACCTAGATTGGATGAACATCCAAATAAATGATAATGTTATTTTATTTCCCCCTCGAAGAAAAATTATAAATTAATAAATTAAAATAAATTATATTTGAAATTTCTTACAATGTTATTAAATTTAACCCAAAATTAAAAATAAAATGTTATTAAATCTTAAACAATATTTAAAAATAAATATTTTCATTTTTTGTTGAGTTTTTAAAAAAATAAACATCTCCTCTTTTGGTTAGGTTTTTTTTTAATAGGAGACAAGTTTTTTCATTAATTAATAGAAAAAGAACAAAAGGAAAATTGAAAAAAATTGGGCAAGCAAGAGGCTACAAGTGTTGCGCGCCCATCCAAAAGCGTTAATGCTCGCGAGATGTGATTGGCCTTGGCTCATACGGAGATGTCCTTGTAGATCTATTGGAATTTTTCTTTTATTGTTTTGTTTCGAATTCATACTTCGTCTATTCCTTTTTTTTTCTTTTTCTTTTTAATAATTCGAGTTCATATTTTGTCCTGAAGTTAAAAATGCAACTTTTTCTTTTGTTAGCCCAGATAGCTTTTGACAAATTTGATTACCAAATTACTGTAACTAGGGTTGTCAATGGGTGGGACTCGAACCGGATCAGGGCAGATCCGGATCCGAGTCCGATTTCCATTTCTTCTATCCGGATCCGGATCCGAATCCGCTCGGATCTGGAATATTAGCAACCGGATCCGAATCCGGCGGATATCCCGGATCCGGATAATTTTTTTTTTTTCGTTTTCCTCCAAATCACTTGTAGATTTTACCATCATGAATTAAAAATGTAAAATTTTACTTACTTCATCGAAACTATTGCCTAAAAATTGTAGAAGATGGAATTTGATGGACAAATATAAACGATAAAAATTAGAATAAAAGAATAAACAAAAATATAAGTAAAAAATATATAAACTCGGACAAAGAAGAAGAAAACTCAATATTAGAAATGGAAGAGAAGATAAAAATTGAAGGATGAATGGTTATGGTTTCATTTTTCTTATTAAATAGTATAAATTAATATGTTGTAGACCCAATTAGTTATCTGGTCAATCCACCAACATCTCTCATGCATTTCTTTTTTAAATTATTTTTAATATAGTAAAAGATTTTAGTGGAACATATATAGTTTTATTTTTATTTTTATTTAAATACATAATATATAAACAACATATAGTAATATATATCGGATACGGATATGTAACGGATCGGATCAGTAGTCTAGATCCATATTCGCTCCATATAATTCGGATTACGGATCTTCTTAATCGGATCAGGTCCATTGGATCACTAATCGGACAATTATCCTAATAAATCGGACCGGATTCGAATCGGATCCGGATTGAAATCCGCCCCATTGACAGCCCTAACTGTAACCCAACTTTCTATTTATGTCATATTTCAAGCCACATAATAAGTCAAATATTACCTAAAAGTTTCTGCTAAACATTTAAGACCTTATTTAACTAAACGACCAAATTCATTGAATTTAAATTGCACAATTTTCATTTTTCTTTTTTGCTTAGAATTTTAAAATGATTATTTTAAACTTACAACCATTTTTTAAATTTCATTTCAAGGAAATGAAAATAACTCTTACATAAAACTCCATACTCCATGATTTTTGTGTTAAAAGTAAATGGAGCAAGAGTAATGTGCATTTTTAGTAATAATTAGGGGCACGATAATTTTTCTGAGATGAAATTATTTTTGAAATTAAAAGTTGATAAGTTTATTTCTGAAAAAAAAAATCCCTAAAAAGTTATATAGATATGAAAATCACGAAAGACCCGTTTGTTTGACAGGGATGGAATCTGGTTTTGGGAATTTGATTTCTAGGAATGTGATTATCAAGAATATAACTCAATTATATTGTTTGGGTAATACTTGTGATTTCAGGAAGGAATGAAACATATTACTATTCAAATGTTTGATAAACTTATGGAATGGAATCCATTTTTACACGTGTTAATAAAAAAAATTTCACTTATATATTTTTATATAAGATATGATATTTATGGAACAATACTTGTAAAATTAACCCTAAACTTATGTGAAATAATAAGATTATTACTTAAAGTTTCAATAATTACTAAATTTTCCCTCGTATTTTGAATATCACCCTAAAAAAAATTCAGACTCTAAGTATGTAGTGGCAATACTCATGTCATCACAAAATTTGATATGAAATTGTTTTTATCCATGATCAATGTTGGTTTGAATTTGTAATATTTAAGAACACAAATACAATTCATTAGAGAACGGTGTATACATACTTAAAATAAACACAAATAATGCTAAATGTGTATATACATAATTAAAATAAATATTATTATAATTTTTTTTTATTTTTTGTTGTAATATAAATTTTATTAATTAACTATGTATATAAGCTCAAATTGAGATGTTGGGGTGGGTGAATGGAACAAAGATGGACTTCGTGGAATTTTGAGTGGGTGGCTCAATGGATTTATGAGATTTTTTAATTTAAACTTTTACTCAACCAATAAATATTTAACATATTTATCTTAATTTTATAGGTATAATGAAAGTGTAAAATTTTTTTTATGATAAGTTAATTATTTTATTCAATGTTAAGATTAATCCTTTTAAGGAATTCAAATGTTGTTTTTGTAGTTATTGAAACTTTAAAGAATGATCATGTAATCTCACATACTTCAAGGGGTTTATGTAATTATTCTTAATGTTGATTAAATATATAGTATACTTACGTTATCTCAAAATTTTGAAATTGATTTAATTAATGTATATTTTATAGTATGTGTGTGTATATATATATATATATATATATATATATATATATATATATGTGTGTTAGAGAGACATATAGGAAGTATATATGAAAAATATTGTCTTTTTAATTTTACTATGAATTTCAGTGGGATGGAATTAGAATACCATAGAAATTTTGGGATTTAGATTCCTGATTTATGAAAACAAGATTCCTAGTTTTGGGGAATTTAATTCATTTCCCAAATTACTGTAATTCAACTCAAACATAATTATATGATATCTTGCCATCACATTATCAGATCTAGATTTCATTCCCGTCAAACAAACGGGTCATAAATGTCAAATCAAAGTTTTATAGGTTTCAAGAGTTTGGGTATTGATTTTTGAATAAGTTTGTGATGAGTTTCGTGATTTGACGGAAACTTATTTGAAGGGGTTTTGGCCCAATCTCGCTAAATTTAACTCTTATTTCATTTTCGGATGTTCCAACTCAATCTTCTTTTTCTTGAAATAGAAATGTTTATTCCAAAGACGTAATGATTTGACACAACTAATTGTCATTCATAATTTCTAACGGCATACCTAAAACTTCCATTTTTTCAATTTTTACATAAATCTTCGTGCCAATAGTAAATAAAATAAAAATAATGAGACAGAGATAATACTTCCTTCGTCCCAATTAATTTTATCAATTGGTACAGTTGACCAGTCAACTTGACTAAATTTATAAAATTATATTAAATAATTTTATTAATATATTTCATTAATAAGTTAATGATATCATATGACACCATATATTTTTATATTTAAAAGGTTTAATACTCCACAAATGTGAATAAACTAATATGATAAGTCACTTAAATGATTGAAAAAATTGACCGAGCACTATAACAAAAGGAACAAAATAAATGGAACGAATGGAGTATTTAATTTATGCAATTTATAGGTTGAACTTGAATATATCAATTTTACAACATTTGACTAAAATAAAACTCAAAATTGAATATTTTAGATTACTAAAAGTACTACTAAATTGCTAGCTAACAGTCATTTGCAAACAAGAAAAATCATTAGAGTTCAAGTATGTCAAGGGCAGAACACATTGAATTGATTCTAAAAAAGAAAGTTAAAAGCCAATAACTTAATTTGCAAATTCTACTTATCCTTTTTATATTATTAAACTTAGATTTAAAAGTTCATACTTTGCACTTTCTGTATTAGATTTGGGGACCTATTTTTGAAATTATGTTCTTGGGTACTACCAGTCGAAGATGTTCGTTTTATATTCATTTTTAGCACATATACTTGTTAACTAAACTCAATTCAAGGTAATTTGATCACATAATAGTCTTGTAACTCTAGAGACAAACTCAAAGTTCGAATCCGAACTAGAGTCATCACACTGAAAGAACCTACCCAGTTCGCTTTCCAATCGAAATTGTGATCCACAATATGGAAGTTCAAATAAGATATTAACTATACTCAACCTAGCCCAACCCAACTTAGCTAACACCAATAGGGAAAAATAATAGTTTGAGTCGAATTGGATCAGATTCAATCTCGGGCCAATCCATTAATCATAACCCATATTGTCACTCATAAAAACAACCATCTTGAACTATGGTTACGTTTTGATGTTCGAATTGGTCCAAAGACAATTGCCTCTAAGCTGATTAGAAGAAATTTATCATAAAGAAATAAAATAGTAAGAAAAACTTACCTCACATGATGTCATTAAGGATACGAATGGGCAAATTGGGCCGGTCCGATATGTATAAAATGAAACATTCTTTTACTAGTGAAAAACAGATTGAGTTCAGAATTGGTAAAAATGGCCCTTCTTTATCTTTTTTCATGTGCCTTAATTTTAAACAAAAAGACGTATTAGAATTAAAAAAAAAATAAGAAGAAGAAGAAGACGATTAGACTTAGAGAAATAAAATAGATCCTTCTATAATTTGGTCTAAGTAGACATTGGAATCAAACTGAAAATAATAAAAAAAGTCTTCATACGAATGTAGTTTGGTTGGATTTCGTCTCGATTGGGTTTCAAAAATTGGTTTGAGAAACTTTTGAAACTATATTTCGATAACGGTCTCAAAAATTGGTTTGAGATAAAAAGTATTAATAAATAATAATAGTGAGTTTTGAAAATTTGAGATGATTTGATGAAGTTTGGTTGTTGGAGTTTGGAGGAAAAAAGATCATCTATACCACTCATGTGTATCACCATATAAAATTGATATATGTCCATATTAATTGTAGAGTTAACTGACACTAAATTTAATCTCAATTAGTAATTTGAAAAAAAAAAGAATTATACTTTATAATCCATCCCACTTTCTCTCACGATTCTTCATCTTCTTTAATTACTTTTTAGTTTAGAGAAAGTCATCTTTTTCAAATTGAATTCCAGAAAACGCGATAACTATGTATGATAAGATTATGTATGAAATCACACTACTTTTGTATGTATAAACAGGCAACGACACACTGCACTATTGACTTATATGGTTTGATAAACCTCAATTCTCAATGCTATAACGTGAATAGCTCCAAAGGATTTTAAAACAAAAATTTCTACTTCACCATAAAAAAAATAATGAAGAGCTCCATTCACGAATTCCAAATATATGTTGCAACCAAAAAAATTAATACAAGTGGTGCTTGTAATATAGTTCAATTGCAAATTGCAATTTGAAATTGGACTCTAAAATGCAATTGAATTTAGACTTTTACAACTTAACTTTTAAATCTCAGTTAACTAAAGTATGTGAGATGTTACTCAAAAATTTTACTTTGATAATTGGAGGGTAGAAAAAAAAAACGTGTGGAGGAGAGTCTTCAATTAAATTTTTTTAATATGTTAGTCTAGTTATTTTTTGCAAAATTGAAAGGTTAATTAATTGTAGAAGACAACAATATGGACTGAAGAAGATGAAGAGTCATGAGAAAGTTGGAGATATTATAAATTATACTCCTATTTTTTTAATTACTAATTGAGGTTAAGCTTAGTTAATGTGAGTTAACTCTACAATTAATATGGACATATGTCAATTTTATATTGGTGGTACACAAGTATGATACACATGAGTTATATAGAGGATCTAAAAATATGGTTGAATGTCAATATATATATATGTGTGTGTGTGTGCGCGCGCGCGTGCGCCTTTATTTTAATTTTATTATCTGAAAGGATGTCAAAATTTTATCTAGGATTTTGATGAGAATTATGATTGGTGGAATGAAAATGTTTTAATCCCATTTGCTCCCCATACTTTTGCAACCTAGCGTCGGTAGGGACCTAGAGAGTTGCCTTCGCTTTTGATGTTCCTTCGTAGATCTTTGGATTTCACCCCTACACGCGAAACTCCACTCTCTTCTGTCTCACTCAGGTGAATCGGTTTCGAGAGCATTCCGCTAGTTTTTGGCGACTTTCACTTTTAACTCGATTCATTGCCTATTTTTATGAAATTTTTCTTCAAAGAAATCTCAATTAAAATTAATCTGAATATTTAAAAAAATTCTAATTGTTATATATATATATATAATAATTATATATATCAGGAGCTTTCTTAGCAATGAAGGTGCGTGTGATTTCTAATAGAATAATTCATATCATCATCATCATGTTCAAGAAAATGGGTTTGTGCATCATATGTCAAATTATATCAGGTCTTATTTTCATTTTTCCAGTTATTCTGGATACTCCTTTTCGATATGGAAATTTTTGTTATTTAAGTCTTGTATCTCCTTTACTTATAGTTATTTATCATTCAATGAATGATTGGTAAATGATCCACCTATATTAATCTAGCTAATCCAATAAGAATGTTTCTTCCTTTCTAATTCTATATAAACGTTAATAACTTTCTATCCGTAAAAAATACCTTTTAATGGAGTATAATTTTTTTAGCACCATGTGTTTTCGGAAGAGATAATGCTACCAAATCATTAGAATATACCAAATATATCAGAAACAAAGTAATCACTAAAATGAAGTTTTTCAAAATATATAGACCATAACTTATTAAGTTTGGTTCTTAAACATGGATTACGAGCGGGGTCATTGTTTTTAGTTTTTATCGAAAAATAGAAGAATTGAGTTTTCTAGTTTACTATATCTAGACATCTCGGGGCAGTGGATGGAGGGGTTTTTTTAGCACAAATCAGGTTTGATCGAATACATCCAATCACAAGATAAATTTATTGCATATGTATGGTAATTATCTACTGTAATTTCTAAAAGTATTAGAATCTCTAATAAATGTATTATTACAACTTGTCATATAAATATTTTGGTTCTATTCAACTCAAAAAAAATTGTGTAGAGAACCATAAAAGATGAAAAAGATGAATTTAAAGGGAACACCTTTTTAAAATAAATGTTAATAGTGTTGGAAAAATCAATCTTAAAATGATCAAAATCTGAACACTAATCGAAACTAATACAAATAAATTAATTTGGACAGTAAAGGAAAACATAATCAGTTAAAGAACCGAACAGATAAATTTAAACAAACTTATCTCACATTTCTGTATAGTATCAGAATTGATCCAACCAAATCGCCGAAATAAGTCTGCTTGCATTGAAGAAATTTTCGACCCACCTTCGGTGCAATTGGGAATCACGAACACTTCATGCAGGATAATTTGGCTACATGAATTCCTCCACTGCACATTAGCAGAATATCCACCACGAAGAACACTCAGAAGCAAAATAACCAAAAGATGATTTTTCAGATTGAATTCCTCCACTGCACATTAGCAGAATATCCACCTCGAAGAACATTCAGAAGCAAAATAACCAAAAGATGATTTTTCAGATTGTTTCGGATAGAGAACATAGAGAATAGTGTTTCTGTTAGTGTGTTTTCAGAGCTGAAAAACACTCATATATATAGCTGTTGGGGGAGCCTTTAGCAATTAAAACTGCCCATTAAATTTGAATAAAATGGCCTAATATAAAATGAATTCAATTTCCGTAACTGAAACATTACACAATTGAATATGCAGTCGCATATCGAGGATGAAGTTATTCCTATTTACAATAGTGTACGAGGAACGATCCTTATTACTTGAGGTGATAGGGTTTATCGGGTGTGCGAACGTCTATGCTTTGATATGAGTCCCGACTCACTGGAGTCTACCAGAAGGTCTCTGTGGATTCATGTTGGGTAGAGAGGAACGTGTAAGCAGATTCATATCATCAACAGAGGATCCGTTGATCCGACTTGATAGGTTGGGAGCTTCTCCTATAAATCTCTATGAGAAACGTATTCCGGTAAATCCTTGACCAAGGTATCTGATGGCTTTATGAAAGTAGCTCATAAAGATTAAGTCAAAGGGAATAGTTTCGAGACCAGAATACATAAAGTCGAGACAAGTAAGGAAACCGATGAAAGTCCATAACCTTAGTCTTGACTGGGAGACCAACTAATGGAATGATTAAGTCGTACATGGTAATTGTAAAGGTTAAAGGTTCACTGAATTAATTCACTAGTGATTGGCTCCACGGGCTTGTGGCCAGACATCGACTGTGGAGTGTGGGAGAATTCCCAAATTAGCAGGGGTGCTAATTTTGGAATGGTCAATTGACAGAGTGTTCGATTGATTTAGAGTATATGTTTACTCGAATAATTAAATGCACATTAAGTTATAACCTGCGGCCAATTATGTGATGGACCTACGGGGTCATACAAAATACACATGGATCAAAAACAAGTGAACTGAAGAAAGGTGGGATCGACCCATTTGGACGGGAGATGGTCCAACTAGATTGGATCATCCTATGAAGTAAATTGGATTTAATTATGTGAAGTAATTAACTAATTAGATTTGAAGATCAATTAATTATTTAGATAAATTAAATCGGATTTAATTTATGGGAGTGGATTTAATTAAATGGACTTGGAGTCCAAATTAATTAAATGGGTCAATTAGTTTGGAGATTAATTGGAGCCCACATTTAGTAAATAGACTAGGCCCTTGAATTAATTTCAAGATTGGTCTTGCAAATTAATTGAGGCCTAGCCCAATTAAAATAGAGGACTTAGTCTTGTTGGACAAGTAATAGAAGTCTTCTAGTGTGAACAGGGTTTGAAAGATATCTAAGGAATCTAGGATTCCTAGTATCTATAAATAAAACTTATTAGTCTTGTAAACTAAGTTACATTTTTTAGTCTTCTACTCAAAAGTGAAAACAAGAAAAACCCTAGCCACTCCTAAGCCAAAAGCCGCCCACCCTGAGCAAGAAGTCAATCGACTTCTTGCTCTTCTTTTCTTCAGTTTCTCGTCTGATTTATCTGTGTTCTAGCTGATCAGATCAATTAGAGTATTCGTGTAATTGTGGTGTACTGAACCGTAGAGACGTAACACGTGGGGCATTTTAAAAAAGTTGCAGGTCCACTTTAAGGAGAAACAAATGGGGCGATTTTGCTGTCAAAGTTCTGCACAGATCCATATATACAAAGTTGCTTTGGAAGTGCAAGGAACGAGGTATAAGTTAGATCTGTTTATATGTTCTTATTTATCCGGTGTAAGATTCCCAAGGGGAGCCAAAAAAAAAATTATATTTCCGCTGCCTCAGACTTGTTTTCCCGTAAGAATCCCAACAAACTTCCAGGAGACAGGGACTCCACCTAGGGTAAAAATGTAACCCCTACACCTATTGCTTCTGGAGTTCTTGGCTATCCAGCTAGCATCACTATACCCTTAAGTACTGCAGGGAACCTGCCATATTGAAGAGATAGTAACACAGTGCCCTTCAGATACCTAAGTACCTGGTCAAGAGCTTCTGAATGAGTTCGATTAGGACAACTTGTATATCTTGCTAACTTCGAGACCGCAAACGAAATGTCATGTCTCGTGCCATTAGCCAGATATTGCAAACTTCCAATAATTTGTGAATATCTTAATTGAGATACATGAACACCACTTTCATTTTTAAAGAGAGTTACTGAAGGATCATATGGTGTTTTGGCAATTCTACATTCTTTATAGTCAAATTTCTCAATTATCTTCTCAACATAGTGAGATTGAGAAACTGTTATACCCTCAGTTGACCGAGTCAACTTAAGTCCAAGAATTACATTTGCCACACCCATATCCTTCATCTCAAACTTACTCTTTAAGAATGACTTGGTTTCATTTATTATCTCAATATTAGATCTAATCAATAGAATGTCATCAACATACAGACATAAGACAAACATTTATCACATTTAACTTTACAGTAGATGCATTTATCATTATCGTTTACAACAAAGCCAAAAGATAAAATAGTTTTATCGAATTTTTCATGACATTGTTTAGGAGCTTGTTTCAAACCATAGAGTGATTTAACAAGCTTACAAACTTTTCGCTCATTTCCAAAAGCTACAATCCTCTGGCTGATCCATATAGATTTCCTCCTCGAGATCACCATATAGGAATTTTGTTTTAGCAACCATCTGGTGAATCGGGAAATCATATATAGAAGCCAGTGCTATTAGAACTCGGATTGTAGTCAAACGAGCAACAGGGGAATATGTATCGAAAAAATTGATTCCCTCTTTTTGCCTAAACCCTTTGGCAACTAACCTGTCTTTAAACTTATCTATGGTTCCATCAGATTTAAATTTCTTTTAAAGATCCATTTACATCCAATCATATTACACCCCAGAGGAAGATCGACTAGTTCTCATGTCCCGTTAGAGACAATAGAGTCCATCTCACTTTTGACAGCTATCTTCCAATGCTTTGCTTCCTTCGAAGCCATTGCATCTTTGAAGGTTACAGGATCACCCTCGATGTTGTAAGTGATCAAATCACTTCCAATATCATTGGCAATTCTAGATCTCTTACTCCGTCTAGGTTCATCTGATTCAGTTGGTACTGAATCAGAACTACTTTGATTAACCCCCACATTTGTCATATTTTTCACATGTTCAGTAATTGATGAAGATTTAAGGCTAAATCTAAAGAATTGTCATTAGGCATTCCCGTTTTCATGGGAAATACGTCCTCAAAGAACGTAGCATCACAATATTAAACTATTGTGTTAACCACTATGCCAGGAATTTCTTATTTTATAACCAGAAACCTGATAGCATAGCTTGTTTCCACATAGCTTAAAAAGATTGCATTAACAGTCTTTAGACCCAGTTTGTTTCTTTTGTGTTCTGGAACTAGAATTTTTGCAAGACAGCCCCACACACGAAAGTATTTTAAACTAGGTTTTCTGTCTTTCCAGAATTCAAACAGAGTGCTTTCATTATGTTTTAGAGGAACTCTATTCAGAATATGGCAACCCATATACAAAGCTTATTCCCATATATATTTAGGCAATCCAGAATTCAAAAGCAGACTATTAATCATATCTTTAAAAGTTCTATTCTTTCGTTCTGCCAAAATTTCGACAATATTCTTCAAACAAATTAGACTCATATTCTCCACCTCTATCTGATCTTAACCGTTTAAGTTTCTTACCAGTTTTGAGTTTCAGCTTCACTCTTAAACGTTATGAATTTTTCAAGTGCTTCAGATTTATGTTCTAACAAATAAACATAACAATACCTACTGCAATCTTATATAAAAGTAGTAAAGTATTTCTTATTATCTTTAGTTAAAATTCCATTGAATTTATAAATGTCTGTATGAACCAAATCAAGTATTTCAGGATGTCTTTCAACCGATTGGTATGGCTTTCTTACTTGTTTTGGCTCAACACAAATGTGACATTTGTCTTTATGGTTTATTTCATGTTTGGGGATTAGATTTAAATTCATCTTTCGTTTAACAGAACCAAAATTTAAATGTCCGAATCTATCATGCCAAACATTAGAAAATTCAATTGCATTCACAACAGGAAATTCAAAAAATTTATTAGAACCAATATTTCAACTCTTAATTTAAATAAACCATCATCTAAATAACCTTTACCAATAAAAGTCCTATAATACAGAATTACGACTTTATTGGACTTAAAGTTCATTTCGTAACCCTCCCTAACTATTACAGAACCACTTATTATGTTTCTCTTGATCGTAGGAACATGATGCACCCTTTGTAATGATAGTATGCGCCATGAAGGAAACTTCAAGTCCACGCGTCCTATCCCTAAAACTTTGGCAGCACTTGAATTTCCCATTGTCACGGATTTTCCATCAACAGGCTGATATGACACAAATAGCAATTTATCAGCACATACATGCACATTTGCCCCAGTGTCTATTAGCCAATCATATGGTTCATAAATAGTAAGAAGTTCAGGTTTTAAGGAAACATATATACCCATCAACATAATTTTCTCGAGCTTTAGTTTCACTAGTTTCTCCCACAACCATGTTTACCATAGCCGGAGCTCTAGTTTCACCAATATCTCCCACAACCAAGTTGACTATAGCCGATGTAGTAGACTCAGATTTGGCTTTGGACTTTTTGGTAGGACACTCCTTAGCTAGCCCAATGACCCATCTGTCCAAAAGTCCAGCATGGTTTGTTTGCCTTTGGTTTCTTTTTGCTTTTAGGTTTTTTTATGGATTTGGAGTTGGGGTTTACATGGTTCACTTTTTTCTTTCCAGTTATCATATTTGCCTTAGGCTAGTACTCAACAGGAACACCATGAGTTTGATTTTTGTGTTCCTCTTCGATACTTATGGCAATCATAAGATTATCAAGAGCCAGCTTTCCCTTTTGATGTTTTAATGTCATGCCAAAGTTTTCCCAAGATTTTGGAAACTTATCAATAATTGACATAACCAGAAATTTATCCGAAAGTTTCATTTCAGCATCAGAAAAAGGCTGCTCGAGATTTATCAGTTCATGTGCTTGTTCAGTTACAGACTTTCCTTCAACCATCTGAAATTTCAGGAACTTGGAAACATAATACTTTTCGAGCCCTTGCTCTTCAGTATTATATTTCATGTCCAACTCGTCCCGAAGAGATTTAGCTGTATATGTACCAAAACAGTACACGTCGAAGAGTATATTCGATAAAACAGAAAGAATGACTCCTCGACAAATTTGGTCCCGTTCTGACCATGTTCAGCTATTTGATCAGTCTTTGGGTCGGTTTCAGTTGGTTCAGGTTTAGTCACCTGAATAACCGACAAAAGTCCTTTCTTCGTGAACCAAATTTCATACGTTGTTGCCAACGCTTAAAAATTGGCCCGAAAACTTTTTCGTAAACCGGATAACTCGACTTTTGTGGCTGGCATGGACACAGTACCGGAGCCTCCTGCAGATGACATGATAATTTTAAAACACAAATATAATTTCTTCAAGATTGTTGGAAAAATCAATTTAAAAATTATCAAAATCTGAACATATATCGAAACTAATACAAACAAACCAATTTGGACAGTAAATGAAAACATAATCAGTTAAAGAATCGAACAGATATTTTTAAACAAACTTATCTCACAATTCTGTATAGTAACATAATTGATCCAACCAAATCGCAGAAATAAGTCTGCTTGCCATGAAGAAATTATCGACCCACCTTCGGGGCAATTGGGAATCACGAACACTTCTTCCAGGATAATTTGGCTACATGAATTTCTCCACTGCACAGTAGCAGAAATTCCACCTCGAAGAACACTCAAAAACAAAATAACCAAAAGATGATTTTTCAGATTGTTTCGGCGAGAGAACAGAGAGAATAGTGTTTGTGTTAGTGTGTTTTTCAGAGTTGAAAAACACTCATATATATAGCTGATGGGGGAGCCTTTGGCAATAAAACTGCCCATAAAATCTGAATAAAGCGGCCTAATTAATATAAAACGAATTCAATTTCCGTAACTGAAATGTTACACAATTGAATATGCAGTTGATTTATTCAAATTTAAAATTTAAACTTAATTTTATATTTTAATTCGAAATTCCTCCAAAAAGATAAGTTCGAGACGAGACAATTCGCCCAAACGCCCGAGCCCAGTTCAGTTCAGATCAGAGTTGGGTCGGGCAAGCGGCGACGACGCCCGTGTGATGTATTCATATGACCCTCTTTGTAAAGACTTATACCAAGTCTATACACTTATGTTCATATATACTAGTACACACAAATATAAAAAGTCAATGTCGGACAAATGAAGGGTTGAAAACTCTTCAACTTCCTCACAAGGCTTTTATAATTTGCCAATTAGTCTTAAACCAATGTAGGATAAGCCTACACACAAACTATCTTATTTGAAATATTATTTTCTCCACTTTATATATAACAATTTATCTGTGGATTCCAACCATGTAATTATGTATCCATCCATATAATTAAAACAAATAGCTCGTAGTTAGGCCTGTCAATGGGGCGGATTTCAATCTAGATTAGATTCGAATTCGATCCGATTTCTCAGGATAATTGTCCGATTAGATATTCGATTATAAAGATTCGTAACCCGAAACGCATGGAGCAAATATAAATTTAGGTCGATCCAATCCGTTAATGATTCGTATCCAACAATAAAGAAAAGAATGATATGTATACATAATGTTTTATAAAAATAAGTAATATAAATAATATTTCAATGTCAATTTAAGAAGAAAGTAATTTTATAACTCATTTATAAATTTATTTAAACATGTATTTTAATCTAAAAATACGAATATTAGTAAAGAATGTTTGAACATGTGTGATAAAATTAAATAAACTTGTTTTAGAAAAAAAAATTAATGTAATTTTTTAAATAAAAATTATTGATTCTTAAAATATTCGATACCCGATCAAATTCGATCAAGATTCATTAGATTGAAAAAATCTAGATTCGAGTAAAATTCAAATTTAATAGAATCCGATCCGATATAAATAAATATAGATCTGAAAAAATCACCGGCCGGTGAATAAATTGGGAACCGTGCACTGCACCACATGGCAGAATACTACCTGTGGTATCAATAAATTCGAATTTAATTATAAGGAAGGCCCTCAAATGATTGTCCCCCACGTGTTCTGATCTTAAGGCGAGTGGCCTGTCGTTAATTAGAGAGGCGCGTCATATTATCCAACAAGAAACCAGAAGGTCTGACAGCGTGCAACACAGGTGCACTTTTGCTTTTCTGGACCATATTCATGTAATGGGAGAATTTTACTCAAATTAGTCCTAATTTAGTATTAATAAATTTTTTTTTTTACTATTAATTAAATTTATAGACAGGATATTTGTAGGATTGTCGTTTGAGTAATGTATTGATATATACATGCAGCTCGATGATTCTGGCAGTTTATAATTGTGTTGAGTTTCAGTAATTGTGAGTCGGGCTAAATTCGAAATTTTAAAGAGCCTATTTGGAAGAGTTTTGGTTCAGTTTCGCGAATCTCATTTGATTAGATTTTGTGATTTTGAAAAAACTGAAACCCTTGGATTGGGATTATATGTTGGATTTGAGGAATGAGGAAAATAGTAGGTGGTAGAAGTCAAATCAATATTTTTTTAAGAGTTTGTAGGAAAAAAGTAGGTGGCAAGGACCCGTTTGTTTGACAGGAATGAAATCTGGTTTTGGGAATTTGATTATTACTTGGAAAATTAACTCTAAACTTATGTGAAATAACAAGATTATTACTTAAAGTTTCAATAAACTAAATTTTCTCTCGCATTTTGCATATCACTCTAAAAAAAATTCAGACACTAAGTATTTAGTGGCAATACTCATGTCATTACAAAATTTAATATAAAATTATTTTTATCCGTGATCAATGTTGGTTTGAATTTGTAATATTTAGAAACACAAATACAATTCATTATGAAAGGTGTATACATACTTAAAATAAATACGAATAATGTTAAATCTGTATATTAAAACCTACCTTCCCACCCATCTCCCTCCCCCTTCCCCTTCCCCTATACATTGGAGATGTCCATGTAGATCTGTTGGAGTGTATATATATATATATATATATATATATATATATATATATATATATATATATATATATATATATATATTTTATTGTTTTGTTTCGAATTCATATTTCTCAATTCCCAAAATACTCATTTAATTGGTAATTCAATATTCTCTCTCTTATTAATTCATTACTAACTTTTCTTTTCTTTTAATTTTTTAATAGTAGTATATTTTAACAAGAAAAAAATAAATTATTTTAATGACTTTTTAGATAAATCACATTGATACCGTTAAACGTTACTTTTACTTGTTCTTCAACATATAATAAACGACATATGAAAGAAGTCATTCATCATCATGCTTAAAGGTAATTATTTTAATTTCATTTGTAATTATTAATTCTAATTTTGCCGTAGCATAATAAACTGCGCATATGAAAGAAGCCCTTCATCATCATCCTTAAATGTATTTTTTTAACTTCATTTGTAATACTAATAATTACTGTAATATTAATTTTGGCCCAGCGATGCATTTTTCCCTTCCCATTTTCATGTATATCTGATTTGAATGAAACTTATATGATGTTGTGATAATTGATAGAAATAGTGTCCTGCAAGCCAGCTGTATGGCTAGCATTTATTGTAATAAATAAGGAACTATTCAATTTCGAATACTTAATGCACTTTATTAAATGGTCATATTTATCTTATGTAATAATTATCTACGCATAAGGATATAAGTCCTTAGATCACAGGCTATGGGACAACCCGTGTACTGATCTATAAGGCCGTGATCTAGAACATATTCAAGAGTAGTAGAATCCAATCGAGATAAGACATCGTTGGATTCGGTTAGACTCTCACTGTTGTGTATACTCCGATGAACTGGAGAACACTGGGGTCCACGAGCGTGACTGGGATAGTCGATACACATAAGTGGGTGGCTTGCTGGGATGGCAAGCGCACTGAATACTCCAATTAGGAAATAACTCACCATGAAAGCGGTAGTCGCATATCGGGGTTGAAGTTATTCCAATTTGCAATAGTATACGAGGAACGATCCCTAACTACTTGAGGTGATAGGGTTTATCTGGTGCGAGAACGTTCATGCTTTGATATGAGTTCCGACTGACTGGAGATCACCAGAAAGTCTCTGTGAACTCATGTTGGGTATGGAGGAACTCGTATGCAGATTCATATCATCAACAAAGGATCGATTGACCCGACTTGATAGGTTGGAAAATTCTCCTATGGATTTCTGTAAGAAATTAATTCTGGTAAAATCCTTGGCTAAGGTATCTGACGACTTTATGTAAGTAGCTCATAAAGAATAAGTCAAAGAGAATTTATTTCGAGACCAGAATACATAAGGTCAAAACAAAATTAAAGGGAGACCGATAAAAGACCATACCCTTAAGTCTCGACTGGGAGATTGATCAATAGAGAGATTATGTCATATATGGAAATTGTAAATGAGTTAAACGGTGTGACGGCCCGAGCCCCCGGGTCGGGTCCGACGTGGATCCACCCCCGAGTCCGGGTCCGTATGCGGTGAACACAACCAAATTTTGACCAGATTTTTTTTTTCCATACAACACAGTAATTCGAATCATAGTTCATAAATAACAAAATAAAACCCAGTACGATGCGATATGCAGGAGCGGGCACAAAATACAACCTAGGCGCAAACCGCGCATAACCACAGGGTTCCAACAAGCATAGTCTTTATGTACTTAATCATGATTGATACGCATTAATACATAACATAACAAAAATCAAAAGTAACGTGACGACCCACGAAGACCGACAGACAGGATCTCGGAGACGAACACCAACCCTAGACGTCAGACTCTGGGGTACCTGTATCTGAAAAGAAGTAAACGGGAATGCATAAGTTGGTCGTCCATCTTAGTGAGGCTGTAGTTCACATATGTGTAGTGTATGAATATAGCATAATATATGAGTGCATATTTAATACAGTAATTAAACACATGTAATATCAATTTAACAGTTAAAACAAATAACCAAAGGTTGATGATGCCGTCCTCCTCTTACCCTCCAATCCATATTTGTGAAAACCACCACCGAACACTCCAGTAAGGTGCGACCTTACATACAGTGCGCATTGACGTCAAATGCCAGGAGTTTGACATTCACTCCCCAAGTGTAACCTCCACACTTGGCTCGTGAAGCGGGTCTACGGTGGATCGAGGTAACCCTCCAGCCCTTACCTTCTGGGTTATCCACGATTCCGCACACCAAAATAGGGCCCACATAGATATAACAAACAGTACAGTACATTAACAATTCAGTAACAGGAAATCTATTAACAACTCAATAACGGTTCAACATACAATATCAATTACTCATAAGCATATAGGCATAAGTAATAAGTCAACATGTAGGTTGTCCTAGCAGCCGAATTCTCTATGTTATCATACATCACATGCTTGTTCGTTTAGGAACTAAGTTACAGTTCTGACTCGACCTACTAGCATATTTAGACTTACACACAAGTAACACCCATCACTCACCTTTGCTGCTTAAAATTTTCTGAAGGAAGTGCGACAAGTGTGACGACTCCGGTTCCTCCTGTACACGTTTATGTAATGATCTTAGATTACAATCATAGCACAAGGATTCAATCAATGACTAAGCAATGCTTTAGTCAACATACAATTGAATCATAGTTGATCGATATTGAAACTACGATCGAAAGATGGACTTTCAAGTCCGGTCAAGGGTTCTAAGGTTTATATAAAGTTTAAAGTAAGTTATTTCTTTCAAGAAATTTACGTAATAAGTTCTTATTGAAATCTTTATTATTACTATTAATTTGAAGTCAAACTTTACTCGACAATTTAACCCCTTTATTTTTTTTTTTCAGAAAATATTTATTCAAATTATTTATTAATTTTCTATACAAAAATAATGTTCAATATTAATTAAAATTACATTAATACTTTTATTTTTGAATTTATTAAATTCAAGAAGGTTTAATCAAAATATATTATTTATCTTTCAAATTATTTATTTTCCAAGAATATTATTCAAAATTATTTTATTTTCCTTAATTAATAATTAAAGTATCCTTGAAATTATTTTCATTTCAAAATAATTTATTTAATCATGATCTTATTCGGAAAATAATTTATTATTAATTAATCTTCTTCTTCTTCTTTTATATATATATATATAAATATATTTATATATAAGTATTTTATTTACGGAAATTATTTATCCAAAATTATTCTAATTATTATTTTCAAAAGTTTATTTAAATAGTTATTCAAAATAATCTAAACTTATTTAATTTTATCTTTCAAAATTAATTTTTTTTTTTGACAAATATTCAAGTATCAAAATTATATTAAACTTTATAATCTTTATTTTTTGAAATTTATTATTTTCAGTTTTATTATTTTAAGAATTATTTATTCATTATCATTTTCATTTTTTTTTGAATTTTATTTAGAAATTTCGAATTTAATAATTAAATTAAATTTATAAATTCATTTCCTTTGAATATTATAAATTTCAGAAAATTAATTATAATACATTATTATTATTACATTTTATTATTATTAATATTATTATTATTATTATTATTATTATTATTATTATTTTTTATTTATTTATTTATTTATTTATTATTTTTTTTTTTAACTATGGGCTGGCCCTAATGGCCTGCCCACCTAAAAGTAACAACAGGCCCATTGAGACAATGGGCCTGTTGGTCTGTTGCATTTGCAACAGGCCCAAAAATGGGTCTGTTGCAATTGCAACAGACAGCAGCATAATTTTTTTTTTTTGCATAAAATGTCCAAACAATATAACATAACCATCTTTAAAAACCCCAAAGTTTTTATAATCCTCACATATTTTCATGGACATTTATATATTATTCAAGATCCATTATATAGCAAGCATATATACATTCATAGTCAAATCTCTTTAAGAAAAACTTATTTATGCATATTACCAAGAACAAAACATAGTTTGCATAAAATATTTATTTCCCCCTTTTTGATGTGAACATGCCATTAACTAAAAAAAAACCATACAAAGATTGTTTTAAATATGAGGTATGCTAATCTTTTAAGAAATCCATCAAATAATGTTTCAAGATATTTCAAGATTAAAACCATAGATTTCTAAGTTATTTCACACAAAATAACCATACTAAAGAGGATTTTGAATATTCTTACAAGCTTCCAAGTTAGTCCCTTTTTCTTTTCCCGGTTCACGGCGGCGGCAGCGGCGGCGGAGGAGGCGGCAGCGGCGGCAGCAGTGGCTCACGGTGGTGGTCCGTCGGGAGGTGGTGGTGATGGTGGTGTTTTCCTCCTATTTTCTCCTACCCTCTATATATTTTCAAGAAACCTTCACTTTTCTCTCTAATTTTCTCTCTAACTCTCTCCAATTTACTCCAAGGAAATGAATGGTGTAGGGGAACACAAAAATCTGATTTTTGGGGTATAATAGGAGTGGTGAAGTGTTTGAATGGTGAATGTGGGGGTAGAGGTATGGCTATACTTCAAGTAGGGGCATGGTTACTTCATAGGGTCATGGCCAAAGTTGATTTATTGGCTTTTCACTCGTTACATTGCTTGATGTAGGATTTGAAAAGATTGGGGAGAATTTGCACTTTGCTCCTTGAGCTTTGGTAAAGTGCATTTTTGCCCCCAAAACATAAAATTTTGCGCACTTAGGTCCAAAATAAATTACAAAATGACCCCAATGTTTTTAAAAGGCAATAGACATGTTTCCTAATTTATTTCTAAGTCCAATATTCCATAAGAATTAATTAATGTTCATAACATAGCACAAAAGAGAGTTCAATTTAACTTTAAAACACATTAGCATATAAAATTGGATATTAATCCAATTAAATTACAATTAAAGGACCCGAAAAATTCTCGGGTATTACAAAAGGTTCACTGAATTAATTCACCAGTGATTCGGCTCCATGGGCTTGTGACTGGACATCGACCGTGGAGTGTGGGAGAATTCCCAAATTGGCAGGGGTACTAATTTTGGAATGATCAGTCGACAGAGTGTTCGATTGATTTAGAGTATATGTTACTCGAATAATTAAATAATATTTAATTATAACCCACGGCCAATTATGTGGTGAACCTACGGGGGCATACACAATACACATGAAGCGAAAGCGAGGAAATAAGAACGACTGAGTCGACTGGGTTGACTGGGTATATAATCGACTGGGTCGATTACAATGTGTGGGTTGACTGGGTCGACCCAATTGGAACAAAGTAGGATCCAATTGGAATTGGATCAGGATCATAAATTAAATTGGAATTTAATTTGTGAATAAATTAATTAAGTTGGATTTAATTAATTATAGAGAAGATTTAATTAAATAGACTTAGAGTCTAATTTAATTAATTAGAAGAGTAGTTAATTAATTGGGCTATTTAATTGGGAGATTAAATAAAGCCTGTTCAATTAATTAACTGTGCCATGAATTAATTGGAACACTTAGTCTTCTAATTAAAGAGGGCCATGGCCCATGTAGGAGAATAAAGTCCTAGCCTTAATAGGACTAGGTTAGGGAGATAACTATAAGTAGATAACTTACAGTTATTTTTCACACACCCCTCTAAGCAAAAATTGAGCAGAGCAAAAATTCCCTCTCCTCTCCCAGACCAAATCGGCCGAACATGTCTTCCTCTTTGGATGAATTTTTCGTTTTCGATTTTTGTTCCAAGTCGTTCCTAAAATCAAGATATTAATATACCCTATGTTCTAGTCGATTAGGTTATATTAATTTTCGTGATATTGTGGTGTCTCAACTCGTAGAGGTGGAACACGTGGGGCGCTGCTGCAGGGCTTGGATCGATTTTGCTGGAGGAGAAACTTGACTTCGACTACCAACTTGGATTTGCAATGAGATAGGTATAACGTGCAAAATAATTATATTATCTTTTAAATTAATATTCATATATATACAACTAGAGTAGTATCCTAGCAAGATTTCGTAAGAGGTCCTAAAATTTTTATATTCCGCTGTGCCTAGGGCTGTTTATCTTACCGAATCCCAACAATAATTTCTTTAGATTATACAAACTATTTTTGTGCATTAATGATTAATTAATATTTTTGAATTTTGAAATTTTTTTAAATAATTTGGATTCGAACGAGTTATAATTGAATCGAACATGTATTAAACTCGTTGAACTTCACAATCACATTTTTGCTTAAAGGTGATTCTTTTAAGTTCATTTGTAATTATTAATTTTAATTTTGCTGTAATATAATAAACTGCACATATGAAAGAAGCACTTCATCATCATCCTTAATTATAATTTTTTTAACTTCATTTGTAATACTAATAATTGCCGTAATATTAATTTTGGCCCAACGATGTATTTTTCCCTTCCTATTTTTGATTAGAATGACAGTTATATATGATGTTGTGATAATTTCTTTGGATTGTACAAACTATTTTTGTGCATTAACGATTAATTAATATTTTTGAATTATGAAAATATTTTTAAATAATTTTGATTCGAACGAGTTTTAATTGAATCGAACATGTATTAAACTCGTTGAACTTAACATTTACATTTTTTTTACTTACCTAGTTGAGCTTGTGACGAGTTTGAAAGTTAATTATATGACTATATTATGCATGCTAGATTTGATAAGAATAATAGATTTAGATTTGAAAGAGTTTTAATCGAACCGAACATGTATTAAACTCATTTAACTTTACATTTACATTTTTTTGACTTACCGAATCGAGCTTGTGACGAGTTTAAAAGTTATCTAACTATATTGTCCATCCACATTTCATTTCTAATTAAGTGAAGTCGACTACGCTCATTTTTTGTTTTACCAAATTTGCTATAAATCATAAACATTTGATAATAAGAAGATAAAAAAATTCAATTATAAAGAAAAAAAGTGAAATTATGCAATAGTTCATCTCATCATAAAGTACTTTCTTTATATATTATTGTGAATTACATATCAGGCGTATTATACTATTATATAAAACTATAGAAATAATATTATATAAAACTATATAATTATTCTATGATTGAAATATAATAGGACAAGGAAAAAGAAGTTAAATAATAAAAGAAAAAAGGAAACAATAATAATATATTAATAAGAGAGAGAAAACAATGTATTAATATGAGAGAGAAAGTTTGATTGTCATTAAAATAATATGGTGTGTCATGGGGATTGAGAATTCAAAGTTTGATGATCTTGACTAGAAGGGGTAGTTTAGAAAATCAAAAAAAGTTGCTATGGCAGCAACAATATATGCCCCAGCAATATCACTAGCCCATATTTTGTCATGAAATTAAAAAGAGCAAAAGACAAAAACAGTCCATATGCTTTGTCTAACTCCCAAAAACCTCCATGTGTTATTTTAACTCCCCCCTCCCCCCCGTATTTGGTTTTAAATACCACACTCAACCCAAGTATAATACTTTTGATTTTTTGTGGAATGACAAGATTACCCCTATGTGTTTGTTTTTTTTATTAAATTTATTTATTCTTTTTGAAAAACTAAGTATATACTACTTGGTTTGAAGACCAAACATAGGGGGGTTTGGGGATTTAAAATGATACATGGGTTTTTTTTTTAGAGTTAGACAAAACATATGGGGTGTTTTTGTCTTTCGATGTCAGGGGTAAAATTGTCATATCAAATGCAAAATGTGAATAAATGAGAGAATTGCAATTGTGGTACTAAACTATATATCGATTCCCACTTGTGGTACCATAAAAATCGAGGCCGACATATTTGGTACCACAGTTAAAGAATTTGAATCACTTTTGGTACCACCGTTATAAATGGACGTTAATTGATGACGTGACAATTAAGTGTTATTGCAAAATTGATACCATTACTAATATTGACTGACAATTCTACCCCATAATAATTTAGGTTATCAAAATAACTCCACATCTTTAAATTTAGTGACAAATTTAGTCCACATTGCTGCCCAATTTCAAAATTGACTCGAATAAGACACGTGCGAACCAATTTGGAGATTTTACTTATTATATTTACATATTTATTTAACTAATTTAATTTTATAAATAATAATATAAATCCATGAAAATATTAAAAAATAAAAAAATATTTTTGTAAAATCTAAAAATTATATATATAATATTAATATATTTAATAATTATTAAAAGATAAAATTATATATTATTAACAAAATAATTAAAATTAAAAAAACACTAAAAACTAAAAACTAAATTTTGAACTTGAGCAACAATGTGGACTAAATTTGAAGATGTGGGCTTATTTTGAGAACCTAAAATGTTATGGGGTAGAATTGTCAGTCAATATAAGTAATGGTATCAATTTTGCAATAACACTTAACTGCCACGTCATCATTTTTTTTTAGATCACAAGGGGTTTTTTGGGAGTTAAAATAACACAGGGAAATTTTTAGAAGTTAGACAAAGCATAGGAGGTGTTTTTGTCTTTCGCTCAAGTTAAAAATGCAACATTTTCTTTTGTTAGCCCACATAGCTTTTGACAAATTTGAGTACCAAATTACTGTACCCCAACTTTCTATTTATGTCATATTTCAAGCCACATAATAAGTCAAATATTACCTAAGAGTTTCTGCTACACATTTAAGACCTTATTTAACTAAACAATCAAATTCATTGAATTTAAATTACACAATTTTCATTTTTCTTTTTTTCTTAGAATTTAAAAATGATTATTCTAAACTTACAACTATTTTTTTTTTAATTTCATTTAAAGGAAATGAAAATAACTCTTACATAAAACTTCATGATTTTTGTGTTAATTAAAAGTAAATGGAGCAAAAGTAATGTGCATTTTTAATTATAATTAGGGGCACAATAATTTTTCTATGATGAAATTATTTTTGAAAATTGAAAGATGATAAGTTTATTTCTGAAAAAAAAATCCCTAAAAAGTTATATAGATATGAAAAACACTAAGGACCCGTTTGTTTGACAGGAATGGAATCTGGTTTTCGGAATCTGATTTCTAGGAATGTGATTATCAGGAATTTAACTCAACTATATTGTTTGGGTAATACTTGTGATTTCAGGAAGGAATGTAACATATTCATTTTCAAATGTTTGGTAAAATTATGGATTGGAATTCATTTTTACACGTGTTAACAAAAAAATTCACTTATATATTTTTATATAACATATGATATTTATGGAACAATACGTGCAAAAGTAACCCTAAACTTATGTGAAATAACAAGATTTTTACTTAAAGTTTCAATAATTACTATATTTTCTCTCGCATTTTGAATATCACGCTAAAAAAAATTCAGACACTAAAGTATTTAGTGGCAATACTCATGTCATCACAAAATTTGATATGAAATTGTTTTTTACCCGTGATCAATGTTGGTCTGAATTTATAATATTTAGGAATACAAATACAATTTAATATGGAATGGTGCATACATACATAAAATAAACACGAATATGTTAAATGTGTATATACAAAATTAAAATAAATATTATTATACTTTTTTTTTATTTATTGTTGAAATATAAAATTTATTAATTAATTATGAATATAAGTTCAAATTGAGGTGTTGGGGTGGGTGAGTGGAACGAAGATGGATTTCGTGGAATTTTGAGTAGGTGACTCAATTGATTTATGAGATTTTTTAATTTAAAATTTTACTCAACCAATAAATATTTAATAATTTTGACATTTATCTTAATTTTATAGTTATAATGAAAGGGTAAAAAGTATTTTATCTTAAGTTATTTTTTTAAATTCAATGTTAAGTTTAGTTTTTTTAAATACTTCAAATGTTGTTTTTGTAATTATTGAAACTTCAAAGGATGATCATGTAATCTCACATAACTTCAAGGGGTTTAAGTGATTATTTTTTAATGTTGATTAAATATATAAGATACTTATGTTACATCAAAATTTAAAAAGCTCTATTCAGTGGCGGAGGAAAAATTCTCTATTGTATGGTACCAGATTTGCAATTATCCCAATAAATTTACCTAATCTTAGAGGTGTGGGTATAATTTGTGGACGGGGGAAAATTACTTTAGCATTCTTATTCAACGTTCAGTGAATCGAAGTGGACAAAGTTTACATTTATATCATATGTGCCCCAAAAAGTGAAGTACAAACAAACTTCAGAGTTTACATCTCATGCAACATGCATGTATGTCATGCTTATCTTATGTAGTTATTCATATATCACATGTATTATATACTATTACAATTATTATATAGTAATATATATATCACCAATTGCTTTAATTAAAAAGCAATTAATTATTAGACCAGAATGTTATTACGTACGTAACCACACTCCAATAGTACAGGTCCGGCCCTGAGTTTGGCCTTAAGCCAACTTTGAATTTGTGGTCCTTTATATAAAAAAATCTTGCGATGTAAAATACATTGATAAAATACATCGTTAAACTCTAGATTCTGATTATCCAAATTCAAATTTTCATCAATAATTTCATTTATATGTTGATCGAATTCTTCGTTCACCAAGCCCGCATCTTCTCCAATCACATAATCTTCATTTTTCTCATTTGGAAAATCATCATTCATCGAATTTTCAACTAAAGTCGAACCCGAACCCATGTCAGTTGCATTTTTATTGCTAGCAATAAACTTATCAAGTGCACCTGCTTGAGATTGAAGATTAAGCTTGAAGATGCCTTATGCCCATCTTGTGTATCAATATTTTTGCAATTAGGATTTGCAATTCGTTTGCTTAGATTTATTTCTATAATCCACTAATTTTTCTTCTTACTTTTAAGTAGAAGGGCTTTTTCTGCAATTACTTGTTGTCAAATTTTCATATATATTTGTACACGGCAGCTGGCAGCAATGTCTTATGTTTTCCTAACCTAGTCAATTTAAAATAAAATAGGCCCACTTAACTTTTACTCCTACAAGAAACCCAATCAAGTATAATTACAATTTAGGCCGATATAGCACCTCTTCTTCTTCCTCAATTTTGCCAACCTACAACTCTATTCCTCCATTGATATTCTACGAGCTTTCTTCATAATTCTTTTTCCACAACATTAATTCGAAAATCAGCCTCTTATACAACATTATTAGCAGGGACGGATCCAGGATCGGAGAGTTGGGGGGGCCGAGTTTAACCACCATCGAAACTAATTGACACTGATATTTGATATATTTTATTTATTTAAGAATAAAATATTACTGAAAATTACATTAAATTCAAAATTCTTAAGTAATTTAGTGAAAAAATTATCGAAGTTCTACACGACGTTCTCACATTTTGTAAAATTCTTCTACTAATAAGTACCAAAAATCTCAACAAATTTATTTTCAATGTTAATAATCAAACAATCCCGACAAGGTATTGATCTTTCATTTTGTTTCTATGCCTATTTTTGACCAAGTTCATTATTGATCTCGATTGTTATGGTTGTAACATGAAGCGTTAATATCAAACGAATCAAACAATCAATTAAATGTTACACTATATACTTCTTTGTACTTCAATCACAAACATAGCTTATATGTCGTGAATGCAATTTAGCATTAAAAGATTAGAGGACTAATGTGAACTATTTATAAAATAATAATACTAAATTAATTTTTTCATAATTCTTGGGGGGGCCAGGCCCCCCCCAAAAAGTAGCTGGATCCGTCCATGATTATTAGCCTATTTCTTCATAATTTTTTAAAAATATATAGTTATATATATACATAATAGTAAAAAATTCGGAGGCCCTCCCGGATCGGTGGCCCTAAGCGGCCGCATACGCAGCTTACGCTCAGGGCCGACCCTGCAATAGTACCAGTCTCAACCACATTTCCCTGGGCTGCGAGAATACCAAGATTACCCACAAGACCATCACCCCCCAACATTTACTTGCGCCGAGAGAATATCAACATTTCCCACAAGCTGATTAGTCGAATTTGCTCCGAGCAGTGGCGGAGCTATGTTAGGTCTCCCCCCCCAAGAAATTTATATTAAATATTAGTAGTAGGAGATATATTAAATTATAGACCTTTGGCCGGTTGGATAAGGCGTCCCTATGTTTGTAATGGGATCAGGGTTCGAATATTCCTTGGCACACTTCCTTTTAGTCTTTTTTTTTTTCTTTTATTCTCAATATTCATGCCTTCGTTTTATTTTTCTTTCTCCTTATTTAATATATATGTATTTTTTTTTAATTTTCTCTCTCTCTCTTAATCTCAATATTTATGTCTTTTTTTAATTTTTCTTTCTTTCTAATGATTATATAAGGAATATGGTATTTTATTGTTCTTGTAATATAGTTATTTTCTTATTATTTTCTTTATTTAATGCATTGTTCCTAAAAAAGATCCTTACTAATTGTAAAGAAAGTGTGATTTTTTTATTTTCTTTATAACGTCTTCTCTGTATAATTATATTTATTTATTGCACTCTTCATATATTTTTTTAATTTATTTACACTGCTTCAAAAAAATATGTATTTGTAATTGTAAAAAGAGTACGATTTTTTTTATTTATAATATTGCTTCCTTATTATTTTCTTGATTTAATATATTGTTAGAAAAAATTTCGCCCCCCAATAAATCACGGCTAGCTCCGCCACTGGCTCCGAGAATACCAACATTACCAAGAACCTGTTTATTACCCATATATTAGAGTATAAAAATAAAATTGAAGATTACAGAAGGAAAGAGGAAGAAGATGCTGAATAAAGAAAGAAGAGGAAAGAAAGGAGATTCATTCAATCTATTTTTGTATATAATTTGCCTGTAGCATAAGTAAATAATTAATATTATATGTAATCTCTTTCTTATGGTAAGTTAGGATATAGCCGTTGTTAATTGTATTATAAATAGTTGTTAGGACTTGTATTCATTAATTAATTCAGTTCAATATAAAATACATACAATAGTTTATCTTTTCACAATTGCTCTCTCAATTTACAATATTATGAATTACCTTTTCTAACATGGTATTAGTGAAGATTTTTTTTCCGCAAATTTTTGTTTACACAATCCTTCTTCTTCTTTCTTGAAGAATCCATCATCCTTCCTTTCACCTCCATATCAGATCTCATCATCATGTCTTCATCAAACCCTACAGATACAGAATCAACCACATCAACATTACCTCCAAGACACCAAATCAAAGATCCTACAAGTCCCTACTTTCTGCACCCAACAGATGGTCCGGGACTCAAATTGGTTTCCAATCCACTCACAGAAACTAACTATCAATCATGGTCCAAGGCTATGATTATGGGATTAAAAGTAAAAAACAAGATAGGTTTCATAGATGGTTCTCTACCTAAACCATCTACTGATCCATCTTGATCAATACTTGGGAAAGGAACAGTACAGTAGTTGTGGCTTGGATTTTCAATGCTCTTTCACAAGAAATCACTGCCAACATACTATACCATTCGACAGCTTCAGTTTTATGGAAAGAATTACAGGACATATTTTTACAAGGCAGTGGTGCCAAGATTTATTCACTCAGAAGGGACATAGTTCTACTTCAACAAGGTAATGACACTGTAAGTACTTACTATACAAAATTGAAAAAGTTATCTGATAAAATACAAAACTCTAGACCAGATTGTGAATGTCACAAACTGGATTCTTACTTTCAACATGAGCATCTCTACAGCTTTCTAATGGGATTACATGAACAATATTCAAACATCAGAAGTCAGATTCTTACTATGGACCCATTACCCTTTGTCAACAAGGCCCTTTCCCTAATCACCAATGAAGAACAACAAATTCTTTTGAAGTCTAACAACCTTGCTCCCAACTCCTTAAACTCTATGGCCTATTCAGTCAGAAATAACACACAATTCCCCCAATATAGACC
This sequence comes from Penstemon eatonii, assembly GCA_038501285.1. Classification (NCBI taxonomy): domain Eukaryota; kingdom Viridiplantae; phylum Streptophyta; class Magnoliopsida; order Lamiales; family Plantaginaceae; genus Penstemon; species Penstemon eatonii. Next base: position 53,643,413 of record CM076710.1, read on the forward strand.
ACCTCCTTCCCAGTTTCCAAGAAACAATAACCCCAACCAGTTTCCAAGATCCACCAATCCCATAACCAGACCCTTTCCCTCAAACCCCTCCCACTTTTCCCAACACCACTTCTCAATATAGAGCACCTTCTAATACTGCTTTTAGGAGGAAGGACAGACCATATTGTACACACTGTAATATGACAGGACATACTGTGGAAACCTGCTTCTAGATACATGGGTTTCCCCCAGGTTACAGACCTAGACAAGCCAACCCTACTGCTAATCAATTGCTATCAACTGCTCCTACTTCTTTCAACCAACCAGGAATTCAGGACTTTGTGAGGAACCTTAATCAAGATCAGTTTTCCTACTTGACTACTCTACTTTCACAGCAACAACAACAGCAATAGTCTTTCCCTTCTTCAAATCAGTCACAGGAACACAATACTAACACCTACAATGTCAACACAGTATCAGGTAATATTTTTTCAGAACAACATCAATCACTACATTTCAATCCTAACATCTGGATAGTTTATTCAGGTGCTACTAATCATAATCGCACAAACATAAAACTTTTTTCTAATATCCAGATAGCTCATAACACTTCTATTTTTTTACCAAATCACACTACTATTCCAGTATACTTTATTGAGAGAATTGCATTTTTGGTACACAGCTATAGGCCAATTCCCACTTTTGGTACACAGCTTTATGTGTCCAACACATTTGGTACACCTCTTTAACAAAGTTCGACACATTTGGTACAACCGTTAAATAAATTACAAAATCACCGTTAATTCCGTTAGTTCGACACATTTGGTACACCTCTTTCACAAAATTGACATGTGCGCGGCACATGACTGCCCAAAAAAAAATTAAACTTGATAAACTTTTATAAAAATTATCATACGTATTTATTATATTTATCATATCATATTTATATAATGATAAAAAAATGTGTATTTATTATTTATATGACAAGTAAAATATAATAAACTATATAATGTCATTTATAGTTTAATACTGGAAGAAGAATAAAATATAATAAACAAGTTTATCAAGTTTCAATTTTTAAAAATTATTTATAAAAATAGTTTATTAGTTTTATAGTTTATTATTTATAAAAATTATTAAAAAATATGTCTTTATTATTTATATGACATGTAAAATATAATAAACTATATAATGTCATTTATAGTTTAATATTGGAAGAAGAATAAAATATAATAAAAAAGTTTATCAAGTTTCAATTTTTAAAAATTATTCATAAAAATAGTTTATTATTTTTATAGTTTATTATTTATAAAAATTATTAAAAAAATATGTATTTATTATTTATATGACATGTAAAATATAATAAACTATATAATGTCATTTATAGTTTAATATTGCAAGAAGAATAAAATATAATAAACAAGTTACTTTAATTTATCATATTTATAAAAATTATTAAAAAATATGTATTTATTATTTATATGACATGTAAAATATAATAAACTATAATGTTATTTATAGTTTAATATTGGAAGAAGAATAAAATATAATAAAAAAGTTTATCAAGTTTCAAATTTTTTTTTTCTGGGCAGCCATGTGCCGCGCGCATGCCAATTTTGTAAAAGAGGTGTACCAAATGTGTCGAACTAACGGAATTAACGGTGATTTTGCAATTTATTTAACGGTTGTACCAAATGTGTCGAACTTTGTTAAAGAGGTGTACCAAATGTGTTGGACACATAAAGCTGTGTACCAAAAGTCGGAATTGACCTATAGTTGTGTACCAAAAATGCAATTCTCTCATACTTTATTGGACAAATTCACCTCAATTCTGATATCACTTTATTCAATGTCTTATATGTACCTTTTTTCAAATTTCACTTATTATATATAAGTTCATTACTACATAACATGCCTTATTGTGTTAAAATCTTGAATACTAACCTCTTCATACAGGACTCCACCACCAAGAGGATGATTGGTCAGGGTAGCTTGATCAATGGCCTATACCTCCTCCCTGCCCCTGCACTGCCTGTCCAGCATCCACTTGTTGCCTGCAATAATATTTCAATAGCATCTGGCATAATATACTAGGGCATATATCTTTTCCAAAACTTTCTGTTCTTAAAAATACTTTACTTTTTACTGATGTTCACAACAACAATGATTCTCATTGTGAAATTTGTCCTTTAGCCAAACAAAAAAGGCTACCTTTTATCTCTAATAATATTTTTTCTTCTAAAGCATTTGATCTTATTCACTGTGACACATGGGGACCTCACCATATCCCTTCTCATTCAGGTTTTAAATACTTTATTACCCTTGTTGATGATTATAGTAGGTTTACATGGGTTTATTTAATTAAACTAAAATCTGAAGCTTCTCAAGTTATTCGTACATTTATAAAAATGATCCAAACTCAATTCAATACAACTATTAAGAAGTTTAGGTCTGATAATGCAAAGGAACTATCTTTTACTAAATTATTTTCTGATTTAGGCATAATTCATCAATATTCATGTGTTGAAACACCCCAGCAAAATTCTGTGGTAGAAAGAAAACATCAACATATACTCACCATAGCTAGGTCAGTGATGTTTCAGTCTCACTTACCTATTCATTATTGGTCTGAATGCATTTTAACTTCTGTGTTTTTAATGAATAGACTGCCCTCTTCTATTTTAAAGAATAATTGTCCTTATACTTTGCTTTATAACAAGCCTGTTTCTTATACCTTTCTTAGGACCTTTGGTTGTCTAGCTTATGCTTCTACCTTACATGAACACAGGACTAAGTTTCAACCTAGAGCTAGGAAAAGTGTTTTTATGGGGTATGCCCCTGGGGTAAGAGGTTAAAAATTACTTGACACATCTACTAACACTTTCTTCATTTATAGGGATGTCCTCTTTCATGAAACTATTTTCCCTTTCCAGGATACTAATACTAGCCTTTCTGGATATGCTTCTCAACCCATTTTTCCTGAGCCCCAGCTCACTGATCCTTATCTTCTTTACCCTACTACTACATCTTGTCCCATTCCTAGTTCTGCCCAAACTTTTCCCATCCCACCTACCACTCTTCCCTCTAATCCCTCATCACATCCTGTTCCTACTTCTCCCATTCCAGAACCTATCTCTACTGTCAATGAACCATCTAGAAGATCAACCAGGATAATTAAAACCCCTTCACACCTTCATGATTATCATTGTAACCTACAACTATCCTCATCCCCTCCATATCCCCTATCATCTGTCATAGACTATTCTAGACTATCTCAATCATACAAATCCTTCTTGGCTAACATATCCTCTGTCCCAGAACATCAAACTTACAAACAGGCCATCAAAACTCCAGAATGGACCCAAGCCATTAAGGAAGAACTTCAAGACATGGAAAACAATCATACTTGGTGATAGAAATAGTGTCCTGCAAGCCAGCTGTATGGCTAGCATTAATTGTAATTAATGAGGAACTATTCAATTTAGATTAATAAATGCACTTTTATTAAATGGTCAACTTTATCTTATGTAATATTTGTCTACGCATAAGGATAGAAGTCCTTAGATCACAGGGCTATGGGACAACCCGTGGACTGATCTCTAAGGCCGTGATCTAGAATATATTCAAGAGTCGTAGAATCCAATCGAGATAGGACATCGTTGGATTCGGTTAGACTCTCACTATTGTGTATACTCCGATGAACTGGAGGACGCTGGGGTCCACGAGCGTGACTGGGATAGTCGATACACATAAGTGGGTGGCTTGCTGGGATGGCAAGCGCACTGAATACCCCAATAAGGAAATAACTCACCATGGAAGCGGTAGTCGCATATCGGGGTTGAAGTTATTCCAATTTACAATAGTATACGAGGAACGATCCCTAACAACTTGAGATGATAGGGTTTATCTGGTACGAGAACGTCTATACTTTGATATGAGTTCCGACTGACTGGGGATCACCAGATAGTCTCTGTGGACTCATGTTGGGTATAGAGGAACTCGTATGCAGATTCATATCATCAACAAAGGATCCATTGACTCGACTTGATAGGTCGAGAAATTCTCCTATGGATTTCTGTGAGAAATTAATTCTGATGAAATCCTTGGCCAAGGTAACTGACGACTTTATGTAAGTAGCTCATAAAGAACAAGTCAGAAAGAATTTATTTCGAGATCAGAAAACATAAGGTCAAGACAAAAGATAAGGGAATCCGATGAAAGACCATACCCTTAAGTCTCGACTGGGAGATTGATCGATGGAGAGATTGTGTCGTATGTGGAAATTGTAAATGATAAAAGGTTCACTGAATTAATTCACCAGTGATTGGGCTCCATGGGCTTGCGACTGGACATCGACCGTGGAGTGTGGGAGAATTCCCAAATTAGCAGGGGTGCTAATTTTGGAATGATTGATCGACAGAGTGTTCGATTAATTTAGAGTATTAATTGCTCGAGTAATTAAATAATATTTAATTACAACCCGCGGCCAATTATGTGGTGAACCTACGGGGGCATACACAATACACATGAAGCGAAAGCGAGGAAACAAGAACGAACCTGTCGACTGGGTCGACTGGGTCAAAATCGACTGGGTCGATTAAATGGGTGGGTCGACTGGGTCGACCCATATGGAACGAAAATGGATCCAATTGGAATTGGATCAAGATTATAAATTAAATTGGAATTTAATTTATGAGTAAATTAATTAATTATGATTTAATTAATTAATAGAATAATTAATTTAATTAGACTTGGAGTTTAATTAATTAATTGGGAGATGATTTAATTAATTGGGCTATTTAATTGAGAAATTAAATAAAGCCCTGAAAGATTAATTAATATGGGCCATGAATTAATTAGAAGACTTAGTCTTCTAATTAAAGAGGGCCATGACCCATGTAGGAGAGTTAGTATCCTAAACCTAATAGGATTAGGATATGGGAGATATCTATAAATAAGAGACTAGGTCTCATATCTTACATACAACTCCACAAGAAAAATTGCAAGAGCAAAAATTCTCTCTCCCTCTCCCACCAAATCGGCCGAACCCTTCCAGTGCTAGGAAGAATTTTTCGACTTCAATTTTTCGTTCCAAAGTTGTTCTAAAACCTAGATATTAATATACCCTATGTTCCAGTTGATTAGGATATATTAATTTTCGTGATATTGTGGTGTATCAACTCGTAGAGGCGCAACACGTGGGGCGCTACCAAAAGGTGTTGGTCGATCAACCGGGGTCAGAATTCAGAGCTCATATTGCTAGCCGAGGATTTGCAAGGAGACAGGTATGAACGAGAAAACTTATACTGTCATTTATTTATATTCATATATATGCAACTAGAGAATATCCTGGCAAGATTCTTTAAGAGGCCCTAGAAAATTTTATATTCCGCTGTGCCTAGGGCTGTTTTTCTTACCGAATCCCAACAGTGGTATCAGAGCCAACTCTAGGCTTTGTATATATATGAATTTGCAAATTCTGTGTTTATTAAATCATATGTTTGATTTGTGTGGCTAGTTCTTTAACTATGAATGTTTTAGGACTTTATTGTTAACTTAGAGTTAATGGGAAATTTTAGATTCGTATTTTTTATCATGTTATTTTAATTTTGGATTGAGATTTAATTGGGACTGTTTTGATTAAATCATAAAAGTAATCAAAAAAAAAAAAAAAATTAAATTTTTAGATCCAACCCTGCGGTGGCACGCGGCGGTGCGCGGCAGCGCACCGCGGCTGGGCGGCCACCGCAAGCCGCGGCATGCGGCAGCATGCGGACAGCATGCTGACCGCGCACGCTGCGCACAGCAGCAGCCCACTGGCTGTTGTCTGCGCGTGGCTGTGCGCGGCAGCCTGCTGCCGCGCGCTGTCACGCGCCGCGGCTGCTGCCCGTGGCAGCTCACGCGCCCCTGCGGGATCGCGCGTGGGTTGTCCGCGTGGCAGCTCCTGATTAGCTTCGACTGGTCATGTTTGGGTTGGACTCTAATTCTGCCTATTTTGAAAATTCTGGAAATTTAGAATTTTGGGAAGATTAGGAAACTTGGAGTTTTGGGATAAGGTAGTTATCTTGTTAGAATTAAACACTACCTTAATTAAACTAATCTAAACAAAATAGGATTATCTTGAGAATCTTGGAGATTTGGGAATATTGGGAAACTTAGAGTTTTGGATAAGGTAAGAATCTTAGAGATTTAGATTACCTTAATTAACCAATCTTAATCAAGATAGGATTTGTAGATTACTTGAAGCTCAAGTAAGAGCTAATTAATCTTAGAGGTTAATTGTTAATTCAAAATTAATTAACTTGGATAAATTTTATGAATTAAAATTAAAGGAGCCGGTAAATTTACATTTTTGCCCTTATGTGAATTTATGCATGTTCTTGAGTGAATATGTGGATTGGTCGATTTTGCCCTTAAGCCCTGTGTTGTTTTTGGTTTATTTAATTTTGGGTTGTAATTAAATGGGCCTGATTGGTGCCCTTGCTTGCGCAAACAAATGTAATAGAATAGGACCATTTATATTATGTAAGCTAGGCTTAGATTAGGCTTGGAGCCAAGAAGACCTCATGAAGACTTGGAGATCCACATGGAGGCCCATTTACCTTGGAGGACATGGAGGCCCAAATTCATTACATGGAGGCCCAATCAAGCTGGATATTACAAGAAGGCCCATGATGTATGGGTTTAAAAATTGTAATAGTTAGGACATTTAATTTTCACCCTAGACTGACCAATTGATTCATCACGTGGCTCGTGATGGATCGCATAGGATGGGCAATCGACCAATCATATCGTGCTAGGTGATGAATGTTTACTTTTTCACAAATTATTCTTTGATGTATGAGATGCATGCTTAGGATAGAAAACGTAAACAAGATAAGCATAATCTGATGAGACCTCGCACACTTAGAAACCTCCAATTGAACTTAAAATTCAATTAGAATATTAAATCGAACAACGGGCGCATATGAATAGTCTCTATGGTCCGAGCCTATCCAATTACTAGGTCTTAGGCATATTGTACAAATATATCTCGATGTCTCACGAGTCGTGGGTCGAGCTATAGGAAGATAATATGTCTATTGCCTCGATGCACGAGTTTAGTGCCAAGGGAGGGGATAGCAAGGTTTTAGGCGCTGTCTCACGAGTCGTGGGGCGTCTAGGATTGAACTATTTCTCTTCACGAGTATTGGACATGATTTAACGCTAGTAAGTATGGATGTCTCACGAGTCGTGGGTCCATATCGAAAAACGAGGCTAAATGAACTTAAGGGTTAGCTGCGATGGTTAACCGTTGACATAGTCGACCACCAAGTGGATCAAATAGTATGGCCAACGAGTCGTGGGTACTAGGAGATTGCATTTGGGCCTTAAGCCCGCTAGGATATTTTAAATTCCCGAAACTTATGTGGGGGCATAAGATTTTGATTAAAATAGTGGGAGTAATTTGCAAATGAAATCCATGTTTGTGAATTGTGCATTTTAAGTTAATCTTTCGCGTATTTATTTCTTCTATCGTCGTTTTGTAGATATAATGTCTAAGAATCCGATTTCCATCATACTTGAACATAACAAATTGACTGGACCAAACTTCCATGACTGGGTCAGGAACCTTAAGATCATTCTCGCTTCTGAAAAGCGAGGTTTTGTCCTTGATGGGCCCCCTCCCGAACTTGCTAAGGATGCCGATGATACTGAGAAAGAAGCCGTGGATTTATGGCTTGACGATGACTTGCAGTCACGTTGTCTCATGTTGGCATCCATGACGAATGAGCTTCAAAAGCAGCACGAGCATATGAAGTCTTCTTTTGAAATCTACACGCACCTGAATGGTTTATTTGGGGTGCAAAGTAGATACGAGCGGTATGAAACTGCTAAGGCTTTGCAACAAACGAGGATGGCTGAAGGTGCTGATGTTCGATCTCACTGCATCAAGATGATTGGGCTTATTGAAAAGCTTAGTCATCTTGACGTAAAGATGGACAAGACCTACTGCCAGGATATAATCCTCCAGTCATTGCCAAGATCATTCGAGCAATTCGTAGTGAACTACAACATGCACAAGATGAATGTTGAACTTCACGAGTTGGCTAATATGCTCGCCACTGCCGAGGCTTCCATGAAAAGAGAGAAGCCAGTGATGGTTGCTACCTCAACCCAATCCAAGTCCAAAAGGACAAAGAAAGGGAAGGGGAAAGGAAATGCTTCTTCAAGCAAAGGCAAAGCACCATCTGGGCCCATAGGGAAGGGAAAGAAGCGTAAAGCTTCGTCTGGTGAACAGAAATGTTTCTACTGCAAGAAACCTGGACACTGGAAGAGGAACTGCAAAGAGTTCTTGGAGAGCTCGAAAGGTATATTCCTTGTTGAAGTTAATTTATCAATTAACTGTGCATCATGGGTGCTAGACACTGCTTGTGGTTCTCATCTTTGTAATGATTTACAGGTGATGGGAGCAACAAGGCCACTTAGGCCAGGGGATTGGATCCTGAGATTTGGCAATGGAGCTAGAGCTGCTGCCGAGGCCATAGGCGAAGTGGAGTTAGATTTAGGTGGTAATAAATTAGTCCTTAGGAACGTTCTTTATGTACCTGGTTTGGTGAAAAATATTATTTCAATTCCTGTTTTGGATAATGAAGGTTTTAATTTTAATATTAATAAAGGTTCTTTTTCATTATTCATGAATGATAATATGTTTTTCACTGGTACATTAAAAGATGGACTATATACCATTGAACCACCTAAGTTAGTGATGCATGTACAACAAAACAAAAGGAAACAAGATAATGAAATATCTGCCCAATTATGAAACGCTAGACTTGGACATATATCTAAGTCAAGGATTCAAAAGTTAGCATCATCAGGCGCGATTGAAATCAATCGCATTGATGAAATGCCAACATGTGAACCATGTTTAAAGGGTAAAATGGCTAAGTTGCCGTTTAAGGGAAACCCTGAGCGAGCCAAGCAAACATTGGACTTGATACATACTGACGTATGTGGACCACTAAGAAAAAGCGCCCGAGGAGGCTATGACTACTTCATCACTTTCACTGACGACTTTAGTCGTTATGGATATGTGTTCTTGTTGAAACACAAGTCTGAAGCCTTTGAGCGATTCAAAGATTTCAAGATGGAAGTAGAGAATCAACTTGGTCATACGATAAAGGCTCTTCGTTCTGACCGAGGTGGAGAATTTCTTAGTAACGAATTTCTGAATTATCTTGTAGAGCATGGAATACTATCGCAGTGGACTCCTCCTGCAACACCCCAGTTAAATGGAGTAGCAGAGAGAAGGAATCGAACCTTGATGGACATGGTTCGATCCATGATGAGTGCCACTGACTTACCTCTTTCATTTTGGGGACATGCCCTCCACACGGCAACGAAGATACTGAATATGGTACCTTCGAAATCCGTAGAAAAGACACCATACGAACTATGGTTTGGCAAGGCACCCTCATACGCATTCATGCGCATATGGGGATCTCCCGCTTACGTTAAAAAGCTAGTGGGAGATAAATTGGAAACTAAATCCACTTTGTGCAAATTCGTGGGGTATCCAGAAAACTCAATAGGATACGAGTTCTACGATCCTACAAGACAAACAACGTTTGTCTCAAGGAACGCTCACTTCTTGGAGAAGGATTTCTTGGTGGACAAGAAAGAAAATAACGTAGAACTAGATGAGGTCACTGAAGCTGAAAAGACCTTAGAGGTCGATCGAGCTGACCCGTCACCACAGGCAGTGGGAGAACAAGACCATGAAGGTGCACCAGAAAGTACACCGATACTTCGTAGGTCAGAAAGACAACGTAGAGAACCCGAAAGGTACTACGGTCTGCTGCATGAGACTGGACAGTCTCTAACCGACCCAAGGACTTACGAAGAGGCTATGCTAGACATAGACTCGGGAAAGTGGCGCGAAGCCATGGAATCCGAACTGGACTCCATGCACTCAAACAAGGTCTGGGCCTTGGTAGATCCACCAGTGGGAGTGGCTCCCGTGGGTTGCAAGTGGATCTATAAGCGAAAGCTTGGAGTGAACGGAGAGGTGATTACCTACAAGGCGCGACTAGTGGCAAAAGGATACACTCAAAGACCAGGTATCTACTTTGAGGAGACCTTCTCGCCCGTCGCAATGCCCAAATCCATTCGGATCTTGCTGGCCATAGCTGCGTGGTATAACTACGAGATATGGCAGATGGATGTAAAGACTGCCTTTCTCAATGGAGACATTGATAAGGAGATCTACATGGAGCAACCAAAAGGATATGCATCCAAAGGAGATGAACACAAGGTGTGCAAACTCCAGAGGTCCATTTATGGACTGAAGCAAGCTTCCCGAAGTTGGAACATTCGTTCTGATGAGACAATCCAAACTTTTGGATTCATCAAGAACATGTTCGAACCTTGCGTGTACAAAAAGATCAGTGGGAGTACAGTTGAATTTTTGGTGCTTTACGTTGACGACATTCTTCTCATTGGAAACAATGTAAAAGCATTGTCTGAAACTAAAGCATGGTTGTCTACACAATTCTCAATGAAGGATATGGGAGAAGCATCCTTTGTACTAGGTATAAGGATCTACCGAGATAGATCAAAAGGACTGCTGGGCCTCTCCCAATCCCAGTACATAGACAAAATCTTGAAAAGATTTAGTATGGAAGAATCCAAGAGAGGATTGCTTCCAATGAGACATGGAATTGCACTCTCCAAGTCTATGGCCCCAAAGACGCCAGAGGAGAGAAGCAATATGTCTCGAATACCGTATGCATCCGCGATAGGAAGCATAATGTATGGTATGCTGTGTACGAGACCAGACGTAGCATACGCTCTAAGCATTACAAGTCGCTACCAGTCTGATCCAGGTGAGCAGCACTGGATAGCCGTAAAGGCAATTCTGAAGTACTTGAGAAGGACTAAGGAATTGTTCTTGGTATACGGTGGAGGAGAATTGAAATTGGAAGGCTATACAGACTCAAGCTTCCAATGTGATGTAGACGACTTCAAGTCGACATCAGGATATGTTTTCTGCCTCAATGGTGGTGCGGTTAGCTGGAAGAGCTCCAAGCAGGAAACAACCGCGGATTCAACCACTGAAGCAGAATACATTGCCGCGAGTGACGCAGCAAAGGAAGGTGTTTGGATGAGGAACTTCATCCAGGAATTGGATGTGATACCTAGCATTGCTGAGCCCATTACTATCTTCTGCGATAATAATGGGGCAATAGCGCAAGCAAAGGAGCCGAGATCTCATCAGAAATCCTAGCACGTACAGAGACGATACCATGTGATAAGGGATATCATTGGTAGAGGAGACATTAAGATGGAACGTGTCGACTCGGAAGATAATACGGCGGACCCGCTAACGAAGCCTCTGCCTCAAAAGGCATTTGAGAAACATCTGCATAAGATGGGACTCAAGAACATAAAAGACTGGCTTTAGGACAAGTGGGAGATTGATAGAAATAGTGTCCTGCAAGCCAGCTGTATGGCTAGCATTAATTGTAATTAATGAGGAACTATTCAATTTAGATTAATAAATGCACTTTTATTAAATGGTCAACTTTATCTTATCTAATATTTGTCTACGCATAAGGATAGAAGTCCTTAGATCACAGGGCTATGGGACAACCCGTGGACTGATCTCTAAGGCCGTGATCTAGAATATATTCAAGAGTCGTAGAATCCAATCGAGATAGGACATCGTTGGATTCGGTTAGACTCTCACTATTGTGTATACTCCGATGAACTGGAGGACGCTGGGGTCCACGAGCGTGACTGGGATAGTCGATACACATAAGTGGGTGGCTTGCTGGGATGGCAAGCGCACTGAATACCCCAATAAGGAAATAACTCACCATGGAAGCGGTAGTCGCATATCGGGGTTGAAGTTATTCCAATTTACAATAGTATACGAGGAACGATCCCTAACAACTTGAGATGATAGGGTTTATCTGGTACGAGAACGTCTATACTTTGATATGAGTTCCGACTGACTGGGGATCACCAGAAAGTCTCTGTGGACTCATGTTAGGTATAGAGGAACTCGTATGCAGATTCATATCATCAACAAAGGATCCATTGACTCGACTTGATAGGTCGAGAAATTCTCCTATGGATTTCTGTGAGAAATTAATTCTGATGAAATCCTTGGCCAAGGTAACTGACGACTTTATGTAAGTAGCTCATAAAGAACAAGTCAGAAAGAATTTATTTCGAGATCAGAAAACATAAGGTCAAGACAAAAGATAAGGGAATCCGATGAAAGACCATACCCTTAAGTCTCGACTGGGAGATTGATCGATGGAGAGATTGTGTCGTATATGGAAATTGTAAATGATAAAAGGTTCACTGAATTAATTCACCAGTGATTGGGCTCCATGGGCTTGCGACTGGACATCGACCGTGGAGTGTGGGAGAATTCCCAAATTAGCAGGGGTGCTAATTTTGGAATGATTGATCGACAGAGTGTTCGATTAATTTAGAGTATTAATTGCTCGAGTAATTAAATAATATTTAATTACAACCCGCGGCCAATTATGTGGTGAACCTACGGGGGCATACACAATACACATGAAGCGAAAGCGAGGAAACAAGAACGAACCTGTCGACTGGGTCGACTGGGTCAAAATCGACTGGGTCGATTAAATGGGTGGGTCGACTGGGTCGACCCATATGGAACGAAAATGGATCCAATTGGAATTGGATCAAGATTATAAATTAACTTGGAATTTAATTTATGAGTAAATTAATTAATTATGATTTAATTAATTAATAGAATAATTAATTTAATTAGACTTGGAGTTTAATTAATTAATTGGGAGATGATTTAATTAATTGGGCTATTTAATTGAGAAATTAAATAAAGCCCTGAAAGATTAATTAATATGGGCCATGAATTAATTAGAAGACTTAGTCTTCTAATTAAAGAGGGCCATGGCCCATGTAGGAGAGTTAGTATCCTAAACCTAATAGGATTAGGATATGGGAGATATCTATAAATAAGAGACTAGGTCTCATATCTCACATACAACTCCACAAGAAAAATTGCAAGAGCAAAAATTCTCTCTCCCTCTCCCACCAAATCGGCCGAACCCTTCCAGTGCTAGGAAGAATTTTTCGACTTCGATTTTTCGTTCCAAAGTTGTTCTAAAACCTAGATATTAATATACCCTATGTTCCAGTTGATTAGGATATATTAATTTTCGTGATATTGTGGTGTATCAACTCGTAGAGGCGCAACACGTGGGGCGCTACCAAAAGGTGTTGGTCGATCAACCGGGGTCAGAATTCAGAGCTCATATTGCTAGCCGAGGATTTGCAAGGAGAAAGGTATAAACGAGAAAACTTATACTGTCATTTATTTATATTCATATATATGCAACTAGAGAATATCCTGGCAAGATTCTTTAAGAGGCCCTAGAAAATTTTATATTCCGCTGTGCCTAGGGCTGTTTTTCTTACCGAATCCCAACACTTGGACTATCACAGACTTACCCCCTCATAAACATCCCATTGGGTGTAAATGGGTTTTTAAAGCCAAAAGGAATCCTGATGGGACTATGGAAAGATACAAGGCCAGATTAGTTGCAAAGGGTTTCACACAACAAGAGGGTGTAGATTTTATGGATACATTTTCTCCAGTGGCAAAACTTGTCACTGTAAGGGTTCTCCTTGCTCTATCTATGGCTAAACAATGGCATTTACATCAACTTGATATTCATAATGCCTTTCTAAATGGTTCATACATGGAACTTCCATTATGATATACTACTCCTATTACTTCTACTGCTAAACAGGTTTGCAAACTCAACAAATCAATCTATGGCTTGAAGCAAGCCAGTAGACAATGTAACTCAAAGTTAACAGAGGTACTTCTTTCTTTTGGTTTCACACAATCACTTTCAGATTCTTCCTTCATTGCTTTACTTGTCTATGTGGATGATATTATTCTAGCAGGACCTTCTTTGGACATTATTAATCATACTAAATCCTTTTTAAGCAAAAAATTTAAACTTAGAGACTTAGGTATACTCAAATATTTTCTTGGAATTGAATTAGCATATTCAAAAAGTGGCATGATAATTTCACAAAGGAATTATACTTTACAACTACTAGAGGACACAGAATACTTAGCATGTAAGCCAGCATCCCTTCCTATGGACTAATCTCAAATTAAACTTAGATGATAATACATTACTAGAAGATCCTTCTTTTTATCGTAGACTTATAGGTAGACTAATCTACCTAACCATAACTAGACCTCACATTTGTTATTCTGTGCACAAATTAAGCCAGTTTCTATCAAAACCTTCACAATGTCATCTTGATGCTGCGCATCACCTACTTAAATATCTTAAAGGAACACCAGGGCAAGGATTATTTTATCCTAAAACTAATGATACTATTACATTATCAGCATTTTGTGGATGATTTTTCAAGATACACTTGAGTGGTTTTCATGAAGAAGAAAAGTGAGACCAAGGAGCATTTTACAAATCTGATGGAGCTGATCCAGAATGAAAAGAACAAGAAGATATTGAAAATCAGATCATATAGAGAGACTGAATTTACAAACTCAACTGTTGAAGAGTATTGTAACATCTGAGGCATCAGCCATGAGTACTCTGCTGCCAGAACCCCTCAACAGAATGGAGTTGCTGAAAGGAGAAACAAAACTCTAAAGGAAGCTACCAGGACTATGATAGCTGAGGCAAAGATTCCCCAAAGATTACCACTAACACAACATGCTTTACCCAAAACAGATGCATGATCAACAAACACCAAAACAAGACTCCATATGAAGTTTGGAACAACAGGAAACCAAAAATTCATTACTTTAGAATTTTTGGTTGTAAATGTTTTGTTTTAAACAATGGGAAGAATCACCTTACTGCCTTCGTAGAAAAGGCTGATGAAGCTGTTTTTGTAGGATATTCTACAGTTAGTAAAGCTTACAGAGTCTTTAACAAAAGAACTTGTAGAAGAATCTATTCATGTAGTATTTGATGAACCAAGTCAATCTTCTGAAGAGAATCAAAGTACTAATTCAAGTCTGTCTACTGATTTTCAGAAATTGGGTGTTGAAAGAAATGAAGAGTATATACCCATCATACTACCTGATCTCAACTCAGCTGCTAGCTCAAGTGCTGTTCAAAATCACACTTCTGATTGTCTAACAGACGAGTTGCAAACAGCTGACAGACCAGAGACTGTTCAACAGACTGCTACTGTTCAACAGACTACTACTGAAACTCTAACAGTAGTGTTGCAAGTTCAAAACAGAGGACAACATTCAGATTTGCAACCTGATCTCAGATGGCTCAAGAATCACCCACTTGAATTAGTGATTCGTGATCCTTTGGATAGAGTAAAGACAAGGAGAGCTGCTGCAAATGATGCAATGTTTGTCAGCTTCCTATCTCAAATAGAGCCCAAACAGATTGAAGAAGCTCTTAGTGATTCAAACTGGATTGAAACTATGCAAGAAGAGCTGAATCAATTTGAAAGGAATGAAGTCTGGGACTTAGTTCCTAGACCAAGTCATCAAAGGGTAATTGGCACTAAATGGGTTTTCAGGAATAAAATGAATGAAGATGGTATTGTCACCAGAAATAAAGCAAGATTAGTGGTGATCTTACGTGATTTCGTTTGTTCGATCAAGGGTGGGTTGTAGTGCAATAATAACAATATTTAAAAGGAAAGTAAAGATCAGTAATAATTGTATTCGAATTAACTGGGTGCAAATACAAGAATTTAGGGTCCTACTCGAGCATTATTGGATGCCGTACAAACTAGAGGAGCGAAATACAAATGACCAAAGCTATACTATATTTCCCAAGTGTGTCCGAGCAGCAGTCTCGAAGCAAGAGCCCCTGGGAAGTTGTGTGTTGTCATAAATGCATGGGTATTTATAGCTGAACTGACGGGCTTGGGCCTGGGCTCGGCCCAACAGTACCCTTCGATCTTGGGTTCTGAAATGAGCTCGGAACAGTTAATATTATGCCCTGGACCAGCTCTTGGTTTCTGGGGATAGTATCTAGTGTTATTTGAATAGCATCGGGCCCACAGGGGCAAGGAATCTAAATTACCCCTCATCAATACTCCCCCACTTCTCGAGCGTGAAGTGGAGCTTGCGCTCGAAGAAGTACAAGTTGCGTCCCACGTTATTATGAGATGAGCCGTTCATAATGTCTTTAGGTTATGCCTCGTTAAAAACCTAGCCCGGAAAAACCCATTGGGATAAAAACCGAGCCAGGGAAAAAGAGTGCATATATAAGAAAACATATACCGGCGTGTTGTAAAGATATCCTTGTCGGAGGATCTTGAAGTAGTAACATCCTTTGTGGTTCCGTGATGTGTCGTTCGATCCCTTGATGAATGCTTTCCAAATTTTCCGATCATAACAAAGAGGACCTACGAGATTCTCAGGAAAAATTTGCAAGGAACTTATTCCGCAACTTAGAAAATGAAGGATCAAAGTGCTATTCTGTGAGGAATAACCCTAAGTTTTTACTCAGGGTAAGTTCAACCGTCGCGGTTACTCGGGGACCTGTTTGCAATTTTACCTTTTTAACCCCGTATATATATGTTGATTCGTTGAAAAATTATTTACATATTACGTTCTCTCTTGAGCTCGAAGCGTTTGAGTTCGAAACAGCATTTGCCTTTCGCATATTTGTTTCTTAATCCATAATGTCGAGCTCTAGAAGCGCAAGGGGCAAGAATAAGGTCGGAGAAAACCCAGAGTCCGATCCTTTGCTGAAGCTTGTTGATGATTATGAGGATGGGGAGTTTCATCAAGGACGCGAGGATGAGGATCCGAGCGAGGATCTCGAGGAAAATGAGGTCGAGAAACGCAGCATCGGCGAGGGTGCTTTTGTCAGGATTTTCAAACATACGCAACCTTCTACTGCCACCATCTCGAACAAGTCAGAACTTCCAGCCAGCCAGACTTCCTGCTGTTTTTCAAAGAAAGATCACTCTTTCCTCGAGGCAGAGTTCGGGAAATTTCTTCCCAAAGGTTTTTCAATCGTCGTTCCTTCTTATACTGAACGTGCTACCGAGCCCCCAGCCGGCTGTCAAGCCTTCTATGAGGGTCAATTTTCCTGTGGCTTGCGTATCCCGTTCATTCCCCTTATTAGAAACGTCTTGAATTTCTTTTCGCTCTCCCCTGCTCAGCTTCTCCCGCATTCCATTGCATACATAGTAGCGTTTAGCGCTCTTATGGAGGCAAAAGGGGAACAGGCCTCCTTTAGTAATTTCTGGCAAATATTCCGAATGGACCTGTGCAAGGGCTCAAATATGGGGTTTGTGTCCATCCGCCAGCGGTCGAAGCGGCCTTTTCTTACGAAAATAACAACGGAAAAGAGTATAAGTTGGAAAAGGAGATTCTTCTTTGTGAAGGGCCCTGATATCCCTATATCGGAAGGTAGCTCGAAGATGAGACCCTATCGATGGGACGGAGTCAACTCTTAGTCATACGGTTCACGCCAGATTAAAGAGAAACTCAACCATCGCCTTTCCGACGAATTTCTTGAGCAGTTGCAGTCTAATCTTTATCAAACCGAGCTCCTTATTCAGGAAGGTGTTTTACGATTGGCTAGGTTGAGCCGTTGTGATTATCCTGCTCCAATACTCAAATATTCTCGTGCCATATCTGATCGATCCTTAGAAGGGTCACTTCCTTAGTTTGGTGACTTGTCAGCTTCTGCCGCTCCACCTCTCGCCTCTCTTTCTTTGGGTATGTTTTCAACTTGTTCCTATCTTGAGGCGCGCTGGATCATTAATTTACATTTATGCGACTCTCGTACTTCCTTTGCAGGTCAAATTGTTGAGAAATTCCGACTATCTGCGGCCTGCCCGGTTGAAGACAAACCATTCTATTTCGATCCGTTGCCCCGTACTTCCGAAAACAGGGCGGGTACAAGTAGCTTGGGCGGAAACTCAGTTACTATTCCAGTCGCAATTCCCGAACTGAGAGGCGTTGGTACTATGAGTTCCTTGAATTCTGCCTCTGCTGGGCCTCTTCGAACTTTATTTTCCCCCGATACTTCCATTCTTTCAAGCGTTGGCTATAGTCAACATTCCTGGAACCGGATCCAGGGTATTCAGGAGTATGAGAAGCTTCTGAGTCGTAAGAGGAATGCTGACCGCCCTCGAGGAGGGTTGAAGAAGGTAAAGATAGAACTTGAGCTGGCAAAGCAAGATTCCGAGCATGCATATGCCCAGGGCCGGGAAGAAGCCGAGATTCCTGCCATACGAGAATTCTTGGAATCCCCTGTCTTGAATCCTTTAGTTCAAAGAAAAATGGGAGAAATTCTTCAGACTATCTTTTATAAAGGGGTTCAACAACTGGTCGCGGCCAAGAAAATTCCGAATGATATGGATGAGTACTTTAAGCATATGAACCCTTTCAAGAACGCTGAAGGGAAGGATTACAAAGCTTCCTCTCTACCCAAGATGGATACTAATTGGCAGGATCATCGCTTTGCCCCCTTAGTTGAGGAGTATGGCATTCCGATGCCTAACCCCGATGTGCTCGAGCTTTCCGCCGACGATCCTCCTTCTGTGTCGGGGGGAAAGGGCGAAAATGTCAACATAGGCGATGTACCGGATAAAGAAGACGATCGAACTTTCGATCAAACCGAGTAATTGCTCCACTTCTAACATATATCGCCTGATTTTCTATCTAGCAGGTTACTGGAGTCGAACGTCCCGGAAGAGGCGATTCATAGTTTTTTTTTTTTTTATTTGATTCGTGTAACTTGTAAATTCCAACCTTACTAATATCCAGATATCATTTTAATTTTCAAGGTTCGATAACTCTTTATGCTCGGACTTCACCCATTCCATACGGGATTTTTCTTTAAAGGTTGCGTCGATCCATTATCGTAATCGCAGGGCGTAGTGTCTATAAATATTAGGATCTCTCTTCATTATTCATACGACATCTTTGCTTATAGAGATCGGAGCTCTTGCCATATTTTCTGCCTTCTTCGAATTCCTCCAAGAATAAGAATCCGAACTATCGACCCCAAATCCGCTTATTATGGAAAATGTACTAGGGAAAGCTATCGACCCCAAATCGTTATTTGGCGGTTCGAAGAATAAGAATCCGAACAAAAGCAGAAGATTGCCAAGGAGGCCAAAACCTCCAAATCTTCTTCTAAGACCTCTGTGTCTTCCCCGAAAGCTCCTAAAGGGGGAGACAACAAGAAAGAAAAAAGCACTTCTTCAAAACAAAACAAGGGCAGTTCTAGCAAGTCCATTTTGGACGAAGAGCTCGAGGCTTCGCTCGGGGGCTCTTCCCCAAAAGTTGTCGATTCTTCGAGCGAAGGTCCTGCCAGAGAAAAAACTCCTGTTTCTTCTTCGAACAAAAGGCCTTATTCCGATGGGGTTACTCCTATTGAGGCTTTGCAAAATCTTGCTATTGGTAGCAAGTCATCTTCCGATGCTTCGACCGTTCCTCCCGCAGGATGTCTCAGCAAAAAACCCAAGTTAACGATTAGTGAAGGGGCTTCTGCTGAAGCCTTAGAAATTGATAATCCTCCCAAACCCCTTGTTGACTCCATTCCTCCAAAAGTTACTTCTTCCCTGCCTGAGGAGTCGAAAGATGGGTCTCCTTTTAAGGCTGATCCCATGGATAGTCTGTTGCAGGTTAATTTTACTTCTTCGGAAACTAACATGCCCAAGGAGAGGAACATGTCCAAGGAGAGAAACATAGAAGAGTTGTTCGAGTCTGGGCAGCACTTCCTGTTTCAGGTATATCTATTCTATTTTTTTTTTTTTTAAAATAGTGACGATTCCTTTGACAGGCCGGACAGGATTTTATTGAGCTTAAAACGTTTGCTGAGCGGGAGACCAATCAGCGCGCTGCTATTTTCCTCGAGCTGGAGGAAAAGAAAGCCGAATTCGACCGCCTCTTCGCGGAGAAGCTTGCTCTAGAGAGGGAGAAGTCTGTTAAAGAAAATGGAGAGGAGATCCACAAGCAGCTGAATGAGGAGCTTGACAAACTGAAAAGTCTTCTCGAGCAGGAGAGGCAAGACTTCACGCGTCGAGAGAAAGAGGCTTATGACCGTGGATACGAAGCTGGATATGAGGCTCGTAATGCCGAGCTTCGGAAGATTTTCTCCGACAATAAGCTTCTTTAGATGTTGTTTTTTATTTACCCTGATTCGCTGTATGATTATATTGTTTTATTCTAGTGTGATCATGAACAATTTCAGACATTTTATCCCCTCTGGTTTGTAATAATCTATTAGTTTCTCGGATTACAAGTTTGTCCATAATTTGATGTACTCTTTTCTGTCCATGCTTTAGTTTGCTTTCTTCGTTTGGTCTTATGCTCGTAATCTTCGTTCTTCGATCTTGGTATATTACTTCTGCTCGATTTCCAGAATATATCACTTTCTCTTCCCGGTGAAATTCTCGGGAAGCGCAACAGTCTTTCGATCTTGACCGTTCCTTTCGTTTTCTGCTAGCCGTTGGATTTTGAGAATAGTACTTATAAATGGGGCTCTTCGTATCCTCATCCTCATAAGTTTTTTCAAAAAGAACAGATATCTTCGACCATGCTGACTAAAAGATTTTGTTGTATGACTCAATATTTTGAATTTCGATTTAGGACTTATTTCGCATACCATAGTCAAATTTGTATTTCAACCTCGACTAGGGTATCGACAGGCGAACAGTATTTCGACCATGAAGGCCGATAAGCTTTATTGCTGACCATCCACGACCCCAATAGTTTTCTAGACCTTCCATGGCCGAGGATAGACTTAAGCATCAAATTTTTGCGAGGATGTTCGACGGTTTGTTTGGTTCTTCTGGAAGATGTGAGGAGGTGATGCTTCGGGGATTGAAGTTCTCACAAAGTATTCACATTATACCTAGACAAAGGTGTATCACCCTTCTTCACTTCGAAAACTATGAAAGAGGATATAATATCGTGGGCTCGATGGGCTCCTTTCTTTCGAGTAAGGACATCATCGTCCGCCGAAAATTTCGTAGGATTGGGTGTCCATGAAGTCCCTTTCTTGTTTGGATATAGAGATTGATCTTCATGAAATTATAAAATGTATTCACATAAAGTGATTAGCCCTACGTATAATAGGAGCTGATATCTTTGTAACTTGAGACTGCTCAATGTATCGAACTTTGGAAATAATAAACTTTTGCTTAAATCTTTTACGATCATTCTTATATGTTTAAATAAAGCTCTTTATTGTTTTCGGTCGAGCTTAGGCGAGTTGCTGATAATATCTTCTTGATCGGTTATTGTTCAAAATTTCTTCGCGAGATCTCTTAGACGATCGGAATTGAGGTTCCAAATATTTAAAACACTATTGAATTTGAATCTTTCTTCATTTATCCACATGGTTCCTGAATATTCGGAGAGCGGAAAAGTCGGCGTATTTATTGCCCATTTCTTGGCTATTTTCTACGAACCAAACAATCCCTGAAGTATCGGGAATAGGGGTGGTCAAAGCATTTAATGCATGTATCACCATCGTTCACTTTAAAGATCCACACCGTTGATATGAAGTTCTCCATACTATATATAGCTCCGAAATTACCATCACATTTTTTTCTATCTGTAAGTGTCTCATTCGATCGGCATGGTTTTAGCTTTACTTCCATCGATCTACTCCACGTTCCATTTAATATCAGAAATTAAATTGTTTGAAATTCGGACCAGAATTTTCTTTTTCGATTTCATCAAAGTCCCTGTATGGGGAATAATTTCGACTAGGGTATCGACAGGCGAAAAAGATTGCGACTAGGGTACCGGCAGGCGACCAGCTCTCTCTGATGCCAACCACTTGAGACTGGTCCGAACTTCTGTATCCTGTCAATCCACCCAGTCGGATAGTGGGTCGACTGCTGGAGGAGTTTTCCTGCACTCGATCTCCACTTCTTCAAGATATTTCTTGAAGAATATTGCCTTCGGGATTGCGTGGAATAATTTCTCTAGAGATTGCTTCCCTGTACCTCGATCTGGTCCGACATGGGGCAACCCTTGAGGAAGTGTTGGATGAAGGGTAGAAGTGTTATTCTAGCCCCGCCTTCCTTCTTCGAGTATAAAAATATTTTAGCGTATGGATAATTTGTAATAGGGTCACGTTGAATGTAGAGCTTTGCTCGATTTTCTTAATTATTGTAATCACGAAACTTCTTGTAAACATCCGATAGATCATGAATAAAAATATTTATTTCCTTCCTTATCCTTACGGCAAAATTTTTTCCGTATATTGTTACCTAACACCGATTTCTTCACTTCAAAAATTATGAGCAACAAGTATCATTCTCGAATGATCTTAACAAGTGTATGATAATAAAGAATAATTGACGTTCTTCGACCTCTGATATCCGGATATAAGTGATAGTTGACCTTTATATACTGATCAAAAATAAATAATACTAGAATAATAATAATAGGCCATCTTGGCGGACTGCGATTGCTGTAGTTCAAAATAGGACGTATATTGGAATCTCGTACGATTGATAATTTACACCTTGGATCGTAGCAAAGGCTTTCAACCATTTAGTAATTTCGATCTAAGGGGCGTAGCAACGGCTTTCACCCTTAGTCGTTTTAGAGTATTTTTAGCCCCAGGGTCATAGCAGAGGCTTTCACCCATTTAATAATTTCGATCTAAGGGGCATAGCAACGGCTTTCACCCTTAGTCGTTTCAGAGCATTTTTTGCCCTTGGGTCCTAGCAGAGGCTTTCACCCATTTAATAATTTCGATCTAAGGGGCATAGCAACGGCTTTCACCCTTAGTCGTTTCAGAGCATTTTTAGCCCTTGGGTCCTAGCAGAGGCTTTCACCCATTTAATAATTTCGATCTAAGGTGCATAGCAACGGCTTTCACCCTTAGTCGTTTCAGAGCATTTTTAGCCCTTGGGTCCTAGCAGAGGCTTTCACCCATTTAATAATTTTGATCTAAGGGGCATAGCAACGGCTTTCACCCTTAGTCGTTTTTAGAGCATTTTTTAGCCCCAGGGTCATAGCAGAGGCTTTCACCCATTATAATAGACGGAGATAAATAGAGACTGACATTAGATGAATGCAGATCGAGAACACCGGGACAATTGATGATTAGAGGTTGATAATAGAGGAACGTAGTTCGACAATGTCAGAATAATAGATGGGTAGAAACGAATTTCCATTAAACATAATTTTGATCGAAATAACTTCTGATGAAAAGATAATCTTCCGTGATTGAGATAATAGATGGAGCATAATTAGATGGATAATAGATGACAAATAGGTCTATGACTTAAATAATTCTTCTGTCTTAATAGAAAATATTCCTTGCGAGGTTCTAATTTCGTTCGAATTAATACCCCTTGTTCTCTTTGGCTGTTGTTAATGTTTCCAATTTTCGATAAGTATTGATCTTTTCCGACTGGTTCCTCTTTTATCGGGAATCGCAACAGTTCTTAGATCTTATCCCTTCGTTATGCGAATTACCTGCCGTTGGATTCCTTTCAATTTTCTCTATAAAAGGCCATCATTCCTTAAAAACCATCTCATTTGTTGCATTAGTACTCAATTTGTCCGATCATGGTGACTAAGATCGTTCTTTCATTAATTCACTTATTTGAGCTCAGATTTCGAATGATCTTTAAGCAGAGCAATTTCCGAGCGGAAGAAACACTATTTCGATCTTCGCTTAGAGTATCGGCAGGCAAATATAATCTCCATCTGGAAGGCTAATAAGCCAGGCCTATGGAGTTCGCAGGTTATAGCACAAGTCTTCGACTAGGGACCTGTTGCTACAATGCATTTAGAAAGTCGTACAGGGGCGGGAGTACCGAAGAATTCATTTACTCGATGAACCATGTGCTCAATCCTTCGTCTTCGGAGAATCGTAAATAAAGTTAAAAGCCTGCGGGTCCTAGGAGATTTCCCCGGTCGGAGTCAAATTATTCCGAAAAAGCAGTAGGAGAAGAGACCGAAAATTTCATAGGATTGTAAAAAGTAATGGCGTTCTTATGTAATATATAGGCTTGAGTTATGCTCAACATGTATTTTCCTCATCTTGTATTTTCCGAGATAATATAAATACACTTCTTCCATGTTTTGTTGATAGAATAAACATAATTAGATAGATTCTTATCTTCAATACTTCCACATCGATCCTCTTATATCGATAAAGAAATACTCAAACACCGCTTGCTTGATCGAGCAATAGATAAATATTTTAGTGGACCTAAAATTAATAAGGAAAATGTTGCCATTAATCATTGGCACTGCCGGATTTCCATAGTCGCATGATTTTTTGGTCGAGAGTTCTGTTCGAACGAACCGATCATGATTCTTCCAAGTCGAACAATGACTGTAAAAACATCTGAATGAACTGAACTTGAACCTAAATTGCCAATCTTCATCAATAATGTTATAACTATGTCATATCGGTCTGGTGTTTAGAATGTTATAAATTTTCCTACATGCCCCGTTAAGTCATGCGTCCTTATAACCAAACAGGGCCCTATTTCTTCGGGAAATGTAACGGTCAGTTCATTTATTACTTACATCCCGATCGTCCGTGATTTGTTATCTGGACCATTGGTTCAAAAACTTCGCTGCTATAAATAGTTCTCCTTTGGTTTATCCGATACTCTTCATTTTCTCTATTATGCTTTGTCCGACCGATATGGGTCGAATCTTGCTTTCGATTCGTATTGCTTCCAAAATAAAGAAATTTGAGATAAGGGTTCGAACCTTATTCTTCGACTCTGGTCTTTTTGGTGTAACCCTCTTCGCTTAGAATATCGACAGGCAAAAGAACTTGCGCCTAGAATACCGGCAGGCTACCTGTTTTCCCAGACATATCATTTCTGGTGCGGGTTAGACCTCTGGTTTCTTGGCGTAGTATCCGATCGGGCAGCTGGTTATTCTGAGAGGAGTTCTTTAAATCTGAGGCATCAGCTTCCTCGAGAGCTTTCTTGAAGTATAGTTCCTTCGAGCTTCCTTGAGCTGCCTCTGCTGAGATAACCCTTTGCATCACCGGTTCGGATTATCCTGTAAACAGTGATTGAGTATTTCAATCATTGTTTACTGATGATGATCTAAGGTCGGTCCGAAGCCCAGGAGAGGAGCTGCGATCCGGCCCTTACCCCGTTCGAAGATGGATGTGCGACACGTGGCTAGTGATTGCTAGGATGAATCACTGCTGAGTTCTGCATCTGGGGCGATCTTAGGGAATGAAGACTGAGCACGTAACATGGTAGAATTATTCGTAGAACTTGTAATAGGATAGTAGCGATCGTATTGTACTTCTTGAGCTCGAAACCTATTCGAGGCTTTACTTTGTAACTTATTTGAAGAATATTAATGATAGAGCTTTCGTTCTCTGATCGAATTTCACCGTTTAACTTCTTTTTTCAGTCGAACGATTGCTGATTTTTAGCTTCGACTTTGATGATTTTAAATAATTTGTTGCCGTTGTTCAAATGTTCAACTCATCCCAATCGAATCGAGAAAAATAGAAGTAACCGATAAATAATACAGATTATGCGATTGAACTCATAAATAGCTGATTTGAGGAATTTGTTTTTGAAAGTAACAAATATGATGATCGGAAAAATAAATTCCGACCATCGATAAGCTCTGATCAAGTCGACCGGACTAATTCTATGTTACCATTCCCAGTAGTAATATACTTTTTTTATGGTAAAATGTCTCAAATATTCTTTATAATGATGACTACTTTTTAATTTTTTATTAGTAAGTGGTGACAATTGAATTTGCCAAGTTAAATGTGAGGAAGAGGCAAAATTGAAAGAAAAAAATGCTTTAAAAACCCAATCATATCAATTAATTTAAAACAAAATATTTGATAAATATGTCAAATTAATATGAAACGAATGGAATATTATATTGTGTAATGGTTAAAATGGGCATTATTATTACTATATAGTAGTAATGATTGAGACTTGATTTTAGTTATTTTATTATGATTGTGATACTAATTTATACTACTATTATGATAAAATAAAATTAATTGATACAATTTAAAATAATACTACTACTGGGAATGGTAACAGGTAGAAAAAAAATTCAACAAAAAGAAAAAGAAGAATCAATAGGCTCGGAAAATTGGTCAACGCATTTCGCTACCCTGAAACATGAGTTTGGATCTAGGGCAAAAACATGGGTATGGGCCGAAACCGACCCAAATTTTTATTCTAATTGGGTTGATCAAGTATGTGTGAGTCAATATTAGGTCAAACTAAATCCATATTGTGCTTCATTTTTTACTTGTGACTTCTCTTTTTTTGGCCCACGAAATTATTATGCATTTTTTTTAAGGCAAAATTGTAAAAATCGTCCTAAATTAATCACTGATTTTGGATTTTCGTCTCAAACTATTCAACTTGGCGATTTTCGTCCCGTAATTTAATATTTATCTGGAATATCGTCCCATCGTTAATTATAAGACGAAAATTGCGCATTTGTCGTTAAATTCCCACATGACTGCTTACATGTCATGACGTGGTAAATTTTAACATGAAAAATTATATAATATTGCAGAATTTGTCCAAAACTAATTACAAGATTAAATTGTCATTTCCATAAAGAAATTTAATATTGGGACTAAATTCATACAAAATGATAAATTATGGGACGAAATTCGGCGAGTTAATATAATTTGGCACGAAAAATCAAAATAATTAGTTTATGCGTCATTTCAAACAGATATTAAATTGCGGGACGAAATTAGGTGAGTTAATATAGTTGTTGGATGAAGATGAAGATAGAGTGTACTGAAGTTAGAAAAGTTAAGGGAGGTTTTGATGATTTCCAAAACATCAAGATCAGCTAAGTATGGAAAACTTAGTTAAAACCCTTGGAAGAATTTTGACCAAGTGAGAAGACAAATCAGAAAGGTCAAATATTTAAGGTCCAAAAGACTACTGATCTGCTGAAGAAAAGAAATCAGACTGGTGAAGATCAGCCGACTCAAATCAGATTTGTTCAAGTTTGGGATCAGCTCTGTTCAGTCATCAGATTTATGCTCTCATCAGCCAAGTGGAAAGGATCAGGAAGTCTCCCCAACGGTAATAAATGCCCCTAGAGTAATGAATGCTGAAGACCGAGGATATTGATGGCAAAGGATTGAAGAAATACCTTGTATCAGCTCGGTGCATTAAATGCTGCCTTACAGAAAGTACAGTCTGCAGTACTGTTACTGTGCACAGAGCCGTTCGCGGAAATTAAGGACCAGAAATCAAGAAATTTGAATTGTATCTCTCTTCAACGGCTACTTTTCAATCCGTGAGTATAAATAGCTGAAGAGACGAAGAGAAAATAACAACACAACATCTGAGAGATTATCCGAAGCAAAATATTTTCTAAGTCTCAAGAAACTCAAGAACAGCTCACTCGCCTGCTGAAGTCATTTGTTGACAAAAGCTTGTTGAAGCAAAAAAATAATACATTTTCTGAGTGAATCTGTGTAAAAGAGAGTGTTGTGAGGAGCTCTTATCCGTCTTTGTGAGTGATAAGTCTCTGTAGAATAAGTCTTCTTTGTGATTTTCTATTGCGCACTTGTGTTCGTTTTATTTGTTGTTCGACGCAAGCAGAGTATACTGTAAACTTCGTGATTATAGTATAACCCAAGATCTGTGTGACTTGGAAGAGTGGACTAAAGGATTTACATCCATATAACCACTATAAAAATCCTTGTGTTTTTACTTCGCATTTTTACTTGCATATTTTCTGTTTGCATAAAAACACTTTGATAAAACTGTTTGAAAAAACTTTTAAAGAGTTTGATAAAACTGGGGATAAAATATTTCAAACTACCAAGCTTACTTGTGAAAAACACTTAAAACATCCGCTGCAAGTATTCTGGTATTTAAACAGATTTTGACTAGATCAGCTAAGTGATTATCAGACTAGTGGTCAACCAAGCTGTTCAAAGATTTGTTCGCGATCAGCTTTGTCAGCTTACTGTTCTATAACAGTTTAGTCTGACAACAGTTAAGTAAAAAGTTTTAAAGTTAAAATTTGATAAAATTTTCAGATGTCTATTCACCCCCCTCCCCCCTCTAGACCTCATCTGACCACTTGGGACCAACAAGTGGTATCAGAGCAGGTGGTTCATTAGAATCAGCTGCCTGATCAACGAGCTTGATCCTAGTGTTTTTCAAAGGTTTTCAAACTTTTTCGAAAGAGCATATTTTTTAAAAATCAAATTTTTTTGAAAATGGATTGTATCAGTCATGTTCCCCACATTGCTGATATGAGTTTTGAGGACTTGAAGATCAGAATGGAGATCTTCTTAGCTGCCTATAATGATAACATGTACACATGTATCATCAAAGGTCCGTTCAAATTCACCAAGACTATAAAGGTTGATGAAGTCGATATAGTGGTGGAGAAAGACTTAACAGAGATGACAGCTAAAGAAATCAAGCTGTACAATCTGGACAAAGTTGGTTGTTTCATCATGACCAAAGCCCTGGACAATGACAGATTTGATAAAGTCAAGCATTGCAAGACTGTCAAAGAAATGTGGGATAAGGTTCGTGACATGAGCGAAGGAAACGACGCCATCAAAGAGCATCAGCTGAGTGTTGCTCTGGAAAAGCTGGATAACTTCAAGATGAAGTCTACGGAAACCATTGATCAGATGGATACAAGGTTTACAAGGACGCTAAATGAAGTTCTCAAGCTTGGAAAAACCTTCACACACAAGGAGATAACCGTCAGGGTGCTGAAGGCTCTACCTCCAAAGTTCAACATGAAGGTGACAGCCATGGAAGAGTCAAGAGATTTGGGAAAGATCTCACTCACCGAGTTGTTCTCAGTACTCAAGGCGTATGAGTATAAACTGCCAAGAATGGGTGTTGAAGAAACCTCAACTTCAAGTCCCACAACCGCCCTGGTTGCTGCTGAAAATCCTAGAAGACCAGCGTACAAAAGCAAAGAAGTGGACTCATCTGTTGAAGCCACAATACTCAACAAAATGGAGTACATAGCTGGAGACGTTGCATTGCTGATGAACAATTTCAAGAAGTTCTACAAAAGAAAAATGAAGAACAAATACAACAATGCTTCTACTTCTAACCCTACTTCTTCTTCTCAAGATAAGGATTCTTATAAATCCAAAATGATGTGTTATAATTGCAGGAAATTGGGCGACTTCATCAGAGACTGCCCATATCCTAAAGCTGAGAAGTACACAAAAGAGGAAAAGAGAATCAGAAAAGAAAGAAAACATTAGAATGGCAAGGTGCTGTTAGCAGAAGCTGAAAAGTTAGATGCTATCTACTCATCAAGTTCAAATTCAGACACTTCTGATGAAGACTCTTCTGAAGAAGAGAGTCCTGCTCTTATCTGCCTGATGGCCAAGGAATCTGACAACTCTGAGGATGATGAGGTAACTCCTCTTGAAAATGAATTGTTTAATTCTTTTCAACAAATGATTAACAACACTGGTATTGCTGAAGCATTTAGTAAGCTTAAGGAAGAGATGATATTGCTAAGAGAGTAAAACAGTTCACTGAAACTTAAAGCTGAAAAGCCAAAAGAATCAGCTGAATATAAACTGCTTGAGCAAGAGAATGAATCTCTGAAAGCTGAATGTGAAGTATATAAGGGTAAAATCATGGAACTTGAAAAGATAATTAAGTCTCATGAAAAATCATCTGTTGCATCCACTCCTATCTCTAGTAAACAGAAGATACCTTTAGAATAGGATAAGTTAGAACTGAACTATACTGAAAAATTTATATCAGCTGACAACAGTAAGGTCATATTGTATGTTCAGACTACTAAACCTGCTTCACCCGAGAAAGTGTTAAAGGAGAAGAAAACTCCTAAGGCTAAAAACAGCAAAGAGCCTAGCGTAGGAAAACAGACTGGTAAGACCAAACAGAAGAGTCCTAGGAAGTCTTCTGATAAGGATAAAACCAATCAGACTAGTAGTAAAACTAACTCGTCTGTTAATGAGCAAGCATCTAGTAAACCAAAGAAGCATAAGATCAAGAAAAATCAAAATGCTTGGTATGGAAATGAGTCTTATTATGTGCAACCTGCTGAATATCCTCTTATGTATCATGCACCTCAATTTCCAACTTACTATGCACCATATCCTGCTCATCCATTGCATACATATCCTGCTTATCATGCATCTTATTCTGCTTATGAACATTATCCTTATCATGCTGATTATCAACAACATAGCAAATCTGATGAACGTGATGAAGATAAAACTGTTCATGCTCCTCAGAAGCCTAAGACTTCAACATCTTGGGTTTTCAAATGTGGAACTAATCCTTCAGGACCCTCTCAATAAGGGTACCTAAAATAATTTTTATTTTGTTTTGTTGGTTAGGAGTAGGAGTAGGAGTAAAGTAGAGAAAATATGGTTCTTGGACAGTGGCTGTTCAAGACATGTACATGTGCGGAAACATACATGAGCTGACTGATGCTGTTGCTATGGATGGTCCAAATTTACTTTTGGAGACAGCAAGGAAGGCAAAATTGTAGCAAGTGGAAGATTAATCAAAGGCAACATTGAGATATCTGACGTCTCTTATGTTAAAGGCCTCAAATACAATTTGCTGAGCATAAGTCAATTTTGTGACAAAGGATATTCAGTCATCTTCTCAACAGATAAGTGCTATGTTGAACAGATTGGTACAAAGAAAGTAATTTTATCTGGAAGACTACAAGGAAATGTCTACACAGTGGACTGGAATTCTGTTGACAAGAGTTCAAGTATTTTTTTGGTGGCATCAACACCAAGTGAAGTCAGTTGGCTGTGGCACAAAAGAATGAATCATGTTAATTTCAAGGCCATCAACAGACTTATCAAGAATGATCTGGTAGAAGGAATTCCAAAAACAGTCATGAGCAAAGATAAGCTTTGTGACGCATGTCAGAAGGGTAAACAAATCAAGTCATCTTTCAAGAGCAAGAAGCATCAATCATCTGGAAGGATCTTGGAGCTGCTACATATGGACTTATTTGGACCCATTAATCCAATCAGCAATGGTGGAAAGAAGTACTGCCTAGCTGTTGTGGATGATTATTCAAGATACACTTGGGTGATTTTCATTAAAAAGAAAAGTGAAACCAAGGAACATCTTACAAACCTGATGGAACTGATCCAGAATGAAAAAAGCATGAAGATGTTAAAGATCAGATCATATAGAGAGACTGGATTTACAAACTCTACTGTTGAAGAATATTGTAATGCCAGAGGAATCAGTCATGAGTACTCTGCTGCCAGAACCCCTCAACAGAACGGAGTTGCTGAAAGGAGAAACAGAACTCTAAAAGAAGCTACCAGAACCATGATAGCTGAAGCAAAGCTGCCTCAAAGATTTTGGGCAGAAGCAACAAATACAGCATGCTTTACCCAAAACAGATGCATGATCAACAAGCACCAAAACAAGACTCCATATGAAGTTTGGAACAACAGGAAGCCAAACATTCATTACTTTAGAATTTTTGGTTGTAAATGCTTTGTTTTAAATAATGGGAAAAATCACCTTACTGCCTTTGCAGAGAAGGCTGATGAAGCTGTTTTTGTAGGATATTCTACAGTCAGTAAAGCCTATAGAGTCTTTAACAAAAGAACTTTACTTGAAGAAAAATCTATTCATGTAGTATTTGATGAACCAAATCAATCTTCTGAAAAGAATCAAAGTACTGATCAAAATCTGTCTACTGATTTTCAGAAATTGTGTGTTGAAAGAAAAGAAGAGTATATACCCATCATACTACCTGATCTCAACTCAGCTGCTAACTCAAGTGCTGTTCAAAATCACACTGCTGTTCGTCTAACAGAAGAATTACAAACAGCTGACAGATCAGAGACTGTTCAACAGACAACTGTTGTTCAACAGACTACTACTGGAACTCCAATAGAAGTGTGCAAGATCACAACATAGGACAACATTCAGACTTGCAACCTGATCTTAGATGGCTTAAGAATCACCCACCAGAGCTGGTGATTGGTGATCCCTTGGATAGAGTAAAGACAAGGAGAGCTGCTGCAAATGATGCCATATTTGTCAGCTTCCTATCTCAAATAGAGCCTAAACAGATAGAAGAAGCTCTTAGTGATTCAAATTGGATTGAAGCTATGCAAGAAGAGTTGAAACAATTTGAAAGGAATGAAGTCTGGTACTTAGTTCCTAGACCAAGTCATCAAAGGGTAATTGGCACTAAATGGGTATCCAGGAATAAAATGAATGAAGATGGTGTTGTCACCAGAAATAAAGCAAGATTAGATGCCAAGGGTTATTGCCAAGAAGAAGGCATTGACTTTGATGAAACTTTTGCACCAGTAGCAAGAATAGAGGCAATCAGATTATTTCTCGCCTATGCCGCTCATAAGAATTTCACAGTCTATCAAATGGATGTGAAATCAGCTTTTCTCAATGGAGAATTGCAAGAAGAAGTTTATGTTGAACAACTACCTGGATTTGAAGAATCACTACAAGAAAATGCATTTCTTGTAACAAAAACATCCGTAATGAAGTCTAAATTTGTTACGAAATCGGCCTTTGTGTAACGAAATCTAGGTTTCGTTACAAATAATCTAGTCTTTGGTAACAAACAAGTAATTTTGTTACGAGAAATAAAACATCGTTACAAATAATCTAGTCTTTGGTAACAAAATAAAAAATCTGTTACTAAATCACAAATATCGTTACAAAATATCTATTTTTTAGTTACTAAAGAAAAAAATTGTTACAAATGTGTCATTTTGGGTAACCAAAAAAATTATTTGTTACTTAAGGAAAAAAAAGCCCGTTTTATGAGAAATAATATATGAAAAATAATTAAGTTATTTTACAATTGCACAAATATTTTTATGGAAGTATTTTATGATGATGAATAATCTATAGAAATAGCTCTGTACATATATTATTGGGAAATTTGTTTTTTTGGTACCATAGGATATATTAACTTGCATTTTTTGTACCATTTGATACAAAAATGCATATTTGGTATCATATGATATGTTTTTCATTGCAATTTTGGGTACCAAACCCAATTTTTCTAAACATTTAATGGCACTTCACCCCCTATGAAATGCATAATGTTCAATTTACTCTATAATATGGAAAAAAATCAATTTACCCCTTGTAAAATTTTTCATTAGGCAATTTACCCCCTTCAGTACGTAGGAGAGTGTAACTTACATGCCGAAATGGAGAGTAGGCAAGCAAACTATTTTATAACATGGGGGGATGAATATATTGTCATATTTATCAGAACACATAGGGTAAAATGCCACATTATCATAACAAAAGTGCATAAAGTGCCAGCTATAAAAAAATCAGGCAGTCAATGTCAAACTTTTACAAAATTTCAAGGGATAAAATGCTCTTTTTAAACCACGAGGGGGTAAATTAAACATGATGTATTTTATAGGAGTTAAATTATCATTAACTTTGGAGAAAAAATGGGTTTGGTACCAAAATTGCAATGAAAACCTATCATATAGTACCCAAATTCCATTTTCGTATCTAATGGTACCAAAATAGCAAGTAGATCAATCTTATGATAAAAAAACAATTTTTCCTATATTATTATTAAGTTCATGAAGGAATCTTGTTTTTTTAACTTTATGGAATAGAATAATAAAAGAAAATTTCAACTATTAAAATTTGACTTGCAGCTCGATCAGGACTCAGGAAACAAAATAATAAAGGTGACTTGCTTTTCATATAAACCAAGTCAGATATAACGTTAATCAGATATATTGCTTTTCAACTTAGGTTATGTAAAAAAGGTGGGAAATTTTTGCGCTTAAGCCCAAAAAATTCCAACCCAATTTTGGAGAAGTTTTTCTTTTGGCACAATTAGAAAACTGATGTACAAAGTCTTCGTCACTCAACATTTCACACCGGATCGTTGACCATGAAATAAAACTATCAATATAATATCGACTACAATCTCACTTCGAGAGCCTTAAACTTTCGAAGTCACGTCGAACTCACATCGAGGATATCGATCGACAACTCGTCTATATCGATATATTACTCATCATCTCCATCGACATAGTTATCATCGATACCCGTTTATCAAACATGACCCGTTTTGCTTTGGGATCCATATCCGAATCTAGATGTCTAATCATGATTCGACTCGGTGATCCATTAGTAAAAACTATAAATAGCCCTCATAAATGAGATAAAAGGTACGCACTCTCTAAGCAATAAATATTGACCGATCTCTTCTCTTATCTCGATACTTACTTAAGCATCGGAGAGTTATCACCGGGTCACCACCGGCATTAACCTGACGTAGTTATCTTTGATTACAGGTTAGGATCCCCTTTACAAATTGAGGAGAAGTTTGATTGACCTACCAATCCTCACATTGGCGAGTTGTGTTAGACTTATACTAAAGATGTTGACCAAAGAACTATTAACCTACCAAATACACACTTATCAATTGGCGCCGTCTGTGGGAATATTAACTTCGAATCGAAAAAAGATGACTACAAGATCGAAAGCAGCTCTAGCTCGAGAGCGAGAAGGAAATCAAGATCAGAATGGAGAAGGTCAGGGAGACAATTTACTCCCCCGAAACCCCGAACCGACGCACAACGGGGAGGGTGGACTATCGGGGCCCCCGACCCTGCAAGTTATGCAACTCACTAGAGAAGATCTGAAAGCCCTCTTAGACGAGGCTAAAAGGGATTGGTTCGCGGAGATTGCCAAGGACAACGTCAATATTTCTCGAAAGCTCCCGCGTGGTGCGGCATTCGAGGCAGATATCGAAATTGAGATGAATGAAGCAAATAGTCACGCCGACCAACAGCAGGGTAGGCACACCGGAAGAGAGGAATTGGGGGAACCTTCAGTAAGAGAAGTCAACAAACTAGCGTCCGAGGTAAGGTCGCTCCACCAAAAACTAGACAGACATGAAAAAAGCAATGAAATCCTTGTATCGAACTCTCGATTGAGAAAATCACCGTTATGTGATGAAATCTTTTCGAGAGATTACCACTCGACAAGAGACTACCTACCCAGCTACCGCGATATTTCGGAACGGAAGATCCAAATGAACACTTAGCTTCGTTTAATCTTCAGATGTAGCTTCATGGCATCTCAGACAACGTGGCTGCAAAAGCTTTCTCGACCACGCTGGCTGGAATGGCTCAGTATTGGTTTGGGAGACTAAAGGAGAAGTCTATCTTCGATTATGACCAACCTTGCGATAAATTCATGAGTCAATTTGGTAGCAAAAGAGCTGTCAGACCCCCGGCGAACCATCTATACTCCATCATACATAAGGCGGACGAGTCTTTTAGAAGCTTTATGGGGAGATTTAATAATGAGTTACTGAAGGTTGAAATGCCGAGAATAGACTTCCTAATTATTGTCTTGTTTCAAAGCACCTTGAATAGGGGGTTCGCTAGTGCCATAGTCCGAGAAAATCCCTCGACATACGAGAAGTTGATGGAGATGGCCAATCAATATATGAATGAGGAAGAAATGACTAAATTAAGAGGAACCTTCTTTGGTTTAGCAAAACCTAAGGAGAGGTAACCAGTCATCACTGCGGATCGACTTACGGAAAGAGCCCCAATCCACCGGTATAATGAAGGCAGAAAAAAAAAAGGTTACTGAGGAGAGAGAAACTACAATACAAGTAGGCAGGAAACTGGCAGATCGAATAAGGAATACTACGATAACTATACTCCTCTTAAAAAACTCAGGTCTGAAATCCTGTTCGCTATTCAAGACAAGAACTTGCTTAGAAAACCAACCTCTATCAAGGACAACCCTGGTTCGAAAAAGTATTGCCGTTTCCATCGACAGAGGGGGCACGACACCGAGGACTGCTATCAACTTAGGGACGAAATTGAGAGATTAATATCATAAGGATATTTAACAAGATACGTAAAGTTACCAAGGAATGAACACGACAAAAATCGACCAGATCACCATCGATCGCGATCAAGATCACCTCCGAAAAGAGACGCGAACCAGGATAACAGAGGAGAGCAGCCCAGAAAAGCTTAGCCGGGAATGGTGGTCAATATGTTCTCAGAAGGACCTGCTGGAGGAGATAGTAAGAATTCGAGGAGGAGCGTCTCTCGAGCCTTCAGGGACAGAAATTAGAATGATCGAAGAGGAATATTCTCGATACGATCAACTACGTAGAGCAAAATGATAGGATTTGATGAGTCATATCTCCTGCCTGAATTTGCGTCGTTCAACAACCATGACGTCCCTGACTGTCCGATGGTAATTACGGCACAAATCGCCGGAGCAACCGTCAAGATCGAGAATACTTATCGATTCAGGAAGCTCGGCGAATATCCTCTTCTTAGACGCGTTAGAAAGAATGGACCTCGGCCCAACCCCCTTGGAAACTGTCGCCACTCCGCTCGTTGGTTTCGGAGGAGCTCAGGTCATCCCTAAAGGGACATTAACCTTGTCGCTCGCTTTAGGAGAAACTGGCAACTCGAAAATAAGGATGGTTAAGTTTTTGGTTGTCGATGCGCCTTGTGCATACAATGTCATATTGGGTAGACCTGCTCTGAACAGCTTCCAAGCTGTCATATCCACATACCACCAAAAGATGAAATTCCCGACGACCAATGGAGTGGGGAAAGTCCAGGGGAACCTACAGGAAGGGTGGAATTGCTATACGGTTTCTCTCGATAAACAAAGCATGAAAGAAGAAACCCTTTCCAAAAACCAAGGGTTGAAAACAGAGGTGCTAGCCAATCCGTTAGCACCCATCGACGTCGATAAAGTGATCAGAATGGACTCGACAGAAAAAATGCATAAGCAAGAAGAGATGAATTCGAAGAAGAGAAAATTCGAAAGAATTGAGCCCTCAGAAGGACACAAATCAATCGAATTAATACCTGGACAATCGTCGAAAACAACAAGAATAGGAACTCAACTCTCTGAAGGGTTGGAGACTCAATTGATCGAATTTTTGAGGGAAAATGTGGACGTCTTCGCTTGGTCTACCACCGACCTACAGGGAATAGACCCGAAGATCATAGTTCATAGACTCAATATCGATCCATTGTCTCGGCCGGCAAGACAAAAGAAAAGAAACTTTGGTCCAGAAAAGAACGAAGTCATAAAAGAAGAGGTAAAACTTTTGGATGCCGACTACATTGCCGAGATACAATTCACGGAGTGGCTTTGCAATGTAGTACTATCATCAAAAGGAGGCGGAAAATGGAGAATGTGCAACGATTTCACGGATCTTAACAAGCTATGTCCGAGAGACCCATATCCTCTCCCTAGAATCGACTCTCTTGTCGACTCCACAGCGGGATGTGCAATTTTGAGCATGATGGACGCTTTTCAGGGCTTTTACCAAATCTTTATGGCTTTGGAAGATCAGAAAAAGACAGCATTCATCACGAAAATGGGCGTTTACTTATTCAAAGTAATGCCATTTGGACTACCAAATGCCGAAGCAATGTACCAACGGTTAGTGAATAAAATGTTCGAGACCTTGTTGGGCAAATCGATGGAAGTCTATGTAGATGACATGCTGGCAGATCATTTGGTACACATCAAACAAGCATTCGACATAATGAGAAAATATGGAATGAAACTCAACCCCGCCAAGTGCACCTTTGGAGTCAGATCTGGAAAGTTCCTCGGCTATTTGGTAAATGAGAGGGGCATCGAGGCTAACCCAGAAAAAATACAAGCAATCATAGATTTAAAGGCTCCTCGAAATCTAAATGAAGTACAGAAGCTAGTTGGATCACGGCGCTTAATCGATTCATATCCCGTTCAGCCGATAAGAGCCTTCCTTTCTTCAAAGTAATGAGAAATGCAAAGAAATTTGAGTGGTCGGAAGAATGTGACCGAGCATTCGAACAATTGAAGGCCTACTTGATGTCACCCCCTCTTTTAGCCAAACCAAGAGACAGTGAGAACTTGTACCTTTATATCGCCATCTCGGAGCAAGCAATCAGTTCGGCTCTAGTAAGGATGGAAACGAAGGAAAGCAACCCAATTTACTACGTTAGTAGGGTCCTACAAGGACCTGCGAAGAACTATTCCGAAATCGAGAAGTTTGCTCTAGCCATCTTAACTACTGCACGAAAACTGAGACCTTACTTCCAATCTCACAAAGTCATTATCCTGAGTAATCAACCATTGAGGCAAACGCTCTCGAAGCCCAACGCGTCGGGAAGGCTAATCAAGTGGGCTATTGAGTTAGGAGAATACGATATCGAATACTTACCTACAACATCTATCAAAGGACATATATTAGCCGACTTTGTGCTTGAAAACACTGAGATTGACGAGGATAAGCAAGAGCTATGGATGCTCCGTGTCGATGGCTCATCAACGTCAACAGGAGGAGGGGCAGGAATATATTTTCGAGTTCCAAATGAAGAAGAGCTTGAGTTCGCTCTAAAATTAGACATCTTGGTATCAAACAACGAGGCAGAATATGAAGCCTTGTTAGCCGGACTAAAAATGGCGGCAGAAACAGGAATTAAGAATCTGATCGCTTACACTGATTCACAGCTAGTCGAGAAAC
Organism: Penstemon eatonii; assembly: GCA_038501285.1. Classification (NCBI taxonomy): domain Eukaryota; kingdom Viridiplantae; phylum Streptophyta; class Magnoliopsida; order Lamiales; family Plantaginaceae; genus Penstemon; species Penstemon eatonii. The sequence goes on from CM076710.1 coordinate 53,681,919, forward strand.
AATTTAAGGAATTGTTTGAGGCTAAGGAAGATTCGATGATCAAATACCTAGCTTTGGTCAAGGCTCAGGTATCGAGATTCGAGACTTTTCAACTCGAATACGTGAGAAGAACAGAAAATACCAGGGCGGATGCTCTCTCAAAGTTTAGAAATTTAATAGAAGGTATCAGCACTCGAAAGATAACTCTGATGGTATCGAACAAGCTCGCAATCGACACCAAGACAGATGTTTCGAGCATCGATATCCTTTATCTCAACGATGAGCAAGCAAATTGGAAAGCTCCGATATTGGATTATCTAATCAATGGAACCCTGCCGACCAATAACACCGAGGCTCGGAGACTCAAGTACAGGGCTCCCCACTATGCTATTATCAATAGTGAATTGTATCGACGTTCTGTCACTGGAGTACTACATAAGTGTATAGCGCCACCCCACACTGACTTGATTCTGAAAAAAGTTCATGAAGGTTCTTGTGGGAGCCATTTGGGAGGAAGAGCACTGGCGGTCAGAGTATCTCGCTTAGAATATTATTGGCCTTCATTAGTGAAAGATGCCAATAATTACGCTATGAAATGTGCTAAGTGTCTACTATGCCACACCAACCAGCCCAAAGGATGGAATCAATCTCCATTGCATGGCCATTTGATCAATGGGGTGTCGATTTGGTTGGGCCTTTACCGATGGCAAGGGGGCAAAAGCGTTTTCTACTAGTAGGAGTAGAATACTTCAGCAAATGGATCGAGGTGGTACCATTAAGACAAATCTCTCAAACGCAAATAATCAACTTTTACTGGTCGATAATATGCAGGTTTGGTCTACCAAGAGTGATCATCTCAGATAACGGGCCTCAATTTGTCGGGAAAAGAGTAATAGAATGGTGCGCGAAGCACAAAATCACCCTGCGCTTCACTTCGGTGAGCTGCCCACAAAAAACGGACAAACTGAAGGAACCAATAGGGAGATCTTAAGGCTTCTGAAGAAAAGGCTGTCGGAAGCTGGAGGTTCCTGATTGGATGAATTGCCTTGGGTCGTTTGGGCTAATCGAACGAAAGAAAAGACAACAACAGGAGAAAATCCTTTCAGTCTGGTCTATGGATCTGAAGCAGTCGCTCCTGCTGAATTAGAAGTATCTTCTCCGAGAGTCGATCTATACAATGAAGCAGATAATATAGACAAAAGGAACTTCGAGCTCGACCAAATGGAATCCAAAAGAGAAAGGGCTTCTACCAGAATACAAGCTTACAAGACCACCATGGCGAAGGCCTACGATAAAAATGTAAGATTAAAGTCTTTTCAGGTGGGAGACCTTGTGCTTAAACGAATTGACGTCTCAAAAGAAAAAGGAAAGATCGACTGCAATTGGGAAGGACCGTTCAAAGTGATTGAGGTCGGAAGAAAAGGGGCGTATCGACTGGTAAAGTTGGACGGAGAACCAGTAAAAAGAACTTGGAACGGCAGAAATCTCAGGAAGTTCTATGCGTAGAAATCTTCCCTTATTTATATATTTGTAGTTGTTTCCTTTTGCTTTTCGATGTATTCAAGTACTATGAGATTTCTCGACTATGTTCAAACGTGTCTTTCTGACTCTAATATCGTCAAATGCTTGTCAAAGTTTCATTTACTGTTATAGATCGACAACCGCAGAGGCATCGAGATGAATCGCCAATCGACTAAAGAAAAGCTATTAATAAGCTAACTCTCCATGTTCCTCGACTGCCGCAGAGGCATCGAGATGAATCGCCAATCGACCAAAGAAAAGCTATTAATAAGCTAACTCTCCATGTTCCTCGACAGCCGCAGAGGCATCGAGATGAATCGCCAATCGACTAAAAAAAAGCTATTAATAAGCTAACTCTCCATGTTCCTCGATAGCCGCAGAGGCATCGAGATGAATTGCCAATCGACTAAAGAACAGCTATTAATAAGCTAACTCTCCACGTTCCTCGATAGCCGCAGAGGCATCGAGATGAATCGCCAATCGAGAAAAGAAAAGCTATTAATAAGCTAACTATACACGCTCTTCGATAGTCGCGGAGGCATCGAGATGAAATCGACATTTAATAAAATAAGGCTATAAATAGATTAACAACCATCTTCCTCGACGGATACAGGAGCGTCGAGATGAAACCAACGTTCGACAAATATTATTACGTGAACTTTAAATTAAGTAAGCACTCAAAGAAGTTAACAGTTGCAGTAATATCGATAGAACTCGACAAAAGGAATCGAAGCAATGGGAAATAAAGAAGAAAATAAATTTTATTCCATCTCAGTAATCGATACAGTTACAAAAATCAAGTACATTACAATTGAGATAATTACAGAAGAAAAAACTCAAAAACCTACTACAACCTATTACATTTGCAAACCGAAACAACTTCCTTCGTCGATTATCGGACCACGGACGAGCTCTCGGGCGGATTCCTACTAATTCGGCAATTGAGCTCCTCCGACATCTGCTCGATGAATACCCCGAGTGACACCAGAGCACGTCTTCCTCAATGCACCGATCAGTAAGAGGTAAAGCTATAATCAACTTTATCTCTCACTAACCGACGCACCGAGGAAAAGGCTCCGGAGACCCTTGATGGTGTTAGTGAAGGCCAGGGGAATCTCTTTCCTCTTAGTGTAGCAGCCAGCTCGAAAGACACACCATCTCAGTCAATACAATGAACATGGGTGATGGGTCTCTCTGCATTGACCGAGAGATAGGAGAGGAAAGAAGCGCTTATTGATATTTTTGCGCTTTAAGTCCTCCACCATCTGATCGGTGGCTCTACCTTCTACTTCACCCCTGGCTTCCAGATATGTTGATATCTCGAGACACCGCTATTCAGATACAAGATGAAGAGTATCCAAGCATCGATATGCCGAGGTATCGACGATACCGACCTCGTCGTCCTTACCGATCCCACCCATTCGAACGACGAGGCCGACCCATTGGGGAAACCCCTTTACCGATACCACCCAATCGTAAACAGTTTAAATATCTTCCTCGATCAGGAGGTCGGGTGGAATGAGGTGGTGCGAAAATAGAGAATGCACCCCTCGATAGCTTAATATAGGAAGGGTTATTTACAACATTTTAGTCGGATTACATATTAGGGAAAACATGTTCGGCTATTTTTTGGTATGAATAATGGTGGTTACCCCCCACCTATTTATAGCCCGGGACCATATGATCTGATGGCCCAGATTCATCACGATCTACGGCCCAGATATCATGCAATAAATAAGGCCGACTTTTGCGTTACCCAAGGTAGGGCACATGGAACACATCCAATGGCTCCATGAGCCACCATGATTTACGGCTGTGATTGATCTTATTATTTTCACCAACCGTCCCCAGTATTTCAGTAACAGAATCGATCGCTCAGATATCAAGACATCGGCACAATAACCTCAAGAAGTTTTCTCATGCTGCAATGGCATTTCTCATCGAAATCGACAAAGATAGGCTAGCTTTGTGCATCTCGACGATTTAATATCGACCAATCAGCGCAAAGAATGATTTCTTGCGCCTGATAAATAAGCTGAAACGATGACACTTTCCAATTACTCCCATATCAAAAGCTACTGAATCTAGAGTTTGGTATTAACGATGATCTCGGATAACAAAGAAATGTAAAGACTATCATTTTGAGAAGATTATGAATCACGACCTCACTCGTCCACATATTTTCTGTCTCACTACGAATTTTCTGTCTCAAGCAAAGTGAGTATTTATAGACGAAGATCTCCATCTAAGGGTTCAAAATCGAACCCAACTATTGGGATTGGTACCTGCTTAATAGACAGTTCCTGACAAGTAGGACCAAGCGAGTATAAACACGAAGAATGATTAAACAAATTTAAATATAAATCCACAACAAATTCAAAGTACAAACAAATCGATAAAGTAAATAACACGCCGCCGACGCGTGACTCGATACAAACAAATCGAGATTTACAAATACATAAGTTCATGGCCAAAATAAATGCCGTCAACAGTCGTGATGAGTTTGATAGTCTAGCATGTCGAGATGGGAGGATGTCCTTGATGTCTCGGGACCTTTAGGGATTTCCCCTTCCTCGCCAACGGTCTCGGCTGCAATCTCAGCTGCGAGTTTGGAAGCTTGCAGCTGAAGAAGAAAACAAACTCGTGCTCCTTCGGAACCTCCCTAGAACCTTCATCAGCTAAAGAATCAAAATTGATCGGGACACCATTCTCGTCAAAAGAAGGATCAAGCTATCCTTCCTCAAACCGATCGTTCAGGAAACCCCAGAGCTCGACACTGTTTCCACCCCTTGTCGAACATCTTCGAAAGATCGGTTCCGGATTGGCGTTCGACCAACTCCTCATAGACAACACTGTTGAAAAACTTAAGGACAACGACTTTTCTCTCTTCGACGAGCGACTCACGACGACGCTGAAGACCAGCTTGCTGACCCTTCTCAAAACTCTCGGAGGTCTTCTCCTCTAACTTCCTAGCAAAGTCAGCTTTCTCCTGAGCGAGCTCCGCTTCCAGCTTGGCGATACGAGTATACCTCGTTTTCCAGCTCCATCACTCTCCCTTGAAGCTCGATCACCGTCCCCTCGGAATGGGCAATCTTTTTCTTCGCAGTATGATAAGCACCTATATACTTATCGAGGCGCTTCCGGACACTATCCATCCGAGCAGCGGAAGAATACATAGTCTGGCTCAGCTATAGGAAACGATAACAGCAAATTAATTGGAAGATAAAATATGAACACGTTTTAAATCGAAAAGTTCTGCTCGAACAATACCGCGATTGAAAGGGAAGCCTGTAGACGCAGCACATCGCCCGTATCTTTCTTAAGAAGAGCCTCATGATCTTCATAAGACACTGTTGATAAAAACTTCTCCCATGCTTCGGGACTAATTTATGAGTCCAGGAATGCCTGATTCATGATCGAACTCTCGGCCACCCTGTCTCCCAGATTGCGCTTATGGCTCTCTAGGATGGCCTCGAGATTTCCCGTAGCTGGAGCTGTAATGCCACAACTTGATGGGGTCGTCTGAGCATCCGACTTAGCCCTTTCTGGGGTAGACGCTTCCCTTTGCTCAACCTCAATCGAAACAGGCCTCTTTCCCTGGCTCGAACCAGGAGGCTTCTCGACTTGCGTAGAAGGCTTAGGAGGAGGAACAGTCGTCGAGTGCGCCAATGGATTTGCGCCAGAAGTATTACCCTGAGTCAACGAAAGAGGATTCGGGAGCTTCCCAATCGAGCGAGCCTTCATTATCGCCCTCAATGCTCGATTAGTCATTGGAACCACGCTAGATGCTGCATATTTAAAACATATTAATAAGAGGATCATCAAAATATAGATGGAAAACAGATAACAAGATAAAACTACCTAAAGAAGGACAATCAATAGGTAGAGGGGCCATCGACATCCCTCCTAAACTCAAGATGGGCTCCCGCAATTGCGAATTTGTGTCCTATGTCAACACCAACATTTGCGATGGAAAGTCGGGCCCCCATGAAGGTGCATGAACATTCTTCAGGAGAATGCCACCCGACCTCCACTCGTGTGTCGTCCTCCATACATAGTTTTCGGGAGCATGAACGAAAATAAACCTATTCTTCCAACCCTTCCCATATGACGACTTTAAATCACTAAGGAACCTAACATTAGGTTTGGATCATACGAAATAAAAACCCTCGTTTGACTGGGGAGAAGGGCGAACATCGAAAAGACCACAAAATTTAGCAAAGGACGCAGGCTGACCTATCGACTTCATAACTATACAAAAAGCTATGATATACCCAACAGCGTTAGGGACTAATTGAGTTGGGCACAATCCGAGGCCGTTCACAATATCAACGAATTCATCGGCTAAAGGAAAACGCAGACCGTTTTCCAAACTATCGATATGAAAAGTTCGATACCCACCCGGAGGTTCGTTCATTCTTTGGTCCGAGGAAGGCATAAGTATAGACCACCCATCGGGGAATTGGTATTTAGATAATAAAGACTCAAGTGATGTACGTAAACGACACGCCGATATGTCACTATAACGTTCCTTAGTTCGATGTCGATCGGATGTCGATTTTGTCAAAGGGACAACATCTTTCTTAGGATGAACGACGCTTAATAAGCGAGCCGACAGAGGACTGAGATGTCGTCCCTCAGGGGGAATATCGACTGAGACATTATAGACTCTACTGACATACCCTCTCTTTCCCCGACAGACTCATTCCCAATCGACTTAGACACACTCGACATAGATAAAAGACGAGTTAAATAAATACTAAACAGGGATGATTGACATCGACTACGCGACTGACTGCACAAGCCGTTCGGTCACTACTCTGACAACAGGCTCCGCTTAGACGTTTTTATATATATGACCAGTGGGAGGATTGAAGTCCTATTTATAAACCCGAAATCCTAAAAGCGTGCTATTTGGACATGTTTGAAAGGACGCGGCGGTTAAATTTAAAAATAATAGGATAAGATTCCGGCCCAATAACACCCCTCGAAGGGGCGGGGTGGCCCAAGATCTTAGCCCATTTACAAAATTGTTCAAAATAAACTCCAGATGAAATTGAAGCAGAATTCATTATATCCAAGTTAAATATCGATATCGAAATATACATAGTCAAAACGTACGCCGTTTATACACACATTTAAAATACTATACTACGAATTATATCTAATCGCCTGATCGAGGAGGAATTAAACTTCCAAACTCATGTGCACGAACGGTTTCTTCTTCCTCATCCCCATTAAAGACATCTTCTGAGGGTTGACATTGCTCTTCGAGAGTCGGGCCGATGACTGATGAATCGAACTCTGCAGTCAAGAAACCCTTGAATTGACACTATTTGATAGCCTTATCATGCATCTCCATCAGCTCATTCCCCATTCTAGCATCGGCAAGATACTCGTAAACAGGAGACTCGAGAAACTCTTTCACTATCGATAAGCGTTGTGCAGAAGAAACCTCCCTAGCCTCAGGCGGATAATCAGCACGAACTCGATCAAGTTCTCCGGTCGCAAGACTCAATTCCCTCATAGCATCGGCGAGTTGCTGATCTCTAGCCTTTATAGTGGCCTCGTAGTCCGTTTTGCATCTCGCCAACGCTTTCTGGGCACACTCAGCTGCGTAATAACCTTGGAACATATATTGCAGCGCTTGCATCCGCGACATAACAGTCATACATTTATACTTATACATTTAAAAACGAAGGTAATAAAATCGAGGACTAATCCTTACCCCCATGATCATTCGACCTCCTCTATGCACGTTCTTCTCCAGAGATTTCCTCGAAAGCCACACCTGGTCTCGTTTAAAAATGCTATGAATAAAAGCGATGAATCCGGTTTCTTTCGAGCCCCTTTGCAAAACGGAATCCCCTGGACCCAGCTCTCCAGGATGAGTAAGTTGAGATTCCCGCCACTCAGATAACGACCAATCGAGATCCAACTCTTCAGCATCGGAGCTATCATCACTGTCATCGATAACTAAATCGGCAGCCGCGCTCTCCTTCTCTTGCACAGACTCTTCTTCGATCAGATGCCTCTTTCCGAGATGAATTTCATCTCGACGAGAATCAGGACCCTCGATACGTCTCGTTCCTCCTTCACTGGTTGGCCGAATCCTCGAGCTCGATATCTGGGACCATCTGCGCTCATGCTCCTGTCCCAAAGCTATTCTTTTATTTTCTTCAGGCGGAACCTTAGAACTTTTGAGTATTTCTTCTAAACTAGGACCGTCAGCTCTTTTCTTCGACAATGATAGACCACAATGATAGACACCCCTCGGAGAATTGGTATTTAGATAATAAAGACTCAAGTGAAGTACGTAAACGACACACCGATATGTCACTATAAAGTTCCTTAGTTCGATGTCGATCGGATGTCGATTTTGTCAAAGGGACAACATCTTTCTTAGGATGAACGACGCTTAATAAGCGAGCCGACAGAGGACTGAGATGTCATCCCTCAGGGGGAATATCGACTGAGACATTATAGACTCTACCGACATACCCTCTCTTTCCCGACAGACGCATTCCCGATCGACTTAGACTCACTCGACATAGATAAAAGACGAGTTAAAGAAATACTAAACAGGGATGATTGACTTCGACTACGCGACTGACTGCACAAGCTGTTCGATCAATGCTCTGAAACAGGCTCCGCTTAGACGTTTTTATATATATGACCAGTGGGAGGACTGAAGTCCTATTTATAAACCCGAAATCCCTAAAAGCGTGCTATTTGGACATGTTTGTAAGGACGCGGCGGTTAAATTTCAAAATAATAGGATAAGATTCCGGCCCAATAACACCCCTCGAAGGGGCGGGGTGGCCCAAGATCTTAGCCCATTTACAAAATTGTTCAAAATAAACACCAGATGAAATTGAAGCAGAATTCATTATATCCAAGTTAAATATCGATATCGAGATATACATAGTCAAAACGTACGCCGTTTATACACACATTTAAAATACTATACTACGAATTATATCCAATTGCCTGATCGAGGAGGAATTAAACTTCCAAACTCATGTGCACGAACGATTTCTTCTTCCTCATCCCCATTATAGACATCTTCTGAGGGTTGACATTGTTCATCGAGAGTCGGGCCGATGACTGATGGATCGAACTCTGCAGTCAAGAAACCCTTGAATTGACACTGTTTGATAGCCTTATCATGCATCTCCATCAGCTCATTCCTCATTCTAGCATCGGCAAGATACTCGTAAACAGGAGACTCGAGAAACTCTTTCACTATCGATAAGCGTCGTGCAGAAGAAACCTCCCTAGCCTCAGGCGGATAATCAGCACGAACTCGATCAAGTTCTCCGGTCGCAAGACTCAATTCCCTCATAGCATCGGCGAGTTGCTGATCTCTAGCCTTTATAGTGGCCTCGTAGTCCGCTTTGCATCTCGCCAACACTTTCTGGGCACACTCAGCTGCGTAATAACCTTGGAACATATATTGCAGCGCCTGCATCTGCGACATAACAATCATACATTTATACTTATACATTTAAAAATGAAGGTAATAAAATTGAGGACTAATCCTTACCCCCATGATCATTCGACCTCCTCTATGCACGTTCTTCTCCAGAGATTTCCTCGAAAGCCACATCTGGTCTCGTTTAAAAATGCTATGAATAAAAGCGATGAATCCGGTTTCTTTCGAGCCCCTTTACAAAACGGAATCCCCTGGACCCAGCTCTCCAGGATGAGTAAGCTGAGATTCCAGCCACTCAGATAACGACCAATCGAGATCCAACTCTTCAGCATCGGAGCTATCATCACTGTCATCGATAACTAAATCGGTAGCCGCGCTCTCCTTCTCTTGCATAGACTCTTCTTCGATTCGATGCCTCTTTTCGAGACGAATTTCATCTCGACGAGAATCAGAACCCTCGATACGTCTCGTTCCTCCTTCACTGGTTGGCCGACTCCTCGAGCTCGATATCTGGGACCATCTGCGCTCATGCTCCTGTCCCAAAGCTATTATTTTATTTCCTTCGGGCGGAACCATAGCACTTTTGAGTATTTCTTCTAAACTAGGACCGTCTGCTCTTTTCTTTGACAATGATAGACCACCCATCGGGGAATTGGTATTTAGATAATAAAGACTCAAGTGATGTACGTAAACGACACGCCGATATGTCACTATAACGTTCCTTAGTTCGATGTCGATCGGATGTCGATTTTGTCAAAGGGATAACATCTTTCTTAGGATGAACGACGCTTAATAAGCGAGCCGACAAAGGTCTGAGATGTCGTCCCTCTGGGGGAATATCGGCTGAGACATTATAGACTCTACCGACATACCCTCTATTTCCCTTACAGACTCATTCCCGATCGACTTAGACTCACTCGACATAGATAAAAGACGAGTTAAAGAAATACTAAACAGGGATGATTGACTTCGACTATGCGACTTACTGCACAAGATGTTAGGTCACTGCTCTGACAACAGGCTACGCTTAGATGTTTTTATATATATGACCAGGTGGAGGACTGAAGTCCTATTTATAAACCCGAAATCCTAAAAGCGTGCTATTTGGACATGTTTGTAAGGACGCGGCGGTTAAATTTCAAAATAATAGGATAAGATTCCGGCCCAATAACACCCCTCGAAGGGGCGGGGTGGCCCAAGATCTTAGCCCATTTACAAAATTGTTCAAAATAAACACCAGATGAAATTGAAGCAGAATTCATTATATCCAAGTTAAATATCGATATCGAGATATACATAGTCAAAACGTACGCCGTTTATACACACATTTAAAATACTATACTACGAATTATATCTAATCGCCTGATCGAGGAGGAATTAAACTTCCAAACTCATGTGCACGAACGATTTCTTCTTCCTCATCCCCATTATAGACATCTTCTGAGGGTTGACATTGCTCATCAAGAGTCGGGCCGATGACTGATGGATCCAACTCTGCAGTCAAGAAACCCTTGAATTGACACTGTTTGATAGCCTTATCATGCATCTCCATCAGCTCATTCCCCATTCTAGCATCGGCAAGATACTCGTAAACAGGAGACTCGAGAAACTCTTTCACTATCGATAAGCGTTGTGCATAAGAAACCTCCCTAGCCTCAGGCGGATAATCAGCACGAACTCGATCAAGTTCTCCGGTTGCAAGACTCAATTCCCTCATAGCATCGGCGAGTTGCTGATCTCTAGCCTTTATAGTGGCCTCGTAGTCCGCTTTGCATCTCGCCAACGCTTTCTGGGCACACTCAGCTGCGTAATAACCTTGGAACATATATTGCAGCGCCTGCATCCGCGACATAACAGTCATACATTTATACTTATGCATTTAAAAACGAAGGTAATAAAATCGAGGACTAATCCTTACCCCCATGATCATTCGACCTCCGCTATGCACGTTCTTCTCTAGAGATTTCCTCGAAAGCCACATCTGGTCTCGTTTAAAAATGCTATGAATAAAAGCCATGAATCCGGTTTCTTTCGAGCCCCTTTGCAAAACAGAATCCCCTGGACCCAGCTCTCCGGGATGAGTAAGCTGAGATTCCAGCCACTCAGATAACGACCAATCGAGATCCAACTCTTCAGCATCGGAGCTATCATCACTGTCATCGATAACTAAATCGGCAGCCGCGCTCTCCTTCTCTTGCACAGACTCTTCTTCGATCCGATGCCTCTTTCCGAGATGAATTTCATCTCGACGAGAATAAGGACCCTCGATACGTCTCGTTCCTCCTTCACTGGTTGGCCGACTCCTCGAGCTCGATATCTGGGACCATCTGCGCTCATGCTCCTGTCCCAAAGCTATTCTTTTATTTCCTTCGGGTGGAACCATGGCACTTTTGAGTATTTCTTCTAAACTAGGACCGTCTGCTCTTTTCTTCGACAATGATAGACCACAAGCTCGCAGACGCGGTTCCTCGACCAGTTTGTTAACATCAAAACTATACTTACGCAAATTCTCGATAAAAGTATTAAAAAGGCATGGCTTCGTAAGATTTTTAACGTCGATTGGCCCAACACGCCACAAAGAAGTAATGTTCAACGACTGCCCCTTCGGCGGATGAATAAATACAAATCGAGACTTCCACCCCTTGCCATGAGAACTCTTTGTATTCGTTAAAAAATTGTTCTTATTCCCTCTGGACTTAACTTGATAGAAGCCCTTGCCCGACTTTGGCAACTCCGTTACCTTAAATAAGTACCAAACGTTTCCAAACGAAGCAGGTTGTTTGGAAGCTTTCATAACGACTATGAAGGAAATAATCATCGACATTTCATTCGGAACTATTTGGGTCGATCGAACCCCCAAATTGTTTAGAATAGAAGCCAGTTCGGGCGCTATCGGTACTCAAACCCACACTCCATCGAGGCTTCATGAATAGCCAGCGACCCAGCAGGAGGATTATGCATCCGACCATCTTCCCTCGGAGACCTGACAGACCAACCACCTAGGATCGAGAAGGCTGAAAGCCAGGAATCCAGGGGTTTTCTATAATTTTCGGCCTGAAACTCATAGTAGGCCATCTCGGTCTAATCGTTCCTGGTATCTTCCTCTTCTCCGCTTTCATTCGCTCCGTTCCCGTCGAGATCTCTCATGACGTCCTCGACGTGTTCTTCATTCACATGAATATGTTCGGGACTTAGTGAAGTTCGGTTCGACATCTTGACTATTAGCAAAAATTGCGAAATCGAGGGTGGTATAGAATATCGACTAAGAGCTCCGATAAATAAACAAATTTTACAGTAGTGTGAAAAGGAAGGCGGTGAAAACGACCTATATATATAGGAAAATAAACTACTGCTTCATGAAATTACACTACTACCCCCCATAAAGTACGCGACTTTTCATCTTCCATTCCCTGAATTTCAAATCTTACCCGCCACGCCTTAAAGATAGAGGGCGCGAAAACCAAAGGAATCAACGCGCCAAATTTTGATGTCTGATAAACAACTTCTAGATCTCGAATTACACTCGAATCAACGCGCCAAATTTTGATGTCTGATAAACAACTTCTAGATCTCGAATTACACTCGAACTCTAGAACTTGGGGGACTACCACTATATACTCAGAATTAAAAACTCACACCTCGGATATATATTAAAAAAGTTTCAAGATTTCGACTTACACTCGAACTCTAGAAACTTGGGGGACTCTTGATGTTCCAAGTCTTCGTCACTCAACATTTCACACCGGATCGTTGACCATGAAATGAAACTATCAATATAATATCGACTACAATCTCACTTCGAGAGCCTTAAACTCTCGAAGTCACGTCGAACTCACATCGAGGATATCGATCGACAACTAGTCTATATCGATATATTACTCATCCTCTCCATCGACATAGTTATCATCGATACCCGTTTATCAAACATGACCCGTTTTGCTTTGGGAACCATATCCGAATCTAGATGTCTAATCATAATTCGACCCGGTGATCCATTAGTAAAAACTATAAATAGCCCTCATAAATGAGATAAAAGGTACGCACTCTCTAAGCAATAAATACTGACTGATCTCTTCTCTTATCTCGATACTTATTTAAGTATCGAAGGGTTATCACCGGGTCACCACCGGCATTAACCTGACGTAGTTATCTTTGATTACAGGTTAGGATCCCCTTTACAAATTGAAGAGAAGTTTGATTGACCTACCAATCCTTACATTGGCGAGTTGTGTTCGACGTATACTAAAGACGTTGACCAAAGAACTATTAACCTACCAAATACACACTCATCAAAAACCCTTTTTGCTGAAAAATTAGAAAACCCTTCGCCCCTTTTCTCCACACACGGTTTCAATCATCCACCACTACACTCTCTTGGTTGGTTGAATCATTAAGGTATTGAGGGAATTCTTGCTACTTTCTTTATTTTACATACTTATTCATTTAGTTCTCCGCCTCTTTTCTCCATCTACGGTCTTGAGACATCCACCACTGCTCTTGGTTGAATTAATCAGGTAGTGGGGGAATTCTTGTCACTTTTTCTATTTTATTTACTCTTTGTAGAAGAATAATTAGATCTTGTTAATTTTCCTTGAAGAAGAAGTGAGAAATACTCAATTAGTTAAAATTTGCCCTGTTATGGTTTTTTTAATTAGACTTGCTTACTTGGTTTTGACCTTATTAAGTATTTCAGTTTAAAAATGAGAGTAGAGACAAGACAAACCAAACAGACAAATAGAGAATCCTTTAGGTGCTACTTTTTTCATGGGGGCACTGGTATAAATTATGGAATTTCTGTAACGGCCCGACTCCGCGGGTCCGTCAGATAACGGTCGAAAAGTTATTATTATTTTGAAAAAGAGTTAAAATATCGAAACCTTTTAAAAGAGACGATAAATAAAAATCGAGAATTAAAGATTTTAAGCGGAAGCGGTTTAAAACAATATAATAACAATTCTGATTACTAAGTTTAAAGCGAAAGTAATTAAAACAAATTTTAGCGGATGACATAACATGGTGAAACAACTTGTGGGATCCAATAGAAATACAAGAAGATTAAGATTAGTATTTGATAAAATTTAAAAATCATTTGCGATAGATATTCCCATTTTACAAAATTAACTAAAATACCAAGATATTTAACAAGATATAATAAAAATGAATTTAAACGTTATAGGAGATTTAAAACATGAGTTCAAACGAAAATCTTAAAATCAAATAAGAATTTAAATAAAAATTCAACTACTCTCTGGAACTAGGGTGGGATCGCAACCGTGATGACCTAACCGCAACATGAACTATCATTTACCCCAAACACCTGTAGCTGAAAAGATTGAAAAATGGAATGCATAAGTTGATCGTCCAACTTAGTGAGGCTATAGTGCACATGTGCGTTGATGCCACATAATATACATGAGCATATACAACAGTACAATATTGAACATATGCTATATCAATTTAAGCACGTTAAACAAGTAACCAACATTTGTTGATGCCGTCCTCCTCTTACCCTCCAATCCACAGTCAGGAAAACCACCACCAAACACTCCAAGTAAGGTGCGACCTTACATAACAGTACGCATTGACGTCAAATGCCAGGAGTTTGACATTCACTCCCCAAGTGTAACCTCCACACTTGGTTCGTGAAGCGGGTCTACGGTGGATCGAGGTAACCCTCCGGCCCTTACCTTCCGGGTTAACCCCGATTCCGCACACCAAAATAGGGGCCCACACAGTAACAGTAAACAATACAGTACAGTACAGTAACAGTAACAGTTCAGTAACAGGAAATCGGTAAACAACTCAATAACAGTTCAACATGCAATATTAATGACTCATAAGCACATAGACATAAACAATGCTTCAACGTGTAACTTGTCCCAACAGCCGAGTTCTTCATGTTATCATACATCACATGCTTGTTCGTTTAGTAACTAAGTTACAATTATGACTCGACCTACTAGCACATTTAGACTTACACACAAGTAACACATAGCACTCACCTGTGTAGCTTACGATTCTCGAGAAATTGCGGAAAAGTAGCGTCTTCGGCTCCTGTACACGTTTATGTAACGATCTTAGAATCTAATCACACCACAAGGATTCTAGAGTGACTAAAGCAATGTTTTAGTCGAGCAAACAATTGAATCGTGGTTGTTCAATATCGAAGCCACGATCAAAACTTGGACATTTACGTCCGATCTAAAGGTTCTATGGTTCGTTCATGAACCGAGGTAAACATAGCCACGAAAGAGATAAACTAGAACAAAACCGTTCTAATGAGCTTTAACAATAAGGTTTAATAACTTTTTACAAACTAACAATGAGAAAAAAAAAGTTCTTTAATTATAAGTTTCTTCGAAAATTTTTACAAATTTTCAATCTTAAAACTAAAATGAATAAACCACTACTTCAAATCAATTAATCAAGAATTTATAAAAGAACCATGCAAAAACAGCGACAAAACAGCGCATTTCACCCCTTATTTTCAGATTTGCAAAACTAACCCCAAAAGTTTCAAAAACTCCCTTTTTGCAAACAAACTTGGAGCAACTTTAAAACAAATAATTTTTAAGTAAACTCATATCAAATATTGAACAAAAATAGAGATTCTCAGTCCATTATACTCCCAAAATTTTTGCATCCCTAAACCTTCAACCTTTAAAATCTTTCAAAATTACCCCCCTAAAGTTTCAAAAATTATGAACAATAACTTTCTTACAAATATAAATCAATATCCAAACATCTAATAAACATTTATTAAAACCAATCAAAACTACACCATCCTTATAGCAAAAATCGAGTTAATCGAGATACATGCATAACATAGTATGAACTCAAATTCATGCTCAAATTAACTTTTAAAGCCAAAAATTAACCAAATAAACACACAATAACATTTAAGCTCAAAGAACTACCTAACGAACTCAAATCGAGAAATGAAGACCGAAAATGGAATACCCATTCCGAGACGAAGTCGCTGACCGGAGCAGGCACCGTTGACCAGCGTTGACCGACCGTTGACCACCGTTGACCGGCCGTTGACCGACACCGGAAAATGAGCCGAACCCACCATTCCACTCTCCTCTAAGCCTAGAACACCGTGGTGAAGCTCGATTGTTGAAGAAATGACCGGAAAAGGGACATGCAAGGAGACCCATTTAAAACCGCACCTTCAACCTCGAATTTCCGCCGGAAAACAGATTCTATTCTCTCAATAACCACCACCATTGTGTTCCTCTCGTCGAGTAGATGAATTTGGACTACTTATTTGCTCGATTTGGTTAAGAAATGAGAAAGTTATAAGTAAATTAAAGAAAGGGGTTTTGTGTGTGCGAAAACACACTTTAGTGTGTGTGTTTGGTGGGGAAGATGAAGAATGAGAGAGTGGGGTTGAATTTTCAAGTCTTTAATGTGTGTTTTGCAATTCACACTCTCAAATTTCGAATTTTTCCTTTTTAGTCCACAAAGTCTTGGGACAATACATCAATTCCTCTTTTTATTTTATTCATGCATTTAAACCCTCAAAATAACACAAGAATAAGTATTTATAATTCATAATTTGCGCAACAATAATAGCTCAAGTGAATATTAATTTAAATCAAAAAAAAATGCTCACTCGTTGAATTTTTTTAACAACATAGATATGAATTTTAATTTCAATTGTTAAATCTACATAAATAAAATTATCAATTTCAAGTAAATTAAAATTATAGGAAAGAAAATTCATAAATGAATTTTCGGGGTTTTACATTCTTCCCTCCTTAAAAGAATTTGGTCCCCAAATTCGCACTTGAGTTTTGAGAAGTTCGAGTGATGATGTTGTATATCTCTTTGTATTTTTCAAGTCTTTTCTTGTATACTTTAACAGCACCTTGAGGCTTTAAACGATGGAGTCCACTGGTTTCTTGACTTTGACGACTATGCGAACAAATCTTTTCTCTAACTCTAGATGTTTCTGGAGCCTGATGATATGTAGTCGCGAGCATGAGGAAAAATTCTCTTGGAACTTCATACGTGGAATTTTACGCGATAAATCAAAGTTCGACGAATAATCAAACCCACATGCCGTAGTTAGATTCTCCCAAAAAGGAAAACTTTCACGTTATAACACAAAAATTCGATTTTTGCCAATGAAATTCAAAAGATAGCGGAAGACATATGAATTGATATTCTCAGTAGGAATAAAAATGACAGTCCCAATGAAGTGCCTTGATAAAGATTGTAAAAGATGACCGAGTCAATTTATGTAGATAATAAAGTCAAACTGAATAACGGTAATGAAAAGAAGATCGATGAAGATTGCAAACAAAACAGAATAACGGTAACAATGATAATCAAGTCAAGAGATCGGGGTAGCAAGAAGAAGGTTAAATCAAGTGTGCCAATAAGGATAATGGAAATTAATTCAAGAGTTCTGTCAATGGAAATCAAAGTTTTGAAATGTCTTTGATTATTTAAAAATTGAACTAAGATAAAATTCGCTACTCAAAGATTCATTTTAAGTAGCAACGAATGTAACAAAAGTACAACGTAGAAAGCGTATAGAGTTAAAGAACGAGATCCAAGAAAAATGAGAACACCATATACGAGAAATTAACCACGATGAAAGGACATGTTTAGAAAGAACAAGATAACAGTGTGGAGTTCAAAAGAAAGTCGATGACTGAGTGAAAATATTTCATGGTCAATGAAGTTAACAAGTATGAATGATATGGAATCAAAGAGACGATTCAGAAATGACCATATATTAGCAAAGGGGTTCAATAAAGTATCAAGCAACACCGAAACAATAAATTTCTATAAGGATCATAAAGGACAATTGAACCAAAACTTTTGCCCATGAAAAATGAAGCAATTGAGTTTATAGACTGAGCAAAAATAACTTCGGAATAAAGTAATGAGGACCTGAAAGGTCGATCGAGTCAAGGATTGTTCAAATAATATAACCAGAAAGTGGTCGATTAAGGATTTTCAATGAATGTGACAGGACACAGTCGAATAGAAGTCTTAAAAAGGATTACGAAAATGAATGGGAAACATAAGTTATGACATTCGAAGAAAAACTCAATTTAAACAAATGTAATCAAATAACAAGTATCACTAGGGGTATTATAAGACTATCACATCAGAAGTCTTAAGAACGAGAAGGTTGAATCGGGGATGTAAAAATCGAATCAAAAGTTTTGGTATTAACAACCAGAGCGCTAAAGTGTCTTTGGACGTCTAAATATCAAGTGAGAATAAAACGAATCATTCGAAGGTTCATTTAAAGAAGTAATGAGTGTAATGATGATACTAGAGACAAAGCGAATAAGGTTCAAGAACAAGGCAAGAAAAATAAAAATGCCCAATTTCAAGATTAATGATAACAAACAGGATGAAACAACTTTAGAAAGAACATGATACAAGTATGAAGTTGACTGTACATTCCTTCTAGAATAACAAGCACGAATAATATGAAATCGAAGAGACTTTTTCTGAACCTTTCGCAATTCAATAATTAGGTTCAGGGAATAAAAATAATGAAATATTTCTAACCACTTAACCATATTAAGGTAAGCAGTCTGATTCATGAATTCACTATGAAGAAGTAGCTCGTGAAATAAAAAGGGAGTACAAAATTCGAACAAATGTAAAACTCAAGTATCAAATTGGAAGCTTCGATCGGACAACAAGGAGTTGAATTAAAAGTGTCAATAAACTTTGAGGGGATGGGTTTTAATTAGAATGACAATCAGTTCAAGAAACTGTTAAATTCAAGAAATTGTGAGAAACAATATTTAAAACTATGAGATCAAGGTAAGCAAGTTCAAGAATAAAGCTCATGATAGGATCAAAGAAGTTTTGGTCAATTCAGAATTAAAATTGAGGGAAAGAAACTGACTATCGCATATGGAAGCGAAGGAAAAGGCAGTAGCACATATGAAAAATAAACAATGAACAATTCTAGAGCTCAATTAGAGATATTCGTCTGATAGAAATGAGCAGGAGATGTTAGGAGACGAATTCGCTCACGTCATCGAAAGATTATAAAGTTAGGATTTAATTCACTTTTGAGTGATTGCGGATCTTTGAAGTTTTTGTGTAACAAAGAAGGTATCTTCGACTTATTTCCTTAGTCGATAGCTGATTTACTAGATGCGAAGATGGTTGCAATGTTTCTCTTCAACCAATGACATTCATTACACTCGATTTCTCCAGGGAAAACACTACAATGTGATGAGTAGTCTTCTTCAAATGACTTGTTCATCGATACGCTTAACTTTTGTGGAACCATCCTTTCTCGAAATTTTCCGATAGATTCAATAGAGAGAGGAATTTCGATCGTCTTGATAGACCCCTTTGTTTCTTTTAGACCTTGTCTTTCATTCTATCTGAAACCTCGATAGCAAGTCTTGATGTTAAAAGACTATTTAGTTGTCGCCACACTCCATTAATTATGTTTTTCAAGAACTTATATAATACATCGTCTAAACACATATATAACAAATAGGGGTCACATATTTTGAACAACATACAAAGAGTATGCCAGAATGGAGAGTGGCAGTTCATAGTAATCGAGATCAAATAACCTACAAATGTAGGTTCAGATGAAAGTAAATTTCAACCTCGAGGAAAAGTAGAACCAAAGAACGGAGCCCAAGGAGAATCCAAATATATTCAAATTCGATGGCTCATTATGAAAGAGTAATGTTTGAAATCAGGAGAACGAATTTTGAATGAATTAAGCACAATTAAAGGAATCTTAAGAGCAACCATGACTACTTTAGATAACTTACAAGTGTCCCAAGAAAAGAAACTTGATTCCTGGATCTAAGTAAGATAGAGAAACAAAGAGCTTTCTCCAATTTAATCGTAGTCAAACGATAATGAGGGTTAAATATTTGAGGTCATTCTAGTCATTTGGTTACGAAACAGTGATACCAAGAAATCAGACCTCCATTGAGATTGAACATATGCGTATAATTTTGATTGCAGTCTTATCCCACAAAGTGAGTTATTCGAATTGAGTTGACCTTAAGACTTTCGCGCAAGCTTACTAAAGGTGAGAGATCAATTTGAAGAGGAAATGTCGGAAGTCAACAATATGAGTTCTGAATAAGGTAAACTCACATGATGATGGACTTCAAAAATATTTAGGGCTGTATTAGTCATTTTATATGTACTTCAAGTAAGACACTTGATTAAAGTAATTCAATAAGCACAAAATCAAGGAGCATACTCATCTACAATCATATTCAAACAATAATTCAAATAGTTCAGTCAAAGTAACGTCAAGTATATTCTGGGCACCAACAATAAAACAACAAATCAAGAAATCAAATTAACAATCAAACATAACCCCTTCCCCCGAGGACATGCACAATACCTATGTTTTGGTTGCGGTTTTGTCCTAAAAGTGAACTACCCAATGTGGGTAGACACCCTGAAATCTTGTCGGTTAGTCCCACCTTACTAGCACCACAGTACGAATTCCGAGGACCATATCCTGGCCATGAGCCGAAGCTCTGATACCATCTGTAACGGCCCGACTCCGCGGGTCCGTCGGATAACGGTCGAAAAGTTATTATTATTTTGAAAAAGAGTTAAAATATCGAAACCTTTTAAAAGAGACGATAAATAAAAATCGAGAATTAAAGATTTTAAGCGGAAGCGGTTTAAAACAATATAATAACAATTCTGATTACTAAGTTTAAAGCGAAAGTAATTAAAACAAATTTTAGCGGATGACATAACATGGTGAAACAACTTGTGGGATCCAATAGAAATACAAGAAGATTAAGATTAGTATTTGATAAAATTTAAAAATCATTTGCGATAGATATTCCCATTTTACAAAATTAACTAAAATACCAAGATATTTAACAAGATATAATAAAAATGAATTTAAACGTTATAGGAGATTTAAAACATGAGTTCAAACGAAAATCTTAAAATCAAATAAGAATTTAAATAAAAATTCAACTACTCTCTGGAACTAGGGTGGGATCGCAACCGTGATGACCTAACCGCAACATGAACTATCATTTACCCCAAACACCTGTAGCTGAAAAGATTGAAAAATGGAATGCATAAGTTGATCGTCCAACTTAGTGAGGCTATAGTGCACATGTGCGTTGATGCCACATAATATACATGAGCATATACAACAGTACAATATTGAACATATGCTATATCAATTTAAGCACGTTAAACAAGTAACCAACATTTGTTGATGCCGTCCTCCTCTTACCCTCCAATCCACAGTCAGGAAAACCACCACCAAACACTCCAAGTAAGGTGCGACCTTACATAACAGTACGCATTGACGTCAAATGCCAGGAGTTTGACATTCACTCCCCAAGTGTAACCTCCACACTTGGTTCGTGAAGCGGGTCTACGGTGGATCGAGGTAACCCTCCGGCCCTTACCTTCCGGGTTAACCCCGATTCCGCACACCAAAATAGGGGCCCACACAGTAACAGTAAACAATACAGTACAGTACAGTAACAGTAACAGTTCAGTAACAGGAAATCGGTAAACAACTCAATAACAGTTCAACATGCAATATTAATGACTCATAAGCACATAGACATAAACAATGCTTCAACGTGTAACTTGTCCCAACAGCCGAGTTCTTCATGTTATCATACATCACATGCTTGTTCGTTTAGTAACTAAGTTACAATTATGACTCGACCTACTAGCACATTTAGACTTACACACAAGTAACACATAGCACTCACCTGTGTAGCTTACGATTCTCGAGAAATTGCGGAAAAGTAGCGTCTTCGGCTCCTGTACACGTTTATGTAACGATCTTAGAATCTAATCACACCACAAGGATTCTAGAGTGACTAAAGCAATGTTTTAGTCGAGCAAACAATTGAATCGTGGTTGTTCAATATCGAAGCCACGATCAAAACTTGGACATTTACGTCCGATCTAAAGGTTCTATGGTTCGTTCATGAACCGAGGTAAACATAGCCACGAAAGAGATAAACTAGAACAAAACCGTTCTAATGAGCTTTAACAATAAGGTTTAATAACTTTTTACAAACTAACAATGAGAAAAAAAAAGTTCTTTAATTATAAGTTTCTTCGAAAATTTTTACAAATTTTCAATCTTAAAACTAAAATGAATAAACCACTACTTCAAATCAATTAATCAAGAATTTATAAAAGAACCATGCAAAAACAGCGACAAAACAGCGCATTTCACCCCTTATTTTCAGATTTGCAAAACTAACCCCAAAAGTTTCAAAAACTCCCTTTTTGCAAACAAACTTGGAGCAACTTTAAAACAAATAATTTTTAAGTAAACTCATATCAAATATTGAACAAAAATAGAGATTCTCAGTCCATTATACTCCCAAAATTTTTGCATCCCTAAACCTTCAACCTTTAAAATCTTTCAAAATTACCCCCTAAAGTTTCAAAAATTATGAACAATAACTTTCTTACAAATATAAATCAATATCCAAACATCTAATAAACATTTATTAAAACCAATCAAAACTACACCATCCTTATAGCAAAAATCGAGTTAATCGAGATACATGCATAACATAGTATGAACACAAATTCATGCTCAAATTAACTTTTAAAGCCAAAAATTAACCAAATAAACACACAATAACATTTAAGCTCAAAGAACTACCTAACGAACTCAAATCGAGAAATGAAGACCGAAAATGGAATACCCATTCCGAGACGAAGTCGCTGACCGGAGCAGGCACCGTTGACCGGCGTTGACCGACCGTTGACCACCGTTGACCGGCCGTTGACCGACACCGGAAAATGAGCCGAACCCACCATTCCACTCTCCTCTAAGCCTAGAACACCGTGGTGAAGCTCGATTGTTGAAGAAATGACCGGAAAAGGGACATGCAAGGAGACCCATTTAAAACCGCACCTTCAACCTCGAATTTCCGCCGGAAAACAGATTCTATTCTCTCAATAACCACCACCATTGTGTTCCTCTCGTCGAGTAGATGAATTTGGACTACTTATTTGCTCGATTTGGTTAAGAAATGAGAAAGTTATAAGTAAATTAAAGAAAGGGGTTTTGTGTGTGCGAAAACACACTTTAGTGTGTGTGTTTGGTGGGGAAGATGAAGAATGAGAGAGTGGGGTTGAATTTTCAAGTCTTTAATGTGTGTTTTGCAATTCACACTCTCAAATTTCGAATTTTTCCTTTTTAGTCCACAAAGTCTTGGGACAATACATCAATTCCTCTTTTTATTTTATTCATGCATTTAAACCCTCAAAATAACACAAGAATAAGTATTTATAATTCATAATTTGCGCAACAATAATAGCTCAAGTGAATATTAATTTAAATCAAAAAAAAATGCTCACTCGTTGAATTTTTTTAACAACATAGATATGAATTTTAATTTCAATTGTTAAATCTACATAAATAAAATTATCAATTTCAAGTAAATTAAAATTATAGGAAAGAAAATTCATAAATGAATTTTCGGGGTTTTACAATTTCGCACCTAATCTCCAAACAATCCCTGCTTTTGATGTACTTAATATTAATTAATAAAGTATATAATCTCTAATGGTGGGGTAGAAGCATGCAATAATCTATTCCAAATGTGTAAAATCTTAAAATATTGATATTGCATATGAGACATCTATATATGCATATTCTATATAATCTTGATTTTAGTTACATCTTTCATTTAATAGGTTGTCTATGGAATTGATCTTTAAGAAAAGTTTTTGTACTTGTATTTATTCATTTAATAAATAAAAGTTTCAGTTCTCTGAAAAATACTGCTGCTATGTCTTCTATGTAAATATGATGCTAGTTTGTTTCACTTATTATAAATCATATCATGGAAATATTATTGGGTGTTGAATTCTTATTGCTGGAATATTTCATCAACTATTGCAGCTATGGATAAGAGTTGGATTGATGAAAAAGATAGGTTTAGTTCAAAATATACTGCTGGTGTTTAATCCTTTATTCAGTTTCAAGGGAAAATATTGTCGGGTTTGATAATAAGATTCTTTGTCCGTGCAATAATTGTAGGGAATACTAAAAAAAAGTTTTATTAAAGTAAAAAGGGATTTGCACTTGGAGGGATTTTACTTATATTATCGACAGTGGATACATCATGGTGAACCTAAAGTTTCACGCCCTCTTTCTTTTAATCAAAGTACTGGCACTAGTCTTCCTACTCAAACCCAGAATTCTGATATAAGAGACGAAAATGATGATAATGATATTGATATAAGCATGCTTGATCAATTACCTGAAATGTTAGAGGAAATAAGAGATGCAGATTATCATGAACCTTCTTCTGAATCAAGTATAAAAAATTTTGAAAGACTATTACATGATCTTACTCGTGAATTGTACCCAGGTTGTAAGAACTATTCTTTATTGAAGTTTATTGTAAAATTGCTTCATGTTAAGGTATTGAACAAAATGACTAACAAATCAATAGACATGATACTTTCATTGTTTAAAGATGTGCTACCAGAAGGTAACATAGTTCCATCATCTCTTTACTGGGCTAGGAAACTTCTTTCAGGCATTGGGTTGGGTTATACGATATGTTTTCAACTAACTCTCTCATGATATGTTTTCATACTATTTACAATATATTCTTCTTTTTTGGAGTTAATTAGAATTTTTTTTTGAATTAGTAAATATTACATAGAATTGTATTTACATCTATCACTTTGCTATAATGAAAATAAATTAGTTTAGTGGAAAACGTTAGGGAGAATTGATTTTTGTCTATTTCTTGTACCATAATGTATTAATGTTATACTACTTGAAATTTACTTGATGATAACAATGTTTAGTTGATCTAATAATAATATTTCTGGTTTTATTTGCAGGTCAAACAATATGAGCTTGGAACATACAACATGAAACTTGGTCAAGTCATTTGTTTATCTTATATTTTGTTATTGATACATTTTCCTTGAAACATGCTAAACTTTATTTTGTGGTAGGAGTTACAATATGTGTTGTCCAAGAATTCATGTGTTTTGATTTTGATGCTTTCTAGCATACTAAAACAAAGTGTGATGGTATTAATATATCTCTTCAATTATATCTAGCTAGTGTATATTTTTTTAATAATTTTACATTTGTTTGTTTCATTATATCTTTTTATTCATATATTAAGCTTGTTTAATCAATTGTGTATGTATTATATAAGAATATAAGTTTCAAAGCAGGTTAGATAATTAAAATATAATTGGAACCTTATCATACTGCAATATTTGCAATTAATTAGAATAATTAAATAAAAAGAGAAAAAATATATTTGTAACGATTTTTATAGTGATATTTACTAATGGTAACAAATTTTTTTAATATATTAATTGTTATTAAATTTACTTATTGGTAACGAATGCACTTTAAACAACAAATTGGACTAGTTTTAGTAACCAAACAATAGTTACCAGTAGAAAGGATTTGTAACAAATTAGGCTCTGTTACAAATACTATGTTAACGAACCTCTTTATTTCGTTACCAAAACTATTTGCGACAAACTTTAAATCAGCAACTTTGTAACGAAATAATTTTGTTACAAAAACTTATGGTAACAAAAAATGCACTTTTTGTAACTATTTTTTTCGTTACTTAACGTGCAATTTCTTGTAGTGCATATAAAGAAGAAGACAAGGTGTATCGTCTGAAGAAAGCCCTCTATGGACTGAAACAGGCTCCAAGAGCATGGTATGATACCCTATCTGACTTTCTTTTAATTAAAGGATTTCGTAAAGGTAAGGTAGACAAGACCTTGTTCACTATTGAATGGGAAGAACATATATTGCTTGTGCAAATATATATGGACGATATCATTTTCGGTTCAACAAATCAACAGATGTGTGATAAGTTCTCAAAGCTGATGCAGAACAAGTTTGAAATGAGCTTGATGGGAGAACTAAATTATTTTCTTGGTTTGCAAGTAAGACAGTTGCCTGATGGAATATTCATTAACCAAGCAAAATACACAAAGGATCTGTTGGATAAAGATGAAGATGGCAAATCAGTGGACGTAACCAAATACAGAGGTATTATTAGGTCACTGTTGTATTTAACAGCTAGCAGACCTGATATCATGTACTCTGTTGGGGTTTGTGCGAGATATCAATCAAATCCTAAGGAATCTCATCTCCTAGCTGCCAAAAGGATACTTAAATACCTTAAAGGCACTCAAGATTTGGGATTATGGTACCCTAGAGAATCTGGCTTTGAACTTATTGGTTATCCAGATTCTGACCTTACTGGCTGCAAAATTGATAGGAAGAGCACAACAGGTGCCTGTCAATTTTTGGGTAGTTGCCTGATCTCATGGATGAGTAAGAAACAGACTTCATTATCCATATCTACTGCTGAAGCTAAGTACATAGCTGCTGGAGCTTGCTGTGCACAAATACTTTGGTTGAAGCATCAACTAGAAGATTACAACATCAAAATCAGTGGAATACCTATCTACTGTGATAATACAAGTGCAATCTCTCTTACTCAAAATACTACAAGTCATTCAAGGACTAAACATATAGAGATCAAACATCACTTCATAAGAGATTATGTGGAAAAAGGAAATGTCATGATAGAACATGTTCATACTGAAAATCAGATCGCTGACATCTTCACGAAACCTCTAAGTGATGCAAGATTTTCAACTTTAAGAGCTGAACTAGGTCTACTGAATTTAGATGCATAAGTTGAGGGGGAACTCAACAGAAGACTAGAGTTCATCAGCCTACTCATCTTATTATCTTCAAGGTTAACTCTCAACAGACTAGTTAACTTATGGATTCTTAAAGTCAGGGGGAACGTGTAAGACTAGCGGTACTTCTGATTAAAAGATGAAATTTGTTGATGAAAGTTAGTTGAAGTTATGTCTTCATCAGAAGATCTAAATCTTGAAGATTGAAGATTAATTATCTAGCTGGATTGACAAACAGCTGAGGAACATTACTAGTTATTGGCTTTCACTAGTAATAATCTGTCATCAGGACACTAGTCCCATCAGATAAGTATTTATTTTACTCGTCTGATCAACTATGTAAAAGCTTTGTTGTTTTAAAAAACGTATTATTCAAAAACACACTTTTACAAGTAAACTGAGGCGGTTCGTATTCCCGCCTGACAGTTAATGCTTTTTGAATTTTGAATTGCATAACTGACGCCCTACGATCAGAACTGATACAAAATGGATCAAACGGTTGGCGTGTCTCACGGAAACCGAAATACCCTAACATCTATAAAACCGGATCTGATCAACTCTGTGACTCTTTACGCACCCAAATACTTTCAAACGCATTTTGAGAAATTCTTGCTTCCAATTTCTGCATATACTCCTGTTTTTCTCTTTAATCTTCTACAGAAAATCATGAATCCTCAACAAGAAGTGAAGGTTGAGGGTATGTATCTAGTTTATGATACATATCATCATTCTGGCACTCCGTTGATGAAGGAAATCCTGGAAAAATTCAATGCTGCCACCCTTGTGAAATTCATGGAATCCCATGAAGAGATGGTCTGGAAGAACCAAGTGATGGAGTTCTACAAGGCCAAAGATGCTGTTGATTTGGAATAACTGGAAATCAAAGCAAATGTCGGAGGAAAAGCGATAGTCATCACTCCTGCTCTGCTACACGAGAAGTTTGGGTTATTAAATCAAGGACGAACTGATGTTACGCCTATGGCAGAGGATAAAATCCAAGAATTTTGAGCAATCTGTGCCAAAGAAGGAGAAGTCATGTCTGGCAATCTGAAGAAGAAACAGCATAAGGACGAGTATCAGCGCATGGCTGATTTGGTCTCAAAGATGATAGAGAACTGTACTTTCTCTCTGGACAGTGTCACCATGAAACGATACTGTATGATGATGGCTATTCACTACGGTTATGAGGTGAACTGGTCTGTTGTGATCTGGTACATTCTGGCGAACTTCCACTAGAAGAAACAAACCAACCACATGATAACTCTAAGTTACCTGTTCTACAATATGGGCTGTGGAATGACTGGAGGAAAAGAAATCCATAATTGCAAGGCCATGGCAACATATCAGACTGTGAAGGCCGGAACAAGGAAGAGAAAGAATGAAGCAGAAGAATAGGAAGCTGAGGAACCTAAGGAAGAGGTTCTTGCTAAAAAGCAGAAGAAGACTGCTAAAAATGCCAAGCCTGCTGTTCAAGTAAAGGAAGAGAAAAAGAAGCTCCCAGTAAAAAGAAGAAGACATCTGTTCAAACAGCTGAACCAGCTATTGAAGCCAGAACAGATGAACAAACTGAAAAGATTGTTGCTGATGAGATCTTAAATCAGACAACAGCGGAGATAAGAAATATGTCTCCTGCTTCACCTTCAAGAACCATTTCAGCTGAACATGGTGAAGTTGTTGCTCATAGGACAAGGAGTCAAGTAAAGGACACTGCAACATCTCAACCTGCTCAAATGGGAAGGAAAAGAAGCACAGTTAGAAAGAGGATGACCTTCGTGTCATCTCCTACTGAACTGTCTGACTTAGTCAGAGAAAGTCCTCAATCAGCAGAGAGGCCTGCTGGAGCTGAAGAAGAGTCTGCTGCCACGGAGTCAGCTGCTGATCAAGCTACTCAACATACTGCTTCGACCGCACCAACAGCTAAGGTAGCTCAACCTCAAGATGATCCTGAAGTGCAGTTCATCGAACCTGTTGCAGCTGCTGCTCCTGAACCTGCTACTGCTAAGAAAGCACAAACAGCTGATAAGAAGAAAGGAAAAAGAAAAATATTTATAAGGAGAAAGAAAGTGTCTGCTGCTGATAAGAAAAAGAGAGAAGAAGCAGAGCAAAGAAAGAGAGACGAACAGGAAGAGCAAAGGGTTATTGAACTTAGAAAAATCGAAGCTGAAAAGGAAGAGCAAAGAAGAAAAATGTCTGAGGCTGAACGCAAAGCTGCTGAAGATGCAGAATTGGCACTTGTGCTTGAGCTCGGTAAGAAAGACTCACATGGTCCAAACATAGCTGGTGGCATTAAGATTGGAGATCAATGAATGTCAAGAAGAAAATGCCTGCTAGCGAGATACCTGAGAAAAAAAGGTTTGAAGTGAGGAAAGCCTTTGAGATTGTTAATACTGATCCTGCTGTTTTCAACAGATTTGAAGCTGCCCTGGCTTACATTGACCAGAAGATCCAACGTCAAACCCTGTTTACACAAGAAAAGGAGAGATCTATGAAGTGGAGGGATTACAGGATGACAAAATCTGTTGAAGAAGTCCAGAGCTGGAAAGAGTTTGCAAATGAGGAGAAGTGGGTCCTCAGCTGGTTGCAAACCACTTCAATCACCAAAGCACTGGATGCTGCTTATGTCAGAGATGTGATGCACAAATATGCACAAGAATATGCTATTGAAGAAGCCAAGACATCTCTGATGCATTGCCAGCCAAGAGAAGAAAGCAAGATGATCCCATCAAACGGGCTGTGCAAATTGCTGTTCACACTGCCTTGGAGAAATGGGGTGAAAAATCAAGATATGAACCAGGTTCTCCAAGTTATCTGCCTGCTCTGCCTAGCGTACATCATATCACATTTGGCAAAGAAATAAAATATTACAAAGAGTTGCCTAAAGTGAAGACATCTGCTGCAAATAGTCTACCTATCATAAAGAGAATCCGCCAGACTACTGTTTTCACTGAGGATGGCACTATTGTTAAAAAGATCATTGAAGACGTCAAGGAACAGTCTGCTGCTGTAAATGATCCTTTAGCTATTGAGTGGAAAGCTAAGGAAAAGACTGATGAAGAAGCTGTTCTAAAGACGCTCCTGTCCACCAGGAAGAAGATCAGACTGCATCACCCTCTATTCCAACAGCTGATATGCACTCGTCGCTGATGGAATCCTTCCAGCTGATGCTTGAAAGTTCACTCAAGGAAATGGAAGAGAGGAACAGGATGCTGATGGAGCAAATGCATAAGGAAAATGCAAAAATGGTTAAGAATGCCATGGACAACTTCCCACTGCCAGAAGACAATACTCTGAGAATGACAAATAGTATTCTGGATATGAACAGAAGCATTGAAGATGTCAAAGCTGACGTTGGTCATGTTCATGATGTTTTCAAGAGAAGTGAAGATACTATTGCTCATTTGACTGACACATTCATCAAAGATGGTAATGAAGAGACTGAAAAGAATCTGTTATTGGTTGCGAAAATTCAAGCCACTGCCAATAAAGTCCATCAAGAAGTCTCTACCTTACAACTCAATGTTGATTGCGTTAACGATCAAGCTGGAAGTATCACATCTACTCTGAATCATCTCAACACAAGATAGGATGTAATGGATTAGAACATCAGGAACTTATGTGCTGCTGTCCAAATCCAGGCTGTTGAACTCAACCCTACTGTTAACCCTGTTGATGATGACAAAAAAGGGGAAGAGAAAAGGGAAGAACCAACTGTTCTAAGTACTCAAGAAGACTCTGTTGCTGCTCAAGAAGAACCAAAAGAGCCAGAGGAACAAGTACTTGAAGAAAAAGCTGAAGGAGATGGAGAAGCTGATAACAAAGAAGCTGATGAACAAGCTGCTGAAGAAAATCCTAAGGAACCAGTCAAGTCTGATAAAGAATTGGCTGCAGAAAAGGACACTCCTGAAGAGCAACTGGATCCATTCATCAAAAACAAAAATATAGAACGTCTGAAGAGAAGAATTGATGAAGCGGAAAAGGAACTAGAACGTGAAAAAGAAATGAAGCAAAAGATGGAAGCTGCTAAGCAAAATCTTCTAACTGATGACGTAAATGATGAAGAAGAAGATGATGATGAATCAGAATATGAGTATGAGGAAGTTGAAGAAGAAGAAAGTGAAGAAGCTGATGATTAGTATAGATCATCTTATCATTGTATCAGTTTACTTTACTTTTTCAGTTATCTCATCTGATAAAATCTTGTAACATGTAATCATTTTCAATATATATTAGAGTTCAAGTTTTTACTCCAACATACATTTCTATCTCAGAAATTTTGAGGATTAAAACTTTAGTATAGGTACAGGTACTTAGCTGAAGTTTTGTCATCATCAAGAAGGGGAAAACTGTTGGATGAAGATGAAGATAGAGTGTACTGAAGTTAGAAAAGTTAAGGGAGGTTTTGATGATTTCCAAAACATCAAGATCAGCTAAGTATGGAAAACTTAGTTAAAACCCTTGGAAGAATTTTAACCAAGTGAGAAGACAAATCAGAAAGGTCAAATATTCAAGGTCCAGAAGACTACTGATCTGCTGAAGAAAAGAAATCAGACTGGTGAAGATCAGTCGACTCAAATCAGATTTGTTCAAGTTTGGGATCAGCTCTGTTCAGTCATCAGACTTATGTTCTCATAAGCCAAGTGGAAAGGATCAGGAAGTCTCCCCAACGGTAATAAATGCCCTTAGAGTAATAAATGTTGAAGACCGAGGATATTAATGGCAAATGATTGAAGAAATACCTCGTATCAGCTCGGTGCATTAAATGCTGCCTGACAGAAAGTACAATCTGCATTACTGTCACTGTGCAGAGAGCCGTTCGCGGAAATTAAGGACCAGAAACCAAGAAATTTGAATTGTATCTCTCTTCAACGGATACTTTTCAATCTGTGATAAATAGCTGAAGATACGAAGAGAAAATAACAACACAACATCTGAGAGATTATCCGAAGCATAATATTTTCTAAGTCTCAAGAAGCTCAAGAACAGCTCACTCGCCTGCTGAAGTCATTTGTTGACAGAAGCTTGTTGAAGCAAAAAAAGAATACATTTTCTGAGTGAATCTGTGTAAAAGAGAGTGTTGTGAGGAGTTCTTATCCGTCTTTGTGAGTGATAAGTCTCTGTAGAATAGGTCTTCTTTGTGATTTCCTATTGCGCACTTGTGGTCGTTTCATTTGTTGTTCGACGCAAGCAGAGTATACTGTAAACTTAGTATAACCGAAGATCTGTGTGACTTGGAAGAGTGGACTAAAGGATTTACATCCATATAACCACTATAAAAATCCTTGTGTTTTTACTTTGCATTTTTACTTGCATATTTTATGTTTGCATAAAAACACTTTGATAAACCTGTTTGAAAAGACTTTTAAAGAGTTTGATAAAACTGGGGATAAAATCTTTTAAACTACCAAGCTTACTTGAGAAAAACACTTAAAACATCCGCTGCAAGTATTATGGTATTAAAACTGATTTTGACTAGATCAGCTAAGTGATTATCAGATTAGTGGTCAACCAAGCTGTTCAAAGATTCGTTCGCGATCAGCTTTGTCAGCTTACTGTTCTATAACAGCTTAGTCTGCCAACAGTTAAGTAAAAAGTCTTAAAGTTAAAATTTTATAAAATTTTCAGAGGTCTATTCACCCCCCCCCCTCTAGACCTCATCTGACCACTTGGGACCAACAATAGTTTAGGACGAAAATCCAAAATCACTAATTAGTTTGAGACAGTTTTCTGCAATTTTACCTTCTTTCAAACTATAAAAAAAATCGACCTATCCACCAAACTTATGGAATTTGAGGTTTATAACCCCTCATTCACATAAATTATTGTATGTTTACAACCCTTCACTTACGGAATATTAGTTTGTGCATCTGTTCCACGACTGTTTTAGTGGAACATTAAGATCTCATTCTCACCGTGTATTGATTTGTAAAGTCTGAGTTATATAGATATCCATCGCATATATGAAAGTAGTTTGGTTAGGTTCCGTTTCGGTTCAGTTTCAAAAATCGATTTTAATTTTCGATGAAATTTTGAAACTCGATTTGAAAAATGGTTTTAACAAAATATTGAGATAGATAAATATTAGCAAATATTAATTAGTGTGTTTTGAAAATTTGAGATATGATTTGATTGAAGTTTAATTGTTGGAGTTTGGAAAAGAAAAATATGTGACAAGTATCAAATTAATATTTTTATAGGATTGTAATTAAGATATTATATTGTGTAATGATTAAGATGGTGAATTATCGTTCCTATATTGTGATAATGATTGTAGAATTGATTTTTAATTATTTTATTATGATTATGATAATGATTTATACTATTATAAATAGAATGTATTTTTAAATGAGATTATTAATAATTTGGTTATTTTGTAAGATATATGATTTAAAATGAATATAATTATTTCCATCTAATATAAAACAATATAACATTCAAAATTACAGTTGAAAAGAATTTGGATAACAATTGAAAAATGTAAAAGTTGATAATGCAAATTTCAAATTTTGGGTGTGGTATGGAGAAAATAAAATAAAGGAAAGAATTAACAAAGAAAAAAAGAAGACTCGATAAACACTGACAATTTGTCAGATCCTTGCACTGCTCTGGAGCCTGGGTTCGGATCTTGGGCCGAAACCCGCCCAGATCTTTATTCAAATGGGGCTTGATCTAGAATGTGTGAGTCCAAATTAGGCCGAACTACATCTATATGAGTTTTAGGTTATCCCGTGTACTTCTTTTTTATTTAGCCTTCTCTTTTTCTTTGAGCCACGAAATTACTAACATTTTTATTTCAAAATATCGAAATAAATCGATCTACCCACCAAAAGTATTGAATTTGAGGTTTAAAACTCCTCACTCACGGAAAATTATTTTGTGCATCCGATGCACATATATTTGATGTTTATAATCCATCACCTACGGAGAATTATTTTGTGCATCCGCTGCACGAATTCTTTGGTGAAACATGCGATTCATAATGTATTTGATCTCTAAATGTAAAGAGTTAACTTTAAGATCTCATTTCCATCGTATATTGATATGCAAAATCTGAGTTATATAAATATCTATCGCATGCTGCAGCACTCCGTTTGTGCAATGGAGCGCCAAATAATCTCTCCTCAATCATGCACCAAATAATTCTTTGGTGAAACATGCGATTCATAATGTATTTGATCTCTAAATGTAAAGAGTTAACTTTAAGATCTCATTTCCATCGTATATTGATATGCAAAATCTGAGTTATATAAATATCTATCGCATGCTGCAGCACTCCGTTTGCGCAATGGATGCGCCAAATAATCTCTCCTCAATCATGCACCAAATAAACTTACCACTAGTAGCGCTAAAGCATGAAAACGAGGTAAAAACTGCCCGAACTAAACCACCACCTCTTACAGACCAGCCCATAAAAAGGCCAAATTCATCAAAGCTAGCCCCTAATCACTCAAGGAACATGAAAAAATTCCTATATACATATAAATAGCAAGACTATATAAATGTCACATTTGACAAAAGAATGTAATTCATAAATATCCAGAACCAAAATTGTCATACAACACAAAATTTGCAGAAATAATGGTCAACTCAGATAGAACTAACTAATCTCTACCAACTTAATGTAGTCATCTTCCAACAAAGATAGAAGGGATTTAATAATCTGAATTTTGTCCTCTTAACTAACATATTTCTTTCCACTTGTTTTCATACTTGAGGAATTCAGGTTTTTCTTTAGTTGGTGCGCGAACACGAGCTGACCTCCGCACCATAGCCTCTTCTGTTTCAATCGCCTGAACTGAATCCTTCTTCAATCTTTTCTCAATTTTTGAGCTGCAAAAGTGAAATCAAGGGGAAAGAATTAGTAACTTTTAAACCCATAAAAATTGAGAGAAATAAGTTAAATAACTAACCATATTTTGTTGTAGAATTTCTGCAGCTGCTTTTTAAGAGCTCTCTCTCTCACACCTTTTGGATTTAGTGAGCCAATCAAAGCATCAAGTTGTAGCAAGAATGGTGCAATTGGACAAGATAATTAAACCTCAAAGGTGTTAAAAATCAGAATACAGAGAGAGCACCACGACAATACCTCTTCTTTGGTTTGGTAGTAGCCCCACTGGGTGGAGTCGGAGCTCTCAACAAATATCCTTCCATTACTCCGGAAAAACCAATACCTGCAATAGGTTTTGTCTTTCCCTAGTGGACTAGCGCGTATGATCCTCTTCTCAATCTCCCGGTCAAGAAATTCTTTCTGCATCAGTAAAAGGAAAGACGTATAAGCAGTGTGCAGGAGTTCACAGAATAGCAAGCCAACAAACTTATACACGCACTACATACACACACACACACACACAACACACTCACGAAGAGAGAGAGAGAACCCACCCTTTCTTCAATACTTTTCATCTCTATTGATTCCTTTATTTCATTTTTCATCAATCTATGGATCTCCCTCTTCGATGGGTGAATACCATCTTCTAACAATGTGTCTATCTCAACCTTCTGTTTCTTAGCATTTTTCTTAGATGAGTTGCTTCCTTGTTCGATCTCGCTGTTGAACAATATTTCAAAAATAAAAGTTATTGTAAAGATTACATGCACGCAGCACACATATATTATATATATATGTGCGTGTCGGCAATTACTCCCACTCACACCATAAAAAAATATTTGATGAAGTAAAAGATTGTGTCTTACCTGTTCATAGAAGAACGTTTCTTCCTAGTATAAACTTTCTCTCTTTTCCTCAGAAATACTTCCATTGGGCATATCATGATTTCCTTCTCCTGACTTCTTGAGCTCCTTTTCTTCCCTCCTTTTTCTACCTTCGTCCAGTGCTTCGTCCCTCCGTGCTGCAGCAAAAGCTTTCCGCTCTTCAATGTACTCATCCAACTTCTCCCGGAGAGTATTTGTCTCTAGAACATGAGCAATCAATTCTTCAAAGGTTCCCAGTTTCACATGAATTTCTAATAGGCCATAATGACCTCGCTTGATTGTACTTATGTGCATAGATAATTCAGAAGAACTTATTTCCAATAAGTCACATAGATAATCAGTCCAAGTAACCTGGGTAATCTGAAACAAAAAGTTTTGAAGGATTCAATAATGAGAAAAGGTAACAAAATATCAATTGACAATAACAGGAAAAAGAAAATGAGAACTCCATCAAATCTAACTCTTTCTGTTTTCCCTTCACACTTCGTTTTTTATCTTCTATTTCCATAGAGAAATTTCGGTTTGTCCTTTACAACCAAGCGAAGAAGAGCTGAACTAGCTTCCACAATGAGCACTGGTACGATCTCTTTATATTTTATGACAAATGGATTTCTCAAAGTCTTCAAGGGAGAATGGAGACAAATTCAACAGCCTGCCAAAAGAAGTACAAAAATTCCACACCATCAAAAGTTTCCCCACACAATTCATAGGTACATCGAAATCCCTGCAAGGGGAAGGCTTTTCCACCGAAATTCGATCTTCATCAGTTGGTTGCACCAATAAATCATCAATGGGATACTTGATTGATTGAGTTTCTGGACTCTCGTTTCCTGAAACAAGCGAAACAATAACAATCATTTTTGAAAGAAAAAAAATGATATAGAGTGATGTCCCCAAGGCAAATAAAGGAATAAGAGAGCAAGGGCGGAGCCAGAATTCTTGGTAAAACATGCGATTCATAATGTATTTGATCTCTAAATGTAAAGAGTTAACTTTAAGATCTCATTTCCATCGTATATTGATATGCAAAATCTGAGTTATATAAATATCTATCGCATGCTGCAGCACTCCGTTTGCGCAATGGAGCGCCAAATAATCTCTCCTCAATCATGCACCAAATAATTCTTTGGTGAAACATGCGATTCATAATGTATTTGATCTCTAAATGTAAAGAGTTAACTTTAAGATCTCATTTTCATCGTATATTGATATGCAAAATCTGAGTTATATAAATATCTATCGCATGCTGCAGCACTCCGTTTCGCAATGGATGCCCCAAATAAACGATATTGTTATTAACTCATGCAAGGAAAACCACCGTTCTTACTATCGTAGTCACCTAGATTGGATGAACCTCCAAACAAACGATATTGTTATTTAATTTCCCCTCCATGGACAAATAATAAATTAATAAATTAAACCAAATCTTATTTGGAATTTCTTACAATGTTATTAAATTTAACCCAAAATTAAAAATAAAATGTTGTTAAATCTTAAACAATATTTAAAAATAAATATTTTCATTTTTTGTTGAGTTTTTAAAAAAATAAACATCTCCTCTTTTGGTTAGGTTTTTTTTTTTTAATAGGAGACAAGTTTTTTCACTAATTAATAGAAAAAGAAACAAAAGGAAAATCAAGGAAGCATAAGAACAAGAAAAATCAAAATGCTTGGTATGGAAATGAATCATATTATGTGCAACCTGCTACATATCCTCCTATGTAACATGCACCTCAATTTCCAACTTACTATGCACCATATCCTGCTCATCAAATGCATGCATATCCTGTTTATCAAGCATCCTATCCTGCTTATGAACATCATCCTTATCATACAACATAACAAATCTAATGGACATGATGGAGATAAACATGTTCATACTCCTGTCAAATCTCATAAGCCTAAGAAGCCTAAGACTTCAACATCTTGGACTGTCAAGGGTGGAACTAATTTTTCAGGACCCTCTTAATAAGGGTACCTAAAACAATTTTATTTTGTTTTGTAGGTTAGGATTAGGAGTAGGAGTAAAGTAGAGAAAATCTGGTACTTGGACAATGGCTGTTCAAGACACATGTATGGAAACATACATGAGCTGACTGATGTTGTTGATGTGGATGGTCCTAAATTAACTTTTGGAGACAGCAAGGAAGGCAAGATTGTTGCAACTGGAAGATTAATCAAAAGCAACATTGAGATATCTGACGTCTCTTATATTAAAGGCCTCGAATATAATCTGCTGAGCATAAGTCAATTTTGTGACAAGGGATTTTCAGTTATCTTCTCATCAGATAAGTGCTACGTTGAACAGATTGGTACAAAGAAGGTCATCTTATCTGGAAGACGATAAGTAAATGTCTACACAGTGGACTGGAATTATGTTGACAAGAATTCAAATGTTTGTTTGGTGGCATCAACACCAAGTGAAGTCAGTTGGCTATGGCACAAAAGAATGAATCATGTGAATTTCAAGACCATAAACAGACTAATCAAGAATGATCTAGTAGAAGGAATTCCAAAAACAGTCATGAGCAAAGATAAGCTTTGTGACGTCTGTCAGAAGGGTAAACAAATCAAGTCATCCTTCAAAAGCAAGAAGCACCAATCATCTAGAAGAATTTTGGAGCTGCTACACATGGACTTATTTGGACCCATTGATTCAATCAGCAATGGTGGAAAGAAGTACTGCCTAGCTGTTATGGATGATTTTTCAAGATACACTTGGGTGATTTTCATGAAGAAGAAAAGTGAGACCAAGGAGCATCTTACAAATCTGATGGAGTTGATCCAGAATGAAAAGAACAAGAAGATATTGAAAATCAGATCACATAGAGGGACTTAATTTACAAACTCAACTGTTGAAGAGTATTGTAACATCAGAGGCATCAGCCATGAGTACTCTGCTGCCAGAACCCCTCAACAGAATGGAGTTGCTGAAAGGAGAAACAGAACTCTAAAGGAAGCTACCAGGACTATGATAGTTGAGGCAAAGATGCCCCAAAGATTACCACAAACACAACATGTTTTACCCAAAACAGATGCATGATCAACATACACCAAAACAAGACTCCATATGAAGTTTGGAACAACAGGAAGCCAAACATTCATTACTTTAGAATTTTTAGTTGTAAATGCTTTGTTTTAAACAATGGGAAGAATCACCTTACTGTCTTCGCAGAAAAGGCTAATGAAGCTATTTTTGTAGGATATTCTACAGTCAGTAAAGCTTACAGAGTCTTTAACAAAAGAACTTTACTTGTAGAAGAATCTATTCATGTAGTATTTGATGAGCCAAGTGAATCTTCTGAAAAGAATCAAAGTACTAATTCAAGTCTGTCTACTGATTTTCAGAAATTGAGTGTTGAAAGAAATGAAGAGTATATACCCATCATACTACCTGATCTCAACTCAGCTGCTAGCTCAAGTGCTGTTCAAAATCACACTGTTGATTGTCTAACAGACGAGTTGCAAACAGCTGACAGACCAGAGACTGTTCAACAGTCTGCTACTGTTCAACAGATTGCTAATGTTCAACAGACTACTACTGAAACTCCAACAGTAGTGTTGCAAGATCAAAACAGAGGATAACATTCAGATTTGCAACCTGATCTCAGATGGCTCAAGAATCACCCTCCTGTATTAGTGATTGGTGATCCTTTGGATAGAGTAAAGGCAAGGAGAGCTGCTGCAAATGATGCAATGTTTGTCAGCTTCATATCTCAAATAGAGCCCAAACAGATTGAAGAAGTGATAGAAATAGTGTCCTGCAAGCCAGCTGTATGGCTAGCATTAATTGTAATTAATGAGGAACTATTCAATTTAGATTAATAAATGCATTTTTATTAAATGGTCAACTTTATCTTATGTAATATTTGTCTACGCATAAGGATAGAAGTCCTTAGATCACAGGGCTATGGGACAACCCGTGGACTGATCTCTAAGGCCGTGATCTAGAATATATTCAAGAGTCGTAGAATCCAATCGAGATAGGACATCGTTGGATTCGGTTAGACTCTCACTATTGTGTATACTCCGATGAACTGGAGGACGCTGGGGTCCACGAGCGTGACTGGGATAGTCGATACACATAAGTGGGTGGCTTGCTGGGATGGCAAGCGCACTGAATACCCCAATTAGGAAATAACTCACCATGGAAGCGGTAGTCGCATATCGGGGTTGAAGTTATTCCAATTTACAATAGTATACGAGGAACGATCCCTAACAACTTGAGATGATAGGGTTTATCTGGTGCAAGAACGTCTATGCTTTGATGTGAGTTCCGACTGACTGGGGATCACCAGAAAGTCTCTGTGGACTCACATTGGGTTTAGAGGAACTCGTATGCAGATTCATATCATCAACAAAGGATCCGTTGACCCGACTTGATAGGTTGGGAAATTCTCCTATGGATTTCTGTGAGAAATTAATTCTGGAAAAATCCTTGGCCAAGGTATTTGACGACTTTATGTAAGTAGCTCATAAAGATTAAGTCAAAGAGAATTTATTTCGAGATCAGAGAACATAAGGTCAAGACAAAAGATAAGGGAATCCGATGAAAGACCATACCCTTAAGTCTCGACTGGGAGATTGATCGATGGAGAGATTGTGTCGTATATGGAAATTGTAAATGATAAAAGGTTCACTGAATTAATTCACCAGTGATTGGGCTCCATGGGCTTGTGGCTGGACATCGACCGTGGAGTGTGGGAGAATTCCCAAATTAGCAGGGGTGCTAATTTTGGAATGATTAATCGACAGAGTGTTCGATTAATTTAGAGTATTAATTGCTCGAGTAATTAAATAATATTTAATTATGACCCACTGCCAATTATGTGGTGAACCTACGGGGGCATACACAATACACATGAAGCGAAAGCGAGGAAATAAGAACGAACGAGTCGACTGGGTCGACTGAGTCAAAAATCGACTGGGTCGATTAAATGGGTGGGTCGACTGGGTCGACCCATGTGGAACAAAATTGGATCCAATTGAAATTGGATCAAGATTATAAATTAAATTGGAATTTAATTTATGAGTAAATTAATTAATTGGGATTTAATTAATTAATGGAATAATTAATTAGACTTGGAGTTTAATTAATTAATTGGGAGATGATTTAATTAATTGGGCTATTTAATTGGGAGATTAAATAAAGCCCTGAAAGATTAATTAATATGGGCCATGAATTAATTAGAAGACTTAGTCTTCTAATTAAAGAGGGCCATGGCCCATGTAGGAGAATTAGTGTCCTAATCCTAGAAGGATTAGGTTTTATGAGATAACTATAAATAAGAGACTAGGTCTCATATCTCATATACAACTCTACAAGAAAAATTGCAAGAGCAAAAATTCTATCTCCCTCTCCCACCAAATCGGCCGAACCCTTCTAGTATTAGGAATAATTTTTCGTCTTCGATTTTTGTTCCCAAATCGTTCCTAAAACCTAGATATTAATATAGCCTATGTTCTAGTCGATTAGGTATATTAATTTTCGTGATATTGTGGTGTATCAACTCGTAGAGGCGCAACACGTGGGGCGCTACCAAAAGGTGTGGGTCGATCAACCGGGGTCAGAATTCAGAGCTCATCTTGCTAGCCAAGGATTTGCAAGGAGACAGGTATAAACGAGAAAACTTATACTGTCGTTTAATTATATTCATATATATACAACCAGAGAATATCCTGGCAAGATTCTTTAAGAGGCCCTAGAAATTTTTATATTCCGCTGTGCCTAGGGCTGTTTTTCTTACCGAATCCCAACAGTGGTATCAGACGCAGCTCTAGGCTTTGTATATATATGAATTTGCAAATTCTGTGTTTATTAAATCATATGTTTGATTTATGTGGCTAGTTCTTTAACTGTGCATGTTATAGGACGTATGTTTAATTAACTTGGAGTTAATGTTTTAATTTAGTATTCGAAAATTTTATCATGTTGATGTTATTTTGAATTAGGATTTAATTGACTGGGTTTGTTGAATTAAATTTGTGGGTAATCGAAGAAACAAAAAAAAAATTTATTAGATCCGACTCGCGGTGGCACGCGGCGGTGCGCGGCAGCGCTCCGTGGCTGGGCGGCCACCGCAAGCCGCTGCCAACGGCAGCGTGCTGGCAGCACGCTAGCCGCACACGCTGTGCGCAGCAGCAGCCTTCGGGCTGTTGTTTACGCGCTGCTGTGCGCGGCTGCTCGCTACCGCACGCAGCCGCGTGCAGCGGCTGCTGCCGCAGGCAGCTCACGCGCCGCCTTGGTGGTCACGCGTGGGTTGTCCTACGTGGCAGTCCGTGATTGGCCTCGTCTGGTTGATTTCTGGTTGGACTCTAATTCTGCCTATTTTGAAAGTCCTGAAAATCTTGGAGAATTTTGGAAGATTAGGAAACTTGGAGTTTTTGGATAAGGTAGTTACTTTGTTAAACTTAAACACTACCTTAATTAACTAATCTAGTCAAAATAGGATTATCTTGAGAATCTTGGAGATTTGGGAATTTTGGGAAACTTAGAGTTTTGGATAAGGTAAGAATCTTAGAGATTTAGATTACCTTAATTAACCAATCTTAATCAAGATAGGATTTGTAGATTACTTGGAGCTCAAGTAAGAGCTAATTAATCTTAGAGGTTAATTGTTAATTCAAAATTAATTAACTTGGATAAATTTTATGAATTAAAATTAAAGGAGCCGGTAAATTTACATTTTTGCCCTTATGTGAATTTATGCATGTTCTTGAGTCAATATGTGGATTGGTCGATTTTGCCCTTAAGCCCTGTGTTGTTTTTGGTTTATTTAATTTTGGGTTGTAATTAAATGGGCCTGATTGGTGCCCTTGCTTGCGCAAACAAATGTAATAGAATAGGACCATTTAAATTATGTAAGCTAGGCTTAGATTAGGCTTGGAGCCGAGAAGACCTCATGAAGACTTGGAGATCCACATGGAGGCCCATTTACCTTGGAGGACATGGAGGCCCAATTCATTACATGGAGGCCCAATCAAGCTGGATATTACAAGAAGGCCCATGATGTATGGGTTTAAAAATTGTAATAGTTAGGACATTTAATTTTCACCCTAGACTGACCAATTGATTCATCACGTGGCTCGTGATGGATCGCATAGGATGGGCAATCGACCAATCATATCTTGCTAGGTGATGAATGTTTACTTTTTCGCAAATTATTCTTTGATGTATGAGATGCATGCTTAGGATAGAAAACGTAAACAAGATAAGCATAATCTGATGAGACCTCGCACACTAAGAAACCTCCAATTGAACTTAAAATTCAATTAGAATATTAAATCGAATAACGGGCGCATATGAATAGTGTCTATGGTCCGAGCCTATCCAATCACTAGGTCTTAGGCATATTGTACGAATATATCTCGATGTCTCACGAGTCGTGGGTCGAGCTATAGGAAGATAATATGTCTATTGCCTCGATGCACGAGTTAAGTGCCAAGGAAGGGGATAGCAAGGTTTTAGGCGCTGTCTCACGAGTCGTGGGGCATCTAGGATTGAACTATTTCTCTTCACGAGTATTGGACATGATTTAACGCTAGTAAGTATGGATGTCTCACGAGTCGTGGGTCCATATCGAAAAACGAGGCTAAATGAACTTAAGGGTTAGCTGCGATGGTTAACCGTTGACATAGTCGACCACCAAGTGGATCAAATAGTATGGCCAACGAGTCGTGGGTACTAGGAGATTGCATTTGGGCCTTAAGCCCGCTAGGATATTTTAAATTCCAGAAACTTATGTGGGGGCATAAGATTTTGATTAAAATAGTGGGAGTAATTTACAAATAAAATCCATGTTTGTGAATTGTGCATTTTAAATTAATCTTTCGCGTATTTATTTCTTCTATCGTCATTTTATAGATATGATGTCAAAAGAGCTTAGAGCACTTAGAGATTTGTCCATCTCATCACTTGAACGTAATATTTTAACTGGACCCAACTTGCATTTCTGGACGCATCATTTGAATGGATTATTTGAAGCTGAAAACATATCTTATGTTTTGTCTGTGCCACCACCCATTACTATTTCACATGACGTTCCTGATGAGCTCCGTAAAAGCATCACCAAGTGGAAACTGGATGATGGCTTAGCTCGTGAATACATGTTGGAATATATGTCACTTGATCTGCGTTTGCAACATGAGCATATGGCATCCGCGAAAGAGATTCTCTCAAATCTCAAATTCCTTTATGGGATTAGAGATGGTCGTCGCAGATTCGCGATCACGAGGGAACTCTTGCAAGCAAGAAAGAGAAGGGAAACTCCTGTCGGAATCCACGTACTCAAGATGATTCGACTTCTTTCTGAACTCGATGATATGGGTGTCGTGATGGACAATGATTTCCGAGTAGATCTCATTCTACAATCTCTATCAAGATCATATGACAGATTTATCGCGGACTTGAATCTCCAGAGGCGAGAGATTACTGTACATGTCCTG
Source organism: Penstemon eatonii (assembly GCA_038501285.1). Lineage (NCBI taxonomy): Eukaryota > Viridiplantae > Streptophyta > Magnoliopsida > Lamiales > Plantaginaceae > Penstemon > Penstemon eatonii. The sequence goes on from CM076710.1 coordinate 53,725,705, forward strand.
CGACAAATGCTCGAGGAACACGAAGCTTCTTTTGGAAAGAAAGCGAGGGTTGGCGAAAGGACTGGGCGGCGTTCAAAACCAAAGCAAATGGAAACCAGAGCTCCTTACTGCACAAGGTCAAGGAAAAGGATTAAATTCGAACCTATGGAGAGTTCGAACAGGTATATTCCTTGTTGAAGTTAATTTTACAATTAACTGTGCATTTTTGGTGTTAGACACTGACTGGAGTTCTCATCCTTGTAGGTGATGGGAGCATTAAGGAAACTGGAGCCTGAGGATTGGATCCTTGAATAAAGGCAATGGAGCTGGAGCTGCTACCAAGGCCGTAGGAAAAAGTAGATTTAGGTGGTTTGATAAAGTCATTAGGAAACTTTCATTTATGTACCTAGTTTTTTTTAATGAAAAACCTTTTTATTCATGTTAATGAATAATGTTGATTTTAAATAAAAGCTCCTGTTTTTGTTTTTCATTTGGTACATTAAATTATTGACTTTACATTATAAAACCACCTAAGTTAGTCATGCACGTACAACAAAACAAAAGGAAACAAGATAATGAAATATCTGCCCAATTATGGCACGCTAGACTTGGACATATATCTAAGTCAAGGATTCAAAAGTTAGCATCATCTGGCGCGATTGAAATCAATCGCATTAATGAAATGCCAACATGTGAACCATGTTTAAAGGGTAAAATGGCTAAGTTGCCGTTTAAGGGAAACCCTGAGCGAGCCAAGCAAACATTGGACTTATACATACTGACGTATGTGGACCACTAAGAAAAAGCGCCCGAGGTGGCTATGACTACTTCATCACTTTCACTGACGACTTTAGTCGTTATGGATATGTGTTCTTGTTGAAACACAAGTCTGAAGCCTTTGAGCGATTCAAAGAATTCAAGATGGAAGTAGAGAATAAACTTGGTCATACGATAAAGGCTCTTCGTTCTGACCGAGGTGGAGAATTTCTTAGTAACGAATTTCTGAATTATCTTGTAGAGCATGGAATACTATCGCAGTGGACTCCTCCTGCAACACCCCAGTTAAATGGAGTAGCAGAGAGAAGGAATCGAACCTTGATGGACATGGTTCGATCCATGATGAGTGCCACTGACTTACCTCTTTCATTTTGGGGACATGCCCTCCTCACGGCAACGAAGATACTGAATATGGTACCTTCGAAATCCGTAGAAAAGACACCATACGAACTATGGTTTGGCAAGGCACCCTCATACGCATTCATGCGCATATGGGGATCTCCCGCTTACGTTAAAAAAAGCTAGTGGGAGATAAATTGGAAACTAAATCCACTTTGTGCAAATTCGTGGGGTATCCGGAAAACTCAATAGGATACGAGTTCTACGATCCTACAAGACAAACAACGTTTGTCTCGAGGAACGCTCACTTCTTAGAGAAGGATTTCTTGGTGGACAAGAAAGAAAATAACGTAGAACTAGATGAGGTCACTAAAGCTGAAAAGACCTTAGAGGTCGATCGAGCTGACCCGTCACCACAGGCAGTGGGAGAACAAGAGCATGAAGGTGCACCAGAAAGTACACCGATACTTCGTAGGTCAGAAAGACAACGTAGAGAACCCGAGAGGTACTACGGTCTGCTGCATGAGACTGGACAGTCTCTAACCGACCCAAGGACTTACGAAGAGGCTATGCTAGACATAGACTCGGGAAAGTGGCGCGAAGCCATGGAATCCGAACTGGACTCCATGCACTCAAACAAGGTCTGGGCCTTGGTAGATCCACCAGTGGGAGTGGCTCCCGTGGGTTGCAAGTGGATCTATAAGCGAAAGCTTGGAGTGAACGGAGAGGTGATTACCTACAAGGCGCGACTAGTGGCAAAAGGATACACTCAAAGACCAGGTATCGACTTTGAAGAGACCTTCTCGCCCGTCGCAATGCCCAAATCCATTCGGATCTTGCTGGCCATAGCTGCGTGGTATAACTACGAGATATGGCAGATGGATGTAAAGACTGCCTTTCTCAATGGAGACATTGATAAGGAGATCTACATGGAGCAACCAAAAGGATATGCATCCAAAGGAGATGAACACAAGGTGTGCAAACTCCAGAGGTCCATTTATGGACTAAAGCAAGCTTCCCGAAGTTGGAACATTCGTTTTGATGAGACAATCCAAACTTTTGGATTCATCAAGAACATGTTCGAACCTTGCGTGTAGAAGAAGATCAGTGGGAGTACAGTTGAATTTTTGGTGCTTTACGTTAACGACATTCTTCTCATTGGAAACAATGTAAAAGCATTGTCTGAAACTAAAGCATGGTTGTCTACACAATTCTCAATGAAGGATATGGGAGAAGCATCCTTTGTACTAGGTATAAGGATCTACCGAGATAGATCAAAAGGACTGCTGGGCCTCTCCCAATCCCAGTACATAGACAAAATCTTGAAAATATTTAGTATGGAAGAATCCAAGAGAGGATTGCTTCCAATGAGACATGGAATTGCACTCTCCAAGTCTATGGCCCCAAAGACGCCAGAGGAGAGAAGCAATATGTCTCGAGTACCGTATGCATCCGCGATAGGAAGCATAATGTATGGTATGCTGTGTACGAGACCAGACGTAGCATACACTCTAAGCGTTACAAGTCGCTACCAGTCTGATCCAGGTGAGCAGCACTGGATAGTCGTAAAGGCAATTCTGAAGTACCTGAGAAGGACTAAGGAATTGTTCTTGGTATACGGTGGAGGAGAATTGAAATTGGAAGGCTATACAGACTCGAGCTTCCAATGTGATGTAGACGACTTCAAGTCGACATCAGGATATGTTTTCTGCCTCAATGGTGGTGCGGTTAGCTGGAAGAGCTCCAAGCAGGAAACAACCGCGGATTCAACCACTGAAGCAGAATACATTGCCGCGAGTGACGCAGCAAAGGAAGGTGTTTGGATGAGGAACTTCATCCAGGAATTGGATGTGATACCTAGCATTGCTGAGCCCGTTACTATCTTCTGCGATAATAATGGGGCAATAGCGCAAGCAAAGGAGCCGAGATCTCATCAGAAATCCAAGCACATACAGAGACGATACCATGTGATAAGAGATATCATTGGTAGAGGAGACATTAAGATGGAACGTGTCGACTCGGAAGATAATACGGCGGACCCGCTAACGAAGCCTCTGCCTCAAAAGGCATTTGAGAAACATCTGCATAAGATGGGACTCAAGAAAATAAAAGACTGGCTTTAGGACAAGTGGGAGATTGATAGAAATAGTGTCCTGCAAGCCAGCTGTATGGCTAGCATTAATTGTAATTAATGAGGAACTATTCAATTTAGATTAATAAATGCATTTTTATTAAATGGTCAACTTTATCTTATGTAATATTTGTCTACGCATAAGGATAGAAGTCCTTAGATCACAGGGCTATGGGACAACCCGTGGACTGATCTCTAAGGCCGTGATCTAGAATATATTCAAGAGTCGTAGAATCCAATCGAGATAGGACATCGTTGGATTCGGTTAGACTCTCACTATTGTGTATACTCCGATGAACTGGAGGACGCTGGGGTCCATGAGCGTGACTGGGATAGTCGATACACATAAGTGGGTGGCTTGCTGGGATGGCAAGCGCACTGAATACCCCAATTAGGAAATAACTCACCATGGAAGCGGTAGTCGCATATCGGGGTTGAAGTTATTCCAATTTACAATAGTATACGAGGAACGATCCCTAACAACTTGAGATGATAGGGTTTATCTGGTGCAAGAACGTCTATGCTTTGATGTGAGTTCCGACTGACTGGGGATCACCAGAAAGTCTCTGTGGACTCACATTGGGTTTAGAGGAACTCGTATGCAGATTCATATCATCAACAAAGGATCCGTTGACCCGACTTGATAGGTTGGGAAATTCTCCTATGGATTTCTGTGAGAAATTAATTCTGGAAAAATCCTTGGCCAAGGTATTTGACGACTTTATGTAAGTAGCTCATAAAGATTAAGTCAAAGAGAATTTATTTCGAGATCAGAGAACATAAGGTCAAGACAAAAGATAAGGGAATCCGATGAAAGACCATACCCTTAAGTCTCGACTGGGAGATTGATCGATGGAGAGATTGTGTCGTATATGGAAATTGTAAATGATAAAAGGTTCACTGAATTAATTCACCAGTGATTGGGCTCCATGGGCTTGTGGCTGGACATCGACCGTGGAGTGTGGGAGAATTCCCAAATTAGCAGGGGTGCTAATTTTGGAATGATTAATCGACAGAGTGTTCGATTAATTTAGAGTATTAATTGCTCGAGTAATTAAATAATATTTAATTATGACCCACTGCCAATTATGTGGTGAACCTACGGGGGCATACACAATACACATGAAGCGAAAGCGAGGAAATAAGAACGAACGAGTCGACTGGGTCGACTGAGTCAAAAATCGACTGGGTCGATTAAATGGGTGGGTCGACTGGGTCGACCCATGTGGAACAAAATTGGATCCAATTGAAATTGGATCAAGATTATAAATTAAATTGGAATTTAATTTATGAGTAAATTAATTAATTGGGATTTAATTAATTAATAGAATAATTAATTAGACTTGGAGTTTAATTAATTAATTGGGAGATGATTTAATTAATTGGGCTATTTAATTGGGAGATTAAATAAAGCCCTGAAAGATTAATTAATATGGGCCATGAATTAATTAGAAGACTTAGTCTTCTAATTAAAGAGGGCCATGGCCCATGTAGGAGAATTAGTGTCCTAATCCTAGAAGGATTAGGTTTTATGAGATAACTATAAATAAGAGACTAGGTCTCATATCTCATATACAACTCTACAAGAAAAATTGCAAGAGCAAAAATTCTCTCTCCCTCTCCCACCAAATCGGCCGAACCCTTCTAGTATTAGGAAGAATTTTTCGTCTTCGATTTTTGTTCCCAAATCGTTCCTAAAACCTAGATATTAATATAGCCTATGTTCTAGTCGATTAGGTATATTAATTTTCGTGATATTGTGGTGTATCAACTCGTAGAGGCGCAACACGTGGGGCGCTACCAAAAGGTGTGGGTCGATCAACCGGGGTCAGAATTCAGAGCTCATCTTGCTAGCCAAGGATTTGCAAGGAGACAGGTATAAACGAGAAAACTTATACTGTCGTTTAATTATATTCATATATATACAACCAGAGAATATCCTGGCAAGATTCTTTAAGAGGCCCTAGAAATTTTTATATTCCGCTGTGCCTAGGGCTGTTTTTCTTACCGAATCCCAACAAGAAGCTCTTAGTGATTCAAACTGGATTGAAGCTATGCAAGAAAAGCTTAATCAATTTGAAAGGAATGCAGTGTGGTACTTAGTTCCTAGACCAAGCCATCAAAGGGTAATTGGCACTAAATGGGTTTTCAGGAATAAATGAATGATGATGGTATTGTCACCAGAAATAAAGCAAGATTAGTGGTCAAGGGTTACTGCCAAGAAGAAGGCATTGACTTTTATGAAACCTTTGCACCTGTAGCAAGATTAGAAGCAATCAGACTGTTTCTTGCCTATGCTGCTCATAAGAATTTCATAGTCTTTCAGATGCATGTGAAATCTGCCTTTCTGAACGGAGAATTGCAAGAATAAGTATATGTTGAACAACCACCTGGATTTTAATCATACAAAGAAGAAGACAAGGTGTATCGTTTGAAGAAAGCTCTCTATGGACTGAAACAGGCTCCAAGAGCATGGTATGATACCTTATCTGATTTTCTTTTAATTAAAGGATTTCGTAAATGTAAGGTAGACAAGACATTGTTCACTATTGAATGGGAGGATCACATATTGCTTGTGCAAATATATGTGGACGATATTATTTTTGGTTCAACAAATCAACAGATGTGTGACAAGTTCTCCAAGCTGATGAAGAACAAGTTTGAAATGAGCATGATGGGTGAACTAAATTATTTTCTTGGTTTGCAAGTAAGGCAGTTGCGTAATGGAATATTCATCAACCAAGCTAAATATACAAAAGATATGTTTAAGAAATTTGGTATGGAAACTAGCTCTACTGTTAGTGTTCCAATGTCTACTGGACTTCGTTTGGATAAAGATAAAGATGGCAAATTAGTAGATATAACCAAGAACAGAGGCATTACAGGGTCACTGTTATATCTAACAGCTAGCAGACCTGATATTATGTACTCTGTTGGAGTTTGTGCAAGATATCAATCAATTCCTAAGGAATCTCATCTCCTGGCTGCCAAAAGGATACTTAGATACCTTAAAGGCACTCAAGAATTGGGATTATGGTATCCTAGGGAATCTGGATTTGAGCTGATAGGATATTCAGATTCAGACCTTGCTGGCTGCAAGATTGATAGGAAGAGTGTCGTCTGATCTCATGGATGAGTTAGAAACAGACTTCAGTATCCATCTCTACTGCTGAAGCTGAGTACATAGCTGCTGGAGCTTGCTGTGCACAGATACTTTGGTTGAAGCATCAACTAGAAGATTACAACATCAATATCAATGGAATCCCTATCTACTGTGACAACACAAGTGCAATCTCACTTACTCGGAACACTACAAGTCATTCATGAAATAAGCATATTGAGATCAAACATCACTTCATCAGAGATCATGTGGAAAAAGGAAAAGTTATAATAGAGTATATTCCTACTGACAATCAGATTGCTGACATACTCACTAAACCTCTAAGTGATGCAAGGTTTTCAACTCTAAGAGCTGAACTAGGTCTACTAAACTTAGATGCATAAGCTGAGGGGGAACTCTTCAGAAGACTGGAGTTTATCAGCATACTCATCTTATCATCTTCAAGGTTAACTCTCAACAGACTAGTTAACTTATGGATTCTTAAAGTCAGGGGGGACGTGTAAGACTAGCGGTACTTCTGATTAAAAGATGAAATTTGTAATATAGTTATTTTCTTATTAATTTCTTTATTTAATGCATTGTTCCTAAAAAAAATCCTTACTAATTGTAAAGAAAGTGTGATTTTTTTATTTTCTTTATAATGCCTTCTCTGTATAATTATATTTATTTATTGCACTCTTCATATATTTTTTATTTATTTACACTGCTTCAAAAAAATATGTATTTGTAATTGTAAAAAGAGTAAGATTTTTTTTATTTATAATATTGCTTCCTTATTATTTTCTTGATTTAATACATTGTTAGAAAAAATTTCGCCCCCCCCCCCCCAATAAATCACGGCTAGCTCCGCTACTGGCTCCGAGAATACCAACATTACCCAGAACCTGTTTATTACCCATAAACTGTGTATTACCCACAACATGCGTCATTTCTCTCGATATGTTTGAAAACTCCGGGCACGTGGTGGCGGGTAGTGGTAGTTGCACGCTTCCGGTGCATGGCATCTGAGCATTAATTCCGGTTAAATTAGCAAAACTACCGGTGAAGGCACCGTCAATATTGGTTGTGCCTTGGCCGACGGTAACGACACCGCCGGCTATATTAGTGCAGTTGACAAGAACAGTTACATTAGCAATGCCTCGACCACCAACTATGCAGTTTCCGGTGGATGTGCAGCATAGTCACCCGATTACGGTTAGGCCAAAAAAGTTAGGGGTGATGGCGTGGGCTAGTGGGTTTAATGACGTAAGGAGGAGGAGGGCGAGAAGGAAGAAGGTGGCGCTATTGTTGAGAGCCATTTGGGGGTTTAGAGGTTTGGGGTTATTGATGTGGTTTAGTGCTTTATGGTTTTCAAGTGAAAGGAAAGAAGCCCTATTTATATATAGAAGAAAAAATCATTTTTAATTTTGAAAAGTTATGTATCTACATTCTTCTAATTAAGAAAAATTGAGGTAGCTAGGGCCGAGGTGATGATTATATTTGTTGCTCTAAATATAGTACGTATCTACCCTAATTTACACTTTAATTGATATCATGCCTTACTTTACTTTACACATTTAATTAGGATTAATATTTCTGAAAAAGACACATTTAATATTGTAATTTCCTAATTGAACGTCCTTGATGATAATTTAATGGAATAGTTGTGGCGACAAAATTAAATATGTCAAGAGCTATCAATTGTGTATCAATTGTATTTTTTCATATTGCTCAATACCGAATATCAAATATGTAATGTAGAGTAAGGTATGTTATGAAATGTGTGATTTCTCACGTTCAAAAATGGGAAATGTGTAGCAAAATACCTCCATGTATAATGTATACACTTATAGGCATTTTACTTCACGCAAATTAAAAAAGCATAAAGCTTCTTATGTTTTTTAAAAGAGTTAATTGCAAATTACCCCTTGTATTATTCTGAAAAATTACTTTACCCACTTATAATAAATTAAGTGACAATATGTAAGGATTTTGTGAAAATGGCACATTGCCTTCATCTTATACTTACATATTTGTGGTTTAAATTATCCTCACTCAAACAGTGCCCATTAGGAATACCACATGTGGGTAAAGTGCTCATTAAACATATTACGGGAGTAAAGTGCCAACTAACTATGTTATAGGGGCCAATGTATCTATTAAACATTTCACATGGAGTGTAAAGTGAGTAAAAGTATGTTATCAAGGAATGGTCAAAAGTAGTGCATACATAATAATAATAATAATAATAATAATAATAATAATAATAATAATAATAATAATAATAATAATAATAATAATAATAATAAGCAAAACTAATAATAATGTAATAATAAGAAAAAAAATTGGGTACACAATATTATTAGTAACAAACAACTCATTATTAAAATACTGATAATTAAACAAAGTGGAAGGACAACAACTAATACAACAATAGAAAAGAACAATAATTATACGAACAAAGATGAATTATTAACTCATGCAAGGAAAACCACCGTTCTTACTATCATAGTCACCTAGATTGGATGAACCTCCAAATAAACGATATTGTTATTTAATTTTCCCCTCGTGGGCAAATTATAAATTAATAAATTAAAACAAATCATATTTGGAATTTCTTAAATGTTATTAAATTTAACCCAAAATTAAAAATAAAATGTTATTAAATCTTAAACAATATTTTCATTTTTTGTTGAGTTTTTAAAAAAATAAACATCTCCCCTTTTGGTTATGTTTTTTTTAATAGGAGACAAGTTTTTTCATTAATTAATAGAAAAAGAAACAAAAGGAAAATCAAAGAAATACAAGAACAAGAAAAATCAATATGCTTGCTATGTAAATGAATCATATTATGTGCAACCTACTACATATCCTCCTATGTATCATGCACCTCAATTTGTAACTTACTATGTATCATATCCTGCTCATCAAATGCATGCATATCCTGCTTATGAACATCATCATTATCATACTGGTTATCAACATAACAAATCTGATGGACATGATGAAGATAAACCTGTTCATAGTCCTGTCAAATCTCAGAAGCCTAAGAAGCCTAAAACTTCAACATATTGGGTTGTCAAGGGTGGAACTAACCCTTCAGGACCCTCTCAATAAGGGTACCTAAAATATTTTATTTTGTTTTGTAGGTTAGGATTAGGAGTAGGAGTAAAGTAGAGAAAATCTGGTACTTGGACAGTGGATGTTCAAGACACATGTGTGGAAACATACATGAGCTGACTGATGGTGTTGATGTGGATGGTCCTAAAGTAACTTTTGGAGACAGCAAGGAAGGCAAGATTGTAGCAACTGGAAGATTAATCAAAGGTAACATTGAGATATCTGACGTCTCTTATGTTAAAGGCCTCAAATATAATCTGTTGAGCATAAGTCAATTTTGTGACAAGGGATTTTCAGTTATCTTCTCATCTGATATGTGCTACGTTGAACAAATTGGTACAAAGAAGGTCATCTTATCTGGAAGACGACAAGGAAATGTCTACACAGTGGACTAGAATTCTGTTGACAAGAATTCAAATGTTTGTTTGGTGGCATCAACACCAAGTGAAGTCAGTTGGCTGTGGCACAAAAGAATGAATCATGTGAATTTCAAGACCATAAACAGACTAATCAAGAATGATCTGGTAGAAGGAATTCCAAAAACAGTCATGAGTAAAGATAAGCTTTGTGACGCCTGTCAGAAGGGTAAACCAATCAAGTCATCCTTCAAAAGCAAGAAGCACTAATCATCTGGAAGAATTTTGGAGCTGCTACACATGGACTTATTTGGACCCATTGATCCAATCAACAATGGTGGAAAGAAGTACTGTCTAGCTGTTGTGGATGATTTTTCAAGATACACTTGAGTGGTTTTCATGAAGAAGAAAAGTGAGACCAAGGAGCATCTTACAAATCTGATGGAGCTGATCCAGAATGAAAATGTGACGCCCCGATTAGGTCACCTAGCTCTGAATAAAACGGTGAATTGACTATTCAAATTAATCGTGCGTCAAACTAGCAGAATAATAGAGAAAATTTATTTTATAATTAATCGTCACAGCGGAAATATTGAAATTCTAAGGTCTTCAGGAAGAAAGGATGACGACCCCACTACCCGACCCGTAAGTAGATAAAATTTTACATAACTTTACAACAAAGTATCATCGTCAAATTATTCGATAAAATAGATATATACGTCACTGATTATAATATATCACTCCCATGTCAATGTGTTTCCATGAGAAAATAAACAAAGAAAGGCGTAAGTCTTTATTTGACTTAGTGAGGATTTATAATAATATCGGTAATGTGGCCACAAGTAAGATTATTATTTATGAATAAGTAAGAATTAGATTATAATAGTCCTGCGAAAGATCATTAGATAATTGGAAATAAGAACACGCTATAGGATTAAAGTAAACGGCATTCAAACAATCATTTCGAATCAGAATCTGGTAAAGTAATACACTCAAACCAACTTCTGAAAATTAACAACCTTATACCTCCCTACGAGGAGCGACCTCGCAAAAACGGAATGACATGCTCGAGTACATGTCGACCCAGTTGAAAGTACAATTACCTCCAACTATACTTAACAAATGGATCACGGTGGGGTACTTAACAAAGAGACCATACACCGACGGCCCGATGCCACCCAGCAGTCACCATTATTAGTCTCGGAGCCCAACTTCCCAAGAGCGTCCTCAAGGGTATAAATAGTTTAAGTGAACTTGGAGCCGGACATTGTCCGTTATTCATAATAATACCACGGGTAAATACCACTTTTGGTCCCTCTTATCATTAACTTTTTACAAAGTGGTCCCTTTTATGTTTTTTTTTCCACTCTAGTCCCTACTATGAATTATTTGTTTCACTTTAGTCCCTACTATGAATTATGTGTTTCACTTTAGTCCTTATCAGGTGGTTCCGATAACACGTGACATGCATATGAATATTTTTAGGGTATTTTTGTCCGTTCACTATTGAGACTATTTGAGATATTGTTTAATTGGTGAGCAATTTTGGTGTTTGAAAAAGATTTTAGGAAAAAACTTTAGTTTGGAATGAAATGTACGATTAAGTTCGATTGGAATGAAAGCTTAGTTTGGAAATTTATATTTTTTTTAAATAATTAGAAAAATGAAAATATCCATGTTAGTTTACTTGAAATGACAAAATTGCCCTCATGAGCATATCACATGTTATCGGAATCGCCTTGGACCACTTGAAAAGGACTAATATGAAACAAATAATTCATAGTAGGGACTAAAGTGGGAAAAAAAACATAAGAGCGACCACTCTGTAAAAAGTTAATGATAAGAGGGACCAAAAATGATGTTTACCCTAATACCACTTACCAGATGGAGCAGAAACAGAAATTGAAGAATGCAAGACTATTAAAGGATTAAGAAACGTATTAAAGTTAATTACCTTAAAAGATATAAGAGCTGAAATTAACCTCGAGATTAATGTAAATGGATCAATATGGTATAAAATGAATAGCTTAAGATAAAGGAAATGGAATGAAATTTTTATCAACAGATTGAGAGTTTTGGAACGAAGAATTTTCTCAGGGCAAGTGCCGAATAGATTTAAGAAAGAATAAGAAAACCTCAACTTAATTCGAAGAGTGGGTGTCTAAGCTTAAATCCTCATTTCAATCAATTCCTCCAAACCTAAGTGTTGTAAGACAAATAGAGTGAATAAATTTAATAATGATCTTATATATTAATCCATATTTACTTTTAGTTGATAATATTTCTATGAGGGTATTATTTATGTTACTATACTCATTTTATTACATATGTAATTGGTTTATAGTATGATTTTTATGTGACTTCTTTATAAGACAATAATATGTATTTTTAATCATTAGTCTTATGTCAATATATGACTTTAAAAGTATTAGTTTACATTCTTTTATCCATTTAAGCGAAAAAATCAAGATATAAATACAAGTAAAGTTAGTTAAATAAACACTATTTTGAATAGTAAGACATCCTTTAGTAATTAATAAATTTTCAAAGTCTTCCTTAATTACATAAGTTAAAGCTAATAAACTATCATAAGTAGTTATCAATATGCATAATTATATTCATTCAAGTTAAATAAGTTTTAGGATACTTTAGCCATAGCTCTTTTAAGAAATTAGCATTTGATGTACTAATTAGTTAACTTCATTTATCATATAGGCCTTGTACAAAAGTTAAATGACATTCCAATTAATTTCTTCATATATGTTTCATCACCTCTTGTTGAACATGTATAGATACTAAGACAAATCATTTATTCAAGTCTTCAAGCCAAGCCAAACTTGGTTATTAAAAAAAATCACCATATCCTTTTATCTTTAGTAGTAATGAAGTTCCATAAGTTTAGTAAGGACAATCCAAATAATCAAAGAATTCATCAAAGGTCATATTTTATTCTTGTCTTAAATAAGTTATATCTTTTAAAGTAGGGTTTTCTTGATTAAAACAAGTAAAGTAATCATAACAATGACTTTATAAAATTTGTATGAAAGACTTATATACTCCACTACTTAGTTTATCCAATGATACATAATACATGAACCCATACCCTGAATATTGTTCTTATACAAATTTAGAGATTTATAAGTAATTTATATATTAGTTTACACCTCTCTTTTATCCTTTTAAACAAAATCAAGATATAAATGAAAGAAAAGTTAATTCTTCAATAAGTATGATTTTATACTACTTTGATTGAAAATGCATCATTTAGTAATATGATAATTATAATCTCAATTCTATAGCCAAATGAAACCTACACAAGTAATTATTAGTTTTCTTATAACTATCAAAGCTAAGTAACTCATAGTTCAATGGTAATAAGTTTGGGTTATTAGGTTTAGTGGTAAATTTGATGATATGGGTTATTTTGCTATTATAGTGAATTTCACTTTTGACCTTTGTTATTCTATAATGGTTAGTTTAAGTATAATAATTTTTATATCAAGTTACTCGGTTTGTTTTGGGTACGTTAAAAGTTTGTTTCGAGTTCGGTTTGATAGTTATATATACGTACGTTCTATTTCCAATCTATTGAGTGTGTGCATATATATAAAAAAAAATAAGAAAATATATATATATATAAATTGTCGGGGTATTACAAAAAAACAAGAAGATATTGAAAATCAGATCATATAGAGAGACTAAATTTACAAACTCAATTGTTGAAGAGTATTGTAACATCAGAGGCATCAGCCATGAGTACTCTGCTGCCAGAACCCCTCAACAGAATGGAGTTGCTAAAAGGAGAAACAGAACTCTAAAGGAAGCTACCAGTAATATGATAGCTGAGGCAAAGCTGCCCCAAAGATTACCACAAACACAGCATGCTTTACCCAAAACAGATGCATGATCAGCAAACACCAAAACAAGACTCCATATGAAGTTTGGAACAACAGGACCCAAACATTGATTACTTTAGAATTTTTGGTTGTAAATGCTTTGTTTTAAACAATGGGAAGAATCACCTTACTGTCTTCGCAGAAAAGGCTGATGAAGTTGTTTTTATAGGATATTCTACAGTTAGTAAAGCTTACAGAGTCTTTAACAAAAGAACTTTACTTGTAGAAGAATCTATTCATGTAGTATTTGATGAACCAAGTTAATCTTCTGAAAAGAATCAAAGTACTAATTCAAGTTTGTCTACTGATTTTTAGAAATTGAGTGTTGAAAGAAATGAAGAGTATATACCCATCATACTACCTCATACTACCTGATCTCAACTCAGCTGCTAGCTCAAGTGCTGTTCAAAATCACGCTGCTGATTGTCTAACAGACGAGTTGCAAACAGCTGACAGACCAGAGACTATTCAACAGACTGCTACTGTTCAACAGACCGCTAATGTTCAACAGACTACTACTGAAACTCCAACATTAGTGTTGCAAGATCAAAACAGAGGACAACATTCAGATTTGCAACCTGATCTCAGATGGCTCAAGAATCACCCACCTGAATTAGTGATTCGTGATCCTTTGGATAGAGTAAAGACAAGGAGAGCTGCTGCAAATGATGCAATGTTTGTCAGCTTCCCATCTCAAATAGAGCCCAAACAGATTGAAGAAGCTCTTAGTGATTCAAACTGGATTGAAGCTATGCAAGAAGAGCTGAATCAATTTAAAAGGAATGAAGTCTGGTACTTAGTTCCTAGACTAAGTCATCAAAGGGTAATTGACACTAAATGGGTTTTCAGGAATAAAATGAATGAAGATGGTATTGTCACCAGAAATAAAGCAAGATTAGTGGTCAAGGGTTACTGCCAAGAAGAAGGTATTGACTTTGAGAAAACCTTTGCCAAGAACATTGGGTTCATACGAAACTTGGATGAAACTGCAACAAAGGTTCATGATGAGGTGGCTACCTTACAACTCAACATGGATTATCTGAATGACCAGACTGGAACTCTCAAATCTACACTCTATCATCATACATTTCAACTTGCCACAATGGATAACAACATCAGAAGAATCTGTTCTGCTATCAACATACCAGCTGCTAAACTCAACCCTGCTGATGATGACAAAAAGGGGGAAGAGAAGTCAGTACCTGAAAAAGAGAAATCAGCTCCAGCAACTGAACCTGTTCAAGTACCTGAGCAATCAAAGGACTCTGCTGATAAGGATAAGGAGAAACCTGCTGAAAAGGAAACAAAATCTGTACCTGAACAAGCTAAAGAAGCTGAAAAAGTTGCTGATGAAAAGGAAGAAGAATCCAAGGAACCAGTAAAGTCTGATAAAGAACTTGCAGCAAGCAAGGATACACCTGAGGAGCAACTGGATCCATTTGTGAAGTATAAAAACTTGGATCGCATCAAAAGAAGGGTTGCAGAGGCAGAAGAAGCTGAACGCAAACAGAAAATGGAAGCTGCTCAGAAGAACCTTCTGACTGATGATGCCAATGAAGATGATGATGAAACTGATGATGAAGATGAAGAAGATAATAAACTTTTAAAAAAAAATTAATTTAACTTTTTAAATACAAATTTATTGGATCCGAAAAATATCCGATATCCGGTCAAATCCGACCAAGATCCGTTGGATTCAAAAAATCTAGATCCGAGCACAATCCGAGCAATATCCGAATCCGACAGGATTCGATCCAATATAAATAGAGCCGGATCTGGACGAGCCTGATCCGACCAGAATCCGACCCATTGACAGCCCTAATTAAGATGGTGAATTATCGTTACTATATTGTGATAATGATTGTAGACTTGATTTTTAATTATTTTATTATGATTATGATAATGATTTATACTATTATAAATAGAATGTATTTTTAAATGAGAATATTAATAATTTGGTTATTTTGTAAGATATATGATTTAAAATGAATATAATTATTTCCATCTAATAAAAAACAATATAACATTCAAAATTACAGTTGAAAAGAATTTGGATAACAATTGAGAAATGTAAAAGTTGATAATGCAAATTTCAAATTCTGGGTGTGGTACGGAGAAAATAAAATAAAGAAAAAAATTAACAAAGAAAAAAAGAAAACTCTATAAACACTGACAATTTGTCAGATCCTTGCACTGCTCTGGAGCCTGGGTTCGGATCTTGGGCCGAAACCCGCCCAGATCTTTATTCAAATTGGGCTTGATCTAGTATGTGTGAGTCCAAATTAGGCCGAACTACATCCATATGAGTTTTATGTCATCCCGTGTACTTCATTTTTTATTTAGCCTTCTCTTTTTCTTTGAGCCACGAAATTACTAACATTTTTATTTCAAAATATCGAAATAAATCGATCTACCCATCAAAAGTATTGAATTTGAGGTTTACAACTCCTCACTCACGGAAAATTATTTTGTGCATCCAATGCACAGATATTTGATGTTTAGAATCCATCACCTACAGAAAATTATTTTGTGCATCCGCTGCACGAATTCTTTGGTGAAACATGCGATTCATAATGTATTTGATCTCTAAATGTAAAGAGTTAACTTTAAGATCTCATTTCCATCGTATATTGATATGCAAAATCTGAGTTATATAAATATCTATCGCATGCTGCAGCACTCCGTTTGCGCAATGGATGCGCCAAATAATCTCTCCTCAATCATGCACCAAATAAACTTACCACTAGTAGCGCTAAAGCACGAAAACGAGGTAAAAACTGCCCGAACTAAACCACCACCTCTTACAGACCAGCCCATAAAAAGGCCAAATTCATCAAAGCTAGCCCCTAATCACTCAAGGAACATGAAAAGATTCCTATATACATATAAATAGCAAGACTATATAAATGTCACATTTGACAAAAGAATGTAATTCATAAATATCCAGAACCAAAATTGTCATACAACACAAAATTTGCAGAAAGAATGGTCAACTCAGATAGAACTAACTAATCTCTACCAACTTAATGTAGTCATCTTCCAACAAAGATAGAAGGGATTTAGTTATCTGAATTTTGTCCTCTTAACTAACATATTTCTTTCCACTTGTTTTCATACTTGAGGAATTCAGGTTTTTCTTTAGCTGGTGCGCGAACACGAGCTGACCTCTGCACCATAGCCTCTTCTGTTTCAATAGCCTGAACTGAATCCTTCTTCAATCTTTTCTCAATTTCTGAGCTGCAAAAGTGAAATCAAGGGGAAAGAATTAGTAACTTTTAAACCCATAAAAATTGAGAGAAATAAGTTAAATAACTAACCATATTTTGTTGTAGAATTTCTGCAGCTGCTTTTTAAGAGCTCTCTCTCTCACACCTTTTGGATTTAGTGAGCCAATCAAAGCATCAAGTTGTAGCAAGAATGGTGCAATTGGACAAGATAATTAAACCTCAAAGGTGTTAAAAATCAGAATACAGAGAGAGCACCACGACAATACCTCTTCTTTGGTTTGGTAGTAGCCCCACTGGGTGGAGTCGGAGCTCTCAACAAATATCCTTCCATTACTCCGAAAAAACCAATACCTGCAATAGGTTTTGTCTTTCCCTAGTGGACTAGCGCGTATGATCCTCTTCTCAATCTCCCGGTCAAGAAATTCTTTCTGCATCAGTAAAAGGAAAGACGTATAAGCAGTGTGCAGGAGTTCACAGAATAGCATGCCAACAAACTTATATCTCCATTTCTTTGTTTTTTTTTCTCCTTTTTACAAGGAATAAATAAGATATTCATTTACAAACATGCGCTCACGCACGCACGCACGCACTACATACACACACACACACAACACACGCACGAAGAGAGAGAGAACCCACCCTTTCTTCAATACTTTTCATCTCTATTGATTCCTTTATTTCATTTTTCATCAATCTATGGATCTCCCTCTTCGATGGGTGAATACCATCTTCTAACAATGTGTCTATCTCAACCTTCTGTTTCTTAGCATTTTTCTCAGATGAGTTGCTTCCTTGTTCGATCTCGCTGTTGAACAATATTTCAAAAATAAAAGTTATTGTAACGATTATATGCATATATATACATGCACGCAGCACACATATATTATATATATATGTGCGTGTCAGCAATTACTCTCACTCACACCATAAAAAAATTATTGATGAAGTAAAAGAATTGTGTCTTACCTGTTCATAGAAGAACGTTTCTTCCTAGTATAAACTTTCTCTCTCTTTTCCTCAGAAATACTTCCATTGGGCATATCATGATTTCCTTCTCCTGACTTCTTGCACTCATTTTCTTCCCTCCTTTTTCTACCTTCGTCCAATGCTTCGTCCCTCCGTGCTACAGCAAGAGCTTGCCGCTCTTCAATGTACTCATCCAACTTCTCCCGAAGAGTATATTTCTCTAGAACATGAGCAATCAATTCTTCAAAGATTCCCAGTTTCACATGAATTTCTAATAGGCCATAATGACCTCGCTTGATTGTACTTATGTGCGTAGATAATTCAGAAGATCTTATTTCCAAGAAGTCACATAGATAATCAGTCCAAGTAACCTGGGTAATCTGAAACAAAAAGTTTTGAAGGATTTTATAATGAGAAAAGGTAACAAAATATCAATTGACGATAACAGGAAAAAGAAAATGAGAACTCCATCAAATCTAACTCTTTCTGTTTTACCTTCACACTTCGTTTTTTATCTTCTATTTCCATAGAGAAATTTCGGTTGTCCTTTACAAGCAAGCGAAGAAGAGCTGAACTAGCTTCCACAATGAACAATGGTACGATCTCTTTATATTGTATAACAAATGGATTTCTCAAAGTCTTCAAGGGAGAATGGAGACAAATTCAACAGCCTGCCAAAAGAAGTACAAAAATCCCACACCATCAAAAGTTTCCCCACACAATTCATAGGTACATCGAAATCCCTGCAAGGGGAAGGCTTTTCCACCGAAATTCGATCTTCATCAGTTGGTTGCACCAATAAATCATCAATGGGATACTTGATTAATTGAGTCGTTTCCTGAAACAAGCGAAACGATAACAATTTTTTTTGAGAAAAGAAAATGATATAGAGTGATGTCCCCAAGGCAAATAAAGGAATAAGAGAGCAAGGGCGGAGCCAGAATTCCAAATGGAGGGGGCAAGATTAAATTGAAAAATATATTAATATTTTTAATATATTTGCACGTCTACTGTGAAATATATGAAATAGTTCTATAACATGAGATATACAATCATTGAACATACAATACATGAAGCAAGTTGAAAAGAGACTAGGATATACATGTAAATGAGAATATCGTAAGTCCGAATTTCACCTTGATATTCTAAATTGTGCTTTATGTACTATCGAAACACTAAAATCATCCACATTGAGTTATATACAAATATGCAAAAATTTATTTCTCCATATATAATATTAAAGAATTACATAAGAAATCATCTTCAATTTTTACTTCGCAATCTTGATTTTACAATTTTCTAAGTGCAGCATCCATATAACTTTCGAAAAATTGAAAATAAACAAGAATCAAACAAGTAAAACAGATATTTTAGAAGAATATGAAAATAAGATTTATCTCATCTGCATGACGTGCATATGCATATGCACAAATAAAACATTTGGGAAAATAAACTTTCTTCCTTTCTGATCATTATAATTAATCAAGGATAAACAACATAGAGTATTATGGAGATGCAGCAAAATGGAAAAGGGAAAGTTCCCCCGACAATTAGAGCCCACCTTCATTCGCACTCTTTTCAGGCATTGAGGACCCAGATCTTAACTTACTCCTACGCTGATACACAATGATTTTCTTTGGCCTTGCCTCCTAAGAGAAATCAATAGAAGCAATGAGCAAATATAAATTCCAAAAGTAACTCATGAAGAAGGAAACAGATTCCAAAAATTACCCCTGTATTTTGTGTATCTTCAATTTCCTTGTCTTGTGCAATTTCACTTCTTTTTCTCTTCCTATTACAAACTACAAGCCCGTTTTCTATAGATATTTTGAATTTTAGATCTTCAGGTGGAGCAGTTGAGATTCCATGCTTCTTGGCCAAATTATCATGTAAGACCCAAGGGAGACTCCGGTATGTAGACGCTTTGATAAAAGATTTGAGAAGCCGTTTACTAAAAGCCGGATTCTTTTCGGTCAAGTCATCCCCATCAATTATTTCCTTTCTACTTGTTTTATCATCACTGCCAAGCCATTTTAATCTCATATTTGGTTTTGTCAGCATCCTCAATAACTTTTACAATTTTGCATGGATGTAAATGGCCATCCATCCTTCCGTATATTTCAGCACCATCAGCAAATGGACCTCGAAACCTTGCAACAATGGAATTGACCAGGTCCTTTAAATTCAACATACCTGTCATGAAAGAAGCAAGATGAAAAGCAAGACCTAAAATAGTATCATAGTAAAATACAAAAGAATATCTCAATATAATAAGAAATGATGAAATATTATCAATTAGATTTCAAAATCTAATAAAAGTACCATTAATTGTGACAAAGTGGTAACAATAAGTTTACAATAAAAATTAGTCCTCAAGAAGGAACTTCGCAAACCAAAGGTAAAATGCTCTCCAATTGTATGTCGTCGTAGATTTTCATAACCAAACATTTTCATTTTGGGTTGGCCCTTGAGAGAAAATAGACAAATTGGCCAACTATATGCGCTCAGTTTTATTCATCAAAATCCTACTATATTTCATGAATCATTATCTTGAGAGCTGTCAATGACCAAATAGTCATTTTATAGAAAAAGACGATTTTGTAGATACGTCATTTTCCTAGTTGAATAGAAAAATGTTGATGTTAGACAATTGGGGCAACTTCTGCTACTGTTCAGAATTCTGTCAGATCTCCACAATCCAATTTATGTTCCATAAGCATTCTTATGACTTGTAGTTGATCGTCATTCTATTTCATGCCAAACAAATCTATAAAGCACAGCAAAACTTTCCATGTATAAAAACGATAAAGGAAGCATAGCCCACCACCCAAAAAGTAATACAGAAAACTGCAAATATTTGCATAAACAGGCAACTACATTCCAAGCAAAGTCTCTACTTCCGTACAACTGATACATGGAAACTATGTACATAGATAAAGAACGAGCAAGTTCTGCTTCACAAGACCAGGAATAACAGAAAACTAAACAAAGCAATAGTACGTAATGGCGGCAAATGTTCATGATAACCAAGACATGCGCTGTTTCCTATCAAGCATAGTAAATTTATTATTTTGCCCACAAATACATGCGATCGATTTTAGCTAATGTTCAGACTTAACTCCTTTTAACCAACCATGAAAAAATTTACATCTGCTGACTTCCCTATTTGACAGCTGCAAAATCATTTACAATTTCCAGTCTCCATTTAGAGGTGTAAGAATGCTAGTGCTGAGGCGGAGAGGGGTTAAGGTAGTAAGACAAGTTCTAGAGGGTGAAGAACTTGGCAAATTGAGAGTGAGTAAGAGAAGTGCAGGAACATGAAAGATCTATTTAAGTGTGTATTCTCAAATGGTTTTTGTCTACTTTATTGTGGTCTTGATGAACTGGATGTGTGTGTGTGGGTAAGTGGGTGGGGGGGGGAGGGGGTGCATATTCTTCTCAAGTCTTCAGTTTTTGCAGCATCTGGCATATTATTAATGAGACTGCCAAAAAAGATACACAATAATAATGATTTTCCGAGAATTACGTGACATATTCAGAAAAAAAATCATCAAAAAAGGAAATCTGCAACAACCCCGTAGTTTCCGTTGAGCAAATAGTGCGCTGCCAGACATAAATGGCATCATTTACAACATGTTAGCCATATTTTTGTACAATGCTTTGACACTTGGCACTCGATTATTTAAAGAAAGCAACAAGTCAATACCAGTAAGCAGAACAATATCAAGATCTACGCTCACACTTAATAATGACAAAAACGTCACATGATAAACTAAATAAAGGAGTATACGACAACTTTTTGAAGAAGAAAAAAGAAAGGCAGTGGACTTACTGAATTGTACATGACGAAGCACAAGAGCTACATATTCGATGGGAATGTTTTGAATTCTTTCAGAAGCTTTTTCCTCTGAAGCCAAAGCCTCTTCATAGGTCAACTTACCCTTTCCCGTAGCTCTGCATGCCCATACTCTTTTGCGATAAAAATTAATTATCTTCAGATACTCACTGTGACAGTTAAGATTTGGACATTATTAAAACTTAAAAAATATAACAACATTTTAATGAGAATCGGTGCTTCAATGAAAACAGAATTTACTTATAACTTCGGAAGATTTCTTTCGGTGAAGCGGATTTGGAAAACTAGCTCTTGAGGCTTTAAATCCTCTGGCTTTTCAACCAAAGCAAATGGCTGTTTTTTGTAAAGGGGCATTTTATCTCCGGCTTAGATCCCCTTCAAATTCCAATTTAATAGCCTCTAAAACAAGAAAAACACAAATATCATTGATCAGTGATTCCAAAGACAAAACAAAATCATGAATTGAGAATCTACACCATGAAACCCTAGAAAATTCATAAAGCAACAATTGACAAACATCCACTTAAAAATTCCACAGAAAAATTGATAAAAAGGGAGAACCCCTGTGAATTTAACTTACACAAAGAATCAACAACAAAAGCCCAGTTATTGAATCTCAAAAAAGATAACACACAAACCAGATTAAAAGGCCAATCTCAACTAACGAAATAACTCCAAAATAACAAAACACAAAATAAAAATCCATAAACAAAAAAATTGAACAATTCTGCATGCATTGAAGCTACAACGAGTCAATTATCAATTCACTTACAAACAACAACACATCACAAAACGGAACACACGAATTTCATTCAGTTCTTCAAATTAAAAAGAAATTAAAAAAAAATCAGCACAAATAAAAGTGCACATGCAATTTATCAATTTCCCGCTAGAATTGGATTCAATTAAAGAGATGAATGTAGATTTCTCACCGAGGATATCGAAGAGATTGGATTGACGGGTCGATTGAGAGGGATTTGATTGCAATGTGTTTGCAAAAAAATTAAGAGAGGCGACACAAAGAGAGAGAGAGAGGAGGCGGTGTTGTACGTTTTTTCGCCAGTGAAGACTGACATGTGTTTGTTTTACTCTCTCCACTTTGCAATTCCCTCTTGTTATTACGCCTATTTATATTGATGAATTATTCAATTGAAATTCAATTTTCTTTTCCTTTTATTTTATTATTTTATTTAATTAATACTATTCATATATACTACTCCAATAATAACTCTCTTTCTTAAATCTCTTGCTCTTTAGAATTTAGCTCTTTAGAATTTAACATAGCATCTTATAGTGAAAGTACTAGTTGGATTTGACGATTTAAATGATAGAAGGTATCTATATTTATATTTAAATGATTCCTTTCATTAAGTAACTAAGATTTGATTGTCAGTGTGTCTTAAATTAGATTATATTATAAATTAGTGTTAAGTGTATTTATGTGATCTAATTAACTATTGTAATTTATTGTGCGTCACTTACTACATATTTTGAATTGAATTTGGTCCTTTAGGATCTGGGAGAAATCCAACGACGATCCTTAGCAGTCAAGGAGAACTGGCTGCAGAGTTTGGAACATCCCAAATGTTTCGGTGTAGGGTGATATTATGAACATAAAAGTGCATAGGGCGAAGAAGGGGGAAGAGCCGTGTATTCATGTACTTTGATAACTCTAGTAATTAACTTATTGTGCGTTACTTACTGCGTAATTTGAATCGAATATTGTTTTTAAGGATTGGAAGAAATACAGCGTCAATGCTTAGCAATCAAGGACAACTAATCGCCGAGTTTGGAACGTCCCGATCGTTTCAGTATTGAGTAATAATATGAATATCGAAGTGATTGTCAGTGTGTTTGAAATTAGATTATATTATAAATTAGTGTTAAGCGAATTCATGTATTCTAATAACTATCATTACTAGCTACATATTTTGAATTAAATTTAGTCCTTTAGGATTTGGGAGAAATATAACGACGATGCTTAGCAGTCAGGGAGAACTGGCTGCAGACTTTGGAACGTCCCAAATGTTTCGATATTGGGTGATATTATGAACATAAAAGTGCATAGGACGTAGAAGGGGGAAGAGCCGTGTATTCATGTATCCTGATAACTCTAGTAAAACTTATTGTGCGTTACTTACTGCGTAATTTGAATCGAATATTGTTTTTAAGGATTGGAAGAAATACAAAAATGATGCTTAGCTATCAAGGAGAACTGATCGCTGAGTTTGGAACGTCCCGATCATTTCAGTATTGAGTAATATTATGAATATACAAGTGTATAGAACGAAGGAGCAGGAAGAACCCTAACGCGGGAAAATGGTTTCGAGGTCTTCCTTCGTAATGTACATGTACCTACAAAAAAGGTCGTGAAAAGACAAAAGAATTCCAGAAAAATGTTATTGATTCTAGGAGGATTATTTTTAAATGATTTTTTTCATTAAATTATTTATATTTGACTGTCAGTACGTCTGAAATTAGTTAATACTGTAAATTAGTGTTAAATATATACATATATTATAGTAATTATAGTAATTTATTGTGCATTACTTATTAATTTGAACCGAATTTTGGTATTTGGGATTATGGAGAAATACAACGATGATGCTTAGCAACCAAGGAGAACTGACCCCAGAGTTTGGAACAGCCATACGTTTTAGTATTGAGCCATATTATGAACATAAAAGTGCAAAAGATGAAGAAGGGGGAAGAGCCGTGACGCTGGAAAACGGCTTCGAGGTCCTTCCATCGTAGTCAAATATAATGTACGGGACCGTGAAAAGATAGGGTATGTTATTACGAATGTTATTGTTTCTAGGAGGACTATAACAAAGAGGACAACATACCAACTCATGATCGACTAAAGAAAATGAAAGTCGCTTGATATTGATTCAAATTCAATTGAAAAAAGCTTAGAATATCTTAAAAATTGATGGAAAATAAGATTCCATCGACCAGTTTCTATATATATAAAAGCAGAGAAAAAAAAAAAAAGACGTGTTAACAAATGGTTAACAACAAATTCAACGAGAGAAATAGTAGCCATGCATAAGATGGTGGATGGAATTGCATGGGTACATATTTTTTTTCTCAAATTCTCTAAGAGAGGGTAATAAGAGTTTCAATTAAGGCTTTGATTTCTATTTGTATCGAGTAAAAGAATAATATGCATGGTAATAGTTTATGGAGCTTCATTTATCTTTGTCCAAAAAATGAGCTAATGATAATTTATCTCTATGATATTCATAATGTTCAATTTATTGTCATGTAATTTGAAAAATAATAATTTATCCTCTATATTTTATAAAAGTTTCACACTACCTTCCTGACATTTTTATATGTGATAGTTTACCTCCCTATGTTATGATAATATGGCAGTTTACCCCTCTGTATTATGATAAATGTGGTAATTTACCCCATATATTATTAAATGTGGCAATTTACTCCCTATATTACAAAATAATTTTTATTCTGACTTTCAATTTCGGCAAATGAGTTACACTCTTCGACTCAAGGGGGTATATTGAAATTATGAATATCACATGGGGTAAATTGTCATTAACCTTCTGGAAAACTAATAAAGAAAACAATATGATTACTTAGAGTTACAACCCAATTAATAATATTTAGGAGTTCTTTTTTTTTTTTCAAAAAAAAAAACCAGATATACAAGCTTACACTAGACTAATCCTGGATCCTCAGAACCTTTGCCCTAGAACCCCGAAGAATGTAATTTAGGAGTTCCTAAATCTACATGAGTTGGTTTTAGGTATACAACGTAACTATGTGTTATTAGTGTTATGCTACTCGCTTGTTTCCTTCATTATTAATTATTATTAATAGTTCTTATCGGCTCATTAATTTTTATACAAAAATTCATAAATTATTAGTTACATTCCTTAATTTGATGTTCCATATTTCAAATTCTAAGTCAAGATTTTTACTTAAAGATATAACTAATAATTTCATTTGAAATTGTAGTTTAGTTTGTATTTTCTACCTGATGAGGGATATTTTGGGCTCTACTTTTCTTTACAATCATGCGAGATCGAACAGTATGTATCTCGGAAGATCAAGTTCGACCCCGATGTCCAAGTACCATAAGTACAGACGGCCCTGGATCCAAAGTTACTGTTGGGCCGAGCTCTAATCCAAACTTATGGGCCGAAGAATTGCATGTCTGCAGATAGATCACCTAGACCCCGATTTCAGCTATAAATACCCCATACATTTATGATACCAGGCGCGATTTTTCAGGTGCTCCCTCCTCGAAGCTACAGCTCGGAACCGCTTGGGAATATAGGCATAGAATCACATGTATTTCGCCCTCTAGCTTGTACGGCATCCAATAGGGCTCGGATAGGACTCTAAACCTTTGTATTCTTATAGCATTGTAATCGAGCCATTTTTTAATACAATATTGTTGATCTTTCATATCGTTATTGTGTACTTGTTCGATTATTACACGCATCGATCACTCACACGAATTTGCGTAAGATCAATTGGCGCCCACCGTGGGGCCTTGTTCGAGTCTTAGATCGAAATATGCCTACTACGAGGAGAAATACATACGTTAGAGGAGAGCCTTCCCATGCAGTGGGAGCACAAAATTCTGTCAACAATGAACCCGATAATCTATCGCGCGCCGCTCAACAACCACCAGAGGTGCCACCGGCGGTTCCGCAAGATAACATTCCAATACACACGACCATTGGTGATTTAAGATCTATAATAGGAGAAATTATGTAGTACAACCGCTGCACCACGTCATCAAGTACACGTGGTGCAGCCCACCAATACACATGGGGCATGTGGATTATTAATCCACATCACCCCATGTTCTGGCAGTGTGAACACAACTTTCTGAACCCCTATTTTTTTGGAACATGGCCAGAACATGGGGTGATGTGGATTAATAATCCACATGTCCCATGTGTATTGGTGGGCTGCACCACGTGTACTTGATGACGTGGTGCAGCGGTTGTATTACATAATTTCAATTCATGAATAGCGGAAGGGCAGATCAATCACCTGTCGACCAGCCAGGGGATCAGGGAAGACCAGAGATACCTTCATCGAATTTACAGAAGGAAAACGATATGTCGCATGCCCCATCGACGCATCCACGTCGGGCTGCACCCTCGAAAGTCAATGCCCGATCTGAAAACCCACCCGCACGGGTGCACGATATAGAGGATTCTGTTGTGGGAGAAAGTCATACCGCCGGCGCTGTGATACTTACAAGAGAATTACCGAATCAGAATTGGAGAAAATAGTACAGGAAAGGGTGACTAAAAAATTGGAAGAGCAAGATACTATGATAGAGATTCCCTTCACTAATCAGGCTGCCAGGCAAGCGGGGAATGCTCTGAATAGAGAAAACCTACGAGAGAGGGAGGTCTCGAATAATATCATGCGCTGCTCACCCTTTTGTCTAGAGATACGCGAAGCTCGAAACACAGAAACGGTGCCAACCAGGCTCCCACGGTATAACGGGACTACCGACCCCGGAGAACACATTAACAACTTTGTTAATGTGATGAACCTATACGGACACTCGGAAGATTTCTGTTGCAAGATTATGGTCACCACTTTTGAAGGGATTGCTCTCGATTGGTTCGGGAAATTACCTCCGAACTCCATATTTTATTTTGAAGAATTCTGCGATAAGCTGAAACATCAGTTCGCTAGCCAAAGGAAGCCAAGATTGCCAGCGAATCACCTGGGCACTGTGAAACAATTGGAAGGAGAGACGTTGAGGCAATGGCTAGCAAGATTTAGTATCGAGCTCTTGAAGGTGGATACCCCGCAGATCGAGTATCTGTCCTCCCTGATGTTTGAGCTGACTAGGAGCACCCAGTTTGGAAATGCATTATGTAGAAAGCAACCAAAATCCTTCGAACGGATAATGGAAATTGCTGAAAAGTATATGATACAGGAAGAGATGAACAAATTAAAGAGTTCACATGTAGATAAGTCTCATCTCAACAAGAAACAAGATCGGGCTCCGATCCCAAAACCGGGTGATTATGGAGGATCGAACAAAGGATCCGTTTGGCAGCGAATCAACACTTTTAAGCCGCATATGCCGCCCCAAGGTCCGAATTCATACGGACCTCCTTATGATCGAAATCGAGCTCTGAGACCGGGTAAAATTCAATTTACGGAGCTTAACAGTTCAAAAGAAGAAGTGCTGACCGTGTTGGAAGAAGGGAATTTAATTCCGGAAGCCCAGAGGATCACACAGGCAAGGCCGGGTGCGCCTGGATATGACCAATACTGTCGATATCATCAAGCTCGAGGACATAGTACCGAAAACTGTTACCAATTGAAGGTCGAAATAGAAAAATTGATTGCCCAAGGAAAATTAAAAGAATTTGTCAAAAATGGCAACTATAACAATCGTTATAGATCCCGAAGTCCGCAAAAATTTAGCAATCAGCAAAGGCAAATTCGAAGCCAAGCGGAAGGGCGATCGAATGGAGTGATAAACATGATCGTAGGTGGACCAGCAGGAGGCGATAGCAGAAATGCTAGAAAAAGAACTATGAGGTCGATAAAAGCGGGAGTCTCTGCTAAAAAGGAGATTCTGTCCTTAGAATCCCCCTCCATGGAAAATCAAGTTATAAGCTTCAGTGAGGCCGATCGACCCTCGGATGTTAGTTGGGATACGAGTGAGGATAACCCAGACTTTTCCATGGTATTGACGTTGAGAATTGCTAATTTCGAGGTCAAGAGGGTGTTGGTCGACAATGAAAGCTCGGCAAATATTATTTCGTCAGAAGCTCTCACAAGAATGAATCTTTGTCACCCACATTTAGATAAGGTAACCACTCCTTTGGTCGGATTTGGTGGAGATTGTTCCGCTTGGAACCATTCTTTTAAGCACGACTCTAGGAAACAAACCGAGGAATGTAACAAGAATGGTTAAATTCCTGGTAGTAGATACATCGTTCGCCTATAACGCCATACTAGGGAGACCAGCCCTAAATATCTTCAAGGCTGTCGTATCTACTTATCATCAAAAGATAAAATTCCCGACCGTGGGAGGAGTGGGAGAGATGAGAAACGATCAATACATGGCATGGGAATGTTATAATTCGTCTCTAAGTATCAAAAAGAAGGTGGAGCCCGAACTCCCAGCTAAGAGAAAGATAACTGATTTAGGGACTGAATTAAAAACGCCAATTCCCGACTGCGAAAAATTTCAAGGAAAGAAAGGAAAAAACGTTGACATGAGCGTGCAAGCGCCCGACCACAAAAAAGTGACTTTGGTTTCAGGTTCCCCCGAAAAGTTCACTAGAATTGGAACGGAATTAAGCGAAGGCATGGAAACTATGCTCATAGAATTTTTACAAAAAAATGTGGATGTTTTTGCCTGGAGCTCGAATGATATCGTGGGAATCGACCCGCGTGTGATAACACATTCACTTAACATTGATCCGAAAGCAAAACCAGTAAGGCAGAAAAAATGCAATCACGGTCGCGAAAAGGACAAGATAATCAATGCAGAGGTTGATAGGTTATTAGCGGCAGGTCAGATCAGGGAGATCAAATTCACAGAATGGCTATGTAATGTGGTCCTGGTCTTTAAAGGCGAAAAGGTCGAAAACAAATGGAGGATGTGCAATGACTTTACCGACCTAAACAAATTATGCCCTAGAGACCCGTATCCACTGCCTCGGATCGATATGCTGGTAGATTCAACCGCAGGTTTTATCTTATTTAGTATGATGGATGCGTTCCAAGGATTTTACCAAATTTTCATGAACGAAAGAGACCAGGATAAAACAGCATTCATCACTGAGAGGGGAGTGTACTGTTTCATTGTTATGCCTTTTGGCTTAAGGAATGCAGGTGCAACCTATCAGAGACTAGTTAACATGATGTCCAAAGAACTGATAGGCGAAATAATGGAAGTCTATGTAGACGACATGCTCGTAAAGAGTATGACGGAGGAGGATCACATTCGCCACCTGGACAGGTGTTTCGAAATCTTGAGAAAGTATGGAATGAAGCTGAACCCAGCCAAGTGCACTTTTGGTGTACGATCAGGAAAATTCCTCGGATATTTGGTCCATGAAAGAGGAATCGAAGCAAATCCGGAAAAAATTCGAGCAATCACCGACCTCCAGCCGCCACGGAAGCTCTCAGACGTCCAAAGTTTGATTGGAAAAATTATTTCATTGAATAGATTCATTTCCCGATCCGCTGACAAAAGTTTACCATTCTTCAAACTTCTGCGGAAATCTAAGAACTTCGAATGGAGTGCAGAATGTGATAAGGCCTTTGAAGAACTGAAAGTGTACCTGACCTCCCCACCCATGCTGGCCAAACCATCTGAAGGAGAACCTCTGTATTTATATATAGCAGTATCCGAAGAGGCCATTAGTTCGGTTTTGGTGAAACTTGATAAAACTGACCATAAACCAGTTTATTATCTAAGTAAGTTACTGCAAGGTGCCGAAAAGAACTACATGGAGATCGAAAAATTTGCACTAGCATTGGTGGTAGCTGCCCGAAGGCTAAGGCCTTATTTTCAAACGTACAAAATCATTGTTTTAACAAATCAACCTTTGAGACAGGTCCTGTCAAAACCAGAAGCATCAGGCAGATTGATCAAATGGGCGGTCGAGCTTGGTCAGTTCGAAATCGAGTATCAACCGCGGGTCGCCATAAAAGCACAGGTACTAGCCGACTTCGTACTCGAATCAACTGGCTTATCAGAAGGAGCAATCTCCGAGCTAAGTATGGTCGAAGAAGCCAAAAATCAAATCTGGCTGATGCATGTGGACGGATCCTCTACCAAGGATGGAGGTGGAGCAGGAATTCATTTCCAAGGGCCCAATGGTGAAGACTTGAGTTATGCTATAACTTTAGATTTCGTCGTGACCAACAACGAGGCCGAATATGAGGCATTGATCGCAGGGCTAGAGATGGCTCTTAAAGCAAAGGTAAGGTCAATTGTTGTCTTAACCAATTCGGAACTTGTTCATAGACAGGTGAAAGGCACGTACGAGGCCAGGGAGTTCAATATGATCAAATACCTGAGCAGAACGAAGAAATTGATCTCTGAATTCGACAAGTTTGATATTCAACATGTACCACGAGAGGAAAATTTATGGGCAGATATATTATCAAAATTCACAGGTTTGACTGATGGGAAGAATGAGAGGATAATCACGTGGCTGCTATCGAATACGTCTGCTATCGAACTGGACGCAGCCCCTACAATCGATATCATGGAGATTGATGAACCAAACAACTCATGGAGCAACCCTCTTATTGCCTATCTTAAAGAAGGAAAACTTCCAGAAGATCAAAATGAGGCTCGGAGGATCAAGTATAGAGCGCCATCGTTTACTCTGATCAGTGATCAACTCTACAAGCGATCCTCCTCAGGAATTCTATTAAAATGTGTCCATGAAAGGCACTACAATGCTATTTTAAAAGAAGTTCACGAGGGGGAGGCGGGAAACCATTGTGGCGCTAGGGCCTTAGCACTTAAATGCTCGAGGTCGGGATATTATTGGCCTACTCTTTTCTCTGATTCTGTCGATTATGTGAAAAAATGCCACCATTGTCAAATCCATTCGAACTTGATTCATCAACCGGCTGAGCATATGCATTCTATTCCAATCTGTTGGCCCTTTGACAAATGGGGCATTGATATTGTTGGACCTTTCCCAACTGCACGAGCCAGAAAAAATTATGTGCTAGTGGCGGTGGAATATTTCAGCAAATGGGTCGAATGTGTTGCCTTGACCAAGATCACCCAGTTTCAAGTTATCAATTTCTTATGGAAAAATATAGTCTGCAGGTTCGGAATCCCCAGGGTTCTGATATCAGATAACGGAACACAGTTTGCAGAAAAAAGGATCACGGATTGGTGTGAAAAGTTCGGAATACAACAGAATTTCGCGTCTGTTGGCCACCCTCAGGCTAATGGACAAACTGAAGTAACAAATCGGGAAATTGTTCGATCTCTGGAGAAGCGCTTATCGGAAGCAAAGGGAAAATGGCTGGATGAACTGCCAGGAGTAGTATGGGCCAATAGGACAACAGTTAAAGCGGCAACCGGAGAAACTCCATTCAGTTTGGTTTATGGGTCGGAAGCTGTTATCCCAGTAGAGAATCTTATACCTTCTCCCAGGGTCAAATTATATGATCCAGAAGAAAACCAATCTCT
The DNA here is from genome assembly GCA_038501285.1 of Penstemon eatonii. Lineage (NCBI taxonomy): Eukaryota > Viridiplantae > Streptophyta > Magnoliopsida > Lamiales > Plantaginaceae > Penstemon > Penstemon eatonii. The sequence continues at coordinate 53,757,641 of CM076710.1, forward strand.
GAGGCAAATGGAAGTTGATCACGCAGATGGTCGAAGGGACCGTGCGAAATTGAAAATTCAAGCCACCAAGGCCAACATGGAAAAGTCTTATAATCGAAATGTGAGGATTCGATCTTTCAAGGTTGGAGATCTGGTGCTCAAAAAAATGGAAGTGTCAAAGCACGTCGGGAAACTACAACCCAATTGGGAGGGCCTCTTTGTGATCGTGGAAGTTGGAAGGAAAGGTTCTTACAAGATTGCTCACCTTAACAGAGAGATACTACCTCGAGCATGGAATGCGGTTAATTTAAGAAGATATTATGGAAGATAGTTACATTCAAGGCTTCTACTTTTTAGTCATCTTGTTCTGTTTTCTTTGTCTCTAGCGATTTAGTAAAATACGTGTTCAATGAAGATTTATTCCGACTGAGTTATTCGAGGAATGTTTATTCAGACTGAGTATTTATTCAATGAAAGTTTATTTCGCCTAAATTCTTATTTATTCATCATATTCTGGATATTTTTTATCTATATCCATCTATTATCGATCTCTATTTTTTGCCATCGACTATAAACGGGTGAAAGCTGTTGCTACGACCCTCGAAAATCGACCAAGGGTGAAAGCCGTTGCTATGCCCCTTGGATCGAAAAGGATAAAAATGGGTGACGACCCTCGAGCTAAAAATGCTCTGATACGACTAAGGGTGAAAGCCGTTGCTATGCCCCTTAGATCGAAAATATTGAATGGGTGAAAGCCTCTGCTATGACCCTCGAGCTAAAAATGCTCTGATACGACTAAGGGTGAAAGCCGTTGTTATGCCCCTTAGATCGAAAATATTGAATGGGTGAAAGCCTCTGCTATGACCCTCGAGCTAAAAATGCTCTGATACGACTAAGGGTGAAAGCCGTTGCTATGCCCCTTAGATCGAAAATATTGAATGGGTGAAAGCCTCTGCTATGACCCTCGAGCTAAAAATGCTCTGATACGACTAAGGGTGAAAGCCGTTGCTATGCCCATTAGATCGAAAATATTGAATGGGTGAAAGCCTCTGCTATGACCCTCGAGCTAAAAATGCTCTGATACGACTAAGGGTGAAAGCCGTTGCTATGCCCCTTAGATCGAAAATATTGAATGGGTGAAAGCCTCTGCTATGACCCTCGAGCTAAAAATGCTCTGATACGACTAAGGGTGAAAGCCGTTGCTATGCCCCTTAGATCGAAAATATTGAATGGGTGAAAGCCTCTGCTATGACCCTCGAGCTAAAAATGCTCTGATACGACTAAGGGTGAAAGCCGTTGCTATGCCCCTTAGATCGAAAATATTGAATGGGTGAAAGCCTCTGCTATGACCCTCGAGCTAAAAATGCTCTGATACGACTAAGGGTGAAAGCCATTGCTATGCCCCTTAGATCGAAAATATGGAATGGGTGAAAGCCTCTACTATGAAACTCGAGCTAAAAACGCTCTGAAATGACCAAGGGTGAAAACCGTCGCTATGCCCCTTAAGTCAAGAGTATATTCAAGATCGATCTAAATCCTATCATATTATTTCTCCACAACGACTATTGTCCCGAGAAGAACCTAAACTATGAGAAATATCTTGCGAAAGATTCAAGAGTTGTAAAGATCGAACTTCAAATTAATTATGAATCTCAAAAATTATCTCGCGAATGTTGCAAATTACGGAGAACAAATTCAAAGATCGACAACAATATAAAAGAAAATTTTCATTCATAAACTTTCAGATAAATTACATGTGAACTCTTGGTTACATTCAAGAAATTGAGCTAATCGGAATATTTTACAACCCTACTACAAATGGTTATTCCTATGGATGCCCGAAGAAGGAAAATGAGGCTGGTACACTTCTACCCTTCATCCAATGCTTCCTTGCAAATAAGTCCGTGAAGGACCAAATCGAGAGACAGGGAAGCAACTCAAGTTGGGGGCGCTTCTAGTAAATTCGAAGACCACATCCTTCAAGAAGCCGCCTCGAAGACGTGGAGATCGAGCGTAGAATAACCCCTCCAGCAGTAGACCCACTATCCCGACTGAATGGAGGACAGAGTACAGGAAGTCGAGCCCGCCTCAAAGACTTGGAATCAGAGAGAGCAGGTCGCCTGCCGGTACCCTAGTCGTAATTATTTTCGCCTGTCGATACCCTAGCCGAGAGATTTTCATATGGGAATTCCAAGAAAGTTTGGAAAGAAGGTTCGGATAAAAACCTCGAACGCTTCAATTACTGACATTGAACGGAACATGGAGCCGATCAACAAAGGCAAAAACACAACCATATCGATCGAATGAAACATTTACAGAGGAGTAAAAAATGAAGGTAATTTAGGAAGCTTTATATAGGGGAAAGAATTCCGTAACAACGGTGTAGATCTCTTGGACTGAACGGCCGCGATACGAGCATTAAGAGCTCTGACCGTTACACTCCCCAACAAATGAGGGACGGTAAAAAAAAAAAAAAAAAAAAAAAAGAGAAAGGGAAAGAGAACAACATTCCAGCAATATTATCATTACAACAAAGATATCGTTACAACAAGTATGGTGTTACAACAAAGAAAAATCTTAGCAAACTCATGATACAAAGGAAAACCACAGTATTACTGAACGAAATTATTTTCAAAATGGACTTTTCGAACTTCAGCACTACGATCAGCATATCCGCGGATATAAGCCTCCCTCTCACGAAGCTCAGAGTTTCTTTTCTCACGTTCGGAGATATCTTTGAGCCTCTCCAATTCCAAGCTTAACTTATCCTGAGACAATCTCTCCTTGAAAAATCTATTAGCTTCCAGTGCGCGTTCCAGCTCAGTCTTCTTCCTGATCAGCTCGAGCGAAATAGAAGCCCGTTGTTCGATCTCATGTTTGGCAAACGCATAAAGCCTAGAAAAATCTTTGCCAGCCTGAACTTATAAAAGATACGTCATGGCAGGAATAAAGAAATTAGAAAATCATGGTAAAGAGATTAGGAAGAATTACCTGGGCAAGGGATTCCAACCCAGACTGAAACAGGAACGAGGAATATTCTCCACTCGAGAGAACCGCCTCGGAGATAGAGACATTGGCCCGAAGAAGGGTCAGGTCGGATTTCTCATGTAACACTGTATCAAAAGAAGCTATGTTTCTCTTAAATGAAGAGACACCAGAAGGAAACGACGAATCAAAAGATTCTCCGACCAATGAAGGTGCGGATTGAAAACGAGTGCGCTCAATTACATCCTTCACAAAAGAAACCTTTTTAATTTTCTTGTTTGAACCCCTGGATTTCAAGCACGAAGAAAGACCAATAGTCGAAGATTTATTTCCTTCATAAGAGTTTAGCTGATCGGAACTAAGGGACTTGATTGGTGTTCGACTTCTTTTCCTTATATTTATGCCGTCACTGGGCTTGTAGAAAGGCGCGGAAGAAATCACGAAAGCGTTCGAATTTTTATTCATCTCTTGATTTTCAGGTAAAGATTCAACCGAAGTAATTTTCTAAAAGCTCCGATCACTGTGAGCAATGTTATTGTGAAACCAACGTAAAACGGCCTTGGTATTTATAAGAGACACGACATCATGCGAATTGCAATAATTGGTAAATCACTACTCCCAAAAAAGATTCAATTACGTAGCTGAGTACGCAAGAGTGACGTTATAAAATTCAACAGAAAGTTCAAACAGACGATAGCCTAAAAATAGCATCAAGGAAAGAAATTCAAATTCGAGCGTACACTAAATAGGCAAGAGCAGAAGATTATAAGTATACAAGTACATTGGTTCGCTGAGTAAATCCTATTACATAGTAATCGTTACTGGTTGGATTCTTTCACATCGGAACCATGGTCCGATCTGTCTTGTTCCTCTGTTTCGCTAGAACCGCTTTCCGAGAAATCGGAATCACCTTTACTCGAGCTGCTCCCTTCTCCATCATTACTTTGTGCATCGGCCACAGATTTACTCAAATCGGAAGAAGAGATGCCTTGCTCCCCATGGTCCCGAGAATCCCCTTCAATATCCACGTCTTCATTCTCAGATTGGGCTTCGAGCGCATCAGGATTTGGCATCGGCACTCCAAATTCCTCAAGAAAAGGAGCGAACTCATGAGCGGCCAAATCCTCGAGCTTGGGAGGAAGGGAAGACGCTTTATAATCTTTACCGAAGATATTCTTATAAGGATTCATGGTAGGAAGGTAGTCATCAAGGGCGCCTTCGATCTTGGCAGCTGTAAGGAGGTGCTGAGCTCCTTTATAGTAGAAGGCTTGGTTAATTTCACCTGACCGCAAGCGAACTAAGGCATCAAGGATCGGAGACTCCAGGAACTCCCTTATGGCGGGAAGCCTGGCTTCGGCTCGACCTCGCTCATAAAACTGTTCGGCGGACACCTTGGTTTGCTCAAGCTCCAGCTTTAATTTCTCCACTTCACCCTCTAAGGCCCTCTTCGCCTCCAACTCCTCCTTAGTCTTCTCGAGTTCTATCTCGACCTCAGACAGCTTAATTTTGGCATCCTCTAGCTGACTGGTCTTTGCAGCTTCATCCGTTAGAACATTGTATAGGGCTTTCTGTACCGCCTGAGATTCTTCGCTCAATACGGCCAGTCGAAGAGCAGTTTGAGTAAACAGGTCTCCGGCCTGCAAAGAAAAAGATATGTAAAACACAAAATAAGAATTATAAGGAAAAGGCTAGAAACTTTCAGAATAGACAGTACCCTTTGGTGAGCGTGGGCGTAATCGCCTACTATCTCAAAATCCTGCTTAACAAAAGATTGAATAGTATCATCCTTGAACCTCCCGGCCAAGAACATCCGAAGAGATTTATCCACAGTATGCTCGCCCTCGGGACCTAAGTCAGATTCAATTGTCCCACCCTCGGGGTATCCAGCCGACCTGGGCCTTGCAGATGATCCTTGATGAAGTCAGCCAGATCCGGTTCGGACTGGCCAGTCCGACAAGAAATCGAATCCGGTCCTCGACCAAAGGATTTGACTCTCCTGGAGGACTCAGGGGCATCGCTACTTCTTTTGCGAGCCGTCCTGGCCTGCAAAATCTCCCTGGCACGATTCTCCATCAAAGTGTAGTTACTATACCCCGCATCATTCGGGTTAGAAGTGCTAGTTGGAAAAATAGACCGAAGGACGCCGAAAGCTTGGAAATTAGGAGTCCCCTCCGCCTCAACCCGAGAGCGAGAGGTTCCTACTTCGGTAATTGGGGGAATAGCAACTAAGGCATTGGAGGTTGACGTGATCCCAACCTGAGCCTTGGACTTTTTCGCTTTCCGAGATGTTGTTGACGTTTGAGGACGAGGCCGACCTTTATTACCCTTTGAAAAGGAAGCAACATGTGGACCAGCTACTGATGTACAGAATTTATCAACAATATCAGCTAACGTGGAAGGGGGGTTAGCGGGATCAATCCGAGCCTTCCCATACTCAATCGGATCGGCAGGAAAAGTGCAATTACTGAGCTCGGCCAATCGCAAGACCGCCTCCTGAGTCATCAACGCGGTCTGATGAGGGTCAGCACGAAGAGATTGCAGAAATTTATCTGTTATCTCATTTTTCATACTTCCCACAAGACGGCGTTTACCGTATATCCATGTCTTTGCTCCAGGCCAATTGAATGGAGTAGGCTCGGGATTATCTTCAGAAGGCGGGGACTCTGGTCCTTGAACAAAGAAGAACTCTTGCTTCCATCCTTTCAAATTGCTGCTGACGTTGGCTGATAAGATCGAAATATTTGGTCTCTGAGAAAAATATACATAACCTGCGTTCGAAGACGTGGAAGCACTCATCTGGAATATCCGCCAAAAGTTCTGAAAGACCGCCTTTTTCCCCTTGGCTTTCATCAGCACGCAAAAGGCTATAATTAGACCGATTGAGTTTGGCAAAATCTGGCAAGGAGTCAACTCAAAAGCATCCAGAATGTTTTCTATCAGAGGAGGGAAGGGGATGCGTAGGCCGTAATGGAAATGATTGGAATAGAAGGCTTGATAGCCCGCGGGAGGGTCGGTAACCCGTTGATCAGAGGTAGGAAGCACAATCGAGAAACCGGCCCCTAGATATTGGCTGAATTCTTCCTGCAACTGGCCCAGATCTTTCTCCGTATAGGAACAGACAATCTCATCGGCCCTCTCCTCAGTCATGTTTAGACCTGCGCGAGGGCTCTTCCCAGTCAAAGATCATGACCACAACATTACGGTTCAACCTATATTTCTTTTGCTCGTTTTTCCCCAAGGGAAGGTCCCCACCCTCTACGTCTTCCTCATCAGAGACTGTTGCTTCGCCCGAATTTTCATCTTCGCTGTCTTCCATTTCAGAATTCGATTCCCGCCCCTCCTCGCTGGAATCGGAGGCGGAACTCGAGTTTTGCGGATTCTCGGTCTCAGATGATCGAGCTTCTACAACTTCTTCCTCTTTTCGATTATCGGCCTCATTCTCCTCTAAAGGAGATTTTCCCTTCAAGTATACCGAACTTGACATAACGAATAAATGAAGACTGCTCGAAAAAGGCTGCTAGAACTTACTTATCGATCTGCCTGCTCCGATCTGAAGTTTTCTCCTCAAAATCTTTGATGAACAGCGACCCTCCGTATAACTATATATACAGGGACAAAATGGGAAATTGCAAATCGGTCCCCGAGTAACCGCAACGGTTGAACTCCCTTAAGGTAGATTTAAAAATCATATTTTCGAAAAATTACACCTACAGCCCTAGTACTTTCCGGAATTCCTAAATTGGAGATCCACATAGCGAGCGACGCATTCCAGAGATGTAAACTCCATATTTTCACACCAACCCTTGGGATAAGGAGGTTAAAATAGATAAAATGGCAATGAAATATCCAAATCACGAGCTCCTATTCCAACAACGAACAACAAGGACGATATCAGGACGGCGCTATTATGAGGTTTCTTAGGTATGCACTCTTTTTCCCTGACCCGGTTTTTATCCCAGAAGGGTTTTTCCGAGTCAGGTTTTTAATGAGGCATACCCGAAACATTATGCCGAGATCGATTCATCCTATCGTTGTTGGTCCCAAGTGGTCAGATGAGGTCTAGAGGGGGGGGGGTGAATAGACCTCTGAAAATTTTTGAACTTAAAAACTTTTCAGTCTTCTGTCAGCAGACTAAGCTGATGAAGAACAGTAAGCAGACTAGTCTGATCGTGAACAAATCGTGAACAGACGACTGACCACTCTTCTTACAATGACTTAGCTGTTTTATCAGCAAAACAGTTTTCCAAGAGTATACTTGCAGCGGATTGTTTGAAAGTGTTTTTCACAAGTAAACTAAATTCTAAAAAGATTTTATCCCCAGTTTAAAACTCCTTATAAAATCTTTTTGATTGATTCAAAGTGTTTAAAATGCAAACTTTAAAATATGCAAGAAAACTTTAAATGCAAGATAACACAAAGAATTTTTATAGTGGTTATATGGATAAAAATCCTTTAGTCCACTCTTCCAGATCACACAGATTCTGGGTTATACTATAATCACAAAGATTACAATATTTCTCCACTTACACCTAAACAACTAATGAGAAGGCTGTAAGCTCACAATAGGAATTCACAAAGAAAACCTATCCTCTAAAGTAGAATCACTCACACAGATGGATTCTCACTTCGCACAACACTCAGCTATTACAAAATCACTCAGATAATGTTTTTCTGATTTCTTCAACTGGGTTTCTGTCAACAGATGACTTCCACCAGACGAGTGAGCTGTTCGAGCTTTTGAGACTTAGAGAAATTCTGCTTCAAAATTTCGATCTCTGATTGTTGTTGTGTGTTGCTCGATTTGAAATTCAGCTCTATTTATACATGGAGATGAAATTATGACCGTTGAAGGCAAGTCACAATTCAAATCCATCCTTCAGCTCTTTTTGAAACGGCTCCCTGCAGCATTCCGTACTGTGTACAGTACCTTTCTGTCCATCGCATTTAATGCTGCATTAAATGCACTCTGCTGATCCGAGGATATCTTCAATCATTTGCCATTACTACCCTTCTCTTACAGCATTTATTACACCAAGTGCATTTATTACCGTTGGACTAATCTCTTGACCTCTTCTACTCTGCTGATCAAAACGACTCTGCTGATAGATACTCTGCTGATCAAATACTGAACTCATCTGATTTGACTCGGCTGATGATCTACCCTTCTGTTCGCTGATCCAGCAAGAGATCACTAGTCTTCTGAGCTTTGAACTTTGAACTCTTCTGATGTCTTCTTTTACCGGTTCAAAATTCTTCTAAGGGAACTAAGCTTTCCATACTTAGCTGATTATGATGTTTTGGAAATCATCAAAACCTTCCCTTAATTACTTGTCTTCTTTCATCTTCATCTTCATCCAACAATTTCCCCCTTTTTGATGATGACAAAACTCCAGCTAAGTACCTGTACCTAAACTAAAGTTTTGATCCTAAAAAATTTCTGAGATAGAAATGATATGTTGGAGTCAAACTTGCAATTTTATAGATATTGAACTGATTACATTTTACAAGTTGAAAGATGAAAAGTACAAAATACTCTAAAAGATTACAAGAATTTTAATATAAAGAAAATCTAGCCAAGCTAGTCTTCTGTCTTCTTTTCTTCTTCAGCAGACTTGGAGGTTCCAACTTCCAATTTCTGCATCAACAGCTCTAGCTTCTTCTTTTTAACATCAGGATCAAGCTGTTCTTCAACTGAATCTTTGGCAGCAGCTAGTTCTTTGTCTGACTTGGCTTTTGCTTCAGATTCTTCCTCATCAGCTTGGTCTTCTTCTTCTGTGATCTTCTCATCTGCTAATCTGCTTGTGCCTTCATTTGCTGCTTCATTCCTATTATTAGCAGACTCTTCAGATTCTTCTAACACTTCTGTTTCTTCAGCATTTTGATTTCCTTCCCTTTGGAAATCAACCCTTTGCTGTCCAAATATCCTTTCTTCCCCCTTTTTGTCATCATCAGCAGGGACAGATGGATATTGTGGCACAACTGGTGTGATTAGAAGTGAATCACATAGAAGCTTGATGTTTTCTTCCATAGCATTGATCTGAGCTTGCTGGTTAAGTTGATTGGCTTTAACAGTCTTGACTTCCTTGAGCAAGTCTTCTCCTTGATCACCCAACTGGATTTGAGTTCCTAAAATCCAATTTGATGAAGCATTGAAGTCTTTCATCATGTTGCCCATGACTTCATCTTCTGCTTGGAGAGCCAATTCAACAGTCTGTTTAATCTGCTTCCAACCTTCAGTGGTGCTTTGTGTCCTTCTCCTGAGTATATCCATATCCTGACATATAGATTGTACATTCTGAGCAGTATCTTTCATTAAGTCAGTAGGAACAGCAGCAGCAACCTTCTGAATGGGTTGATGAACAGCAGATATCACTTCTGCTTTTATCTCCTCCTTCATTTCCTTCATTGATTTGATAATCAATTGTTGGATGGAATCCAACAGATTGGTTTGAGAACTCTGAGATATTGAAGGATCTTCTGATGGAGTAGCAGAGACGGTTTCCTTGAGATGTTGCTCTGATGGTTGAGTTATCATTGCAAGGGACTGATCTGCTGGTTCACCAGCATGGCTTGGAGTGCTTTCCTTCTCCTTAGCCTGATCATCTTCTTCAGCAGCAACTTCTTTCTCCTTTAACTGATCTGCTGGAATTTCTTCTTCCTTCTTTGATTCATCAGCAGCATCAGACTTATCATCCTGCACTTTGTCTTGATCAGATGGGTCTGAAGTACCCTCAATTTGCTTTGGTTGATCAGAGGACTCTGCTTCTTCTTTATCAGCAGGTGAAATAATCTTCTTGACAGTTTCAACTGTCCTCATCAAACCTTCATTGTCCACTGCTGACCTGTTACAAATCCAAGTAAAGTTGTCAAGAGGAATAAAAGTAGTTGTTGGTTCCTCTGGCAGCTCTTCATAGGGTTTGATGTTTGGTCCATAGACAATATGCTTGATGTTAGGAAGTGGGACCAGTGAGCTTGGTTGTCCCCTTAACTTCCTTGCTTTCTTGGCCCAAAGCTCCATTGCTTGAGCAATAGCCAACTTAATAGATCTTTCTTTGAGATCTACTGAGTCATCAAAATCCTCAGGAATGGATGCAAAGATCTTCTTGGCCTCTTCCTTGACTACATGACATATTCTCATCCTCAACCTGTCCAGAAAGAACTCTGAATCAAGTGCTTGAATGGTTGAATTTGTCTCAAGCCATTTAAGTAACCAGTCTTCTGTAGCCTTGAATTCTTTCCACTTAGCCATTTCAGCAGGACTCTTTGTTAATCTGTATTCTCTCCATCTATTGTATTTGATCTTTTCAGAATGGAAGAGTGTCAGACGGTTGACTCTTTCATTTTCAGCATCCAGTCTTCTAAGGAATTCTTCAAAAATTGCAGGGTCTTCCCTGACAATTTCAAGAGACAGTTTGACTTCTTCTCTTCTCTTTTCCTTAATCTTGGGTGCAGGCATAGCTGGTATTGGTTTATTTGGATCTCTTTGCTCACCAATAACTATCCCACCACTATGCTGATGACCATGAGCATCCTTGATGCTAGCTTCAATGACAGCAGCCAACTCTGCTGCCTCAAAAGCATCTCTCTGCTCTTGAGTCATTTTGCTGGCTTCTTCTTCCAGCCTTTTTAACTCTAGGCTTTTCAGCCTATCTTCTTCTGCTTTCTCAGCAGCAATCCTTTGCTTTTCAGCAGCGTCCAGTTTCATCTTCTCTGCAGCAGTCACATAAGTTGAGGTTTTGCCTAACCTTTTTCTTCTTGATTCAGGGCTTTCAACTGCTTGGATAGGTGTTGCAGCAACTGGAGTAGGATGTATTAACAGAATTTCTCCCTCCAGTGGTGTACTAGTCTGCTGTTCCTTTTCTACATCAGCAGATAGTGCAGCAGTTGAGGCTTCTGTTGTCATTTCAACTGTAGGACCACTTTCAGGCTCAGCAGTAGCAGCCTTAGTAGCTTCAACAACTGGTTCTTCAACATTTAATGGCCTTTCTGCTTTAGTTGTTGTTTTCCTCACAGTTACAGTAGGCTCTTCAGGGAAAGTGACCTTTCTCTTGGCCTTTGACTTAGGAATTTTCTTGACAGCAGGGGGGTTGGCAGTAGGAGGTCCCCTTGCTTCACTCCTAGTCCTTAGTCTCTTCAGCCTTTGAAGTGGAATTTCCTCTTCAGATTCAGTTCCTTCAGAGGATGACCCTGTCTTCATATTTTCAATTTCAACAGTGAAGTCATCTACCACCTTCTTAGAGACTTCAATTTCGGGCTCTGCTGATCCAGCCACAACAGCAGACTGTGCTGTTGGCTCAGCAGACTGACTAGTCTGACCTTCCTTCTTGCTCTTCTTAGAAGGAGTCTTCTTAGACTGTTTGGGGGCTTTTCTCTTTGGTTTTTCCACCAGTTGCCTCACTGGTTCGTAGAGTTTGAATTCTTTGCTTCCATGGGTTTGTTTTCCTCCACCCATAGGGCAATGTAGAGAAGCAAACAAATTACTCAGCAGAATGGCATGAGAATGCCTTTTGTCACTTAACAGCTCATAAACATGAGCAGCCCAGTTCACTTTCATCCCATAGTAAATGCAAATCATAGTGTGAAGCCTTCTTCTAGGTAGGCCATCCAGAGAACCCGTAGCACAATCCAAAACCTTTGCTATGATATCAGCAAATCTTTGGTATTCATCCTTCAGCTGGGTCTTCATTAAAGTCCCAGTCATCTCCTCTCCCTTCTTAGCACAGATTCTCCAAAATTCCTCTTCTTTTTCTGACCCTAACGAGGTCACATCTCCTCCCTTGTCTGTCAGCTTATAAATTTCATGAAGAACAGCAGCAGATACAGCGATTTTCTTACCACCTATGACAGCAGTCATAACGGTGTCATCATCGTTGAACTCCCTGGAAGTGTAGAAGTGGTATACATCTTCAAGATAAACCCTATCTTCGTGTGCTTCCAAGACTGGGACCAAAGATGCTTCCTTGATCTTTTCCAGTAAAGCGCGCATCAAATCGGTGCCAGAGAAATGGAATTTGCTGTAGTTGAAGTATCTTCCTTCAATAACTTTGTCCATTTCTGAGATTTGTGAGTAAATTCTGCAAAATAGTGAACTTTCGCAACAAGAGGGTTTGAGAGATAGAAAGTTTGAGAATTTTTGAGTGCGTAAGACGACTATGCTGTTGAGATCGGATTTTATAGGTTTCCTTTTGATTTGGTTTTCGTGATTTATTTAAACCGTTGATCTAATCTGACAGTTTTTAATCGTGCGGATGAGAGTCGCGGATTTCAATTTTATTATTTTAATGTCAGATGGGCGGGAAACTCTATCGACACTAATCTGTTTACTTATAAAAGCGTGTTACTAATAATGCGTTTTATGACCATGCTTATATAAGGTATCAGATGAGTAGAGTTAAACTTATCTGACAGACGAGTGATCTGTTATCTGATATTACTAGAGAATGCCAATAGCTAGTAATCTTCCTCTGCTGTTTGTCAATCCAGCAAGATAAAATAATCTTCAATCTTCAAGAATTAAGAATACGTCTTCTTGACAAACTTAACTTCAACTAACTGACATTAACAGATTTCATCTTTAGAACAGAAGTACCGCTAGTCTTACACGTTCCCCCTGTCTTTAAGAATTCATAAGTTAACTAGTCTGTTGAGAGTTAATTCTTGAATGAAATAACTGATGACTAAGCTGTTGAACTCCAGTCTTCTGATGAGTTCCCCCTCAGCTTATGCATCCAAGTTAAGTAATCCTAACTCTGCTCTTAGAGTTGAGAACCTTGCTTCACTTAGAGGTTTGGTGAAGATATCAGCAATTTGATTATCAGTATGAACATACTCAATCAAAACATTGCCTTTTTCAACATGATCTCTAATGAAATGATGTTTAATCTCAATATGTTTAGTCCTTGAATGACTTGTAGTGTTCTGAGTAAGTGAAATTGCACTTGTATTGTCACAGTAGATTGGAATTCCACTGATCTTGATGTTGTAGTCTTCTAGTTGATGCTTCAACCAAAGTATCTGTGCACAACAAGCTCCAGCAGCTATATATTCAGCTTCAGCAGTAGATATAGAAACTGAGGTTTGCTTCTTACTCATCCATGAGATCAGACGACTGCCTAAGAACTGACAGGCACCTGTTGTGCTCTTTCTGTCAATCTTGCAGCCAGCAAGGTCTGAATCTGAATAACCAATGAGTTCAAATCCAGATTCTCTAGGATACCACAATCCCAATTCTTGAGTGCCTTTAACATACTTCAATATCCTCTTGGCAGCTAAGAGATGAGATTCTTTGGGGTTTGATTGGAATCTTGCACAGACTCCAACTGAGTACATTATATCAGGTCTGCTTGCTGTTAGATACAACAATGAACCAATAATGCCTCTATATTTGGTTATGTCTACTGATTTGCCATCTTCATCTTTATCCAAACGAAGACTTGTAGACATAGGAATGGTAGCTGTTGAGCTAGTTTCCATACCAAATTTCTTGAACAGATCTCTTGTGTACTTTGCTTGGCTGATGAATATCCCATCAGGCAACTGTCTAACTTGCAATCCAAGAAAGTAATTAAGTTCACCCATCATGCTCATTTCAAACTTATTCTGCATCAGCTTGGAGAACTTATCACACATCTGTTGGTTAGTTGAACCGAAAATAATGTCGTCCACATATATTTGCACAAGTAATATATGATTTTCCCATTCAATTGTGAACAAGGTTTTATCTACCTTACCTTTACGAAATCCTTTAATTAAAAGAAAATCAGATAGGGTATCATACCATGCTCTTGGAGCCTGTTTCAGTCCATAAAGGGCTTTCTTCAGACGATATACTTTGTCCTCTTCTTGATAGACTTCAAATCCTGGAGGTTGTTCAACATACACTTCTTCTTGCAATTCTCCATTGAGAAAAGCAGACTTCACATCCATCTGATAGACAGTGAAGTTCTTGTGAGCAGCATAGGCAAGAAACAGTCTGATTGCTTCAAGTCTTGCTACTGGTGCAAAAGTTTCATCAAAGTCAATTCCTTCTTCTTGACAATAACCCTTGGCCACTAGTCTTGCTTTGTTTCTGGTGACAACACCATCTTCATTCATTTTATTTCTGAAAACCCACTTAGTGCCAATTACTCTTTGATGACTTGGTCTAGGAACTAAGTACCAGACTTCATTCCTTTCAAATTGATTCAACTCTTCTTGCATAGCTTCTATCCAGAAGGAGTCATTTAGAGCTTCTTCAATTTGTTTAGGCTCTATTTGAGATAGAAATGTGACAAACATAGCATCTTGTGCAGCCGCTCTTCTTGTTTTCACTCTATCTAAAGGATCACCAATAACTAATTCAGGAGGGTGATTCTTGAGCCATCTGAGATCAGGTTGCAAATCAGGATGTTGTCCTCTGTTATGATCTTGCAACACTACTGTTGGAGTTCCAGTAGTAGTCTGTTGAACATTTGTGGTCTGTTGAACAGTCTCTGGTCTGTCAGCTGTCAGCAACTCGTCTGTTAGACAATCAGCACTGTGATTATGAACAGCACTTGAGTTAGCAGCTGAACTTAGATTAGGTAGTATGATGGGAACATATTCTTCATTTCTTCCAACATCTAACTTCTGTAAATCAGCAGACAGATCTTGATTTACACTTTGATTCTTTTCAGAAGATTGACTTGGCTCATCAAATACTACATGGATAGATTCTTCTATTAGCAATGTTCTTTTGTTAAAAACTCTATAAGCCTTACTAACAGTAGAGTATCCTACAAAAACAGCTTCATCAGCCTTTTCTGCAAATGCAGTGAGGTGATTTTTCCCATTATTCAATACAAAACATTTACAACCAAAAATCTTAAAGTAATGAATGTTTGGCTTTCTGTTGTTCCAAACTTCATATGGAGTCTTGTTCTGATTTTTGTTGATCATACATCTGTTTTGGGTAAAGCATGCTGTATTTGTTGCTTCTGCCCAAAATCTTTGTGGCAGTTTAGCTTCAGCTATCATGGTTCTGACAGCTTCTTTTAGTGTTCTGTTTCTCCTTTCAGCAACACCATTCTGTTGAGGGGTTCTGGCAGCAGAATACTCATGATGTATTCCTTTGATGTTACAATACTCTTCAACAGTAGAGTTTGTAAATTCTGTCCCTCTATCTGATCTGATCTTCAATATTTTGATACTCTTCTCATTCTGGATCAGTTCCATCAGATTGGTAAGATGTTCCTTGGTTTCACTTTTCTTCTTCATGAAGATCACCCAAGTATATCTTGAATAGTCATCCACAACAGCTAGGCAGTATTTCTTTCCACCATTGCTGACTGGATCAATGGGTCCAAATAAGTCCATATGCAACAGCTCCAATATCCTTCCAGAAGATTGGTGCTTCTTTTCTTTAAAAGATGACTTGATTTGTTTACCCTTCTGACATGCATCACAGAGCTTGTCTTTGCTCATGACTGCTTTTGGAATCCCTTCTACCAAATCATTCTTGATTAATCTGTTTATGGTCTTGAAGTTTAAATGATTCATCCTCTTGTGCCATAGCCAACTGACTTCACTTGGTGCAGATGCCACCAAACAAACACTTGAATTCTTGTCAACAGAATTCCAGTCAACTATGTAGATATTTCCTTGTCGTCTTCCAGATAAAATTACCTTCTTTGTACCAATTTGTTCAACGTAGCACTTATCTGTTGAGAAGATGACTGAATATCCCTTGTCACAAAATTGACTTATGCTCAGCAGATTATATTTTAGGCCTTTAACATAGGAGACGTCAGATATCTCTATGTTTCCCTTGATTAATCTTCCTTTAGCTTTAATCTTGCCTTCTTTGCTGTCTCCAAAAGTGACTTTTGGACCATCCACAGCAACTGCATCAGTCAACTCATGTATGTTTCCACACATGTGCCTTGAACATCCACTGTCCAAGTACCAAATCTTCTCTACTTTACTCCTACTCCTAATCCTAACCTACAAAACAAAAATAAAATTGTTTTAGGTACCCTTATTGAGAGGGTCCTGAAGGATTAGTTCCACCCTTGACAACCCAAGATGTTGAAGTCTTAGGCTTCTTAGGTTTCTGAGTATTAGGAGCATGAACAGTTTCATTTTTATCATAGTTATCAGATAAGTCATGTTGATGATCAGTATGATATGAATAATGTTCATAAGCAGGGTAAGGTGCATGATATGCAGAATATGCATGCATTGGATGAGCAGGATAAGGTGCATAGTAATTAGGAAACTGAGGTGCATGATACATAGGATGATATGCAGCAGGTTGCACATAATATGACTCATTTCCATACCAAGCATTTTGATTTTTCTTATTCTTATGCTTCTTTGGTTTACTAGATGCTTGCTCAACTTGTTTAGACTTAGCTTTACCAACTGACTGGTTCAATTTAGCTTTATCAGCAGACTTCTTAGGACTCTGCTGTTTGGTCTTGCTAGTCTGATTTCCTACACTAGGCTCTTTGCTCTTTTTAGCCTTAGGAGATTTCTTCTCCTTTACCACTTTCTCAGATGAGATAGGTCTAGAGGTTTGAACATACAGAATGACCTTACTATTGTCAGCAGAAATAAATTTTTCAGTATGATTCAATTCTAGATTATCCTTTTCCAAAGGTGTCTCCTGTTTCTTAGATGTATGCATGGATGCAACAGTAGACTTATCATGAGACTCAATAATTTTCTCAAGTTCCATGATTTTTCCTTTATAAACCTCACATTCAGCTTTCAGAGATTCATGCTCTTGCTCAAGCTGTTTATATTCAGCTGATTCTTTTGACTTTTCAGCTAAAAGTTTCAGTGAACTATTTTGCTCTTTTAGCAAGTTCATCTCTTCCTTAAGCTTAACAAACTCTCCAGCAATAGTAGTATTATTCAACATCATTTGCTCTAGAGAATTAAACAGTTCATTTTCTTGAGGAGTTACCTCATCCTCAGAGTCATCAGATTCCTTTGCCATCAGGCACAGGAGAGCAGGTTTTTCTTCATCAGACGATTCTTCATCAGACGAGTCTGAGTCTGAATCAGATGAGTAGACAGCAGCTGGCTTTTCTGCTTCAGCCATCATTGCCTTGCCTCTCTGATGCTTTCTTTCTTTTCTCATTTTCTTCTCTTCCTCAGTGTACTTCTCTGCTTTTGGATATGGGCAGTCTCTTATGAAGTGTCCCAATTTCCTGCAGTTGTAACACATCAGTTTTGATTTATAATCCTCTTTATCCTGAGAAGAAAAGTTAGGTTTAGAAGTAGAAGCAGCATGATTGTATTTGTTTTTCATCTTTCTCTTATAGAACTTCTTGAAGTTGTTCATCAATAATGCTACATCTCCAGCAGTGTACTCCTTTTTGTTGAGTAGAGTGGCCTCATCAGATGAGTCCATTTCTGCATTTCTTTGGGCTGGTCTTCTGGTGTTTTCAGCAGCAACAAGTGCAGTTGTGGGTCCTGAAGTTGAGGTTTCTTCAATTCCCATCCTTGGCAGTTTATACTCATAAGCCTTGAGTGCGGAGAACAACTCTGTTAGAGAAATCTTGCCCAGATCTCTTGATTCTTCCATTGCTGTTACTTTCATGTTGAACTTGGAAGGTAGAGCCTTCAGTACTCTGACAGAAATCTCTTTGTCAGTGAAAGTCTTTCCCAGCTTCAAAACTTCGTTCAGAGTTCTGGTGAATCTGGTATCCATCTGATCAATGGTTTCTCCAGACTTCATCTTGAAGTTGTCCAGCTTTTCCAATGCAACACTGAGCTGATGCTCTTTAATAGCATCATTTCCTTCACTCATGTCTCTGACCTTATCCCACATCTCCTTTGCAGTTTTGCAATGTTTGACCTTGTCAAACCGATCATTATCAAGGGCTTTGGTCATGATGAATCTCCCAACTTTATCAAGATTGTAAAGCTTTATCTCTTCTGGAGTCATCTCATGAAGGTCTTTCTCCACAACCGTATCTACTTCATTTATCTTTATGGTCTTTGTGAATCTGAATGGACCTTTAATGATACATGTATGCATGTTGTCATTATAGGCAGCAAGGAAAATCTCCATTCTGATTTTCCAGTCCTCAAAGGACATACCAGCAATGTGGGGAACATGGCTGATACAATCCATTTTTCAAAAAGTTTTTGTTTTTCAAAAAGATGCTCTTTTGAAAAGTTTTGAAAACCTTTGAAAAACACTCGGATCAAGCTCGTTGATCAGGCAGCTGATTCTAATGAACCACCTGCTCTGATACCACTTGTTGGTCCCAAGTGGTCAGATGAGGTCTAGAGGGGGGGGGGGGTGAATAGACCTCTGAAAATTTTTGAACTTAAAAACTTTTCAGTCTTCTGTCAGCAGACTAAGCTGATGAAGAACAGTAAGCAGACTAGTCTGATCGTGAACAAATCTTGAACAGACGACTGACCACTCTTCTTACAATGACTTAGCTGTTTTATCAGCAAAACAGTTTTCCAAGAGTATACTTGCAGCGGATTGTTTGAAAGTGTTTTTCACAAGTAAACTAAATTCTAAAAAGATTTTATCCCCAGTTTAAAACTCCTTATAAAATCTTTTTGATTGATTCAAAGTGTTTAAAATGCAAACTTTAAAATATGCAAGAAAACTTTAAATGCAAGATAACACAAAGAATTTTTATAGTGGTTATATGGATAAAAATCCTTTAGTCCACTCTTCCAGATCACACAGATTCTGGGTTATACTATAATCACAAAGATTACAATATTTCTCCACTTACACCTAAACAACTAATGAGAAGGCTGTAAGCTCACAATAGGAATTCACAAAGAAAACCTATCCTCTAAAGTAGAATCACTCACACAGATGGATTCTCACTTCGCACAACACTCAGCTATTACAAAATCACTCAGATAATGTTTTTCTGATTTCTTCAACTGGGTTTCTGTCAACAGATGACTTCCACCAGACGAGTGAGCTGTTCGAGCTTTTGAGACTTAGAGAAATTCTGCTTCAAAATTTCGATCTCTGATTGTTGTTGTGTGTTGCTCGATTTGAAATTCAGCTCTATTTATACATGGAGATGAAATTATGACCGTTGAAGGCAAGTCACAATTCAAATCCATCCTTCAGCTCTTTTTGAAACGGCTCCCTGCAGCATTCCGTACTGTGTACAGTACCTTTCTGTCCATCGCATTTAATGCTGCATTAAATGCACTCTGCTGATCCGAGGATATCTTCAATCATTTGCCATTACTACCCTTCTCTTACAGCATTTATTACACCAAGTGCATTTATTACCGTTGGACTAATCTCTTGACCTCTTCTACTCTGCTGATCAAAACGACTCTGCTGATAGATACTCTGCTGATCAAATACTGAACTCATCTGATTTGACTCGGCTGATGATCTACCCTTCTGTTCGCTGATCCAGCAAGAGATCACTAGTCTTCTGAGCTTTGAACTTTGAACTCTTCTGATGTCTTCTTTTACCGGTTCAAAATTCTTCTAAGGGAACTAAGCTTTCCATACTTAGCTGATTATGATGTTTTGGAAATCATCAAAACCTTCCCTTAATTACTTGTCTTCTTTCATCTTCATCTTCATCCAACAATCGTCCTTGGCTATGCATACTTCTTCGAGCTTAAGCTCCACTTTACGCTCGAGAAGTGGGGGAGTATTGATGAGGGATATTTTGGGCTCTACTTTTCTTTACAATCTTGCGAGATCGAACAGTATGTATCTCGGAAGATCAAGTTCGACCCCGATGTCCAAGTACCATAAGTATAGACGGCCCTGGATCCAAAGTTACTGTTGGGCCGAGCTCTAATCCAAACTTATGGGCCGAAGAATTACATGTCTGCAGATAGATCACCTAGACCCCGATTTCAGCTATAAATACCCCATGCATTTATGATACCAGGCGCGATTTTTCAGGTGCTCCCTCCTCGAAGCTACAGTTCGGAACCGCTTGGGAATATAGGCATAGAATCACATGTATTTCGCCCTCTAGCTTGTACGGCATCCAATAGGGCTCGGATAGGACTCTAAACCTTTGTATTCTTATAGCATTGTAATCGAGACATTTTTGAATACAATATTGTTGATCTTTCATATCGTTATTGTGTACTTGTTCGATTATTACACGCATCGATCACTCACACGAATTTGCGTAAGATCACTACCGATTTTAATTCTTAACACTTCGCCCTGAAATGGTAATATTGAATTGATTATATTAAATAAGTAAATTAGCCTAAAGAAAGAAAAAATTGAATGGCTCAGTTTTGTTTCTAAACGACTTAATTTTTGGTTCCTATATTTTAGTAGATGATGGTTGTATTTGTTGATTGGATAAGGTCTCTGTGTACTTTATTACAGGGTCGGTCCAAGGGTTTTGGGGCCCTAGGCGAAATAAAAAATCGGGGTTCTTATGTAATTTTTTTCTTGTGCTTTTAGATGCAAAAGTGTTTATTAAATCTTCATATTCTAATTCTTCTATCATATCTTCTTCTATAGACAAAATAGTCAAGTCACTTAATATTTTTTGTGTCATAATAAATTTTTCTCATCAATTTAGTAAGGAAAAACTAAGTAAGCAACATAAAGAAAATCTAAATGTAAATTTGAAATAGACAAAAATAGTATAAACCCACTATTATATGCTTTAAATACCTTTGTAGAAAAAATTATCCCAATCCAGCAATTCCCAATTAAAGGTGTTCAAAACTGATTTTAGTTTGAAAAAAAATTACTATTTCAATTTTAGGACACAAAACCAAAATAATAAGAAAGAGAGGAAGAATATGAGAAGAATATTAGAGAAATAGTCTTGAAGAAGATCACGAATCTAAGAAGCATATATATATTTATAGAATTAATAAATTGGTAATTTTTTCTTTTGGGCAGTAAGTATTAATGGAAAAGAAACGGCTCTGCTCTAGATGCTATATTTCTTCTTCTTTTTTTTATTATGTTGGATAAGGGCTTAGAAATTAGTTGGGCAATTGGGCTCAATTTATATAAACAAAAACCAACAGCAAGTTGGACCATTAACAATTAATATAGCAGGATGGGGGAAGGGGCCCTAGGCAAAAATCCGAGTTGCCTATGGGCTGGGCCGGCACTGCTTTATTAGTAATCGAACAAATTTATTATATAATAATATATTCCCTGTTTCACTTTAGGAAAAAAATAAAAAGGAATGAGCATGAATGGGTATTTTGCAACATAATCTAACCATTGTTATTAAAATCGAACTTAATCGACCGGTTTGATCCTGGACTGGAGGCTGTCCGGTCCAGTTAATATCCTAAAATCAGTGAGTTTAAAATATGTTTGAACCGGATTGAACCTGTCCAAAACTAGTGAACCGACGAACTAGTTCTGATTTTCTTTTTTTTTTTTTCAACTTTTTAATATTAAAGTCAAAACTTCTGTAAAATGAGAGATTTGAATATCTGACATCCTGATAAGAACATAACATCTTTATCATTTGCGCTACATCAATTCTATTGAACTTTTCGTATAAAAATATATAAATTATAGAAAACTTATAACCAAATTTATTTATAAAATAGATTATGATAATTAACTCAGACCAATATTTTGCACATTGTCAATGAAAATTAAAGCTAATTTTAGTTTTATGACATAATTTCTTATTAAAAGTTTTTCTATAAGATATTTATTTTTCAGCTATATTATCTTTAGGATAAAGAGTGTCAAAATTTGAAAGTCAAATCAATATATTATGCAAATTTAATTTTGAATTTTAGACTTGAATACATAATCATATTTTAAAATTTATTAAACTCTTAGTATGAGCTTAATCTTTTATATTTTGAACTTACAATTTTTTATTTTTCATCAAATAAGTATAATCATATTATATTTATATGAGCTTACTAATTAGTATTATATTATCATTATGATATAAGTAGATAAATATTATATGATTTAATTTAAATATAATATAAGTTTTTGTATATTTTAATCAATTGTAGGATAATGTTTAAATTTTATGCATATTGTATATATTTTAAAATTAAATATATTATTATATCATTATAACGTTACCGATTCGATCAGTGATCCGATCGATTTGACCTGTAAAATCAGCGACCGATTGATTCACCAGTTCATTGTCCGGTCCAATTCTGAAAACATCGAATCTAACCAACTATGTTTATTATTATGAAGGGATGGATTACTTAAATCCTACTCCATTGGATTTAATCCATTGGGGTTGGATGAATGACACATAAGCATAAAATGACAAAAATTTGTTATTTCATGCTTATATGACATTTATCTAACACCTGAATGGATTAAATTCACCGGAATAGGTGCTAATTTTCCGAAGGGAGGAGCTCCCCTCCGACTTATACGAAGATAGATTTAGTTTGGACATAAACTTGAATATTTTTATTATTATATTATTGAACTTTGTCTAATTAGTTGGGAAAAATATTTGAACGGGCCAAAAATTATGGGAGAACTGGGCTGAGAAGTTAAAGGAATTGGGCTAATAAGGTATAATGAAATAGGGGTTAGTCGATATCTAACGAGGAATATGAGGTTAAGTAATTATTTGAAATGGAGTAAGTAGTGTCGATTTTATATCCTATTAAGAAAACAAC
This sequence comes from Penstemon eatonii, assembly GCA_038501285.1. Classification (NCBI taxonomy): domain Eukaryota; kingdom Viridiplantae; phylum Streptophyta; class Magnoliopsida; order Lamiales; family Plantaginaceae; genus Penstemon; species Penstemon eatonii. The sequence continues at coordinate 53,780,195 of CM076710.1, forward strand.
ATCGTATGTTACCTTTTCAGAAATGTTTTTATTAAGTTATTTAGATTTAACTTTTAGTGTATCTAGAATTAGATCATGTTAGGAATTAGGAGCTAATGTTAATTTAACCTCACGTGAAATGCATAATATTTAATTCAGTTCCTTATAATTTGAAAATAGCATTTTACTTCCGTGAATATTTAAAAAAAAACTTCAATCGAAAAATGCAACTAGCTTGTTGAAACTGAAAGTGCCATGGAAAGTGTTTTATAACATAGGGGGAATATTATCAAATTTATCATAATACATGGATAAATTGCCACATTATCAAAGAACAAGGGGTAAAGTGCCACATATTAAAATATTAGGGAGACGGTGTAAAACTTTATAATTAAAATTTCAGAGGGTAAAGTGTCACATATATCAATTGGAAGATCATAAACTCAACATCACCAAACCATGCATCAATTACATCAAGATTGTTGTATGTTGTTATGAATCAAGGCAAGTTTCTGCTGCATTAAAGGCATGGATTTATTATTTCGTCCTATGATATATAATCGATATGATTAGCCAATAAGATTTTTGGTAATGAGTCGAATATTATCTATTCGGTTTATGCTCATGTATTCGTTTTTTTAATCCAACAAGTTTAAATAATATCTAAGCATAAAATCAAATAGATAAGATTCAATTAATTGCCAAAAATCTTATTATCTAACCATTTCCGTTAGCTGAGAAAGAGGGTAGAAATACTACTGCTGTCTATTTGTTACGGGATTTTAGAGTGGCTTTACAGGATACTGAACTTAATGATATTGGTTTTTCTGGGTAACCTTTTACATGGTCTAATGGTTGGGAATTCCCTCGTACGGTTAATGAAAGAATCGGAGCTTGTGCTACGAATGATTGAATACAAAAATTTCCCAATAGCCAAGTCGAACACTTGAAATTTGGAGGCTCGGATCACTGTCCCATTTTACTACGCATTCTTGTACACGATATCAAACAGTCAGGCCCGAAGAAGTGGAGATTTATGTTCGAATCAATATGGTTAGAGGATGCGGAGTGCCCAAATGTTATTAAAAATGCTTGGGAGAACAAAATTCCGAATTCGACTAATAATGTGTGGGATAAGCTCGAGGTTTGTAAAAAGGATTTGATTGCGTGGGGCAGCTCCTCCTTTGGAGGGGTACAAAAAAAGGTGACCAAGATTAAAGAGGAGCTACATAAGCTTAAAACAGGGGTGATCACTAATATTTCTAAAGAGCAAGAGAAATGTCTCAACTTGGAGCTGGAAGAACTTCTTGATAAAGAGGAGAAAATGTGGCAACAACGAGCTAAAGCTCATTGGATGAGGGAAGGTGACCGAAATACTCGGTATTTCCATAGCCGTGCTTCGGGTCGTAGAAAAAAAAATAATATTCGTGGAATTAGGACTGAAGAGGGAACTTGGCTGACCCGTCAGGCTGATATTAAGAAAGTGGTGGTGGACTATTTTAGTAAGATTTTTACTTCAAGCCGACCATCAAATGAAGAGTTAAACTTGGTATTGAATGCTATGAGATCGAGAGTGAGCTTCGAAGATAATCAGCATCTACTTCAGTCGTACACTGCGGAAGAGGTTTATCGAGCCCTTTTATCTATGTATCCCCTTAAATCCCCCGGCCCTAATGGCTTTCCCCCCCTGTTTTTTTAAAAAATTCTGGCATGTTGTTGGCAATGATGTTACTAAGTGGGTTTTAGATTTCTTGAATATTGGCTTATTTGATGCAACTTGTAATGTTAAGAATATTGTTGTCATTCGTAAATGTTCCGAACCTGAATACATGACCCATTTTCGCCCCATTAGCTTATGTAACATAGTTTACAAAATCGCTTCTAAAACTATAGCTAACAGTCTGAAGCCTTTAATGAATTCTGTCATTTCAGATTTTCAGTCTGCTTTTGTTCCAGGAAGACATATTACTGACAATGTCTTAGTTGCTTTCGAAACTACTCATTACATGAAAAAACAAACTAAGAATAAGGTTGGCCAAATGGCCATTAAGTTGGACCTTAGTAAAGCCTATGATAGAGTAGAATGGGAGTTTTTAAGGGCAATAATGATCCGCTTAGGTTTTGATGCTCATTTTGTTGATCTTATTATGACGTGTGTTTCTTCTGTTACGTACTCTTTCATTCTCAATGGGGTGCAGTTTGGTTATGTTAAGCCGGAAAGGGGTATCCGTCAAGGAGACCCCCTTTCCCCTTATCTTTTTCTCTTTTGCGCAGAGAGCTTGAGTTCACTTATCTGTCAGGAGGAGACTAGAGGTCACTTGCAAGGGATTTCTGTCTGTAAAGGTGCACCGAGGGTGTCCCACCTTTTATTTGCTGATGACACCTTGATTCTATGTCAGGCTACGGAGGAAGCTGCCATACATGTTAACAATCTTCTTCTTGCTTATGGAGCAGCATCTGGACAAAACATTAACTTTGAAAAATCCAGCGTTGTCTTTACAAGTAGTTCAGACTAGAATGTAATTGCTTCTATTCTCCATTACCTTCCGATCCGTCGAGAACTCAAACATGATAGATACCTTGGTCTCCCTTTGTCGGTGGGGAAATCGAAAAGAGAAGTTTTTGACTATATTAGGGAGCGGGTTTGGATATGATTGCAAACTTTGAGGACCAAGATGTTGTCCAAGGAAGGAAATGAGGTTTTAATTAAAGCTGTTGTCCAGGCTATTCCCACATACTTAATGAGTTGTTTCAAACTCCCAGCTTACTTAATTAGTGAGATTGAATCCATGATAGCAAACTTTTGGTGGGATGAGAAACATACGAAGAAAATTCACTGGATTAACTGGAATGCTCTTTGTTCAAGCAAGCGCGATGGAGGTATGGGTTTTAGGGACTTAGACTCCTTTAATGTTTCTTTACTTGCTAAACAGGTATGGCGACTTTTATCGGCTCCAAACAACCTTCTTGGCCGTATTATGAAAGCCCGTTACTTCCCTTTTTGTGATATCCTTGAAGCTCCTTTGGGTTCTGCTCCATCTCTTACGTGGCGTAGTATTTGGGAGGCAAAAAAACTCGTTGAAAGTGGCACCCGGTGGCATGTTGGTAATGGTAATGATATACATATATGGGATGCTAATTGGCTATCAAGAAACCATTCATTCAAAGTTATCGCACCCCTCCCCCCCGCTTGCTGCCGGAGAATGCTATGGTGTCGGCTCTTATAGATCAAGAAAGGAGAATATGGAAAAGGGACTTGATTGAAGACGTATTCATTAATGACGATGCAAAGCTCATTCTCTCTATTCCTTTGAGTCGTTTGCCTTGTCTGGATCGCCGCATTTGGCACTTTGACCGTTCTGGATACTTAACGGTTAAATCGTCTTACAAGCTTCATCGACATTTTAAGGAATCTAGACAGAGTTCGGTTTCAGGCAGTTCTAGTTGCTCTATCCAAGCTAACTGGAATCGTATATGGAGCATTAAGGCGCCTCTTAAAGTTAAGCTTTTTATATGATCAGGTTGCAAAAATGTGCTGCCTGTTGGTGCAGCTCTAAAACACCGAAAAGTTGCTGTTGAAGACTCTTGTTTTAGGTGTGATGGAGTGTCGGAAACAGCCTTACATTGTCTGCTTCATTGCAATTTTTCTAGACAATGTTGGGCCTTATCCGGCCTTGCGTACTCACAATACTTTTGTGAAGCTTCTGACATGATGGACTGGTTTTCTTATTTATATATTCACATGGACTCCTCAGAATTAGGACTTGCCTGTACTTTAGCTTGGTGGATTTGGTATGGACGTAATAAGAAGATTTGGGAGGCTTTGGATTTTTCCCCGGCTAATGTTGTTTCTTCTGCTCGTAGTTTTATCAAAGATTTCAAAAATCTAAATTTTCTTTTTCTCATCCTCATGTGACCAGATCAGCTGCTTCAAGTTGGACCCCTCCTCATTCGGGTGTTGTTGAAATTAACGTAGACGCTGCAGTGGATGAAAAGGCTGGCCGCTTCGGAGTTGGATGTATTATTCGTGATCATCTTGGCTCTTGTTTAGATTGGCAGTCCACTTGTTATGATTTTCCTCTTGACCCCGAAGCTGCGGAAGCTCTAGCTATGTTGCGTGGTATCGAACTTGGTATTTCGAAGGGATGGAGACATATTTGTTTGGAAGGGGACTGCAAATCCGTTGTTTTTGGCATAACAGGTCATCAAGTTCATAATTCGTTTCATCCTTTGGGTCACATTTTTGAAGATATCAAGCTTTTAGCTAGGAGTTTGGATTCTTTTTCTTGTGTCCATGTTTTTAGGGAAAGTAATTATGTTGCTCATGCTTTAGCCAAATTAGCATTTAGTATTTTCCCGTCTTCTACTGTTCTCCCAGTTTTATTCGCGATATTGTAATTCATGACATTACTCATTAATGAATTTCCCTTATGGGTTCCTCTAAAAAAAAAAAAACCATTTCCATTAGCAAGAGATTGAAGAATAACTCTAAAACATAATACAACGAAAACATACATTGATTCATGTATGTCAACCAACTTAATGTTCTTGATGATTTGATAATGATGGGTTTATGCTTCCGAATCATTAGAGATGCTCTTGGAACATTCCATCATAAACACATGGAATTCATTTAATAATTGAACGTACCAACTTATAATTTGTTCCTAAATGCTATATCCTAGTTTGAATTTTCTTAACACCCTAACGCCTATTTGTGAATGCTTACTGTTGGATGAAGATGAAGTGCAAAGAAGTCAAGAAGTTAAGGGATGGATTTGATGATTTCCAAAACATCATAATCAGCTAAGTATGGAAAGTTTAGTTCCCTTAGAAGAATTTTGAACAAGTTAAAGAAGACATCAGAAGAGTTCAAAGTTCAAAGCCCAGAAGACTACTGATCTCGTGCTGAAATAGCAAACAGAAGGGTAGGTCATCAGCTGAGTCAAATCAGATTCGTTCAGTATTTGATCAGCAGAGTATCTATCAGCAGAGTTGCTTTGATCAGCAGAGTAGAAGAGATCATGAGAGAAGTCCAACGGTAATAAATGCACCTGGTGTAATAAATGCTGAAAGAGAAGGGTAGTAATGGCAAATGATTGGAATTTACTCTCGGATCAGCAGAGTGCATTTAATGCAGCTACAGGAAAGTACAGCAGGAAAGGACTGTAGCAGTATGTCGTTCTGAAATTGGGCTAAGGCTATGGATTTGATATTTGATTTCCTTCAACGGTCATATTTTCAAATCCAAGTATAAATAGAGCTAAGTTCGAAGAGAGACACACACAACAACATTATGAGATTTCGTTTTGAAGCAGAAAATTTGTCTAAGTCTCAAGAAGCTCGAACAGCTCACTTGTCTGGTGGAAGTCATCTGTTGACAGAAACCCAGTTGAAGAAAACAGAAAAATACAATCTGAGTGAATTTGTATTAGCTGAGTGTTGTGCGAAGTTTAAATCCATCTGTGTGAGTGATTTAACTTCAGAGGATAGGATTTCTGAGTGATTTCCTGTTGTGAGCTTATAGCCTTTTCATTTGTTGTTTAGGTATAAGTGGAGAAATATTGTAAACTGTGTGTTTATAGTATAACCCAGAATCTAAGTGATCTGGAAGAGTGGACTAAAGGATTTTTATCCATATAACCACTATAAAAATTCTTTGTGTTGATTTTGCATTTAAGTTTTCTTGCATATTTCAAAATTGCATAAGTTTACACTTTGAATTACTTTGAAAGATTTTAAAGGAGTTTTTTAAACTGGGGATAAAATCTTTTTAAGGACTTAGTCTACTTGTGAAAAATACTTTCAAACATCCGCTGCAAGTATACTCTTGATAAAACTGTTTTGCTGAAAAACAGCTAAGTAAACTGTAAGAAGAGTGGTCACTCTGCTGTTCAAGATTTGTTCACGACCAGCATAGTTATCTTACTGTTCTTCATCAGCTTAGTCTGCTGACAGAAGAGTAAAAAGTTTTTAAGTCTAAAATTTGTAGAGGTCTATTCACACCCCCCCCCCCCTCTTGACCTCATCTGACCACTTGGACCAACAAGTGGTATCAGAGCAGGTGGTTCATTAGAATCAGCTGCCTGATCAACGAGCTTGATCCAAGTGTTTTTCAAAGGTTTTCAAAACTTTTCAAAAGAGCATCTTTTTGAAAAATTAAAACTTTTTGAAAAATGGACTGTATCAGCCATGTTCCCCACATTGCTGGTATGTCATTTGAAGACTGGAAAATCAGAATGGAGATTTTCCTAGCTGCTTATAATGATAACATGTACACATGTATCATAAAAGGTCCATTCAGATTCACCAAGACGATAAAGATAAATGAAGTTGATACCGTGGTGGAAAAAGATCTTCATGAGATGACTCCAGAAGAAATAAAACTTTCCAATCTGGATAAGGTCGGAAGATTCATCATGACTAAAGCCCTGGACAATGATCGGTTTGACAAGGTCAAACATTGCAAAACTGCAAAGGAGATGTGGGATAAAGTCAGAGATATGAGCGAAGGAAACGACGCCATTAAAGAGCATCAGCTGAGTGTTGCTCTTGAAAAGCTGGACAATTTCAAGATGAAATCTGGAGAGACCATTGATCAGATGGATACCAGGTTCACCAGAACATTGAATGAAGTCTTGAAGCTTGGAAAAACCTTCACGGACAAGGAGATAACCATCAGAGTGCTGAAGGCTTTACCTCCAAAATTCAACATGAAGGTGACAGCAATGGAAGAATCAAGGCATTTGGGAAAAATCTCTCTTACAGAGCTGTTCTCAGTACTCAAGGCATATGAATATAAACTGCCTAGAATGGGAATTGAAGAAACCTCAACTTCAGGACCCACACCTGCCCTGGTTGCTGCTGAAAATCCCAGAAGACCAGCACAGAAAAGTAAAGAAGTGGACTCATCTGATGAAGCAACTCTGCTCAACAAAAAGGAGTACACAGCTGGAGATATTGCATTGCTGATGAACAATTTCAAGAAGTTCTACAAAAGAAAAATGAAGAACAAATACAACAATGCCTCTACTTCTAAACCTAACTTTTCTTCTCAAGATAAAGAGGATTATAAAGCCAAACTAATGTGTTATAACTGCAGGAAATTGGGACACTTCATTAAAGACTGTCCATATCCAAAAGCAGAGAAGTACACTGAAGAAGAAAAGAAAATCAGAAAAGAAAGAAAGCATCAGAGAGGCAAGGCAATGATGGCTGAAGCAGAGAAGCTGGCTGCTGTCTACTCATCTGATTCAGATTCAGACACGTCTGACGAAGAATCGTCTGATGAAGAAAAACCTGCACTCCTCTGTCTAATGGCAAAGGAATCTGATGACTCCGAGGATGAGGTAACTCCTCTTGACAATGAATTATTTAATTCATTTGAACAAATGATGCTTAACAATACTGGTATTGCTGAAGCATACAAAAAGCTTGATGGAAATAACAACGAAAGTATTATTCATTGAACCATACTAAGAGTAATTACAGAGAGGTCTTTATATACAAGAGCTAAAGACTATAAACAAGGAAAGTAAAATCAAATAAAATCCTAACATATTTAGCTATGATATATTACAAAAATAGATTTATTATTCCAATACTCCCCCTCAAGCTGGTTCATAGATATTTAGCATCCCCAGCTTGCCTATGAAAGAGTTAAATTGATGAAGTTGAAGACTCTTCGTGAAAACATCTGCCACTTGATCTTTGGTAGGAATAAATGGAATACAAAGAATTCCTTCATCAAGTTTTTCTCTAATAAAATGGCGGTCGATCTCAACGTGTTTAGTTCTATCATGCTGGACTGGATTATGAGAAATATTAATTGCTGCCTTGCTATCTGAGTATAACTTTAAAGGTGAGTTAAACTCAATTTTCAACTCGCTTAGAAATCTCTTTATCCACAAGAGCTCACATATTCCTTGTGCTATCGCACGAAACTCAGCTTCCGCGGTACTTCTAGCCACCACGCTCTGTTTTTTACTTCTCCAAGTTACCAAATTTCCTCCAACAAAGGTGCAATATCCAGAAGTAGACCTCTTATCATCACTCCTAGCCCAATCTGCGTCAGTAAATGCCTCAACATCCATGTTGTTACTTTTCTTGAACAATAACCCTTTTCCGGGAGTTTGTTTAAGATATCTAAGGATCCTATAAACTGCATTTAGGTGCTCTTCGCAAGGAGAATGCATGAATTGACTCACCTTACTTACAGAGAACGAGATGTCAGGACGAGTATGGGACAAGTAAATCAATTTTCCCACTAAACGTTGATATTGTCCCTTATCAACTTGAGTACCACCATGTTGACTTAATTTGCAATTTGCGTCCATTGGTGTCGCAGTTGGCTTGAATCCTAGCATACCAGTTTCATCAAGAAGATCTAAGATATATTTTCTTTGAGACAATAGGATTCCTTTCTTGGTTCTGGCCACTTCCATCCCTAGGAAATACCTCAATGGTCCGAGATCTTTGACTTCAAACTCGTTTGCCAAGAAGCTTTTTAACTTCTCTTGTTCAACAAGGTCGTTACCTGTTAGAATGATGTCGTCCACATACACAATAAGAATAGCTGCCTTTCCTTCACAGGTATGTTTATAAAACATAGTGTGATCTGTCTGGCTTTGGAGGTATCCAAAGATTTTTACTGCAGTATTGAACCGATCAAACCATGCTCGAGGAGATTGCTTAAGGCCATAAAGTGACCTCTTAAGTTTGCAGACTGTTCCCCTTCCAAATGAGTCCTCAAAACCAGGAGGTGGTTGCATATATACCTCCTCTTCTAATTCACCGTTAAGAAATGCGTTTTTCACGTCTAATTGATGTAAAGGCCAATCAAATGTGGCTGCAAGAGACAACAATATTCTGATACTATTCATTTTTGCAACAGGTGCAAAAGTCTCGTGGTAATCTATACCATATGTCTGATTATAGCCTTTAGCTACTAGCCTGGCCTTGTATCTTTCAATTGACCCATCAGCTTTGTACTTCACAGTGAAGACCCACTTGCAACCCACTGGACTTTTTCCGGTACGAAGATTCACTAGTTCCCATGTCTGATTTCTTTCCAAAGCTTCCATCTCTTCAAAAACAGCCTTTTTCCATTCAGGAACAGTAAGAGCATCCTGTATAGACTTGGGAATTTTTGTTTTTGATAGATTTGAAACAAAAGCTCTAAAGTTTGAACTCAACCTATGATAAGAGACAGAGTGGGCTATAGGGTGATTTGTGCATGTTCTCGTGCCTTTTCTATGAGCAATGGGAATATCAAGATCTTGTAATTCAAAGGAATTAGGACATGAGTATGAATCTATATTACCTGATGAGTTTGGGGTTGAATCTTGACAGGCCTTTTGTGGTTGTTGCTCCACACCTTTTCGGTTATGTCTCCTTGAATAGACAAGTAACTCTGGCTGTTTTTCAGGCAATATTTCTCCCCCTGTCAAGGATTTTTCTGTTTCTGACATAACAGATTGTTGTATGGAATCAGAAGGGATAGGTAACGGAACACTTGTTTCCCAAAAATAGTCTTCGTTCTCATTCTCCCCCTGAAGAGAATTTTGGGAAAAGAATGACTGGTCCTCAAAGAAAGTAACATCCATACTCACATAAAATCGATTATATATAGGGTCAAAACACTTATATCCCTTTTGAGTAGGAGAATATCCCAAAAAAACACATTTACGGGCCCTAGGATCAAGTTTACTACGAGTATGTTTATGAACATGAACAAATGCAACACATCCAAAGACTTTAGGAGATAAGTCATGAAAAAAGTGTGTATGAGGGTATGTTTCAAAGAGTAAGGTGATAGGCTTTTTGAACTGACATACCCGAGATGGCATTCTATTGATAAGATACGAGGCTGTAAGGATGGCTTCCCCCCAGAAGTGTTTAGGAACCCCAGTTGTAAACATCACTGCTCGAGCTACTTCTAACAGATGTTTATTTTTACGTTCGGCAACACCGTTTTGTTGAGGTGTGTCAACACAAGAGTATTGATGAATAATACCTTTTTCCATGAGAAATTTACTAAAATGGAGTTTAAGTATTCTTTTCCATTATCAGTGCGCAATATCTGGATTTTGGTATTGAACTGGGTTTCTATCATAGAGTAGAAGCTTTGAAATATATTGGACACCTCAGACTTATCTTTCAACAAATATACCCAACAAACCCGAGTATGATCATCAATAAATGTAACAAACCATCGTTTACCAGTTATAGTTTTTACCCTTGATGGCCCCCAAATGTCACTATGAACGAGAGAAAACGGTTTAGATGTTTGGTAGGATTTTGGAAGAAAGGTGGAACGATGATGTTTAGCAAATTGACAAATATCACAATTTAAAGAAGAAATATTTTTATTCTTAAAAAGTGAAGGTAATAATTTGCTCAAATACAAAAAATTTGGATGACCTAATCTGTAATGCCATAACATTATTTCATCCTTAACAGAAAAAGAGAAAAAACTGTCTGGTTGTTGAGTATGTCTAGATAAGGACCCATGACCTTCAAGATAGTAGAGTTGATCAACCTCATTAGCACTGCCAATCATCTTCCCCGAGCACAGATCCTGAAAGTCACATCGAGATTGAGAAAACTTAGCAAAACAATTTGAATCTCTAGTGAGTTTACTAATGGACAAAAGGTTACAAGACAACTTGGGGACATGTAAAACAGATTGTAATGTAAGATGAGGAGAAAGAATAACGGAACCTTTTCCAGCCACTGGAGATAAAGACCCATCTGCTAGACGTACTTTTAAATTACCAGGACAAGGGGTTTAAGAAGAAAATAAATGAGAAAAGCTTGTCATATGATCACTAGCACCTGAATCGACTATCCAAAGTGTTTGACACAAAAAGGTATTGAAAGCGAGTGGAGATATGCCTTTTTTGGCAAGAGAAACTGGTGGCAGGGTTATTAAGTTGAGACTGACCGAATAGTCCATACAGTTGTTCTAACTGTTCCTTACTGAACAAAGATGTTCCTGGATTGACGGATCGAACTGCTTCTTGATTCTCCACAGCCACCTGCAAACCTTTCCCATCCCTATTTTTCAAATGTGCGGGTTTGCTATGTATCTTCCAACAAGATTCACGAGTGTGTCCAAGTTTATGGCAATAATCACACTTGCGTTTATCTGCCCCTTTCTTAGTCACCCCATCCATTTTTGTTCCCATCAAAGCAGAGCTTTCCACACTTTTGCTTTCACGGTCTTGATCTTTGTCACCCAACACTTCTCTTTGACTTTCGGCAGCTCGCACAAGAGTAAAAGCTTCAGCAAGATCAGGGAATGGTTCTTTACCAAGGACTCTATCACACACTTGTTCGAATTCTATATTGAGTCCGAGCAGAAACTGAAATACTCTTTCTTTTTCCAGTAATTCAGCTAATTTTTTAGTGTCGTTTGTAGATTCCATCTCCACATGTTGATACATGTCTAATTCTGTAATCAACCCTCTAAGTTTGCTATAGTAATCTGTAACATTTAATGACCCTTGCTTTGTTCTGTGGATTTCCCGTTTAAGCTGAAAAATTTGAGAGGTGAATCCTATCTTGGAGTAGGTCTTATGCACAGCCAACCAGATATCTCTAGCAGTAGGAAGTAAGAGATATGTCCTACTAATCTCAGGTTGCATAGAGTGCAACAACCATGACATAACAGTAGCATTTGCTACTTCCCATGATTCATAGGTTGCATCTTTTTCCAATGGTACTTTTGCAACTCCGTTCACATATTTGAATTTCCCTCGACTCATCAGAAATATCTTAGCAGATTGAGACCATTCCATAAAATTTCTCCCATTTAATTTAACGGTTGAAATCTGAAGGGTTGGGTTCTCAAAAGAAACAGACATTTGTTGAGGTCCAGAGGTGACAGCGGAAGACTCTTCAGTAACAGACATTTTTTTTTAATTTTGACCTGGTCAAAGCTGGGACAAGGGTTGACTGCGGGAAACAACAGATCAACACAAAAAAGGAAACAAAAATTAGGGTTTACCTTTCCTACCCTTCAAAAAACAGATCTCCAAAACCTTAGACTAGAGCAACTGAAACTGAAACAAGGTTGCAGCACCGGTTCTGATTCAGCAAGTGAAGGTTTGAGTAGGAGAGATTGGCAGACGGAAAAAAATTGGCAATGAAGGCCGTTATAAAATTAGAGTTTTGACTCTGGTACCATGATGGAAATAACAATGAAAGTATTATTCATTGAACCAAACTAAGAGTAATTACAGAGAGGTCTTTATATACAAGAGCTAAAGACTATAAACAAGGAAAGTAAAATCAAATAAAATCCTAACATATTTAGCTATGATATATTACAAAAATAGATTTATTCCAATAAAGCTTAAGGAAGAGATGATACTGCTAAAAGAGCAAAATAGTTCACTGAAACTCACAGCTGAAAAGCCAAGAGAATCAGCTGAATATAAACAGCTTGAGCAAGAACATGAATCTCTGAAAGCTGAATGTGAAGTTTATACAGGAAAAATCATGGAACTTGAAAAGGTTATTGAGTCTCATGAGAAATCATCTGTTGCATACATTCATATGTCTAGTAAACAGAAGATGCCTTTAGAACAGGATAAGCAAGAATTGAATCATACTGAGAAATTTATATCTGCTGACAATAGTAAGGTCATTCTGTATGTTCAAACTGCTAGACCTGCTTCACCTGAGAAAGTGGTAAAGGAGAAGAAATCTCCTAAGGCTAAGAAGAGCAAAGAGCCTAGTATAGGTAAACAGACTAGTAAGACCAAACAGCAGAGTCCTTAAGAAGTCTGCTGATAAAGCTAAACTGAATCAGACTAATGGTAAAACTAAGTCATCTGAGCAAGCAACTAGTAAACCAAAGAAGCATAAGAATAAGAAAAATCAAAATGCTTGGTATGGAAATGAGTCTTATTATGTGCAACCTGCTGCATATCCTCCTATGTATCATGCACCTCAATTTTCAACTTACTATGCACCTTACCCTGCTCATCCAATGCATGCATATCCTGCATATCATGCACCTTACCCTACTTATGAACATTATTCTTATCATACTGATCATCAACATGACTTATCTGATAACTATGATAAAAATGAAACTGTTCATGCTCCTGTCAAAACTCAGAAGCCTAAGAAGCCTAAGACATCAACATCTTGGGTTGTCAAAGGTGGAACTAATCCTTCAGGACCCTCTCAATAAGGGTACCTAAAACAATTTTCCTTTTGTTTTGTAGGTTAGGATTAGGAGTAGGAATAGGAGTAAAGTAAAGAAGATTTGGTACTTGGACAGTGGTTGTTCAAGGTGATTAGTGCTTGAAAATGCACTTAAGTTGTTCTTATTTTCTAAATAAATCAAGTGTTAATTTGATATTTTCATGAAATTAATAGAAATTATTGTAATTAGAAAATATTGAGTTTTGATTTGTTTTTATAGGAATATAAAATATGGACCCCGGAATATTTAGCTTTCCCAAATTGTACAAGTATCAAATGCATAATTTGAAGCAAGAAAAGATTCAAGGAAGTAAATTAGTGCAAGAACAACAAATAAGGAATCTGCCAGAAATATTGCTGCTACTTCCAAGGACGATAACTCTCGCAAGGAAACTCCTATTAAGCTGAATTTCGGATATGTTGTAGAGGAAGGAGTTAGCTATATTAAAGACTTTACGGATCTGGATTTGGAGTTTGGAGCACAAAGATATGCATTTTTCAAATATGTCGCGCAGAGCAGAATCTTCTACGCGGGAATCGCGATTTGTGTCCTAAAGTGATTAGGAAACTTGCATAAATTATTTCCATACGAGAATTAAGCTTCCTAAACATCTTCCTACTCAATGTCTACCTCCTAAGCATTCTCCTACTTGGATTAGGGCTTTAGCACCTATATATAGTCCTAGAATCACACATCTTTACACACAATTCTTAGTCTTAGTTACAATTCTCTCTCAAATCATTATCATATTTTCTCTCTAGAACTTGTGATAATGATTAGCAAATTAGGCTAAGAGTTCTTTGGTGAGATTAGAGATGAACTTATATGCGTAGTGATCTTATTTGGATTCGATTCTTCAAGGTTTTGTAAGTTTAATAATTTTGAGTAATTTATTCTTCTTCATCTATTTTCATCAACTTTTATGTTAATACAATTGTTTCATTAGTTTTCATATAAATCTAGTCATGCTCTTTTTATGTGAAAATCTTTATGATATAATTATATTGATATAATCTTTCATTTTATGGGTAGTCTTTTAATGCAATATGCCTTGGTATATAGTATGTTTTTGATTTCTCATAAGATGATATTTTGTGCCAATTCTAAAAGCAAGAAAATTATTTACTCAAATACATTAGAAATTATGTGTTTTTCAATTCTTTATCTTCCGATTGATTGTTTGGGATGTGAAACTTTCAATTGAGTAATTTTATGAATCAATCCAAATAAGTGAACGAAGCATATAAGGGATTCTTGATATCTTACCGTTTTAATTATCGTATTTTTCAACAACCAAATATTCACTTTTCTTTAAGTTTTCTTAAAATCAAATCGCTTCGTTAATTTAGTTTGTTTATTTATCTTTAAAGCTACCTTGTCTACTAACGATTTTAGCTTAGTTTAGTCATCTCCTCGTGGATACGACCGCCCAATCTATTCTACATCGATCGCTTTGTTTCGACAAGTTTGGGCGTAATCAAATTTTGGCGCCGTTGCCGGGGAGGTGCAACAAGTAAGCATCATAAGTAGTTATTTAGCTAACGAGGTAAGTAAACTTATTTTATTCAATCTTTGTTCTCTTAGGTAATTGTAGGAAGTTTCGTACTATTTCTATTTATTAGTTAATTGATTAGTTTTATTAAAAAAAATAAAAAACCAAAAAAAAAAAGTGTTTTATTTTTATGTTTGTAACTCGATCTTTTAATCAAGGTGAACTACAATACGATCCAGAAATTGAGAAAACTTTGCGTAGGTTAAGGAAAGAACATAGGGAAAACACTGAGGGAATCAATACCACTTCTCAAGATTTAAGTGAATCTTGGTCAAACATTGCATTAACCGATACACCTACCACCATGGACCAACTTGAAAACAACCATGCACGTTCCCTAAGGGAATACCTACACCCAAACCGCACATCCACTCCCTCATGCATCATGGTTCCTGCAAATACCCCGCAAATAGATTTCAAACCTGGATTGATCCAAATTTTACCAACCTTTCATGGCATGGATAGTGAGAATCCTTACTTACACATTAGGGAATTCGAGGAGGTCATCGTCACTTTTAATAGTCAACCCAATGTCGTAGAGTCAATTAGGTTGAAATTCTTCCCTTTCTCCCTAAAAGACAAAGCAAAAAGTTGGTTGTACTCTTTGAGACCTAGATCTATAGGTACATGGGCAGAAATGACCGAAGCCTTTTTCAACAAATACTTTCCCCAACATAAGACCAACAACCTTAAGAGACAAATCTCTACCTTTTCCCAAAAAGATAATGAAACTTTATACCAAGCCTGGGAGAGGTTCAAAGAATTGTTGAATATGTGTCCGCACCATGGGTATGAAAATTGGCGTCTTGTTAGTTATTTCTATGAGGGACTTACATCTAGGGAGCGTCAATTTATTGAAATGATGTGTAATGGGGAGTTTCTTGAAAAGGATCCTGATGAGGCCATAGATTACCTAAATGACATAGCCGAAAAAGCTCACACCTGGACTGGACCTAGTACTACCGATAGTACTAGTAGAACAAAAACTAGTGGAATTTACTATCTTAAGGAAGAAGACAACCTTAAAGCACAAGTTGAAGCATTGACTAACAAATTAAAAGCTTTAGAAACAAAAGATAGTCAAAAACATCAACCAGTTGCAAGGGTAGAGTCACGAGATAGTTGTTTCATTTGTGGTGGGGTAGATCATTTAGCTCAAGTATGTCCTACACTTGGTGAGATGAGAGAGGTTTACGAAGAACAATGTAATGCCTTAGGAACATATAGGAAACCTTTTTCACCTTATTCTGAGACGTACAATCCTGGTTGGAGAAATCACCCTAACTTTAGTTGGAAATCCGAGGGACAAGCACCTAGAACTTACCCTGCACCTCAAAATAATGCTCACCAAAATAGGAATCCTTTAGAGGACACACTTCAAGCATTTATTGAGGCACAAAGTAAGACTAATCAAAAGGTAGAAGCCGTAATAACTCAGATTGTGGAAGAGAACAAAGAGATAAAAAAATCAAATTGGTAAGCTAACTAGTGCGCTTACTATACAAGAACGAGGCAAGTTCCCTTCCCAACCACAGTCCAATCCTAAGGGGCAACATAAGGTAGAATCTTCCGAATCACATAACATCAAAGATATCAATGCCATCACCACTCGTAGCGGTAAGGTCATAGAGGGACCAACTTTACCTAGTCCGCCAAACGACCCCCCTAAGGAAGTAGAGCAGAAAGCCTTGGTCCATGTTCCTTTCCCTCAAGCACTGAAACTGGGAAAAATACCAGAAAATCATGGTGAAATTCTTGAACATTTGAAACAAGTCAAAATTAATCTGCCTTTGTTACATGTTATCAGGCAGGTACCTTCTTATGCAAAGGTGATTAAGGATTTGTGCACTGTGAAAAGAAAACACAATGTCAAGAAAACTGCATTTTTAACTGAGCAAGTAAGTGCAGTGATTGAGCAAAAGGTACCACCTAAAATATAAAGATCCTGGGTGTCCCACAATAACCTGTCAGATTGGTCCACATGAGTTTAGTCAAGCTTTATTAGAACTTGGAGCAAGTGTAAACCTTATGCCATACTCAGTTTACTTGCAACTTGGCCTTGGAGAGATCAAGCCTACATCTGTTGTTTTGCAACTAGCTGACCGAACCATTCGTAGACCCAAAGGAATAGTAGAGGATGTTTTGCTTCAAATTGACAAATTCGATTATCCTGTTGATTTCTTGGTTTTAGATACTCAATCTGTGGTTAATATGGAGTCTAAGATACCATTGATCCTAGGTAGACCTTTCCTTGCTACAGCAAATGCTCTCATCAATTGTAGGAATGGTCTCATGAAGCTTACATTTGGTAATATGACACTGGAAGTCAATGTATTCCATGTTGGGAAGCAACTACAAGATGAAGATGAGTGTCACCATACTTATATGATAGATTCATTGGTGTCTGAATCATTCGAAAGGGAAAAATCTGAATCCTTACACTATCCCCTTTGTAATTCTGATTTTGATGATTCGCCTAACTCTGTTAATAATATTAATTCATCTAATTTTGTTAATGAAACAGGGTTAAATGAAAGGAATGTTTGGCAGCCACGCTTTGAGGAGCTACCAAAAGAAAGAACACAACCAAAGGCATCTTCCATTGAGGCACCAAAAGTCGAATTATCTCAACTACCAGAAAGACTGAAATATGCATTCTTGGGACCAGGTGATACCTTTCCTGTTATAATTTCGTCTAAACTTAGTGTCGAGCAAGATGAGAAACTCATAAATTTGTTGAAAGAACATAAGTCTGCACTAGGTTGGTCAATAGCTGATATTAAAGGTATTAGTCCCTTAATTTGTTCACATAAGATTCATTTAGAAGAAGGTGCTAACCCGCGTAGAGATCCTCAAAGAAGATTAAACCCCACCATGAAAGAAGTAGTGAAAAAAGAAGTCTTGAAATTATTAGATGTAGACATCATCTTTCCTATATCTGATAGTCAATGGGTTAGTCCTACACAAGTAGTACCAAAGAAATCTGGAGTTACAGTTGTAGAAAATGAAGAAGGGCATCCTATTCCCACTAGAGTAGTAACTGGGTGGCGCATGTGCATTGACTATAGGAAATTAAACTCTGCCACACGAAAAGATCACTTTCCACTTCCTTTTATCGACCAAATATTGGAACGTATAGCTGGTCATTTGTTTTATTGCTTTCTTAATGGATATTCTGGATATTATCAAATCGAAATAGCTTTGGAGGATCAAGAAAAGACAACATTTACATGCCCTTTTGGTACTTTTGCATTTCGTAGAATGCCATTTGGTTTATGTAATGCACCTGCTACTTTCCAACGTTGTATGATGAGCATATTTTCTGATATGGTTGAAAAATTCATGGAAGTTTTTATGGATGATATAACTGTTTTTGGAGACTCTTTTGATTCTTGTTTACTTAACTTGAAAGCTGTTTTGAGCAGGTGTGAGGAAAAAGGTCTTGTTCTGAACTGGGAGAAATGTCATTTCATGGTTTCATCTGGGATTGTATTAGGTCATATAGTGTCTGAAAAAGGAATAGAGGTTGACAAAGCAAAAATTGAGTTGATTTCTAACCTACATATACCCAAAACTGTGAAAGATGTTAGGTCATTTCTTGGACATGCTGGTTTTTATCGGAGGTTCATACAAAATTTCTCTTCTATATCTCGTCCCCTGTGTAACCTCTTAGTCAAAGATGCTAGGTTCGACTGGACTCCTGAGTGTGAAAAAGCATTCAAAATACTTGTCCAAAAACTCACTACCGCACCCATCATACAATCACCAGATTGGAGCTTACCTTTCGAAATC
Source organism: Penstemon eatonii (assembly GCA_038501285.1). Lineage (NCBI taxonomy): Eukaryota > Viridiplantae > Streptophyta > Magnoliopsida > Lamiales > Plantaginaceae > Penstemon > Penstemon eatonii. Next base: position 53,798,737 of record CM076710.1, read on the forward strand.
ATGTGACGCTAGTGACTATGCTCTTGGAGCCGTTTTAGGACAACGTAGGGAAGGAAAACCATTTGTTATCTATTATGCTAGTAGGACCTTAAATAGTGCTCAACAGAACTATTCTACTACTGAAAAGGAACTGCTAGCAGTCGTCTTTGCTATGGAAAAATTTCGACCTTATCTTATTGGTTCACCTATTACTGTTTATACTGACCATGCAGCTCTTAAGTATCTTCTTTCCAAAAAGGATGCTAAAGCTCGTTTAATTAGGTGGATTCTTTTGTTGCAGGAATTTGATCTAACAATTAAAGATAAGAAGGGTGTCGAGAATGTTGTGGCGGATCATCTATCTCGTTTGGAGTTCATTGATTCTACAAAAGATCCCCCAATTCGAGATGACTTTCCCGATGAACAACTGTTCAATGTAGATCAATTGCCATGGTATGCTAATATTGTTAACTACTTGGTTGCTGGTGAACTTCCGTCAAGCTGGACTGCACAAGATAAGCGTAAGTTCTTGATCGAGGTAAGAAATTTTTATTGGGATGATCCTTATTTATATAAATATTGCCCCGACCAAATCATGAGAAGGTGCATTCCCGAGACTAAGGTAAATAGTGTCTTGAATTTTTGTCATTCTGAGGCTTGTGGTGGTCATTTTTCTATGAAAAAGACAGCTGCTAAAATTTTATAATGTGGTCTTTATTGGCCAAATTTGTTCAAAGATACTAATCTTTTTTGTCGTTCTTGTGATAGATGCCAAAAATTGGGAGCTTTGACTCGACGCCACATGATGCCCCTTAACCCAATTCTTGTTATCGAAATTTTTGATTGTTGGGGTATTGATTTTATGGGTCCATTTCCTTCTTCTTATGGTTATCTATATATTTTTCTTGCTGTTGATTATGTGTCCAAATGGGTAGAAGCTGTACCATGTCGTAAGAATGATAACACTACAGTAGTAAAATTCATAAGGGAAAATGTGTTAGCTAGGTATGGTACACCACGAGTTATTATTAGTGATCAAGGGACACATTTTTGTAATCGTTCTTTTGAAGCTTTGATGCGCAGGTATGGTGTTATTCACAAGGTTTCCAATGCATATCATCCGCAAACCAATGGGCAATCTGAGTTAGCAAATAGGGAAATTAAGCAAATTCTGGAGAAAACGGTTAACCAAAACCGCAAGGATTGGTCTTTACAACTTTCTGATGCACTTTGGGCATACCGTACTGCTTACAAGACTATTCTAGGGATGTCCCCATATCGGATTGTTTATGGGAAAGCTTGTCATTTACCCGTAGAGTTAGAACATAAAGCTTATTGGGCAGTTAAATCGCTTAATTTTGATTTGAATGATGCAGGTCTTCAAAGGAACTTACAATTGTCAGAAATAGAAGAATTAAGGAACGATGCTTATGACAACTCAAGGATCTACAAAGCTAAACTGAAAGTCGCTCATGACAAACAAATCCTTAGAAAGAACTTTGCACCAAACCAACGAGTATTTCTCTACGATTCTCGTTTACATCTCCACCCTGGAAAGTTGAAATCAAGATGGACTGGTCCTTTTGTGGTAAAACAAGTCTTTCCCAATGGTTCCATAGAAGTAGAAAATCCTAAAGATGGGAGACTTTTTCGTGTGAATGGCCAAAGATTAAAGCAAATTGTGGAGAGGGTGGATGAACGTGAGGAGATTGCACTGGCATCTCCTATCTACCATTAATCAGGTTCTATCTTTCCATTATGTACTATAGTTGTATTTTTCCTTTTCTTTCTTTTTTGTGTTTTGTTTTTTTTTCGTTTGTGTGTTCTAAGATCATCTCTAGACTTACATCATTCAAGTAGTAGTCCTTTGTCTCTTGTATTTCTGCATTCATATTATAGTGACAATGAGGACACTGTCATATTTAGGTTGGGGGTGGTAGCCTTTTGAGAGAAAATAAAATGCATTTTAAAGAAAAATTAGTTTATTGCTTTTATATTAGCGATTCTCTTGAAAATGGGCTATAAGGTATGTATGAATGGATTGATTTGAGATGCTAGATTTGCTTTTTAGGTATGATTTCATCGTGTAAAGTCTTAGTCATTTTTTCTATCTTTATTATTAGAAAGTAGCTTCCGAAATAATCTCAAGAGCACATTACTAAGCTTGTGGTAAGATGGATGTTCGATGCATGTAGCCTAGAAATTTTCCAAGTTAATTTTTTCTATACTCACACATCTTTTGTGAGTGAGTGGAGAGGTTGAGAAAACAACTTATGAACTTATATTGCTCTTTTGAATTGGTTAATTGCTATTTAGAGTAACATTCTTAAAGAAAAATGAAAGAGATGGATGATATTGGTCAAGAGTAAAATGTCTTCATGAGCAATAAAATGTCTTCATGATTCAAAAAAAAAAAAAAAAAAAAAAGTGAAAAAAAAAAGAGAAGAAGAGAAAAAAATAAACAGAAAAAAAAAGTGAAAAAAAAAGTGAAAAAAAAAGAGAAAAAAAAAGAGAAAAGTTCTTGGTTTTCGTCATTATAGAAGACGAATATTTATATGGCTCTATAGTATGTATTGACTAATTGAAATCCTGAAGCTAAATTGTGAAAGAATGTGACCTCTAGATAGTTATGTTTCCTATCATTGGATCAATGTTTGTTTGTATGCTTGTCCGTAAAAATATGGCCTATTTCTTTGAGTGACTATCTGTTTTCCAACTCCATGAGTGAAATTCATGTCCTAAAAATTTAAACACTTTACCCGTGAGAAAATGGAGTTGATACTTTACTTGGTAAATTTTCGAAAGCTATGTGTATTGTGGTTTGTGGTATGAAGGTTTTGGCTTAGCATTCACACACACACATTTTGGGAGTTATGATCGAAGTAATCTTGATAGCGATTGTGATCTTTGACTAGCTCTTTGATTGAAGTACTTGGATAGTTTATCTCATTTCTTCTCCGTTTTGTTCATCATGCTTATATCTTATTTGCGCTTGAATTGCTAGAGACTAGCAATAAGCTGGTTGGGGGTTGTGATTAGTGCTTGAAAATGCACTTAAGTTGTTCTTATTTTCTAAATAAATCAAGTGTTAATTTGATATTTTCATGAAATTAATAGAAATTATTGTAATTAGAAAATATTGAGTTTTGATTTGTTTTTATAGGAATATAAAATATGGACCCCGGAATATTTAGCTTTCCCAAATTGTACAAGTATCAAATGCATAATTTGAAGCAAGGAAAGATTCAAGGAAGTAAATTAGTGCAAGAACAACAAATAAGGAATCTGCTAGAAATATTGCTGCTACTTCCAAGGACGATAACTCTCGCAAGGAAACTCCTATTAAGCTGAATTTCGGATATGTTGTAGAGGAAGGAGTTAGCTATATTAAAGACTTTACGGATCTGGATTTGGAGTTCGGAGCACAAAGATATGCATTTTTAAAATATGTCGCGCAGAGCAGAATCTTCTACGCGGAAATCGCGATTTGTGTCCTAAAGTGATTAGGAAACTTGCATAAATTATTTCCATACGAGAATTAAGCTTCCTAAACATCTTCCTACTCAATGTCTACCTCCTAAGCATTCTCCTACTTGGATTAGGGCTTTAGCACCTATATATAGTCCTAGAATCACACATCTTTACACACAATTCTTAGTCTTAGTTACAATTCTCTCTCAAATCATTATCATATTTTCTCTCTAGAACTTGTGATAATGATTAGCAAATTAGGCTAAGAGTTCTTTGGTGAGATTAGAGATGAACTTATATGCGTAGTGATCTTATTTGGATTCGATTCTTCAAGGTTTTGTAAGTTTAATAATTTTGAGTAATTTATTCTTCTTCATCTATTTTCATCAACTTTTATGTTAATACAATTGTTTCATTAGTTTTCATATAAATCTAGTCATGCTCTTTTTATGTGAAAATCTTTATGATATAATTATATTGATATAATCTTTCATTTTATGGGTAGTCTTTTAATGCAATATGCCTTGGTATATAGTATGTTTTTGATTTCTCATAAGATGATATTTTGTGCCAATTCTAAAAGCAAGAAAATTATTTACTCAAATACATTAGAAATTATGTGTTTTTCAATTCTTTATCTTCCGATTGATTGTTTGGGATGTGAAACTTTCAATTGAGTAATTTTATGAATCAATCCAAATAAGTGAACGAAGCATATAAGGGATTCTTGATATCTTACCGTTTTAATTATCGTATTTTTCAACAACCAAATATTCACTTTTCTTTAAGTTTTCTTAAAATCAAATCGCTTCGTTAATTTAGTTTGTTTATTTATCTTTAAAGCTACCTTGTCTACTAACGATTTTAGCTTAGTTTAGTCATCTCCTCGTGGATACGACCGCCCAATCTATTCTACATCGATCGCTTTGTTTCGACAAGTTTGGGCGTAATCACAAGGCACATGTGTGGAAGCATACATGAACTGACAGATGCAGTTGCTGTGGATGGTCCAAAAGTTACTTTTGGGGACAGTAAAGAAGGCAAGATTAAAGCTAAATGAAGGATAATCAGAGGAAACATAGAGATATCTGACGTCTCATATGTTAAAGGCCTCAAATATAATCTGCTGAGCATAAGTGAATTTTGTGACAAAGGATATTCAGTCATCTTCTCAACAGATAAATGCTATGTTGAACAGATTGGTACAAAGAAGGTAATTCTATTTGGAAGACGACAAGGGAATGTCTACATAGTCGACTGGAGTTCTGCTGACAAGAATTCAAGTGTTTGTTTGGTGGCATCAACACCAAGTGAAGTTAGTTGGCTGTGGCACAAAAGAATGAATCATTTAAACTTCAAGACCATCAACAGATTAATAAAGAACGATTTGGTTGAAGGGATTCCAAAAACAGTCATGAGCAAAGACAAGCTCTGTGACGCCTGTCAGAAGGGTAAACAAATCAAGTCATCTTTCAAAAGCAAGAAGCACCAATCTTCTGAAAGAATCTTGGAGCTGCTACACATGGACTTATTTGGACCCATTGATCCTGTCAGCAATGGTGGAAAGAAATACTGCCTAGCCGTTGTGGATGATTTTTCAAGATATACTTAGGTGATATTCATGAAAAAGAAAAGTGAAACCAAGGAACATCTTACTAATCTGATGGAACTGATCCAGAATGAGAAAAGTATAAAGATATTAAAGATCAGATCAGATAGAGGGACAGAGTTTACAAACTCTACTGTTGAAGAGTATTGTAATGTCAAAGGAATACATCATGAGTATTCAACTGCTAGAACCCCTCAACAGAATGGTGTTGCTGAAAGGAGAAACAGAACACTAAAGGAAGCTGTCAGAACCATGATAGCTGAAGCTAAACTGCCACAAAGATTTTGGGCAGAAGCAACAAATACAGCATGGTTTACCCAGAACAGATGCATGATCAACAAAAATCAGAACAAGACTCCATATGAAGTTTGGAACAACAGAAAACCAAACATTCATTACTTTAAGATTTTTGGTTGTAAATGTTTTGTACTGAATAATGGGAAAAATCACTTTACTGCATTTGCAGAGAAGGCTGATGAAGCTGTCTTTGTAGGATACTCTACTATTAGTAAGGCCTATAGAGTTTTTAACAAAAGAACATTGCTAATAGAAGAATCCATTCATGTAGTATTTGATGAGCCAAGTCAATCTTCTGAAAATAATCAAATCACTAATCAAGATCTGTCTACTGATTTACAGAAATTGGACATTGGAAATAATGAAGAATATGTTCCCATCATACTACCTAATCTCAATTCAGCTGCTAACTCAAGTGCTGTTCAAAATCACAGTGCTGATTGTCTAACAGACGAGTTGCAAACAGCTGACAGACCAGAGACTGTTCAACAGACTACTACTGAAACTCCAATAGTAGTGTTGCAAGATCAAAACAGAGGACAACATCCAGACCTGCAACCTGATCTAAGATGGCTCAGAAATCACCCACCAGAGTTGGTGATTGGTGATCCTTTGGATAGAGTGAAAACAAGAAGAGCTGCTGCACAAGATGCTATGTTTGTCACTTTTCTATCTCAAATAAAGCCTAAACAAGTTGAAGAAGCTCTCAATGATTCCTTCTGGATTGAAGCTATGCAAGAAGAGTTGAATCAATTTGAAAGGAATGAAGTCTGGTACTTAGTTCCTAGACCAAGTCATCAAAGAGTCATTGCCACTAAATGGGTTTTCAGAAATAAGATGAATGAAGATGGTGTTGTCACCAGACATAAAGCAAGATTAGTGGCCAAGGGTTATTGTCAAGAAGAAGGCATTGACTTTGATGAAACATTTGCACCAGTAGCAAGACTTGAAGTAATCAGACTGTTTCTAGCCTATGCTGCTTATAAGAACTTCACTGTCTATCAGATGGATGTGAAGTCAGCATTTCACAATGGAGAATTGCAAGAAGAAGTATATGTTGAACAACCACCTGGATTTGAAGCTTATCAACAAGAAGACAAGGTGTATCGTCTAAAGAAAGCCCTCTATGGACTGAAACAGGCTCCAAGAGCATGGTATGATACCCTATCTGATTTTCTTTTAATTAAAGGATTTCGTAAAGGTAAGGTAGATAAAAACTTGTTCACAATTGAATGGGAAAATCACATATTAATTGTGCAAATATATGTGGACGATATTATTTTTGGTTCAACTAACCAACAGATGTGTGACAAGTTCTCCAAGCTCATGCAGAACAAGTTTGAAATGAGCATGATGGGTGAACTCAATTATTTTCTTGGTTTGTATGTTAGACAGTTGCCTGATGGAATTTTCATCAACCAAGCAAAATACACAAGAGATCTGTTCAAGAAATTTGGTATGGAAACTAGCTCTACTGCTACTGTTCCTATGTCTACTAGTCTTCGTTTGGATAAAGATGAAGATGGCAAATCAGTAGATATAACCAAATATAGAGGCATTATTGGGTCACTGTTATACTTAACAGCAAGCAGACCTGATATCATGTACTCTGTTGGGGTTTGTGCAAGATTTCAATCAAATCCCAAGGAATCTCATCTCTTAGCTGCCAAGAGGATACTGAAATATATTAAGGGCACTCAAGAATTGGGATTATGGTATCCTAGAGAATCTGGATTTGAACTTATTGGCTATTCAGATTCAGACCTTGCTGGCTGCAAGATTGACAGAAAAAGCACAACAGGTGCCTGTCAGTTCTTAGGTAGTCGTCTGATCTCATGGATGAGTAAGAAACAAACTTCAGTCTCTATATCTACTGCTGAAGCTGAGTATATAGCTGCTGGAGCTTGCTGTGCACAGATACTTTGGTTGAAACATCAAATAGAGGACTACAATATCAAAATCAGTGGAATTCCAATCTACTGTGACAATACAAGTGCAATCTCACTTACTCAGAATACTACAAGTCATTCAAGGATTAAGCATATTGAGACCAAGCACCACTTCATTAGAGATCATGTGGAAAAAGGGAATGTAATGATTGAGTATGTTCATACAGACAATCAGATTGCTGATGTTTTCACTAAACCTTTAAGTGAAGTAAGGTTCTCAACTCTAAGAGCTGAGATAGGACTACTTAATTTGGATGCATAAGTTGAGGGGGAACTTATCAGAAGACTAAAGTTCATCAACACAATCATCCATTATCATATTCAAGGATTAACTTTCAACAGACTAGTTAACTTATGAATTCTTAAAGTCAGGGGGAACGTGTAAGACTAGCGGTACTTCTGATTAAAAGATGAAATTTTTTAATGACAGTTAGTTGAAGTTATGTTATCAGAAAATTTGTTCTTAATTCTTGAAGATTGAAGATTAAATTATCTTGCTGGATTGACAAACAGCAGAGGAAGATTACTAGCTATTGGCTTTCTCTAGTAATAACAGATAACAGATCACTCGTCTGTCAGATAAGTTAAACTCTACTCATCTGATATCTTATATAAGCATGGTTATAAAATCGCATTTCTAGAAATACGCTTTTATAAGTAACAGATAGGTAACGTTTGAGTTTCTCGCCTGTCTGACATTAAAATACTAAAATTGAAATCCGCAGCTCCCACCCACACGATTAATAAACTGTCAGATTAATCCAACGTCTTAGATTAATCACGATAACCTAAACAGAGGGAAACATATAAAATCCGATCTGAACAGCACAGTCGTCTTACGCACACATAAACTCTCAAATTTTCTAACTCTCAAACTCTCTTGCTTTCAAAAGTTTACTGCTTTCACATATTTCTACTCAGTAATCTCAGAAATGGAGAAAATTATTGATGGAAGGTACTTGAACTACAGCAAATTCCACTTCTCTGGTACTGATCTGATGCGCTCAATCATGGAGAAAATCAAAGAGGCATCTTTAGTTCCAGTTCTGGAAGCACACGAAGACAGGGTTAACTTAGAAGACATTGATCACTTCTACAAGACCAGGAAATTCACCAATAATGACACTGTTATGTCAGCTGTCATTGGGGGTAAGAAAATCGCTGTCTCCGCTGCTGTTTTAAGTGAGATTTACATGCTGAAAAATGAAGGAGGAGACGTAACAGACCTTGGGTCTGAAAAAGAGGAAGAATTTTGGGGCATTTGTGCTAAGGAGGGAGAAGAGATGACTGGGACTCTGATGAAGACTCAGCTAAAAGATGAGTATCAGAGGTTCGCAGACATCATTGCGAAGGTACTGGATTGCAGTACAAGCTCTTTAGATGGGTTACCAAGAAGGAGGTACTACACCATGATCTGCATCTACTATGGACTGAAGGTGAACTGGGCAGTTCATGTCTATGATCTGCTGAGTGACAAGAGGACTTCGCATGCCATCTTGCTTAGTCATCTATTCATGTCACTAAGCTATCCTATGGCAGGTGGGAAGATTACCCACGCCAGTAAAGAGTTTAAGTTGTATGAGCCAGTAAGGAGTATGGCTGCTCCTAAAAGAAAGGCTACTGCAAAGTCTAAGAAGACCCCTTCTGTTAGATGAAGATGAAGATCAAAGTGCAAAGAAGACAAGAAATTAAGGGAAGGTTTTGATGATTTTCAAAACATCATATTCAGCTAAGTATGGAAAACTTAGTTCCCTTAGAAGAATTTTGAACAAGTAAATAAGACAACAGAAGAGTTCAAAGTTCAAAGCCCAGAAGACTAGTGATCTCACGCTGAAACAGCAAACAGAAGGGTAGATCATCAGCTGACTCAAATCAGATTAGTTCAGAGTTTGATCAGCAGAGTGGCTATCAGATGGGTTGCTTCTATCAGCAGAGTAGAATAGATCATGAGAAGAGTCCAACGGTAATAAATGCACTTGGTGTAATAAATGCTGTAAAAGAAGGGTAGTAATGGCAAATGATTGAAGAAAACCTCGTATCAGCAGAGTGCATTTAATGCAGCTACATGAAAGTACAGCAGAAAAGGTACTGTAGCAGGTAGCCGTTCTGATTTCGGGCTAAAGCTATGGATTTGAAGATTAGATTTGCTTCAACTGTCTTATTTTCAAATTCAAGTATAAAAGGAGCTGATTTAAACGAGCGAGACACACAACAACAATCAGAGATTTCGTTCCTGAAGCAGAATTTTTCTAAGTCTCAAAAGCTCAAACAGCTCACTCGTCTGGTGGAAGTCATCTGTTGACAGAAACCCAGTTGAAGAAAACAGAAAATTACGATTTGAGTGATCTTGTAATAGCTGAGTGTTGTGAGAAGTTGTGATCCATCTTTGTGAGTGATCAAACTTCAGAGAGTAGAATTTCTTAGTGATTTTCTATTGTGAGCTTATAGCCTCTTCATTAGTTGTCTAGGTATAAGTGGAGAAATATTGTAATCTTTGTGATTATAGTATAACCCAGAATCTAAGTGATCTGGAAGAGTGGACTAAAGGATTTTTATCCATATAACCACTATAAAAATTCTTTGTGTTATCTTGCATTCAAGTTTTCCTGCATATTTTGATTCTTGCATCTTTTAACAATTTGAATTATCAAAAGATTTTATAAGGAGTTTCAAAACTGGGGATAAAATCTTTCAAGAACTTAGTCTACTTGTGAAAAACACTTTTAAACAATCCGCTGCAAGTATACTCTTTGGAAAACTGTTTTGCTGAAAAACAGCTAAGTATTTATAAGAAGAGTGGTCAGTCTGCTGTTCAAGATTTGTTCACGATCAGTACAGTCTGCTTACTGTTCTTCATCAGCTTAGTCTGCTGACAGAAGACTGAAAAGTTCTTAAGTTCAAAAATTTTCAGAGGTCTATTCACCCCCCCCCCCCTCTAGACCTCATCTGACCACTTGGGACCAACAAGTGGTATCAGAGCAGGTGGTTCATTAGAATCAACTGCCTGATCAACGAACTTGATCCGAGTGTTTTTCAAAGGTTTTTAAAACTTTTCAAAAGAGCATCTTTTTGAAAAATCAAAACTTTTTAAAAATAAAAATAATGGATTGTATCAGCCATGTTCCCCACATTGCTGGTATGTCCTTTGAGGAATGGAAAATCAGAATGGAGATTTTCCTAGCTGCTTATAATGACAACATGTACACATGTATCATTAAAGGTCCATTCAGATTCACAAAGACCATAAAAATAAATGAAGTTGATACGGTTGTGGAAAAAGACCTTCATGAGATGACTCCAGAAGAAATAAAGCTCTACAATCTAGATAAAGTCGGGAGATTCATCATGACTAAAGCCCTGGATAATGATCGGTTTGACAAGGTCAAACATTGCAAGACTGCAAAGGAGATGTGGGACAAAGTCAGAGACATGAGCGAAGGCAATGATGCAATAAAGGAGCATCAGCTTACTATTGCCTTGGAAAAACTTGACAACTTCAAGATGAAGTCTGGAGAAACCATTGATCAGATGGATACCAGATTCACCAGAACACTCAACGAAGTCTTAAAGCTGGGAAAGACCTTCACTGACAAAGAAATCACTGTCAGAGTACTAAAGGCTCTACCCCCAAAGTTCAACATGAAAGTAACAGCAATGGAAGAATCAAGGAATTTAGGAAAAATCTCTCTTACTGAGTTGTTTTCTGTACTCAAGGCATTCGAGTATAAACTGCCTAGAATGGGAATTGAAGAAACCTCAACTTCAGGACCCACAGCTGCACTAGTTGCTGCTGAAAACACCAGAAGACCAGCACAGAAAAGCAAAGAAGTGGACTCATCTGATGAAGCCACTCTACTCAACAAAAAGGAGTACACTGCTGGAGATGTTGCACTGTTGATGAACAATTTCAAGAAGTTCTACAAAAGAAAAATGAAGAACAAATACAACAATGTTTCTACTTCTAAACCTAACTTTTCTTCTCAAGAAAAAGATGATTATAAAGCAAAACTAATGTGTTACAAATGCAGGAAATTGGGACACTTCATCAAAGACTGCCCATATCCAAAAGCAGAAAAGTACACTGAAGAGGAGAAGAAAATGAGAAAAGAAAGAAAGCATCAGAGAGGCAAGGCAATGATGGCTGAAGCGGAAAAGCTGACTGCTGTCTACTCATCTGATTCAGATTCAGACACGTCTGATGAAGAATCGTCTGATGAAGAAAAACCTGCTCTCATGTGCCTGATGGCAAAGGAATCTGATGACTCTGAGGATGAGGTAACTCCTCTTAACAATGAATTATTTAATTCATTTGAACAAATGATGCTTAACAATACTGGTATTGCTGAAGCATACAAAAAGCTTAAGGAAGAGATGATATTGCTAAAAGAGCAAAATAATGTTGGGATTCGGTAAGATAAACAGCCCTAGGCACAGCGGAATATAAAACTTTTAGGGCCTCTTAAGGAATCTTGCCAGGATATTCTCTAGTTGTATATATATGAATATAAATAAACGACAGTATAAGTTTTCTCGTTCATACCTGTCTCCTTGCAAATCCTCGGCTAGCAAAACGAGCTCTGAATTCTGCCCCGGCAAGATCGACCCACACCTTTTGAGTAGCGCCCCACGTGTTGCGCCTCTACGAGTTGATACACCACAATATCACGAAAATTAATATATCCTAATCAACTGGAACATAGGGTATATTAATATCTAGGTTTTAGAACAACTTTGGAACGAAAAATTGAAGACGAAAATTCTTCCAAAGTGGAAGTAGGCTCGGCCGATCCAGAGAGGGAGAGGGAGAGAATTTTTGCTCTTCTTAATTTTCTTGTGGAGTTATTAATGAGATATGAGACCTAGTCTCTTATTTATAGATATCTCTCATAACCTAATCCTTCTAGGATTAGGATACTAATTCTCCTACATGGGTCATGGCCCTCTTTAATTAGAAGACCAAGTCTTCTAATTAATTCATGGCCCATATTAATTAATCTTTCAGGGCTTTATTTAATCTCCCAACTAAATAGCCCAATTAATTAAATCATCTCCCAATTAATTAATTAAATCCTAATTAATCAATTTACTTATAAATTAAATTCCAATTTAATTTATAATCTTGATCCAATTCCAATTGGATCCAATTTCGTTCCACATGGGTCGACCCAGTCGACCCACCCATTTAATCGACCCAGTCGATTTTGACCCAGTCGACCCAGTCGACTCGGTCGTTCTTATTTCCTCGCTTTCGCTACTTGTGTATTGTGTATGCCCCCGTAGGTTCACCACATAATTGGCCGTGGGTTATAATTAAATATTATTTAATTATTCGAGTAAGACTTACTCTAAATCAATCGAACACTCTGTCGATTGACCATTCCAAAATTAGCACCCCTGCTAATTTGGGAATTCTCCCACACTCCACGGTCGATGTCCCGTCACAAGCCCATGGAGCCCAATCACTGGTGAATTAATTCAGTGAACCTTTTATCATTTACAATTTCCATATACGACATAATCTCTCCATTGATCAATCTCCCAGTCGAGACTTAAGGGCATGGTCTTTCATCAGATTCCCTTTTAGTTTGTCTTGACCTTATGCACTCTGATCTCGAAATAAATTCTCTTTGACTTAATCTTTATGAGCTACTTACATAAAGTCGTCAGATACCTTGGCCAAGGATTTACCAGAATTAATTTCTCACAGAAATCCATAGGAGAATTTCCCAACCTATCAAGTCGGGTCAATGGATCCTTTGTTGATGATATGAATCTGCATACGAGTTCCTCTATACCCAACATGAGTCCACAGAGACTTTCTGGCGATCCCCAGTCAGTCGGAACTCATATCAAAGTATAGACGTTCTTGCACCAGATAAACCCTATCACCTCAAGTAGTTAGGGATCGTTCCTCGTATACTATTATAAATATGGAATAACTTCAACCCCGATATGCGACTACCGCTTCCATGGTGAGTTATTTCCTAATTGGGGTATTCAGTGCGCTTGCCATCTCAGCAAGCCACCCACTTATGTGTATCGACTATCCCAGTCACGCTCGTGGACCCCAGCTTCCTCCAGTTCATCGAAGTATACACAACAGTGAGAGTCTATCCGAATCCAACGATGTCCTATCTCGATTGGATTCTACGACTCTTGAATATGTTCTAGATCACGGCCTTGGAGATCAGTCCACGGGTTGTCCCATAGCCCTGTGATCTAAGGACTTCTATCCTTATGCGTAGATAATTATTACATAAGATAAAGATGACCATTTAATAAAGTGCATTTATTAATCGAAATTGAATAGTTCCTCATTTATTACAATAAATACTAGCCATACAGCTGGCTTGCAGGACACTATTTCTATCAATCTCCCACTTGTCCTAAAGCCAGTCTTTTATGTTCTTGAGTCCCATCTTATGCAGATGTTTCTCAAATGCCTTTTGAGGCAGAGGCTTCGTTAGCGGGTCCGCCGTATTATCTTCTGAGTTGACACGTTCCATCTTAATGTCTCCTCTACCAATTATATCTCTTATCACATGGTATCGTCTTTGTACGTGCTTGGATTTCTGATGAGATCTCGGCTCCTTTGCTTGCGCTATTGCCCCATTGTTATCACAGAAGATAGTAATGAGCTCAGCGATGCTAGGTATCACATCCAATTCCTGGATGAAGTTCCTCATCCAAACACCTTCCTTTGCTGCATCACTCGCAGCAATGTATTCTGCTTCGGTGGCTGAATCCGCGGTTGTTTCCTGCTTGGAGCTCTTCCAGCTAACCGCACCACCATTGAGGCAGAATACGTATCCTGATGTCGACTTGAAGTCGTCTACATCACATTGGAAGCTCGAGTCTGTATAGCCTTCCAATTTCAATTCTCCTCCACCGTATACCAAGAACAATTCCTTAGTCCTTCTCAGGTACTTCAGAATTGCCTTTACGGCTATCCAGTGCTGCTCACCTGGATCAGACTGGTAGCGACTTGTAACGCTTAAAGCGTACGCTACGTCTGGTCTCGTACATAGCATACCATACATTATGCTTCCTATCGCGGATGCATATGGTACTCGAGACATATTGCTTCTCTCTTCTGGCGTCTTTGGGGCCATAGACTTAGAGAGTGCAATCCCATGTCTCATTGGAAGCAATCCTCTCTTGGATTCTTCCATGCTAAATCTTTTCAAGATTTTATCTATGTACTGGGATTGGGAGAGGCCCAGCAGTCCTTTTGATCTATCTCGGTAGATCCTTATACCTAGTACAAAGGATGCTTCTCCCATATCCTTCATCGAGAATTGTGTAGATAACCATGCTTTAGTTTCGGACAACGCTTTCACATTGTTTCCAATGAGAAGAATGTCGTCAACGTAAAGCACCAAAAATTCAACTGTACTCCCACTGATCTTCTTGTACACGCAAGGTTCGAACATGTTTTTGATGAATCCAAAAGTTTGGATTGTCTCATCAAAACGAATGTTCCAACTTCGGGAAGCTTGCTTTAGTCCATAAATGGACCTCTGGAGTTTGCACACCTTGTGTTCATCTCCTTTGGATGCATATCCTTTTGGTTGCTCCATGTAGATCTCCTTATCAATGTCTCCATTGAGAAAGGCAGTTTTCACATCCATCTGCCATATCTCGTAGTTATACCACGCAGCTATGGCCAGCAAGATCCGAATGGATTTGGGCATTGCGACGGGCGAGAAGGTCTCCTCAAAGTCAATTCCAGGTCTTTGAGTATATCCTTTAGCCACTAATCGCGCCTTGTAGGTTATTACCTCTCCGTTCACTCCAAGCTTTCGCTTATAGATCCACTTGCAACCCACGGGAGCCACTCCCACTGGTGGATCTACCAAGGCCCAGACCTTGTTTGAGTGCATGGAGTCCAATTCGGATTCCATGGCTTCGCGCCACTTTCCCGAGTCTATGTCTAGCATAGCCTCTTCGTAAGTCCTTGGGTCGGTTAGAGACTGTCCAGTCTCATGCAGCAGACCGTAGTACCTCTCGGGTTCTCTACATTGTCTTTCTGACCTACGAAGAATCGGTGTACCTTCTGGTGCACTTTCATGCTCATGTTCTCCCACTGCCTGTGGCGACGGGTCAGCTTGATCGACCTGTTCGGCCTTTTCAGCTTCAGTGACCTCATCCAGTTCTACGTTATTTTCCTTCTTGTCCACCAAGAAATCCTTCTCCAAGAAGTGAGCGTTCCTCGAGACAAACGTAGTTTGTCTTGTAGGATCGTAGAACTCGTATCCTATTGAGTTTTTCGGATACCCCACGAATTTGCACAAAGTGGATTTAGTTTCCAATTTATCTCCCACTAGCTTTTTAACGTAAGCGGGAGATCCCCATATGCGCATGAATGCGTATGAGGGTGCCTTGCCAAACCACAATTCGTATGGTGTCTTTTCTACGGATTTAGAAGGTACTATGTTTAGTATCTTCGTTGCCGTGAGGAGGGCATGTCCCCAAAATGAAAGAGGAAGGTCAGTGGCACTCATCATGGATCGAACCATGTCCATCAAGGTTCGATTCCTTCTCTCTGCTACTCCATTTAATTGGGGTGTTGCAGGAGGAGTCCACTGTGATAGTATTCCATGCTCTACAAGATAATTCAGAAATTCGTTACTAAGAAATTCTCCACCTCGGTCAGAACGAAGAGCCTTTATCGTATGACCAAGTTGATTCTCTACTTCCATCTTGAATTCTTTGAATCGCTCAAAGGCTTCAGACTTGTGTTTCAACAAGAACACATATCCATAACGACTAAAGTCGTCAGTGAAAGTGATGAAGTAGTCATAGCCACCTCGGGCGCTTTTTCTTAGTGGTCCACATACGTCAATATGTATCAAGTCCAATGTTTGCTTGGCTCGCTCAGGGTTTCCCTTAAACGGCAACTTAGCCATTTTACCCTTTAAACATGGTTCACATGTTGGCATTTCATCAATGCAATTGATTTCAATCGCGCCAGATGATGCTAACTTTTGAATCCTTGACTTAGATATATGTCCAAGTCTAGCGTGCCATAATTGGGCAGATATTTCATTATCTTGTTTCCTTTTGTTTTGTTGTACGTGCATGACTAACTTAGGCGGTTTTATTATGTAAAGTCAATAATTCAATGTACCAAATGAAAAACTAAAACAGGAGCTTTTATTAAAATCAACATTATTCATTAACATGAATAAAAGTTTTTCATTAATAACTAGGTACATAAATGAAAGTTCCCTAATGACTTTATCAAACCACCTAAATCTATTTTTGCCTACGGCCTTGGTAGCAGCTCCAGCTCCATTGCCTTATTCAAGGATCCAATCCTCAGGCTCCAGTTTCCTTAATGCTCCCATCACCTACAAGGATGAGAACTCCAGTCAGTGTCTAACACCAAAAATGCACAGTTAATTATAAAATTAACTTCAACAAGGAATATACCTGTTCGAACTCTCCATAGGTTCGAATTTAATCCTTTCCTTTGACCTTGTGCAGTAAGGAGCTCTGGTTTCCGTTTGCTTTGGTTTTGAACGCCGCCCAGTCCTTTCGCCAACCCTCGCTTTCTTTCCAAAAGAAGCTTCGTGTTCCTCGAGCATCTGTCGCAGGACATGCACAGTAATCTCTCGCCTCTGGAGATTCAAGTCCGCGATAAATCTGTCATATGATCTTGGAAGAGATTGTAGAATAAGATCTACTCGGAAATCATTGTCCATCACGACACCCATATCATCGAGTTCAGAAAGAAGTCGAATCATCTTGTGTACGTGGATTCCGACAGGAGTTTCCCTTCTCTTTCTTGCTTGCAAGAGTTCCCTCGTGATCGCGAATCTGCGACGACCATCTCTAATCCCATAAAGGAATTTGAGATTCGAGAGAATCTCTTTCGCGGATGCCATATGCTCATGTTGCAAACGCAGATCAAGTGACATATATTCCAACATGTATTCACGAGCTAAGCCATCATCCAGTTTCCATTTGGTGATGCTTTTACGAAGCTCATCAGGAACGTCATGTGAAATAGTGATGGGTGGTGGCACAGACAAAACATAGGATATGTTTTCAGCTTCAAATAATCCATTCAAATGATGCGTCCAGAAATGCAAGTTGGGTCCAGTTAAAATATTACGTTCAAGTGATGAGATGGACAAATCTCTAAGTGCTCTAAGCTCTTTTGACATCATATCTATAAAATGACGAGAGAAGAAATAAATACGCGAAAGATTAATTTAAAATGCACAATTTACAAACATGGTTTTTATTTGTAAATTACTCCCACTATTTTAATCAAAATCTTATGCCCCCACATAAGTTTCGGGAATTTAAAATATCCTAGCGGGCTTAAGGCCCAAATGCAATCTCCTAGTACCCACGACTCGTTGGCCATACTATTTGATTCACTTGGTGGTCGAATACGTCGACGGTTAACCATCGCAGCTAACCCTTAAGTTCATTTAGCCTCGGTTTTCAATATGGACCCACGACTCGTGAGACATCCATACTTACTAGCGTTAAATCATGTCCAATACTCGTGGAGAGAAATAGTTCAATCCTAGACGCCCCACGACTCGTGAGACAGCGCCTAAAACCTTGCTATCCCCTCCCTTGGCACTAAACTCGTGCATCGAGGCAACAGACATATCATCTTCCTATAGCTCGACCCACGACTCGTGAGACATCGAGATATATTCGTACAATATGCCTAAGACCTAGTAATTGGATAGGCTCGGACCATAGACTCCATTCATATGCGCCCGTTATTCGATTTAATATTCTAATTGAATTTTAAGTTCAATTGGAGGTTTCTAAGTGTGCGAGGTCTCATCAGATTATGCTTATCTTGTTTACGTTTTCTATCCTAAGCATGCATCTCATACATCAAAGAATAATTTGCAAAAAGGTAAACATTCATCACCTAGCAAGATATGATTGGTCGATTGCCCATCCTATGCGATCCATCACGAGCCACGTGATGAATCAATTGGTCAGTCTAGGGTGAAAAATTAAATGTCCTAACTATTACAATTTTCAAACCCATACATCATGGGCCTTCTTGTAATATCCAGCTTGATTGGGCCTCCATGTAATGAATTGGGCCTCCATGTCCTCCAAGGTAAATGGGCCTCCATGCGGATCTCCAAGTCTTCATGAGGTCTTCTTGGCTCCAAGCCTAATCTAAGCCTAGCTTATAAAAATAAATGGTCCTATTCTATTACATTTGTTTGCGCAAGCAAGGGCACCAATCAGGCCCATTTAATTACAACCCATAAAATAAATAAACCAAAAACTACATAGGGCTTAAGGGCGAAATCGACCAATCCACATATTCACACAAGAACATGCATAAATTCACATAAGGGCAATAATGTAAATTTACCGGCTTCATTAATTTTAATTCGCAAAAATTTATCCAAGTTAATTAATTTTGAATTATCAATTAATCTCTAAGATTAATTAGCTCTTACTTGAGCTCTAAGTAATCTACAATTCTTATCTTGATTAAATTGGTTAATTAAGGTAATCTAAATCTCTAAGATTCTTACCATATCCAAAACTCTAAGTTTCCCAAAATTCCCAAATCTCCAAGATTCTCAAGATAATCCTATTTTGACTAGATTAGTTAATTAAGGTAGTGTTTAAGTCTAACAAAATAACTACCTTATCCAAAAACTCTAAGTTTCCTAATCTTCCAAAATTCTCCAAGATTTTCAGGACTTTCAAAATAGGCAGAATTATAGTCCAACCAAAAATCAACCAGACGAGGCCAATCGAAGACTGCCACGTGGACAACATACGCGCGGACACGAAGTCCGCGCGTGGCTGTTCGCGGCAGCCGCTGCTGCGCGTGACAGCACACGGCCAGCAGCCTGTAGGCTGCTGCCGTGCGCTGCTCGCGCGGCCAGCGTGCTGTTCGCACGCTGCCGTGGGCAGCAGCACGCGGTGGCCGCCCAGCCGCGGTGCGCGGCATGCCACCGCGGTTGGATCCAATAAAAATATATATTTTTTTTGTTTCTTCGATTACTTATGATTTAATTTAAACAAACCCAGTCAATTAAATCCCAATCCAAAAATAAAACTAACGTGATAAAATTTTCGAATCCAAAATTAAACATTAACTCCAAGTTAATTAAACATACGTCCTATAACATGCAAAGTTAAAGAACTAGCCACATAAATCAAACATATGATTTAATAAACACAGAATTTGCAAATTCATATATATACAAAGCCTAGAGTTGGCTCTGATACCACTGTTGGGATTCGGTAAGATAAACAGCCCTAGGCACAGCGGAATATAAAACTTTTAGGGCCTCTTAAGGAATCTTGCCAGGATATTCTCTAGTTGTATATATATGAATATAAATAAACTAAGTATAAGTTTTCTCGTTTATACCTGTCTCCTTGCAAATCCTCGGCTAGCAAGACGAGCTCTGAATTCTGCCCCGGCAAGATCGACCCACACCTTTTGAGTAGCGCCCCACGTGTTGCGCCTCTATGAGTTGATACACCACAATATCACGAAAATTAATATATCCTAATCAACTGGAACATAGGGTATATTAATATCTAGGTTTTAGAACAACTTTGGAACGAAAAATTGAAGACGAAAATTCTTCCAAAGTGGAAGTAGGTTCGGCCGATCCAGAGAGGGAGAGGGAGAGAATTTTTGCTCTTCTTAATTTTCTTGTGGAGTTATTAATGAGATATGAGACCTAGTCTCTTATTTATAGATATCTCTCATAACCTAATCCTTCTAGGATTAGGATACTAATTCTCCTACATGGGCCATGGCCCTCTTTAATTAGAAGACCAAGTCTTCTAATTAATTCATGGCCCATATTAATTAATCTTTCAGGGCTTTATTTAATCTCCCAACTAAATAGCCCAATTAATTAAATCATCTCCCAATTAATTAATTAAATCCTAATTAATCAATTTACTTATAAATTAAATTCCAATTTAATTTATAATCTTGATCCAATTCCAATTGGATCCAATTTCGTTCCACATGGGTCGACCCAGTCGACCCACCCATTTAATCGACCCTGTCGATTTTGACCCAGTCGACCCAGTCGACTCGGTCGTTCTTATTTCCTCGCTTTCGCTACTTGTGTATTGTGTATGCCCCCGTAAGTTTACCACATAATTGGCCGTGGGTTATAATTAAATATTATTTAATTATTCGAGTAAGACTTACTCTAAATAAATCGAACACTCTGTCGATTGACCATTCCAAAATTAGCACCCCTGATAATTTGGGAATTCTCCCACACTCCACGGTCGATGTCCAGTCGCAAGCCCATGGAGCCCAATCACTGGTGAATTAATTCAGTGAACCTTTTATCATTTACAATTTCCATATACGACATAATCTCTCCATTGATCAATCTCCCAGTCGAGACTTAAGGGCATGGTCTTTCATCGGATTCCCTTTTAGTTTGTCTTGACCTTATGCACTCTGATCTCGAAATAAATTCTCTTTGACTTAATCTTTATGAGCTACTTACATAAAGTCGTCAGATACCTTGGCCAAGGATTTACCAGAATTAATTTCTCACAGAAATCCATGGGAGAATTTCCCAACCTATCAAGTCGGGTCAATGGATCCTTTGTTAATGATATGAATCTGCATACGAGTTCCTCTATACCCAACATGAGTCCACAGAGACTTTCTGGCGATCCCCAGTCAGTCGGAACTCATATCAAAGTATAGACGTTCTCGCACCAGATAAACCCTATCACCTCAAGTAGTTAGGGATCGTTCCTCGTATACTATTATAAATATGGAATAACTTCAACCCCGATATGCGACTACCGCTTCCATGGTGAGTTATTTCCTAATTGGGGTATTCAGTGTGCTTGCCATCCCACCAAGCCACCCACTTATGTGGATCGACTATCCCAGTCACGCTCGTGGACCCCAGCATCCTCCAGTTCATCGGAGTATACACAACAGTGAGAGTTTATCCGAATCCAACGATGTCCTATCTCGATTGGATTCTACGACTCTTGAATATGTTCTAGATCACGGCCTTGGAGATCAGTCCACGGGTTGTCCCATAGCCCTGTGATCTAAGGACTTCTATCCTTATGCGTAGATAATTATTACATAAGATAAAGATGACCATTTAATAAAGTGCATTTATTAATCGAAATTGAATAGTTCCTCATTTATTACAATAAATACTAGCCATACAGCTGGCTTGCAGGACACTATTTCTATCAAATAATTCACTGAAACTTTTAGCTGAAAAGCCAAAGGAATCAGCTGAATATAAACAGCTTGAGCAAGAACATGAATCTCTGAAAGCTGAATGTGAGGTCTACAAAGGAAAAATCATGGAACTTGAAAAGATTATTGAGTCTCATGAAAAATCATCTGTTGCATCCACGCATACATCTAATAAACAGAAGATGAGAACAGGATAAGTAAGAGTTGAATCATACTGAGAAATTTATATCTGCTGACAATAGTAAGGTCATTTTGTATGTTCAAACTGCTAGACCTACCTCAACTAAGAAAGAATCAAAGGAGAAGAAATCTCCTAAGGCTAAAAGGAGCAAAGAGCCTAGTATAGGAAATCAGACTAGTAAGACCAAACAGCAGAGTCCTAAGAAGTCTGCTGATAAAGCTAAAGTCAACCAGACTAGTGGTAAAACTAAGTCAAAATCAAATGAGCAAGCATCTAGTAAGCCAAAGAAGCATAAGAATAAGAAAAATCAAAATACTTGGTATGGAATTGAGTCTTATTATGTGCAACCTGCTGCATATCATCCTATGTATCATGCACCTCAATTTCCAGGTTACTATGCACCTTACCCTACTCATCCAATGCATGCATATCCTGCATATCATGCACCTTACCCTGCTTATGAACATTATTCTCATCATACTGATCATCAACATGACTTATCTGATACCTATGATAAAAATGAAATTGTTCATGCTCCTGCTAAAACTCAGAAGCCTAAGAAGCCTAAGACATCAACATCTTGGGTTGTCAAAGGTGGAACTAATCCTTCAGGACCCTCTCAATAAGGGTACCTAAAACAATTTTACTTTTGTTTTGTAGGTTAGGATTAGGAGTAGGAGTAAAGTAGAGAAGATTTGGTACTTGGACAGTGGATGTTCAAGACACATGTGTGGAAACATACATGAGCTGACTGATGCAGTTGCTGTGGATGGTCCAAAAGTTACGTTTGGAAACAGCAAAGAAGGCAAGATTGTAGCAAAAGGAAGAGTTATCAAAGGAAACATTGAGATATCTGGCGTCTCATATGTTAAAGGCCTCAATTATAATCTGCTGAGCATAAGTCAATTTTGTGACAAGGGATATTCAGTCATCTTCTCAACAGATAAGTGCTATGTTGAACAGATTGGTACAAAGAAGGTAATTTTATCTGGAAGACGACAAGGAAATATCTACATAGTCGACTGGAATTCT
Organism: Penstemon eatonii; assembly: GCA_038501285.1. Taxonomy (NCBI): domain Eukaryota; kingdom Viridiplantae; phylum Streptophyta; class Magnoliopsida; order Lamiales; family Plantaginaceae; genus Penstemon; species Penstemon eatonii. The sequence goes on from CM076710.1 coordinate 53,821,479, forward strand.
GCTGACAAGAATTCAAGTGTTTGTTTGGTGGCATCTGCACCAAGTGAAGTCAGTTGGCTATGGCACAAGAGAATGAATCATCTAAACTTCAAGACCATAAACAGATTAATCAAGAATGATTTGGTAGAAGGGATTCCAAAGGCAGTCATGAGCAAAGACAAGCTATGTGATGCATGTCAGAAGGGTAAACAAATCAAGTCATCTTTCAAAAGCAAGAAGCACCAATCTTCTGAAAGAATATTGGAGCTGCTACATATGGACTTATTTGGACCCATTGATCCAGTCAGCAATGGTGGAAAGAAATACTGCCTAGCTGTTGTGGATGACTATTCAAGATATACTTGGGTGATTTTCATGAAGAAGAAAAGTGAAACCAAGGAACATCTTACCAATCTGATGGAACTGATCCAGAATGAGAAGAACATCAAAATATTGAAGATCAGATCAGATAGAGGGACAGAGTTTACAAACTCTACTGTTGAAGAGTATTGTAATATCAAAGGAATACATCATGAGTATTCAGCGGCTAGAACCCCTCAACAGAATGGTGTTGCTGAAAGGAGAAACAGAACACTAAAGGAAGCTGTCAGAACCATGATAGCTGAAGCTAAGCTGCCTCAAAGATTTTGGGCAGAAGCAACAAATACAGCATGCTTTACCCAAAACAGATGTATGATCAACAAAAATCAGAACAAGACTCCATATGAAGTTTGGAACAACAGAAAACCAAACATTCATTACTTTAAGATTTTTGGTTGTAAATGTTTTGTATTGAATAATGGGAAAAATCACCTTACTGCATTTGCAGAAAAGGCTGATGAAGCTGTCTTTGTAGGATACTCAACTGTTAGTAAAGCTTACAGAGTTTTTAACAAAAGAACTTTACTAATAGAAGAATCTATTCATGTAGTATTTGATGAGCCAAGTCAATCTTCTGAAAAGAATCAAAGTGTTAACCAAGATCTGTCTACTGATTTACAGAAGTTAGACATTGGAAGAAATGAAGAATATGTTCCCATCATACTACCTAATCTCAGTTCAGCTGCTAACTCAAGTGCTGTTCAAAATCACAGTGCTGACTGTCTAACAGACGAGTTGCAAACAGCTGACAGACCAGAGGCTGTTCAACAGACTGCAAGTGTTCAACAGACTACTACTGGAACTCCAACAGTAGTGTTGCAAGATCAAGACAGAGGACAACACCCTGATCTGCAGCCTGATCTCAGATGGCTCAAGAATCACCCACCAGAGTTAGTGATTGGTGATCCTTTGGATAGAGTGAAAACAAGAAGAGCTGCTGCACAAGATGCTATGTTTGTCACATTTCTATCTCAAATAGAGCCTAAGCAAATTGAAGAAGCTCTAAATGATTCCTTCTGGATTGAAGCTATGCAAGAAGAGTTGAATCAATTTGAAAGGAATGAAGTCTGGTACTTAGTTCCTAGACCAAGTCATCAAAGAGTAATTGGCACTAAATGGGTTTTCAGAAATAAGATGAATGAAGATGGTATTGTTACCAGAAACAAAGCAAGATTAGTAGCCAAAGGTTATTGTCAAGAAGAAGGAATTGACTTTGATGAAACTTTTGCACCAGTGGCAAGACTTGAAGCAATCAGACTGTTTCTAGCCTATGCTGCTTACAAGAACTTCACTGTCTATCAGATGGATGTGAAATCTGCTTTTCTCAATAGAGAACAGCAAGAAGAGGTATATGTTGAACAACCACCTGGTTTTGAAGTCTATCAAGAAGAGGACAAGGTATATCGTCTGAAGAAAGCCCTCTATGGACTGAAACAGGCTCCAAGAGCATGACAGTTGCCTGATGGAATATTCATCAGCCAAGCAAAATACACAAGAGATCTGTTCAAGAAGTTTGGTATGGAAACTAGCTCAACTGCTACAATTCCCATGTCTACAAGTCTTCGTTTGGATAAAGATGAAGATGGAAAATCAGTGGACATAACCAAATATAGAGGCATTATTGGTTCATTGTTGTATCTAACAGCAAGTAGACCTGATATAATGTACTCAGTTGGAGTCTGTGCAAGATTTCAATCAAACCCCAAGGAATCTCATCTCTTAGCTGCCAAGAGGATATTGAAATACATCAAAGGCACTCAAGAATTGGGATTGTGGTATCCTAGAGAATCTGTATTTCAACTTGTTGGTTATTCAGATTCAGACCTTCCTGGCTGCAAGATTGACAGAAAAAGCACAACAGGTGCCTGTCAGTTCTTAGGTAGTCGTCTGATCTCATGGATGAGTAAGAAACAGACTTCAGTTTCTATATCTACTGCTGAAGCTGAATATATAGCTGCTGGAGCTTGCTGTGCACAGATATTATGGTTGAAGCATCAACTAGAAGATTACAACATCAAGATCAGTGGAATTCCAATCTACTGTGATAACACAAGTGCAATCTCCCTTACTCAGAACACTACAAGTCATTCAAGGACTAAACATATTGAGATCAAGCATCTTTTCATTAGAGATCATGTGGAAAAGGGCAATGTTGTGATTGAGTATGTTCATACAGACAATCAGATTGCTGACATTTTCACAAAACCTTTAAGTGAAGTAAGGCTCTCAACTCTAAGAGCTGAGCTAGGACTACTTAATTTGGATGCATAAGCTGAGGGGGAACTCATCAGAAGACTGAAGTTCAACAGCTTAGTTATCCGCTATTTCATTCAAGGATTAACCTTCAACAGACTAGTTAGCTTATGGATTCTTAAAGTTAGGGGGAACGTGTAAGACTAGCGGTACTTCTGTTCTAAAGATGAAATTTGTTAATGTCAGTTAGTTGAAGTCAAGTTATCAGAAGATAAGTTCTTAACTCTTGAAGACTGAAGATTATTTTATCTTGCTGGATTGACAAACAGCAGAGGAGGATTACTAGCTATTGGCATTCTCTAGTAATATCAGATATCAGATCACTCGTCTGTCAGATAAGTTACACTCTACTCATCTAATGTCTTATATAAGCATGGTTATAAAGTCGCATTTTTAGAAACACGCTTTTATAAGTAACAGATAAGTAACGTTTGAGTTTCCCGCCTGTCTGACATTAAAATATTAAAATTTGAAATCCGTAACTCCCATTCACACGATTTAAAACTGTCAGATTAGATCAACGTTTCAGATTAATCACGATAACCTAATCAAAGGAAACCTATAAAGTCCGATCTGAACAGCACAGTCGTCTTACGCACTCAAACACTCTCAAATTCTCTAACTCTCAAACTCTCCTGTTTCGAAAGTTTATTGCTTTTGCAGAAATCTACTCACCAATCTTAGAAATGGAAAAGATTATTGATGGAAGATACCTAAACTACAGCAAATTTCACTTTTCGGGTACTGCTCTGATGCGCTCACTCATGGAGAAAATTAAAGAGGCATCTTTGGTTCCAGTTCTGGAAGCACACGAAGACAGAGTCTACTTAGAAGATGTATATCACTTCTATACGACCAGAAAATTTAACGATGATGAAACTGTTATGACTGCTGTTATTGGTGGTAAGAAAATTGTTGTTTCTGCTGCTGTCTTAAGTGAAATTTACAAACTTAAGAATGAAGGAGGAGATGTAACAGACCTAGGGTCTGAAAAGGAGGAAGAATTTTGGAAAATTTGTGCAAAAGAGGGAGAAAAGATGACTGGAACTTTGATGAAGACTCAGCTGAAAGATGAGTATCAGAGGTTCGCGGACATCATTGCTAAAGTACTGGATTGCAGCACAAGTTCTCTAGATGGGTTACCTAGAAGGAGGTACTACACCATGGTCTGTATTTACTATGGACTGAAAGTTAACTGGGCTGCTCACGTATATGAGCTACTGAGCGATAAAAGGCATTCTCATGCCATCTTACTTAGTAATCTGTTTGCATCCATGCATTGTCCTATGGGTGGTGGAAAGCCCACTCACGGCAGCAAAGAGTTCAAACTATATGAACCAGTGAAACAAGTGGTGGCAAAACCAAAAAGAAAGGCTGCTGCAAAATCCAAAAAGACCCCTTCTAAGAAAAGCAAGAAGGAGGGTCAGACAAGTCAACCTGCTGAACCAACAGCACAGTCTGCTGTTGAGACTGAATCAGCACAACCTGAGGATGAAGTTCCAGAGAAAATAGTTGAAGACTTTGCCAAGGAGATTGAACATATGGAGACAGGCTCCTCTCCTGAAAGAACTGAGTCTGAGGAAGAAATTCCTCTTCAAAGGTTGAAAAGGTTGAGGACTAGGAGTGAAGCAAGGGGACCTCCCCAGTCTAAGAAGCCTACTAGAAGAATTCCTAAGTCCAAAGCAAAGAGAAAGGTAACTTTCTCTGAAGAACAAACCATCACAGTCAGAGAAACAACAACAGAAGCAGAAAGGCCTTTAACTATTGATGAACCAGCTGTTAAGCCTACTAAGGAAGTTGTTTCTACGGTTGGAGTGTCTACAGAAGACTCATCTGTTGCACTATCTGCTGAAGTGGAAGGAGCACAGCAGACTAGTACAACACATGAAGAAGATGCACCCTTGTTGCATCCTACTCCAGTTGCTGCAACCCCTCTTCAAGCAATTGAAAGTCCTGAATCAAGGAGGAAGAGGACTGGCAAGATTGCCACATACTTAACTGCCGCAGAAAAGAAAAGACAAGATGCTGCTGAAAAGCTAAGGAAGGCTGCTGAAAAGGCAGAAGAAGAAAGGCTGAAAAGCCTAGAGTTAAAAAGGCTGGAAGAAGAGGCCAGCAAGATGACTCAAGAGCAAAGAGATGCTATTGAGGCAGCAGAATTGGCTGCTGCTATTGAAGCAAGCACCAAGGATGCTCATGGACCAAAGCATACTGGTGGAATAGTCATTGGTAAACAACGAGATCCTAACAAACCAATACCAGCTATGCCTGCACCAAAGACAAAGCCAAAAAGAAGAGAGGAGATTAGATTATCCTTAGAGATCGTCAGGGATGATCCTGTCATCTTTGAAGAATTCCTTAAGAGGTTGGATGCTGAAGGTGAAAGAATCAACCGTCTGACGTTATTCAATGCTGAAAAGATAAGATACAACAGATGGAGAGAATTCAGACTGACAAAGAGTCCAGCTGAAATGGTCAAGTGGAAAGCCTTCACTGCTGAAGAAGCCTGGGTGTTGAAGTGGCTTGAGACTGGATCCTTAATCCAAGCACTTGATTCAGAATTCTTTCTGGACAAGTTAAGATTAAGAATAAGTCACATAGTCAAGGCTGAAGCAAAGAAGATCCTTAAGTCTATTTCTGAGGATTTTGATGAATCAATAGATCTCAAGGAAAGATCCATCAAGTTGGCTATTGCTCAAGCAATGGAGCTATGGGCAAAGAAGTCTAGGAAGCTCAAGGGACAACCAAGCTCACTGGTCCCTCTTCCTAACATCAAGCACATTGTCTATAGTCCAAACATCAAACCATTTGAAGAGCTACCTGAGGAACCATACTCACCTTTTATTCCTCTTGACAATTTTACATGGATTTCTCACAGGTCTGCTGTTGATAATGAAGGTTTGATGAAAACAGTTGAGACTGTTAAGAAGATCAAGTCCCCTGCTGACAAAGAAAAAGAAGAGTCTTCTGATCATCAAAAGAACAAAGAGGGTACATCTGACCCATCTGATCAGAACAACGAAAAGGGTGACAAATCTGACACAGCTGATGATTCCAAGAAAGAAGAAGTTATTCCAGCTGATCAGATCAAGGATAAGGAAGCTGCTGATGAAAAAGATGATCAGACTAAGGAGAAGGAAAGCACTCGTAGTCATGCTGACAAGGCCAAGGAAGCTGAGTCTATCTCTGGTCCAGCAGATCAGTCTCTTGGACAAATGATTCAAGCAGCAGAGCAACTCAGTGGAGAAACACCTCCTGCTCTACATCCTATTCCAACAGATACTCCTTCCACTTCTCAGGCTGCACAAACATGTTTGTTGGATTCTATTCAGCAAATGATATCAAATTCACTGAAGGAAATGAAGGAGGAGTTAACAGCAGATGTGTTGGCTGCTGTACGTCAACCAAGTCAGAAAGTCGCTGCTGTTCCAACCGATCTGATAGAAGACACTGCTCAAAATGTTAAGTCCATTTGTCAAGATATGGACATACTCAGAAGAAGGACTCAGAGCACTGCTGCTGGTTGGAGACGAATTGAAGAAACAGTTGAAACGGCCCTCCAAGCAGAAGACGAAGTCATGGGAAATATGATGAAAGACTTCACTGCTTCATCAAATTGGATTTTAGGAACTCAAATTCAATTGGGTGATCAAGGAGAGGATTTGCTCAAAGAAATGAAAGACTTTAAGGCCAATCAACTCAAACAACAAGCTCAAATCAATGCCATGGAAGAAAACATCAAACTTCTTTGTGACTCACTTACACCAACCTTGCCACAATATCCAATCTACCCTGCTGATGATGACAAAAAGGGAGAAGAAAGGGTATTTGGACAGAAAAGAGTTGGAACCTCTTTTGTAAGGGAAGAAGAAAATCAAGATGGTGCTGGAGAAACTGAAGTGTTGGAAGAATCTGCTGGTGGTGAGACTGATAAAGATATGGAAGAAACAAGCAGACCAACAGAAGAGAAGATCACAGAGGAAGAAGGTGACAATGCTGAAGCTAAGTCTGATAAAGAGATAGCTGCTGCCAAAGACTCAGCTGAAGAACAGCTTAATCCTGATGTCAAGCACAAGAAGATAGAGCTGTTGAGGAAAAGATTCTTTGAAGAATTGGAAGCTGAAACATCTGATGAAGAATCTGAAAAAGAAGACAAGGAAGCAGAAGAAGAAAAGAAGGAAGAAGACTAGTTTAGGCTAGATCTCTCTTTTACATTAAGAATCTTTGTAATCTTTTAAAGTATTTTGCACTTTTCATCTTTCAACACTTGTAATATGTAATCAGTTCAAATATATATAAAATTGCAAGTTTGAATCCAACACACTATTTCTATCTCAGAAATTTTTGAGGATCAGAACTTTAGTTTAGGTACAGGTACTTAGCTGAAGTTTTGTCATCATCAAAAAGGGGGAAATTGTTGGATGAAGATGAAGATCAAAGTGCAAAGAAGACAAGAAATTAAGGGAAGGTTTTGATGATTTTCAAAACATCATATTCAGCTAAGTATGGAAAACTTAGTTCCCTTAGAAGAATTTTGAACAAGTAAAGAAGACAACAGAAGAGTTCAAAGTTCAAAGCCCAGAAGACTAGTGATCTCACGCTGAAACAGCAAACAGAAGGGTAGATCATCAGCTGACTCAAATCAGATTAGTTCAGAGTTTGATCAGCAGAGTGGCTATCAGATGGGTTGCTTCTATCAGCAGAGTAGAAGAGATCATGAGAAGAGTCCAACGGTAATAAATGCACTTGGTGTAATAAATGCTGTAAGAGAAGGGTAGTAATGGCAAATGATTGAAGAAAACCTCGTATCAGCAGAGTGCATTTAATGCAGCTACAGGAAAGTACAGCAGAAAAGGTACTGTAGCAGGTAGCCGTTCTGATTTCGGGCTAAAGCTATGGATTTGAAGATTAGATTTGCTTCAACGGTCTTATTTTCAAATTCAAGTATAAAAGGAGCTGATTTAAACGAGCGAGACACACAACAACAATCAGAGATTTCGTTCCTGAAGCAGAATTTTTCTAAGTCTCAAAAGCTCAAACAGCTCACTCGTCTGGTGGAAGTCATCTGTTGACAGAAACCCAGTTGAAGAAAACAAAAAATTACGATCTGAGTGATCTTGTAATAGCTGAGTGTTGTGAGAAGTTGTGATCCATCTTTGTGAGTGATCAAACTTCAGAGAGTAGAATTTCTTAGTGATTTTCTATTGTGAGTTTATAGCCTCTTCATTAGTTGTCTAGGTATAAGTGGATAAATATTGTAATCTTTGTGATTATAGTATAACCCAGAATCTAAGTGATCTGGAAGAGTGGACTAAAGGATTTTTATCCATATAACCACTATAAAAATTCTTTGTGTTATCTTGCATTCAAGTTTTCCTGCATATTTTGATTCTTGCATCTTTTAACACTTTGAATTATCAAAAGATTTTATAAGGAGTTTCAAAACTGGGGATAAAATCTTTGAAGAACTTAGTCTACTTGTGAAAAACACTTTTAAACAATCCGCTGCAAGTATACTCTTTGGAAAACTGTTTTGCTGAAAAACAGCTAAGTATTTATAAGAAGCGTGGTCAGTCTGCTGTTCAAGATTTGTTCACGATCAGTACAGTCTGCTTACTGTTCTTCATCAGCTTAGTCTGCTGACAGAAGACTGAAAAGTTCTTAAGTTCAAAAAATTTCAGAGGTCTATTCACCTCCCCCCCCCCCCCTCTAGACCTCATCTGACCACTTGGGACCAACACCTTCTAAGAAGAGCAAGAAGGAAGGTCAGACAAGTCAATCTGCTGATCAAACAGCAAGCTCTGCTGTTGAAGCTGGATCAGCACAAGCTGAGTGTGAAGTCCCTGAGAAAGTAATAGATGACTTCACTGCCGAGCTTGAAAAGATGGAGACAGGTTCTTCTCCTGAAAGAACTGAATCTGAAGAAGAAATTCCTCTTCAAAGACTGAAGAGAATGAGGACCAAAAGAGAAGCAAGGGGACCTCCCCAAGCTAAGCGACCCACTGGAAGAATTGCCAAATCTAAGGCAAAGAGAAAGGTCACTTTTTCTGAAGAAACTATCTTAACAGTCAGAGATTCATCAGCATCAGCAGGGAGACCGATTATGATTGAAGAACCTTCAAATGAAACTGCTGTTGAATCTGCTGCAGAACCTGCTGTTGGAGAATCTGCTGAGGGAAGAGTTGAACAGCAGACTGGCACAACAGGTGAAGGAGAAACACTCCTTCTGCATCCTACTCCTGTTGCTGCAACTCCACTTCAAGCTGTTGAAGGTCCTGAATCAAAGAAGCAAAGGACTGGAAAGATTGTGATTCCTTATGTTTCTGCTGCTGCAAAGAAGAAACAAGAAGAGGCAGAAAGAAAAAGGAAGGCCGAAGAAAAGGCTGAGGAAGATCGCCTTAAGGCACTTGAGCTCAAAAGGCTGGAGGAAGAGGCCAGCAAGATGACTCAAGAACAAAGGGATGCTATAGAAGTAGTTGAGTTAGCTGCTGCTATTGAGGCAAGTGCTAAGGACTCTCATGGTCCTAAGCAGACTGGCGGCATTGTCATAGGTGAATCAAGAGATCCAACAAAACCTATACCAGCCATGCCTGCTCCAAAAATTCAACCTAAAAGAAGATAAGAGGTCAAACTGGCATTGGAGATTGTCAGAGATGACCCTGATGCTTTTGAGGAGTTCATCAAAAGGTTGGATGCTGAGAATGCAAGGATTACTCGTCTGACGATGTTCAACAAAGAGAAGATAAGATATAATAGATGGAGAGATTACCGTCTGACAAAGAGTAAAGACCAAATTGCAAACTGGAAGCCCTTTGCTGAAGAAGAAGTCTGGGTGCTAAAGTGGCTTGAGACAGGTTCTCTCACTCAAGCATTAGACTCAGAGTTCTTTCTTGATAAATTGAGACTGAGGATCAGTCAAGTTGTGAAGGCAGAGGCAAAGAAGATATATGAATCTGTTCCTGAGGAGTATGCTGATGATGAAGACCTCAAGGAAAGATCCATTAAGTTGGCCATTTCTCAGACAATGAAGACTTAGGCCAAGAAGACTAGGAAGATGGAAGGACAACCAAGCTCCATGATTCCCATTCCAAGTCTGAAACAGATTGTCTATGGCACTAATATTAGGCCATATGAAGAACTACCAGAAAATCCTATCTCATCTTTTGTTCCTATTGATGATCTAACTTGGATTACTCACAGGACTGCTCTGGATGAAGCTGGCACAAGGCGTACAATTATAAGTGTTAAAAAGATCCAAGCACCCCCTGCTGACCAAGGGAAAGAGAAAGAAGGAACTTCTGATCCAGCAGATCAATTCAAAGGAAAAGAGGGTACTTCTGACCCTGCTGATCAGGACAAAGAGAGGGAAAAGGAAAACACTTCTGATCTGGTAGATCAAAACAGAGAAAAGGAGGACAAGTCTGAATCAGCTGATAAGTCAAAGGAAGAGGAAATCCCTCAAAATCAAGCTAATCAAATTACTGAAAAGGAGGCTGCTGCTGAACAAAATGATCAGACTAAGGAGAAGGAAAGCACTCCTAGTCAAGCTGATAAGACCAAGGAAGATGAGACTGCTTCTGGTCCAGCAGATCAGACAACTGAAGAAACAACTCAAGTAGCAGATCAGACTGCTGAAGAGGCAGTTCTTGATTTACCTCCAATTCAAACTGAAGTTGCTTCTACTTCTCAGAACTTACAGCAGACATCTTTGTTGGATTCAATTCAGCAAATGATATCAAACTCAATGAAGGAGATGGAAGAGAAGTTAACTGCCAATCTGTTGACTGTTGTAAGTCAACCAACTCAGAAAGATGTTGTTGTTCCAACCGATCTGATAGAAGATACCGCTCAAAATGTTAAGTCCATCTGTCAAGATATGGACATGCTCAGAAGAAGGACTCAGAGCACTGCTGCTGGTTGGAAATGGATTGAAGAAACAATTGAGATGGCCATTCAGGCAGAAGATGAAGTTATGAGAAATATGATGAAAGACTTCACTGCCTCATCTAATTGGATTTTGGGAACTCAAATTCAGTTGGGTTATCAAGGAGAAGATGTGCTCAAAAGAATGGAAGCTTTTGAGGCCAATCAACTAAAACAACAAGCTCAACTTGATGCCATGGAAGAAAACATCAAGCTTCTCTGTGACTCACTTCAGATTACACCAATCTTGCCACAATATCCAGTCAACCCTGCTGATGATGACAAAAAGGGGGAAGATAGGGTATTTGGACAGAAGAGAGTTGGAACCTCTTTTGATAAAGTAGAAGACAGACTAGATGGTGCTGAAGCTGAAGAAACTGAAGTGTTGGAGGAATCTGCAGCTGCTGAGAATGAAGATGAAAATAATGAAGGCACAAGCAGACCAACAGATGAGAAGATCACAGAAGAAGAAAGTGAAGCTGATGAAACTGAAGCTGAAGCAAAAACTAAGTCTGATAAAGAGATAGCTGCTGCTAAGGACTCAGCTGAAGAACAGCTTGACCCTGATGCTAAACAGAAGAAGTTGGAGCTATTACAACAAAAATTCAAGGATTCAGAAGCTGAGACTTCCAATCCAGCTGAAGAAAAAGAAGACTAGTGCTATTTTTCTTGTAATTCCCTTGTAATTTTTTTTTTGCATATCTCATCTGTTCAAGAACTTGTAATCTGTAATCTTTTCAATATCTATAAAATTGCAAGTTTAAATCCAACAGACTATTTCTATCTCAGAAATTTTTGAGGATGAAAACTTTAGGTTAGGTACAGGTACTTAGCTGAAGTTTTGTCATCATCAAAAAGGGGAAAATTGTTGGATGAAGATGAAGATGAAGTGCAAAGAAGTCAAGAAGTTAAGGGATGGTTTTGATGATTTCCAAAACATCATAATCAGCTAAGTATGGAAAGCTTAGTTCCCTTAGAAGAATTTTGAACAAGTTAAAGAAGACATCAGAAGAGTTCAAAGTTCAAAGCCCAGAAGACTACTGATCTCGTGCTGAAACAGCAAACAGAAGGGTAGGTCATCAGCTGAGTCAAATCAGATTCGTTCAGTATTTGATCAGCAGAGTATCTATCAGCAGAGTTGCTTTGATCAGCAGAGTAGAAGAGATCATGAGAGAAGTCCAATGGTAATAAATGCACCTGGTGTAATAAATGCTGAAAGAGAAGGGTAGTAATGGCAAATGACTGGAATTTACTCTCGGATCAGCAGAGTGCATTTAATGCAACTACAGGAAAGTACAGCAGGAAAGGACTGTAGCAGTATGCCGTTCTAAAATTGGGCTAAGGCTATGGATTTGATATTTGATTTCCTTCAACGGTCATATTTTCAAATCCAAGTATAAATAGAGCTAAGTTCGAAGAGAGACACACACAACAACATTCTGAGATTTCGTTTTGAAGCAGAAAATTTGTCTAAGTCTCAAGAAGCTCGAACAGCTCACTCGTCTGGAGGAAGTCATCTGTTGACAGAAACCCAGTTGAAGAAAACAGAAAAATACAATCTGAGTGAATTTGTATTAGCTGAGTGTTGTGCGAAGTTTAAATCCATCTGTGTGAGTGATTTAACTTCAGAGGATAGGATTTCTGAGTGATTTCCTGTTGTGAGCTTATAGCCTTTTCATTTGTTGTTTAGGTATAAGTGGAGAAATATTGTAAACTGTGTGTTTATAGTATAACCCAGAATCTAAGTGATCTGGAAGAGTGGACTAAAGGATTTTTATCCATATAACCACTATAAAAATTCTTTGTGTTGATTTTGCATTTAAGTTTTCTTGCATATTTCAAAATTGCATAAGTTTACACTTTGAATTACTTTGAAAGATTTTAAAGGAGTTTTTTAAACTGAGGATAAAATCTTTTTAAGGACTTAGTCTACTTGTGAAAAACACTTTCAAACATCCGCTGCAAGTATACTCTTGATAAAACTGTTTTGCTGAAAAACAGCTAAGTAAACTGTAAGAAGAGTGGTCACTCTGCTGTTCAAGATTTGTTCACGACCAGCATAGTTATCTTACTGTTCTTCATCAGCTTAGTCTGCTGACAGAAGAGTAAAAAGTTTTTAAGTCTAAAATTTTTAGAGGTCTATTCACCTCCCCCCCCCCCCCTAGACCTCATCTGACCACTTGGAACCAACACTTACTAAAACTTCAATAAATTTCGTTAGTTTTAACAAGGCTCCTCGATGTGTAATACGGCGGAGATGGGCGGGAAGGTTGAGTTAGTTTGGGCATGAATTAGATTTTACTTTTATTTTCACGATTAAATTTTATACTAAGGGTGAGTTTGGCCTAACGATTGTATAATTGTTATTAGAATAATTAACTATAATATAATTGGTTTTAAGAAAATTACTAATAATAAAATTGATTGTACGTTTGATTTCTACTTTCCAAAATTGATTATAGAAATGTAGATTTTCATGTAATTTACAAAACTAACCTTACATATATAATAAAGAATACTGTCAAATAAATTTCATTAAAAATAAAAATATAAAAGACTATAATATTAAAGGATAATTAAATTAGAAAGAAAATTTAACTATTTCTTTATTTTTTTATTTCACTTAACATGAGACTAAATAAAAATTAAGAAAAAGTTCATGACGATTTGAGTCTAACACCAGTAATTGGGTCAACACTTGTCAAGAAAATATATTCTCGTTCAAATCAGCATACAACAATAAATCATAATATATATGAAAAGACCAGTAATTTTTAATTTTAACATGTAAAATGAAAGGGCCCATTAGAGATTTTCCCTCAACTATCAACACGTTGAGAGAAGCAACCATTTTGTCGCTTCTCTTGGACCGCGATTTTGTGGTGATGGAGAAAGCAAACGTTGACGTGGATTTTTTAGGCCAAACAGTCTGACTTTCACGTTTGGGCTTCAATCGTGAAATGGGTTGTTGCATTGTGAGGCCCAAAGACCTCTAAACTCTAAAGAATATTAATAATTGGACTTGTTTAACTTTAGCCTTTAGGCATAGACAATCTGAATGGGCCAAAAGTACGTTTGGGAGAACTGGACTGGTAGTGTTAAAAAGAAATGGGCTAGTTATTTGATCATGAGGAATTTGGGCCAAAGTAATTATTTAATTGGAGTATAAACTATAAAGGACCCCCATAGCGAAATTTATATGAAATTTTATCTATAAATCTTATTGCTTAAAATCTATTGTTTTGTTTTGAAGACGTACTGATGCCAATCAATTAATTTTGCTCTGGCCATGGATCAAAATTTCGTTTTGAATGTATGTTTTGGACAGTTAAATATTGAAAAATTTTCGAAAATATTTCAGAAACACTAAGGAAAAATTGTAAAAATAATTAAGAAAATAAGAGAGTTTCAGATAAATACATAGTTCGAAATTATATTTTTTTCGTTTAGCTTGATTAAAAAACAGAAACTTTTCAATGTTTCAACGGAAAATATGAAAATTTGTTTGGACTTTGAGAGAATAATTTGTGAAAAGTAGATGTAGGGTATTTTCAGAAAAGTTAAATTATATTATAGGTGTAAAATGTGTAAAACTTTATGTCAAATCATATTTATTAAGTGAGATAAATTACGTAAGAGATATGTTACTTTATATCAAATCAATGTAGAGTTTATAAATGTTTTATTTTAGAGATAAAAAAAGTTATTGTTTATTTGGCTTTTGAGATAGTATGAGAAAATTGAGAGATGAAAATTTTATTTCAGAAAGTAAAAATCATGTTTGTTTGATATTTTTCAAACATGATAAGATTTTGAGAAACGCCAAACAAATATGCCCTGTATCTCAAGAACAAAATAGAAGAGACTTTTCTTTTCTTTTCTTTCTTTTTCCTTGTAGAAGTCTGTTGACCCAAGTATGAGCCATTCCTTTTAACTTGTACAAGTACAATTGTTACATAAAGGCATCTCCAGTGATGCCCTCTGTCCAAGTCCAACTTTTCCTCACTCAGTCCAGCTTTCCCTCAGATTCAAGTCCAGCTTCTTCTTTACTTTTCATAAGTCATCTAAATGATTCAATCTATCAATTCCATTTAATTAAAATTCTCATTTTCCCCACTCTCACTTAATAATAATAATAATAATAATAATAATAAAAATTAAACAATAATAAATAACAATAAGATATAATTTAAGATTGACATTAATAATAATAATAACCAATATTTTTTTTAAAAAAAAAAATACAACAATTAAATAGTTGACAACCAATAATTTTTTTTAAAGTACATAATAATACAACTAATTACTCATATAAAGAAAGCCACCATCCCCACCATCGTCGTTGTCACCGTTGTTGCTACCGCCGCCGCCTAGGTTGGACAAACCCCCATAAAAACCTCCAAATAAGCAAGTTCGAGCATTTTTTTCGCGAATTTCATTCCTTACGTCATGCCAATACGACAATTAAATTTCTTTTAAGGTTTGGTTTTTATTAATTAAATTAAATTTGAATTTCTAATAATTAACTTTTAAAAGGATTTTAAAATTGGTGCACAATAATACAACTATTAAATACTTGATTGACATGATTTGAAAATAATAAAAATAATTTAATATTGACATATAATTTTCCAAAATAATAGTTACATTAAATTGACATTAAATTTGATTTTATTAAATAAGAGTTACATTTTTATACTAAAATAAACTTTTTTAAAATAGTACACAAATTAAATAAAACTAAATTTAAATAAGAGTTACATTTTATTTAATAAGATTTTTTAAAGATTTTTTTTAATTAAAATGATTTTTAATTAAAAAAGAAAAAACACAAAAATTAAGAAAAAAATGGGCTTGAATGACTTCAAGCGGTGAGCCAATCCAAAGTTGGATTGGCCCACTGCTTCAAGCGGTGGGTAAGCCGATTGAAGGGATGGATTATTACCTTTCCATCCTTATCTTCATTTTTTTTTTATTTTTTCACCCCTTTAAATCTCAATCCAATTTTTCCCCTATACATAGGAGATGCCCTAAGTTCAGTCCAAAAGGAGCCACTCAAATCACAGCTCAAAAGAGGTGTGCCTAATATTACAAATTACAACCCACAATTGCAATCAGCCAATGCAGGATAACCCCGAAAGAACAAGAAAAACTAAAAAAAAAAAATATTGGTCTCAGAAGCAAATTTGATAATCAGCATTAGAATGAATCCAGAGACAATATGAAATGGATGTGTCAAATCAAATCAACATATTAAGTTTAATTAATTTGCAGAAGAACCTGGGAAATTTAGTACTCGTTTAGTACAACTATCACATAATGAAACAAAAAAGTTAAAAAACAAAAACAATTAAAATTAAAGGCGTAAATTGTGGATCATTTGAACAGGAGTCACAAAGTAGAAATAGTACATGCTTTTTAGATCTGTGTTAAAATGTGATGCACAAGCAGATAAGACAAATTAAGATGAACTACATAGGGAAAATTAGTTTTAAAATTAGCTAATTTGTGCTACTGAAACAAAAGCCGCAGGTATTTCAAATGTAGAAGCAAAATCGATTTGGGACGAGTTACTTGTGTGAAGATGTGATGAAAAATGGAGCCCAAAATTGTATTCAACTCGAGGAATTTTCTTATAGTTATGTGTTTCTTATAAGCTACTACGTAAATTCATTGGGGTTTTCTTTACTCTGGATAAGAGGGACACCATCTTCTCGCCAGGAAATACGTTCTTCACATAATGCTGCTGCTACTTCAACGTATAATTTGTGCTCCTGTTTGAAAAGTGCGCCAAAATATAGAATCAGTAAAAAATGAAGCCGTAATAAATAGGGAGAATTGCTCAAACTACCCGTGTTTAGTGTAATTACACTAACCACCCATCATGTTTGAGAAACTACACGAACTACTCATGAGGTAATTCTTTACAGTTACCCTCTTACGACATCATATTCATCAAAAAACAGCTTGAATTCCATAAATAACCCCTATATATTATCTAAGAAATCACAAACCTCAAGGTTGGGAAACATATTTCACCGTTTCTCCATCAAATTCACCCTTTTTCACCAATTTTACTCGTTTTTCACCGATTAACCCCATACACCCTCCTCTTTTTGCTCAAATTTCGCCCATTTTTTCACATCAAAAGTTTTTTATGTGGATGTCAGCATGCATTGTCAGAAATTTAACGTTGTAAAGGGGTAACTGTAATGAATTTAATACCCCAGGGGAAGTTTGTGTAATTGCTCAAACATGGAGAGTGGTCAGTGTAATTACACTCAACCTTAGGGTAATTTGAGTAATTCTCGCTAATAAATATTAAAAATGAATTTGTCAATAGTTTCACTGTTACTACGATAGACCTCGTGAAGAACTCGTGAAGCTAGCTCCTCAGCTGTGTCATTAGCGAGCACAGGGACTACCCTTTGAGCAAGGATTCGACCTGTGTCGTACTCCTCATCAACATAATGGATTGTAGGACCAGAGTACCTATGTAACATCGAAAGAATACAAAGATAAGATATATCTTCATGAAACATATGGACAATAAAATGGAATAAGCAACGGGTATTATTTTGAGCTTTACAATAACAAAGGTATCAATTATACAAGGAACCGAACAATGTGAACAAGCTTCTACAGAAAGTTAAATACTAATAATGCACGCCTTGGTCACCCATTAAACCTCATGCATATTGATAAATATGAAATTGATAATTATTGTGACATAAGTAAATTATATAAAAATCGGGGGGAGAGTATATGTGCAATCTTTCTCAGTGACATAAGATTACAACTGGTCTGCACCCACTCTACAACTATGATATGCAAAAGAGAAGGTGCAATGTAAAAACTATCTACATAATTTTATTTTTTGCATTATCAAAATGCTCTTTGAACAGGTTATTGATCATAACAAAGAAATGCACCATTAAAATAGGTTATTGATCACTAAAAGATGCACGTATTTTGACCAGGAATTCCTTTGGCATTGAATGTTAGTTTACCTCATAAAACAAGCAAATGGTCTTGCAATAGATGACATGGCTAGGGAATTTATTTGTGACGTATACATGGCTTGTGAAAAAATCATACACAAACTTCAATAAGTAGATTAACAAGATTATGATGAAAGCATGTGAAACCTAGACAGTTTCAATAAAACTTTAATAACTGGAGAGAAAGAATGAAGACAAGAAATTAAGGACGTGTTGGTAAATTATAACAATATTACATTCTTATGGCTGCTCTATCATCAGAATTAATCAGATTTAGAAGCTTAAGAGATGCATATTAGCACAGTAGAAAAATTGAACATGCAATATAATATTACAATCCGCATCTCGCAATCAAACACATCATTTGCAAATTTGTTTAAATGGGGAAAGCATAAATTCCAGTGTTATTTTTTAATAAGAAAATCAAAAGGAAAAACATCTAAACATAAATAAGGGGTGAAAATTGTGTTGAATTGCATACCTTGCTCCAGAAGCAATGACTGCTTTATGCACCTTCATACCATAATAACCTTTCCCACCAAATGCTGGAAGAAGTGACGGATGAATATTCAATATAGATTTTGGATAAGCTTGGATCAACTCAGAAGGAATAAGTTTGAGATAACCAGCTAGAAGAATGAAGTCAATCTTGTGAGATCTGCACATAAGGTAGTCTAAACTTTAATTGGTGGAGACACAAAAGAAAAAAGGAATGACATCAACATCTTGTTAGAAGTGGGTAGAAAACGACTCCTATTTTAAGAGGAGAATGCTGATATATTAAAAGGATACAAAAATTTAATGTAGACAATGTATTATGTGTGCTCTAATATCTTGAGACAGAATTGCTTACAATTACCTATGACTTTGTAGTAACATTCTAAGATCTTGCACCAAATCTATAAGCGGTTTAGGATATTTTACCTTACTTTAGATGAATGTCAAAATATCATCTGCACTGCAATAAGTACCATGTTCTGTTATTAGGCAACCAAGTTTTGAAGAAATTAAGAAAAAAGATGCCATCTTGAACTTTATATCTAGAATAGAATACATTCAAACTTCTGAGTACTAAACAAAAATATTACATGAATGACATATTTCAATCGCGATACCAAATTGTATATGAAACATGAATAATAAGAGCTTCAAGGTAATAGAGACTTTATAAGCCAGGTAAAGTTGAACTGAGTAAGTGGCAAACAAATAACAATCAAAACATGAACATTAAATGAATACTTTCTTGAAAATAAAGGTCTGAACCTCAGTGAAGTTACAAGGTCTTCTGCAGAAAAAACCTCTTGTGCCTCTTTTCTTTTAGGGAAAACAATTACAGTTATACCCTTGTCATGCGCATACTCTGCAGCTCCACAATCTGCACCACAAGGGTACATAGAGTTACAACTGATTCTCAAAATTCAAAAAAGTTGAAATTCTGAGTCAATCTAGAATAATAACATACCGTGTTTATTGGTGACCAAAACAACAATATCGCCGTGAACAAGCCCATTAAGAGTTGCTTCATAAATTGACCTGAAATTGGAGCCTCCCCCTGATACAAAAATAGCCAAATTCTTCCTTCTAATATTTGATTTATCTTTCTCATATTCCACTTTCTCAACACTATTTCTACACTTTAAGCTTCTCCTGGTGATTAAACTATGTGAAGAAAAAGAACGAATATTCAAGGAAACTCGATTTGAAGAACAAGAAGGTGTGGGTAACATTGAAAATACATGGGTCTTGTGGATTCGAATGGGTTGAACGACTGAATGGAAAGATACCCGGATGTTTTGGGTTTCCATTTTGATTTGAAATTTAGAAAATAGTTACAGGAGTGGGGTTTTTTGTTGCTCCTAGTGAGGTTTATGTTCCTTAAAAGCAGTTTGTGGCTATGAGTAGGAAGTTCACTTTTAGTCCAAAGCGTGTTGTCGAATTTGATTTTCGTTTTTCGTTTTTCGTTTTTTAGAAGTTCCCTTGTGCAGCAAGACTATCTTTACTCTTCTTGTATTGAGTCACCTTATGTAAGGTGTGCTTTTTGCACTCCTTCGACTTGCAAAAAGTCTTCTTTGTTTTTGGAA
Source organism: Penstemon eatonii (assembly GCA_038501285.1). Taxonomy (NCBI): domain Eukaryota; kingdom Viridiplantae; phylum Streptophyta; class Magnoliopsida; order Lamiales; family Plantaginaceae; genus Penstemon; species Penstemon eatonii. The sequence continues at coordinate 53,841,094 of CM076710.1, forward strand.
CGTTAACCTACAAAAGTAAAAAACATGAACAAGATGTTCAAAGCATCCATAATTACTCTAGAGGGTACTAGCAAATATCCTCGAAACTATATGAACAATTACAAGATAAACAAGAGACATGACAAAAAGTGAACACCACTTCTTGTAGATGCAAAGAAGTTGGCCACATCCAAGGGATCAGCAGACCAACCAAGAGCAGAATTGGTGATATTTGGAAAAAAGATGGAGCAACATAGGTGCACGCGAAATCATTATTGAAAGTCCTAACACAATTATAATACCAAAATCACATTAATCTAGAGATCAGGGCCGGCCGGACATATTACGGGGCCTTAGGCGATATTTAAAATTGGGGCCCTCTTTTACAAATTAGATGATACTTTATAGATTCAACTGTTTATATTTTTATGACATTTCATTCTTAAACATTCTCTTAACAAAAGCAATATACATACATATACACATATACACATATACATATACATATATATATATATATATATATATATATATATATATGTTAAATATTCAAGTATCGAGAATATAGTTATTTAACAAATGTAAGTTAACAAATATAATTTTTTACTTGTCAGAATCAGTAAATAGGTAGAATATGAAAGTTAAGTATTTCTGCTCACACTACTATCTTAGGTAGGGCTGTGCAAACTGTAAAACCGAACCTTACAAAATTTCGTTATACCTGCTGGTTAGGTATTTAGAAATCTCGTACCATTTGCCCAACCGAAAATTTGGGTTTGGTTCAGTAAATTACCGATTCAGTAAGGTTCAATTTGATTCAGTACCAAAAAAAAAAGAAAAATTATTGAATAAAAAATAATTTGTCTTGAATACATAGGTAAACAATAATATGCTTCCTACCACTCTTAACCACTAACCATCCAATGAACTTGAATAGAAATTATAAAGAATACATTATAGAACCCCTAGCCTCAGTCCCCTCTCCAAAAATTACTTTAGCATCATTCAAGTTTTGGGTTCTAAATGCAATTAGAACCCAATTAATTAAGAGAAATCAGAAAAATAATAAAATTGGGCATTTAGACTTTGGACTGTACCTCTGTAAATTGAAAATCTGGGCCGAGAGAGAGATGGTGGAGGCGCGATGGGGTAGGTGGTGCGGCGGCGCGGTGGGATTTTGAATTGAAGAAGAATATTTGGGTTTTGCTCTAGGGCACCGTAGAAGAAGTGAGAAGAGAAGTGGGAGGATTGAAAATATAGAACTGAAGAGAAGTGAGAATATTTGGGTTTTGCTCTAGGGTCTTTACCTTGTACGAATTGGGATTAAAAAAAAAATTGGGTGTATCGGTTGAATTACTGAGTACCTTGTACGAATTGGGATTGAAATAAAAATTGGGTGTATCGGTTGAATTAGCGAGGTAAATCTGTAGCTAATATAGAAAATCGAATTTATGTAATGATTCGGTAATGAAGCTCACTTCGTGTATTAAATTGAAATTTCAGTTTAATATACGGTTTACCGGATCTTGCCCAATCATAATATTAGGGGTTTGATGTCATTGCATTCAATATAACTGAATCGTACCATTTTTTATATCTAATTTGACGCGGTTATTTCAAAATTTGTACATTACATGGCTTTAACCTTTAAAACCTGAAAAATGTGCCGTATCCAAACTCAAAATAAAACATGGCTTTAACATTTGAAACCTGAAAAATGACAAGTGCTTAAGTAAGATAATATCTCTTTTATTTTCCAACCCAATATGACACTAAATAGTTATTATCACTGTCCATTTTATAAATTACCACCAAAACAGAGGCACAACAATATCATTTAACACAACTAATAGACAATGTTAAGAACTATATATAATTAGGAATGAAAACATATATACATATTTAAGACCTCAACTTAAATTCTAGAACTTGAGATTCATATCTTATGTCCCTCTTTTATGGCAGACGGGGAAATTTCTGTACACTTATTGCTAATGAATCAATTAAACAACATATATAAGCATAGAGCAAAATTAAGCAAAATTACTGACTACATCAACAAGAAAAGGAACAAAGTCTGAAGATTCTATATAGAGAGAATTGCAAATGTGGTACCAAATTATATAGCGATTCTAACTTGTGGTACCATAAAAAATGAGGTTGATCAATTTGGTACCGCAATTTAAGAAATTGAATCACATTTGGTACCACCGTTAAAATTGGACGTTAAGTGGTGACGTGGCAGTTAATTTTTATTGCAAAATGGATACCATTACTTATATTGACAGACAATTATACCCCTAACTTTTCAAGTTGTCAAAATAACCCCACATCTTCAAATTTACTGACAATTTTAGTCCACATTGTTGCCAATTTCAAAATTGGCTCGAATAAAACACTTACGGACCAATTTAGAGATTTAACTTAATACATTTACATATGTATTTAACTAATTTAATTTATAAATAATATTAACAAACCAAATAATACATGAACATAAATTCGATAAAATATTAATTAAATCTAAAATTTATATAATGATATGAATATATTTAATTTTTATTAAAAAGTAAATTATATATTATTAATAAAATAATTATAATTAAAAATTAACTTGTCCTACCCCTACCCACTCCCCCCTAACCAACCCTCCCCCCCAGGCCCAGGCCGCCGTCGGCCTAGGATCGCCTGTCCCAGGCCGCGATCGTCCGGCGATCCCAGGCCAGCAGCGGCCTGGGAAGGATGATCCCAGGCCGGCGGCGGCCTGGAATTTGGGTGTTGGGGGGGGGGGGGGGGTAGGAGATAGAAGAAAGTTTTTTTTAATTATAATTATTTTATTAATAATACATAATTTATTTTTTAATAAATAATAAATATATTCATATCATTATAAATTATTTAGATTTAATTAATATTTTGTCGAATTTATGTTCATGTATTATTTGATTTGTTAATATTATTTATAAATTAAATTAGTTAAATACATATGTAAATAGATATATATTAAGTTAAATCTCTAAATTGGTCCGCAAGTGTTTTATTCGAGCCAATTTTGAAATTGGGCAACAATGTTGACTAAAATTGTCAGTAAATTTGAAGATGTGGGGTTATTTTGACAACTAGAAAAGTTAGGGGTATAATTGTCGGTCAATATAAGTAATAGTATCAATTTTGCAATAAAACTTAACTGTCACGTCACCACTTAACGTCCAATTTTAACGGTGGTACCAAATATGATTCAATTTCTTAAATTGTGGTACCAAATTGATCAACCTCATTTTTTATGGTACCACGTGTTGGAATCGCTATATAGTTTGGTACCACATTTGCAATTCTCTCATTCTATATAACTTGAAAATGAAATTCACACTCCACCACACCATTATTTATCCCATTTGCTCCATGACCCAATCTAATCTCACTTATTTAATTCTATTTCAGTTTATGATTAAAAATTAATGTATTGAGTGAATACTAACCTCCAAACAAGTTTAATCCCGTAGATGCAACTCAAAACCTGGTAAAAACGCAAAATAAATGCATTAGGTTAAAACTTCAAACGTAGGAAGAAGAAAGGAAAATATAAGAAACAATTGGAAATAAAATTGAGAGATTAGATGGGAGAGTAATCTTACCTGATGAAGAATTGAAGCGTGACTGGAGAAATGGGATGGGGTTAATTTTCGGGTAGGGGCAGGACGGGTCGAGCGACTTCGGGCAGGAGCATGGGCGGGCTGGGCTGGCGGCGCGAGTTCGAGCACGAACAGGCTGGTCACGCGGGTTTGGGCAGCTGGGGCAGGCAGGTGCTCAGTTCGGACAATGTTGGAGTCGGGCGGTGGACCGGTGGTGGTGGGAGAGAGAGAGGAAGAGACGCGGGTGGAAGAGAGTGGGGGAGAGTGGCGGGTTTGATGGGGTGAGGAAGAACAAGTGAAATTAGGGCTTTTTGCCCAAGTGTCTAAAAAAATAAATTTTTTTAATTTTCTTTTAATTTTTTTTATCTTAACTCATAATTATTATGAATATTTTTAAAATTAACTAATCAATACTATTCTGGACCCAGGTACAGTCATAATATAAGACTTTGGATTAGATTGGAATAAATTTTTACAAGAAAATAAATCCGTCAAATAATAATCTTAACAAACTCATGTTCAATATTAAAAAGCCCAAGAAAACGCCTTCACATGGCAAAGAGGGGGCAAGGATATTTACTAATGAATTCATAAGATTATGAAATATTTCTCAACCATAATCCTGATATCTTATATTACTCATGACCCATGTACAAAATAATATTAAAACACATGGGATTTCTGATATATAGCTATATATGATTCAACACATGATTAAAGAGTATTTAGCCTGTCATTAGGCTAAATATACTTCACAAATAAAAAATAAAAAACAGAAAAGTAAAGAAAAGTGCCTTAGAGAAACTTCAAACCAGCGTTTTATTAATTCTTCAAAATATATATTACACAGATTTTACAAACTTAAATATTACAATAATGAATATTTTTAGAGAGAGTAGTAATAGTAATAGTAGTAGAGTCGTAGTGGAAAGATGCCCCTCCTAGCAGCTTATGCCTGCTATTTATAGAGTCTGGGATGCCCGGACTTGAAATCTTCTTTCAATTTATTTTAATACTGTTGAAGCACTCACCCGTAATCATTGCTTCTTTTCAAAAGTATAATTTTTTACTATGCATGAATAGTGAACAGTAACTTTTTTATTATTCATCAATAATAGTCTGTCGTTTGTCTTTATTTGCCGACAGTTATTTTTTTGATTTGATTTCTTCGAATATATTCTCCAAATCATATGCATTAAATGGATCTTCATCTTCCTCATACGGATCTTGGGATTCTCCTGCTAAATGGCTCTGTGAAGCAGATGCCATGGATGTGTCTGATTTTGAATCATCATCTAAAAATTCTTTCTTCAGATCTTTCTTCATCTCTTCCATATAAGTTTTAATAATTTCAGATTTTGACTATTCTTGTCTCTTAATTTTTAATTTTCTGGATATAACCTGGAATGGACTAGGAGTTTCTTCTTTGTTCCTTGTCTTATATGTCAATAATTTAGACTGAATTAATTCTTCAGTTTCTGCTCCGAATAATTTTCCAGAACTTGGATCAATCTTATTCATTTTTTCCCAAAATTTTGAGAAAGAAGTCCTATAAAGACAAGGGGTCTGATGTTCTGTATATCCCACCATAGGAATCCATTTTGATATCCATGGGATAGAAAATTCAATAAAAAAGTGCATAGAGGCTATAAGCTCATCTGCTTTATGGGAAGTTATTAACTTAGATATTTGGGGGGATAAATCTATCTATTCAGAGTATAGAGTTTTCCATTTTTCTGGAAGTATTTCATAAGAAAGACCGTGGTATGACCACCAATAAACAAACCAATTTGGTATTGGAGATTTATATACTTCCCCATAAATTTTTATAAACCAAGTATGTTTTTTCTTATTATTCTGGCAATATAATACCTTGTCAAAAGCTGAGATATAATCCCAATAATTAAATTTAATAGAAATATTTTTCTCAAAGAAGATATAATCTTTCTCTTTGAATGTGGATAATCCCCATTCCTGATATGAAAAATCTTTTTCACAATGATCTTGCTAAAAGTATAACTTTTCTGATCATTTGAAGCAAAGTGAGTAATTTCACAGCTTTCGGTTGCTTTGAGCAAATTTTCATAGAAAGTCCTTTGCTTATATGATGTAGCAGTAAATTGAGTATTATCAATATACCTGTTCATTAAGAACCATGGGTCCTCTTGCCATTTTAAATCGGAATATTCTAGATGAAGTATAACTTCTTTTTTATGGTTTTCAACATAATATATGCTATCATCATATTCATTGTCTTGCAAAATATTTGCAAATGTTTGGGAATTTTCCTTTGATGATGTGGATGATTCACCCACTCCAGAGATATTTTCTGCCACCAATCTTTTGCCATGGATCTGAGAGATTATGTTCCCCCGACCTCCTCGACCTCTATAATTTTGAGGTCTTCCTCTGAATGAGTAATCCCTAGGTATCATAACCTGCAACATTATTTATAAAAATTGTTTAATCTCAACAAATTGTGTTGATACCAGATAATATCATTATCATATTTCTCTTTATCTGCAATATGATCGCCACAGAAAAGATTAGGATGCTTATCAATAAAGGATATATTTTCCTTACAAATTTCAATTTTATTTCTGAAATAGGAAATATTCCTTTTGGTTTTTATTTTTTCAGACTTACTCATATGTGGATTGTTCATTTATAAAATCCTTGAAGTCTCAGCAATTTATGCTGACAATACCGTATCATATCTTCATAAAACTGTATTAACGGTAGTTTATTTTCTTCTTTCACACTACGGTCATTCTTTGCAGTAATTCTGCTTTCCTCATATATTTCTATCACATCCTTGATGTGTCTTATTGTTATTTTATTAGTTCTAGAATCACTCTTATTAAGGGTATTAACACAAGGATGTCCCTGACAAATACGTCCATCTCTAAGGTAAATAGGTTCCCCACTATCAGGGTAATCATGGAGTACATCATCATCTGATGTAGTTGATGTCCAATTAGGATAGTCTTCTTCTGTTGTCTCTGACATCATACTTCCTGTAAATATTCACGCGTTAAGAAATCAGGAAGATGATTATCTTCTCCCTTTTTATAATGTATTTCAAAATCAAAAGGGGCTAAATGAGCCTGCCATCTTGCAAACATTTGTTTTGAAACATCATGTTTAAAATCTTTATTAAACATATATGATGTACCAAGTCTTCGTCATTATAAACACTCGTCGATCAGTCGATTAATATCGAGGACCTCCCCCTCGATTTCACATCATTTATAATCAAATAAGCATGACGTCGGCGTCGACCTCGATCTTTCGACTTATCCGACATGGTGGCCGACGTCCTCTTATGTGTGATCCATTTCTAATCGGATCGAATCTATTGCTAAGGATCCATATTCGAACCGTTATGTCCAATCGTGATTCGACCCGATGACCCATTTAGAACACTATAAATACCCCTCATAAATACGATTAAAGGTACGCACTTCTAAGCATTAAATAAGCTCCGACTTCCCGACTCATCTCGAAACTTACTTAAGCATCGGAGGGTTATCGCCGGGTAACCACCGGCATTAACCTGACGTAGTTGTCTTTGTTTTCAGGTTAGGATCCCCTATACAAATCGAGGACTAGCATAGCTGACCTGCTGATCCTCATATTGGCGAGTCGCGTTCGACTAGGAAGAACCATCCTAACGAAAGCTCACTCATCAACTGGCGCCGTCTGTGGGAAACTTAACTTTGAAAACGTGAAAAATGACTACAAGATCAAAAACAATCCAAGCACGAGAAAAAGAGGGAAATCGCGATCAAAATGGAGAGGGTCAAGGAGATAATTTAATGACTCGTGACCCTGATCCAGCACCTCATGTTGAGGCCGGGGCTTCAAGACCACCGGCTCCCCCGATAATACAACTTACGAAAGACGATCTAAAAGCCATTCTCGAGGAAGCCAAAAAGGAGTGGCTCGCAGAGATCAAAGAAACTGCCGTTCATACTCGACGACCCCCACGTGCTGCCGCTTTTGGTGCACGAGCAGGATTCGAGGCAAACGAAGCAATCAGTCGAGCTGATGAATATCAGCTCAGGTATGAAGGAGAAGAGGACTTGCAGGAGCAATCGGTCAGAGAAGTCAATAAATTGGCCTCAGAAGTAAGATCGTTGCACCAAAAGTTAGACAAACAAGAAAGGAAGAATGAACATCTGATATCGAACTCTCGGTTAAGGAAGTCACCTTTTTGTGATGAAATATTCTTTGAAAGGTTGCCCCTCGACAAGAGATTGCCTACTCAGCTACCTCGTTACTTTGGAACGGAAGATCCCGAAGAACACCTGGCCTCATTTAATCTTCAAATGCAGCTTCATGGCATTTCCGATAATGTAGCAGCAAAGGCATTCTCCACCACGCTAGCCGGAATGGCTCAATCCTGGTTCGGAAGGTTGGAGGAGAAATCTATCTTCGACTACGACCAACTTTGTGACAAGTTTATGAGTCAGTTTGGTAGTAAGAGGGCGGTCAGGCCCCCTGCAAACCATTTATATTCAATTATACATAATCCCGGGGAGACTTTCAGAAGTTTCATGGGAAGATTTAACAATGAGCTCCTTAAGGTTGAAATGCCAAGAGTTGATTTTTTAATTACCGTTCTTTTCCAAAGCACTTTAAATCGAGGTTTCGCCAGTGCAATAGTAAGGGAAAACCCCGCTACGTATGAGAAATTGATGGAAATGGCAAATCAATACATGAATGAAGAAGAGATGAATAAATTGAGAGGAACCTTCTTTGGGATCACGAAGCATGAAGAGGGACAGCCGTCGGGTATCCCCGATAGACCAATTGAGGGGCCGCAACCCAATCGACCCTATGAAGGTAGAAACAGAAAGGTTTATAGAGAAGAGAGAAATAATCACAACCCAGGAAGACAAGGAGTGGGGAGGTCGAACAAAGAATATTACGATAATTACACTCCCCTCAAGAAGCTAAGATCCGAAATCTTATTCGCTATCCAGGACCACAACCTGTTGAGAAAACCAGCTCCGATTAAGGACTACCCGGCTTCAAAAAAGTATTGTCGATTTCATCGACAGAGAGGACACGACACTGATGACTGCTATCAACTCAGAGACGAGATTGAGAGATTGATAGCAGAAGGACACCTTACTGGGTATGTAAAGACGTCAAGAAATGAGCAACCTAGAAATCGACAGATAGACAACCGGTCACGATCGAGATCCCCCGCCAGAAGAGAGCAACGCTCGAAGGATAGAGAAGACCAGCCGAGAAGAGCACAACCTGGAACAATAGTTAATATGATCTCAGGAGGCTCGGCGGGGGGAGATAGTAAAAATTCAAGAAGGGTAGTGTCCCGAGTTTTAAGGGATAGAGCTCAAAATGAAAGAAGGGAAGTGTTCTCGATAAGACCAACCCAGCAGAACAAAATGATTGGATTCGATGAGTCTGACCTACAACCCGATTTCATATCATTCAACAACCAGGATGTACCAGATTGCCCTATGGTAATCACAGCACAAATTGCGGGAGCTACCGTTAAGAGAATCTTAATAGATTCAGGCAGTTCGGCAAATATCCTCTTCCAAGATGCTTTAGAACGAATGGATCTAGGCCCGACTCCTCTCGATGCAGTAGCTACCCCACTTGTGGGTTTTGGGGGCGCTCAAGTTATTCCCAAGGGTACACTCACTTTGTCTCTTTCCTTGGGAGATAAAGGAAATTCGAGAACCAGAATGATTAAATTTTTGATTGTCGACGCGCCTTGTGCCTACAATGTCATATTGGGAAGACCGGCTTTAAATAGTTTCCAGGCAGTTATTTCGACTTACCACCAAAAGATGAAATTTCTGACCACTCCAGGGATAGGAGAAGTTCGAGGAAATCTGAAGGAAGGCTGGGACTGTTACACGGTATCTTTAGACAAACAGCATAAAAAAGAAAACTCTCTTTTCAGTAACAAAAAGTCGCCAGCAGAGCAGCAGAATAGTCCGTCGGCGCCGGTCGACGTGGACGAGGTAAAGAAAACGTGTTTTGCTGAAAGAAGCGAGATGCAGAAGGAAATAAATCCCAAAAAGAGAAAATTCGAAAGAATTGAACCTTCCGAAGGACATAAGTCGATCGAATTGGTACCAGGGGAATCATCGAAAACAACGAGGATAGGCACTCAACTATCTGAGGGGCTCGAAACTCAGCTGATCGAATTCTTGAGGGAAAATGTGGACGTCTTCGCTTGGTCAACCACTGACCTCCAAGGAATAGATCCGAAGATTATCGTTCATAGACTCAATATCGATCCGTCGTCTCGACCAGCAAGACAAAAGAAACGAAATTTTGGTCCAGAGAGAAACCGGATTATAAAGGAGGAAGTGAAGAAACTTCTAGATGCTGACTACATAGCTGAGATACAATTCATGGAGTGGTTGTGCAATGTCGTCCTAGTTTCCAAGGGAGGAGGAAAGTGGAGAATGTGTAATGACTTCACAGATCTTAACAAACTATGTCCTAGAGATCCGTATCCGCTCCCGAGAATCGACTCCCTGGTCGACTCCACTGCTGGCTGTGCAATTTTGAGTATGATGGATGCATTTCAGGGATTTTACCAAATTTTTATGGCACTAGAAGATCGAGACAAGACAGCTTTTATCACCGAAATGGGTGTGTATTTCTTCAAGGTGATGCCCTTCGGATTGAGGAACGCAGAAGCCACTTATCAAAGGCTGGTGAATAAGATGTTCGAAGGCCTATTGGGGAAATCGATGGAAGTATACGTCGATGACATGCTGGTCAAAAGCCTAAGTGAGAAAGATCATCTGGAACACATTAAAGAGGCTTTCGACATAATGAGGAAATATGGAATGAAGCTCAACCCAGCCAAATGTACTTTCGGGGTCAGGTCAGGAAAATTCCTTGGGTACTTGGTAAACGAGAGAGGTATTGAAGCAAACCCAGAAAAGATACAAGCAGTAATCGATTTGAAGGCACCTCGGAACTTAAATGAAGTGCAAAGGCTAGTTGGAAAAATCACAGCTCTCAATCGATTTATATCTCGTTCGGCAGATAAGAGCCTCCCTTTTTTCAAAATAATGACGAATGCAAAGAAGTTCGAGTGGTCGAAAGAATGCGACCAAGCATTCGAAGAACTCAAATCCTATCTTATGTCACCTCCCCTTTTGGCCAAACCAAAAGATAGTGAAGATCTATACCTCTATATCGCAGTTTCCGAACAAGCGATCAGCTCAGCTCTTGTCAGGATGGAAGCAAAAGAAAACAACCCGATTTATTATGTGAGTCGTGTCTTGCAAGGCCCCGAAAGAAACTACTCCGAGATCGAAAAGTTCGCTCTCTCTATCGTAACTACTGCGCGGAAATTAAGACCCTATTTCCAGTCGCACAAAGTTATCGTCCTCACCAACCAACCGCTAAGGCAGACACTTTCAAAGCCTAACGCGTCCGGAAGGCTAATCAAATGGGCGGTCGAACTAGGAGAGTATGACATCGATTACTTGCCAAGGACATCAGTCAAAGGGCAGATATTAGCTGACTTCGTACTAGAAAGTACAGTAACGACAGAAGAAAAAGAGGAGCAATGGATGCTGCATGTTGATGGATCCTCTACGTCGACAGGGGGTGGCGCAGGAATTTACTTTCAAGGCCCAAACGGGGAAGAGCTTGAATTTGCTTTAAAATTAGACTTCCTAGTATCCAACAACGAAGCAGAATATGAGGCCCTGCTGGCAGGATTGAAAATGGCAGTAGAAACAGGAATAAAAAACTTAATTGCTTACACCGACTCACAGCTCGTAGAAAAGCAATTTAAGGGTCTTTTCGAAACCAAGGAAGATTCAATGATTAGATATTTAGCCTTGGTCAACAAGCAGGTATCACGACTCGATGCATTCCAACTCGAATATATAAGGAGAACAGAGAATACGAGGGCCGATGCTCTCTCCAAGTTCGGAAATCTAATAGAAGGAATTAATACTCGGAAGGTAACACTGTTGATTTCAGAGAAACCAGCCATCGATACCAAAAAGAATCCCTCTAGAACGGATGTACTCAATCTCGATGACGATCGCGGTAGTTGGAAAGCTCCGATACTGGATTATCTAGTAAACGGAACACTCCCCTCAAACAACACAGAAGCGAGAAGACTCAAGTATAGGGCACCTCGCTATGCAGTCATTGGAAACGAATTGTATCGACGATCTGTCACGGGAGTATTGCACAAATGCGTAGGCTCTCCCCAGATCGACCTAATACTAAAGGAAGTCCATGAAGGATCTTGTGGAAGTCATTCGGGAGGCAGAGCGTTAGCAGTTCGAATATCGCGTCTGGGGTACTATTGGCCTTCCTTGGTCAAAGACGCCAACAATTATGCTAAAAGGTGTGCCAAGTGCCAATATCACGCCACCATGCCGAATCAACCAGCACAAAAGATGGAGTCGATATCGATTGCTTGGCCTTTCGATCAGTGGGGTGTGTACTTGGTTGGACCGCTTCCGATGGCGCGAGGCCAGAAGCGTTATTTACTAGTAGGAGTGGAATATTTCAGTAAATGGGTAGAAGTGGTGCCACTAAAGCAAATCTCTCAGACCCAAATAATCAACTTCTACTGGTCGATCGTCTGTAGGTTTGGCATACCTAGAGTAATCATCTCAGATAATGGACCCCAGTTTGTGGGGAAAAGAGTAGTGGATTGGTGTTCGAAACACAAAATCGATCTGCGTTTTACGTCAGTAGGTTGCCCGCAAACAAACGGACAAACTGAGGTTACGAATCGAGAAATCGTAAAGCTTTTGAAGAAAAGATTATCGGAAGCAGGAGGTGCTTGGCTCGATGAATTACCTTGGGTCGTTTGGGCCAATCGAACGAAGGAAAGAGCTGCAACTGGAGAAACTCCTTTTAGTCTCGTGTATGGCTCTGAAGCTGTTGCTCCTGCTGAACTGGAAGTCACGTCGCCAAGAACTGCTATGTACAATGAATCGGATAATACGGACAAAAGGAATTTCGAACTCGATCAGGTGGAAGCAAAACGAGAAAGAGCCTCCACCCGTATCCAAGCATACAAAACTACCATGGCAAAGGCTTACGATAAAAATGTAAGATTAAAATCTTTTCAGGTAGGAGACCTCGTCCTAAAACGAGTAGACGTATCCAAGCAAAAGGGTAAGCTCGATTGCAATTGGGAAGGGCCATTCAAGATAATCGAAGCTGGCAGAAAAGGCGCATATCGATTAAGCACAATGGGAGGAGAATCCGTGAAGAGAACTTGGAACGGGAGAAACCTCAGAAAATTCTACGCCTAAGAAATTTTCTTTAGTTTGTCTATATTTCCAACTGTTCTTGTAATTTCCTTTCTTTTATTTTTAAATCTAATGAAAAGCTCTTTTGTTACTTTCTAAGACTAACGTATAGATCGATAGTCGTTGAGGCATCGAGAGGAAATCTCCAAATCTCCAAACGTACCTCGATAGCCGTTGAGGCATCGAGAGGAAATCTCCAATCTCCAAACGTACCTCGATAGCCGTTGAGGCATCGAGAGGAAATCTCCAAATCTCCAAACGTACCTTGATAGCCGTTGAGGCATCGAGAGGAAATCTCCAAATCTCCAAACGTACCTCGATAGCCGTTGAGGCATCGAGAGGAAATCTCCAAATCTCCAAACGTACCTCGATAGCCGTTGAGGCATCGAGAGGAAATCTCCAAATCTCCAAACGTACCTCGATAGCCGTTGAGGCATCGAGAGGAAACCTCCAAATCTCCAAACGTACCTCGATAGCCGTTGAGGCATCGAGAGGAAATCTCCAAATCTCCAAACGTACCTCGATAGCCGTTGAGGCATCGAGAGGAAACCTCCAAATCTCCAAACGTACCTCGATAGCCGTTGAGGCATTGAGAGGAAATCTCCAAATCATCGAAATATCCAGATGTACCCCGATAACCGCTGAAGCATCGAGAGGAGATCTCCGAATCGTCAAAATCACCAAATGTACATCAATTATAACCGAAATCGCGGAGCAAAAAGCTGTAAATAAGCTAAGTATAAACGTATCTCGATTATGGTAAACGAATCGATCATAAATTGAATTGATAGACTTTTGGAGATGTGGAATCGAGATCGATGACTGCATTGGAAAAACGAAATTGCGGAGCAAAAAGCTGTAAATAAGCTAAGTATAAACGTATCTCGATTGTGGTAAAAAACATCTCGATTATGGTAAATACGTCGATCATAAATTACACAAACTTGATAAGGTAAAAATCGAGCTCAACTACTACATCGAAGCAACGTCGGCAAAACAAGATATATCACGATTATAATAAGGGCTTGGATCGTGGAATCCATATCGACAAACACATTCAGAAATAAAAATTAAAGTATCAATGAATATTTTTTATTATATCGACGTGGATACAAATATACAAAGGGAATCGACTAAAGTCGAGGATACAAATATATAAAGAAACCTAGTACAGACTATTACATTGGCTAGGTCGACTAAGTTGAAGAAATCCCGAGTTTTTCCTACAAATTCGGCGACCGAGAACCGCCGAGGACGACCGACTTTGGATTAGCTATAGGCTTAAATATGGAGGTTTTCCGCCTATAGCTTTTTCTCTCATTGATCGAGGCCTTGTGGGGACGATTCTTCCTCGGCGTCAGCGAAGGACAGGAGGATCCTTTTAATGGCAGCATGCTTACCAGACAGACACACACCATCTCAGTCAATGACCTGACCATGGGTGATGGGTCTCTCTGCTTCGACCAAGTGACAGAAGAGGAAAAAGTCGCTCAATATTTTTTGCGCTTTAAGTCCTCCACCATCTGATCGGCTGCCATACCTTCTACCTCACCCCTGTCCTCCCAGTAAGAGGAGGCACCTCGAAATCACCAAGGACCCGACATATGTTGCAAAGTGCCGAGCCAATGAGGATTCCGAGATGCCTCCGGGCAGACCTCGTTGTCGTTACCGATGCCACCCATTCGAACAACGAGGCCTACCCATTGGAGTACTCCCTTACCGATACCACCCAATCGAAAAGAATATCAACATCTTTTATATCGGTCTGGAGGTCGAACAGGATGAAAGGTCCCAAAGTAGGATAAGAGACCTTTCGATGATTTATCCTCTAAGATCGAACTATCGATGGAGGTTTCCGTCGGATAATACTTAAAAAGGAACATGTTGGTATGCTTTGAAGGTGAAGAATACAGGACATCCCTTTACCTATTTATAAGATTGGTCCATCCAATCCAACGGCCCAGATCAATCGGGATCAACGGTTAGGATGGAACGCATTTAAGTAGCCGACTGTTACGCTACCCAAGGTAACTAACGCGGACTATATCCAACGGTCAAGGAAACACCACGATCAACGGCTGAGATTGTTCCCATTTAATGCGCAAACCGCCTCAACTACCCAGTATAATTAAGTAGGGAACGAACCAGCGATGTCGACCAAATTAAATGAGATGGAGATTAAATCAACCCAATCCGACTATGTGATAAGATAAGAAATAAATCTTCATGGAACATGCTCGGTTGGCAAAAAGCCAATTAGCATACACACGTCAGAATTTATCACTTGCGAGCAAAATGAAGATAAATGGATTGTAGCCAATTGATTAAGAATAAAGGAAATATTCGACATTTCTTAAAAAACAATATATAAACAACAAAACACGCCGCCCACGCGCAGCTCGATAACCAACAAATCGAGCTTTAGAGGAAATAAAAGTTTTTTCTCTTTTCAAACTCAAGGCCAAAACAAATGTCGTTAACAATCATGATGGGTCTGAAAATTGAGGAGATCGACGTGATCAGAGGAAGCAGACTTGGGGACTTCACCTTCTTGGTCGGCACTCTCAGCTCTCAGCTTTGCCGCTTGCAGCTCGAGTAAGAATCCAAATTCATGATCCTCTGGTGCACTCTTGGAGTTGTCCTCCATCAAGAAACCCAAGTCCAGCGGAACACCGTTTTCGTCCGAAGTAGCGCTAAGCTGAGTCTCGTCAAAACGATCGTTCAGAAAGCCAAGCGCCCTGCACTGCTTCCAGCCCTTCTCAAAGACCTTCGTCAAATCGACTCCCGATTGACGTTCGACAAGTTCCTCGTAAACGACGCTGTTGAAGAATTCAGTAACGATGGCCTTCCTCTCGGCAGCAGTCGCTTCACTACGACTCCTCAACCCTTCTTGTCGACCCAACTCGAAGCTGTTGGCGGCCTCTTCCTTCAGCTTCATAGCAAACTCTTGATCTTTTTGCTCAAGTTGTGCCTCCAACTCGGCAATACGACTATCTTTAGTCGTCCCCTCTTTCTCCAGAGCGGCTACCTTTTCTTCGACCTCCTTCTTCTTCTCCTCAAGATGACCAACCTTCTTCTTCAAATGAGAGCTGGAACCTTTACTCTTCTCATAACGTTTCCTCAGGCTATCACGACGAGCGGCCGAGGAATAGATGGTTTGGCCTAACTGCAAAATCAAAATTTTATAAGTCATTTTGCAAAATAAAGACGTGTAGAACTCGAATTTATGTATCGAAAGAAGGATACCGATAGAAGGAGGGACGCCTGTAAGCGTAGAATATCCCCGTCATCCTTCTTCAACAGCGTAGCATGATCCTCGAAAGACACTGTCGACAAAAATTTCGCCCACGCCTGGGGGGTGATTGAAGAATCCAAGATCGCTGGGTTCATCATCGGGAAACCAGCCGTCCTCGATCCGAACTCTCTTTGGTGATCCTCGAGAATTGACTCGAGATTGCCTTCGACAGCAACTGGAATCTCACTGCTTGTAGGAGTAGGTACATCATCCAGCTTAGACCTCTTTGAAGTAGGAATCTCTGTCTGATCGACTTCAGCAGAAATCGGCCGTTTTCCCTTATTACTACCTCCTTCTTTCTCTGCTCGATGAATTGTTTGCAGAGGAACAGTGCTCGAATGGCCAAGAGGTTTCGAGGTCTTGTCGGTAGCGGCAGTCGGGGAAGGAGGCACAGGTGGCTTCACGATATTCTGAGATTTCCATATGGATCTAAGAGCTCGATTAGCCATAGGGACGACGCTGTTTTCTGCACAGACAGATATATTAAAAGAATACATCAATATAATATTTAAAGAAATGAAAAGAACAATTAAAACTACCTAAGGTAGGACAATCGACGGGTAAGGGAGCCATCGACATTCCTCCTAGACTCAATATAGGCTCCCGCAGAAGCGCGTTGGTGTCATATGTCGATTCTGACAATTGAGAGAGAAAGTCGGGCCCCCAGGACGGTTCGGGAATATTCTTCAACAGAATACCACCCGACCTCCATTCACGCGTCGTCCTCCATACGTAGTTCTCGGGACCGTGAACAAAGATAAACCTATTCTTCCAACCTTTTCCGTACGACGACTTTAGATCACTAAGAAACCTAACTTTGGGTTTCGACCGAACGAAGTAAAAACCTTCGTTGGACTGAGGAGAAGGGCGAACATCAAAAAGACCACAAAAATTGGCAAAAGATGCAGGTTGACCGACTGCTTTCATAACTATACAAAACGCAACAATATATCCTATAGCATTAGGGACCAATTGAGTAGGGCATAACCCGAGACTATTTACTATATCGATGAATTCATTAGCTAAAGGAAAACGAAGACCGTTCTCCAAACTATCGATGTGGAAAGCCCTATAACCGCTCGGAGGCTCGTTCATTCTGTCATCCGAAGACGGCATTCTAATACCCCAACCCGAAGGAAATTGATATTTCGACACTAACGACTCGTCCGACATGCGTATACGACATGCCGATATGGCACTAAATAATTCCTTGGTTCGATGTCGTTCCGACTTAGACCTTGAAGGAATCATAACTTCCTCCTTCGAACGCCTAACAGAACCTATCGACGCGCCTTCCCCTTCCCCGACGGATTCGTTTCCTAGAGACTTAGACCCACCAGACATAATTAAGAAAAAGAGTTAGAAATACCTAAAAGGGAAGGAGTGCACCGACTAAAGATGACTGGCAGTTGCTGATCGACAGAGCTCCGACGATTACCCTCCCAATATGTTTTTTAATAAGTGTGAACAGTTAAGCTCTTAACGCCCTATATATAGACGAAAATCCCAAAGAGCGCGCCCAATGACGAAATATTTTGAACAGACATGGCGGTTCAAATAAAAATGGACCGATTCACCTGTTTCGGCCCAATAACATTCCTTTCGAAGTGAGAAAGTTGGTCCAAATATTAGCCCATTTACAATACTCAAGCTCGACGATTCAGTTCAACAACGATCGGGGACAAGTAGATAGAAGAATATATACTTATCGATCAACAAAAATACATTGACGGTTCATCAATACATTTAGAATATTCTTAATATAAACTTATACCTACAAAACTCCTACCTATCTACAACTAATCTGATGAAATCAAACATCCGAACTCGTGTGCTCGAGCAGCTTCGACTTCTTCATCTATACCAATCAGCACAGGAGGTTGACATTTCTCGTCGAGCCCCGCCCCTATCATAGAGGATCAAAGTTTGCAGTAAGGAAACCTCTATGCTGACATTGTTTGATAGTCTTCTCGTGCATCTCGACCAGAGCGTCTCCCATTCTAGCGTCGGCGAGGTGTTCATATACAGGAGACGCAAGAAACTCCTTCACAATAGCCAAACGCTGGCTTGGGGAAACAATCCTAGCTTCTGGAGGATACCCAGCTCGAACACATTCAACTTCTCGAGTGGCGATACTGAGCTGTTTAATCGCCTCCTCGAGTTGCTGCTCTCGTTCTTTTATCGCGACTTCATGATCAGCTTTAAGCTTCTCCACTTCTTGTTGCGCGAGATCAGCCTGGAGGTACCCTTGAAATAGATATTGTATTACCTACACGAAAAAAGACAGAGATCAAAGAACCCCAGGTTATTGATTCATTATCAGACATAAAAAGGGTGATGTCGAGAAATAAAACTTACCGCAGATATTGCTCGCCCTGAGGTATGTAGGTTCTTCTGCAGAGACTTCCTCGATAACCACCTCTGGTCGCGACTAAAGACGCTGTGAATAAAACTTTTGAAGCCGGCATCCTTAGAACCCCGTTGAAGAACCGAATCACTGGGGCCCAAACCGACGGGATACTGACGTTCGGAGTCAACCCATTGTGAAATCGACCAACTAAGATCGAACTCATCATCATCTGAACTCTTGTCGCTATCATCCGCTATCGGAACGAGGGGATCATTTTTTGTCTTTATCTCTGTTTCATCTTCCACTCGTGACCTTTTCCCTCGCTTAATCTCGACATGTCGAGCTTCATGATCGCTGACGCTCTTAGTTAGTCTCTCTGAACTGGGTCCAGCCATGGCGCTAAAACCATGTGGCCATTTGCGTTGATTCTCGGCGTCTAGAGTTTCCCTCTTCTTCCCTTTGGGCACAAGTACAGCCCTCCTGAGAAGATCCTCTAAGGCAGGATCATCACCCCTCCTCTTCGATGCAGACAACCCACATGAACGCAGATGCGACTCTTGAGTAAGAACTTTCACATTAAGGCAATACTTACGCAAATTTTCCAAAAATTGAGACGACAGGGTAGGTGGTGGAGGTCTCTGTACATCGATAGGGCCTTTACGCCAAGACGATGTGATATTCAGTTTTTGCCCCTTTGGAGGTCTAAGAAACACAAAACGAGATTTCCATCCCTTCCCATGAGAACTTTTGGCGTTGGTGAGAAAACTATTTCTATTCCCCCTCGACCTAACCTGATAGAAACCCTCGCCTGACTTCGGCGACTCCTTCACCGTGAATAAACACCAAAAGTTTCCGAACGACGGCTCTTGCCTAAAAGCTTTCATGACGACGATAAATCCCAGAATCATCGACATGCCATTCGGAACGATCTGGGCAGGCACGACACCCAATTGATTGAGAATCGACGCTAGTTCCGGAGCGATCGGTACTCGAAATCCACACTCCATCGACGCCTCATGAATGGCTATGGTATTCTTCGGGGGGTCGTGCATCCGCTGCACTTTATTCGGCGTCGATACCACCCAACCCTCCGCAATCGAAAACGACGATAGCCAGTCCGACAACGGCCTTCTATAGTCCCCGGCTTGAATCTCATGGTATACCAGCCTCTTTTCCTCTTCCTCTTCATCATCGTCATCAGCCTGCCCACCACTTCCCGATATACCACCCTCGTGACCTTCTGGTCGATTTGCTTCCTCGCCAAAAACATCCCTGACCACATCCTCCACATGAACACTCTCTGGAGTCGATGCTTCGCTGTCCGACATTTTCTGAGTATCTTGGAACTAAAATCGATGAAGATCTCCTTTATTCGCGTACAGAGCTCCGACGTCACAAATGTATTTTTTACCGTAGTGTAAAAGAACAGGAGAAGCGACAAACCTTTATATAGGCGCAAAGAACTACCGTTTCAGCGAATTTGCACAATCCCCCCTGAAAAGACGCGACGCTTAATCTTCTACCCCTAAAATTAAAATTACCCGCCGAATTAAACCCTAAATCTGCGAAGGCGCGAAAATGGCAACACTATGGCGGGAAATTCTGCTCCGATACTTTAAGTCCCAGACTTCGATTTGCAATCGAACTCTCGAACTTGGGGGACTCCCCCCTCCCCCCTGATACTAGCAGAATTTAAAAATTCAAACAAACACTAATTCAAATTTCCAGAGTTCAACTTACGCTCAAACTCTAGAACTTGGGGGACTCTTGATGTACCAAGTCTTCGTTATTATAAACACTCGTCGATCAGTCGATTAATATCGAGGACCTCCCCCTCGATTTCACATCGTTTATAATCAAATAAGCATGACGTCGGCGTCGACCTCGATCTTTCGACTTATCCGACATGGTGGCCGACGTCCTCTTATGTGTGATCCATTTCTAATCGGATCGAATCTATTGCTAAGGATCCATATTCGAACCGTTATGTCCAATCGTGATTCGACCCGATGACCCATTTAGAACACTATAAATACCCCTCATAAATACGATTAAAGGTACGCACTTCTAAGCATTAAATACGCTCCGACTTCCCGACTCATCTCGAAACTTACTTAAGCATCGGAGGGTTATCGCCGGGTAACCACCGGCATTAACCTGACGTAGTTGTCTTTGTTTTCAGGTTAGGATCCCCTATACAAATCGAGGACTAGCATAGCTGACCTGCTGATCCTCATATTGGCGAGTCGCGTTCGACTAGGAAGAACCATCCTAACGAAAGCTCACTCATCAATATACTTGGCAGATTTGCAATCAGTAAATATTTTGAATTTTTGATTATATAAATCATCTTGAAATTTCAAAACACATTTAAGTATAGCAAGAATTTCTTTAGCAATTGTAGCATTTTCTTGCTATTATTCCATTTTCCTGAATGAAATCTTACTAAAAATATTTGTTTTGTAGTAGGGCATATCTGCTTAAGAACTCCTCCAAAACCTATATCAGATGCATCAGTTTCAATAATTTTTTCCCATGTGGGATTTGCTAGCATCAGACAAGGAAGTGATTTCACTTTACTTTCTATTAATCTTACCGCATTAGTATGCGTCTCATTCCAAGGTGTAGGTGACTGTTTGAGTCTATCATATAAAACTGCTGCGCCAGTAACTAAGTCTTTATAATAGGACGAAATATAATTTAAACTTCCAAGAAATCTTTGGAGCTGAGTTTTATCTGTTATAACATCAGGAAATTTAGAAGCAAATTCTATACTTCTATTAATAGGAATTATTTTTCCTTTTTCAATATTGTGACCAAGAAATCTAATATTAGTTTGAAAAATAGACATTTTTGGTTTAGAAATAACCAAACCATGTTGGATAACAACTTTTTTAAATATTTCTCAATGTTTAAAATGATTTCCAATAGTTTTTGAAAATACTAAAATATCATCAATATACACAATTATAAAATAACTGTAATGTATAAAAATATCATTTAATAATCTTCTGAAATTCAGAAGGGGCATTTTTCAAACCAAATGGTATAACTTTCCATTCATAATGTCCAAAAGGAACATTAAAAGCAGTTTTATATTGATCTTTTTCACTTATTTAGATCTGCCAATATCCCGACTTTAAATCAAATTTAGAAAATATAATCGCATCATACAACCTATCCAATAGGTCTTTCTTATTAGGTATGGGATGCCTAATCCATTTTAGGACTTTATTCAAAGGTTTATAGTTTATCACTAATCTAGGGGCTCCTCTCTCTTGTTCACTATGTTTATTAACATAGAAGGCTGTGCAAGACCAATGTGAATTAGATGGCTTTATTAAACCCTTTTGTAAAAGAGATTCTATTTCTTTTTTACATAATTCTAAATACTCAGAATTCATTTGACAAGGTCTAGCCTTAGTAGGAATTTTCCTTTCATCAAAACCTTCTTCATAAGGAAGCTCAACAATATGTCTTTTTCGTTCCCAAAAAGCATTAGGATGATCATTACAAATTTCTAATGATAATTTATTATAAATTAATTTTATTTTTTCTTGTAAAGTATGACTTTGGAGTTTCTCTTCAAGAGTGAGAATACTAACTTCTTGCTTTAAATAATTTAAATGAGACACCTTATGGTCTAATAAGTCTTTTAATTCATGTAAAAGTTTAGGAAATGGCCTGATAATAAATTTAAAAGTTATTTCTTTCCCTTCAAAAGTTCCTGTAAATCCTGAGTTATCAACTCTAGTTAAAGGATATATTTGATCAATAAAGGGTGTACCAAGAATAACTTGTTTAGTAATGTTTTTAACAAGTAAAAAACTTGTAGGAATGCAGACCTTATCTTTGCAAATATAAGCCAAAGGAATTTTAAACTTTATATCTAGTTTTTCTCCTCCATCATGGCTAAGAGAATTTGTAGTTTTATGAAAGTATCTTGTAGGAATTATTCCTTCTTGTATTACATTCATGTCTGCTCCACTATCAATAAGGGCTATAATTTCTTTTTTAAAATGATTATCAATAAGTAACGTGATTTTTACAAACCATTTTTGCGAAATAACCGTATTAAGGTTAGACAAGAAATTTTCTTGAATAATATTTTCATCAAACTCATTATGTCCATATTCCACATGAGTACTTATTTCTTTAACCATTTCTAAACGAGTAATTCTCTCTTCTAACTGTTGATTCGTATTTTTCAAATTTGAAATTTCTATTTTTAAATTCTTTATTTCTTTATTTAAATCATTAACAGAAGTAGGTACTTCAATATTCTGTCTTTCTTTTAAAAGTTGATAAACTTTATTCATCGTATAAGGTTCTGAAGAACTTATAGGTATAGGTGATTGAATTTTATCAGAATCTTTGCTACTTGAAGGAATGTCTTCTACTTGCATCTGATCTATAAGTTTTAATCTTAACTCTGAATCTTTAATTTATTTTAGGAATTCCAACATATTTCCTGAAGTTAAAACATTTAAATGCATATTTTTAAATTGAGACAGGATTTTATAATAATCTTCTTTTTCTCCATGAATTTCACAAGTGCCTCCTTGAGCACAAGAATCACAACAATAGCTAGAATCTTGAGAAGCTATCTCTTCTTCTTCTAACATATCAATTTCTTCTGAAGAATTTTTACTAGAATTATTATCACTATCTTGAGATTCTTCATATTCTGAATCTGAATTTATAAGTAATTTTTCTAAATTTTCTTTCATAGATTCATCAATTTTTAATTCATTAATCTTTTTCTTCATTTTACACCTATTAGCGTAATGGCCTATTCTACCACACTTATAGCAAACAATCTTCTTTTTATTTGAAATTCTTTCTTCTTTCTTTTTACTCTTTTGTTCTGATTTCTTTTTAGAAAGATGTCTTCTTTTCTTATGGTGAGAAACATTATCAGTTCCTAAATTAGACTTATAATTCTTTCCTTTTCTAGAAGTGGTTGGAATATCCATACCAAATTGATAACAAAACTGTCCTAATTGACTTTTCTCATTTAAGTTTTGTCTTTTAATCTGTTGATTTAATTTTATCTCATTACATAAAGCTAATCCTTCTTGAATACAGGTACCAATTAATTTACCATAAGTATAATCTTCATAGGGTATATTAATCCTATCTTTTCTAAGATTTTTCCTAACTCTTTCAGCAAATAAGTTAGGCAATCCATCAATAAATTTTGATTTCCAATGAGAGTTATTACATTCTGGCAATTCCATCACTCTACTTAAGAAAGTATCCTTATACCATCTAAAATCTGTAAGAGGCTTACATCTTAGATTTTGTAACATAGTTCTTATATTTTCACTATTATCAGAAATTCTTCCGGTAAAGTGTTCTAAAATTGTAACAATAAGTGTATAAACAACATTTTCAACATTTTGACCATCTTCTTGTTTTACAGTTCTGTAAATATCTAATTTACTTCTTTCTGTTAAATAATTATCCCACCAGCCTTTTAATTGGCCAGTAAATCCAGCAACTATCATTTTAGCAACAGTACTATCACTGTTATTATTACTTTTACAAATAGTGCTATACATGAGCATCCTATGGGCTAAGGTATAGATTTGCTTTTCCGTATAACCATCTAGATTCCATTCATAAATATTTTTTCCATTGTAACTGTTATTAATAGTATATTCTTGTTCTTCATGTAAAGTATCCATAGGTGAAGGTCTCCTATAGTAATATAATCTTTGAGTAGGCCTATCAGCAAATTTTTCAATTTTGTTTAATTCATCATTTATTTTATCTCTGTAGTTATCTCTACTAATACCTTCAGAAAACTCATAATTTAAAGTATTTAATTTTAATCCTTTAAATTTTTCTTCTAGGAATTTTTCTAA
The DNA here is from genome assembly GCA_038501285.1 of Penstemon eatonii. Taxonomy (NCBI): domain Eukaryota; kingdom Viridiplantae; phylum Streptophyta; class Magnoliopsida; order Lamiales; family Plantaginaceae; genus Penstemon; species Penstemon eatonii. The sequence continues at coordinate 53,865,513 of CM076710.1, forward strand.
TTCTTTATGAGATTTTAATTTAAAATCTGTTATTTCAGGTGGTGGCTGAAGATGAGAAATAGAAACGATACCATTTCTAGGCTTTTCTTCCAAATCTATCATTAGTTTATGTTTTTTATTACCGAGAAGATCTCTTCTACTCTATTATGTAATTCTTTAATTTGTTCTCCTAGGATATTCAGATAAAGATTTGTATAATTATTCTGTTGTAATATACTATTTATATTATTAGTTGTTATTTGCAAAGCATCATTCTCTAATAATTTAAAAAAAGTTGTAAAATTTATTGTTTTATGGTCATTACTAACAGTAAAAGAACTTTGGGGAGGGAAAACACTCCTTAAAACATCTCCATTAGATAATTTGTAAGTTCTTTCTAAAACTGAAATATGATTTTCTAGATATGTCATAACAAACCAAGGAACAAAATGGATAATTTTATTTTGTAAAGAGGTGAATTTATAAAATTCATTTTGAAAATAAGTTTGGTCTTCTTTTGAAATATTTTTGAAAAACCATTCTCTAAATACTTTCCATTTTGGAAGGTTAAATTCTGTTTTAATTACCTGTCTAGCCTGAGAACCAGGACTAAAATAAATTTTTGGTGTACAATCCATTAAATATCAAAATCTGCTTCAGAGGGAGTAATATCTGCCTCTCCTATGTTTCGGACAGATGCTTCCGTATTATTCTCATTTTCTTCAGTATTCTTATAAATACCTTTTCCTATATTATCTTTGTTGAGAAGAATTTTTTCAACTTTATTATAATCAGAATTTTTCCTTATTTGGGATGTAGAATTTCTAGAAGGAAATCTTTCATAATCATAAGAGGTTGAAGTCCTAGTAGGTATAACCAAATCATCAAAAGGTGATATAAAAGATCTAACTGATGAAGACCTAGAAATATTATTTTTATTTTTATTTTCTATCATTTTTATAGAGATATCCCCTGTTTGGGATTGAAATATAATAGAAAAATCATTACATATTTGAGGTTTATGTTTAACAGCATTTGTTATTTTCCAAGTATCAGGAAAGGGAATTTCATCCCACTTAATTGTTCTTCTAGTGGTTATATTTGATTTACCAAGATTGGTCTCAATTATCACAGTTTCATTCATTTTCTTATCCATTATCCTACAATTTGGATTTAAAGTATAAAGAGGTTTAAAATAAACTCTATAACAGACACACATAACTTCTGTTCCATGTTCATAGTCATAACCATGAGTTTTAACATTCAAAGTAAGAGCATCTAATAAATTAACATCAGTTAAAGATAGCTGTAAATTAGGATAAACATTAAAATAAATTGGTCCATGTGCCAGACTAGATTGTATTATTCCCATCAATGATTTTTTCTGCAATAAAACTTTCTGGTAATCCTACCAAAGTTAACGGTTTAAAAGCAATTTGTACTAATCCTATATGGATAAATTTATGAGTATATTTATAAGGTAAAATATCATTTTCATTTAATAATCTAATGGTTAACTCATCGTTGTCAAAAGATATAGACTCTTCTGTAGTCTTAACAATCTGTTTGAGTCCAATTCTTTCAAAAGTATCCATTTTATAAATGGTTCTTGGTTCAATTCTGGGAATAGTCCACTTATTAAGTAAATCTAGATTCTGAGGAATATCATATTCCTGATTCAAACTATTTTTAATATTCTCATTTTTATGGAAAATATTCATTTCCATAATATTTTTAATCATGTGTTAACCCACTATAATCACTATATATCTTCTACCTCCATAGCTCTGATACCATTCTGGACCTAGGTACAGTCATAATATAAGACTATAGATTAGATTGGAATAAATTTTTAACTCATAATTTTATTAATATTTTTAAAATTAACTAATCAAATTATTGCATAAAATTGGTGAAATTTAAAAAATTATTAAATGGTCTACTCGTTGGGGATTTTTTGGAAAAAATCGTCGCATATTCCTCCAATTCCTTCTTCCTCTTTTCATTGTTATACCTTTTATAATGAATTTTATCTCGTTGGTAGGCATAATAACAGTATTATTAGGAGCTACTTTAGCTCTTGCTCAAAAAGATATTAAAAGGGGTTTAGCCTATTCGACAATGTCTCAATTGGGTTATATGATGTTAGCTCTAGTTAAATTGAATGAAAATACGGGCGATGAAAATAATTAGAGTCGATCGTAAATTGACCAAAGTCAACATTGTTAGGGTTATTCGAAATCGAATCAATAATTAATTAATTATGCGTTAATTCAAAATTGTTGAATATAGGGTTATGTACATTGAGTTTATTCGAAATCAAAGTGATACCATGACCCGAAATCAATTAATTAGTTGTTAATTCAAAATTACTGACTATATGTTTATTTACATAGAGGTTATTCACAATCAGATCAATTGATTCTCGATTTGTAACGTTAATTGATCAATTGTTGACCTTAGGGTTATGTACATTGATGTTATTCAAAATCAATTCGATATCATGGCTCGAAATCAATTAATTAGTCGTCGATTCAAAATTGTTGGATATCTGGTTATGTACATTGAGGTTATTTGCAATCAGATCGATTGATTTTTGATTTGTAGCGTTAATTGACCAATTGTTGACTTTAGGGTTAAGTAAATTGAGGTTATTCGAAATTGAATTGATACTTAACTCGGAATTAATCAATTAGTTGCTAATAATTTTGACTATATATTTATAAACATTGATGTATTCGCAATCAAATAGATCAATTCTCGATTTGTAATGTGATTGATCAATTTTATGTTTACCATAGTGTTATATACATTGAGGTTATTTGAAATCAAATCGATACTTGTCTCAGAATAAATTAATTAGTCTCTAATTCAAAATTGTTGACTATGTACATCTATTATGAGATTATTCACAATCAGATTGACCGATTCTCGATTTGTAACGTTAATTAATAAATTGTTGACCTTAGGCTTATGTACATTGATTTTATTCGAAATCAAATCGATATTTGACTCAAAATTAATTAATTAGTCCCTAATTCTAAAGTGTTGACTATATGGTTATGTACCCTAATGTTACTTGCAATCAGGGAACTAATTAAGTAGTCGCTAATTAAAAGTTGTTGACTATATTCGACCATGTACATTATTTTTTTAATAGTTAGCGACGGATTTAAATCCCTCACTAATTAATGAAACAAAAAAATTGTTTTAACTTAGCGACAAAAATACATTTTATTTCCGTCTCGATTAATTGTATGTTTACTTTAGTGTTATATACATCGAGGTTGTTCGAAATAAAATCGATACTTATCTTAGAATAAATTAATTAGTCTCTAATTCAAAATTGTTGACTATGTACATATATTATGAGATTATTCACAATCATATTGATCGATTTTCGATTTGTAACGTTAATTGACAAAGTGTTCATCTTAAGATTATGTACATTGAGCTTATTCGAAATCAAATCAATATTTTGCGCGGAATTAATTAAGTAGTCGCTAATTAAAAGTTGTTGACTATATTCGACCACATACATTATTTTTTAAATAGTTAGCAGCGGATTTAAATCCCTCACTAATTAATGAAACAAAAAAATGTTTTTAACTTAGCGACAAAAATACATTTTATTTTTGTCTCTAAGTCTTTATTTTTTTCTAGGCAGCAAATAATCATTTTAAATCAGCGATGCTTTATAGGTCGCTAATTTAAAAAAAAATTTAAAATCATTTTAATTTAGCGACATAAATATGAAACCGTCGATAAGTTTGATAAAATTATTTATGATTTTATATCACTAGGTAGCAACGGATTTAAATCCCTTGATAAATGAAAAAAAAAAATAAAGGAAAAAACTAATTTTGACTTAGCGACAAAAATTTAATTTCATCACTAAATTCAATTATTTTATATTTTTTATTTATTTTTCGAACCATTTTCAGCGACGTAATTTCTTGTGACACTATTTTGGACATAAATAGCGACGAACATTAATAGCATTCAAATTTAGCGACGAATACTTATTCCATTGTTATTTTTGTTGGGATTCGGTAAGATAAACAGCCCTAGGCACAGTGAAATTTAATAATTTTTAGGACCTCTTACGGAATCTTGCCAAGATACTACTCTAGTTATATATATATGAATATTAAATTAAACGACAGTATAAACAAATCCACGTTATACCTGTCTCCTTGCAAATCCTCGTTGGTAGATAAAGTCAAGTTTCTCCCTCGGTTGGTCGATCCTATGCCCTGCAGCAGCGCCCCACGTGTTGCGCCTCTAAGGGTTGATAAACCACAATTACACGAAATATAATATACCCTGATCGGCTAGAACACATGATATATAAGATATGGGTTTAGGAAACGAACTTGGAACAAAAGACAAAAAGTCGAACTCCTCTATGAGAGAGAGAGTTCGGCCGATTTCTCTAAGTGGGAGATGAGAGAGTTTTTGCTTGACTTGGTATTTTGACTCTTGTTTGTTGTGTGTTTGTTATGACGCCTAGCCACTTATTTATAGGTGTCTAACTATCCCAATCCTCCTAGGACTAGGAATCCAAGTCTCCTACATGGGCCATGGCCCTATTTAATTAGAAGACTAAGTCTTCCAATTAATTCATGGCCCAGTTAATTAATTTAATCAGGCTTTATTTAATTTTTCAATTAAATAGCCCAATTAATTAACTATTCTCCCAATTAATTAAATTAGACTCCAAGTCTATTTAATTAAATCTTTCTACAATTAATTAAATCCAACTTAATTAATTAACTCTCAAATTAAATTCCAATTTAATTTATAATCGTGATCCAATTCCAATCAGATCCAATTTGTTCCAATTAGGTCGACCCAGTCGACCCAATCACCAATCGACCCAGTCGACTTTTCAGACCCAGTCGACCCAATCGACCCAGTCGATTCGGTTGACCTAGTTATTTCCTTTTCCTTCGCTTTCGCTTCATGTGTATTGTGTATGCCTCCATAAGTTCACCACATAATTGGCCGTGGTTTATAATTAAATATTAATTTAATCATTCAAGTATCAAATACTTTAAATCAGTCGAACACTCTGTCGACTGACCATTCCAAAATTAACATCCCAGCCAATTTTAGGAATTCTCCCACACTCCACGGTCGATGTCTGGCCACAAGCCCATGGAGCCCAATCACTGGTGAATTAATTCAGTGAACCTTTTAATCATTTACAATTACCATATAAGACATAATCTCTCCATCGATCAATCTCTCAGTCGAGACTTAAGGGTATGGTCTTTCATCGGTCTCCCTTTTATTTTGTCTTGACCTTATACATTCTAGTCTCGAAATTATTCTCTTTGACTTAATATTTATGAGCTACTTGCATAAAGCCGTCAGATACCTTGGCCAAGAATTTTACCAGAATTAATTTTTCACAGAAATCCGTAGGAGAATTTTCCAACCTATCAAGTCGGGTCAATGGATCCTTTGTTGATGATATGAACCTGCATACGAGTTCCTCTATACCCAACATGAGTTCACGGAGACTTTCTGGTAATCTCCAGTCAGTCGGAACTCATATCAAAGCATAGACGTTCTCGCACCAGATAAACCCTATCACCTCAAGTAATTAGGGATCGTTCCTCGTATACTATCGTAAATTGGAATAATTTCAACCCCGATATGCGACTACCGCTTCCATGGTGAGTTATTTCCTAATTGGGGTATTCAGTGCACTTGCTATCCCAGCAAGCCACCCATTTATGTGTATCGACTATCCCAGTCATGCTCGTGGACCCCAATGTTCTCCAGTTCATCGGAGTATCCATAATAGTGAGAGTCTAACCGAATCCTACGATGTCCTATCTCGATTGGATTCTGCGACTCTTGAATATGTTCTAGATCACGGCCTTGGAGATCAGTACACGGGTTATCTCATAGCCCTGTGATCTAAGGATTTCTATCCTTATGCGTAGATAATTAATACATAAGATAAAGATGACCATATAATTAAGTGCTTTGATTAATCAAAATTGAATAGTTCCTTTATTTACAACAATAAATGCTAGCCATACAGCTGGCTTGCAGGACACTATTTCTATCAATCTCCCACTTTTCCTAAAGCTAGTCTTTTATGTTCTTAAGTCCCATATTTAGCAGATGTTTCTCGAATGCCTTTTGAGGCAGAGGCTTTGTTAGCGGGTCCGCGGTATTATCTTCTGATTCGACACGTTCCATCTTAATGTCTCCTCTACCAATGATATCTCTTATCACGTGGTATCGTCTTTGTACGTGCTTGGATTTCTGATGAGATCTCGGCTCCTTTGCTTGCGCTATAGCCCCATTATTATCGCAGAAGATAGTAATGGGCTCAGCGATGCTATGTATCACATCCAATTCCTGGTTGAAGTTCTTCATCTAAACACATTCCTTTGCTGCATCACACGCGGCAATGTATTTTGCTTCGGTGGTTGAATCTGCGGTAGTGTCTTGCTTGGAGCTCTTCCAGCTTACCGCACCACCATTGAGGCAGAACACGTATCCAGATGTCGACTTGAAGTCGTCTACATCACATTGCAAGCTTGAATCTGTAAAGCCTTCCAATTTCAATTCTTCTCCACCGTATACCAAGAACAATTCCTTAGTCCTTCTCAGGTACTTCAGAATTGCCTTTACGGCTATCCAGTGCTGCTCACCTGGATCAGACTGGTAGCGACTTGTAACGCTTAAAGCGTATGCTACGTCTGGTCTAGTACATAACATACCATACATTATGCTTTCTATTGCGGATGCATATGGTACTTGAGACGTATTGCTTCTCTCTACAGGCGTCTTTGGGGCCATAGACTTAGAGAGTGCAATTCCATGTCTCATTGGAAGCAATCATCTCTTGGATTCTTCCATATTAAATCTTTTCAAGATTTTATCTATGTACTGTGATTGGGAGAGGCCCAGCAGTCCTTTTGATCTATCTCTGTAGATTCTTGTACCTAGTACAAATGATGCTTCTCCCAAGTCCTTCATTGAGAATTGTGTAGATAACCATGCTTTAGTTTAAGACAACACTTTTACATTGTTTCCAATGAGAAGAATGTCATCAACGTGAAGCACCAAAAATTCAACTGTACTCCCACTGATCTTCTTGTACACGCAAGGTTCGAAAACGTTTTTGATGAGTCCGAAAGTTTGGATTGTTTCATCGAAACGAATGTTCCAACTTCGGGAAGCTTGCTTCAGTCCATAAATGGACCTCTGGAGTTTGCACACCTTGTGTTCATCTACTTTGGATGCATATTCTTTTGGTTGCTCCATGTAGATCTCCTTGTCAATGTCCCCATTGAGAAAGGCAGTCTTCACATCCATCTGCCATATCTCGTAGTTATACCACGCATCTATGACCATCAAGATTTGAATGGATTTAGGCATTGCGAAGGGAGAGAAGGTCTCCTCAAAGTCTATGCCTGGCCTTTGAGTGTATCGTCTTGCCACTAGTCGCGCCTTGTAAGTTATTACTTCTCCGCTCACTCCAAGCTTTCGCTTATAGATCCACTTGCAACCCACGGGAGTCACTCCCACTGGTGGATCTACCAAGGCCCAGACCTTGTTCGAGTGCATGGAGTCCAATTCAGATTCCATGGCTTCGCGCCACCTACTCGAGTCTATGTCTAGCATTGCCTCTTCGTAAGTCATTGGGTCGGTTTAGAGACTGTCCAGTCTCGTGCAGCAGACTGTAGTACCTCTTGGGTTCTCTACGTTGTCTTTCTGACATACGAAGTATTGGTGTACTTTCTGGTGCACTTTCATGCTCATGTTCTCCCACTGCCTGTGGTGATGGGTCGGCTTAATCGACCTCTTCGGCCTTTTCAGCTTCAGTGACCTCATCTAGTTCTACGTTATGTTCCTCCTTGTCTAGCAAGAAATCCTTCTCCAAGAAGTGTGCGTTCCTTGAGACAAACATAGTTTATCTTGTAGGATCGTAGAACTTGTATCCTATGGAGTTTTCTGGATACCTCACGAATTGCATAAGATGGACTATACGTTCAGCTTATCTCCCACTAGCTTATTCACATAAGCGGGAGACCCCATATACGCATGAATGCATATAAAGGTACAATACCAAAACTCATATCACGGGACATGTTTTGGAACTGACTTCAGAGATACTTAGCTCAATATCTTCGATTTTCTTGATCAAGTTTTATTTGATTGAATAAGGAATTTCATGTAAGATTTCTTAATGGACATTTACATGTCCAGAAAGCTCAACAGATGACAATGTTTTGAGCGAGTCTTACATTTCGAGAATCTAATTCTCTATTAAATAATCAATGGCGTATTAGTTAATGCATGCTCGATTTTGAATCGATCCAAATCTCTTACATGCTTTCATTGATTAGGCTATCTTCTTTATTCCAAAAATAATTTGGAATTGTACATCACAACGTACTTTTACCCATGAGGGTACAAGAGACGCCTTATCTCCCACTAATGCTTTAGTGTTTCTCCACACTTTTAAATGGATTGAATCTGATGGGGGCTATTTCGCACCCAACATACAGCACGGATCGAGTAAAGAATATGAGATCGATTCGATCAAATGAGACAGTTCCGGATCATCTTGACGACCCGGCCGAATACAGCTCTCCTCGACTAGAAGACTATGGTCCGGTCCCAAGAAGGATATTTGGGCCGAGTCCTATAAGGACTATGATTCTTTGTAACGCTAGGTTTAGTATGATATAAATACCTAGTTAATCTTTGTATTAGACACATTCAACATTACGGATTTTATGCTTACAAAACAGCATAATCCCAATTTATACAGGAAGAATCACCAATTCACCATCTTGACAAGGTTCTTTTTGTTGATTGTCTTTATTACTAAATTGCTCTAACGAATATTGTTTTTCCTTGAGATTGATCCATCCTGAATAAAGTAACAGAGCCCTATAAAATAAACATATAGAAAACCCCCAATATCACAAATTCACTGATACAAATAACCCGACGAAATCCGGTTAAATCAGTTGGCGCCCACCGTGGGGCTAGGTTAATTATTCAATTGACATATGGCTCGCCCAAGGAAAAGCGCTCGTATCGGAGCAAGAAGTAACACAACCACCGGTCATAACACATCTGAAGATCTACAGGAAAACAACAATAATAACGCTCAAAACATCAACGAAGATTTGCAAGATCCTCACCCCGATCAGCATGAACCCCAAGAAGGTCTTCCCGGTACAATTCCAGAAGAACCGGAAGCCCATGAAATCCCTGTTCCTCTCCCAGGCGCTCAGGAGAAATTGCGACAAATAGCGATGCTCGTTAAATCACTCTCTCCCGAAGAGTTACTCGTACTTGATCAAATTCCTCAGAACGATAGGGCTCCCAGGACAACTCCTGCTCCGAGAGCGCCGAGGCGAAACGATCAGACGTCTCAACAAGCTGACAGCCCAGCAAGCGAGCGACGCTCGCTACACACTCCGCAGCAAGGCAATTCTAAACCCTCCGATAATCATCCCCGAAGAAAACCAGGACAAAGAAAACCGCAGCCGGGGCGCAGTGGCTCCAAGGAACGTACGATAATCCCTATCGAGGATGACATAGAAGATGCAATCCCAGATCGACCATGAACAACCCGTTTCTCGAAAAGAGAAATCGAAAGGATGGTACAGGAACGACTCGAACAACGCCTACGATCTATTCAAAACCCGTGGGCCCGAACCACGGAACTCCAGGAGAGCCTTGCGGCTTGTTCTCCCTTCTGCAGAGAAATAAAAGAAGCACAATCCATTGGACAGGTCCCGGGCAGACTACCCCAATATGATGGAACCATCGACCCGGATGATTATATTTTTAGCTTCACGAATATAATGAATTTATATGCCCACTCTGCCGAATTCACCGCCAAGTTAATGGTGACCACATTCGAAGGACTCGCGTTGGATTGGTTCGCCAAACAACCTACCAACTCCATATTCAGTTTCCGAGAATTATGCAATAAACTGACGCAGCAGTTTGCCAGTCAGAAGAGGCAAAAACTCCCGATGAGCTACCTAGGAACCATACACCAACAAGAGGGAGAATCCCTGAGAAACTGGTTGGCAAGGTTTAACGTGGAGTTACTCAAAATCGATTCCCCTAACATCGATTACATAATATCTATTCTCTTCGACCTCACGAAGAATAGGCAGTTTGGAAATGCCCTCAGTCGAAAACAGCCAAGAACATTTGCCGACATCATGAGCTTGGCGTCTAAATATATGACCCAAGAAGAAATGAATTCCTTTAAGGATAAAAATAAAAAAGCCACAGCTTCAGGCTCCAAATGGCATGACAGAATTCCTGCCCCAAGATCCGTGGATTGCGAGCAATCTTTTAGGAAAGGCAACGTTTTCCAACGATTGGAATACGCCAAGGCCGACCAAGAAAGGCAACCTAATTTCTACCAAAAACCAAGAAACCCCGAACAATCGATCAGAAGCAGGGTGAATCAAGTGGAACACCCAAGGTTGAATGCTCCAATGGAAGAAATATTGGAAGTTCTAGAAAGAAATAATTGGATCCCCGAAGCGAGGAAAATCACTCAGCCCCGACCAGGGTCTCGAAACTACGACCAATACTGTAAGTACCATAGGGCACACGGACATCGAACAGAAAATTGTTTTCACCTTAAGAGAGAAATTGAAAAACTGATCGGACAAGGAAAACTAGACGAATACGTAGAGCGAGATAACCGCAAAAGGGAAAGAAGTAGAAGCCCTCGGAATAATAATCAAAGAAGGAATTCTCGTCGAAGGTCACCCGAGCGTGGACCTACACAGGAGCTGAACCACGACCAGATTAATGGGACCATCCATACAATATCCGGGGGACCCGCAGGCGGGGATAGTCGTAACGCCCGACGAAGGACAGCAAGATCCATAATTGGAAACTCAAAATACCCAAGAGAAATATGGACTCTGGGAAACAAGCCGTCAATCGACCAGCCGATCAGCTTTAACGAAGGCGAAGTACCAAAAAACATCATTTGGGACACAAAAGAGGATAATCCCGATTTCCCGATGGTGGTGCCATTAGAAATAGCGAATTATAATGTCAAAAGAATCCTAATTGATAATGGAAGCTCAGCAAATATCATCTCCCGGGAGGTTTTAGCCCAAATGAACTTGGGGCAGATAAATCTACAGAAAGTAGCTACGCCGTTAGTAGGCTTTGGAGGGTCAGAAATCATCCCTAGCGGAACGATAAACTTAAGTGTGTCGCTCGGGAAGAAACCGCACCGGACGGTGAAACTAGTGAAATTTCTAGTGGTAGAAACTCCCTTCGCTTATAACGCAATATTGGGACGACCTGCTCTCAACCTATTCCGAGCCGTTGTCTCTACTTATCATCAGAAGATAAAGTTTCCGACCGATGGAGGTATCGGAGAAATAACGAACGATCACTGTATGGCGTGGGATTGCTACAGCACCTCGTTAACCTTGAAAGAACATTCAAAATCAATCACTCCGAGCAAAAGAAAACTTGAAGAAGATCTTGTTAGAAACAAGGTCGAAATCCCCATTACTGATCGAATAGACAAAAAGGGAAAAGAACCGCTAGAGTTAGCCCTAAAACCCTCAGAACATAAGGATATAATTCTAGTACAAGGGGACTCTTCTAAAACGACAAGAATAGGTACTGAATTGAGCAAGGAAGGGGAAGTAATGCTGATTAACTTCCTCAGAGATAATGTTGACGTCTTCGCCTGGAGCGCGAATGACATTGAAGGAATTGATCCTCGAGTAATCAAACATTCTCTACAAATAGATCCTATGGCAAAACCCGCCAGACAAAAGAAAAGAAATCATGGTCCGGTAAAAGATAAAATTATCAAAGCCGAGGTAGAAAGACTACTGGTAGCAAAGCAAATCCGAGAAATCCACTTCTCAGAATGGCTATGTAATGTTGTTCTCGTAGCAAAAGGGGATAAAAGGGACAACAAATGGAGAATGTGTAATGATTTTACCGACCTTAACAAACTATGCCCACGCGACCCCTATCCTCTCCCAAGGATCGACTTATTAGTTGACTCAACCGCTGGCTTCGCAATATTCAGCATGATGGACGCCTTCCAAGGATTTTACTAAATATACATGGATGAGCGGGACCAAGAGAAGACTGCATTCGTAACCGAACAGGGGGTATATTGTTTTATAGTGATGCCATTCGGCTTAAGGAATGCCGGGGCCACCTACCAAAGGTTGGTAAACCTAATGTTCAAAGAGTTAATTGGAGAATTAATGGAGGTCTATGTGGACGATATGTTGGTCAAAAGCATGAACGAAGCGGATCACGTAAAACATCTCGATCGATGTTTCCGGATCTTAAGAAAATACCGTATGAAATTAAACCCCTCAAAATGCACTTTCGGTGTTAAGTCAGGAAAATTTTTGGGCTATTTAGTACACCAGCGAGGAATAGAAGCCAACCCAGAAAAAATTCGAGCCATAACTGAAATGAAACCTCCCAAGACCATCTCACAAGTACAAAGCTTGGTTGGGAAAATCGTAGCATTGAACAGATTCATATCAAAATCTGCGGACAGAAGCTTGCCTTTCTTCCAAACACTTCGAAAAGCAAAAAACTTCGTTTGGACTGAAGAATGCGATCGAGCCTTCGAACAACTCAAAGAATATTTGACGACTCCACCGATGTTGGCCAAACCAACGGAAGGAGAACCATTGTATATTTACATCTCGATCTCTGACGCGGCTGTTAGTTCAGTACTGATAAAGATAGAAGGTTCAGAACATAATCCTGTCTATTATCTTAGTAAATTATTACAAGGCGCGGAGAAGAATTATTTGGAAATTGAGAAATTCACTCTGGCTTTAATAGTGGCCGCACGAAAGCTTCGACCTTACTTTTTAACCTACAAAATAGTGGTTTTGACAAATCAACCACTAAGACAAGTCTTAGCAAAACCGGAAGCCTCCGGAAGATTAATTAAATGGGCAATCGAACTAGGCCAGTTCGAAATCGATTACATACCAAGAATCGCAATTAAGGCCCAAGTGTTAGCTGATTTTCTATTGGAAACACAGGCACAGGCAACTGAATCATCGAGCAACCTCAACGACGATGTCTTGGTCATAGAAAATCAAACATGGCTAATGCACGTCGACGGTGCTTCATACCGAGAAGGAGGAGGCGCCGGAATCAACTTCACCGGACCAAACAAAGAAGATTTGAATTATGCAATAACATTGGACTTCGTCGTAACAAATAATGAAGCAGAATATGAAGCGTTAATCGCAGGAATGGAAATGGCGATCAAAGCCAACATAAAAAGTCTTAAAGTATTAACCGATTCAGAGTTAGTGCAAAGACAAATCGAAGGCCTGTACGAGGCTAAAGAATTCAATATGGTCAAATACCTCGCCAAAGTGAAAACACTAGCTGAGAAATTTGAAAATTTCGGCATACAGAACATTCCACGATCGGAAAACAAATGGGCCGATCAACTATCTAAATTCACAGGATCCCATGATGGAAAAACCGAAAGGGTGATCAACTGGTTAATCTCTAATACACCGGCGATCGATATTGATGAAACACCGGCACTCGATATTATGGAAATCGAGAGAGCTGAAGGAAATTGGATGACTCCAATGATAGACTATCTTCGAGAAGGAAAACTACCACATGACCAGAATGAAGCTCGGAAAATAAGATATCGAGCTCCAAAATATACACTTGTAGAAGGAAAACTCTACCGAAGATCAGTATCAGGAATTCTTCTGAAATGCGTCTCTGAATCACAAACCGCCGATATACTGCGAGAAATACATGAAGGAGATGCGGGAAATCACAGCGGATCAAGGGCATTGGCCTTAAAATGTCTCATAACAGGTTACTATTGGCCTACCATCAATAAAGACGCCGCTCTGTATGTCCAAGAATGTCATCATTGCCAAGTTCATGCTAATGTATGTCATCGACCAGCAGAAAACATGCACCCAATCCCGATGTGTTGGCCTTTCGATCAATGGGGAATGGACATCGTGGGACCGTTCCCAGCGGCTAGATCCAAGAAAGCTTATGTCCTGGTCGCTGTAGAATATTTCAGCAAATGGATAGAATGCATCGCCCTCGCACGAATAACTCAATTCCAAGTGATCAACTTCCTATGGAAATTCATAGTGTGCCGATTTGGCATCCCGAGAATTTTGATTTCTGACAATGGAACCCAATTCGCGGGGAAACAAGTAGTTGAATGGTGTTCAAACTTAGGAATTCAACAAAACTTTACCTCGGTCGGGCATCCTAGAGCGAACGGACAAACCGAAGTAGCAAATAGAGAAATAATAAAGTCTTTGGAGAAAAGATTAGGAGCAGCCAAAGGTAAATGGCTTGACGAACTCCCAGGAGTACTTTGGGCCAATCGAACCACAGTCAGAACTTCAACAGGGGAGACACCATTCAGTTTAGTATATGGTTCAGAAGCTGTTATTCCTGTTGAAAATCTAATCCCAACGCCAAGCATCGAAATGTTCGACGATCAGGAAAATAAAGAGGCAAGAGAAAATGACGTCGATTTAACAGAAGCTTTGAGGGAAAAGGCCGTTGTACGACTACAAGCCACTAAAGCAAATATGGAAAAAGCATACAATCAAAAGGTACGCATCCGGACCTTCAAAGAAGGAGACCTGGTCTTAAAAAAGGTAGAGGTATCCAAACATGTGGGAAAATTGCAACAAAATTGGGATGGACCCTACGTTGTCATTGGCGTAGGAAAGAAAGGTTCATACAAGATAGCACACTTAGATGGAACGGCCTTACCAAGGACCTGGAATGCTGTCAACCTTAGAAAATATTATGGTAAATAAATTTTAATAAGTATTACTGTTTTACTTTGATTATTTCAATTAGTTTTATTAGTTGTAATGAATGGCTTAAGCCTACAATTTAATTATAAATAAAGATCGGGTATAAATCGATTTGTTTCGGTATACATTCCTCGCAATTCTTCGATAAACTGTTGATTAAAATCAAAATTATAAATGAGTCGAGTATACATTGATCCGCTCAATAAAAACTTCTCGATTAAGTTCAACGACGAAAAAGACTTTTGGTATGAAAAACCTAAGTCTAAACAAAACGAGTTGAGTAAACATCGATCCGCTCGATAAAAACTCCTCGATATATCTACAACGATTAAAAGACTTTTGGTATGAAAAACCTAAGTCTAAACAAAACGAGTTGAGTAAACATCGATCCGCTCGATAAAAACTCCTCGATATATCTACAACGATTGAAAGACTTCAGGTACTAAAAACCTAAGTCTAAACAAAACGAGTTGAGTAAACATCGATCCGCTCGATAAAAACTCCTCGATATATCTACAACGATTGAAAGACTTCAGGTACTAAAAACCTAAGTCTAAATAATAACGAGTCGAGTATACATTGATCCGCTCAATAAACACTCCTCGATCGATTTCAACGAGAAAAAGACTTTTGGTACGAAAAACCTAAGTCTAAATTATAACGAGTCGAGTATACATTGATCCGCTCAATAAACACTCCTCGAACTATTTTCAACGATAAAAAGACTTTTGGTACGAAAAACCTAAGTCTAAACTATAACGAGTCGAGTATACATTGATCCGCTCAATAAACACTCCTCGATAAATTTTATTAATGATAAAAAGACTTTTTGGTATGAAAACCCAAGTCTAAAATATAACGAGTCGAGTATACATTGATCCGCTCAATAAACACTCCTCGAACTATTTACAACGATAAAAGACTTTTGGTAAGAACACCTAAGTCTAAATCATAAAAAAGAGTTGAGTATACATTGATCCGCTCAATAAACACTCCTCGATCTATCCCCAACGATCTAAAAAGGCTTTTGTTATAAAAACTTAAGTCAAAATTATAAAAGAGTTGAGTATACATTGATCCGCTCAATAAACACTCCTCGATCTATTCCTAACGATCTAAAAATGATCTACTAACACGTCTAAGTCATGAATATGAGTTAAGTACAAATCCATCTACTCGGAAATTACTCCTCGTGAATAAAAATTATGACAGAATCAAACGACAAAGAAGATGTAAGGAATGAAAGTAATATTTTATTCATCAGATCAGTTACATACAAAAATCCTACGTTACAAAGGTCTACATGCTACTTAAAGATCGTTACAATGATTTAGATAAAATGATCCTATAAGATCGGCGATCTTCACGACAATGTCCACGGAAACATCAATCTCCTTCCTAGTACCTCGACGATTATGAACAACCACCTAAGAAGCATGCTGCTCAGGATGGTCGACTTCTTTAGTTCGATGGCCAGGCTCTGAAGATTGAATGTTCTCCAGATGAAATGAGCATTACCAGCCAGATAACTGGCAATACTCATTCACCCACAACAAGATACTGCTTTTACTTTAAAATTAAAACATTTTACTCTAAAGCAGCATCTCTTCGGAGCGGACGTAAAACAGTAAACTTACCAACACACCCCTGTAGTCTATCACTCCGGAAGTAACATCCAAGAGCGAGGGTGGCTGGCAAGTACGAACCCTCCATGTGCAAACAGAAACCACGGACCTCAAATCTGTGAAAACAACATTTGAGGCCTCATGGGACCCGTTAGTACAAGGTAGGGCTTCCATGGGACCCGTCAGTACAAGGCAAGTGGAATCCAAGCCATTGCGATATAAATCATGATAATGCGACTTTTTGAATATTATGGGATCCGAAGGCAAAATGAAATCTAAGAAAACTGAGACCTCCATTGTTATGAATAGAAGATAAGGAAACTGCCTACTTATTTATAGGTGCTCGTGAAAAAGATCCTACGGTTGGTAGGAATTTAATCAAAGGACGAAAATGCGACCCTTTGACTCCCCGAAATAAATGCAAGTAAGTTGGAACGGCACCCGTCTGATCAACTCAATTAGCAGATCGAAGCGATCAACAAAATAGTCTAAGAGAGCTTAAAGAAGCTCAGGACCGGAAAGGTCTGCACGATCACATATGATAGTCGCTTAATAGAGAAATTTCAAAAATCCTCAACGAAGGCATGCAAGTTTAAAAACTGTTGAGGAAAGGATAATTGCTTGCCTGAAGACAAAACGACCAAACCTTCCACCATACAAGGGTCGTCACTGCCTCATACATCATACGGGGACTACTAAGTTAAGCCATACAAGAACTCCATTTGGAATCCAAGATATCTGACATGGAAATCAGGAGAATAGCCGTCATCACTCAAGATTCCGAAATAGTCACTATTTAATATTCCAAAGAATTACTGAAGGCGGTCTGAACAAGACAGATCTGACTAATAATTCTACGTTTTCAAATTCCTCCCATATCAAACCAATGGCATATTGACACATTGGTTACGTTATTTGAGAAACAAGGAACTCACAAGCACCACAGAAAAACATGGATCTCGAGAGATTATCTAGAGCAATTTTGCAATTTCAGAACATAGAAGAGCAGAGCTCAACAAAGAGACAACGTCTTTATATAAGATATCTTTTACTAAAAGACAAATTTGTAAAGGACTGATCGAACAGCGACGACAAAATTGAGAAATTCTTTATTCAATTAGATATCTACGGAGAAACTTCGCTTCTAGGAGCACATAAGGAACCTCGTTCAAGTGATCATCATTCTTATACTTCATTTTAAAGGATTTAATTTGCAATCCCAGACGTTGTAACATTCAGTTACTTAAGCATTGCCCAAGCAAGACTAAAGCTACATTTTCAAAGATTGGACGTCCTCCCAGAAGACCAACATGAGATAAGTATACTAATCTATGACAGCATAATAGCAAAATATGCAGAAGAAAATTGATTAAGGCAAGAATATGCCTACAAAAAGGTCATAATTTCCAATTTAGTACTTCTCCCATTACAAAAATGCCAGCCTAAACAAATACACTAAAGTTGGGCAGAGATAAAAAAAAAAAAAAAAAAAAAAAGAGACAGCCCAAGGCCTGCCAGGTCGAACAAATCACTGTGAAGAGCCGTCAATAGGCCGGCTAGCAGAAACGGTCTTACGAGGAGTCAAGTTACCAGCAAACGCCATCAACTCCTCCTGACGCTTGAGATAACCGGCATCATAACCTTCCTCATAGGCCTGCTGACGAGATTCCTCTGCCGAGGCGGCAGCCTGAACTAAATCACCTTTTTCTTTTTCAAGAACAACTTTGTCAGCCTCTAATTTTTGGAGGTCATCTTGCGCAAGCTGCAGTTGCAAAGACAGCCCTGCGGCTTTAGCTTTTTCTGACTCTAACTGACCTTGATAAGCTCTCCGACTACTCCACAGTTCGTCATTTTGCACACCCAGCTGGAGCGCAAAATATTTGGCCTACAAAGAAGAACAATGAGAAAAATCCTCACAAGACGTGAAAGTCGAAACAAAAATAGGGAAAATTATCGAAAGATATGTCTACCTGCTCGCACATCTTAACAAGAGACTGGACAAGGTGTACATTTGAAGTACCCTCAAGTTTTCTCAGCTCACCAGGCAAGATAGTGCTTAAACCCAGATCCCAGGACAAAGCATCAGGCTCAACTGAGCCAGGCAGTTCGC
The DNA here is from genome assembly GCA_038501285.1 of Penstemon eatonii. Lineage (NCBI taxonomy): Eukaryota > Viridiplantae > Streptophyta > Magnoliopsida > Lamiales > Plantaginaceae > Penstemon > Penstemon eatonii. The sequence continues at coordinate 53,884,082 of CM076710.1, forward strand.
TATTAGATGGGACACCATCAGGGCGTGGAGTCTCTGACAAAGTAATATCCTTAACTTGTTCAAGGATGCATCGATCGTCTAACAAACGGGGAGAGTCTCTCTCGTTGGGGCTAACGGAGGTCTCCTTGCCCGAAGCAGAAATAACGGTTTGACGACCAGACCTCGACCCAAACCGACCCCCAGAAGGTCCCCCAGATTCAAAAGAAGCAGTCGTTACAGTGGTATCATGAAACAAATATTCAGGACAATCTTGCAAAATAGATTGCGTTGTGGAAGGATTAACAGAAAAACCATCACCAACTTGCCCTTCACTGGCAATCAGGGCAGTAGAAGTAGAAAAAGGAAGGGAACTAACAAAATCCCCTCCATGAGATCCATACTCATATGAAGAAAAACCTGAAGAAACAGGTATATCGTAAACCTGCTCCATGTTCGATGAATCCCCGAAAGCTAATCGACCAGGGGAAGGCCTATTACCTACCTCGGTGGAAGAAGAAAAATTTGGTCGAATGAGCGACGAGTTAATTTCTGATAAAGGTTGGGACGGGATAACAGGATTATCGATCATCGAATTGACAATCGAGGACGAACGAGGAGGCTCCATGGAAGGCCCGTCTCTTCGAGATTTTTTCGATCTGTTATCCCGAGCGCTCTCATGGGAAGGTCGCTTCGAAGTATTGCCAAAAAGGTTGCTCATGATCGGATTATTGAAAAGTACAAATTAAATATCGAGAAAGCTTATCGACTAGCTGGCAAAAGAGTATTCTATCAAAAGAGAAGTATAGCAGTAAAAACAAGTCAAGTTTTTACCTTTAGTATTTATACTACACGAAAAGACGCTACAGACCTAAAGGAAAAGGCGCGAACTAAGAAAACTGACTTCGAAATACACACTAGAATATGAAAAGACACACTCATAATGATTACGGCGGACTTAATGACTTGTCTGAATTACTACGGAAAAGATGAAAAGACGTGACTGTCGGAATATGAAACGTTTAGCGTACAACGGGATGAAATGGTAAAACTACAATTAAACCTACGATCAGAAATTTACAGAGATTATTTCAAAAAAATCAAAACGTATCATCATAGAGCCTGATCGCTATCTGGGATTCTGTGTTCGCTATCGACGTTCTCGCTCATACCAACATCTTCTTCCTCTTCTTCTTCGTCTTCTGGATCGATAAGAATATTATCAACCTCGTCGTTGATATCTGAAGGAGGAATCGGCAATGGTTTTCCGAATTCTTCGACAAGGTGAGCCAAAGGAAAACCTTGGTATACGACGTCGGGAAGCTCGAAAGAAGAATAAATTTTGCCATAACGATTCAACCGAACATGTGCCGCCTTAAAATACTCCTTTCGACGGTCATCTATCATCTTTAGAGCGACCAGCTGATGAACTGACTTCTTGAAAGTACTCTCCAGAAGAGGACCGACCATCTGATACACCAACGCCGTGTGGACAGGAGAATTAAGGAATTCGCGGATAACTCTTTCATCAGGGTTCCTACCATACCGATCCTTGAGTCCACTAAGAGGGACGTCTTCTTCATACTCCTCTAAAGAAACTTGAAGATTTGAGACTTGGGCTTCTAGCTCGCTAATCCGAGCCGTACTCTGTAACTGGAATTCCTCTAATTTCTTTGCCATTTGATTGGTTTGCTCTTGAGCACGAGAAATCTCCATAACCCTTTTTATAATCTCTTGGTCTTCTGTCCCCGGAGCATGGGCCTCTAAGACCGGAATGAAAGAAGACGTGGAGGGACCAACCTCTGAACCAGAGGATTTACGAAGTAAAGCTTTATACTTCTCTTCCAGGAACTCACACTGTTGTTTCCAAAGTGCATTTTCATATGCGTACGATGCAAGACAAGTTTTGGTCTGGAAGAACAAAGAGAACAAAGAAAAAATGAGATTTCCAAAAAGGGTTGCTAGAAACAGGGGAATCAAAGATTGCTCGACTAGGCCTTTGGCTAGCGAAAAAATATCCACGATTTGAAGAACTGGAAACGTTGAACCGGAAAAGTTGCGTAAAATTACGAAAAGAAGGTTTAAACCCCTTCGCGATCATCAAAACAGAAAAACAAACCACAAAGGCAATAGAATTTGGGACTAACTGTGTCAAGCACACACTGAATGTTTTCAAAACTTCAAGAAAGAGAGGAGACAAGGGAAGACGCAGGCCGCTATTGAAGTGAGCCGTATAAAAAGCTCGACATCCCACTGGTGGAGATGTGACCCTGTCCGAAGGGGAAGGAAAAATGATCTCGGAGCCATCCGGGAAATATTTGGTATAATTATTCACAACCTCCGGAAATGTATCCACCGTATAAGCACAAGCTACGTCCTCAATTGGTTCAGAAATCTGAGGAACGGTACCTTTGCCCTTTTTGGCTCGGGCAGCAACGTCCGCTTCAGAGAGGATTCGTACTTTGAAAGTATCTTCTACAGGGACGACGAATTCAGAAACTGCAACTTGTTCGCCCAAAAGATTAGAATGCAACTCCTCCTCGTTATTAGGGGCAACATTATCCTTAGGAGAAGAAGAAGATCTTCTTACAGAAGCCATGTTTTCAGAATCTCGGAAGATGAAGGTCGATAAAGGGAAACTTTGTATGATAAACGACTAAACAAGAAAATAACTAAAAAGTGAAAGGAAGTATAAAGGAAAAATGGCGAACTCAAAGGTCACCTATTTATACTAAAGTGAGATAAGACGTTTCGAACTCGTCACAACTAATCATATTCCCGCCAAAAAAGTAAAGAAGATTAGAAGCCTTCCTAGTGGACGCGTGGCGATTCATAATTGGAAAGAAAAAACGACTATCTATGAGGGTTTGCACTCTTTTCCTTACTTAAGATTTTTTCCCGCTGGGTTTTTTCTTAAGGAAGGTTTTTAACGAGGCACCACTCATAGACGAGAAACGGTCGTATAAAATGATCTACTTCTACGAGCTTCTATTATCTATACGCTCGAAGAAGTGAGGGAGTACTGATGGGGGCTATTTCGCACCCAACATACAGCACGGATCGAATAAAGAATATGAGATCGATTCGATCAAATGAGACAGTTCCGGATCATCTTGACGACCCGGCCGAATACAGCTCTCCTCGACTAGAAGACTATGGTTCGGTCCCAAGAAGGATATTTGGGCCGAGTCCTATAAGGACTATGATTCTTTGTAACGCTAGGTTTAGTATGATATAAATACCTAGTTAATCTTTGTATTAGACACATTCAACATTACGGATTTTATGCTTACAAAACAGCATAATCCCAATTTATACAGGAAGAATCACCAATTCACCATCTTGACAAGGTTCTTTTTGTTGATTGTCTTTATTAATAAATTGCTCTAACGAATATTGTTTTTCCTTGAGATTGATCCATCCTGAATAAAGTAACAGAGCCCTATAAAATAAACATATAGAAAACCCCCAATATCACAAATTCACTGATACAAATAACCCGACGAAATCCGGTTAAATCAGAATCCATTGCAATTCTTTATCCCTCTTGGTTGCCTAGCAACCAACTACCAAATTTAATTTCCGTTAAGCAAGATTCGAAAGTCGGTTACTATGTATAGCATCCCAGTCAAGCTCGACCTAGTCGAGCTCATTCTTTGAATCTTTAATTCGAAAATATATTTTAGTGCTCGTGTATCGCCTTTCGGTTTTTACAACGACTAATGTGTGTGGAATCTTGATTATTTATATTTTATTGACTATGCATAATATATTTAGTCATTATATGAGTATTCATACTCATTTGCTTATGTACATCTTTTGCGTATAAATCTTATAGCGCAATCAGTTCCAACCATTATGGAACTATCACATCCCTTAAGACAAGGGATGGTATAAGAAAATTCTAATGATGTAAATAATTCATGGCTTTAGATGCATTGAATGCATCAATGAGTACTTCATCGGACGTCCAACACCCTTATGCATTACATTGACCATAAGGTTAAGTTCAATAAAATGTAATCATCCCTTACGGGATCCCTTACGGGATGAGTAGGTTCAATTCATTTTTTCTCTTGATCTCAATCTATGGAAGAACCATTTTGATTGACTTTTCAACTTATCATCCTTACAGAAAAACCTCTAAGGTTATTTCCCTTCAGAGAGGATACATTCCTCTTCTTCCATATCTCGAGCCTTTTGAGGCCTTTTAACAAGATGTTACTTCCCATTTATGGGAGACTTCATTTTTGCCTTCAAGAAACTTTAGGCTTGAGAACCATCCTCAACCCTTCGGTGAAACTTATCGCCATTTCAGTCGAAGTGTAACTTCGAAAGGAAAACCAATGAAATCTTTGTAAGGAAATGAGTCCTTGCTTGGACTTGAGAATAGTTTCTCAAGTTTTGAAGTCATTCAAAATTCATTTGAGTTCAGTCAATTTATTTGATTCAAGTATGATGGTAAATATTCAAGGATACATCACTTATGAAAAACTATCATAAACATGACGATAAATACGCGACAAATTAATATTAATGCATAATTTACAAAGATGGTTTTCATTTGTAAATTACTCCCACTATTTTTATCGAATACTTATTTCCCCACATAAGCTTCGGGAAATAAGAATTTCCTAATGGGCTCAAGGCCCAAATGCGATTGCTCAATACCCACGACTCGTTAGCCATACCAATTGATCCACTTGGTGGGCGATCACGTTGCCGGTTAACCATCGCAGCTAATCCTTGAGTTCATTTAGCCTCGTTTTTTGTTATGGACCCACGACTCGTGAGACATCCATACTTACTCGCGTTAAATCATGTCCAATACTCGTGAAGAGAAATAGTTCAATCCTAGACGCCCTACGACTCGTGAGACAACGCCTAGAACCTTGCTATCCCTTCCCGTGGCACTAAACTGTGCATCGAGGTAATAGACATACCATCTTCCTATATCTCGACCCATGACTCGTGAGACATCGAGATATATTCGTATGATATGCCTAAGACCTAGTAATTGGATAGGCTCGGACCATAAACACCATTCTATGCGCCCGTTTTACGATTTAATATTATAATTGAATTTTAGGTTCAATTGGAGGTTTTATGAAATGTTCAAGGGCGAGGTCTCATCAGATTATCAATTATCTTGTTTACGTGATCTATTCTAGGCATGCAAGACATACATCAAAGAATATAAGTAAACATACATCACTTAGCAGGATATGATTGATCGATTGCCCATCCGATGCGATCCATCACGAGCCATGTGATGGATCAATTGGTCAGTCTAGGGTGGAAATTAAATGTCCTAACTATTACAATTTACAAACCCATACATGCATGGGTCTTCTTGTAATATCCTTCTTGATTGGGCCTCCATGTAATAAATTGGGCCTCCATATCCTCAAAGGTTATGGGCCTCCACGTGGATCTCCAAGTCTTCATAAGGACTTCTCGGTTCCAAGCCTTATCTAAGTCTAACTAATGGTCCTATTCTATTACATTCATTTGCGCAAGCAAGGGCACCAATCAGGCCCATTTAATTACAACCCATAAAATAAATAAACCAAAACTACACAGGGTTTAAGGGCAAAATCGACCAATCCACATATTCAATCAAGAACATGCATAAATTCACATAAGGGCATAAATGTAAATTTACCGACTCCTTTAATTTTAATTCACAAAATTTATCCAAGTCAATTAATTTTGAATTAACAATTAATCTCTAAGATTAATTAACTCTTACTTGAGTTTTAAGTAATCTACAATTCTTATCTTGATTAAGTTGGTTAATTAAGATAGACCAAATCTCTAAGATTCCTATCTTATCCAAAACTCTATGTTTTCCAAATTTCCAAATCTCCAAGATTCTCAAGATAATCCTATTTTGACTAGATTAATTTAATTAAGGTAATCTAACAAGATCTCTACCTTATCCAAAATCTCCAAGTTTTCCTAATCTTCCAAATCTCCAAGATTTTTAGGACTCTCAAAATAGGTGAGTTCGAGATCAACCAAAAATCAGCCACGAAGTGGACTAATCGGACGCTGCCACATGGCAACACACACAAAACCACGGAGGCCGCGCGTGAGCCGCATGCAGCAGCTGCTGCCGCGCGTGACAGCACGTAGCAGTGTGCTGCTGCGCGTTGCCAGCATGCGGCAAACTGCCCGAGGGCAGCTGCCGTGTGTTGCACGCGTAGACAGCGCGCTGCCGCATACGGAAGCACGCGGTGGCCGCCTAGCTGCGGTTGATCCCCCCAAATTTTTTTTGTTCGTTGTTTTGTGATCACATATGATTTAATTAAATAGATCCAATTAATTAAATCCCAATCCAAAATAAAAATTAACGTGACAAAATTTTCGAATCAAAATTTTACATTAACTCCAAGTTAACAGATCTACGTCCTAAAACATATACAGTTAAAGAACTAGCCATACATAAATCAAACATGTGATTTAAAACACAGAATTTGCAAATTCATATATATACAAAGCCTAGAGTTGGCTTGATCCACTGTTGGGATTCGGTAAGATAAAAGCCCTAGGCACAACAGAATTTAATAATTTTTAGGACCTCTTACGGAATCTTGCTAGGATACTACTCTAGTTGTATATATATGAATATTAAATTAAACGACACTATAAACAGATCCACGTTATACCTGTCTCCTTGCAAATCCTCGTTGGCAGATGATGTCAAGTTTCTCCCTCGGTTGGTCGATCCTATGCCCTACAGCAGCTCCCCACGTGTTGCGCCTCTATGGGTTGATACACCACAATTACACGAAATATAATATACCCTGATCGGCTAGAACACATGATATATTAAGATCTGGGTTTAGGAAACGAACTTGGAACAAAAGACAAAAAGTCGAACTCCTCTATGAGAGAGAGAGAGTTCGGCCGATTTCTCTAAGTGGGAGAAGAGAGAGTTTTTGCTTGACTTGGTATTTTGGCTCTTGTTTGTTGTGTCTGTGTTATGACACCTAGCCACTTATTTATAGGTGTCTAACTCTCCCAATCCTTCTAGGACTAGGAATCCAAGTCTCCTACATGGGCCATGTCCCTCTTTAATGAGAAGACTAAGTCATCCAATTAAAGTTAATTAATTTAATCAGGCTTTATTTAATTTCTCAATTAAATAGCCCAATTAATTAACTACCCTACCAATTAATTAAATTAGACTCCAAGTCTATTTAATTAAATCTTTCTACAATTAATTAAATACATCTTAATTAATTAACTCTCAAATTAAATTCCAATTTAATTTATAAACTTGATCCAATTCCAATCGGATCCAATTTGTTCCAATTGGGTCGACCCAGTCGACCCAGTCACCAATCGACCCAGTTGACTTTTCAGACCCAGTCGACCCAGTCGATTCGGTCGACCGAGTTGTTTCATTTTCCTTCGCTTTCGCTTCATGTGTATTGTGTATGCCCCCATAGGTTCACCACATAATTGGCCGTGAGTTATAATTAAATATTAATTTAATCATTCAAGTATTAATTACTTTAAATCAGTCGAACACTCTGTCGACTGACCATTCCGAAATTAGCACCCCTGCCAATTTTAGGAATTCTCCCAAACTCCACGGTCGATGTCTGGCCACAAGCCCACGGAGCCCAATCACTGGTGAATTAATTCAGTGAACCTTTTAATCATTTACAATTACCATTCTCTCCATCGATCAATCTCCCAGTCGAGACTTAAGGGTATGATCTTTCATCGTTCTCCCTTTTATTTTGTCTTGACCTTATGCATTCTGGTCTCGAAATAATTCTCTTTGACTTAATCTTTATGAGCTACTTACATAAAGCCGTCAGATACCTTGGCCAATGATTTTACTACCAGAATTAATTTCTCACAGAAATCCACAGGAGAATTTCCCAACCTATCAAGTCGGGTCAATGGATCATTTGTTGATGATATGAACCTGCATACGAGTTCCTTTATACCCAACATGAGTTCACGGAGACTTTCTCGTAATCTTTAGTCAGTCGGAACTCATATCAAAGCATAGACGTTCTCGCACCAGATAAACCCTATCACCTCAAGTAATTAGGGATCGTTCCTCGTATACTATCGTAAATTGGAATAACTTCAACCCCGATATGCGACTACCGCTTCCATGGTGAGTTATTTCCTAATTGGGGTATTCAGTGCACTTGCTATCCCAGCAAGCCACCCACTTATGTGTATCGACTATCCCAGTCACGCTCGTGGACCCCAACGTTCTCCAGTTTATCGGAGTATACACAATAGTGAGAGTCTAACCGAATCCAACGATGTCCTATCTCGATTGGATTCTGTGACTTTTGAATATGTTCTAGATCACGACCTTGGAGATCAGTCCACGGGTTGTCCCATAGCCCTATGATCTAAGGACTTCTATCCTTATGCGTAGATAATTATTACATAAGATAAAGACGACCATTTAATTAAGTGCTTTGATTAATCAAAATTGGATAGTTCCTTTATTTACAACAATAAATGCTAGCCATACAACTGGCTTGCAGGACACTATTTCTATCAATTTTAGCAAAAAATAGCAACATAATTAGTATCCGTCACCAAATTAGTTTTTCTAGTAGTGACTATTTTTTGTATCTAAGTTAGTTTTATTACAAGTTAATTATTATTGTTGTTGTTGCTGTTGTACAACTAATTACTCTTATTATTTCTTACCTTGACTACAAATTCTATTTTTTTTAATACATGTCTTATTTTTATGATTGTAATGAAATATATTAAACAGGACCAAGAAAAATAGACTACATAAAAAAATAATTTGATATAATATTATTTGACAAATGCTAGGGCCCGTTTGTCTCGCATCGCAGATTTTTTTTTCTGCATTTTTTAACGGGACAAATAGGCCTAACACTTAATGAAATATTGTCCTTTATCATCTCATAAAGTGGGCTGATAGGTCTTTTTCAATTTAAAAGCCCTACTCTTCTCAACCTCTCTCTTCATTTAAACATTCTCCGCCTTCTCTTAATCTCTCTCGTCGTTCATTCACGGACTCAACAATGGAAGATTCTCTGAGCTATTTTCTGTACTACATCACTTTAATTTCGTTGCTTCACTTCAATCACTTCTTCCAACTTCCTACCCCCCCTTGAATACTTGTGTTGGATGAAGATGAAGATAAAGTATATTGAAGACAAAGAATTTAAGGGAGGTTTTGATGATTTCCAAAACATCAAGATCAGCTAAGTATGGAACACTTAGAAGAATTTTGACCAAATAAGAAGACAAATCAGAAGGGTCAAAGATTCAAGGTCCAGAAGACAACTGATCTGCTGAAGAAAGAAATCAGACTGGTGACGACCAGCCGACTCAAATCATATTTGTTCAAGTTTGGGATCAGCTCTGTTCATCATCAGACTTGTGATCTCATCAGCCAAGTGGAAGGATCAAAAAGTCTGCCCAACGGTAATAAATGCACTAGGAGTAATAAATGCTGAAGTCTGAGGGTATTAAACACAAATGATTGAAGGAAAACCTCGTATCAGGTAGTGATCTTACGCGTTTTCGTATGTTCGATCAAGACAATATGTGATGCGGTATAATGCTAAATAATAGAAGGAAAAGATCAATAATATTTGTATTCGAGATAACTGAGTACAAATTACAAGAATTGAGAGTCCTATTCGAGCATTACTGGATGCCGTACAAGCTAGAGGGTGAAATACACACAAGCTAACCTATGCTATTATTCCCAAGTAAGTCCGAGCAGCAGTCTCGAAGGAAGAGCACCTGGGAAGTTGTGTCGTCGTCATAAATGCTTGGGGTATTTATAGTTGAGATCCGGGACCAGATGAACCGCCCATAGGTGCGCATTACTCAGCCCACAGGCCTGGGCTTGAGGTCGGCCCAACATTAACTTTTGACTCAGAGTTTCCATAATATAATCAACGTAGGATTCCTGTGCTTTGATCTCGAATTTATGCTCATGAGATCGAAAATGACGAAGTCCGACCTCACTAGGCCGTAGTAATGTCTGAATCCAATTTACCCCTCATCAATACTCCCCCACTTCTCGAGCGTAAAGAGAAGCTTAAGCTCGAAGAAGTATAAATCGGACGCTGGGTGAATGAGCCATTTTTGGATAAGTTTCGTATATGCCTCATTAAAAACCTAACTCGGAAAAACCCTTTGGGATAAAAACCGAGCTAGGGAAAAAGAGTGCATAGCTTGGAAACTATGTAAATGGTGTCATCATGATATTATCCTTGTGATCTAGTGTTGGTATAGGATTTTCAGGTTAGGATCTTCTTACTATTGCCTATTGTGACGCTATAGTCGATCTTTAACAACATCTCTATATTCCTTTGATTTCGATAGGGTAGATTGTTGGCAGAATGCGGAATCGACGCCCCCATAAATACTTCTTTCGCCATGTTGGTCTTCAATTTTGTGATTTTAGAAAATATGGGGGTCATAAGTGCAATTATCGGAAATATGACTTCAGGTTCACCCTTGAGGAGTTTAACCATTGCGGTTACTCGGGGACCGATTTGCAATTTCCCATTTTGTCCCTATATATATGCATCTCGATTGGGGGCCGCTGTTCAGCACAAATTTTGAGTGAAAACCCTAGATCGGAGCAAAAAGATCGATAAGTGAATTTTAGCAATCTCTTTCGACCCATCTTCGCATAATTAACATGTCCAGTTCTGTAGATCCGAAAGGGAAGTCCCTGGTAATGGAAGGTCGAGAAAATAATCCCGAGGAAGGGCGAATTGAGGATGTTCGAGCACCCGTGTTGGAGAACATAGGTGACCCGACTCCCAGTTCCGAATCCGACAGGGAGGGGGAAGAATCGGATCCTGACTCAGAGGATACCGGAGATAATAATTCTGGCGAGGCTACAGTTTCCGACGAGGAGGTCGAAGAGGACGACGATCTTCCGTTGGGGAAGGATGAACAAAAGAAGTATATAATAGGCGGAAGAGTTGTGGTTACGATCTATGACTGGGTGGAGCCATCGACCAGCGCGGGGTTGAATATGACTGAGGATAGGGCAGATGAGATCATTTGTTCCTTTACTGAGAAAGATCGGGAGCAATTGAAGGCAGAGTTTGGTCAATATATCGGCACTGGGTATTCAATCGTTATTCCGAGCCCCGAACAACGAGTTACCGATCCTCCTGAGGGATGTCAAGCTTTTTACACTAAACACTTCCACTACGGCCTACGCATTCCTCTCCCTCCCTTGATCTGCAGTATTCTGGAAGCTTTTCAGCTAACCCCTTCTCAAATTCTGCCGAACTCGATAGGGCTTATAATAGCCTTTTGCGTGCTGATGAAAGCCAAAGGAAAGAAGGCAGCCTTCCAAAATTTCTGGAGAATTTTTCAAATGAGCTCCTCCACAGCTTCGAACGCTGGTTACGTATACTTTTCTCAGAGACCGAAAACGTCGGTTTTATCCTCCAATGTTAGTAGTAATTTGAAAGGTTGGAAACACGAATTCTTTTTTGTTCGTGGTCCAGATTGTCCGCCTTCTGAGGATAATCCCGATCCCACTCCGCATGAATGGCCCGGAGCTAAATCATGGATTTACGGCAAAAGACGTCTTAAGGGAGGCATGATTCATGAGATCTCAGACGAATTCTTGCAATCCCTTCGAGCCGATCCTTATCAGACTCCTTTAATGACCCAGGAGGCGGTTTTGCGATTGGCCGAGCTCAGCGCGTGTTCTTTCCCCGCTCTTCCAATCGAATATGGGAAAGCTACAATCAATCCTGCCAGTGCTCCTTCCACATTAGGTGCGTCGAATCATTTCGATTTATCTTTTTACGGCTATACCTAATTTCCTTTTATTCTTCAGCTGGGATCGTTGATAAGTTCCGAACATCGATAGCTGGTCCGGTCGTTGCTTCCTTCTCGAAGGGTATCCAAGGTCGACCTCGCCGCCAAACATCGAAGGTTTCCCGTAAGGTTAGTAAAGTCCGCTCCTGGGGTCGATACCGCAGCGGCTCCGAATGCTATGGTGACCTCTTCCCAAACTGCCATCGCGGGAACTTCTCATCCTCACTCCGCGGCCGAGGGGGCTTCTCAATCTCGAACCCTCGATCTCTGGTCCATTTTTCCAACCGGCTCCTCTAACCCGAACGAGGAAGGACTCAGCCATTATTCCCTACAGGAGGTCCGAGCTCAAAAGATACTAGAAGTGAGAATGGCTCGCAAGAGAAGTAGTGATATTCCCGATTCTTCTAGAAGGGTGAAGCCTTTTGGTCGAGGACCGGGCCCGATCAGATGCCGGGAGGGCCATTCCGAGCCAGATCTGGCTGATTTCATAGAGGATCATTTCCAAGGACCAAGGGCAGCTGGATTCCCGGAGGATGGAACCATCGAGTCCGACTTGGGCCCAAACGGGGAACATACAGTGGATAAGTCTCTTCGGATGTTCATGGCCGGGAGATTTAAGGATGACAATACAGCGCTATTCCTTAAAAGCGACTTCGAGCTTGCGGGTGATTTTGCCTATGCTCTTCAAAAGGTATATAAGTTCTTTCACGAATACTGACTTATCCTCAAAGTTTTTGCTTCACCTTTAATGTTTAATTTCTTCTCTAGGTCGGAGATTTGTACAGTCATCAAGCTTACCGACAGGCCACCTTAAATGAGGAATCTCAGATGGCTCAGAATGCCCTTCACAACGTCCTTATGGCGGAAGCTACCAAGTCTGATCAGTTGAGGGATACTACGACCAAGTTATCTGAGGTTGAAAAGGAGCTCGAGGAAGTCAAGAAAAGTCTTGACGAAAAGAGGGCCCTCGAGGAAGAGGTAGCCAAGTTGAGATCGGATATTGAGCAAGCCAAGGCGCTATCCGAACTGGCCTATGCCCGAGGCCGAGAAGAGGGCATACTTCCTACCATAAGAGAATTTTTAGAGTCACCTTTTCTTGACGCCCTAGTTCGCTTGCGGTCGGGTGAAATTAATCAAGCTTTCTATTATAAAGGAATTCAGCATCTTCTCTCAGCTGGAAGGATTCAAGGCGCTTTTGATGATTTTCTTCCTTATATGGATCCTTATAAGAACATCTTCGGGAAAGATTATAAAGCTTCTTCTCTTCCTCCCAAGCCCGAAGTCTTAGCCGATCACGAGTTCGCTCCATTTCTTGAAGAATTTGGAGTGCCAATGCCAAATCCTGACGCGCTCGAAGCTCAATCTGAGAATGAAGATGTTGAAGGGGATTCCCGCGAACAGGGAGAGCAAGGCACTCCGAATTCTAATTCGAGTAAATCTGGGGCTGACGCGCAAAGCAATGATGAAGAAGAGAGCAGCTCGAGTAGCGATGATTCTGATAGCTCGGAAAACGATTCTAGTGAAGGGAAAGAACAAGAGAGATCGGATCATGGTTCTGGTGTAAAGGAATCTAGTCGTTAATAATTATCGTGTAATAGAATTTACTTAGCGAACTATTGTAATTCCAAATTTGTTTTTATAGTCTCCTGCTTTTTTCTATCTGGTGGATGCTCGAATTCACATTTTTCCTTTAGTGCCGTGCTTAATTCATTCCCTGTCTGACCATTTTGTTGAACTTTTATAACGTCATTCTTGCATACTTGGTTGCGTCATCGAATCTTTCTTGGGAGTGGTGACTTATCAATCATTGTAAATCGCATGATGCCGCATCCCTTATAAATACTAGGGCCATTTTGCCTTGTCTTTACGATAACCTCATACGCAGTGATCGGAGCTTTAGGGAATTTTCTACGGTCGAATAACTATCTGAAAACCAAGAGATGGGTAAGAATTCGAACGTTCCTGTAATTCCTTCCGTGTTTTTCCCAATCCCAACGATAGTAGAAACATAATGAAAAAGAGACAAGCTCCGGTTAGGTCCATTACTGCCGACAAGCAGACCTTCCATGGAGGAGGTAGATCTTCGACTGTAGCCCTTTCTTCGTGCTTGAAAACCAAAGGCTCGTACAATAAAATTAAAAAGGTTTCTTTTGGAGAGGATGTATCTGTGCGTGCGTCTTTTCCTGTTCGGTCCGTGCCTTCGAAAGCTGCTGAGTCTTTCAATTTATTGTTTCCTTCTGGCGTTTCTCCCTTAAAGAGGGATATAATTCGTTTTGATAAAGTTCCACATGAGAAATCTGCTTTGAGGCTTCTTCGGGCCAATATTTCTATTTCTGAGGCAATTCTATCAAACAGAGAATATTCTTCGTTCTTGTTTCAGTCTGGGTCGGATTCTCTTACCCGGGTAATTCTTGCTAACTTCCTTATCCTAATCTTCTAGTCTCTTCATTCTTAGCCTTGATATGTTTTCTTATAAGTTTTAGGCTGGCGAAGAGTTCTCTGGTCTCTATGCGTTGGCAAGGCATGAGATCGAACAACGAGCTGTTATTACCCTCAAGCTGGCCAGGAAGAAAGTTGAGTTGAATCACGCACTGGAGACTAATAGGTTTCTTGAGGAGAAACTGTCTCGGAATGAGTTGAGCTTGGAATTTGAGAGACTCAAAGATATCTACGATTGTGAGAAGAAAAGCTTCGAGCTTCGGGAGAGGGAAGCTTATGCTCGTGATTATGCTGATCGCATTGCCGAAGTTCGAAAAATCCTTTTCGAGAATAATTTCGTTTAGTTGTATTAAGATTTTCCTCCGCTGTAATATAAGCTTGCTAAGATTTTTTCTTTGTCGTAACATAAGCTTGTTGTAACGGTAATATTGTCGAACTGTTGTTCTTTCTTCCATCTTCTCTCTTTTTTTTTTTTTTTTTGGGAAGTGGGACGGGCATAGCGTTCAATGCTCGTATCATGGCCGTTCATCCCACCAGATCTACACCGTTGATGCTAAATTCCCCCTATATATAGTTCCAAAATTACCTTCATATTTTTGACTGTCTGTATACGTTTCGTTCGATCGACATGGTTGTGTTTTTACTCCCATCGATCAATTTCATGTTCCACCTGATTTCTGCGATTAAGGTGTTCGAGATTCGAATTCGAACTTTCTTTCTCGATCTCCTCAGCATCCTTATATGGGAAATATTTTCGACTAGGGTATCGACAGGCGAAAAGGATTGCGACTAGGGTACCGGCAGGCGACCTGCTTCTTTGGATTCATCCCTCCTGAGACGGGTTAGAATTCCGATATCCTATCATTTCATCCGGTCGGTTAGTGGACCAGATACGCATCCATCTTTCCTTGACCGGATAATAGTCTTGGAGAGCTTGCGGGGATCCGGTGGCAAGAATGCTGGAAAACTGTTTTTCTCGCCAGAGGTCTCGGATTTAAGTCGTTGCTACGCCCCTTAGATCGAAATTATTAAACGGGTGAAAGTTGTTGCTACGACCCTCGGGCTAAAAATGCTCTGAAACGACTAAGGGTGAAAGCCGTTGCTACGCCCCTTAGATCGAAATTATTGAACGGGTGAAAGCTGTTGCTACGACCCTCGGGCTAAAAATGCTCTGAAACGACTAAGGGTGAAAGCCGTTGCTACGCCCCTTAGATCGAAATTATTAAACGGGTGAAAGCTGTTGCTACGACCCTCGGGCTAAAAATGCTCTGAAACGACTAAGGGTGAAAGCCGTTGCTACGCCCCTTAGATCGAAAATTATAATCAAGATCGATTGAAATCCTATCATATCTCTTCTGCGTAATTACTAAGTTGAAGATCAAGAACATTACTCGAGCAAAGAGAAATATCTCTTCTAACTTAAGGAATCTCCGAGAATCCATTTGGAAGCCGTTTTCTGAAGCTACAAGATCATGAATCATTAAACAACGAGGATAAAAGTTCATTTTTGTTAAATGTTTTCGATTTGCATCATAAGTTAACGAGATAATGGAACGACGAAGTTGCAGGAAATCGAAATCACTATCCATTGAGATAAAGATAGAAAAAGAGAAGTTATAAAGATAGACAATTGCATTTATAAGCTATTTGAACAATTACAAATGATTCATCGAGGTACAGAGATAAAATTACAACAAAGAAGACTCGAAATCGAAAACGTTACATTCGTTCCTATTCTACTACAAATGCTACAAATAAGCTGGAACTCTTTGAAGCCAAACAAGAAAAAACAGGAGAACAAAGTCGGAGTCTGCCTCCCGGAGTTGTTTTTCAGAGCATTTTTAGCCCGAGGGTCGTAGCAACAGCTTTCACCCGTTTAATAATTTCGATCTAAGGGGCGTAGCAACGGCTTTCACCCTTAGTCGTTTCAGAGCATTTTTAGCCCGAGGGTCGTAGCAACAACTTTCACCCGTTTAATAATTTCGATCTAAGGGGCGTAGCAACGGATTTCACCATTAGTCGTTTCAGAGCATTTTTAGCCCGAGGGTCGTCACCCATTTTTATTTTTTGATCCAAGGGGCATAGCAACGACTTTCACCCTTGGTCGATCTTCATGGGTCATAGCAACAGCTTTCACCCTTTTTAATAGTAGATGGAGACAAGTAGAAATAGAATAATAGATGAACAGAGATCGATAATATTCAGAATATGACGAATAAATGAAGATTACGACGAAATGAACTTCCATTGAATAAACAACTTAATTCGGAATAAACTTTCATTGATCATACGATTTTCCTTAATCGCGAAAACAAAGAAATAGGACTGGATAATTAAATAGTAACAGCCTACGGTATTAACAATTCATCTTCATCTTCCATAATATCTCCTCAAATTAACGGCATTCCAGGACCGAGGTAGGATCTCTCCATTAGGATAAGCAATTTTGTAGGAACCTTTATTTCCAACCTCGACGATCACAAAGGGGCCATCCCAATTAGGTTGAAGTTTTCCAACATGCTTTGATACTTCTACCTTCTTGAGCACCAAATCTCCCACTTTGAATGTTTGGATTCGAACATTTCGATTATAGGATTTTTCCATGCTAGACTTGGCGGATTGAATTTTCAACCTTGCTTGGTCCCTCCGACCATCTGCGTGATCAACTTCCATTTCCCTTAAAGATTGATTCTTCTTGGGATCATAAAATTCGACCCTGGGAGAAGGTACGAGGCTCTCAACTGGAATAACGGCTTCCGATCCATAGACCAGACTGAATGGAGTTTCTCCTGTTGCAGTTTTAACAGTAGTCCTATTGGCCCATAATACCCCTGGCAATTCATCGAGCCATTTTCCTTTTGCCTCAGATAGTCGTTTCTCCAGAGATCGGACGATCTCTCTGTTCATGACATCAGTTTGTCCATTAGCCTGAGGATGCCCCACTGATGCGAAATTCTGCTGTATTCCAAATTTTTCGCACCACTCTGTGATCCTTCTCCCGGCGAACTGCGTTCCGTTATCAGATATCAAAATCCTGGGAATTTCGAACCTGCAAACAATATTTTTCCACAAGAAATTTATAACTTGGAACTGAGTGATCTTTGTTAGAGCGACGCATTCGATCCACTTGCTGAAATACTCTACCGCAACTAACACATAATTTTTTCGGGCTCTTGCTGTCGGAAAAGGCCCCACAATATCGATGCCCCATTTGTCAAAAGGCCAACAGATCGGAATTGATTGCATATGTTCGGCCGGTTGATGGATCAAATTCGAATAAATTTGACTATGGTGGCATTTCTTCACATAATTAACAGAATCAGATAAAAGAGTCGGCCAATAATATCCTGACCTTGAACATTGAAGGGCTAATGCTCGAGCACCGCAATGATTCCCTGCCTCTCCCTCGTGAACTTCTTTTAAAATAGCATCATAGTGCATTTCAGAGATACACTTTAATAAAATTCTAGAAGAAGATCTTTTGTAGAGTCGATCGTCAACTAGAGTGAACGAGGGCGCTCGGTATTTGATCCTTCGAGCCTCGTTTGAGTTTTGTGGAAGCTTCCCCTCTTTGAGGTAAGCGACAAGAGGGTCGATCCAGGAACTCTTAGGCTCATCTATTTCCATGATGTCGACTGAGGGAATCACATCTAGTTCGATAGCAGATGTATTTGACAATAACCATGTGATTATCCTTGCATTCTTCCCGTCAGCAAGCCCTGTGAACTTTGATAATAGATCTGCCCAAATATTTTCCTCCCTTGGTATAGGCTGAATATCAAACTTGTTGAACTCAGAGACCAACTTTTTTGTTTTACTCAGATATTTGATCATATTGAACTCCCTGGCCTCGTAAGTGCCTTTCACCTGTCTATGAACGAGTTCAGAATCTGTTAATACAACAATAGACTTTACCTTTGCCTTTATGGCCATTTCCAATCCAGCGATCAGTGCTTCATATTCCGCTTCGTTGTTAGTAACAACGAAGTCAAGAGTGATAGCATAACTCAAGTCCTCACCATTGGGTCCTTGAAAATGAATTCCTGCTCCACCTCCTTCCCTGGTCGAGGAACCATCCACGTGCATCAGCCATACCTGGTCTTCTTCTTTTTCGACCATTTTTACCTCGAAGATTGCCCCTTCTTCTATATTCAATATACCTGTTGATTCGACTATGAAGTCCGCCAATACCTGTGCCTTTATAGCAACTTGTGGTTGATATTCAATCTCGAACTGACCCAGTTCGACTGCCCATTTTATCAGTCTGCCGGATGCTTTAGGCTTTGATAGGACCTGTCTTAGTGGCTGATTTGTTAAGACAATGATCTTGTATGTTTGAAAATAAGGCCTTAACCTTCGCGCAGCCACCACCAAGGCAAGCGCGAATTTCTCGATCTCCAAGTAATTTTTTTTCGCGCCCTGCAATAACTTGCTTAAATAGTAGACTGGCTTGTGCTCGGATTCATCGAGCTTCACCAAGACCGAGCTAATAGCCTCTTCCGACACAGATATATATAAATATAGAGGTTCTCCATCAGATGGCTTGGCTAACATTGGTGGTGAGGTTAAGTATGCTTTTAGGTCTTCGAAAGCCTTGTCGCATTCTTCATTCCACTCGAAATTCTTAGATTTGCGCAACAGTTTGAAGAATTGTAAACTCTTGTCAGCAGATCGTGAGATGAATCTATTCAATGAGATAATCTTTCCGATTAGGCTTTGAACATCTGAGAGCTTTCTCGGTGGATGTAGATCGGTAATTACTCGAATCTTTTCGGAGATATCCGAGAAATTTTCCTGATCGCACGCCAAAAGTGCACTTAGCAGGATTCAACTTCATTCCATACTTCCTTAGAATTCCAAAACATCGATCAAGATGGTTGATGTGGTCCTCCTCCGTCATACTTTTTACGAGCATGTCATCTACATAAACTTCCATGATTTCCCCTGTCAAATCTTTAAACATCATATTGACTAACCTTTGATAGGTTGCGCCTGCGTTCCTTAAGCCAAAAGGCATGACAACGAAGCAGTAGACCCCTCGCTCGGTGATGAACGCTGTTTTATCCTGGTCTCTTTCATTCATAAAGATCTGATAAAATCCTTGAAAAGCATCCATCATACTAAAAAATACAAACCCCGCGGTTGAATCTACAAGCATATCGATCCGAGGCAATGGATAAGGATCTCTTGGGCATAATTTGTTTAAATCCGTAAAGTCATTACACATTCTCAATTTGTTTTCAATCTTTTCGCCCATAGAAACTAGAACCACATTACACAGCCATTCTGTGAACTTTATTTCCCTGATCTGACCCGCTGCTAGTAATCTATCGACCTCCGCATTGATTATTTTGTCCTTTTCGCGACCATGATTGCGCTTCTTTTGCCTTACAGGTTTTGCCTTTGGATCGATATTCAACGAATGTGTTATCACCCGCGGGTAGATTCCAATTATATCGTCCGAGCTCCAGGCAAAAACGTCTACGTTTTTCTGTAAGAATTCAATGAGCATGGTTTCCATGCCTTCGCTTAACTCTGTTCCAATTTTGGTGAATTTCTCAGGGGATCCCGGAACTAGAGTTACTTTTTTGTGGCCAGGCGCCTGCACACTCATGTCGACATTTTTTCCTTTCTTTCCTTGTAATTTCTCGCAGTCGGGAACTGTAGATTCTATGCCAGGCTCCAATTCCGCTGCTCTTCTCTTAATCGGGAGTTCGGGTTCCATTTTCTTTTTAATGCTTAAAGACGAATTATAGCATTTCCAGGCCATGTATTGGTCGTTCCTCATTTCTCCTACTCCTCCCTCGGTTGGGAACTTTATCTTTTGGTGATAGGTAGATACAACTGCTTTAAAAATGTTCAGAGCTGGTCTCCCTAATATAGCATTGTAAGCGAACGACGTATCTACCTCTAGGAATTTGATCATTCTTGTTATATTCTTTGGCTTGGTTCCTAGAGTCGTGCTCAAAAGAATGGTCCCCAGCGGGACGATCTCCGATCCCCCAAAACCAACCAAAGGAGTGGTTACTTTATCCAGACGTGGGTGACAAAGGTTCATCCTTGTGAGAGCTTCTGAAGAGATAATATTTGCCGAGCTCCCATTATCGACCAGTACTCTCTTGACCTCAAAATTGGCAATCTTTAATGTCAATACCATGGAAAAATCTGGATCATCTTCGTTTACATCCCAATTGACATCCGCAGGTCGATCGGCTTCACTGAAACTTACAACTTGATTTTCCATGGAGGGAAATTCCAAGGATAGAATTTCCCTCTTTGTAGAGACCCCAGCCCTTATTGACCTCAGCGTTCTTTTTCTAGCATTTCTGCTATCTCCCCCTGCTGGTGATAGGATAGTGCCCTGCAAGCCAGTTCTGTTTGCTTGTAATAGATCTATCCTGTATGAAACGATCTTTGATTTTATAATAATACGCATGTTTATTTATATATGTATAAGGATAAACAATGGCCAACTTCATCTTTCGCG
Organism: Penstemon eatonii; assembly: GCA_038501285.1. NCBI lineage: Eukaryota > Viridiplantae > Streptophyta > Magnoliopsida > Lamiales > Plantaginaceae > Penstemon > Penstemon eatonii. Next base: position 53,904,813 of record CM076710.1, read on the forward strand.
AATACATTTAAGCGATTGGTTGAAACCCTTAGATTACATTTGACTATGGGACGATTCACTTCAGTATTGAGTGCAATCATGAAACAGTCTCAAAGGTCGTAATCTTAAAAGTGTTCCAAGTCATAGATTCCGAACGAGACGGGGTATCGTAGGAATCGCCAAGACTTGTACAAGTATGCATGATTCACATGGAGTGAATTTGTAGTGTTTCATGAGCAAGGAATTTGAGTCCAGTGCATACGAGTAGGTGGTTCAATGGAGGATTGAACGCATCGAACGACCCGAACAGAGAAACCCATTGTGGAAGCGCATGACGCACATCGGTGATGGGATGTTTCTCAAAGGAATATAATAGTGTACGATTTAGTCCTTTGACTTGAGGTGCTAGGGCGAATTCGGTGCATGGAAGTGCGTACTTAGATCTAGGTATAGGCCACGTAGCTTGGTCATAACATGCCTAGGTTGGGTGCGTATGGACATGTACGCGAGTGGTTAGTACCGATATGGAATCTATTGACTCACTGTAATGAGTGAGAGAATTTCCTATACGATTCTTAGATAATATATCCAAGGATTCTGCGGCCGCAGTCGGTGACGGATTTGGAAAGGGGTTTCCAAATTTAGAAGGTCACAAAGGTATATTATCCTGAATTAGAAAGTATAGCTATCGAGACAAATTTAGAGGTGCCGATTAATTCACACACCCTAAGTCTTGATCGGGAATATTAGTCGATAGAAGGACCGTATGTACATGGTAATTATATGAGACGAGGTTCACAAATATCAATTCACCTGATATTGGGCTTCATGGGCTTGTGGCTAGACATCGACCATGAAGTGTGGGTACTCCTGAATTAATAAAGGATTTAATTCTAGGAGTGGTTAATTAAAGGTTGTTTAATTAACCGGAACAATTTATTGTTCATAAATTAAATCACGAGGGATTCGTGGGCCTGCTGCCAGTTGATGGTGAACCCAGAGGGTCACACACAATACAATTGGACGGTGACTGTTATAAAAGGACATGAAAGGAATTAATTGATTTAAAGGTAATTAAATCAATTAAATGAATTAAAAGTATTTAATTCAAGTGGGAGATTAATTAATTGGCTAACTTAATTAATAATTGAGTTGCTAGTTAATTAAAAGAAATATTGATTTAATTGGACTGGGCATTTAATTAAAGTAGTTAATTAAATGGAGGATTGCAAGACATGGGCTTCTATTAATTAAAGCCCATAAGGAGTCTTGCAAACCCTAGGTCAGAAGGAGTCTATAAAAGGGGAACTACATGAGCTTAAAAGCTAACACCCTAAGAGAAAAACCCTAGCCTCCCTCTGCCTAAAAGCGCCGCCCCCTCTCCAAGCAAACCCTAGCCGCCGCCGCCACCACTAGCCGCCGCCACTGTGCTGCCGTGAGCTCCTTGGTGCCGCCGCCGCCGAGATCTCCTCCTCCATTGTATTAGATCTTGATTTGTCAAGAGATCTCATACAATCCTTCAATAACAAATCTCCTGCATCGAGTTCTGAGCCTAAGATCTTGAGGTGTTGCCAGAATCCAATTGGTGTGGACTATCCCTGGAGGTGAGACAATTGGATCACTCCTGTGAACCGGATCAGAATCAGAATCGAAGACCGGAGGTTTCCACCACCTTGCCTGTGGTGAGGTATATCGCAAAAACCCCCTTTGTTAATTCATTGTGTGCGTTTTTGTTTAAGTTTTTGTATACATAATGTGGAGACATCTTTTATGGGACCATTGGATACCTCGAAAAATTTTAAATTCCGCACTTTGTTGTCTGACAAATCGAGCTATATCCCAACAGTGGTATCAGAGCCAACTCCATTATTATTATACAAAAGCCTGAACATAATTGTGTTCACCGTATATGTTTAATTATATGTATGAGAACACGTGATAATTATGTTCTGTAAGTTGATTCTTGCTTGTTATGACTAGATCTATCAATGGGTAAAACTGCTTTTCAAGATCTGTGCCGTTTTTATAGTTTTTGAAAACTTCAGGACTTTTGGGGTAGAAATCGCAAATCAGGGTTTTTGAGGGCTGAAAATTCGAAATTTTTGAAATCTGAAAATCTGAAAATTCTGGACTGTTTTTGCAATTCTGGTCGCACGGTTTTTGGGGTCGTTTTGCAATTTCTGAAAACTTAGGGGCTGTTTTGCAATTACCGAAACTTGAGGGGTCAATTTGAAAAATTGAAAATTTTCAAAAATTCAAAATTTTATTTTCTGGTCTGCTGCCCGAAACTGCCCAGGGGTGTTTTTGTAACTTTTTAAAAGTTTTGGGGTCAAAGTGCAATTTTCGAAAGTTGAGGGGCCGAAAATGCAATTTTCAAAAGTTGAAAAACAGATTCTGAAATTGAGCAGAAAATTAATTTTTGTTTACCCGGATATTTATTTTGTCATAATTAGTAGTGACTAAAAAGCAAGAATCATAGGAAGTCTGTTTTAAAAGGATGTTTTAAAATTAAGATAGAAGAAAGTAAAAGATGTTTACATGTTTCTTGCTCTACGTGAACTGTTTACGTGGTTTTCGATCGAGACGAGCCTTGACCTTAGGGTAGATGTGATTGGTTTAATTTATTGCTTGGTTTTTATTGGGCCTGCGAGCCTATTATTATTTTTGGGCCACTTTGAGCCTTTGTAATAGATTAGGGCTTTACTGCTTTCCTAGTTTAGGATGGAGGCCCATTTACAAGCAAGGTGGGAGCCCAAGAAGATAAGAAGGCCATGTATGCATGGTACAATGTGTAATAGCATAGGGCCTGTTTGAGAACCCTTTAGATTGACCAATTGGGCCAACATCAATTGGCTCGATGATGGCCCACATAGGAGGCTCCCGATCGAAAACATATTGTGGTAGTATGCATGCTAGGCTTGTATGGCTTTTATTTATTTGTCGATTTATATTTGGCTACGCGCTAGAATCTAGATCGTAATAAAAGATAAAGCATAACTGAATCGGTGAGATCTCGAGGAGAGTTGGCATAACTTTCAAAACCAGAAACCCCCTCTCGAATTAAATATTAAGTCATATTGGATTAAAATAAAATGAAGTATTTATATAAATCCAAGCCTTCCATCAATAGGAACTAACGTATGTTGTCTACTTATCGATAGAGGTGATCCAGAGTCTGGCACCCGAGTCGAAGAAAGGGACAATACGTGAAATTCCTTGACTCCTGTTTTAACTAAACATGACAAGGGTGAGGACTGGTCGGGATGTGAGGATCGACCGATAACTAGTTACGGAGAACTCACGACCGGGCCCGTTGCTCATCACGATTGATGGGTTAGACTTAACGATTAGTAACACTTATGATGTAGCAGTGCTAGATAAGTGCGAAAGCCGAGGCAAAATAAGCTTGAAGGTTGTGGAGTAACACAATTGGTAAAATGTATACCTACCTGGAGAATTGGTTGTATGGCCACGAGTCGTGGGTGCAATTAATTGCTGCTGGGACGTCAAGACCTACTAGGAATTAGAATTCCCGAGCAATCAAAGGGGTGATTGTTTCGATAAAATAGTGGGAGAACTTTTTCGAAAATAAGTCCAAATTCGATAATTATAAGTATTAGGCATAAGATCAGTTAGCTTAATGTTGTCTTCTTTCCAATTGTAGATATTAAGTACAATGTCTAAGAATCCATTATCTGTTATCCTCGACGCAAACAAATTGAATGGCTCAAACTTTGTTGACTGGCTGAGAAATCTCAGAATCGTCCTCGACTCCGAGCGACGTAGCTATGTGCTCGATACACCCATGCCTGCTGCACCCGCAGCACGAGCTACTGAGGAACAACGAACCGCCCATGCTAAAAGGGTTGATGATGATCTTCAGGTTCGATGTCTCATGCTAGCCTCGATGTCGAATGAACTGCAGAAACAGCATGCTGCCATGCCGCTTGCTAGAGAGATACTTCTCCACCTCCAGCAAATGTTTGGAGAGAGGTCTCGCACCGAAAGGTTCGCGACCACTAAGGAGTTGTTTCATCTCAAGATGGCTGAGGGAAGCAGTGTCAAGGATCACTGTCTGCGTTTCATCAACCTGGTTGAAAAACTAGGGCGATTGGAAGTAGACTTGCACGCTGATCTTAGCACTGACCTCCTTCTCCATACGCTGCCCCGTTCTTTTGACCAGTTCGTGTTGAACTTCAACATGGAGGATAGAACCCTCGCTCTTCACGAACTGACCAATTTGTTGGTGACGGCGGAATCGACTCTCAAGAAAGAGAAGCCGGTAATGATTGCACACCAATCAAAGGCTGCAAAGCCCAAGAGAGGTAAGAAGAAGAAGAAAAGTGTTTCTTCGAAGGCAATCACCAAGGTGGTTCAAAAGAAGCGCAAAAGCCCAGAAGACGAATGTTTCCACTGCAAGAAAGCAGGGCACTGGAAAGGGAACTGCCCAGACTACCTAAAGATGAAATTGGTAGCCAAAGGTATTTTCTTGGTTGAAGTTAATATTTCTATTAACTGTGCATCGTGGGTGTTAGACACCGCAGCAGGTTCTCATATCTGCAATGATTTGCAGGTGATGGGAGCAGTAAGATACCTGAAGCCCGGGGATAGAATCCTGCGTTTTGGAAACGGAGCTAGGATCGCCGCTGAGGCTATTGGGGACGTCGAATTGGTTTTAGGAAATTTTACTTTGGTTTTAAGGGATTGTCTGTACGTACCAACGATAATTAAGAACATCATTTCTATACCAATGCTAGACATTGATGGTTTTAATTTTTCCATTGAAAATGGAGTTTTTAGCATATTTAAAGGTGGTTTAATGTATGCTTGTGGTACTTTGATAGACGGTCTTTATTCCCTAGAACCTGTTAAATCCGACGTCATGCACATTCAATCTAGAAAAAGAAAATATGATAATCAAACTCCACAACTTTGGCACGCTAGACTTGGACATATTTCCAAGAGTAGGATTCAAAAGTTGGTTTCCTCTAAGGCTCTTGAAATAAAGAACTTGGATGAACTCCCAACTTGCGAATCTTGTCTCAAAGGAAAGATGACCAAATCACCCTTCACAGGGAATCCTGAGCGAACCAAACAAACATTGGATTTAATCCATACTGACGTTTGTGGACCATTGAGTGTCAATGCGAGAGGAGGATTCTCTTACTTCGTAACATTCACCGACGATTTTAGTCGTTATGGATATGTGTATCTCATGAAACACAAATCCGAAACTTTTGAGAAATTCAAAGAGTTTCGAATGGAAGTTGAGAATCAACTTGGACATAGTATTAAAGCACTTCGGTCTGATAGAGGTGGTGAGTACTTAAGCCAAGAATTCCTTGATTATCTAAAAGAGAATGGAATTCTCGCCCAGCGAACTCCCCCTAGGACGCCCCAACTCAATGGAGTGTCCGAGCGGAGGAACCGAACTTTGTTAGACATGGTTCGTTCCATGATGAGCTTTGCTGACCTTCCCTTTTCGTTTTGGGGCTTGGCCCTATTAACTGCATCGAAGATATTAAACATAGTACCTTCGAAGTCAGTGCCAACAACGCCGCACCAAGTATGGTATGGTAAGGCACCCGTGTATTCGTACCTACGAGTATGGGGATCTCCTGCGTATGTAAAGAACAAAAAGGGAGATAAGCTAGATAGTAGATCTAGTTTGTGCAAATTTGTGGGGTATCCAAAGGAATCCATTGGATACCTGTTCTTCGATCCTAAAGAACGTAATACGTTCGTATCTAGGAACGCCCACTTCTTGGAAGAGGATTTCCTCTCCAACCGAAATGGGACAATCGTAGAACTTGATGAAGTCCAGGAATCGGACCCATCCTCACAAACAGTGGGAGCTGAACCAGAATTTACTGAACCTACTAGTACACCTACTCTTCGAAGGTCTGATCGAATTCGTAAGGAGCCAGAGCGATTTGGTTTCATTCACGAAAACGAAAGAGGCGATAATGATCCAAGGACCTATCAAGAAGCGATGTCAGACATAGACTCGGGTGCGTGGCTCGAAGCCATGCAATCCGAAATGGATTCCATGCATTCCAACAAGGTTTGGACCTTGGTTGATCCACCTGAGGGAACTATCCCTGTAGGATGCAAATGGATCTTCAAGCGTAAGCTTGGAATGAATGGAGAGGTTTTAACTCACAAGGCACGCTTAGTGGCAAAGGGGTATTCTCAAAGGCCTGGAATAGACTATGAGGAAACCTTCTCTCCCGTAGCGATGTCCAAATCCATTCGGATATTGCTTGCCATTGCCGCATGGCATGACTATGAGATATGGCAAATGGACGTAAAGACCGCCTTCCTCAATGGAGACATTGACAAGGAGATCTTTATGCAACAACCTGAAGGTTTTGCGTCCAAAGGGAGTGAGCACAAATTGTGTAAACTTCAAAGGTCAATATATGGCCTCAAACAGGCATCCCGAACCTGGAACATACGATTTGATGAGACAGTCAAGGCATTTGGCTTCATCAAAAATGTATATGAACCTTGTGTGTACAAGAAGAATAGTGGGAGTTCGATACAATTCATTGTTTTGTACGTCGATGACATTTTGCTAATCGGAGACGATATCAAGATGTTAGCGCAGACTAAAGCGTGGTTATCCGCGCAGTTCTCTATGAAAGATATGGGAGACGCATCTTACGTATTGGGAATACGTATCTATAGGGATAGATCGAAGAAGATGATAGGACTCTCCCAATCTCAGTACATTAACACAATCTTGAAAAGATTCAAGATGGAAGAATCCAAGAGAGGATTGCTTCCAATGAGACATGGTATCTCTCTTTCTAAGTCTATGTGCCCTACAACTGACGAAGAAAAGACGAGAATGTCTCTCATACCTTATGCCTCTGCTATAGGGAGCATAATGTATGCGATGTTGTGTACTCGACCAGACATAGCACATGCTCTAAGTGTAACGAGCCGCTATCAGTCAAATCCAGGCGAAGAGCACTGGACTGCCGTAAAAGCAATCCTAAAGTACCTGCGAAGGACTAAGGATATGTTTTTGGTCTACGGTGGTAGTGGAGAACTGAAACTTGAAGGATTCACTGATGCAAGTTTCCAGTCTGATGTGGATGACTTCAAATCCAACTCTGGATACATATTCCGCATCAATGGTGGAGCGGTCAGTTGGAAAAGCTGTAAACAGTCTACCACTGCCGACTCAACCACAGAAGCAGAATATATTGCAGCATCAGATGCAGCAAAAGAAAGTGTATGGATGAAAAACTTCATTCAAGAACTGGATGTTGTTCCTAGCATTGCTGAACCTGTAGTCGTCTTCTGTGACAACAACGGGGCGATAGCTCAAGCGAAGGAGCCGAGATCACACCATCAATCCAAACACGTACAGAGGAAATACCACGTGATCAGGGAGATCATGGGTAGAGGTGACATGCACATGGAGTATGTCAAATCGGAAGACAACGTAGCTGACCCACTAACTAAGCCACTTTCACAAAAGGCGTTCGATAGTCATCTAGAAAAGATGGGACTTAGAACCGTAGGTGAATGGCTTTAGGGCAAGTGGGAGATTGATAGGATAGTGCCCTGCAAGCCAGTTCTGTTTGCTTGTAATAGATCTATCCTGTATGAAACGATCTTTGATTTTATAATAATACGCATGTTTATTTATATATGTATAAGGATAAACAATGGCCAACTTCATCTTTCGCGAATACATTTAAGCGATTGGTTGAAACCCTTAGATTACATTTGACTATGGGACGATTCACTTCAGTATTGAGTGCAATCATGAAACAGTCTCAAAGGTCGTAATCTTAAAAGTGTTCCAAGTCATAGATTCCGAACGAGACGGGGTATCGTAGGAATCGCCAAGACTTGTACAAGTATGCATGATTCACATGGAGTGAATTTGTAGTGTTTCATGAGCAAGGAATTTGAGTCCAGTGCATACGAGTAGGTGGTTCAATGGAGGATTGAACGCATCGAACGACCCGAACAGAGAAACCCATTGTGGAAGCGCATGACGCACATCGGTGATGGGATGTTTCTCAAAGGAATATAATAGTGTACGATTTAGTCCTTTGACTTGAGGTGCTAGGGCGAATTCGGTGCATGGAAGTGCGTACTTAGATCTAGGTATAGGCCACGTAGCTTGGTCATAACATGCCTAGGTTGGGTGCGTATGGACATGTACGCGAGTGGTTAGTACCGATATGGAATCTATTGACTCACTGTAATGAGTGAGAGAATTTCCTATACGATTCTTAGATAATATATCCAAGGATTCTGCGGCCGCAGTCGGTGACGGATTTGGAAAGGGGTTTCCAAATTTAGAAGGTCACAAAGGTATATTATCCTGAATTAGAAAGTATAGCTATCGAGACAAATTTAGAGGTGCCGATTAATTCACACACCCTAAGTCTTGATCGGGAATATTAGTCGATAGAAGGACCGTATGTACATGGTAATTATATGAGACGAGGTTCACAAATATCAATTCACCTGATATTGGGCTTCATGGGCTTGTGGCTAGACATCGACCATGAAGTGTGGGTACTCCTGAATTAATAAAGGATTTAATTCTAGGAGTGGTTAATTAAAGGTTGTTTAATTAACCGGAACAATTTATTGTTCATAAATTAAATCACGAGGGATTCGTGGGCCTGCTGCCAGTTGATGGTGAACCCAGAGGGTCACACACAATACAATTGGACGGTGACTGTTATAAAAGGACATGAAAGGAATTAATTGATTTAAAGGTAATTAAATCAATTAAATGAATTAAAAGTATTTAATTCAAGTGGGAGATTAATTAATTGGCTAACTTAATTAATAATTGAGTTGCTAGTTAATTAAAAGAAATATTGATTTAATTGGACTGGGCATTTAATTAAAGTAGTTAATTAAATGGAGGATTGCAAGACATGGGCTTCTATTAATTAAAGCCCATAAGGAGTCTTGCAAACCCTAGGTCAGAAGGAGTCTATAAAAGGGGAACTACATGAGCTTAAAAGCTAACACCCTAAGAGAAAAACCCTAGCCTCCCTCTGCCTAAAAGCGCCGCCCCCTCTCCAAGCAAACCCTAGCCGCCGCCGCCACCACTAGCCGCCGCCACTGTGCTGCCGTGAGCTCCTTGGTGCCGCCGCCGCCGAGATCTCCTCCTCCATTGTATTAGATCTTGATTTGTCAAGAGATCTCATACAATCCTTCAATAACAAATCTCCTGCATCGAGTTCTGAGCCTAAGATCTTGAGGTGTTGCCAGAATCCAATTGGTGTGGACTATCCCTGGAGGTGAGACAATTGGATCACTCCTGTGAACCGGATCAGAATCAGAATCGAAGACCGGAGGTTTCCACCACCTTGCCTGTGGTGAGGTATATCGCAAAAACCCCCTTTGTTAATTCATTGTGTGCGTTTTTGTTTAAGTTTTTGTATACATAATGTGGAGACATCTTTTATGGGACCATTGGATACCTCGAAAAATTTTAAATTCCGCACTTTGTTGTCTGACAAATCGAGCTATATCCCAACAGCTGGTCCACCAGCAATCATGTTTATCACTCCGTTTGATCGCTCTTCCGTTTGATTTCGACCTTGCTTCGGCTGAGTATTAAACTTCCTCGGACTTCTCGACCTATAACGATTGTTATAGTTGCTTCCCTTGACAAACTCCTTTAGTTTTCCTTGAGCAATTAACTTCTCTATCTCGACTTTCAGTTGGTAACAATTTTCGGTGCTGTGCCCCCGAGCCCGGTTATACCGACTGTATTGGTTGTAACCCAACGTACCTGGCCTAGCCTGCTTGATTCTTTGAGCCTCAGGAATCAAATTTTCTTCTTCTAGTACAGTTAACACTTCTTCCTTTGAACTGTTAAGTTCAGTAAATTGAATTTTTCCCGTTCTAGGAGGCCGAGCTCGTTCATAGGAAGGTCCATAGGAATTCGACCCTTGGGGTGGCATATGTGGTTTATAGGTGTTAATTCTTTGCCAAACCGACCCTCTGTTCGATCCTCCGTAATCAACGGGCTTTGGGAAAGGAGCCCGATCCTGTTTCTTGTTTAGAGGAAGTTTTACAGCATTCGAGCTTTTCAGCTTGTTCATTTATTCCTGAATCATGTATTTCTCAGCGATTTCCATAATTCTCTCAAAGGATTTCGGCTGTTTTCTACATAAGGCGTTCCCGAACTGAGTGCTTCTTGTTAGCTCGAACATCAACGAGGAGAGATATTCAATTTGCGGAGTGTCAACTTTGAGAAGTTCGATACTGAATCTTGCTAACCATTGCCTCAAAGTTTCTCCTTCCAATTGTTTTATAGTTCCCAAATGATTAGCAGGTAACCTCGGTTTCCTCTGACTAGCAAATTGATGTTTTAATTTATCACAAAATTCCTCGAAGGAAAATATTGAGTTAGGTGGCAACTTTCCGAACCAGTCGAGGGCAATTCCCTCGAAGGTAGTAACCATGATCTTGCAGCAAAAGTCCTCAGAATGTCCGTACAAGTTCATCACATTAATAAAGCTGTTAATGTGTTCGCCGGGGTCGGTAGTCCCGTTATACCGTGGGAGTCTGGTCGGTACAGTTTCCGCGTTTCGAGCTTCGCGTATCTCTTGACAAAACGGCGAACAACGCATGATACTGTTCGAGACCTCCCTGTCTCGCAGACTCTCCGTATTCGGAACATTTCCCGCTCGCCTGTCGGCATAATTGCCACGAGGAATTCCTATCAATGTACCTTCCTTCTCCAACTCCTTAGCCACTCTTTCTTGTACTATCTTTTCCAATTCGACATCAGTAACCCTTTTGTAGGTCGATTTTTTGTCCTTGACAACACCAGAAGGGTGGCTCTCCCCCACTATTGAATCTTCCACATCATGTACTGATCTCGGCGGAATTTCTGATCAAGATGGTACACCCCGAGGAGGGTTTGTTACTGGCGCATGCGATATAGATCGCAGCACACTGTTCTCCCTCTGGACGTTCGAAGATGGTATTTCAGGTCTCCCGTGAACTGCTGGCTGATCTACAAGTGATTGATCAGCCCTTCCCCCGTTCAGAAATTCTCGACACATCGTGCCTATGATGGACCTTAGATCTCCAACTGTCGTGTGAATTTTTACATTATCTTGTGGTATAATCGGCGGGACCTCCTGTTATTGAGCCGCACGCGACAGATTATCGGGCTCATTATTGACCGAATTCTGCGCTCCTGCTGCATGGGAGGGTTTCCCTCGGTTGTATGTATTTCTCCTCGTAGTAGGCATATTTCGATCTAATACTCGAATAAGGCCCCACGGTGGGCGCCAATTGATCTTACGCGTTTTCGTATGTTCGATCAAGACAATATGTGATGCGGTATAATGCTAAATAATAGAAGGAAAATATCAATAATATTTGTATTCGAGATAACTGAGTACAAATTACAAGAATTGAGAGTCCTATTCGAGCATTACTGGATGCCGTACAAGCTAGAGGGTGAAATACACACAAGCTAACCTATGCTATTATTCCCAAGTAAGTCCGAGCAGCAGTCTCGAAGGAAGAGCACCTGGGAAGTTGTGTCGTCGTCATAAATGCTTGGGGTATTTATAGGTGAGATCCGGGACCAGATGAACCGCCCATAGGTGCGCATTACTCAGCCCACAGGCCTGGGCCTGAGGTCGGCCCAACAGTAACTTTTGACTCAGAGTTTCCATAATATAATCAACGTAGGATTCCTGTGCTTTGAGCTCGAATTTATGCTCATGAGATCGAAAATGACGAAGTCCGACCTCACTAGGCCGTAATAATGTCTGAATCCAATTTACCCCTCATCAGGTAGGTGCATTAAATGCTGCCTGACAGAAAGTACAGTCCGCAGTACTGTCACTGTGCAGGGAGCCGTTCGCAGAAATTAAGGACCAGTACCCGAGAAATTTGAATTGTGTCTCTCTTCAACGGACACTTTTCAAATGGGTGAGTATAAATAGCTGAAGAGACGAAGAGAAACGAAGAACACAACAACTGAGAGATTATCTTCGAAGCATAATATTTTCAAAGTCTCAAGAAGCTCAAGAACAGCTCACTCGCCTGCTGAAGTCATTTGTTGACGGAAGCTTGTTGAAGCAAAACGAATACATTTTCTGAGTGAATCTGTGTTAAAAGAGTCTTGTGAGGAGTTCTTATCCGTCTTTGTGAGTGATAAGACTCTGTAGAATAGGTCTTCTTTGTGATTTCTTATTGCGCACTTGTGGCCTTTTCATTTGTTGATTGGCGCAAGCAGAGTATACTGTAAACTTTGTGATTATAGTATAACCCAAGATCTAAGTGACTTGGAAGAGTGGACTAAATGATTTAAATCCATATAACCACTATAAAAATTCTGTGTGTTCAAACTTGCATTATTTTCTAGCATATTTACTAAACTGCATAAGAACACTTGAAAAACTGTTTGAAAAGATTTTTAAAGGAGTTTGATAAAACTGGAGATAAAATCTTTCGATCTACCAAGCTTACTTGTGAAAAACACTTAAAATATCCGCTGCAAGTATTATGGTGTTAAAACTGATTTTGACTAAATCAGCTAAGTAATTATTAGATTATTGGTCAACTATGTTGTTCAAAGATTTGTTCGCGATCAGCTTAGTCAGCTTACTGTTCTATGACAGCTTAGTCTGCTGACAGTCGAGTAAAAGTTTTAAAGTTAAAATTTTGAAGAGGTCTATTCACCCCCCTCTAGACCTCATCTGACCACTTGGGACCAACAAATGGTATCAGAGCAGGTGGTTCATTAGAATCAGCTGCCTGATCAACAAGCTTGATCCTAGTGTTTTTCAAATATTTTCGAACTTTTTCAAAAGAGCATATTCTTGAAAAATTAAAACTTTTTGAAAATGGACTGTATAAGCCATGTTCCCCACATAGCTGGTATGAGTTTCGAGGACTGGAAGATCAGAATGGAGATCTTCATAGCTGCCTATAATGATAACATGTACACATGTATCATAAATGGTCCATTCAAATTCACCAAGACTATAAAGGTTGATGAAGTAGATATAGTGGTGGAAAAAGATCTAAATGAGATGACAACTGAAGAAATTAAGCTGTTCAATCTGGACAAAGTTGGCCGTTTCATCATGACCAAAGCCCTGGACAATGACAGATTTGATATAGTCAAGCATTGCAAGACTGCCAAAGAAATGTGTGATAAGGTTCGTGACATGAGCGAAGGAAACGACGCCATCAAAGAGCATCAGCTCAGTGTTGCTCTGGAAAAGCTGGACAACTTCAAGATGAAGTCTGCGGAAACCATTGATCAGATGGATACAAGGTTTACAAGGACGCTAAATGAAGTTCTCAAGCTTGGAAAAACCTTCACAGACAAGGAGATAACCGTCAGGGTGTTGAAGGCTTTACCTCCAAAGTTCAACATGAAGGTGACAGCCATGGAAGAGTCAAGAGATTTGGGAAAGATCTCACTCACCGAGCTGTTCTCAGTACTCAAGGCGTATGAGTATAAACTGCCAAGAATGGGTGTTGAAGAAACCTCAACTTCAAGTCCCACAGCCGCCCTTGTTACTGCTGAAAATCCAAGAAGACCAGCACACAAAAGCAAATATATGGACTCATATGATGAAGCCACAATTCTCAACAAAAAGGAGTACACAGCTGGAGACGTTGCATTGCTGATGAACAACTTCAAGAAGTTCTACAAAAGAAAAATGAAGAATAAATACAACAATGCTTCTACTTCTAACCCTACTTCTTCTTCTCAAGATAAGGATTCATATAAATCTAAAATGATGTGCTATAATTGCAGGAAATTGCGACATTACATCAGAGACTGCCCATATCCTAAAGCTGAGAAGTACACTGACGAGGAAAAAAGAATCAGAAAAGAAAGAAAGCATCAGAAAGGCAAGGTGTTGTTAGCAGAAGCAGAGAAGCTGGCTCCTATCTACTCATCTGATTCAGATTCAGACACTTCTGATGAAGAGTCTTTTGAAGAAGAGAGTCCTGCACTCATCTACCTGATGGCCAAGGAATCTGATAACTCTGAGGATGATGAGGTAACTCCTCTTGAGAATGAATTATTCAATTCATTTGAGCAAATGGTAGTTAATAATACAAGTATTGTTGATGCATTTGCTAAGCTTAAGGAAGAGATGATATTGCTAAGAGAGCAAAACAATTCACTGAAACTTAAAGCTGAAAAGCGAAAAGAATCAACTGAATATAAACTGCTTGAGCAAAGGAATGAATCTCTGAAAGCTGAATGTGAAGTACATAAGGGTAAAATCATGGAACTTGAAAAGATAATTGAGTCTCATGAAAAATCATCTGTTGCATCCACTCATATATCTAGTAAACAGAAGATACCTTTAGAACATGACAAGTTAGAACTGAATCAAACTAAAAAATTTGTATCAGCTGACAACAGTAAGGTCATATTGTATGTTCAGACTACTAAACCTGCTTCACCTGAGAAAGAATTAAAAGAGAAGAAAACTCCTAAGGCTAAAAAGAGCAAAGAGTCTATTATAGGAAAACAGACTGGTAAGACTAGACAGCAGAGTCCTAAGAAGCCTGCTGATAAGGCTAAAACCAATCAGACTAGTTGTAAAACTAAGTCGTCTGTTAATGAGCAAGCATCTAGGAAACCAAAGAAGCATAAGAACAAGAAAAGTCAAAATGCTTGGTATGAAAATGAGTCATATTATGTGCAACCTGCTGCATACCCTCCTATGTATCATGCACCATAATTTCCAACTTACTATGCACCATATCCTGCTCATCCAATGCATGCATATCCTGCTTATCATGCATCTTATTCTGCTTATGAACATTATCCTTATCATGCTGATTATCAACAACATAGCAAATCTGATGAACGTGATGACGATAAAACTGTTCATGCTCCTGTCAAAACTCAGAAACCTTAGAAGCCTAAGACTTCAACATCTTGGGTTGTCAAAGGTGGAAATAATCCTTCAGGACCCTCTCAATAAGGTACCTAAAACAATTTTTGTTTTGTTTTGTAGGTTAGGATTAGGAGTAGGAGTAAAGTAGAGAAAATATGGTACTTGGACAGTGGCTGTTCAAGACACATGTGTGGGAGCATACATGAGCGGACTGATGCTGTTGCTGTGGATGGTCCTAAAGTTACTTTTGGAGACAGCAAGGAAGGCAAGATTGTAGCAAGTGGAAGATTAATCAAGGGCAACATTGAGATATCTGACGTCTCTTATGTTAAAGGCCTCAAATACAATTTGCTGAGCATAAGTCAATTTTGTGACAAGGGATTTTTAGTAATCTTCTCATCAGATAAGTGCTACGTTGAACAGATTGGTACAAAGAAGGTAATTTTATCTGAAAGACGACAAGGAAATGTCTACACAGTGGACTGGAATTCTGTTGACAAGAGTTCTAATATTTGATTGGTGGCATCAACACCAAGTGAAGTCAGTTAGCTGTGGCACAAAAGAATGAATCATATGAATTTCAAGACCATAAACAGACTTATCAAGAAAGATCTGGTAGAAGGAATTCCTATCACAGTCAGGAGCAAAGATAAGCTTTGTGACGCCTGTCAGAAGGGTAAACAAATCAAGTCATCTTTCAAGAGCAAGAAGCACCAATCATTTGGAAGGATCTTGGAGCTACTACATATGGACTTATTTAGACCCATTGATCCAATCAGCAATGGTGGAAAGAACTACTGCCTAACTGTTGTGGATGATTATTCAAGATACACTTGGGTGATTTTCATGAAAAAGAAAACTGAAACCAAGGAGCATCTTACAAATCTGATGGAGCTGATCCAGAATGAAAAGAGCATGAAGATATTGAAGATCAGATCAGACAGAGGGACTGAATTTACAAACTCAACTGTTGAAGAGTATTGTAATGCCAGATAAATCAGCCATGATTACTCTGTTGCCAGAACCCCTAAACAGAATGGAGTTGCTGAAAGGAGAAACATAACTCTAAAAGAAGCTACCAGAACTATGATAGCTGAAGCAAAACTGCCTCAAAGATTCTGTGCAGAAGCAAGAAATACAGCATGCTTTACCCAAAACAGATGCATGATCAACAAGCACCAAAACAAGACTCCATATGAAGTTTGGAACAACAGGAAGCCAAACATTCATTACTTTAGAATTTTTGGTTGTAAATGCTTTGTTTTAAATAATGGGAAAAATCACCTTACTGCCTTTGCAGAAAAAGGCTGATGAAGCTGTTTTTGTAGGATACTCTACAGTCAGTAAAGCTTATAGAGTCTTTAACTAAAGAACTTTACTTGTAGAAGAATCTATTCATGTAGTATTTGATGAACCAAATCAATCTTCTGAAAAGAATCAAAGTACTGATCAAAATCTGTCTACTTGATTTAACCGTTTTTCGTCGGGTTAATTTAATATCAGTGAATTTGTGATATCGGGGGTTTGGATATTGAATTATTCAGTATATTGGGTTCTGTTACTTTATTCTGGATGGATCGTTTACAAAGAAAAGCAATAATCAAAGGCAAGAAGTAAAACCATTAACGAAATTAAGAACGCAATGATATGGAGGTAAAGTTCTGCAACAATAATGGATATTATTGAGTTTTATTGTTATCAATGTATTCTTGTGTAATCTCAGAATTAAGAGAATTCGTAGTCGTCTTATACAACGAATAACTAGGTATTTATATTATGCTAAACCTAGTATTACAAGGAATCATAGTCCTAGTTGGACTCGGCCCAACCTATCCTTCCTGGGTCCGGAGTGTAATCTTTACTCGGAGCGAGCGGCATCAGGCTGGGTCAGTAAGAAGATCCCGATCCTTTGTAATTGGTCGAACCGGTCTTATAATCTCTGTTCGATCTGATCAGTATGTAGGGTGCGAAATAGCCCCCATCAGTACTCCCTCACTTCTTCGAGCGTATAGATAATAGGAGCTCGTAGAAGTAGATAAATCTGATCGACTGTTTCTTTTCTATGAACGGAGCCTCGTTAAAAACCTTACTTAAGAAAAAACCCAGTGGGAAAAAATCTTAAGTAAGGAAAAGAGTGCTACGTATCATAGATAGTCGTTTCTTCTGTCTAATCGTGGATCGCCACGCGTCTATTCATGAGGCTTTTTGTATCCTTCCGTTTTTGGCGGGAATTTGAGTAGCTGTGATAAGTTCGAAACGTCTTTTCTCATTTCCTTATAAATAGGTGACTTTCGAGTTTGCCATTTCTCTTTTATATTTGCTTTTAGATCGCAGTCATTTTCTAGTTTGGTCGTTCGTCGTATAAAATTTTCCTTTCATCGACCTTCTTCTTCCGAGAACTAGAATATAGATGGCTTCCGTTAGAAGATCTTCTTCTTCTCCTAGAGAGATCATTGCCCCCGATAACGAGGAGGAGTTACATTCTAATCCTCTGGGTGAACAGACTACGGTATCTGACCTTGTTATCCCTGTAGAAGATACTTACAAGGTACGAATCCTTTCCGATGCGGATGTAGCCGCCCGAGCCAAAAAGGGCAAAGGTACTGTTCCTCAGATTTCTGAACCAATTGAGGATGTAGCTTGCGCGTATACAGAGGAAACGTTCCCTGAAGTCGTGAATAACTATACCAAATATTTTCCGGAAGGTTCTGAAATGATTCTTCCATCCCCTACTGATAGGGTCACTTCTCCACCGGAGGGATGTCGAGCCTTTTACACGGCTCACTTTAATAGCGGACTGCGTCTTCCTTTATCTCCCCTTTTTCTGGAAGTTCTAAAAACTTTCAGCGTGTGCTTGACACAACTGGTTCCAAATTCTGTTGCTTTTGTGGTTTGTTTTTCCGTTCTGATGATTGCAAAGGGATTTAAACCTTCTTTCCGTAATTTTACGCAACTTTTTCGTTTTAATATTTCTAGTTCTTCAAACCGTGGATACTTCTTCGCTAGTCAGCGGCCCAGCCGAGCAATCTTTGATGCTCCGGTTTCTAGTAATCCTTCTTGGAAATCTCATTTCTTCTTTGTTCGTCCTCCGCCTAATCTCCGTTTGGCGGATGGTTCGATCACGCCTTTCTCGTGGGATCATGGTTCCAGGTGGATTCCCGGAGGTCGCTCACCGACTGGTGAACTTGTTCCTGACGATGTACAGTTTATCACTGAGATTCCCGAGATGCGTACAAACAAATATCAAAGCGCTCTTCTGATTGGGGAATCTTTTCTTCGTAAAGCGGGGTTAAGCGTCCATAATTTTCCCATCAGTTCATCATCTGAGCCTCTAGGTTAGCATTTTATTTGATCTTTAGTATTGTCACTATACTTTTTATATGGAGAAACTAACTTTATTTTGTTTCTTTCTCAGCTCATATGGTAGAAAGCTCCCGACACTCTTCGAAGGGAAAAATGGTGCTGTCGAAATCTTCCAAGTCAGTGGAGAATAATCCTATCGAGCAGAGGGCGTCTTGAAAGAGGAAATTGGAATTGGGTCACGAATCCGAGGAGAATAGAGAGGAATCTCCGGATTCTCCACGCGAGTCCCCTATTCGTCAGGGCATGGGATCCGGTTATCCTCCGCTTCATCTTAGAACATCTTTGGGTATTCGAGGATGTCGTAGCTGGTCGATGCCTCATCCCACTAATAATCCAGTTGATAGAAAGAGGAGTTACTATGGACGTTCTGGTGACGACCTTTCTTTACTCGGGGATAAACATCCAAATCCTACTCTGGTCGAAATGATCGAGGATCATTTAGAGGGAAGGAGGGCCGCTGGTTATTCCGAGAAGGATTCTCTTATTCATGATAATAACGAGAATGCGGTCGATAAGGCGACCCGTATTCTTTTATCTGGCGTTCATACTCGCGATCTTAATAAGCTTCTTCATAAGGATCCTTTGGAGAAATTCCAGCGAGCTTCTCTCTATGCTGAAAAGGTGAGATCCTTTTTCTTTCTATTATTTTGATGAAGTGATCTTTTAAGATTTTCTCAATTTGCTAACTTGTTTCTTTCTGACCCTTTCGTTATTTCAGGTCAACACCTGTCTGACATCATACGCCTATGAAAATTCTCTTTGGAAACAACAGTGCGATTTCCTTGAAGAGAAGTATAAAGCTTTACTTCACAAGTCTTCTGGTTCAGAAGTTGGTCCCTCAACATCTTCCTCTATTCCTGTCGTAGAGACTCGTGCTGCCGGGACCGAAGACCAAGAAATGCTAGATAGAGCGATAGAGGTTTCTCGCGCTCAGGAACAAACCAATCAAATGGCAAGAAAATTAGAAGAATTGCAGTTGCAGAGCACGACTCGGATTAGTGAGCTTGAATCTCAAGTGTCAAGCCTTGAAGCTTCTTTAGAGGACTATGAAAACGACGTCCCACTTAGGCAAAGAGATCGATATGTTAGGAAATCCGACGAACAAGTAGTTCGAGAATTCCTCAACTCTCCTGTTCATATGGCGTTGGTGTACCGGATGGTCGGTCCTCTTCTTGAGAATACCTTTAAAAAATCGATTCATCAACTGGTCGCTTTGGAGATGATCGAGGATCGTCGGAAGGAGTATTTTAAGGCAGCTCATATCCGGTTGAACCGTTATGGCGAGCTTTATTCTTCTTCTGAGGTTCCAGATGTCGAATATCAAGGTTTTCCTCTGGCTCATCTTGTCGAGGAATTTGGAAATCCATTGCCGATTCCTCCTTCTGATGTTAACGATGAGCTCGATAATACTTTCATCGATCCAGTAGATGAAGAAGAAGACGAAGACGATATAGGCATGACTGAGGTCGTCAATAGTGAGCAGAAGATTTCGGATAGCGACCAGGCTTCATAAAGTAGTGATTTATTTTTGAAATAATCTTTGTAATTATCCGCTTGCAGGTTAAATTGTAGCTTAGCTTTCCCTACTTTGTACACTAAACGTTTCTTATTCAGACAGTCGTGTCCTTTCACATTCGTTGTAATGATTCAGACAAGTCATTTAATTTGCCGTAATCATTATGTATGTGTCTTTTCAAATTCTAGCGTTTGCTCCAAGGTCAGTTTTCCTGTTTCGCGCCCTTTCTTCGGGTTAGTCGCGTCTTTTCGTGCAGTATAAATACGAGAGGTAAAATTTGACTTGTCTTTTTTACTGCTATACTCCTCTCTTAACATAATACTCTTTCTTGAGCTAGTCGATAAACTTCCTCGATATTAATTTATATTTTTCCGTAATCCGATCATGAGTAACCTTTTCGGTAATACTTCGAAGCGACCTTCTCGTGAGGGCGCTAGGGATAATAGATCGAAGAAATTTCGAAGAGAAGGGCCTTCGATGGAGCCTCCTCGTTCGTCCTCAGTTAGTAGCTCGATGATCGATACTCCTATTACCACGTCCCAACCTTTATCAGAAGTTAGTTCGTCGCTCCTCCAACCAAACTTTTCTTCTACCCCCGCGGGAGGTAATAGGTCTTCCCCAGGTCGATTAGCTTTCGGAGATCCATCCAACATGGAACCGGTTTACGACATACCTGTTTCTTCAGGTTTTTCTTCTTACGAGTATGGATCTCATGGAGGGGATTTTGTTAGTTCCCTTCCTTTTTCTACTTCTACTGCCCTGCTAGTTAGTGAAGGGCAAGTCGGTGATGGTTTTTCTGTCAATCCTTCCATAACGCAGTCTATTTCGCAATATGGTCCTGAATATCTATTTCATGATACCACTGTAACGACTGCTTCTTTTGAGTCTGGGGGACCTTCTGGGGGTCGATCTGGGTCGAGGTCAGGTCGTCGGACCGTTATATCTGCTTCCGGCAAAGAGACCTCTGTTAGTCCCAACGAGCGGGATTCCCCTCGTCCGTTAGATGATCGCTGTGTGCTTATGCAGGTTAATGACATTCTTTTGTCGGAGACTCCACGTTCCGACGGTGTCCCTTTGACAAGCGAGCTGCCTGGTTCTGTTGAACCTGATGCTTTGTCTTGGGACTTAGGTATGAGTACTATTTTGCCCGGCGAATTGAGGAAGCTCGAAGGTACTTCCAATGTTCGCCTTGTTCAATCTTTGGTGAAGATATGTGAGCAGGTAGACATTTTTGTTCTTTGTTTTGAATTCTTTGTTGTACAGTGGTTTTTCTTACTCTTTCTGTTTTTAGGGCAAGTATTTTGCACTCCCGCTGGGTGTGCAAAATGATGAACTGTGGAATAGTCGGAGAGCTCTTCAAGGTCAGCTGGAGTCGGAGAAAGCTAAAACCAGGGGTTTGGAGCTGCAGCTGCAACTTGCTAAAGATGATCTCCAAAAGTTAGAGGCTGACAAAGTTATTCTTGAGAAAGAGAAAGGCGACCTAGTTCAGGCTGCCGCGTCGGCAGAGGGATCTCGTCAACAGGCATATGATGATGGTTATGATGCCGGTTATCTTAAGCGCCAGGAGGAGTTGATGGCGTTTGCTGGTAACCTAACTCCTCGGAGGCCTGTTTCTGCTGGTCGCCCCTCTGGCGATTCTTCTCAATGATCTTTATTCGATCTGGCAGACCTTGGACTGTCTCTTTTTTTTTTTTTTTTTTTTTTTTTTTTTTTTTTTTTTTTTTTTTTTTGTCGCCCAACATTTGCGCATTCGTTTGGGCTGAAATTTTGTAATGGGAGAAGTACTAAAATGGAAATATTATGATCTCTTCTGTAGGCAGATTCTTGCCTTGATTCTAATGATATATCTTTTTCATATATGTAATTGCTACGCACAAATATACCATCATGTAGTAATTGACAAAGATTAGTTTTACTTATCTGAATTTTTATTTCTGCGGAGAGATTTGAGTATGGAGAAAGTAAGCTTGATCTTGCTTTGGTCGCTTGTAAGATAACTGAACGGTATAATATTTGCTTCGCATATTTAATCTTTGTTGATCGATCCAGCCGATCGTCGTTGTGTAAACCCTTAGCTGTCTGGTCGATGCTCGATTCATGCCTTATAAATTTGTCCTTATATGACATATATCTTATATAAGGAGGTTATTGTTCCTCCCGTTGAATTTCAGTTCTTCTTTTCCTCAGAGAGAAATTTTCCTTTAGGTGCTTTTCACCTATCCATGTCTTCCATTATTAGCTTTTCAACTATACATATCCCTAGCCAGTATATCATACTCTTGATATGGGAGGATTTGGAAAATGTAACAGTCCTGGCCAGATCTGACCCGTTCAGACCTCCTTCAGCAATTCTTTGGAAAATTAGGCAGTGACGGCCTTATAGTTTCGAATAGGGAGGGCTATTCTCCTGATTTCGATGTCAGATTTCTTGGATTCTAAATGGAATTCTTGTATAGCCAACTTAGTAGTCCCCCTATGATGTATGAGGCAGTTACGACCCCCATATGGTGGAGGCTCTGGTCGTTTTTAAGCAATTATCCTCTTTCAACGGTCCAACTTTGCATGCCTTCGTTGAGGAGTTCTTAATATTTTCTATTAGGCGACCCTCATATATGATCGTGCAGATCGTTTTGGTCTTTGAACTTCTTTAAGTTTTCTTGGATTATTTTGTTGATCGCTTCGATCTGTAGATTTGTTTGTCGTCGATCAGTTGAGTCGATCAGACGGGCGCCGTTCCAACTTACTTGCATTTAATTCGGGAAGTCAAAGGGTCGCGTTCTCATCCCTTGATTAAACTCCTATCGTCCGTAGGATCATTCTCACGGGCGCCTATAAATAAGTAGGCAGTTTCCTTATTTTCCATTCATAACAATGGGTATCTCGGTTTCCTTAGATTTCATTTTGCCTTCAGATCCCATAATGTTCAAGAAGTCACATTATCGTGATTTGTTCGTTCGCAGTAAAGAAATTGTCCCCAGTCTTGTATTGACGGGTCCCATGTCAGCCCTTCCTTGTATCGACGGATCCCATGAGATCTCTGCCTTAGTCTTCATCACATTAGAGGTCCGTGGTTTCCGTCTGCACATGGAGGGTTCGTACCTTGCCGGCCATCCTCGTCCTTGGAGGTTACTTCCGGATTGATAGACCACCGGGGTGGCCGGTAAAGTTACCGTTTCACGGCGGTCCTGAAGAGATGCTGCTTCAGAGTAAAATGTTTTATAGATAATGTAAAAGCAGTATCTTTTGTGGGTGAATTGAGTACTGCTGGTTATCTGGTTGGTAATGCTCATTTCACCTGGAGGAACATACCGATCTTCAGAGCCTGGCCATCGAACCAAAGAAGTCGACCATCCTGAGCAGCATGCTTCTTAGGTGGTTTATTATGATCGATGAGGTACTAGGGAGGAGATTGGTGTTTCCGTGGACATTGTCGTGAAGATAGTCGATCCCGTAGGATCAATTTAACTAGATCATTGTAACGATCTTTAGATAGCAAGCAGATTTTTGTAACGTAGAATATTTGTATGTAATTGATTTGATGAATAAAATATTATTTATTTCTTGCATCTTCTTTGTCGTTTGATAATTTTATTTACGAGGAGTAATTTCCGAGCAGATGAATTCATACTTGATTTACCTTTCAAAACTTTAGGAGTATCAGCGGATCTTATTTAGATCGTTAGGAGTAGATCGAGGAGATTTTATTGAGCGTATCAATGTGTACTCAATCTTGCTATAATTTAGACTTAGGATTTCATAACAAAATCCTTCTTTGTCGTTGTAATTAATCGAGGAGTTTTTATTGAGCGGATCAATATTTACTCAACTCGTTTTGTTTAGACTTAGGTTTTTAACCCAAAAATCTCTTTGATCGTTGAACATATATCGAGGAGTTTTTATCGAGCGGATCGATGTTTACTCAACTCGTTTTGTTTAGACTTAGGTTTTTAGTACCTGAAGTCTTTTAATCATTATAGATATATCGAGGAGTTTTTATCGAGCGGATCGATGTTTACTCAACTCGTTTTGTTTGGACTTAGGTTTTAATACCTGAAGTCTTTTAATCATCATAGATATATCGAGGAGTTTTTATCGAGCGGATCGATGTTTACTCAACTCGTTTTGTTCGGACTTAGGTTTTTAATACCTGAAGTCTTTTAATCATTATAGATATATCGAGGAGTTTTTATCGAGCGGATCGATGTTTACTCAACTCGTTTTGTTTGGACTTAGGTTTTAATACCTGAAGTCTTTTAATCATCATAGATATATCGAGGAGTTTTTATCGAGCGGATCGATGTTTACTCAACTCGTTTTGTTCGGACTTAGGTTTTTAATACCTGAAGTCTTTTAATCATTATAGATATATCGAGGAGTTTTTATCGAGCGGATCGATGTTTACTCAACTCGTTTTGTTCAATCATTATAGATATATCGAGGAGTTTTTATCGAGCGGATCGATGTTTACTCAACTCGTTTTGTTCAGACTTAGGTTTTTAATACCTGAAGTCTTTTAATCATTATAGATATATCGAGGAGTTTTTATCGAGCGGATCGATGTTTACTCAACTCATTTTGTTTAGACTTAGGTTTTTCGCACCTGAAGTCTTTTAATCATTATAGATATATCGAGGAGTTTTTATCGAGCGGATCGATGTTTACTCAACTCGTTTTGTTCAGACTTAGGTTTTTAATACCTGAAGTCTTTTAATCATTATAGATATATCAAGGAGTTTTTATCGAGCGGATCGATGTTTACTCAACTCGTTTTGTTCAGACTTAGGTTTTTAATACCTGAAGTCTTTTAATCATTATAGATATATCGAGGAGTTTTTATCGAGCGGATCGATGTTTACTCAACTCATTTTGTTTAGACTTAGGTTTTTCGCACCTGAAGTCTTTTAATCATTATAGATATATCGAGGAGTTTTTATCGAGCGGATCGATGTTTACTCAACTCGTTTTGTTCAGACTTAGGTTTTTAATACCTGAAGTCTTTTAATCATTATAGATATATCAAGGAGTTTTTATCGAGCGGATCGATGTTTACTCAACTCATTTTGTTTTAGACTTAGGTTTTTCGTACCAAAAGTCTTTTTGATCGTTAAATATATATGTTGAGGAGTTTTTATCGAGCGGATCGATGTTTACTCAACTCGTTTTTGTCGTCGGGATGAGGAGTGTTTATTGAGCGGATCAATGTATACTCGACTCATTTATAATTCAGACTTAGGTTTATCACCAAAAAGTCTTCGTTGCTGTTGATATAGATCGAGGAGTGTTTATTGAGCGGATCAATGTATACTCGACTCGTTTCGTTCTAATATTTATCAATATGCTAGTGTAATTCCACAGAGCGTTAATCGAAATAATCGATGTATAGAAAATGCTAAAATTTTTACTATTTGAACTCTAGGCTAGGGCCTTCGTTACAAGGATTAAAACTTGATAAAGTAAAAATAAAACAATGCAGTATAATCTGCTAAAATTTATTTACCATAGTATTTCCTAAGGTTGACTGCGTTCCAGGTTCTTGGTAAGGCTGTCCCATCCATGTGTGCAATTTTGTATGAACCTTTCTTTCCTACGCCAATGACGATGTAAGGTCCATCCCAATTTTGTTGTAACTTTCCCACATGCTTGGATACTTCTACCTTTTTCAAAACCAAGTCTCCTTCTTTGAAGGTTCGGACGCGTACTTTTTGATTGTATGCTTTCTCCATATTTGCCTTAGTGGTTTGTAGGCGTACAGCAGCTTTATCTCTTAAGGCTTCTGTTAAATCAACGTCATTTTCCCTCGCCTTTTCATTTTCTTCTTTATTGAACATCTCTATTCTTGGAGTTGGAATTAAAGTTTCCACAGGGATAACAGCTTCCGACCCATACATCAAGCTGAATGGGGTTTCCCCAGTTGAATTTCTTACCGTAGTTCGATTAGCCCACAAAACTCCTGGTAGCTCATCGAGCCATTTTCCTTTGGCGGCTCCTAACCTTTTTTCCAAAGATTTTATTATCTCTCGGTTTGCTACTTCAGTTTGTCCATTTGCTCGAGGATGTCCTACCGAGGTAAAATTTTGTTGAATTCCGAGTCTTGTACACCATTCTATTATCTGTTTTTCCGCGAATTGAGTTCCATTATCGGAGATAAGGACCCTTGGGATGCCGAATCGACATACTATGAATTTCCAGAGGAAGTTAATAACTTGGAATTGGGTTATTCGTGCGAGGGCGACGCATTCTATCCATTTGCTAAAGTATTCTACAGCGACCAGGACATAGGATTTCTTTGATCTAGCTGTTGGGAAAGGTCCCACGATGTCCATTCCCCATTGATCGAATGGCCAACAAATCGGGATAGGGTGCATATTTTCTGCTGGTCGATGGCATATGTTAGCATGAATCTGGCAGTGATGACATTCTTGGACATATTGAGCGGCATCTTTATTGATGGTTGGCCAATAGTAACCTGTTCTGAGACATTTTAAGGCCAATGCCCTCGATCCACTGTGATTTCCTGCGTCTCCTTCATGTATTTCTCGCAGTATATCCATGGTTTGTGATTCAGGGATGCATCTCAGGAGAATTCCCGATACTGATCGTCTGTAGAGTTTTCCTTCTATAAGTGTATACTTTGGGGCTCGATATTTTATTTTCCGAGCTTCATTCTGATCAGATGGTAGTTTTCCATCTTGAAGATAGTCTTTCATTGGGTTCATCCAGTTTTCTTCGGCTTCTTCGATTTCCATTATATCGATTATCGGTATTTCATCGATATCGATTGCTGGTGTATTAGATATCAACCAGTTAATCACCCGTTCGGTCTTTCCGTCATGGGATCCTGTGAATTTTGATAGCTGATCGGCCCATTTATTTTCCGAACGTGGGATGTTCTGGATACTGAAGCTTTCAAATTTCTCAGCTAGAGATTTCACTTTGGCGAGGTATTTGATCATATTGAACTCTTTAGCCTCGTATAGGCCTTCTATTTGTCTTTGTACTAATTCCGAATCAGTTAGTACCTTAAGACTCTTTATGTTGGCTTTTATCGCCATCTCCATTCCTGCGATTAACGCTTCATATTCGGCTTCATTGTTTGTTACGACGAAGTCCAATGTTATCGCGTAATTCAAATCTTCCTTATTTGGTCCAGTGAAGTTAATTCCGGCGCCTCCCCCTTCTCGGTATGAAGCACCGTCGACATGCATTAACCAAGTTTGATCCTCGATCATCAAAACATCGTTGTTGTGGCATCTCGACGATTCAGTGGCCTGCGTCGGTGTTTCTAGTATAAAATCGGCCAACACCTGGGCCTTGATGGCAATCCTCGGTTTGTAGTCTACCTCGAACTGGCTGAGTTCGATGGCCCATTTGATTAGTCGTCCGGAGGCTTCTGGTTTTGCTAGGATTTGTCTTAACGGTTGATTCGTCAAAACGATGATTTTGTAGGTTAAGAAGTAGGGTCGGAGTTTTCGTGCAGCCACTACTAAGGCCAGCGTGAATTTTTCTATTTCCAAGTAATTCTTCTCCGCCCCTTGTAATAACTTGCTGAGATAATAGACAGGCTTATGCTCTGAACCCTCTATCTTAATTAGGACTGAGCTAACGGCCGTATCGGAGATGGAGATGTATAAGTACAATGGTTCCCCTTCTGTCGGTTTGGCCAACATCGGAGGGGATGTTAAATATTCTTTGAGTTGTTCGAAAGCTCGTTCACATTCTTCGGTCCAAACGAAGTTTTTCGCTTTTCGAAGTGTTTGGAAAAAGGGCAAGCTTCTATCCGCCGATTTAGATATAAATCTATTCAACGCTACGATTTTCCCAACCAAGCTTTGCACTTGAGAGATGGTCTTGGGAGGTTTCATTTCAGTTATGGCTCGAATTTTTTCTGGGTTGTCTTCTATTCCTCGCTGGTGTACCAAATATCCCAAAAATTTTCCTGACTTAACACCGAAGGTGCATTTTGCGGGGTTCAACTTCATACGATATTTTCTTAAGATTTGGAAACATCGATCTAGATGTTTTACGTGATCTGCTTCATTCATACTTTTAACTAACATGTCGTCTACATAGACCTCCATTATTTCTCCGATTAACTCCCTGAACATTAGGTTTACCAATCTTTGGTATGTAGCCCCAGCGTTCCTTAATCCGAACGGCATTACTATAAAGCAGTATACTCCCTGTTCGGTTATGAATGCGGTCTTCTCTTGGTCGCGCTCGTCCATGTATATTTGGTAAAAGCCTTGGAAGGCGTCCATCATGCTGAACAGCGCAAAGCCAGCAGTCGAGTCGACCAATAAGTCGATTCTTGGGAGGGGGTAAGGGTCGCGTGGACATAACTTGTTAAGGTCGGTGAAATCATTACACATCCTCCATTTGTTGTCCTTTTTATCCCCCTTTGCTACTAGTACAACATTACATAGCCACTCCGAGAAATGTATTTCTCGGATTTGTTTTGCTTCCATCAGTCTTTCAACTTCGGCTTTAATGATTTTATCTTTCACTGGTCCATGATTTCTTTTCTTCTGTCTGGCGGGTTTCGCCGAAGGGTCAATTTTTAGGGTATGCTTGATTACTCGAGGATCGATCCCTTCGATGTCATTTGCACTCCAAGCGAAAACGTCCACGTTATTTCTTAGAAATTCGATTAACATTACTTCTCCTTCTTTGCTCAATTCTGTACCAATTCTTGTCCTTTTGGACGAGTCGCCTTCTACTAGAATTATATCTTTATGTTCTGGGGGTTGCAAGGATAAATCTAGTGGTTCTTTCCCCTTTTTATCTAATCGATCAGTAATAGGAATTTCGTCCTCATTTCTAATTGGATCGTCTTCGATCTTTCTCTTGCTCGGAGTAATAGGGTTAGGATGTTCTCTCTAGGTCAGCGACGTGCTGTAGCAATCCCACGCCATACAGTGGTCATTCGTTATTTCTCCAATGCCGCTATCGGTCGGAAATTTTATTTTCTGGTGATAGGTAGAGACCACAGCTCGAAAAAGGTTAAGGGCTGGTCGCCCTAATATAGCGTTATAAGCGAAGGGTGTTTCTACCACTAGGAATTTTACCAGCTTCACTGTTCGAAGTGGCTTCTTTCCGAGCGATACACTCAAAGATATTGTTCCGCTGGGGATGATCTCGGACCCTCCAAAGCCTACTAACGGTGTGGCTACCTTTTGTAGGTTTATTTGTCCGAGGTTCATTTGTGCTAAAACCTCCCTGGAGATGATATTTGCTGAGCTTCCATTATCGATTAGGATTCTTTTCACATTGTAATTCGCTATTTCTAACGACACTACCATAGGGAAATCTGGGTTATCTTCTTTCGTATCCCAAGTAATGTTTTTAGGTACTTCGCCTTCGTTAAAGCTAATCGGCTCGTGATTTGTTGGCCTATTTTCTAACGTCCATATTTCATTTGGATATTTAGAACTTGCAATTAAGGATCTGGCCATTCTTCGTCGAGCATTGCGACTATCTCCACCCGCAGGCCCCCCGGATATAGTGTGGATAGTTCCATTGATCTGGTCGTGATTCAACTCCTGAGTAGGTCGATGTTCTGGTGACCTTCGATGAGAACTTCTCCTTTGAGTTCCGTTCCGGGGGCTTCTGCTTCTTTCCCTTTTGCGATTATCTCGTTCTATGTATTCGTCTAGTTTTCCTTGCTCGATCAGTTTTTCAACTTCTCTCTTAAGGTGAAAACAATTTTCCGTTCGATGCCCATGTGCCCTATGGTACTTACAGTATTGATCATAGTTTCTAGACCCTGGTCTGGGCTGAGCGATTTTCCTCGCCTCAGGAATCCAATTATTCCTTTCTAGAACTTCCAAGATTTCTTCGATTGGAGCATTTAATCTTGGGTGTTCTACTTGATTCACTCTGCTTCTGATTGGTGGTTCAGGGTTTCTTGGTCTTTGGTAGAAATTAGGTTGCCTTTCTCGGTCGGCTCCGCTGTATTCCAGTCGCTGGAAAACGTTACCTCTCTTGGAAGATCGCTCGTAATCCAAGGATCTTTGGGCGGGAATCCTATCATGCCGCTTAGACCCTGTAGCCGTAACTTTGTTTTTGTTTTTATCCTTAAAGGAATTCATCTCTTCTTGAGTCATATACTTAGATGCTAGGCTCATGATGTCGGCGAACGTTCTTGGTTGTTTTCGGCTGAGGGCGTTTCCAAACTGCCTGTTTTTAGTGAGGTCGAAGAGGATAGAAATTATGTAATCGATATTCGGAGAGTCGATTTTGAGTAACTCTACGTTGAATCTTGCCAACCAATTTCTTAGGGATTCCCCCTCTTGTTGGTATATTGTTCCTAGGTAACTCATCGGCAGTTTTTGTCTCTTCAGACTGGCAAATTGCTGTGTTAGTTTATTGCATAATTCTCGGAAACTGAATATGGAATTGGCCGGCTGTTTGGCAAACCAATCCAACGCGAGTCCTTCGAATGTTGTCACCATTAGCTTGGCAGTGTATTCGGCGGAGTGGGCATATAGATTCATAATGTTCGTAAAGCTAAAAATATAATCATCCGGGTCAGTGGTTCCATCGTAGCGAGGTAGTCTGCCCGGGACTTGTCCGATCGATTGTGCCTCTTTTATTTCCCTGCAGAAGGGAGAACAGGCCGCAAGGCTTTCCTGGAGTTCCGTGGTTCGGGCCCACGGATTTTGAATAGTCCGTAAGCGTTGTTCAAGTCGGTCCTACACCATCCTTTCAATTTCTCTTTCCGTCAGTCGAGCCGTTCGTGGTCGATCAGGGATTGTATCATCTATATCATCCTCAATAGGGATAATTGTTCGTTCCCTGGATCTACTACGCCTCGCCGGGGTTTTTCTGTGACCTCGTTTCCTTCGAGGATTGTTGTCGGAGGGTTTCGAATTGTCCTGTTGTGGACTGTGTAGCGAGCGGTGCTCGCTTGGTGGGCTATCAGCTTGTTGAGATACATGATCGTTTTGTCCGGGCGTTCTCCGAGCAGGAATTGTCCTGGCAGCCCTAGGGTTTTGCGGAATTTGATCAAGCACAAGTAATTCTTCCGGGGAGAGTGATTTAAAGAGCATCGCTATTTGTCGTAATTTCTCCTGAGCACCCGGGAGAGGAGCAGGGATCTCGGGGACTTCCGGCTCTTCCTGTATCGTGCCGGGAGGACCTCCTAGGGGTTCATGATCTCGGGGATGGGTATTCTGTAAATTCTCGTCGGTGTTGGGAACGTTATTATTGTCGTTCTCCTGTGGATCTTCAGACGTGTCATGACCGGTGGTTGTGTTACTTCTTGCTCCGATACGAGCGCTTTTCCTTGGGCGAGCCATATGTCGATCGAATAATTAACCTAGCCCCACGGTGGGCGCCAACTGATTTAACCGTTTTTCGTCGGGTTAATTTAATATCAGTGAATTTGTGATATCGGGGGTTTGGATATTGAATTATTCAGTATATTGGGTTCTGTTACTTTATTCTGGATGGATCGTTTACAAAGAAAAGCAATAATCAAAGGCAAGAAGTAAAACCATTAACGAAATTAAGAACGCAATGATATGGAGGTAAAGTTCTGCAACAATAATGGATATTATTGAGTTTTATTGTTATCAATGTATTCTTGTGTAATCTCAGAATTAAGAGAATTCGTAGTCGTCTTATACAACGAATAACTAGGTATTTATATTATGCTAAACCTAGTATTACAAGGAATCATAGTCCTAGTTGGACTCGGCCCAACCTATCCTTCCTGGGTCCGGAGTGTAATCTTTACTCGGAGCGAGCGGCATCAGGCTGGGTCAGTAAGAAGATCCCGATCCTTTGTAATTGGTCGAACCGGTCTTATAATCTCTGTTCGATCTGATCAGTATGTAGGGTGCGAAATAGCCCCCATCACTACTGATTTTCAGAAATTGAGTGTTGAAAGAAATGAAGAGTATATACCCATCATACTACCTGATCTCAACTCAGCTGCTAACTCAAGTGCTGTTCAAAATCACACTGCTGATTGTCTAACAGAAGAGTTGCAAACAGCTGACAGACCAGAGACTGTTCAACAGACAACTGCTGTTCAACAGACCACTACTGGAACTCCAACAGTAGTGTTGCAAGATCAAAACAGAGGAAAACATTCAGATTTGCAACCTAATCTCAGATGGCTCAAGAATCACCCACCAGAGCTTGTGATTTGTGATCCTTTGGATAGAGTAAAGACAAGGAGAGCTGCTGCAAATGATGCCATGTTTGTCAGCTTCCTATCTCAAATAGAGTCTAAACAGATTGAAGAAGCTCTTAGTGATTCAAATTGGATTGAAGCTATGCAAGAAGAGTTGAATCAATTTGAAAGGAGTGAAGTCTGGTACTTAGTTCCTAGACCAAGTCATCAAAGGGTAATTGACACTAAATGTGTATTCAGGAATAAGATGAATGAAGATGGTATTGTCACAAAAAATAAAGCAAGGTTAGTGGAAAAGGGTTATTGCCAAGAATAAGGCATTGACTTTGATGAAACCTTTGCACCAGTGGCAAGATTAGAGGCAATCAGATTGTTTCTCGCCTATGCTGCTCATAAAAATTTCACAGTCTATCAAATGGATGTGAAATTAGCTTTTCTCAATAGAGAATTGCAAGAAGAAGTTTATGTTGAACAACCACCTGGATTTGAAGCTTACAAGGAAGAAGACAAGGTGTATCGTCTGAAGAAAGCCCTCTATGGACTGAAACAGGCTCCAAGAGCATGGTATGATACCCTATATGATTTTCTCTTAATTAAAGGATTTCGTAAAGGTAAGGTAGACAAGACTCTGTTCACTGTTGAATGGGAGGATCATATATTGCTTGTGCAAATATATGAGGATGATATTATTTTTGGTTCAACAAATCAACAGATGTGTGACAAGTTCTCCAAGCTGATGCAAAACAAGTTCGAAATGAGCATGATGGGTGAACTAAATTATTTTCTTGGTTTGCAAGTAAGACAATTGCCTGATGGAATATTCATTAACCAAGCAAAATACACAAAGGATCTGTTCAAGAAATTTGGTATGGAATTAGCTCTACTGTTAGTGTTACAATGTCTACTGGACTTCGTTTGGATAAAGATGAAGATGGTAAATAAGTGGATATAACCAATTACAGAGGAATTATTGGGTCAATGTTATACTTAACAGCTAGCAGACCTGATATCATGTACTATGTTGGGGTTTGTGCGAGATATCAATCAAATCCTAAGGAATATCATCTTCTAGCTGCCAAAAGGATACTTAGATATCTTAAAGGCACTCAAGAATTGGGATTATGGTACCCTAGAGAATTTGGTTTTGAACTTATTGGTTATTCAGATTCTGACCTTGCCGGCTGCAAAATTGATCGGATGAGCACAACAGGTGCCTGTCAATTTTTAGGCAGTCGTCTAATCTCAAGGATGAGTAAGAAACAGACTTCAGTATCCATATCTACTGCTGAAGCTGAGTACATAGATGCTGGAGCTTGCTATGCACAAATACTTTGGTTGAAGCATCAACTAGAAGATTACAACATTAAAATCAGTGGGATACCTATCTACTGTGATAATACAAGTGCAATCTCCCTTACTCAAAATACTACAAGTCATTCAAGGACTAAGCATATAGAGATCAAACATCACTTCATAAGAGATCATGTGGAAAAAGGAAATGTCATGATAGAATATGTTCATACTGAAAATCAGATCGCTGATATTTTCACCAAACCTCTAAGTGATGCAAGGTTTTCAACTTTAAGAGCTGAACTAGGTCTACTGAATTTAGATGCATAAGCCGAGGGGGAACTCAACAGAAGACTGGAGTTTATCAGCTTACTCATCTTATTATCTTCAAGGTTAACTCTCAACAGACTAGTTAACTTATGGATTCTTAAAGTCAGGGGGAACGTGTAAGACTAGCGGTACTTCTGATTAAAAGATGAAATTTGTTAATGAAAGTTAGTTGAAGTTATGTTCTCAAGAGAAGACCTTAATTCTTGAAGACTGAAGATTAATTATCTAGCTGGATTGACAAACAGCCGAGGAAAATTACTAGTTATTGGCTTTCACTAGTAATAATCTATCATCAGGACACTAGTCCCATCAGATA
The DNA here is from genome assembly GCA_038501285.1 of Penstemon eatonii. Taxonomy (NCBI): domain Eukaryota; kingdom Viridiplantae; phylum Streptophyta; class Magnoliopsida; order Lamiales; family Plantaginaceae; genus Penstemon; species Penstemon eatonii. The sequence goes on from CM076710.1 coordinate 53,938,640, forward strand.
AGTATTTATTTTACTCGTCTAATCGTTTACGTAAAAGCTCTGTTGTTTAAAAATGTTTTATCTAAAGTGCGCTTTTACTAGTAAACTAAGGCGGTTCGTATTCACACCTGACACTAAATGTTTTTTTTGAATTTTGAAAATGCGTTACTGAAGCCCCACGATCAAAGCTGACACAAAACGGATCAAACGGTTAGCGAGTAACACGGAACCGACGCACTCAACCTCTTTAAAATCAGATCTGATCAGCTCAGTAACTCTTTACGCACCCAAATACTTTCAAAAGCAATCTAACAATTCTTGCTTCCAGTTTTGCAAAATTCTCTTGTTTCTCTTCACAAATCTTTCACAGAATCATCATGACTCCTCAACAAGAAGCTAAGGCAGAGGGTATGTATCTAATCTATGATACATATCACCACTCTGGCACCGCCGTGATGAAAGAAATCTTGGAAAAATTCAAAGCTGCAACCCTCGTGAAATTCATGGAAGCTCACGAAGAGATGGTATGGAAAGACCAAGTAATGGAGTACTACAATGCTAAGGACGCTGTTGATCTTGAGAAACTTGAAATCAAAGCTACAGTCGTAGGACAAGCAATTGTCATCACTCCTGCCCTGCTACACGAGAAGTTTGGGCTGTCAAATCAAGGAAGGACTGATGTTACTTCTATGGCAGAAGACAAAATCCAAGAATTCTGGGCTATCTGTGCCAAGGAGGGAGAAGTTATGTCTGGAAACCTCAAGAAGAAACAGCTCAAGGATGAATATCAGCGCATGGCTGATATGGTATCAAAGCTGATAGAAACTGCACTTTTTCCTTAGACAGTGTCACCATGAAAAGATATTGCATAATGATGGCTGTTTATTATGGCTATGAGGTGAACTGGTATGTTGTCATTTGGTACATTCTGGCGAACTTTCACCAGAAGAAGCAAACCAACCACAGGATTACCCTAAGTTATCTGTTCTATAATCTGGGTTGTGGAATGACGCGTGGGAAGGAAATTCATAATGCCAAGGCTATGGCAACCTATCAAGCTGTTAAGGGAGGGACGAAAAGGAAGAATGATGATGAAGAAGAGGCTGAGGAACTTAAGGAAAAGGTTCCTGCAAAGAAACCAAAGAAGTATGTTCAAACAGCTAAACCTGCTGTTCAAGCCAGAACAGAAAAAAAGAAGGAAGCTACTGCTGAGCCAAAGGAGATGGCTCCCAGTAAGAAGAAAAAGACATCTGTTCAAACAGCCGAGCCAGCTGTTGAAACCAGAACAGGTGAACCTGCTGCGAAGATTGTTGTTGATGACATCATCAATCAGACAACAAAGGAGATAGAAAATATGTCTCCTGCTTCACCTTCAAGAACTATTTCTGCTGAACTAGCTGAAAATGTTGCTCACCGGTCAAGAAGTCAATTAAAGGATACAACAGCATCCAAGCCCGTTCAAGAAGGAAGGAAAAAAAGCACAGTTAGAATGAGGATGACCTTTGTGTCATCTCCTACTGAACTTTCTGACTTGGTCAGAGAAAGTCCTCAATCAGCAGAGAGGCCTGCTGGAGCTGAAGAAGAGTCTGCTGCTAAGGAGTCAGCTACTGATCAAGCTGCCCAACAGACTACTTCCACCGCACCAACAGCTGAGTTAGTTCAACCTCAAGATGATCCTGACGTGCAGATCATCAATCCTGTTGCAGTTGCACCACTTGCATCTGCTGCCCCTGAACCTGCTACTGAAGACGCACAGACAACTGATAAAAAGAAAGGAAAAAGAAAAATATTTATAAGGAGAAAGAAGGTGTCTGCTGCTTACAAGAAAAAGAGAGAAGATGCAGAGCAAAGGAAAAGGGATGAAATGGAATTTCAAAGAGCTGCTGAGCTTAGCAAAATTGCAGCTGAAGAAGATGAACAAAGGAGAAAAATGACTGCTGCTGAGCGTAAAGATGTTGAAGATGCAGAATTGGCACTGGTTATTGAACTAAGCAAGAAGGACTCTCATGGTCCAAACATAGCTGGTGGCATCAAGATTGGTGAATCATTGAAGGCCAAGCTGAAAATGTCTGCTAGCCTGATACCAGAAAAGAAAAGGTTTGAAGTAAGAAAAGCCTTTGAAATTGTCAATTCTGACCTTTCTATTTTCAACAGATTCAAAGCTGCCCTGGCTCATATTGATGAGAAGCTGCAACGTAAAACCCTGTTTATCCAAGAAAAGGAGAGATATATAAGATGGAGGGATTACAGGATGAACAAATCTGTTGAAGAGATCCAGAGCTGGAAGGAGTTTGCAAATGAGGAGAAATGGGACCTCAGCTGGTTGTAGACTACTTCAGTCCACAAAGCACTGGATGCTGATTATGTTAGAGATGTTATGCATAAATATGCATAAGAGTTTGCTGCTGCTAAAGCCAAAATCATCTCTGATGCATTGCCAGCCAAGAGAAGAAAGCAAGATGATCCTATAAAGAGGGCTGTGCAAATTGCTGTTTATACTGCCTTGGAGAGATGGGCTGAACGTTCCAGATATGAACAAGGTTCTCCAAGTGATCTGCCTACTCTATCTAGTGTACAGCAGATTACATTTGGAAAAGAAATGAAAAAGTATCAAGAGTTGCCTAAAGTGAAGACACCTGCTGCAAATAGTCTTCCTGTTATAAAGAGAATCCGCAAGACTATTGTTTTCACTGACGATGGAACTATTGTTACTAAGAGTTTTGAAGACGTCAAAGAACAGGCTGCTGCTGAAGAGTCTTTAGCTATTGAGTGGAAAGCTAAGGAAAAGACTGAAGAAGAACTTGTTCTAGAAGACACTCCTGTCCACCAGGAAGAAGATCAGACTGCATCACCCTCTATTCCAACAGCTGATATGCACTCATCACTGATGGAATCCTTCCAGCTGATGCTTGAAAATTCACTTAAGGAAATGGAAGAGAGGAATAGGATGCTGATGAAGCAAATGCACGAGGAAAATGCAAAAATGGTCAAGGATGCCATTGAAAACTTCCCATTACCACAAGACAATTCTCTTATGCTGACCAACAACATTCTGGATATGAACAGAAGCATTGAAGATGTCAAAGCTGATGTTGGTCATCTTCATGCTGTTTTTAAGAGAAGTGAAGACACAATTGCTCATTTGACTGACACATTCATCAAGGTTAGTCATGAAGAGACTGCAAAAAATATGTTATTGATTGCAGAAGTTCAAACCACTGCAAACAAAGTCCATGAAGAAATCTCTACTTTACAACTCAATGTTGACTCCGTCAATGATCAAACTGGAACCATCAATTCTACTCTGACTCATCTAAGTGCAAGACAAGACTTAATGGATCAGAACATCTGAAACCCATGTGCTGCTGCCCAAATCCAAGCTGTTGAGCTCAACCCTGCTGATGATGACAAAAAAGGGGAAGAGACAACTGTTCAAAGTACTCAAGAAGACTCTGCTGCTGCTCAAGAAGAACCAAAAGAGCCAGATCAACAAGTACTTGAAGAAAAAGCTGAAGGAGATGGAGAAGCTAACAACAAGGAAGCTGATGAACAAGTTGCTGAAGAAGAAGAAGAACCTAAGGAACCAGTCAAGTCTGACAAAGATTTAGCTGCAACTAAGGACCCACCTGAAGAGCAACTTGATCCATCTATCAAGTACAAAAATACTGAACGCATCAAAAAGAGGGTTGAGGATGTTGAAGCTGAAGCAGAAAAAGAAGCAAAAATGAAAGCTGCTAAGGCAAATCTGCTTACTGATGATGCAAATGATGAAGAGGAAGAAGATGATGAATCTGAATATGAGTATGAGGAAGTTGAAGAAGAAGTTAGTGAAGAAGCTGATGACTAGTATAGACTGTTTTATCATATATCAGTTCACTTTACTTTTTCAGTTATCTCATCTGATAAAAGCTTGTAACTTGTAATCATTCTCAAATCATATATAAAAGTTCAAGTTTTTATTCTAACATATAATTTCTATCTCAGAAATTTTGAGGATTAAAAATTTAGTATAGGTAACAGGTACTTAGCTGAAGTTTTGTCATCATCAAAAATGGGGAAATTGTTGGATGAAGATGAAGATAGAGTGCATTGAAGACAAAGAATTTAAGGGAGATTTTGATGATTTCCAAAACATCAAGATCAGCTAAGTATTGAACACTTAGTTGAAACCCTTAGAAGAATTTTGACCAAATAAGAAGACAAATCAGAAGGGTCAAAGATTCAAGGTCCAGAAGACTACTGATCTGCTGAAGAAAGAAATCAGACTGGTGAAGACCAGCTGACTCAAATCAGATTTGTTCAAGTTTGGGATCAGGTCTGTTCATCATCAGACTTGTGTTCTCATCAGCCAAGTGGAAGGATCAAAAAGTCTGCCCAACGGTAATAAATGCACTAGGAGTAGTAAATGCTGAAGTCTGAGGGTATTAAAGACAAATGATTGAAGGAAAACCTCGTATCAGCTAGGTGCATTAAATGCTGCCTGACAGAAAGTACAATCTGCAGTACTGTCATTGTGCAGAGAGCCGTTCGCAGAAATTAAGGACCAATATTGAATTGTGTCTCTCTTCAACGGACACTTTTCAAATGAGTGAGTATAAATAGCTGAAGTGACGAAGAGAAACGAAGAACACAACAACTGAGAGATTATCTACGAAGCAGAATATTTTCAAAGTCTCAAAAAGCTCAAGAACAGCTCACTCGCCTGCTGAAGTCATTTGTTGACAGAAGCTTGTTGAAGCAAAACGAATACATTTTCTGAGTGAATCTGTGTTAAGTGAATCTGTGTTAAGAGAGTGTTGTGAGGAGTTCTTATCCGTCTTTGTGAGTGATAAGACTCTGTAGAATATGTCTTCTTTGTGATTTCCTATTGCGCACTTGTGGCCTTTTCATTTGTTGATTGGCGCAATCAGAGTATACTGTAAACTTTGTGATTATAGTATAACCCAAGATCTAAGTGACTTGGAAGAGTGGACTAAAGGATTTAAATCCATATAACCACTATAAAAATTCTGTGTGTTCAAACTTGCATTATTTTCTAGCATATTTACTAAACTGCATAAGAACACTTGAAAAACTGTTTGAAAAGATTTTTAAAGGAGTTTGATAAAACTGGGGATAAAATCTTTCGATCTACCATGCTTACTTGTGAAAAACACATAAAATATCCGTTGCAAGTATTCTGGTGTTAAAACTGATTTTGACAAAATCAGCTAGGTAATTATCAGATTAGTGGTCAACCGTGCTGTTCAAAGATTTGTTCGCGATCAACTTAGTCAGCTTACTGTTCTATAACAGCTTAGTCTGCTGACAGTCAATTAAAAGTTTTTAAGTTAAAATTTTGAAGAGGTCTATTCACCCCCCCTCTAGACCTCATCTGACCACTTGGGACCAACAACTTGGTCGTGGTTTTGTGTCTACATGTGTGGATCGATTTGTGCTTGAAATTTCACACAACACTATAGCCAGATTTTAGTAGCAAATAAATTAGTATTTTTTTGCACACGACGGAGGTGTTGGGATTCTTATTGAAAAATGAGCCTCAGGCAGTGGAAATATAAAGCTTTTTAGGCTCCCATTGGGAATCTTGCCAGGATACAATCTGATATATATTTAAACTAATATAAAATAAGAACAAATAAACAGATCTAGTTTATACATCGTTCCTTGCTAATTCAAAGCAATGTTAAACTCTGTAGAAGTAGTCCTCTCATTTGCTTTGCACCTTTGGCCCCAAGCTTTAGGTGGCGCCCCCACATGTTGCGCCTCTACGAGTTGATGCACCACAATTGCACGAAAACCTTAATAATTCTAACCGGCTAAAACATAGAAATTATCAAGATCTAAACTAGAGAACAAAATGAACAAAAATCGCAAACTCTTGTTGGAGAGAGAGAGAAAAGAGAGTATTTTGCAAGACTTATTTTTCTCTTGTGTGTTTTTCTTGTAATGTTACATATGTTATATATATTTACATATATATAGATATCTTCCATCTCCTAGTCCTATTAGAAATAGAATTCCAAGTCTTCTCTTTTCCTATATGGGCCATGACCTTTTCATTGGAAGACTAAGTCTTCTAATTAATTAATGATCCAATCTATTTAATTAATTGAGGTCCTATTTAATTTCTCAATTAAATAGCCCAATTAATTAATTAGTCTCTCATTTAATTAAATTAGATTCTAAGCCCATTTAATTAAAATATTTTCATAACTAATTAAATTCAGTTTAATTAATTAACTTACAAATTAAATTTTAATTTAATTTATAATTTGATCCAATCCAATCGGATCTCGCCCTGCTCCAATTGGGTCGACCTAGTAGTTCGCTTCATGTGTATTGTGTATGTCCCCGTAGGTTCACCACATAATTGGCTATGGGTTATAATTAAACATTCATTAAATTATGCTAGTATTAAATACTCTAAATCAATCGAACACTCTGTTGACTGATCATTCCAAAATTAGCACCCCTGCCAATTTGGAAATTTTCCCACAGTCAACAGTCGATGTCTGGCCATAAGCCTATGTAGCCCAATCACTGGTGAATTTATTAAGTGAACCTTTAACATTTACAATTACCATGTACGCCTTAATCCTTCCATTAGTTGGTCTCCCAGTCAAGACTAAGGTTATGGACTATCATTTGTTTCCTTACTTGTCTCGACTATATGTATTCTGGTCTCGAACTATTTTATTTGACTTAGCTTTTATGAGCTACGCTTATAAAGCCGACAGTTAACACATTTGGAAAAAGTGATTTGATTTTTGTCATTTTTGGTATGATTAATTTCAACAGAGTTTGTATTAACCAGAATTAATTCATAAAACCTTTGAGTCTGTTGAAAGCAGTATGATTCCCAAAACTGGGAGTCATTGTTGAAAAGTTGAAAATGGTTTTTTATACAATCTATTTGAACCAATTCAGTAGGAACTTCGGTATAGCATGTAAGCCCAGTTTCTTCAGTCCAGGCTTTGTTAATATATTTGACTTCGTCTTGGAGGCATTTGGTATTTGAATGTTTGTAGGCTTTGGGGAAGTAACTAATACTGATTTGAAAGGTAGTTCAGGGGAATTTTGAATTGGGGTAAACCTATTTGAACTTGAAGGATTTGAAGGTGTTTTGGGTGAATGGGTTACTGACATATATCTGACTAAATCTTTTGAGTCTGGTGACTCATAATCCTTTTAAGATTGGATCTTGGATTTTGAGTAAGTGTTGCTCATCTGCATAATTTAGTTTTCTTGTAAAAATTCTCTTGTAAGAAAACCAGGGAGAGAATTATTCTCTCCTTTTATATATTCAATTTATAAAAAAAAAAAAAAGTGAAAGTATGGCCTGCCATCGGGCAAAAATTTGTTTTGATACTAAATTTTGAACATCTTTGGTTAAAACTTCTTTAGCTGATTTGCAGTCAATGAGTAATAAAAATTTCTAATTATATAAATCATCTTGAAATTTGAAAATGCATAATACTATAGAAAGAATTTCCTTTTTAATGGTGGAATAATTTTTTTGAGGTCCGAGCCAAATATCTGAATGAAATCTCACTAATTGTTCTTTCGAACTAATTTTCTGTTTTAATATACCTCCATATCCTATGTCGGAAGCATCTGTTTCAACTATCATAAAGGCATTTGGGTGCGGAATACCTAAACAAGGCAAAGAATTAACTTTTTGTTTAATTTGCCTAATAATTCTAGTATGTTCCTCTGTCCAGGCCGAAGGATTTTTTCTGAGTCTTTGATAGAGAGGTTGACATTTCTGTCTAAGTTTAGGAAAGAAATCTGAAATATAATTCAAACATCATAGGAACCTTTGGAGTTGGATTTTATCCCTAATTACATCTGGTAATTTATCAGTAAAATTAATTGCTCTATTAATAGGTTTAATGAGACCTCTATTTATATCATGACCTAAGAATCTGACCGCCGTCTGGAATAATTTCATTTAGTAGTTGAGACTACTAATTCATTCTTTTAACAATATTAAAAAATATTTGAAGATGTTTGAAATGTTGATCAATATTGTCTGAATAAATAAGCATATCGTCTATATAAACTATACTAGACATGCTATAAGGATTAAAAATTTCATTCATAATTCTTTGTAATTCTGAAGGGGCATTTTTGAGTCCAAAGGGCATTACGTTCCATTCGTAATGTCCAAAGCGAACCGTAAAAGCAGTCTTATATCTATCTTTTTCCGATATTTGAATTTGCTAGAATCCTGATTTTAAATCAAACTTTGAAAATATCCTTGCAGAATGAAGCCTCTTAATTAAATCTCTTTGAATGGGATACCTAGTCCATTGAAGAATGTTGTTTAGGGGTTTGTAATTTATAACTAATTTAGGGACACCTCTTTCTAATTCTGCTTGTTTGACAATATATAAAGCTGAACAACTCCAAGGGGATTTTGACAATCTAATTAATTTTTTGTCTAATAAATCTTTAATCTATTTTTGGCAATGCTTTAAAAATTCTTCATTCATTTGAATAGGCCTGGCCTTAGTGGGCATGTTTCTTTCTGAATTGGTTCAAAGAGATTATATAAAAAACCGTTTTCAACTTTTCAACAATGACTCCCAATTTTGGGAATCAGACTGCTTTCAAAAGACTCAAAGATTTTATGAATTTATTCTAGTTGATACAAACTCTGTTGAAATTACTCATACCAGAAATTACAAAAATCAAATCACTTTTTCCAAATGTGTTATCAAACTAGTTTTCAATCAAACTATTAAGCACTTAAGAGTCATTTGATTTATTTTTTTGTCACTTATTTTAGCTTATTTTGAGACGTCGTAAAAATTTCATTTTTTTCGAGATTTAAAGCTTTGGAAAGCCAAATAATATTATATTAAGAGGTTTTGAGTCATTTTCTTTGTTTTTCGGGGCTCAATTTTTGAGACCCTAAAATTTTTCGAGATTTAAAGCTTTGGAAAGTCAAATAATAACATATTAAGCACTTAAGAGTCATTTAATTTGTTTTTAGATCACTTATTTTAACTTATTTTGAGACGTCGTTTTTCGAGACCCAATTTTTTTTTATTTTTTTCGAGATTTAAAGCTCTGGAAAGTCAAATAATATTATATTAAGAGGTTTTGAGTCATTTTCTTTGTTTTTCGGTCACTTAATTTGGCTTATTTTGAGACGTCGTTTTTCGGGGCTCGATTTTCGAGACCCTAAAAATTTCATTTTTTTCGAGATTTAAAGCTTTGGGAAGTCAAATAATAATATATTAAGCACTTTAGAGTCATTTAATTTGTTTTTCGATCACTTATTTTAGCTTATTTTGAGACGTAGTTTTTCCGGTCTCTATTTTCGACCCAAAAAAATTCATTTTTTTCGAGATTTAAAGCTTTGGAAAGTCAAATAATATTATATTAAGAGGTTTTGAGTTATTTTCTTTGTTTTTCGGTCACTTAATTTAGCTTATTTTGAGACGTCGTTTTTCGGGGCTCGATTTTTCTATTTTTTATTTACAGAAATAAATTTAATATTCTTTCAATTTTTTCAAAAAATGACAATGTCTTAAAAAATAGGGTAAATTACGAATACCCCTTGTGGTAAGGCTAAATTATAAAAATATCCATCATGTATTGGGTATTACGAAAATTTTCCTGTAGTTTGTCACCATATTATTATTGACCCTTACCCAATGAAAAGTTCCAACTTTGCCCCTAAGACCATCTCCAACCGATGCCGGCATGAGAGCATGAGGGGGAGGGGGAGCCGCCATCGGTTGGAGATGGCAAAGGGCAAAAAAGTGGGCAAATTAGGCAGGGCGGGCAGGGGGCTGGGACAGGCAGCAGGGCAAGCAGGCGAGGGATGGTCGATCGCCAGCTTGCCTGCTGGCAAACGTGCTGGGACGCGGTGGTGGGCTGGTGGCTGCGGTGGTGGGACTTTTTTTTTTTTTAAAAAATAATTTGATTAGGGACAAAATATTAAATAAAAATTGTTTTAGGGGTAGAATATGAATTAAAAAAAGTTTTGAAGAACGGCAAAACCTTAGCTTGTCCGAATTTAGCTTTTCGGACCGACATTCGTGTCCGCAGGTCGCGGGCTCGCACAAATCTTGAAGGTGTGATGGAAATCCATGATTTGCACCCTTGGTTGCTAGTTGTTAGACATCTTAGTTGAGAAATCATATATAAACCTCAAATTTTTTTACTCATCTTTCAATGTGGGATTAATTTTTTTTTCATTTCAAATGGTGATCTTTGAGTTTTAATTTCTCATTCACCGGTATTCCGATTCGAACATACAATATACCGTTTTAATCTACTCACATAGTAGAATATAATTCCGCTAATTTTACATCTGAATGGTTTCTTGGATTTATGAAGATTTCAACATCAATTAAATTTATTTCCCAGGTATCCGAAACATGGACTTTAATTTGTAGTGTAATTTATTAATTAGAGTTGATTATAAATTATAAGATGATTCTGAGGTTTGTTGTAATTTATGATATAGAGTTAAAGGAAGTCAGAATCTTTGAGGAGACAGTTAAATATCAAATGCAATGCTTGTTTCTGTCCTGTACTATAATAATGAATTATGAAAAATACTAACTATTTTTTTAGTCAAAATTGCATTTTTTGTCCCACAACAGTTGACCCTCGTCACTTTTGGTCTCACAACAGTTGGCCCCCGTAACTTTTTAGTCAAAATTGAGATTATAATGTTAACATTTTATGGTTAAAAGTTTTCAAGTGAGGCAAGAATTTGATTCAATAAAATCACCTTGTCATATAGAAACATTTGTAGAACAAATCATTTGTAAGCATGAACTAAGAACTTTTCTTGAAAATACACAATACAACTCTAGAATCATTCTTTTTCTTAAAAATACACAATACAACTTAAATAATATTATTCAATCTTAACCCTACAGTCCATGAGTCGCCCACAAGTGTTCGACTAAATCTTTTCTTAATTGCCCATAGGCATCTTTGTTTCGAATACTGGCACGACGCCTCATGTACTCATCCAAGTTGAAATCCTCTGACGTTGTTGTTTCCATCTCTACAGTTGTAGAGGTATTTTTCTTCGATTGCCTGTAAATTTTAGCACGAGCTCTACGAGATTTATGAAGATCGGTCTCATCATCGCCTGAGTCCTCGTCGGCGTATTCGTCTCGTTCGTCCTCCACAATCATATTGTGAAGGACGATGCAAGTCAACATTATGTCTTGCAAATCTTCTATATCCCAACCCCTTCCAAGCTGTTTAATAATTGCGAATCGAGCCTGCAGGATTCCGAAGGCTCGTTCAACATCTTTTCTGTAGGACTCTTGCATTTGAGTGAACAATCTTTGTTTAGGGTTAGTAGGATTTCTAATTGCTTGCACTAACGTCGCCCAATTGGGATATATACCATATGCAAGATAGTATCTCATGAAGTATTTGTTGCGATTCACTTCATACTTAACCTTTGGGCAATTTCCAGCAGCGAGGCTATCAAACAAGGGACTTCGGCCAAGGAAAGTGATGTCATTTTGGGATCCGGGCACACCAAAGAAGGCATGCCATATCCAAGTGTCGGCGTCAGCCACTGCTTCAAGAATTATCGTAGGTTTTCTTGTTCTACCTGAAAAAGCACCTTGCCATCCCGTTGGACAATTCTTCCATTGCCAATGCATACAATCAATTGACCCGAGCATTCTTGGGAATCCACGTCGTTCCGCTCTTTCAAGAAGCCTCTTGATATCATCAACGTTCGATTGACGAAGGTAGGTCATTTTGTATAACCGCAAGATCGTCTTACAAAACCGGCGCAACGTTGCACATGCGGTTGACTCTCCCATATGGTAGGGTTCATCTAGAGCATCCGCAGGGTTTGAGTAAGCTAACATACGCATGTCGACCGTCACCTTCACTAGGGGTTGAACCCTAGACGTCCCGCTCTATCACATTTTTGTTGAAAATAGGAATTTTCATGCTCGCAAGCTTCAACCAAACGGAGGAACAATGGTTTTTTCATGCGAAAATGCCTTCGAAAGTCCTCGTCGTTATAAAAAGGCCTTTCGACGAAGTAGCCGTGCGTGAGTGATTCGTGCTTTTCTTCGCTGTTCCTCGGTTTATATTCTCGTCCAGTTTGCGAGCCACCCCACATATGTGCTACATCTCTCTTACGAAGAGTATATTGCCGATCCTTTTCAATTATTTTTTTGAACTCTTCTTGTTGCTCCACTCCTTCATTTTCATTAAACATTGCATAATCATCCAAATTTATCGAACTTTCTCCAAAATTTGGGTAGTAATTACCTGAACCTTCTCCTAAATTCGAGTAGTAGTTGTTCAAACCTTGTTCAAAATTCGGGTGATAGTTTAGCTGAATATTGTACAAAATTTGGGTAGTAATTACTCGAACCTTCTCCAAAATTTGGGTAGTAGTTACCCAAATCTTCTCCAAAATATGGGTAGTAGTTACCCGAACCTTCTCCGGAATCCATTGTACAACGAAAGTTTAAAAATCTGAAATATGAAAGTTGATGATTTAGAGAGTGTGAATTATATGGAAGGTGGAGAAAATAGATGAGTTAACTGAAGGGTTGTGCCTATCTTAAATAGAGAATGTTCAGATGAGTGAAATCTGAAAATCACCCACGTGTCATCGTCTCATTTGGTCATATTTCTTATAGAGATAAGATTATTGCTCACGTATGGATAATTGAGGTGGACATAACTGGCCTAGAGCAAAATAATTGGTACGAAGATAGCAAAAAAAGCGAAGGGAAAAGTTTCTTTCTTCACGTTTCTTCTGCACACAATGTTTCTCAATTTGATAAAATAACTGCCAATGATTCTTTCATAATTGATAGAATATTAATTAAAAAAAGTTTTGAAAAGTTTTGAAGAAGCAAATCCTCCAGGCAAGAAAAGTAAAAGGGTCTTTATAGTTTGGAGAAGATTCGTTCGGAGGCGAGACCAATCTAGGCGATGATAATTTCACTTCCCGCCCTGGATACCCATGATCCAACTTCTTGTAATCTTTGTTGTTGTGCTTTAATTGTGTGTAGTCGTTCGTGTGTACTATTTGTTGTTTTTACTTTCTGTTCAAGTGCATTAATAATAAGTGTTTTTGTTTTTCATTCATTATGCTAGTCGTTATTGTTCCTTAAATTATGTTTAGTTGTTGTTTATTTTCTTATTATTAAGAATGTCTTAATTTTTATGATTGTGTAACTATTTAAAAATTATTATTATTATTATTATTATTATTATTATTATTATTATTTAAGATAAGTTTGAGTGGGGAGAGTGAGAGTGGGGAAATTTGTGAAATTGAATTAATAGATGTTAATTGCCCTTCGGTTGGAGATGAGTTTTTTAGGTGGGTCGAAAAGGCATGAGGGCAAGGCAAGAGGGCAAGCCAATTGGGCAATTAGGCAGGCAATTGGGCAATTGGGCAATGGCTTCCGTTGGAGATGGCCTAAGATGTTATTTGTAATGTTTGTAATATCTTGCAAAGTAAAACTTGGGTGTTTATTGTAATATCTCATAAATTATAAAATTTTAATTATATATTTACCTCCAAAAATTGATAAAATTGTTAATTGCCCATAAGTCTCAAAAATATCTTTTTTTTACATATTCATTAACAATTTAATTTTTATAATAAAAAATATTTTTTTATAATAACTTAATAAATTTTATTATTATAAACATAAAAAGTAAATTAAACAAATTATATCGTATTTTAATCTATCTTATTATTTTTCAAAATATTAAATTTATTAATATAGTATAAAAATAATTAATTAAATTAAATGTGTATGTGTATGTGTAAATAAATTTCTTCTATTTATAAAATATTATTAAAGAATTTTTTAATTATTATGATAAAATTTAAATTGTTAATAAATATGTAAAAATAAGATTTTTTTTTAGTATTTTGGGAAACTGACGTGCAATTATACAATCTTTTCAAATTTTTGGAGATAAATATATAACTACCAATTTTATAATTTATGAGATATGACAATTAGCACACAAGTTTTTTTTTTTTTTTTAAATATTACAAACATTACAAATAACTCCCTAGTGGCAAAGTTGAAACTTTTCAGTGGTAATGGGTTATTTATAAAATGGTGACAAACCTCAGAGGGATTTTTATAATACCCAATACGTTAGGGAGATTTCGTAATTAGACCTTACCTCATGAGGTATTTATAATTTACCCTAAAAAATATATTTTATCACTACGAAAACATAAACTAAGGTAACTTTTGATTTAAGATAAAATAAGAATATATTTACTACTATTTAACTTTTGATTTAACATAAAATAACCTACAATTAGCACACAAGCTTCAATTTTTTTAAGATATTACAAACATTACTAATATCCCCTAAGAGCAAAATTGAAAGTTTTCAGTGGTAAGGAGTTAATTGTAAAACGGTGACAAACCTCAGGGAAATTTTTGTAATACCCAATAATTGAGGGAAATCTCCGTAATTAAGCCTTTACCTCAAAGGGTATTTGTAATTTACCCTAAAAAATATATTTATCACTACGAAAACATAAACTAACCTAACTTTTGATTTAACATAAAATAACTTATCTCGTATAACAAACATGATTTGTTTATGAAAAAAGAAAAACGACCATGATTTTGACATAAAGTGATTTATCTCTTCGATCACTTCTCTTCTCTCTATAATCTATATAAAGACCTAATTATTTTCAAAACTTGTACCTATTATTTACTTCATATCAAAATACTCAAATTAACAACATTTGAAAATTGATAAATTTTAAAAATCTCGATTTGTTTTTAAAGTTACTTTAAGAAAAGCGAAATAAACGAAAAGTTATTGGACTAGACAACTGAATATTACTCCCGTTGTCCTTTAATTTTTACTATTATTTTTTTTAATATAAATATTTTTCTTCTAGTAAAAAGTATCATTTTTGAAAAGTTTTATTTTTTTACTTTTACCTAAATTTATGTTGAAAGGTTTTATTTAGTTTTAACTTTTAACTAAAATTCTGTGTCAAAACTCAGGGGAGAGCACTAATAAAATGAAAAGTTTTATTTATTTTTTAACTTTTAACTTTTAACTATTTATTCTGTTTGACGAGAGGTGTCTGCCAAAATCCAGTCCTAGATATATTTTCTCTATTACTTGGCAGACTGCATATGCCACTGCAAATTCAGTCTCTTTCATCAAAATTGCTCTTACTAAGTTTAATTTCATTTCAAGAAAGGATCCCTCTTTTTTGTCATCAAATAAATGAGGATATCAAATTTTAAATAGTAAAAGGAAATTTTAAAATTATATTCACAAAGTAGAGAGGTACTTGGGTCATGTAGCTCCTCGGAGAATATTTCGATATTTTCTGAAAATAAATTTCAGAAATAAACTTATTTTCTTATAATTTTCTAATCATCTGGGTTTATTTGGATGGATTTTTGCATGATTTTGCGGGTCTCGGTTTAAAAAATAGTTTGAATAATATTAGTGAAACCTTTTAAATCTTATTTGGTTAAGTTTTGAATATTATCATGTTTTGTGGTTTGAAAAAGTTGAAACCCATCTTGAATTGATTTTGGATGTTGGGGTGTGGAGAAAAAATAAGTGGTATGTGTTAAATCAATGTCTTTTTTAGATAGTTTGAGGGAAAAAATAGCTGGTTGGTGTCAATGAATGTTTTATAGGTTTCAAGAGTTTGGGTTTAAATTTGTGAATAAGTTTGTGTTGAGTTTGACGGGTTTGACGAAAATTCATTTGGAAGAATTTTGGCCCAGTTTCGTGAAACCCAGGAGACTGGGCCAAAACACATCCACATACAACCCTTATTTCTACAAAAAATTAATTTTTTTTTATTTAACATAAACTAACATATCTTTTGCACTATTTATATTACATAATAAACATGCTTCGACATAAAGTAACTAATTTCTTGCATTAATATTTTTCTTTCCTCTTTTATAATCTATAAGAAAATCTCACTCATTTCTGGAACATGTCTAATACTCTTATTTTTTTCCTCAAAAACTTAAAACAAATATTATTATTTAGTTAATTTTTAAATATTTTGATTTATTTTTAAAATTATTTTTGCACAAAGAGATCCTTTCATTTTAATATATTATTGAGTAAATATCATTTTTGGTCCTCTTTATTGGTCAAATTTTTTATTTTCGTCCCTCTTAAATTTTTTATAGCATATTGGTCCCTCTTATCAATGTAATGTATCACATTAATGCAAACATATAAGAAAAGTAAAATGATTAATAATATAAAATAAAACCAAAAATGAATTTCAAACCTACTAATGTCTTAAATCAGAGGAAGATTCTCTTAAAATATTCATATTATCAAGAAGTTAAAATCAATTAATTCCAAAAGAAAAAAATATGAGATTAACCTAATAATAGTACATAAACAAACTTATAAAGTAGAAACAAATTAAAAACAATTGTTGAATGACTGTAAATAATGAGATCACAACTTGAGAGGGACAATGTTATTATCCTAGAGTAATATTTAACTATATATATAAAAGAAAATAAGGATTATGTAGAGTTATGGAAAAATAAACTGATTAGCTTTAATCACAACAAATTAAAAACAATTGTTGAATGACTGTAAATAATGAGATCACAACTTGAGAGGGACAATGTTATTATCCTAGAGTAATATTTAACTATATAGATAAAGGAAAAAAAGGATTATGTAGAGTTATGGGAAAATAAACTGATTAGCCTTAATCACAACTAAACTTTTGGCATGAGTTAGAATTTTAATTAACTGCCAAATCAAAGCTTCAAATTAGTGTCCAAACTTTATGATCTTAATAAAATTAATTTTTTTACACTTATTTATTGTATGAGAACTGCATTAACTTTTAGTAAAAAAAATAGCATATCTCAGGTTAATTTATGGCAAATAATGGTAGTTTTTTTTATCAAAATTCAAAATTTAAATATAGAATTGTAACTAAATGAATTTTTTTTGGTAACGGAATGAAACGCCCTTTTTACCTGTAAGAAAAATATACCGAAAATTACAGGATTTATCATTAATGCATATTTTCCAACTAATTACTCCAATTTTTTTTATTTTTTCTACAAGAAAGTCAAAATTATCAAAATTTAAAATTTGGTCCAATTGGAGTCAAAGACTCCTCTATATATAATAATATGATATCGAACGCAGTGACATCAGCAACTATTGTTCATTGACGTACACAATGACGTCATAGAGCACTATAAAATTCCAAAAATGCCCTTAAAGACGCCTATAAAAGGAATAGCCTGGCTTACTGCAAGAATCAAGTTTTTCAGTTCATATTCACCTAAATTTTTAGTAGCTAGTTTATCCCCTTGTGTATTTATCCTGTAATCAAGTAAATCTCCAGTTCAAATCATAAAAATACTGTTGAAGGTTTGAATTTTTTTTTACTATTTTAGGTTCTTTTTGTTTTAAATTCTTGTACCGCTTCATTTAAATTTTGTTGCTTATTCTGTTCAAATTAATGGTTTTTGATTTATTTATAAAATTTTTTATAATGAACTCTTTCTGATCTCTGGGTAACATTGATATCACAGCCAGAGGGGGTAGTTTTAATAGTAAATTAATTCCAGATCTTTGTGAGTATAGGAACTAGGTATTGTTGAGTTGTGTGCCTAAGCGTTCGGGTAGTAAGTCCCTGTGTGAGGCTGTAAAACCCAGTTGAATTGCTTAGAATTGATACATTATCTAGGTCCAAAAACTAATACAAATATGGATGAAATTTTCTGCAGATCTACCTCTGTAAGCTCTGTTTCCACTTCTTCCATTGATTCTAAGAGAGTGGTAAATTCAGAAGAAATAATTATAGAAGATTTTAGTAAATCAATATTTAATTGGGAAGTACCTAAGGTTAGTAAAGATCAAATCTATAAAATTCCATGTTTCTATTTTATAAAACAGATTCTACCATTTAAACTGAAGAAAGAGATATTCAGCTTTAAAGCCTTTTAATCTATAAATTTACTTTCTAAAAAGTCCCTAAAAATCATAGAGATAAAATCTATAAGTATATACACATAGGTTTAGTCCAAGTAGGAATAAAACCCTTAATAAAAGAAGGATTAAATACGTCTATCCTATATGTACTTAGAGATGCCAGATTTATGAATTTTGAAGATTCCTTGGTCATCAATTCTATAATAAGGAATTTCTTCTTTCAGATAGTTAATATGGTTCTTCTTATTACTTAAAATATTAATTTGTTTGAAAATTGAAGACTGTTGTAACAAGTAAATTTATTTTTGTTTGACAGGAGTAATGAAGGGGAATATTATAGTCCTACCATGAATAGTAGTCGAGACTCTGCTTCGTTCGGCAAAGACGGAAAGGCATAAGAAGCTGAGGAATTACTGAACATTATGAAGCAAGGAAGTATTAGTACTTATATTGTCACGTATAACTATAATGCAGATATTGTATGCGAGGAGAAATAAAAAAAAACAATAAAAATACTTCATATAGTTGTGGATTCAGGCCATGAGCCTGATAATTACACCTATGGTAGTTTGATCAATTGATACTACAAGATAGGGAATGTGGATGGCGGATAACTGGATGAATCCAGAATACATGGTTCTAAATTCATGGATTCAGTTCAATCAAGTGGAAAACGTTTATGCTATAATTCATAGCATTCGTACCAATGCTGACCCATTTATATATGCATGATAAGATTTCTATCACAGTTTTTGTGTTATGTTTATGTCACACTACTATATTTATTGACAGGCATACTGTGGACCAACTTAAATTACAAATTATAACATTTGTCAATAAATGTCCTAGTGTGCTACCAGTATGACGACATAAGGTGTGATAGAAGATTTATGCCTATTTTTAATGGTCGAAAGTAGCGCCTGTGTTTTTCTTAATTTGAAAAAAAAAAAACCATGTGTTATTTTATTAGTCAAACAACACTGTGGTCTTTTTTATTAGAAAACCTACATCAAAAATTTCATTAGCTCATTTCAATTAGTAATTTTGAAAATTTGGTATAAGTAAATACGGGGTTATTGCATCTTCCAGTTCATCGGAGTATACACACTCGTGAGGGTTTAACCGAATCCATTGATTTCCATCTCAAATGAATTCCACGACCTTGAATTAGTTTTAGATCACGACATTGGAGATCAGTCCACGGGTTGTCCCATAGCCTTCCGATCTAAGGACTTCCATCCTTATGTTAGATAATTATTCATAACATGAGGTGATCATATAAATAAATGCATTTCTTAATCAAATTGAATAGTTCTTTTAATAATTACTAATTAAATGCAGCAAAACCAGTTGGCTTGCATGACACTATTCAATCAGGAGGGACCTTTTGGATCTGTGTGTGACTCAATCAACTTCCCACTGTCACAATTGCTGAAACAATTGAAGGTACACTTCAGTTTTTTAAATCGATTTGGTGTTGCCACAATATTATGATACGAAAACAGGGTTCTATATGTTAATTTTCGTGATTTGTGTAAATCCATAGTTCCATGTTCGTGATTTGTAAAATTAGATATCAAAGTGAAAATAAATCAGATACCAAAGCCAAGGGAAAAGTTAAAGAAAGTCAGAGTTCTGATGAACAACAGAGATTTTTTGAAGCCTTCAAACAGAACCCCCAGCTCAAAGATGAATTTCTAGAATTCTTATCTCAAAAGACCATGTAATCAGAAGAATCTGTCTCATCTGACCCCTATGGTCATGATTTAAATCGGGCTCATTTTAAGTAAACAAAATTGAAGATAGGGATTATTGATGATACTCTACTTGCACTGGTTGAATATCTAACCAAAATTACATACATAACAAAATAAAATAAAAAGATAACAAATTCATCTTTCTACTTAAGATCTCAGTTATGTAGACAATGATTAAGTAATCAACAGAACATGTCATGTGAAGGATTAACACCGTATAAGCTTACTAGGTGATGAATGCTAGGTTCAGATTATATCCATTAAAAAATAACAATAATAATAATCAATGAAAAGAAATTATTGAACTTTCTAGTTGAGATGACTATCTAAGCCTAAGCAATCAAAAGCCTTCTTTTCCTTTTGACTCAAAGTTCAATATCTTTCTTTTTTCTTTAATTAAGTCTCACTTTTCCGAAAAATCATTTCGTAAAACATCTACATATAATGGTAATATTACAACTAATTCGATTTGTAAGTAATAAATATACGGTGAAAACTGAATTTTCAAAGTATTACAAAACTTCAAATTTGAAGAATTTGTACTATCATTCGAGGTGGACTTGGATCCATAATCCAAGTAGTCAAATAAATCAGTCTTAGAAGTTAGAAATATAAATTTCTTTGAAAATATTTTCAAATGTAGAATAAATCATTCTTAAAATCTCATCTTCATCATCTGGTTCAGATTCGGAGGAGGAATCACATCTTTCGCCTCTGCTATTTATATCACTGCCGCAAAACATTGTTAGTGTGTGAATGTGCGTGAGTGCTGCGTTTCTAGGGTTTATATAGGTGGGGGCGGAGAAGTTGATGAGGCAATTCTAAGGCTGAAGTTGGAGAAATAAATTGGGGGCAAATTTGGGAAGTTAATTCATTGCTGGAAATTAACTTTTTGGGAAAAAATTCATTGCCGAAAATTAACTTTTTTGGAAATTCAATTTTTTGAAAAATTCTATTCAATTGCTTTCTATCGGTAGAGGGGTGATGGGCTATATGGGTAGAGGGGTGATGGGCTTTATGGGTAAAGTGGTCAACTATGGTAAACACATTAAGCCCCATAAAGTCCATCACCCCTCTACCGATAGAAAGCAATTGAATAGAATTTTTTGAAAAATTGAATTTCCAAAAAAGTTAATTTTCGGCAATGAATTTTTTCCAAAAAAGTTAATTTCCAGCAATGAATTAACTTCCCAAATTTGCTCCCATTTATTTCTCCAACTTCAGTCCTAGAATTGCCTCATCAACTTCTCCTCCCCCACCTATATAAACCGTAGAAACGCAGCAGTCACGCACATTCACACACTAACAATGCTTTGCGGCGGTGATATAAATAGCAGAGGCAAGGAATGTGATTCCTCCTCCGAGTCTTAACCAGATGATGAAGATGATGTATTAAGAATGATTTATTATACATTTGAAAATATTTTCAAAGAAATTTATATTTCTAACTTCTAAGCCTTATTTATTTGACTGCTTGGATTGTGGATCCAAGTCCACCTCGAATGATAGTACAAATTCTTCAAATTTGAAGTTTTATAATACTTTGAAAATTTAGATTTCACCGTATATTTATTACTTACAAATCGAATTAGTTGTAATATTATGTAATATTACCACTATATGTAGATGTTTTACGAAATGATTTTTCGGAAAAGAGAGACTTAATTAAAGAAAAAAGAAAAAGAAAAATATTGAACTGTGAGTCAAAAGGAAGATAAGGCTTCTGATTGCCTGGGCTTAGATAGTCATCTCAACTAGAAACTTCAATAATTTCTTTTCATTGATTATTATTATTATTATTGTTATTTTTTAATGGATATAATCTGAACCTAGCATTCATCACCTAGTAAGATTATACAATGTTTGTTAATCCTTCACATGACATGTTCTGTTGATTACTAAATCATTGTCTACATTACTAAATCAGTGTCTACATAACTGAGATCTTAAGTAGAAAGATGAATTTGTTATCTTTTTATTTTATTTTGTTATGTATGTAATTTTGGATAGATATTCAACCAGTGCAAGTAGAGTAGCATCAATAATCCTATCTTCAATTTTGTTTACTTAAAATGAGCCCGATTTAAATGATGGGTCATCAGATGCTTGTCTTTCCGTGGTTTTATACTACGTTGCACGGATACGGACTCGGCGACTCGGACTCGACACAATTTGGATTCGACGACTCATTTTCGAAAAAAGATTTAGAATACAACACGGCATGGATACATATATTTAATAAAATAATTTTATATAGTTATATATGAAAAAAAATACCTTAGCATCAAAAGTCATTAATTATTAGCACATGCATGATGCACTAACTAATAATTTGCTGGCTAAAACTGAATTGGCAATATAACAAATTAGGTGGAAATAAATATATCTAATAAATAAATAGATATTCTGATACTATACAACACATCTCATTAGCTTTCAAATAATCCAAAATAAAATGGCCTCTCCGTAAATTTTCCCTAATCTCAAGGGTCATATGTTTCGGCCATACCCTCATTTAAGCCCATTTCTCACCCTCAGTCAACATTGTTTATCCTCACGGCGGAGCTCAAAACACCGTCGTAGAGAAAAATAACCCCTCCACAACCGTTAAAAATGCCCCCTACCAAGCACAAGAAAAAGCACCACCATAGCTCTTCAACTATTGAGAAATGGAGAGAAGAAGCAATCAACGGCGGATCATTGAAACGTGTAGACCCCCACACTGGATCCAACGGCTGGGCGTCGCCGCCTGGTGAAGTATTCTCCCTCCCCGGACCGAATTACTTAACTAAAAAAGCCAAAACCCCTGCAGGTGAGTGGTTAATGAATCCCGGCGAGTCCTTGACCGTGTCGACTCAACAGTTGACCTAGTCGGATTCGAGTATCCGAACTTTTTTTATTTTATTTTCTCGGACTCGCCACGTGGCGAGTCCGACTCGTATCCCAGCCGAGTCGAAGGCGAATCCGAGTCCCCGAAGAGTCAGACTCTGCATCTTGCTATTTTTTGAAGTATCCGTGTTTTATAGGTTTTATATTAAAAATGACATATACTTTCTCAGTCAGATTTGTTTATGTCTCTGTCTTATTATTTTTGGTTTCTTAAACATCTTCAGTTGATTTTGTTGATAGATTATACTATCTACTATTCTAATTATATAAGCCTATCATCAATTCACGTAATATAATCAAATGTCAAAATTGGTAACTTTTAACTGCATATTTTGCATGAAATGAACAGAATTATCTATGTGATGTACTAATTGTTGGCTACGTACATGCATATGTACATACTTACCATTTTAATTACGATCAATCGTTGGTATCATATTATTTACAATCATGTATATATCATCGTCCTTCAAATGAACTTCTCCCATTTAGACTTTTTTTTTGAAATATTGCGTGCTTCATTCATTGAAATTCATTAATGAAAATAAACTAAAAGTATTTCAATATGCTTGTCTATGTCTAATAGAGCTAATTTTGCTGATTTAATCAATTTTCTTTGGGTTCAATCAATATTATCGAATTAGATTTGAGGGCAGATTAAGTTACTCAGGATGGTGCAATACAAGAAAAAGTAAAGTAAGAACAGTAATAATAACATAGAATTAATGGAGAGCAAAAGCTATATTATTAGAGTAAAGATATTACAATGTTCTGTACAAAGTATGAAGGCGTAAGCTCTATTCTTGTGTGTGTAATACAACGTTGATCTAGGTATTTATTAGATATAAACCCTAGCCATACAAGGAAACATACTCCTACCAGGACTCTGGATATTTGTCCTTGTTAAGTTCGAATCGTAGCCTGGTCGATGAGGAGAGTCGTCTCTGATCGGGTCGAATTGCGATAACGAATGAGCAGTATGGTCGAGCCGATCTAATAATTCTGAGTCGATCCGAGTATCATATGGGGTATAAAATAGCCCCCATCAGTACTCCCTCACTTCTTCGAGCGGATATGTAATAGAAGCTCGTAGAAGTATTGAGCTTTATTTCAACTGACTTTTCTATGAATTTTCCCTCTTTAAAAACCTTACTCGGAAAAAACCCTATGGGAAAAATGTTGGATGAAGATAAAGATTAAGTGCAAAGAAGATAAATAATTAAGGGATGGTTTTGATGATTTCCAAAACATCAGAATCAGCTAAGTATGGAAAGCTTAGTTCCCTTATAAGAATTTTGAACAAGTAAAAGAAGACATCAGAAGAGTTTAAAGTTCAAAGCCCAGAAGACTAGTGATCTCATGCTGAAACAGCGAACAGAAGGGTAGGTCCTCAGCTGACTCAAATCAGATTAGTTCAGTATTTGATCAGCAGAGTATCTATAAGCAGAGTTGCTTTGATCAGCAGAGTAGAAGAGATCATGAGAGAAGTCCAACGGTAATAAATGCACCTGGTGTAATAAATGCTGAAAGAGAAGGGTAGTAATGGCAAATGATTGGAATTTACTCTCGGATCAGCAGAGTGCATTTAATGCAACTACAGGAAAGTACAGCAGAAAAAGGACTGTAGCAGGTAGCCGTTCTGAAATTGGGCTAAGGCTATGGATTTGAGATTTGATTTCCTTCAACGGTCATAATTTTAAATCCAAGTATAAATAGAGCTGATTTCGAAGTGAGAAATACAACAACATCTGAGATTTCGCATTCGAAGCAGAAATTTATCTAAGTCTCAAGAAGCTCGAACAGCTCACTCGTCTGGTGGAAGTCATCTGTTGACAGAAACCCAGTTGAAGAAAACAGAAAAATACAATCTGAGTGTTTTGTATTAGCCGAGTTTTGTGCAAAGTTAGAATCCATCTTTGTGAGTGATTCTACTTTAGAGGATAGGTTTTCTAAGTGAATTCCTATTGTGAGCTTATAGCCTTTTCATTTGTTGTTTAGGTATAAGTGGAGAAATATTGTAATCTTTGTGATTATAGTATAACCCAGAATCTAAGTGATCTGGAAGAGTGGACTAAAGGATTTTTATCCATATAACCACTATACAAATTCTTTGTGTTATCTTGCATTTAAATTTTCTTGCATATTTTGGACCTTGCATATTTCAACACTTTGAATTATCAAAAGATTTTATAAGGAATTTTAAAACTGGGGATAAAATCTTTTTAAGGACTTAGTCTACTTGTGAAAAACACTTTCAAACATCCGCTGCAAGTATACTCTTGATAAAACTGATTTTCACTGAAATCAGCTAAGTAAACTGTAAGAAGAGTGGTAACTTTGCTGTTCAAGATTTGTTCACGATCAGCATAGTTATCTTACTGTTCTTCATCAGCTTAGTCTGCTGACAGAAGAGTAAAAAGTTTTTAAGTCTAAAATTTTCAGAGGTCTATTCACCCCCCCTCTAGACCTCATTTGACCACTTGGGACCAACAAGTGGTATCAGAGCAGGTGGTTCAATAGAATCAGCTGCCTGATCAACGAGCTTGATCCAAGTGTTTTTCAAAGGTTTTCATAACTTTTCAAAAGAGCATCTTTTTGAAAATTTAAAACTTTTTGAAAAATGGACTGTATCAGCCATGTTCCCCACATTGCTGGTATGTCTTTTGAAGACTGGAAGATTAGAATGGAAATCTTTCTAGCTGCCTACAATGACAACATGTATACATGTATTATTAAAGGTCCATTCAGATTCACAAAGACCATAAAAATCAATGAAGTTGATACTAGGGGTGGGCATTTGGTATCGGGAATTGGGAACCCGAACCGTACCGATCGGGTTTTTACCAAAAAAATCAAAATTTATGGGTTTTCCGGGTTTTGGGAAACCCGATTTCCCGATTATTGTAATTCGGGACGGGTTTCGGGTAGGAAGTCCTACCCGATCGGGAACCCGGTTATATGTATAGTTTAGTACCAAATCCTATTTCCTACCCAATTCCCAATTACACTCGGTTTTTTTTTTTTCATCTCCACCCACACCCATACCACGTTTTATATTAGAACTAACATTTTCTCTCTCTCTCTCTCTCAATTCTAAAACACTAAAATCTGAAAATCTCACACATTCATTCAATTTCACTCTCAAATAAAAAATTGAAATACTTCCCTCAAACAAACCCTAGCCGCCTCATCTCTCTCCGTCTTCTCCTCTCCGGATTGATAAATCATCACAAAAAAGGTACGTATCTTTTCAGATCCAACTTTAGAATCTCAATCTCAATTCCTTTAATTTACTTATTGCGCCGATTCAGACATGTCTGCCCGAAGCTTCCTAATTTGATGATTATTAATTTGCATAAGCTGCTTTTAATTAGATGTTAGGTACTGCTATTAATTAGATGGTGGGTATTGGAAAGTCCATTAAAAAAAGTAAAAAACTGAAAAATTGAAAATTTCACCCCTATCGGGTTTCCCGAACCCGATCCCGATTTCCCGATTTTTTTCGGGAACCCGAAATACCAGGTAGAGGATAAATCGGAACGGGTTTCGGGAAGGAAAATTTGAATCCCGAAACCCGATCCCGAAATTCCCGAATTCCCGAAAACCCGTACCGATCCCACCCCTAGTTGATACGGTTGTGGAAAAAGACCTTCATGAGATGACTCCAGAAGAAATAAAGCTATTTAATCTGGATAAGGTCGGAAGATTCATCATGACTAAAGCCCTGTATAATGATCGGTTTGACAAGGTCAAACATTGCAAAACTGCAAAGGAGATGTGGGATAAAGTCAGAGATATGAGCGAAGGAAACGACGCCATTAAAGAGCATCAGCTGAGTGTTGCTCTGGAAAAGCTGGACAATTTCAAGATGAAATCTGGAGAGATCATTGATCAGAAGGATACTAGGTTCACCAGAACATTGAATGATGTTTTAAAGCTTGGAAAAACCTTCACGGACAAGGAGATAACCATCAGAGTGCTGAAGGCTTTACCTCTAAAATTCAACATGAAGGTGACAACATTGGAAGAATCAAGGGATTTGGGAAAAATCTCTCTTACAGAGCTGTTCTCAGTACTGAAGGCATATGAGTATAAACTGCCTAGAATGGGAATTGAAGAAACCTCAACTTCAGGACCCACAACTGCCTTAGTTGCTGCTGAAAACACCAGAAGACCAGCACAGAAAAGTAAATAAGTGGACTCATCTGATGAAGCCACTCTACTCAACAAGAAGGAGTACACTGCTGGAGATGTAGCATTGCTAATGAATAATTTAAAGAAGTTCTACAAGAGAAAAATGAAGAACAAATACAACAGTGCTTCTACTTCTAAACCTAACTTTTCTTCTCAAGATAAAGAGGATTATAAAGCCAAACTAATGTGTTATAACTGCAGGAAATTGGGACACTTCATCAAAGATTGTCCATATCCAAAAGCAGAGAAATACACTGAGGAAGAGAAGAAGATCAGAAAAGAAAGAAAGCATCAGAGAGGCAAGACAATGATGGCTGAAGCAGAAAAGCTGGCTGCTGTCTACTCATCTGATTCAGATTCAGACACATCTGATGAAGAATCGTCTGATGAAGAAAAACCTGCTCTCCTCTGCCTAATGGCAAAGGAATCTGATGACTCTGAGGAAGAGGTAACTCCTCTTGACAATGAATTATTCAATTCATTTGAACAAACGATGCTTAACAATACTACTATTGCTGAAGCATACAAAAAGCTTAAGGAAGAGATGATATTGCTAAAAGAGCAAAATAGTTCACTGAAACTCGCAGCTGAAAAGCCTAGAGAATCAGCTGAATATAAACAGCTTGAGCAAGAACATGAATCTCTGAAAGCTGAATGTGAAGTTTATGATAGAATAGTGTCCTGCAAGCCAACTGTTTTGGCTGCATTTAATTGAAAGGACCATTCGATTGGATTAATAAATGCATTTATATATATGGTCAACTTTATCTTATGTAATAATTATCTACGCATAAGGATAGAAGTCCTTAGATCACAGGGCTATGGGACACCCCGTGGACTGATCTCCAAGGCCGTGATCTAGAATATATTCAAGAGTCGTAGAATCCAATAGAGATAGGACATCATTGTATTCGGTTAGACTCTCACTATTGTGTATACTCCGATGAACTGGAGAACGCTGGGGTCCACGAGCGTGACTGGGATAGTCGATACACATAAGTGGGTGGCTTGCTGGGATGGCAAGCGCACTGAATACCCCAATTAGGAAATAACTCACCATGGAAGCGGTAGTCGCATATCGGGGTTGAAGTTATTCCAATTTACAATAGTATACGAGGAACGATCCCTAACTACTTGAGAGGATAGGGTTTATCTGGTGCGAGAACGTCTATGCTTTGATATGAGTCCCGACTGACTGGAGATCGCCAGAAAGTCTCTGTGGACTTATATTGGGTATAGAGGAACTCGTATGCAGATTCATATCATCAACAAAGGATCCATTGACCCGACTTGATAGGTTGGGAAATTCTCCTATGGATTTCTGTGAGAAATTAATTCTGGCAAAATCCTCGGCCGAGGTATCTGACGGCTTTATGTAAGTAGCTCATAAAGGTTAAGTCAAAGAGAATTATTTCGAGACCAGAATGCATAAGGTCAAGACAAAAGAAAAGGGAAACCGATGAAAGACCATACCCTTAAGTCTCGACTGGGAGATTGGTTAATGGAGAGATTATGTCGTATATGGAAATTGTAAATGATAAAAGGTTCACTGAATTAATTCACCAGTGATTGGGCTCCATGGGCTTGTGGCTGGACATCGACCGTGGAGTGTGGGAGAATTCCCAAATTGGCAGGGGTGCTAATTTTGGAATGATCAATCGACAGAGTGTTCGATTGATTTAGAGTAAGTCTTACTCGAATAATTAAATAATATTTAATTATAACCCACGACCAATTATGTGGTGAACCTACGGGGGCATACACAATACACATGAAGCGAAAGCGAGGAAATAAGAACGACCGAGTCGACTGGGTCGACTGGGTGAATAATCGACTGGGTTGATTATTATGGGTGGGTCGATTGGGTCGACCCAATTGGAACAAATTGAGATCCAATTGGAATTGGATCAGGATCATAAATTAAATTGGAATTTAATTTGTGGATTAATTAATTAAGTTGGATTTAATTAATTAGAAGGGATTTTAATTAAATGGACTTAGAGTCTGATTTAATTAAATGGGAGATTAAGTTAATTAATTGGGCTATTTAATTGGGAGATTAAATAAAGCCTGGTCAAATTAATTAACTGGGCCATGAATTAATTAGAAGACTTGGTCTTCTAAATTAAAGAGGGCCATGGCCCATGTAGGAGAGAAAAGCCCTAGTCCTAATAGGACTAGGTTAGGGAGATAACTATAAGTAGCCTTCTTGTAGTTATTTTTCATACAACTCAACAAGCAAAAAATTGAGCAAGAGCAAAATTTTCTCTCCCTCTCCCAAGCATAAGTCGACCGAACCCTGTTCTTCCTTTGGAAGAATTTTTCGTTTTCGATTCTGTTCCAAGATCGTTCCTAAATCCTAGATCATAATATATCTTGTGTTCTAGCTGATCAAGATTTATTATTTTCGTGTAATTGTGGTGTATCAACTCGTAGAGGCGCAACACGTGGGGCGCTTCTTGAAAAGCCCGGATCGATATTGCTGGAGCAGAGATCAGAGTTCGTTTTTTGCTGACTGCCAACTTGGATTTGCAAGGAGATAGGTATAACGTGTAAACTTATTCTATCGTTTTAATTTATATTCATATATATACAACTAGAGAATATCCTGGCAAGATTCCGTAAGAGGTCCTAAAAATTTTTATATTCCGCTGTGCCTAGGGCTGTTTATCTTACCGAATCCCATCAGTGGTATTAGAGCCAACTCTAGGCTTTGTATATATATAAATTTGCAAATTCTGTGTTATAAATCATATGTTTGATTTATGTATGGCTAGTTCTTTAACTGTATATGTTTTAGAACGTAGATACGTTAACTTAGAGTTAATGTAAAATTTTGATTCGAAAATTTTATCCTGTTAATTTTTATTTTGGATTGAATTAATTAAAACTGTTGATTTTAATTAATTAAGTAATCAAACACAAATTAAAACAAAAGAAAAGAAAACAAAGTAATTAGATCGAAATTTATTCTCTTGGTGAGAATTAAACTCGACCTTAGTGCTCGGCACAATTCTTTGATTTCTTTTGTAGTCACAATTAACGTGACCATGTTGTTTTAATTTGGCATATATGCTTGATTTGTGCTACCTAAGATTTGAAGCCACCATATGTATTAAATTGCAATTGAGTTTTGTTAGTTGCAAAATTGTTGGATTTTAGTCATCTTGAAGCCAACGATTTACGGCAATGACATGGTGGTTCAAAATCTTCGTGGCCGAATTTTGGATAATCTTGGATAAAATCTTGGAGATTTGGTAGTTATGAAATCTTGGTGAATCTTGGATTGATCTTAGAGATCTTATTAAACAAGGAAACTTAGAGTTCCATTTGTGATAAGACATTTAATTAAAATTAATGTCTACTAGTAAGTTACCAAGATTAAAGATCTTAGAAATCTTGTTAAACAAAGAAACTTAGAGTTTTATTTAATATAAGACATTTAATTAAAATTAATGTCTTGTAGTTAATTACCAAGATTAAAGATCTTAGAGATATTATTAAATTAGGAAACTTGGAGTTTTGGATAAGGTAGAAATCTTGGTGGATTTGAACACTACCTTAGTTAACTAATCTATTCAAAATAGTATTATCTTGAGAATCTTGGAGATTTGTAAAATTGGGAAACTTAGAGTTTTGGATAAGATAGTAATCTTGGAAGATTTGTAACTATCTTAATTAACCAACTTCATCAAGATAAGAGTTGTAGATTACTTAGAACTCAAGTAAGAGTTATTTAATCTTAGAGATTAATTGTTAATTCAAAATTAAATTAACTTGGATAATTTTTGTGAATTAAAATTAAACGAGCCGGTAAATTTACATTTATGCCCTTATGTGAATTTATGCATGTTCTTGAGTGAATGTGTGGATTGATCGATTTTGCCCTTAAGCCCTGTGTAGTTTTTGGTTTATCTATTTTTGGGTTGTAATTAAATGGGCCTGATTGGTGCCCTTGCTTGCGCAAACAAATGTAATAGAATAGGACCATTTAAATTATGTAAGCTAGGCTTAGATTAGGCTTGGAGCCGAGAAGACCTCATGAAGACTTGGAGATCCACATGGAGGCCCATTTACCTTGGAGGACTTGGAGGCCCAATTCATTACATGGAGGCCCAATCAAGCTGAATATTACAAGAAAGCCCATGATGTATGGGTTTGAAAATTGTAATAGCTAGGACATTTAATTTCCACCCTAGACTAACCAATTGATTCATCACTTGGCTCGTGATGAATCGCATAGGATGGGCAATCGATCAATCATATCCTGCTAGGTGATGTATGTTTACTATTATTCTTTGATGTATGTTATGCATGCTTAGAATAGATCACGTAAACAAGATAAGCATAATCTGATGAGACCTCGCACAAGAAAACTTAAAACCTCCAATTGAACGTTAAAATTCAATTAGAATATTAAATCGTATAACGGGCGCATAAGAATAGTGTCTATGGTCCGAGCCTATCCAATTACTAGGTCTTAGGCATATTGTACGAATATATCTCGATGTCTCACGAGTCGTGGGTCGAGCTATAGGAAGATGATATGTCTATTGCCTCGATGCACGAGAAAGTGCCAAGGGAGGGGATAGCAAGGTTTTAAGCGCTGTCTCATGAGTTGTGGGGCGTCTAGGATTGAACTATTTCTCTCCACGAGTATTGGACATGATTTAACGCAAGTAAGTATGGATGTCTCACGAGTCGTGGGTCCATAACGAAAACCGAGGCTGAATGAACTCAAGGGTTAGCTGGGATGGTTAACTGGCGACGTGATCGCCCACCAAGTGGATCAATTGGTATGGCCAACGAGTCGTGGGTACTGAGCGATTGCATTTGGGCCTTGAGCCCATTAGGAAATTTTTATTTTCCGAACCTTATGTGGGGGCATAAGTATTCGACAAAAATAGTGGGAGTAATTTACAAATGAAAACCATGTTTGTAAATTATGCATTGATATTAATCTGCCGCGTATTTATCGTTATGTTTATGATAGTTTTTCATAAGTTATGTATCCATGAATATTTACCATCATACTTGAATCAAATAAATTGACTGAACCCAAATGAATTTTGAATGACTTCAAAACTTGAGAAATTATTCTCAAGTCCAAGCAAGGACTAATCTCCTTACAAAGATTTCATTGTGTTTCCTTTCGAAGTTACACTTCGACTGGAATGGTGATAGGTTTCACCAGGCTGCCTTTTTTCGAAGTTACTCTTCAAATAAGAAAGGTGATAAGTTTCACCAGAGGGTTGAGGATGGTTCTCAAGCCCAAATTTTCTTGAAGGCAAACATGAATCTCCCATAAATGGGAAGTAACATCTTGTTAAAAGGCCTCAAAAGGCTCGAGAGATGGAAGAAGAGGAATGAATCCTCTCTGAAGGGAAATAACCTTAGAGGTTTTTCTGTAAGGATGATAAGTTGTAAAGTCAATCAAAATGGGTCTTCCATGGATTGAGATCAAGGGAAAGAGGGAATTGAACCTATTCATCCCATAAGGGATGATTGAATTTTATTGAACTTAACCTTATGGTTAAAGTAATGCATAAGGGTGTTGGATGCCCGATGAAGCACTCATTGATGCATTCAATGCATCTAAAGCCATGAATTATTTAGATCATTAGAATTTGCTTATACCATCCCTTGTCTTAAGGGATGTGATAGTTCCATAATGGTTGGAACTGATTGCGCTATAAGAATTATACGCAAAAGGTGTACATAAGCAAATGAGTATGGATACTCATATATCGACTAAATATAATATGCATAGTCAATAAAATATAAATAATCAAGATTTCACACACTTGAGTCATTGTAAAATCCGAAAGGTGATACACGAATACTGAAACATATTTCTGAATTAAAAGATTCAAAGACTGAGCTCGACTGGGTCGAGCTTGACTGGGATGCTGTACATAGTAACCGACTTTCGAATCTTGCTTAATGGAAATTAGATTTAGTAGTTGGTTGCTAGGCAACCAAAGAGGCATAAACAATTGCAATGGATTTAATCCATTAAAAGTGTGTAGAAACACTAAAGCATTAGTGGGAGATAAGGCGTCTCTAGTACCCTCATGGGTAAAAGTACGTTGTGATGTACAAATCCAAATTACTTTTGGAATAGAAAAGAGAGCCTAATCAATGAAAGTATGTAAGAGATTTGGATCGATTCAAAATCAAACATGCATTGGCAGTACGCCATTGATTATTTAATGGAGAATTGGATTCTCGAAATGTAAGACTCGCTCAAAACATTGTCAGTTGTTGAGCATTCTGGACATGTAAATGTCCATTAAGAAATCTTAAATGAAATTCCTTATCCAATCAAATAAAAACTTGATCGAGAAAATCGAAGATACTAGGCTAAGTATCTCTGAAGCCAGTTCCAAAACATATCAAGTGATATGAGTTTTGGTATTGTACCTTCATATGCATTCATGCGCATATGGGGTCTCCCGCTTATGTGAATAAGCTGGTGGGAGATAAGTTGGATGTAAAGTCCATCTTATGCAATTCGTGGGGTATCCAGAAAACTCAATAGGATACGAGTTCTACAATCCTACAAGACAAACTACGTTTGTCTCAAGGAACGCACACTTCTTAGAGAAGGATTTCTTGCTAGGCAAGAAGGAACACAACGTAGAACTAGATGAGGTCACTGAAGCTGAAAAGACCAAAGAGGTCGATCAAGCTGACCCATCACCACAGGCAGTGGGAGAACAAGAGCATGAAAGTACATCAGAGAGTACACCGATACTTCGTAGGTCAAAAAGACAACGTAGAGAACCCGAGAGGTACTACGGTCTGCTGCGTGAGACTAAACAGTCTCTAACCGACCCAAGGACTTACGAAGAGGCTATGCTAAGCATAGACTCGGGAAAGTGGCGTGAAGCCATGGAATTCGAATTGGACTCCATGCACTCGAACAAGGTCTGGGCCTTGGTAGATCCACCAGTGGGAGTAGCTCCCGTGGGTTGCAAGTGGATCTATAATCGAAAGCTTAGAGTGAACGGAGAGGTAATAACCTACAAGGCGCGACTAGTGGGAAAAGGATACACTCAAAGGTCAGGTATCGACTTTGAGGAGACCTTCTCGCACGTCGCAATGCCTAAATCCATTCGAATCTTGCTGGCCATAACTGCGTGGTATAACTACGAGATATGGCAGATGGATGTGAAGACTGCCTTTCTCAATGGGGACATTGAAAAGGAGATCTACATGGAGCAACCAAAAGGATATGCATCCAAAGGAGATGAGCACAAGGTGTGCAAACTCAAGAGGTCCATTTATGGGCTTAATCAAGCTTCCCGAAGTTGGAACATTCGTTTCGATGAAACAATCCAAACTTTTGGAATCATCAAAAACGTGTTCGAACCTTGCGTGTACAGGAAGATCAGTGGGAGTACAGTTGAATTTTTGGTGCTTTACGTTGATGACATTTTTCTCATTGGAATGTGAAAGTGTTGTCCGAAACTAAAGCATGGTTATCTACACAATTCTCGATTAAGGATTTGGGAGAAGCATCCTTTGTACTAGGTACAAGGATCTACCGAGATAGATCAAAAGGACTGCTGAGCCTCTCCCAATCCCAGTACATAGATAAAATCTTGAAAAGATTTAGCATGGAAGAATCCAAGAGAGGATTGCTTCCAATGAGACATGGGATTGCACTCTCTAAGTCTATGGCCCCAAAGACGCCTGAAGAGAGAAGCAATATGTCTCGAGTACCATATGCATCCGCGATAGGAAGCATAATGTATGGTATGTTATGTACTAGACCAGACGTAGCCTACGCTCTAAGCGTTACAAGTCGCTACCAGTCTGATTCAGGTGAGCAGCACTGGATAGCCGTAAAGACAATTCTGAAGTACCTGAGAAGGACTGAGGAATTGTTCTTGGTATATGGTGGAAGAGAATTGAAATTGGAAGGCTATACTGATTCTAGCTTTCAATGTAATGTAGACGACTTCAAGTCGACATCTGGATACGTGTTCTGCCTCTATAGTGGTGCGGTAAGCTAGAAGAGCTCCAAGCAAAACACTACCGCAGATTCAACCACCGAGACAGAATACATTGCCGCGAGTGAAGCAGCAAAGGAAGGTGTTTGGATGAAAAACTTCATCCAGGAATTGGATGTGATACCTAGCATTGTCGAGCCATTACTATCTTCTGTGATAATAATGGAGCTATCTCGCAAGCGAATGAGTCGAGATCTCATCAGAATCCAAGCACGAACTAAGACGATACCATTTGATATTTATATCATTGGTAGAGGAGACATAAAGATGGAACGTGTCACCTCAAGGGATAATACGACGGACCCGCTATCTAAGCCATTGCCTCAAAGGCATCCGAAAACATCTGTCTAAGATGGGAATCAGAAGTATGAAAAGTTGGCTTTAGTACAAGTGGGAGATTGATAGAATAGTGTCCTGCAAGCCAACTGTTTTGGCTGCATTTAATTGAAAGGACCATTCGATTGGATTAATAAATGCATTTATATATATTGTAAACTTTATCTTATGTAATAATTATCTACGCATAAGGATAGAAGTCCTTAGATCACAGGGCTATGGGACAACCCGTGGACTGATCTCCAAGGCCGTGATCTAGAATATATTCAAGAGTCGTAGAATCCAATAGAGATAGGACATCATTGGATTCGGATAAACTCTCACTATTGTGTATACTCCGATGAACTGGAGAACGCTGGGGTCCACGAGCATGACTGGGATAGTCGATACACATAAGTGGGTGGCTTGCTGGGATGGCAAGCACACTGAATACCCCAATTAGGAAATAACTCACCATGGAAGCGGTAGTCGCATATCGGGGTTGAAGTTATTCCAATTTACAATAGTATACGAGGAACGATCCCTAACTACTTGAGATGATAGGGTTTATCTGGTGCGAGAACGTCAATGCTTTGATATGAGTCCCGACTGACTGGAGATCGCCAGAAAGTCTCTGTGGACTCATATTGGGTATAGAGGAACTCGTATGCAGATTCATATCATCAACAAAGGATCCATTGACCCGACTTGATAGGTTGGGAAATTCTCCTATGGATTTCTGTGAGAAATTAATTCTGGCAAAATCCTCGGCCGAGATATCTGACGGCTTTATGTAAGTAGCTCATAAAGGTTAAGTCAAAGAGAATTATTTCGAGACCAGAATGCATAAGGTCAAGACAAAAGAAAAGGGAAACCGATGAAAGACCATACCCTTAAGTCTCGACTGGGAGATTGGTTAATGGAGAGATTATGTCGTATATGAAAATTGTAAATGATAAAAGGTTCACTGAATTAATTCACCAGTGATTGGGCTCCATGGGCTTGTGGCTGGACATCGACCGTGGAGTGTGGGAGAATTCCCAAATTGGCAGGGGTGCTAATTTTGGAATGATCAATCGACAGAGTGTTCGATTGATTTAGAGTAAGTCTTACTCGAATAATTAAATAATATTTAATTATAACCCACGACCAATTATGTGGTGAACCTACGGGGGCATACACAATACACATGAAGCGAAAGCGAGGAAATAAGAACGACCGAGTCGACTGGGTCGACTGGGTGAATAATCGACTGGGTCGATTATTATGGGTGGGTCGACTGGGTCGACCCAATTGGAACAAATTGAGATCCAATTGGAATTGGATCAGGATCATAAATTAAATTGGAATTTAATTTGTGGATTAATTAATTAAGTTGGATTTAATTAATTAGAAGGAATTTTAATTAAATGGACTTAGAGTCTGATTTAATTAAATGGGGGATTAAGTTAATTAATTGGGCTATTTAATTGGGAGATTAAATAAAGCCTGGTCAAATTAATTAACTGGGCCATGAATTAATTAGAAGACTTGGTCTTCTAAATTAAAGAGGGCCATGGCCCATGTAGGAGAGAAGAGCCTTAGTCCTAATAGGACTAGGTTAGGGAGATAACTATAAGTAGCCTTCTTGTAGTTATTTTTCATACAACTCAACAAGCAAAAAATTGAGCAAGAGCAAAATTTTCTCTCCCTCTCCCAAGCATAAGTCGACCGAACCCTGTTCTTCCTTTGGAAGAATTTTTCGTTTTCGATTCTGTTCCAAGATCGTTCCTAAATCCTAGATCATAATATATCTTGTGTTCTAGCTGATCAAGATTTATTATTTTCGTGTAATTGTGGTGTATCAACTCGTAGAGGCGCAACACGTGGGGCGCTTCTTGAAAAGGCTGGATCGATATTGCTGGTGCAGAGATCAGAGTTCGTTTTTTGCTGACTGCCAACTTGGATTTGCAAGGAGATAGGTATAACGTGTAAACTTATACTATCGTTTTAATTTATATTCATATATATACAACTAGAGAATATCCTTGCAAGATTCCGTAAGAGGTCCTAAAAATTTTTATATTCCGCTGTGCCTAGGGCTGTTTATGTTACCGAATCCCAACAGTTTATAAAGGAAAAATCATGGAACTTGAAAAAGTTATTGAGTCTCATGAAAAATCATCTGTTGCATCCATTCACATGTCTAGTAAACAGAAGATGTCTTTAGAACAGGATAAGCACGAATTGAATCATACTGAGAAATTTATATCTGCTGACAATAGTAAGGTCATTCTATATGTTCAAACTGCTAGACCTGCTTCACCTGAGAAAGTATTAAAGGAGAAGAAAACTCCTAAGGCTAAAAAGAGCAAAGAGCCTAGTATAGGTAAACAGACTAGTAAGACCAAACAGCAGAGTCCTAAGAAGTCTCCTGATAAAGCTAAAGTCAATCAGACTAGTGGTAAAACTAAGTCGTCTGTTAATGAGCAAGCTACTAGTAAGCCAAAGAAGCATAAGAATAAGAAAAATCAAAATGCTTGGTATGGAAATGAGTCATATTATGTGCAACCTGCTGCATATCCTCCTATGTATCATGCACCTCAATTTCCTAGTTACTATGCACCTTACCCTGCTCATCCAATGCATGCATACCCTGCTTATCATGCACCTTACCCTGCTTATGAACACTATTCTTATCATACTGATCATCAACATGACTTATCTGCTAATTATGATAAAAATGAAACCGTTCATGCTCCTGTCAAAACTCAAAAGCCTAAGAAGCCTAAGACATCAACATCTTGGGTTGTCAAAGGTGAAACTAATCTTTCAGGACCCTCTCAATAAGGGTACCTAAAACAATTTTATTTTTGTTTTGTAGGTTAGGATTAGGAGTAGGAGTAAAGTAGAGAAGATCTGGTACTTGGACAGTGGTTGTTCAAGGCACATGTGTGGAAACATACATGAGCTGACTGATGCAGTTGCTGTGGATGGTCTAAAAGTTACTTTTGGGGACAGCAAAGAAGGCAAGATTAAAGCTAAAGGAAGACTGATCAGAGAAAACATAGAGATATCTGACGTCTCATATGTTAAAGGCCTCAAATATAATCTGCTGAGCATAAGTAAATTTTGTGACAAAGGATATTCAGTCATCTTCTCAACAGATAAGTGCTACGTTGAACAGATTGGTACAAAGAAGGTAATTTTATCTGGAAGACGACAAGGAAATGTCTACATAGTCGACTGGAATTCTGCTGATAAGAATTCAAACATTTGTTTGGTGGCATCAACACCAAGTGAAGTTAGCTGGCTATGGCACAAAAGGATGAATCATTTAAACTTCAAGACCATAAACAGACTGATAAAGAATGATTTGGTATAAGGGATTCCAAAAACAGTCATGAGCAAAGACAAGCTCTGTGACGCCTGTCAGAAGGGTAAACAAATCAAGTCATCTTTCAAAAGCAAGAAGCACCAATCTTCTGAAAGAATCTTGGAGCTGCTACACATGGACTTATTTGGACCCATTGATCCAGTCAGCAATGGTGGAAAGAAATACTGCCTAGCTGTTGTGGATGATTATTCAAGATATACTTGGGTGATATTCATGAAAAAGAAAAGTGAAACCAAGGAACACCTTACTAATCTGATGGAACTGATCCAGAATGAAAAGAGTACAAAAATATTGAAGATCAGATCAGATAGAGGGACAGAGGTCACAAACTCTAATGTTGAAGAGTATTGTAACATCAAAGGAATACATCATGAGTATTCAGCTGCTAGAACCCCTCAACAAAACGGTGTTGCTGAAAGGAGAAACATAACACTGAAGGAAGCTGTCAGAACCATGATAGCTGAAGCTAAACTGCCACAAAGATTTTGGGCAGAAGCAACAAATACAGCCTGCTTTACCCAGAACAGATGCATGATCAACAAAAATCAGAACAAGACTCCATATGAAGTTTGGAACAACAGAAAACCAAACATTCATTACTTCAAAATTTTTGGTTGTAAATGCTTTGTATTAAATAATGGGAAAAATCACCTTACTGCATTTGCAGAAAAGGCTGATGAAGCTGTTTTTGTAGGATACTCTACTGTTAGTAAGGCTTATAGAGTGTTTAACAAAAGAACATTACTAATAGAAGAATCCATTCATGTAGTATTTGATGAGCCAAGTCAATCTTCTGAAAAGAATCAAATTACTAATCAAGATCTGTCTACTGATTTACAGAAGTTGAATATTGGAAAGAATGAAGAATATGTTCCCATCATACTGCCTGATCTCAACTCAGCTGCAAACTCAAGTGCTGTTCAAAATCAGATCACTGATTGTCTAACAGACGAGTGACAAACAGCTGACAGACCAGAGACTGTTCAACAGACTACTACTGGAACTCCAACAGTAGTGTTGCAAGATGAAGATAGAGGACAACATCCAGATCTGCAACCTGATCTTAGATGGCTCAGAAATCACC
Source organism: Penstemon eatonii (assembly GCA_038501285.1). Classification (NCBI taxonomy): domain Eukaryota; kingdom Viridiplantae; phylum Streptophyta; class Magnoliopsida; order Lamiales; family Plantaginaceae; genus Penstemon; species Penstemon eatonii. The sequence continues at coordinate 53,978,222 of CM076710.1, forward strand.
CACCAGAGTTAGTGATTGGTGATCCATTAGATAGAGTGAAAACAAGAAGAGCTGCTGCACAAGATGCTATGTTTGTCACCTTTCTATCTCAAATAGAGCCCAAACAAATTGAAGAAGCTCTCAGTGATTCCTTCTGGATTGAAGCTATGCAAGATGAGTTGAATCAATTTGAAAGGAATGAAGTCTGGTACTTAGTTCCTAGACCAAGTCATCAAAGAGTAATTGGCACTAAATGGGTTTTCAGAAATAAGATGAATGAAGATGGTATTGTTACCAGAAACAAAGCAAGATTAGTGGCCAAGGGTTATTGTCAAGAAGAAGGAATAGACTTTGATGAAACATTTGCACCAGTAGCAAGACTTGAAGCAATCAGACTGTTTCTAGCTTATGTTGCTTACAAGAACTTCACTGTTTATCAGATGGATGTGAAGTCTGCGTTTCTCAATGGAGAACTGCAAGAAGAAGTATATGTTGAACAACCACCTGGATTTGAAGCTTATCAACAAGAAGACAAGGTGTATCGTCTGAGGAAAGCTCTCTATGGACTGAAACAGGCTCTAAGAGCATGGTATGATACTTTATCTGATTTTCTTTTAATTAAAGGATTTCGTAAAGGTAAAGTTGACAAAACCTTGTTTACAATTGAATGGGAGAATCATATATTAATTGTGCAAATATATGTGGACGATATTATTTTTGGTTCAACTAACCAATAGATGTGTGACAATTTCTCCAAGCTCATGCAGAATAAGTTTGAAATGAGCATGATGGGTGAACTCAATTATTTTCTTGGTCTGCAAGTTAGACAGTTGCCTGATGGTATTTTCATCAACCAAGCAAAATACACAAGAGACCTGTTCAAGAAATTTGGTATGGAAACTAGCTCTACTGCTACTATTCCTATGTCTACAAGTCTTCGTTTGGATAAAGATGAAGATGGCAAATCAGTGGACATAACCAAATATAGAGGCATTATTGGGTCTCTGTTATATCTAACAGCAAGTAGACCTGATATCATATACTCAGTTGGGGTCTGTGCAAGATTCCAATCAAATCCCAAAGAATCTCATCTCTTAGCCGCCAAGAGAATACTGAAATATATTAAGGGCACTCAAGAATTGGGATTGTGGTATCCTAGAGAATCTGGATTTGAGCTTATTGGATATTCAGATTCAGACCTTGCTGGCTGCAAGATTGACAGAAAAAGCACAACAGGTGCCTGTCAGTTCTTACGTAGTCGTCTGATCTCATGGATGAGTAAGAAACAGACTTCAGTTTCTATATCTACTGCTAGAGCTGAGTATATAGCTGCTGGAGCTTGCTGTGCACAGATACTCTGGTTGAAGCATCAACTAGAAGATTACAATATCAAAATCAGTGGAATTCCAATCTACTGTGACAATACAAGTGCAATCTCACTTACTCAGAACACTACAAGTCATTCAAGGACTAAACATATTGAGATCAAGCATCACTTCATTAGAGATCATGTGGAAAAAGGAAATGTTATGATTGAGTATGTTCATACAGACAATCAGATTGCTGATATTTTCACTAAACCTTTAAGTGAAGTAAGGTTCTCAACTCTAAGAGCTGAGCTAGGACTACTTAATTTGGATGCATAAGCTGAGGGGGAACTCATCAGAAGACTGAAGTTCAACAGCTTAGCTATCCATTATTCTATTCAAGGATTAACTTTCAACATACTAGTTAACTTATGAATTCTTAAAGACAGGGGGAACGTGTAAGACTAGCGGTACTTCTGCTCTAAAGATGAAAATGGTTAATGACAGTTAGTTGAAGTTATGTTATCAGAAGATGTGTTCTTAATTCTTGAAGACTGAAGATTATTTTAGCTTGCTGGATTGACAAACAGCAGAGGAAGATTACTAGCTATTGGCTTTCTCTAGTAATATCAGATAACAGATCATTCGTCTGTCAGATAAGTTAAAACTCTACTCATCTGATATCTTATATAAGCATGGTTATAAAATCGCATTTCTAGAAACACGCTTTTATAAGTAACAGATAGGTAACGCTTGAGTTTCCCGCCTGTCTGACATTAAAATAATAAAATTGAAATCCGCAGCTCCCACCCACACGATTAATAAACTGTCAGATTGATCCAACGTCTCAGATTAATCACGATAACCTAAATAATGGAAAACATATAAAATCCGATCTGAACAGTACAGTCGTCTTGATGGAATAGTGCCCAGCAAGCCAATGTTAATTAGCTTGTTGAAGTACTGTTTTCTTATGGTTTATAATTAATACGCCGTTCATTCATAGTATGTGAAACTGAACAATGGCCAACTTCATCTCTCGCGAACCTATCTAAGCGATTGGATGAAATCCTAAGGTCACAATAGACTATGGGACAATTCACTTCAGTACTGAGTGCAATCATGAAACAGTCTCAAAGGTCGTGATCTTAAAACCGTTCCAAGTCATAGATTCCGAACGAGACGGGGTATCGTAGGAATCGTCAAGACTTGTACAAATATGCATGATTCACATGGAGTGAATTTGTAGAGTTTCATGAGCAAGGAATTTGAGTCCAGTGCATATGAGTAGGTGGTTCAATGGAGGATTGAACGCATCGAACGACCCGAACAGAGAAACCCATTGTGGAAGCGCATGACGCATATCGGTGATGGGATGTTTCTCAAGGCTTATAATAGTGTACGATTTAGTCCTTAGACTTGAGGTGCTAGGGCGAATTCGGTGCACAAGTGTGCGTACTTAGATTTAGGTACTGGTCACGTAGCCTGGCCACAAAGTGCCTAAGTTGGGTGCGTACACGACTGTACGCGAGTGGTTAGTACTAAGAAAGGATCTATCGACTCATCCTGATAAGATGAGAGTATTTCCTGTACGTTCTTCGATAATATGTTCCTAGAAACCCATGGCCATGGTTGGTGACGAATTTGGAAGGTATTTCCAAATTAGGCAGTCACACCGGAATTATTATCCAGAATTAGAAAGTACAGTATCGAGATAATTAGAGGTGCCGATCAATTCACACACCCTAGGTCTCGATCGGGAAATCATCGTGGAAGGACCGTATGTACATGGCAATTATAAGAGGTGAGGTTCACAATAAATCAATTCACCTTTGATTGGGCTTCATGGGCTTGTGGCTAGACATCGACCATGAAGTGTGGGTACTCCGGAATTAATAGAGGATTTAATTCTAGGAGTGGTCAATTAAAAGTAGTTTAATTGATCGGAGCATTTAATTGCTCGTTAATTAAATCACGAAAGTCGTGGGCCTGCTGCCAGTTGATGGTGAACCCAGAGGGTCACACACAATACAATTGGACGGTGACTGTCTAAAAGGAAAGCAAGTGATTTAAAGTTATTAAATCAAGATGATTGAATTATGGTATTAATTCAATTGGAGATTATTGATTAGATGACTAATTGATTAATTGATAATTAATTAATTAGAGTTATCTGATTAATTTTGGAATTAATTAAAGTAGTTAATTAATTGGAAGAATAAATAATTAACCAATTTAAGTATTGGATAATTATGGGTTGATTTTGGAATTATCTAAAATTAGGGGGCATGGGCGATTTTAGTAGTTAAAAAGAAAAGGAGTTTTGTTTCTTGAAAAGCAAGTTTGAAGAGATTTATCAAATCTCATATTCCTAAGGATAAGGAATGAAGATTTGATAAACAAGGAAAGGAGATCTTTTTGGAGAAGGACTCTTCTCCTATAAATACTCCTTCTCCTCTTCATTATTAAAAGGGCTAACCAAGTTGCACTCAAAGACAAGAAAACTTTTGAGAGAAAAACAAAATACTTTTGCTGAAAATTGAGAGAGAAAAATCGTGTGAGGAAAAGATTTTTCGACAAGAAATTTTAATTGCAAAAATCGCCCCAAGGTTTCCGCCCCTAAACCCTAGTCGCCCAACCTAGCTTTGGCCGAACCCAAATCGGACCAAACCTGACCCTGGCTGAACCCTGCTCGGACCAGATCTGACCCTGGCCGAACCCTGCTCGATCACATAAGCACTGTGAGTCGATTCTTCCATTGGTGTCTCCGTTCCTTTGCTGACAAACCTGCGAGATCCAGTTCGTAGCCTAAGACTTGTAGGCGTCACTACAATCCGATTGGTGTGGACTAGCTTTGGAGGTGAGACATATGGATCACTCTATCTGTGGATCGAACCAAACACTTGGAGGAAACGACAACCACAACTTGGTGGTCAGGTAATTTGCGATTAACCCCCTCGTGTTTTAATTGATGTTTGATTCATACCTTATTCGTATAATAACTATGGAGAAAGAATTCATGGGACTGTTAGGAACTCGAAAAATTTTAAAATTCCGCACTCTGTTGTATTGACAATCGAGCCCTACCCAAGATATCCCAACAGTGGTATCAGAGCCAACTCCATACGTTTTTATACGAAAAGGCCTGAACATAATGTGTTTTCACTGTATATGCTTGATTGTATGTATGAGAACGCATGTTAATTATGTTCTAGTGATTGATTCTTGCTTGTTATGACTAGATCTATGATTGGGTAAAACTGCTTTTTTAGATCTGTGACGAATTTATAGTTTTTCGAAATATCAGGGCTTTTGTGCAATTATCGCAAAACATGAATAATTAGGGCTGAAAATTTAATTTTCTGTTTCTGGAAATTTTTGAAAAATCTGGGTATTTTCTGAAAATCTGATCGCACACCATTTTGGACCATTTTGCAATTTTCGAAAATTCGAGGACTGTTTTGTAATTTCCGAAACTTCAGGGGTCTGTTTGCAAATTCGAAAATTTTCTGGATTTCAAAATTTTAATTTTCTGCTCATTCTGTCCGAAAACTGTTTTGGGGGTATTTTGTAATTTTTCAAAAGTTTTGGGGTCAAAAGTGCAATTTCCGAAAGTATAGGGGCCGAACTGCAATTTTCAAAAATTGAAAAATAAGAATCTGAAATTAAGGCAGAAAAGTTGTTTTGTTTATCCGAGAATTTATTTTGTCATAATTAGTAGTGACTAAAAAGCAAGAATCATAGGAAGTTAGTTTTAAAAGGTGTTTTAAAATTAAGATAGAAGAAAGTAAAAGATGTTTACATGTTTCTTTGCTCTACGTGAACTGTTTACGTGGTTTTCGATCGCGACGAGCCTTGCCCTTAGGTTAGATGTGATTGGTTTAATTTAATGCACGGTTTTTATGGGGCCTGCGAGCCTGTTATTATTTTTGGGCCACTTTGAGCCTTTTGTAATAGAATAGGGCTTTACTGCTTTCCTAGTTTAGGATGGAGGCCCATTTACAAGCAAGGTGGGAGCCCAAGAAGAATTGAAGGCCATGTATGCGTGGTACATTGTGTAATAGCATAGGTCCTTTGAGAACCCTTTAGATTGACCAATTGGGCCAACATCATTGGCTCGATGATGGCCCGCATAGGAGGCTCCCGATCGAAAACATATTGTGGTAGTATGCATGCTAGGCTTGTATGGCTTTTATTTATTAGTCGATTTATGATTGCTTGTGTGTTTGCGCGCTAGAATCTAGATCGTAAATAAAAGATAAAGCATAATTGAAGCGGTGAGATCTCGAGGAGAGTTTCTTCAAACTTTCAAAACGAAAATTCCCCTCTCGAATAAATATTAAGTCATATTGGGTTAAATTATAAAATGAGGTTTTATAAAATCCAAGCCTTCCATTAATAGGGACTAGTGTATGTTGTTTACTTATTGATGGAGGTGATCCAGAGTCTGGCACCCGAGTCGAAGAAAGGGGCAATGCACGAAATTCCTTGATTCTAGTTTTAATAAAACTTGACAAGGGTAGGGACTGGTCGGGACGTGAAAATCGACCGATAACTAGTTACGGAGAATTCATGACCGGGCCCGTTGCTTATCACGATTAATGGGTTAGACTTAACGCGTAGTAACATTTATGATGTAGCAGTGCTAGATAAATGCGAAAAACGTGGCAAAATAACTTGAAGGTTGTGTAGTAGACACAATTGGTAATATGTATACCTACCTAGGGAATTAATTGTATGGCCACGAGTCGTGGGTGCAACTAATTGCTGCTGGGACGTCAAGACCTACTAGGAAATAGATTTTTCCCGAAACTAGAAGGGGTTATTGTTTCGATAAAATAGTGGGAAAACTTTTTCGATGAAAAGTCCAAATTTCGTTAATTATAAGTATTAATATTAAACCTGTCTGCTTATAGTTGTCTGTTTTTAAATGTTAGCCATTTACCATCCACTGTCCGATCCTTGATGCGTTTAAGAACCGAACCAACTTGGAAAAAGGAGATGTGCAAATTCCTCTACGAAACCGACATGGCTAAGTTTGACAATGTTAGGGAATATTGTTCTTACTTAAGCAAGACATTCGAGCTGATCAAATGGTTTGGAGCCCAATTGACTCTCGAAGATGAGATAACGATAACCCTTCAAGGATTATCTGAGACCTTCACTCATTTTATGCAACATTGCGTTATTCCGCCTGATGGAATACAAACAAAGCAATTGCATGAGTTGTTAGACAAATATGAAGAAGCTCATCAACGTGGTTTTGGTCTATATGATTGGAATTGCCCTCTGTGTAAGTACGAAGAGAGAATAAGGAAGCTTGTTGAAAAGGATTTCCTGGAAAGACTTGACTACGGTATGACTTTTTAAGTTATACACTTGTTGAATCTTTTTGATGTAAGACATCTGATTAAAACTTTCATTTCTGTAAAAGCATTTACAGGCGATGATAGTCTTCCCGCTCAACCTAAAAGGAGGAAAATCCTTGAAAGGGAGATGCAAGTAGTGCAGAGCGAGATGAGGAAACTGGAATTCCGGGACTGGGTCAAGGAAGAATTGTACCTAGACATTCCTTTTTAGCAAAAGAAGTTTTTCTTAGTTTTTTCGTATTAGCATGAGTTTTAAGTTTTAGTTTACTTTGAGTATTATTTCACATTTTGTACGAGACGTTATTGCTTTACCATTGAGAAATGGAATTTATTTAATTAGAGCAATTTAACTTTGTACAAATGTCGATGTTTTGAAACATAGAAATAAACAATGATAAACGAACCAAAACTTTGAAAAACTATGTGCTAAATCGAAAACAAGCAAAACAAACGAGATAATCGTTTACGCTTGAAATGTTCATTTTGGACATTCTTCCTAAAGAGAGATGCGAAAGGGAAGTTTTATTTACTGTTCCTGAGATAATGAACTTGAGTAAAATCGGAACTTTCAAATCTTGAAGGAATGATAACCGAAGAGAAGGATTGCTAAGGCATTCCAAAACATTTCAATCGACATGAACTAAAAGCACTAGTTCAAAAGAAATCTACTTCATATATACTTACGATTTCAATCGTTAAAGTATATGTGTACTTGGCTGAAGTACAATTCTGAAACTATTGAAGTAACTCAATAGATGTTTTGGAAATGAAGTAACTAGATGCATTATGTCGAAAGCAATTTGATTTAATCAAACCTGCTGAAACATAAGAAACTTAACACCTCGATTATCTAAGACGAGAATAGAATTCTCATGAAGCAAATCAAAGAAGAAATCGAACTTTGTTTGATTCACGACTCTGATCTTGCTCAGTTTCCTTTATTCAAATTAGGGGATACCTTCCCTTGACTCTTCAAAGATACTTGGTATAGTATATTTCGAAGTAAGTCCTTACATCGCCATGTCTTTTAAGACATAGCAGAACACCCTTATATGAGAAATTAGATGGTAGATCTAGTTCATATAAAGTTTATGGGGTATTCAACATAATCCATTGAATACCTGTTCCACAACAATGAGAAACGAAAAGCATCTCGTAAGTAGCTTGTTCCTCTGTTGACAAGACCTTGTCAAAGGAAATAAGGAATGTCGTAGAACTTGATGAAGTCCAAGTAGTGGACCCGTCCCCATGAACAGTGGGAGTAAACACTGAAAACTGCTGAATCAATCCATGCACAAAGAAATCGTAATCTGATCAAATTCGTAAGGAACTCAAAATTCCATTTTACGAAATTGAGAAATTGGATTCTAATCAAAGATTACAAAGAGATTATGTTAAACGTGATCTAAGGGATATGGCACATAGCCATAAGATTCGAAGTTGAAAACTTTGACTCACTTAAATGGCAATAGGTCATTATTCAAAAGTCCTTTTAGGATTGATGAAAATGCCTTATATCCATTAGCTACGTCAAAATTCATTTCGAAACTATTAGCCATAGAAAGGTGGTTTTGACTACCGAAGGCATGACTATTGGATATGAATCCTGCATCTCACAAGATGAGAAGATCTCTATTCAAATCCAAGGGTCAATCTATGATTTTTTCCCAAATTTGGAACATGCAACTTGATGGTTGATCAAGAATGTTGAATTTGTCAAAAGGCATATGGATTCCAATTGTGCAAAAGAATCAGTGGGAGTGTAGTTGAGTTCGAAGCGCAACAAGATGATGACCAGTACATCAAGCAAGATATAAGAATATCAGAAAAGCACAGACGAAAGCGTATTCTTCACGCAATTTTCCATGATAAGATTTGGAATTACATCTCGCGTACTGGCAATACGTATCTATGGTAGATAGAAGGAAGAAGATGTAGTGATTTACCAAATCTAAGTACAAAGACTATATATTGATTGAATTCAAAATGGAAGAATCCAAGAAAGGATTGTTTCCAAAAGAGACAAAAAAAACTCTCTCACTTATTTAATGAGCCCTAAATTAATAAGTAAAGAAGTAACTGTCTCAAGAAGCCTTATGCTTGGCATTTGGATTGCATGTAGCATGCAAAGTCTTGTACTAGACTTGACTCGTCGAAATGCTCTGAACGAGCCACTGATAGTCAAACGCCAGTAAAGGACACTGGTCTACCATAAAAGCAAATCCTCGAAGATAATTAAAGGATGCAACGCTGGTCTATGGTAGTAGTGGAGAATTGAAACTCGAAGGATTTTTGAAATTCGAGATTTCCAGTCTGAAGTGGATTATTTATTCTGTCTCGATAGAGCAAAGGTAAATTGGAAGAAATTCCAATAATATACCATTGCCGATTCAAACAAGAATAAAAGGGCACCATTATGATGCTGCACAAAAGAAAGTGTTTAGATGAGAAATTTTCATCCAACGAGTGGATGAAATACCTAGCATGACATTTGCCTATCATAATCTTAACCGATTTAGATGAGGCAATTGCTCAATGAAAGGAAATCGAGATCTCACCTATAATCTGAACACAATTCCGTATGATTGAACCAGTCATGGGTAGTTGAGACGAGTAGAAGTATTACTTCATCTCGACAAAGACAACTTAGCAGATCCACTAATTAAGCTCTCTCACAAATGGTTCGAGGGACATCTTGGTATAGATGGGTCTTAGAAATGTTGTGATTGGCTTTAGGGCAAGTGGGAGATTGATGGAATAGTGCCCAGCAAGCCAATGTTAATTAGCTTGTTGAAGTACTGTTTTCTTATGGTTTATAATTAATACGCCGTTCATTCATAGTATGTGAAACTGAACAATGGCCAACTTCATCTCTCGCGAACCTATCTAAGCGATTGGATGAAATCCTAAGGTCACAATAGACTATGGGACAATTCACTTCAGTACTGAGTGCAATCATGAAACAGTCTCAAAGGTCGTGATCTTAAAACCGTTCCAAGTCATAGATTCCGAACGAGACGGGGTGTCGTAGGAATCGTCAAGACTTGTACAAATATGCATGATTCACATGGAGTGAATTTGTAGAGTTTCATGAGCAAGGAATTTGAGTCCAGTGCATATGAGTAGGTGGTTCAATGGAGGATTGAACGCATCGAACGACCCGAACAGAGAAACCCATTGTGGAAGCGCATGACGCATATCGGTGATGGGATGTTTCTCAAGGCTTATAATAGTGTACGATTTAGTCCTTAGACTTGAGGTGCTAGGGCGAATTCGGTGCACAAGTGTGCGTACTTAGATTTAGGTACTGGTCACGTAGCCTGGCCACAAAGTGCCTAAGTTGGGTGCGTACACGACTGTACGCGAGTGGTTAGTACTAAGAAAGGATCTATCGACTCATCCTGATAAGATGAGAGTATTTCCTGTACGTTCTTCGATAATATGTTCCTAGAAACCCATGGCCATGGTTGGTGACGAATTTGGAAGGTATTTCCAAATTAGGCAGTCACACCGGAATTATTATCCAGAATTAGAAAGTACAGTATCGAGATAATTAGAGGTGCCGATCAATTCACACACCCTAGGTCTCGATCGGGAAATCATTGTGGAAGGACCGTATGTACATGGCAATTATAAGAGGTGAGGTTCACAATAAATCAATTCACCTTTGATTGGGCTTCATGGGCTTGTGGCTAGACATCGACCATGAAGTGTGGGTACTCCGGAATTAATAGAGGATTTAATTCTAGGAGTGGTCAATTAAAAGTAGTTTAATTGATCGGAGCATTTAATTGCTCGTTAATTAAATCACGAAAGTCGTGGGCCTGCTGCCAGTTGATGGTGAACCCAGAGGGTCACACACAATACAATTGGACGGTGACTGTCTAAAAGGAAAGCAAGTGATTTAAAGTTATTAAATCAAGATGATTGAATTATGGTATTAATTCAATTGGAGATTATTGATTAGATGACTAATTGATTAATTGATAATTAATTAATTAGAGTTATCTGATTAATTTTGGAATTAATTAAAGTAGTTAATTAATTGGAAGAATAAATAATTAACCAATTTAAGTATTGGATAATTATGGGTTGAATTTGGAATTATCTAAAATTAGGGGGCATGGGCGATTTTAGTAGTTAAAAAGAAAAGGAGTTTTGTTTCTTGAAAAGCAAGTTTGAAGAGATTTATCAAATCTCATATTCCTAAGGATAAGGAATGAAGATTTGATAAACAAGGAAAGGAGATCTTTTTGGAGAAGGACTCTTCTCCTATAAATACTCCTTCTCCTCTTCATTATTAAAAGGGCTAACCAAGTTGCACTCAAAGACAAGAAAACTTTTGAGAGAAAAACAAAATACTTTTGCTGAAAATTGAGAGAGAAAAATCGTGTGAGGAAAAGATTTTTCGACAAGAAATTTTAATTGCAAAAATCGCCCCAAGGTTTCCGCCCCTAAACCCTAGTCGCCCAACCTAGCTTTGGCCGAACCCAAATCGGACCAAACCTGACCCTGGCCGAACCCTGCTCGGACCAGATCTGACCCTGGCCGAACCCTGCTCGATCACATAAGCACTGTGAGTCGATTCTTCCATTGGTGTCTCCGTTCCTTTGCTGACAAACCTGCGAGATCCAGTTCGTAGCCTAAGACTTGTAGGCGTCACTACAATCCGATTGGTGTGGACTAGCTTTGGAGGTGAGACATATGGATCACTCTATCTGTGGATCGAACCAAACACTTGGAGGACACGACAACCACAACTTGGTGGTCAGGTAATTTGCGATTAACCCCCTCGTGTTTTAATTGATGTTTGATTCATACCTTATTCGTATAATAACTATGGAGAAAGAATTCATGGGACTGTTAGGAACTCGAAAAATTTTAAAATTCCGCACTCTGTTGTATTGACAATCGAGCCCTACCCAAGATATCCCAACACGTCTTACGCACACACAAACTCTCAAATTCTCTAACTCTCAATCTCTCTCGCTTTCAAAAGTTTACTGCTTTCACAGATTTCTATTCTGTAATCCCAGAAATGGAGAAGATTATTGATGGAAGGTACTTGAACTACAGCAAATTCCACTTCTCTGGTACTGATTTGATGCGTTCAATCTTGGATAAAATTAAAGAGGCATCCTTAGTTCCAGTTTTGGAAGCCCACGAAGATAGGGTTTACTTAGAAGATGTTGATCACTTCTATAAGACCAGGGAATTCACCAAAAATGACACTGTTATGTCAGTTGTCATTGGGGGTAAGAAAATCGCTATCTCTGCTGCTGTTTTAAGTGAGATTTATAAATTGAAAAATGAAGGAGGAGACGTAACAGACCTTGGGTCAGATAAGGAGGAAGAATTTTGGGCAATTTGTGCTAAGAAGGGAGAAGAGATGACTGGGACTCTGATGAAGACTCAGTTAAAAGATGAGTATCAGAGGTTCGCAAACATCATTGCGAAGGTATTGGATTGCTGCACGAGCTCTTTAGATGGGTTACCAAGAAAGAGGTACTACACCATGATTTGTATCTACTATGGACTGAAGGTGAACTGGGCAGCTCATGTCTATGATCTGCTGAGTGACAAAAGGACTTCGCATGCCATCTTGCTTAGGCATCTGTTCATGTCACTAAACTGTCCTATGGCTGGTGGAAAGACTACCCATGGTAGTAAAGAGTTCAAGTTGTATGAACCAGTAAGGAAAGTAGTGGCTGCTCCTAAAAGAAAAGCTACTGCCAAGTCTAAGAAGACCCCTTCTAAGAAGAGCAAGAAGGAGGGTCAGACAAGCCAATCTGCTGATCAAACAGCAAGCCCTGCTGTTGAAGCTGGATCAGCACAGCTTGAAGTTGTAATCCCTGAAAAGGTGATTGATGACTTCACCAAGGAGATTGAACAAATGGAGACGGGTTCCTCTCCTGAAAGAACTGAATCAGAAGAAGAAGTTCCTTTTCAAAGACTGAAGAGAATGAGAACAAAAAGAGAAGCAAGGGGACCTCCCCAAGCTAAGTCTCAACCTGAAGCTTCAAAGAGAATTCCTAAGTCTAAAGCAAAAAGGAAAGTGACATTCTCTGAAGAATCAACAGAAACAGTAAGGGAAACAACAACATCAGCTGAGAGGAGTTCAAGTTGTATGAACCAGTAAGGAAAGTAGTGGCTGCTCCTAAAAGAAAAGCTACTGCCAAGTCTAAGAAGACCCCTTCTAAGAAGAGCAAGAAGGAGGGTCAGACAAGCCAATCTGCTGATCAAACAGCAAGCCCTGCTGTTGAAGCTGGATCAGCACAGCCTGAAGTTGTAATCCCTGAAAAGGTGATTGATGACTTCACCAAGGAGATTGAACAAATGGAGACGGGTTCCTCTCCTGAAAGAACTGAATCAGAAGAAGAAGTTCCTCTTCAAAGACTGAAGAGAATGAGAACAAAAAGAGAAGCAAGGGGACCTCCCCAAGCTAAGTCTCAACCTGAAGCTTCAAAGAGAATTCCTAAGTCTAAAGCAAAAAGGAAAGTGACATTCTCTGAAGAATCAACAGAAACAGTAAGGGAAACAACAACATCAGCTGAGAGGCCAATCACTGTTGAAGAGCCTGCTTTCAAGCCTGCTGAAGTTGCTGCTGCTGAAATTGGAATCTCTGCTACAGACTCATCTGCTGTAGTGTCTGCTGAAGTTAGAGAAGAACAGCAGACTGGCACAACAAGTGAAGCAGAAACTCTCCTTCTGCATCCTACACCTGTTGCTGCCACTCCACTTCAAGTAGTTGAAAGTCCTGAAACTAAGAGGAAAGGGTCTGGTAAGATCGCAACTTATGTGACTGCTGCTGAAAAGAAGAAACAAGAGGAAGCAGAAAGGAAAAAGAAAGCTGCAGAAAAGGCTGAGGAGGATCGTCTGAAGAATCTTGAGCTCAAAAGACTGGAAGAAGAAGCCAGCAAGATGACTCAAGAAGAAAGGGATGCCATAGAAGCAGCTGAGTTAGCTGCTGCTATTGAAGCAAGTGCTAAGGACGCTCATGGTCCTAAGCAGACTGGTGGTATTGTCATTGGTGAACAAAGAGATCCCACGAAGCCCAAACCAGCTATGCCAACACCAGCAATACAACCTAAGAGAATAGAAGAGGTCAAATTGGCTTTGGAGATTGTCAGGGATGACCCTGATGCCTTTGAAGAATTCATCAAAAGGTTGGATGCTGAGAATGAGAAGATCACCCATCTGACAATGTTCAACAAAGAGAAGATAAGGTACAACAGATGGAGAGAATTCAGATTAACTAAGAGTCCAGAGCAGATTGCTAGTTGGAAAGCATTTGCTGCTGAAGAAGAGTGGGTGCTGAAGTGGCTTGAGACAGGTTCACTTACTTAAGCATTAGACTCAGAGTTCTTTCTGGACAAGTTAAGACTGAGGATCAGTCAAGTGGTGAAGGCAGAAGCTAAGAAGATATATGAATCTGTTCCTGAGGAGTATGCTGATGATGAAGATAAGGAAAGATCCATCAAATTGGCCATTTCTCAGACAATGGAAACATGGGCCAAGAAGACTAGGAAGATGGGAGGACAACCAAGCTCCATGATTCCCCTTCCAAGTCTGAAACAGATTGTCTATGGTCCCAATATAAGACCATATGAAGAGTTACCTGAGAACCCAACCTCACCGTTCATACCTCTTGATAATTTTACTTGGATTTCTCACAGGTCTACTGTGGACAATGCAGGTCTGATAAAAACAGTTGAAACTGTTAAGAAAGTTCAGCCACCTGCTGATGAAGAAAAGAAGAAAGAAGACACTTCTGTTTCTGAAGATAAAACCAAAGGAAAAGAAGGGTCGTCTAATGTTGCTGATCAACAAAAAGAAAAGGAGGGTACACCTGACCTCACTGATCAGAACAAAGCAAAGGATGACAAGTCTGACCCAGCTGATGAATCAAAGGGAGAAGAAACCATTCCAGCTGATCAGATTATTTAAAGGGAGGCTACTGCTGAGGAAAGTGATCAGACTAAGGAAAAGGAAAACACTCTTAGTCATGCTGATGAGACCATGAAAGAAGACTCTGCTTCTGGTCCAGCAGATCAGTTAACTGAAAAATCAACTCAAGCAGAAGAACAGTCCACTGAAAAGGAAGTTCTTGCCTTACCTCCAATACAAACTGAAGTTGCTTCTACTTCTCAGAGCTTACAGCAAACATCTTTGTTGGATTCTATTCAACAAATGATATCAAAATCAATGAAGGAAATGGAAGAGAAGTTAACTGCAAATCAGAAAGATGCTGCTGTTCCAATCTATCTGATAGAGGATACTTCTCAGAATGTCAAGTCTGTCTGTCAAGAGATGGACACTATCAGACGAAGAACCCAAAGCACAGCTGCTGGTTGGAGAGACATTACAGAAACAGTTGAATTGGCCATCCAAGCTAAGGATGAAACCTTGGAAAAATATGATGAGAGACTTCAAGGCATCTGCTGATTTGCTGCTGGCAACTCAAATTCAGTTAGGTGATCAAGGCGAGGTTGTTCTCAACAGAATGATGCATTTGAAACCAATCAACTGCGTCAATAGGCTCAACTGGATGCATTTGGAGCAAATCAACTAAGACAACAAGCTCAAATGCATGCTATGGAAGAAAACATCAAGCTTCTCTGTGACTCACTTTTGATCACACCAATCTTACCAAATTATCCAATCATCCCTGCTGATGATGACAAAAAGGGGGAAGATAGGGTACTAAGGGAAGAAAGGGAAGATAAGGTACCTTCTGATGAAGAAGAAAATGCTGAAGCTGAAGGAACTGAAGTGTTGGAGGAATCTGCTGCTGAAGACGAGAATGCTAATAAAGAAAATGAAGGCACAAGCAGACCAACAAATGAGAAGATCACAGAAGAGGAATGTGAAGCTGAAGAAACTGAAGCTCAAGCAAAAGCTAAGTCTGATAAAGAGATAGCTGCTGCTAAGGACTCAGCTGAAGAACAGCTTGACCCTGATGCTAAACAGAAAAAGTTAGAGCTGTTACAACAAACACTCAAGGAAGCTGTGTTGGGATTCGGTAAGATAAACAGCCCTAGGCACAGCGGAATATAAAAATTTTAGGACCTCTTACGGAATCTTGCCAGGATATTCTCTAGTTGTATATATATGAATATAAATAAAAACGATAGTATAAGTTTACACGTTATACCTATCTCCTTGCAAATCCTTTGGCTAGTAAAACGAACTATGATTTCTCCTCCAGCAAGTATCGATCCAAGCTCTGCAGCAGCGCCCCACGTGTTGCGCCTCTACGGGTTGATACACCACAATTACACGAAAATAATAAATCTTGATCAGCTAGAACACAAGATATATTATAATCTAGGATTTAGGAACGATCTTGGAACAGAATCGAAAACGAAAAATTCTTCCACAGGGAAGAACAGGGTTCGGTCGATCACTTAGGAGAGGGAGAGAGAATTTTGCTCTTGCTCAATTTTTGCTTGTTGAGTTGTGTGAAAAATAACTACAAGAAGGCTACTTATAGTTATCTCCCTAACCTAGTCCTAATAGGACAAGGTTTCCTCTCTCCTACATGGGCCATGGCCCTCTTTAATTAGAAGACCAAGTCTTCTAATTAATTCATGGCCCAGTTAATTAATTTGACCAGGCTTTATTTAATCTTCCATTTAAATAGCCCAATTAATTAACTTAATCTCCCATTTAATTAAATCAGACTCTAAGTCCATTTAATTAAAATCCCTTTTAATTAATTAAATCCAACTTAATTAATTAATCCACAAATTAAATTCCAATTTAATTTATGATCCTGATCCAATTCCAATTGGATCCCATTTTGTTCCAATTGGGTCGACCCAGTCGACCCACCCATCATAATCGACCTAGTCGATTATTCACCCAGTCGACTCGGTCGTTCTCATTTCCTCGCTTTCGCTTCATGTGTATTGTGTATGCCCCCGTAGGTTCACCACATAATTGGCCGTGGGTTATAATTAAATATTATTTAATTATTCGAGTAAGACTTACTCTAAATCAATCGAACACTCTGTCGATTGATCATTCCAAAATTAGCACCCCTGCCAATTTGGGAATTCTCCCACACTCCACGGTCGATGTCCAGCCACAAGCCCATGGAGCCCAATCACTGGTGAATTAATTCAGTGAACCTTTTATCATTTATAATTTCCATATACGACATAATCTCTCCATCGATCAATCTCCCAGTCGAGACTTAAGGGTATGGTCTTTCATCGGTTTCCCTTTTCTTTTTGTCTTGACCTTATGCATTCTGGTCTCGAAATAATTCTCTTTGACTTAACCTTTATGAGCTACTTACATAAAGCCGTCAGATACCTCGGCCGAGGATTTTACCAGAATTAATTTCTCACAGAAATCCATAGGAGAATTTCCCAACCTATCAAGTCGGGTCAATGGATCCTTTGTTGATGATATGAATCTGCATACGAGTTCCTCTATACCCAATATGAGTCCACAGAGACTTTCTGGTGATCCCCAGTCAGTCGGAACTCATATCAAAGCATAGACGTTCTCGCACCAGATAAACCCTATCACCTCAAGTAGTTAGGGATCGTTCCTCGTATACTATTATAAATTTGGAATAACTTCAACCCCGATATGCGACTACCGCTTCCATGGTGAGTTATTTCCTAATTGGGGTATTCAGTGCGCTTGCCATCCCAGCAAGCCACCCACTTATGTGTATTGACTATCCCAGTCACGCTCGTGGACCTCAGCGTCCTCCAGTTCATCAGAGTATACACAACAGTGAGAGTCTAACCGAATCCAACGATGTCCTATCTCGATTGGATTCTATGACTCTTGAATATGTTCTAGATCACGGCCTTGGAGATCAGTCCACGGGTTGTCCCATAGCCCTGTGATCTAAGGACTTCTATCCTTATGCGTAGATAATTATTACATAAGATAAAGTTGACCATATATATAAATGCATTTATTAATCCAATCGAATGGTCCTTTCAATTAAATGCAGCCAAAACAGTTGGCTTGCAGGACACTATTCTATCAATCTCCCACTTGTACTAAAGCCAACTTTTCATACTTCTGATTCCCATCTTAGACAGATGTTTTCGGATGCCTTTGAGGCAATGGCTTAGACAGCGGGTCCGTCGTATTATCCCTTGAGGTGACACGTTCCATCTTTATGTCTCCTCTACCAATGATATAACATATCAAATGGTATCGTCTTAGTTCGTGCTTGGATTCTGATGAGATCTCGACTCCTTCGCTTGCGAGATAGCTCCATTATTATCACATAAGATAGTAATGGCTCAACAATGCTAGGTATCACATCCAATTCCTGGATGAAGTTCTTCATCCAAACACCTTCCTTTGCTGCATCACACGCGGCAATGTATTCTGCTTCGGTGGTTGAATCTGCGGTAGTGTCTTGCTTGAAGCTCTTCCAGCTTACCGCACCACCATTGAGGCAGAACACGTATCCAAATGTTGACTTGAAGTCGTCTACATCACATTGGAAGCTAGAATCAGTATAGCCTTTCCAATTTCAATTCTCCTCCACCGTATACCAAGAACAATTCCTTAGTCCTTCTCAGGTACTTCAGAATTGCCTTTACGGCTATCCAGTGCTGCTCACCTGGATCAGACTGGTAGCGACTTGTAACGCTTAAAGCGTATGCTACGTCTGGTCTCGTACATACCATACATTATGCTTCCTATTGTGGATGCATATGGTACTCGAGACATATTGCTTCTCTCTTCAAGCGTCTTTGGGGCCATAGACTTAGAGAGTGCAATTCCATGTCTCATTGGAAGCAATCCTCTCTTGGATTCTTCCATATTAAATCTTTTCAAGATTTTATCTATGTACTGGGATTGGGAGAGGCCCAGCAGTCCTTTTGATCTATTTCGGTAGATCCTTGTACCTAGTACAAAGGATGCTTCTCCCAAATCCTTCATTGAGAATTGTGTAGATAACCATGCTTTAGTTTCGGACAACACTTTCACATTATTTCCAATGAGAAGAATGTCATCAACTTAAAGCACCAAAATTCAACTGTACTCCCACTGACCTTTTTGTACACGCATGGTTCGAACACGTTTTTGATGAATCTATAAGTTTGGATTGTTTCATCGAAACGGATGTTCCAACTTCGGGAAACTTGCTTCAGTCCATAAATGGACCTCTGGAGTTTGCACACCTTGTGTTCATCTCCTTTGGATGTTTATCCTTTTGGTTGCTCCATGTAGATCTCCTTGTCAATGTCCCCATTGAGAAAGGCAGTCTTTACATCCATCTGCCATATCTCGTAGTTATACCACGCAGCTATGGCCAGCAAGATTCGAATGGATTTAGGCATTGCGACGGGCGAGAAGGTCTCCTCAAAGTCGATGCCTGGCCTTTGAGTGTATCCTTTGGCCACTAGTCGCGCCTTGTAGGTTATTACCTCTCCGTTCACTCCAAGCTTTCGCTTATAGATCCACTTGCAACCCATGGGAGCTACTCCCACTGGTGGATCTACCAAGGCCCATACCTTGTTCGAGTGCATGGAGTCCAATTCGAATTCCATGGCTTCACGCCACCTTCCCGAGTCTATGCCTAGCATAGCCTCTTCGTAAGTCCTTGGGTCGGTTAGAGACTGTCTAGTCTCACGCAGCAGACCGTAGTACCTCTTGGGTTCTCTACGTTTTCTTTCTGACTTACGAAGTACCGGTGTACTTTCTGGTGCACTTTCATGCTCATGTTCTCCCACTGCCTGTGGTGATGGGTCGGCTTGATTGACCTCTTCGGCCTTTTCAGCTTTAGTGACCTCATCTAGTTCTACGTTGTGTTTCTTCTTGCCTAGCAAGAAATCCTTCTCCAAGAAGTGTGCGTTCCTTGAGACAAACGTAGTTTATCTTGTAGGATCGTAGAACTTGTATCCTATAGAGTTTTCTGGATACCCCACGAATTGCATAAGATGGACTTTATATCCAACTTATCTCCCACCGGCTTATTCATATAAGCAGGAGACCCCATATGCGCATGAATGCATATGATGGTACAATACCAAAACTCATATCACGTGATATGTTTTGGATCTGGCTTCAGAGATACTTAGCTCAGTATCTTCGATTTTCTCGATCAAGTTTTTATTTGATTGGATAAGGAATTTCATGTAAGATTTCTTAATGGACATTTACATGTCCAGAATGCTCAACAACTGCGATGTTTTGAACGAGTCTTACATTTCGAGAATCCAATTCTCCATTAAATAATCAATGGCGTACTGCCACTGCATGTTTGATTTTGAATCGATCCAAATCTCTTACATGCTTTCATTGATTAGGCTCTCTTTTCTATTCCAAAAGTAATTTGGATTTGTACATCACAACGTACTTTTACCCATGAGGGTACTAGAGACGCCTTATCTCCCACTAATGCTTTAGTGTTTCTACACACTTACAAATGGATTAAATCCATTGCAATTGTTTATGCCTCTTGGTTGCCTAGAAACCAACTACTAAATCTAATTTCCATTAAGCAAGATTCGAAAGTCGGTTACTATGTACAGCATCCCAGTCAAGCTCGACCCAGTCGAGTTCAGTCTTTGAATCTTTTAATTCGGAAATATATTTTAGTATTCGTGTATCGCCTTTCGGTTTTTACAACGACTCAAGTGTGTGAAATCTTGATTATTTATATTTTATTGACTATGCATATTATATTTAGTCGATATATGAGTATCCATACTCATTTGCTTATGTACACCTTTTGCGTATAATTCTTATAGCGCAATCAGTTCCAACCATTATGGAACTATCACATCCCTTAAGACAAGGGATGGTATAAGCAAATTCTAATGATCTAAATAATTCATGGCTTTAGATGCATTGAATGCATCAATGAGTGCTTCATCGGGCATCCAACACCCTTATGCATTACTTTAACCATAAGGTTAAGTTCAATAAAATTCAATCATCCCTTATGGGATGAATAGGTTCAATTCCCTCTTTCCCTTGATCTCAATCCATGGAAGAACCATTTTGATTGACTTTACAACTTATCATCCTTACAGAAAAACCTCTAAGGTTATTTCCCTTCAGAGAGGATTCATTCCTCTTCTTCCATCTCTCGAGCCTTTTGAGGCCTTTTAACAAGATGTTACTTCCCACTTATAGGAGATTTCATGTTTGCCTTCAAGAAAATTTGGGTTTGAGAACCATCCTCAACCTCTGGTGAAACTTATCACCTTTCTTAATTGAAGAGTAACTTCAAAAAGGCAGCTTGGTAAAACCTATCACCATTCCAGTCGAAGTGTAACTTCGAAAGGAAAACCAATGAAATCTTTGTAAGGAGATTAGTCCTTTCTTGGACTCGAGAATAATTTCTCAAGTTTCGAAGTCATTCAAAAATTCATTTGGGTTCAGTCAATTTATTTGATTCAAGTATGATGGTAAAATATTCAAGGATACATAACTTATGATTAAACTATCATAAACATGACGATAAATACGCGGCATATTAATATCAATGCATAATTTACAAACATGGTTTTCATTTGTAAATTACTCCCACTATTTTTGTCGAATACTTATGCCCCCACATAAGGTTCGGGAAATAAAAATTTCCTAATGGGCTCAAGGCCCAAATGCAATCGCTCAGTACCCACGACTCGTTGGCCATACCAATCGATCCACTTGGTGGGCGATCACGTCGCCGGTTAACCATCCCAGCTAACCCTTGAGTTCATTCAGCCTCGGTTTTCGTTATGGACCCACGACTCGTGAGACATCCATACTTACTCGCGTTAAATCATGTCCAATACTCGTGAAGAGAAATAGTTCAATCCTAGACGCCCCACGACTCGTGAGACAGCGCCTAGAACCTTGCTATCCCCTCCCTTGGCACTAAACTGTGCATCGAGGCAATAGACATATCATCTTCCTATTGCTCGACCCACGACTCGTGAGACATCGAGATATATTTGTACAATATGCCTAAGACCTAGTAATTGGATAGGCTCGGACCATAGACACCATTCATATGCGCCCGTTAATCGATTTAATATTCTAATTGAGTTTTTAAGTTCAATTGGAGGTTTTAAGTTTTCTTCGTGCGAGTTCTCATCAGATTATGCTTTATCTTGTTTACGTGATCTATTCTAAGCATGCAAGACATACATCAAAGAATAATAGTAAACTTATATCACCTAGCATTGCACATATGATTGGTCGATTGCCCATCCTATGCGATCCATCACGAGCCACATGATGGACCAATTGGTCAGTCTAGGGTGGAAATTAAATGTCCTAACTATTACAATTTTCAAACCCATACATCATGGGCCTTCTTGTAATATCCACCTTGATTGGGCCTCCATGTAATGAATTGGGCCTCCATATCCTCCAAGGTAATGGGCCTCCATGTGGATCTCCAAGTCTTCATGAGGTCTTCTCGGCTCCAAGCCTAATCTAAGCCTAGCTTATAAAAATAAAGGCCCTATTCTATTACATTCGTTTGCGCAAGCAAGGGCACCAATCAGGCCCATTTAATTACAACCCATAAAATAAATAAACCAAAACTACACAAGGCTTAAGGGCAAAATCGACCAATCCACATATTCACTCAAGAACATGCATAAATTCACATAAGGGCATAAATGTAAATTTACCGGCTCCTTTAATTTTAATTCACAAAAATTATCCAAGTTAATTTTAATTTTGAATTAACAATTAATCTCTAAGATTAATTAACTCTTACTTGAGTTCTAAGTAATCTACAACTCTTATCTTGATAAAGTTGGTTAATTAAGATAGTTACAAATCTTCCAAGATTACTATCTTATCCAAAACTCTAAGTTTCCCAATTTTACAAATCTCTAAGATTCTCAAGATAATCCTATTTTGATTAGATTAGTTAACTAAGGTAGTGTTCAAATCCTCCAAGATTTATACCTTATCCAAAACTCCAAGTTTCCTAATTTAATAAGATCTCTAAGATCTTTAATCTTGGTAACTTACTAGAAGAGATTAATTTTAATTAAATCTCTTATCACAATTGAAACTCTTAGTTTCCTTGTTTAATAAGATCTCTAAGATCTTTTAATCTTGGTAACTTACTAGACATTAATTCTAATTAAATGTCTTATCACAAATGAAACTCTAAGTTTCCTTGTTAATTCGATCTCTAAGATCAATCCAAGATTCACCAAGATTTCATAACAACCAAATCTCCAAGATTTTCAGATTTATCAAAATAGGCAGAATAAGAGTCCAACCAAAAATCAGCCACTACGTGACCAATCGAGGACGGCCACGTGGCCAATCACACGCGACCACAAAGTCCGCGCGTGGGCTGTCCTTGGCAGCGCGCGGCAGCGCACAGCAGCGAGCGGCTGTGCGTGACAGCACGCGACAGACAGCCCGTAGGCTGCTGCCTTGTGCCGCACGCGCAGCCAGCGTGCTGCTCGCATGCTGTCGTGGGCAGCGGTGGGCGCCTACGCCGCGTGCCACCGCGGTTGGATTCCAATTTTTTTTTTTTGTTGTTGTTGTTTCGATTACTATTTGATTTAATTAAAACAGATCCAATTAATTAAATCCAAATCCAAAAATTAAAAATTAACGTGATAAAATTTCGAATCAAAATTTCCTTTTAACTCCCAGTTAAAATAGATCTACGTCCTATAACATATACAATTAAAGAACTAGCCATACATAAATCAAACATATGATTTAAATCACAGAATTTGCAAATTCATATATATACAAAGCCTAGAGTTGGCTCTGATACCACTGTTGGGATTCGGTAAGATAAACAGCCCTAGGCACAGCGGAATATAAAAATTTTAGGACATCTTACGGAATCTTGCCAGGATATTCTCTAGTTGTATATATATGAATATAAATAAAAACGATAGTATAAGTTTACACGTTATACCTATCTCCTTGCAAATCCTTTGGCTAGTAAAACGAACTATGATTTCTCCTCCAGCAAGTATCGATCCAAGCTCTGCAGCAGCGCCCCACGTGTTGCGCCTCTACGGGTTGATACACCACAATTACACGAAAATAATAAATCTTGATCAGCTAGAACACAAGATATATTATAATCTAGGATTTAGGAACGATCTTGGAACAGAATCGAAAACGAAAAATTCTTCCACAGGGAAGAACAGGGTTCGGTCGATCACTTAGGAGAGGGAGAGAGAATTTTGCTCTTGCTTAATTTTTGCTTGTTGAGTTGTGTGAAAAATAAATACAAGAAGGCTACTTATAGTTATCTCCCTAACCTAGTCCTAATAGGACAAGGTTTCCTCTCTCCTACATGGGCCATGGCCCTCTTTAATTAGAAGACCAAGTCTTCTAATTAATTCATGGCCCAGTTAATTAATTTGACCAGGCTTTATTTAATCTTCCATTTAAATAGCCCAATTAATTAACTTAATCTCCCATTTAATTAAATCAGACTCTAAGTCCATTTAATTAAAATCCCTTTTAATTAATTAAATCCAACTTAATTAATTAATCCACAAATTAAATTCCAATTTAATTTATGATCCTGATCCAATTCCAATTGGATCCCATTTTGTTCCAATTGGGTCGACCCAGTCGACCCACCCATCATAATCGACCTAGTCGATTATTCACCCTGTCGACCCAGTCGACTCGGTCGTTCTCATTTCCTCGCTTTCGCTTCATGTGTATTGTGTATGCCCCCGTAGGTTCACCACATAATTGGCCGTGGGTTATAATTAAATATTATTTAATTATTCGAGTAAGACTTACTCTAAATCAATCGAACACTCTGTCGATTGATCATTCCAAAATTAGCACCCCTGCCAATTTGGGAATTCTCCCACACTCCACGGTCGATGTCCAGCCACAAGCCCATGGAGCCCAATCACTGGTGAATTAATTCAGTGAACCTTTTATCATTTATAATTTCCATATACGACATAATCTCTCCATCGATCAATCTCCCAGTCGAGACTTAAGGGTATGGTCTTTCATCGGTTTCCCTTTTCTTTTTGTCTTGACCTTATGCATTCTGGTCTCGAAATAATTCTCTTTGACTTAACCTTTATGAGCTACTTACATAAAGCCGTCAGATACCTCGACCGAGGATTTTACCAGAATTAATTTCTCACAGAAATCCATAGGAGAATTTCCCAACCTATCAAGTCGGGTCAATGGATCCTTTGTTGATGATATGAATCTGCATACGAGTTCCTCTATACCCAATATGAGTCCACAGAGACTTTCTGGTGATCCCCAGTCAGTCGGAACTCATATCAAAGCATAGACGTTCTCGCACCAGATAAACCCTATCACCTCAAGTAGTTAGGGATCGTTCCTCGTATACTATTATAAATTTGGAATAACTTCAACCCCGATATGCGACTACCGCTTCCATGGTGAGTTATTTCCTAATTGGGGTATTCAGTGCGCTTGCCATCCCAGCAAGCCACCCACTTATGTGTATTGACTATCCCAGTCACGCTCGTGGACCTCAGCGTCCTCCAGTTCATCAGAGTATACACAACAGTGAGAGTCTAACCGAATCCAACGATGTCCTATCTCGATTGGATTCTATGACTCTTGAATATGTTCTAGATCACGGCCTTGGAGATCAGTCCACGGGTTGTCCCATAGCCCTGTGATCTAAGGACTTCTATCCTTATGCGTAGATAATTATTACATAAGATAAAGTTGACCATATATATAAATGCATTTATTAATCCAATCGAATGGTCCTTTCAATTAAATGCAGCCAAAACAGTTGGCTTGCAGGACACTATTCTATCAAGCTGAAGAAGACAAGAAAGAAGAAGACAAGCTAGAAGACTAGTCTTGTTTAGATCACTTATGTATTTCCTTGTAATTTTTTTTTTGCACAACTCATCTGAACAGACTTGTAATATGTAATACTTTTCAAATCTATAAAATGTTCAAGTTTGAAATCCAACAGACTATTTCTATCTCAGAAATTTTTGACGATAAAAACTTTAGTTTAGGTACAGGTACTTAGCTGAAGTTTTGTCATCATAAAAAATGGGGAAATTGTTGGATGAAGATAAAGATGAAGTGCAAAGAAGATAAGTAATTAAGGGATGGTTTTGATGATTTCCAAAACATCAGAATCAGCTAAGTATTAGAAGAATTTTGAACAAGTAAAAGAAGACATCAGAAGAGTTTAAAGTTCAAACAGAAGGGTAGGTCATCAGCTGACTCAAATCAGATTAGTTCAGTATTTGATCAGCAGAGTATCTATCAGCAGAGTTTCTTTGATCAGCAGAGTAGAAGAGATCATGAGAGAAGTCCAACGGTAATAAATGCACCTGGTGTAATAAATGCTGAAAGAGAAGGGTAGTAATGGCAAATGATTGGAATTTACTCTCGGATCACCAGAATGCATTTAATGCAGCTACAGGAAAGTACAGCAGAAAAAGGACTGTAGCAGGTAGCCGTTCTGAAATTGGGCTAAGGCTATGGATTTGAGATTTGATTTCCTTCAACGGTCATAATTTCAAATTCAAGTATAAATAGAGCTGATTTTGAAGTGAGAAATACAACAACATCTGAGATTTCGCATTCGAAGCAGAAATTTATCTAAGTCTCAAGAAGCTCGAACAACTCACTCGTCTGGTGGAAGTCATCTGTTGACAGAAACCCAGTTGAAGAAAATAGAAAAATACAATCTGAGTGTTTTGTATTAGCTGAGTGTTGCAAAGTTAGAATCCATCTTTGTGAGTGATTCTACTTTAGAGGATAGGTTTTCTGAGTGAATTCCTATTGTGAGCTTATAGCCTTTTCATTTGTTGTTTAGGTATAAGTGGAGAAATATTGTAATCTTTGTGATTATAGTATAACCCAGAATCTAAGTGATCTGGAAGAGTGGACTAAAGGATTTTTATCCATATAACCACTATAAAAATTCTTTGTGTTATCTTGCATTTAAGTTTTCTTGCATATTTTGAACCTTGCATTTTTCAACACTTTGAATTATCAAAAGATTTTATAAGGAATTTTAAAACTGGGGATAAAATCTTTTTAAGGACTTAGTCTACTTGTGAAAAACACTTTCAAACATCCGCTGCAAGTATACTCTTGATAAAACTGATTTTCACTGAAATCAGCTAAGTAAACTGTAAGAAGAGTGGTCACTCTGCTGTTCAAGATTTATTCACGATCAACATAGTTATCTTACTGTTCTTCATCAGCTTAGTCTGCTGACAGAAGAGTAAAAAGTTTTTAAGTCTAAAATTTTCAGAGGTCTATTCACCCCCCCCCCCCTCTAGACCTCATCTGACCACTTGGGACCAACAAAAAAAATCCAAAGTAAGGAAAAGAGTGCGACGTTTCATAGATAGTTTTTTATCGTTTACGAGTTGTGCCGTTATCCTGCTTCGAGGAGCTAGTTCTCTTTGCTCGATGGCGGGAATACGAATAGTTGTGAAAGTGTCATTTCGACTTTGTATATATATATATGCGCTCCCGGTTTCACCCTCATTTTTACTTTCAGCCCTCTATCTCCTTGCAGTAACTTTCTTAATCGATAATCCACACAAATATCGTATTTATTGACAATCATCTTCGACAATCCTTGTCATGGCTTCAAATTTGAGAAATCCCACCTCTTCGTCTACCGAGGACGTTAATCCTGTTATCGATGTGGATGCTTCTCCAAGCCCTTCTCCAGAACAAACGGGAATGTCGGATGTAAATATCCCCAAGAAGGATACGTTCAAGGTGAGTATTCTTTCTGATGCGGAGGTGGCCGCTAAGGCTAAAAAGGGCAAGGGTGC
The DNA here is from genome assembly GCA_038501285.1 of Penstemon eatonii. Lineage (NCBI taxonomy): Eukaryota > Viridiplantae > Streptophyta > Magnoliopsida > Lamiales > Plantaginaceae > Penstemon > Penstemon eatonii. Next base: position 54,005,630 of record CM076710.1, read on the forward strand.
TAACTCTCAGGTCTCTGATCCAGTTGAAAACCTCGTATGTGCTTACACCGAGGAGAACTTTCGCGAGGTATTGGATAATTATACGAAGTATTTTCAGGAAGGCTTTGATATTCTTCTTCCGTCCCCTACTGACTATCTTCCGAAGAGCTTTGACCTGTTCAAGGAATCGGGTCGACCTGGACAAGCTCGAAGCGTCTAATCCGGCCTTACGTTTAAAATAGCCCCCATCAATACTCCCCCACTTCTCGAGCGTAAGTGAAGCTGAAGCTCGGAGAAGTAGATATTGCCTCAAGGTAGATGGAGGGCTTTTATTATTTTGTGCTTCGGTTATGCCTCATTAAAAACCTAGCTCGGAAAAATCCTATGGGATAAAAACCGAGCAAGGGAAAAAGAGTGCACATCTTAGAAACCTCAAAATGATTAATTGTTACGAAGAAAGAACATCGGTAATGATGAAACTCGGAGAAGTAGATATCAATCGGAATGTCCCTCATCAATACTCCCCCACTTCTCGAGTGCAAGTGTAGTTGAAGCTCGTAGAAGTAAACCGAGCGAAGGTGCTGATCGACCTCGAAATTGGGATGCGTCGGATATACCTCATTAAAAACCTAGCTAGGAAAAACCTTGTGGGATAAAAACTGAGCAAGGGAAAAAAGAGTATATATCCATGAGAGACGCTTAATAAAATCAGATGCTTTTGAACTGGAAAGCCACTTCTTCAAAGTTGAGGGGCCCAATATGCCATTTATCCTTTTATATTAAATCTTTTTCGAGCAAAGAATTATATCAACAGATATTACCCATACTATTATACATTTTCGATCACTGAGTTTATACCAAATGAATGGTTTTACTCAAATTTTTCATTAAGCCTTTTCCGAGCATAGAGTCATATCAACGGATTTCACTCTTGCTTTTAGACATTTCGAGTAAAGGGTTATAAAGAGAGATTTTACTGAAACGGTTTTATTTCTTAAGTCTTTTCCGAGCCAAGAGTTTAGCAACAACTTTCAGTCTTGGTCGAGACAATTTGGTAATAAATTTAGTTAAAAGGTTTTCTAATCGACAGTATATGCTCATAAAATCGGAATTTTTACCAGCTTAAGGGTTTTATCCCATTAGAGATCGTAGATTATAGATCCTAGATCGAGCTTTATCGATCAGCATTTGCGTCGCATAAAGCGTTGATGTGTACTTCAGCTTGAATCGATCAATAATGATGAGGATTGATCAAGATTGAGATGCTCCAGATCGAGATTGAAATGCTCCAGATCGATATTGATCAGGTCGAAGAATCTGACCAGGTAAAATACGAAATAGCAGCCATCAGTACGAAACCCACTTCTCAAGCGAAAGTGTATCTGTAGCTCGGAGAAGTAAAATTATGCCTTTGAATGGCTTCCTGATGTATATCGAACATGCCTCATTAAAAACATTGCTTGGAAAAACCCACTGGGATAAAAACCGACCAAGGGAAAAGAGAGTACATATCCTTCGTGATATTAGGGTTTGTCAATGCATGGGTATTGTGTCGTATCGATCTCTGAGTACAACATAATTTCTTCAATGGTTGAATTTGCAATTCTCCATAACCATAATCAGCAGGGAGATCGGAGCAATTAAAAATCCCACACAGTAATTCTTCGATCCTTTTAAACCAAAATGTCGATCTCATAAATGAACCAAGATCTTTACATCCCGCATGGTGTCAAGATCGAACAGAATTATATGAAGAGCATAGTAGAGGCATGACGGCTCATATTTTGATCAATACCCAATTTTTAGAAGATTTTCCAAACTAGTTAGCTTTATAGTGGTAATAGTGTAGATCTATATAAGACTTAGAATTCCTAATCGATCTTTAGAGATTGAGCATGAATGTAACTGTCTTTTAGTAATCTTTGTACGTCCTCTCATTCTTAATAAAGTGTTTGCTTCTGCACTCCCCTTTGTCTTCGTCTTCTTTGAATGAACTAGGTAGTTGTTGACTGATCATATAAGAGACTTATTCATCCAAATCATCCGTTTCATCAGTTCGTATTGATGAAGGTCGATTGATTATTGTCGATCTCATACAAATTATCTTGTTTAACTCAAAATCCATACCAATTTAATGGTCTGAGCTTTAATTTTGTAGTCCTTGATATCGCTGAGTGTATACCTAACTAACGATTTTACTCAAATTAATAGAAATTTGGGTGGTAAACCAATTATCGGTTTTAACCCATAGATCGTAGATCGAAGATTGTAGATCGAGCTTTACCGATTGATGGTTTATGCTAATAAAATTAGAATGTTTACCAACTTAATGGTTTTGTTTCTTTATCTATCATAGATAGTTGATCGCAGATCGAGCTTTATCAATCGACGGTTTATGCTTAATATGTACTTGGGGGGGGTTTTACCAAATTAATGGTTTTACTCAATATTATTCGATCAAGAGTGTAATGATTTACTCATTATTTTCGATTTAAGAGTTTATACCAATTTAATGGTTTTACTCTTTACCTTCGATTTAAGAGTTTTTACCAAATTAATGGTTTTACTCATTTTTTATGTAAGAGTTTATACCAAACTAACGGTTTTACTCATTTTTTATATAAGACTTTATACCAAATTAATGGTTTTAATCATATTTTCGATTTAAGAGTTTATACCAAATTAATGGTTTTACTCATATTTCATTTAAGAGTTTATACCAAATTAATGGTTTTACTCATTTTTTATATATAAGAGTTTATAACAAATTAATAGTTTTACTCATTTTTTATATAAGAATTTATACCAAATTAATGGTTTTACTCATTTTTTTATATAAGAGTTTATACCAAATTAATGATTTTACTCATTTTTTATATAAGAGTTTATACCAAATTAATGGTTTTACTCATATTTCATTTAAGAGTTTATACCAATTTAATGGTTTTACTCTTTACCTTCGATTTAAGAGTTTATACCAAATTAATGGTTTTACTCATTTTTTTATATAAGAGTTTATACCAAATTAATGGTTTTACTCTTTCATTTTCGATCAAGAGTTTATACCAAATTAATGGTTTTACTCTTTAATTTTTATCAAGAGTTTATACCAAATTATTGGTTTTACTCATTTTTTATATAAGAGTTTATACCAAATTAATGGTTTTACTCATATTTCATTTAAGAGTTTATACTAAAATTAATGGTTTTACTCATTTTTTATATATAAGAGTTTATACCAAATTAACGGTTTTACTCATTTTTTATATAAGAGTTTATACCAAATTAATGATTTTACTCATATTTTCGATTTAAGAGTTTATACCAAATTAATGGTTTTACTCTTTAATTTCGATTTAAAAGTTTATACCAAATTAATGGTTTTACTCATATTTCATTTAAGAGTTTATACCAAATTAATGGTTTTACTCATTTTTTATATATAAGATTTTATATCAAATTAATGGTTTTACTCTTTTATTTTCGATCAAGAGTTTATACCAAATTAATGATTTTACTCATTTTTTTATATAAGAGTTTATACCAAATTAATGGTTTTACTATTTCATTTTCGGTCATAGAGTTATATCAACAGATTTTACTCTTATTAATTTCGTTCCTTAGGACGAACAAAAGTTCTTGCCTGATTTCGATCACAGAGTTATATCAACAGATTTTACTCTTATTAATTTCGATCCTCAGGACAAACAAAAGTTCTTGCCTGATTTCGATCACGGAGTTATATCAACAGATTTTACTCTTATTAATTTCGATCTTCAGGACGAACAAAAGTTCTTGCCTGATTTCGATCACAGAGTTATATCAACAGATTTTACTCTTATTAATTTCGATCCTCAGGACAAACAAAAGTTTTTGCCTGATTTCGATCACAGAGTTATATCAACAGATTTTACTCTTATTAATTTCGATCCTCAGGACGAACAAAAGTTCTTGCCTGATTTTTATCACATAGTTATATCAATAGATTTTACTCTTGCTTTATTTTTCTTTCCTATTTTCGAGCATATGGTTTATCAAAAGATTTTACCTTTCAATCTCAATTAATTCGTGAGAACTCCAGTATAAGCAACCATCGCAAATTAAAGCAATTAAGAAGGAGACAAATTAATCTCAAGTAATTCGTGAGACTCCCTTGTCAATTAGCAAAATAGCAGCCACCTTAATTCTCACAACTACAACGAATGGTTTATCGGAGAATCATTGGTTCTTGAATCAATGGAGATCAATGGTTTATCGTAGAATCATTGATCTCACGAATTAAATGATCTCAACCCAGGCAACCAGCACAATTACAAGCTAGCAGCTGAAATTAAATGACCTCAACCCAGGCAGGCAACATGAAGTAATTTGATCGCATAAGCCCTAAGTGAAGCCCAAGAAACAAATTACCAAATTAATCAATTAAATCTATTCAATGAACAGGGATTTCCATGTGCGTGAACTTCAAAATTCAATTCCAACTTTCCAATCGATTAAATCCAAAATTAATCCTCCCAATCTCATAAATTGATTCTCAAAGTGATGTATAATATCCAATCGTAACTGTAGGAAACTCAATCAATAACAAATTTGATGAAATTGATTCCAGAATTCTCAATTGAGCTTTTACGTAAAAATACTAGTATTTTCCCTTTGGGCTAAATTGAGTCCTTGACTTCTCTGTTCGGAGATTACAGCTCGGGATCAACTCTTGCATGATGGGAAGAAGGTTCTCCCAGTAGTTCGTGTACCTTTTCTTGGATTGACCATATTCAATCGAGTAATTAACCTTACCCCACGATGGGCGCCAACTGATTTAACCTATTCTCGTTAGGTTCAATCAATATTATCGGATTAGATTTGAGGGCATATTAAGTTACTCAGGATGGTGCAATACAAGGAAAAGTAAAGTAAGAACAATGATAATAACGTAGAATTAATGGAGAGCAAAAGCTATCTTATAAGAGTAAAGATATTACAATGCTCTGTACAAAGTATGTAGGCGTAAGCTCTATTCTTGTGTGTGTAATACAACGTTGATGTAGGTATTTATAAGATATAAACCCTAGCCATACAAGGAAACATACTCCTACCAGGACTCTGGATATTTGTCCTTGTCAAGTTCGAATCGCAGCCTGGTCGATGAGGAGAGTCGTCTCTGATTGGGTCAAATTGCGATAACGAATGAGCAGTATGGTCGAGCTGATCTAATAATTCTGAGTCGATCCGAGTATCATATGGGGTATAAAATAGCCCCCATCATTTGCCAATTGTAATAAGTGAGTTTTTATTTCTATGTCTACCTATCTTATTTTACTATTAATTGTCGTACAAGAGGATATACATGAAAATATCTACCGAGTGGAACACAAGTTTATTGTTCATGACATATCAATCAATTCTAAACTTATTGGTAACGGGTAAAATTTCAAAAGTGCATTTGTTTATCCATATGCCTTACATATTATTGCTATGCATACTTATTTCTGTATAATTTTGAATGCAGATCTTTAATAACAAGAAGTAGTTAGTCAGTTATCATATGTTAGTTTCTCCGCTCACATTAGCTTCCGTGTGACGAAGAACTATAATGGCAGACAAGAATTCCAATATTGGAAAGGTATAGAATCCAATCCCAAGATTTTCTTTGATTTTAAATTTGATTAGTTCTCACACATATATTTGTTTTACACTTGCAGAAGTCGGATGGGATTGACTAGGACAAGAGTGAATAGGACAACGATTGCAACTCTTTTCGATGCCAATTCGGGATGTCGAAGTACTTTACCGCTGTCGGAGTACTCTGTCATTGTCTCCATCATCTCTGCCTCTACCATAGCCTCTGCCATCATGATAAACATCTACAGAGGAGAAACAGGTATTCCTTATTTCTTTTTCTCCTTTTGTTTGATACACACACTCCTCAATTGTAGTTTTATTTACCTAGGTTGTCTTTTCCTTAATTTCTTCTAAATAATAGCAACCTTTTCCTATATAGGAAATTGTGTTTTAATCTTCACAAATGCTTTGGGTGTGTAGTTTATGGAGTAAGAAAGACCTTGAGGATTCTGGCGATGATTTGGATTCTTCAATTAAATGGTGGCTATACTTACTGGAAAATTCATAAAGACGAGATAAGATCGTTGTTCCTGGCATATCAATCCATATATTGTTACACTGATGGCAGGTTTACACGTCAGTAAACATTCACATTTTTTTTATATAACATTCACACTTTTTTTGGTAGAATTCACAAGTTCAATTTATTTAAAATAGGAATCTGACAATGCATTTTCTTTCTTTAATTCTTTTCATTACCGCATTGGATATCCAATGCAAAATAGACCTTGATTTCCTGTATAATTAGCCTTGGATTTCTGTATTACTAGCATTGCTGCCAATGTACAATCCTACTTATCTTTTTATTTTATTTTATTTTATTTATCTAGTTATTACTATTGGTTTTTCTATAGTCAGAAATTATAAGCCCGTGTAAATGAACAATTTCTATATTTGGAAAAAATAAGTTTATTATATTGTGCGGAGTAATCTCTTTTGTTAGACATTTAGATTCAACCCTCGTTATTAACTTAATCTATTTGCTCTATATACTAATAATCAAGAACAATAAAAGCACTAGAAAGTTCACAAGCTTGAACATATTGACTTAGATAAGTTCATAGACGGAGAAATTGCATATTGGATGCCATATATAGGGCCTCTGCAACATTGATACCCCTGGAGACCTAAATGTACATTCAATGTCAAATTTCAATAGTATATTAATTTTCATATAATTGGATGAAAAAGGACGGAATCGGTCATGTGCATCTCATGTGGCCATTATCTCAATCTTTTGGAGCAAAAGCTACCACATGATAGTGTGATAACATGGGCAAACATGATAATTTTGCCTTCAAAAGTGAGAAAAACATGATAGCTTTTCCTTCAAAGGACCACAACAACATACACATCCAATTTCCTAAATCTTCGTCCAATTATTTGGTTGTAGTATGAAAATTTTGACTGATGTTTAAATTGTAATACTAAATGTACATTTATATATCCAGTTGTACCAAAGTTGCAGAATGTCCTATTGTATGATATCAAATATGCAAGTTTATTGTATTACGTCATCACAATTATTACATACATTATCAAATACACTCCACAATATCAACTTATATTTACCCGATTTGAACAAGTTCTATTAGTTGATGGAACGACGCAATGTCAATAAGCAATGAATAATGAATGACCCTACTACTCAACAAGCCCAAAATAATCTGAATCAAACTAGACGAACATGTCCCACAAAATCACTGTTAAACGAACAAACTGTCATAGTCAAACTACCTATAAACGTACTTACCGAGACTCTACGATTATATCCACCAGTTCCATTTCTAATGTCAGTCTCAAAAATTGTAAGGTTAATGGTTATGACATCTCAAAAGGAATATGTGCCAGTAAAGTTATGGGTCATTCACAGGGATCCAAAAATTTGGGATGAGCCCATGAAAACGTGAAAGACGAAGGATTTATGCTTCCATTTGGAGCCGTAAGATGTAAGTGCCCAGGAGGAGTTATTGCAACAATTCTAATAGAACGAACTAAGGAAAATAGAGTAAGGTCTGGAAAACATTTTTTGAATTGAAATCCCAGGCAAAGATCCAGGGAACTTTGAATTCAGCATGAAAATGAACTGTTTTTTGATAATTAGCTAGAGTAGTATTTTCAGCAAAAACCTCCAAACCTTTTTTGACACTGGGGGGAAGAATAGAGGTTTCCGAGCCCATACGTTTCCATCATTCATAGAACCATATAGGGAAAGACTTTGGAGAATCAGTATGAAAAATGGAAAACCAAGAATTTGAAAATGGCCTAACATAGAAAGTTCTATACCAGGCATTTTTGTAATCAATATAATTAAATTCTTTTGGAGAAAACCTTATTGAATAATTTCTGAGGAAGGTCATCCCTCCAAAAGTAGTTTGATTGAAAACTTGTTTGATAACACATTTGGAAAAAGTGATTTGATTTTTGTCATTTCTGGGGTGAGTAATTTCAACAGAGTTAGTATCAACAAGAATTAATTCATAAAATCTTTGAGTCTTTTGAAAGCAGTTCGATTCCCAAAATTGGGAGTCATTATTGAAAAGTTGAAAACTGTTTTTTATATAATCTCTTTGAACCAATTCAGTAGGAACTTCGGCATAGCATGTAAGCTCAATTTCTTCAGTCCAGGCTCTGTTAATATATTTGACTTCGTCTTTCGGGGCATTTGGTATTTGAATGTTTGTAGGCATTGGGGGAGTAACTAATACTGATTTGAAAGGTAGTTCAGGGAAATTTTGAATTGGGGTAAACCTATTTGAACTTGAAGGACTTGAAGGTGTTTTGGGTGAATGGGTTACTGACATATATCTGACTAAATCTTTTGAATCTGGTGACTCATAATCCTTTGAAGATTGGATCTTGGATTTTGAGTAAGGGTTGCTCATCTGCATAATTTAGTTTCCTTGTAAAAATTCTCTTGCAAGAAAATCAGGGAATGAATTATCCTCTCCTTTTATATATTCAACTTGAAAATCAAAAACTGAAAGTATGGCCTGCCATCGGGCAAAAATTTGTTTTGATACTAAATTTTGAACATCTTTTGTTAAAACTTCTTTAGCTGATTTGCAGTCAATGCGTAATAAAAATTTCTTATTATATAAATCATCTTGAAATTTGGAAATGCATAATACTATAGAAAGAATTTCTTTTTTAATGGTGGAATAATTCATTTGAGGTCCGAGCCAAATACCTGAATGAAATCTCACTAATTGTTCTTTCGAACTAATTTCCTGTTTTAATATACCTCCATATCCTATATCGGAAGCATCTGTTTCAACTATCATAAAGGCATTTGGGTGCATAATACTTAAACAAGGCAAATAATTAACTTTTTGTTTAATTTGCCTAATAATTCTAGTATGTTCCTCTGTCCAGGCCGGTGATGATGGGAATTTTGGATACCACCTTCTATTACCGATATAAGATCGAAGAACTGGAATGTTGACCTCGAAGATGTGATCTCGAGCTCGGGATGAAGTCCAGATAACTTAATCCTCTAGACGCAGCCCATGATCAAATATTACTGTTGGGCCGATCTCAAGCCCATGCATATGGGCCGATCCTCTTTTTCGGCTATAAATACCCCAAGCATTTATGACAACAGACACGCTTTCCCAGGTGCACTCAGCTCGAAGCTGCTGCTCGGATAGATTAGTTCGGCCATTTGTTATATGTATTTCGCCCTCTGGCTTGTACGACATCCTATAATGCTCAAATAGGATCCTCAATACTTGTAATTTGTACCTCAACGTTCGGAATATACATATACATTGATCATTCTATTATTTTATAGAGTTTATATATTACATATTGTTATTAACCCGATCATACTACGAATTTGCGTAAGATCAATTGGCGCCCACCGAGGGGCTTTATTTGGGTGTTAGATCGAAAAATGCCTACTACGAGGAGGGATACGTATAACCGAGGAGAACAATTCCCATATGGCAGGAATGCAGGATTCAGTCAACAATGAGTCTGATAATCTATCCGGGGCAGGGATGCCGACGTCGGGAAAGATATCAACGTTCTTATTCTTTACAATCTTTATTCGATCATTCCGGGGGATTCCTACTGTAAATTTATGAACACTGCCGTCGGGAAGATTGCTCTTGATAGATAGGGAAAACTGCTACGGAGCCCTATTTTATCTTCTCTTGAACTCAATTTAACAAGAAGCATGGTTCGGAAATGCGGTATAAAGGATAGATGAAACTACTCACCGAACTCTATTTTACCCAATATCTTATCGCCTCGTTCTGCCCTCATTTATCTTATTAGGAAAAAGGGATTACCTATCTTATGGAAGTCTTATTCATGGTTCGAAAATGTGTTATTGTGGACAACAAAAACTATATACAGATTTCTAGAATATCCGCCATCTTGTTATCTTGCATCGTCTACGCTTGTCTACTATCACTACAAGAAAAAAGATTTTTTACTTCTCTTGGAAATCCATAGCAAATAAAAGAAATTTGTAGTAAAAAGTCATTTACTACACTTGTGCTACGCTTTTTCAGGCGTGGGAATTGCAGCCGTGGGGAAAACTTTACTACACTTTTAAAAGTGTGGTAAATAGTTATTGCTATGAAATTTATCTCATTTACTACATTATTAATTTCATAGCTAAAGCCAATCTATTACAACACTATTATACCCTATGAATTTAAAATTGTAGTATATATATATTTTAACTACACTTTGTCAAGTGTAGTAAATATTTAATTTTTTTACTTCAATTATGAAACGTAGTAAATATGACTTAATTGCTACTCTTTGTAGCGTAGTAAATAAGATTTATACTACACATTATTCTGTACTAATTTTGTTTTTAATTAATTTCATATTAATATTCATTTTTCAATTTAATATACCTAATCAATAATTATTTATTTATTTGTGCTCTCTTCTAATTAATAATCATGTTAAAACACTACGTACTATCAAAACTATTTATTACAATAAATCTTCAAACTTTTGTAAAATACATAAAACAATTAATTTATAAATACTCGAATAACATATGAAATGCAAATATATTTATAAATATTATAGAGTGTAAGAAATCATGCCAACAATATTTTTCTTAGAAAATAAGACTTCAACTGAATTTCCCTCAATCCTAAAAAAATAACAATTGTTTTAGCCACACAATCTCGGTTCAATATATCCAACAATAACAACTAAATTAAGTTCCACTTTCTATCTCCAAATTGTAAATAAGACACAAAAATAAGAAAAACAAATCAGTCTATAATAGGTTGTGGGAGCAGCTAGCAAAAGATATGTGTGGCAATTCAATCCTCTGAAACCTATGGACAAGAAAAATATGTGTAAGTTTCAGAAACATATATGTGTATATATATGAATAAGACGAACTTAGGATCATATTAATGAAAATGAAGTAGAGAATTTGGTGAAGAATATTTTCATTATAACAAATTTTCTTACATTAGCAATCTGCCAAGTAACGATTTTGCCAACAGCTTGTCCAACTGTGTTTACACCTTTGCGAGGTCGTAAAAGGTAGTAATTTGGTTCGATGGCACTTTTAATGACAACTTTAACGAATCCAGGTCCTAAAACAACATAATCAATTTCTTCCTTTGGGTCCATGCTTAAAACCATACTTATGCTACTGATTCTTTTGGTACTTCCGAACAAAACAAAAGTACATTGCTACCTACCTAAAACTCATACATGACAATGTAGTATAGTCGAGTGTTAATGATTTTTCAATGACTCGAAAACTAAGTCAATCCTTACGGTGTCAAGAGACAAGATTTTATAGTAAACTTTCTATAAAAAAAATAGAAAATAACGAACCTCGCATGGGTTGCAATCAAAAGTATGTTTGTGCCTTTTATTTCCATTAGCAGCCTGTAATATCAAGATGTATAACACAAAATTTTAGCATATATATTAATTTTCTATGATTCAACATATTTCATAGGTCCAACAATAAAATAAAAATGTGCTTATCACTAAACTCCACAAGCAAAATCATAATTAAATCAACATTCCAATAACAGTAGATGTGAAAAAACTAAATCAACTAACACATCCTATATATTTCATGCACATTTTCAGCTTCCAATAAAAAATTAACAACTCAAATTATTCAAATATTTCTTCACACTATAAATTGTTATTTAATGTCCATCATAAACATACTAACCCGCTCATGAGATGTTAAAAAGTTTGGAGTTGGATTATGTTGCTGGAGGTTTGGAGATGTAACTTTACTAGCACTATTTGGTTGTTCACGTGTGACGTTAGGAAGATTTGCAACCTGTCAATTATTGCAGTCCAAGGAAAATATCAAATTACAATAGGATACATGATTAGTCATAGAAAAACTTAAGTAATGCTAAGAAACTTGAAAACCTGTCCTCCAAGTGATGAAACACTAGATAAAGCTGCTAGTAGAGTAGCAGGGCTGACTAACTTTCTTCTTTGTCAGACTTCGTCCATAATGAGTTGGGTTGTAACAGTAAGAAATTAGTAGTGGGATCGGATAACAGCCCATATTTGAAATTGAAATAGTACTAGTCTTATAAAATATTTGAAGCAGGTCATTCTTTTAAGGAAGCATATATACGAGATGAGACCAATATAAGAGCTAGCTAGTAGTGTCTTTGGCCTTAACTTAAACTAACTCATTTTGATTTTAAAATATCTCCAGATATATACAATCATAACAAACACAGAAAAAGGATTTTTCGTTATTACATTTTTAACCAAAAATTTTATTTTATCTACAATTCTGTAGAAAGCAATTCAAATATAGACTTTACAACATACTTATATTTAATTGATCCCAGTGAGAGTGAGGTAATTATCCCAATTCTTTACGAGCTGTTTTCAATATTTTCCTAAATAAACTTACTTCTTATATTTATATATATGAAAGAATACTTTTGGTCAACATACAACATGTGATGCACTAACTTCTTATATTTATCTCCTGTTGTAACTTGGGTTTTTGGATTTGCTATATAGTGGTAAATTTTATTCTACACAACAAGTATATACTTCTATCAATTTAATTGGAAAGGCGAGAGACCAAACAGGTATAGCATTTGCAAATTGTACAGCCAGTAGCCATATTTTTGGTTGCATATAAATATCATAATGCGAATAATTATACATATCATAATTATAATGGAGCTAAAAAGAGGATATTTTTTTTTTAACAGTTTCAAGATTCTACATATAAAGGCTTCGATTAAACCTCTATTGTTCTATAGTACCAAGTCCTAAAGTTTCTATCCTAATTTTACAATAGCTTATATCCTAATTATGAGGGCTAAAAAGTTTTTGTCCTAGGTTTACAATAGTTTCTGTCCTAGTTATAAGGGAGCTAAAAAGAGGATCATTTTTTTTACAGTTTCAAAATTCTACATATAAAGGCTTCAATTAAACCTCTATTGGTCTACATTCCCAAGTCCTAAACATGCCAAAAGTAATTCAAATATTAAATAACAAGAGTGATTAAAATATCAGTTAACATGTCACCATATGGACAACAGTGGGATTAATTCATTAAAAGTATGAAATCTGCTTTCTTACATAAAACTATTTAAACTACAAAAACACACATGTACATAATAAGTTCTACTTATATCTCTAAAGTTCTACTTACACTATGATAAAACTTACTGCAGCTATAGCTCTAAAGTTCAACTTACACTATGATAGACCTTTCTATGCGGGACATATAAGTTAATCATAATAAGGCTCTACTTATATCCCCTAATCCCATTGAAAATGGTCAAAAGACTTTAAATAGAATTTAAACAACAATTTACTGAAGAATCTGCAATTCAAGTTCCTAATAGACACATAGAATGAAATTAATGAGAAACTTGTATTCAAAAGCCCATAAATATTTCAACAAACTTATGTTTGAAAGGAGTTCATTTAATTTGCTATAGGAACCAATCACTTATATCTGCTTTTCTTGCTTGCATCAATTAGGCACAAGACAATAGGTGCTACAACTATCTCATTGCAAGTTGATCATATTAATCACTTTTTGCAGAGACATGGTTTCTAAAATCTGAAGTGACTATCAGTTAAACTAAGAACAACCTTTTTTTTTCCTGTTCAAATAAAGAGCAGCAGGTTGAATAGATCTAACGTGGTCTTCAGATTTAGTATAGATTATTAAATAAATAAATAAATATTAATCAAATCAACTACCAATTTCTAAAGTAATACAATAAAAATCATTTTTCCTGTTCAAATAAAGAGCAGCAGGTTGAATAGATCTAATGTTGTCTTCAGATTTAGTATAGATTATTAAATAAATATTAATCAAATCAAATACCAATTTCTAAAGTAATACAATAAAGATCAAATGGGCAGCACATGTACCAAATACAATTATTTCAGCAACCCTCATATCTAAATCAATTAAACATGTTTTGCAAAGTGGGAAGGGGAAGGGGAAAGTGTAGAGATCAATTCTTCTTACCGTGGATTAATAGAGCATAAAAATCAAATGGGCAGCAAATCTTTAGTACAATTAAAGGGTTCCACTTTGTTTGGGATGAATTCGCAAAGACTCGAGCCGGATTTTGATAAAGCGCCTCTCTCTCTCCTTCTTTCCTTTCGATCCCGGCAGAGGAAAGGGCTGTAGGTGATGGGGCAAATAATGAGAATTATAGCTGAAGATATTTGAGAAGTAAAGGGAATTGAAATTGGAGAAAAAATTAAGGGTTTATCAATTGTGTAGTTACAAGACGTGAAAGAACCTTTAAGAAAGTGCCCCTCTATTTTTGGAAGATTAATGAAAATATTCTAATTAATATTGGCGCCTATTTTTGGAGTGTAAGTATCAGATTAATTTTATACTACATAAATTTAGTTAGTGTAGGAAATCCATAACTTTTTCCTATGATAAAAGCATAATGTAGTAATTGGATCTTTCTATTTACTAGGATAAAAAAAATCATAGTAAATTATTCATCTTTTACTATGAAATTTGTTAACGTAGCATTTTATTTTTTTACACTACAATAGTTTCTATTTTTTTACTACAATTTATTATCATAGCATTAACACAATTTTTACTTCAATATTTTCAGTGTAGTTAAAAAATTAGTAGGGAAAAACCATTTTTCTTGTAGTGTATAGCAAAGGATCATCTATCCAGTGGAAGTCTTATTCACCAAAAATATTATCAATTCGTTATATTCGAGAAATTATATTTGGCTAATATTTATGACTGTTGATCAAAATGACTAAGGGTGAAAGTCGTTGCTACGCCCCTTGGATCGAAATAAATGAAAAGGGTGAAAGCTGTTGCTAAGACCCTCAGGTGAAAGCTGTTGCTATGACCGATAAAACGACTAAGGGTGAAAGCCGTTGCTATGCCCCTTAGATCGAAATAAATGAAAAAGGTGAAAGCTGTTGCTAAGACCCTCAGGTGACAGTTGTTGCTATGACCAATAAAACGACTAAGGGTGAAAGCCGTTGCTACGCCCCTTAGATCGAAATAAATGAAAAGGGTGAAAGCTGTTGCTATGACCGATAAAACGACTAAGGGTGAAAGCCGTTGCTATGCCCCTAGATCGAAATAAATGAAAAGGGTGAAAGCTGTTGCTAAGACCCTTAGGTGAAAGCTGTTGCTATGACCGATAAAACGACTAAGGGTGAAAGCCGTTGCTATGCCCCTTAGATCGAAATAAATATAAAGGGTGAAAGCTGTTGCTAAGACCCATAGAGTGAATTTTCGATCTTCAAATTGATGGTTTTATTCTACAATTGTCCAGTACCTTTATTCCATTGTTGGAATTATTTTCCAAGTTAATCAATTCTTTATTCATCAAAGATGTAAATTATTTATGCATATGGAAACTTTCAAGCAGTGGAACGATGATGCATAAATGGACAAGAAGAAGCTTTACGGATATCTTTCTCAACTAATCAATACAGAGTTAATCCGATTAGCTTAATCATCAGTTCACAACAATAGATTATGAGAGTCTTCGGAGTTACAGCCTATTAATGATCGGAATTTATTTTTTCGATTGTCAAATTCAGTAATCTCGGAATAATTACACGAATCAAACACGATCGGAATTTATTTTTCCGAGCGTCGGGTTCAACAACTTCGGAATGATTATAACTTATTTACGGCCATCCCGGGTTCATTTTTGATCAATCACATAATTTATAAGGGCTATCTATCCGTTTATCAGGTACTTAATCAGTTGGGACAAAATTGATTTCGTTTTCTTGGTCGATGGCTATTTCTGGTGGAATGTATCCTACGATTAATAAAATATCAGTAAAAGTCTGTTGGTACAATAGTGACAAATTATATAAATCCTCAAAGTTGCAACCTAATTTGGACTACCGTTCGATCACCGAGAAAAATTATGTTTCCAAAGAAAAGAGTTTTATATCTTCAAGTTAACTACAAGAAGTTGCAATCGATCAAAGTCCAACAGATCTCACTTATATTCGACCGAAGAAATTGAGAAGACACCAAAGTGTAGAACAATGAAATTCGAGCAGTAAAAACGAAACTTTATTATTATTCTTTGAACAAGTTACAAATGAAGCTTCGAGTACAATATTAAAATTCGGGCTCAAGAAGTACAGTACAATTGCTACCACCCAACTACAAATTCTACAAGTAAAAGATAAACATGTTCGATCCTCATCCTCGAGATCGCTCCAGATACAAAACTCAGCAACAGTTCCTCATGACAATCACTCGCCACGTGTCGCACATCCTCGAGCGTCCTGTGGATAAAAACTGGATCGGAACCCATCTCCAGGGCTTTTAACCGATCTTAGGTCTTCATCTGTAAATAATGATTGTCATAAACAATCATTATTTACAACATAATCCGACCCAGAACAGCGGAAAGTTACTTCAGAGGAGTCACTCCAAGCAATCTCGAAGGAACTATACTTCAAGAAAGCCCTCGAGGAAGCTGATGCTCCAGATTTAGAGAACTCCTCTGAGGTTATTCTACTGCCCGATCAGACGCAGCGCCAGAAGACCGGAATTCTAACCTGTCACAGATAGATTATACCTGAGAAAGCAGGTTGCCTGCCGGTATTCTAAGTGCAATTTCTTTTGCCTGTCCATATTCTAAGCGAGAAAGGATGCATCAAAGGGAGTAAGATCGAAAAACAGGGTCCGAGTCCTAATTTCGAACTCAGTTATTTCAGAAGGATTGCGGATCATTTTGCTAAAATTCAAAATTCGAACTTTGACGATCGGATGAGACATTGATAATGAGTGAAGAATATGTTGATAAAAGATGGAACTATTTATAACTGCGAAGGGTTAGAACCAACGGACCAGATCGTGTGTCATGAACGGTCATGATCAAAAATAGTAAATGCACTGGCTGTTACATTCCCTGAGGAATAGGGTCCTGTTTGGTTAAGAGAAGAAGCAACCTTATGAACGCATATGGTCCTTATTTACTAATCGAATTAAGGGAAAACACCGAGATATTTGTTTAAAAAATTTTGACCTTATGGACATACTATTCAAAATACAACACATTTGAAAAATTCAAGGCATTACTATGATCGAGAAGTCGCGTTCGAACAACAGTGATTTTGGAACAAAATATCCGCCCTCGAAATCATCGTATTCAGTCGATAAAAAATCCGATTGATTTAAAACAAGTATTGGTATCAACGATATGTCCTCAATAAGCATTGTTCGAATTAAGAACTCGGTCAACTTCGAAAATTTGTTTTGAACAAAGATCGGTATTTTCGGTTATTCATTGGATTACTTGTTATTTATTTACCCAAGATGGGAGGTTTGATTATCTGAAGTATCGATTTATCGAAGTTAAGAATACATCTATCTATTATTTGATCAACCAATAAAAAGGAAGACAAAGACTTTATAAAGTCATTTCGAGAAAGAGAATGCGTATATTACAAAGATCTAAAAGATTACATTTCGAGAATAATATAAGCTCGTATTTTACATTCCGATCCTATGGGATTCTATAATCCTATGAAATTTTCGGTCTCATCTTCTGTCAATCGACCGAGCTAACCCAACTTCGAACATGGAATCTCCTTTGGACCTGCAGGCTTTTAAATTTATTTGCGGTCCTCCGAAGACAAAGGAACGAACACGCAGTTCGTTTGGTGGCTTTATCTTCCGGCATGTCCCCCCCCATTACGTTTTCTTAAATGCATTGTGGCAACAGGCCCCTGATCGGAGACCTATGGGGTAACACGCGGATTCCATGGATTTGTCTTATTGGCCTTCCAGATGGAGAATACATTTGCCTGGCGATATTCTAAGCGAGCTCAAGGTAGTCTTTCTTCCGCTTAAAGATTGTTCTAAGTCTGAGCTCAAAAAGTTGAGTTAATTGAATAATGATCTTGGTCACCATGATCGGACAAATAAAGAGCCACTAAAAGAGACAGAGGTAGTTTCAAAAAAATATGACGCCGGCTTTATAGCAAGAATTGAAATGGATCCAACGGCGGGTAATTCGCTAGATAAACGGATAAGATTTAACAACCATTGACAATCCCGACGAATAGGGAACTATTGGGCTATGGTGGGGATCTCATTCAAAATTACCAATGTCCGGAACATACACGCAATCATTGATCAAAGAGCTTTAGATCGAAAAAAGCAAAGATATCACAAGGATTTATTCATGAAAATTTCCGAATGAGTGAAGTGATACATAAATTATTTTTCGATCCTATTACAAATCACAAGAGAAAAGTTTTGATCCTATTACAAGCTACAAGAAGAAAACGCGGATCCTATTACAAAACAGGTACAATCCATCTCGATTACGTCTCATGATTCCCGAAAAATGTTTGATTGTTCCAACCTTCCGGTCCAAGAAATCGAATAGGCTCTTCTTTAGGCTTGACAAGTGGGAACTACTGGCCTCTCTGATCGATAATGCCCTTACTCGAAAGATTTACAAGGATAGTGAATATTGGGTGTTGGTTGATATTAGAAAGGGAAAAAGTGAAAGGTTAATTCGATGCTTGAGATCGAATTCGTTAAATCCGCACCATCCAACGCCCTCGGCGGACATTGTGGCAACAGGTTCCTCGTTACGAGAACCGTGCCGGAGAAATAATGGCTCACTCTTCGAAGGGCCGACGGGGTTGTTAGGGCCGTGGATGGTCAGCAATGCACCATGTTGGCCTTCAAGGTCGAATATTTCTTCGTCTACAGATATCCTAATCGATGATAAAATATTCAATGCTTTAGGCCTCGCGAAATACGTTCTAGCTCGAATTTCCAAATGTTGGGATGCAAGATGGTGTTTCTCGATCAACATGATCAAAGAAGAAAATCTTTCAGAAGAAAAAGAATATCGACTTAAGAAGAGGCCCATTTATAGAAGCAGTTTAAATGTGATCCGACGGACGAGATGTAAAAATTTATGCGGACAGGATTTGATAACCGTTCAACTTCCCGAGGAATAAAGTGATGTTTGGCAAAAAAAAAATTTAGTACGCAAACTGCTATGAAAGAGAGGAAGTTGTTTCAGCCCATTATACAAGCTGAAATTCGGAAGTTGCCTGGACCAACAATGTATTCGTACACGAAAACACGTAACATTATTGGTAGGGATTTGATTGAATATAATAAAGAAAACAACTCATTTGTCAGGATACAGTAAGACCCGGAATAAGTCAGATTACAGCTGCTGAAGTTATGCTCGGAGAAAAACTTTTCGAAGACCAATACTACGGTCATTGTACCCGCGAACATAGGCTTTCTGCTCACAATGTTCGAAGCACCTTGTTCTTTCAATAAATTCCGATCTCAAAAGTGTTTTAATCAAACGAGGAGGCAGGAATTGGATCGAAAGGATTTTCGACCTTAGACTATTCTGTTGGTATAAGGAAACTTGCATCTCCTAAAACGGCTTCGGTATTTGTAGCAAAAAGAGTATCCAGTTAGCGTTATAGTAAATTCGATATAAGGCAACAGAAGCTCTGCTTAAGATAACAATTTGATTTAAGAGGTGCAAGGGGCAAAATGTACATACAATTGAGAAAAAAAAAAAAACACGGATCAACAATCTACAAGTTAAGGGTTAATAAAGTCCTATTGTATTCATCAATGATCAGACTTTTCGGAGCTAGAATCGTGACTCTTCTCCGTCTTTTCGTCCTCCTCCTCGAAATCGCTTCCCGAACTACCGTCAGAAGTACTACTCGAGCTATCATCCCCTTCGTTGCTGCTTTGATCCTCAGAGCTGGGGCTATTCGTCCGTGGAGGATTGATATTTTGAACGGTCTGATCTTCGGTTTCGCCCTCGATGTCCACATCCTCATCCTTTTCCCCTGAGTTATCCATTTCTAGTATATCAGGATTGGGCATAGGAACACCAAATTCAGCAAGGAGTGGAGCAAACTCATGACCATCCAGACCCTCGATTTTAGGAGGAAGAGAGGAAGCCTTATAATCTTCACCAAGAATGTTTTTATAAGGGTTCATGTAGGGAAGATATTCATCAATAGTGCCTTGAACTCTTCCGGCCACTAGGAGTTGCTGAACCCCTTTGTAAAAGAAGGCCTGATTGACTTCGCCCAATCGGGACCGAACTAAGGCATCAAGAAAGGGCGACTTTAGAAACTCCCTTATAGCTGGTAGCTTGCCTTCTCGATCTCGAGCGTATGCTTGATCGGACGATGCCTTAACCTGCTCGAGATCCGACTTTAATTTTGCTACCTCTTCCTCGAGGGCCCTCTTTCCTTCGAGCTCTTTCCTAGCATCTTCGAGCTCCTTCTCAACCTCTGAAAGCTTGGAAGATGTATCTCTCAACTGATTGGCCTTGACAGCTTCTTCTTTCAAAATGTTGAGAAGAGCTTTATGAGATTGTCGAGACTCCTCTTCCAAAATGGCTAGTCGATAAGATTGGTGGGTAAATAGATCTCCGGCCTGGAAAGAAAATAGACTTCAGTAATAGAACAAGATTATAAAAAGAGGTTGATACAGTCGAAAAAAAGAAAGGTACCCTTTGATGCGTATGAGCGAAATCGCCCATGATTTGAAACCCATCCCTCAGGAAGAGCTCGGTATTGTCGTCCTTAAACCTTCCAGCCATCAGCATTCGGAAGGACTTGTCCACAGTATGTTCACCATTAGGGCCAAGGTCGGACTTGATGGTTCCATCCTCCGGGAACCCTGCAGCCCTCGGACCACGAAAATGATCTTCTATAAAATCTACTAAATCTGGCTCGGTGCGGCCGGATCGACATTGAATCGGACCTGAATTCCGACCGAGCGGCCTTACCCTTCTGGAGGACTCGGGTTCCCCGCAATTCCTTTTTCGGGCCATCCGACCTTCAACGATCTCGTGGGATCGGATCCCCTGAAGCGTATAATAGCTACATCCCGCCACATTCGGATCAGACGTGCTGGACGGAAACACCGATCGTACAAGCCCAGTTTCTTGGGATTGTGAAGTTCCCTCTGCAGCAACTTGAAGAGAACTTCCAGCTACGTTCGGAACTGCAGAAACGTCAGTTCCGGCATTGGCTCCTTCAATCATCAAAGTAGCCCTCGACTTCTTCTGTTTACGAGGCAAGCCTAGAGACTCTATAGAAATTGAAGCAACAACCGAACCGGCTACGGAGGTTCGGAATTTCTCAACAATCTCAGCTGTAAAAAATTGAAGAATGGATTTAGTTTAGAGCCATGAAAAATCAACTGAGTTATAGGAGAAGAGATAATATACCTAAAGTGGGAGGAACGGTTGCAACATGATCTTCCCCATCAGCCCGAGCAACTTGGGTAACTGGATCATTAGAGGGCGTGATCGAGGATTCTCCGAAATTAATAGGAGGGGCAGGATAGGAACACTCGCTGAGCACTGCCATTCTCAAAACCCTCTCTTGGGTCAGCAAAGCGGTTTGATAGAGATCAAAACAGAGGGTCTGCAAAAATGCATCCTGGAGCTCATGATTCATCCGACCCACGAGTTTTCGCCTACCGTAAATCCATGACCTCTCTCCAGGCCATTCATAAGGAGTTGGCTTGGGTGTCTCTGCAGAAGCTGGAGTGTCAGGGCCTCGAACGAAAAAGAACTCCTTCTTCCAACCTTTTAGGTTGCTCGAAACATTGCCTGACAATATCGATCGGTTCGACCTCTGTGAAAAATATACATATCCAGCGTTCGAAGATGTCGAGGAGCTCACCTGGAAAACCCGCTAGAAGTTTTGGAAGGCAGCTTTCTTCCCTTTAGCCTTCATAAGTGCGCGAGTTTGGGAGAATTTGGGATGGAGAGAGGCGAAAAGCCTCTAGAACGCTACGAATTAAAGGAATGAAGGGAATCCGTAGGCCGTAAAAAAATTGCCTAGTGTAAAAGGCTTGACATCCCGGGGGAGAATTAGTAACACGCTCTTCGAAAGACGGGACGACGATCGAAAAACCATCACCCAAATATTTGCCAAAATTGGTCTCCAAGTATTCTCGATGTTGGTCGGTATAGAGACAAACGGTTTGGTCGGCTCTTTTCTCTGTTTTGTTGAGACGCGTGCTTGTCGTAGGCTCCGTCCACTCAAAAATCGTAACAACAACACTTCTACCTATTCTGAATTTGATTTGCTCGTTCTTCCCTAATGGAAGATCATCATCCTCCGTGGCCTTTTCATCGGTGGCCTCGCTCGAAGAATCACTTTCATCACCCACCGAACTAGGACTTGATTCCTCTTCTTTATCGGAGCCAGAAATAGGGATCGGGACCCTCATATCCTCCGCCTCCGAGGAATGGACAGCCACGATCTGCGTCTCACCAAGACCACTCTCTTGCCCTTCTAATCTGCTGCACTAGACATTGTGTGTTAGAACGATCGGACAAGTGTTGGGGTTTTCTAATCGATTTGTTTGCTCCGATCTTGGGTTATTTGAGAGTTTTGTATAAATGAATCTCCGACGGTCAACTTATATATACGAGGCCAAGACATCAAATTGCAAAGCGGCCCTCGAATGGTCGCGACGATTGAACTCCCATTGATTAATTTCAAACCTATTTTCTCTTTAATTGCGCCTTAGGCCCCTATAGTATATGGACTATTGGGCCATAGCCCAACACGGGAGGAAGGACAACGTTTAGACTTCAGTGCTCGATTGCTGCTATATGGTCGAAGAAGCTAGGTCGGGAAAATTAAGGCAGTTTTAACAAATAGTCGATCATGGCGTCACGAGTTATGAATGAGATGTTTTCAGGATATTCACTCTTTTTCCCTGGTTCGATTTTTATCCCAATGGGTTTTTTCCGAATTAGGTTTTTAACGAGGTTTATCCGAAACATCATAATAAGACTCGTTCACCCCGGCGTATCACATACTTCTCCGAGCTTAAGCTTCACTTTGTGCTCGAGAAGTGGGGGAGTATTGATGATGGGAATTTTGGATACCACCTTCTATTACCGATATAAGATCGAAGAACTGGAATGTTGACCTTGAAGATGTGATCTCGAGCTCGGGATGAAGTCCAGATAACTTAATCCTCTAGACGCAGCCCATGATCAAATATTACTGTTGGGCCGATCTCAAGCCCAGGCATATGGGCCGATCCTCTTTTTCGGCTATAAATACCCCAAGCATTTATGACAACAGACACGCTTTCCCAGGTGCACTCAGCTCGAAGCTGCTGCTCGGATAGATTAGTTCGGCCATTTGTTATATGTATTTCGCCCTCTGGCTTGTACGGCATCCTATAATGCTCAAATAGGATCCTCAATACTTGTAATTTGTACCTCAACGCTCGGAATATACATATACATTGATCATTCTATTATTTTATAGAGTTTATATTACCTATTGTTATTAACCCGATCATACTACGAATTTGCGTAAGATCAGCCGGAGGATTTTTTCTGAGTCTTTGATAGAGAGGTTGACATTCCTGTCTAAGATTAGGAAAAAAATCTGAAATATAATTCAAACATCCTAGGAACCTTTGGAGTTTGGTTTTATCTCTAATTACATCTTTTAATTTATCAGTAAAACTAATTGCTCTATTAATAGGTTTAATGAGACCTCTATTTATATCATGACCTAAGTATCTAACAATTGTCTGGAATAATATCATTTTAGTGGCTGAGACTACTAATCCATTCTTTTTAACAATATTAAAAAATATTTGAAGATGTTTGAAATGTTGATCTATATTGTCCGAATAAATAAGGATATCGTCTATATAAACTATACTAAACATGCTATAAGGATTACAAAATTTCATTCATAATTCTTTGGAATTTTGAAGGGGCAATTTTGAGTCCAAAGGGAACCGTAAAAGCAGTCTTATATCTATCTTTTTCAGTTATTTGAATTTGCCAGAATCCCGATTTTAAATCAAACTTTGAAAATATCCTTGCAGAATGAAGCCTATTAATTAAATCTCTTTTATTTGGAATGGGATATCTAATCCATTGAATAACTTTGTTTAGGGGTCTGTAATTTATAACTAATCTAGGGACACCTTTTTCTAATTCTGCTTGTTTAACAACATAGAAAGCTGAACAACTCTAAGGCGATTTTGACAATCTAATTAATTTTTTATCTAATAAATTTTTAATCTCTTTTAACAATGCTTTAAAAATTCTTCATTCATTTGAATAGGTCTGGCCTTAGTGGATATGTTTCTTTCATTAAAGTCTTTTTCATGGGGTAAATCAACAGTATGTTGTTTCCTTTGCCAAAAAGCATTAGGTAAATTATTACATATTTCTTTGGTAAAGAGTTCTTCGATATCTTTTATCCTTTTAATAATTTGTTCAGATTTTAATTGGTCATCAATTCTATAATAAGGAATTTCTTCTTTTAGATAGTTAATATGGTTCTTCTTATTACTTAAAATATTAATTTGTTTGAAAATTGAAGACTGTTGTAACAAGTAAATTTCTTTTTGTTTGACAGGTGTAATGAAGGGAAATATTATAGTCCTACCATGAATAGAAGTCGAGACTCCTTTTTCATTTGTGATAAAATGATAAATTTGAGTTAAAAAATGAGTTCTTAAAATCAAGTCATGAGATATATATCTAACAAGGGCGAAAACATTTTTCAAACAATAACCATTGTTACATATGCGTGCCTTTGATAATTTATATCTGACATCTAAGGGTGTTGAATTGGCTGTGAATAATTGTTCAGAAGTTTTCTCGTAATATTTTTAAGGTATAACTCCTTCTCTAATAACATTATGATCAGCACCAGAATCTAATAAAGAAATTAAATTTATTTTAAAATTGTTTATTACCAAATTGACATTAATGTACCATTTCTGAAATTCTATTTTTTGAATGGAATTAAGAAAGAATTTCTCATCTTCTTCAGGATTTTCTCTTAGAGGGATTTCTGGTGGAGTATCATGATTTATTTCTAGAATATTTTTGCTAGCATTATCACTTAATAAAACAATCTTTGTTTCTAATTCAAAATCTTTTTCTTTTAAGGAAAAAAAGCTCTTTTTCCATTTGACTAACTTGTTTTTTTAATAGGTTGACTTCAGCTTGAATATCTTTGGTGGTAATTTGTTTAAATATACTTTGAGAAGGATATTTATCAAAAAAATTATTTAAACTAAAATGTTCCTTGATTTGAATTTGTTTATTCTTTGAACTATCTTCTTCCAAAATTAAGTCTTCTAATTTATGAAAATAATTTTTTGTAATTTCGTCATTTGGAATTTGTTCTATTAGATCAAAAATAGCTTCTTTTTTATCCTTAGTAATAACATTTATACTACATGTATTACAAATACCATTTAGTTCGTCATTATTATGATTATCATCAGAGGTGTTAAATTCATTTTCAATAATTTCAGATTCTTCCAATAAATTATTTATAGAGTCTTTTAATTCTCTAATTTTCTTTTTCTTTTTCAACCAACATTGACTTTCTGTATGACCTGGTTTCTTACTGAACCAACACTCTATGTTTTTCTTCTTATCTTGGGTATGGTGATGATGGTTTTTAGAAGATTTTTTATGGTCTGAGGATTTTGATTGTCTATTATCAGTCTTAGTATAATTAGGATTATGGGTAGGCCTTTTATTTTTACGATTTTGAATTCTGGAAGGAGTTTCTATTTTGGTCATTCCAAACATCTCACAGAAACATCCTAATTCTCTTCGAGTATTATTTTTATCTGACTTATACTTATTTTGAAGTTTTAATTCTGAACATAATGATAAACCTTCTTTTTTAACAAAAGTAAACAATTGTCCATATGTAATTTCTTCAAAAGGAATATCTTCAGTACCAATTTCATTTCTTAATTTTTGCAAAATTCTTTCAGCAAATAATTTAGGTAAACCCATAATAAATCTTTCTTTCCAAAAAGATGCATTACAATCGTTTCTTCTTAATACTTGAGTTAGGAAAACGTCTTTATACCATCTATAATCTGATAATGAAGGACATCTTAAATTTGTTAAAATGATTTTTGAAGCATCATATTCTTCTTTAGGGTATCCTATGAAGTACATTCCTATGGTAATTATGAAATAATAACAGGCATCATTAATTTCATAAAGGGCATCATTCTCAATTATTATAATTTTATGATCTAAAATTTGAGTTTTTGTTTCTAAATTTAGTGCATTATCCCACCAGTTTTTTTATTGTCCAGTGAAACCTTGGACAAGTAAAGCACAAACTTTCTCTTTAGTTTGACCCTGTAATTTATATGCCATCCTGGCCATTCCCATTTCTTGAAGAGTATTTAAAATTTCATATTCAGCTTTACCATCTATGTTCCATTCTGTTATTGAAGAGCCATCATAACTAGTTTCATGAAATTGATTTCTCTCTTCATATTGAAGGTCCATAGGGGAAGGTCTATTATAATAAGGTTTGGACTGTTAAAATTTCCTCTTCTTCTATAAATTTTATTAATTTGACTATCTGCATTATCTTCAAAATTATCTTGTATTTCTAAAATTTCATTATCTTTGGATTCAGAACTTTCTTATGAGGAGTTTTCATTTTCATCTTCTTCTTTAATTGTATCTAAAACGTTAATTTTGTTAGTTGAAGAAGATCCTACTTCATTTAGTTTTTCCGAAATTTTTGATAAAATATTATTCGTATTGCTTTGAAAAGTAATATCCTTATCCTTACTATATGGGATACTTTTAGTTTGGAAAAAAGGTGCAGAAATATCAATAAATAATTTACTTTTGGGTTTTTCTTCCTTAGGGGTGATATTAGTTATATTATTAGCTATGTAATACACTTGTCCTGATATAGTTTTTAAAATTTTGTTTGAGTAATTATTTTGATTTACAATTCTATGTATATCCTCTCCGTCAACGGGTTATTTAGCTTCTTTTCCTCTCTTAAAGGGGTTTTCTATGATTTCTCCTTTATGAGTTTGAATTTTTATACACTGAAGGGGAGGATGAGCTGAACTAATGACTTCATTATTTTCTAGAGTCCATTTTTTATGAAGAGTGGTATTAACTTCTATAGTTGGATTTTTTAGATAATCATTTACACATTCTTTTGGAAGGAAAACAGTTAGGAAGCTAAAAAATAAAAAGTTTTATTTTATTTTTTTCATTTCTTTTTTCCATTCCTTCGCTATTTTGAGTTGTAAATCTTTTTTAAACTTAAGGAACCAACATCTTTTTTCTCTATGAAAATCGCTATTCATTTCTTCATGTAAATATTCAAAATCAGGGGTAAAATATTTACCTGATGTTATGACAAAAAGATTGGCTGTTGACGTAGGAGATGATGGGGTAGAATAATTTTGTCTTGTGTTTCTTTGTGGTTCAGGAATAGGGGTTTTAAACCTATAACTTGAAAAACCTGAAAAAGATTGTCTGAAAGATTTTGTAGTATTTTAAGAAAATTGTCTAGTATACTCAGGTCTAACATATTCTAGTTCTCTAAAAGAAATTGTTCTTATACATTCTCTATTTATTTCCTTATGAGGGTTAAATCTAATCGTTATTTTCCCATCGTGTTCTTCTATGATTTGCGAAACCTCTGTCCTACTAATATATCTCGGAGGTTGAGGG
The DNA here is from genome assembly GCA_038501285.1 of Penstemon eatonii. Lineage (NCBI taxonomy): Eukaryota > Viridiplantae > Streptophyta > Magnoliopsida > Lamiales > Plantaginaceae > Penstemon > Penstemon eatonii. The sequence continues at coordinate 54,033,247 of CM076710.1, forward strand.
TTATTAATTATGAATTCTTCAGGAATAGTTATCTCATTCCATTTTAATCTTTTAGGGGTAAAGACAGTAGGGTTTTTAGCATCTATTTGTAAAAGTACAGTTTCATCTTTTGAAGTAGGCAACCTATTAATTTTTTGTTGGATGAAGATGAAGATAGAGTGCAAAGATTTGAGGGAGGTTTTGATGATTTGTAAAACGTCAAAACCAGCTAAGTAAGGAATGCTTAGATCACTTGAAAGAATTTTGATCAAGTTAAAAGATTATCAGAAAGGTCAAAATTTAATGGTCCAGAAAACTATTGATCTTGTGCTGAATTCGTAATCAGAAGGGTAGGATATCAGCTGACTCAAATCAGATTAGTTCAAGTTTGATCAGCTGTCCATCAGTAGGGTTGCTTCGATCAGCAGAGTAGAAGAGATCAAGAAGTTTGCCCAACGGTGATAAATGCACTTGGAGTAATAGATGCAACAAGAGAAGGGTATTAATGGCAAATGATTGAAGACATTCTCGGATCAGCAGGGTGCATTTAATGCGACTGGCAGAAAAGTACAACAGACTGTACAATGCAACAGTTGCAGAGAGCCGTTCCTGGAAAAGGGGGACCAGTACTTGCAGAGTAGAAATCTGTCTCATCTTCAACAGATAGATTTCAAAATCAAGTATAAATAGAGCTGGATTCAAGAGTTAGAGATAACACAACAATTGTGATCAAATCGCGAAGCAAAATTCTAAGTCTCAAAAGCTCTAACAGCTCACTCGTCTGTTGAAGTCATATGTTGACAGAAGCTAGTTGAAGTTCAAAGACAAATCATTTTCCGAGTGAATTTGTATTAGAAGAGTGTTGTGAGAAGTTTAGATCCATCTAAGTGAGTGATCTAGCTTCAGAGGATAGGAGTTTCTGAGTGATTTCCTATTGTGGACTTACAGCTCATCATTTGTTGTATAGCGCAAGTAGAGTATATTGTAAACTTTGTGTTTATAGTATAACCCAAGATCTAAGTGACTTGAAAGAGTGAACTAAAGGATTTATATCCATATAAATGATATAACTACTATAAAAATTTTGTGTGTTTTTAACTTGCATTACTTCCTTGCATATTTCAAAATTGCATAAGAACACTTGGAAAACTTTAAGAAAGAATTTTACAAAAGGAGGTTACAAAAACTGGGGATAAAATTCTTTGTAGGACTTACTTGTGAAAAACACTGCTTTTATATCCGCTGCAAGTATTCTGATAGAAAATTTGATTTTGCTGAAATCAGCTAAGTTATTATAAGAAGAGTGGTCAACTATGCTGTTCAAGCTTTGTGCGCGATCAAGTATAAATAATTTTGTCTGGTGTTTCAGAGGTCTATTCACCCCCCTCTAGACCTCAACTGACCACTTGGGACCAACAATTTTGGATTAATTTGAGAAGACATAAGTCTAAGATAAACACGGAAAATAATAGCAAATTTTTTGCATAAATGAAATTCATCTCCTTGAATTTGAACATCTAAAATTAATGATTCTAAAATAATTGGATCACTTAAATCGACTGAAAAATTAGGAGAACAACTAAAGTATATTGGACCATTATATATGTTTGTTTGAACCATTGATAATAAAGAAGTTTGATATTTTTTTAGTCTTCTATCCCTGAGAGCTAAATAGATAGGAGTATCTACTCCTGCATGAACTAATGGCTTAATAACAACCTATACTAAGCCTATATGAATATATTAGTAACCTTTTTCAAGATATTTCTTGATGGTATATCTATTTAAAAGAAGTATACTTTGAGATTCTTCCTGTATTGAAATGGTTTCTTTATGAGTCTTAACAGAGAAGGCGGTCTTAAAATATGTTTATGCTATTTGATAAATATTTCAATCTGTTCTTGCGGAATAGTCCAATTTGAATAATTTATTGGCATATGAGTTTGTTTACTATGAATAATACTATGGTTCTTTGAACTAGATCCTGAGTGGAAAGAGTTTCTTAGTCTAATTGCCATTAGATTTAAATAAACTCAATTGACCAAATGATCTTAAGTTAGTTGGGTAGATTTGGGAACATAAGGAACAACTAAGTTTGGTTTTTTTTTTTGCACACGACGGAGTGTTGGGATTCTTATCGGAAAACGAGCCTCAAGCAGCGGAAATATAAAACTTTTTAGGCTCCCATTGGGAATATTATCAGGATACAATCCTGTATATATTTAAACTAATATAAAATAAAAACAAATAAACAGATCTAGTTTATACATCGTTCCTTGCTAATCCAAAGCAATGTTAAACTCTGTAGAAGTAGTCCTCTCATTTGCTTTGCACCTTTGGTCCCAAGCTTTAGGTGCGCCCCACATGTTGCACCTCTACGAGTTGATACACCACAATTGCACGAAAACCTTAATAATTCTAACCGGCTAGAACATAGAAATTATCAAGATCTAAACTAGAGAACAAAATGAGCAAAAATTGAAAACTCTTGTTGGAGAGAGAGAGTATGCAAGACTTATTTTTCTCTTGTGTGTTTTTCTTGTAATGTTACATATGTTATATATATTTACATATATATATAGATATCTTCCATCTCCTAGTCCTATTATAAATAGAATTCCAAGTCTTCTCTTTTCCTATATGGGCCATGGCCTTTTAATTGGAAGACTAAGTCTTCTAATTAATTAATGACCCAATCTATTTAATTAATTGAGGCCCTATTTAATTTCTCAATTAAATACTCCAATTAATTAATTAATTAGTCTCTCATTTAATTAAATTAGATTCTAAGCCCATTTTTTAAAATATTTTCAAAACTAATTAAATTCAATTTAATTAATCAATTTACAAATTAAATTTCAATTTAATTTATAATCTTGATCCAATCCAATCGGATCTCGCCCTGCTCCAATTGGGTCGACCTAGTAGTTCGCTTCATGTGTATTGTGTTTGTCCTCGTAGGTTCACCACATAATTGGCTATAGGTTATAATTAAACATTTATTAAATTATGCGAGTATTAAATACTCCAAATCAATCGAACACTCTGTCGACTGATTATTCAAAAAATTAGCACCCCTGCCAATTTGTGAATTCCTCCACAGTCAACAGTCGATGTCTGGCCACAAGCCATGTAGCACAATCGCTGGTGAATTTATTCAGTGAACCTTTAACATTTACAATTACCATGTACGCCTTAATCCTTCCATTAGTTGGTCTCCCAGTCAAGACCAAGGTTATGGACTATCATCGATTTCCTTACTTGTCTCGACTATATGTATTATGGTCTCGAAACTATTTCATTTGACTTAACCATTATGAGCTACTTTTATAAAGCCATGAGTTAGCTTGGCCAAGGATTTACCGAAAACATTTCTCACAGAGATTCATAGGAGAAGCTCCCAACCTATCAAGTCGGGTCAACTGATCCTCTGTTGATGATATTAACCTACATACACGTTCGTCTATACCCAAGATGAACCCAAAAAGACCTTCTGGTAGACTCCAGTCAGTCGGGACTCATATCAAAGCATTGGCGTTCGTGCACCAGATAAACCCTATCACCTCAAGTAATAAGGATCGTTCCTCGTATACACTTCATCTCGATATGCGACTACCGCTTCCATGTTGAGTTATTTTCTAGTTGGGGTATTCATTACGCTTGCCATCCCAGCAAGCCACCCACTCGTGTGTATCGACTATCCCAGTCATGCTTGTGAATCCAAGCATCCTCCAATTCATCGGAGTATACACACTCGTGAGGGTTTAACCGAATCCATTGATTTCCATCTCAAATGAATTCTACGACCCTTGAATTAGTTTTAGATCACGACATTGGAGATCAGTCCACGGTTTGTCCCATAGCCTTCTGATCTAAGGACTTCCATCCTTATGTTAGATAATTATTCATAACATGAAGGTGATCATATAAATAAATGCATTTATCAATCGAATTGAATAGTTCTTTTAATTATTACTAATTAAATGCAGCAAAACCAGTTGGCTTGCATGACACTATTCCATCAGGAGGGACCTGTGGATCTGTGTGTGACTCAAACAACTTCCCACTGTCACCATTGCTGAAACAATTGAAGGTACAATATTATGATACGAAAACAGGGTTCTATATGTTAATTTTCGTGATTTGTGTAAATCCATAGTTTCATGTTTGTGATTTGTGTATATCTCTATATGTTAAAATTTATCTCTGCATAAATTCTAGTGTAATTTTAAGATTTTTGTTACAACTGAAATTATCAAGATCCTTTTAAGTACACGAGCAAGGAGTTAATATTTAAACTAGAGTGTTTTGTGAGCAGGCAACTAGTGTTAAAATTAGACAAAAGACTTGTTCATTTGGCATCATGAGGAGAAGTGGTAAAAGCCAGATAGTATCAGTCAAAAAAATTTAAAAGCTAATATGCTAAAAAATTATTCTCAAGAAAAAACATCAGAAAAGCAATCATGGCATAGTTAAAAAATTTCACCTCTACGTCTATTGTAGTACATAATTTCTACATTTTGGTCCCCGAAACCTTTGTTTTTATCTTGATGGATAAAAAATTCAGCTTTATCTTTTACTTTTTACATGGATGGAATCATTCAATATGACAAAATTACAGTTTAGAGTGGATTTTTCTATCTCTTTGTGATAGTTGAAATTGCAGTTTATAATAGGATATTACATAGCTTACTGCCATGCTTGAGGTTTACTCAACAAGATTGAGTAAGTAAGTCATTCCCCGTATTAGATTTTCACGGTTCTTATTTGTTTTGGAATGCAATTGAACATGATCTCACGTAATAAGTGGGTCCTTATTTAAGGTACTCACACCACGTCTATTTAAAATGTTATCGTTACATATATATGCGTATTTGTTTTTAGGTTAGATATGTTATTTCCCTATTTATTGAGTGTGTTTGTTTTGTATTTCCAAGATTATGATATGTAATATATTTGGATAGATATGCTCTAGTTTGTTATTTGCACACGAGCACATTGTTAAATTAGACTTTGTGTGAGCAACCTCATATTAATTTGATATGCATTAACCTTGGTGAAATTAATTTTTCCAATGGTTTATGAGCCATATCATACATTATTTTATAAAAAAATTACAAGATCTATGTTTTTAAACATGTTATGTTATTGTATATTTCAAATTGTTATGTTAAAATATAGTATTTTATATTATTTTTTCTGTTATAACTTTGATCGTCAGTGGATATATAGGTTGTTGTATATCATGTAAGAATTTTGAATTCAAATTCAAATTATTAGAATTTTAATTTATTATGTTTTACGCTCAAAGTTTTATTCATGTTACTTTATTGCATTTTACATAAATTCGCAATCTTTCAAATTAGAACTATAAAGTTACTTCAATAGACAAAACAAAATCATAAACATGGACATTGTCTTTTACTTTTTTGGTTATCATCTAATGGAATAAATGTTCAAATTCCTCTAAAATCGTATAAATGTAAAATGTTATTAAATAGGTTTGATTAGGATTGTGAATGGGAGGCTTTTAAAATGAATTAGGTCCATATTCGATATAATTTAGTATAAAATGTCATTTTCGATAGATATAACAAAGGAAAAAAATGAATTTTAGATTTCAAATGAGATTTCATGATGTAAAAACTTTTGTAAATAGTAAACCAATCTTATCTTAAATACAATGGCTTATTTAAAAATTAACACAAAATTATGTTGCTCGTTATTTTATTTATAGATGAATTTTGTTAAGAATATATATATATATATATATATATATATATATATATTAACCAAAATCAACTATATTGGTAATGCAATGAGTAAAATATGTCCCATAGACTAATTTAAGTTATAAAATTCTAACTTAAACCAACTTTTATAAATTCTTATTTAAAAATAACTAATAAATAAAAATTAAGATATATCAAAAAAGTTAGATATATAAAAAATGTATAACCCATTTTAACAATAATAAACTCATGTTTAAGTAATAACTGCATATTTATTAAATTTAATGACTAATAAATTCTATCTTAAACTTTTTACCCATTGATATAAGTACTTGGAATTCTTCATATATTACTATATATTCAGATAAGTTCAAACACTTGGATTAACAAACTTACTACGGAGCAAGGAACATTCTGGTCATACGAGACTGAGAAGATTTATGTGAGTATGATATATAAAGAGTTTGTAGATGGCCAATTACTTGGAACAACATTACGAGAATGAGAAGATTTATGTGAGTCTGATATATGAAGAGTTTGTAGATGGCCAATTACTTGAACAACATTTACTCCAAGTATTTGTGCTGACACATGTCTCGCCTTGAATGGAAGACAACATGGTATGACGTATACCATTGATCAATGCAAGAGCAAAATGGGGCGTATGAAGTTGATTTGGCGCAAGCTTGTAAAGCTGAGGGATAAAACTTGATTTGACTATGACGCAACTTCAGGGAAGTTGACAGATGAGCAGGAGAGATGTGATAGATTGGCTATGGTATATAACTTACCATTGTTTGCGAATAATTTAATTTTTCTTTAATATAATTCTATATAGTTAAATTCATTTAACAAAAGGAATTAAATTACAGGAAGACCCTGAAGGTTTCAGTTGCAAGGACGTTAAATTGGCCAACATGATCATTTTGACTGAAATGTGGGCCACACGGGTGGCTACCGGCACCCTCAACACAGGTGCCGAGGAAAACTTCCTTGGGATCATCTAATCGCGAGGATGGAGGTTCTCCCAGTGTGCCTACTCCTACTCATGAGGCTGCCAGACCATCTCGACCAACTTTGATCTGCAGGTCAATGACATCTCGAAGGAGTAGTAGGTCTAGCGGACACACTGACAAGCTTGATTAGATGGTGGACTCCTTCACATCAGCTAACTCAGAGAAATCACAGCATCGTGCAACGACTAATGTAGAGATTGATCAGGTGTGTGATGCCTTGAAGGTCCTTGGTATTCCGATGACCCATTTTACTGTTGCCATCAATTCCCTCCAAACCCATGAAATGCAATATTTTTTTCTCAAGATGACCGATCACGAGAAACTGGCATGGGTCAGGGAACTTCTTTGAGTACTTGGAGTTTGTAGCTACTACGGCTACTGTATTTTATATTTATCCTATGGTTCAACACCTTATTGATCTATTTATTTTATTTTGTATTTGGGTATGTACTGGATATTTTACATTTTTCTACTTTTTTTCTATTGCCCAATGTTTGTACAAGATTATTATGTTTAATTAACTTTTTAAGTATTTGCATGATTAACTATATATCATTTTATTATCTTTTCAATCAATATTAAGTGTGTTATATATATTGCATATTCTTAAATTAATTATTCTTCCTCAAAAGAAATATGTCTAGACGGGTCAAACATCAAATCCTCGACGCAATGTACTGATCAATCCTCAACGCAATGTACCGGTCAACCCTCAAGTCAACGAACAGGGAGATGAGTTGGATTCTAATTCTAGTGACGATGGAATGACATCCATAACCGCTATGATGAAAATATTTCCGAGATATTTTTGACCACCTATTCCGTGTCAAGATTCCCGACAACAAGGTGTTGATTGGTTTGCTGAGATGACACATGCACATGATGATCGATCTATGATGTTTTTCGAATGGACAAGAATTGTTTCTTCCATCTTCATTCTGAACTATCTACCAGGGGTTTAATAGAAGATCAGGATCGGACTCGTGTTGTAGTTCTCCTATTCACTTGCAATAGTAAAACAGTATACCACAGTCTCCATATAACAAAAACTCTGTGAGGAACAACTTCATGGTTAAATTGTAATTTTGTATCTTTATACAAACTGTGCACGAAATGAATGTTATAATATGAAAAAGTGGCTAGAATTCGATTTTTTTGCCTTGTTAAAAATTAACATTTTTCTTTGTTCTTGTGAAAGAGATACGCATATTGTAAGCATGTTGATGCATTTATCGAAACCACAAATATCAAATCATGATACATCCACAATGGTAAATTGGAAAACACACGTGCACTTCATTTTTCATTTAAACGTATTTTGATTAATTACATCAGGTCAACCAGATATTATATGATTATTAAACACCACACATATGATTGTTAAATTTAAAACTAAAGTTACTTTCATTGTCCTCAATTGATTAAACAAAAAAAAAAATCATGCTAAATAGGAAGCAAAGTGATATATTTGTTATAAATAAGATACAATTTAAAAGAGAAATATTTCAAAATGATTAAAGTAATAAAATTTGTTTTAACCATTTAGGGAATAATGAATTGTATATGTCTACATTTTACAAAAAATAGAAAATAATTTAAATATGAACAATTAATGTGGTAAAAATTATCATTTCGAAAAATTAGAATCTTACGATGACATCAAAGGCCGCGATAAATGGACCAACCATATAACCACTAGAAGCTTTCATGTCTTGTGTATCCAAAGTAAATGTCTTGTTAGGAAGTTTTTAAACCGTCCAACTGCACTGGTCCATCATGAAGAACCTTGTAAATGCCATCTATGTTAAGCTTATAAAGTAACACTATGTCAAGTCAATGCATTTATAACTCGAATAATTAATAAAATTTAAAATAGGTAGACATTCTTTTTTACGTACACAAAAACTAATTTAAATTGCATTTTAAATTTCATAAAACAAGACCCTTAATCCAATTTTTATCTCGTACTTTAGTAATAATTACTTTCTATCCCATCTTTTTAGAAACTTTTGCACATTTAATCTGATACATCATAATATTATTTTTTTCTGGATCCCAATACTTAAAAATAATTTGCAAATGCAAAATATTTCTATGTATTGGGATTCTGACCATACAATTTTGTAAAGTATGAGATTAAAATTGCAATATCAAGCAAATATGATAAGTGTAAATTGTTCTATGAAATAAAAAATGCAAATTATTTTTAAGTATTGGGATCAAGACAAAAATACAATATTATGATGTATCAGATTAAAAGTGCAAAAGTTTCTAAAAAATTGGGATAGAAAGTAATTATTACTAAAGCATGAGATAAAAATTGGATTAAGGGTCTTGTTTTATGAAATTTAAAATGCAATTTAAATTAGTTTTTGTGTACGTAAAAAAGAATGTCTACCTATTTTAAATTTTACCACTAGAAGCTTTCATGTCTTGTGTACCCAAAGTAAATGTCTTGTTAGGAAGTTTTTAAACCGTCCAACTGCACTGGTCCATCATGAAGAACCTTGTAAATGCCATCTATGTTAAGCCTATAAAGTAACTCTACGTCAAGTCAATGCATTTATAACTAGAATAATTAATAAAATTTAAAATAGGTAGACATTCTTTTTTACGTACACAAAAACTAATTTAAATTGCATTTAAATTTCATAAAACAAGACCCTTAATCCAATTTTTATCTCGTACTTTAGTAATAATTACTTTCTATCCCATTTTTTTAGAAACTTTTGCACTTTTAATCTGATACATCATAATATTGTATTTTTGTCTGGATCCCAATACTTAAAAATAATTTGCATTTTTAATTTCATAGAACAATTTACACTTATCATATTTGCTTAATATTGCAATTTTAATCTCATACTTTACAAAATTGTATGGTCAGAATCCCAATACATACAAATATTTTGCATTTTTAATTTCATAGAATTTTTTACACTTAGCACCATTTACATTAGGGATCTGAGATGTATTTAATAGTTGACGGGGTTAAGTGGGAACTCACAAAGGTTAGGGGACAATGTGGGCAAACGTTCAAAGGTTCGGGGCAAAGTGAAATTTTCCCTTTATATTAATATTTAAAGGTTTAAACAACATAAATGTGAAAATACAACTTAATAAGTTACATTGTATACTCAAAGGTTCAAACATCATACTACTATTTTTTTCTCGGAATGACCATTTATGACTTTTTGTGGCAACATCATTGACTCTATAAGAAATCTTTTGTGAAGATATCTTGATTATTTATCAATGTATACTAGTACTTTTTGTGAAGAGATCTTAATTACTACTCACTGTATATTAACTCTTTCATGGTGATTATGGCAACTCGTAGCTTTTATACCTCACGTAAGATGCACTTGTAACAACTTTTGGTTTTTGAATGAGTTTCGCTCTTTGTTATAATTAATTAATTTTTTGTAACAAATTTTATTTTGTTAAAAATGTATAAGGTGTATCTCATTTCGGATTTTTAACTCTTGAACCCATAGAGTATAAATATTACAAGGGCCAAGTGTCCAACCCTAGAGCAAGAAACCATTTAGGTTCATCAATAACATTATTTGAGGTAAGATGTACAATATGATACTCTATCTCAAAATATTTAAAAGAATTAGTAAAGACCTTTTTGTTGATAATTGTGTAAGGGGACATTGAATAATTTCCAGCAAATATAATATATTCCTTACCGACTATCGTAAAATTTATGAAATGGAATATTTCAAAGGTTTTAATAAAAAGTGATACACTCACAATTTAATTTGGAAAGACTTAATCATAAGCGATGCATTTTTGGTCCCAAATGATCAGATGAAGTCTAAAGAGAGGGGGGAAGGGGGGAGGGGAGGGGATGAATACTATTTGTGTAAGCAACCATATTACTTTACTGTTAAATATGTGGTGCGTGTAGTAGATTGAAGGGCAAGAATTCCTGCCACATAGGACATGAACAAGTGATGAGTTGATGAAAAACACCAACTCAATAGCACGGGATCGATGTGCATGGAACAAACTGAAACGAATTAGGATAGTTCATTCCAGTTAGAATAATTTAAGCCCGAAACCAAGTTGTTGATTTTTGTTACATATATTAAAATTAAATAATTACTTTTTTCATATTCTAATTACCTTTGTTCCGAAAATGTATCAATTAAGAAAGTTGTTTAAACAACATTTTATAGGATCATTCAATATAATATGCAACCAACATCACATGCGAGAAATGCTACATAAATCGGAATGAAAGTTTTACTATGTCTAGAATAGATCAAAATATATAAAAACCTAAGAATTACAAAAGATCGAATACTCCATACAATCAACTGTTCGATTCATAACATTAATATTCAAGGAAAAAGTAGATCCTATCAAAAAGTAAGCCCTAATTTCATTAATCATTCGGAATGGTCCATTCCTAAGATGGGATAATATTTCAAAAAGCAAAAGCATCGGCCTATCTGAAATCAACATAGTTCCACAAGAATCACTCTCATGGAAAAACAATAGGCTTCTCTATAAATTCATCATTAGGCTGATGACTGACCCAAATATGTCTGAAAATTTTCAAAAATAAAAAAAATGGAAAAAATATATTTTCAAAATAATAAATAAACAAACACAACATTAAATACACGTACTGTGTAGGAATACAATGATATAAAGTCCACAGGTCTTTTCAAAACAACAAAAATAAAAAATAAAAAAATTAACAAAGGAAATGAAATTAATGAGAATTACATTTAACAATGATTTTTGCTTACCAAAAACCAACCAAGTTGTTGGTTGCATCGACAAATAGTGGGGGTAAGTCCACGATTAAATGGATCTTTTCTAACTCTATTAGCCCTGCAAAATAATAAAATTTCATTAAATAATATATTAAAATAGAAAAACAGAACATTAATAAATATTGACAAAAAACAACTGAATCGAAGAAGATCACAAGAGGCATTGACATTGTTTCTTCAAATTGTTGAGCTGGGTTCAGAACATCCTGAGATAGTTCGGTCCATATCCGATGTGGGCGTTAGAGCATTGAGAGGACCTTTCCCTAGTACGAGAGGACCGGGAAGGACGCACCTCTTCTGTACCAGTTATCATGCCCACGGTAAACGCTGGGTAGTTCAATCCATAATTTCAGGCAAATAGCTTAACTTACTTAATCTATTTTGCAATATTTATTAATTTTCAGCAAATTTTTTCATTTAAACATGAAATATTTTGTACTATTAAAGTTTTGTAGGATTGTGTCGGTGTTATCGATGGCACATATATATCCACAAATGTTCCTTTTAAGGGTCAATTACCGTACTATAACAGGAAGGACCACCTGTCTCAAAATGTGATTGCCATCTATGAATTAGAGTGTTGCTTCACTTATCTGTATCCTGGTAGGGAGGGAAGTGCCAAGGATGCACATATTATGTTGAATGTTGTCCAAAATAATCCAAAATTTCCCGTTCCACTACCAGGTCATTTACACAAATCAATTAGAATAACCTTATATATATATATATATATATATATATATATATATATATATATATATATATATATATATATATGTGTGTGTGTGTGTGTGTGTGGTATGTTCTAAAATTTGCAAATATCATAAATCAATATTTACAGGCAAGTATTATCTCGTGGATTCTTGCAATACAAATTTTTGATGGTTCATGTCCCCTTACCGCAGTCAGCGGTACAACTTGAAAGAATTTCGTAATTGCGAACCAAATGGAGAACACGAATTATTTAACCAGATGCATGTGAAACTTCATAATGCAATTGAACGGAGTTTTGATATATTGAAAATGAGATTTCCAATTTTGTGAGGTCCAATGCGATGACTTTCTATGACTATGCAAATCGATATTGTAAACGCGTGTTATGCAATTCACAACTTTATTCGCAAATTTGCCGTAAATGATGAGCTTTTTTATTACCATGATGACGATCTTGAATTAGAAACGGGGTTAACTGGAGAAAATCGCTTGAATGCAACTAATGATGAAATACAGGTAATGGGTAAGATTTATATAATGGTATTAATATATTTAATATTTATTAAAATAATAAATTATATAATTAAAAATTATTTAATATTTATTAAATAATAAATAATAAATAATTATAATTTTAAAAAAAAATTCCCAACCCCTACCCACCCACCTCCTACAGGCGGCATGGAAATTAGGGTAGGGGAGGGGAGGAGAGGGTTGGGGGGGGTGGGGTGGTTTGGGAATTTTTAAAGAAATTATAATTATTTATTATTTATTATTTTAATAAATATTAAATAGTTTTTAATTATATAATTTATTATTTTAATAAATATTAAATAGATTAATTACAGCCAACAAGGTTATAAGAGGGATGAGGTGGAACAAGTTCCCATGTGCCATTTCTAACTAGAGCATCAAATTCTTCGGACATTGCCTGACGCCATTTTGGATCTTTCATAGCTTGGTTGTGGGTCGTTGGATCAAAATGATCCGTGGTGGATAGGGTGGTTGCAAGATTTAGTTTTTGAATCGGTTTGGTGATGTGGTTTTTGGCTCGAGTTAACATTGGGTGGTTATTTGAAGGTGCAGGGATATTATTTGTGTTTGGTAAAGGAGTCGGGAATTGCGGAGAGTGTGTGGTAGGTTGAGGTGAAGATTGGAGAGATGGTGAAGTAGTGCTCGAGTGCTGGACTGTAATAGGAGCTGACTAGAGACATCGTTTGATGAGATTGCTTGGGTATGTGGTGGCATTGGAACAGAGAAGAAGAGTGGAGATATAGCAATCCAATGAGAGATAGTGTCTTGGGTGGGTATAGGTAGGACATATTTGATAGAGGTGTAAGGATATATTGATTCCACAAAGTTTACATGACGTGAGACATAAATCTTCGAAGTTTGGGGATCAAAGCATAAATATGTGCTTTGAGTGAGGGAGTATCCAAAAAAGATGCACGGTTTGGAACGGGACTCCAGTTTGTGTTTAGTGTATGGTTTAAGCCAAGGATAACATAGACACCCAAAAATTCAAAGTTTGGAGTAATTAGGAGGAGTTCAAAGTATCTTTTGGAATGGAGAGATCATGTGAAGTGTGGGTGTAGGCATACGATTGATCAAGTAGACAGCTGTTTGGAAGGCGTGAGGCCTGTTGGGATTTTATGGGTATGATTGTCAACTACAACGGTGCGGAATTTAAAATTTTTCATACACCAATTCCCAGGGTTTACTTATTAGCACATACGAAAAGGTTGAATACAATTTAGCAAATAAATTACTAAATTATAAGATGGTAAATAGCAATTTACTTCACCACAGGCAAGGTGGTGGTTTTTCCTCCGGTCTTCATTCAGATCTGATGGATCTGGTTCGTGAGAAGCACCCCATGTGTTGTGCCTCTAGAGAATAGTCCACACCAGCTAGATCTGTGACTGCTTCGATCCTCAGGCTCAGAACTAGGATGGAAACATGTCAAAATCAAGAGTTGGATCAAGATCCAACTCTAGATGTACATGAAGAAGGAAGAGAGAGAGGGGCGGCGGCCGATCCCATTAGCACACATCGGCGGCGGCGGCGGCACACTAGGGCTAGGGTTGAAGGGGGCGGCGGCTATGTAGGTTTAGGGTTAGGGTTTTAGTGTTTCTTCCCTTTTGGATTCTCTCTCCATTTTGCCATTAGGTTTGAGTCTCTAAGACTCCCTATTTATAGAGAATACCAAAACCTAACTCCTTGTGCAAGACTTTAGTTAATGGGCCACTAATTAAACTGGCCCATGTCTTGCATCTATTTAATTAATACTTTAATTAAATAGCCCACTCATTTAATTAACACTTTAATTAAATGGCCCATTCATTTAATTAACACTTTAATTAAATAGCCCATTAAATCTAATTAAAGATTTAACACTCTAATTAACCCTTTAATTAACAATTTAATTAATTAGAATAATCTAATTAATTTTCTCTCTCTTAGAATTAACCCTTTAATTCTATTGATTTAATTCTTTAAATCAATTCTTTCTTCAGTTGACTGTCATAGTTCCAACTGTATTGTGTGTGACCCTCTAGGTTCACCATCAATTGGCCGCAGGCTCACAATTACGTGATTTAATTAGTGAGCAATTAATATTTCATTAATTGCTCCGATCAATAAACTTCCTTTATTAACCACTCCAGAATTAATCTCCCTATTAATTTAGGAGTACCCACACCTCATGGTCGATGTCTAGCCACAAGCCCATGAGGCCCAACTTCAGGTGAATTGATCTCAGTGAACCTCACCTCTTATAAGTACCATGTACATACGGTCCCTCTATCGACTAATTTCCCGATCGAGACCTAGGGTGTGTGAATTGGTCGGCACCTCTAATTATCTCGATAACTATACTTTCTAATTCAGGATAATAATTCCAGTGTGACTGCTAAGTTTGGAAACCCCTTTCCAAATCCGTCACCGACCGTGGCCACGGGTTTCTCGGAATATATTATCTAAGAATGTATAGGAAATTCTCTCAATGAACTACGTTGAGTCGGTAGATCCCATTTTGATGCTAACCATCCGCGCATACGACTATACGTACCCAACGTAGGCGCACAATGGTCAAGCTATGTGACCGGCTCCTAAATCAAAGTACGCACACCCGCATACCGAATTCGCCCTAGCATCTCAAGTCTAAGGACTAAATCGTACACTGTTATAAGTCTTGAGAGACATCCCATCACCGATATGCTTTTACGCACTTCCACAATGGGTCTCTCTGTTCGGGTCGTTCGATGCGTTCGATCCCCTATCGAACCACCTAGTCATATGCACTGACATCAAAATGTCTTGTTCATGAAACAACAACAAATTCACTTCATGTGAATCATGCATAATCCTACAAGTCTTTGCGATCCCCTCGATACCCCGTTGCGATAGGAATCTATGACTTGGAACATTTTCGAGATCACGACCTTTGAGACTGTTTCATGATTAATCGCACCCAATACTGAAGTGAATAATCCCTTAGTCATAAGTGATCTCAGGGTTTCATCCAATCGCTTAAGTTATTCGCGAGAGATGAAGTTGGCCATTGTTTGATTTACATAACATAAACAAACGATCGTATTAATTCATTTATACTAGAGAAAGATTATCACATGATATTCCTTATACAAGCAAAAATCTATTGGCTTGCAGGGCACTATCCCATCAAGGCCAGTGGAGTAGAGGAATGGATGCGTGGGTAAGAAGAGCAAGACCAGTTTCAACAATATGACGGTGACGACGTTCGGAATATCCATTGCGTTCCGGGGTATGAGGAGGAGTGGTGAGATGGGAAATGCCATGAGATGAGAGGAAATTTCTTAAAGCTATATATTCTCCGCCATTATCCGTGTATAATGTAATTATGGAGCGTTTGAAGTATTTTTCTACAATATTTTTTAAATGAACAAAAACACAGTGGACTTCAGATTTTCTTTTTGAGGGGTATAGCCACATATATTTTGTAAAGTGATCAACAAAGAGAGCATACTATTTGTAACCATCATTTGAGACTATAGGGGATGTCCACACATCAGAATAAATTACTTCAAGTGGAAGTTTTGTTACGATGGTAGATGAGGAAAAAGGTAACTTATGAGTTTTATTACAATGACAAGCATCACAAAATAAATTTGACTGAACAGAAGATGGAATAGGGAGATTATTTTGGTGAACTATGGTCTTAAGAATACGGAGGGCTGGATGACCGAGCCTGTGATGGCAATCGGATGTGGTAGTTTTGACACTTGAAAAGAAAATTATTGGAGAGGTAGAAGAGCATTGAGATGGCCACTCATACACTCCATCTCTAGTCCGTCCTTGCGTAAGTCGTGCCCTCGTGCGAAGATCCTTCACAACAAAAGAGAAAGGTAAGAATTCAACGGAGACATTATTATTTTGACAAAATTTAGATATGGAAATTAAATTCTTTTTCATTGACGGAACGTAAAGAACATTGCGTAAACTAAAGGACCGAGAGTCAGAGTTAAAAAATATGGAACCAGTGTGGGTGATTGGTAGGTTTGTACCATCTCCAATCATGATATCGTCAGGGCCGTTATATGGAGAGTGGAGAGATAAGTTGCCCAAATCAGAAGTGACATGATGGGAGGCTCCATTATCAAAAAGCCAAGAATTGGTAGAGGAGATATGATCTTGTAGATGAGACTGTTCAGCATGGTGAGCGGTAGCCTGAGCAATGTGGGCACGATGCTGGTAGGCTACCTGGTTATGTGGAGAGCGAAACGAAGAGAAAGAGTTCGGTGTGGATTGTATAGGGATGAAGCGGAAGTTTGGACAGTTCTTGGCAGTGTGACCCTGGTTGCTGCAAACTGACAGCGACCAAGATATGGTTTTTGAGAACGTGGACCATTATTGAGAGTGAAATTTTGTTTTTGTGGTCGTGCGGTGTAAGATTTGGTGTTTTTCCATGATTGGGACTTAGTGGTAAGATTGGCCGAGGCAGGGTATGAGTTTGATTTATCATCCTTGTTGCGTAGAGATGCTTCAAAGGTGATTAGTTTCTCGTGTAGTTCCTCAAAGGATATGGGGGAATCACGGGCTTGAACAACAAAGGCAAGATCTTTGTAATCCTCACCAAGGCCATCAAGAATTGTCGTAGTTATATCTTCTTCGTGCATTGGTGCACCAAGAAGAGAGATGATCTTACGTGGATTCGTATATGATCCAAGAAGTAAAGGAAATAGTTGAGGGCACAATTAAATGATGAAAGATCAATAATATATATGTTTCGAACTCGTGAAATACAGATTACAAGCAGTAGGGTCCTACTTGAGCATTATGGGATGCCGTACAAGCTAGAGGAATAATACATAAATAGTGACCTATGCTAACTTTCCGAGATGGCTCCGAGCAGCAGTCTTCGAGCAGAGAGCAACTGGAAAAGCGCGTCAGTCCCCCACCTTCATAAATGCTCGTGATATTTATAGTGGAAATGGTGGGCTAACTGGTCCATCGGCAGGGATATATTTCTCGGCCCAAAGGGTTGGGCCTGCGATCGGCCCAACAGTAACCTCCGATCATGAGCTCTATCTTGGTTGATCGGATTACCAAAAACTTGTGATTTGGGCTTCAACTATACACTTCCAAGGTCGGGATTCATGTTCTTCGCTTCTGTCAAGGCTTCTCAAAGTAGATCCCAAAATATCCCTCATCAATACTCCCGCACTTCTCGAGCGCAAAGTGAAGCTTAAGCTCGAAGAAGTACGCACTATCACGATCACGAGGATGAGCTAATCGTCCAATGTTCTTCGGATATGCCTCGTTAAAAAACTAATTCGGAAAAATCCATTGGGACAAAAACCAAATCAGGGAAAAAGAGTGCACATCTTAATAACATTTTAGTGATTTTACTATAATGGTATAAATTTCGACATCTACAATCTTCGTCTGGCTTTTTAAATTGAATCCCGATCTAAATATCCTTCCATAACGGCTACCTGACTACTGTAATTGGCTCCTTATCCATACTTCCTTTTTATCCGACCGTAGGATAAAGTAAGACCTCTGGATGATAAATATATGTAGCAAAAAGACATATCCTTTTTATGCTTTGACTCTCGGCCCCCAATTGCGGATAATGTAGGGACTTAACATGCAATTAATGGAAAGATAGTTTTGAATTTTTCCCTGAAGGAGTTCAACCATCGCGGTTACTCGGTGACCGGTTTGCAATTTACCTTTTTAACCCTATATATATGTGCTGATCGTTTTGGGCTCACATTCACAAGACTCTCAAAAAACCTTAGATCGGAGCAAAGAGATCGATAAGAGAACTCAAAGATATTTTCGACCATCCTCATATTTACAATGTCTAGTACAAATGATCCAAAAGGCAAAGCCAAAGCAGCGGAAGAGCAAGAGAGTGGTCCTGATGAGATGCGGGTTGAGACTACCCGATCGCCAGCGACGGAACATTCAGGGAGCTCGAGCACTGATTCCGACCCTGAGAGAGAAGAAGGAGAGTCCAACACCGACTCCGGGGATGATGAAAACGGTAGTTCGAATGAGGAGACATATGAAGAAACTACCGGAGAAGATAGCCTTATATTGGCAGACAACGAGCAGATGAAATACACGATAGGATCTAAGGTTACCATCACAATTTTTAAATGGGTGGAACCGTTGACTAGCGTAAGGATTAATAAAACCGAGCTCAGGGCTGGCCAAATTGCTTGCCGTTATACTGAGACACATCGAGAATATTTGGAACAAGAGTTCGGAATGTACATTCCGGATAAATACTCGATCGTTATACCGACGCCCGAGCAACGTGTTACTAATCCACCGGAGGGGTGCCAGGCTTTCTATACCAGGCAATTCATTTACGGTCTACGCATTCCCTTCATCCCTTTGATTCGTAGCATTCTAGAAGCTTTCTCTCTTAGCCCCTCTCAAATTCTCCCGAACTCGATCGGGTATATAGTCGCATTCTACGCTCTAATGAAGGCAAAAGGAAAAAAAGCGACCTTCCAAAATTTTTGGCTAGTCTTCCAGATTAGTTCGTCCACATCCTCGAACGCTAGTTATGTATATTTTTCGCAAAGATCGAATCGATCAATTATGTCGAAGAATGTCTCCAGAAACCTGAAAGGTTGGAAATAAGAGTTCTTCTTCGTTTGTGGCCCTGACAGCATACCTTCTGAAGAAGTTCCTGAATCGACTCCCTATAAGTGGGCCGGGGAGCGGTCTTGGATCTATAGGGAGCGGGGCCTTAAAGGAAGAATGAATCATGAGCTCCCGGATGAGTTTTTGCGGACTCTTCGACCCGACCTCTATCAAACCGCTCTAATGACCCAAGAGGGGGTTTTAAGAATGGCCGGGCTCAGCAAATGTTCTTTTCCTGCCCCCCCCCCCCCCCCCATCCAATTTGGTCATCTCTCCTCAACGCCAGCCGATACCCAAATTAACCAAGTTGTAAGGACTGAAGGGGAGGCTGAAGCCGTTGCTGCTCCTCTTACTCTAGGTATACTTACTTGTTTCTTATAATTCGACCTCTGATATTCCTTTGGTCTGTCTTAACATTCTTTGGTTCTCAGCTGAGGTCGCTGAGAGATTTCGAACCTCTATTGCCGGCTCGAACATCGCTTCTTTTTCAAAGGGGACCCAAGGCCGGCCCCGCGAACAAAATAAATCAAGGGCTTCTTTGAAGATCGGAGGAGCCATTCCCAGCACTGATACTACTGTGGCTCCCGACCTAGCTGTGGGTTTTCCTCAAATTTCTGCTGAGGGGACTTCACAATCCCGAGTTGCCGGGCCTCTACAGTCGGTATTCTCGATTGACACACCTGACCCGAACACAGCTGGATATAGCTATTACACGTCTAAGGGTATCCAAGCCCAATAGATAGCTGAAACTAGAACGGCTCGGAAAAGAAACAGCGAAGAAGCTGAGTCCTCAAGAAGGGTAAGGCCCTTTGGTTCGATTCAATGTCGTCCCGGCCGAGCCGAACCAAATTTGGCAGATTTCATAGAGGATCATCTTCGAGGACCAAGGGCCGCTGGATTTCCAGAGAGCAGGACAATTGAGTCTGACTTAGGCCCCAATGGCGAACATGCTGTGGATAAGTCATTCAGAATCCTGATGGCTGGGAGATTCAAGGATGATAATACCGAGCTCTTTCAAAAAGATGGCTTTCAAATCATGGGCGACTATGCTTATGCACATCAGAGGGTACATGTTTTTTCCATACGTACTAATTTTCTCGAAACTCTTCATTGCTAATACCCATTTTTCTTCAGGTCGGAGATTTGTTCGTTCATCAATCTCATCGGCTGGCTATCTTAGAGGACGAGTCGCGATAGGCTCATAATGCTCTACATGACATTCTGAAGGAGGATGTCTTTACTGCCTCTCGGTTGAATCAGACTACTGCCAGACTATCTGAGGTAAAAAAGGAGCTCGCAGAGGCTAGAAAAGAACTTGAAGCAAAAAGGACACTTGAGGAAGAGGTCGAGAAATTAAGATCGGATCTCGAGCAGGCTAAGATGCTTTCCGATCAGGCATACGCTAGGGGTCGCGAAGAGGGCAGACTTCCAGCTGTAAAGGAGTCCCCTTTCCTTGATGCCTTAGTTCGCCTACGATCAGGCTCGATCAACCAAGCCTTCTTCTATAAAGGAGTCCAGCAGCTCATCGTGGTCGGAAGGATTCGAGGCGCTCTCAACGATTATCTTCCCTATATGGACCCTTATAAAAACATTTTTGGGGAAAACTACAATGCTTCCTCTCTTCCTCCCGAAATTGTTGATCTTCAAGGTCATGAATATGCCCAATTCCTCACTGAATTCGGAGTTTCCATGCCCAACCCTGATATGCTTGAAGCGGAAGATGCGGTGGAAAAGAGCGAGGAGGTGAATATTGAAGGCGATTCTAATGATCGGGGAGAAGAAAACTTTTCTTCCCTAGAGCAAGTAGTTCTTCCACTGATGACCAAAGTAGTGATGAAGAGGATGATAGCTCGAGTAGCAGTGATAGCGATAGCTCGGAAGGTGATTCCTGATAGGATAGTGCCCTGCAAGCCAGTTCTGTTTGCTTGTAATAGATCTATCCTGTATGAAACGATCTTTGATTTTATAATAATACGCATGTTTATTTATATATGTATAAGGATAAACAATGGCCAACTTCATCTTTCGCGAATACATTTAAGCGATTGGTTGAAACCCTTAGATTACATTTGACTATGGGACGATTCACTTCAGTATTGAGTGCAATCATGAAACAGTCTCAAAGGTCGTAATCTTAAAAGTGTTCCAAGTCATAGATTCCGAACGAGACGGGGTATCGTAGGAATCGCCAAGACTTGTACAAGTATGCATGATTCACATGGAGTGAATTTGTAGTGTTTCATGAGCAAGGAATTTGAGTCCAGTGCATACGAGTAGGTGGTTCAATGGAGGATTGAACGCATCGAACGACCCGAACAGAGAAACCCATTGTGGAAGCGCATGACGCACATCGGTGATGGGATGTTTCTCAAAGGAATATAATAGTGTACGATTTAGTCCTTTGACTTGAGGTGCTAGGGCGAATTCGGTGCATGGAAGTGCGTACTTAGATCTAGGTATAGGCCACGTAGCTTGGTCATAACATGCCTAGGTTGGGTGCGTATGGACATGTACGCGAGTGGTTAGTACCGATATGGAATCTATTGACTCACTGTAATGAGTGAGAGAATTTCCTATACGATTCTTAGATAATATATCCAAGGAATCTGCGGCCGCAGTCGGTGACTAATTTGGAAAGGGATTTCCAAATTTAGAAAGGTCACAAAGGTATATTATCCTGAATTAGAAAGTATAGCTATCGAGACAAATTTAGAGGTGCCGATTAATTCACACACCCTAAGTCTTGATCGGGAATATTAGTCGATAGAAGGACCGTATGTACATGGTAATTATATGAGACGAGGTTCACAAATATCAATTCACCTGATATTGGGCTTCATGGGCTTGTGGCTAGACATCGACCATGAAGTGTGGGTACTCCTGAATTAATAAAGGATTTAATTCTAGGAGTGGTTAATTAAAGGTTGTTTAATTAACCGGAACAATTTATTGTTCATAAATTAAATCACGAAGGATTCGTGGGCCTGCTGCCAGTTGATGGTGAACCCAGAGGGTCACACACAATACAATTGGACGGTGACTGTTATAAAAGGAAATGAAAGGAACTAATTGATTTAAAGGTAATTAAATCAATTAAATGAATTAAGAGTATTTAATTCAAGTGGGAGAATTAATTAATTGGCTGACTTAATTAATTAAATACTTAATTGAGTTGCTAATTAATTATGCGAAAAGAAATATTGATTTAAATGGACTGGGCATTTAATTAAAGTAGTTTAATTAAATGAAGGATTGCAAGACATGGGCTTCTATTAATTAAAGCCCATAAGGAGTCTTGCAAACCCTAGGTCAGAAGGAGTCTATAAAAGGGGAACTACTTGAGCTAAAAAGCTAACACCCTAAGAGAAAAACCCTAGCCTCCCTCTGCCTAAAAGCGCCGCCCCCTCTCCAAGCTAGAAACCCTAGCTGCTAGCCGCCGCCGCCACCATAAGCCGCCGCCACTGTGCTGCCGTGAGCTCCCTGGTGCCGCCGCCGCCGTGATCTCCCCTTCCATTGTATTAGATCTTGATTTGTCAAGAGATCCATACAATCCTTCAATAACAAATCTCCTGCATCGAGTTCTGAGCCTAAGATCTTGAGGTGTTGCCAGAATCCAATTGGTGTGGACTATCCCTGGAGGTGAGACACTTGGATCACTCCTGTGAACCGGATCAGAATCAGAATCGAAGACCGGAGGTTTCCACCACCTTGCCTGTGGTGAGGTATATCGCAAAAACCCCCTTTGTTAATTCATTGTGTGCGTTTTTGTTCTTGCTTTTGTATACATAATGTGGAGACATCTTTTATGGGACCATTGGATACCTCGAAAAATTTTAAATTCCGCACTTTGTTGTCTGACAAATCGAGCTATATCCCAACAGTGGTATCAGAGCCAACTCCATTATTATTATACAAAAGCCTGAACATAATTGTGTTCACCGTATATGTTTAATTATATGTATGAGAACACGTGATAATTATGTTCTGTAAGTTGATTCTTGCTTGTTATGACTAGATCTATCAATGGGTAAAACTGCTTTTCTAGATCTGTGCCGTTTTTATAGTTTTTGAAAACTTCAGGACATTTGGGGCAGAAATCGCAAATCAGGGTTTTTGGGGGCTGAAAATTCGAAATTTTTGAAATCTGAAAATCTGAAAATTCTGGACTGTTTTTGCAATTCTGGTCGCACAGTTTTTGGGGTCGTTTTGCAATTTCTGAAAACTTAGGGGCTGTTTTGCAATTACCGAAACTTGAGGGGTCAATTTGAAAAATTGAAAATTTTCAAAATTCAAAATTTTATTTTCTGGAATCTGCCCGAAACTGCCCAGGGGTGTTTTTGTAACTTTTTAAAAGTTTTGGGGTCAAAGTGCAATTTTCGAAAGTTGAGGGGCCGAAAATGCAATTTTCAAAAGTTGAAAAACAGATTCTGAAATTGAGCAGAAAATTAATTTTTGTTTACCCGGATATTTATTTTGTCATAATTAGTAGTGACTAAAAAGCAAGAATCATAGGAATTAGTTTTAAAAGGATGTTTTAAAATTAAGATAGAAGAAAGTAAAGGATGTTTACATATTTCTTGCTCTACGTGAACTGTTTACGTGGTTTTCGATCGAGACGAGCCTTGACCTTAGGGTAGATGTGATTGGTTTAATTTATTGCTTGGTTTTTATTGGGCCTGCGAGCCTATTATTATTTTTGGGCCACTTTGAGCCTTTGTAATAGATTAGGGCTTTACTGCTTTCCTAGTTTAGGATGGAGGCCCATTTACAAGCAAGGTGGGAGCCCAAGAAGATAAGAAGGCCATGTATGCATGGTACAATGTGTAATAGCATAGGGCCTGTTTGAGAACCCTTTAGATTGACCAATTGGGCCAACATCAATTGGCTCGATGATGGCCCACATAGGAGGCTCCCGATCGAAAACATATTGTGGTAGTATGCATGCTAGGCTTGTATGGCTTTTATTTATTTGTCGATTTATATTTGGCTACGCGCTAGAATCTAGATCGTAATAAAAGATAAAGCATAACTGAATCGGTGAGATCTCGAGGAGAGTTGGCATAACTTTCAAAACCAGAAACCCCCTCTCGAATTAAATATTAAGTCATATTGGATTAAAATAAAATGAAGTATTTATATAAATCCAAGCCTTCCATCAATAGGAACTAACGTATGTTGTCTACTTATCGATAGAGGTGATCCAGAGTCTGGCACCCGAGTCGAAGAAAGGGACAATACGTGAAATTCCTTGACTCCTGTTTTAACTAAACATGACAAGGGTGAGGACTGGTCGGGATGTGAGGATCGACCGATAACTAGTTACGGAGAACTCACGACCGGGCCCGTTGCTCATCACGATTGATGGGTTAGACTTAACGATTAGTAACACTTATGATGTAGCAGTGCTAGATAAGTGCGAAAGCCGAGGCAAAATAAGCTTGAAGGTTGTGGAGTAACACAATTGGTAAAATGTATACCTACCTGGAGAATTGGTTGTATGGCCACGAGTCGTGGGTGCAATTAATTGCTGCTGGGACGTCAAGACCTACTAGGAATTAGAATTCCCGAGCAATCAAAGGGGTGATTGTTTCAATAAAATAGTGGGAGAACTTTTTCGAAAATAAGTCCAAATTCGATAATTATAAGTATTAGGCATAAGATCAGTTAGCTTAATGTTGTCTTCTTTCCAATTGTAGATATTAAGTACAATGTCTAAGAATCCATTATCTGTTATCCTCGACGCAAACAAATTGAATGGCTCAAACTTTGTTGACTGGCTGAGAAATCTCAGAATCGTCCTCGACTCCGAGCGACGTAGCTATGTGCTCGATACACCCATGCCTGCTGCACCCGCAGCACGAGCTACTGAGGAACAACGAACCGCCCATGCTAAAAGGGTTGATGATGATCTTCAGGTTCGATGTCTCATGCTAGCCTCGATGTCGAATGAACTGCAGAAACAGCATGCTGCTATGCCGCTTGCTAGAGAGATACTTCTCCACCTCCAGCAGATGTTTGGAGAGAGGTCTCGTACCGAAAGGTTCGCAACCACTAAGGAGTTGTTTTATCTCAAGATGGCTGAGGGAAGCAGTGTCAAGGATCACTGTCTACGCTTCATCAACCTGGTTGAAAAACTAGGGCGATTGGAAGTAGACTTGCACGCTGATCTTAGCACTGACCTCCTTCTCCATTCGCTGCCCCGTTCTTTTGACCAGTTCGTGTTGAACTTCAACATGGAGGACAGAACCCTTGCCCTTCACGAACTGACCAATTTGTTGGTAACGGCGGAATCGACTCTCAAGAAAGAGAAGCCGGTAATGATTGCACACCAATCGAAGGCTGCAAAGCCCAAGAGAGGTAAGAAGAAGAAGAAGGTAGTTTCTTCGAAGGCAATCAAAAAGGTGGTTGAAAAGAAGCGCAAGAGCCCAGAAGACGAATGTTTCCACTGCAAGAAAGCAGGGCACTGGAAAAGGAACTGCCCAGACTACCTAAAGATGAAATTGGTAGCCAAAGGTATTTTCTTGGTTGAAGTTAATATTTCTATTAACTGTGCATCGTGGGTGTTAGACACCGCAGCAGGTTCTCATATCTGCAATGATTTGCAGGTGATGGGAGCAGTAAGATACCTGAAGCCCGGGGATAGAATCCTGCGTTTTGGAAACGGTGCTAGGATCGCCGCTGAGGCTATTGGGGACGTCGAATTGGTTTTAGGAAATTTTACTTTGGTTTTAAGGGATTGTCTGTACGTACCAACAATAATTAAGAACATCATTTCTATACCAATGCTAGACATTGATGGTTTTAATTTTTCCATTCAAAATGGATCTTTATGCATATTTAAAGGTGGTTTAATGTATGCTTGTGGTACTTTGATGGATGGTCTTTATTCCCTAGAACCTGTTAAATCCGACGTTATGCACATTCAATCTAGAAAAAGAAAATATGATAATCAAACTCCACAACTTTGGCACGCTAGACTTGGACATATTTCCAAGAGTAGGATCCAAAAGTTGGTTTCCTCTAAGGCTCTTGAAATAAAGAACTTGGATGAACTCCCAACTTGCGAATCTTGTCTCAAAGGAAAGATGACCAAATCACCCTTCACAGGGAATCCTGAGCGAACCAAACAAACATTGGATTTAATCCATACTGACGTTTGTGGACCATTGAGTGTCAATGCGAGAGGAGGATTCTCTTACTTCGTAACATTCACCGACGATTTTAGTCGTTATGGATATGTGTATCTCATGAAACACAAATCCGAAACTTTTGAGAAATTCAAAGAGTTTCGAATGGAAGTTGAGAATCAACTTGGACATAGTATTAAAGCACTTCGGTCTGATAGAGGTGGTGAGTACTTAAGCCAAGAATTCCTTGATTATCTAAAAGAGAATGGAATTCTCGCCCAGCGAACTCCCCCTAGGACGCCCCAACTCAATGGAGTGTCCGAGCGGAGGAACCGAACTTTGTTAGACATGGTTCGTTCCATGATGAGTTTTGCTGACCTTCCCTTTTCATTTTGGGGCTTGGCCCTATTAACTGCATCGAAGATACTGAACATAGTACCTTCGAAGTCAGTGCCGACAACACCGCACCAAGTATGGTATGGTAAGGCGCCCGTGTATTCGTATCTACGAGTATGGGGATCTCCTGCGTATGTAAAGAACAAGAAGGGAGATAAGCTAGATAGTAGATCTAGTTTGTGCAAATTTGTGGGGTATCCAAAGGAATCCATTGGATACCTGTTCTTCGATCCTAAAGAACGTAATACGTTCGTATCTAGGAACGCCCACTTCCTGGAAGAGGATTTCCTCTCCAACCGAAATGGGACAATCGTAGAACTTGATGAAGTCCAGGAATCGGACCCATCCTCACAAACAGTGGGAGCTGAACCAGAATTTACTGAACCTACTAGTACACCTACTCTTCGAAGGTCTGATCGAATTCGTAAGGAGCCAGAGCGATTTGGTTTCATTCACGAAAACGAAAGAGGCGATAATGATCCAAGGACCTATCAAGAAGCGATGTCAGACATAGACTCGGGTGCGTGGCTCGAAGCCATGCAATCCGAAATGGATTCCATGCATTCCAACAAGGTTTGGACCTTGGTTGATCCACCTGAGGGAACTATCCCTGTAGGATGCAAATGGATCTTCAAGCGTAAGCTTGGAATGAATGGAGAGGTTTTAACTCACAAGGCACGCTTAGTGGCGAAGGGGTATTCTCAAAGGCCTGGAATAGACTATGAGGAAACCTTCTCTCCCGTAGCGATGTCCAAATCCATTCGGATATTACTTGCCATTGCCGCATGGCATGATTATGAGATATGGCAAATGGACGTAAA
The DNA here is from genome assembly GCA_038501285.1 of Penstemon eatonii. Lineage (NCBI taxonomy): Eukaryota > Viridiplantae > Streptophyta > Magnoliopsida > Lamiales > Plantaginaceae > Penstemon > Penstemon eatonii. The sequence goes on from CM076710.1 coordinate 54,060,968, forward strand.
GACCGCCTTCCTCAATGGAGACATTGACAAGGAGATCTTTATGCAACAACCTGAAGGTTTTGCGTCCAAAGGAAGTGAGCACAAATTGTGTAAACTTCAAAGGTCGATATATGGCCTCAAACAGGCATCCCGAACCTGGAACATACGATTTGATGAGACAGTCAAGGCATTTGGCTTCATCAAAAACGTATATGAACCTTGTGTGTACAAGAAGAATAGTGGGAGCACAGTACAATTCATTGTTTTGTACGTCGATGACATTTTGTTAATCGGAGACGATGTCAAGATGTTAGCACAGACTAAAGCGTGGTTATCCGCGCAGTTCTCTATGAAAGATATGGGAGACGCATCTTACGTATTGGGAATCCGTATCTATAGGGATAGATCGAAGAAGATGATAGGACTCTCCCAATCACAGTACATTAACACAATCTTGAAAAGATTCAAGATGGAAGAATCCAAGAGAGGATTGCTTCCAATGAGACATGGTATCTCTCTTTCTAAGTCTATGTGCCCTACAACTGACGAAGAAAAGACGAGAATGTCTCTCATACCTTATGCCTCTGCTATAGGGAGTATAATGTATGCGATGTTATGTACTCGACCAGACGTAGCACACGCTCTAAGTGTAACGAGCCGCTATCAGTCAAATCCAGGCGAAGAGCACTGGACTGCCGTAAAAGCAATCCTAAAGTACCTGCGAAGGACTAAGGATATGTTTTTGGTCTACGGTGGTAGTGGAGAACTGAAACTTGAAGGATTCACTGATGCAAGTTTCCAGTCTGACGTGGATGACTTCAAATCCAACTCTGGATACATATTCCGCATCAATGGTGGAGCAGTCAGTTGGAAGAGCTGTAAACAGTCTACCACTGCTGATTCAACCACAGAAGCAGAATATATCGCAGCATCAGATGCAGCAAAAGAAAGTGTATGGATGAAAAACTTCATCCAAGAATTGGATGTTGTTCCTAGCATTGCTGAACCTGTAGTCGTCTTCTGTGACAACAACGGGGCGATAGCTCAAGCGAAGGAGCCGAGATCACACCATCAATCCAAACACGTACAGAGGAAATACCACGTGATCAGGGAGATCATGGGTAGAGGTGACATGCACATGGAGTATGTCAAATCGGAAGACAACGTAGCTGACCCACTAACTAAGCCACTTTCACAAAAGGCGTTCGATAGTCATCTAGAAAAGATGGGACTTAGAACCGTAGGTGAATGGCTTTAGGGCAAGTGGGAGATTGATAGGATAGTGCCCTGCAAGCCAGTTCTGTTTGCTTGTAATAGATCTATCCTGTATGAAACGATCTTTGATTTTATAATAATACGCATGTTTATTTATATATGTATAAGGATAAACAATGGCCAACTTCATCTTTCGCGAATACATTTAAGCGATTGGTTGAAACCCTTAGATTACATTTGACTATGGGACGATTCACTTCAGTATTGAGTGCAATCATGAAACAGTCTCAAAGGTCGTAATCTTAAAAGTGTTCCAAGTCATAGATTCCGAACGAGACGGGGTATCGTAGGAATCGCCAAGACTTGTACAAGTATGCATGATTCACATGGAGTGAATTTGTAGTGTTTCATGAGCAAGGAATTTGAGTCCAGTGCATACGAGTAGGTGGTTCAATGGAGGATTGAACGCATCGAACGACCCGAACAGAGAAACCCATTGTGGAAGCGCATGACGCACATCGGTGATGGGATGTTTCTCAAAGGAATATAATAGTGTACGATTTAGTCCTTTGACTTGAGGTGCTAGGGCGAATTCGGTGCATGGAAGTGCGTACTTAGATCTAGGTATAGGCCACGTAGCTTGGTCATAACATGCCTAGGTTGGGTGCGTATGGACATGTACGCGAGTGGTTAGTACCGATATGGAATCTATTGACTCACTGTAATGAGTGAGAGAATTTCCTATACGATTCTTAGATAATATATCCAAGGAATCTGCGGCCGCAGTCGGTGACTAATTTGGAAAGGGATTTCCAAATTTAGAAAGGTCACAAAGGTATATTATCCTGAATTAGAAAGTATAGCTATCGAGACAAATTTAGAGGTGCCGATTAATTCACACACCCTAAGTCTTGATCGGGAATATTAGTCGATAGAAGGACCGTATGTACATGGTAATTATATGAGACGAGGTTCACAAATATCAATTCACCTGATATTGGGCTTCATGGGCTTGTGGCTAGACATCGACCATGAAGTGTGGGTACTCCTGAATTAATAAAGGATTTAATTCTAGGAGTGGTTAATTAAAGGTTGTTTAATTAACCGGAACAATTTATTGTTCATAAATTAAATCACGAAGGATTCGTGGGCCTGCTGCCAGTTGATGGTGAACCCAGAGGGTCACACACAATACAATTGGACGGTGACTGTTATAAAAGGAAATGAAAGGAACTAATTGATTTAAAGGTAATTAAATCAATTAAATGAATTAAGAGTATTTAATTCAAGTGGGAGAATTAATTAATTGGCTGACTTAATTAATTAAATACTTAATTGAGTTGCTAATTAATTATGCGAAAAGAAATATTGATTTAAATGGACTGGGCATTTAATTAAAGTAGTTTAATTAAATGAAGGATTGCAAGACATGGGCTTCTATTAATTAAAGCCCATAAGGAGTCTTGCAAACCCTAGGTCAGAAGGAGTCTATAAAAGGGGAACTACTTGAGCTAAAAAGCTAACACCCTAAGAGAAAAACCCTAGCCTCCCTCTGCCTAAAAGCGCCGCCCCCTCTCCAAGCTAGAAACCCTAGCTGCTAGCCGCCGCCGCCACCATAAGCCGCCGCCACTGTGCTGCCGTGAGCTCCCTGGTGCCGCCGCCGCCGTGATCTCCCCTTCCATTGTATTAGATCTTGATTTGTCAAGAGATCCATACAATCCTTCAATAACAAATCTCCTGCATCGAGTTCTGAGCCTAAGATCTTGAGGTGTTGCCAGAATCCAATTGGTGTGGACTATCCCTGGAGGTGAGACACTTGGATCACTCCTGTGAACCGGATCAGAATCAGAATCGAAGACCGGAGGTTTCCACCACCTTGCCTGTGGTGAGGTATATCGCAAAAAACCCCCTTTGTTAATTCATTGTGTGCGTTTTTGTTCTTGCTTTTGTATACATAATGTGGAGACATCTTTTATGGGACCATTGGATACCTCGAAAAATTTTAAATTCCGCACTTTGTTGTCTGACAAATCGAGCTATATCCCAACAATTCCGACGAAGAAGATGAAAGGGCGGAGGAGGGTCGTGATTCTGGTGCTGAAGGATCCGATCACTGATAAATACTATGTAATAGAAATACAATGTAATAAGACTTCCTTTATTAATTTTATACTTCGAATTTGTGTATTTATTTACTTCTCGTATATATTTTGCTTTCCTCAACTCATACCGTTGTTACCGTTCCATTATTGTGATAACAAGATGCTATCCTTATGAATACTAAGGCCATTTCACATCATCTCATCATATCATCAAATACTGATATTGGAGCTCCTGCTAACTCTGGTAAAATGACCTCTTTAAGGGAAAGTGCCATTGTGCGCACATCCTTTTAAGGTCGAAAAAGCTATCGATCCAATGCCTATATTTTTTTTTTTATTATTATTGGTACTTTTACATAACTTGATGTTCAGATTCTTGCCAACTGGGGCGAATTCCAATTTCTGAGCGTTGAACGACCTGACTTATTGGTTTTCTTTCCTCTATAGCGATCTACGTGATTTTTCCACCAAATATTTCCTTATTCCTCGGGAAACTAAATCGTCATTAAATCTTGATCGCGCAACTTATTACATTTCAACCGTTGGATAAAGTTGAGTTGCGCCTATAAATGGGGCTTCTTTTTAGTTTTTTATATAAGAACTCTCTTAGATTTTCTTCGATCATGTTGCTTAAGAAATATCGTCTTTCGACCCAATACTTCGAAATCCGAGGAAGGACTTAGTTTTCGAGTTCTATAGTGTTGATTACTTTGATTTCGACTAGAATATCTATAGACGAAGAAATATTCGATCTTGAAGGCCAACAAGCCTTATTGCTGACCATCCACGGCCCCAACAACTCCCTCGACCTGGGAAAGTGTTGGAAGGGTTCGAGCATAAAATTTTCAAAGATGTTTAGCGATGGGTCATCACTCCTCTGGCACGGTCCTCATACCGAGAGAGCTGTTGCCACAATGTGTTTCGAGGATGTGAGAAGGGGTGCGGAATCAGTGAATGAAGTGGCGTTCGATATGGGTTACTCGATCCTCGAACTAAGGCCTTTAATTCCTTATCCCAATAATCAACCAAGACCCAATATTCACTATCCTTGTAAATCTTTTGAGTAAGGACATTATCGCCCGTTTTTGCTTATACTGCTAGCTGTAGTAGGATCGAAATGTAATGTAATAGCTTGTATTATGCTCGAAATGTATCTCCAATATCCTTGTACTTTTGTAATAATATTTATAAACGCTTTCTTCCTTTGTTTGTTGATCGAGCAACCTATATCAGGTAAACTCTTATCTTTAATAACCCGATCAAACTTGAATATTTTAAACTAATACGAGAATAATCAAACACCCCTTTTTGAGTGAGCAATAAACAAGTAATCCGATAAATAAGCAATTAGTCTTCCTTTGGAAAATTTCTAAGTACGAGCATTTAACTGATCCTCAGCATAACCGAATTTTCGAAGTTGGCCGAACTCTTTGATTCGAGAATCTTTAACCGAATATAAACCATCGATAATAATAATTGTACTAATCATTCGGGTTTATATTATTGAATATAATGGTTCGAGGATAGAAATCGAATGAACACTTTTATCCGAGAATTGCTACTTAAACAAATAATAACTTTTGAATTGTTTCTGGCGCCTAGCTCGTTGTAATTGATGGACTAGTGTCGAATAGGCCGATCATAGTCTTTCCAACCCGAACATTAATAGTTGATTGTAAATTGTTGAAAACCAAGCTGGTGTTCGAATCGCGACTTCTCGATCATAATAATGCCTTGAGTTTTCCAAACCGGTACTTTATTTTGAATAGCACGTCCGAAAGGTCGAATTTTAGACAAACATTCTTTGATTCCGGTGTTGCCCTTTAGATTGGTTAACAGATAAGAACCACTGAACCATCTTTATGTGTCTATAAGATTACTTCTTCTCCCAACCAAACAGGATCCTATTCCTTGGGAAATGTAACAGTCAGTACATTTATTGTTTAGATCATAGCCGTCCGTGACACGTTATCTGGTGTGTCGGTTCTAACCCTTCGCTGTTATAAATAGCTCCCATTTTCTCCGTCATATTCTTCATTCATCATCAATGCCTCGTCCGATCACCACAGCTCGAGTTTTGCATCCTTTTATCAAAATGATCCGTAATACCTCTGGAATGAAGGAGTTTGAAATTAGGACCCGGACCCTATTTTTCGATCCTAGTTCATTTGGTGTAGCCTTTCTTGCTTAGAATATCGACAGGCAAAAGAAATTACGCTTAGAATACCGGCAGGCAACCTGCTCTCTTGGATCTAATTCATTTGAGTCGGGGTAGAACTCCGGTTTTCTGGCGCTCCATCCGGTTGGACAGTGGGTTATCCTCGGAGGAGTTCTTTAAATCTCGAGCATCGACTTCTTCAAGGATTTTCTTGAAGTATAGTTCCTTTGAGATTGCTTGGAGTAATTCCGCTGGGGTAACTTCCCGCTAATCTGGATCGGATTAGGGTGTGAATAATGATTGTGCATAACAATCATTATTTTCAGATGAAGATCTAAGATCGGTTAAAAGCCCTGGAGATAGGCTCCGATCTAGCTTTTATCCCGTTCCCCAGGACGCTCGAGGATGTGCGACACGTGGCGAGTGATTGACATGAAGAATCTTTGCTGAGTTCTGCATCTGGTGTGGACGCAGGAATGTGGATCGAACGCGCTTAATTTTGCTCGTAGAATTTGTAGTAGGGTAGGAGTGAGTGTATTATTCTTTTTCGAGCTCGCATTTAATTATTGTACTCGAGAATTCCCTTGTAATTTGTTCGAATAAATAAATAAAGACTTTTTTTTCTGCTCAATCTTCGTTGTATGTTCTTCTTGAATTGTTTGGGTGTTTTCTCGACTTCTTTGGTCGAATATATATAAGATGTGATAAAACTTGAATGATTGCCACTTTGTGTAATTATCTTGAAGTTATCAAACCTTTTCTTCGGAAACATAGGTTCCTTCGGTAATTGAATGGTACTCCAAAATAGGTTGCAACTTCAAAGATTTGTATAATCTATTACCATCATACCAATAGATTTGCTGGTATTTCATCGATCGCAGGCTCTACTCCCATTGAAATAGCTATCAACCGAGAAAACCAAATTATTTCTGTGTTAGTTGATCGAGTAAAGTATCTGACAAAACTTTCCTTGTCCATTTACATCGGTCGTTCCATAGTTCTAAATGATTTAATAAGATAAATAACCTTCGTTAACGATGATCGGATCGAATAGCTTGGAGAATGAATCCAAATATGTATTGATCGAATAAAGTGTAGAAAATAACATTCATTAACGATGATCAGATCGAATAACTTGGAAAATAAATCCAATAATTTACTGATCAAATAAAGTGTACAAAAATGAATTTTATCAGATTTCCGAGGTTGCTTAATTCCAGTGTTCCTAGCAACAGCTTTCACCCTTTTCATTTCTATCTCGACCTAAGGGGCATAGCAACGACTTTCACCCTTAGTCGGTTTCGAGGGTCATAGCAATAGCTTTCACCCTTTTCATTTATCTTCGATCTAAGGGGCATAGCAACGGCTTTCACCCTTAGTCGGTTTCGAGGGTCGTAGCAATAGCTTTCACCCTTTTCATTTCTATCTCGACCTAAGGTACGTAGCAACGGCTTTCACCCTTAGTCGGTTTCGAGGGTCGTAGCAACAGCTTTCACCCTTTTTGCTTTTATCGGTCATAGCAACAGCTTTCACCTGAGGGTCTTAGCAACAACTTTCACCCTTTTTGTTTTTATCGGTCATAGCAACAGCTTTCACCTGAGGGTCTTAGCAACAGCTTTCACCCTTTTCGTTTTATCGGTCATAGCAATAGCTTTCACCTGAGGTTCTTAGCAAAAACTTTCACCCTTTTCGTTTTATCGGTCACAGCAATAGCTTTCACCTGAGGGTCTTAGCAACAGCTTTCACCCTTTTCGTTTTATCGGTCATAGCAATAGCTTTCACCTTTTTCGTTTTATCGGTCATAGCAATAGCTTTCACCTGAGGGTCTTAGCAATAGCTTTCACCCTTCGTTTAATACTTGATTGACGCGTATTGAGATTGGCCATATTCTTAAAATACTTTCCCGAATGAAGTGATAATATCTTTGACGAAATAAGACTTTCATGGAATAGATAATCCTCTACGATCCGAGATAAAAGAGGCACACTGGGATAATAAGATAGTAAACAGGCTAGAAACCAGTAAATAGTTTTCATCGTTCATAATAATGCATTTCCGAGCTGTGTGCTCCTTGGTATCAAAACCTTTGTTTGACCGCTTCCAACCGATCAAACTGGTGTTTTAGTTCGTCACATTCTTGTCAAAAGAAAATATAAAGTTTGGCGGTGATCATGATTTCGCAGCAGAAATCCCTCGAATAATCATGTAAACTCATTATATCGATAAAACCGTTATATCGTAGTAACCTTGTGAGAACGTCGTGTGATATTATTTCAGATCTCAGATCGACGACAGTCGTATGATCGAAACATTGTCCTGGGGGACGATTGGTGGAGCTTCTGGTTGTTGAGCCGCTCGAGATAGATTATAGGGCTCATTGTTAACTGAGTTTTGTGCTCTGGCTGCACGAGAAGGCTCTCCTCGAACATATGTATTTCTCCTCGTAGTAGGCATTTTTCGATCTAATACCCAAATAAGGCCCCACGGTGGGCGCCAATTGATCTTACATAGATTCGTATATGATCCAAGAAGTAAAGGAAATAGTTGAGGGCACAATTAAATGATGAAAGATCAATAATATATATGTTTCGAACTCGTGAAATACAGATTACAAGCAGTAGGGTCCTACTTGAGCATTATGGGATGCCGTACAAGCTAGAGGAATAATACATAAATAGAGACCTATGCTAACTTTCCGAGATGGCTCCGAGCAGCAGTCTTCGAGCAGAGAGCACCTAGAAAAGCGCATCAGTCCCCCACCTTCATATATGCTCGTGATATTTATAGTGGAAATGGTGGGCTAACTGGTCCATCGGCAGGGATATATTTCTCGGCACAAAGGGTTGGGCCTGCGATCGGCCCAACAGTAACCTCCGATCATGAGCTCTATCTTGGTTGATCGGATTATCAAAAACTTGTGATTTGGGCTTCAACTATACACTTCCAAGGTCGGGATTCATGTTCTTCGCTTCTGTCAAGGCTTCTCAAAGTAGATCCCGAAATATCCCTCATCAAGAGAGTTCATCGGCTTGACTTTTCACGAACTGCATGAATTCAGTGATACTTCGTGATCCTTTGATAGGATTCTTCAATTTTCCTTTGACTTGAAGGATGAGACCTCTAGAGGGTTTGGCATAAGTATGAGCAAGTGTGAGCCAGGCATCGCGAGATGTTGTTGATGTAGCGATGAAGAGAATAAGGTTGGGTGAGAGAGAACTTATTATGGCATTGAGGATAAGTTGTTCTTGGCGGATCCAATAAGAAAACTCCGGATTTGGTTGTTTGGAATTATCTTTTTGGATGGTTTCGGAAGGGCAGGGTTTGGAGCCATCTACAAAGCCAAGGAGATCATAACCAATAAATAGAGTCTGGAATTGAAGTTTCCATGACATATAACTGGTTGGAGTGAGTTTGAGAGGAGCTTGGGCAGCGACATTAATGGAGATAAGAGTTTGTGTATTTTCTAGTGGATTGACAGTGGAGGGATGGGAGGTAGAAGAGGGTGTAGAGGAGTTGGGAGAGTTTATAGATTCCATGGGAGAGACGAAGGGGAGAAAGAAAGAGGTCAGGCCAGGGGACTGGTAACTGATACCATATTGAAGTAAGGTGTAAAATGAATAATAGCACACTTTTTTTATTGATCAATTAAGGGTATTTATACAAGAGAAGAGATACTAAAGAGGAATATATGTACCTACACTAAATCTCTATAATGATATTTACATATCTATAAAATCTAATCAATATCTTCATATTATCTTCATGAATCAATTATTGAGGGAGAAGATAATTAGAGATCCTTAACAGTTTGGTGAAGGTGTCAGCAATCTGATTGTCAGTATGAACATACTCAATAATGACATTTCTTTTTTCCACATGATCTCTGATAAAATGATTTTTGATCTCTAATGTTTTGTCCTTGAATGACTTGTAGTATTTTAAGTAAGTGAAATGGCACTTATATTATCAGAGTAGATTGGAATTCAACTGATCTTTATATTATAATCTTCCAGTTGATGCTTCAACCATAGTATATGTGCACAACATGCTCCAACAGCAATGTATTGAGCTTCAGGAGTAGAGATGGATACTAAAGTCTGCTTCTTACTCATCCATGAAATCAAACGACTTCCCAAGAATTGACAGGCACCTGTAGTACTCTTCCTATCAATCTTGCAGCCAGGAAGGTCAGAATCTGAATATCTAATAAGCTAAAATCCTGATTCTCTAGGGTACCACAATCCCAATTCCTGTGTGCCTTTGAGGTGTCTGAGAATCCTCTTGGCAGCTAAGAGATGAGATTGCTTAGGATTTGATTGATATCTCACACAAACCCTAACAAAATACATAATATCTGGTCTGCAAAGCTGTTAGATATAACAGTGAGCCTATTATGCCTCTGTACTTGGTTATATCCACTGACTTGCCATCTTTATCTTTATCCAGACGAAGTCCAGTAGACATAGGAACACTAACAGTAGAGCTAGTCTCCATACCAAATTTCTTAAACAGATCTTTTGTGTACTTTGCTTGGTTGATGAATATTCCATCAGGCATCTGTCTAACTTGCAAACCAAGAAAGTAGTTCAGTTCACCCATCATGCTCATTTCAAACTTGTTCTGCATCAGCTTGGAGAAATTGTCACACATCTGTTGATTAGTTGAACCAAAAACAATATCGTCCACATATATTTGCATAAATAATATGTGATCTTCCCATTCAATTGTAAACAAGGTTTTATCTACTTTACCTTTTTGAAATCCTTTAATTAAAAGAATATCAGATAAAGTATCATACCATGCTCTTGGAGCATGTTTCAGTCGATATAGGGCTTTCTTTAGACGATATTGTAACAAATAAAATTTCAAGTTTAAAAATATATATTAAACAAGAAATAATTGTACAAATAAAATTTTATTGATTTAAAGTAGTGGTTACAATCTCTATGATTCCTCTGATTCTAATCATCTAAGCGATAATCTTGAAAAAGATTGATTTGATCTTCTCCAAAATGATTTTGGCACTTGAATAACGTTAATCCAAAGCAATTGTGCTTAATGTTGGATCAAACGTGAAATGAATTGAATCTCCTTGACGAACGTCTCGAACTTCGCCTTGGATATTTTGGATTTTTATGGAATTTGATCTTTATTTGAACTTCGTGAATTTCCAATAACGTTAATCTAAGAGTTAATTATATTAATCTTAGATTAAACGTTGGATTTTTCTTCACTTCTTGAAGAACGTCTTTGAATATTGGAAAGAACGCCTTGATTTGAAGAACGCCTTGATATTTTGGAAGAACGCCTTGAGAGAGTTTGCTTTTCTCCTTGCACTTCTTTTTGCTTTTTGAATTGTGTTTTTGAGTTGTGTTTTTCTTCTTGAAGATGACCCCTATTTATAGGTGGGTTTTGAGAAATCTTGTAATATTCTTCATATGACGTGGCGCAATTTGATTGGTTCTTCACACCTTGTATGACAAGAAATATATCTTGTTTTATTCTCTTGCCATTTAAAAAGATATGACATGCCAATATTGCATTGTGAAGAAAATCTTGCCTTGCTTAATAATTTCCTACACAAACTTGCCTTGTGTATGAAGATTTTAATTTATTTGCAAGAAATCTTGTATTCAATTAATCATAGAATATAAATTAATCAATTAATTATTTAATTATTATTTTAGGAATTAAATTTGATATAATCCCAAAATAAATTAATTAATAATTAATATGTCTTGGACCCAAATCTGGCAATAAAATTTAACTGCCTACAAATGCCCCCTCGAGACTTATTTACGAAAATGCATTTGTTTTTGAGTAGATAAGTCTCGACCTTTCTTCACGCTTTCATCAAATTTGAAGCCAACATTATTTTTTTCTTTTTAAGAAATTTGACTGGGCTCAAAATTGTTTCAAGCTGCCTACGTATCCCAAAAAGGAATCAAGTCATAACGTAGTTCAAAACATCAAATTTGATTTGATGGATGTTCACATTTATACTCATATGAACGAAGAGTAACATACATTTTAGGCTCGTGTGTCAAGGAGCATTTTGAATTTGAGATTTGATAGACCCTTTTGACTCGTGTCCAGGAGAAGTTGATTTAAAATTTGTAGACATCTTTGTCTCGCCTACTTAAGACTGTCATTTGAACTTTGTAGACATTTTATTCTCATGTCTAGGAGAACTTGATTTGGGTTTTGTAGACTTTTTTCGTCTCGTCTACTGGAGGCTTTGATTTGAAATTTGCAGACATTTTCTTCTCTTGTCTGGGAGAACTTGATTTGAGTTTTGTAGACTTTTTTTCATCTCGTCTACTGGAGGCTTTGATTTGAAATTTGTGAACAATTTATACTCATATTAAGGAGTGATGGATTTGATTTGTGTAAACAGTTTATCCTCATGTTAAGGAGTAATGAATTTGACTTGTAAACAGTTTATACTCGTATTAAGGAGTAATTAATTTGATTTGTAAACAGTTTATACTCATGTTAAGGAGATTTCAACTTGAAGATTTTTAGACAGTTTTAACTCGTATAAAGGAGTTTTCAACTTGAAGATTTTTTAGACAGTTTTAACTCGTATCAAGGAGTTTTGAAGAGACCTAACTTTAAAATATTCCTAGATAGTTTTAGCTCGTATCTAGGAGCTTTGAAGAGATCTAATTTTAAAAGATCCCAGATAGTTTTAGCTCGTATCTAGGAGCGTTGCTATATTTTCAGATGAATTCTTTATTTGGAGATTCATCAAAAGATTTGCCCCCTTCATTGGCAGTGGAATCGTCTTGAACTTTGTTAGGAGAATGCACATGCGGCTCATCAGTTTGACTTCTAAACATGTTCAATTCCATATTATAGGCTCGAGTGGCTAACTCTTCAAAAGTTTTTGGCTTTATTCCTTGTAGAATGTATCGAAGACCCCATTGCATTCCTTGGATACACATCTCAATGGATGAAGCTTCAGATAGTCGATCTTTGCAATTGAGACTTAGATTTCTCCAGCGGTTTATATAGTCGATGACAGACTCCTCCTTCCATTGGCGAGTGTTAATGAGTTCGACCATTCGCACAGTTCTTCGAGTGCTATAAAAGCGATTGAGAAACTCTTGTTCTAGTTGGTCCCAACCATCAATGGAATTTGCCCCCAAGTCAGTATACCAGTCAAATGCATTGTCCTTCAATGAACATACGAATTGCTTGACAAGTTGATCTCCATATGTCCCAGCTTCATTGCACGTCTCGACAAAATGTGCCACATGTTGCTTTGGATTGCCTTTGCCATCAAATTGTTGGAACTTCGGAGGTTGATATCCAATTGGCATGTTTAAGTTGTCAATTCTTTGAGTGTAGGGCTTGGTGTATGCGATGGAAGACTTCGAGCTCTCGTTCAACTTGCTTTTGATGGCCTCCAAAATGAACTCCTTCAGTTGGCTAGCTTGGATCATAACATCAGATGAGATTTGAATCTTTTTAGATAAAGATTTTTCTTTTGCATTTGATTGTTGCTTTATGGACATCTCGCCATCGTCAAACTCATTGGGCAACTTTTCCATCAGGTGGTTCACCTCGGGATGACCTCCTTTGGTAGATGACTTGTCCTTTGCATTTGATTGTCGCTTTATGGGTGCTTCGCCATCATCGAGCTCCTTGGACAACTTTTCCATCAGGTGCGTCGCCTCAGCGTGACCCCCTCTGTTCAATAGTTGATTTGCGGATTTATCGCATTCTTCAAGCTCCTCAAGTTCTTTCTCATCTGCGTTGACGGCCTCAACATTGGCCCAATTGATCAACAGCTCATCGAGCTTAGTATCTCGCTGTTGAAATTGCATTGTGAGCTCCTCCATCGCCTTTGTTAACATCAGAATTTGTTCCTCCATGGTTGGATTGTTTGTTGTCATAATTGGCGCCACTTAATGAAGAAAAGAGATGAGAGGTAGAGATTGTCCCACTGGGCGTGCCAAAAATTTGTAACAAATAAAATTTCAAGTTTAAAAATATATATTAAACAAGAAATAATTGTACAAATAAAATTTTATTGATTTAAAGTAGTGGTTACAATCTCTATGATTCCTCTGATTCTAATCATCTAAGCGATAATCTTGAAAAAGATTGATTTGATCTTCTCCAAAATGATTTTGGCACTTGAATAACGTTAATCCAAAGCAATTGTGCTTAATGTTGGATCAAACGTGAAATGAATTGAATCTCCTTGACGAACGTCTCTAACTTCGCCTTGGATATTTTGGATTTTTATGGAATTTGATCTTTATTTGAACTTCGTGAATTTCCAATAACGTTAATCTAAGAGTTAATTATATTAATCTTAGATTAAACGTTGGATTTTTCTTCACTTCTTGAAGAACGTCTTTGAATATTGGAAAGAACGCCTTGATTTGAAGAACGCCTTGATATTTTGGAAGAACGCCTTGAGAGAGTTTGCTTTTCTCCTTGCACTTCTTTTTGCTTTTTGAATTGTGTTTTTGAGTTGTGTTTTTCTTCTTGAAGATGACCCCTATTTATAGGTGGGTTTTGAGAAATATTGTAATATTCTTCATATGACGTGGCGCAATTTGATTGGTTCTTCACACCTTGTATGACAAGAAATATATCTTGTTTTATTCTCTTGCCATTTAAAAAGATATGACATGCCAATATTGCATTGTGAAGAAAATCTTGCCTTGCTTAATAATTTCCTACACAAACTTGCCTTGTGTATGAAGATTTTAATTTATTTGCAAGAAATCTTGTATTCAATTAATCATAGAATATAAATTAATCAATTAATTATTTAATTATTATTTTAGGAATTAAATTTGATATAATCCCAAAATAAATTAATTAATAATTAATATGTCTTGGACCCAAATCTGGCAATAAAATTTAACTGCCTACAGATATACCTTATCTTCGTGTAGATAGACTTCAAAACCAGGTGGTTGTTCACCTTACACTTCTTCTTGCAATTCTCCATTGAGAAAAGCAGACTTCACATCCATCTGATAGGAAGTGAAGTTCTTGTGAGCAACATAGGCAAGAAACAGTATGATTGCTTCAAGTCTTGCTACTGGTGCAAATGTTTCATCAAAGTCGATGACTTCTTCCTGGCAGTAACCCTTGGCCACTAGTCTTGCTTTGTTTCTGGAGACAATGCCATCTTCATTCATCTAATTTCTGAAAACCCACTTAGTGCCAATGACTGTTTGATGACTTTGTCTAGGAACTAAGTACTAGACTTCATTCCTTTCAAATTGATTCAGCTCTTCTTGCATAGCTTCAATCCAGTGAGAATCACTAAGAGCTTTTTCAACTTGTTTAGGCTAAATTTGGGATTCGAAGCTGACAAACATTGCATCATTTGTAGTAGCTCTCCTAGTCTTTACTCTATCCAAAGGATCACCAATCACTAACTCGGTGGGTGATTTTTGATCCATCTGAAATCAGGTTGCAAATCAAGATGTTGTCCTCTTGATTGATCTTGCAACACTACTGTTGGAGTATCAGTAGTAGTATGTTGAACATTTGTCGTATGTTGTACAGTATCTGGTCTGTCAACTATTGGTGACTCGTCTGTTAGACAATCAGCAGATTGATCTTGAACAGCACTTGAGCTAGCAGCTGAGTTGGGATCAGGTAGTATGAATGTACATATTCTTCTTTTCTTTCAACACTCAATTTCTGAAAATCAGTAGACAAATTTGGATTAACACTTTGATTCTTTTCAAAAGATTGGTTTGGTAAGTACTTGAATAGATTCTTCTACAAGTAAAGTTCTTTTGTTAAAGACTCTATAAGCTTTACTAATAGTAGAGTATCCTACAAAAATAACTTCATCAGCCTTTTCCTCAAAAGCACTAAGGTAATTTTTTCCATTATTTAAAACAAAACATTTACAACCAAAAATTCTAAGGTAATGAATGTTTGGCTTCCTGTTGTTCCAAACTTAATATGGAGTCTTGTTCTGATTTTTTTTGGTCATGCATCTATTCTGGGTGAAGTAAACTCAGTCCCTCTATCTGATTTGATCTTCAATATCTTCATACTCTTCTCATTCTGGATCAGTTCCATCAGATTGGTAAGATGCTCCTTGGTTTCACTTTTCTTCTTCATGAAGATGACCCAAGTGTATCTTGAAAAATCATCCACAACAGCTAGGCAATATTTCTTTCCACCGTCGCTGATTGGATCAGTGGGTCCAAATAAGTCCATGTGTAGTAGCTCCAATATCCTTGACGAAGATTGATGCTTCTTGCTCTTAAAAGACGACTTGATCTGTTAACCCTTCTGACATGCATCACATAGCTTGTCCTTGCTCATGACTGTTTTAGGAATTCTTTCTACCAGATTAATTTGTTGATGGTCTTGAAATTCACATGATTCATCCTTCTAAGCCTTAACCAACTAATCTCACTTGGTGTAGAGGCCACCAAACAGACATTTGAGTTCCTGTCCACGGAATTCCAGTCGACTACATAGATATTCTCTTGTCTTCTTCCAGATAAGATGACCTTCTTTCTTCCAATCTGTTCAACGTAACACTTATCTGATGAAAAGATGACAGATAAACCTTTGTCACAAAATTGACTTATGCTCAGCAGATTGTATTTGAGGCCTTTGACATAAGAGACGTCAAGTATCTCAATGTTGCCTATGATCAGCTTTCCACACGCCACAATCTTGCCTTCTTTGCTATCTCCGAATGTGACATTTGGACAGTCCACAACAACATCATCAGTCAGCTCATGTATGTCTCCACACATGTTCCTTGAACATCCACTTGAACATCCATTGTCCAAGTACCTAACTTACAAAACAAAAGGAAATTGTTTTAGGTACCCTTTATTGAGAGGGTCCTGGAGGATTAGTTTCACCTTTGACAACCCAAGATGTTGAAGTCTTAGGCTTCTGAATTTTAGCAGGAGCATGAACAGTTTTCTCTTCATAATATTCAGCAGATGTATTATGTTGATAGTCAGTATGATGCGGATAATATTCATAAGCAGGATAAGGTGCATGATATGTAGGATATGCATGCATTTGGATGAGCAGGTTAAGGTGCATAGTAAGCTAAAAATTGAGGTGCATGATATACATGTGGATATACAGCAGGTTGCACATAATATGATGACTCATTTCCATACCAAGCATTTTGATTTTTCTTATTGTTATGCTTCTTTGGTTTACTCTTTACTTGCTCATTAACAGACGACTTAGCTTTGTTTCTTATGCATTGATTTCTGGTTTATTACAAGAATGAACTTGAGAATCTTACAACTGACCCAGTAGTAATTTTACAAGGTTTCTATTGTTCTGTAAAGAAAAAGTGTTCTTAAATCCTTTTGTGGTCACTTGTCTATCAAGGATGGTATTTATGACTTTCTTATGTAATTAAAGTATAACTAGATTTTTTATTTAAATTGTAAAATTTGAATATTTTAATCACACTTTTCCTTTTAGGCATGATAAGACAACTTATTCAGTAGAAACCAAGCTAGCAAGTCCAATAAGCCTATAAATAAATGCAACATTAAGCCCAAACTTCAGCCCATAAAGTCGTTGTGTTCTTCAACAGAGCAAGTCGGCTTGTTTAGCATAGCAAGCTGCCCCAATTATGATTCCTCTTTATTTAGGTCTTCTTCTAATTTTCTCTGCCAATTTTTGATTTTGTCTATTTAAAAAGAAGAATGGTCATTAATTATTTGAATTCCCATTCTGTATCCACCATTGAAGATGCCCTAAAACACTATTGGGGACATTTTAACTTTACCTAATTCGAATGATTTTTTCTCCAAAATAAATAGAAGAGTCCTTAAAAATTACAAAAACAAATTAGCCATCAATTCTCCCCCTAAAACAACTTCTTTTCCTTCAACCAAATCCCTTCAAGCACAACAACAACGGTTGAACCGATGGCCTTCGGTTTGAGAGGCGCGAAGTTTCGTTGGATTCGCAGAATTTAGGTGATCGGACTCAAATGGTTGTCATGAGGTATGATTCAAATCACAAGTGGAAAATTTACTCTACATGCATTTTTTCAAATTAGGTCAACAATCGTTTCAGTGAATTGTGAAAAATAGCTGGTAGATAGTTTAATGAATTTTGTGTTGAATTTGTTTTGCTCTGCTATGTCTTAATCTGACTAGATTTGTTATCTTTTTTGTGTGGCAATTGGTTTCTGTAAGTTTGGCGTAGTGTTGGATATCATGTTTAGATCTCGATTGCAATTTCATTGAAATCACTTTGGGTAGTTAAGACAACAATCACTTAAAGGTTGTATGAATACAAAATATCAAACTTCTCGAATCCTAACAATTTGACAACCGCAATTCTTTGAGATGAATTCTTACAAAATTAATTTCAAGTTACTGAATTCAATTTCTGGTAGGATAAGCCAAACTCATGTTCTTAGGAGACCTAATGGAAATTTGGAACTACAAATCAAAACAAGTTGCATCCCCCCTCTTCCCCTCAACCCTTAATCTGAATCACCTTAATTGAGAGCGCTCTTTACTGATATGCGATCTCTATTTTGCTTGGAATCGCATTTCCTATGATATCTTTTGGTAGTTTGCAACAATTAGGTAATGACTAAATTCAACTTTGTCATTTTCAACTATTGTAACAACATGCTTTGCCCCTCCAACTAACCATTGCATTATATTCCTCCCTCCAACTATTTCACATACTAAAAAAACTCATCTTCTAACAATTTTAAATCTTTATGCATGTTTAATCTTCTTATTTCAGTCAAAAAGAAATAATATTCTACATTGGTGATGAGATCAAAACTTTAGTATTAAAAACAAAGATTTTAATTTGATATTACCTCATCTAGACATAATAAGATGATCACAAGTAGTACTTATAAAGTTTATTACTTTACTTCATAGATTTTTTCCAAGTTTGAAACAGTCTTGAACAAAACTTTTTGTTCTCCCATCTTTCCATTGTAATGGTCTATTTGTGCCAAATGATAGATAGAGAAGACAAAATGATGCAATCAGTAGTTGGAGGGGCAAAGCATGAAACAATGAAAAGGGGTTAAAATGAAATTTACCCTTAATTATACAATAAATACTTGCTATTGATTGTTTTATAAGATTCGGATGTTTACAATTAGAATACCATTTGTAAGTATCGAGATTTTTTTTTATATTATCGATGTTCAAGTAATGTTTATTTGTAAAGCTTATGTTAACTACTTAACCGTAATAATTGAAATTTTTTTTCATTACCATAACAGTGATTAGTATTTAGAATTAAAGACTTTTACTCTTAAAATGTATTGGTTGATGAGTGACTGCCATATCAGAAATCGACACGTTTAAAATTAGTAATTAATAAATGTATGTCTCTATAATAAAAGAAATAAAAGATTAACTAATCTTAAAATTTTAAGAAATTCTAACCATTGGTTGGAATGATAAAGACAACTTGTCTAACATCAGCAAATTATAGTAAATCTAGTGTTTAAAATTGAAATTCAATTTGATAGTCATATTCAATTTCTTGGAATATACGAATAGAGTTTTAAAGCACACTTGTACATTTTACGCACACAAAAACACACATACGCACATATATTGAGTTTGCACATAATAAATATTTTGATAAAATTAATAATTTAAATATAAATACTTTAAGAAATGAGTCTAATTTTCAATTATTTATCGGTTATTACTATTAGAAAAAGTAATTGCCTTATTTGCTAATAATTTCATCTAAATTAGTAATTTATGATTATATTTACATGTGTGATTATGCATCCATATAAGACGTGTCATATTTAGTGTTTTTATTTGACTATTATAATAATCAACATTAACATTGGTTATTGTAAAATAAATTAACTATTACTAACCATATAAAACATGTCTAAATCCTGTAATAGAGAATAATATATTTAAATTAATTCTTTTAACTCTTAATGTGGCATGAAGAAAGCAAGGACTTAAAATCAATGAAGGTTGAAATACCTTTCCTTTAAACTTGTTGAATGATAGGTGTAAAAACATAAATATGGTGATGAAAATTTTCTTATTAGTGATGAATTATTTGTGCTTTCTTTGATCTCCTCACTTGAAGAAATTTCATCTTCTTTCTTCTTTGTGATGGACTGTTAAAGCCTCCACTAAACATTTCAATCTCCCTGGAACTCTATTGATACTCGAGGAAAGACAAGAAATATAAGTTGAGAGGGAGTTTAGAAGACATGTTCTCTTGAATACTCCTTCAAAGTTCTCATCTTCAGAGCCATCCATTTGCAAGGTGAGTTTATATGACGAATGAGTTGTAACACACTCCTAATTGAATTTCGACTTGCATCACAGTCATCTTGTTGTCTTAACCAACCAACACCCTTTGTGAAATTTTTGCTAGAACGTATGTCTTCAATACAAGATGAGGGATATTGGTAGAAAACAGTTATGTTCCAATAAATCTCTGTCCAATCTTGTGAGGTAAGATAATGTAAGCAATCTCGTGAAAGTTTTGTCAAGCTTACAAATTAAGCCAAGCAACACTAAATAAATGGATTTATAGGAAATGGATTTATCCATACCAATGGATGATGTATTTTGTTACAAGAAGGCAAGATGATTCTTTCATATGTCAACAATATTGAAGTTTAACTTTTCTTGGAGAAACAAAATATTGTTGGCAAGAGGATGGAATATATATCGATTTGTGGGATATAGGGAAACATTATGCTAGGGTTGTAGATACATATCGAGTTGTGCTAAACTGAAAGACTCAATGTTAAAGTGAAGCAATCACCCGATAACCTGAACCTCATTCGTTTTTCTCACATTGCCCTGTCATGCAATTTGATATGGCATTGCTAAAATATTTAACCACGTTGGAAATGATCAATTCAGTAGTATGTATGGGATGTTAATAAATTTTAAAAATTAGCTTATGCAAATAGCTATCTTAAATTGTTGCTCAACCAGCTAATGCTTCACATGTTAATTGTCTTTATTTATGGTTAAAAGAAAAAAAACATATATGTGAGTAAGAAAAAAGGAATTAAATGTAAAACCATTGAGTTATAAAAGGAAATAAATATTACATGAACTAAATATTTGGTAATATAAATTCTGATTCAAGTGAAAGTAATCAATGCACTTCTTATTTCACAATGCAACAAGTGATTGCTACCTTGCTATGGCCTACTATATTTTTGATTCTTTTAGAAAAACTAACTTCGATTTACTTTCATTATCAGAGGAAATCATTGAACATGTTTTTCAGTTGAGTGCAACTTCTCTTAGATCTATTTCCTACAAATTTTTTAGTTGGTTTCTCCCATTCTCTAGTCTTCTATATCATATTTTTCTAAAAAAGCTAATTTCAATTTACTTTTGATGTACGGAAAGGCATTGAACCTCTCACTAAACTTGTTTATTGCACAATGCAACAAGCGATTGTTACCTTTCTATGGCCTACTACATTATGTATCTTTCAGTAGAACTAATTTTGATCTACTTTCGTTACATTAGAGGAAATCCTGAACCTGTCTTGCATTTCAGTGCAACTCCTCTTAGATCTATGCTCTACAAACATTTTTAGTTGGTTACTCCCATTCTCTACTCTTCTATATCATATTTTTCTAAAAATGCTAATTTAAATTTACATTTGATATACGAAAAGGCATTGAACCTCTCACTAAATTTGTCATGTTTACAGGTAAAATATACCTAATATTTCTTGATTCTAGATTTCTTATAATGTGCAAGCAGTAGTACTAAGAGGTTAAGAAATGTTAAGCTTGCTTTCTTATTTATGTTATATGGTTGGATGATCTTTTCAAATAAGGGTAATTAACACTAGTACTCCTCGGGGTTTACGCTAATGATGTATAACACACTTCTAGACAACGTCAGAAGTCGGGATAATGTCACAAAGGCAGTGACGGTTGTCCTATGATTTTCATCTTCCTACAAGAATGTCGTTGTACAAATCTTATGAGGGAAAATTCAACAAGATACAAAATAAACCACTTTATAACAGCGAAAATATGTCTTACATAATTACTTGATTTTTTTTTATTTGTAGGTTTAAGTTGGCTGAGTTATAATTTAAATCTGATTTAGTATACGTCGATATAAAATGAAATGAAATAGGGAATATTTAATAAGATACTATGGAATCTACAGAAGTTGATGTGTCCTGATGTGATAATATGCACTTCTCTTAGATCTATTTCCTACAAATTTTTTAGTTGGTTGCTCCCATTCTCTAGTCTTCTATATCATATTTTTCTAAAAAAGCTAATTTCAATTTACTTTTGATGTACGAAAAGGCATTGAACCTCTCACTAAACTTGTTTATTGCACAATGCAACAAGCGATTGCTACCTTTCTATGGCCTACTACATTATGTATCTTTCAGTAGAACTAATTTTGATCTACTTTTGTTACATTAGAGGAAATCCTGAACCTGTCTTGCATTTCAGTGCAACTCCTCTTAGATCTATTTAGTAAGATACTACGGAATCTACAGAAGTTGATATGTCCTAATATGCAGATTCCATAATTGATTTACTCATTCTCTTGCTTTAGATAGTTGAATATCTTATCCCTTTATATATCTTGGTCTTCCTTTTTTCATAATAATAATTTTTTTACTGTTTTCTCTTTTTACTGCACAAATCCATCTGGAAAAAAAATGATATTATGCTGTAAAAATGCAATTTGTGATGGATTTTGTCTTAACAAAAATATATGGAAGTTCCCTGGCACAAAAATTTGTACTATTTTTTAATTGTATAATTTGGTCACCTACTTTTCAGACATTAAATTTGGCTATAGAACTACAAATATAGTGAAGAGGACTTGATTGTTATGTTAATGCCAATGTATGCTATAAATTATGATGCGTTTCAGCTATTCATTATATTTTGTGGTGAAATTATTGTTGTTATACACTTCTGACATATCTTTCTTGCCCTTTGTACTTGTTTATGTCATTAAATTCCACTCGAATTTTTATTGATAGATATTTGCATGAGATGTGCAGCTGGATTCACCTCCTTCACACTCAAAACAAAAGGATGGGATCGGCCACGTCTTTTTAAACTTGTAGACAGTAGTCGTCTTTTGTTTCTTAGATGTTGACCAAGCTCATGATCTTAATTTCCCCCCTTGCATGGCGATATAGGGGCGACCAAAATGAGAAAGCATTAATGGTTCTCGAGTCTGAGATTAGAAACCTACCAGAATATATGAGACTTCAGTTTTGAAGTAAATTCTCGATCATATTGGGTAAGGTACATGGTTTTTCTTGATAATTTTTTCTTTTAAGAAAGATTCTATGGGATTCGAAAAGGATCCGACATCCAACCTAATCCGATGAAGATAAGTTGGAGTCGAGAAATTTAGACCCGAGCAAGATTCGAACCCAACCCAAATTTGTTCCAACATAAATGGAGCCGAATCTTTCTCGAGTCTGCTCCAACCTATTGACAGCCCTACTTAAAAGTTTCATAAGCTCAAAATAGATGTAAATCCATGTTAAGATCTTTCTAAGGAAACAAGTTTTGAAAATAAACAAGTTAATTATGTTGACTCTGATTTCAAAGATAAATCAATAAAGAAAGAACTACTAATAAGCTGCAATAAATTTGCAAGAAAAAAGGATTGATTGAATTAAAATATTTTGCTTTCCAAGGATACAACTTTTTTTCTACTTTGGATAGAATCTTGAAGTTGTACAAATCTTATCAAGGAAGATTCAACTGGATACAAGATAAGCCAATGTAACTGTCGAAAATTATGTCTAACAAACATAATTTGTAGGCTAAAGTTGGTTGAGTTGATATTTAAATTTGTTTTAGTATACTTTAATATTAAAGTGTGTAATACAGTTTCCCCCCTTAAAGTATGGGGGCGGTATCAATTACCCCCATAAAGTATCATCTGTAATACTTACCCCCTATATTATAGTTTTGTAGTTTTTATTCTAAAAATATCCCCACCCCTTTCGTAAATAAAAATAACTTTATTAATTTATAAAAATAAAATTGTCTCTTTATTAATTATGAATTCATTCATCCACCAAACAACATTATGTTTTTATTTCTTCATTTTTTTACTATACTTTTTTCTTCGTCATTTTCATCTCATTTTTTTATAACCAAGAGAAGCAAATAAATGAAGAAATTAAAATTTAATATAGCTTGGTAAATGGATGTATTGATAATTAATAAAAAAAATTGATGAAGAAATGAAGAAATTAAAACATAATATTGATTGGTGTCAACTGTGAATTTTGCGAAAATAATTTTAAGGAGAATTACTCAGTATTTTATTTTTAATAATAATTCGAACCGAAAATAAATGAGATAAATATCACCAAATAAAAATATAGAAAAATATAAAGAAAAAAATTGAGATAGAAATATAAAAAATTGAAACATAAAATAAGAAAACATATTGAAACAAAAATCAAGAAAAAAAATGAGACGAAAATAAAGAAAAAATTTTGAGGCCATAAAACATAAGGAAATCTAAGAAATCTAAGAAATGAAGAAATTGAAACATAATATTATTTGGTGGATGGATGAATTCATAATTAGCATAAATATTTTTTGATAAATTAATAAAGAATTAATGTATTTGTTTCAAAAGATATCGGGGTATTTTTGGAATAAAATGTTAAATACTATAACATAGGGTGTTACAATTAATACTTTAGGGAGATAACTGATGTCACCCTCATACTTTAAGGGGGGAAAGTGTATTTCACACAATATTAAATGAAAGGAAGGAGATGAAATATTTAGTAAGATACAATGGAATTTGATTTACTTAATTGGATATAAAATGAAATAAAGATGATGAAATATTTAGTAAGATATGGAATCTACATAAGTTGATTATGTCGTGATGTGCTAATTTTAACTTTAAAACTTTTTCTCTAACTTTTTTTGTCAGCAGACTAAGCTGATCTAAAATTCGTAAGACTACTATGTTGTTCGCGCACAAAGCTTTGAGCAGCAGAGTTGACCACTCATCTGATTTCACTCAGCAGATTCAGATGAAATATCAGAGTTTTAGAAACTAGTTGGCAGCGGACTTATCAAGTGTTTTTCAACCAATTTGTTCCTCTTTAAGTTTTCTCACTCAAAAGATTTTATCCCCAGCTTTTACAACTCCTTTTAAAATCTTTTCGTTCAGTTCGTATGTTTGAGTTCTTTTGAAAGTAAGCAAGGTAAAGAAACTGTGAATCAAACACACATAATTTTTATAGTGGTTATATGGATAAAAATCCTTTAGTCCACTCTTCCAAGTCACGAAGATCTTGGGTTATACTATAATCACAAAGATTACAATATACTCTGCTTACGCCGAACAACAAATGAACTGGCCGTAAGTTCGCAATAGGAGATCACAAAGAAAACCTATTCTAGAGAGTGTTATCACTTAACAAAGATGGATAACAGCTCCTCGCAACTCTCAGTATAGGAAATCACTCAGAAGACCTATACTACAAAGTTATATCACTCACAAAGATGGATACAAACTTCTTCTCTTTACAGTTGAATGTCACTCAGACAAACAAGAGTTTTGAGCTCTGTTCTTCAACAATTTTAGCTCCGTCAACAAATGACTTCGCTTGTGATCAGACGACTCAACTGATGGATCTCGCTCTTAAGAAGTGATCTTGAATTGTGCAAGCCCCCTTTCAGATCTCCAGTTAGTCTTCTATTTATACTCTTGGATTTAAATTTCTGCCCGTTGAAGATGAGACAGAATTCTGCAGTCCTCGAGTTCTGGTCCCCAGTTTCTGGAACTGCTCTCTGCAACTGATACAGTACAGTCTGATGTACTTTCTGTCAGTCGCATTTAATGCACTCAGCTTGTTACCGTTGATAAGCTTACTGACCGTCTTCACTCTGCTGATGGAATTACTCTGCTGATGGCTACTCTGCTGATTCAAGAATGAACACATCTATCTTGACTCGGCTGATGATAACCAATCTGATCTTCACTGATCTGATATCTCACTCGGCTGAATCGGTCACATAGCTTCAAGACCTTAAGAAAGGTTTCACTAAGTTGTTCTTAGTTGATGACTTAACCTTTTGATCTTCAAAACCATTATGGCCTTTTTGTCATCTTCAAAACCTTCTCCAATATTAATCAACAATTTCCCCCTTTTTGATGATGACAAAACCTTCAACTAAGAATGCCTTCCAAGTTTCTGATTTGGTCTTCATACTCTGAGATGGAAATTATTGATCTGATACAACTTTCAAAAAGTTATCAATAGTTGGTTATTTCCCCTTTTTTTTTTTTTTTTTTTTTTTTTTTTTTTTTTTTTTTTTTTTTTTTATCTTCTGCTTAAAGAGTTCTTAGTTGCATCCTTTATCTTTCCCCTTTTTGTCATCAACGCCAATACTTGAGTTGCATCTCTTCTTCCCCTTTTTCTCTTTATAGGATTGCAAACTTCGTATGCTGAAGACAATTAGGTGAGTACTAGGCTAATTTAGATAGTCTTCGTTGCTGTTTATCACTCCAACTAGAAAATTCCCCCTAACTTCAAGAATTGATACCACTTGATGCTAATTGTGGTCTGATTCCACTTGTAGTCTAATGCTACTTGTAGTCTAATACTACTTGTATGAATGTAAATCAGATTAGTCAGCTGATATCACTTGTTGATGTGATAACAATTGCTGATACCACTTGATCTAGTACATTCTTGAATAACACATGGCTGTTGAGTTCCAGTCGGCTGATAAGAAGCAGTCTTCTTATAGCTTCATTTTGACTTATTGAAAACTTCATCTTTATTGAGGAGTACCGCTAGTCGTACACGTTCCCCCTAAGTTCAAGAATCCGTGGTCAAGTAGTCTGATGAGAGTTTCTCTTCAAAGACACTCAGCCGTTGAATTCCAGTAAGCTGTTTTGGGTTAGTCTTCTGATAAGTTCCCCCTTAACTTATGAATCCAAAATCAACAAACCATTTTCTTTGTCACATGTTTGACTGATATCATACTTGTTGGTGATAACATTTGTTGCGATCAGTTGTTGGTCTTTAATACCACTTGTTATTCTTTGATAATCTTCAACTTTTCAACACTCTTGCGTTTCTTGAAATCTCCAAATGTAGAGTCTACCACTTGAATTATACCACTTTGTTGATACCACTTATTTGATAACACACTTGTTGGTACATGCTTGCTGGTGAGACCACTTGTTGAACTTGGTGAAATTTGCAAGGCAGTCAACTCCTCTTTGTCATCTCACATGTACTTCACCTGTAAAACAGATGACTCTTTTTGGTACCCTTATTTCTTGGGTCCAGCAGGGTTAGTATAGCCTTTAACATGTGATGATCCAGTGACTTATGTTTTATCATGACAATACCACTGGTTGTGTTGGGATTTTGTGGGTATAATTGTCAACTACAACGGTGCGGAATTTAAAATTTTTTATATCCACATCCCAGGCATCTTATTAGTACATATGAATAAGGTTGAATTTATTTAAGCATACAAATACAAAAATAAATATAGTGGTAAAATTGCGATTTTACCTCACCACAGGCAAGGTGGTGGTTTCTCCGGTCTTCTTGTCGGATCACTAGAGCACCCCAAGTGTTGTGCCTCTAGAGAAAAGTCCACACCAGCTGGATCTGCAATCACTTTAATCCTCAGGCTCAGAACTAGGAGAAAAGTAGCTCAGATTCAAGAGTTGGATTTAGATCCAACTCTAGATGTAGATCGGAAGAAGGAGAGAGGTGGATCACGGCCGATCTACAACCACGGCGGCGGCGGCGGCGGCGGCTAGGTGGTAGGCGGCGGCGGCTAGGAGAGGAGAGATTAGGGTTTAGAGTTTTTGCTTGTGTTAGGGTTTTAATTCTCCAAGACTCCTTTTTATAGGAGAGTTCAAACCCTATCCCTAATCTTATCTCTTAGCTAATGGGCCATCAGATAAGTCTGGCCCAATCCCTCTATTTAATTAGTCCTTTTAATTAAACGTCTCCTATGGCCTCTGCCGCAACCCTAGCTCCGTTTCCAAAGCGCAGGATTCTATCCCCAGGTTTAAGAGGCCTTACTGCTCCCATTACCTGCAAATCATTGCAGATATGAGAACCGGCTGCGGTGTCTAACACCCATGATGCACAGTTAATAGAAATATTAACTTCAATAAAGAAAATACCTTTGACCACCTCTTTCAGGTAGTCTGGGCAGTTCCTTTTCCAGTGCCCTGCTTTCTTGCAGTGGAAACATTCATCTTCTGGGCTTTTTCTTTTCTTCTCGACAACCTTCTTGGTTGTTTTAGAAGAGATTACTTTCTTCTTTTTTTTCTTGCCCTTCTTAGGCTTTGCAGTCTTGGGTTGCTCAGCAATCATGACAGACTTCTCCCTTTTCAAGGTTGATTCTGCCGTGACCAATAAATTGGTCAGTTCGTGTAGAGCGAGCTCTCTATCTTCCATATTGAAGTTTATCACGAACTGATCAAATGAGCGTGGCAGAGTATGGAGGAGAAGGTCGGTGGAGAGATCAGCGTGCAGGTCTACCTCCAAGTTCTCCAGTTTTTCAACCAGATTGATGAAGCGTAAACAGTGATCTTTCACACTTGAACCCTCAGCCATTCTCAGATTGAATAATTCTTTTGTAGTCTTGAACCTTTCGGTCCTAGACTTCTCTCCAAACAACTCTCGGAGATGAAGAATTATGTCAGCAGCATGCAACATCCTTGCATGTTGTTTCTGCAGCTCATTGGTCATTGATGCCAGCATGAGGCAACGAACCTGAATATCATCATCGACCCACCTTTGATGGGTAGCTCGTTCCTCTTCCGAAACCCCTTTCGGAAGTGCACCAGGCATGGGTGCATCGAGAATGTAACTCATTTTCTCGGAGTCGAGGACTATCCTCAGATTTCTAAGCCAGTCGACAAAATTTGATCTGTTCAGTTTGTTAGTGTCAAGGATGATAGCTAATGGATTCTTAGACATTTTTGCAGAATTGATCTACAAAAGTAAATGATAACGTTTAGCTGACTGATCTATATTAAGACTTATAATTAACGATGTTGGACTTGTTATCGAAAAAATTCTCCCACTATTTTCTCGAAACAATTACCCCTTTAATTGTTCGGGAAATCTAATCTCCTAGTAGGTCTTGACGTCCCAGCAGACATTAATTGCACCCACGACTCGTGGCCATACAATTAACTCCCCAGGTAGGTATACTTTTACCAATTGTGTTCCTCCACAACCTTCAAGCTATTTTGCCTCGGTCTTCGCACTTATCTAGCACTGCTACATCATAAGTGTTACTAATCGTTAAGTCTAACCCATCAATCATGATGAGCAACTGGCCCGGTCGTGAAGTCCCCGTAACTAGTTATCGGTCGATAATCACATCCCGACCAGTCCTCATCCTTGTCGAGTTTAGTTAAAAACAGGAATCAAGGAATTTCGTGTATTGTCCCTTTCTTCGTCTAGGGTGCCAGACTCTGGGTCACCTTCAACGATAAGTAGACAACTTACACTAGTCCCTATTGATGGAAGGCTTGGATCTTTAAAACATCATTTTAAATGTACCCAATGTGACTTAATATTATTTACAAGAGGGGTTTTTCGGGTTTAAGAGTTTGAGGTAACTCTCCTCGAGATCTCACCGTTCCAGTTATGCATTATCTTTTATTTACGATCTAAATATAACTAGCGCGCATCACCATACAAGCTTAGATATAAATACGTAAATAAACACATACACACCTAGCATGCATGCTACCACAGTATGTTTTCGATCGGGAGCCTCCTATGCGGACCACCATCGAGCCAAAGACGATGGTCCTATTGGTCAATCTATTAGGTTTCAAAGAGACCTACTCTATTACACATTTTACCATGCATACATGGCCTTTAGTCTTCTTGGGCTCCCACCTTGCTTGTAACGGTCCTCCATTCTAAACTAATAAAACAGTAAAGCTCTATCTATTACAATGGCTCAAAGTGGCCCAAAACTTAAGGCTCGCAGGCCCAATAAAACCAATAAGATGATAAATAACCAATCACATCTACCCTAAGGGTCAAGGCTCGGCGCGATCGAAAACCACGTAAACAATTTCACGTAGAGCAAGAAACAAGCAAAACCTAATTTCTAATTTCTTATCCCATTTTAAAACTTAAGATTCTAGTTTTAAAACCCCTTCTAAAACAATCTCTAACAACATTTTAAACCTCCTTTAAAATGACCCCTTTGATTCTCACTTTAAGTCCCTACTAATTATGATAAAATTGACTTTCCGGATTTACTAAACCCTTTTAGTGCACAAAACAGTTTCTGTTTGTCAAGTTTGAAAAATTGCATTTCGGCCCCTGAATTTTCAAAAATTACACTTTGACCCCTCAACTTTTGGAAATTACAAATTAGCTCCAAAATTTCCAGAATATGCAAATTGGACCAGAAAGCAGAAAATTAACAAAATTTTCAGAAACTTTTGTTTATTGCAAAACAGACCCCAGATTTTTCGGAAATAGTGCAAAAACACCCCTAACCTTTCGTAAATTGCAAAATGGTCCAGATTTTGAAAAATTCCAGAATTTACAATTTGGTCCAGAATTGCAGAAAAACAAAATTTTAATTTCTGTCCAGATTTATAAAAAATCATAATTTGCAAATTAGCCCTCCAATTTTCGGAAATTACAATTTAGGCCCAAAAACCGAAAAGTGCAAAAATCCGAACACTCAATTTATCATAACAAGTAAGAATCAAATATCAGAACACAACAAATACATATAATCACATAATTTGATGCGTTCATGCCTTTTTCATATGTACATAATAAGTTAGGCTCTGATACCACTGTTGGGATTTTGTGGGTATAATTGTCAACTACAACGGTGCGGAATTTAAAAATTTTTATATCCACATCCCAGGCATCTTATTAGTACATATGAATAAGGTTGAATTTATTTAAGCATACAAATATAAAAATAAATATAGTGGTAAAATTGCGATTTTACCTCACCACAGGCAAGGTGGTGGTTTCTCCGGTCTTCTTGTCGGATCACTAGAGCACCCCAAGTGTTGTGCCTCTAGAGAAAAGTCCACACCAGCTGGATCTGCAATCACTTTAATCCTCAGGCTCAGAACTAGGAGAAAAGTAGCTCAGATTCAAGAGTTGGATTTAGATCCAACTCTAGATGTAGATCGGAAGAAGGAGAGAGGTGGATCACGGCCGATCTACAACCACGGCGGCGGCGGCGGCGGCTAGGTGGTAGGCGGCGGCGGCTAGGGCTACTTGGGAGAAGGGGGCGGCGGCTAGGAGAGGAGAGATTAGGGTTTAGAGTTTTTGCTTGTGTTAGGGTTTTGATTCTCCTAGACTCCTTTTTATAGGAGAGTTCAAACCCTATCCCTAATCTTATCTCTTAGCTAATGGGCCATCAGATAAGTCTGGCCCAATCCCTCTATTTAATTAGTCCTTTTAATTAAATAGCCCAAGTCATTTAATTAACCACTTTAATTAAATGGTCCATTTATTTAATTAATACTTTAATTAAATAATCCAATAAATCTATTTAAAGATTTAATTTAATTTAATTAGATAAATCTAATTAATTTTCTCTCTCCAGGAATTAACCCTTTAATTCCTTATCTTGATTTAACTTCTTTAAATCGTTTCGTTCTACAACTGACTATCACAGTTCCAGCTTTTGTGTGTGACCCTCTAGGTTCACCATCAATTGGCCGCAGGCTCACATTTCTGTGATTTAATTAATGAGCAATTAATTATTAAATTAATAGCTCCGATCAATTAAACTACTTTCAATTGACCACTCCAAAATTAATCTACCATCAATTCAGGAGTACCCACACCTCATGGTCGATGTCTAGCCACAAGCCCATGAGGCCCAACTTCAGGTGAATTGATTTCAGTGAACCTTAAACCTCTTATAAGTACCATGTACATACGGTCCCTCTAACGACTAATTTCCCGTTCGAGACCTAGGGTGTGTGAATTGGTCGGCACCTCTAATCATCTCGATTCTGTACTTTCTAATTCAGGATAATACTTCCAGTGTGACTGCTAAATCTGGAAACCCCTTTCCAAATCCGTCACTGACCATGGCCATGGATTTCTCGGAATGCATCATCTAAGAATGTACAGGAAATTCCCTCATCCATTACGATGAGTCGGTAGATCCTATATTGATGCTAACCATCCGCACATACGACTATACGTACCCAACGTAGGCGCACAATGGACAAGCTATGTGCCCGGCTCCTAAATCAAAGTACGCACACCCGTATACCGAATTCGCCCTAGCATCTCAAGTCTAAGGACTAAATCATACACTGTTATAAGTCTTGAGAGACATCCCACCACCGATATGCTTTTTACGCACTTCCACAATGGGTCTCTCTGTTCGGGTCGTTCGATGCGTCCGATCCCCTATCGAACCACCTAGTCATATGCACTGACATTAACAATGTCTTGTTCATGAAACAACAACAAATTCACTTTAAGTGAATCATGCATAATCGTACAAGTCTTGACGATTCATTCGATACCCCGTCTCGATATGAATCTATGACTTGGAACATTTTTGAGATCACGACCTTTGAGACTGTTTCATGATTAATCGCACCCAATACTGAAGTGAATAGTCCCGTAGTCATGAGTGATCTCAGGGTTTCAACCAATCGCTTAAATGTATTCGCGAAAGATGAAGATGGCCATTTGTTTATATTATGAATTCTCAATAAAATAAAGAGTTCGTATTAATTGATAAATCAAAGATTCTTTCAAGATAAAATAATGTTCCCTATTACAAGCTATTTTGTTGGCTTGCAGGGCACTATCCTATCAGGTTGTTGGTCATGATTAAAACAGTGCTCACAAGCAAGGTAAGATGCATGACGTATGTGATAAACATGCATTTTATAATGAGGATGGAAATAGCACATTGAAAATGATCAGCATGATAATATGGATAAGCACTGGATGTCATAATAATAATTATCATAATGTGATTCAAATTCTTGCCAGATAATTCATTTTTGCCTCAATTTCTTACCTGAGTTATTTAATAACTCACCTTAGATTTAGCAGACTTGACATTTAAATGTTACTCCTATCAGCATCCTATTCGGCTGATGGGTTTTAGTAGTCTGATTCGTCTTAGGTAGCTTACTAGGTATTCTAACCTGTTGAGCATCAGTAGACTTGTTCTTCTAAGCCTTTGATTTTCTTTCTATTTAGAGAATGATGCAAGTTTCTTTTAAAGTTCATTTATATCTTCAAAACAAATTGCATACTCAGCTTTTAGAGTTTCATTCTCATGCTCAAGTTTTTTGGTAGTCAGCTGATTCTTGAGGTTTTTCAACCTAAAGTTTCAGTGATCTGATTTGTTCTTTTTAGCAGAGTCATCTCTTCATTAAGCTTGGCAAATACACAAACAATATTTGAATTTGTAAAATTCAGCATTTATTCAAACGATTCAAATAGTGCATTTAATTTACAATAGAAGTTACCTCAGTTTCAGAATCATCAGATTCTATGACAGATAAGCATAGAGTTACAAGTACTTCTTCAAACTCTTTATCAGACGACTGATTGTCTGAATAAGATATGTCAGAGTTTATTAGCTTTGCTGCATCAGCTAACTTTGATTTGTTATTGTTGTCTCTAAGCCTAGCTTTTAAGGAATCCCTCATCAAGAGTCCATGAGTGTGGATGATCTCTCATCAAGAGTCCATACTCTTTGTCATTGTTGTCTCTAAGCCTAGCTTTTAAGGAATCCCTGTTTTCCTGAAAATGATTAGAAGAAGATGAAATAGCGTTTTCATATTTTAATTTCATTTTCTTTTTATAAAATTTCTTGAAATCATTCAGAAGTAGGGCAACGTTGTCAGCAGTGAATGCTTTTTCTGAATTCAGCAGAGTCTTCTCTTCGGACTTGTTTGCTGATTTTCTTAACTTGTCTGACGCAGTAAGTGCAGCAGTAGGGTCTGAACTGGTTGACACTTCTAATCCCATTCTTGGCATCTTATACTCAAATGCTTTGAGGGATGAGAACAGTTCGGAAAGGGAAATCTTCCCTAAGTCCCTTGATTCTTCCATGGCTGTCACCTTCATGTTGAATTTAGGTGGAAGAGCCTTGAGAACCTTCATGGTGATCTCCTTGTCTGAAAACTTTTTACCAAGCCTTAGAACTTCGTTCAGAGTTTTGGTAAATATGGTATCCATTTGATCAATCGTTTCACCAGACTTCATCTTGAAATTTTCAAACTTCTCAAGAGCCACACTGAGCTTGTGTTCTTTGATAGCATCGTTTACTTCGCTTAGCTCGCAGACTTTATCCCACATCTCTTTGGCAGTTTTGAAATGCTTGATCTTCTGGAATCTTTCTTCGTCTACAACTTTGAACATAATGAGCTTAGCCTTTTTAGCAAGGTTTACTAACTTGACTTCTTTGGGAGTCAGCTCATCCAGCTCATTGTCAACTATCTGATCTGGTTGGCCAGCAACCTTCACAGTCTTCTGGAATTTGAATGGTCCTTTTGTGAAACAAGTAAGCATGTTGTCGTCGTAAGCGGCAAGAAGGATTTCCATTCTGATTTTCCAGCTTTCAAAGTCCATAAGGCCAATGTGAGGAACATGACTTATGACATCCATTTTTCAAAAAGTTTTTGATTTTCAAAATATGCTCTCTTTTTGAAACATTTGAAAAACACACTTTGGATCAAGTTCGTTTGATCAGGCAGAGGATCTGATGGACCAATCTGCTCTGATACCACTTGTTGGTCCCAAAAGTGGTCAATGAGGTCTAGAGGGGGGGGGGGGTGAATAGACCTCTGAAAATTTTAACTTTAAAACTTTTTCTCTAACTTTTTCTGTCAGCAGACTAAGCTGATCTAGAATTCGTAAGACTACTAAGCTATTCGCGCACAAAGCTTTGAGCAGCAGAGTTGACCACTCATCTGATTTCACTCAGCTGATTCAGATGAAATATCGGAGTTTTAGAAACTAGTTGGCAGCGGATTTATCAAGTGTTTTTCGACCAATCTGTTCCTCTTTAAGTTTTCTCACTCAAAAGATTTTATCCCCAGTTTTTACAACTCCTTTTAAAATCTTTTGGTTCAGTTCGTATGTTTGAGTTCTTTTGAAAGTAAGCAAGGTAAAGAAACTGTGAATCAAACACACATACTTTTTATAGTGGTTATATGGATAAAAATCCTTTAGTCTACTCTTCCAAGTCACGAAGATTTTGGGTTATACTATAATCACAAAGATTACAATATACTCTGCTTACGCAGAACAACAAATGAACTGGCCGTAAGTTCGCAATAGGAGATCACAAAGAAAACCTATTCTACAGAGTGTTATCACTTCACAAAGATGGATAACATCTCCTCGCAACTCTCAGTATAGGAAATCACTTAGAAGACCTATACTACGAAGTTATATCACTCATAAAGATGGATACAAACTTCTTCTCTTTACATTTGAATGTCACTCAGACAAACAAGAGTTTTGAGCTCTGTTCTTCAACGATTTTAGCTTCGTCAACAAATGACTTCGCTTGTGATCAGATGACTCAACTGATGGATCTCGCTCTTAAGATGTGATCTTGAATTGTGCAAGCCCCCCCTCCCCCTTCAGATCTCCAGTTAGTCTTCTATTTATACTCTTGGATTTGAATTTCTGCCCGTTGAGGATGAGACAGAATTTTGCAGTCCTCGAGTTCTGGTCCCCAGTTTCTGGAACGACTCTCTGCAACTGCTATAGTACAATCTGCTGTACTTTCTGTCAGTTGCATTTAATGCACTCAGCTTGTTACCGTTGCTAAGCTTACTGACCGTCTTCACTCTGCTGATGATAACAAATATGATCTTCACTGATCTGATATCCCACTCGGCTTATTCGGTCACATAGCTTCAAGACCTTGAGAAAGGTTTCACTAAGCTGTTCTTAGTTGATGCCTTAACCTTTTGATCTTCAAAACCATTATGGCCTTTTTGTCATCTTCAAAGCCTTCTCCAATATTAACCAACACTTAACACCATTGATTTTGGGACAACTGGTAGCACCCGACGTCCTACAGGTGGTATCATAGTCAATGTCACGGGTTCGATTCCCAAGAGGAACAATTGATGAGGGAGAGATTGTTGGGCCTAAATTGGGCAGCAATTGTCCCATCGCGGTCGGTCATAGTCAAGTCACAATCGACCCATGTGTGTTTGGGTGCGTGAATGCACTCTAAGGTTAAGGTATGCACATTTCTTAACACCAATTGATTTTGAGACAACTGGTAGCACCTGAGGTCCAACAAGTGTTGGTCCCAAGTGGTCAAAAGAGTAGCAGGGGGAGGGGGTTGGGGAGGTGGGAAGGGTTGAACATAACTTTTAAAACTTATGATTTTTTTCTCAAAACAACTTAAAGATAGTAAATTACTTAACTGTTATGGAACAGATGAGTCCAACAAGTTCGTGAAACACCTGCCTATTTTGTAACAGCAAAGTAAAAACACTTTGAAATCAAAGTTTGAGGTTTAGCAATAGAATAAGATTGAAGTTTCTAACAAACATTTTTACTTGGAAAATACTTTTACCCCTTTAGAAAATTTCTTGAGTTTTTTTTAACAATACTTTATTAACATATGACTAGTTTGTTATGATAAAATGAATGCTGAAAGTAAAAAGATATAGAAATTTATAGTGGTGGTGTAAACTCTCTAATATACTCTTCTTCCTTAACAAGTTGGAAGGCGACTGCATTATTTACTTAGACTAATACAACATTTGGCTTTATAACTTCTAAGCCCAAGTGGACTTTCACTTTTAGTAAAGTTACAAAGATTCAACCCCTTGTATATAATCCTTACAAAAGCACTCGAGTTACAGTTAATTTCTCTTAGAAACTAACTCACAAATTACAACCTTTGTTGGGCGCCCTAACTGAGTGTGCGGGTGACAACAGTATTCCCATCGCACCGAAGCTGAGTATGTGGGTGGGTTCCCATTCGAATATCGTGCGCTTATGTGAATGCACTATCAGGGAAGGGTATGCGCCTTTCCTAACACCAATGGATTTTGGGGCAACTGGTAGCGCCTGAGGTCCTACAAGTTGTATTAGAGCCAAGGTCACGTGTTCGATTCCTAGTAGGAGCAATTCCTGAGGGGACCATAACTGAGTGTGCGGGTGTCAACAATTTTATCGTGACACCCAAACTGAGTGTGTGGGTGGAGTCACAATCGAATATTGTGGGCACTTGTGTCAATGCACTATAAGGGAAGAGAATGCGCCTTCCCTAACACTGATTGGGTTTGGGGCAACTGGTAGCTCCGGAGGTCCTACAATCTTGTTGCAATTAAAGCACTAAGTTTTCTCAACGGTTTGAAGCTTTTTTTAGAACTTAGTGGTTGTTCTCTCGTGAATGCTTGAGTTCTAAATTTGTGAAAATTGTTCTCTTCTTTGAATTCATGAATAAGTATAGGGGTGGCTGGAATTAATTCGATTGAAGTTTTCCTTAATTTCTGGAATGCCCTTATTTCTTCTACCAACTTCAAACGACTATAAATGCTGCAGGCAGATGTATCACTGTTTTTCTATACGGACTGCACAATTCTATCACGTTGCTTAAAATGCAGTTTGTTGTTCGATGTATAAGTTGACTCTCAATCATTTGAACCTTAATTTCTCCGAGCCTTGAACAATGAATGAACTTCATTAACTTCTCTGTTGTATGAAGTAATAAATGACTCAGCTCTTTAATGGGCATCCAAACTGAGTGTGCGGGTGACAGCAATTGTTTTGTGGCATCCAAACTGAGTGTGCGGGTGGAGTCACAATCGAATATCGTGGGCGCTTGTGTGAATGCACTATAAGGGGAAGGTATGCGCATTTCCTAACACCAATTGGTTTTGGGGCAAGTGGTAGCGCCTGAGGTCATACACTCTTGAACCTAGTCATCTGTCGATGTCACTTGGTTGATCAAAATACTTGGATGTCTGATACTCAGCTACTTGACTTTGATGATGGAACACTTGGTTGTTTGATACTCAGATGTCTGACTCTGCTGTCCAAACTACTCGTTTATCCCATACTCAGCTATTTGTACTAAGTTCTTCAATGAGTTCTTCTCTTGACCATAGCGGTAGATTCAAATAAAGTAAATCAATCAAAACCAACTTGATTAACTCTTTATCTTCAAACCTTGAGTACGATGCTCAACTTCTCAATATTCTTCCGTCTAAAAATATTGACCAAGTATTCCACATAGCTCTTCACTTGTCTTGATGTTTTTCTAGTTAACTATTTCCGACTTGGTTTGTTATCATCAAAACTTTAACCCACTTAGTTGATTATCTTACTTAGCTATTTTGCCCTCGAGTTAACAAATTTCTCCAACATCAAGTTTCTTAATCAAAACATGATTCGCTCCAAATAGAACTTTAGTCTCTCCATAATATTAGAGTGTGGATAAAGTAATGTTTGATCACCATAGACGAACTACAGGTAAAGTTCCACTAAAGATATTTTCACGTGGCCCCATGATTTGTATTTTTTCCTGTACTTCAAGATTCGAGAAAGAATTATCCTTACTGCTGCAAACCTTTTCATACATTGAAAATTCTGCAGTTTACAGTTAACATAAACAATCACCCTTCTATTGAAATCTAACCAAGATTGTGTTGGCTGCAGTTGAAATTTATTGATTTGCTTAGTTTATAATGGTAAAATCTACAGTATTTGGTTAAATTACAAAGAAAAAAAAAACAGAAATTAATGCTCACCATCTCCCATTGATGG
This sequence comes from Penstemon eatonii, assembly GCA_038501285.1. Classification (NCBI taxonomy): domain Eukaryota; kingdom Viridiplantae; phylum Streptophyta; class Magnoliopsida; order Lamiales; family Plantaginaceae; genus Penstemon; species Penstemon eatonii. The sequence goes on from CM076710.1 coordinate 54,099,206, forward strand.
TTTTTGTCTTCAGATGTTTGCTGGATTTTATTATGCTTGTGATTTTTTTATCTAGTTTAACTGTTCATCGAAGTTATTTCATTGTGAAATTGAATCGTGTCATCAATATTTAATGCCACTGTAAAGCTTGTTGTATATCTATCTTTTAAGTATATGCTAAAGTTGCACCGTAATGCATATTGGTACAAACTAATGTGTTCTACATCTAATTTATCAGGATCATAAAAATATCGAGGCTCAATGACCTTCACAGCTTCAAAATATAGATGAGAAGAAATATATATCTTTGATATTGCCTTCGATAAGTTGTAGTCATATTAACCTATCAAATTTGATAATATGTATAGTGGACTCTATTTTTGTTGTGAGACTATTATTGTAAATGTTTAAAGAAAGTGGAAAATATTATCATGACTATGTCACTCCAAGGTTTGCTTTGAGGGAAACTTCTCATTTAGTTTATGAAAAGCTTCTATGGCACCAAAAGTTAGCGTTTGTATGCAAAATTTATTGACTAAAGAAATTATACAATCAGTTTAACTAATTTGATTATTGTAGTTCGAAATATTTTTCTTCATTGACACATTATTTTTGTATTCGTAGGTGTTTAGCCATATGGCTCTCCCTCTTCAACAACTATAAACAAACATCATTGGTGACTCTCCTTGCGGAAGATCTTATGGAACACAACTCCTCTTTTTCTCACGTTCTTTCTGAACTTTCCACACTAAGGCAAGTGAACATGATTTTGCATAGATTTTCGATATTTTATGGTAGATTTTTATTAATTCTTTCAAGCTTAAAATCCTAGAAATTCAAATGGGTGTCTTAAGAAATCTTCAAGTTTTATTTCTTACTTAGAAGTCTTGAAGAAGATCATTTGTTTGATGTGGCATAATCTCTTCAGAGCTATACTACATTAACGACAACTAGAGGAAATGTTTTTTGGATGGAAATGAATATATATATTATAATTGTTTTTCTCTCATAGCGCAAATAATTTTCCTATTATAATTATATAAAAAGTTGTTTATAACACCTTTTTTTGTTGTTGAAGAGAAGTCTTAGTTGGCATATTTGATTTGGAGCAAATATTTAGTATCCATTTTATGCTTCAAAAAAATATGCCTTCTGAAAAAATGTCGAGGGTTTGTGTGGATTCCATTTTATTTTATTTATCTAAAAAATTATATAACTCAGTTTTAATATATTTTATTGCATGCTAAGTCGTAAAATAGATATAACTTGACTGGAAACACAAAAAATTATGTGGAAAATGTTTAAGGTTTTAAAGAAAAATATAAGTCGTCCTTCCCTACTAATATTAACTGACAATTAAATGTGGTAGTAGGCTCCTTCACGGCTAAACCCTAATTGTCCTCATCTATAAATATTGGTTATTCGCTGCAATTCTGAGGCTCACTCATTCCAATTCACAGTGCTCTTTCACGGCAGCTCAGAGGCTTGCCCATTCGATATCGGTGAAGGTATACTTCTTTCTAAATTTACATTTTTCTTCTTCTAAAGCAAGATTCTTTTAATAAAGAATTGCAAAGAAAATAATTTCTTAAGATCTATTCATTGTAAATCATGATGTGATTTTAGTTGGCTATTGACTACAGCCCCCTTCAGAGAGAGATGACCCTTAAATTTTTTTTCTCCAAATTAATTGTTTGAATTAATTCCTCTAGGTTTCTTTTGTATATTTAAGTTGAAAATCGAAGTTTTCTTGCAATTGTTGCTATTTGAATTTTCATGATTTAAATTTTCTTTGTCGCACGACAATTGTTACACTTAACCTAACATAACTATGCACAATTGTAAACAACTAATTTTGGGTATGATCTCGCAATTGATTTAACGCTATGATCGGCAATTTTCTTTTTTTTATCTATAACTACTTTGGATTTGAAGTCCTGATAGATTTGATTGTTAGATTTGAAGTAGAGCAGACATCATTAACCCTAAGTAGTATTGCCTAGATTCATGGCAGCGTCTTTTCATTAGATACAAGGATTAATTATTTAGGGCTTTCTTCTTTTGGCCCCTCTCTTTCTAAAATGTAGTTCAGAGTTAAAATCTCTGAAAATATATTCTTTTGGCCAACATCTTTTGAAAAATCTCAGAGAATTTTTAGATGATTTACTAGTATTTTGTCAGAAAATTTTCGAAAATCTTAGAGAAAACATACAAAAAAAGAAAGTAACTCTACCTATTTAAGTTTAGACAATGATTATAGACTTTTCCTAATTTTATTCTTCTATTCACAAATCATATTATTAAATATCTCAAATCTGCAAGAATTCAATCTTACAGAAAATCTCCTAAAAACTATCTTTAAAACTAAGAGGGTAAGAGAACATGCCCTTAACCTCCTAAGTCAACCCTAAGAAATATTATAGGTTTTTTGAATTTGCATATATTTAGTGTACCTTTTCTTTTCCATTTATGATGAAATTTATATGATATTATTCCTTTACTTTAGCATAAATGTATGTTTTTCTTTAGGAATTTAATATTTTCCATGATTATTAATGTTATGACTTTCAAGTCCTAGATGGCTACACAGAAACTGTGGGAAAAGAATAAAAGTAGTAATTCCTTTCTAGAGATAGATAAAAATATTTATTTGATTTTAGAAAGTCATATATTTATTAAAAATTTTGTAAACTTTTTCTCTCGGACACAAATGAGGGAAACATATTTTCATTTGCTTTATATTTAAGCACAAAATAAACCTAACATCTTTTATGTCTATTGTTCTCTAACTTTTCCATCTTTATCTCTATTTTGATTCTTGATTATTTTTTGTGGTTTTTCTTCATCAGGTATGTATATTTGTGTGGCAATTTTTTTTCTTATGCATGTTTACCTGATTAATTTCCATGTTCACTTTTTGTTCGCTCACCCTGGAAATTCCAGAGAAATTATAGGAGACCCTCTGCGCCTATGGCATAAAACTAAATTTGTACAAAATATATATACAATTTTCCAAGCATAGTATGTGATTTGTTGTCATATGTTTGGTGTTTCCTAAAGTAATTTGGCAGAGCCCAGGCTTTTTTATTTGTTATTCATCAAAGACCCACTATGGTTAGTGTTTTTCGGTCACAAAAAATATTATTCCAGATAAACTACAGGGCTTCTAGAACCACACGTCTTTGTTTCTATCGATAAAGTATTTCTAGTTGTTTGATCAGTGAGTACTTTTTGGTGTTCTCATATAGGCCGACATTTAGAGTAATGTTATTGAATTATTTTTATACATTGTCTTACAACATATTGTAATTAGTTTAAGCTATAATTCCATGGAAATGAGACAGTATAAAAAATTTAGAATAGAAAAGAATAAGTTTTTTTTTTTTTTACAGTAGTTCCCTTGAAGAATTAGTATTTTCCTCATTGTGTGTATTGAAATTGAGCCTAAGAGAAAACAAAGGCACATTTTCATTTTGATCCACAAAATAAATTAAAGTATCATAATCTTCAATAGATTTTGGCAATGCGATACTAGATTAATCATTTATGTACAAAGGCACATATGTTCTTTTCACTTGATGTGTGATAACTTATTTTACAAAATGAACCAATTTAACAACAATTTCAAATCTTCGATTGCTATGACCTAGCTACTTTGCTTCTATGTGAATCTTATATTATTGACCATGTTATAATTTGGGTTTTCTTTATCTGAGATGATTTTAATTTGACTTAACTTGATTAAAAGAAAACTCTGTTGTAGTTATGAACTTCTTTTAGTCATTGTCATAATTTTCATAGCCAATATGATGAATAATTTATTGTAGAAATTATCCGGTGTTGTTTTATGGAGATGCCTATTAATTCTATAAAAATATGGTTATCTGGATTGATTATGTGAAATTGTTAGGGAAAGAAATACTATCACAATAGAGATTGACCAATGTTGTTTTATGGAGATAGAGCTACATTACAAGACACCTATAGTACTATCAAAATGTGATTATCTAGATTGGTTATGTGAATATTGGTAAGGAAATAATTAATATTACAGTTTGGACGGCTATAGAAATAAGGAAACCTTATTATTGAACTTTGATATAGTGCACTTGAACATAATATTTTGATCTGTAATTCAGAACCGTGTCAAACTAAGTTGTACCAGATACTTCCTATATGTTTTTCACTTGCATGTTTTACCGTGGGCTAAACATGGCCATTCCCCTTTGGTTGTGCTTTTCATTGTTATTTGTTATGATGTAACAATAATTCCATATTAGGTTATATTTCAAAATTGTTTAGGGAATATTTACTAGCTCGAGACTACTAGTGTAAGTTATCTTGTAGTATGAATGGCTCGGATTGAATCCATAATTGATTCCATCCTTTTTCATCAATTAGCATTATTTTACGAGGCTTTTTAAAAGCAATGATTTCAATGGTGTATAACTGTCATAATTAAACTTCTGGTTGGATAAGAATGACCTAGGATCTATTTATTTTATTTTTAGTTTTCTTCTGGTTGCATTCTATTCAATGTTGCGGTGCACCCTATTGATCTGTCTTTTTATGTACCAGAAAACACTTTAGCGTGAAATGGCAGAAGAAGTTCCAAGGACCAATAACTCATTAAAGAGGGCATCTTCAGGGCTGAAAGATCACAATCTTATGAAAAAACATAGGAAGGGGAAGAATATTGTGCTAGACCCACCAGGTTATGGTGTGAAGATCTATCAAAATCTTGCACGCGAAGCCACTCTATCCTCTAAGATGAAATTTTGCAAGAGGTGCTCTTGCTATATTTGTGAGCACTGTGACGACAAAAAGGATCCGAGTGTTTGGTTGGAATGTTCAACCGATTCTACTATTGATGACTCGTGTGGCTTTTCTTGCCACATTGAGTGTGCCTTGAAAGGCAAAATAGTGAATGGAACCTATACCTGCGTAAATTGTGGTAGACTTTCCTCGATAATAAGGTAAGTAAGCACTTTCAGTTTTCTCCTACTACAATTCACACAAGTTATATCACCCTTAGCCTTCTTCTATGTGTTATTTCATAATATGACTTCAGCCTCCACTAAACTTGTCTTATGTTGCCACAAAAAAATAGTTGAATATCTCTATGCTAATAGGTTATGTAGTTTCACTACTTATCAAGAATGGAAGCAATGGCAAGTGAGAATCGATAATCTGCTTAAAATGTTTTCTATGTATCCTTGTTTCTTATTCTAATTATAGAATTAAATAATACTAATGGTGAGATGGGTCCCCATTTGAAAATGATGTCTTATTACTTTAGTAGGAGGGGGAAGAGGGGATTGATCCTAATATCTTACTAATGTGAGGGACATGAGTAAGATGTCAGTTCTTTTGTATAGGAAAGCGAAAAGGACATAAGACTTAATAGTGCAAATTCATAGTTTGTAAATATTCACATGTCTAAGAAAAATTGAGTAAATCAAAGTTCCCATGAATATCTCTAGCACAATTGCAATAACAAAACCTTCTCTTTCTTGGAATTATAATCGTTACACGAAGATAATACATTCTTGCTACTTGATAAAGGAAAACTATATTTTTTCTTTAAGTTTGGCTAATTTAAACTCAGTAACCATGAGGTTCATGTTTATTATCCAAATTCCCCTATCGGTTTGGAAATTCCAAGAACTATTCTTGTGAATAGCAAGATCTTCCAATTCCTCTTATAGCGTTAAAAGAGTAACTGTGACATTACCAAAAATATTTAATGATTTTTCAAAACTACCCCTTCGAGTTGATTGTAATATTTTTAGTAGTAGAGGGTATTTTGTTATACCCATTAAATTTTTTTCATAAAATAAAATATTATGATTTATTACAAAAATTAGTAATTTACAAAATTATAAGGAGTTTCATGAAAACAAATAATGACCCCCTAGTATAATGTACATGTTGAAGATTTATTTTTCATGACTATTGTGCAACCCTTAATTTGCTTGGTACTTGCTATCTCATGACATTCTTCTTTTCTCTAGACCTGCTGGGATAAAACTTAACCTTTAATTTGATGCGGAAGTTTTGATGTGTTATGAAGCTACAATTTATGAGTCAACAATGTTCATGTAATCACTTCTTCCTATAAAGAAATTAAATGGAAAATTATAATATGATATTTTCTGGGTATGAGAAAGTCGAAGATTTAAAGAACACGAAGATGAGAATTTAGTGTTATTTGTTTTCGAAATTGAGTAAATCGGCCAAATACACTCTTCTAGTTTGTGAATGCGTCGAAATCCTCAAACTCCAATATCTAGCATTGCCTTGTCTTGATTTATGTTCCCACTTGTTTAATAATTATCAATATTAAAATCAACTCTAACATTCAAAGTAATCATTGGTCCAAACAAATAAGAGATTCAAAGTAAGAGTAGTTTTCGCTTTTATATGCTAAATAATGTAAGAATTTACTATGTATAGTGAAGTTATGATTTTCGTCTATTTTGTGCAAAATCCTTTTTATTTACATTGATTTTAAGATAAGTCGAGATTTGAATTATAAACTATGGTAAAGGTATATTTCCTTAAAATAAAGTACCAGGTTTACTAATTTGTTTGTCATCTAGCAGATGCTGGAAGAATCAACTAATTAAAGCTAAGGATTGTCCTCTCCTTATAAACTTTTGCTATAGGATTTGCTTGAGCTACAAGCTCCTTAATGGTAGTTCCAAATATAAGGAGCTCCATAAATTAATTGAAGAAGTCAAGATCCACATAGAAGAAGAGCTCAATAGTCCTATACATGAATATGAGTACAATGATAGCGAAACTATCGATAGATTATCTTCAGTCAATAAATTGCTACACCAGCTCCTCCCTGTTGCGATTGAGAATGCTGATCAAATATTGAGCGCAAGTACCAGTTCGATTCCAATTTGCGATGGTAAATATGTATTTTTTGTTTAATTTTTATTTATGCTTTTTTTAAATGAAAATGTCTTGAATGAGTAGTTTTTATTTTCTCTGGTTGCAGTTGAGCCTCAAAATTTTACTGTAACAGAACTTGGCTCAAACTCAGGATTCAAGGTCAATACTACAATGATCGACTTGAATGTCCCTCCAGTTCTGGGCTTGAATGAAGCCCTACACGAGTTTGATGCAACAAAGAAATCGAGTCTAGATGACAATTTTGAGAAGATTGTGAACACCATATGTTGTTTGGAACGTGAAGGCCATATCAAGGAGATATTTAGGAAGAAATTTCTGACTTGGTTTAGCTTGAAAGCTGGAGACCAAGAGCGCAAAGTAGTTTGTGCGTTTTATAAAGCCATGGCTGACGCGCCAACTATATTGGCGGAACAGCTTATACATACGTTTTCAGATTTTATATTCAACTAGAGCGCTTGAATATTGAGTTATATTCAAGCCATGGCCGACCAACTTATAGAACTAGCTTCAATGATTCTTGAATTGGATTGATGAATTGTGATACTTAGATTTAAACCGCCCTTCTATCTAGACTCTAACTTTAGAGTATTTATTAGAGAATTGATATTTCTAGTTAAAGTTGATTCATTATAGTATTGATTTTCCTATCTTGTTCGGTTAACTATTGTTATCTTCTACTAGGGTGTAATTTTGAATTGCCTTGTACTAAAATATTTATACCTAGTCATTTTGAAACATTTCTTAAAAAAATCGATAAGCTTTTAATATTTAGTTGACCTTAGCATATACTAGTAATAAAATTTTGATCCATGATTATAACCATATAGCACTATATTGCTTATTTCTAGAAAATGTACTATAGCTATCAATTTGATTTAACACCTTCGTTAACTTAGTTGTTGGTTAGTATTGGAGAAGGTTTTGAAGATGACAAAAATGCTATAATAGTTTTGAAGATTAAAAGGATAAAAGAGTTGTCATCAACTAAGAATTGAAAGGTTTAGTGAAACCTATCTCACGGTCTGGAAGCTATGTGATTGAATCAGCCGAGTGGGATATCAGGTCAGTGAAGATAAGATTGGTTATCATCAGCCGAGTCAAGATAGATGTATTCATTCTTGAATCAGCAGAGTAGCCATCAGCCGAGTATCAGCAGAGTAATCTCATCAGCAAAGTGAAGTTGGTCAGTAAGCTCTCCAACGATAACAAGCAAGTGCATTTAATGTGACTGTCAGATTCGTACAACAGTGATCAGATCCGTACAACAGTGTACGGTGCGACAGTCTGCAAAAGTTACAGTTCAAATTATGACCGTTGCTCAAGGACTAAAATGCAATTTTTCCATCCTTCAACATGCAGAATTACAAGTCCAAGAGTATAATCAGTCAAGTGTGTGGTATCAAACAAGTGGTGTCAGACAATTAGTATAAATCAACAAGTGGTAGACACTACATTTGGAGATTTCAAGGAAGCAATATTATTGGAAAACTGAAGCCTATCAAAGGAGAACAAATGGTGCAAAGACCTTCAGAAACCAACAAGTCAACCATATGAAAAAGAAAATTGGTTTGTTGTTTTTGGATTAATAAGTTGAGGGGGAACATATCAAAAGACTAAACCAAAACAGCTTACTGGAATTCAATGGCTGAGTGTCTTTTAAGAGTAACTCTTGTCAGACTAGTTGACCACGAATTCTTGAACTCAGGGGGAACATATACCACTAGCGGTACTCCTAAATAAAATGAAGTTTTGAATAAGTCAAATGAAGCTATCAGAAGACTGCTTCTCATCAGCAGACTAGAACTCAACAGCCAAGTGATATTCAAGAATGTACTCCACCAAGCAGTATCAGTCCAACAAGTGGTATCACCCCAATAAGTGGTATCAGCTGACTAATCTGATATCAACAAGTGGTATCAATTCTTGATGTCAGGGGAATAGTTATTCTAGCTGGAGTGATAAACAGCGAAGAAGAGTACCTCGAACAGCTAAGTACTCACCTACTTGTCTTCAGCATACTAAGTTTGCAATTTTATAAAAGAAAAAGGGGAAGAAAAAGATGCCACTAAGTATTGGTTTTGATGACAAAAAGGGGAAAGATAAGGATGCAACTAAGAACCCTTTATCAGAAGAAAATCAACAGGGAAAGCTACCGACAAGTGGTGTTTGAAAGTTGTATCAGATCAAAAAATTTCCATCTCAGAGTATGAAGACCAAATCAGAAACTTGGAAGACGTTCATAGTTGAAGGTTTTGTCATCATCAAAAAGGGGGAAATTGTTGGTTAGTATTGGAGAAGGATTTGAAGATGACAAAAATGACATAATGGTTTTGAAGATTAAAAGGATAAAAGAGTTGTCATCAACTTAGAATTGAAAAGCTTAGTGAAACCTATCTTAAGGTCTGGAAACCATGTGACTGAATCAGCCGAGTGGGATATCAGATCAGTGAAGTTCAGATTGGTTATCATCAACCGAGTCAAGATAGATGTGTTCATTCTTGAATCAACAGAGTAGCCATCAGCCGAGTATCAGCAAAGTAATCCCATCAGTAAAGTGAAGTTGGTCAGTAAGATCTGCAACGGTAACAAGCCAAGTGCATTTAATGTGACTGTCAGATTCTACAATAGTGATCAGATCCGTACAACAGTGTATAGTGCGACAGTCTGCAAAAGTTACCATTCAAATTATGACCGTTGTCCAAAGACTAAAATGCAATTTTGCCTTCAACGGGAAGAATTACAAATCCAAGAGTATAAATAGAACAGGGACAGAAGATTGAAAAGAGACTTGCACAAATCAAGATCATATCCTTAGAGCAAGATCCAACAGTGGAGTCGTATGATCATAAGCGAAGTCATCTGTTGACGGAGTTAAATTGTTGAAGAACAAAGATCAAACCTTTGTTTGTCTGAGTGACATTCAGCTGTAAAGAAAAGGAGTTTATATCCATCTTTGTGAGTGATATAACTTCGTAGTATAGGTCTTCTGAGTGACTTCCTATAATGAGTGTTGCGAGGAGTTGTTATCCATCTTGGTGAAGTGATAACACTATGTGGAATAGGTCATCTTTGTGATTTCCTATTGCGCACTTGTGGCCATTTCATTTGTTGTTTGGCGCAAGCATTGTGTAATGGTTAATTAGTGTTTCTAGTATAACCCAAGATATTCGTGACTTGGAAGAGTGGACTAAAGGATTTTTATCCATATAACCATTATAAAAATTCCTTGTGTTCGATTACTTGTTTTCCAACTTACATATTTTCAAAAGTAAATAAACGTTTAAAAGACAGACCTTTTAATTAAGGAATTTATTACTTGGGATAAAACTTTCTATGTGCTTTAAAGTTTAAATCAGTTGAAGTCATTGATTTGAAACACACTTTACAAATCCGCTGCATCATTGTTTGAGAACTTGTCACGTATCTGTCGGTTAGATTAACCAAAAATAATATCGTCCACATATATTTGCACAAGTAATATATGATTTTTCCATTCAACAGTGAACAAAGTTTTGTCTACCTTACCTTTTCGAAATCCTTTAATTAAAGAAAATCAGATAAAGTATCATGACATGCTCTTGGAGCCTGTTTCAGTCCATAAAGGGCTTTATTCAGACAATATATTTTTTCTCCTTCATGATAAGCTTCAAATCCAGGAGGTTGTTCAACATAAATTTCTTCTTGCAATTCTCCATTGAGAAAATTAGACTTCACATCCATTTGATAGATAGTGAAGTTCTTGTGAAGGAACAATCTGATTGCTTCAAGCCTTGCTACTGGTGCAAATGTCTCATCAAAGTTAACACCTTCTTCTTGGCAGTAACCCTTGGCAACTAGTCTTGCTTTATTTCTGGTGACAATACCATCTTCATTCATCTAATTTCTGAATACCAACTTAGTGTCAATGACTCTTTGATGATTTGGTCTAGGAACTAAGTACTAGACTTCATTCCTTTCAAATTGATTCATCTCTTCTTGCATAGCTTCAATCCAGTGAGAATCAGTAAGAGCTTCTTCAACTTGTTAAGGCTCAATTTGGGATAGGAAGATGACAAACATTGCATCATTTACAGAAGCTCTCCTAGTGTTTACTCTGTCCAATGGATCATCAATCACTAACTCAATTGGGTGATTTCTGAGCCATCGGAGATCAGGTTGCAAATCAGGATTTTGTCCTCTTCATTGATCTTGCAACACTACTGTTGGAGTTCCAAAAGTAGTCGATTGAACATTTGCAGTCTGTTGAGCAGTCTATGGTATGTCAGCTGTTGGCAACTCGTCTGTTAGACAATCAACAGACTAATTTTGAACAGCGATTGAGTTAGCAGCTGAGTTGAGATTAGGTATTATGATGGGTACATATTCTTCTTTTCTTTCAACACTCAATTTCTCAGTAGACATATTTGAATTAGTACTTTGATTATTTTCAGAATATTGGTTTGGTTCATCAAATACTACATGAATATATTCTTCTACTAGTAAAGTTCTTTTGTTAAGGACTAAGTTAGATTTACTAACAGTGGAGTATCATACAAAAACAACTTCATCAGCCTTTTAGGCAAATGAGTAAGGTAATTTTTCCCATTATTCAAAACATAACATTTACAACCAAAAAGCCTAAGATAATGAATATTAGGCTTTATGTTGTTCCAGACTTCATAAGGTATCTTGTTTTGACTCTTGTTGATCATGCATCTGTTCTGGGTGTAGCATGCTGTATTTGTGTCTTCTGCCCAGAATCTTTGGGGCAGCTTTGTTTCATCTATCATAATTCTGGTAGCTTCCTTTAGAGTTATGTTTCTCCTTTCAGCAACTCCATTTTGTTGAGGGGTTCTGGCAGCAGAGTACCTATGATTGATTCCTCTGATATTACAATACTCTTCAACAGTAGAGTTTGTAAACACAGTTCCTCTATCTAGATTTTCATACTCTTCTCATTCTGGATCAGGTCCATCAGATTGGTAAGATGCTCCTTGGTTTCACTTTTCTTCTTCATGAAGACAACCAGGTGTATCTTGAGAAATCATGCACAACAGCTAGGCAGTATTTTATTTCCACCATTGTTGATTGGATCAATGTGTCCAAATAAGTCCATATGTAGTAGCTCCAATATTCTATTTGAAGACTGGTGCTTCTTGCTCTTGAAAGATGACTTTATTTGTTTACCCTTCTGACATGCATCATAAAACTTGTCTTTGTTCATGACTGTTTTAGGAATTCCTTCTATCATAACATTCTTGATTAATTTGTTGATGGTCTTGAAAATTCACGTGATTCATTTTTTTGTGCCAAAGCCAACTGATTTCACTTGGTGTAGAAGCCATCAAACAAACATTTGAATTCTTGTCCACAAAATTCTAATCGACTATATAGATGTTCAATTGTTTTCTTCCAGATAAAATAACCTTCTTTGTTCCAATCTATTCAACATAGCACTTATCTGATGAAAAGATGACTGAGAAACTTTTGTCACAAAATTGACTTATGCTCAACAGATTTTATTTGAGGCCTTTGACATAAGAGACGTCAGATATCTCAATGTTGCCTTTGATCATCTTTCCATAAGCAACAATCTTGCCTTCTTTCTTGTCTTCAAATGTAACATTAAGACCATCAGCTCATGTATGTCTCCACACATGCGTCTTGAACATCCACTGTCCAAGTACCATTTCTTCTCTACTTTACTCTTACTTCTAATCCTAACCTACAAAACAAAAGAAAATTTTTTTAGCTACCATTTATTGAGAGGGTCCTAGAGGATTAGTTTCACCTTTGACTACCCAAGATGTTGAGGTCTTAGGCTTCTTAGGCTTTTGAGTTTTAGCAGGAGCATGAACAGTTTTATCTTCATCATAATCAGCATATGTGTTATATTGATAATCAGTATGATGTGGATACTGTTCATAAGGAGGATAAGGTGCATGATACGCATGATATGCAGGATATGCATGCATTGGATGAGCAGGGTAAGGAGCATAGTAAGGTGGAAACTGAGGTGCATGCCATAATGGTGGATATGCAGCAGGATGCACATAATATGATGACTCATTTCCATACCAAGCATTTTGATTTTTCTTATTCTTATGCTTCTTTAGTTTACTCTTTGCTTGCTTATTAACAGACGACGTAGTTTTGTTACGAGTCTGATCGGTTTTACTCTTATTAGTAGATTTCTTAGGACTATGTTGTTTGGCTTTACCAGTCTGTTTTTCTGTCTTAGGCTCTTTGCTCATTTTTAGGGATGTTCATAAACCCGTCCCACCCGCCCAACCCGCTCCAACCTGCCCGCAACCCGCCGGTTTTATTTTTAAAATAATCAAGTACGGGTTGGTAATTTCTAAACCCACACGTTATGGGTCAGGTGACGGGTTTGGTGGTTAAAAAACCGACCCACCCGCAACCCGCACTTAATCATCCTTGATGTACTTTTTATTAATTGTTTAATAAAATTGTGAAATAAATTACATTTATTAACAAATGAATAAGAACAAATAAACAAACTTTCTTCAAGTTTTTTGTTTATATTAATGTTAATGGTACGTATAAGTTAGTACATTTTTTCCTAAAGAGTTTGTTGTTGGAAAAATCGAGAAGAAACTTCACTAATTTGTTATTGTTTGTAATGTGTGAGTGATGATTTTTAATGAATTCTTTTATGGGGACTTGTAATATTATTTTTGGTGGAGACTGTTGATTTAATTAGTAAGAAATCGTTGACTATATTGTAGTTTTATAGTTTTTGCTTCTTGAATTAATTTCAAATGTAGTTGAACATAATTGATACATCTTATTTGTTGTTTGAAGAACTTAAAATTATATGCTTAATTATTTATATTTAGATGTCAAGATTCTATAACATTGTTTTCGTTCAACCCGCCAACCCGACCGCCACCCGCCCGTACCCATTCCACCCGAACTGAGCGGTTTTGAAAAATAACAACGCGAGTGCGGTTTAAAAAATTGGCAACCCGCACGTGTTAGGTCGGGTTAATTTTTTCATGTAAACCCGCCCAAACCCGACCGCGTTCACCCCTACTCATTTTAGCCTTAGTAGCTTTCTTCTTCTTTAGTTCTTTCTCAGGTGAAGCAGAATTAGTAGTCTGAATATATAAGATGACCTTATTGTTATCAGCAGATATGAATTTTTCAGTATGGTTCAGTTCTATCTTATACCGGTTTAAAGGCAGTTTTCGTTTAATGAGTGTGTTATCTGATGCAATAGAAGACTTATCATGAGACTCTATGACTTTCTCAAGTTCCATGGTTTTACCCTTATAAACTACACATTCATCTTTCAGAGACTCATTCTCTTGCTCAAGCAGTTTATATTCAGCTGATTCTTTTGGTTATTCAACCTTAAGTCTCAGAGAACTGTTTTGCTCTTTTCACAATGTCATCTCTTCCTTAAGCTTAGCAAATGCAGCAACAACACTTATGTTATTTAAAATCATTTTCTCAAATGAACTAAATAGTTCATTATCAGAAGGAGTTACCTCATCCTCAAAGTCATCTGATTGCTTGGTCATCAGACATAGAAGTGCAGGTTGCTCATCTTCAGTAGATTTATCATCTGAAGTATTTGAATCTGAATCAAACGAGTAGATGGCAGCAAGCTTTTCTGCTTCAACCATCAGCATTTTCCTTTGTGATGTTTTCTCTCCTTTTTGAGTTTCTTTTCCTCCTCAGTGTATTTCTCAGCTTTTAAATATGGGCAATCTCTGATGAAGTGTCCCAATTTCCTGCAATTATAGCACATTAGTTTGAACATAAAAGAATCCTTACTATCATGAGAAGTAGAGGTATGGTTAAAAGTAGAAGCATTGTTGTATTTGTTCTTCATCTTTTTCTTGTAAAACTTCTTGATATACTTTAACAACAGTGAGACGTCTCCAGCAATGTACTCATTTTTGTTGAACAGCATAGCCTCAACAGATGAGTCCACTTCTTTGTTTTTGTTTGCTGTTCTCCTTGGGTTTTCAGCAGCAACCAAGATAGCTGTGGGACTTGAAGTTGAGGTTTCTTCAATACCCATTCTTGGCAGTTTATACTCGTATGCCTTGAGTACAGAAAACAACTCTGAAAGAGAGATCTTCCCCAGATCTCTTGACTCTTCCATGACTGTGATTTTGTTGAATTTGGGAGGCATTGCCTTCAACACCTTGACTGTGATCTCCTTATCAGTGAAGTGTGTGTAGCTTGCAAGTGGAACTGGGATGGTTCCTTTTCGGTCAAGAAGTACGATGACTACAAGGTAAACCTAAATCAGATTTAATTTATTCTTTCAACAAGAATACTCCCTTTGTCCCATTTATTTTTAATCCGTCAACTCTTGGCGAGGAGTTTTAGGTAGGTATTTTTACATGTATGACCTTAAAACTATTGGTGATGAGCGGTTAAGTCAAAACTTCGTGTGACAGGATTTTCGAGAAAATTACTTCATTTATAATTACGAAATTTGAGAAAGGGGGAGAAAACTTTAGGTTTGATTTCGCAGGTAGCAGAGAGCAAACATATGCCAAGGGGGAGAAAATGGACATCCAAACAAGAATGGCTAAATATGCAGAAGAGCTATGGGAACTGCTTTAGAAAGATAACACCTATGTATACATGTTTTTATATATGTTGACCGAATTGTTCCTATATATGTTTCGTTTTAGGCATCGACTTGTTAGACTTCAAAAAACGGTTGAAGAATTAAGTCATATTTAGGTCGAAAATAGGATTTCTGCCACATTGTCATCCACTAGGTCACCTAATCAACTCTGGTTGCTGATGTGGATATTTTTTAAAATGATCCCGTAACTAATGCTCGCTGACATTAAATTCCTTTAACTTTTTGGGCCAATAACTAATTCTTCGAACTAAAATAAGCTAGCAATTTAGTTCTATGTCAATCCAAATTGGCTTTTTTTAACTTTGTCCGTCCGCTTTTTGCCACGCGAAAAAAATTAACCCATACTTGTTGTTCACTCCAACATTTAACTCAACTTCGATCCAATGTAATATCCAAATGTAAAAAGTTGTACAAAATTATTATCAACAATTTCAAAAATTCAATGTCGCTTGTTCAAATCATGTTTTGTGTTATAGAGTGTCCATTAGGACCCATGCATATATCATTTGAGCTCAACTAATTCAAGTATGAGCCTTATTGCAATTTTGGGCAATATTGTGTGATAAATTGAGTGACTTCATAAAATAACAAATGAGTTGTTCGACTAAATATCTAGTTTCATTTTATTAGACTAGTTTGATTTTCAAGACTTAAATGTTATGTTGGTAATAATTTTGGTACTACTAATACCTTCGAATATTATAGTGAACTAAGTTAGAGTATACATCAAGCTTGGGTTAAGTTTTTCAAGTGGAATGGGCGGGTAATTTGCCGGACAATGAAAAACAATCTCAATTTTGACCAAATAGGATTAAATTGTCAAATTATTTTAGTTACATAACTTAATTGCTAGTCTGAAAAGTTAAAGAACTTTTGCCAACAAGCATCAATAACGATACCATTTTTGTATTGTTCCATGTCAACAATCAGAGTTAATTTTTCACGTGGAAGGGTGGGTGACTTCGCGGATGTAGTGGTAGAAAATCCCAATTGGGGCTGAAATAGGACTAAATTGTCAAATTATTTTGGTTACGAGACTTAATTGGCAGTCCGCAAAGTTACAAAACTTTTTGATCAGCGTGCATTAATTACGAGACCATTTTTACAATTTTTCCAAAGAAATTTGATCGGGCTATACGGTTCTTTCCAATAAATTACGCATTTTATAAACGGATAATTACGTCCACCTCCGTTGACATTAAGTAAAATTAGATGAATCTTTTATGAGGTTTCAATAATTACAAGCATCTTCCTCTGAGTAATTTTTGCTACAATAAATAAAGAAGATATTTAGGATATATATCTTGTCATTTATCTTGCTTTAGGTAATACCTTCCTAAAAAGATAAAATAGTTAAATAAATATGATGATGTAGCTTCAAGTGTAGATCCTAATTATATTAGATACAAAAATTCAACCTTTTTATTTTAATAAATAGATAGATAAATATAAAAATAATGATATTCTTGGATTTTATAACAATTAAAAATCGAGTTTAGTTATTATTTAATTCAATTATATTTTCTTAATAAGTTAATAACAACTATATTCAGATATTTATATCTGATTTAACCGTTTTTCGTAGGGTTGGATTAAATCAATATTATAGATTTATGGGGTTAGATTATATGTATTATAGGGCCTAGTTACTTTATTCCGGATGGATCAATCTCAAGAAAGAACAATATGTAAAGAGAAAATAAGAACAAAAGATGATGAATATTGAATATAGTATAGCAAAAGCTTTTCTATCAATTTATTATCAGATTGCCCAAAATATGGAGGCGTAAGTTCTGAATTGTAGTTCTCTAGATACAACATTTAACTAGGTATTTATATGTTATCAACCCTAGCTATTCAAGGAAACATAATCCTACTAGGAATCGGCATATCTATCCTTCTTGAGTCCGGATTGTAGTCTGGTTCGCCAAGGAGAATCGTCCCTGATCGGATCGATGGATGATCCCGAATGAGCTTATATGGTCGAACCGATCTGAGGTCTTCGAGTCGATCCGAGTATTATATGGGGTGTAAAAAAGCCCCCATCAGTACTCCCTCACTTCTTCAAGCGTGTATGTAGTAGACGCTTTGTAGAAGTAGATGGTCTTACACGACTGTTTATTCTATGAATTGCGCCTCGTTAAAAACCTTACTTGGAAAAAACCCAGTGGGAAAAAATCCTAAGCAAGGAAAAGAGTGCTACATTTCATAGATAGTCGTTTTATAATTTCCGAGCTGTAGCGTTGTTTCATTTCGAGGAGGCGGTTTTTCTTCATTGGTTGGTGGGAATATGATTAGTCACAAAGATTTTAAGCGTCTTTTCGGCCTTCTATATAAATAGGTGATCGTTGTTTAACCATTTTTTACTTTCCACCTCCCATTTTCTCGCAGTAATTTTCTTACTCGATAATTTCTCCAGTATATCGTATTCATTGACCATCTATTTTCGAGGATTTAAATAACATGGCCTCTATTTCGAAGAACCCCTCCTCTTCTTCTGTTGAACAAGTCACTCCCGTTATCGATGCGGGGGCTTCTCCTAGCCCTCCATCAGTACAGATAGGAGTATCTGAGATAATTATTCCTGACAAAGACACTTTTAAAGTGCGGATCATTTCTGACGCCGAGGTCGCGGCCAAGGCTAAGAAAGGCAAGGGTGCCGTTCCCCAAGTCTTTGATCCGATCGAGAACCTTTCCTATGCGTATATCGATGAGACCTTCCATGAGGTCTTGGATAATTATACAAAATATTTCCTGGAGGGTTCAGAGATTATTCTTCCGTCTTTTTCTGACAGGGTTACTTCTCCGCCCGAAGGTTGTCGGGCTTTTTATACTGCACATTTCAATCATGGTCTCCGTCTTCCATTGTCTGCCTTATTCCTTGATATTTTAAGGGTATTCAGCGTCTCTTTGACGCAATTGGTTCCCAATTCCGTAGCATTTGTCGTTTGTTTTTCTGTCCTGATGATAGCGAAAGGGTTTCAACCTTCTCTTCGTAATTTTACCCAGTTATTCCGTTTCAACATTTCTAGTTCTTCCAATCACGGGTACTTTTTTGCTAGTCAGAAGTCTAGTCGCTCTATCTTTGATTCCCCCGTTTCAAGCAATCCTGCTTGGAAATCTCATTTTTTCTTTGTTCGTCCCCCTTCGCATTTTGTCTTAGCAGATGGTTCCACCAAGCCTTTCTTGTGGGACCATGATTCCAAGTGGGTCTCTGGTGGTCACTCTGTTACGGGCCACTTCATTCCCGATGATTCAAAGTTAGTGGACGAGATAGTGGAGATGCGCGCTGACAAGTACCAATGTGCCCTTCTTATTGAAGAGGCCTTTCTTCGTAAAGCGGGCCTGAGCCCTCACACCTTTCCCATCTCTTCTTCCTCACAATCGCTTAGTAAGCGTTATATCTTATTATTTTATTTGCTTTATATTTTCTTTGAATAGTTTAATTGACGGGAATTTGTTTTCTCCAGTTTCCATGGTAGAGAATTCCCGTCACTCTTCAAAAGGGAAGATGGTTCTGTCAAAATCCACCAAAACTGTGGAGAACCATCCAATCAAACAAAGAGTGTCGAAAAAGAGAAAATTGGATTCGGGACATGATTCAGAGGATTATAGAGAGGATTCTCCAGATTCTTCTCAAGAAACTCCTCTGCAACCTTTGCCTTCACATACTCCGCATCATCCAAGGACTGGACAGGGTTATCCTCCTCTCCAGCTCAGAACTTCCCTCGGTATCCGTGGTTGTTGCAGCTGGTCGATGCCCCATCCTGCCGACTCGCCAGTTAAAAGGAAAAAGTAATATTATGGTCACTCCGGCGAGGACCTTTCTTTGCTTGATGAACAACACTCGAAGCCTACTGTCGTTGAGATGATCGAAGATCATTTACAGGAAAAGAGGGCGGCTGATTATTCCGAGAAAGATTTTTTTGAGCCATGACGAGAACGAAAATGCAGTTGATAAGGCTACCCGTATCCTTCTTTCTAGTGTTTTTACACGTGACATCAACAAGTTACTCCGCAAGCATTTGCCTTCAGAGGCCGGTCCTTCTACGTTGTTGGTCCCAAGTGGTCAGATGAGGTCTAGAGGGGGGGGGTGAATAGACCTCTGAAAATTTTTGAACTTAAAAACTTTTCAGTCTTCTGTCAGCAGACTAAGCTGATGAAGAACAGTAAGCAGACTAGTCTGATCGTGAACAAATCTTGAACAGACGACTGACCACTCTTCTTACAATGACTTAGCTGTTTTTCAGCAAACAGTTTTTCAAGAGTATACTTGCAGCGGATTGTTTGAAAGTGTTTTTCACAAGTAAACTAAGTTCTAAAAAGATTTTATCCCCAGTTTAAAACTCCTTATAAAATCTTTTTAATTGATTCAAAGTGTTTAAAATGCAAACTTTAAAATATGCAAGAAAACTTTAAATGCAAGATAACACAAAGAATTTTTATAGTGGTTATATGGATAAAAATCCTTTAGTCCACTCTTCCAGATCACACAGATACTGGGTTATACTATAATCACAAAGATTACAATATTTCTCCACTTACACCTAAACAACTAATGAGAAGGCTGTAAGCTCGCAATAGGGATTCACAAAGAAAACCTATCCTCTAAAGTAGAATCACTCACACAGATGGATTCTCACTTCGCACAACACTCAGCTATTACAAAATCACTCAGATAATGTTTTTCTGATTTCTTCAACTGGGTTTCTGTCAATAGATGACTTCCACCAGACGAGTGAGCTGTTCGAGCTTTTGAGACTTAGAGAAATTCTGCTTCAAAATTTCGATCTCTGATTGTTGTTGTGTTATAGCTCGATTTGAAATTCAGCTCTATTTATACATGGAAATGAAATTATGACCGTTGAAGGCAAGTCACAAATCAAATCCATCCTTCAGCTCTTTTTGAAACGGCTCCCTGCAGCATTCCGTACTGTGTACAGTACCTTTCTGTCCATCGCATTTAATGCTGCATTTAATGCACTCTGCTGATCCGAGGATATCTTCAATCATTTGCCATTACTACCCTTCTCTTACAGCATTTATTACACCAAGTGCATTTATTACCGTTGGACTAATCTCTTGACCTCTTCTGCTCTGCTGATCAAAACGACTCTGCTGATAGATACTCTGCTGATCAAATACTGAACTCATCTGATTTGACTCGGCTGATGATCTACCCTTCTGTTCGCTGATCCAGCAAGAGATCACTAGTCTTCTGAGCTTTGAACTTTGAACTCTTCTGATGTCTTCTTTTACCAGCTCAAAATTCTTCTAAGGGAACTAAGCTTTCCATACTTAGCTGATTATGATGTTTTGAAAATCATCAAAACCTTCCCTTAATTACTTGTCTTCTTTCATCTTCATCTTCATCCAACAATTTCCCCCTTTTTGATGATGACAAAACTCCAGCTAAGTACCTGTACCTAAACTAAAGTTTTGATCCTCAAAAATTTCTGAGATAGAAATGATATGTTGGAGTCAAACTTGCAAATTTTATAGATATAGAACTGATTACATTTTACAAGTTGAAAGATGAAAAGTACAAAATACTCTAAAGGATTACAAGAATTTTTAAAGAAAATCTAGCCAAGCTAGTCTTCTGTCTTCTTTTCTTCTTCAGCAGACTTGGAGGTTCCAACTTCCAATTTCTGCATCAACAGCTCTAGCTTCTTCTTTTTAACATCAGGATCAAGCTGTTCTTCAACTGAATCTTTGGCAGCAGCTAGTTCTTTGTCTGACTTAGCTTTTGCTTCAGATTCTTCCTCATCAGCTTGGTCTTCTTCTTCAGTGATCTTCTCATCTGCTAATCTGCTTGTGTCTTCATTTGCTGCTTCATTCCTATTATTAGCAGACTCTTCAGATTCTTCTAACACTTCTGTTTCCTCAGCATTTTGATTTCCTTCCCTTTGGAAATCAACCCTTTGCTGTCCAAATATCCTTTCTTCCCCCTTTTTGTCATCATCAGCAGGGACAGATGGATATTGTGGCACAACTGGTGTGATTAGAAGTGAATCACATAGAAGCTTGATGTTTTCTTCCATAGCATTGATCTGAGCTTGCTGGTTAAGTTGATTGGCTTTAACAGTCTTGACTTCTTTGAGCAAGTCTTCTCCTTGATCACCCAACTGGATTTGAGTTCCTAAAATCCAATTTGATGAAGCATTGAAGTCTTTCATCATGTTGCCCATGACTTCATCTTCTGCTTGGAGAGCCAATTCAACAGTCTGTTCAATCTGCTTCCAACCTTCAGTGGTGCTTTGTGTCCTTCTCCTGAGTATATCCATATCCTGACATATAGATTGTACATTCTGAGCAGTATCTTTCAGTAAGTCAGTAGGAACAGTAGCAGCAACCTTCTGAATAGGTTGATGAACAGCAGCTATCACTTCTGCTTTTATCTCCTCCTTCATTTCCTTCATTGATTTGATAATCAGTTGTTGGATGGAATCCAACAGATTGGTTTGAGAACTCTGAGATATTGAAGGATCTTCTGATGGAGTAGCAGAGACGGTTTCCTTGAGATGTTGCTCTGATGGTTGAGTTATCATTGCAAGGGACTGATCTGCTGGTTCACCAGCATGGCTTGGAGTGCTTTCCTTCTCCTTAGCCTGATCATCTTCTTCAGCAGCAACTTCTTTCTCCTTTAACTGATCTGCTGGAATTTCTTCTTCCTTCTTTGATTCATCAGCAGCATCAGACTTGTCATCCTGCACTTTGTCTTGATCAGATGGGTCTGAAGTACCCTCAATTTGCTTTGGTTGATCAGAGGACTCTGCTCCTTCTTTATCAGCAGGTGATATAATCTTCTTGACAGTTTCAACTGTCCTCATCAAACCTTCATTGTCCACTGCTGACCTGTTACAAATCCAAGTAAAGTTGTCAAGAGGAATAAAAGTAGTTGTTGGTTCCTCCGGCAGCTCTTCATAGGGTTTGATGTTTGGTCCATAGACAATATGCTTGATGTTAGGAAGTGGAACCAGTGAGCTTGGTTGTCCCCTTAACTTCCTTGCTTTCTTGGCCCAAAGCTCCATTGCTTGAGCAATAGCCAACTTGATAGATCTTTCTTTGAGATCTACTGAGTCATCAAAATCCTCAGGAATGGATGCAAAGATCTTCTTGGCCTCTTCCTTGACTATATGACATATTCTCATCCTCAACCTGTCCAGAAAGAACTCTGAATCAAGTGCTTGAATGGTTGAATTTGTCTCAAGCCATTTAAGTAACCAGTCTTCTGTAGCCTTGAATTCTTTCCACTTAGCCATTTCAGCAGGACTCTTTGTTAATCTGTATTCTCTCCATCTATTGTATTTGATCTTTTCAGAATGGAAGAGTGTCAGACGGTTGACTCTTTCATTTTCAGCATCCAGTCTTCTAAGGAATTCTTCAAAAATTGCAGGGTCTTCCCTGACAATTTCAAGAGACAGTTTGACTTCTTCTCTTCTCTTTTCCTTAATCTTGGGTGCAGGCATAGCTGGTATTGGTTTATTTGGATCTCTTTGCTCACCAATAACTATCCCACCAGTACGCTGAGGACCATGAGCATCCTTGAGGCTTGCTTCAATGACAGCAGCCAACTCTGCTGCCTCAAAAGCATCTCTCTGCTTTTGAGTCATTTTGCTGGCTTCTTCTTCCAGCCTTTTTAACTCTAGGCTTTTCAGCCTATCTTCTTCTGCTTTCTCAGCAGCAATCCTTTGCTTTTCAGCAACATCCAGTTTCATCTTCTCTGCAGCAGTTACATAGGTTGAGGTTTTGCCTAACCTCTTTCTTCTTGATTCAGGGCTTTCAACTGCTTGGATAGGTGTTGCAGCAACTGGAGTAGGATGTATTAACAGAATTTCTCCCTCCATTGGTGTACTAGTCTGCTGTTCCTTTTCCACATCAGCAGATAGTGCAGCAGTTGAGGCTTCTGTTGTCATTTCAACTGTAGGACCACTTTCAGGCTCAGCAGTAGCAGCCTTAGTAGCTTCAACAACTGGTTCTTCAACATTTAATGGCCTTTCTGCCTCAGTTGTTGTTTTCCTCACAGTTACAGCAGGCTCTTCAGGGAAAGTGACCTTTCTCTTGGCCTTTGACTTAGGAATTTTCTTGACAGCAGGGGGGTTGGCAGTAGGAGGTCCCCTTGCTTCACTCCTAGTCCTTAGTCTCTTCAGTCTTTGAAGTGGAATTTCCTCTTCAGATTCAGTTCCTTCAGAGGATGATCCTGTCTTCATGTTTTCAATTTCAACAGTGAAGTCATCTACCACCTTCTTAGAGACTTCAATTTCAGGCTCTGCTGATCCAGCCACAACAGCAGACTGTGCTGTTGGCTCAGCAGACTGACTAGTCTGACCTTCCTTCTTGCTCTTCTTAGAAGGGGTCTTCTTGGATTGTTTGGAGGCTTTTCTCTTTGGTTTTTCCACCAGTTGCCTCACTGGTTCGTAGAGTTTGAATTCTTTGCTTCCATGGGTTTGTTTTCCTCCACCCATAGGGCAATGCAGAGAAGCAAACAAGTTACTCAGCAGAATGGCATGAGAATGCCTTTTGTCACTTAACAGCTCATAAACATGAGCAGCCCAGTTCACTTTCATCCCATAGTAAATGCAAATCATAGTGTGAAGCCTTCTTCTAGGTAGGCCATCCAGAGAACCCGTAGCACAATCCAAAACCTTTGCTATGATATCAGCAAATCTTTGGTATTCATCCTTCAGCTGGGTCTTCATTAAAGTCCCAGTCATCTCCTCTCCCTTCTTAGCACAAATTTTCCAAAATTCCTCTTCTTTTTCTGACCCTAACGAGGTCACATCTCCTCCCTTGTCTGTCAACTTATAAATTTCATGAAGAACAGCAGCAGATACAGCGATTTTCTTACCACCTATGACAGCAGTCATAACGGTGTCATCATCGTTGAACTCCCTGGAAGTGTAGAAGTGGTATACATCTTCAAGATAAACCCTATCTTCGTGTGCTTCCAAGACTGGGACCAAAGATGCTTCCTTGATCTTTTCCAGTAAAGCGCGCATCAAATCGGTGCCAGAGAAATGGAATTTGCTGTAGTTGAAGTATCTTCCTTCAATAACTTTGTCCATTTCTGAGATTTGTGAGTAAATTCTGCAAAATAGTGAACTTTCGCAACAAGAGGGTTTGAGAGATAGAAAGTTTGAGAATTTTTGAGTGCGTAAGACGACTATGCTGTTCAGATCGGATTTTATAGGTTTCCTTTTGATTTGGTTTTCGTGATTTATTTAAACCGTTGATCTAATCTGACAGTTTTTAATCGTGCGGATGAGAGTCGCGGATTTCAATTTTATTATTTTAATGTCAGATGGGCGGGAAACTCTATCGACACTAATCTGTTTACTTATAAAAGCGTGTTACTAATAATGCGTTTTATGACCATGCTTATATAAGGTATCAGATGAGTAGAGTTAAACTTATCTGACAGACGAGTGATCTGTTATCTGATATTACTAGAGAATGCCAATAGCTAGTAATCTTCCTTTGCTGTTTGTCAATCCAGCAAGATAAAATAATCTTCAATCTTCAAGAATTAAGAACACATCTTCTTGGTAACATAACTTCAACTAACTGTCATTAACAGATTTCATCTTTAGAACAGAAGTACCGCTAGTCTTACACGTTCCCCCTGTCTTTAAGAATTCATAAGTTAACTAGTCTGTTGAGAGTTAATTCTTGAATGAAATAACTGATGACTAAGCTGTTGAACTCCAGTCTTCTGATGAGTTCCCCCTCAGCTTATGCATCCAGGTTAAGTAAACCTAACTCAGCTCTTAGAGTTGAGAACCTTGCTTCACTTAGAGGTTTGGTGAAGATGTCAGCAATCTGATTATCAGTATGAACATACTCAATCAAAACATTGCCTTTTTCCACATGATCTCTAATGAAATGATGTTTAATCTCAATATGTTTAGTCCTTGAATGACTTGTAGTATTCTGAGTAAGTGAGATTGCACTTGTATTGTCACAGTAGATTGGTATTCCACTGATCTTGATGTTGTAGTCTTCTAGTTGATGTTTCAACCAAAGTATCTGTGCACAGCAGGCTCCAGCAGCTATATATTCAGCTTCAGCAGTAGATATAGAAACTGAGGTTTGCTTCTTACTCATCCATGAGATCAGACGACTGCCCAAGAACTGACAGGCACCTGTTGTGCTCTTTCTGTCAATCTTGCAGCCAGCAAGGTCTGAATCTGAGTAGCCAACTAGTTCAAATCCAGATTCTCTAGGATACCACAATCCCAATTCTTGAGTGCCTTTAACATACTTCAATATCCTCTTGGCAGCTAAGAGATGAGATTCTTTGGGGTTTGATTGAAATCTTGCACAAACTCCAACTGAGTACATTATATCAGGTCTGCTTGCTGTTAGATACAACAATGAACCAATAATGCCTCTATATTTGGTTATGTCCACTGATTTGCCATCTTCATCTTTATCCAAACGAAGACTTGTAGACATAGGAATGGTAGCTGTTGAGCTAGTTTCCATACCAAATTTCTTGAACAGATCTCTTGTGTACTTTGCTTGGCTGATGAATATTCCATCAGGCAACTGTCTAACTTGCAATCCAAGAAAGTAGTTAAGTTCACCCATCATGCTCATTTCAAACTTATTCTGCATCAGCTTGGAGAACTTATCACACATCTGTTGGTTAGTTGAACCAAAAATAATATCGTCCACATATATTTGCACAAGTAATATATGATTTTCCCATTCAATAGTGAACAAGGTTTTGTCTACCTTACCTTTTCGAAATCCTTTAATTAAAAGAAAATCAGATAGGGTATCATACCATGCTCTTGGAGCCTGTTTCAGTCCATAAAGGGCTTTCTTCAGACGATATGCTTTGTCCTCTTCTTGATAGACTTCAAATCCTGGAGGTTGTTCAACATACACTTCTTCTTGCAATTCTCCATTGAGAAAAGCAGACTTCACATCCATCTGATAGACAGTGAAGTTCTTGTGAGCAGCATAGGCAAGAAACAGTCTGATTGCTTCAAGTCTTGCTACTGGTGCAAAAGTTTCATCAAAGTCAATTCCTTCTTCTTGACAATAACCCTTGGCCACTAGTCTTGCTTTGTTTCTGGTGACAACACCATCTTCGTTCATCTTATTTCTGAATACCCACTTAGTGCCAATTACTCTTTGATGACTTGGTCTAGGAACTAAGTACCAGACTTCATTCCTTTCAAATTGATTCAACTCTTCTTGCATAGCTTCTATCCAGAAGGAATCATTGAGAGCTTCTTCAATTTGTTTGGGCTCTATTTGAGATAGGAATGTAACAAACATAGCATCTTGTGCAGCAGCTCTTCTTGTTTTCACTCTATCTAAAGGATCACCAATGACTAATTCAGGAGGGTGATTCTTGAGCCATCTGAGATCAGGCTGCAAATCAGGATGTTGTCCTCTGTTATGATCTTGCAACACTACTGTTGGAGTTCCAGTAGTAGTCTGTTGAACATTTGCCGTCTGTTGAACAGTCTCTGGTCTGTCAGCTGTTTGCAACTCGTCTGTTAGACAATCAGCACTGTGATTTTGAACAGCACTTGAGTTAGCAGCTGAACTTAGATTAGGTAGTATGATGGGAACATATTCTTCATTTCTTCCAACGTCTAACTTCTGTAAATCAGCAGACAGATCTTGATTTACACTTTGATTCTTTTCAGAAGATTGACTTGGCTCATCAAATATTACATGGATAGATTCTTCTATTAGCAATGTTCTTTTATTGAAAACTCTATAAGCCTTACTAACAGATGAGTATCCTACAAAGACAGCTTCATCAGCCTTTTCTGCAAATGCAGTAAGGTGATTTTTCCCATTATTTAATACAAAACATTTACAACCAAAAATCTTAAAGTAGTGAATGTTTGGCTTTCTATTGTTCCAAACTTCATATGGAGTCTTGTTCTGATTTTTGTTGATCATACATCTGTTCTGGGTAAAGCATGCTGTGTTTGTTGCTTCTGCCCAAAATCTTTGAGGCAGTTTAGCTTCAGCTATCATGGTTCTGACAGCTTCTTTTAGTGTTCTGTTTCTCCTTTCAGCAACACCATTCTGTTGAGGGGTTCTTGCAGCAGAATACTCATGATGTATTCCCTTCATGTTACAATACTCTTCAACAGTAGAGTTTGTAAACTCTGTCCCTCTATCTGATCTGATCTTCAATATCTTAATACTCTTTTCATTCTGGATCAGTTCCATCAGATTGGTAAGATGTTCCTTGGTTTCACTTTTCTTCTTCATGAAAATCACCCAAGTGTATCTTGAATAGTCATCCACAACAGCTAGGCAGTATTTCTTTCCACCATTGCTGACTGGATCAATGGGTCCAAATAAGTCCATATGCAACAGCTCCAATATTCTTCCAGAAGATTGGTGCTTCTTTTCTTTGAATGATGACTTGATTTGTTTACCCTTCTGACATGCATCACAGAGCTTGTCTTTGCTCATGACTGCTTTTGGAATCCCTTCTACCAAATCATTCTTGATTAATCTGTTTATGGTCTTGAAGTTTAAATGATTCATCCTCTTGTGCCATAGCCAACTGACTTCACTTGGTGCAGATGCCACCAAACAAACACTTGAATTCTTGTCAACAGAATTCCAGTCAACTATGTAGATATTCCCTTGTCGTCTTCCAGATAGGATTACCTTCTTTGTACCAATCTGTTCAACGTAGCACTTATCTGTTGAGAAGATGACTGAATATCCTTTGTCACAAAATTGACTTATGCTCAGCAGATTATATTTTAGTCCTTTAACATAGGAGACGTCAGATATCTCTATGTTTCCCTTGATTAATCTTCCTTTAGCTTTAATCTTGCCTTCTTTGCTGTCTCCAAAAGTGACTTTTGGACCATCCACAGCAACTGCATCAGTCAACTCATGTATGTTTCCACACATGTGCCTTGAACAACCACTGTCCAAGTACCAAATCTTCTCTACTTTATTCCTACTCCTAATCCTAACCTACAAAACAAAAATAAAATTGTTTTAGGTACCCTTATTGAGAGGGTCCTGAAGGATTAGTTCCACCCTTGACAACCCAAGATGTTGAAGTCTTAGGCTTCTTAGGTTTCTGAGTTTTAGGAGCATGAACAGTTTCATTTTTATCATAGTTATCAGATAAGTCATGTTGATGATCAGTATGATATGAATAATGTTCATAAGCAGGGTAAGGTGCATGATATGCAGGATATGCATGCATTGGATGAGCAGGATAAGGTGCATAGTAATTAGGAAATTGAGGTGCATGATACATAGGATGATATGCAGCAGGTTGCACATAATATGACTCATTTCCATACCAAGCATTTTGATTTTTCTTATTCTTATGCTTCTTTGGTTTACTAGGTGCTTGCTCATTTGTTTTTGACTTAGTTTTACCACTAGTCTGATTGACTTTAGCTTTATCAGCAGACTTCTTAGGACTCTGCTGTTTGGTCTTACTAGTCTGATTTCCTACACTAGGCTCTTTGCTCTTTTTAGCCTTAGGAGATTTCTTCTCCTTTACCACTTTCTCAGATGAGGTAGGTCTAGAGGTTTGAACATACAGAATGACCTTACTGTTGTCAGCAGAAATAAATTTTTCAGTATGATTCAATTCTAGATTATCCTTTTCCAAAGGTGTCTCCTGTTTCTTAGATGTATGCATGGATGCAACAGTAGACTTATCATGAGACTCAATGATTTTCTCAAGTTCCATGATTTTTCCTTTATAAACCTCACATTCAGCTTTCAGAGATTCATGCTCTTGCTCAAGCTGTTTATATTCAGCTGATTCTTTTGGCTTTTCAGCTAAAAGTTTCAGTGAACTATTTTGCTCTTTTAGCAAGTTCATCTCTTCTTTAAGCTTAACAAATTCTCCAGCAATAGTAGTATTATTCAACATCATTTGCTCTAGAGAATTAAATAGTTCATTTTCTTGAGGAGTTACCTCATCCTCAGAGTCATCAGATTCCTTTGCCATCAGGCACAGGAGAGCAGGTTTTTCTTCATCAGATGATTCTTCATCAGACGAGTCTGAGTCTGAATCAGATGAGTAGACAGCAGCTGGCTTTTCTGCTTCAGCCATCATTGCCTTGGCTCTCTGATGCTTTCTTTCTTTTCTCATTTTCTTCTCTTCCTCAGTGTACTTCTCTGCTTTTGGATATGGGCAGTCTCTTATGAAGTGTCCCAATTTCCTGCAGTTGTAACACATCAGTTTTGATTTATAATCCTCTTTATCCTGAGAAGAAAAGTTAGGTTTAGAAGTAGAAGCAGCATGATTGTATTTGTTTTTCATTTTTCTCTTATAGAACTTCTTGAAGTTGTTCATCAATAATGCTACATCTCCAGCAGTGTACTCCTTTTTGTTGAGTAGAGTGGCTTCATCAGATGAGTCCACTTCTTTGCTTTTCTGTGCTGGTCTTCTGGTGTTTTCAGCAGCAACAAGTGCAGCTGTGGGTCCTGAAGTTGAGGTTTCTTCAATTCCCATTCTTGGCAGTTTATACTCATAAGCCTTGAGTGCGGAGAACAGCTCTGTTAGAGAAATCTTGCCCAGATCTCTTGATTCTTCCATTGCTGTCACCTTCATGTTGAACTTGGATGGTAGAGCCTTCAGTACTCTGACAGAAATCTCTTTGTCAGTGAAAGTCTTTCCCAGCTTCAAAACTTCATTCAACGTTCTGGTGAATCTGGTATCCATCTGATCAATGGTTTCTCCAGACTTCATCTTGAAGTTGTCCAGCTTTTCCAATGCAACACTGAGCTGATGCTCTTTAATAGCATCATTGCCTTCGCTCATATCTCTGACTTTGTCCCACATCTCCTTTGCGGTTTTGCAATGTTTGACCTTGTCAAACCGATCATTATCCAGGGCTTTAGTCATGATGAATCTCCCAACTTTATCTAGATTGTAAAGCTTTATCTCTTCTGGAGTCATCTCATGAAGGTCTTTCTCCACAACCGTATCTACTTCATTTATCTTTATGGTCTTTGTGAATCTGAATGGACCTTTAATGATACATGTATGCATGTTGTCATTATAGGCAGCAAGGAAAATCTCCATTCTGATTTTCCAGTCCTCAAAGGACATACCAGCAATGTGGGGAACATGGCTGATACAATCCATTTTTCAAAAAGTTTTTCTTTTTCAAAAAAATGCTCTTTTGAAAAGTTTTGAAAACCTTTGAAAAACACTCGGATCAAGCTCGTTGATCAGGCAGCTGATTCTAATGAACCACCTGCTCTGATACCACTTGTTGGTCCCAAGTGGTCAGATGAGGTCTAGAGGGGGGGGGGTGAATAGACCTCTGAAAATTTTTGAACTTAAAAACTTTTCAGTCTTCTGTCAGCAGACTAAGCTGATGAAGAACAGTAAGCAGACTAGTCTGATCGTGAACAAATCTTGAACAGACGACTGACCACTCTTCTTACAATGACTTAGCTGTTTTTCAGCAAACAGTTTTTCAAGAGTATACTTGCAGCGGATTGTTTGAAAGTGTTTTTCACAAGTAAACTAAGTTCTAAAAAGATTTTATCCCCAGTTTAAAACTCCTTATAAAATCTTTTTAATTGATTCAAAGTGTTTAAAATGCAAACTTTAAAATATGCAAGAAAACTTTAAATGCAAGATAACACAAAGAATTTTTATAGTGGTTATATGGATAAAAATCCTTTAGTCCACTCTTCCAGATCACACAGATACTGGGTTATACTATAATCACAAAGATTACAATATTTCTCCACTTACACCTAAACAACTAATGAGAAGGCTGTAAGCTCGCAATAGGGATTCACAAAGAAAACCTATCCTCTAAAGTAGAATCACTCACACAGATGGATTCTCACTTCGCACAACACTCAGCTATTACAAAATCACTCAGATAATGTTTTTCTGATTTCTTCAACTGGGTTTCTGTCAACAGATGACTTCCACCAGACGAGTGAGCTGTTCGAGCTTTTGAGACTTAGAGAAATTCTGCTTCAAAATTTCGATCTCTGATTGTTGTTGTGTTATAGCTCGATTTGAAATTCAGCTCTATTTATACATGGAAATGAAATTATGACCGTTGAAGGCAAGTCACAAATCAAATCCATCCTTCAGCTCTTTTTGAAACGGCTCCCTGCAGCATTCCGTACTGTGTACAGTACCTTTCTGTCCATCGCATTTAATGCTGCATTTAATGCACTCTGCTGATCCGAGGATATCTTCAATCATTTGCCATTACTACCCTTCTCTTACAGCATTTATTACACCAAGTGCATTTATTACCGTTGGACTAATCTCTTGACCTTTTCTGCTCTGCTGATCAAAACGACTCTGCTGATAGATACTCTGCTGATCAAATACTGAACTCATCTGATTTGACTCGGCTGATGATCTACCCTTCTGTTCGCTGATCCAGCAAGAGATCACTAGTCTTCTGAGCTTTGAACTTTGAACTCTTCTGATGTCTTCTTTTACCAGCTCAAAATTCTTCTAAGGGAACTAAGCTTTCCATACTTAGCTGATTATGATGTTTTGGAAATCATCAAAACCTTCCCTTAATTACTTGTCTTCTTTCATCTTCATCTTCATCCAACATACGTCTTCGTCTCTCCCACCTTCAACCACTGATCCTCAAGCTATGGGAACTGATGATCCCGAAGTTTTGAACAATATTCTAGAGACTTCTCGCGCTGAAGAGCGGGTCAAACAGTTGGCCAAGGAGCTGGAAGATTGTCAAGTTCAAAGCACTACTCGGATCAGTGAGCTGGAGTCGCAGGTCGCTAGTCTTCAAACTTCCTTGGACGAATATGAAAAGGATCTTCCTCTCAGTGGACTCACTGATCGATATGGTAGGAATTTTGACGAGAAGGTGATCCGCGATTTCCTTAGCTCTCCGGTTCATACCGCTCTAGTGCATCAGAAAGTAGGTCCGCTCCTTGAAAGCACTTTTAAGAAGACGATCCATCAGATGGTCGCTATGGGGCTAATCGAAGATCGTCGGAGGGAGTATTTCAGGGCCACGCATGTTAGCCTCAATCGTTATGGCGAGGAGATCTGCCTAGCGTTAAATACCAACATTTTCCATTGGCACATCTGGTCAAGGAGTTTGGAGAACCTCTGTCAATTCCTTCTTCAGACATCAATCCCGAAGTTGACAATAATTTTGTTGATCAAGAGAGTGAGAAGGAGAATCCTGAAGTTATGAATAATGCCGATGATAAAGGAGGAACGACTGGCGATCAGGATGTTCCGGGTGGCGATCAGGTCGTGCTAGGGAGCGACCAAAGGACTTTGGATAGTGGCGAAAAATGAGTTTTTGATTATTACTGCTTAACTTGTAATATTACTTTACTTTTGAATAAGACGATTGGTATTCTTCATGCGTGATGTTTCAGCTTCTCCATTAATTATGATAATTTAGGCATAAATCTTTAATTCAGGCGTAATCATTATGTTTATGTCTTTTCGAATTCGTGCGGTCATCTATTGGCATGCTTTCGGTTTTGCGCCCGTCCTTAGGGTCTGCCGCGTCTTTTCTTTTCAGTATAAATACATACGGTAAAAAGTTTACTCGCTATTTACCGCACTACTCAATTCCGATAGAATATTCTCTCAAGGGAGGTCATAAGCTTCTTCGATAGTTAAATTATTTTCTAATTTCCGAGTATGAGTAATCTCTTTGGTAACACTTCAAAGCGTTCTTCACGCGATAATATCAGAAACCCTAAACCTAAGAGACCACGCAACGAGGGGCCCTCGGCGGATCTTCCTCGATTCCAAAACATTAAAAGGTCAGCGACTCAGACTCCTATTATCCATTCCGAGCTTTCATCCGATCCGAATATTAGCTCGGAGCACCCTCAACAAAACCCTATTGTCTCTACTGAGTTCGAAAGGAGTTCTTCCCCTGGTCGGGTTGATTTTGGAGACCTATCCAAATATGGAGCATTTCTTGAACATTCCCGTTTCTACTAGTGTCCCTTCCTCCGAGCACAGTTTGCCAGAGTATACTCTTGACGACCCAAATCCTTCCTCTACTACTACTGAATTGGTTACTAGTGGAAGTCAAAAGGATGTTGCAGTAGGAACGGGTAGCGGCGGTCCCCTCTTAAATCCATCTTTGTCACAATCTGCAACTCAGGGTTTTCCTGACTTTTTACTTAGTGATACTACTGTCATGGCTACTTCTTTCGAAACCGGTGGTTCCTCCGGAGGTCGGGCTGGACCAAGGTCCGGTCGGTGGACCATTATCTCTTACTCGGGGAAAGAAACTTCCGTAAGTCCCAACGAGAGGGAATCCCCGCGTATGTTGGACGATCGTTGTATCCTTGAACAAGTTAGGGATATAACGGAGTCCGAAATTCCTCGTCATGATAAGATTCCTCTTAACAGTCAGCTATCTGATTCTTGTGAACCTGATGCTTTGTCTTGGGATTTGGGTCTCAGTACCATTTTGCTTGGTGAGTTGAAAAAGCATGAGGGTACTTCCAACGTTCGCCTCGTTCAGTCCCTTGTCAAACTATTTGAGCAGGTATCTATCTTTCTGAGTTTATTCTTGTATTAAATTGGATTACTTTGTTACATACGAGTTTTCTCTTTTTCAGGGAAAATATTATGCTCTTCAACTGGGTGTTCAAGGTGATGAATTATGGTTCAATAAAGAGAACCTGAAGCTTCGCTTGGACTCGGAGATCGCGAAGGTCGAGGGG
Organism: Penstemon eatonii; assembly: GCA_038501285.1. NCBI lineage: Eukaryota > Viridiplantae > Streptophyta > Magnoliopsida > Lamiales > Plantaginaceae > Penstemon > Penstemon eatonii. The sequence continues at coordinate 54,133,410 of CM076710.1, forward strand.
CAGGCTCTCCAGATTAGGCTACTTAATGATGATCTTCAGAAATTACGAGAAGAGAAGTTAGCTGTTGAGAAGGAGAGGGATGATCTGTCCCAGTTGAACACCCATTTAGAGGAGTCTCGTCGGCATGCATATGACCAAGGTTATGATGCCAATTATCAGAAGCGTCGGAAGGAGCTGATGGCGTTTCTGGGCACTGCTACTCCTCGGATGGGTGCTTCTTCCAGTCGACCTGGCGATGACAATTAGTCTCGATGACCTGCTTCTTCATCATTTTTTTTAAAATATTGGATGTAACCAATATGTGGTTATTTGCCAAGATATTTTGCTGTAAAAAATTTAATGACAAATTCTCTTTTTGTTCAGTAAACCGCTTTGATTATCTAGCAAGCAGATGAGTTTAGATTTAATATATCTATAACTCAATAATATTATACTCAAATACAAATCTCTTCAGTAAGCAGGTGATTCGAATTTAGAAATCGATAGGGACTTATCTGATATTTTTCTTGAGGGCGATCAGCTTTGTCTGAGAGTGTTGTTTATGCTGTCGACCAGCTGTGAGTATTTTCAGAACGTAAGCAAGTAAATAAGTTCTTTGATTGACTATGAGCAATCCTGAGTCAATTCCTTTAATCCCTTTGTACATCAGAAATTGTTGAGCTTTTTCGAAAAGGAATATTCCTCTAGACTTCTTTCTTGTATTCAGCTTTCGAAGGACTGTAAGCTTATCATGCTTGTCGATGATCGATCAATCATCGTTGTCAGATATAGTTTTTGTTTGTTATGAAGTTCTATATAAGGTTTTCCTCGCAACTTTTCTTTAAGCATTACTTTTCCTTATAATTTGAATCTCTTGGTAGAGCTCATCTGCCACATTCTTAATTCCATGTTTCAGTGTACTGATTGCGAGCTTCATTTTTCTCAAATAAAACAACCAGTGTACCAACATGTCAAATCTTTGGTATGGTAGGAATTGGAAAATGTGGAACCATTAGTTAGATCCAGCTTGTTAAGACCTCCTTAAGCAATTCTTTGATATATGAGGTAGTGACAAGTCTGTATGTCCTAGCAAGGACGACTGTCTCTTCTACTAGTCCGTCAGATTTCTTGGACTCCAAGAGGAAAGCTGGATTCTATGTCATCAGGCTTTTATTACGATCAACTATTTTGTCCTGCTTATAAATTATTTATTTTTGGTAGAAATAATTATTCCTCGTTGTAAATCTCCTTTTCGTAAGGACTATGTTCGTCGCTCGAGCATTCTTCGTAAAGTTTCAAGTTGTCTCTCACTGAATCCATTTGAACATATATGGATTTTCCATGATGGTCGTTTCGACCTTGATACTTTATTCTCATCGAGCAGTTTTATCGACAATCCTAGCGCCGTTCCAACTTACTCGCATTAAATTCGGGTAGTCAAAAGTCGCATTCTCGTCCCTTGATCAGATTTATATCTAGCCGTAGGATTAATTTAAAATTTCCCTATAAATAGATAGGCAGTTTCTTCCCACATTATTCATACCGTACGCAATGGAGATATCAGTTTTGTTGGGTTTTACACTGCCCAGTGATCCCATAATTTTCAAAAAGTCACATTATCGTGATCCATTATATTATAATAACTTAAGCATCATCTGCCTTGTACTGACAGGTCCCTTTGATGCCCTACCTAGTACTGACGGGTCCCATGTGCCTCAGCTTTTGTCTTCATCGGGTTGAGGCCCATGGTATTTTGTTAGCACATGGAGGGTTCATACTTACCAGGCATCCCTATTCTTGGATGTTACTTCCGGAGTGATTGACTGCCGGGGGTGTGCTGGTAACTTTTTACTTTTGCGATGATCCTCGAGAGATCCTGCTTTAGAGTAAAATTCAACCCCATCCTTCAAGCAGGAGCTCTTTTTTGGGTCTAATGACAGTTTCAAGGTATTTTTGTCTTGTAATGGTCTTTTCAGACTTTCAGAGCCTGACCATCGAACTAAAGAAGTCGATCATCCTGAGCAGCATGCTTCTCAGATGGTTGGAGGAAACATGGAGGTCGCTGGATGAAGATCGATGTTTCCGTGGACATTGTCGTGAAAAATTCCAATCTATAGGATTTTTCCTTTTTGTATTTGTAATGATATGTAAATCGAAGGATGCTCTTGTATTCGGATGAATAAATCTTCATATGTAAATCAAGAGATGTTCTTCGTACTCAGATGAATAAAACTTCATTTTTCTCTATATTTCTCATTTTCATAATTTCTTGTTTTTTGATCTGTCTCAGTCTGTACTTAGGTTGTTTACCAACGTTTGGCTTTAACCCGTTTTAATCGTTGTTATGGAGATTCGAAGAGCGTTTATCGAGCGAATCGATTTTACTCAACTCTTTAGGACCTAGGTTTTTTACCAATGTTTGGCTTTAACCTGTTTTAATCGTCGTTATGGAGGTTCGAGGAGCGAATCGATTTTACTCAACTCTTTAGGTTTTTTACCAAATTTTTGGTTTTAACCTCTTCAGTCATTGTCATGGAGATCGAGGAGTGTTTATCGAGCGAATCGATTTTACTCAACTCTTTAGGACTTAGGCTTTCTACCAATTATTGGTTTTAACCTATTCAGTCATCTTCGGTATGGAGATCAAGGAGCGTTTATCGAGCGAATCGATTTTACTCAACTCTTAAGACTTTAGGTGTTTACCAAATTTCGGTTTCAACCTCTTCAGTCATCTTCGGTATGGAGATCGAGGAGCGTTTATCGAGCGAATCGATTTTACTCAACTCTTAGGACTTTGGGTGTTTACCAAATTTTCGGTTTCAACCTCTTCAGTCATTGTTGAGGAGCGTTTATCGAGCAAATCGATTTTACTCAACTCTTTAGGACTTAGGTTTTTTACCAAATTTTTGGTTTCAACCTCTTCAGTCATTGTTGAGGAGCGTTTATCGAGCGAATCGATTTTACTCAACTCTTTAGGACTTAGGTTTTTTACCAAATTTTTGGTTTTAACCTATTTAGTCGTCGTTATGGAGATCGAGGAGTGTTTATCGAGCGAATCGATTTTACTCAACTCTTTAGGACTTAGGCTTTTTACCTAATTTTTAGTTTTAACCTATTTAGTCGTCGTTATGGAGATCGAGGAGTGTTTATCGAGCGAATCGATTTTACTCAACTCTTTAGGACTTAGGCTTTCTACCAATTATTGGTTTTAACCTATTCAGTCATCTTCGGTATGGAGATCGAGGAGCGTTTATCAAATAGGTCGATTTATACTCAACTCTGTAGGCTTGGTTGTTTACCAAATGTTGGTTTTAACCTATAAACCCTTGCGTTGTTTGGAGAACGAGGAGTGTCTATCGAACAGGTCGATTTATACTCAATTCTGTAGGTTTGGTTGTTTACCAAATGTTGGTTTTAACCTTTTGAATCTCTGACTTTGGCTGATAACTCATAATCATTATATTTCAGAAGAAATCTTAAGCCGAAGCCTTTATTACAACAAATAGTATGAAAAAGTTAAAATAAACAAAATTTAAAAAGAATAGTAAGGATACCTACTAGGATTTATTTTCCATAGTATCTCCTCAGGTTGACTGCATTCCAAGTCCTCGGTAGGGGTGTTTCGTCCAAGTGTGCAATTTTGTATGAACCTTTCTTTCCTACACCAACAACGATGTATGGTCCATCCCAATTTTGTTGCAATTTTCCTACATGCTTGGACACCTCTACTTTTTTCAACACTAAGTCTCCCTCTTTGAAGGTTCTTACGCGCACCTTTTGATTGTAGGCCTTCTCCATATTTGATTTAGTGACTTGAAGTCGAGTCAACCAACAAATGGATCCTAGGGAGAGGATGGGGATCACGTGGACATAGCTTATTAAGGTCGGTGAAATCGTTGCACATCCTCTATTTATTATCCCTTTTATCCCCTTTAGCCACCAAGACAATATTGCATAGCCATTCCGAGAAGTGTATTTCCCGAATTTGTTTTGCTTTGAGCAGCCTTTCGACTTCTGCTTTTATTATCTTTTCTTTATTGGCCCGTGATTCCTCTTCTTTTGTCGTGCTGGTTTCGCCATTGGATCGATTTTTAGTGAATGAGTAATTACCCTTAGGTCGATGCCCTCGATATCGTCCGCACTCCAAGCGAAAATGTCGACATTTTTTCTGAGAAAGTTTACTAACAATATTTCCCCTTCTGAACTGAGTTCGGTTCCAATCCTGGTCGTTTTCGAGGGATCTCCTTGAACGAGCATAATATCCTTATGTTCTGGTGGCTTTATGATCAGATCGACCGTCTCCTTTCTTTTTCGATCTATCCTATCAGTGCTGAGGATTTCGACTTCGGCACTTTCGATGTCATCATCGAGCTTCCTTTTAGCTGGGGTAAACAATTTGGAACGGTTCCCCAGCGTTAAGGACGTATTGTAACAATCCCATGCCATACAATGATCACTATTTCTCCGATCCCCATGTCTGTAGGAAATTTTATCTTCTGATGGTACGTCGATATCACTGCTCGGAATAGGTTGAGGGCAGGTCGTCCTAATATCGCATTGTACGCAAAGGGAGTCTCTACGACCAGGAATTTTATCAGTTTCACTGCGCGCTGTGGTTTCTTTCCCAGCGATACACTTAGATTTATTGTCCCACAGGGGACTATTTCAGAACCTCCAAATCCTACTAAAGGAGTGGCTACTTTTTGGAATTTTATTTCTCCCAAGTTCATCTGCGTTAAGACATCCTTAGATATAATGTTCGCTGAGCTTCCATTGTCGACTAGGATCCTCTTAACGTTGTAGTTTGCTATCTCGAGTAATACCACCATCGGGAAGTCAGGGTAGTCTTCTTTCATATCCCAAACAAAGTTTCTTGGTACATCGCTCTCATTTGAAACTAATGAGTTGTTCTTTTGGTGGTTTGTTTTCTAGTGTCCATATTTCTTTAGGATATCTAACATTTCCTAATAAAGACCTCGCGGTTCTGCGGCGAGCATTACGACTGTCTCCTCCGGCTGGTCCCCCTGAGATGGTATGGATGGTGCCATTGATTTGATCATTGTTCAATTCTTGTGGCGGACCGTTATTAGGGGACCTTCTTCTCGGGGTCCTTCTCTGGTTATTGTTTCGAGGACTCATGTTTCTATCTCTCTTGCGATTGTTCCGCTCTAGATAATCGTCCAATTTTCCTTGTTCGATTAGTCTTTCGATTTCCTATTTTAGGTGAATACAGTCTTCAGTTCGGTGTCCATGGGCGCGATGATACTTACAATATAGATTGTAGTTTCGCGCACCGGGCCTCAGTTGTGCAATTATTTTCACCGGCGGAATCCAGTTGTTCCTTTCTAATACTACAAGAATTTCTTCGATATGAATAGTCAGTCGTGGGTAACCTACCTGATTTATTCGATTCCTGTTAGCCGGTTCAGCTGACCTTGATCTAGGATAGATATTAGGTCTTTTATCCTGATCGTTCCGATTGTATTCTAGTCGTTGAAAGACATTTCCTTTTTTCAAGGACCGATCGTAATCAGTAGGTCTTAAAGCTGGAGCTTTATCTTGCTGCCTTGATCCGGTGGCGGGGGTTTTGTTCCTATTATGGTCTTTGAAAGAGTTCATCTCTTCCCGAGTCATGTATTTCGATGCCAAGGTCATAATATCTGCAAAAGTTCTTGGTTGCTTTCTGCTGAGAGCATTCCCGAATTGCCTATTTTTGGTAAGATCGAAGAGGATGGAGATTATGTAATCGATGTTTCGGGAATCGATTTTTAATAATTCCACATTAAATCTCGCCAACCAGTTTTGCAAAGACTCTCCCTCTTGTTGATGGATGGTTCCAAGGTAGCTCATCGGCAGTTTCTGTCTTTTCTGGTTGGCGAATTGTTGTGTCAATTTATTGCATAATTCTCGGAAACTGAAGATAGAGTTGGTGGGTTGTTTTGAGAACCAATCCCAAGCTAGTCCTTCAAACGTGGTAACCATTAGTTTGGCGGTGTATTTCGCCGAGTGGGCATATAAGTTCATAATATTCGTGAAGCTGAAAATATAATAATCGGGATCGGTGGTTTCATCGTATCGTGATAGTCGTCCGGGGACCTGGCCAGATGATTGAGCTTCTTTTATCTCCCTACAAAAGGGGAGCATGCCACTAGGCTTTCTTGGAGTTCCGTGTTTCTGGCCCATGGATTTTGGATGGTCCGAAGACGTTGCTCTAGGCGCTCCTGTACCATCCTTTCAATTTCTTGTTCCGAGATGCGGACTGCTCTTTGTCGATTAGGTATTCCATCAACGACGTCGTCCTCAATCGGAATTATGGTATGTTCCTTCGATCCTCGGCGGGTCGGTAGTGGCTTTGTCCAATATGTTTTTCTTTGGATTGGCTCATCGGTTGGTTTCGTATCACTCCTTTGTGGACTGTGCAAGGATCGCTGTTCGCTCACAGGGCTGTCTGCTTGCTCAGATATTTGATTGACCTGCCTTGGAGTTCTCCGAATGGGATTTGCCCTAGTAGTTATAGGGTCTCTAGGCACCTGCTCGGGGACTAGTATTTCCCCTGGATACAGTTAGTTGAATAGCATAGCGATCTGTCTTAGTTTCTCCTGTGTATCCGGCAGAGGAACAGGGATTGTTGGAGCCACGGGGGCTTCCGGTATCACATTGGCAGCAATCTCTTGTTGTCCTTGAGAGTTTTGAACATGGATCCCTTGACGTTCCTCCTGGTTCGGTAGTTGATCACTTGCTCTTTGATTATTTTCGTCGTTGACGATTGGAACTTTATTATTCGTATCGTCCTGTAAGTCATCAGACGTGATATGTGGAAGCGTCGTGTTACTTCTTGCCTCGTTACGAGCGTTCTTTCTTGGGCGAGCCATATGTCTATCGAATAATTAACTCAGCCCTTCGGTGGGCGCGAACTGATTTAACCGTTTTTCGTAGGGTTGGATTAAATCAATATTATAGGTTTATGGGGTTAGATTATATATATTATAGGGCCTAGTTACTTTATTCCGGATGGATCAAACTCAAGAAAGAACAATATGTAAAGAGCAAATAAGAACACAAGATGATGAATATTGAATATAGTATAGCAAAAGCTTTTCTATCAATTTATTATCAGATTGCCCAAAGTATGGAGGCGTAAGTTCTGAATTGTAGTTCTCTAGATACAACGTTTAACTATGTATTTATATGTTATCAACCCTAACTATTCAAGGAAACATAATCCTACTAGGACTCGGCATATCTATCCTTCTTGAGTCCGGATTGTAGTCTGGTTCGCTAAGGAGAATCATCTCTCATCGGATCGATGGATGATCTCGAATGAGCTTATATGGTCGAACCGATCTGAGGTCTTCGAGTCGATCCGAGTATTATATGGGGTGTAAAATAGCCCCCATCAATATCTTATATTTATAAGTATTATTTTTAATATAAAATAATATAATTTTTTCCTATTTATCATAAAAAATTAAAAAATTGTCAAACTCATGTCATTTTCAATTAAGACTGTCAATTGAGTCGGCCTACCCGAAGCCAGATAAATCGACTTGATTAAATTTTATCTGAACTCTAATAATTTTAATTATATAAGTTGGACTGAGTTTGAGTCATTATATTAAACTCGACCAATTTAAGCGACGAGGTTGAGCTTAATAAGGCTCAACTCGAATAAAATCTGCATATATAATAATTTAGATACTACTTTTCAATTACTGGTGGTTTGGTAATTGGTATTGAAGTTATAATTACTATTTTTAAACAAGATTACTTTTATAAACAACCCACATATATCAATTAAAGCTTTGCATATATCAATTTGCAAAGCTACTAAACTGTTGGAAGAATTTATTAACTTAAGAACAGCTAAGTGATCTTATCAGTTGAGTTATTTAAGTTAGTTAGAAGGTTTTGATGATAACAAGAAGGTGTCATCAAATAAGTTATAGAAGCTTAGTAAACCTTTGAAGATTCGATACTTGGTTTAAAAGAAAATCATTCAAGAACAGAAGTATTCAAAAATGAAGATTCAATCTTACGAGAAGAGTGAAAATCAGATTAGTAAAACATTGAAAATCAGATTAGTAAAAATCAGCTTAGTGGAAAAGAGATGAGTGATCAGACTACTGCATCAAACTAGTGATCAGACTAGTGCATCAGACTAGTGATCATCAGCGAAGTGGATCCCATCAGCTAAGTAAAATCGGTCAGTAAGCTCTCCAACGGTAACAAGCTAAGTGCATTTAATGCGACTGACAAAAAGTACTGCAGAGTGTACAGTGAACTGTGCAGAAAGTACAGCAGAGTGTACAGTGAACAGTGCGACAGTCTGCAAAAGTTACGATTCAAATTATGACCGTTGCTCAAGGACTTAAATGCAATTTTGCCAACCTTCAACGGGCAAAATTACAAATCCAAGAGTATAAATAGATGGTAAACTGAAGATTCAAGAGAGACTTGCACACTTTCAAGATCAAATCTTTAGAGCAAGAATTCATCAGTTGAGTCATCTTATCATAAGCGGAGTCATCTTAAGACGAAGCTGATTGTTGAAGAACAAGATTAAACCCTTGCATATCTTAGTGATATTCAACTGAGTTGTATGAGAAGTTGATATCCATCTTTGTGAGTGATATTACTTCGGAGAATAGGTCTTTGTGATTTCCTATTGCGAATTTGTGGCTTTATCATTTGTTGTAAAAGCGCAAATAGAGTTGTACTAGTTACTTAGTGTTTCTAGTGGAACCTAAATCTTTGTGATTTAGAAGAGTGGATTAAGAGGATTTGTTCCTGTATAACCACTATAAAAATTCCTTGTGTTATTACTTTATTTGTCTTGCATTGCATATTTCATAAGTTAAGTAAATACTTTAAAAGAAGAGTCTTTTAAATTGAGGAATTTCCACCTTGGGGCAAAACTTTCTTTGTGCTTTAAAAGTTTAATTGAGTTGAAAACATTGTTTGAAAAACACACATACATTATCCGCTGCATCATTGTTTGAAACTCTGATTATATAAGCTTGATGAGCAAAATCAGCATAGTAGTCTACTCTACTGAATAAGATAAGTGCTAAATCAGCATAGTAGTCTCACGAATAAGATCAGTTTACTCTGCTTATAAACTAAGTGCAAAATCAGCTTAGTTATCTTATTTTGCCGATGACGTACTCTACTTATAGAAGAAAAGTTTAAGAAATTTTTTATAAGTTTTGAGGTCTATTCACCCCCCTCCCTCTAGACCTCAACTGACCACTTGGGACCAACAAGTGGTATCAGAGCATGTTGTTCATTAGAATCAGCTACCTGATCAATGAGCTTAATCCATGTGTTTTTCAAAGTTTTTCAAAAGAGCACGTTTTTTTAAAAATAAAAACTTTTTGAAAATGGAGTGCATAAGCCATGTTCCTCACATTGGCCATATGGACTTTGAAGACTGGAAAATCAGAATGGAAATCCTTCTAGCTGCTTATAATGATAACATGTTTGCATGTATTACACGAGGACCATTCACGTTTAAGAAGACTGCAAAGGTTGCTGACCAGCCTGATCAGATCGTTGACAAAAAGCTGGATTAACTAACTCCCGAAGAAGTAAGATTAGTCAATCTAGACAAGGTGGCTAAGTTCATAATGTTCAAAGCTCTAGATGAAGACAGATTCCAGAAGGTCAAGCATCTCAAAACAGCCAAGGAGATGTGGGATAAAGTCTGTGAGCTAAGCGAAGGAAACGACGCTATCAAAGAACATAAGCTTAGTGTGGCTCTTGAGGAGTTTGAAAATTTCAAGATGAAGTCTGGTAAAATGATTGATCAAATGGATACCAGATTTGCCAAAATTCTGAACGAAGTTCTAAGGCCTGGTAAAAAGTTTTCAGACAAGGAGATCACCATGAAGGTTCTCAAGGCTCTTTCACCTAAATTCAACATGAAAGTGACAGCCATGCAAGAATCAAGGGACTTAGGAAATATTTCCCTTTCCGAACTGTTCTCATTCCTCAAAGCATTTGAATTTAATATGCCTAGAATGGGATTAGATGTTTCAACCAGTTCAGACCCAACTGTTGCTCTTATCACGTCAGACAAGTCAAGAAAATCAGCGGACAAGTTCGAAGAGAAGACACTGCTGAATTTAGAAAAAAGCATACACTGCTGACGACGTTGCCCTACTTCTGAATGATTTCAAGAAGTTCTATAAAAAGAAAATGAAATTAAAATATGAAAATACTATTTCATCTTCTTCTGATCATTTTCAGGAAAACAGGGATTCCTCAAAAGCAAAACTTGGAGACCAAAATTGCAAGGAGTATGGACTCTTCACCAAAGATCGTCCACATCCAATACCTCAAAAGTTTGCTAACAAGGAAAAAGGTGCCAAAAAGGAGTATAAGCCAAGTAAGAGCAAAGCGAAGTTAGCTGAGGCAGCAAAGCTAACAAACTCCGGCATATATTATTCAGATAATCAATCGTCTGATAAAGAATTTGAAGAAGTACCTGAAACACTATGCTTAACTGTCATAGAATCTGATGATTCTGAAACTGAGGTAACTTCTACTATTAATTAAATGCAATTGTTGAATAAATGCTATATTACAAATTCAAATATTGTTGGTGCATTTGCCAAGCTTAATGAAGAGATGACTCTGCTAAAAAGAGCACAACAGATCACTGAAATTTCAGGTTGAAAAACCTCAAGAATCAGCTGACTACAAAAAGCTTGAGCATGAAAATGAAACTCTAAAAGCTGAGTATGCAACTCGTAGGGAAAATATAAATGAACTTGAAGAAGTAATTGCATCATTCTCTATAAAGAAATCAGAGGCTGAAGAGAATAAGCCTACTGAAGCTCAAAAGGTTAAGAAACCTAGTAAGCAACCTAAGACTAAACAGAGTAGTAAAACTCATCAGTTTAGTAAGCTCAAAGATGTTGTTGATAGGAGTGAAATTAAAAATGTGAAGTCTGCTGAATCTATAGGAGAGTTATCAGTTAACTCAGCTTATCACTTACTTCATGCATCTTACCTTGCTTATGAGCATTGTTTTCATCATGAAAATTACTACCATGCTAAATTTAACTGAAATTCATGAAAAAACTGAGTCACAAAATCATCACATGTTAAAGGTTATACTAACCATGCAGGACCCAATATAAGGGGTACCAAAAACAGTAATCTGTTATGTAGGCAAAACGCATGTGTGATGATAAAGGTGAGTTGACTGCCCTTGCTGATTTCAACAAGTTCAACAAGTGGTTTTACCATCGAGTGGGAGAATATCAACAATTGGTATACATTACTGTATCAACATGTGATATCAACCAACAAGTGGTAGCCGCGTTGTTTGGAAATAACAAGGAAAGCAAGATTGTTGGAAAATTGAAGTTTATCAAGTGAATCAACGTTTGTATCCAACAAGTGGTATAGTCAATCATGTGACAACAACTTTCAGCTCTCAAGAGTTGAAAATGGGTTTGTTGAATTTGGATTCATGAGCTGAGGGGGAACGTATCAGAAGAATCATCTCAATAGCTTACTAGAATTCAACGGCTGAGTATCTTTCGAGACTGACTCTCATAAGACTACTTTACCACAGATTCTTGAACTCAGGGGGAACGTGTACGAGGAGCGGTACTCCTGATTAGAGATGATGTTCTCAGTAAGTCAAATGAAGTTATCAGAAGACTGCTTCTCATCAGCTGACTGAAACTCAACAACCAAGTGACATTCAAGAATACACTTCAAAACGGGTGAAGGAATTAACCAACAAGTGGTATAAATTCTTAAAGTCAGAGGGAACAGTTATTCTAACTGGAGTGATAAACAGCAAAGAAGACTACAAATTGCTGGCTTGCATGTAGAGAAGAATTAATTAACAGCCAACTACCCCGAACAGCTAAGTATTCACCTACATGTCTTTAGCATACTAAGTTTTGGTGTTGATGACAAAAAGGGGGAAAAGTGAGATGCAACTAAAAACTCTTAAAGGTTGCATTGGATCTAATGATTTTAATCCTAGAGTATGAAGACTAAACTGAAGACTTGGAAGACGTTCTTGGTTGAAGGTTTTGTCATCATCAAAAATGGGGAAATTGTTGGAAGAATTTATCAACTCAAGAACAGCTAAGTGATCTTATCAGTTGAGTTATTTAAGTTAGTTAGAAGGTTTTAATGATAACAAAAAGGTGGCATCAACTAAGTTATTGAAACTTAGTAAACCTTTAAAGATTGGATACTTGGTTTAAAAGAAAATCATTCAAAAACAGAAGTATTCAAGAAATGAAGATTCAATCTTATGAGAAGAGTGAAAATCAGATTAGTAAAAGATTGAAAATCATATTACTAAAAATTAGCTTAGTGGAAAAGAGATGAGTGATCAGACTGCTGCATCAAACTAGTGATCAGACTAGTGCATCAAACTAGTGATCATCAGCGGAGTGGATCCCATCAGCTATGTAAAATCGGTCAGTAAGCTCTCCAACGGTAACAAGCTAAGTGCATTTAATGCGACTGACAAAAAGTACTGCAGAATGTACAGTGAACAGTGCAGAAAGTACAGCAGAGTGTACCGTGAATAGTGCGACAGTCTGCAAAAGTTACCATTCAGATTATGACCATTGCTCAAGTACTTAAATGCAATTTTGCCAACCTTCAACGGGCAAAATTACAAATCCAAGAGTATAAATAGATGGTAAACTGAAGATTCAAGAGAGACTTGCACACTTTCAAGATCAAATCTTTAGAGCAAGAATTGAGTCATCTTATCATAAGCGGAGTCATCTTATGACGAAGCTGATTGTTGAAGAACAAGTTAAACCCTTGCATATCTGAGTGATATTCAACTGAGTTGTGTGAGAAGTAGATATCCATCTTTGTGAGTGATATTACTTCGGATAATAGGTCTTTGTGATTTCCTATTGCGAATTTGTGGCTTTATCATTTGTTGTAAAAGCGCAAATAGAGTTGTACTAGTTACTTAGTGTTTCTAGTGGAACCTAAATCTTTGTAATTTAGAAGAGTGGATTAAGAGGATTTGTTCCTGTATAACCACTATAAAAATTCCTTGTGTTATTACTTTATTTGTCTTGCATTGCATATTTCATAAGTTAAGTAAATACTTTAAAAGAAGAGTCTTCTAAATTGAGGAATTTCCAACTTGGGGCAAAACTTTCTTTGTGCTTTAAAAGTTTAATTGAGTTAAAAACATTGTTTGAAAAACACACATACATTATCCGCTGCATCATTGTTTGAAACTCTGATTATATAAGCTTGATGAGCAAAAATTAGCATAGTAGTCTACTCTACTGAATAAGCTAAGTGCTAAATCAGCATAGTAGTCTCACGAATAAGATCAGCTTACTCTGCTTATAAGCTAAGTGCAAAATCAGCTTAGTCATCTTATTTTGCCAATGAGCGTACTCTACTTATAGAAGAAAAGTTTAAGAAATTTTTTGTAAGTTTTGAGGTCTATTCACCCCCCCCCCCCTCTAGACATCAACTGACCACTTGGTACCAACATAAACAAACATATATCAAGGCTTCTGATATAGCATAACAATTATCCTAAAACCAGAGCAATTTTAACTTTATTACAACATTGCCCCTAATTTAATATTCGAGTTGTAGACTTACAGTAAGTACTATATTTCCCTTCCAAATTTTAACCTCCAATTATTTCTTCCTCATTTCCCAAATTGGTTGTTGTGAGTAAAGTTAGCTCATCAGAACACAATACAATCCCAATTAAAAGCATTCCTTCGAATGATTTATTTCCGTCGAAAAAAATATGTCGAAATTTTGTCTTTTTCCAGTAGTGAAGATAAAAAAAAAAAAAAAAAAACCATTCCCCTTTTTCTTTGTTTTCCCTATAAAAAGAAGGGAAAATTCTAAGGTGTTGCTAGTTATAACCAATAGGAATAAGACATGTCATTAATTAGTTACTCGTTAATAAGTTATCAACATCTCATAACAATATTACCATAATAAGTAATACTATACTATAAGTTATCAACATGTCATAATAATATTACCATAATAATTGATACTATACTATATATTTATTCTCATTTCATTATATTTAATCACATCAAATAGTAATTTATTTCCTAATAATTTGTTATGAAAATAAATAAATTAATGTAACTGATGAGCGCTATTTCGCACCCTACATAATGTGCGGATCGACTAAAGTACATAAGATCGGTTCGACCAAATCAGACAGTTCGGGTTCATCTTATCGACCCGGCCGAATACAGCTCTCTTCGACAAGAAGACTATACTCCGGACCCAAGAAGGATATTTGGGCCGAGTCCTATTAGGACTATATATCCTTGTAACACTAGGTTTAGTATGATATAAATACCTAGTCAATCATTGTATTAAACAACTATGAATCATAAGGCAAATACGCCATTGAATTCTGCATTAACAGCACAACTCACTATTATTCAATAAATAAAGAGCTTTCTCTTCATATTTGTGTTATTTTTACGTTGGTTACAATATTTACTTATTGTTCTTACGATATTGCTCTTCCTTGAGTTTTGATCCATCCTGAATAAAGTAACAGAGCCCTATAAAATATATATATTGAAAATCCCCAATATCACAATTTTACTGATATCTTGAACTCGACCAAATTCGGTTAAATCAGTTGGCGCCCACCGTGGGGCTAGGTTAATTATTCGATCGACATATGGCTCGCCCAAGGAAAAGCGCTCGTATTGGAGCAAGAAGTAACACAACCACCGGTCATAAAACATCTGAAGATCTACAGGACAACAATGATAATAACGCTCACAACACCAACGAGAATTTGCAGGATACCCACCCCCATCAGCAGGAACCCCAAGGAGGTCTTCCCGGTACAATACCGGAAGAACCGGAAGTCCCTGCGATCCCCGTTCCTCTCCCGGGCGCTCAGGAGAAATTGCGACAGATCGCGATGCTCGTTAAATCACTCTCTCCAGAAGAATTACTTGTACTTGATCAAATTCCTCGAAACATTAGGACTGTCAGGGCAAATCCCGCTCAAGGAGCGCCAAGGCAAAGCGATCAAATCTCTCAACAAGCTGACAGCCCGGCAAGCGAGCGACGCTCGTTACACAGTCCGCCGCAGGGCAATTCAAAACCATCCGATAACCATCCACAAAGGAAACCAGGACAAAGAAAACCACAGCCGCGGCGCAGTGGGTCCAAGGAACGTACAATAATCCCTATCGAGGATGACATAGATGATGCAATCCCAGATCGACCACGAACAATGCAATTCTCGGAGAGAAAAATCGAAAGAATGGTGCAGGAACGACTCGAGCAACACCTACGATCTGTTCAAAACCCGTGGGCCCGAACCACGGAACTCCAGGAGAGCCTTGCGGCCTGTTCTCCCTTCTGCAGAGAAATAAAGGAGGCACAGTCAATCGGACAGGTCCCGGGTAGACTACCCCGATACGACGGAACCACTGGTCCGGATGACTATATTTTTAGCTTCACGAATACAATGAACTTATACGCTCACTCGGCGGAATTCACCGCCAAATTAATGGTGACCACATTTGAAGGACTCGCTTTGGACTGGTTCGCCAAGCAACCGGTCAACTCCATATTCAGTTTTCGGGAATTGTGCAACAAATTGACACAGCAGTTTGCCAGTCAGAAGAGGCAAAAACTTCCGATGAGCTACTTAGGAACTATACACCAACAAGAGGGAGAATCCTTAAGAAACTGGTTGGCGAGATTTAACGTAGAATTACTTAAAATCGATTCCCCGAATATCGATTACATAATTTCTATTCTCTTCGACCTCACGAAGAATAGGCAGTTCGGAAATGCCCTCAGTCAAAAACAACCAAGAACGTTTGCCGACATCATGAGCTTGGCGTCTAAATATATGACCCAAGAAAAGATGAATTCCTTTAAAGATAAAAACAAAAACAAAGCCACAACTTCAGGCTCCAAACGGCATGATAGGATTCCTGCCCAAAGATCCATGGATTATGAGCAATCTTTTAGAAAAGGCAACGTTTTCCAGCGATTGGAATACAACAAAGCCGACCAAGAAAGACAACCTAATTTCTACCAAAGACCAAGAAACCCCGAACCACCAATCAGAGGCAGGGTTAATCAAGTGGAACACCCAAGGTTAAATGCTCCGATGGAAGAAATATTGGAAGTACTAGAAAGGAATAATTGGATCCCTGAAGCAAGGAAAATCGCTCAACCCAGACCAGGATCTCAAAACTATGAGTTATACTGCAAATACCATCGGGCACACGGACATCGAACGGAAAATTGTTTTCACCTTAAAAAAGAAGTTGAAAAACTAATTGAACAGGGAAAACTAGACGACTATCTAGAGCGAGATAACCGCAAGAGGGAAAGAAGTAGAAGCCCTCGGAATAATAATCAAAGAAGGAGTTCTCGTCGAAGATCACCCGTGCATGGTCCTACGCAGGAATTGAACCATGACCAGATCAATGGGACTATCCATACAATATCCGGAGGACCCGCAGGCGGAGATAGTCGTAACGCCCGACGAAGGACAGCTAGATCCATAATTGGAAGCTTAAAATACCCAAAAGAAATATGGACTCTCGAAAACAAACCAACAAACGATCGGCTGATCAGCTTTGACGAAGGTGAAGTACCCAAAAACATTGTTTGGGACACAAAAGAGGATAACCCCGATTTCCCAATGGTAGTGTCGCTAGAAATAGCGAATTATAATGTCAAAAGGATCCTAATCGATAATGGGAGCTCAGCGAATATCATCTCCCGAGAGGTTTTAGCCCAGATGAACTTGGGACAGATAAACCTACAGAAAGTAGCTACGCCATTAGTAGGGTTTGGAGGATCCGAAATCGTCCCCAGCGGAACAATAACCTTAAGTGTATCACTTGGGAAAAAACCGCACCGGACAGTGAAGCTAGATTTAGCTTTGAAGCCACCAGAACATAAGGATGTAATTCTAGTACAAGGGGACTCGTCCAAAACAACAAGAATAGGTACTGAATTGAGCAAAGAAGGGGAAGTAATGTTGATCAACTTCCTCAGAGATAATGTCGACGTCTTCGCTTGGAGCGCGAATGATATTGAAGGAATTGATCCTCGAGTAATCAAGCATTCGCTAAAAATTGATCCCATGGCAAAACCCGCTAGACAAAAGAAGAGAAATCACGGGCCGGTAAAAGATAAAATCATCAAAGCAGAAGTAGAAAGGCTACTCAAAGCGAAACAAATTCGAGAAATACACTTCTCAGAATGGTTATGTAATGTCGTTCTAGTAGCAAAAGGGGATAAAAAGGATAAAAAGTGGAGAATGTGTAACGATTTTACCGACCTTAACAAATTATGCCCGTGTGATCCATATCCCCTCCCTAGGATCGACTTATTAGTTGACTCAACCGCTGGCTTTGCGATCTTCAGCATGATGGATGCCTTTCAAGGGTTTTATCAAATATACATGGATGAGCAGGACCAAGAGAAAACTGCGTTCATAACCGAGCAGGGAGTATATTGCTTTATAGTAATGCCATTCGGCTTAAGGAATGCCGGGGCTACTTACCAAAGGTTAGTAAGCCTAATGTTCAAAGAGTTAATCGGATAGATAATGGAAGTCTACGTAGATGACATGTTAGTCAAAAGCATGAACGAAGCGGATCACGTAAAACATCTTGATCGATGTTTCCGGATATTGAGAAAATACCGCATGAAGTTAAATCCCGCGAAATGCACTTTCGGTGTTAAGTCAGAAAAATTCTTGGGTTATTTGGTACATCAACGAGGAATTGAGGCCAACCCAGAAAAAATTCGAGCCATAACTGAAATGAAGCCTCCCAAAACCATCTCCCAAGTACAAAGCCTGGTAGTGAAAATCGTAGCGTTGAACAGATTCATTTCAAAATCAGCAGACAGAAGTTTGCCCTTCTTCCAAACGCTTCGAAAAGCAAAAAACTTTGTTTGGACCGAAGAATGCGATCGGGCCTTCGACCAGCTCAAAGAATATTTGACGACATCCCCATTGTTGGCCAAACTGACGGAAGGGGAACCATTGTATATCTACATCTCGATCTCCGACGCGGCCGTTAGTTCTGTACTAATCAAAATAGAAGGATCAGAACATAATCCTGTCTATTATTTAAGCAAATTACTACAAGGGGCGGAGAAGAATTACTTGGAAATTGAGAAATTCGCGTTGGCATTGGTAGTGGCAGCACGAAAACTTCGACCTTACTTTTTAACCTACAAAATCGTGGTTTTAACAAACCAACCGCTGAGACAAGTCTTAGCAAAGCCAGAAGCTTTCGGAAGACTAATCAAATGGGCGATCGAACTCGGTCAATTCGAAATCGACTACAAACCGAGAATTGCAATTAAGGCCCAAGTGTTAGCTGATTTCCTACTAGAAACTCCCACACAAGCAACCGAACTATCGAGCAGCCTCAACGACGATATCTTGATCATAGAAGATCAAACTTGGTTAATGCATGTTGACGGTGCTTCATGCCGAGAAGGAGGGGGCGCTGGAATCAACTTCACCGGACCTAATAAAGAGGATTTAAATTATGCAATAACATTGGACTTCGTCGTAACAAACAATGAAGCAGAATATGAAGCGTTATTCGCAGGAATGGAAATGGCAATCAAGGCAAACATTAGAAGCCTTAAAGTATTAACCGATTCAGAGTTAGTGCAAAGACAAATAGAAGGCCTATATGAGGCTAAGGAATTTAATATGGTTAAATACCTTACCAAAGTGAAAACACTAGCGAAAAAATTCGAAAGCTTCGGTATACAGAACATTCCACGTTCGGAAAACAAATGGGCCGATCAACTATCTAGATTCACAGGAGCCCATGACGGAAAAACTGAAAGGGTGATCAACTGGTTAATCTCTAGTACACCGGCAATCGATATCGATGAAGTACCGCCGGTCGATATAATGGAAATCGAAGAAGCAGAAGAAAATTGGATGACTCCAATGGTAAACTATCTTCGAGAAGGAAAATTGCCACTTGACCAGAATGAAGCTCGGAAAATAAAATATCGGGCTCCAAAATATACATTAATTGGAGAAAGACTCTACCGGAGATCAGTGTCAGGAATTCTTCTGAAATGCGTCTCTGAATCACAAATAAATGATATTTTATGAGAGGTACATGAAGGAGACGCAGGGAATCACAGCGGAGCAAGGGCATTGGCTTTAAAATGCCTCCGAACAGGTTATTATTGGCCTATCATCAATAAGGACGCCGCTCAGTATGTCCAAGAATGCCATCACTGCCAAGTCCATGCTAATATATGTCATCGACCAGCAGAAAACATGCACCCTATACCGGTATGTTGGCCTTTCGACCAATGGGGGATGGACATCGTGGGACCATTCCTAGCGGCTAGATCCAAGAAAGCTTACGTCCTGGTCGCTATAGAATACTTCAGCAAATGGATTGAATGCATCGCCCTGGCACGAATAACTCAATTCCAAGTGATCAACTTCCTATGGAAATTCATAGTTTGTCGATTTGGCATCCCGAGGATCCTAATTTCTGATAATGGAACCCAATTCGCGGAAAAACAAGTAATAGAATGGTGTTTGAAACTAGGGATTCAGCAGAATTTCACTTCGGTCGGGCATCCTAGAGCGAATGGACAGACTGAGGTGGCAAACCGAGAAATAATAAAATCCTTGGAAAAAAGATTAGGAGCGGCCAAAGGGAAATGGCTTGATGAACTCCCAGGATTACTTTGGGCTAATCGAACCACTGTGAGGAGCTCAACCGGAGAAACCCCGTTTAGCTTGGTATATGGTTCGGAAGCTGTTATTCCTGTTGAAACTCTAATCCCAACACCAAGAATTGAAATGTACGATGATCAGGAAAATGAAAAGACAAGAGAAAATGACATCGATTTAACAGAAGCTTTAAGAGAAAAAGCCGCCGTACGCTTGCAAGCCACTAAAGCAAATATGGAAAAGGCATACAATCAAAGGGTACGCATCCGAACCTTCAAAGAAGGAGACCTGGTCTTGAAAAAGGTAGAAATATCGAAGCATGT
Source organism: Penstemon eatonii (assembly GCA_038501285.1). Classification (NCBI taxonomy): domain Eukaryota; kingdom Viridiplantae; phylum Streptophyta; class Magnoliopsida; order Lamiales; family Plantaginaceae; genus Penstemon; species Penstemon eatonii. The sequence goes on from CM076710.1 coordinate 54,153,429, forward strand.
TGGAAAATTACAACAAAATTGGGATGGACCTTACGTTGTCATTGGCGTAGTAAAGAAAGGTTCATACAAAATTGCACGCTTGGATGGAACAGCCTTACCAAGAACCTGGAATGCAGTCAACCTTAGGAAATACTATGGTAAATAAATTTTAGCAGGTTATGCTGCTTTATCTTATTTTATTAAGTTTTAATCTTTGTAATAAAGGCCTTAGCCTACAGTTCAATTATTAAAGATTTTAGCAATTTTAAAGATTAAGCCAAGATGGGGTATAAATCGATTGTTTCGGTAAAACACTCCTTGAAATTCTACTATCATATTGGTTGGGATCGAAACGAAAGGAGTCAAGTATACATTGATCCGCTCAATAAACACTCCTCGATCCAACCATACAAACGAGTCGAGTATACATTGATCCGCTCAATAAAAACTCCTCGGTCAGTTCTTCAACAATCAAAAGACTTTTGGTACGAAAAACCTAAGTCTAAATTAAAACGAGTCGAGTATACATTGATCCGCTCAATAAACACTCCTCGATCTACTTACAACGATTAAAAGACTTTTGGTACGAAAAACCTAAGTCTAAATTAAAACGAGTCGAGTATACATTGATCCGCTCAATAAAAACTCCTCGGTCAGTTCTTCAACAATCAAAAGACTTTTGGTACGAAAAACCTAAGTCTAAATTAAAACGAGTCGAGTATACATTGATCCGCTCAATAAACACTCCTCGATCTACTTACAACGATTAAAAGACTTTTGGTACGAAAAACCTAAGTCTAAATTAAAATGAGTCGAGTATACATTGATCCGCTCAATAAACACTCCTCGATCTACTTACAACGATTAAAAGACTTTTGGTACGAAAAACCTAAGTCTAAATTAAAACGAGTCGAGTATACATTGATCCGCTCAATAAACACTCCTCGATCTACTTACAACGACTAGAAGGCTTTTGGTAAAAAACCTAAGTCTAAATTATAAAAAAGTTGAGTATACATTGATCCGCTCAATAAACACTCCTCGATCTATTACAACAACTAGAAAGCTTTTGGTATGAAAACCTAAGTCTAAATTATACAGAGTTGAGTATACATTGATCCGCTCAATAAACACTCCTCGACCTATTCCTAACGATCTAAAAATGATCTGCCAATACACCTAAGTCGTGAAAACGAATTGAGTATGAATCCATCTGCTCGGAAAATGCTCTTCGTAAATAAAATTATGACAACATCAACAAAAAAGGAGAATGCAAGGGATAAAAGTAATATTTTATTCATCAAATCAATTACATACAAATGTCCTAAATTACAGAGGTACACATACTTAAACATCGTTACAAGGGTTTAGATAAAATGACCCTATAGTTCAGCGATCTTCACGACAATGTCCACGGAAACACCAATCTCCTCCCTAGTACCTCGTCGATTATGATAAACCACCTAAGAAGCATGCTGCTCAGGATGGTCGACTTCTTTGGTTCGATGGCCAGGCTCCGAAGATCAAATGTTCCTCCAGACGAAATGAGCATTACCAGCCAGATAACCGGCAATACTCATTCACCCACAACAAGATACTGCTTTTACTTAAAAATAAAACATTTTACTCTAAAGCAGCATCTCTTCGGGGCGATCGAGAATTATTAATATTTACCAGCACACCCCGGCAGTCTATCACTCCGGAGGTAACATCCAAGAGTGGGGGTGACCGGCAAATATGAACCCTCCATGTGCAAACAGAAACCACAGACCTCAAATCTGTGAAAACAACATTTGAGGCCTCATGGGACCCATTAGTACAAGGTAGGGCTTCCATGGGACCCGTTAGTACAAGGCAGAAGAACGTCAAGCTATTACGGTATGAATCACGATAATGTGACTTTTTGAATATTATGGGATCTGAAGGCAAAATAAAATTTAAGGAAACTGAGATCTCCATCCTTTTTGAGAAATTGCAAATGAAGTATGCAAACCACCTCCCTATTTATAGGGATAGATCTAAGCAATCCAACGGCTGAAAAAGTATTTGATCAAGGGACAGAAATGCGACCTTTTGACTCCCCGTAATAAATGCAATTAAGTTGGAACGGCGCCTAACTGATCGACTCATTGAATCGGAAATAAAAATGAAAGTAGATCGTTTCGATCAATGCAGTAGAAAGCAGATCTAAAAGAGCTCCGGACTAAGGAAATTTACACACTCACATATGCTATTCGCTCATGCAAATATGGTGTTCGGACCTACGAGGGTCGTAACTGCCTCATACGTCATATGGGAAACTATTAAATTAGCCATACAAAAACTCCATTGGAGTCCAAGAAATCTGACGTCGTTACTAAGACGATTAATACCACCATGCTAGACTGCAAGGCCGTCACTGCCTAATTTTCCAAAGAATTGCTGAAGGAGGTCTGAACAGGTCAGATCTGGCCAAGACTTCTATATTTTCCAATTCCTCCCATATCAAAGAAATGCTATAGTGAAACACTGGTTGAGGAACATATAGTTCACAGTTAATGAAGAAAAACATAAAGGAAGATACTGAAAGGGATATCTTCTCTTAGTCTTATGAAAAAGAAAAGTAGAGTTCAACAGAAGGAATAAAAAGCCTCCTTATATAAGATATATGTCACAAAAAGACAAATTTACAAGGCATGGATTGAACATCGACCAAGATGCTAAACGTTCCTTAACTGCTATTCAATCGATTATCGATACGAATGACCTACTATCTACATTTTGAGGAACAACGCAGTTTTGGGTATAACCCAAGGGACTATACTGGGTTGATCAACAAAAATTTATTTTGCAGAGCAAACAGTATATCATTCAGTTACTTATAAAGTGACCGAGCAAGATTAAGCTACCTTATTCTCCATTCTTGGTATCCTCCGCAAGGATCAATATCAGATAAGTATGCCAAATCTATGCTGATTATTTCATGATGTTATATTTATGTATGACAGCAAAATGTGCATAACAAAATATATCAACAGAATAAAATTGATCAAGGCAAGGATCTGCCTACAAAAGATCATAATTTCCAATTTAGTTGTTCTCCCAATACAAAAATTCAGCCCAAAACAACTACACAAAAAGTTGGGCACTAAAAAAAAAAAAAAAAAAGAGACAGTCCAAGGCCTGCCAGGTCAAACAGATCACTGAGAAGAATCGCCAGCAGGACGACTAGCAGAAACAGTCCTCCGAGGAGTCAAGTTGCCAGCAAACGCCATCAACTCCTCTTGACGCTTTAGATAACCGGCGTCATAACCCTCCTCATAAGACCGCCATCGAGACTCCTCCGCCAAGACAGCAGCCTGAACTAGATCATTTTTCTCTTTCTCAAGAACGACCCTCACGGCCTCTAATTTTTGAAGATCATCTTTAGCAAGCTGCAGTTGCAGGGTCAGCCCTGCGACCTTCGGCGATTCCGACTCCAACCGTCTTTGGTAAGCATCCTTACCATTCCACAGATCGTCATTTTGCACGCCCAGCTGAAGTGCAAAATATTTGGCCTAGAAAAGGAAAAAAAGAATGAGAAAAACCTCCACATAACGACGCAGTCAAAATAAAAACAAGTAAAGTAATGAAAGAATTGTCCACCTGTTCGCACATCTTCACTAGCGACTGAACAAGGCGAACGTTGGAAGTACCCTCAAGTTTCCTCAGCTCACCAGGCAAAATGGTGCTTAAGCCCAGATCCCAAGACAAAGCATCAGGCTCAACTGAGCCAGGCAATTCGCTATTAGAAGGGACACCATCAGGGCGCGGAGTCTCCGACAACATAATATCCTTAACCTGCTCAAGGATGCATCGATCGTCTAACGGACGAGGAGAATCCCTCTCGTTGGGACTAACTGAGGTCTCCTTACCCGAAGCAGAAATAATGGTTCGACGACCAGACCTCGACCCAAACCGACCCCCAGAAGGTCCTCCAGATTCGAAAGAAGTAGTCATCACAGTAGTATCATGAAACAAATAGTCAGGACAATCTTGCAAAATAGATTGTGTTCTGGAAGGATTGACAAAGGAGCCCTCACCAGCTTGGCCTTCGCTGACGATCGGGGCAGTAGAAGTAGAAAAAGGAAGGGAGTTAGCAAAATCCCCTCCATGAAAAACATGCTCAAAGGAAGAAACGCCTGAAGAAACAGGTATATCAAAAGTCTGCTCCATGTGGGATGTATCACCGAAAGCCACCCGACCAGGGGAAGGCCTACTCCCAACTTCAGTAGAAGAAGAAAAATTTGGTTGTACAAAAGACGAACTAATTACGGAAAAGGGTTCAGAAGGGATAACATGAGTGTCGACCTAGTTATTGGAGACTAACGAGGAGGCTCCATCGAGGGCCCCTCTCTTCGAGATTTTTTAGATCTGTTATCCCTAGCGCTCTCACGAGAAGGTCGCTTCGAAGTATTGCCAAAAAGATTACTCATGATCGAATTGTTGAAAAGTACAAAGTAAATAATGAGAAAGTTTATCGACTAGCCAAAGAAAAAGTATTCTATTAGAAGAGACGAGTATAAACGGTAAATAACAAGCCAAGTTTTTGCTTTTTGTATTTATACTATACGAAAAGACGCGACAGACCTAAAAGAAAGGGCGCGAAATACTGAAAGATAGCCTTGGAATAAACAAAAGGATTTGAAACGACATACGCATAATGATTACGGTGAAGTTAATGACTTGTCTGAATCATTACATAAGAACACGGAAGGACGCGACTGTCAGAATACGAAACGTTTATTTCAAAGGGATGAAAGGGTAAAGTTACAATTAAACCTACGGGTAAATAATTACAAAGATTATTTCAAAAAGTCAATATATCATAGAGCCTGGTCGCTATCTGGAATTTTCTGTTCGCTACCGACGTTCTCTTCCTCGGTCATGCCAATATCTTCTTCTTCTTCTTCTTCGTCTTCTGGATCGATGAAGGTTTTGTCGAGCTCATCATTGATATCTGAAGGAGGAATTGGCAATGGTTTTCCGAACTCTTTGACAAGGTGTGCCAAAGGGAAGTTTTGATATACAACATCTAGAAGCTCGGAAGGAGAGTATACTTTGCCATTGCGGTTCAACCGAATATGTGCCACTTTAAAGTATTCCTTTCGACGATCATCTATCATATCGAAAGCGACCAACTGGTGAATCGCCTTCTTGAACGTATTTTCTAAAAGTGGACCGACCATCTGATTTACCAACGCCGTATGAACGGGAGAATTAAGGAATTCACGAATCACTTTTTCATCATAACTACGTCCATAACGGTCCCTGAGTCCACTCAAAGGAATGTCCTTCTCATACTCCTCTAATGAAGCTTGAAGACTTGATACTTGAGATTCTAGCTCACTAATTCGAGCAGTACTCTGAAACTGGAATTCCTCTAACTTTTTAGCCATTTGATCAGCTTGCTCTTGAGCACGAGAAGTCTCCAAGACCCTGTTCATGATCTCCTGGTCTTCGGTACCTGTAGCCCTAGTCTCAACGACCGGAACAGAAGAGGACGTTGAAAGGCCTACCTCTGAACCAGAGGACTTATGGAGTAAAGCTTTATACTTCTCTTCCAGGAACTCACACTGTTGTTTCCAAAGAGCATTTTCATAAGCATATGATGCCAGACAAATTTTAGTCTAAAAGAACAAAGAGAGCAAAAAGAAATGGGTTAGCAAATTAAGAAAGATCCTTAAAGAAAATTACTTTGTTAGTATGATCAAAGAAAAAGAGAAATCACCTTTTCAGCATAAAAAGAGACTCGCTGAAATTTCTCCAGAGGATCCTTACGAATAAGCTTATTCAGATCGCAAGTAAAAACGCTAGACAAAAGAACACGGGTTGCTTTATCGACCGCATTCTCACTATCGTCATGAACAAGTGAATCATTCTCGGAGTAACCAGCGGCCCTCTTCCTTCTAAATTATCCTCAATCATTTCGACCAAAGTAGGTTTTGGATGATTGTCTCCGAGTAAAGAAAGATCGTTACCAGAACGATCATAGTAGCCCCTCCTTCTATCAACTAGATTATTAGTAGGATGTGGCATCGACCAGCTGCGACATCCACGAATACCCAAAGATGTTCTAAGCTGAAGAGGAGGATAACCGGATCCTGTGCCCTGACGAATAGGGGACTCTCGAGAAGAATCTGGAGATTCCTCTCCATTCTCCTCGGACTCATGACTCAACTCCAGTTTCCTCTTCCGTGACGCTCTCTGCTCGATAGGGACGTTCTCTACGGATTTGGAAGATTTAGACAGCACCATTTTTCCCTTCGAAGTATGTCGGGAGTTTTCTACCATATGGGCTGAAAAAGAAACAAGATAAAAATTAGATTCTCAGTAAAAAGGATATCATCGCATCACTAGGCTGTAGTAAAATGCTTACCATGTGATTCGGATGATGAACTGATTGGAAAATTATGAGCGCTTAATCCCGCTTTACGAAGGAAAGCTTCCCCAATCAGGAGAGCACTCTGGTATTTGTTGGCACGCATAGCGGGGATTTCACCAATAAACTGAGCGTCATCTGGAACAAGTTCACCAGTCGGTAAGCGACCTCCGGGAACCCAACTGGAACCATGATCCCATGAAAAGGGCATGGTCGAACCATCCGCCGAACGAATACGAGGTGGGGGACGAACAAAAAAGAAGTGATATTTCCAAGAAGGATTGTTAGAAACAGGGGAATCGAAGATTGCTCGACTAGGCCTTTGACTAGCGAAGAAATATCCACGATTGGAAGAACTGGAAATGTTGAACCGGAAAAGTTGTGTAAAATTACGAAAAGAAGGTTTTAACCCCTTTGCGATCATCAAGACAGAAAAACAAACCACAAAGGCCACAGAATTTGAAACTAATTGTGTCAAGGACACACTGAATATTTTTAGGATATCAAGGAAGAGGGGAGACAACGGAAGACGCAGGCCGCTATTGAGGTGAGCCGTGTAAAAGGCTCGACATCCTTCCGGTGGAGATGTAACCCTATCAGAAGGGGAAGGAAGAATTATCTCAGAACCCTCCGGGAAATATTTGGCATAATTATTCACAACCTCTGGAAAAGTGTCTACCGTATAAGCACAAGCTAGGTCCTCAATTGGTTCAGAAATCTGAGGAGCAGTACCTTTGCCCTTTTTGGCTCGGGCAGCGACATCTGAATCGGAAAGGATTTGTACCTTAAAGGTGTCTTCAACAGGAACGACAAATTCAGGGACTGCAGTTTGTTCGCCCAAAAAATTAGAATGCAAATCCTCCTCGTTGTTAGGGGCGACATTCTCCCTAGAAGAAGAAGAAGATTTTCTTAAAGAAGCCATATTTTCAGTTTCTCGGAAGATGTAGGTCGATAAAAGGAAAACTTTATATGATGAACGACTAAGCAAGAAAATGACTACGAACTATAAGCAAGTATAAAGGAAAAATGACGAACTCAAAAGTCACCTATTTATACTAAAATGAGAAAAGACGTTTCGAACTCGTCACAACTAATCACATTCCCGCCAAAAACGGAAGGAGATTAAAAGCCTCCCGAATGGACGCGTGGCGATTCGTAATTGGAAAGAGAAAACGACTATCTATGATGCGTTGCACTCTTTTCCTTCCTTAAGATTTTTTCCCACAGGGTTTTTTCTTAAGAAAGGTTTTTAACGAGGCACCATTTATAGAAGAGAAACAGTCGTATAAAATTGTCTACTTCTACGAGCTTCTATTATCTATACGCTCGAAGAAGTGAGGGAGTACTGATGAGGGCTATTTCGCACCCTACATAATGTGCGGATCGACTAAAGTACATAAGATCGGTTCGACCAAATCAGACAGTTCGGGTTCATCTTATCGACCCGGCCGAATACAGCTCTCTTCGACAAGAAGACTATACTCCGGACCCAAGAAGGATATTTGGGCCGAGTCCTATTAGGACTATATTTCCTTGTAACACTAGGTTTAGTATGATATAAATACCTAGTCAATCATTGTATTAAACAACTCTGAATCATAAGGCAAATACGCCATTGAATTCTGCATTAACAGCACAACTCACTATTATTCAATAAATAAAGAGCTTTCTCTTCATATTTGTGTTATTTTTACGTTGGTTACAATATTTACTTATTGTTCTTACGATATTGCTCTTCCTTGAGTTTTGATCCATCCTGAATAAAGTAACAGAGCCCTATAAAATATATATATTGAAAATCCCCAATATCACAATTTTACTGATATCTTGAACTCGACCAAATCCGGTTAAATCAGTAACAATAATATTTTATAGTAAATAATATGTAATATTTTCGTTGAATAATTAATATTAACTTTGAAAATATTGCATATAATATATTGCAGTGCAATACAAAAGATTTGGAGTGATACAACACAATATGATCATACTAACTAAATATGAACTCTATGATATGCGCGTTTGTATTGATACATATGAGTCATACACATTGCGTAGGATTAATGGTAATACCACATAATGTGGAATAAATATTATATGATATGAGGTCATACTAAATATATGAGGTTAATACTATGTAATGTAAATTCTTACTGTCATATGTGATTTATACCATATAATGTGATACACGTTGCGTGGTATTATACTACATGATGTAGGATTTATACTAAATATATGGGGTTAATACTATGTCATGTGAGTCCGTACTGTCACATAGGATTATACGATAAAATGTGATACACATTGTGTGGTATTATATCTCATGATATGATGTCATACTAAATATATGGAGTTGATACTATGTAATATGGGCACGTACTGTTACATATGAGTTATATCATAGGATGTGATGCACTTTACGTGGTACGAAAGTTATTACCATCTAATATGAAATAAATACTATATGATGTGAGTTCATACTAAATATATGGGTTTAATATCGTGTAATGTGAGCTCGTACTGTCAAAGGAGTTATACAATAGAATGTGATACACATTGCGTAATACTAATGTATTACCACCTAATGTGGAATGAATACTTCATGATGTGGAATTATACTAAATATATGGGATTAATACTATGTAATGTGACCATGTACTCTCACATGTGAGTTATACCATATAATGTGATACACATTCCGTGGTATTATACTACATGATGTGGGGTCATACTAAATATATGGGTTTACTACTATGTAGTGTGAGCCCATACTCTCATATGTGATTTATAACATATAATGTGATACACATTCCGTGGTTTTAATGTATTACCACATATTGTGGAATAAATACTAAATGATGTGGGGTTATACTAAATATATGAAGTTAATACTATGTAATGTGAGTTTATTGTCACTAGTGAGTTATACCATAGAATATGATACACATTGTGTTATATAAATGATATTACCATCTAATGTGGAATAAATAATACATGTAAATTACGATTAACCTTATTATACATTACCTTAAGATCAACACTGTTGATTTTGATCAATTAATCAGAGCAATTATCGATTTGAATTATGATTAACTTAATTATACATTACTTTAAGGTTAATAATATTGACTTCGGTCAATTAGTTGAGTCGATTATCGATTTAGATTACGATTATATATTATCATAAGGTTAACAATGTCGACTTTGATCAATTAATCAAGCCTATTATCAATTTGGATTACATTACCCTAGAGATATTACTTTATATTTTTGTTTCGATTGTCTCAAAATCATAAACTTTCGGTGTTTCTAGTGCAAACATATCAAATATTGTCTCATACTTCTTGATAAGTTAAACAATGAGACTATTGTTTATGTTGTATAAAAAGTTTTCTAGCATTTATGTTGGACGGACCCTATTGTTTTGTTTTTAGATATAAATCATTTAAAAATGAATTGCCAATCTTGTCCCTAAATTTTTTGTTAACATCGCCAAAAAATGTGATAATTCAGTCAAGTGATCTAATTAAATTAACTTCAATGTATAATAGAAAATGTATCAATTGCCTATTTTAATACACACGGGTCTTTTTGTAATTCTTCCACATCGAAACTTATCCAATAATCCTTTGCTCTAATTTACCATGATCAACATTAGTTACCAAACAAATTAAACTCTTTCTTGAATTTTGTGGAGAATTCGATGCCAATTTACCACGAATAAGAATTTGAAAACCTGAGAAATTAAACTTCGGAATGTGAATTTTTTGATATTGAGCATCTAATTGAGCTTAAATAATGTTTGAGTTTAATTAAATTACTTCATAAGTTAAGTTTGAATAATTAATTTATAATTATTAAAGTAAAATAAATAATTTATTTTGGGGACTAACGTGAGATAAAAAACACAAGAGGAACTATTCTGTAAAAAATTAATGATAAGGAGGACCATTAATGTTGTTAACCCATTTTAATATATAATATATATCTAGTTTTTCTAATATTCATTCCAATTAAAGTTCATAGTGAAATTTATGTAAGAGTAAAATCTGTTCAAGACTTAACTATGTGGATGAATTTTGGTCCAGTCTCACGGGTTTTGCAAAGACTGGGTCAAAATCCTTTCAAGTGAGTTTTCGCTAGACCTATAAATTCCAGCAAGAACTCATTCACAAATTTTCATCTATTCTCTTCAAACTTATAAAGCATTGATTTGACACATACCATCTATATTTTTCCCCAAACTCTCTAAAAAAGACATTGATCTGACACCTACCACCTACTTTTTTTCCACACCCGAACATCCAAAATCAATCTAAGTGGGATTTTAACTTTTTCAGAACCACAAAACTTAAAACTCAAAACCTAAACAAATGAAATTTGAAAGGTTTCACCGGAACTACAGAAACCATTTTTCTAAAACCGACCAGAACCCATAAAATTGGACCAGAACCCATCAAAATAGGCCTGAATTGTAATTTAAGGAGTGTGTGCAGATGCTTTTAAATTCTTCTTTTTTTTTTTTTTTTTTTCTAAAGCATTTTGATAGTGTTTTCAAGTAAGTGATTATGTTACTGTTTCTTCAACTGAAAAGAAGGAAAAAAACAGGTTAGCAAGAAACAGCTAAAAAGGTGCTTATTCTATTATTTTTTCTATGTGACATTTTTATAATAATTAAATTTATTTTTTACACATTTGCAAACGCATGCTTTTGATTAAAATTATTTATGTTTTGCTTTTGCTTTAAGCAACTGCTCTTCAAAAACATTTGCAAACACCCATTTAATAGAAATTAAAGAATATCTAGATTTTTTTTAAATTGTAAAATTTGAATATTTTGGTCTCACTTTTCTTTTTAGGCATAATGATGCAGAAAAAACAAAGCTAGCAAGTCCATTAGCGAATAATAAATGCAACATTAAGCCCAAATTTAAGCCCATATAACCTATTATAATTAATAAAGAGAGAATTTCACTTTTGGTACCATAAATAATCCTATTTTAAGGTTATTGTACCTATGCATAACTTTAAAAACATATACGTATGGTAGCACATGTTAACTGTCCTCGACACATTTGGTACTTTCGTCAATTTTCGGACAAAAAATTCAATTTAGGACTGAAAGTTAATTGGAAATTTGCATAATTAGTCATGTAGTTATAGATTATTGTCAAAATTTGCCCCACATATTTCCTGGCCGATAAATTTACCTCCAAGGTCACAAGTTTTATTGATTTTATATATTGTTATAATTAAATTTCTTAAACTAATTAGATTATATAAATAATAAAAATAAACTAAATAATATTTTATATAAAATATAAATTAAACTTTTTAGAACTTTTTAATTTCGGAAATAATCTTTTATGTATGATATATATAAATTAAATAATATAATATATAAAACCTGAAAAAAGAAAAATCTTTTTTCAGGTTTTATAATAAATATTATTTAATTTGTATATGTTATTATCTAATAACTTTAAAAGATTTTTTTAATATAAAAAATTAATACTTTAATTGATATTTATTTTTCAAATTTTATAGAAAATATTATTTAATTTATATGTGTTAATGTAAAATCTAATTAGTATATAAAAGATTTTTTTTCTGAAATTTAAAAGATCTAGTAAATTAAATTGAATTTTTTTGGATTTTATATAAATATTATTTAGTTTATATATATTATATATAAAATCTAAGTAGTGTAAGAGAGATTTAATAATTATAACATAAAAGTTTTATAAATAGGATTTATAATTAATTATACTTGCAATTTCTGAAATTCTACAAACTTGTGAATTGTGGTGTAAAATTGTCTGACATGAAATATGTGGGGCACAAATTGGCAACAATTTATAATTATAAGACCAATGCTGTATATTTTTCATTAATTTTCCATCTAAAATTGATTTTTTTTACAAATATTAACGGAAGTACCAAATGTGTCGAGGACAATTAAATTGTGATTTCAAATGTGTATGTTTTTAAAGTTATAATATCACAATCTTAAACTAGAATTACTTGTAGTATCAAAAGGAACTCATTAAAAAAATAAAAAATAAATCAGAAGTGGTCTTCTTCAACTGAGCAAGCCGCCCCAATTCACATTCCTCTTTCCTCATCACATCCCTTTTTGAACTGAAATTTAGGTTTGAGCTGAGACTTATTCAAACTCTTTATCATATGGAGTTTGACCCAATTTGGGTGAGATCAAACTCAGTCAGTCTCATTCCATAAAGACCCTTAAAGTTTCACCGAAACTACCATAACTATTTTTTTTAAAATTGAGACTTGAGTCAATACCCATCCAAATAGGCCATGTTGTTATCTAATATAAATTAAAGTATAAATTAAATTTTCTTTATTTATTTAAACTGTAGAATCTGAATACCTTGGTCCCATTTTTTTTTTAGGCATGATGATACAGAAAAAAAAAAAAAAAAAAAAAAAAGAAAAACCCAGCAAGTCCAATAAGCCAAGAATAAGCAATAAACATTAAGCCCAATTTTAAGCCCATAATTAACCTATAATTAATAATAAATATGAAAAAGGAAGAAAAAAAAAATTAAAGCCGTGGTCTTCTTCGGCACGGTAAGCCGCCCCAATTCCCATTCCTCTCTGATTCATTCACATCTTCCTCCTAATTTCCTCATCTTTAATCTTTTAATTCCTCACCTCTTTCATCTGCTTCACGTCCCTTTTCCAATTTATTTTTCTTCCATTATTGAAGCTTAAATTATCAAGTAAATTTATAAGAACAGACTTCACACCCCAACACCCTTGCCACCAATTAATTATCAGAAAAATCGCCATTTTAATTTCAACCGGTTTTGGGTTCGGGATTCAAAAGGAGTGTTTTCTATCAACCAAACCCCTTCTGGCGCTGGAGTCGCAGAATTTAGGGGATCGGATTCAAAAGGCTGCCATGAGGTATCATTCAAATCACAAGCTGAAAATTTATTCTACATGTAATTTTTAAATTATGTTGATATTAGTTTCTGTAAATTGTGAAAAATAACTGGTAGATAATTTAATGAATTCTATGTTGGATTCGTCTGGTTTGGTCTTTCTTAATCTGACTAGATTTGTTATCTTTTTTGTGTGGCAATTGGTTTTTGTTGGCGATGTTGTTTAAATCTCTATTGAAACTTTATATATAGAAATCACTTTGGGGAGTTACACTGACAATCACTTATAGGTTGTATAAATACAAAAAATCTAACATTGTTGACAAAGAATTATCTACATTTCCTACCATATCATTTTGTAGTTTGTAACAATTAGGTAATGGGTAAATTCCACTTTGTCCTTTTCAACTATGGTAACCGCATGCTTTGCCCCGCCACCTACCCCTTGCATTACCTCCCACCCCTCTCGCGCTCAAATTCACTTCTTTCAATTTTCAATCTTTATGCATGGTGATGAGATTAAAACATTAGCATTGAAATTATAGATTTTAATTTGATGTTACCACATCTAGACATAATAAGATTACCACAAGTAGTACTTCTAAAGTTCATTTGTTTGATAAGTATATAATTTTTTTTTTATATTTCCAATGTTTATGTAATGTTAACTACTTATTCGATACAACTGAAAAATTGGTTGATTGCCATAATTGAGATTAATATTTAGAATTAAAGACTTATATGCTTAAAATGTATTGGTTGATAAGTGATTGCCATATCAAAACTCGACACGTTCAAATAATATCATACATGTATATCTTTGCAAACAAGGAAATACAAGATTCACTGCTCTTAAATTTTTAAGAAATTCTACCCATTTATTGGGAATCCAAAGACAACTTGTCTAGCATCAACAATTCATAGTAAATCCAGTGTTTAAAATCGGAATAGTTTGCAAGTAATGACTATTTTGATGAAATTAATCATTTATATATAAATACTTAAACAAAAATTAGTCTAATTTTTCTACTATTTACTTGTTACTATGGTCAGAAAAAGTAATTGCCTTATTTGTTAATATTTTCATCTAAATTAGTAATTTATGATTATTATTACGTGTGTTATTATGCATCCATATAAGATAGGTTATATTTAGTGCTTTTATTTGACTATTGTAATAATATACATTAACAATGATTATTGTAAAATAAATTAACTATTAGTCTATTACTTATAACTTTGTGTATTTTATTTTATTAACCGTAAAAAGTAATAGATCGTATCATCAATATTCATAATAGCTATTTAAATCTTGTAAAAAGAATAATAGATGTAAATTAATTCGTTTAACTCTTAATGTGGCATGAAGAAAGCAAGGAACTCAAAATCAATGAAGGCTAAAATACCTTTCCTTTAAACTTGTCGAATGATAGGTGCAAAAACATAATTATGGTAATGGAAAATTTCTTATTAGTGGAAAACATAAAGTGTGCTTTCCTTTCCTCACTTGAAGAAATTTCAGCTTCTTTCTTCTTTGACATGGACTGCTAAAGTCTTAGCTCCACTAAACAATTCAAACTCCATCGAACTCTATTAGTGCTCGAGGAAATACATAAATATCGTGATGTAAAATTTCTTATTAGTGATGATTTATTGTGCCCACTTTGATCAAGCTTTCATACTAAGCTTCAAGTGTGCTTTCCCCACTTGAAGAAATTTTAACTTCTTTCTTCTTTGTGATGGACTGCTAAAGTCTTTGCTCCACTAATCCTCTCAAACTCCATGGAACTCTATTGGTGCTTGAGGAAAGACAAGAAATATAAGTTGAGAGAGAGTTTAAAAGACACTCTTGTGTACTCCTTCAATGTTCTCTTTTTCAGAGCCATCCATTTTCAAGGCGTGTTTATACGACAAATGAGTTGTTACACACTCATTAGTGAATTTCGAGTGCCATCATAGTCATCCTGTTGTCTTAACTAACCATCACTCTTTGTCATGTTTTGGCTAGCACGTATGTCTTCGCTGCAAGATGAGAGGTATTTGTATAAAAAAAGTTGTGTTCCAATTAAATCTTTGTCCAATCTTGTGAGGTTAGATAACGTAAGCTATCTCGTGAAAGCTCGCAATGCTTAGAAATTAAGCCAACCAACAATTGGAAAAAGCTCCACAGTCCACATCAAAAAATCAATGGACCTGTAGAAAATGGATATATCCATACTAATGGATGATGTATTTTGTTACAAGAAGGCAAAATGATTCTTTCATATGTCAACAATAAATTGAAGTTGAGTTAAGCTCTCCTTGGAGAAACAAAATATTGTTATCCATAGGATTTTTCATCTATCGAGTTTTGGGATAAAGGAAACATTATACGAGGGTTGTAGGATACATATCAAGAAATTTATATGAGTAAGACAAAAGGAATTAACATATAAATTCATTGAGTTATAAAAGGAAAGGAATATTGCATGAACTAATAAGTTTTCAGATCAAACCCACAATTTTAAGTAGTCAGAGGCGCATAGCGCAGCGACGCGCAAAGGCTTCAGGGGCTATAGCGCATAGCGCGGGCTTTTTGAAAATAAAGCACATTTTATATTTTTTTCTGAATGATAGTTATAAATTTCAACTAAAAGTCTTAAGATATATATAAACAATAAAACCAAAAATCTTAGTTAATTTTTCGTTTAACCTTTAAGTTGTAGTTTGGTTAACAACCTCTTCTTTTTCTAAGGTTTTTTTGTTCTTATTTTCAGTTGGTAATTGGTATATAAGTTTGCACTATGTATATAAACTAGTAGGCTTGTCTAGTTATTTTATTTTACAAATTTAATATAAATAAATATCACTCCAGCCCAATACCTGTAGCCCACAACTTAAGCCCAATTAAGCAATATTAGGACAATACCCTGAACAATCAGAAGACATCACGCGTCTCCTTCTTCCCCAATTTAATATGCCGCCATATGCGCCTCTTCCAAGCTGCAAGTGTGAATATAACTTCTTCTTTACATTTTATTTTCTGCTCTCCGCCTCTTCGAAGCTTCCAGAGTGTATATAGTCTTCTTCTTTACATTTTTTTTGTGCCTAGAGATAAAAGCGCGCTAAATGGGGGCGTCGCTTTCCGCGCTTTAGCGCCATAGCGCCATGTGGCGCATGCGCAGAGTGCAGCGACGCGACAGGCAGGGGCTACTAATAGCGCTCGCTTTGAGCGCTTTTGACTACTATAACTCTTTAAAGTTAGAAAGTTGGCCCAATTGCGAAGTATATGTGTTAGGTTTTGGATGTGTAAAAGATGTTCATGATTTACTGCTTCAGTGTCCTATATTTAATGACAGTTCAATGCGAAGTATCTTTCAAAAAATACTAATTTTGATTACTTTCATTACATTAGAAGAAATCATTGAACTAGTCTTGCAGTTCATTGCAACTCCTCATAGATCTACTCCCTACAATTTTTTTAGGTGGTTGCTCCCATTCTCTAGTCTTCAGTATCATATTTTCTAGTAAAGCTAATTTGAATTTACTTTTGATATACGATAAGGCATTGTACCTGTCACCAAATTTGTCTTGTTTTGAGGTAGGAAATACTCGATATTTCTTGATTCCGGATTCCTTATATTCAATATGTATGATCTTTTCAAATAAAGGTAATTTACACTAGTACTCCTTGAGGTTTATGCTAATGATGTATAACACACTTTTAGACAACGTCGGAAGTTGCGGTAATGTCACGAAGGTTGTGACAGCTGTCCTATGACTGTCATCTTATGTCTTTATGTCTTGGTGTTCCTTTTATCATAATAAACAATTTTGTACCGAATTCGGTTTTTAATGCGATGTCATGGATTTTATCTTAACAAAAATATGGAGAAGTTACCTAGCACAAAATTATGTACTATTATTTACTTATATTATTTGGTCACCAGCTTTTCAGACATTAAATTTGGGGGTATTAGCATGAAGTCGATGCTTGAGAACTACCAATATAGTAATAATAAGACTTGATTGGCATGTTGATGCCGATGTATGCTATAAATTATGATGCGTTTCAGTTATTCATTATATTTTGTGGTGAAATTATTGGTTATGCTAGAGAACTATAGTGATAATAAGACTTGATTGGCATGTTGATGCCGATGTATGCTATAAATTATGATGCGTTTCAGTTAGTCATTATATTTTATGGTGAAATTGGTGTTATACACTTCTAACACAACTTTCCTGGCGTTTGTCTTTGTCCATGTCATTAAATTCCACTCGAATATTCGTTAATAGATATTTGCATGGGAGGTGCGGCTGGATTCATGTCCTTCACACTCAAAACAGAAGGATTGGAGCAACCTCGTCTTTGTTAAACTTGGAGATACTAGTCGTCTTTTGTTTCTCGATGGTGGACCAAGCTCATGAGCTTATTATCCCCCTGCCCGGCAACATGGTGGCAACAAAATGAGAAGGCATTAGGCATTCTTGAGACCGAGCACTTGAATATATCGGACTTATGGTTTTAGTGTAAACTCACAATCTCATGCTTAAGGTACATGTTTTTTCTTGCTAGTTTTTCTTTTAAGCATGATTCTATTGTATCTTAAAAAAATTCGACATCCAACCTATTAGGATCTGTTGGAGTCGAGAAATTTAGACCCGGGCAAGATTTGGATCCAACTCGAACCCGTTCTGACATAAATGGAGACGAATCTTGGTCGATTTTGATCCAAGCCGAATCCGACCCAGTGACAGGCTTACTTAAAAGTTTCATTAGCTCAAAATAGATTTATAACAATGTTATCTTTTTTGAAGGAAACAAGTATATAAAATAAACAAGTAAATTATGTTGACTCTGATTTGAAAGACTTGTCTTTAACCAATCGACTAAGTTACTAAGCTCTCAACTCAGTGCAACCGTCTAAGTAATTATGTTAAGCTGGCCGCAAACGGTTGAATAAGCTAAATTACTTTATAAATAAAATATTTTAAGAAAATTTTAGAGGTTCTATTAATCCCCCTATAGACCTCATTCATCGTTGTTAAAGGCGCTCGCCTTTGCGCAGGGCGAGGGGAGGCGAGGCGAGCCCTCATCGCCTCACCTCGCCTCGCTATGGCCATCCCCAAAAAGCGCTCCCAAGGCGTTGCCTTGGTCGCTTTTGCGTTGCCTCAAGGCGGTGCAAGGCGCCTCGTCTCGCCTCGCTTTACACCTCAAACAACTATGACCTCATTAGCCACTTGAGACCAACAAAAGAAATTGATGATTTTTCATTAGAAATTATGACGAGTGCAAACTTTTAGGAACATTAAGAGAAACAAACAAAAATGAGAACCACTACAATGAACGAACTGATTATATTTTTTTCTGTCATTCATAACAAATGGAGACAAGGAGAAAAAACCATTAATGACTTACTAAAAATAATTTGAAATCAACACGATCAATCTATTAGTTATAGAACAAAGCATAAATGACTTTAAACTTAAAAATTAAAATAATTGCAGCCAAGATAGATAGTTAAATAAAGTATTTGGCCGAAAGAACGTAACGACTCTTAAATGAATCCCCACATCAAGACTTAATAAATTACCACATATGTAGTTCAAAGGATACACACATCAATAATAAGAAACAAACGAGCAGATATCTTCATGAATACCTTGCTAATATGGCCTTCACGTTCCTAACATATGGTCTTCATAATCTTCTCAAAATTATTACCCAGACCAGATTTCTTCGTTGCATCAAACTCGTGGCACTTCAATCAAATCAGAAACTAGAAGGACATTCAAGTCGTTCATTGTATTATGTACATTGAATCCTAAGCCTAACCCAAGTTCTGTTGCACGCAAACCAAATTCTTCAACTCAATATACATGCACTTTGGTTGAATATTACATCCGAAAATGTATATGTGAGCTGATCAGCCAAAATAGTTTGCGTGTCAACCATGGCTTGCTTAAACGCACAAACTATTATGCGCTCTTGGTCTCCAGCTTTCAAGCTGAACCAAGTTAGAAACTTCTTCATGAATACCTAGCTAATATGGCCCTCCAGCTTTCAAGCTGAACCAAGTTAGAAACTTCTTCATGAATACCTTGCTAATATGGCCCTCACGTTCCTAACATATGGTCTTCATAATCTTCTCAAAATTATTACCCAGACCAGATTTCTTCGTTGCATCAAACTCTCGTGGCACTTCAATCAAGTCAGAAACTAGAAGGACATTCAAGTCGTTCATTATATTATGTACATTGAATCCTAAGCCTAACCCAAGTTCTGTTGCAGTCAAGTTTTAAAACTCGACTACAACCTGAGAAAATAGAAACTACTCAATCAAGACATTTTCATTTCATTTCAAATCGCAAAAATAAAACTAAAATACTTGTTTACCATTGCAAATTGGAATCAAACTTGATTTGCACTCAATAGTTTATCAGCATTCTCATTTGCAGCAGAGAGGAGTCCTAACACTTGCTGAATTTGATATGTAGACAATATTTTTACAATCCTTTAAGGTAAATTATTGTGTTTTTGAACTCTTCATTTAAGTGGGTTTTGATTTCTCCAATTAATTTATGTAATACCTTATATTTGGAACTATCATTAAGGAGTCTGTAGCTCAACAAAATCTTATGACAAGAGTCCTTAGCTCACGCGGCGAGAATCCTTAGCTAAAATTAGTTGCTTTTTCCAACATCTGCTAGTTGATAAACAAATTAGTAAACATGATAATCTATCTTAATGAAATATACATTTGTCACGGTATATAATTATATATGGACTTATCTTAAAACCAAAGTATATATAAAGGAGATATTGCTCATGATTAGATCCCTATTGAAATTTTATAGAAGTTACTTGGGTAGGTAAGACGAAAATCACTTTTAAGATAAGTCGAGATTCAAATTATAGACTATGGAAAAGGTATATTACATTAAAATAGATTTCAAGTTTCCTAATTCTTATCATCTAGCAAATGTTGAAAAAAACTATTTATAGCTAAGGATTTTCGCCGCGTTGCTGACTTTTGTCAAAAGATTTTGTTAAGTTGCATGCTTCTTAATGATATGTTCAAATATAAGGAGGTCCATGAATTAATTGAAGAAGTCAAAGGCCACTTAGAAGAAGAGTTCATCAGCCCATTAGATACCCATAAAGACTGTAAAAATATTGCCTATAAATCATCTTCAACCAAAAGTGATGGGACTCCTCTTTGTTGCAATTGTGAATGTTGATAAACTGTTGAGTGCAAATTACAATCTGATCTCAATTTGCATTGGTAAACATATAATTTTTGCATTTTTTAAATGAGATGAAAATGTGTTGAATAAGAAATTTGTATTTCTCCGATTGTAGTCGTGCCTCAAAACTTGACTGTAAACAGAACTTGGCTCAGGCTCAAGGTTCAAGGTCCATAATACAACGATCGACTGGAATGTTTCTCTACTTTCTGACTTGAATGAAGTGTCACACGAGTTTGATGCAACTAAAAAATTGGGTTTGGGTGACAATTCTGAGACGATGACGAAGACCATATGTTGCTTGGAACGTGACGACTATATTAGCGAGGTATTCAGAAAGAAGTTTATGTCTTGGTTCAGTTGGAGAACAAGAGCGCAGAACAGTCTTTGCGTTTCAGCAAGCCATGGCTGACACTCCAATGAGTTTGGCAGGCCAAATTCTCAGATGTTATATTCAACCAGAGTGCAGGAATATTGAATTAAAGAATGTTGATTACGTGCTCGTTTATTTCTTATTATTGGTGTGTGTATCCTTTGAACTACAGATGTGGTACTTTATTAAAGCGTTCATGTCTAGAACTATTTGATGTGGGGATTCATCTAAGAGTTGTGGAAATTTTTTCGGCAAGTACTTTATTTGACTATATGATATTAGCTGTAATATCTTTTAAATTTTAACTTTATATATCTATGCTTGTTCTATAACTAAATTGATTGATCAAGCTGATTTCATATATTTTTTAGTAGGTCATTAAATTTAGTTTCTTATAAAATATCCCGAGTTTCTATAAATGACGAAGAAATTCAATTAAGTTGTTCTCATTTCTCTTTGTTTTCTTTCCAAGCTTACTAATCAGATTCATGATTTATTGCTTCAATGTCCTATATTTTATGACACTGATTAAATTTGATTTCATCATTCAATGCTTGATATCAACTAATTTTTTTTGCTTTTTGTTTTGTAATATATAAATTCTAACTCAAGTGAAAGTAATCAATGCACTTATTATTTCAGAATTCAACAAGTGATTGCTACCATTGTTCTGGTCTACTATATTTTTTATCTTTAAGATAAATTAATTTCGGTATATAGGAGGAAATCATTGAACATGTCTTTCAATTCAGTGCAACTCCTCTTAGATCTATGTCCTATATCATTTTTTGTTGGTTGCTCCCATTCTCTAGTCTTCTATACCATATTTTCTAAAAAGTTAGTTTCAATCTACTTTTGAGATACGAAAAGGCATTGAACCTTTCACTAAATTTGTTTGTTTGGAGTTAAGAAATACTCGAATCTTTCTTGATTTCATATTTCCTATACTTGATATATATGATCTTTTCAAATAAGGGTAATTTACATTGGTACACCACCGACCAAGGGGAGATAGTTAAAGGTGTTTGCTCAAACCTTTTGTGTAAGTAAGAAGTGAATAATGTGTTAGCCGAATAGTTGATGATTAACTAACGAACTTTTAATATATTGGTGCTCTTTAGTTTTATGATTTGGATAGGTTTTTATTTATAAAAGAGCAATCCATTTGGAGTTTGAGATAGTCCAAAACAATGAAGAAGGCCCAAGTCTGATACGAAAAGGCTTATGCAAATTATGAAGGAAGATCATGAGAAGGCCAATTTTAGCTAAAGGCTCGTTTTGAATGAAGATCAAGATCGAAGCCCCTAGCACCCCTGAAGGGCCCAATTTTCGATTCAAGAAAATTGTGGTCAACTTAGTATTTTTTTTCATTCAAAAGAGCAAGAAAATTCTTAGCCCAAACCATTTTTTAAATACCTTTAGTCCAACAATTTTTGGCCCTTTTATAAAAATGTGTTTAAAATCAAAGTGGCCTCCTACCAATTTTAAAATGAGCCGTGACCTGCCTTTTACTTAATTATGGCCGAAACCTTTTTCTTAATTAAGCCTAATTCTCTTGAATATTTAACTAATTTTGGCCGTTGTTTTTAAACTCTCAATCAAGTTAATTCTTAAAGGTATGATTTCTTTCAAATCATTTGATTAGCTAGCAAGATAATTTGTCTCCAATTTATCTTACCCCATTTATTTAAAATCAATTTTTTTGGAAAGATTTCATCTCCACCTAATTACTAAAACTTGTCCACATTCATTGGAAAATTAGTCAATGATTTAATCTTGCAACATCTTTTTAAATGTAACAAAATCATTTTTGAATTTCAAAATCTTTCCCTATTGAACCAACTCTACTCAACTATAAATACCAACTCATTTTCTCACGGCAAAGCACAAGAACTCAATTCCAAAAAGTCTCACTTGCTAAACATTCTCATTGCTAAAGTTTTTGTTTGAGTAGTCTTTATATTTGCAAAAATCTTTTTTCTCAAAAAGGGCTTTTTAAAATATCTTTTCTTCTTGCTCTTGAAATCTTGAATATATTCTAAGTTATAGAAGAAAAAGATCAGCGTTTACTACTTTGCAAAATCAGCTCATTTTGGAGCATATATTTGTAATCAAAATTTTACTACTGTTTTTGAGCGAAAGTTTTGTACTTGCAAGCTCGTAGTGCGATAGGACTGAGTGTTCTAGCAAGAATTGTTTTTGTGCGATAGGTAGGAACCTAGCAAGCACGGTTTTTTTTTTTAGCGATAGGTTAGGCCTAGCAAGCTCGTTTCGAGAGAAAGAATTGATCTTGTAATCTCGAGTGGTGAAGGTTTGTCCTGCAAGCCACGATATATTAATGAATTTTACCCAGGGGTGCTGGAAGAGAGGAAGTAGGCCGTTGGGCCGCGAACCTCTATAAATTGTGTTTGCTTTCTCTCCTTTTATTATTTGCACTTTAATTCTTATAGTAACTTTAATCTTAAAATCATTGGAACGATCAACTCTTATTTAAAATTACTGGAACTATTTACTAATTGTCTTCTGGGAAATAAACTCTTTAAAAAAAGTTATATACCTAATTCACCCCCCTCTTAGGTATCATAATGTTTTCATCTTTTCTAATTAAGATTGAGATTTCTGTATGAATTTCAACTTGATATTAAATAATCCTCTTTCTCAGTATATAGGTGACTTGAAACCTGGATCTAGAGTAATGATAATTGGATCTGTTGGAAAAGAGAAGCTCATGCCAAAAGACCGTAATGCTTCTGTTATAATGGTACCTACCTATTTTATATATAAAAAGACATTTAAAATTACAAGACATTGCATTCTTTGATTTTTATGTATAAATTATTTTGGATTTTGATTTAGTATTCTTTTAATTACTTATGTAGCTTGCAACTGGAACTGGGATTGCTCCTTTCCAGTCATTCTTGTGGAAAATGTTCTTTGACGAGTACGATGACTACAAGGTAAACCTAAATCGGTTTAAATTTATTCTTTCAACAAAAATACTCCCATTGTCTCCTTTATTTTTAATCCGGCAACTCTTGGCGTGGAGTTTTAGGTAGATATTTTTACATGTATGACCATAAAAGTACTGGTGATGAGCGGTCAAATCAAAATTTTATGTGAGAAAATGTTTTTGAGAAAAATATTTCATTTATAAAAAAAAGTGTTATTTTGGAAAATTAATTGGATTATTGCATTGCTAATCTTGGGTGTTCCTACAAGTAGCTCACTTCTTTACAAAATGGAATTTGAGAAAATGAAAGAGAAAGCACCCGAAAACTTCATGTAAGCTTCCGCGGTTAGGAGAGAGCAAACAAATGCCAAGGGAGAGAAAATGTACATCCAAACACGAATGGTTGAATATGCAGAAGAGCTATGGGAACTACTTAGATAACACCTATGTATACATGTATGGTCTCAAAGGAATGGAAAAGGGAACTGATGAGATAATTGTACCATTAGCTGCTAAAGAAGGTAATCAAGAAATAATAATGTCATTTTTACATGAAGTTAATTACTTATATTTAGGCCTTCATGTTTTGAATATTACATATGTTGATCGAAGGCATGGTTGAAAATTATAGAAATGGTCCTGTAACTAAAGTTCATTGACAGAGATGTCATAATTTTTCTGGAAATTAAGTCATGTAATTAAAATAATTTTGTAATTTTGTCCTATTTAGGCCCGAATTATGATTTATGCCACATTGTCGTCCACGAGGCCACCTATCCAACTCCAATTACAGATGTGGATTTATTACAAAATAATGGTTCTATAACTAATGATCGTTGGAAGTACAGACCTTTAACTTTTTGGGCTGGTAGTAAAGTCCTATAACTAAAAGAGGGAATTGGATTTTTCTTACTGAACTTGTACCTATTTGATACATTTGGTATTAAATTTTTGAAAGAGACAGACACGTTTAATACTAAAATAAAAGATTTTTTGTATATTTTATTTTTCCGTTAATTTATAAAGCCAAATGTTGGATGAAGATGAAGATGAAAGAAGTCAGTTTTTAAGGGAAGGTTTTGATGATTTCCAAAACATCATAATCAGCTAAGTATGGAAAGCTTAGTTCCCTTGGTAGAATTTTGAACAAGTAAAAGAAGACATCAGAAGAGTTCAAAGTTCAAAGCTCAGAAGACTAGTAATCTCTTGCTGAAATAGCGAACAGAAGGGTAGATCATCAGCCGAGTCAAATCAGATTAGTTCAGCATTTGATCAGCAGAGTATCTATCAGCAGAGTCGTTTTGATCAGCAGAGTGGAAGAGATCAAGAGATTAGTCCAACGGTAATAAATGCACTTGGTGTAATAAATGCTGGAAGAGAAGGGTAGTAATGGCAAATGATTGAAGATATTCTCGGATCAGCAGAGTGCATTAAATGCAGCATTAAATGCAATGGACAGAAAAGTACTGTACACTGTACGGTTTGCTGCAGAGAGCCGTTTCAAAAGAGCTGAAGAATGGATTTGATTTGTGACTTGCCTTCAACGGTCATATTTTCATCTCCATGTATAAATAGAGCTGAATTTCAATCGAGCAATAACACAACAACAATCAGAGATCGAAATTTTGAAGCAGAATTTCTCTAAGTCTCAAAAGCTCGAACAGCTCACTCGTCTGGTGGAAGTCATCTGTTGACTGAAACCCAGTTGAAGAAATCAGAAAAACATTATCTGAGTGATTTTGTAATAGCTGAGTGTTGTGCGAAGTGAGAATCCATCTTTGTGAGTGATTCTACTTTAGAGGATAGGTTTTCTTTGTGATTTCCTATTGTGAGCTTACAGCCATTTCATTTGTTGTCTTGGTGTAAGTGGAGAAATATTGTAATCTAAGTGATTATAGTATAACCCAGAATCTGTGTGATCTGGAAGAGTGGACTAAAGGATTTTTATCCATATAACCACTATAAAAATTCTTTGTGTTATCTTGCATTTAAAGTTTTCTTGCATATTTTAAAGTTTGCATTTTAAACACTGTGAATCAATCAAAAGATTTTATAAGGAGTTTTAAACTGGGGATAAAATCTTTCTAGAACTTAGTCTACTTGTGAAAAACACTTTCAAACAATCCGCTGCAAGTATACTCTTGGAAAACTGTTTTGGTGAAAAACAGCTAAGTCACTGTAAGAAGAGTGGTCAGTCGTCTGTTCCAGATTTGTTCACGATCAGACTAGTCTGCTTACTGTTCTTCATCAGCTTAGTCTGCTGACAGAAGACTGAAAAGTTTTTAAGTTCAAAAATTTTCAGAGGTCTATTCACCCCCCCCCCCCTCTAGACCTCATCTGACCACTTGGGACCAACAAGTGGTATCAGAGCAGGTGGTTCATTAGAATCAGCTGCCTGATCAACGAGCTTGATCCAAGTGTTTTTCAAAGGTTTTAAAACTTTTCAAAAGAGCATCTTTTTGAAAAAAATCAAAACTTTTTGAAAAATGGACTGTATCAGCCATGTTCCCCACATTGCTGGTATGTCTTTTGAAGACTGGAAGATTAGAATGGAAATCTTTCTAGCAGCCTACAATGACAACATGTACACATGTATCATTAAAGGTCCATTCAGATTCACAAAGACCATAAAAATAAATGAAGTAGATACGGTTGTGGAGAAAGACCTTCATGAGATGACTCCAGAGGAAATCAAGCTTTACAATTTAGATAAAGTTGGGAGATTCATCATGAATAAAGCCCTGGATAATGATCGGTTTGACAAGGTCAAACATTGCAAAACTGCAAAGGAAATGTGGGACAAAGTCAGAGATATGAGCGAAGGCAATGATGCTATTAAAGAGCATCAGCTCACTGTTGCATTGGAGAAACTTGACAACTTCAAGATGAAGTCTGGAGAAACCATTGATCAGATGGATACCAGATTCACCAGGACTCTGAATGAAGTTTTAAAGTTGGGAAAGACCTTCACTGACAAGGAGATCACTGTCAGAGTGCTAAAGGCTCTACCTTCCAAGTTCAACATGAAGGTGATAGCAATGGAAGAATCAAGAGATCTGGGCAAGATTTCTCTTACAGAGCTGTTCTCCGTACTCAAGGCTTATGAGTATAAACTGTCAAGAATGGGAATTGAAGAAACCTCAACTTCAGGACCCACAGCTGCACTGGTTGCTGCTGAAAACCAAAGAAGACCAGCTCAAAGAAATGCTGAAGTGGACTCATCTGATGAAGCCACTCTACTCAACAAGAAGGAGTACACTGCTGGAGATGTTGCACTGTTGATGAATAATTTCAAGAAGTTCTACAAAAGAAAAATGAAGAACAAATACAACAATGCTTCTTCTTCTAAACCTAACTTTTCTTCTCAAGATAAAGATGATTATAAATCAAAACTAATGTGTTACAACTGCAGGAAATTGGGACACTTCATCAAAGACTGCCCATATCCAAAAGCAGAAAAGTACATTGAGGAGGAGAAGAAAGTGAGAAAAGAAAGAAAGCATCAGAGAGGAAAAGCAATGATGGCTGAAGCAGAAAAGCTGACTGCTGTCTACTCATCTGATTCAGATTCAGACTCGTCTGATGAAGAATCTTCTGATGAAGAAAAACCTGTTCTCCTGTGCCTGATGGCAAAGGACTCTGATGACTCTGAGGATGAGGTAACTCCTCTTAATGATGAATTATTTAATTCATTTGAACAAATGATGCTTAACAATACTGGTATTGCTGAAGCATATAAAAAGCTTAAGGAAGAGATGATCCTGCTAAAAGAGCAAAATAGTTCACTGAAACTCTTAGCTGAAAAGCCAAGGGAATCAGCTGAATATAAACAGCTTGAGCAAGAGCATGAATCTCTGAAAGCTGAGTGTGAGGTTTATAAAGGAAAAATCATGGAACTTGAGAAAATTATTGAGTCTCATGATAAGTCAACTGTTGCATCCATGCATACATCTAGTAAACAGGAGACACCTTTAGAAAAGGAAAAATTAGAATTGAATCATACTGAAAAATTCATATCAGCTGACAATAGTAAGGTCATTCTGTATGTTCAAACTTCTAAACCTGCCTCATCTGAGAAAGTGGTAAAGGAGAAGAAATCTCCTAAGGCTAAAAAGAGCAAAGAGCCTAGTGTAGGAAATCAGACTAGTAAGACCAAACAGCAGAGTCCTAAGAAGTCTGCTGATAAAGCTAAAGTCAATCAGACTAGTGGTAAAACTAAGTCAAAATCAAATGAGCAAGCATCTAGTAAACCAAAGAAGCATAAAAACAAGAAAAATCAAAATGCTTGGTATGGAAATGAGTCATATTATGTGCAACCTGCTGCATATCATCCTATGTATCATGCACCTCAATTTCCTAGTTACTATGCACCTTACCCTGCTCATCCATTGCATGCATATCCTGCATATCATGCACCTTACCTTGCTTATGAACATTATTCATATCATACTGATCATCAACATGACTTATCTGATAACTATGATAAAAATGAAACTGTTCATGCTCCTAAAACTCAGAAACCTAAGAAGCCTAAGACATCAACATCTTGGGTTGTCAAAGGTGAAACTAATCCTTCAGGACCCTCTCAATAAGGGTACCTAAAACAATTTTATTTTTGTTTTGTAGGTTAGGATTAGGAGTAGGAGTAAAGTAGAGAAGATTTGGTACTTGGACAGTGGATGTTCAAGGCACATGTGTGGAAACATACATGAGTTGACTGATGCAGTTGCTGTGGATGGTCCAAAAGTTACTTTTGGAGACAGCAAAGAAGGCAAGATTAAAGCTAAAGGAAGACTAATCAAGGGAAACATAGAGATATCTGACGTCTCATATGTTAAAGGCCTAAAGTATAATCTGCTGAGCATAAGTCAATTTTGTGACAAGGGATATTCAGTCATCTTCTCAACAGATAAGTGCTATGTTGAACAAATTGGTACAAAGAAGGTTATTTTATCTGGAAGACGACAGGGAAATATCTACATAGTTGACTGGAATTCTGTTGACAAGAATTCAAGTGTTTGTTTGGTGGCATCTGCACCAAGTGAAGTCAGTTGGCTATGACACAAGAGAATGAATCATTTAAACTTCAAGACCATAAACAGATTAATCAAGAATGGTTTGGTAGAAGGGATTCCAAAAACAGTCATGAGCAAAGACAAGCTCTGTGATGCATGTCAGAAGGGTAAACAAATCAAGTCATCATTCAAAGAAAAGAAGCACCAATCTTCTGGAAGAATATTGGAGCTACTGCATATGGACTTATTTGGACCCATTGATCCAGTCAGCAATGGTGGAAAGAAATACTGCCTAGCTGTGGTGGATGATTATTCAAGATATACTTGGGTGATTTTCATGAAGAAGAAAAGTGAAACCAAGGAACATCTTACCAATCTGATGGAACTGATCCAGAATGAGAAAAGTATCAAAATATTGAAGATCAGATCAGATAGAGGGACAGAGTTTACAAACTCTACTGTTGAAGAGTATTGTAATATCAAAGGAATACATCATGAGTATTCTGCTGCAAGAACCCCTCAACAGAATGGTGTTGCTGAAAGGAGAAACAGAACACTAAAAGAAGCTGTCAGAACCATGATAGCTGAAGCTAAACTGCCACAAAGATTTTGGGCAGAAGCAACAAATACAGCATGCTTTACCCAGAACAGATGTATGATCAACAAAAATCAGAACAAGACTCCATATGAAGTTTGGAACAACAGAAAACCAAACATTCATTATTTTAAGATTTTTGGTTGTAAATTTTTGTATTGAATAATGGGAAAAATCACCTTACTGCATTTGCAGAAAAGGCTGATGAAGCTGTTTTTGTAGGATACTCTACTGTTAGTAAAGCTTACAGAGTTTTTAACAAAAGAACATTACTAATAGAAGAATCTATCCATGTAGTATTTGATGAGCCAAGTCAATCTTCTGAAAAGAATCAAAGTGTTAATCAAGATCTGTCTGCTGATTTACAGAAGTTAGACATTGGAAGAAATGAAGAATATGTTCCCATCATACTACCTAATCTAAGTTCAGCTGCTAACTCAAGTGCTGTTCAAAATCACAGTGCTGATTGTCTAACAGACGAGTTGCAAACAGCTGACAGACCAGAGACTGTTCAACAGACTACAAATGTTCAATAGACTACTACTGGAACTCCAACAGTAGTGTTGCAAGATCAAGACAGAGGACAACATCCTGATCTACAACCTGATCTCAGATGGCTTAAGAATCACCCTCCTGAGTTAGTAATTGGTGATCCTTTAGATAGAGTGAAAACAAGAAGAGCTGCTGCACAAGATGCTATGTTTGTCACATTTCTATCTCAAATAGAGCCTAAACAAATTGAAGAAGCTCTCAATGATTCCTTCTGGATAGAAGCTATGCAAGAAGAGTTGAATCAATTTGAAAGGAATGAAGTCTGGTACTTAGTTCCTAGACCAAGTCATCAAAGAGTAATTGGCACTAAGTGGGTATTCAGAAATAAGATGAATGAAGATGGTGTTGTCACCAGAAACAAAGCAAGACTAGTGGCCAAAGAATATAGTCAAGAAGAAGGAATTGACTTTGATGAAACTTTTGCACCAGTAGCAAGACTTGAAGCAATCAAACTGTTTCTTGCCTATGCTGCTTACAAGAACTTCACTGTCTATCAGATGGATGTGAAGTCTGCTTTTCTCAATGGAGAATTGCAAGAAGAAGTGTATGTTGAACAACCTCCTGGATTTGAAGTCTATCAAGAAGAGGATAAAGTATATCGTCTGAAGAAAGCCCTTTATGGACTGAAACAGGCTCCAAGAGCATGGTATGACACCCTATCTGATTTTCTTTTAATTAAAGGATTTCGTAAAGGTAAGGTAGATAAAACCTTGTTCACAATTGAATGGGAAAATCATATATTACTTGTGCAAATATATGTGGACGATATTATTTTTTGTTCAACTAACCAACAGATGTGTGATAAGTTCTCCAAGCTGATGCAGAATAAGTTTGAAATGAGCATGATGGGTGAACTTAATTACTTTCTTGGTTTGCAAGTTTGACAGTTGCCTGATGGGATATTCATCAGCCAAGCAAAGTACACAAGAGATCTGTTCAAGAAATTTGGTATGGAAACTAGCTCAACAGCTACCATTCCTATGTCTACAAGTCTTCGTTTGAATAAAGATGAAGATGGCAAAACAGTGGACATAACCAAATATAGAGGCATTATTGGTTCATTGTTGTATCTAACAGCAAGCAGACCTGACATAATGTACTCAGTTGGAGTCTGTGCAAGATTTCAATCAAACCCCAAAGAATCTCATCTCTTAGCTGCCAAGAGGATATTGAAATATGTTAAAGGCACTCAAGAATTGGGATTGTGGTATCCTAGAGAATCTGGATTTGAGCTTATTGGTTATTCAGATTCAGATCTTGCTGGCTGCAAGATTGACAGAAAAAGCACAACAGGTGCCTGTCAATTCTTAGGTAGTCGTCTGATCTCATGGATGAGTAAGAAGCAAACCTCAGTTTCTATATCTACTGCTGAAGCTGAATATATAGCTGCTGGAGCTTGCTGTGCACAGATACTTTGGTTGAAGCATCAACTAGAAGACTACAACATCAAGATCAGTGGAATTCCAATCTACTGTGACAATACAAGTGCAATTTCACTTACTCATAACACTACAAGTCATTCAAGGACTAAGCATATTGAGATCAAACATCATTTCATTAGAGATCATGTGGAAAAAGGCAATGTTTTGATTGAGTATGTTCATACTGAAAATCAGATTGCTGATATCTTCACCAAACCTCTAAGTGAAGCAAGGTTCTCAACTCTAAGAGCTGAGTTAGGATTACTTAATTTGGATGCATAAGCTGAGGGGGAACTCATCAGAAGACTGGAGTTCAACAGCTTAGTCATCAGTTATTTATTTCAAGAATTAACTTCCAACAGACTAGTTAACTTATGAATTCTTAAAGACAGGGGGAACGTGTAAGACTAGCGGTACTTCTGCTCTAAAAGATGAAATCTGTTAATGTCAGTTAGTTGAAGTTAAGGTTATCAAGAAGACGTGTTCTTAATTCTTGAAGATTGAAGATTATTTTATCTTGCTGGATTGACAAACAGCAGAGGAAGATTACTAGCTATTGGCATTCTCTAGTAATATCAGATAACAGATCACTCGTCTGTCAGATAAGTTAAACTCTACTCATCTGATAACTTATATAAGCATGGTCATAAAACGTATCTTTAGAAACGCGCTTTTATAAGTAACAGATTAGTGTCGATAGAGTTTCCCGCCCATCTGACAATAAAATAATAAAATTGAAATCCGTCTCTCCTGTCCACACGATTAAAAACTGTCAGATTAGATCAACGGTTCTGATAAATCACGGAAACCTAATCAAAAGGAAACCTATAAAATCCGATCTAAACAGTACAGTCGTCTTACGCACCCAAATACTCTCAAAACTCTCTAACTCTCAAACCCTTCTGTTGCGAAAAAGCTAACTGCATCTTTGTAGAATTCTACTCTCAAATTTCAGAAATGGAGAAGATTATCGAAGGAAGGTACTTCAACTACAGCAAATTCCATTTCTCGGGCACTGATCTGATGCGCTCGTTACTGGAAAAGATTAAGGAAGCTTCGTTAGTTCCTGTTCTAGAGGCTCACGAAGAAAGGGTCTACTTAGAAGATGTTGAGCACTTCTATACAACCAGGAAATTCTCTAAGAATGACACGATCATGTCTGCTGAAATAGGTGGAAAGAAGATTGCGATCTCGGCTGCTGTTCTCAGTGAGATCTATAAACTAACAGACAAGGGAGGAGATGTGACCTCGTTAGGGTCAGAAAAGGAAGAGGAGTTCTGGGCAATTTGTGCTAAGAAAGGAGAACAGATGACTGGGACTTTGATGAAGACCCAGCTGAAGGATGAATACCAGAGATTTGCTGATATCATAGCAAAGGTTCTGGATTGTGCTACAGGTTCTTTGGATGGGTTGCCAAGGAAAAGATACTACACAATGGTGTGTATCTATTATGGGTTTAAGGTTAACTGGGCTGATCATGTGTATGAGCTGCTGAGTGACAAAAGGCCTTCACATGCCATTTTATTGAGCAATTTGTTTGCATCCCTACAATGCCCCATGGGAGGTGGAAAGCAAACCCATGGTAGCAAAGAGTTCAAACTCTATGAACCAGTGAGACAGTTAGTGGCTGCTCCAAAGAGGAAGGCTGCTGCAAAATCTAAAAAGACCCCTTCTAAGAAGAGCAAGAAGGAAGGTCAGACTGGTCAGTCTGCTGAGCCAACAGCACAGTCTGCTGATGAGACTGTTTCAGCACAACCTGAAGATGAAGTCCCTGAAAAGGTGATAGATGACTTCACTGCTGAAGTTGAGAACATGGAGATAGGTTCATCATCTGAAAGGACAGAATCTGAGGAAGAAATTCCTCTTCAAAGATTGAAGAGGATGAGAACAAAGAGTGAGGCAAGGGGACCTCCTACTGCCAACCCCATTGTTAAAAAGATTGCAAAGTCAAAGGTTAAGAGAAAGGTCACTTTCTCTGAAGAACCTGTTGCAACTGTTAGAGAAACAACATCAGAAGCAGAAAGACCATTGACTATTAAAGAGCCTGCTGTTGAAGCTGCTAAAGTTGCTGCTGCTGAAGCTAAAGTTGTTTCTGAAGCTGGAGGATCAACAGAAGACTCATCTGCTGTACCATCTGCTGAAGTTAAAGGAGCACAGCAGATTAGTACAACACATGAAGGAGATGCACCTTTGTTGCATCCTACTCCAGTTGCTGCAATCCCTCTTCAAGCAATTGAGAGTCCTGAAACAAGGAGAAGAAGGACTGGCAAAATTGCTACTTATCTGACTGCTGCAGAAAAGAAAAGAAAAGATGATGCTGAAAAGCTAAGGAAGGCTGCAGAGAAAGCAGAAGAGGATAGGCTAAAGAGCCTAGAACTAAAAAGGCTGGAGGAAGAAGCCAGCAAAATGACCCAAGAGCAGAGGGATGCTCTTGAGGCAGCAGAGTTGGCTGCTGCTATTGAAGCAAGCACCAAGGATGCTCACGGACATCAGCATACTGGTGGGATAGCTATTGGTGAACCAAGGGATCCTAACAAACCAATACCAGCTATGCCTGCACCTAAGACAAAGCCAAAGAGGAGAGAAGAAATTAGACTGTCTTTAGAGATTGTCAGGGAAGATCCTGCCATCTTTGAAGAATTTCTAAAAAGGCTTGATGCTGAGAATGAAAGGGTCAACCGCCTGACACAGTTCACAAATGAGAAGATCAGATACAACAGGTGGAGGGAATTCAGACTGACAAAGAGTCCAGCTGAAATGACCAAATGGAAAGCCTTTGCTGCTGAAGAAGCATGGGTACTGAAGTGGCTTGAGACGGGTTCTCTCATTCAAGCACTTGATTCAGAATTCTTTCTGGACAGGTTGAGAATGAGAATAAGTCACTTAGTTAAAGCTGAAGCCAAGAAGATCTTTGAGTCCATTGCTGAGGACTATGATGATTCAGTAGACCTGAAAGAAAGATCTATAAAGTTGGCTATTGCTCAAGCAATGGAGCTTTGGGCAAAGAAATCAAGGAAGTTGAGTGGACAACCAAGCTCACTAGTCCCACTTCCAAACATCAAACACATTGTCTATGGTCCAAACATCAAACCTTATGAGGAGCTGCCTGAGGAACCTTCATCTACTTTTATTCCTCTTGATAATTTTACTTGGATTTCTAACAGGTCAGCTGTGGACAATGAAGGATTGATGAGGACAGTTGAGACTGTCAAGAAGATTATAGCCCCTGCTGTTAAGGAAAAAGAAAAGCCTTCTGATCAACCAAAGCAAAAAGAGGGTACTTCAGACCCATCTGATCAGAACACTGCACAGGGTGATAAGTCTGATGCTGCTGATGATTCAAAGAAGGAAGAAGAAATTCCAGCAGATCAGAACAAAGATAAAGAAGTTGCTGCTGAGGGAGATGATCAAGCTAAGGAGAAGGACAGCACTCCAAGCCTTGCTGGTGAATCAGCAGATCAATCTCTTGCATTGACAACTCAGCTAACAGAGCAACTTATGAAAGATACACTTGCTGCTACTTCAGATATGCCTTCAACCTCTCATGGTGTTCAGACAAATCTGTTGGACTCCATCCAACAAATGATCACCAATTCTCTGAAGGATATGAAGAAAGAATTAGCTGCAGAAGTAATAGCTGCTGTTAAACAACCAGATCAGAAAGCTGCTGCAGTCCCATCTGATATAATAGAAGACACTGCTCACAATGTTAAATCCATCTGCCAAGATATGGATATACTTAGAAGAAGGACTCAGAGCACTACTGAAGGTTGGAAGCAGATAGAACAAACTGTTGAATTGGCTCTCCAAGCAGAAGATGAAGTCATGGGCAACATGATGAAAGACTTCACTGCTTCATCTAATTGGATTTTGGGAACTCAAATACAATTGGGTGATCAAGGAGAAGACTTGCTCAAGGAAGTCAAATCTGTTAAGGCCAATCAACTTAAACAACAAGCTCAGATTAATGCTATGGAAGAGAACATCAAGCTTCTCTGTGATTCACTTCTAATCACACCAGTTGTGCCACAATATCCACCTGTCCCTGCTGATGATGACAAAAAGGGGGAAGAAAGGATATTTGGACAGCAAAGGGTTGATTTCCAAAGGGAAGAAGGAAATCAAGATGCTGAAGAAACTGAAGTGTTAGAAGAATCTGCTGGTGAGACTGAAAGAGATATGGGAGAATCAAGCAGACCAACAGATGAGAAAATTACAGAAGAAGAGCAAGCTGAACTTGAAGGATCTGAAGCAAAAGCCAAATCTGATAAGGAAATAGCTGCTGCCAAAGATTCAGCTGAAGAACAGCTTGATCCAGATGTCAAGAAAAGAAAGTTAGAGCTGTTGAAGAAAAGATTCTTTGAAAACTTGGAAGCTGAGACTTCTAAGTTATCTGATGAAGAGTCTGAAAAAGAAGACAAGGAAGCTGAAGAAGAAAAGAAGAAAGAAGACTAGTTTAGACTAGATTTCTTTATCTTAAAAACCTTGTAATCTTTTACTTTGCATCTTTTACTCTTCAAAACTTGTAATATGTAATCAGTTCAATATCTATAAAATTGCAAGTTTGACTCCAACATATTATTTCTATCTCAGAAATTTCTATCTCAGAAGACTAGTGATCTCTTGCTAAAATAGCGAACAGAAGGGTAGATCATCAGCCGAGTCAAATCAGATTAGTTCAGCATTTGATCAGCAGAGTATCTATCAGCAGAGTCGTTTTGATCAGCAGAGTGGAAGAGATCAAGAGATTAGTCCAACGGTAATAAATGCACTTGGTGTAATAAATGCTGGAAGAGAAGGGTAGTAATGGCAAATGATTGAAGATATCCTCGGATCAGCAGAGTGCATTAAATGCAGCATTAAATGCAATGGACAGAAAAGTACTGTACACTGTACGGTTTGCTGCAGAGAGCCGTTTCAAAAGAGCTGAAGAATGGATTTGATTTGTGACTTGCCTTCAACGGTCATATTTTCATCTCCATGTATAAATAGAGCTGAATTTCAATCGAGCAATAACACAACAACAATCAGAGATCGAAATTTTGAAGCGAAATTTCTCTAAGTCTCAAAAGCTCGAACAGCTCACTCGTCTGGTGGAAGTCATCTGTTGACTGAAACCCAGTTGAAGAAATCAGAAAAACATTATCTGAGTGATTTTGTAATAGCTGAGTGTTGTGCGAAGTGAGAATCCATCTTTGTGAGTGATTCTACTTTAGAGGATAGGTTTTCTTTGTGATTTCCTATTGTGAGCTTACAGCCATTTCATTTGTTGTCTTGGTGTAAGTGGAGAAATATTGTAATCTAAGTGATTATAGTATAACCCAGAATCTGTGTGATCTGGAAGAGTGGACTAAAGGATTTTTATCCATATAACCACTATAAAAATTCTTTGTGTTATCTTGCATTTAAAGTTTTCTTGCATATTTTAAAGTTTGCATTTTAAACACTGTGAATCAATCAAAAGATTTTATAAGGAGTTTTAAACTGGGGATAAAATCTTTCTAGAACTTAGTCTACTTGTGAAAAACACTTTCAAACAATCCGCTGCAAGTATACTCTTGGAAAACTGTTTTGGTGAAAAACAGCTAAGTCACTGTAAGAAGAGTGGTCAGTCGTCTGTTCCAGATTTGTTCACGATCAGACTAGTCTGCTTACTGTTCTTCATCAGCTTAGTCTGCTGACAGAAGACTGAAAAGTTTTTAAGTTCAAAAATTTTCAGAGGTCTATTCACCCCCCCCCCCCCCCCTCTAGACCTCATCTGACCACTTGGGACCAACACCAAATTTTGTGTTATTCATATGCATGAAAAACTCTTGACGAGAGCTTTCGGGTGGTATAAGTTTCAGTTTATGAAACACAATAAATAATTCGTAGAAAATTAACAAAATTACGGGATATTAATTAAAATTAAATCATATCTTATAATCTATAAGAAATCATGCCACAATAATTTCAAATATGATATAGAGCACATAAATATGCTATAGTAAAAAAATTGAAACATTATTTTAAGCATACCAAAAAGTTCAAGAAAATGTGAAAAAAGTCCTTCAATTCTGGTATAAAATTTGTTTTTTTCAAAGGTTTGATACCAAATGTATAAAGTAGGTAAACGTTTGATATGAAAAATATAATTTCCTGAAAATAATCTAGCTAAAAGTTCTTTAACATTCTGGGCTAACATTTAAGTCCTTTAACTAAAATAATATAGCAATTTAGTTCCATTTTGGTGCAAATTGAGGTGTTTTTTTTCACTGGTCCGTCAAATCATCTGCTTCTTCCGTACATAAAAATTAAACCATACTTGATGTCACTCCAACATTTAATCCAACTTAGATCCAATATAATTTCCAAAGGTATTAAAGTTGTACCAAATTATTACCAACAATTACAAAAATATAATGTTGCTTGTTCAAATCAAGTTTTGTGTTGCAGAGTGTCCATTAGGGCCCATTCACCCATCATTGGAGCTCAACTAAGTCAATCATGTCCTGGAGTGGATTAACTGAAGCTGTGTTTGTTTGGGCAAATTAGCCCACAATAATCGGTCCATATTAATTGGCCCAATTCTCAGTTCGATTGGTCAGATAATTTCACGGGCAGCCCGTAATTATCGGACAAAATAGTGGGCCACCCTGTGTTATTGGCCCGATTGCAATATCTTCTTCTACCCGGAAATTAAATAATTGGGCCTAATTGTAATAATTTGAGACCAAAAAGGCCCTAATTTTGGGATTTATTACAAGGGGTTTGGCACTTACTAGTTGTACAGATTAAAAACATTTCTAGTCCCCATTTTCATTTTTTCACTTCCATTTCCCTCATTTGCGTACAGAACCCTAGCTTGAAAAGGAACAAAATGAAAATAATAAATAAAAGGAAAGTAAGAAAACAACCATGGCAATGCAGACCAGAGCCGCTGCCTCTTAAGTTCTGGTTCTCATCGACGCATGTTTTCTTCTTCTCTATCCAATTTTGTTTGTTAATAGTTGAAGGCTTCAAAGTTTTCTCGAATGAATTATCACAAAGTACGATTGATAAGGTCAATGGAAAAGAAAAAGGGAAATTGTTCGATTCCAAACTGAAGAAGAATTTGTTTAGCTGGAGGTACAAGAG
The DNA here is from genome assembly GCA_038501285.1 of Penstemon eatonii. Taxonomy (NCBI): domain Eukaryota; kingdom Viridiplantae; phylum Streptophyta; class Magnoliopsida; order Lamiales; family Plantaginaceae; genus Penstemon; species Penstemon eatonii. Next base: position 54,191,971 of record CM076710.1, read on the forward strand.
ATTGAATCAGTCTTTCATCGTGAAGACACAAATAGGAATTAACCTTCTATTTGCATCTATTTTTTAAGGATTTATATTTTTAAAAGATGAAATTAAAGGAGACTATGTTAGTAGCTTTTGGATGAAATGGAAATGAATGAAAACCCTAGTTGATCCATTGTGTTCCAAAATTTCATCCAACGGCCGAAAATAAGATAATAATCAACGACCAGATTTTATTTCATTTAGGGGTAAAATGGTAATTTCAATTTAATAGGGTAAATCGAACCCAAAATTAAATAATTGGCCCAAGATTCAATAGACACAATTTAATCTACCGATTGGATCATTAATTAGTTGGCCCATATTTTTTAGTGAGCCTAAACTAGAAATTGCCCCAATAACAATTGGGGCAAACGAACGCAGCATAAGTGTTTATCTCTACATATATGTGTACTTGTGTAACTACAAAACTGTTGTTGAGCTACATTTGAAGTGTATGTTAACCTGAATTGTAATTGCTTTTGTTGAGCTACGTTTGAAGTGTATGTTAATCTAAATTGTAATTGCTTTTGTTGTCGGTGTTTGATATTTAATTTGGGGAAATTTGTAGTGTTGATGATTGATGATTGATTCTTGTCAAGTATGAGCTTTATTGCAATCTTGGACAATATGGTATGATAAATTGAGTGACTTTATAAAATAACAAATGAGTTGTTCGACTGAATTCCTCATATAAATTCATTCCATCAGTTTGGTTTTTGGGACTTAAATATTATGTTGGTAGTAATTTTATCACTAATTAATGACTTCGTATATTATAGTGAATCAATGGTGTACATCAAGCAAGGGCTAATATTATAGGGGTAATTTCCTGAACACGGTGAAAAACAACCTCAATTTTGATCGAAATAGGATAAATTTTGAGATTATTTCAGTTATAGAACTTAATTGTTTGCCCAAAAAGTTAAATTTTTATTGCCAACAAGCATTAGTTACGAGACTATTCTTGCATTTTTTTTCACGTTAGCAATCAGAGTTAATTTTCCACGTGGAAGCGATGGGTGATCACTTGGCGGACACAGTGGCATAAACTCCCAATTGGGGCCGAAATAAGTCTAAATTGCCAAATTATTTTAATTACATACTTAATTGGCAGCCCGAAAGGTTATATAACTTTTTCTCATCAACGACCATTAATTAGAGGACCATTTTTGCCATTTTTTGGAAAAAAAATTGGTCGTTCTATACAATTCTTTGCAATAAACTATGGATTTTATAGACGGATAAGTACATCTACTTCCGTTGACATTGGGTTAAATTACATGAACCTTTTATGAGGTTTCAGTTATTACAAACGTCTTCCCCGAAGTAAGTTTTTATTACAATAAATAAATAAAATATTTACAATGTCTATCTTGTACCCTATCTTCCTTTAAGTAATAATTTTTCTAAAAAGATAAAATAGTTAAAATACATATAATGATATAGCCTCAAGTATAGATCCTAATTATATAAGATATAAAAGTTCAAACTATTATTTTTAATAAAAAATAAATAAATAAATAAATATAAATATAAAAGTTAATGATATTCTTGGATTATTTAACAATTAAAAATTGAGTTTAATTATTTAATGATTCAATTATATTTTCTTAATAAGATATATTCATATATTTATATTAAAAAGTTTTATTTTTAATATAAAATAATATACAATTTTACCTATTTATCGCAAAAATTTGCCAAACTCGGGTAACTTTTAGTTAGGACTGTCAATTGAGTCGGGCTTACCCAAAGCCAGCTAATTTGAATTGATTAAATTTGATCCAAACTCGAATAATTGTGAGTAGGGTTGAGTTTGAGCCATTATATTAAACTCGATCAATTTAAGAGCCGAACTTAAACCTAATATAGCTCAACCCAAATAAAATCCGCATACATAATTATTTTGATACTACTTTTCAGTTATTGTTATTAAAGAGTAATTACTATTTTAAAACTATTCAATCATTTAGATACACCCAAAACCTAATATTGGGATTTCTATAAAGATCAAAATTTTAATTTGAATTTTTCTCACCATTGGGGCATGTTTGTCTTGTGACGGCCCGGTTCCTCGGGTCCGTCGGATAACAGTCGAAAAATTATTATTATTTCGAAAAAATATTAAAATATTGAAATTTTATTTATTTATTTATTTTTACGGAAACGATAAATTAAAAGTCTAAATGCGGAAGCGGTTTAAACAAAATAAGAACATTTTGAATTACTAAGTTTAAAGCGGGAGTAATTAAAATAATTTTAACGGATGACATGACATGGTGAAACAACTTGTGGGACCCAAGGGAGAAAACAAGATTAATATCAAGATTGGAGTAAATTTATAATCATCTTCGATAAAAAAAAAAAGATCACTTTATAAAGATTAGCTAAAATACCAACATATTTAGCAAGATGTAATAAAAATTAACTTAGACATTATAGGAGATTTAAAACATGAGTTCAAGGGAGGATATTAAAATCAAATAAGAACCTAAACAAATATACAACTACTCCTCGAAACTAGGTGGGACCGCAACCGTGATGACCTAATCGCAACATGAACTATCGTTTCCCCAAACACCTGAAGCTGAAAAGAATGAAACACGGAATGCATAAGTTGATCGTCCAACTTTGTGAAGTTGTAGTGCACATGTGTATATGATGCATGGATGCAACATAATATACGTGAGCTTATATAACAGTGTAATAAATAAACACATGCAATAACAATTTTAAGCACTTAAACAAGTAACCAATAGTTGATGATGCCGTCCTTATCTTACCCTCCAGTCCATGTTATGACGCCCCCATCGACCACTCCAAGTAAGGAGCTACCTTACTATCTGTGCGCATAGATGTCTAATGCCAAGACTTTGACTTCACTCCCGAAGTGTAACCTCCACACTTGATTGACAATTATGTCCCTAACTTTTCAAGTTGTAAAATAACCCTAGATCTTCAAAATTATTGATAATTTTAGTCCACAATGTTACCCAATTTTAAAATTGACTCGAAATAAAACACGAGCGGACCAATTTAGAGATTTTACTTATTAAATTTACATATTTATTTAACCAATTTAATTTTATAAATAATATTAATAGACCAGATTATACTTTAACATAAATTTGATAAAATATTAATTAAATCTAAAATTTAAATAATAATATTAATATATTTAATATTTATTGAAAGAATTATATAAAATAATTATAATTTCATAAAGAAAAAAAAAAACCCATCTCATCTCTTACCCCATACCACTTAACCCACCCCCCCAACCCAAATCCCAAGTCGGCGGCAGCCTGGGATCGTCCGTCCCAGGCCACCGCGGCCTGGGTCCTTCTATCCCAGACCACCGCGGTCTGGGTCCTCCGATCCCATGTCACTGCGGCCTGGGACAGGCGATCCCAGGCGGCCGCCGGCCTGGGATTTAGGTTTTGGGGGGTGGGGGGTTTGGGGTAGGAGATGAGATGCGTATCTTTTTTTTTTTTTACAAAATTATAATTATTTTATATAAATTTTTAATAAATATTAAATATATTATTATTATATAAATTTTAAAAGTAGTAGTTGGTCTATTAATATTATTTATAAAATTAAATTGGTTAAATAAATATGTAAATATAATACGTAAAATCTCTAAATTGGTCCGTTTGTGTTTTATTCGAGTCAATTTTGAAATTGGGTAACATTGTGGACTAAAATTATCAATAATTTTGAAGATCTGGAGTTATTTTTACAAATTGGAAAGTTAGGGGCATAATTGTCAGTCAACATAAATAATGGTATCAGTTTTGCAATAAAACTTAACTGCCACATCATCACTTAACGTTCAATTTTAACGGTGGTACCTAATATAAATTTCTTAAATTGTGGTACCAAATGTCGGCCTCGATTTTTATGGTACCACAAGTTGGAATCGATATATAGTTTGGTATCACAATTGCAATTCTCTCATAACAATATAGTAACATGAAATCAGCAATCAGCTCAATAACCATCATTAAAATGGTTCAATATATGATATCTAGGACTCGTAAGCACATAGACATTATCATATAATTCAAGGTGTATATTTTGTCCTAAAAGTTGAGTTTTTCATTATATCATACATCGCATGCTCGTTCGTTTAGGGACTAAGTTGCAGTTATGATTCGACCTACTAGCACATTCGGACTTACACACATGTAACACACAGCACTCACCTGTGTAGCTTACGATTCTCGAGAAAATGCGAAAAAGTAGCGTCTTCGGTTCCTGTACACGTTCGTGTAACGATCTTAGAATCTAAAATCACACCACAAGGATTCTAGAGTGACTAAAGCAATGCTTTAGTAGAGCAAACAATTGAATCGTGGTTGTTCAAAATCGAAGCCACGATCAAAACTTGGACATTTACGTCCGATCCAAAGGTTCTATGGTTCGTTCATGAACCGAGGTAACATGGCCACGAAAGAATTAAACTAGAACAAAACCGTACTAATTGAGCGTTAAAATGTTTAATTAAAGGTTTTAAGTTAAGTTATTACTTCCAAGTAACTTTATATTCCTCAATGAAGTGTATCCGAAATCTGAGCATATGCATATACGACTAATAAATTATCTTATAATCTTACTTAAATATAATTAAAGAAAATCCTATCACAAGGATTTTCTAAATTAACATATCAGATTTTCCCTACATTTTTCAGATTTACAAAATAACCCCTAAATTTTTAAAAACATCCATTTTTCCGAAAATTTGATCATAAGATTTTTAACTAGACTCATATCAAAAATCAAATAAAAAGTAGAGTATTAAAGTATCTTGTTACTTCAAAAGTCAAAGCTTTGAAAACCCCACATGTTTAAAACTTTTCAAAAACACCCTCATAGTTTTGAAAACTTAAGAAAATCAACTTTCTTGAAAAATAATTCAAGATCCAAGCATTTAAGCAATATTTAAAAATAATCATGTATAATTTCAATAAAAATATATTAACAATAAGGTTTAATAACTTTTTACAAACTAACAACGAGAAACAAAAAGTTCTTTAATTATTAGTTATCTTCGGAAAAATTTACAAATTTTCAATCTTAAAACACAAGTGACCAAAGCACTACTTCAAATTAATAAATCAAAAGTTGATAAAATTAACTATGTAAAATAGCGACAAACAGCTCCTTTTCCCCCTTATTTTCAGAATTGCAAAACTAACCCCAAAAGTTTCGAAAACTCCCTTTTCTGCAAACAACTTGGAGCAACTTTAAAACAAATAATTTTTAAGTAAACTCATACCAAATATCAAACAAAAATAGAGATTCTCAGTCCATTATACTCCCAAAATTTTAGCATCCCTAACCCTTCCACTTTTAAAATCTTTCAAAAATACCCCCCAAAGTTTCGAAAATTATAAACAATAACTTTCTTACAAAATAAATCAAGATCCAAATATCTAATAACATTTATTTAAACCAAGCAAAACTACATTAAAAATCTGATGTTGAATATAAACTAAACAACTTTTCATAAAACTAAAATGGATAAAATAAAGTTCTTCAATATTCATATTTTGTGAAAATGAACACAAATTTCTATGTCTTGAAATAAAATCCATAAACTCAACCCAAACATGAAAATGAAATCTGTTTTATAATGTAATAACTAAAATCTCTTACTCTTTATAAATGCATGTTTGTTTTTCTCCATTTTTCTTTGAAGAACACTTTTAAAAGAGAATAAAATAAAATCCAATCAATTACAAAACACAAGCATAGGTGGATCTTTACACAAAGCAACGAAGGGTAGGAAGCTCTCTTCACTTTCAGACCTCCGACGGTGGTGGTGGCGGCTCCGTGGTGGTTCATAACAAAGGCCCTTAAATCTCTTACTCTTTATAAATACATGTTTGTTTTTCTCCATTTTTCTTTGAAGAACACTTTTAAAAGAGAATAAAATAAAATCCAATCAATTAAAAAACACAAGCATAGGTGGATCTTTACACAAAGCAACGAAGGGTAGGAAGCTCTCTTCACTTTCAGACCTCCGATGGTGGTGGTGGCGCTCAGTGGTGGTTCATAGCAAAGGCCCTCAAATCCTTACCTTTCCCCAACTTCTAATGACTGCAGATTCACTCTCGCAAATTCAATCGACGATCCGAACGGTCAATATGTAGCCCCATGTATTTAGAACCTTCAAGCAAAATTTGGGCATGATCCAACATTGGACGAAGGCGAAATGATCGGAAAATCGAGACTGTGTAGTGAAAACCCGAAAATTCTCTTTGTGTTGCCTCTTCTCTCTCTCTCTCTCTCTCTCTCTCTCACTCTCTCTCACTCTCTCTTATTTTCTTTATCTAAGTATTTTTAAGTTGTAAAGAAGATAATGTGGGTTTGAAGAGGGTATTTATTAAGCTATAAATCAGATTTTTAATGTATATACACATATACATACAATATGATAATAAAGGTGTATTATTACTCCACATTTTCCACCAATGCATGTCAACCTTGGGTGGATGAGTTTATCTACCCAAGGGCATGCTTGATAGCCCTAGGAGTGAGAGAAAATGATTACTCTCTTGTAGAAAATCTGCAACTTGGTTAAAATTTGCACTATGCCCCCAAAGTTTTGAAAACTTACATTTTTGTCCCCAAAAACAAATTTTTGTGCATCCAAGCCCGAAAATTTTCAAAAAGGTCTTGATCTTATTTTAAAGTAACTTTTATATTTTTAATTATTTCAAATTTCAAAAGATCACATGATTTAATTAATTGTTCAAATTAATGCTTAACTTTGAAATTAAAATGTAGCACATAAATTGAAATAAAAATCCAATCAAAATGTTCGAAATTTCCGGGATGTTACATGTCTTGCATTTACAAAAAATATTTTGTATTTTGAAAAGCGAGACAAAGGTGCTTTAACCCGAATAAAATCCGCATACATAATTATTTAGATACTACTTTTAAATTATTGGTATTAAAGTATAATTACTATTTTAAAACTATTCAATTATTTAGATACACCCAAAACCTAATATTGGGATTTCTATTAAGTTCAAAATTTTAATTTGAATTTTTCTCATAGTCGGGGCATGTTTGTCTTGCATTTACAAAAAATTATTTTGTATTTTGAAAAGTGAGACAAAGATGCTTTCTACTTTCTCAAATAACTTTTTTTTTCTAGTTTACCAAGGGATTAATCCCTTTCGAGGCTGGTTGGACACATTAAGTGGGTACCTCTCCCATATAGATTCGAAGCTGAGTCTGCTACTTTATAGTGACTGGTCCCTTCCACTAGACCAATCACTTGTTGGTACTTTCTCAAATAACTTATTATCACTCAATCTTCTGAAAAAACTCCACAAAAATCCAAATAAACCAACAATTTTCTTGTCTTTAAAAATATGTATACAAACTCCTTTGATTTGACATATGTTGGTCCCAAGTGGTTAGATGAGGTCTAGAGGGGGGGGGGGGGAGGTGAATAGACCTCTGAAAATTTTGGACTTTAAAATTTCCTAACTTTTCTGCGAACAGACTAAGTTGATCAGGGATTGTAAGAATACTAAGCCGACTTGATTTGGAAAGTGTCCGTTGAAGAGAGACAAGTTATACTCTTGATTTGAAAAGTGTCCGTTGAAGAGAGACAAGCTTCAAATCCTCGAGTGCTGGTCCCCATTTCCTGGAAACAACTCTTTGCAACTGTGGTTGTCCAGTCTGGTGTACTTTATGTCAGCCGTATTTAATGCACTAAGCGGATACGAGGATTTCTTCAATCATTTGCCATAGATACCGCCCTTCTTCATCATTTGTTACTCCAAGTGAATTTATTACCGTTGGGCAGACTTCCTGATCATCTTCACTTAACCGTTGAGTCCTCTCGTCTGATGAAGCACTTAACTGATCTCAATTAGAACCAATCTGATTTGAGTCGGCTAATTTCCACCAAATGATTTCTTCCTTCAGCAGCAGATCAGTAGTCTTTTGGACCAGGAGATTTTGACCCGTCTGTTTTATCTTCTTAGTTGGTCAGAAATCTTCCAAGGGATTTACTAAGCATTCCCTACTTATCTGGTTTTGATGTTTTGTAAATCATTAAAACCTCCCTTATCTTCTTTACACTCTATCCTCATCTTCATCCAACAGTTTCCCCCTTTTTGATGATGACAAAACTTCAGCTAAGTACCTATACCTAAACTAAAGTTTTAATCCTAAAAAATTTCTGAGATAGATATAATCTGTTGGAAGAAAAACTTGAACTTTTTATAAATGATGGAAATTGATTACAGATTATAAGTTTTTCTGAGCAGATGAGATAATTGACAAGTGAACTGATACAAATGTATTTACAATAATAAACAATTCTAGCTATCAGTTACTTCACTGTCTTCTTCTTCTTCTTCTTCATCAAATTCTTTCTCTTCTTCTTCATCTCCAGGAGCCAGATTTTTTATTGCAGCTTCAATCTTATTACTGAGTTCTCTATGTTCTTGTACTTCACATAGGGATTAAGTTGCTCAGCAGGTGTATCTTTAGTAGCATCAATTTCTTTGTCAGATTCTCCTATTTCCTTGGCTTCTTCATTTTCAGCAGCTTCCTTAGCAGCTTCTTCATCTCCAACTTTCTCTCCAAGTACTGGCTTCTTTGACTCTTCATCTTGAGTTGGCTTTTGTTGAGCAGCACCAGAGTCCCTTTCAACAGTAGCTTGAGCAGCAGCTGTGACTGATCTCTCTTCCCTTTTTTTGTCATCATCAGCAGGGTCGAGTTCAACATCCGAGATATTAATAGCAACACAGAGTCTTCTGATGTTCTGATCCACAATGTTCAGTTGAGCAGTCTGATGAAGTTGAGTAGATTTGATGATGCCGGCTTGATCATTGACACAGTCAACATTGAGTTGAAGTGTGGAGATTTCTTCATGAACTTTGTTGGCAGTGGCTTGAACCTCCCCAACCAAAGCAAGGTTCTTCTCAGTCTCCATTTCCCCAACTTGTCTGAAGACCCTAGTCAAATTTGCAATGTCTAACTCAATTCTTTGAAGAGCTGCGTGAAGGTGACCTACATCAGCCTTGACATCTTCAATATTTTTGTTCATCTCGAGAATGCTCTGAGTCAACATGAAGGAATTATCCGGAGGCAGAGGGAAGTTTTCAATGGCTTCTCTCACCATTTTAGCATTATCCTCCTGAATCTGCTTCATCAGCAACATGTTCCTTTCTTCCATCTCCTTGAGAGAGATTTCAACAATCATCTGAAAGGATTCCATCAGCGAAGAGTGCATATCAGCTGTTGGAATAGAGGTTGAAGCAAAATTGTTTTCCTGGTGGACAGGTGTATCTTCAAGAACAACTTCATCTTCAGCTTTCCACTCAGTTGCTGAAGGTGTTTTGGCAGTAGCCTGTTCTTCCAACTTGACTGTCTCAGCAGTTCCATCTTCAGACATGATTGTTGTCTGATTGATTAGCAGAGCAGGCAACCATTCTTTTGTAGGTTTCTTCTTCTTAGGTTGCTCCTGGAACTTGCTGACTTCGGAGCCAAATGCTATTTCTTGAACACTTGGTAAGCGAGGCAGGTCACTGGGAGAACCCTGACCATATCTAGCTTTATCAGCCCACTTCTCTAAAGCAGTATACACAACAATTCGCACAACCCTCTCTATAGGATCATCTCCTCTTCTTCTCTTGTCTTGCAGTGCATCTCTGATGGCTTCTGCTTCCTTTGCAACTATGCCTCATGCATATCAATGGAAGACATCATGCACATAGTCTGTGTCCAAGGCCTGAGTAACTGAAGAAGAGTGCAGCCAGCTGAGGACCTACTTTTCTTTATCAGCAAACTCCCTCCAGGCTTGGATTTCTTCAACAGACTTGCTGGTTATGTAGTCTCTCCATCTTGTGTATCTGATCTTTTCTGGTAGAAACGTCGTTCTTTGTTGCAGCTAATTATCAAATGCTTCCAAAGCTGCTTCAAACCTGCCAAAAGCAAGTAGATCATTCTGGACAATATCAAAGACTCTTCTCACTTCAAACTTATTCTTCTCTTCCCTTTGTCCTGGAGGTAAAAAATTTATGGCGTTCATAGTTCCACAAATTTTGATGCCACCAGCCTTGCGTGGACTGTGAGCATCTTTCTTGCTAAGTTCCAACACCTTTGCCAGTTTTTCCTCCTCTTTTGCTATGAGTTCTGCATTAGTCATCTACTTCCTCTAGAGCTTCTTTCTGAGCTTCAGCTTTGCTCAGCTTAAGGACTTTGCAGAACTCTTCTTCATCCATCTTCCTTTGCTTTGCTCTTTTTCTTGTCAGCAGCAGACACCCTCTTCTTCACAAGACTCTTTCTTTTCTGAGGCTTAGATGTCTGAGCAGCAGCAGTTGGTTCAGGGGAAGCAATTGCAATTGGTCTGGCTGCAACAGGTTCGAGAATCATCACATCTGGATCCTCTTAAGGTTGGGCAACCTCAACTGATGAAGCATTTGTAGTTGTCTGTTGAGTAGCCTGATCAGCAGCTGACTCTTTAGCAGCAAACTCCTCTTCTGCTCTAACATGCCTCTCTGCTGATGGAGGACTTTGCCTCATTACGTCAGATAACTCAGTGGAGATGAAATGAATGTCATCCTTTTTCTGACAGTGGCCTTTCTGTTAACGACTTTTCCTTGATCAGGTCTGGAAGATGCTGTGTCTCTTAGTTGACTCCTTGTTCGAGCAACAACATTTTGCAGTGGCTTCTCAGTAGAAATGGTTCTCAAAGGAGAACCAAAAGCCATCTCTTCTATTTCCTTTGTTGTCTGAGCTATGCTAGCATCAGCACCAGCTTTCTCCGCAGTCTCATTTGCTCTGGCTTTAACAGCTGGCTAAGCTGTTCGAGCAGATGCCTTAGGAGCAGTCACGGTGCTACTCCTCTTCTTTGAAACAGCTGGCTGCTTGGGCTCAGCAGCAGCCTTTCTCTTGGGTTGCTCCTTCATACTTTGATATACATTCATGGCCTTAGCACTATGAATGACCTTCCCATGGGTCATTGAGCAGGTTAAGCTTGAGAACAGGTGGCTGAGAAATATCTTGTGATGGGGACAAATGATAGAATATACCACACAAATGCTGCCCAATTCACTTTCATTCTATAGTGAACGACAATAATAGCATGATACCTCTTCATAGGTATACTGTCGAGTGAGAAAGTGCAGTTCTCAATAACCTTAGCAAAAATATCAGCCATCCGCTGATATTCGTCCTTCAGCTGATTCTTCTTAATATTTCCAGCAAATATTTCCCCTTCCTTGGCAATAATGCCCTAGAATTCAGCTTCTTTCGCCTCAGCCAAAGTAGAGATATATGTTCTTCCCTCCACAGACAGTCCATACTTGTTATTCAGTAGAGCAGCCGACTTTAGCCTTTATCTCCAACTTTTCAAAATCAGGTTCACCAGACGAACCGTAGAACTCCCTAATCTGGTCTCGGAAGACCATTTCTTCATGTGCTTGCATGAAGTTCACCAGTGAGGCAGCCTTAAACTTTTCAAGGATCTCCTTCATTAGTGGAGTACCTGTGGCATGGAATGATGAGTAGACGAGGTACCTTCCCTCAGCGTTTGATTCTTTGGAACCCATGGTAGTTTTTCTTAAAGATTAGAGAAAAGAGAGTAGATTTGCAAAAGACAAGAAGCAAAAATTCTCTCTAAGTTATTTTGAAATTTTGAGGGTGCGTAAAAGATCAGTAAGCTGATCAGATCTGGATTTATAAGCGCGAGAGTGCTTCGGTTCCCGTGTTTCACGCGAACCATTAGAACAGTTATCTTTCAGATATGATTGTGGGGCGAGATACACGGGTTTCAAAATTCAAAAACATTTAATAGACTGGCGGGAATACGAACCGACCTTGTCTCTTTTATAAAAGCGTGTTTTTGAAATAACGTTTAAGTACAACACTTATATAAGATATCAGATTAGTAAAATTTAACTTATCTGACTGACGAGTGTTCTGATAACTGATATTACTAGGGAAAGCCAATAACTAGTAATCCTCCTTTGCTGTTTGGCAATCCATCAAGATAAATTAATCTTCAATCTTCAAGAATTAAGAATAAATCTTTCTAACAAATAACTCTAACTGACTACCATTAACAAATTTCATCTGTAAATCAAGAGTACCGCTAGTCTTACACGTTCTGCCTGACTTCAAGAATCCATAAGTTAACTAGTCTGTTGAGAGTTAACCTTGAAGATGATAAGATGAGTAAGCTGATGAAATCGAGTCTTCTGATGAGTTTCCCCTCAGCTTATGCATCCAAGTTAAGTAGTCCTAGTTCAACTCTTAGAGTTGAAAACCTTGCATCACTTAGTGGTTTGGTGAAGATGTCAGCAATCTGATTGTCAGTATGAACATACTCAATAATGACATTTATTTTTTCCACATGATCTCTAATAAAATGATGTTTGACCTAGATATCTTTTGCCCTTGAATGACTTGTATGAGTAAGTGAAATAACACTTGTATTATCACAGTATATTGGAATTCCACTGATCTTTATATTATAATCTTCTAGTTGATGCTTCAACCAAAGTATTTGTGCTCAACATGCTCCAGCAGCAATGTTCAGCTTCAGCAGTAGAGATAGATACTGAAGTCTGCTTCTTACTCATCAATGAGATCAGACGACTTCGCAAGAATTGACGGGCACCTGTAGTATTCTTTGTTGGGATTCGGTAAGATAAACAGCCCTGGGCACAGCGGAATATAAAAATTTTAGGACCTCTTACGGAATCTTGCCAGGATACTACTCTAGGTGTATATATATAAATATTAATTAAAACGATAGTATAAGTTTACACGTTATACATATCTCCTTGCAAATTCAAGTTGGCAGTCAGCAAAACGAACTCTGATTTCTGCTCCAGCAAAATCGATCCAGGCTTTTCAAGGAGCGCCCCACGTGTTGCGCCTCTACGAGTTGATACACCACAATATCACGAAAATAATAAATCTTGATCAGCTAGAACACAAGATATATTATGATCTAGGAATTAGGAACGATTTGGAACAAGATCAAAAACGAAAAATTCTTCCTTGCACAGAAAGGGGTTCGGCCGATCACACAGGGAGAGGGAGAGAATTTTTGCTCTTGCTCAAATTTTGCTTGTTGAGTTGTGTGAAAAATAACTACAAGATAGCTACTTATAGTTATCTCCCTAACCTAGTCCTATTAGGACTAGGTTTCTTCTCTCCTACATGGGCCATGGCCCTCTTTAATTAGAAGACCAAGTCTTCCAATTAATTCATGGCCCAGTTAATTAATTTGACCAGACTTTATTTAATCTTCCAATTAAATAGCCGAATTAATTAACTTAATCTCCCATTTAATTAAATCAGACTCTAAGCCCATTTAATTAAAATCCCTTCTAATTAATTAAATCCAACTTAATTAATTAATACACAAATTAAATTCCAATTTAATTTATGATCCTGATACAATTCCGATTGGATCCCAATTTGTTCCAATTGGGTCGACCCACCCATAATAATCGACCAGTCGATTATTCACCCAGTCGACCCAGTCGACTCGGTCGTTATTATTTCCTCGCTTTCGCTTCATGTGTATTGTGTATGCCCCCGTAGGTTCACCACATAATTGGCCGTGGGTTATAATTAAATATAATTTAATTATTCGAGCAAGACTTACTCTAAATCAATCGAACACTCTGTCGATTGACCATTCCAAAATTAGCACCCCTGCCAATTTGGGAATTCTCCCACACTCCACGGTCGATGTCCAGCCACAAGCCCATGGATCCCAATCACAGGTGAATTAATTCAGTGAACCTTTTATCATTTATAATTTCCATATACGACATAATCTCTCCATTGATCAATCTCCCAGTCGAGACTTAAGGGTATAGTCTTTCATCGGATTCCCTTTTCTTTTGTCTTGACCTTATGTACTCTGATCTCGAAATAAATTCTCTTGGACTTAATCTTTATGAGCTACTTACATAAAGTCGTCAGATACCTTGGCCAGGGATTTTACCAGAATTATTTTCTCACAGAAATCCATAAGAGAATTTCTCAACCTATCAAGTCGGGTCAATGGATCCTTTGTTGATGATATGAATCTGCATACGAGTTCCTCTATACCCAACATGAGTCCACAGAGACTTTCTGGCAATCCCCAGTCAGTCGGAACTCACATCAAAGCATAGACGTTCTCGCACCAGATAAACTCTATCACCTCAAGTAGTTAGGGATCGTTCCTCGTATACTATTATAAATTTGGAATAACTTCAACCCCGATATGCGACTACCGCTTCCATGGTGAGTTATTTCCTAATTGGGGTATTCAGTGCGCTTGCCATCCCAGCAAGCCACCCACTTATGTGTGTCGACCATCCCAGTCACGCTCGTGGACCCCAGCGTTCTCCAGTTCATCGGAGTACACACAATAGTGAGAGTCTAACCGAATCCAACGATGTCCTATCTCGATTGGATTCTACGACTCTTGAATATGTTTTAGATCACGGCCTTGGAGATCAGTCCACGGGTTGTCCCATAGCCCTGTGATCTAAGGACTTCTATCCTTATGCGTAGATAATTATTACATAAGATAAAGATGACCATTTAATAAAGTGCATTTATTAATCAAAATTGAATAGTTTCGCATTTATTACAATAAATACTAGCCATACAGCTGGCTTGCAGGACACTATTTCTATCAATCTCCCACTTGTCCTAAAGCCAGTCTTTTATGTTCTTAAGTCCCATCTTTTGCAGATGTTTCTCAAATGCCTTTTGAGGCAGAGGCTTCGTTAGCGGGTCCGCCGTATTATCTTCTGAGTCGACATGTTCCATCTTAATGTCTCCTCTACCAATGATATCTCTTATCACGTGGTATCGTCTTTGTACGTGCTTGGATTTCTGATGAGATCTCGGCTCCTTTCCTTGCGCTATTGCCCCATTATTATCGCAGAAGATAGTAATGGGCTCAGCGATGCTAGGTATCACATCCAATTCCTGGATGAAGTTCCTCATCTAAACACCTTCCTTTGCTGCGTCACTCGCGGTAATGTATTCTGCTTCGGTGGTTGAATCCGCGGTTGTTTCCTGCATGGAGCTCTTCCAGCTAACCGCACCACCATTGAGGCAGAAAACGTATCCTGATGTCGACTTGAAGTCGTCTACATCACATTGGAAACTCGAGTCTGTATAGCCTTCCAATTTCAATTCTCCTCCATCGTATACCAAGAACAATTCGTTAGTCCTTCTCAGATACTTCAGAATTGCCTTTACGGCTATCTAGTGCTGCTCACCTGGATCAGACTGGTAGCGACTTGTAACGCTTAGACCGTACGCTACGTCTGGTCTCGTACATAACATACCATACATTATGCTTCCTATCGCGGATGCATACGGTACTCGAGACATATTGCTTCTCTCTTCAGGCGTCTTCGGGGCCATAGACTTAGAGAGTGCAATCCCATGTCTCATTGGAAGCAATCCTCTCTTGGATTCTTCCATACTAAATCTTTTCAAGATTTTATCTATGTACTGTGATTGGGAGAGGCCCATCAGTCCTTTTGATCTATCTCGGTAGATCCTTATACCTAGTACAAAGGATGCTTCTCCCATATCCTTCATTGAGAATTGTGTAGATAACCATGCTTTAGTTTCGGACGACGCTTTCACATTGTTTCCAATGAGAAGAATGTCGTCAACGTAAAGCACCAAAATTCAACTGTACTCCCACTGATCTTCTTGTACACGCAAGGTTCGAACATGTTTTTGATGAATCCAAAAGTTTGGATTGTCTCATCAAAATGAATGTTCCAACTTCGAGAAGCTTGCTTCAGTCCATAAATGGACCTCTGGAGTTTGCACACCTTGTGTTCATCTCCTTTGGATGCATATCCTTTTGGTTGCTCCATGTAGATCTCCTTGTCAATGTCCCCATTGAGAAAGGCAGTCTTTACATCCATCTGCCATATCTCGTAGTTATACCACGCAGCTATGGGCAGCAAGATTCGAATGGATTTAGGCATTGCGATGGGCGAGAAGGTCTCCTCAAAGTCAATTCCAGGTCTTTGAGTGTATCATTTTGCCACTAGTCGCGCCTTGTAGATGATTACCTCTCCGTTCACTCCAAGCTTACGCTTATAGATCCACTTGCAACCCACGGGAGCCACTCCCACTGGTGGATCTAACAAGGCCCAGACCTTGTTTGAGTGCATGGAGTCCAATTCGGATTCCGTGGCTTCGCGCCATCTTCCCGAGTCTATGTCTAGCATAGCCTCTTCGTAAGTCCTTGGGTCGGTCAGAGACTGTCCAGTCTCATGCAGCAGACCGTAGTACCTCTCGGGTTCTCTACGTTGTCTTTCTGACCTACGAAGAATCGGTGTACCTTCTGGTGCACTTTCATGCTCATGTTCTCCCACTGCCTGTGGCGACGGGTCAGCTTGATTGACCACTTCGGTCTTTTCAGCTTCAGTGACCTCGTCCAGTTCTACGTTTTTTTTTTCTTGTCAACCAAGAAATCCTTCTCCAAGAAGTGAGCGTTCCTTGAGACAAACGTAGTTTGTCTTGTAGGATCGTAGAACTCGTATCCTATCGAGTTTTCTGGATACCTCACGAATTTGCACAAAGTGGATTTAGTTTCCAATTTATCTCCCACTAGCTTTTTAACGTAAGCGGGAGATCCCCATATGCGCATGAATGCGTATGAGGGTGCCTTGCCAAACCATAATTCGTATGGTGTCTTTTCTACGGATTTAGAAGGTACTATGTTCAGTATCTTCGTTGCCGTGAGGAGGGCATGTCCCCAAAATGAAAGAGGAAGGTCAGTGGCACTCATCATGGATCGAACCATGTCCATCAAAGTTCGATTCCTTCTCTCTGCTACTCCATTTAATTTGGGGTGTTGCAGGAGGAGTCCACTGCGATAATATTCCATGCTCTACAAGATAATTCAGAAATTCGTTACTAAGAAATTCTCCACCTCGGTCAGAACGAAGAGCCTTTATCGTATGACCAAGTTGATTCTCTACTTCCATCTTGAATTCTTTGAATCGCTCGAAGGCTTCAGACTTGTGTTTCAACAAGAACACATATCCATAACGACTAAAATCGTCAGTGAAAGTGATGAAGTAGTCATAGCCACCTCGGGCGCTTTTTCTTAGTGGTCCACATACGTCAGTATGTATTAAGTCCAATGTTTGCTTGGCTCGCTCAGGGTTTCCCTTAAATGGCAACTTAGCCATTTTACCCTTTAGACATGGTTCACATGTTGGCATTTCATCAATGCGATTGATTTCAATCGCGCCAGATGATGCTAACTTTTGAATCCTTGACTTAGATATATGTCCAAGTCGAGCGTGCCATAATTGGGCAGATATTTCATTATCTTGTTTCCTTTTGTTTTGTTGCTCCCATCACCTGTAAATCATTACAAAGATGAGAACTACAAGCAGTGTCTAGCACCCATGATGCACATTTAATTGATAAATTAACTTCAACAAGGAATATACCTTTCGAGCTCTCCAAGAACTCTTTGCAGTTCCTCTTCCAGTGTCCAGGTTTCTTGCAGTAGAAACATTTCTGTTCACCAGACGAAGTTTTACGCTTATTTCCCTTCCCTATGGGCCCAGATGGTCCTTTGCCTTTGCTTGAAGAAGCATTTCCTTTCCCTTTCCCTTTCTTAGTCCTTTTGGACTTGGATTGGGTCGAGGTAGCAACCATCACTGGCTTCTCTCTTTTCATGGAAGCCTCGGCAGTGGCGAGCATATTAGCCAACTCGTGAAGTTCAACATCCATCTTGTGCATGTTGTAGTTCACTACGAATTGCTCAAATGATCTTGGCAACGACTGGAGGATTATATCCTGGCAGTAGGTCTTGTCCATCTTTACGTCAAGATGACCAAGCTTTTCAATAAGCCCAATCATCTTGATATAGTGAGATCGAACATCAGCACCTTCAGCCATCCTCGTTTGTTGCAAAGTCTTAGCAGTTTCATACCGCTCATATCTACTTTGCACCCCAAATAAACCATTCAGGTGTGTGTAGATTTCAAAAGAAGACTTCATATGCTCGTGCTGCTTTTGAAGCTCATTCGTCATGGATGCCAACATGAGACAACGTGACTGCAAGTCATCGTCAAGCCACATATCCACGACTTCTTTCTTAGTATCATCGGCATCCTTAGCAAGTTCGGGAGGGGGCCCATCAAGGACAAAACCTCGCTTTTCAGAAGCGAGAATGATCTTAAGGTTCCTGACCCAGTCATGGAAGTTGGGTCCAGTTAATTTGTTTTGTTCAAGTATGATGGAAATCGGATTCTTAGACATTATATCTACAAAATGACGAGAGAAGAAATAAATACGCGAAAGATTAATTTAAAATGCACAATTTACAAACATGGTTTTTATTTGTAAATTACTCCCACTATTTTAATCAAAATCTTATGCCCCCACATAAGTTTCGGGATTTTAAAATATCCTAGCGGGCTTAAGGCCCAAATGCAATCTCCTAGTACCCACGACTCGTTGGCCATACTATTTGATTCACTTGGTGGTCGATTACGTCGACGGTTAACCATCGCAGCCAAACCTTAAGTTCATTTAGCCTCGTTTTTCGATATGGACCCACGATTCGTGAGACATCCATATTTACTAGCGTTAAATCATGTCCAATACTCATGGAGAGAAATAGTTCAATTCTAGACGCCCCACGACTCGTGAGACAGCGCCTAGAACCTTGCTATCCCCTCCCTTGGCACTAAACTCGTGCATCGAGGCAATAGACATATCATCTTCCTATAGCTCGACCCACGACTCGTGAGACATCGCGATATATTCGTACAATATGCCTAAGACCTAGTAATTGGATAGGCTC
Organism: Penstemon eatonii; assembly: GCA_038501285.1. Lineage (NCBI taxonomy): Eukaryota > Viridiplantae > Streptophyta > Magnoliopsida > Lamiales > Plantaginaceae > Penstemon > Penstemon eatonii. The sequence goes on from CM076710.1 coordinate 54,210,848, forward strand.
GGACCATAGAGACTATTCATATGCGCCCTTAGGTTCGATTTAATATTCTAATTGAATTTTAATGTTAAATTGGAGGTTCTAAGTTTTTTTGTGCGAGGTCTCATCAGATTATGCTTTATCTTGTTTACGTGATATATTCTAAGCATGCATAACATACATCAAAGAATAAAAGTAAACATACATCACCTAGCAGGATATGATTGATCGATTGCCCATCCTATGCGATTCATCACGAGCCAAGTGATGAATCAATTGGTCAGTCTAGGGTGGAAATTAAATGTCCTAACTATTACAATTTTCAAACCCATACATCATGGGCCTTCTTGTAATATCCAGCATGATTGGGCCTCCATGTAATGAATTGGGCCTCCATGTCCTCCAAGGTAAATGGGCCTCCATGTGGATCTCCAAGTCATCATGAGGTCTTCTCGGCTCCAAGCCTAATCTAAGCCTAGCTTACATCTTTTAAATGGTCCTATTCTATTACATTTGTTTGCGCAAGCAAGGGCACCAATCAGGCCCATTTAATTATAACCCAAAAATTAAAATAAACCAAAACTACACATGGCTTAAGGGCAAAATCGACCAATCCACATATTCACTCAAGAACATGCGTAAATTCACATAAGGGCATCAATGTAAATTTACCGGCTCCATTAATTTTAATTCTAAAAAATTATCCAAGTTGATTTATTTTTTGAATTAACAATTAACCTCTAAGATTAATTTAGCTCTTACTTGAGCTCTAAGTAATCTACAAACTTATCTTGATTAAATTGGTTAATTAAGGTAATCTAAATCTCTAAGATTCTTACCTTATCCAAAACTCTAAGTTTCCCAAAGTTCCCAAATCTCCAAGATTTTCAAGATAATCCTATTTTGTTTAGATTAGTTTAATTAAGGTAGTGTTTAGTTCTAACAAAATAACTACCTTATCCAAAAACTCCAAGTTTCCTAGTCTTCCAAAATTCTAAAATTTCCAGAATTTTCGAAATAGGCAGAATTAGAGTCCAACCCAAACATGACCAGTCGAGACCAATCACGGGCTGCCATGTCGACAACCCACGCGCGACCACCAGGTGCGCGTGAGCTACCCGCGGTAGCAGCCACGGCGCGTGGGCTGTGTGTGGCAGCAAGCTGCAGCGCACAGCTGCACGTAAACAGCTGCCGGTGGGCTGCTGCTGTGAGCAGCGTGCGCGGACAGCGTGTTGTTCGCACGCTGCCGCAGGCCGCGGCTCGGGTGGCCGCCCAGCCGCGGTGCGCTGCCGCGCACCGCCGCGTGCCACCGCGGGTTGGATCCAATAAAATATATAATAATTTTTTTTTGTTTCTTCGATTACTTACAGATTTAATTCAACAAACCCAGTTAATTAAATCCCAATCCAAAAATAACATCAACATGATAAAAAATTTCGAATCTAAAATTATCCATTAACTCCAAGTTAAATAACAAACGTCCTATAACATGCAAAGTTAAAGAACTAGCCACACCTAAATCAAACATATGATTTATAACACAGAATTTGCAAATTTATATATATACAAAGCCTAGAGTTGGCTCTGATACCACTGTTGGGATTCGGTAAGATAAACAGCCCTAGGCACAACGGAATATGAAGATTTTAGGACCTCTTACGGAATCTTGCCAGGATACGACTCTAGGTGTATATATATAAATATTAATTAAAACGATAGTATAAGTTTACACGTTATACCTATCTCCTTGCAAATCCAAGTTGGCAGTGAGCAAAACGAACTCTGATTTCTGCTCCAGCAAAATCGATCCAGGCTTTTCAAGGAGTGCCCGACGTGTTGCGCCTCTACGAGTTGATACACCACAATATCAGGAAAATAATAAATCTTGATCAGCTAGAACACAATATATATTATGATCTAGGAATTAGGAACGATTTGGAACAAGATCAAAAACGAAAAATTCTTCCTTGCACAAAAAGGGGTTCGGTCGATCACACAGGGAGAGGGAGAGAATTTTTGCTCTTGCTCAAATTTTGCATGTTGAGTTGTGTGAAAAATAACTACAAGATAGCTACTTATAGTTATCTCCCTAACCTAGTCCTAATAGGATTAGGTTTCTTCTCTCCTACATGGGCCATGGCCCTCTTTAATTAGAAGACCAAGTCTTCCAATTAATTAATGGCCCAGTTAATTAATTTGACCAGGCTTTATTTAATCTTCCAATTAAATAGCCCAATTAATTAACTTAATCTCCCATTTAATTAAATTAGACTCTAAGCCTATTTAATTAAAATCCCTTCTAATTAATTAAATCCAACTTAATTAATTAATCCACAAATTAAATTCCAATTTAATTTATGATCCTGATCCAATTCCAATTGGATCCCAATTTGTTCCAATTGGGTCGACCCAGTCGACCCACCCATAATAATCGACCCAGTCGATTATTCACCCAGTCGACCCAGTCGACTCGGTCGTTCTTATTTCCTCGCTTTCGCTTCATGTGTATTGTGTATACCCCCGTAGGTTCACCACATAATTGGCCGTGGGTTATAATTAAATATAATTTAATTATATTTTTCGACATTCTGTCGATTGACCATTCCAAAATTAGCACCCCTGCCAATTTGGGAATTCTCCCACACTCCACGGTCGATGTCTAGCCACAAGCCCATGGAGCCCAATCACTGGTGAATTAATTCAGTGAACCTTTTATCATTTATAATTTCCATATACGACATAATCTCTCCATTGATCAATCTCCCAGTCGAGACTTAAGGGTATGATATTTCATCGGATTCCCTTTTCTTTTGTCTTGACCTTATGTACTCTGATCTCGAAATAAATTCTCTTTGACTTAATCTTTATGAGCTACTTACATAAAGTCGTCAGATACCTTGGCCAAGGATTTTACCAGAATTAATTTCTCACAGAAATCCATAGGAGAATTTCCCAGCCTATCAAGTCGGGTCAATGGATCCTTTGTTGATGATATTAATCTGCATACGAGTTCCTCTATACCCAACATGAGTCCACAGAGACTTTCTGGCGATCCCCAGTCAGTCGGAACTCACATCAAAGCATAGACTTTCTCGCACCAGATAAACCCTATCACCTCAAGTAGTTAGGGATCGTTCCTCGTATACTATTATAAATTTGGAATAACTTCAACCCCGATATGCGACTACCGCTTCCATGGTGAGTTATTTCCTAATTGGGGTATTCAGTGCGCTTGCCATCCCAGCAAGCCACCCACTTATGTGTGTCGACCATCCCAGTCACGCTCGTGGACCCCAGCGTTCTCCAGTTCATCGGAGTACACACAATAGTGAGAGTCTAACCGAATCCAACGATGTCCTATCTCGATTGGATTCTACGACTCTTGAATATGTTTTAGATCACGGCCTTGGAGATCAGTCCACGGGTTGTCCCATAGCCCTGTGATCTAAGGACTTCTATCATTATGCGTAGATAATTATTACATAAGATAAAGATGACCATTTAATAAAGTGCATTTATTAATCGAAATTGAATAGTTCCGCATTTATTACAATAAATACTAGCCATACAGCTGGCTTGCAGGACACTATTTCTATCATTCTTCCTATCAATCTTGCAGCCAGCGAGGTCAGAATCTGAATATCCAATAAGCTCAAATCCTGATTCTCTAGGGTACCACAATCCCAATTACTGTTTGCCTTTGAGGTATCTGAGAATCCTCTTAGCAGCTAAGAGATGAGATTGCTTAGTATTTGATTGATATATTTCACAAACCCCAACAGAATACATAATATCTTGTCTGCAAGTTGTTAGATATAACAGTGACCCTATTATGCCTCTGTACTTGGTTATATCCACTGACTTGCTATCTTCATCTTTATCCAGATGAAGTCCAGTAGACATATGAACACTAACAGTAGAGCTAGTCTCCATACCAAATTTCTTAATCAGATCTTTTGTTTACTTTGCTTGGTTGATGAATATTCCATCAGGCGACTGTCTAACTTTCAAACCAAGAAAATAGTTCAGTTCACCCATCATGTTCATTTCAAACTTGTTCTGCATCAGCTTGGAGAACTTGTCACACATCTGTTGGTTAGTTGAAATAAAAATAATATCGTCCACATATATTTGCACAAATAATATGTGATCTTCCCATTTAATTATAAACAAGATTTTATCTACTTTACCTTTTTGAAATCCTTTAATTAAAAGAAAATCAGATAAAGTATCATACCACGCTCTTGGAGCCTGTTTCAATTCATAGAGGGCTTTCTTTTGACGATATATGTTATCTTCTTGTAGATGGACTTCAAAACCAGATGGTTGTTCAGCGTACACTTCTTCTTGCAATTCTCCATTCATCTTATTTATGAAAACCAACTTAGTGCCATGACTCTTTGAGGACTTGGTCTAGGAACTAAGTACCAGACTTCATTCCTTTCAAATTGATTAAGCCCTTCTTGCATAGCTTCAATTCAGTTAGAATCATTGAGAGCTTCTTCAATTTGTTTAGGCTCAATTTGGGATTGGAAGCTGACAAACATTGCATCATTTGTAGCAACTCCTCTAGTTTTTACTCTATCCAAAGGATCACCAATCACTTACTCTGGTGGGTGATTCTTGAGCCATCTGAGACCAGGTTGCAAATCAGGATGTTGTCCTCTTGATTGATCTTGCAACACTACTATTGGAGTTCCAATAATAATATGTTAAATATTTGTAGTCTGTTGAACAATCTCTAGTCTGTCAACTGTTGGTAACTCGTCTGTTAGACAATCAGTAGACTGATCTTGAACAGCACTTGAGCTAGCAGCTGAGTTGAGATCAGGTAGTATGATGGGTACATATTCTTCTTTTCTTTCAACACTCAATTTTTGAAAATCAGTAGACAAATTTGGATTAACACATTGATTCTTTTCAGAAGATTGGTTTGGTTCATCAAATACTATATGAATAGATTCTTCTACAAGTAAAGCTCATTTGTTAAAGACTCTATAAGCTTGACTAATAGTAGAGTATCCTAAAAAAATAGCTTCATCAGTCTTTTCCGCAAAAGCAGTAAGGTGATTTTTCCCATTATTTAAAACAAAACATTTACAACCAAAAATTTAGAGGTAATGAATGTTTGGCTTCCTGTTGTTCCAAACTTCATTTGGAGTCTTGTTCTGATTTTTGTTGGTCATGCATCTGTTTTGGGTGAAGTAGGGTGTATTTGTGGCTTCTACCCAGAATCTTTGGGGGCAGTTTTGCTTCAGCTATCATAGTTTTGGTAGCTTCTTTCAGAGTTCTGTTTCTCCTTTCAGCAACTCCATTTGTTGAGGGGTTCTAGCAGTAGAGTACTCATGGCAGATTCCTCTGATATTACAATACTCTCCAAAAGTAGAGTTTGTTAACTCAGTCCCTCTATACTTCAATATCTTCATACTCTTCTCATTCTGGATCAGTTCCATCAGATTGGTAAGATGCTCCTTGGTTTCACTTTTCTTCTTCATGAAGATGACCCAAGTGTATCCTGAAAAATCATCCACAACAGCTAGGCAGTATTTCTTTCCACCGTTGCTGATTGGATCAATGGGTCCAAATAAGTCCATGTGTAGTAGCTCCAATATCCTTGATGAAGATTGGTGCTTCTTGCTCTTAAAAGATGACTTGATTTGTTTACCCTTCTAACATGCGTCACATAGTTTGTTCTTGCTCATGACTATTTTAGGAATTCTTTCTACCAGATCATTCTTGATTAATTTGTTGATGGTCTTGAAATTCATATGATTCATCCTTTTGTGCCATAGCCAACTAATCTCACTTGGTGTATAGGCCACCAAACAGACATTTGAATTCCTGTCCACAGAATTCCAGTCGACTACATAGATATTCCCTTGTCTTCTTCCAGATAAGATGACCTTCTTTTTTTCAATCTGTTCAACATAGCACTTATCTGATGAAAGATGACAGAGAAACCTTTATCACAAAATTGACTTATGCTCAGTAGATTGTATTTGAGGCCTTTGACATAACAAACGTCAAATATCTCAATGTTGCATTTGATTAGCTTTCCACAACATGTACCATTTCTTATATGACATCTGGACCGTCCACAACAGCAGCATCAGTTAGCTCATATATGTCTCCACACATGTGCCTTGATCATCCACTATCAAAGTACCATTTCTTCTCTACTTTACTCCTAATCCTAATCTTAACCTACAAAACAAAATAAAATTGTTTTAGGTACCCTTTATTGAGAGGGTCTTGGAGGATTAGTTTCACCTTTGACAACCCAAGATGTTGAAGTCTTAGGCTTCTTAGCCTTCTGAACTTTAGCAGGAGCATGAACAATTTTCTCTTCATCATATTCAACAGATGTATTATGTTGATAATCAGTATGATGCGGATAATTTTCATAAGAAGGATAAAGTGCATGATATGTAGGAAATACATGCATTTGGATGAACAGGGTAAGCTGGAAATTGAGGTTCATGATATACAGGTGGATATGCAGCAGGTTGAACATAATATGATTACTCATTTCCATACCAAGTATTTTGATTTTTCTTGTTCTTATGCTTCTTTGGTTTACTCTTTACTTGCTCATTAACAGACGACTTAGCTTTGTTTCTTGTGCGTTGATTTTTGGTTTATTACAAGAATGAACTTGAGAATCTTACAACTGACCCAGTGGTAATTTTACAAGGTTTCAATTGTTCTTAAATTCTTATATATAAAGAGAAAGTGTTCTTAAATCCTTTTGTGGTCACTTGTCTATCAAGGATGATATTTATGACTTTCTTAAGGAATTGAAGTATAATTAGATTTTTTATTTAAATTGTAAGATTTGAATAGTTTGATCACACTTTTCTTTTTAGGCATGATAAGATAACTTATTCAGTAGAAACCAAGCTATCAAGTCCAGTAAGCCTATAATAAATCCAACATTAAGCCCAAACTTCAGCCCATAAAGTCGTTGTGTTCTTCAACAGAGCAAGTCGGCTTCTTCGCCATAGCAAGCCGCCCTAATTATGATTCCTCTTTATTCAGGTCTTCTTCTAATTTTCTCTGCCAATTTTCGATTTAGTCTATTTAAAAACAAGAATGGTGATTAATTATTTGAATTCCCGTTTTGCATCCACCATTGAAGATGCTCTAAAGCACTATTGGGGACATTTTAACTTTACCTACTTCGAATGATTTTTTCTCCAAAATAAATGGAAGAGTCCTTAAAAATTACAAAAACAAATTAGACATCAATTCTCCCCATAAAACAACTTCTTTTATTTCAACCAAACCCTTTCAGGCACAACAACAACGGTTGAACCAATGGCCTTCGGTTTGAGAGGCGGCGAAGTTTCGTTGGATTCACATAATTTAGGGGATCGGACTCAAATGGCTGTCATGAGGTATGATTCAAATCACAAGCGGAAAATTTACTCGACATGCATTTTTTTCAAATTAGGTCAATATTTGTTTCAGTAAATTGTGAAAAATAACTGGTATATAGTTTAATGAATTTTGTGTTGAATTTGTTTTGCTCTGCTATGTCTTAATCTGACTAGATTTGTTATCTTTTTTGTGTAGCAATTGGTTTCTGTAAGTTTGGCGTAGTGTTGGAGATCTTGTTTAGATCTCGATTGCAATTTGATTGAAATCACTTTGGGTAGTTAAAACAACAATCACTTATAGGTTTTATAAATACAAAATATCAAACTCTCGAATCCTAACAATTTGACAACCGCAATTCTTTGAGATTAATTCTTACAAAATTAATTTCAAGTTACCGAATTCAATTTCTTGTAGGATAAGCCAAACTCATGTTCTTAGGAGACCTAATGGAAATTTGGAACTATAAATAAAAACAAGTTGCATCCCCCCTCCCCCCTCTACCCCTAATCAGAATCACCTTAATTGAGAGCGCTTTTTACTGATGTGCGAAATCTATTTTGCTTGGAATCGCATTTCCTATGATATCTTTTGGTAGTTTGTAACAATTAGGTAATGACTAAATTCAACTTTGGCCTTTTCAACTATCGTGCTTTGACCCTCCAACTAACCATTGCATTATATTCCCCCTCCAACTATTTCACATACTCAAAAAACTCATATTCTAACAATTTTAAATCTTTATGCATGGTTAATCTTCTTATTTCAGTCAAAAAGAAATAATATTCTATATTGGCGATGAGATCAAAACTTTAGCATTAAAAACAAAGATTTTAATTTGATATTACCTCATCTAGACATAGATGATCACAAATAGTACTTTTAAAGTTCATTACTTTACTTCATATATTTTTCCAAGTTTGAAACAGTCTTGAACAAAACTTTTTGGTCTCCCATCTTTCAATTGTAATGGTCTATTTGTGCACAAATGATAGCTAGAGACGATAAAATGATGCAATCAGTAATTGGAGGGGCAAAGCATGAAACAATGAAAAGGGGGTAAAATGAAATTTACCCTTAATTATACAATAAATACTTGCTATTGATTATTTTATAAGATTCGGATGTTTATAATTAGAATACCATTTGTTTGATAAGTATCAATATTTTTTTTTTTATATTATCGATATTCAAGTAATTTTTATTTGTAAAGCATATGTTAACTACTTAGGTGCCAAAGGACTCCGTAACAGAGATTAGTATTTAGAATTAAAGACTTTTACACTTAAAATGTATTGGTTGATAAGTGATTTCCATATCAGGAATCAACACGTTTAAAATTAATAGTCATAAATGTATGTCTCTGCAATAAAAGAATTAAAAGATTAACTAATCTTATAATTTTAATAAATTCTAACCATTTGTTGGGATGATAAAGACAACTTGTCTAGCATAAGCAAATTATAGTAAAACCAGTGCTTAAAATTGAAATTCAATTTGATAGTCATATTCAATCTCTTGGAATATACGACTAGAGTTTTAAAGCACACTTGTACCATTTACGCACACACAAACACAAACACGCACATATATTAAGTTTGCACATAATAAATATTTTGATAAAATTAATAATTTAAATATTAATACTTTAAGAAGTGAGTCTAATTTTGCAATTATTTACCGGTTACTGTGATTAGAAAAATTAATTGCTTTATTTGTTAATAATTTCATCTACATTAGTAATTTATGATTATATTTACATGTGTAATTATGCATCCATATAAGACGTGTCATATTTAGTGTTTTTATTTGACTATTGTAATAATCAACATTAACATTGGTTATTGTAAAATAAATTAACTATTACTAACCATATAAAACATGTGTAAATCCTGTAACAGAGAATAATATATTTAAATTAAATCTTTTAACTCTTAATGTGGCATGAAGAAAGCAAGGACTTAAAATCAATGAAGGCTACCTTTCCTTTAAATTTGTGGAATGATAGGTGTAAAAACATAAATATGGTGATGAAAATTTTCTTATTAGTGATGAATTATTTGTGCCTTCTTTGATCAAGCTTGCATACTAAGCTTGAAGTGTGCTTTCCTCAATTGAAGAAATTTCAGCTTCTTTCTTCTTTGTGATGGATTGTTAAAGCCTCCACTAAATAATTTCAATCTCCCTGGAACTCTATTGATACTCGAGGAAAGACAAGAAATATAAGTTGAAAGGGAGTTTGGAAGACATGTTCTCTTGAATACTCTATCAAAGTTCTCATTTCAGAGCCATCCATTTGCAAGGCGAGTTTATATGACGAATGAGTTGTAACACACTCCTAATTGAATTTCGACTTCCATCACAGTCATCTTGTTGTCTTAACCAACCAACACCCTTTGTGAAATTTTGGCTAGCACGTATGTCTTCAATACAAGATGAGGGATATTGGTAGAAAAAAGTTCTGTTCCAATAAATCTTTGTCCAATCTTGTGAGGTAAGATAATGTAAGCAATCTCGTGAAAGTTTTGTCAAGCTTACAAATTAAGCCAGGCAACACTAAATAAATGGATTTATCCATACCAATGGATGATGTATTTTGTTACAAGAAGGCAAGATGATTCTTTCATATGTCAAAATATTTAAGTTTAGCTTTCCTTGGAGAAACAAAATACTGTTGCCAAGAGGATGGAATATATATCGAGTTGTGGGATATAGGGAAACATTATGCTAGGGTTGTAGATACATATTGAATTGTGCTAAACTGAAAGACTCATTGTTAAAGGGAAGCAATCACCCGATAACCTGAACCTCGTTCGTTTTTCTTACTTTGCCCTGTCATGCAATTTGATATGGAATTGCTAATATTTAAGCACGTTGGAGATGATCAATTCAGTAGTATGTGTTGGATGTTAATAAATTTGAAAATTAGCTACTGCAAATAGCTATCTTAATTTGTTGCTCAACCAGCTAATGCTTCACATGTGAATTGTCTTTATTTATGGGTAAAAGAAAAAACATTTATGTGAGTAAGAAAAAAGGAATTAAATGTAAAACCATTGAGTTATAAAAGGAAAGAAATATTACATGAACTAAATATTTGGTAATATAAATTCTAATTCAAGTGAAAGTAATCAATGCACTTCTTATTTCACAATGCAACAAGTGATTGCTACCTTGCTATGGCCTACTATATTTTGATTCTTTTAGAAAAACTAACTTCGATTTACTTTCATTACATCAGAGGAAATCATTGAACATGTCTTTCAGTTCAGTGCAACTTCTCTTAGATCTATTTCCTACAAATTTTTTAGTTGGTTGCTCCCATTCTCTAGTCTTCTATATCATATTTTTCTGAAAAAGCTAATTTCAATTTACTTTTGATATACGAAAAGGCATTGAACCTCTCACTAAACTTGTTTATTGCACAATGCAACAAGTGATTGCTACCTTGCTATGGCCTACTACATTTTGTATCTTTCAGCAGAACTAATTTCGATCTACTTTCATTACATTAGAGGAAATCCTGAACCTGTCTTGCATTTCAGTGCAACTCCTCTTAGATCTATGCTCTGCAAACTTTTTATTTTGGTTACTCGCATTCTCTACTCTTCTATATCATATTTTTCTAAAAAAGCTATTTTAATTTACATTTGATATACAAAAAGGCATTGAACCTCTCACTAAATTTGTCATGTTTACAGGTAAAATATACCTAATATTTCTTGATTCTAGATTCCTTATAATGTGCAAGCAGTAGTACTAAGAGGTTAAGAAATGTTAAGCTTGCTCTCTTATTTTATGTTATATGGTTGGATGATCTTTTCAAATAAGGGTAATTAAAACTAGTACTCCTTGGGGTTTACGCGAATGATGTATAACACACTTCTAGACTACGTCAGAAGTTGGGATAATGTCACGAAGGCAGTGACGATTGTTCTATGATTGTCATCTTCCTACAAGAAGGTCGTTGCACAAATCTTATGAGGAAAAATTCAACAAGATACAAAATAAACCATTGTATAACTGCGAAAATATGTCTTACATAATTACTTGATTTTTTTTATTTGTAGGTTTAAGTTGGCTGAGTTATAATTTAGATGTGATTTAGTATACTTCGATATAAAAGGAAATGAAATAGGGAATATTTAATAAGATACTATGGAATCTACAGAAGTTGATATGTCCTGATGTGATAATATGCAGATTCCATAATTGATTTACTCATTCTCTTGCTTTAGATAGTTGAATATCTTATGCCTTTATATATCTTGGTCTTCCTTTTTTCATAATAATAATTTTTTTACTGTTTTCTCTATTTACTGCACAATCCATCCGGAAAAAAATGATATTAATTATGAATGTAATAATGCAATTTGTGGTGGATTTTGTCTTAACAGAAATATAGGGAAGTTACCTAGCGCAAAATTTTGTACTATTTTTAATTGTATAATTTGGTCACCAATTTTTCAGACATTAAATTTGGCTATTAGCATGAATTAGATGCTTGAGAACTACAAATATAGTGAAGATGACTTGATTGTTATGTTAATGCCGATGTATGCTATAAATTATGATGCGTTTCAGTTATTCATTATATATTGTGGTGAAATTATTGTTGTTATACACTTCTGACATATCTTTCTTGACCTTTGTACTTATTTATGTCATTAAATTCCACTCAAATTTTTGTTGATAGATATTTGCATGAGAGGTGCAGCTGGATTCACCTCCTTCACACTCAAAACAAAAGGATCGGATAAGGCCACGTCTTTTAAACTTGTAGATAGTTGTCGTCTTTTGTTTCTCGGATGTGGACCAAGCTCATGATCATAATTTCCCCCTTGCATGGCGATATGGGGGCGAACAAAAGGAGAAGGCATTAATGGTTCTTTAGTCTGGGGTTAGAAACCTACCAGAATATATGAGACTTGGGTTCTGGAGTAAATTCTTGATCATATTGCTTAAGGTACATGGTTTTTCTTGATAATTTTTTCTTTTAAGAAAGATTATGGGATTCGAAAAGGATTTGACATCCAACCTAATCCGATGAAGATACGGTGGAGTCGAGAAATTTAGACCCGAGCAAGATTCGAACCCAACCCAAATTCGTTCCAACATAAATAGAGCCGAATCTTTCTCGAGTCTGATCCAACCTATTGACAGCCCTACTTAAAAGTTTCATAAGCTCAAAATAGATGTAAATCCATGTTAAGATCTTTCTAAGGAAAAAAGTTTTGAAAATAAACAAGTTAATTATGTTGATTCTGATTTCAAAGACAAATCATTAAAGAAAGAACTACTAATAAGGTGCAATAACTTTGCAAGAAAAAAGGATTGATTGAATTAAAATATTTTGCTGGATATTTCTGTTGATTCTTCCAAGGATACAACTTTTTGTTTACTTTGGATAGAATCTTGAAGTTGTACAAATCTTATCAAAGAGGATTCAATGGGATACAAGATAAGCCAATGTAACTGTCGAAAATTATGTCTAACAAACATAATTTGTAGGCTTAAGTTGGTTTAGTTGATATTTAAATCTGTTTTAGTATATTTTAATATAAAATGAAAGGAAGGAGATGAAATATTTAGTAAGATATTATGGAATCTGATTTACTTACTCCGATATAAAATGAAATTCATAATCATTTTTCTTTATCTACTTTCTCTTACTCATTTTTTTGCTTTAGATACTTGAAAATCTTGTGGCTTTATATATATTGGCCTTCTTTCTTTCATAATCAATTTTGTAATGTTTTCTCCGTTTAACGTGAAGTTCATCAGGGAAAAAAGATATATGATGCAAAAAATGCCATTTGTGAATGGAATTTGTTTTAGCGAAAATGTAGGGAAATTACCTAGGACAAAATTTTGTACTCTTTTTAACTTGTATTATTTGGTCACCAGTTATTTCCATGGTGAGTTATTTCCTAATTGGGGTATTCAGTGCGCTTGCCATCCCAGCAAGCCACCCACTTCTGTGTGTCGACCATCCCAGTCACGCTCGTGGACCCCAGCGTTCTCCAGTTCATCGGAGTACACACAATAGTGAGAGTCTAACCGAATCCAACGATGTCCTATCTCGATTGGATTCTACGACTCTTGAATATGTTTTAGATCACGGCCTTGGAGATCAGTCCACGGGTTGTCCCATAGCCCTGTGATCTAAGGACTTCTATCATTATGCGTAGATAATTATTACATAAGATAAAGATGACCATTTAATAAAGTGCATTTATTAATCGAAATTGAATAGTTCCGCATTTATTACAATAAATACTAGCCATACAGCTGGCTTGCAGGACACTATTTCTATCATTCTTCCTATCAATCTTGCAGCCAGCGAGGTCAGAATCTGAATATCCAATAAGCTCAAATCCTGATTCTCTAGGGTACCACAATCCCAATTACTGTTTGCCTTTGAGGTATCTGAGAATCCTCTTAGCAGCTAAGAGATGAGATTGCTTAGTATTTGATTGATATATTTCACAAACCCCAACAGAATACATAATATCTTGTCTGCAAGTTGTTAGATATAACAGTGACCCTATTATGCCTCTGTACTTGGTTATATCCACTGACTTGCTATCTTCATCTTTATCCAGATGAAGTCCAGTAGACATATGAACACTAACAGTAGAGCTAGTCTCCATACCAAATTTCTTAATCAGATCTTTTGTTTACTTTGCTTGGTTGATGAATATTCCATCAGGCGACTGTCTAACTTTCAAACCAAGAAAATAGTTCAGTTCACCCATCATGTTCATTTCAAACTTGTTCTGCATCAGCTTGGAGAACTTGTCACACATCTGTTGGTTAGTTGAAATAAAAATAATATCGTCCACATATATTTGCACAAATAATATGTGATCTTCCCATTTAATTATAAACAAGATTTTATCTACTTTACCTTTTTGAAATCCTTTAATTAAAAGAAAATCAGATAAAGTATCATACCACGCTCTTGGAGCCTGTTTCAATTCATAGAGGGCTTTCTTTTGACGATATATGTTATCTTCTTGTAGATGGACTTCAAAACCAGATGGTTGTTCAGCGTACACTTCTTCTTGCAATTCTCCATTCATCTTATTTATGAAAACCAACTTAGTGCCATGACTCTTTGAGGACTTGGTCTAGGAACTAAGTACCAGACTTCATTCCTTTCAAATTGATTAAGCCCTTCTTGCATAGCTTCAATTCAGTTAGAATCATTGAGAGCTTCTTCAATTTGTTTAGGCTCAATTTGGGATTGGAAGCTGACAAACATTGCATCATTTGTAGCAACTCCTCTAGTTTTTACTCTATCCAAAGGATCACCAATCACTTACTCTGGTGGGTGATTCTTGAGCCATCTGAGACCAGGTTGCAAATCAGGATGTTGTCCTCTTGATTGATCTTGCAACACTACTATTGGAGTTCCAATAATAATATGTTAAATATTTGTATTCTGTTGAACAATCTCTAGTCTGTCAACTGTTGGTAACTCGTCTGTTAGACAATCAGTAGACTGATCTTGAACAGCACTTGAGCTAGCAGCTGAGTTGAGATCAGGTAGTATGATGGGTACATATTCTTCTTTTCTTTCAACACTCAATTTTTGAAAATCAGTAGACAAATTTGGATTAACACATTGATTCTTTTCAGAAGATTGGTTTGGTTCATCAAATACTATATGAATAGATTCTTCTACAAGTAAAGCTCATTTGTTAAAGACTCTATAAGCTTGACTAATATTAGAGTATCCTAAAAAAATAGCTTCATCAGTCTTTTCCGCAAAAGCAGTAAGGTGATTTTTCCCATTATTTAAAACAAAACATTTACAACCAAAAATTTAGAGGTAATGAATGTTTGGCTTCCTGTTGTTCCAAACTTCATTTGGAGTCTTGTTCTGATTTTTGTTGGTCATGCATCTGTTTTGGGTGAAGTAGGGTGTATTTGTGGCTTCTACCCAGAATCTTTGGGGGCAGTTTTGCTTCAGCTATCATAGTTTTGGTAGCTTCTTTCAGAGTTCTGTTTCTCCTTTCAGCAACTCCATTTGTTGAGGGGTTCTAGCAGTAGAGTACTCATGGCAGATTCCTCTGATATTACAATACTCTCCAAAAGTAGAGTTTGTTAACTCAGTCCCTCTATACTTCAATATCTTCATACTCTTCTCATTCTGGATCAGTTCCATCAGATTGGTAAGATGCTCCTTGGTTTCACTTTTCTTCTTCATGAAGATGACCCAAGTGTATCCTGAAAAATCATCCACAACAGCTAGGCAGTATTTCTTTCCACCGTTGCTGATTGGATCAATGGGTCCAAATAAGTCCATGTGTAGTAGCTCCAATATCCTTGATGAAGATTGGTGCTTCTTGCTCTTAAAAGATGACTTGATTTGTTTACCCTTCTAACATGCGTCACATAGTTTGTTCTTGCTCATGACTATTTTAGGAATTCTTTCTACCAGATCATTCTTGATTAATTTGTTGATGGTCTTGAAATTCATATGATTCATCCTTTTGTGCCATAGCCAACTAATCTCACTTGGTGTATAGGCCACCAAACAGACATTTGAATTCCTGTCCACAGAATTCCAGTCGACTACATAGATATTCCCTTGTCTTCTTCCAGATAAGATGACCTTCTTTTTTTCAATCTGTTCAACATAGCACTTATCTGATGAAAGATGACAGAGAAACCTTTATCACAAAATTGACTTATGCTCAGTAGATTGTATTTGAGGCCTTTGACATAACAAACGTCAAATATCTCAATGTTGCATTTGATTAGCTTTCCACAACATGTACCATTTCTTATATGACATCTGGACCGTCCACAACAGCAGCATCAGTTAGCTCATATATGTCTCCACACATGTGCCTTGATCATCCACTATCAAAGTACCATTTCTTCTCTACTTTACTCCTAATCCTAATCTTAACCTACAAAACAAAATAAAATTGTTTTAGGTACCCTTTATTGAGAGGGTCTTGGAGGATTAGTTTCACCTTTGACAACCCAAGATGTTGAAGTCTTAGGCTTCTTAGCCTTCTGAACTTTAGCAGGAGCATGAACAATTTTCTCTTCATCATATTCAACAGATGTATTATGTTGATAATCAGTATGATGCGGATAATTTTCATAAGAAGGATAAAGTGCATGATATGTAGGAAATACATGCATTTGGATGAACAGGGTAAGCTGGAAATTGAGGTTCATGATATACAGGTGGATATGCAGCAGGTTGAACATAATATGATTACTCATTTCCATACCAAGTATTTTGATTTTTCTTGTTCTTATGCTTCTTTGGTTTACTCTTTACTTGCTCATTAACAGACGACTTAGCTTTGTTTCTTGTGCGTTGATTTTTGGTTTATTACAAGAATGAACTTGAGAATCTTACAACTGACCCAGTGGTAATTTTACAAGGTTTCAATTGTTCTTAAATTCTTATATATAAAGAGAAAGTGTTCTTAAATCCTTTTGTGGTCACTTGTCTATCAAGGATGATATTTATGACTTTCTTAAGGAATTGAAGTATAATTAGATTTTTTATTTAAATTGTAAGATTTGAATAGTTTGATCACACTTTTCTTTTTAGGCATGATAAGATAACTTATTCAGTAGAAACCAAGCTATCAAGTCCAGTAAGCCTATAATAAATCCAACATTAAGCCCAAACTTCAGCCCATAAAGTCGTTGTGTTCTTCAACAGAGCAAGTCGGCTTCTTCGCCATAGCAAGCCGCCCTAATTATGATTCCTCTTTATTCAGGTCTTCTTCTAATTTTCTCTGCCAATTTTCGATTTAGTCTATTTAAAAACAAGAATGGTGATTAATTATTTGAATTCCCGTTTTGCATCCACCATTGAAGATGCTCTAAAGCACTATTGGGGACATTTTAACTTTACCTACTTCGAATGATTTTTTCTCCAAAATAAATGGAAGAGTCCTTAAAAATTACAAAAACAAATTAGACATCAATTCTCCCCATAAAACAACTTCTTTTATTTCAACCAAACCCTTTCAGGCACAACAACAACGGTTGAACCAATGGCCTTCGGTTTGAGAGGCGGCGAAGTTTCGTTGGATTCACATAATTTAGGGGATCGGACTCAAATGGCTGTCATGAGGTATGATTCAAATCACAAGCGGAAAATTTACTCGAC
Source organism: Penstemon eatonii (assembly GCA_038501285.1). Lineage (NCBI taxonomy): Eukaryota > Viridiplantae > Streptophyta > Magnoliopsida > Lamiales > Plantaginaceae > Penstemon > Penstemon eatonii. The sequence continues at coordinate 54,228,354 of CM076710.1, forward strand.
ATGCATTTTTTTCAAATTAGGTCAATATTTGTTTCAGTAAATTGTGAAAAATAACTGGTATATAGTTTAATGAATTTTGTGTTGAATTTGTTTTGCTCTGCTATGTCTTAATCTGACTAGATTTGTTATCTTTTTTGTGTAGCAATTGGTTTCTGTAAGTTTGGCGTAGTGTTGGAGATCTTGTTTAGATCTCGATTGCAATTTGATTGAAATCACTTTGGGTAGTTAAAACAACAATCACTTATAGGTTTTATAAATACAAAATATCAAACTCTCGAATCCTAACAATTTGACAACCGCAATTCTTTGAGATTAATTCTTACAAAATTAATTTCAAGTTACCGAATTCAATTTCTTGTAGGATAAGCCAAACTCATGTTCTTAGGAGACCTAATGGAAATTTGGAACTATAAATAAAAACAAGTTGCATCCCCCCTCCCCCCTCTACCCCTAATCAGAATCACCTTAATTGAGAGCGCTTTTTACTGATGTGCGAAATCTATTTTGCTTGGAATCGCATTTCCTATGATATCTTTTGGTAGTTTGTAACAATTAGGTAATGACTAAATTCAACTTTGGCCTTTTCAACTATCGTGCTTTGACCCTCCAACTAACCATTGCATTATATTCCCCCTCCAACTATTTCACATACTCAAAAAACTCATATTCTAACAATTTTAAATCTTTATGCATGGTTAATCTTCTTATTTCAGTCAAAAAGAAATAATATTCTATATTGGCGATGAGATCAAAACTTTAGCATTAAAAACAAAGATTTTAATTTGATATTACCTCATCTAGACATAGATGATCACAAATAGTACTTTTAAAGTTCATTACTTTACTTCATATATTTTTCCAAGTTTGAAACAGTCTTGAACAAAACTTTTTGGTCTCCCATCTTTCAATTGTAATGGTCTATTTGTGCACAAATGATAGCTAGAGACGATAAAATGATGCAATCAGTAATTGGAGGGGCAAAGCATGAAACAATGAAAAGGGGGTAAAATGAAATTTACCCTTAATTATACAATAAATACTTGCTATTGATTATTTTATAAGATTCGGATGTTTATAATTAGAATACCATTTGTTTGATAAGTATCAATATTTTTTTTTTTATATTATCGATATTCAAGTAATTTTTATTTGTAAAGCATATGTTAACTACTTAGGTGCCAAAGGACTCCGTAACAGAGATTAGTATTTAGAATTAAAGACTTTTACACTTAAAATGTATTGGTTGATAAGTGATTTCCATATCAGGAATCAACACGTTTAAAATTAATAGTCATAAATGTATGTCTCTGCAATAAAAGAATTAAAAGATTAACTAATCTTATAATTTTAATAAATTCTAACCATTTGTTGGGATGATAAAGACAACTTGTCTAGCATAAGCAAATTACAGTAAAACCAGTGTTTAAAATTGAAATTCAATTTGATAGTCATATTCAATCTCTTGGAATATACGACTAGAGTTTTAAAGCACACTTGTACCATTTACGCACACACAAACACAAACACGCACATATATTAAGTTTGCACATAATAAATATTTTGATAAAATTAATAATTTAAATATTAATACTTTAAGAAGTGAGTCTAATTTTGCAATTATTTACCGGTTACTGTGATTAGAAAAATTAATTGCTTTATTTGTTAATAATTTCATCTACATTAGTAATTTATGATTATATTTACATGTGTAATTATGCATCCATATAAGACGTGTCATATTTAGTGTTTTTATTTGACTATTGTAATAATCAACATTAACATTGGTTATTGTAAAATAAATTAACTATTACTAACCATATAAAACATGTGTAAATCCTGTAACAGAGAATAATATATTTAAATTAAATCTTTTAACTCTTAATGTGGCATGAAGAAAGCAAGGACTTAAAATCAATGAAGGCTACCTTTCCTTTAAATTTGTGGAATGATAGGTGTAAAAACATAAATATGGTGATGAAAATTTTCTTATTAGTGATGAATTATTTGTGCCTTCTTTGATCAAGCTTGCATACTAAGCTTGAAGTGTGCTTTCATCAATTGAAGAAATTTCAGCTTCTTTCTTCTTTGTGATGGATTGTTAAAGCCTCCACTAAATAATTTCAATCTCCCTGGAACTCTATTGATACTCGAGGAAAGACAAGAAATATAAGTTGAAAGGGAGTTTGGAAGACATGTTCTCTTGAATACTCTATCAAAGTTCTCATTTCAGAGCCATCCATTTGCAAGGCGAGTTTATATGACGAATGAGTTGTAACACACTCCTAATTGAATTTCGACTTCCATCACAGTCATCTTGTTGTCTTAACCAACCAACACCCTTTGTGAAATTTTGGCTAGCACGTATGTCTTCAATACAAGATGAGGGATATTGGTAGAAAAAAGTTCTGTTCCAATAAATCTTTGTCCAATCTTGTGAGGTAAGATAATGTAAGCAATCTCGTGAAAGTTTTGTCAAGCTTACAAATTAAGCCAGGCAACACTAAATAAATGGATTTATCCATACCAATGGATGATGTATTTTGTTACAAGAAGGCAAGATGATTCTTTCATATGTCAAAATATTTAAGTTTAGCTTTCCTTGGAGAAACAAAATACTGTTGCCAAGAGGATGGAATATATATCGAGTTGTGGGATATAGGGAAACATTATGCTAGGGTTGTAGATACATATTGAATTGTGCTAAACTGAAAGACTCATTGTTAAAGGGAAGCAATCACCCGATAACCTGAACCTCGTTCGTTTTTCTTACTTTGCCCTGTCATGCAATTTGATATGGAATTGCTAATATTTAAGCACGTTGGAGATGATCAATTCAGTAGTATGTGTTGGATGTTAATAAATTTGAAAATTAGCTACTGCAAATAGCTATCTTAATTTGTTGCTCAACCAGCTAATGCTTCACATGTGAATTGTCTTTATTTATGGGTAAAAGAAAAAACATTTATGTGAGTAAGAAAAAAGGAATTAAATGTAAAACCATTGAGTTATAAAAGGAAAGAAATATTACATGAACTAAATATTTGGTAATATAAATTCTAATTCAAGTGAAAGTAATCAATGCACTTCTTATTTCACAATGCAACAAGTGATTGCTACCTTGCTATGGCCTACTATATTTTGATTCTTTTAGAAAAACTAACTTCGATTTACTTTCATTACATCAGAGGAAATCATTGAACATGTCTTTCAGTTCAGTGCAACTTCTCTTAGATCTATTTCCTACAAATTTTTTAGTTGGTTGCTCCCATTCTCTAGTCTTCTATATCATATTTTTCTGAAAAAGCTAATTTCAATTTACTTTTGATATACGAAAAGGCATTGAACCTCTCACTAAACTTGTTTATTGCACAATGCAACAAGTGATTGCTACCTTGCTATGGCCTACTACATTTTGTATCTTTCAGCAGAACTAATTTCGATCTACTTTCATTACATTAGAGGAAATCCTGAACCTGTCTTGCATTTCAGTGCAACTCCTCTTAGATCTATGCTCTGCAAACTTTTTATTTTGGTTACTCGCATTCTCTACTCTTCTATATCATATTTTTCTAAAAAAGCTATTTTAATTTACATTTGATATACAAAAAGGCATTGAACCTCTCACTAAATTTGTCATGTTTACAGGTAAAATATACCTAATATTTCCTTATAATGTGCAAGCAGTAGTACTAAGAGGTTAAGAAATGTTAAGCTTGCTCTCTTATTTTATGTTATATGGTTGGATGATCTTTTCAAATAAGGGTAATTAAAACTAGTACTCCTTGGGGTTTACGCGAATGATGTATAACACACTTCTAGACTACGTCAGAAGTTGGGATAATGTCACGAAGGCAGTGACGATTGTTCTATGATTGTCATCTTCCTACAAGAAGGTCGTTGCACAAATCTTATGAGGAAAAATTCAACAAGATACAAAATAAACCATTGTATAACTGCGAAAATATGTCTTACATAATTACTTGATTTTTTTTATTTGTAGGTTTAAGTTGGCTGAGTTATAATTTAGATGTGATTTAGTATACTTCGATATAAAAGGAAATGAAATAGGGAATATTTAATAAGATACTATGGAATCTACAGAAGTTGATATGTCCTGATGTGATAATATGCAGATTCCATAATTGATTTACTCATTCTCTTGCTTTAGATAGTTGAATATCTTATGCCTTTATATATCTTGGTCTTCCTTTTTTCATAATAATAATTTTTTTACTGTTTTCTCTTTTTACTGCACAATCCATCCGGAAAAAAATGATATTAATTATGAATGTAATAATGCAATTTGTGGTGGATTTTGTCTTAACAGAAATATAGGGAAGTTACCTAGCGCAAAATTTTGTACTATTTTTAATTGTATAATTTGGTCACCAATTTTTCAGACATTAAATTTGGCTATTAGCATGAATTAGATGCTTGAGAACTACAAATATAGTGAAGATGACTTGATTGTTATGTTAATGCCGATGTATGCTATAAATTATGATGCGTTTCAGTTATTCATTATATATTGTGGTGAAATTATTGTTGTTATACACTTCTGACATATCTTTCTTGACCTTTGTACTTATTTATGTCATTAAATTCCACTCAAATTTTTGTTGATAGATATTTGCATGAGAGGTGCAGCTGGATTCACCTCCTTCACACTCAAAACAAAAGGATCGGATAAGGCCACGTCTTTTAAACTTGTAGATAGTTGTCGTCTTTTGTTTCTCGGATGTGGACCAAGCTCATGATCATAATTTCCCCCTTGCATGGCGATATGGGGGCGAACAAAAGGAGAAGGCATTAATGGTTCTTTAGTCTGGGGTTAGAAACCTACCAGAATATATGAGACTTGGGTTCTGGAGTAAATTCTTGATCATATTGCTTAAGGTACATGGTTTTTCTTGATAATTTTTTCTTTTAAGAAAGATTATGGGATTCGAAAAGGATTTGACATCCAACCTAATCCGATGAAGATACGGTGGAGTCGAGAAATTTAGACCCGAGCAAGATTCGAACCCAACCCAAATTCGTTCCAACATAAATAGAGCCGAATCTTTCTCGAGTCTGATCCAACCTATTGACAGCCCTACTTAAAAGTTTCATAAGCTCAAAATAGATGTAAATCCATGTTAAGATCTTTCTAAGGAAAAAAGTTTTGAAAATAAACAAGTTAATTATGTTGATTCTGATTTCAAAGACAAATCATTAAAGAAAGAACTACTAATAAGGTGCAATAACTTTGCAAGAAAAAAGGATTGATTGAATTAAAATATTTTGCTGGATATTTCTGTTGATTCTTCCAAGGATACAACTTTTTGTTTACTTTGGATAGAATCTTGAAGTTGTACAAATCTTATCAAAGAGGATTCAATGGGATACAAGATAAGCCAATGTAACTGTCGAAAATTATGTCTAACAAACATAATTTGTAGGCTTAAGTTGGTTTAGTTGATATTTAAATCTGTTTTAGTATATTTTAATATAAAATGAAAGGAAGGAGATGAAATATTTAGTAAGATATTATGGAATCTGATTTACTTACTCCGATATAAAATGAAATTCATAATCATTTTTCTTTATCTACTTTCTCTTACTCATTTTTTTGCTTTAGATACTTGAAAATCTTGTGGCTTTATATATATTGGCCTTCTTTCTTTCATAATCAATTTTGTAATGTTTTCTCCGTTTAACGTGAAGTTCATCAGGGAAAAAAGATATATGATGCAAAAAATGCCATTTGTGAATGGAATTTGTTTTAGCGAAAATGTAGGGAAATTACCTAGGACAAAATTTTGTACTCTTTTTAACTTGTATTATTTGGTCACCAGTTTTATAGGCATTAAATTTGGTTATTAGCATGAAGTATATGTTTGAGAACGACAAATATAGTAATAATAAGACTTGATTGGCATGTTCATGCTCGTGTATGCTATAAATTATGATGCATTTCACTTATTCATTATATTTTATGGGGAAATTACTAGTGTTATAAACTTCTGACACATCTTTCTTGATGTTTGTCCTTGTCTATGTCATTAAATTCCACTCAGATTTTCATTGATACAGGGGAGGTGCGACTGGATTCACCTTCTTCACTCTCAAAACAAAAGGATGGGAGCGACCACGTCTATGTTAAAAACTGGTAGATAGTAGTAGTCTATTAATTATTGGTGGTTGACCCAGCTGCTGAGTTTATTACCCTCCTTCCCACCCCACCCAACCCTACCTCCCGTTCTCCATTCCCTGCGCAACGACATGGGGGAGAACAAGATGTAAATAAACTCTCGATCAACATGCGTAAGCTACATGTTTATTTTTGCTAATTTTTCTTCTAAGCACCGTTTAAATTGTTTGTTTTAGGTTTTTTATAACTATATTATCTATATTTTTCATCTTTAAAAGTATTGATTAGTTTGAGGGAGCGTAAGATATGTAGATATATATATGTCCTAGTTTTTATATAGATCGAGTGTGCTCGACAAGTAATGCAAATTATTATTTGTTACTGAGAAAATCTATATTTATTTATAAAAAAATATGAACAGTACTACTATTTCTGGCAAATTGTTCGTTTCAATTTCTGTTTGGAACCCCAAAAATTCAAAATTATTCAATTAGTTGGACAATGAGATATAACTTATATGTTTGGAAATATATGTGAATCCGCCTTACATCATATAACTTATCTTTTGACCTCGAAGTAATGTGAATCCAAGTGTTGGGCCTAAGTTGAGCAGCTTTGTCCAGAGGCAGTAGGCCATAGTCAAGTCACAGTTGACCCGTGGGCGCTTGGGTGCGTGAATGCACTATAATGGTAAGGTATGCGCCTTTCTTAACACCATTGATTTTGGGACAACTGGTAGCACATGAGGTCCTACAGGTGGTATCATGGTCAATGTCATGGGTTCGATTCCCAACAAGAACAATTGCTAAGGGGGAGATTCTTGGGCCTAAATTGGACAGCAATTGTAACATGGCGGTGGGTTATATTCAAGTCACAATCGACCCATGTGCGTTTCGGTGCGTGATTGCACTCTAAGGTTAAGGTATGCACATTTCCTAACACCAATTGATTTTGACACAACTGGTGCTAAACTGGTAGCACCTGAGGTCCAACAAGTGTTGGTCCCAAGTAGTCAAAAAAGTCGCGGGGGGAGGGGGTTGGGGAGGTGGGAAGGGTTGAACATACCTTTTAAAACTTATGATTTTTTCCTCAAAACAACTTAAAGATAGTAAATTACTTAACTGTTATGGAACATATGAGTCCAACAACTTCGTGAAAACCTGCCTATTATGTAACAGCAAAGTAAAAACACTCTGAAGTCAAAGTTTGAGTTTTAGCAATAGAATAAGATTGAAGTTTCTAACAAACGTTTTTACTTGGAAAATACTTTGTTCCTCAAAATATTTTTACCCTTTCAGAAAATTTCTCGAGTTTTTTTTTTTTAAATACTTTATTAACAGATGAATAGTTTGTTATGATAAAATGAATGCTGAAAGTAAAAAATATAGAAATTTATAGTGGTTCAAGGGTGGTGTAAACTCTCTAATATACTCTTCTTCCTTAACAAGTTGGAAGGCAACTGCATTATTTACTTAGACTAATACAACATTTGGCTTTATAACTTCTAAGCCCAAGTGTACTTTCACTCTTAGTAAAGTTACAAAGATTCAAACTCCTTGTATATAATCCTTACAAAAGCACTCGGCTTACAATTAATTCCTCTTAGAAACTAACTCACAAATTACAACTTTTGTTGGGGGCACCCTAACTGAGTGTGCGGGTGACAACAGTATTCCCATTGCACCGAAGCTGAGTATGTGGGTGGATTCCCATTCGAAAATCGTGCGCTTCTGTGAATGCACTATCAGGGAAGGGTATGCGCCTTAACACCAATTGATTTTGGGGCAACTGATAGCGCCTGAGGTCCTACAAGTTGTATTAGAGCCAAGGTCACGTGTTCGATTCCTAGTAGGAGCAATTCCTGAGGGGGAGATTGTTGGGCACCCTAACTGAGTGTGCGGGTCTCAACAATTTTCTCGTGGCACCCAAACTGAGTGTGTGGGTGGAGTCACAATCGAATATCGTGGGCGCTTGTGTGAATGCACTATAAGGGAAGTGTATGCGCCTTCCCTAACACCGATTGGGTTTAGGGCAACTGGTAGATCCTTAGGTCCTACAATCTTGTTGTAATTAAAACACTAAGTTTTCTCAATAGTTTGAAGCTTTTTTTAGAACTTAGTGGTCTTGCTCTCGTGAATGCTTGAGTTCTGAATTTATGAAAATTGTTCTCTTCTTTGAATGACTAAGTATAAGGGTGGCTGGAATTAATTCGATTGAAGTTTTCCTTAATTCCTGGAACGCCCTTATTTCTTCTACCAATTTCAAACGACTATAAATGCTGCAGGCAGTTCTGTCACTCTTTGCTATACAGACTGCACAATTATGCCACGTTGCTTAAAATGCAGTCTGTTGTTCGATGTATAAGTTGACTCTCAATCATTTGAACCTTAATTTCTCCGAGCCTTGAGCAATGAATGAACTTCATTAGCTTCTCTATTGTATGAAGTAATAAATGACTCAGCTCTTTAATGGGCACCCAAACTGAGCGTGCGGGTGACAACATTTGTCTTGTGGTAACCAAACTGAGTGTGCGGGTGGAGTCACAACCGAATATCATGGACGCTTGTGTGAATGCACTATAAGGGAAGGGTAGACGCATTTCCTAACACATTGTTTTGGGGCAAGTGGTAGCGCCTGAGGTCATACACTCTTGAACCTAGTCATCTGTCGAAGTCACTTGGTTGATCGGAATACTTGGATGTCTGATACTCAGCTACTTGACTTTGATGATAGAACACTTGGTTTTTTGATACTCAGATGTCTGACTATGCTATCCAAACTACTCGTTTGTTCCATACCCAACTATTTGTACTAAGTTCTTCAATGAGTTCTTCTCTTGACCATAGCGGTAGATTCAAATATAGTAAATCAATCAAAACCAACTTGATTAACTCTTTATCTTCAAACCTTGAGTATAATGCTCAACTTCTCAATATTCTTCTGTCTAAAAATATTGACCAAGTATTCCACATAGCTCTTCACTTGTCTTGATGTTTTTCTAGTTAACTAAAACTTTAACCCACTTAGTTAATTATCTTACTTAGCTATTTTGCCCTCGAGTTAACAAATTCCTCCAACATCAAGTTGGTTAAGCAAAACATGATTAGCTCCAAATAGAACTTTAGTCTCTCCATAATATTAGAGTGTGGATAAAGTAATGTTTGATCACCTTAGACGAACTACAGGTAAAGTTCCACTAAAGATATTTTCACGTGGCCTCAGGATTTGTATTTTTTCCTGTACTTCAAGATTCGAGAAAGAATTATCCTAACTGCTGCAAACCTTTTCATACATTGAAAATTTTGCAGTTTATGGTTAACATAAACAATCACCCTTCTATTGAAATCTAACCGAGATTGTGTTGGCTGCAGTTGAAATTTATTTTATTTGCTTAGTTTATAATGGTAAATTCTATAGTATTTGGTTAAATTACAAGGGAAAAGAAACACGAATTAATGCTCACCATCTCCCATTGATAAAATGTATAGTGGACTCTATTTTTGTTGTGAGACTATTATTGTAAATGTTTAAAGAAAGTGGAAAATATTATCATGACTATGTCACTCCAAGGTTTGCTTTGAAGGCAATTTCTCATTTAGTTAATGAAAAGCTTCTATGGCACCAAAAGTTAGCGTTTGTATGCAAAATCTATTGACTAAAGAAATTATACAATCAATCTAACTAATTTGAAGGACATTCCATGTCGACAAATCATGTATCTTTTAAAGTATGAAGGTTATATAAATATTTGATTATTGTAGTTAGAAATATTTCTCTTCATTGTCATATTATTTTTGTATTTGTAGGTATTTAGCCATATGGCTCTCCCTCTTCAACAACTATAAGCAAACATCATTGGTGACTCTCCTTGCCGAAGATCTTATGGAACACAACTCCTCTTTTTCTTACGTTCTTTCTGACTTTCCACACTAAGGCAAGTTAACATAATTTTGCATAGATTTTCGATATTTTATGGTAGCTTTTTATTAACTCTTTGAAGCTTAAAATCCTAGAAATTCAAATGAGTGTCTTAAGAAATCTTCAAGTTTGATTTCTTATTTAGAAGTCTTGAAGAAGATCATTTGTTTGATGCGGCATAATCTCTTCAGAGCTTAAATTGACGTACTATATAAATGACAACTAGAGGACTTTTTGTTTGGATGGAAATGAATTTATATATTATACTTGTTTTTCTCTCATAGCGCAAATAATTTTTCCTATTATAATTATATAAAAAGTTGTTTATAACACCTTTTTTTTTTGTTGAAGAGAGTTGGTATATTTGATTTGGAGCAAATATTTAGTATCTATTTTATGCTTCAACAAAATATGCCTTCTGAAAAGATGTAGAGGGTTTGTGTGGATTCCATTTTATTTTATTTATCTAAAAAATTCTCAGTTTTGATACATTTTATTGCATGCTAAGTCGTAAAATAGATATAATCTAACTGGAAACACAAAAAAATTATGTGGAAAATGTTTCAGGTTTTAAAGAAAAATATAAGTCGTCCTTACCTACTAATATTAGTTGACAATTAAATGCAGCAGTAGGCTCCGTCACGACTAAACCCTAATTGTCCTCATCTATAAATATTGGTTAGCCGCTGCAATTCTATGCTCACTCATTCCAATTCACAGCGCTCTTTCACGGCAACTCAGAGGGTCACTCATTCAATATCGGTGAAGGTATACTTCTTTCTAGATTTACATTTTTCTTCTTCCAAAGCAAGATTCTTTTAAAGAATTGGAAAGAAAATAATTTCTTAATTGTAAATCATGATGTAATTTTAGTTGGCTATTAACTACCGCCCCATTCAGAGCGAGATGACCCTTAAAAATTTTGCTCAAAATTAATTGTTTGAATTAATTCCTCTAGTTTTCTTTTGTATATTTAAGTTGAAAATCGAAGTTTTCTTGCAATTGTTGCTATTTGAATTTTCATGATTTAATTAATTTTCTTTGTCGCAAGACAATTTTTACACTTAACCTAACATAACTATGCACAATTGTAACAACTGATTTTCGGTATGATCTTGCAATAGATTTAACACTATGATCGGCAATTTTTTTTTTATCTATAACTAGTTTGGATTTGAAGTCCTGATAGATTTGATTGTTAGATTTGAACTAGAGCAGACATCATTAACCCTAAGTAGTATTGCCTAGATTCATGGCAGCGTCTTTTCATTAGATACAAGGATTAATTATGTTGGGCTTTCTTCTTTTGGCCCCCCTCTCTCTAAAATGTAGTTTCAGAGTTAAAATCTCTGAAAATATATTCTTTTGGCCAACATCTTTTGAAAAACCTCAGAGAATTTTGAGATGATTTACTAATATTTTGTCAGAAAATTTTCGAAAATATTAGAGAAAACATACAAAAAAAGGAAACTAACTCTACCTATTTAAGTTTAGTCAATGATTATTGACTTTTCCTAATTTTCTTCTTCTATTCACAAATCATATTATTAAATATCTCAAATCTACAAGAATTCAATCTTACAGAAAATCTCCTAAAAACTATCTTTAAAATAAGAGGGTAAGAAAAAATGCCCTTAACCTCCTAAGTCAGCCGTTAGAAATATTATAGGTTTTTTGAATCTATATATATGTGGTGTACATTTTCCTTTCCATTTATGATGAAATTTATATGATATTGCTCCTTTACTTTAGCATAAATGTATGTTTTTCTTTAGGAATTTAATATTTTCCATGATTATTAATGTTATGACTTTCAAGTCCTAGATGGCTACACATAAACTGTGGGAAAAGAATAAAAGTAGTAATTCCTTTCTAGAGATAGAAGAAAAATATTTATTTGATTTGACAAAGTCATATATTTATTAAAAATTTTGTGAACTTTTTCTCTCGGACACGAATGCGGATTACATATTTTCATTTGCTTTATATTCAAGCACAAAATAAACCCAACATCTTTTATATGTATTGTTCTCTAACTTTTCCATCTTTATCTCTACTTTGATTCTTGATTATTTTTTGTGGTTTTTCTTCATCAGGTATGTAAATTTGTAGTTGGCGATTTTTTTCTTATGCATGTTTACCTGATTAATTTCCGTGTTCACTTTTTTTTTTGGCTCACCCTGGAAATTCCAGAGAAAATATAGGAGACCCTCCGGGCCTATGGCATAAAACTAAATTTGTACAAAATATACATACAATTTTCGAAGCATAGTATGTGATTTGTTGTCATATATTTGGTGTTTCCTAAAGTAATTTGGTAGAGCCCATGCTTTTTTATTTTTTATTTGTTGTTCATCAAAGACCCACTATGGTTAGTGTTTTTCTGTCTCAAATAATATTATTCCAGATAAACTATAGGGCTTCTAGAACCACACGTCTTAGTTTCTATCGATAAAGTATTTCTAGTTGTTTGATCAGTGAGTACTTTTTGGTGTTCTCATTTAGGCCGACATTTAGAGTAATTGTTATTGAATTATTTTTAAACATTGTCTTACAACATTTTGTAGTTAGTTTTAGCTATAATTTCATGGAAATGAGATAGTACAAAAAACATAGAATAGAAAAGAACAAGATTTTTTTTCACAGTAGTTCCCTTGAAGAATTAATATTTTCCTCATTTTGTGTATAGAAATTGAGCCTAAGAGAAAACAAAGGCACATTTTGATTTCGATCCACAAAATAAATTAAAGTATCTTAATCTTCAATAGATTTTGGCAATTCGATACTAGATTAATCATTTATGTACAAGAAAATTGGTTTTTTTTTTTTTTTTCTCAGATCATCCATATGAAGTTCATAACTAAAGCATGTTGGTTATGTAAACACTTAATAAAAAATGTTATTTTCAAGCAATTAGAATGTTTGACATGCTTGCTAAACCAAGATGAATGCCTTGTTTTTCCTTGTTATTTGCTTTGATATTGGAAATTGGACATTTTCACGCATGTTCGATTTCAATTTATATTTACACCAACTTACATGAGTATGCTTATTATATTTTCATCTTTTTGGATAAGGAACATATGTTCTTTTCACTTGATGTGTGATAACTTGTTTTACAAAATGAACCAATTTAACAACAATTACAAATCTTCGATTGCTATGACCTAGCTACTTTGCTTCTATGTGAATCTTATATTATTGACCATGTTATAATTTGGGTTTTTTTATTTGAGATGATTTTAATTTGACTTAACTTGATTAAAAGAAAACTCTATTGTAGTTATGAACTTCTTTTAGTCATTTTCATAATTTTCATAGCCAATATGATGAATAATTTATTGTTGAGATTATTCGGTGTTGTTTTATGGAGATGCCTATTAATTCTATAAAAATGTGGTTATCTGGATTGATTATGTGAAATTGTTAGGGAAAGAAATACTATCACAATAGAGATTGTCCAATGTTGTTTTATGGTGATAGAGCTACATTACAAGACGCCTATTTGTACTATCAAAATGTGATTATCTAGATTGGTTATGTGAATATTGGTAAGGAAATAATTAATATTACAGTTTGGACGACTATAGAAATAAGGAAACCTTATTATTGAACTTTGGTATAGTGCACTTGAACATAATATTTTTATCTATAATTCAGAATCATGTCAAACTAAGTTGTACCAGATACTTCCTATATGTTTTTCACTTGCATGTTTTACCGTGGGCTAAACATGGCCATTTTCCCTTTCGATTGTATTTTTCATTGTTATTTGTTATGATGTAACAATAATTCCATATTAGGTTATATTTCAAAATTATTTAGGGAATATTTACTAGCTCTAGACTACTAGTGTAAGTTATCTTGTAGTATGAATGGCTCGGATTGAATCCATAATTGATTCCAACCTTTTTCATCAATTAGCATTGTTTTACGAGGATTTTTAAAGCAATGATTTCATTGGTATATAACTGGCATAATTAAACTTTTGGTTGGATAAGAATGACCTAGGATTTCTTTATTTTATTTTTAGTTTTCTTCTAGTTGCATTCTATTCAATGTTGCGATGCACCCTATTGATCTGTCTTTTTATATACCGGAAACACTTTAGCGTGAAATGGCAGAAGAAGTTCCAAGACCAGTAAATCATTAAAGAGGGCATCTTCAGGTCTGAAAGATCACAATCTTATGAAAAAACATAGGAAGGAGAAGAGTATTGTGCTAGACCCACCAGCTTATGGTGTGAAGATCTGTCAAAATCTTGCACGCGGAGCCACTCTATCCTCTGAGATGAAATTTTGCAAGAGTTGCTCTTGCTGTATTTGTGAGCACTATGCCGACAAAAAAGACCCGAGTGTATGGTTGGAATGTTCAACCGATTCGGCTATTGATGACTCATGTGGCTTTTCTTGCCACATTGAGTGTGCCCTGAAAGGCAAAATAGAGAATGGAACCTATATCTGCGTAGGTTGTGGTAAACTTTCCTTGATAATAAGGTAAATAAGCACTTTTAGTTTTCTCCTACTACAATTCACACAAGTTATATCACCCTTAGCCTTCTTTTATGTGATATTTCATAATATGACTTTAGCCTCCATTAAACTTGTCTTATGTTGCCACAAAAAAATAGTTGAGTGTCTCTATGCTCATAGGATATGTAGTTTCACTACTTATTAAAAATGGAAGCAATGGCAAGTGAGAATCGATAGGTCCATAGGCACTAGCCATTATGGATGATCCTATCTGCTTAAAATGTTTTCTATGTATCCTTGTTTCTTATTCTAATTATAGAATTAAATAATACTAACGGTGAAATGGGTCCCCGTTTGAAAATGATGTCTTATTACTTTAGTAGGAGGCGAAAGAGGGGATTGATCCTAATATCTTACTAATGTGAGGGACATGAGTAAGATGTCAGTTCTCTAGACCTGCTGGGATAAAACTTAACCTTTAATTTGATGCGGAAGTTTTGGTGTGTTATGAAGCTACAATTTATGAGTCAACAAGAGATTTTGAATCCATGTAATCACTTCTTCCTATAAAGAAATTAAATGAAAAATTATAATATGATACTTTCTGGGTATGACGAAGTCGAAGATCTAAAGAACACGAAGATGAGAGTTTGGTGTTATTTGTTTCTGAAATTGAGTAAATCAGCCAAATACATTCTTCTAATTTGCGAATGCGTCAAAATCCTCAAACTCCAATATCTAGCATTGCCTTGTCTTGATTTATGTTCCCACTTGTTTAATAATTATCAATATTAAAATCAAAGTAATCCTTGGTCCAAACAAATAAGAGATTCAAAGTAAGAGTAGTTTTCACTTTTATATGC
The DNA here is from genome assembly GCA_038501285.1 of Penstemon eatonii. Classification (NCBI taxonomy): domain Eukaryota; kingdom Viridiplantae; phylum Streptophyta; class Magnoliopsida; order Lamiales; family Plantaginaceae; genus Penstemon; species Penstemon eatonii. Next base: position 54,243,740 of record CM076710.1, read on the forward strand.
TAAATAACGTAATGAATTTGCTATGTACAGTGAAGTTATGATTTTCGTCTATTTTGTGCAAAATCCTTTTTACATTGATTTTAAGATAAGTCGAGATTTGAATTATAGACTATGATAAAGGTATATTTCCTTAAAATAAACTACCAGGTTTACTAATTTTTTTGTCATCTAGCAGATGCTGGAAGAATTAGCTAATTAAAGCTAAGGATTGTCCTCTCGTTATAAACTTTTGCTATAGGATTTTCTTGAGCTACAGGCTCCTTAATGGTAGTTCCAAATATAAGGAGCTCCATAAATTAATTTAAGAAGTCAAGATCCACTTAGAAGAAGAGCTCAACAATCCTATACATGAATATGAGTACAATGAAAATGAAACTACCAAGAGATTATCTTCAGTCAATAAATTGCTAGACCAGCTCTCTGTTGCTGATGGGGGCTATTTCGCACCCTACATACCAGTCTGATCGAACAAAGATTACAAGGTCGATTCGACCAATTCTAACGGATCGAGACCTTCTTACTGACCCAGCCTGATGCCGCTCGCTCCGAGTAAAGATTACACTCCGGACCCAATAAGGATAGGTTGGGCCGAGTCCAACTAGGACTATGATTCCTTGTAATACTAGGTTTAGCGTAATATAAATACCTAGTTATTCATTGTATAAGACAGCTACGAATTCTCTTAATTCAGGGATTACACAAGAATACATTGATAACAATAGAACTCAATAATATCCATTATTGCAGAACTTTACCTCCATATCATTGCGTTCTTAATTTCGTTACTGGTTTTATTTCTTGCCTTTGATTATTGCTTTTCTTTGTAAACGATCCATCCAGAATAAAGTAACAGAACCCAATATACTGAATAATTCAATATCCAAACCCCCGATATCACAAATTCACTGATATTAAATTAACCCGACGAAAAACGGTTAAATCAGTTGGCGCCCACCGTGGGGCTAGGTTAATTATTCGATCGACATATGGCTCGCCCAAGGAAAAGCGCTCGTATCGGAGCAAGAAGTAACACAACCACCGGTCATGACACATCTGAAGATCCACAAGGGAACGACAATAATAACGTTCCCAACACCGACGAGAATTTACAGAATACCCATCCCCGAGATCATGAACCCCTAGGAGGTCCTCCCGGCACGATACAGGAAGAGCCGGAAGTCCCCGAGATCCCTGCTCCTCTCCCGGGTGCTCAGGAGAAATTACGACAAATAGCGATGCTCTTTAAATCACTCTCCCCGGAAGAATTACTTGTGCTTGATCAAATTCCGCAAAATCCTAAGGCTGCCAGGACAATTCCTGCTCGGAGAACGCCCGGACAAAACGATCATGTATCTCAACAAGCTGATAGCCCACCAAGCGAGCACCGCTCGCTACACAGTCCACAACAGGACAATTCGAAACCCACCGACAACAATCCTCGAAGGAAACGAGGTCACAGAAAAACCCCGGCGAGGCGCAGTAGATCCAGGGAACGAACAATTATCCCTATTGAGGATGATATAGATGATACAATCCCTGATCGACCACGAACGGCTCGACTGACGGAAAGAGAAATCGAAAGGATGGTGCAGGACCGACTTGAACAACGCTTACGGTCTATTCAAAATCCGTGGGCCCGAACCACGGAACTCCAGGAAAGCCTTGCGGCCTGTTCTCCCTTTTGCAGGGAAATAAAAGAGGCACAATCGATCGGACAAGTCCCGGGCAGACTACCTCGCTACGATGGAACCACTGACCCGGATGATTATATTTTTAGCTTTACGAATATAATGAATTTATATGCCCACTCTGCTGAATTCACTGCCAAATTAATGGTAACCACATTCGAAGGACTCGCGTTGGACTGGTTCGCGAAACAACCTGCCAACTCCATATTCAGCTTTAGGGAACTCTGTAACAAATTGACACAGCAGTTCGCCAGCCAAAAGAGACAAAAACTTCCAATGAGCTACCTTGGAACTATATATCAACAAGAAGGAGAATCCCTAAGGAATTGGTTGGCCAGATTCAACGTAGAATTGCTTAAAATCGATTCCCCAAATATTGACTACATAATATCTATCCTCTTCGATCTCACTAAAAACAGGCAGTTCGGGAATGCCCTCAGTCGAAAGCAACCAAGAACGTTCGCCGACATCATGAGCCTAGCATCTAAGTATATGACCCAAGAAGAGATGAATTCCTTTAAGGATAAAAACAAAAACAAAGTTACGGCTACAGGGTCTAAGCGCCATGATAGGATTCCCGCCCAAAGATCCTTGGATTACGAGCGATCTTCCAAGAGAGGTAACGTTTTCCAGCGACTGGAATACAGCGGAGCCGACCGAGAAAGGCAACCTAATTTATACCAAAGACCAAGAAACCCTGAACCACCAATCAGAAGCAGAGTGAATCAAGTAGAACACCCAAGATTAAATGCTCCAATCGAAGAAATCTTGGAAGTTCTAGAAAGGAATAATTGGATTCCTGAGGCGAGGAAAATCGCTCAGCCCAGACCAGGGTCTAGAAACTATGATCAATACTGTAAGTACCATAGGGCACATGGGCATCGAACGGAAAATTGTTTTCACCTTAAGAGAGAAGTTGAAAAACTGATCGAGCAAGGAAAACTAGACGAATACATAGAACGAGATAATCGCAAAAGGGAAAGAAGCAGAAGCCCCCGGAACGGAACTCAAAGGAGAAGTTCTCATCGAAGGTCACCAGAACATCGACCTACTCAGGAGTTGAATCACGACCAGATCAATGGAACTATCCACACTATATCCGGGGGGCCTGCGGGTGGAGATAGTCGCAATGCTCGACGAAGAATGGCCAGATCCCTAATTGCAAGTTCTAAATATCCAAAAGAAGTATGGACGTTAGAAAATAGGCCCACAAATCACGAGCCGATTAGCTTTAACGAAGGCGAAGTACCTAAAAACATTACTTGGGATACGAAAGAAGATAACCCAGATTTCCCTATGGTAGTGTCGTTAGAAATAGCGAATTACAATGTGAAAAGAATCCTAATCGATAATGGAAGCTCAGCAAATATCATCTCCAGGGAGGTTCTAGCACAAATGAACCTCGGACAAATAAACTTACAAAAGGTAGCCACACCGTTAGTAGGCTTTGGAGGGTCCGAGATCATCCCCAGCGGAACGATATCTTTGAGTGTATCGCTCGGAAAGAAGCCACTTCGAACAGTGAAGCTGGTAAAATTCCTAGTGGTAGAAACACCCTTCGCTTATAACGCTATATTAGGGCGACCAGCCCTTAACCTTTTTCGAGCTGTGGTCTCTACCTATCACCAGAAAATAAAATTTCCGACCGATAGCGGCATTGGAGAAATAACGAATGACCACTGTATGGCGTGGGATTGCTACAGCACGTCGCTGACCTTGAGAGAACATCCTAACCCTATTACTCCGAGCAAGAGAAAGATCGAAGACGATCCAATTAGAAATGAGGTCGAAATTCCTATTACTGATCGATTAGATAAAAAGGGGAAAGAACCACTAGATTTATCCTTGCAACCCCCAGAACATAAAGATATAATTCTAGTAGAAGGCGACTCGTCCAAAAGGACAAGAATTGGTACAGAATTGAGCAAAGAAGGAGAAGTAATGTTAATCGAATTTCTAAGAAATAACGTGGACGTTTTCGCTTGGAGTGCAAATGACATCGAAGGGATCGATCCTCGAGTAATCAAGCATACCCTAAAAATTGACCCTTCGGCGAAACCCGCCAGACAGAAGAAAAGAAATCATGGACCAGTGAAAGATAAAATCATTAAAGCCGAAGTTGAAAGACTGATGGAAGCAAAACAAATCCGAGAAATACATTTCTCGGAGTGGCTATGTAATGTTGTACTAGTAGCAAAGGGGGATAAAAAGGACAACAAATGGAGGATGTGTAATGATTTCACCGACCTTAACAAGTTATGTCCACGCGACCCTTACCCCCTCCCAAGAATCGACTTATTGGTCGACTCGACTGCTGGCTTTGCGCTGTTCAGCATGATGGACGCCTTCCAAGGCTTTTACCAAATATACATGGACGAGCGCGACCAAGAGAAGACCGCATTCATAACCGAACAGGGAGTATACTGCTTTATAGTAATGCCGTTCGGATTAAGGAACGCTGGGGCTACATACCAAAGATTGGTAAACCTAATGTTCAGGGAGTTAATCGGAGAAATAATGGAGGTCTATGTAGACGACATGTTAGTTAAAAGTATGAATGAAGCAGATCACGTAAAACATCTAGATCGATGTTTCCAAATCTTAAGAAAATATCGTATGAAGTTGAACCCCGCAAAATGCACCTTCGGTGTTAAGTCAGGAAAATTTTTGGGATATTTGGTACACCAGCGAGGGATAGAAGCCAACCCAGAAAAAATTCGAGCCATAACTGAAATGAAACCTCCCAAGACCATCTCTCAAGTGCAAAGCTTGGTTGGGAAGATCGTAGCGTTGAATAGATTTATATCTAAATCGGCGGATAGAAGCTTGCCCTTTTTCCAAACACTTCGAAAAGCGAAAAATTTTGTTTGGACCGAAGAATGTGAACGAGCTTTCGAACAAACTCAAAGAATATTTAACATCCCCTCCGATGTTGGCCAAACCAACAGAAGGGGAACCATTGTACTTATACATCTCCATCTCCGATACGGCCGTTAGCTCGGTCCTAATTAAGATAGAGGGTTCAGAGCATAAGCCTGTCTATTATCTCAGCAAGTTATTACAAGGGGCGGAGAAGAATTACTTGGAAATAGAAAAATTCACGCTGGCTTTAGTAGTGGCTGCACGAAAACTCCGACCCTACTTCTTAACCTACAAAATCATCGTTTTGACGAATCAACCGCTAAGGCAAATCCTAGCGAAACCAGAAGCCTCCGGACGACTAATCAAATGGGCCATCGAACTCAGCCAGTTCGAGGTAGACTACAAACCAAGGATTGCCATCAAGGCCCAGGTGTTGGCTGATTTTATACTAGAAACACCGACGCAGGCCACTGAATCATCGAACTGTCACAACAACGATGTCTTGATGATCGAGGATCAAACTTGGTTAATGCATGTCGACGGTGCTTCATGCCGAGAAGGGGGAGGCGCCGGAATCAACTTCACTGGACCAAATAAGGAAGATTTGAATTACGCGATAACATTGGACTTCATCGTAACAAACAATGAAGCCGAATATGAAGCGTTAATCGCAGGAATGGAGATGGCGATAAAAGCCAACATAAAGAGTCTTAAGGTACTGACTGATTCGGAATTAGTACAAAGACAAATAGAAGGCCTATACGAGGCTAAAGAGTTCAATATGATCAAATACCTCGCCAAAGTGAAATCTCTAGCTGGGAAATTTGAAAGCTTCAGTATCCAGAACATCCCACGTTCGGAAAACAAATGGGCCGATCAGCTATCAAAATTCACAGGATCCCATGACGGAAAGACCGAACGGGTGATTAACTGGTTAATATCTAATACACCAGCAATCGACATCGATGAAATACCGATAATCGATATAATGGAAATCGAAGAAGCCGAAGAAAACTGGATGAACCCAATGAAAGACTATCTTCAAGATGGAAAACTACCATCTGATCAGAATGAAGCTCGGAAAATAAAATATCGAGCCCCAAAGTATACACTTGTAGAAGGAAAACTCTACAGACGATCAGTATCGGGAATTCTCCTGAGATGCATCCCTGAATCACAAACCATGGATATACTGCGAGAAATACATGAAGGAGACGCAGGAAATCACAGTGGATCGAGGGCATTGGCCTTAAAATGTCTCAGAACAGGTTACTATTGGCCAACCATCAATAAAGATGCCGCTCAATATGTCCAAGAATGTCATCACTGCCAGATCCATGCTAACATATGTCATCAACCAGCAGAAAATATGCACCCTATCCCGATTTGTTGGCCGTTCGATCAATGGGGAATGGACATCGTGGGACCTTTCCCAACAGCTAGATCAAAGAAATCCTATGTCCTGGTCGCTGTAGAATACTTCAGCAAATGGATAGAATGCGTCGCCCTCGCACGAATAACCCAATTCCAAGTTATTAACTTCCTCTGGAAATTCATAGTCTGTCGATTCGGCATCCCAAGGGTCCTTATCTCCGATAATGGAACTCAATTCGCGGGAAAACAAATAATAGAATGGTGTACAAGACTCGGAATTCAACAAAATTTTACCTCGGTAGGACATCCTCGAGCAAACGGACAAACTGAAGTAGCAAACCGAGAGATAATAAAATCTTTGGAAAAAAGGTTAGGAGCTGCCAAAGGAAAATGGCTCGATGAGCTACCAGGAGTTTTGTGGGCTAATCGAACTACGGTAAGAAATTCAACTGGGGAAACCCCATTCAGCTTGATATATGGGTCGGAAGCTGTTATCCCTGTGGAAACTTTAATTCCAACTCCAAGAATAGAGATGTTCAATAAAGAAGAAAATGAAAAGGCGAGGGAAAATGACGTTGATTTAACAGAAGCCTTAAGAGATAAAGCTGCTGTACGCCTACAAGCCACTAAGGCAAATATGGAGAAAGCATACAATCAAAAAGTACGCGTCCGAACCTTCAAAGAAGGGGACTTGGTTTTGAAAAAGGTAGAAGTATCCAAGCATGTGGGAAAGTTACAACAAAATTGGGATGGACCTTACATCGTCATTGGCGTAGGAAAGAAAGGTTCATACAAAATTGCACACATGGATGGGACAGCCTTACCAAGAACCTGGAACGCAGTCAACCTTAGGAAATACTATGGTAAATAAATTTTAGCAGATTATACTGCATTGTTTTATTTTTACTTTATCAAAGTTTTAATCCTTGTAACAAAGGCCCTAGCCTAGAGTTCAAATAGTAAAAATTTTAGCATTTTCTATACATCGATTATTTCGATTAACGCTCTGTGGAATTACACTAGCATATTGATAAATATTAGAACGAAACGAGTCGAGTATACATTGATCCGCTCAGTAAACACTCCTCGATCTATATCAGCAGCAACAAAGACTTTTTGGTGATAAACCTAAGTCTGGATTATAAATGAGTCGAGTATACATTGATCCGCTCAATAAACACTCCTCATTCCGACGACAAAAACGAGTTGAGTATACATCGATCCGCTCGATAAAAACTCCTCGACGTATATATATTCAACAGCAAAAAAGACTTTTTGGTGATAAACCTAAGTCTGAATTATAAATGAGTCGAGTATACATTGATCCGCTCAATAAACACTCCTCATTAACAAAACGAGTCGAGTAAACATTGATCCGCTCAATAAAAACTCCTCGATATATCTATAATGATCAAAAAGACTTTTTGGTATGAAAAACCTAAGTCTAAAACAAAACGAGTTGAGTAAACATCGATCCGCTCGATAAAAACTCCTCGACATCATATATATTCAACGATCAAAAAGACTTTTTGGTATGAAAAACCTAAGTCTAAACGAGTTGAGTAAACATCGATCCGCTCGATAAAAACTCCTCGACATCATATATATTCAACGATCAAAAAGACTTTTTGGTATGAAAAACCTAAGTCTAAACGAGTTGAGTAAACATCGATCCGCTCGATAAAAACTCCTCGACATCATATATATTCAACGATCAAAAAGACTTTTTGGTGATAAACCTAAGTCTGAATTATAAATGAGTCGAGTATACATTGATCCGCTCAATAAACACTCCTCATTAACAAAACGAGTCGAGTAAACATTGATCCGCTCAATAAAAACTCCTCGATATATCTATAATGATCAAAAAGACTTTTTGGTATGAAAAACCTAAGTCTAAAACAAAACGAGTTGAGTAAACATCGATCCGCTCGATAAAAACTCCTCGACATCATATATATTCAACGATCAAAAAGACTTTTTGGTATGAAAAACCTAAGTCTAAACGAGTTGAGTAAACATCGATCCGCTCGATAAAAACTCCTCGACATCATATATATTCAACGATCAAAAAGACTTTTTGGTATGAAAAACCTAAGTCTAAACGAGTTGAGTAAACATCGATCCGCTCGATAAAAACTCCTCGACATCATATATATTCAACGATCAAAAAGACTTCTTTGGTATGAAAAACCTAAGTCTAAAACAAAACGAGTTGAGTAAACATCGATCCGCTCGATAAAAACTCCTCGACATCATATATATTCAACGATCAAAAAGACTTTTTGGTATGAAAAACCTAAGTCTAAAACAAAACGAGTTGAGTAAACATCGATCCGCTCGATAAAAATTCCTCGATATATGTTCAACGATCAAAGAGATTTTTGGGTTAAAAACCTAAGTCTAAACAAAACGAGTTGAGTAAACATTGATCCGCTCAATAAAAACTCCTCGATTAATTACAACGACAAAGAAGGATTTTGTTATGAAATCCTAAGTCTAAATTATAGCAAGATTGAGTACACATTGATACGCTCAATAAAAACTCCTCGATCTACTCCTAACGATCTAAAAAAGATCCGCTGATACTCCTAAAGTTTTGAAAGATAAATCAAGTATGAATTCATCTGCTCGGAAATTACTCCTCGTAAATAAAATTATCAAACGACAAAGAAGATGCAAGAAATAAATAATATTTTATTCATCAAATCAATTACATACTAATATCCTACGTTACAAAAATCTGCTCGCTATCTAAAGATCGTTACAATGATCTAGTTAAATTGATCCTATGGGATCGACTATCTTCACGACAATGTCCACGGAAACACCAATCTCCTCCCTAGTACCTCATCGATCATAATAAACCACCTAAGAAGCATGCTGCTCAGGATGGTCGACTTCTTTGGTTCGATGGCAGGGCTCTGAAGATCGTATGTGATTCCAGATGAAATGAACACTACCAGCCAGATAAGCTAGCAATGCTCACTCACCCAGAAGAAGATACTGCTTTTACTTTATCTATAAAACATTTTACTCTGGAGCAGCATCTCTTCGGGACCGTCGTGAAACGGTAAAACTTACCAGCCACCCCGGCGATCTATCACTCCGGAAGTCACATCCAAGAGCGAGGGTGACTGGCAAGTATGAACCCCCCATGTGCAGACGGAAACCACGGACCTCTAAAGTGATGAAGAATAAAGTGGAGATCTCATGGGATCCGTCGATACAAGGAAGGGCTGACATGGGACCCGTCAATACAAGACTGGGGACAATTCCTTTACTGCGAGCGAACAAATCACGATAATGTGACTTCTTGAACATTATGGGGTCCGAAGGCAAAATGAAATCTAAAGAAACAGAGATCTTCATTGTTATGAATGGAAAATAAGGAAACTATCTACTTATTTATAGGCGCCCGTGAGAATGATCCTACGGATAATAGGAGTTTAATCAAGGGACGAAAACGTGACCCTTTGACTTCCCGAAATAAATGCAAGTAAGTTGGAACGGCGCCCGTCTGATCGATTCAACTGATCGGTGAAAAACAAATCTACAGATCGAAGCGATCAACAAAATAATCCAAGAAAACTTAAAGAAGTTCCAAGACCAAAACGATCTGCACGATCATATATGAAGGTCGCCTAATAGAAAATATTAAGAACTCCTCAACGAAGGCATGCAAAGTTGGACCGTTGAAAGAGGATAATTGCTTAAAAACGACCAGAGCCTCCACCATACGGGGGTCGTAACTGCCTCATACATCAGTGGGGGACTACTAAGTTGGCCATACAAGAATTCCATTTGGAATCCAAGAAATCTGACATCGAAATCAGGAGAATAGCCCTCCCTATTCGAAACCATAAGGCCGTCACTGCCTAATTTTCCAAAGAATTGCTGAAGGAGGTCTGAACGGGTCAAATCTGGCCAGGACTGTTACATTTTCCAATTCCTCCCATATCAAGAGTATGATATACTGGCTAGAGAAAAGTATAGTTAAAAAGTTAATGATGAAAGACATGGATTTATGAAAAGCACGGAGAGGGAAATTTCCCTTGATGAGAAGAAAAGCGAAGTTCAAACAGGTGGAACAATAACCTCCTTATATAAGAAATATGTCATAAAGGGACAAATTTACAAAGCACGGATCGAACATCGACCAGAATGGAGTACACAAAGTTTGATCGACAAAAGTTGTGATTGGCAAAAGCAAAATCAGTTACTAAAACAGTAATAAAACAAGGACAAGCTATCCTTCCTCTATCTAGAAACGCGAGTATGCTACTCCATAATGATTATTTCATGATGACTATATCCATGCACAAGGGAAGAACGAGCATAACAAAGTATATATACAGGAGACATTTGATCAGGCAAGAATCTGCCTACAAAAGATCATCGTTTTCAAATTTCTACTCCTTCTATTACAAAAATTTCAGCCCAAGTAACTGCACAAAAGATTGGGCAACAATAAAAAAAAAAAAAAAAAAAAAAAAAAAAAAAATAGACAGTCCAAGGCCTGCCAGGTCAAACTAAAGTCGCTAAGAAGAACGATCAGCAGTTCGACTACCAGAAACAGTCCTCCGAGGAGTCAAGTTGCCAGCAAAAGCCATCAACTCGTCTTGACGCTTTAGATAACCGGCGTCATATCCCTCCTCATAGGACCGCAGTCGAGACTCCTCTGCAAGGGCAGCAGCCTGAGTTAAATCATTTTTCTCTTTTTCAAGCACAACTTTTTCGGCCTCCAATCTTTGGAGAGCATCTTTATCAACTTGCAGCTGCAGCTCCAAACCCTTGCTTTTAGCTTTTTCGGACTCCAACTGACCCCGAAGAGCTCTCCGACTGTTCCACAGCTCGTCATTTTGCACACCCAGCTGGAGTGCGAAATATTTGCCCTAAAAACAGAAAGAATGAGAAAAACCACCGTACAACAAAGAATTCAAAACAAAGAACAAAAATGTCTACCTGCTCACATATCTTCACCAAAGATTGAACAAGGCGAACATTGGAGGCGCCTTCGAGCTTCCTCAACTCACCAGGCAAAATGGTACTCATGCCTAAATCCCAGGACAAGGCATCAGGTTCAACAGAACCCGGCAATTCGCTAGTTAAAGGGACACCGTCAGAACGTGGAGTCTCCGACAAGAGGATGTCATTAACTTGCTCATTGATACATCGCTCATCCAGTTGACGAGGAGACTCTCTCCCGTCAGGACTAACGGAGGTTTCCTTGCCCGAAGCAGAAATTATGGTTCTACGACCAGACCGCGAGCCGGTCCGACCTTGAGAAGGTCCTCCAGATTCAAAAGAAGTAGTCATCACGGTAGTATCGTGAAACAAATAATCAGGACAATCCTGCACAATAGATTGCGTCGTAGAAGGATTGACAAAAAAGCCATCACCAGCTTGCCCTTCATTAGTGATTGGGGCAGTAGAAACAGATAAAGGAAGAGAAACAGTAAAGTCCTCTCCATGAAAAACATGCTCAAAGGAAGAAGCATTGGAACTAACAGCTATATTATAAGCCGTTTCTTCGTTGGATATGTCCCCAAAAGCTAATCGACCAGGGGAAGGCATGTTTCTTTCCTGAATGGGAGCAGAAAAGACTGGTTCGGAGAACGACGAGGTTACCAAGGAAAGAGGTTCAGAAGTAATAATATGAGAATCAATCTCCGACCTAATTGGTTGAGACGAATGAGGAGGCTCGATCGACGGCCCCTCTCTTCGTAATCTTTTAGATCTATTTTCTCTAGCGCCCTCGCGGGATGGTCGCCTCGAAGTATTACCGAAAAGGTTACTCATGATCGGATTACGGAAAAATATATATTAATATCGAGGAAGTTTATCGACTAGCTCAAGAAAGAGTATTCTGTTAAGAGAAAAGTGTAGCAGTAAAAAGACAAGTAAAATTTTACCTCTCGTATTTATACTACACGAAAGGACACGACAGACCTGGAGAAAGGGCGCGAAACAGGAAAACTGACCTTGGAGCAAACGCTAGAATTTGAAAAGACGCATACATAATGATTACGGCAAATTAAATGACTTGTCTGAATTATTACAGCGGATGTGAAAAGACACGACTGTCAGAATACGAAACGTTTGGTGTACAAAGTAGGAAAGCTAAGTTACAATTAAACCTACGAGTGGATAATTACAAAAATTATTTCAAAAATAAAACCACTATTCTAAGAAGCCTGGTCGCTATCGGGAATCTTCTGTTCGCCACCGACGTCCATGTCGTCTTCTTCTTCTTCTTCATCTTCCGGATCGATAAATGTATCATCGAGCTCATCGTTAACATCTGAAGGAGGAATTGGCAATGGATTTCCGTACTCTCCGACAAGGTGAGCTAAAGGAAGACCTTGATATACGACATCTGGAACTTCAGAGGAAGAGTAAAGCTCGCCATAACGATTCAACCGGATATGAGCTGCCTTAAAATACTCCTTCCGACGATCCTCGATCATCTCCAAAGCGACCAGTTGATGAATCGACTTTTTAAAAGTATTCTCAAGAAGAGGACCGACCATCCGGTACACCAACGCCGTATGAACAGGAGAATTGAGGAATTCACGAACAACTTGTTCGTCAGATTTCCTAACATATCGATCTCTTTGCCTAAGGGGGACATCATTTTCGTACTCCTCTAAAGAAGCTTCAAGGCTTGATACTTGAGATTCAAGCTCACTAATTCGAGTCGTACTCTGCAACTGCAATTCCTCTAATTTTCTTGCCATTTGATTGGCTTGTTCTTGAGCACGAGAAACCTCTATTACCCTATCTATCATTTCTTGATCTTCGGTCCCGGCAGCACGAGTCTCTACGACAGGAACAGAGGAAGATGTCGAGGGACCAACTTCTGAACCGGAAGATTTGTGAAGTAAAACTTTAATTTTCTCTTCAAGGAATTCGCACTGTTGTTTCCAAAGAGAATTTTCATAGGCGTATGATGTCAGACAGGTGTTAACCTGAAATAACGAAGGGGTCAGAAAGAAACGAATTAGCAAATTAAGAAAATCTTAAAAGATCACTTCATCAGAATAATAGAAAGAAAAAGGTCTCACCTTTTCAGCATAAAGAGAAGCTCGCTGGAATTTCTCCAAAGGATCCTTATGAAGAAGCTTATTAAGATCACGAGTAAGAACGCCAGACAAAAGAATACGGGTCGCCTTATCAACCGCATTCTCATTATTATCATGAATAAGAGAATCCTTCTCGGAATAACCAGCAGCCCTCTTTCCCTCTAAATGATCCTCGATCATTTCGACCAGAGTAGGCTTTGGATGTTTATCTCCAAGTAAAGAAAGGTTGTCACCAGAACGTCCATAGTAACTCCTTTTTCTATCAACTGGATTATTAGTAGGATGAGGCATCGACCAGCTACGACATCCTCGAATACCCAAAGATGTTCTAAGGTGAAGAGGAGGATAACCAGATCCCGTCCCCTGACGAATGGGGGACTCACGAGAAGAATCTGGAGATTCCCCTCTGTTATCCTCAGACTCGTGGCCCGACTCCAGTTTCCTTTTTCGAGATGCCCTCTGCTCAATAGGATTATTCTCTACTGACTTGGAGGATTTCGACAGCACCATTTTTCCCTTCAAAGAATGTCGGGAGTTTTCTACCATATGAGCTGAAAAAGAAACAAAATAAAGTTAATTTCTCCGTATAAAAAGTATAGCGACAATACTAAAGGTCAAATAAAAGGCTAACCAAGAGGTTCAGGTGATGAACTGATGGGGAAATTGTGAACACTTAACCCCGCCTTACGAAGAAAAGCTTCCCCAATCAGAAGAGCACTTTGATATTTGTTTGTACGCATCTCGGGAATCTCAGTTATAAATTGCACATCGTCGGGAACAAGTTCGCCAGTTGATGAGCGACCTCCAGGAATCCAACTAGAGCCATGATCCCATGAGAAAGGTATGGTCGAACCGTCCACCGAACGGAGATTAGACGGAGGACGAACAAAGAAGAAATGGGATTTCCATGAAGGATTACTAGAGACCGGAGCATCAAAAATTGCTCGGCTAGGTCGCTGACTAGCAAAGAAATATCCACGATTTGAAGAACTAGAAATATTAAAACGAAAAAGTTGCGTAAAATTGCGGAAAGAAGGTTTAAACCCCTTTGCAATCATCAGAACGGAAAAACAAACCACGAAAGCAACAGAATTTGGAACCAGTTGTGTCAAGCACACGCTGAAAGTTTTCAGAACTTCCAGGAAAAGGGGAGACAAAGGAAGACGCAGTCCGCTATTAAAATGAGCCATATAAAAGGCTCGACATCCCTCCGGCGGGGTAGTAACCCTATCAGTAGGTGAAGGGAGAATTATCTCAGAACCCTCCGGAAAATATTTGGTATAGCTATTCACGACTTCGGGGAATGTTTCCTCTGTATATGCGCAAGCTAGATCCTCAATTGGTTCAGAAATCTGAGGAACAGTACCTTTGCCCTTTTTGGCTCGGGCGGCTACGTCCGCATCAGAAAGGATTCGTACTTTGTAAGTATCTTCTACAGGGATAACAAGGTCAGAGACCGTAGTTTGTTCACCCAGAGGATTAGAATGTAACTCCTCCTCGTTATCAGGGGCGATGATCTCTCTAGGAGAAGAAGAAGATCTTCTTACGGAAGCCATCTATATTCTAGTTCTTGAAGAAGAAGGTCGATGAAAAGAAAATTTTATACGACGAACGACCAAACTAGAAAATGACTGCGATCTAAAAACAAATATAAAAGAGAAATGGCAAACTCGAAAGTCACCTATTTATAAGGAAATGAGAAAAGACGTTTCGAACTTATAGCAGCTACTCAAATTCCCGCCAAAAATGGAAGGATACCAAAAGCCTCCTGAATAGACGCGTGGCGATTCATCATTAGGCGGAAGAAACGACTATCTATGATACGTAGCACTCTTTTCCTTACTTAAGATTTTTTCCCACTGGGTTTTTTCTTAAGTAAGGTTTTTAACGAGGCTCCGTTCATAGAGAAGAAACAGTCGACTAGTTTTATCTACTTCTACGAGCTCCTATTATCTATACGCTCGAAGAAGTGAGGGAGTACTGATGGGGGCTATTTCGCACCCTACATACCAGTCTGATCGAACAAAGATTACAAGGTCGATTCGACCAATTCTAACGGATCGAGACCTTCTTACTGACCCAGCCTGATGCCGCTCGCTCCGAGTAAAGATTACACTCCGGACCCAATAAGGATAGGTTGGGCCGAGTCCAACTAGGACTATGATTCCTTGTAATACTAGGTTTAGCGTAATATAAATACCTAGTTATTCATTGTATAAGACGGCTACGAATTCTCTTAATTCAGGGATTACACAAGAATACATTGATAACAATAGAACTCAATAATATCCATTATTGCAGAACTTTACCTCCATATCATTGCGTTCTTAATTTCGTTACTGGTTTTATTTCTTGCCTTTGATTATTGCTTTTCTTTGTAAACGATCCATCCAGAATAAAGTAACAGAACCCAATATACTGAATAATTCAATATCCAAACCCCCGATATCACAAATTCACTGATATTAAATTAACCCGACGAAAAACGGTTAAATCAGTTGCCATTCTGATGAAATATTGAGCGCAAGTACCAGTTCGATTCCAATTTGCGATGGTAAACATGTATTTTTTGTTTTATTTTTATTTATGCATTTTTTAAAATGAAAATGTCTTGAATAAGTAGTTTTATTTTATCTGGTTGCAGTCGAGCCTCAAAATTTTACTGTAACAAAATTTAGCTCAGACTCAGGAACCAAGGTCAATACTACAATGATCGACTTGAATGTCCCTCCAGTTCCGAGCTTGAATGAAGCGCTACACAAGTTTGATGCAACAAAGAAATCGGGTCTAGATGACAATTTTGAGAAGATTGTGAACACCATACGTTGTTTGGAATGTGAAGGCCATATCAAGGAGATATTTAGGAAGAAGTTTCTGACTTGGTTTAGCTTGAAAGTTGGAGACCAAGAGCGCAAAGTAGTTTGTGCGTTTTATAAAGCCATGGCTGACACACCAACTATATTGGCGGGCTAGCTTATACATACGTTTTCAGATTTTATATTCAACTAGAGTGCTTGAATATTGAGTTATATTCAAGCCATGGCCGACCAATTTGTAGAACTAGCTTCAATGATTCTTGAATTGGATTGATGAATTGTGATACTTAGGTTTAAACCGCCCTTCTATGTAGACTCTAACTTTTGATATTGATTAGAGAATTGATATTTCTAGTTAAAGTTGATTCATTATAGTATTGATTTTCCTATCTTGTTCGGTTAATTATTGTTATCTTCTACTAGGATGTAATTTTGAATTGCCTTGTAGTAAAATATTTATATCTAGTCATTTTGAAACGTTCCTAAAAAAAAATCAATAAGCTTTAAATATTTAGTTGACTTTAACATATACTAGAAATAAAATTTAGATCCATGATTTTAACCATATCACAATATATTGCTTATTTCTAGAAAATGTACTATACCTATCAATTTGATCTAACACCTTCGTTAAACTTAGTTGTTGGTTAGTATTGGAGAAGGTTTTGAAGATGACAGAAAGGCCATAATGGTTTTGAAGATTAAAATGATAAAAGAGTTGTCATCAACTAAGAATTGAAAAGCTTAGTGAAACCTATCTCACGGTCTAGAAGCTATGTGATCTAATCAGCCGAGTAGGATATCAGATCAGTGAAGATCAGATTGCTTATCATCAGCCGAGTCAAGATAGATGTGTTCATTCTTGAATCAGCAGAGTATCCATCAGCCGAGTATCAACAGAGTAATCCCATCAGCAAGGTGATGTTGGCCAGTAAGCTCTCCAACGGTAACAAGCCAAGTGCATTTAATGTGACTATCAGATTCGTACAACAGTGATCAGATCAGGAAAGTACTCTTGGTTTGCAGTATGCTGTTGTACGTCTCCAATTCGGCTTTAAACCTTGTAAAGACAGCAGAGTCACTCTTCACTATTTACAGTGCCCTTTTTACTTCTTTTTCTTTTTCTTTACTGGTTAAGGATGAGGTAACACTAACTTTGCTTCCTTGGGATCCCCGATCATATAACCACCACTTCTTCTAGTCCATGAGCATTTGATTTGCTAGCCTCAGGAGCCTTCGCTAAGTCTTCTTCCTCCTTAGCGGCAAATTCAGCTTCAGTCATCTGTTTGACTTCAACTTCGGCTTTACTGGCTTCAAGAGAAGCTTTGAGCTCATCCTCATCTCTTTTATTCTTCTCAGCTTCTTTCTTCTTTTTCTTGTGGTATCTGGATACCTTGGCCTTACCATTTCTCTTCTTTCTAGCGGCCGGAGCTTCAATCACTTGTGATGTTGGAACATCACTTTAATCAAATCGAGGTGCAGATACCTCAAATCTCGTCTGATTTCTAATATCAGACTCCTTTTCTGATTCTGCTGGTTTTTTAGTAGATTGGGGATCTTCTCTTACTTTGTGAGAAAGAATGATAGTTAGTTTAGTCAGGACTATCCTCTTTATGGCAATTGCTATGGTGTGAACAAATGACATCAGAGTCCTTGATGGCACTTCTTGTTCTTTTTGGCACACTTTCAGCAGACAACTCTTCTGATACCGTCCTTTTAGAAGAGTTCTCTAAAGGAATTTCATATATGTCCTTTGCAACTTCAAATATGATCTTGTCAGCAACGTCAGTTTCAATTGATCTGGCTTTCACAGTAGGGTGAGCTATTTGATCAGCAGGCTAAGCAGCCTTAACTTCAGTTTTGTTTTTCTTAACCTTTACAACAGGCTCCTTTGCTTCAACAACTTTTATCTTCTGCTGCTTCCTATCAGGTGTTACTGTATGCTTGCATTCTCCTTTAATAGCCTCATATAACTTTACTTATTTTGCTCCGTGAATGACTTTCCCATGATTCATTCCACAGCCTAAGCTCATTAGCAGATGACTTAAGAAGATATCGTGATGATTGTGTGCAGTCTCCTTGTGATCAGCTATCACATAGAACACATAAACAACCCAGTTTACTCTCAGTCCATAATAAATTACTATGATTGAGTGCAGTCTTCCTTTTGGTAAGCAATCCAGTGCGCTTGTGCAATTTTCAGTGACCTTGGCAAATAGGTCAGCTATCCTTTGAAATTCATCTATCAGCTGCGTCTACTTAACAGACCCAAAAATAATTTCTCCTTTCTTCACAGTAATGTTCCAGAAATCTTTTTCTCTTGGAGCGGCCAACACTGAGAAATCAGTGGCTCCTTCATTTGATAATCCATACTTGTTACTCAATAAGGCAGGAGTGACACATATGTCCTTCCCTCCAACCCTAACTTTGATTTCCAGCTTTTGTAAATCAACCTTGGCATTTCTGTAGAACTCATTTACTTCAGGACTAAAAATCATAATTTTGTGAGCTTCCATGTATGAAGCCAATGAAGTAGCTTTTAATTTTCCATTATTTCCTTCATGAGCTGCATACCAATAGCATGGTACATAACGTAATTCAAGTACCTTCCTTCAGCGTTTGCATCAGCCTTGGAACCCATTATTTCTGTTAAGGATGGAAGTATAGTGCAAAGAGAATTCTCACAAGAATACATAAAGAATTGGTAGTTCTTTCAAGTTATGAAATTTCGGGGTCCGTAAAGGTCACTCATCTTATCAGATCTAGATTTATAGATTTAGGAAAGTTTTGGTTTCTGTGATCTCCGCTAACCATTAGATCTGGATGCATCAGTTTCGATCGTGTGTGCGACATTTACGGATTTCAAATTTCACAAAAGCGCGTCCTTAAGTACAACATTTTTAGTCCAACAGTTATTCAAGATATCATATTAGTGAAATTTACTTATATGATAGATGACTTGTCTGATACAATATATCACTGGAGAAAGTCAATAGCTTGTGATCTTCCTCTGTTGTTTGTCAATCCAACAAGTAAAAATAGTCTTCAGAAACAATACTTTTGAAAATATAACTTCAACTAACTGTCATTGAAAATCTCATCTTTTGATCAAAGATACCGCTAATCTTACACGTTCCCCACTGAGTTCATCACTCAACTAGTCTGTTGAAAGTTAGTCTTGAAGAACACTTCGTATTGTCATAGTTAGTTGATGAACCATGTGAGATTTTTTTGGTTAAGTACTTTATTTCACTATATGATATTAGATGTAATATCTTTTAAATTTAACTTTAATATATTTATGCTTGCTCTATAACTAATTGAATTATCAAGCTGATTTCATATATATTTTAGTAAGTCCTTAGATTTAGTTTTCTCTTTATTAAATTTAATTTATCCCGAGTTTCTATGAGATACTTATTTTCTTTTCATTTTATTATATTCATCCGAGTTTCTATGAATGATGAAGAAATAAAATTAAGTGGTTCTCGTTTATCTTTGATTTCATTCTAGGATTTCTAATCTAATTCATGATTTACTGCTTCTTTTTTTTTTTTTGACAATTCAAAACTTCATTAAAAATAAACATTATACAAAATGTTCAATGAAATCAAAGATGGGATAGCCACCATCACAAAAAACATTACAATGAATTAAATTAAAAGGGATCGTAGACGACCAATTTGAAGCAAAAGCCCACGAAGCTAGGTTGTGAGCGGCGAAGTTGGAACCACGGGGAGAAAATCGAAACTTCCACTTAGGCCAACATACCAAAAAGTTGTCAATGTCCTATATTTTATGACAATGTTTAAATTTAATTTCATCATTCAATGCTTGATATCAACTAATTTTTTTTTTTTTTTTTTGGTAATATAAATTCTGATTCAAGTGAATGTAATCAATGCAGTTATTAATTCACATTATAACTAGTGATTGCTAACATGCTATGGTCTACCATATTTTATATCTTTAAGAAAATTTACCTTAGGTATATCAGAGAAAAGCATTGAAATTGTCTTGTAATTCAGTCCAACTCCTCTTAAATCTATGTCCTACAACTTTTTAAGTTGGTTTCTCCCATTCTCTAGTCTTCTATGTCATATTTGTTGGTCCCAATTGGTCAGATGAGGTCTAGAGTAGGAGTAAATTGACCTCTGAAAAAATTTTGACTTAAAAATTTTCAACTCTTCTGTCAGCAGATTAAGCTGATCAAGAATCGTAAGCAGACTAAGTTGATCGCGCACAAAGCTTTAACAACAGACTTGGCCGCTCTCCTGATTATGACTTAGCTGATTTCAGTAAAATCAAAATTTTAATCAGGTTACTAGCATTGGATTTTATAAGTGTATTTCACAAGTATACCTTTTCAACTTAAAAGATATTAACCCCACTTTTATAAAATCCTTTTAAAATCTTTTAAACAATAAGTTCAAGTGTGTGAATGCTATTTTAAAATATGCAAGAAAGGAATACAATGTAAACACCAAAATTTTTATAGGTATATGGATTGAAGTCCTTTTGTCCACTCTTCCAAGTCACTTAGATCTTGCGTTATACTATAAACACTTAGGGTGTGTTCACTTTGTCTAATTGTTAATAGTCCAGAAAATGAATTCGGCCCAATAAATAATTGGCCTAATTGATATAATGGCCCGTATGGCATATTAGAGTTGCCTGATTAATCATTTTTTCAGCCCATATCATGATCTGTTTACTTGGCCCAACAATTAATCATGGACAATTTTGCCCCTGACCGAGATTTGATCTCGATCGTTCATACCATTTAATCCTGGGCGTTTATTTGGTTGGTATAATTGTGTTTTAGGGTTACCATTTCTCAATTCATTCCTTCTCTCCCCGTAAATTTGTTAATAATTGAACAAGTTTTATGGAATTTACACATTTGAACAAAATTTGACATTACTACATAGAAAAAATGTACATTATCTACAAAATTCAACAAAATACACACACTAATTAATATAAAACCATGATAGCTCTAGTTTACCTCAATTTAAATTAGCTAGAAACTCCTAAAAAAATATACTACATAAGAATTCATAAAACAATTTATACTACGTAAATAAAAGTATACCAATCATAAAACAATTTACTACATAAGAATTTCATATACCAATTATTTCATAAAATAGAATAATATAAACATAAGAATTTATAAAACAATTTATACTACGTAAAAACATAATAATTTGTAATAAAAGGCAGAAACCGTAAATAAAAGTAAAAATTGTAGTGCATACTTACAAAAAAAGTATACTACATTTCAAAAAATTGAAGCTCAACCTTTTTATGCTATTTTGGAAAAATTGGTGAAGGAGGAGAAAACCTAAGGTTCAATTGTGCAATTTTCAGCTTTTTTTGGAAGAAACCATGATTTCTCACCTGGAAAATGAGTCGGCAATGGAGGAATGAAATGGGAGATCTACTGTGCAGTTTTTGGACTAGCAGCTGGAAATTTTGGGAAATGGGGGGAAATTATAATTTATGTTTTTATTGTCTCTGGTTTTTTTGTTATTAAGCCGAAATCAAAGGGCAAATTGATCTGAAAATAATTAGTTTGGCCCATTATATCTCAATTGGACCTAGGCCGGGCAAGTTATAATTGGGCAAATAAAGGGGGCTGGCCCACAAATCGGGGAATTTGGACCGGGCAGCCCGTGAATTTATCATCCAAACTGAACATGATATTAGCCCACAACAAAAATAATTTCCGGCCCAATAAATGGCTAATTGAGGGTCAATTATGCAAAGTGAACACACCGTTAGTTTACAATATACTCTGCTTGCGCTTTACAACAAATGATAAGCCACAAGTTCGTGGTAAGAAATCACAAAGAAGTCCTACTCTCAGAAGCTAGATCACTCACTAAGATGGATCTACACTCCTCACAACACTCTGTTATACAAGTTCACTCAGAAAATGTGTATTCTTTTTACTTCAACTTCGGATTATGTCAACAAATGACTTAAGCAGACGAGTGAGCTGTTTTTGAGCTTTTGAGACTTAGAAAAATTCAGATTCGCAAATGAATCTCAGTTGTTGTGTTGTATTTCTAACTCTTGAATTCAACTCTATTTATACTTGGATTTGAAAATATATTCGTTGAGGAAAGACAACGTTAAAATCTGCAAGTACTGGTCCCCCTTTTCTGAAAACGACTCTTTGCAACGTAGCACTGTACGCTCTGATGTACTATTATGTCAGTTGAATTTAATGCACTCTGCTGATCCGAGAATAACTTCAATCATTTGCCATTAATACCCTTCTCTTGCAGCATTTATTACTCCAAGTGCATTTATTACTGTTAGACAGACTCCTTAATCCCTTCTACTCAGCTGATTGAAATGACCCATCTGATAGATACCCTGCTGATCTCAAGTTGAACTAATCTGCTTTGAGTCAGCTGAAAAACTATCAATCTGATTTCGAGCTCAGCAACAAATCAATAGTCTTCTGGACCTTGAAGTTTTGACCCTTCTGATTTGTCTTCTTACTTGGTCAAATTCTTCTAAGGGATTATTAGGTAAGCTTCCATTACTTAGGTAATTCTGATGTTTTGGAAATCATCAAAACATCCCTTCACTTCTTGCACTCTATCTTCATCTTCATCCAACAAATTTTCCCTTTTTGATGATGACAAAACTCCATCTAAGTACCCGTACCTAAACTAAAGCTTGATCCTCAAAAATTTCTGAGATAGAAATAGTTTGTTGGAAGAAACTTGAACTTTTATAAATGATATCAGTTGATTACAAGTTACAAGTTTTATCAGATGAGATAGCAGAAAGTAAATTTTACAAGTGATTAAAAGATTACAAGAGGCCTAGTCTAGTGCTTTTTCTCTTCTTGTTCTTCTTCATTTATTTCTTCTTTTTCTTTTTCTTCTTCTCTTTCTTCTTCTTTTTCTTTTTCTTCATCTTCAACATCTTCATCATCTTCATCAGACCAGAGGATTCTTCACCAAGTGCTTATATTCTCTTCTTCAGATCCTCCCTACTTTTGTACTTGATGAATGGATTAAGTTGTTCCGCAACTGAGTCTTTGGTAGCAGTAATTTCCTTGTCTGATTTTGCTGGTTCCTTGGACTCTTCTTCATTTTCAGCTTCATCAGTAACATCAGCAGCCTATTCTTTATCAGCACTCACTTCATCAGCTAGTTTGCTTGTGTTTTCTTCATCAATATTCTCGGCAGACTCCACCTTTTTATGTGACAGTAACTTCATCAGATTGATTAACATCAGCAGTCTTCTTTGTAGCAGAGCCTCCATCTTCCCCCTTTTTGTCACCATCAGCAGGGTCAACAGGTTCTTCAGGCAAAATCGTAGTGATGTTAACAGTTTCACACAGCAGCTTGATATTATGTTCCATAGCTTGAAGATGTGAATCTCTCCTAAGGTGCTGAAAATTATCATAAGACTCCATCTTTTCAAGAGTGAGATCCACTTTCTCACATAGTTGAATATGGGTCTTCAGAATCAGATCAGATGAAGTGGTGAATGCTCTCATCATGTTCTCAGTCTTTTCTTCTTGTGCCACCATTGCATTTGCAACAACTTGGTTGATGTCCCTCCATCCGGCTGTGTTATTATGAACTCTAGCTCCAAATGTGTCCATGTCTAATTTGATAGATTGAAATTCAGTTCTGATGTTAATTAATTCATCCACTATCAGAGGACTGTGTTCAGCAGCCGTTAGGACGCTTTCAGCATTAGCAGCAGACAGCTGAGATGAGGCCAGTTCCTCAAACTTCTTCATTTGTTCCCTGTTCATTTCCTCCATTTCCTTCATTGAATTTGCAATCAACTGTAGAATGGACTCCAGTATTGTTGGTTGCACTTCTGCTGAAGTTGATGGAATGTCTGTGCTTGCTTGGACAACTTCAGGAGCTTTCTATCCTATTGCCAGTTGCTCCTTTTCTTTAGGACAGTCATTCAAAGAAGTCTGTTGTTGGGCAATAGACAACTCCTCTAATGATGTCTTGGCCCTTTCCTCTGTCTTCTTCTGGACCTTCACTGGCTCATCTTTAACTGTTACAAAAACAGAACCATCAGCAGACACAACAGTTTTATGAGTAAAGATTACAGCAGGTTCAAACGGTGATATGGTCTGTTTTGGCAGATCTTCATAAGTTTTGATGGCCGGTCCGAAGACTATCTATTGTAAGTTGGGTAAGGGCGTCATATTGCTCGAATTTTCCTTTTCGAACCTTGACCTTTTTGCCCACATTTCCAAAGTGATGTAAATGGCCAGCTTAACTGCTCTATCTAAAAGATCTTCATCCTTTCCAGGCACTTATGGGATAGAGTCAGTAATCTTCTTGGCTTCAGACTTTGCCAACTTCCTCAATTTGTAGTGTATCATGTGATGGACGTGGTCTTAATCCAATGCTTGCTTTAAGCTTCCAATTTGCAGCCACTGCAGAACCCATGCTTCTTCTGCTGCAAACTCTTTCCACTACATAATTTGCTCCTTGGTCTTTGTCAGACAATAGTCCCTCCACCTATTGTATCTGATCAGCAACAAAGAGACTGACAGACAAGCATTAAGTTATACCTTTCAAGCTCTGCTTCAAATTTAGAAAACACCTCTGAATTGCCTTGCACAACTTCCAGAGCATGCTTCAATTCAAAGCTCTTCTTCTTTTGCAGCTTGGGTCTAGGCATAACAGACTTAGACCTATTTTCTCTCCAATCATAATTCCACCTATGTACCTTGGACCATGAGCTTTTTTAGTACTGGCCTCCAATGCTTTTGCTAAGTTTTGAGCTTCTTTTGCAGCAATTTCAGATTCAGACATGTTCTTTTCCTGAGCTTCAAGCTCACTGAGCTTGAGAACTTTTTGGTACTCTGCTTCCTCCTTTTTTTATTGCTCAGCTTCTTTTTTCTGAGCAGCAAATACCTTCCCTTTGTCAGTTCTCTTCCTTCTGGCAGCAGGGCTTTCCTCTACCTTAAGTGGAATAGTTGGAATTGGCTGAGGCTGAATAAGTGGAATATTCACCTCAGCTGATTCATCAGCTGGCTGTTCTGTCTCAACAACAACAGACTCTTTTATAGACTTATTCTCTGTAGCCTTTTCCTCTGCATCAACTGGTCTTTCTACAACAGGAAGATTTTCTCTAATAGTGGTTGAATCAGTAGAGAAGGTGACTCGTTGACCTTCTAGAGTTAGCTTCTTTCTGGCAGTTGATTTGGTCATAACCCCAGTGGGTTGAGGATCAGCAGTCCAATTCATTGAACTCCTAGTCCTCCTTGCAACTTTTTCAACCTTAACTAGTTCTTCTGAGTCAGTTCTCTCGGGAGATGCATGGTTGGCTGTTTGATTAGCTGTTTTAAGCTTCTTGGAAGCAACAGGCTTCTCTGCGTTTCTCTTAGCCTTTCTTTTTGGAGTTGTCAGATTGGATTCAACTCTCACTAGTTCATACGTTTTCAGCTCCTTCAATGCATTAGCAGGCTTGCCATTGATCAGCGAACAATGAAGAGCTATGAACAAATGACTCAACATTATCACATGGCCATTTTTCTTCAAGGCCAGAATACTGAAGTAATAAGCAGCCCAGTTAACTGGTAACCCATTAATTTAACCAAATTTCGTTTGGCTCAATTAAATCAATAATAATAATATTATAGGGTTTGGATTGTATATGATATAGCGGGCTTAGTTACTTTATTCTGGATGGATCAACTCAAAGATGAACAATACCAATGCAAGAAGAATATAAAGACTGTAGATGAATAAGTATAGCAGAAACTCTTGTATTAGATTAAATCTAAGGTTACAAAGTATGTAGGCGTGAATATCATATCTCAATTGTGCCCTAATACAATACGAGTGATAAGTATTTATAGGTCTTCTTCTCTAGCTATCCAAGGGAACTAACCATAATAGGACTCGGATCAATGTCCCTTGTGTATTCGGTTTCAGAAGCTAGGTCGCTGAGGTGCTCCTAATTAGATCGATACGAACTGTACTTGTGAGTTGAGAATCTGGTCTGGCCGACCCTATTATTCTTGAGTTTTTCGAATATTCTATAGGATATAAAATTGCCCCCATCATTACTCCCTCACTTCTTCGAGTGGAGATGTAGCCGTAGCTCGTATAAATAGTTGACTTTTCCGATTAGGCTTTTATGAATCGTGTCTCACTAAAAACTTTACTTGGAAGAAGACCCTATGGGAAAAAATCCAAAATAAGGAAAAGAGTGCATCGTTTCATAAGAGGTCGTATTTTAATTCCCGATGACATGTGTCATTTAGAATCGAGGAGTCACCTTTCTTCAATCGATGGCGGGAAAATGAATAGTTGCGGAGGGACTAAAGTGTCTTTTCGAATATATATATATATATATATATATATATATATATAACCGTCTCTGGTTTCACCATCACTTTTTACTTACCGCCTTCTGACTTTCAGCAGTAAATTCTCAAGTCGATAAGCTTCATAAGCAACATACTTTCGACGATGTAACCAGACAATCCTTTGATATGGCTTCCAGCTCCAAAAATCTCGACTCATTGACCATCGATGACATAAATTCTGTCATTAACCTGGAAGGTTCTCAGAGTCCTCCTCCCGACCAAATTGAGGTTTTAGACACAAGTATTCCGGAGAAGGATACGTTATAGGTAGATGTCCTTACTGACGCAGAGGTAGCTGCTAAAGCCAAAAATAAGGGTGCCAATCCTCAAGTTTCTGACCCGGTTGAACACCTCGCTTGCATGTTTAACAAAAACAACTTGAGTGAGCTACAGGACAAATATAGTAGGTTCTTTCCTGAAGGCTCCCAGATTTTTCTTCCATCCTCTACGGATATGGTCACTTCTCCTCCGGAGGGTTGTCGTGCCTTCTACACGTCCCATTTCCATCACAGCCTTAGACTTCCCTTGTCTCCACTTTTCCTTGAGATTCTGAGTACTTTTACTGTCTCCTTAACTCAATTAGTTCCCAATTTTGTAGCTTTTGCCGTTTTTTTGGCTGTTCTAATGGTTGCCAGAGGTCTTCAGCATCATTTCGCAACTTTTACCAATTATTTCGCTTTAGCCTTTCCAATTCTTCAAACTGTGGCTATTTTTTCGTGAGCCAAAGATCTGGTTGTGCTATTTTTGATTCCCCTATTTCTAGCAATTCAGACTGGAAACCTCATTTATTCTTCATTCGACCTCCGACTCATAAAACCTTGGTTGACGGGTCGAGCGTGCCTTCTGATTTTTCTTGGGACCATGGATTCAAATGGACCTTTGGTGGACGCAATGTTACAGTCAAAATGATTCCTGATGACCCATGCTTATTGAGCATGATAAAGAAAATGCGGTCGGATAAGTATCAATGCGCCGTTCTCGTGGGAGAGGCCTTTGTTCTGAAAAACCGGCCTAGTTCCCATGATTATCCTGTTCAAATTCCCAGTCGCTCACTTGGTAAGCCTCCCACTTTCCTCCAATATATTTTAATTGCTATTACGTTTACGATTATTTGTAACTCTCCTTTTTGTTCTTGGCAGATTCTATGGTCGAAGATTCCAGGCGTTTGAAGATGGGAAATATTGTCCTATCCAAATCCACCAAAACAGCTGATAACCAGCATATAAAGCAACGGTTTTCTCGAAAGAGGAGAAGAGATCAGGACCCTGATTCTGATGATAACAGAGAAGAGACCCCGGAGGTTTCTAAAGATGTTCCTCACAGGCCTTCCTCCTCCCAAGCTCAAGCCTCTTCATCCGCCACTAGGACGGGCCGGGGATATCCTCCCTTATCCCTTAGGACCTTATATGGCATTCATGGCTGCCGATCGTGGTCCGTGCCTAACTCTTCCGGCGCTTATTCGAAAAGAAAGAAACAGGTCTCTGATCGTTCAGGTCCTGACCTCACATTGGTGGGTGAGCCAAACCCAAAAGCTATTGCGGTTGAGATGATAAAGAATAATCTCATCGGGAAAAGGACGGCTGGGTTTTCCGACCGTGATGCACCGGTTTCTGATGAAAGGGAGACTGATGCCGATAAGGCTATGCGGATTCTTCTTTCTTCCGTTTTCACTAGATATATGCAGCGGTTGTTGGAGAAGGATCCTTTGGAGAAGCTCGCAAAGGCTGCCCAATCTCATATCAGAGTAAGAAGAGATTAATCATATTTTCTAAATTCTCTTTCTCATTTTAACCTCTAGTGCTTTCTCTAATTGGTTGATTATTTGAACGGTTAGTCTGGTACCTGTATGGTGTCTTTCATTTATGAGTCAGCTTTATTGAGGCAGAAATGTCAATTTCTGGAAGAGAGGAACAAGGTTCTCCTTCAGAAGGTGGCGGATCTTGAGCAGAGGTTAACCGAGGCAGGGCCTTCCACGTCCTCAACTCAACAACCTCGGGCTGATGGCAATCTTTATTTGGGCACAGACGATCCTCATGTAATCAATAGTGTACTGGATGTTACTCGGGCTCAGGAAGGAGCAGATAAGTTGGCTAGGGAACTAGAGAACTAACAAGTTCATCATGCTACTCGTATTAGCGAGCTTGAGTCCCAGGTTACTCGTCTTCGAGCTTGCCTTGACGAGCAGGGAGAAGATGATGACCTTGATGGTCTGGTCGACCGATCTGGTATTAGCCCAAAAGAGAGAGTTATCCGAGAATTCCTTGGTTCTCCGGTTCGTTCATACGGCTGTGGTTCATGAAATGGTTAGTCCACTTTTGGAGAATACTTTCAAGAAGGCAGTTCACCAAATGGTAGCTCTCAACTTGATCGAGGACCGCATAGAAGAGTATTTTAGGACCATTCATGTCAGCCTAGATCAGAATGGCCGAAAATATTCTCCCGCAGACATTCTAATAGTGGATTACGATCATTTCCCTCTAGGACATTTGGTAAAGGAGCTTGGAATTCTTCTGCTTGTGCCCCCGCCCAATGTGGATCCTCCGAGGACAGGCACTTTGAGCACATCTGAACCAGGTTGTTCAACTAGTCCTCGAGATAAGGAGGAGGAGGATGTCGACCAGGATAATCAAGATGATGCCGACCAGGAGAATCAAGATGATCAAGTGTCCTGAGATAATCTAGCCGATATATTGATCTTGTAAACTCGGTATTATTTTTCTTTGTATAATGACATTTCGTGTTAATCTTCATGATTTTTATTCTATCATCTATTTGAAATAATTATACATAAGTCTTTTGTTCGCACAAATTAATTTCTTTAATTTTATTGGAATGATTGGCCGAGCATACTCCTTTGTTTTTCAAATAAGTCTTTTCGCGCCTCTCTCAGGGACAGTCCAGTCTTTTCCTTTAGTATAATACTGGGGTAAAAAGTTCTTCGTTATTTTACCGCGCGTCCCCACATGGATAAAATATTCTCTCAAGTTGTTCGAGCATTCCCCTCGATTTTACAAGCCTTTCTTGATTTCTCCGAGAATAGTTCTCTTTTCTCCAATACTTCCAACCGCACTTCGCGCGGCCCTCCCAGAAATGTTAGACCTAAGAGATCTCGAACCGGGGGACCTTCTTCTGACCCTACTGAACCCCGAGCAACTGCCAGCTCGGGGGCGCAGACGTCTAGCCTTTCTTCGAGTGGGGCGGCGACATAACGACTCATCCTTCTACCACTCAGCAGAATATTCGCTCAAGCCCTTCTTCTACTGTGAATGTTTAGATAAGGGCTTCTCCTGGGCGAGTTGCCTTTGGAGACATGACCTCAGGTGAACAATCTTCTGAGATCGTAATTCCAACCTCTGTGCCTTCTTCGGAGCGTGATTCCCAAGATCATGTTCAAACCAATACTATCGGAGATAACCCCACTGTTGATTTTGCCATCGGCCAAAGCCGAGCAGAAAATGTCGATGGGCTAGAAGGTAGCTGTCTATCTTCAGATCCGCCATTAGGTGGTTCCCTAGTGTGGTCTGTTACGCAGACTTACACCGATTTTCTCTTTGCTAATACTACCATGCTAGTTTCCTCTGCTGAGGTCGGGGCCTCTTCCAAAGATCGAACTGGCCAAGGGTCTGGTCGTCAAGTTCTTTATTCTGCTTCGGGAAAGGAAGTTCTCATGAGTCCCAACCCGAGAGATTCTCCACCTCAGTTGGATGATCGCTGCATCAAGGAGCAGGTTTATGATATTATAGAGTTCCAAACTCCTTGGCGAATTAAAGAGATACGAGTATACATCCAATATATGCCTTGTTCAGTCTCTCTTCAAGTTTTTTGATCAGGTACATTTTACTTCATTCTCCATAATTTCATTCTTTGGATTCCTCACTGATTTTGCCAATTACTTGTTCAGGGGAAATACGTTGCCCTACAACTAGGCGTTCAAAATGATGATACCTAGCTTAGCAGAGAGGCCTTGAGAACTCGGTTGGAGGTTGAAACTAGTTCTCGTGAGGCCCTTTATCTCCAGAAGTGACTTCTTACTGATGAAGTTGAGCAGTTGCGTAAGGATACTCCGGCTCTTCAGAAGGAGAGAGATGATCTTGCTTTGTTGAATAAAAATCTAGAGAGCATAATAGAGTCTCGGATTCAGTAGGCGCGAGAGGATTCTCAATGAGGTGCCTTTGAGGAAGGTTTCGAGCAAGGTTATCGAAAATGCCAGAACGAGCTGATGGCCTTTCTAGAGACCCCGACTCCGAGGCGTGTATCTTCGACTAGGCCCTCTGTTCCGATCAACCGCAATAATCTAGCTGGCTTTCTTTTTTCTTTTTTTTTCTTTTTTTTTTATATATGGACAAGTAATTTTTTTTTTCCAATTTTAGGAATATTATCTCTCCATTTTTGTAAAATGTTGAAATATGGTGTATATATATTTGCTAACCTTTATCTTCGTCGGAGTGTAGTATGAATTACTCGTCGAGTAGACATTAGTCTTTGAGAATCTGAAAGGTCATCTTTGAAGTTGGAGCTCTGTTATATGAATGCAACGTTTCTTCTCCTCAATCATTATGACCAACGTACTTGTTACTATAAAATTCGTAGGAAATTTATTCAACGAACCCATAACTTAATCATAACCTCTAAGATCATACTCCAAGTGTTTATAATATGACTAATTTTCTTTATATTAGGCCTTGCAAAGTTCTTTCCTTCATCGTAAAGTTTGCCTAATTTATCTGAATGGCCAATACTTCTCAATTCGAGTAGTCTTTATGATGAATAAAAGGATTTCGCTGGGCTTAATGTGAAATCCCTTGTGGAATATACAGGTTCTTCTTCTTAGGAGCGATTAATTTGGTGTACATTCTTTGTCGATTATTATCTGTTGTCGGGATAGGTATGATAACTTTGTCGACTAGACATAAGTCTTTTTGAAATACAAAAGGTCACATTTAATAATGGCTCCTTATTTCAAGAAAGCGACCCTCCTTCTTCCTCTTAATATTAAAGTTATCCACACTTATAAATACGTAAGGGAGGCTTCCCAAATTATCCCAGATGGATTCGAACGTGCTGACCCCAATATTTATCTTGCTCCTAAAGAACTAACTTATGAAGTTTTTTGACGAACCAAAAGACATCTTATTGTTCCCAAAGATCTTCTCTATTTTGGTTTGGGTGGAATTGAAAAAATGGAGGATTCATCTTTTACTAGAGGATCCCCTATATCGAAACCAGTTTTAACGGAAAGCTGGTCAATTCATTAAAAGGGCCAACACTTCCCTTCCTTGGTATTCCGTTCGATGACGGCGGATACTTTGTAAAGGATAGGTGAAGTATTGTTACAATTTTCTCCGTCCGGCGTCCTTGCAAAACCCCTTGTTGAATATGCCGGTCTCCTTCTCTCCCTAGTGAAATTGGCCGAACACTACTTCATTTTGTAAGAATTTTTAGTTTTCGATTTTAGCTCCTAAGTCGTTATCTAACCCTAGATCTTAATATACCATATATACTAACCGATTAGATATATTAATTTTCGTGATATTGTGGTGTATCAAATCTTAGAGGCACAACACATGGGGCGCTACGACAGGGCTTAGGATCGACCTTGCCGAAGGATAAACACGACGACTTTGCTAGCTAGCAGAATTTGCAAGGAGACAGGTATAACTTGGATCTAGTTATTTATGTCGTTTTATATATTCATATACAACCAGTTTAGTATCCCGGCAAAATTCCGAAAGAGCCCCTAAAAAATTTAAATTCCACCGCATGTAGAGCTGTTTATCTTACCGAATCCCAACAATAGTGGCTATAATAAACAATTTAAAAGACAACAATAAGCAGACAACTTTAAAAATAATACTTATAATTAACGAAAATTGAACTTTTTATCGAAAAAGTTCTCCCACTATTTTTATAGAAACAATAACCCCTTTTATTGTTAGGGAAATTCTATTTTCTAGTAGGTCTTGACGTCCCAGCGGCCATTAATTGCACCCACGACTAGGTAGGTATACTTTTACCAATTGTGTCCCTACACAACCTTCAAGCTATTTGCCTCGATTTTCGCATTTATCTAGCACTGCTACATCATAAATGTTACTACTCGTTAAGTCTAACCCATTAATCATGATGAGCAACAGGCCCGGTCATGAAATCCCCGTAACTAGTTATCGGTCGATTTTCACGCCTCGACCAGGCCCCCACCTTGTCAAGTTTTTAAGAAAACAAGAATCAAGGAATTTCACGTATTGTCCCTTCTTTGCCTCGGGTGCCAGACTCTGGATCACCTTAATCGATAAATAGACAACATACGCTAGTTCCTATTAATGGAAGGCCTGGATTTATAAATCCTCATTTTATAGTTAACCCAATATGACTTAATATTTGTTCAAGAGGGGATTTTCGTTTTTAAAAGTTTGAAGAAACTCTCCTCGAGATCTCGCCGCATTAATTATGCTTTATCTTTTATTTACGATCTAGATACTAACGCGCATCACATACAAGACAAACATAAATCGATAAATATATTAAAACTATACAAGCCTAGCATGCATACTACCAAAATATGTTTTCGATCCGGAGCCTCCTATGCAGGCCATCATCGAGCCATGATGTTGGCCCAATTGGTCAATCTAATTGGGTTCTCAGATGACCTAGGCTATTACATAAATAACCATGCATACATGGCATTCAACTCTTCTCGGGCTCCCATCTTGCTTGTAACGGGCCTCCATTCTAAACTAATAAAACAGTAAAGCCCTAATCTATTACAAAGGCACAAAATGGCCCAAAAACAAGTTAAGGCTCGCAGGCCCAATAAAAACCGAACTATAAATAAAGCCAATCACATCTACCCTAGGGTAAAGGCTCCGCACGATCGAAAACCACGTAAACAGTTCACGTAGAGCAAGAAACAATCAAACAATTTTTACGTATTTCTTTCTTATTCTTAAAACTCCCTTTTAAAAATAACTACTTATGATTCTTACATTTTAGTCACTACTAATTATGATAAAATAAATTCTAGGGTAAACAAAACAAGTTTTCTGCATAAAATCAGATTCCGACTTTCAACTTTTGAAAATAACAGTTCGGCCCCTCAACTTTCAGAAATTACACTTTTAACCCCAAAGTTTTTGAAAAGTTACAAAACACCCCCAAAAACCATCTCGGCTAGAGGACCAAAAAATAAAATTTTTTAATCCGAAAAATTTTCATATTTTGCAAACAAACCCCTGAACTTTCGAAAATAACAAAACAGTCCTTTAATTTTTGGAAATTACAAAAACAACCCATAATTACGTGCCGACCAGATTTTTCAAAAAATTCCAGAAAACAAAAAATAAATTTCCAGCCCTAATATTCAAATTTGCGATTTTTGCACAAAAAGGCCTGAAGTTTCGAAAAACTATAAATTTGCCACATATATGAAAATAGAATTTTACCAATTGTAGATCTAGTCATAACAAGTAAGAATCATCACACAGAACATAATAAACAAATGTATCCATATACTTTCTTACGTTTAGGCCTTTTTCGCATAATAATAATGGAGTTGGCTCTGATACCACTGTTGAGATACATCGGTTGTCAGGACAACGAAAGTGGGGATATGCGATATACCTCACCACATTATGTATACGAAAAGGTTGAACCAAACAGCAATAAAACATAAAGAGTGGGTGATATGCGATATACATCACCACGACTCGGTGGTGATTACCTCCGGGCTTCTTGTCTGATTCACAACTGAGTGATCCAATTGTCTCACCTCCAGAATGTATCCACACCAGTTGGATTGTAGCAACGTCTCCAAGTCACAGGCTACGAACTAGATCTTGAAGATCTTGATCAGGATCTCGATCTGGATCCGGATGAAGAGAACCACAGGAAGATGAGCTCGCCCACAATACTTATGCTGCTAGGGTTGGATCGACCAGGGTGGGGCGGCTAGGGTTGGCCGAATTTAGGTTTGGCCGATTTTGGGTTTGTGCAATTTTCGATTTTTTCTTTTCTTCTTGTGTTATACAAAATTGATTCATTGATTGATTAATTTATTAGTCTATGGAAGATATGAGTTGAGATATATTTATAAGAGAAGAATCTTTCTCTTATTAGATATCTCTTCCCATATTCATCAAGTCCTATTCCTAATCAACTTAGGAAATGAGATTTGATAAATCTCTTCCTTGTTTCTTGTCTTACAAGAAAACAAACTCTCCAACTTGCACTAGCCAAAATCGCCCCCTTTGCCTAATTCATGTACTTCGAAAATTACATGACTAACTACTTCAATTAATAAATTATAACTAATTAGATATCTCAATTAATAATTCTCCTCTTTGAATTAACATTTAAATTCATCAACTTTGATTTAGGTTTCTTGAATCAACTATTTCGTTTTATGACTGTTACTGTCCAACTGTATAGTGTGTGACCATCTGGGTTCACCATCAATTGGTAGCAGGCCCACGACTTTCGTGATTTAATTAATGAGCAATTAATTGCTACGATAAAAAAAACACTTTTAATTGACCACTCCAAAATCATTCTCCCTTATTAATTCAGGAGTACCCACACTTCATGGTCGATGTCTAGCCACAAGCCCATGAAGCCCAATTTAAGGTGAATTGATATTTTTGAACCTCGCCTCTTATAATTGTCATGTACATACGGTACTTCTAA
This sequence comes from Penstemon eatonii, assembly GCA_038501285.1. NCBI lineage: Eukaryota > Viridiplantae > Streptophyta > Magnoliopsida > Lamiales > Plantaginaceae > Penstemon > Penstemon eatonii. The sequence continues at coordinate 54,278,625 of CM076710.1, forward strand.
AGACTAATTTCCCGACCGAGATCTAGGGTGTGTGAATTAATCGGCACCTCTAATTATCTCGATTCTGTACATTCTAATTCTAGATAATAATTCCAGTGTGAGTGCTAAATTTGGAAACTCCTTTCAAAATCCGTCACTGACCATGGCCATGGGTTTCTCAAAATTTATTATCTAAGAACGTACAGGAAATTCTCCCACCTTATCAAGATGAGTCGATAGATTCTTTCTTAGTACTAACCACTCGCGTACACGACTATACGTACCCAAAATAGGCACATTATGGTCAGGCTATGTGACCAGTACCTTAATCTAAGTACGCACAACCATGTACCGAATTCGCCCTAGCACCTCAAGTCTAAGGAATAAATCACACCTCAAGTCATGCGCTTCCACAATGGGTTTCTCTGTTCGGGTCGTTAGATGCGTTCGATCCCCTATCTAACCATCTAGTCATATGCACTGACATCAAATGTGTTGTTCATGAAACTCTACCAATTCACTCCATGTGAATCATACATAATCGTACAAGTATTAACGATTCCTTCGATACCCCGTCTTGTTTGGAATCTATGACTTGGAACGTGTTTTAAGATCACGACCTTAAAGACTGTTTCTTGATTGCACTCAATACCGAAGTGAATCGTCCCATAGTCTAATGTGACCTTGGGATTTCATCCAATCGCTTAGATACGTTCGCGAGAGATGAAGTTGGCCATTGTTTAATTTACGTACTATAAATAAACAGGCGTATTAATTATTAAACCATAAGAAGATAGTCCTCTTACAAGCTAATTAATATTGGCTTGTTGTGCACTATCCTATCAATCTCTCACTTGCCCTAAACCTAATCACAACATTTCTAGGACCCATCTTATGAAGATGTCTCTCAAACCCTTTTACGAAAGAACTTCATTAGTGGATTTGCTAAGTTGTCTTTGTTGAGATGACGTAACCCTTCTACGTGTCTCAACTACCTATGATTTGTCTAATCATATGGTTTTGTGTTCAGACTATCGGTGAGATCTCATTTCCCTTTCACTGAGCAATCGCCCTATCTAATCAGTTAATGTAACGATAGGCTTTTGCCATGCTAGGTACTTCATCCAATTATTGGATGAATTTTCTCATCGAAATGCTTTCTTCTGCTGCATCCCAATGATGCGACATTTATTCTGTTTTGAGTTGGCAATGTTATACTATTGGAATTTCTTCCAATTTACCTCTGCTCCATCGAGACAGAATAAATTATCCACTTTAGACTGGAAACCTCGAATTACTAAATCCTTCGAGTTTCGATCCTCCACTACTACCATCGATCAGCAATATATCCTTTAATTATCTTCGAGGATTGCTTTTACGGCAGTCCAGTGTTCCTTACTGGTGTTTGACTAACAGTAGCTCGTAGATTCAGACTGTTCTTAAGTCAGGTCTTGTACAAGACTTTACATGCTACATGCAATCCAAATGCCAAAGCATAAGGCTTCTTGAGACAATCTCTTCTTTACTTATTATATGTAGGGCTCATTTAATAAGAATATGATAGATTTTGTGTCTATTTGGAAACAATCCTTTCTTGGATTTTTCCATATTGAATCTATTCAATATTTAGTCTTTGTACTTAGATTTGGTGAATTGTAGCATCTACTTCGCTCGATCTCTACAGATACATACTGACAGTATGTGAGATGTAATTCCCAAATCTTGTCATGGATAATTGCGTGAAAAACACGCTTTCGTCTGCGCTTGACATTCCTATATCGTCCTTTGATATACAGAATGTCGTCAGTTATGTTACGAACTTTACTATAATACGCTCCCACTGATCCTCTTTGCATAGTTGAAATCCATATGCCTTTTGACAAATGCAACAATCTTGATCAACTTTCCATATGCTAAATGTTTCGAAATGGATTTTGACGTTGCAAATGGGGAGAAGGTATCTTCATTAGTCTATAAAAGGATTTTGAAGAATGACCCATGGCCAATGAGCGATTCAAATAAGTTGAAAACTTTCCATTTCGGATCTTATGGCTTCATTCCATGTCCCTTATTTTATGTCAAACATAGTCATTGCTAGCCCGTTAGGTTCACATTGCACTGGCTCGTCATTAGCCATCAATAGTTGTTGGAAAAAACAAACTGCGAACAAGGGTCAGAAAGAGAACTCGTTAAATGAAAAAGATTTGATACTAGAGTATGTATAAACTAATTATAAAGTTCGTTATACCTGGACATTTTCCATAGTATACAGATATATAGAATTTTTAGGTGCTTCATGGCCTTTAAATATATACATGTTTTCCATTGAAAATGCATTTCATACCTGTGCACGATGAAAATTCTCAAAGGACGTGATAATCACTTAAAAAAATTCGATGTAAACAATGTTTAAAATAATATGAGATGTTAATAATGTGAAATATTGCATCTTAACGTGTTTGACATCCCAATGTGTAATTATGTACACATGTTTGTTCGGAATGGTGAAGGAAATATCATTTACACTACTTATTTTGGCCTCAATGTGAATTTTATGTTAACGAATACACATTGACAACCACAAAAAATCTATGCAATTAACAACTCAAAAACAGTACCAAGAACTAGAAAATATAGAGAACAAATTTGAGAATGGAACAAACCTCGAGGTGTTTTCGTATATCATTTACACCATGGTAGGAGTATATTTGAACAGTATTTTTGGAGTATGCAATACCTAAGGGAGGAAAAATATATGTTATCCAGTTAACAAGTGCAAATGTTCATAAGCATTGTCCGAGCATAAATATTGTTTAAAAAGTTTTAAAAATGTGTACCAAATATAATTCCCTCGGGAATTGATGCCACACGGTTTACAGACGCTGAGTGATTACTTTGTAAAGACATTTAATAAGAAATAATTTAGGTTAACTTCTCATGTAAATTCAAATATAAGTTGAACTCCAAAGAGTAATGTTATATTAACTAGTCCTAGAGAGATTCAAATGGGAACCTGTAAACCTGTTGAATAATTTTCAATATCCCAAACGTTGAAGCTTCAACTGAATATCTTGTTTTTACTGTCTAGCTCCAAATCATTATGTAACCGAAACTGCACAAGTCCTGTAATCACTAGAAGCTTCAGTTTCATTTGGGAGCTAGGCAACAAAAACAAGATATTCAGTTGAAGCTTCAACGTTTGGGATATTGAAAATTGTTCAACAGCTCTACAGGTTTCCATTTGAGTCTCTCTAGGACTAGTAGATATCACATTACTCTTTGGAGTTCGACTTATACTTGAATTTACATGAGAAGTTGACCTATTATTTCTTGTTAGACGTCTTTACAAAATAATCACTCAGCGTCTGTAAATCGTGTGTCGTCGAGTCCCAAGGGAATTATATTTGGTACACATTTTTAAAACATTTTAAACAATATTCATGCTCGGACAATGTTTATGAACATTTGCACTTGTAACTGGATAACATATATTTTTCCTCCCTCAGGTATTGCATACTCCAAAAATTTGTCCAAATGTATTCCTACCATGGTGTAAATGATATACGAAAACACCTCGAGGTTTGTGCATTCACAAATTTTGTTCTCTATATTTTCTAGTTATCAATACTGTTTTTGAGTTGTTAACTGCATAAGTTTTGTGTGGTAGTCAATGTGTCTTCGTTAACATAAAATTCATGTTAACTTTTCAAATGGAGGCCAAAATTGGCAGTGTAAATGATATTGCTTTCACCATTTCGAAAAAACATGTAATTATGTGGGGATGACAAACACGTTAAGGTGCAATCTTTCATATTATTAACATCTCATATTATGTTAAACATTTATATCAAATTTGTTTAAGTGATTGTCACGTCCCTTGAGAATTTTCATTGTGCACATGTATGAAATGCGGTTTCAAGGGAAAACAAGTATATATTTAAAGGCCATGAAGCACCTACAAATTCTATATATCCGCATACTAAGGAAAATGTCCATATATAATGAACTTTATAATTAGTTTATACATACTTTAGTATCAAATCTTTTTTATTTAACGAGTTCTCTTTCTGACTCTTGTTCACAGTTTGTTTTATCAACAATTATTGATAGGCTAATGACAAGCTATTGTTATGTAAACCTAATGGGCTAGCAATGACTAATGACATAACCAATGTCAATTTGGAAAACGCCATATCAATGATATGAATATAAAATTTGAAAATGTATGTGTAATTTATTCAACTAAACTAATTGACGTGTCACCCATGGCTTGCTAAAACGCACAAATTGTTCTACGCTCTTGGTCTCGAACAGAATCAAGTCAGAAACTTCTTCCTGAAAATCTCGTGAATATGGTCATCACGTTCCAAGTAGCATATGGTCTTCACAATCGTCTCAAAACTGTCATACAAACCCGATTTTGTTCATCATCTTACAGATATTGGAATATAGCTAAGAATTCTCATCGCGTTGAGCTAAGTACTCTTGCCAAATGATTTTGTTGAGCTATAGACTCCTTAATGATAGCTTCAAATATAAGGTGCTACATAAATTAATTGAAGAAGTAAAAGGCCACTTACATGAAAAGTTCAACAACCAAATAATTAACCTTCATATAAATGTTGTCTACAAATCATTTTCAGCTAATAAAGTGCTAGGACTTCTCTTTGTTGCTATTGAGAATGTTGATAAACCGTTAGAGTGTAAATTTCAGTTTGATTCCAATTGCAAAGGTAAACAAGTATTTATTTTTTTATTTTTGCGTATTTGAAATGAAATTAAAGTGTCTTGATTGAGTAGTTTCTATTTTCTCAGGTTACAGCCGAGCCTCACAACTTAACTGTAATAGAACTTAGGCTAGGCTCAGGATTCAAGGTACATAATACAATGATCGACTTGAATGTGAGAAAAATGTGAAGACCATATGTTATTAGGAACTTGAGGGCCATATCAAGGAGGTATTTAGGAAGAAATTTTAACTTGGCTCAGCTTGAAAGCTGGAGACCAACAGCAAGAATAGTTCGAGCATTAAAGCAACCCATGGTTGAAACGCCAACTAGTTCGGCGGACTAGCTCACATATACAATTTTGGATGTTATATTCAACCGAAGTGCATGAATATTCAGTTGAAGAATTGGTTTGCATGCTCCTTTGGTTCTTATTATTAGTGTGTGTATCCTTTGAATTGAACTACATATGTAGTAATTTATCAAGCCTTGTTGTCGGGAACCAGTTGAGTTGTAGGTAGCATTTGTTGATGTGTGGATTCATTTAAGAGTTGTTACATTATTTCGGCCAAAGAATTTATTTGACTATCTATCTTGGATGTAATTGTCTAAATTTTGGTTTTAACTAATTCATTGATAGTGTTGATTTCAGATTATTTTTAGTAAATCATTAAATATGTTTTTTTTTTCCACCTTAAACCCAATTGCTCCGAACGATAGAAAAAAAATATATAGAATTAGTTCGTCCATTTTAGTGGTTCTCATTTTTCTTGTTTGTTTTTTCTATGTAGTTCCTAACGTTTAGTAATCGTCATGAAATATTATCAAATTCTCTTGCCGATCTCAAGTGGTTAATGAGGTCTAAAGGGCCACATAGAACCTCTAGAAATTTCTTTAAGATTTTGTTTATAAAGTTGTTGTTGAGTTTGCACTCAACTTAACATAATTACGTAGAGGGTTGCACAGACTTTACATCTCAGTAACTTAGTCTACTAATCTTAATCACCTGACTTTTGAGTAGTTCTCTTTAATTATATGTTTTTGAAATCAAAAGACAACATAATTTACATGTTTATTCTTGATACTTCTTAGAAAGATATATTAATATGGTTTTAAATCTATTTTGAGCTTATGAAACTTAGAAGTAGGGATGTCAATTATTTGGATTCAGGTCGAATCAATATCGACCCAAACTAAACTCCATTTATGTCCAACCGGATTGTAGCTGGATCCGAATTTTTGGGTCTAAATTTCTCAACTCCAACAGATCTTTGGTCGGGTTAGGTAGCAGGTCAGATTTTTTTCGAATCCTATAAAATCTTTTAAATGAAAAATTAGCAAGAAAAAACATGTATCTTACCCATATGATCAGGAGTTTACTCCAAAACCATAAGTCCGATATATTCAAGTACTCAATCTCAAGAAATTTTAATGTCTTTTTCAATTTGTTCGCCCCCATGTGGCCGAGGGGGGAAGGCACACCTCCCATGCAAATATCTAGCAACAAAAATTAGAGTCAAAATCAATGACATTGACAAAGAGAAACGTCAAGAAAGATTTGTCAGGAGTGTATATTACCAATAATTTCACCACAAAATATAATGAATAACTGAAACTCTATCATAACCTATAGCATACATCGACATCAACATGCCAATCAATTCTTATTATCATTATGTTTGTAGTTCTCAAGCATCTACTTCATGCTAATAGCCAAATTTAATGTTTGAACATCTGGTGACAAAATAATACGTGTAAAAAATAGTGCATAATTTTGTGCTCGGTAACTTTCCTATATTTTTGTTATAAAAAACTACATCACACATGGCATTTATTTACAACATATATCCTTTTATTCCTGATGGACTGTGCATTAAATGGGAAAACCTTACAAAATTGATTGTTATGAAAAAAGGAAGACCAAGATATATACTTACATAGTATCTTACAAAATATTTCATCTCATTCATTTCATCTTGTATCAAAGTATACTAAATTAGATTTAAATGATAACTTGGCCAACTTAAACCTACAAATTAAAAAAATCTAGTAATTATGTGTAATACATATTTTCGACAATTATACAATGACTTATCTTGTAGCTTGTTTAATTTTCCTTAAGATGTTTTGTGTAACGACCTTCCTTTTACAAAGTTGACAATCATAGTACAACTTTCACCGCAATTTCTGACGCTGTTTAGAAGTGTGTTATACATCATTAGCATAAACCTCAAGGAGTACTAGTGTAAATTACCCTTATTTGAAAAGATCATACATATCGAGTATAAGGAATCGAGAATCAAGAAATATCGAGTATTTCTTACCTCCAAACAAGACAAATTTAGTGACATGTAGAATGCCTTTTCATATATCAAAAGCAAATCAAAATTAGCTTTTTAAGAAAAATATGATACAGAAGACTAGAGAATGCGAACAACCATCTTAACTGCAAGACAAGTTCAATGATTTCCTCTGATGTAATGGAAGTAAACCAAAATTAGTTTTTCTGAAAGATTCAAAATGTAGCCATAACAAGGTAGCAATCACTTGTTGCATTGTGAAATAAGAAGTGCATTGATTACTTTCACTTGAATCAAAATTTATATTACCAAACAAAGATTAGAAAAAAATTAGTTGATATCAAGAATTGAATGTATAATATATGACACTGAAGCAATAAATCATGTACATTATTTACACATCCCAAACCTAACACACATACTTCGCAATTGGATCAACTTTCTAACTATAAAGAGTGAATACCAACATTGTTTTTAATAATTGTGGATTGGATTTGGAACCTGGTTATTCTTTCCTTTTATAACTCAATGATTTCATATGTTAATTCCCTCTTTCTTAATAAAATAAATGTATTTTTTCCTTTACGTGAATAAAAATATTTCACATATAAAGCATTAGTTGGTTGAGTAACAAGATAAGATAGTTATTTACAGTAGCTAATTTGCAAACCTATTGGCTACCAATGCTTACTAATTGAATTGACCATTTTCAATGTATTAAATTCAAGAAATTTTAACCAGGTTTTGGCAATGCCATGTCAAATTGCATGACATGTAAGAAAAACAAATGATGTTTAGGTTATCGGGTTATTGTTTCCCTTTAATATTGAGTCTTTCAGTATGCATCCTACAACTCTAGTATAATGTTTCCATTTATCCCAAAACTCGATAGATATCCCATTCTCTGGCCAACAATGTTTGTTTCTCCAAGGAGAAACTTCAATTTATTGTTGACATTTGAAAGAATCATTTTGCCTTCTTGTAACAAAATACGTCATCCATTGGTATGGATAAATCCATTTTCTACAGATTCATATGCTTTTTTTTTATGTGGAGCTCCCTCTTGTTGTTGGTTGGCTTAAATTCTAAGCTTAGCGAGCTTTCGCGAGATTGCTTATATTATCTTACATCAAAAGATTGGACAAAGATTTTAATGGAACACAAAAAAATTCTACAAATGCCCGTTATCTTGCATTAAAGACATACGTGCTAGCCAAAATATCACCAAGGGTTTTGGTTGGTTAAGACAGCAGGATGATTGTGATGGAAGTCGAAATTCACTAAAGAGTGTGTAACAACTCATTTGTCGTATAAACACGCCTTGAGAATGAATGGCACTGAAGATGAGAACTTTGAAGGAGTATACAAGAGAACTTGTCTTCTAAACTCTCTCAACTTATATTTCTTGTATTTCCTCGAGCATTAATAGAGTTCGATGGAGTTTGATTTGTTTAGTGGAGCAAGACTTTAGCAGTCCATCTCCAAGAAGAAAGAAGCTGGAATTTCTTCAAGTGAGGAAAGCACACTTGACACTTAGTATGCAAGGTTGATCAAAGAGGGCACAAATAATTCATCACTAATAAGAAATTTTCCACACCATATATATGTTTTTACACCTATCATTCGACAAGTTTAAAGGAAAGGTAATTAACCTTCATTGATATTGAGTTCCTTGCTTTCATCATGCCACATTTAGAGTTAAACGAATTAATTTACATCTATTATTCTTTGTTACAAGATTTAAATAGTTATTATGAATATTAATGATACGATCTATTACTTATTATGGTTAAAAAATAAAATACAAAAAAGTTATTACTAATAGTTAATTTATTTTACAATAATCATTTTTAAGGTATATTATAACAATAGTCAAATAAAAGCACTAAATATAACCTGTCTTATGTGGATGCATAATCAAACACGTAATCGTAATCATAAATTACTAATTTAGATGAAAATATTAACTAATAAGGCAATTACTTTTTCTGGTTATATAGTAACCAGTAAATAGTAGAAAAATTTGACAAATGTTTGTCTAAGTATTTATATATAAATTATTAATTTCATCAAAATAGTCATTACGTGCAAACTATAACAATTTTAAACACTGGATTTATTATGAATTATTGATGCTAGACAAGTTGTCTTTAGAATCCCAATAAATGGGCAAAATTTCATAAAAATTTAAGTGCAGTTAATCTTGTATTTCTTTATTTGCAAAGACATACATGTATGTGTTAATTTTAAACTTGTCGAGTTTTGATATTGCAATCACTAATCAACCAATACATTTTGAGCATGCAAGTCCTTAATTCTAAATATTAAAATCTATTATGGCAATCAAACAATTTTTCAATTGTATCGATTAAGTAGTCAACCAATATAGAATATTATTTCTTTTCAAATGAAATAAGAAGATTAACCATGCATAAAGATTGAAATTGATAGAAGTAAATTTGAGCGCGCAAGGGGCGGGGAGTAATTGCAATGGGTAGTTGGCGGGGCAAAGCATGTGGTTACCATAGTTTAAAGGACAAAGTGGAATTTACCCATTACCTAATTGTTACAAACTACAAAATGATATGGTAGGAAATGTAGAGAATTCTTTGTCAACAAAGTTCAAATTTGGAGCTCTCTACTATGTTAAACCCGGAATAAACATTTAAAAGATTTTCCAAATCAGTAAAAAGTACTCTCTATTATGTTGATTCAGATTATTTGTATTCGAGAGGTTCGATTTTTTGTATTTATACATCATATAAGTGATTGTAATTTTAATCACCCAAAGTGATTTCTATATATAAAGTTTCAATAGAGATCTAAACAAGATCTCAACACTATGCCAAACTTACAAAAACCAATTGCCACACAAAAAAGATAGCAAATCTAGTCAGATTAAGAAGACTAAAGTAGAACGAATCCAACACAAAATTCATTAAATTATCTACCAGTTATTCTTCACAATTTAAAGAAACTAATATTGACAAAATAGTAAAAATACATGTAGAATAAATTTTCAGCTTGTGATTTGAATTATACCTCATTACAGCCCTTTGAATCCGATCCCTAAATTCTGCGACTCCGGCAAAAGTCAACCGCTATTGATGCGCCTGAAGGGGTTTGGCTGAAAGAAAACACTCCCTTTGAATCCCGAACCCAAAACCCCTTAATTTCTTACTAATTTGAATTTAAATGGTTGAAATTGGAATGGCGATTTTTCTGATAATTAATTGGTGGAAAAGGATTTGGGGTGTGAGGTCTGTTTTTGTGAAATTACTTGATAATTTAAGCTTCAACAATGGAAGGAGAATAAATAGTAAAAGGGACGTCAAGCAGATGAAAGAGTGAGGAATTAGGAGATGTGAATGAATCAGAGAGGAATGGAAATTGGGGCGGCTTGCAATGTGGAAGAGAGGAATGGGAATTTTTTTTTTTTCCTTTTTTGTAATTATTATCATTTTAGGTTAATTATGGGCTTAAATTTGGGCTTAACGTTGACTTTTTTATTGATGGTTTATTGGATTAGCATTTTTTTTTCTGTATAATCATGCCTAAAAAGAAAAATGGGGACCAAGATATTCAGATTTTTCAATTTAAATAAATAAAGAAAATTTAATTATACTTTAATTTCCAATAAATAACAATTGGGGCTTATTTGGATGGGTTGTGACCCTATTTCACAAGTCTTTATTTAAAAAAATGGTTATGATAGTTTTGGTGAAACCTTCAAAATTTCATTTGGTTAGATTTTGAATATTGGGTAATGTGGTTTAAAAATTAGTTTTGAATGTTGGAGTGTGGATAAAAAGTATGATAGTAAATCAATGTATTTGTTAGAGAATGGTAGGTATCAAATCAATGATTTATAGGTTGAGGAAATTACATTTTTTATACCAATTGTTTACCTATTTTATATATTTGGTACCAAACATTTGAAAAAAGGCACATTTAATACCATAATTGATGGATTTTTTCACAATTGCTTGAGCTTTTTGGTATGCTTAAAACCGTGTTCTCAAACTTTTACCATACCATGCTTATATGTCCTATCTTATTTGGAAATCATTGTGGCATGATTCCTTGTAGATCATGAGATATTATTTAGTTTTGATTAATATCCCGAAACTTTGTTAACTTTCGGTGGATATTTATTACGTTTCATGGACTGAAACTTATACCATTAGAAAGCTCGTCAAGAGCTTTCCATCCATATAAAAAATAAATTTAGCCATGTTAATTGACGGATAAATAAAATGTGCTGAAAAATCCTTCAATTATGTTATTAAATGTGTCTCTTTCAAATGTTTGTAACAAATGTATAAAGTAGGTACAAATTTAGTATGAAAAATGCAATTCTCTCTTTAGGGGTTTTAAAAGTTTGGGTATGAATTTGTAAATAGGTTTGTGTTGAGTTTTATAGGTCTAACGAAAACTCACTAAAAATGGTTTTGGCAAGATCTTTCGAAACTCGCGAGACTGCAACAAAACTCATTCACATAGTCAAGTCTTGAACATATATTACTCTTATGTAAATTTCAATGTAAACTTTTATTAAAATGAATAACAAAAAACTAGATATATAATTTAAATTTGAGATACAAATTAACTATTCAAACTTAACTTATGAAGTAATTTAATTAACTTCAGACATTATTTAAACTCAATTAAATGCTCAGTTTTTTAAAAAAAAATCACATTCTAAAGTTTAATTTCTCGAGTTTACAAAAATTGAATGTCGATTGATATATAATTTTTAAAATAAGATTTTTTCAACTTATGTAAACTTTATTTTTCTAGTTGTAATAAAGTTCAAAATTTAATGGGAAATAATTAATAAATGATTTTACAAGAATAAAAAAATTTAAATGGATTTCATTTTTTCATGCTCATGCATTGAAGCGAAATGTTTTTACTGGGTAAATAAAACACTATTCAAAAATGCATAATGCATTATTCATGCTCAAATTTGCATTTCTCCATTGTCCTTAGTAATCAAGATGATAAGATGTCCCTATATTATATGCTGGTAAAATAGCAATATACATCCCTTAACTTTCACTAGTCCACAGAATTAAGACACTTAATTTTCGGGTCGGCGGAATAAGGACACTTAATTTTTCAGCAAACATTTTACATCCCTTAACTATCACTGGTCCGCAGAATCAGGACACTTAAATTTTTAGCAAGTATTTTATATCCCTTAACTTTCACTGGTCCGCGGAATTAGGACACTTAATTTTTCGACAAGCAAAATACGTCTTATAACTTTTCTATACCTGCAATTTTAGTCCTCTTAACCGCAATTTCAATCCGATAAATTTTATGGACGTCCTATAACTTTGCATCTATTATGCTCGGCTTAGGTGGGTTCTTATTTATAGAGCATTATGTAAAATAAATCTTATTTGACACATCTTGGCTACATGACATTAAATTTCACTTGACAAATAAACACCCACTTGACAATCACTTAACAAACTGTCTACAACTATTTAACAACATTAATATTACTTCAAACCCCCAAATTAATTGTCCAGTTGGCAATTATGGAATTTTGCGCGAGTTGTGGACTAAAATTACGGTCAAGTGGACTAAAATTGCGAGTATAAAAAAAATGTATAGATTTCGCGGACCAGTGAAAGTTAAGGGACGTAAAATGCTTGCTGAAAAATTAAGGGATGTAAAATGCTTGCTGGAAAATTAAGTGTCCTGATTCAATGGACCAATAAAAAAGTTAGAGGACGTAAAATGTTTGCTGAAAAATTAAGTGTCCTGATTCTACGGACCAGTAAAAGTTAAGGGACGTAAATTGCTTGCTGGAAAATTAATTGTCCTGATTCTGCGGATCAGTGAAAGTTATTGGACGTAAATTGCTTGCTGAAAATTAAATGTCTTGATTCCTCGGACCAGTGAAAATCAAGGGACGTATATTACTATTTTACCATTATATGCCACAGTTAGCAAATGATTTTTCAAAGAAGATATGCTAAATTATATTAGCGGTCCTTTATGTTTAGAGTTGATTATGTTTTCATCCCTCATACACCTTTATCCATCTTAGATAAACCTGAAGACTATCACTGTCATTATTGTCCAATCGTATTGAAGATTATGGGCGTTTGGCGTTTTCCAAAAAAAATTGTGTTTGGCGTTTCTGAAATAAAATTTGCATCTCTCAATTTTCTCAAATTACCCTCTCAAAAGCCAAACAAACAACTTTATTATCTCTAAATAAAACATATACAAATTTTACTCTGATTTGACATAAAGTAATTTATCTCTTACACAATTTATCTCATATAACAAACATGATTTGACATAAAATCTTACACATCTTACATCTACAAACTAACTCTTCCAAAAAAAACTTACACCTACATTATTTCTCAAACTATAAAACCTTAAACAAAAAACATTACTCAAATCGATTATTTCACAAACCTCCACTACTTTCATAAACTACTTTCCCAAACACCAAACAAACAAGCCCTATATATCTTGTGTCCAACAAAAAATAAATTCATTTAAATATTGAATATTTTTCCTAACCCCTATTTATCTTTCAACCTATCTTAAAGCTATTGTAAGAATAAAATATCTATTAAAATTATATAAAAGATCAATTTGATTTATCTAAGAAACCAAGGCGTGTAGTTTGGTAATTTAGGAGAGCAGTAGAAGTTTGTAAAAAGATTCGATTTGTGTAATATTTGTTTAAATTATGGGAGAGTGGATCAAGAAATAAGGTAAGTGTGGATTTTTTTTGAAATAGTTTAGGTTAAATGTGTAGGATGTGTAAATATTTATATCAAATCATATTTGTTATGTGAGATAAGTAATTTAAGAAATATGTTAGTTTATGTCAAATTAAAATGAGTTTGTATTTTTTAAAGATAGGGAATCATTTTTTATTTGGCCTTTTGTAGAGTAGATTGAAAAAATTGAAAGAAAATAAATTCAAAAAGTAGAAAACATGTTTATCTCGCTTTTCCAAGACATGAAACAATTTTGGTAAATGCAAGACAAACAGGCCCCGTGAGAAAAATCAAAATTAAAATTTGAATTTAATAGAAATCCGAAAATTAGGTTTTGGGGTTGTGAGTTGTTTGATTGAGATCTAATTTATGTGGAAATTTTTTGTTGGATGAAGATGAAGATGAAAGAAGACAAGTAATTAAGGGAAGGTTTTGATGATTTCCAAAACATCATAATCAGCTAAGTATGGAAAGCTTAGTTCCCTTAGAAGAATTTTGAGCTGGTAAAAGAAGACATCAGAAGAGTTCAAAGTTCAAAGCTCAGAAGACTAGTGATCTCTTGCTGGATCAGCGAACAGAAGGGTAGATCATCAGCCGAGTCAAATCAGATGAGTTCAGTATTTGATCAGCAGAGTATCTATCAGCAGAGTCGTTTTGATCAGCAGAGCAGAAGAGGTCAAGAGATTAGTCCAACGGTAATAAATGCACTTGGTGTAATAAATGCTGTAAGAGAAGGGTAGTAATGGCAAATGATTGAAGATATCCTCGGATCAGCAGAGTGCATTAAATGCAGCATTAAATGCGATGGACAGAAAGGTACTGTACACAGTACGGAATGCTGCAGGGAGCCGTTTCAAAAAGAGCTGAAGGATGGATTTGATTTGTGACTTGCCTTCAACGGTCATAATTTCATTTCCATGTATAAATAGAGCTGAATTTCAAATCGAGCTATAACACAACAACAATCAGAGATCGAAATTTTGAAGCAGAATTTCTCTAAGTCTCAAAAGCTCGAACAGCTCACTCGTCTGGTGGAAGTCATCTGTTGACAGAAACCCAGTTGAAGAAATCAGAAAAACATTATCTGAGTGATTTTGTAATAGCTGAGTGTTGTGCGAAGTGAGAATCCATCTGTGTGAGTGATTCTACTTTAGAGGATAGGTTTTCTTTGTGAATCCCTATTGCGAGCTTACAGCCTTCTCATTAGTTGTTTAGGTGTAAGTGGAGAAATATTGTAATCTTTGTGATTATAGTATAACCCAGTATCTGTGTGATCTGGAAGAGTGGACTAAAGGATTTTTATCCATATAACCACTATAAAAATTCTTTGTGTTATCTTGCATTTAAAGTTTTCTTGCATATTTTAAAGTTTGCATTTTAAACACTTTGAATCAATTAAAAAGATTTTATAAGGAGTTTTAAACTGGGGATAAAATCTTTTTAGAACTTAGTTTACTTGTGAAAAACACTTTCAAACAATCCGCTGCAAGTATACTCTTGAAAAACTGTTTGCTGAAAAACAGCTAAGTCATTGTAAGAAGAGTGGTCAGTCGTCTGTTCAAGATTTGTTCACGATCAGACTAGTCTGCTTACTGTTCTTCATCAGCTTAGTCTGCTGACAGAAGACTGAAAAGTTTTTAAGTTCAAAAATTTTCAGAGGTCTATTCACCCCCCCCCCCTCTAGACCTCATCTGACCACTTGGGACCAACAAGTGGTATCAGAGCAGGTGGTTCATTAGAATCAGCTGCCTGATCAACGAGCTTGATCCGAGTGTTTTTCAAAGGTTTTCAAAACTTTTCAAAAGAGCATTTTTTTGAAAAACAAAAACTTTTTGAAAAATGGATTGTATCAGCCATGTTCCCCACATTGCTGGTATGTCCTTTGAGGACTGGAAAATCAGAATGGAGATTTTCCTTGCTGCCTATAATGACAACATGCATACATGTATCATTAAAGGTCCATTCAGATTCACAAAGACCATAAAGATAAATGAAGTAGATACGGTTGTGGAGAAAGACCTTCATGAGATGACTCCAGAAGAGATAAAGCTTTACAATCTAGATAAAGTTGGGAGATTCATCATGACTAAAGCCCTGGATAATGATCGGTTTGACAAGGTCAAACATTGCAAAACCGCAAAGGAGATGTGGGACAAAGTCAGAGATATGAGCGAAGGCAATGATGCTATTAAAGAGCATCAGCTCAGTGTTGCATTGGAAAAGCTGGACAACTTCAAGATGAAGTCTGGAGAAACCATTGATCAGATGGATACCAGATTCACCAGAACGCTGAATGAAGTTTTGAAGCTGGGAAAGACTTTCACTGACAAAGAGATTTCTGTCAGAGTACTGAAGGCTCTACCATCCAAGTTCAACATGAAGGTGACAGCAATGGAAGAATCAAGAGATCTGGGCAAGATTTCTCTAACAGAGCTGTTCTCCGCACTCAAGGCTTATGAGTTTAAACTGCCAAGAATGGGAATTGAAGAAACCTCAACTTCAGGACCCACAGCTGCACTTGTTGCTGCTGAAAACACCAGAAGACCAGCACAGAAAAGCAAAGAAGTGGACTCATCTGATGAAGCCACTCTACTCAACAAAAAGGAGTACACTGCTGGAGATGTAGCATTATTGATGAACAACTTCAAGAAGTTCTATAAGAGAAAAATGAAAAACAAATACAATCATGCTGCTTCTACTTCTAAACCTAACTTTTCTTCTCAGGATAAAGAGGATTATAAATCAAAACTGATGTGTTACAACTGCAGGAAATTGGGACACTTCATAAGAGACTGCCCATATCCAAAAGCAGAGAAGTACACTGAGGAAGAGAAGAAAATGAGAAAAGAAAGAAAGCATCAGAGAGCCAAGGCAATGATGGCTGAAGCAGAAAAGCCAGCTGCTGTCTACTCATCTGATTCAGACTCAGACTCGTCTGATGAAGAATCATCTGATGAAGAAAAACCTGCTCTCCTGTGCCTGATGGCAAAGGAATCTGATGACTCTGAGGATGAGGTAACTCCTCAAGAAAATGAACTATTTAATTCTCTAGAGCAAATGATGTTGAATAATACTACTATTGCTGGAGAATTTGTTAAGCTTAAAGAAGAGATGAACTTGCTAAAAGAGCAAAATAGTTCACTGAAACTTTTAGCTGAAAAGCCAAAAGAATCAGCTGAATATAAACAGCTTGAGCAAGAGCATGAATCTCTGAAAGCTGAATGTGAGGTTTATAAAGGAAAAATCATGGAACTTGAGAAAATCATTGAGTCTCATGATAAGTCTACTGTTGCATCCATGCATACATCTAAGAAACAGGAGACACCTTTGGAAAAGGATAATCTAGAATTGAATCATACTGAAAAATTTATTTCTGTTGACAACAGTAAGGTCATTCTGTATGTTCAAACCTCTAGACCTACCTCATCTGAGAAAGTGGTAAAGGAGAAGAAATCTCCTAAGGCTAAAAAGAGCAAAGAGCCTAGTGTAGGAAATCAGACTAGTAAGACCAAACAGCAGAGTCCTAAGAAGTCTGCTGATAAAGCTAAAGTCAATCAGACTAGTGGTAAAACTAAGTCAAAAACAAATGAGCAAGCACCTAGTAAACCAAAGAAGCATAAGAATAAGAAAAATCAAAATGCTTGGTATGGAAATGAGTCATATTATGTGCAACCTGCTGCATATCATCCTATGTATCATGCACCTCAATTTCCTAATTACTATGCACCTTATCCTGCTCATCCAATGCATGCATATCCTGCATATCATGCACCTTACCCTGCTTATGAACATTATTCATATCATACTGATCATCAACATGACTTATCTGATAACTATGATAAAAATGAAACTGTTCATGCTCCTAAAACTCAGAAACCTAAGAAGCCTAAGACTTCAACATCTTGGGTTGTCAAGGGTGGAACTAATCCTTCAGGACCCTCTCAATAAGGGTACCTAAAACAATTTTATTTTTGTTTTGTAGGTTAGGATTAGGAGTAGGAATAAAGTAGAGAAGATTTGGTACTTGGACAGTGGTTGTTCAAGGCACATGTGTGGAAACATACATGAGTTGACTGATGCAGTTGCTGTGGATGGTCCAAAAGTCACTTTTGGAGACAGCAAAGAAGGCAAGATTAAAGCTAAAGGAAGATTAATCAAGGGAAACATAGAGATATCTGACGTCTCCTATGTTAAAGGACTAAAATATAATCTGCTGAGCATAAGTCAATTTTGTGACAAAGGATATTCAGTCATCTTCTCAACAGATAAGTGCTACGTTGAACAGATTGGTACAAAGAAGGTAATCCTATCTGGAAGACGACAAGGGAATATCTACATAGTTGACTGGAATTCTGTTGACAAGAATTCAAGTGTTTGTTTGGTGGCATCTGCACCAAGTGAAGTCAGTTGGCTATGGCACAAGAGGATGAATCATTTAAACTTCAAGACCATAAACAGATTAATCAAGAATGATTTGGTAGAAGGGATTCCAAAAGCAGTCATGAGCAAAGACAAGCTCTGTGATGCATGTCAGAAGGGTAAACAAATCAAGTCATCATTCAAAGAAAAGAAGCACCAATCTTCTGGAAGAATATTGGAGCTGTTGCATATGGACTTATTTGGACCCATTGATCCAGTCAGCAATGGTGGAAAGAAATACTGCCTAGCTGTTGTGGATGACTATTCAAGATACACTTGGGTGATTTTCATGAAGAAGAAAAGTGAAACCAAGGAACATCTTACCAATCTGATGGAACTGATCCAGAATGAAAAGAGTATTAAGATATTGAAGATCAGATCAGATAGAGGGACAGAGTTTACAAACTCTACTGTTGAAGAGTATTGTAACATGAAGGGAATACATCATGAGTATTCTGCTGCAAGAACCCCTCAACAGAATGGTGTTGCTGAAAGGAGAAACAGAACACTAAAAGAAGCTGTCAGAACCATGATAGCTGAAGCTAAACTGCCTCAAAGATTTTGGGCAGAAGCAACAAACACAGCATGCTTTACCCAGAACAGATGTATGATCAACAAAAATCAGAACAAGACTCCATATGAAGTTTGGAACAATAGAAAGCCAAACATTCACTACTTTAAGATTTTTGGTTGTAAATGTTTTGTATTAAATAATGGGAAAAATCACCTTACTGCATTTGCAGAAAAGGCTGATGAAGCTGTCTTTGTAGGATACTCATCTGTTAGTAAGGCTTATAGAGTTTTCAATAAAAGAACATTGCTAATAGAAGAATCTATCCATGTAATATTTGATGAGCCAAGTCAATCTTCTGAAAAGAATCAAAGTGTAAATCAAGATCTGTCTGTTGATTTACAGAAGTTAGACGTTGGAAGAAATGAAGAATATGTTCCCATCATACTACCTAATCTAAGTTCAGCTGCTAACTCAAGTGCTGTTCAAAATCACAGTGCTGATTGTCTAACAGACGAGTTGCAAACAGCTGACAGACCAGAGACTGTTCAACAGACGGCAAATGTTCAACAGACTACTACTGGAACTCCAACAGTAGTGTTGCAAGATCATAACAGAGGACAACATCCTGATTTGCAGCCTGATCTCAGATGGCTCAAGAATCACCCTCCTGAATTAGTCATTGGTGATCCTTTAGATAGAGTGAAAACAAGAAGAGCTGCTGCACAAGATGCTATGTTTGTTACATTCCTATCTCAAATAGAGCCCAAACAAATTGAAGAAGCTCTCAATGATTCCTTCTGGATAGAAGCTATGCAAGAAGAGTTGAATCAATTTGAAAGGAATGAAGTCTGGTACTTAGTTCCTAGACCAAGTCATCAAAGAGTAATTGGCACTAAGTGGGTATTCAGAAATAAGATGAACGAAGATGGTGTTGTCACCAGAAACAAAGCAAGACTAGTGGCCAAGGGTTATTGTCAAGAAGAAGGAATTGACTTTGATGAAACTTTTGCACCAGTAGCAAGACTTGAAGCAATCAGACTGTTTCTTGCCTATGCTGCTCACAAGAACTTCACTGTCTATCAGATGGATGTGAAGTCTGCTTTTCTCAATGGAGAATTGCAAGAAGAAGTGTATGTTGAACAACCTCCAGGATTTGAAGTCTATCAAGAAGAGGACAAAGTATATCGTCTGAAGAAAGCCCTTTATGGACTGAAACAGGCTCCAAGAGCATGGTATGATACCCTATCTGATTTTCTTTTAATTAAAGGATTTCGAAAAGGTAAGGTAGACAAAACCTTGTTCACTATTGAATGGGAAAATCATATATTACTTGTGCAAATATATGTGGACGATATTATTTTTGGTTCAACTAACCAACAGATGTGTGATAAGTTCTCCAAGCTGATGCAGAATAAGTTTGAAATGAGCATGATGGGTGAACTTAACTACTTTCTTGGATTGCAAGTTAGACAGTTGCCTGATGGAATATTCATCAGCCAAGCAAAGTACACAAGAGATCTGTTCAAGAAATTTGGTATGGAAACTAGCTCAACAGCTACCATTCCTATGTCTACAAGTCTTCGTTTGGATAAAGATGAAGATGGCAAATCAGTGGACATAACCAAATATAGAGGCATTATTGGTTCATTGTTGTATCTAACAGCAAGCAGACCTGATATAATGTACTCAGTTGGAGTTTGTGCAAGATTTCAATCAAACCCCAAAGAATCTCATCTCTTAGCTGCCAAGAGGATATTGAAGTATGTTAAAGGCACTCAAGAATTGGGATTGTGGTATCCTAGAGAATCTGGATTTGAACTAGTTGGCTACTCAGATTCAGACCTTGCTGGCTGCAAGATTGACAGAAAGAGCACAACAGGTGCCTGTCAGTTCTTGGGCAGTCGTCTGATCTCATGGATGAGTAAGAAGCAAACCTCAGTTTCTATATCTACTGCTGAAGCTGAATATATAGCTGCTGGAGCCTGCTGTGCACAGATACTTTGGTTGAAACATCAACTAGAAGACTACAACATCAAGATCAGTGGAATACCAATCTACTGTGACAATACAAGTGCAATCTCACTTACTCAGAATACTACAAGTCATTCAAGGACTAAACATATTGAGATTAAACATCATTTCATTAGAGATCATGTGGAAAAAGGCAATGTTTTGATTGAGTATGTTCATACTGATAATCAGATTGCTGACATCTTCACCAAACCTCTAAGTGAAGCAAGGTTCTCAACTCTAAGAGCTGAGTTAGGTTTACTTAACCTGGATGCATAAGCTGAGGGGGAACTCATCAGAAGACTGGAGTTCAACAGCTTAGTCATCAGTTATTTCATTCAAGAATTAACTCTCAACAGACTAGTTAACTTATGAATTCTTAAAGACAGGGGGAACGTGTAAGACTAGCGGTACTTCTGTTCTAAAGATGAAATCTGTTAATGACAGTTAGTTGAAGTTATGTTACCAAGAAGATGTGTTCTTAATTCTTGAAGATTGAAGATTATTTTATCTTGCTGGATTGACAAACAGCAAAGGAAGATTACTAGCTATTGGCATTCTCTAGTAATATCAGATAACAGATCACTCGTCTGTCAGATAAGTTTAACTCTACTCATCTGATACCTTATATAAGCATGGTCATAAAACGCATTATTAGTAACACGCTTTTATAAGTAAACAGATTAGTGTCGATAGAGTTTCCCGCCCATCTGACATTAAAATAATAAAATTGAAATCCGCGACTCTCATCCGCACGATTAAAAACTGTCAGATTAGATCAACGGTTTAAATAAATCACGAAAACCAAATCAAAAGGAAACCTATAAAATCCGATCTGAACAGCATAGTCGTCTTACGCACTCAAAAATTCTCAAACTTTCTATCTCTCAAACCCTCTTGTTGCGAAAGTTCACTATTTTGCAGAATTTACTCACAAATCTCAGAAATGGACAAAGTTATTGAAGGAAGATACTTCAACTACAGCAAATTCCATTTCTCTGGCACCGATTTGATGCGCGCTTTACTGGAAAAGATCAAGGAAGCATCTTTGGTCCCAGTCTTGGAAGCACACGAAGATAGGGTTTATCTTGAAGATGTATACCACTTCTACACTTCCAGGGAGTTCAACGATGATGACACCGTTATGACTGCTGTCATAGGTGGTAAGAAAATCGCTGTATCTGCTGCTGTTCTTCATGAAATTTATAAGCTGACAGACAAGGGAGGAGATGTGACCTCGTTAGGGTCAGAAAAAGAAGAGGAATTTTGGAAAATTTGTGCTAAGAAGGGAGAGGAGATGACTGGGACTTTAATGAAGACCCAGCTGAAGGATGAATACCAAAGATTTGCTGATATCATAGCAAAGGTTTTGGATTGTGCTACGGGTTCTCTGGATGGCCTACCTAGAAGAAGGCTTCACACTATGATTTGCATTTACTATGGGATGAAAGTGAACTGGGCTGCTCATGTTTATGAGCTGTTAAGTGACAAAAGGCATTCTCATGCCATTCTGCTGAGTAACTTGTTTGCTTCTCTGCATTGCCCTATGGGTGGAGGAAAACAAACCCATGGAAGCAAAGAATTCAAACTCTACGAACCAGTGAGGCAACTGGTGGAAAAACCAAAGAGAAAAGCCTCCAAACAATCCAAGAAGACCCCTTCTAAGAAGAGCAAGAAGGAAGGTCAGACTAGTCAGTCTGCTGAGCCAACAGCATAGTCTGCTGTTGTGGCTGGATCAGCAGAGCCTGAAATTGAAGTCTCTAAGAAGGTGGTAGATGACTTCACTGTTGAAATTGAAAACATGAAGACAGGATCATCCTCTGAAGGAACTGAATCTGAAGAGGAAATTCCACTTCAAAGACTGAAGAGACTAAGGACTAGGAGTGAAGCAAGGGGACCTCCTACTGCCAACCCCCCTGCTGTCAAGAAAATTCCTAAGTCAAAGGCCAAGAGAAAGGTCACTTTCCCTGAAGAGCCTGCTGTAACTGTGAGGAAAACAACAACTGAGGCAGAAAGGCCATTAAATGTTGAAGAACCAGTTGTTGAAGCTACTAAGGCTGCTACTGCTGAGCCTGAAAGTGGTCCTACAGTTGAAATGACAACAGAAGCCTCAACTGCTGCACTATCTGCTGATGTGGAAAAGGAACAGCAGACTAGTACACCAATGGAGGGAGAAATTCTGTTAATACATCCTACTCCAGTTGCTGCAACACCTATCCAAGCAGTTGAAAGCCCTGAATCAAGAAGAAAGAGGTTAGGCAAAACCTCAACCTATGTAACTGCTGCAGAGAAGATGAAACTGGATGTTGCTGAAAAGCAAAGGATTGCTGCTGAGAAAGCAGAAGAAGATAGGCTGAAAAGCCTAGAGTTAAAAAGGCTGGAAGAAGAAGCCAGCAAAATGACTCAAAAGCAGAGAGATGCTTTTGAGGCAGCAGAGTTGGCTGCTGTCATTGAAGCAAGCCTCAAGGATGCTCATGGTCCTCAGCGTACTGGTGGGATAGTTATTGGTGAGCAAAGAGATCCAAATAAACCAATACCAGCTATGCCTGCACCCAAGATTAAGGAAAAGAGAAGAGAAGAAGTCAAACTGTCTCTTGAAATTGTCAGGGAAGACCCTGCAATTTTTGAAGAATTCCTTAGAAGACTGGATGCTGAAAATGAAAGAGTCAACCGTCTGACACTCTTCCATTCTGAAAAGATCAAATACAATAGATGGAGAGAATACAGATTAACAAAGAGTCCTGCTGAAATGGCTAAGTGGAAAGAATTCAAGGCTACAGAAGACTGGTTACTTAAATGGCTTGAGACAAATTCAACCATTCAAGCACTTGATTCAGAGTTCTTTCTGGACAGGTTGAGGATGAGAATATGTCATATAGTCAAGGAAGAGGCCAAGAAGATCTTTGCATCCATTCCTGAGGATTTTGATGACTCAGTAGATCTCAAAGAAAGATCTATCAAGTTGGCTATTGCTCAAGCAATGGAGCTTTGGGCCAAGAAAGCAAGGAAGTTAAGGGGACAACCAAGCTCACTGGTTCCACTTCCTAACATCAAGCATATTGTCTATGGACCAAACATCAAACCCTATGAAGAGCTGCCGGAGGAACCAACAACTACTTTTATTCCTCTTGACAACTTTACTTGGATTTGTAACAGGTCAGCAGTGGACAATGAAGGTTTGATGAGGACAGTTGAAACTGTCAAGAAGATTATATCACCTGCTGATAAAGAAGGAGCAGAGTCCTCTGATCAACCAAAGCAAATTGAGGGTACTTCAGACCCATCTGATCAAGACAAAGTGCAGGATGACAAGTCTGATGCTGCTGATGAATCAAAGAAGGAAGAAGAAATTCCAGCAGATCAGTTAAAGGAGAAAGAAGTTGCTGCTGAAGAAGATGATCAGGCTAAGGAGAAGGAAAGCACTCCAAGCCATGCTGGTGAACCAGCAGATCAGTCCCTTGCAATGATAACTCAACCATCAGAGCAACATCTCAAGGAAACCGTCTCTGCTACTCCATCAGAAGATCCTTCAATATCTCAGAGTTCTCAAACCAATCTGTTGGATTCCATCCAACAACTGATTATCAAATCAATGAAGGAAATGAAGGAGGAGATAAAAGCAGAAGTGATAGCTGCTGTTCATCAACCTATTCAGAAGGTTGCTGCTACTGTTCCTACTGACTTACTGAAAGATACTGCTCAGAATGTACAATCTATATGTCAGGATATGGATATACTCAGGAGAAGGACACAAAGCACCACTGAAGGTTGGAAGCAGATTGAACAGACTGTTGAATTGGCTCTCCAAGCAGAAGATGAAGTCATGGGCAACATGATGAAAGACTTCAATGCTTCATCAAATTGGATTTTAGGAACTCAAATCCAGTTGGGTGATCAAGGAGAAGACTTGCTCAAAGAAGTCAAGACTGTTAAAGCCAATCAACTTAACCAGCAAGCTCAGATCAATGCTATGGAAGAAAACATCAAGCTTCTATGTGATTCACTTCTAATCACACCAGTTGTGCCACAATATCCATCTGTCCCTGCTGATGATGACAAAAAGGGGGAAGAAAGGATATTTGGACAGCAAAGGGTTGATTTCCAAAGGGAAGGAAATCAAAATGCTGAGGAAACAGAAGTGTTAGAAGAATCTGAAGAGTCTGCTAATAATAGGAATGAAGCAGCAAATGAAGACACAAGCAGATTAGCAGATGAGAAGATCACTGAAGAAGAAGACCAAGCTGATGAGGAAGAATCTGAAGCAAAAGCTAAGTCAGACAAAGAACTAGCTGCTGCCAAAGATTCAGTTGAAGAACAGCTTGATCCTGATGTTAAAAAGAAGAAGCTAGAGCTGTTGATGCAGAAATTGGAAGTTGGAACCTCCAAGTCTGCTGAAGAAGAAAAGAAGACAGAAGACTAGCTTGGCTAGATTTTCTTTAAAAATTCTTGTAATCCTTTAGAGTATTTTGTACTTTTCATCTTTCAACTTGTAAAATGTAATCAGTTCTATATCTATAAAATTTGCAAGTTTGACTCCAACATATCATTTCTATCTCAGAAATTTTTGAGGATCAAAACTTTAGTTTAGGTACAGGTACTTAGCTGGAGTTTTGTCATCATCAAAAAGGGGGAAATTGTTGGATGAAGATGAAGATGAAAGAAGACAAGTAATTAAGGGAAGGTTTTGATGATTTCCAAAACATCATAATCAGCTAAGTATGGAAAGCTTAGTTCCCTTAGAAGAATTTTGAGCTGGTAAAAGAAGACATCAGAAGAGTTCAAAGTTCAAAGCTCAGAAGACTAGTGATCTCTTGCTGGATCAGCGAACAGAAGGGTAGATCATCAGCCGAGTCAAATCAGATGAGTTCAGTATTTGATCAGCAGAGTATCTATCAGCAGAGTCGTTTTGATCAGCAGAGCAGAAGAGGTCAAGAGATTAGTCCAACGGTAATAAATGCACTTGGTGTAATAAATGCTGTAAGAGAAGGGTAGTAATGGCAAATGATTGAAGATATCCTCGGATCAGCAGAGTGCATTAAATGCAGCATTAAATGCGATGGACAGAAAGGTACTGTACACAGTACGGAATGCTGCAGGGAGCCGTTTCAAAAAGAGCTGAAGGATGGATTTGATTTGTGACTTGCCTTCAACGGTCATAATTTCATTTCCATGTATAAATAGAGCTGAATTTCAAATCGAGCTATAACACAACAACAATCAGAGATCGAAATTTTGAAGCAGAATTTCTCTAAGTCTCAAAAGCTCGAACAGCTCACTCGTCTGGTGGAAGTCATCTGTTGACAGAAACCCAGTTGAAGAAATCAGAAAAACATTATCTGAGTGATTTTGTAATAGCTGAGTGTTGTGCGAAGTGAGAATCCATCTGTGTGAGTGATTCTACTTTAGAGGATAGGTTTTCTTTGTGAATCCCTATTGCGAGCTTACAGCCTTCTCATTAGTTGTTTAGGTGTAAGTGGAGAAATATTGTAATCTTTGTGATTATAGTATAACCCAGTATCTGTGTGATCTGGAAGAGTGGACTAAAGGATTTTTATCCATATAACCACTATAAAAATTCTTTGTGTTATCTTGCATTTAAAGTTTTCTTGCATATTTTAAAGTTTGCATTTTAAACACTTTGAATCAATTAAAAAGATTTTATAAGGAGTTTTAAACTGGGGATAAAATCTTTTTAGAACTTAGTTTACTTGTGAAAAACACTTTCAAACAATCCGCTGCAAGTATACTCTTGAAAAACTGTTTGCTGAAAAACAGCTAAGTCATTGTAAGAAGAGTGGTCAGTCGTCTGTTCAAGATTTGTTCACGATCAGACTAGTCTGCTTACTGTTCTTCATCAGCTTAGTCTGCTGACAGAAGACTGAAAAGTTTTTAAGTTCAAAAATTTTCAGAGGTCTATTCACCCCCCCCCCCCTCTAGACCTCATCTGACCACTTGGGACCAACATTTTTTAACTTAATCAGGTCTAGGAGCTTACTCCAAACCTTGTGGTCTACGTTTTGTCAACTCATTTAAATATTAAAAAAGAAAATCCTATTGTTATTAAATTATCCTAACCTAATCCAATTAGACTAACTCAAAGTTAGGTGAAAACAAAAAGTGTTCTAAAAAAAGTGAAATCAAAGAGTTGAAATTAAAATTCATTTTTATGTAATAGAATACTGAAATAAACAGGACATCATACAAAAAAAAAATGGAATTGTCGAGAGATAAAATGAATATGCTTCATTTTAACTTAATTTTGATTTAGTCTAGTTAGGTTAAGTTAGCATAATATTATAACGAATGAATTCTTCTTTTAAGTTGAAAAAACCTTAATCATAAGCTCTAGACCTGATCATGTACTCTACGACGCTTTATGCAAACATTACCTTTTTTTTTTTTAATTGATTATTAGGTAAGTATATACCAATGTAATTACTCTAGTATAAAACATTAATGGTGCGTTTTGTATGTTGGGTTCTTTAGGAAAAATGATCTTCAGGCAGCGGAATATAAAAACTTTTAAAGGTCTCCTAGAGAATCATGACAGGATAAATCGAGATGTATATATATAAATATATAAACGATAAATATACTTCGGTAATAAAATTATACCTATCTTCTTGCAAATCCAAGCTCGGTAAAAATCCATAGATAAACTTTCTCCTTTCTTTTCCACTTTTGATCCCCAAGCTTACGTGTTGCGCCTAAACGAGTTGATATACCACAACATCATGAAAATTGAAACCTTGATAATAATATTTGGCTAGATTAATATAGAAATTATCAAGATCTTAACTAGAGAACAAAAGGAGCAAAAATCGAAATCTCTTCTTGAAACAGAGAGAGATCACGCGAGAAGGAGAGAGTTTTCTTTCTTTTCAAGACTATATCCCTTATATGATATACATACACACGTGTGTGTGTATATTTATATATATATATATATATATATCTTACTTATATCCTAATCCAATTAGGTATAAGCCTTAAATTCTAATTCTAACTCTCTTTTATTGCATGGGGTTGGCATTTTAATTGGAATACCAAGTCTTATTATTAACTAATGGCTAAATTCATTTAATTACTTATTTACTATTTAATTTCTCAATTAAAGAAAATTAAATTAAACTCAAGTCCATTTAATTAAATATTTATTCTTTTATAATTAATTAAATCAAATCCAATTAATTAACATAGAAATTAAATTCCAATTTATAGTCTTGATCCAATTCCATCTTTTCTTATTGCAATTGGGTCGACTCAGTCGGTCCATTTATTATTTTTTTCATTGTTTTCGCTTCTTGTGTATTGTTTATACCCCGTAAGTTTATCATGATAGAATAGTGTCCTGCAAGCCAACTATTTTGGCTGCATTTAATTGAAAGGACCATTCAATTGGATTAATAAATGTATTTTATTATTATATGGTCATCTTTATCTTATGTAATAATTATCTACGCATAATGATAGAAGTCCTTAGATCACAGGGCTATGGGACAACCCGTGGACTGATCTCCAAGGCCGTGATCTAGAACATATTCAAGAGTCGCAGAATCCAATCGAGAAAGGACATCGTTGGATTCGGTTAGACTCTCACTATTGTGTATACTCTCACTATTCGGTTAGACTCTCACTATTGTGTATACTCTTATGTAATAATTATCCGAAGTTTACTCTTCGAATTTTGAATACTTCGATCAACAATTCACATATTACCTCCTAAATAAAAAAGTTCGAAATTAGAACGTGTACCCTTTCTCCCAAGCTCAATCCTTTTGGCATAGCTCTCCTCGCTTAGAGTATCGACAGGCAAAGGAAATAGGACTTAGAGTACCGGCAGGCAACCTGTTTTCTTGGATTTGCCTGATCCGAGGCTGGTTGGGTGTGTGGTCTCAATGTGCTTATTCAGTCGGATTGTGGGTCGACCTCGGTGGAAGCCCCTGCAATCTCGAGAATCAGCTCCTTCAAGGACTTCTTGAAGTATAGTTCCTTCGAGATTGCTCGGAGTAATTCCGCTGGAGTTGCTTCCCGCCGTCCTGGATCGGATTTGGGTGTGGGCAATGACTGCTACCAAGATTGGGCATAGCAATCATTGTTCAGAGATGACGAACTGAGATCGATTAAGAGTCCAGTAAATGGGCTCCGATCTCGTTTCACTTTGCTGCATGGCTCGAGCAAGGGTATGTGTGTGCCTCGATCATGTCATGTGGCGAGTGATTGACATGAAAAATGGCGGTTCTTGGAAATGTTCGATCTTGAAATTACGTGCGGACGCCCGCGGATCGAAAACAACTTAGCTTTTTTCTTTTTGTAGAATGTGTAGTAGTATAGCCACAAATGTAATTTTCTATTTGAGCTCGAATTTCCTTATTGTAATCGAGAAATCATTTGTAATTGTTCGAAAAGCTTATAAATGAAAGAATATTTTTATATTGTCGTCCTGCTTCTTTCTTTGCTTCTTTTGCTTGAATATTAAATAAAGTGAACTTTGTAATGGATAATTCGAACTCAAAGATCATGTAATTTGATGGACAAATCAATCAAGCTTAACTTTGTCATTGATGATGGAGCTTTTAACCACCTTAATTTGACAAATATAATTATTCTTTAACTTAATAAACCCTTTTGAACTTTGGCTTATTAGTGGTCGGACTTGACTTGTTCGATCTTGACTTCTTTTCGTTGATTCGATCGATGGTTTATTTGATAAAAAGATGGATGAATAGTCGTAACATATTTTTGTAACATCCCGATTGAAAAGAAATCGTGATTGAATTTTTGACGATCTTGGAGGCTTATTTTTTATCTAAGGGGCATAACAACGGCTTTCACCCTTAGTCAATTTCGAGGGTCTTAGCAACAGCTTTCACCCATATATTTTTTTTTATTTTGTTATCTAAAGGGCATAGCAACGGCTTTCACCCTTAGTCAATTTCGAGGGTCTTAGCAACAGCTTTCAACCATATTTTTTTTATTTGTTTTTTTTATCTAAGGGGCATAGCAAAGGCTTTCACCCTTAGTCAATTTCGAGGGTGTCACCATTTTTGCTGATCCAAGGGGCATAGCAACGGCGTTCACCCTCGGATAATTTGATCTTTGAGGGTCTTAGCAACAACTTTCACCCTTTATCGAGATTTGATAAATAGATTACAAATTGATCAAGATACGATAATATTTGCACGAGGATAAAACATAATTGATAAGATCTCTGGAGAATAGAATATTTTCATTGAATTGATAATCTTTCATAACATGAGAAATAAAGGGAACAATAAACCATAATAGTAGATAAGCTATGAATTGCTTAGACAGTCTTCATTTTCCATAATATTTCCTCAGATTGACGGCGTTCCAAGCTCGAGGCAAGACCTCACCATTAGGACAAGCAATTTTGTATGAGCCTTTCTTCCCAAGTTCGACAAAAACATAAGGGCCATCCCAATTAGGCTGAAGTTTTCCAACGTGCTTCGAGACTTCCACTTTTTTTAGCACTAAATCTCCAACTTTAAATGTTTGGATTCGAACTTTCTGATTATAGGCCTTTTCCATGTTGGATTTTGCAGCCTGAATTTTTAATTTCGCACGATCTCTTTTGCTATCTACATGATCAACCTCCATTTCTCTCAATGATTGATTGTCTTCGGAATTATAAAACTCGACCCTGGGAGAAGGTATAAAAGTTTTAACGGGAATAACAGCTTTCGAGCCATAAACCAGACTAAAAGGAGTTTCGCATGTAGCAGCTTTTATTGTTGTTCAATTAGCCCATATGACTAGGTAATTCATCAAGCCACCTTCCCCTAGCCTCGGTCAAGTGTCTTTCCAATGATCGGACAATTTCTCTGTTTATGACTTCAGTTTGTCCATTAGATTGCGGGTGTCCGACATATGTGAAATTATGTTGTATTCCGAACTCCTCGCACCATTCTAAATTTTTTTTTCCAGCGAACTGGGTCCCATTGTCTGAGATCGATATTCTGGGAATTCCGAACCTGCAGATAATATTTTGCTCTAGCGGTCGGAAAAGGACCGACAATATCAATACCCCATTTATCGAAAGGCCAGCAAATAGGAGTAGAATGCATTTGTTCCGCGGGTTGATGGATCGGATTCGAGTGAATCTAACAATAATGGCATTTCTTCACATAATTGACCGAGTCGGAAATAAGAGTAGGCCAATAATACCCTGCCCTCGAGCATTTGAGAGCCAATGCTCGGGCACCACAATGATTTCCAACTTCCCCTTCATGGACCTATTTCAATATCGTACCAGACTGTTCTTCGGAAAATACATCTCAAGAGAATTCCTGAGGAAGATCTTTTATATAGGTTTCCTTCCACTAGGGTGAAGCGTGGTGATCGGTATTTTATCCTCCGAGCTTCATTTGTATTTTCGGGAAGTTTTCCTTCCTGCAAATATTCTATGAAATGATCAATCCAGGATGGTTTCTTCCCATCGATTTCCATATTATCAATGTCAGAAGTGACGTTCAATTCAGTATCCGGTGTGTTCAAGAGTAGCCATGTAATGACCCTTTCCTTCTTTCCATCATGTGTTCCCGTGCATTTAGATAATAGATCTGCCCATAGATTTCTTCTCTGGGAATTGTTTGAATTTCGAACTTCTCGAACTTGGAAATCAGAGTTTTTACCTTGTTAAGGTATTATATCATGTTGAACTCCTTGGCTTCGTAAATTCCCTTGATCTGTCTATGCACGAGTTCGGAATCGGTGAGCACATGAGCACAGTAAGGAAATTTACCTTCGCTTTTAGAGCCATCTCCAAGCCTGCAATATGAGCTTCATATTCTGCTTCGTTATTTGTGATGACGAAGTCCAAGGTGATTGCATAGCTCAAATCTTCCCCGGCAGGTCCTTGGAAATGTATCCCTGCTCTTCCTCCTTCCTTGGTCGAAGCTCCGTCAATCGTGCATCAACCATACTGGTTCCTCGACCTTTTTAATCGAATTCACCTCCGAGGATTCCGTTTCATGGGGAACTTTCGTGCTTGAGATTTCTAGGATAAAATCGGCCAAAACATGAGCCTTCATTGCGATTCTAGGTCGATATTTGATTTCGAATTGGCCAAGCTCTACAGCCCACTTTATCAATCTTCCCGAAGCCTCTGGTTTCGATAATACCACTAGAGCAAGTGCGATCTCTCGATTTTCATGTAGTTTTTCTCCGCGCCTTGTAATAAATTGCTCAGGTAGTATACGGGCTTGTGCTCGGACTTCTCCACCTTCACCAGAACTGAGCTGATTGCCTCTTCTGAAACTGCTATGTAGAGGTACAAAGGACGAAATCTCTGGCCTTCTATACACCATAGGCTGATCCACAGGTGAATGATCAACTCTTCCACTATTCAAAAATTCCCTGCACGTCGTGCCTATTATAGATCTCAAGTCGACGACAGTTGTACGGATCGGAATATCATCCTGGGGGACGATCGGAGGAGCTTCTGGTTGCTGAGCCACTCGAGACAGATTATCGGGCTCATTGTTGACAGAATTCGGCATTCCAGCCACGTGAGAAGGCTCTCCTTGAATGTACGTATTTCGCCTCGTAGTAGGCATTTTTCGATCTAACACCCAAATAGGGCCCCTCGGTGGGCGCCAATTGATCTTACGCTGTTTCGTAGGGGATCAAGATAGGAATGTAAACAAGCAGAACATAATTACATGAAGAGAAAGATCAATAAAATATATTTCGATCGCGGGTGTACACATTACAAGTAATAAGGGCCCTATTTGAGCATTATAGGGTGCCGTACAAGCTAGAGGTTAAGTACATACAAGAGTGATATCTAATATAACTCTCCAAGGTTGGTCCGAGCAGGAGCTTCAAGCTGGGAGCACCTAGGAAAGCGTATATGGCGTCATAAATGCTTGTGGTATTTATAGTTGGTGCGGTGTGCTAGATGAACCATCCTCATGGGAGCATTTCTCGGCCTAGAGGCCTGGGCCTGAGGTCGGCACAACAGTAGTTTACGACCCGGAGCCTTTGCCTAAGAGATCGGATTGGGCGGACTGGGACCTGGGATCAATACTATATCTTCGAGGTCGGGATTCATGATCTTCGATCCAGCATAATCTATTTTCGACCCAGCAAGAGTTCCTAAGTGTAGAGAATCCAATGTACCCCTCATCAATAAGTGATATCATTGGTAGAGGAGACATTAAGATTGAACATGTCGACTCAGAAGATAATACCGCGGACACGCTTACGAAGCCACTGCCTCAAAAGGCATTCGAGAAACATTTGCTAAAGATGGGACTCAAGAACATAGGAAGTTGGCTTTAGGACAAGTGGGAGATTGATAAAAATAGTGTCCGGCAAGCAAATTGTATGGCTGTCATTTAATGTAATAAATGAAGGAACAATTCAATTTTGATTAATTAATGCACTTTATTATATGGTCAACTTTATCTTATGTAATAATTATCTACGCATAAGGATAGAAGTCCTTAGATCACAGGGCTATGGGACAACCCGTGGACTGATCTCGGAGGCCGTGATCTAGAGCATATTCAAGAGGTGTAGAATCCAATCGAGATAGGACATCGTTGGATTCGATTAGACTCTCACTGTTGTGTATACTCCAAGGAACTGGAGAATGCTGGGGTCAACGAGCGTGACTGGGATAGTCGATACACATAAGTGGGTGACTTGCTGGGTTAACAAGTGCACTGAATACCCCCAATTAAGAAATAACTCACCATGAAAACGATAGTCGCATATCGGGGCAGAAGTTATTCAAATTTACGATAGTATACGAGGAACGGTCCCTAATAATTGAGGTGATGTGAGTTTCGACCGATTGAAGATTACCAGAAAGTCTCTGTGGACTCATGTTGGGTATAGAGGAAATCGTATGCAGGTTCACATCATCAACAAAGGATCCATTGACCCGACTTGATAGGTTGGGAATTTCTCATATGGATTTCTGTGAGAAATTAATTCTGGTAAAATCTTTGGCCAAGGTACCTGACGACTTTATGAAAGTAGCTCAAAAAGATTAAGTCAAAGAGAATTGTTTCGAGACCAGAATGTATTAGATCAAGACAAAAGAAAAGGGAATCGATGAAAAGTCCATACCCTTAAGTTTCGACTGGGAGATTGATCGATGGAGAGATTATGTCGTATATTATAATTGTAAATAAGTTAAAAGGTTCACTGAATTAATTCACCAGTGATTGGGTTCCATGGGCTTGTGGCAGGGGAGCTAATTTTGGAATGATCAGTCGAAAGAGTGTTCGACTGATTTAGAGTATTAAATGCTCGAGTAATTAAATAAATATTTAATTATAACCCACGGCCAATTATGTGGTGAATCTACGGGGGCATATACACAATTCACATGAAGCGAAAGCGAGGAAAAGAAGAACAACTGGGTCGACCCAATTGGAGCGGAAGTGATCCCATTGGAATTGGATCAAGATTATAAATTAAATTAGAATTTAATTTGTAAGTTAATTAATTAATGAGAGGAAGATTTAATTAATTAGACTTAGAGTTTAATTTAACTGACTGGAGAGTAATCAATTAATTGGGCCATTTAATTGATGGAATAGTGCCCAGCAAGCCAATATTAATTAGCTTGTTGAAGTACTATTTTCTTATGGTTTATAATTAATACGCCGTTCATTCATAGTATGTGAAACTGAACAATGGCCAACTTCATCTCTCGCGAACCTATCTAAGCGATTGGATGAAATCCTAAGGTCACAATAGACTATGGGACGATTCACTTCAGTACTGAGTGCAATCATGAAACAGTCTCAAAGGTCGTGATCTTGAAACCGTTCCAAGTCATAGATTCCAAACGAGACGGGGTATCGTAGGAATCGTCAAGACTTGTACAAATATGCATGATTCACATGGAGTGAATTTGTAGAGTTTCATGAGCAAGGAATTTGAGTCCAGTGCATATAAGTAGGTGATTCAATGGAGGATTGAACGCATCGAACGACCCGAACAGAGAAACCCATTGTGGAAGCGCATGACGCATATCGGTGATGGGATGTTTCTCAAGGCTTATAATAGTGTACGATTTAGTCCTTAGACTTGAGGTACTAGGGCGAATTCGGTACATGGATGTGCGTACTTAGATTTAGGTACTGGTCACGTAGCCTGGCCACCAAGTGCCTAAGTTGGGTGCGTGCAAAAGTGTACGCGAGTGGTTAGTACTAAGAGAGGATCTAACGCCTCATCTTGATAAGATGAGAGAATTTCCTATACGTTTCTTAGATAATTGATTTCGAGGAATCTATGGCCATAGTCGGTGATGCATTTGGAAGGACTTTCCAAATTTGGCAGTCACACTGAAATCATTGTCGGAAAATTAGAAAGTATAGTTATTGAGATAATTAGAGGTGCCGATCAATTCACACACCCTAGGTCTCGATCGGGAAATCAGTCGTAGAAGGACCGTATGTACATGGCAATTATAAGAGGTGAGGTTCACAATAAATCAATTCACCTTTGATTGGGCTTCATGGGCTTGTGGCTAGACATCGACCATGAAGTGTGGGTACTCCGGAATTAATAGAGGATTTAATTCTAGGAGTGGTCAATTAAAAGTAGTTTAATTGATCGGAAGCATTTAGTTGCTCATTAATTAAATCACGTAAGTCGTGGGCCTGCTGCCAGTTGATGGTGAACCCAGAGGGTCACACACAATACAATTGGACGGTGACTGTCTTAAAGGAAATAAAGAAAGTGATTTAAAGTTGTTAAATCAAGGTAATTGAATTATGGTATTAATTCAATTGGAGATTATTAATTAGATGACTAATTGATTAATTGATAATTAATTAATTAGAGTTATCTAATTAATTATGGAATTAATTAAAGTAGTTAATTAATTGGAAGAATAAATAATTAACCAATTTAAGTATTGGATAATTATGGGTTGATTTTGGAATTATCCAAACTTAGGGGCTAGGGGGCGATTTTAGTAGTTAGGAAAGAAAAGGAGTTTTGTTTCTTGTATATCAAGTATGAAGAGATTTATCAAATCTCACATTCCTAAGGATAAGGAATGAAGATTTGATAAACAAGGAAAGGAGATCTTTTTGGAGAAGGACTCTCCTCCTATAAATACTCCTTACCTTCTCTTCATTAAGAATGAATGCTAACACAAGTTTTTGCACTAGTTTTTGAAAACCCTAAAAAGCTTTTGAGAGAAAAAGTTGCTGAAAATTTTGAGAGAAAAATCGAGAGAGTTAGATTTTTCAAACAAGAATTTTTAATTACAAAATCGCCCCAAAAGTTTTTCGCCCCTTAAACCCTAGCCGCCCAATTAGATTCGGCCGAACACAAACCGGACCAAACCTGACCCTGGCCGAACCCTGCTCGGACCAAATCTGGACTTGGCCGTACCCAGCTCGATCGCATAAGGCCTGTGGATCGAATTCTTCCATTGGTGTCTCCGTTCCTTTGCTGATAAACCTGCGAAATCTAGTTCGTAGCCTAAGACTCGTAGGCGTCGCTACAATCCGATTGGTGTGGACTAGCTTTGGAGGTGACACATATGGATCACTCAATTTGTGGATCAAACCAAACACTCGGAGGACACGGGAATCTCAATGGTAACCACCACCAAGCTGTGGTGAGGTAAATTGCGAAAAACCCCCTTTGATAATTATGTTATTGTTTGATTCAAGCTTTTCGTATAAATAACTATGGAGATCTATTTATGGGACAATTAGGAAACCTCGAAAAATTTTAAATTCCGCACTTTGTTGTATTGACAATCGAGCCCTATACTAGAATATCCCAACAGTGGTATCAGAGCCAACTCCATACGTTTTTATACGAAAAGGCCTGAACATAATGTGTTTTCACTGTATATGCTTGATTGTATGTATGAGAACGCATGTTAATTATGTTCTAGTGATTGATTCTTGCTTGTTATGACTGGATCTATGATTGGGTAAAACTGCTTTTTTAGATCTGTGGCGAATTTATAGTTTTTCGAAAAATCAGGGCTTTTATGCAAAAATCGCAAAACTTGAAAAATAGGGCTGAAAATTTAATTTTCTGTTTCTGGAAATTTTTGAAAAATCTGGGTGTTTTCTGAAAATCTGATCGCACGCAACTTTGGACCATTTTGCAATTTTCGAAAATTTGAGGACTGTTTTGTAATTTCCGAAACTTCAGGGGTCTGTTTGCAAATTCGAAAATTTTCTGGATTTCAAAATTTTAATTTTCTGCTCATTCTGTCCGAAAACTGTTTTGGGGGTATTTTGTAACTTTTCAAAAGTTTTGGGGTCAAAAGTGCAATTTCTGAAAGTATAGGGGCCGAACTGCAATTTTCAAAAGTTGAAAAATCAGAATCTGAAATTAAGGCAGAAAAGTTGTTTTTGTTTTTCCGAGAATTTATTTGTCATAATTAGTATTGACTAAAAAGCAAGAATCATAGGAAATTAATTTTAGAAGGTGTTTTAAAATTAAGATAGAAGAAAGTAAAAGTTGTTTACATGTTTCTTTGCTCAACGTGAACTGTTTACGTGGTTTTCGATCGCGCCGAGCCTTGACCTTAGGTTAGATGTGATTGGTTTAATTTAATGCATGGTTTTTATTGGGCCTGCGAGCCTGTTATTATTTTTGGGCCACTTTGAGCCTTTGTAATAGAATAGGGCTTTACTGCTTTCCTAGTTTAGGATGGAGGCCCATTTACAAGCAAGGTGGGAGCCCAAAAAGAATTGAAGGCCATGTATGCGTGGTACATTGTGTAATAGCATAGGTTCTTTGAGAACCCTTTAGATTGACCAATTAGGCCAACATCATTGGCTCGATGATGGCCCGCATAGGAGGCTCCCGATCGAAAACATATTATGGTAGTATGCATGCTAGGCTTGTATGGCTTTTATTTATTAGTCGATTTATGATTGCTTGTGTGTTTGCGCGCTAGAATCTAGATCGTAAATAAAAGATAAAGCATAATTGAAGCGGTGAGATCTCGAGGAGAGTTTCTTCAAACTTTCAAAAACGAAAATTCCCCTCTCGAATAAATATTAAGTCATATTGGGTTAAATTATAAAATGAGGTTTTATAAAATCCAAGCCTTCCATTAATAGGGACTAGTGTATGTTGTTTACTTATCGATAGAGGTGATCCAGAGTCTGGCACCCGAGTCGAAGAAAGGGGCAATGCACGAAATTCCTTGATTCTAGTTTTCTTAAAACTTGACAAGGGTAGGGACTAGTCGGGACGTGAAAATCGACCGATAACTAGTTACGGAGAATTCATGACCGGGCCCGTTGCTTATCATGATTAATGGGTTAGACTTAACGCGTAGTAACATTTATGATGTAGCAGTGCTAGATAAATGCGAAAAACGAGGCAAAATAACTTGAAGGTTGTGTAGTAGACACAATTGGTAATATGTATACCTACCTAGGGAATTAATTGTATGGCCACGAGTCGTGGGTGCAACTAATTGCTGCTAGGACGTCAAGACCTACTAGGAAATAGATTTTTCCCGAAACTAGAAGGGGTTACTGTTTCGATAAAATAGTGGAAGAACTTTTTCGATAAAAAGTCCAAATTTCGTTAATTATAAGTATTAATATTAAACCTGTCTGCTTATAGTTGTCTGTTTTTAAATGTTAGCCATTTACCATCCACTGTCCGATACTCGATGCGTTTGAAAACCGAACCAACTTTGAAAAAGGTGATGTGCAATTTCCTCTACGAAACCGACATGGCTAAGTTTGACAATGTTAGGGAATATTGTTCTTACTTAAGCAAGACATTCGAGCTGATCAAAGGGTTTGGAGCCCAATTGACTCTCGAAGATGAGATAACGATAACCCTTCAAGGATTATCTGAGACCTTCACTCATTTTATGCAACATTGCATTATTCCGCCTGATGGAATACAAACAAAGCAATTGCATGAGTTGTTAGACAAATATGAAGAAGCTCATCAACGTGGTTTTGGTCTGTATGATTGAAATTGCCCTCTGTGTAAGTACGAAGAGAAAAAGGAAGCTTGTTGAAAAGGATTTCCTGGAAAGACTTGACTACGGTATGACTTTTTAAGTTATACACTTGTTGAATCTTTTGATGTAAGACATCTGATTAAAACTTTCATTTCTGTAAGAGCATTTACAAGCAATGATAGTCTTCCCTCTCAACCTAAAAGGAGGAAATTCCTTGAAAGGGAGATGCAATTAGTGCAGAGAGAGATGAGGGAACTCGAATTCCGGGACTGGGTCAAGGAAGAATTGTACCTAGACATTCCTTTTTAGCAAAGAAGTTTTTCTTAGTTTTTCGTATTAGCATGAGTTTTAAGTTTGAGTTTACTTTGAGTATTATTTCACATTTTGTACGAGACGTTATTGCTTTACCATTGAGAAATGGAATTCATTTAAATTAGAGCAACTTAACTTTGTACAAATGTTGATGTTTTGAAACATAGAAATAAACAATGATAAACGAATCAAAACTTTGAAAACTATGTGCTAAATCGAAAACAAGCAAAACAAACGAGATAATCATTTACGCTTGAAGTGTTCACTCTGGACATTTTTCCTAAAGAGAGATGCGAAAGGAAAGTTTTTATTTACTGTTCCTGAGATAATGAACTTGAGTAAAATCGGAACTTTCAAATCTTGAAGGAATGATAACCGAAGTGAAGGATTGCTAAGGCATTCCAAAACATTTCAATCGACATGAACTAAAAGCACTAGTTCAAAGGGATGCTACTTCATATATACTTACGATTTCAATCGTCAAAATATATGTGTACTTGGCTGAAGTACAATTCTAAAACTATTGAAGTAATTCAATAGACGTTTTGGAAATGAAGTAACTAGATGCATTATGTCAGAAGCAATTTGGTTTAATCAAACCTGCTGAAACATAAGCAACTTAACACCTCGATTATCTAAGACGAGAATAGAATTCTCTTGAAGCAAATCAAAGAAGAAATCGAACTTTGTTTGAATCTCGACTCTGATCTTGCTGAGTTTCCTTTATTCAAATTAGGGGATACCTCCCCTTGACTCTTCAAAGATACTTGGTATAGTAAGTCCTTACATCGCCATGTCTTTTAAGACATAGCAGAACACCCTTATATGAGATATTAGATGGTAGATCTAGTTCATATAAAGTTTATGGGGTATTCAACAAAATTCATTGAATACCTGTTCCACGACAATGAGAAACGAAAAGTATCTCGTAAGTAGCTTGTTCCTCTGTTGACAAGACCTTGTCAAAGGAAATAAGGAATGTCGTAGAACTTGATGAAGTCCAAGGAGTGGACCCGTCCCCATGAACAGTGGGAGTAAACACTGAAAACTGCTGAATCAATCCATGCACAAAGAAATCGTAATCTGATCAAATTCGTAAGGAACTCAAAATTCCATTTTACGAAATTGAGAAATTGGATTCCAATCCAAGATTACAAAGAGATTATGTTAAACATGATCTAAGGGATATGGCACATAGCCATAAGATTCGAAGTTGAAAACTTTGACTCACTTAATGGCAATAGGTCATTATTCAAAAGTCCTTTTAGGATTGATGAAAATACCTTATATCCATTAGCTACGTCAAAATTCATTTCGAAACTATTAGCCATAGAAAGGTGGTTTTGACTACCAAGACATGACTATTGGATATGAATCCTGCATCTCACAGTTGAAAGCTGATGAGAAGATCTCTATTCAAATCCAAAGGTCAATCTATGACTTTTTCCCAAACTTGGAACATGCAACTTGATAAGTCAATCAAGAATGTTGAAGTTGTCAAAAGGCATATAGATTCCAAATGTGCAAAAGAATCAGTGGGAGTGTAGTTGAGTTCGAAGCGCAACGAGATGATGTTCAGTACATCAAAACAAGATATAAGAATATCAGAAAAGCACAGACGAAAGCGTGTTCTTCACGCAATTTTCCATGATAAGATTTGGAATTACATCTCACGTACTGGCAATACGTATCTATGGTAGATAGAAGGAAGTAGATGTTGCAATTCACCAAATCTAAGTACAAAGACTATATATATTGATTGAATTCAATATGGAAGAATCCAAGAGAGGATTGTTTCCAAAAGAGACAAAATCTCTCTCACTTATTTAATGAGCCCTAAATTTAAATGAGTGAAGAATTAACTGTCTCAAGAAGCCTTATGCTTGGCATTTGGGTTGCATGTAGCATGCAAAGTCTTGTACTAGACCTGACTCATCAAAATACTCTGATCATTCACGAGCTATTGATAGTCGAACGCCAGTCAAGGACATGGTCTACCATAAAAGCAATCCTCGAAGATAATTAAAGGATATAATGCTGGTCTGTGGTAGTAGTGGAAAATCGAATACTCGAAGGATTTTAGAAATTCGAGATTCCCAGTCTGAAGTGGATAATTTATTCTATCTCGATAGAGCAAAGGTAAATTGGAAGAAATTCCAGTAATATACCATTGCCGATTCAAACAAGAATAAAGGGCACCATTATGATGCTGCACAAAAGAAGGTGTTTAGATGAGAAACTTTCATCCATTGGATGAAATACCTAGCATGACAAAAGCCTATCATAATCTTAACCGATTTAGATGAGGCGATTGCTCAATGAAAGAAAATCGAGATCACACCTACAATCTGAACACAATACCGTATGATTGAACAAGTCATAGGTAGTTGAGACGAGTAGAAGTATTACTTCATCTCGACAAAGACAACTTAGCAGATCCACTAATTAAGCTCTCTCACAAATGGTTCGAGGGACATCTTGGTATAGATGGGTCTTAGAAATGTTGTGATTGGCTTTAGGGCAAGTGGGAGATTGATGGAATAGTGCCCAGCAAGCCAATATTAATTAGCTTGTTGAAGTACTATTTTCTTATGGTTTATAATTAATACGCCGTTCATTCATAGTATGTGAAACTGAACAATGGCCAACTTCATCTCTCGCGAACCTATCTAAGCGATTGGATGAAATCCTAAGGTCACAATAGACTATGGGACGATTCACTTCAGTACTGAGTGCAATCATGAAACAGTCTCAAAGGTCGTGATCTTGAAACCGTTCCAAGTCATAGATTCCAAACGAGACGGGGTATCGTAGGAATCGTCAAGACTTGTACAAATATGCATGATTCACATGGAGTGAATTTGTAGAGTTTCATGAGCAAGGAATTTGAGTCCAGTGCATATAAGTAGGTGATTCAATGGAGGATTGAACGCATCGAACGACCCGAACAGAGAAACCCATTGTGGAAGCGCATGACGCATATCGGTGATGGGATGTTTCTCAAGGCTTATAATAGTGTACGATTTAGTCCTTAGACTTGAGGTACTAGGGCGAATTCGGTACATGGATGTGCGTACTTAGATTTAGGTACTGGTCACGTAGCCTGGCCACCAAGTGCCTAAGTTGGGTGCGTGCAAAAGTGTACGCGAGTGGTTAGTACTAAGAGAGGATCTAACGCCTCATCTTGATAAGATGAGAGAATTTCCTATACGTTTCTTAGATAATTGATTTCGAGGAATCTATGGCCATAGTCGGTGATGCATTTGGAAGGACTTTCCAAATTTGGCAGTCACACTGAAATCATTGTCGGAAAATTAGAAAGTATAGTTATTGAGATAATTAGAGGTGCCGATCAATTCACACACCCTAGGTCTCGATCGGGAAATCAGTCGTAGAAGGACCGTATGTACATGGCAATTATAAGAGGTGAGGTTCACAATAAATCAATTCACCTTTGATTGGGCTTCATGGGCTTGTGGCTAGACATCGACCATGAAGTGTGGGTACTCCGGAATTAATAGAGGATTTAATTCTAGGAGTGGTCAATTAAAAGTAGTTTAATTGATCGGAAGCATTTAGTTGCTCATTAATTAAATCACGTAAGTCGTGGGCCTGCTGCCAGTTGATGGTGAACCCAGAGGGTCACACACAATACAATTGGACGGTGACTGTCTTAAAGGAAATAAAGAAAGTGATTTAAAGTTGTTAAATCAAGGTAATTGAATTATGGTATTAATTCAATTGGAGATTATTAATTAGATGACTAATTGATTAATTGATAATTAATTAATTAGAGTTATCTAATTAATTATGGAATTAATTAAAGTAGTTAATTAATTGGAAGAATAAATAATTAACCAATTTAAGTATTGGATAATTATGGGTTGATTTTGGAATTATCCAAACTTAGGGGCTAGGGGGCGATTTTAGTAGTTAGGAAAGAAAAGGAGTTTTGTTTCTTGTATATCAAGTATGAAGAGATTTATCAAATCTCACATTCCTAAGGATAAGGAATGAAGATTTGATAAACAAGGAAAGGAGATCTTTTTGGAGAAGGACTCTCCTCCTATAAATACTCCTTACCTTCTCTTCATTAAGAATGAATGCTAACACAAGTTTTTGCACTAGTTTTTGAAAACCCTAAAAAGCTTTTGAGAGAAAAAGTTGCTGAAAATTTTGAGAGAAAAATCGAGAGAGTTAGATTTTTCAAACAAGAATTTTTAATTACAAAATCGCCCCAAAAGTTTTTCGCCCCTTAAACCCTAGCCGCCCAATTAGTTTCGGCCGAACACAAACCGGACCAAACCTGACCCTGGCCGAACCCTGCTCGGACCAAATCTGGACTTGGCCGTACCCAGCTCGATCGCATAAGGCCTGTGGATCGAATTCTTCCATTGGTGTCTCCGTTCCTTTGCTGATAAACCTGCGAAATCTAGTTCGTAGCCTAAGACTCGTAGGCGTCGCTACAATCCGATTGGTGTGGACTAGCTTTGGAGGTGACACATATGGATCACTCAATTTGTGGATCAAACCAAACACTCGGAGGACACGGGAATCTCAATGGTAACCACCACCAAGCTGTGGTGAGGTAAATTGCGAAAAACCCCCTTTGATAATTATGTTATTGTTTGATTCAAGCTTTTCGTATAAATAACTATGGAGATCTATTTATGGGACAATTAGGAAACCTCGAAAAATTTTAAATTCCGCACTTTGTTGTATTGACAATCGAGCCCTATACTAGAATATCCCAACATTAATAAGGTGATTAAATAAAGCCTAAATAAATTAATTAAGGAGTGGGTCATGAATTAATTAGAAGACTTAGTGTAACGCCCCCAAAAATTCGAACCCTTTTGATTGAATTTTTAATCTAATTTAAGTGCTGATGAGGGGTAATTTAGATTCCTTGCCTCTATGGGCCCGATGCAGTTCGAATGATACTAGATACTATTCCCAGAGAGCAAGAAATTGGTCCACGGCATAATATTAACTGTTCCGAGCTCATTTCAGAACCCAAGTTCGAAGGGTACTGTTGGGCCGAGCCCGGGCCCGAGCCCGTCAGATCAGCTATAAATACCCCATGCATTTATGATACCAGACACGACTTTCCAGGTGCTCCCTCCTCGAAGCTAATGCTCGGAACCGTTTGGGAGCGTAGGTTTAGGATC
Organism: Penstemon eatonii; assembly: GCA_038501285.1. NCBI lineage: Eukaryota > Viridiplantae > Streptophyta > Magnoliopsida > Lamiales > Plantaginaceae > Penstemon > Penstemon eatonii. The sequence continues at coordinate 54,322,768 of CM076710.1, forward strand.
TTATGTATTTCGCCCTCTAGCTTGTACGGCATCCAATAATGCTCGAATAGGACCCTAAATACTTGTATTTGTACTCATTCAATTCGAATACAAAATACTTTGCTCTTTACTTTCCTTTTATTATTGTTATTATTGTATTACATCCCACCCTTGATCGAACTAACGAAATCCTGTAAGATCAATTGGCGCCCACCGTGGGGCTTATTCGAGTATTAGATCGAAATATGCCTACTACGAGGAGAAATATGTATGCCAGCAAAAGGCTTTACTGGTCAGAAACTCCGCCAATCACTATTCGAGATGATCCCCTAACCACCCGAGCGTTCGAAGTTGAAAATAATACCTATCCAATGAATTTCCGAACTTAATGTTAGCGACTTTATCCTGGGATTGTCGCGGCTTATCTTTTTCTTCAATGGATTTATTTTCCACAAAGGAACCATTTTCTTCGATAATCATTAACGTCGTAGACATAGAAAATCTACGCAATTAGAGCTTATCGATGGTCGGAATTTATTTTTCCGATCGTAATATTTATTATCTTCAAAAGAAAAATTCATCGAATCAGCTATCTTTGGGTTCAGTTGCATAATTCTTATACATTACTTATGAGTTACCTATATTTTTCTCGATTCGATGGGGATGAGTTGAATATTTGAACAACGGCAACAAGTTATAAGTGGGAGCTAAATACCAGCAGTCGTTCGACTAATAAAAGGAAGATTACATGGCGAAATTCGATTAAGAGAATAAAAACTTTATCATTCAAATTCTTCAAATAAGTTACAAAGTAAAGCCTCGAATAAAATTCGAACTCAAGAAGTACAATACAATCATTCCTATCCTATTGTGAGTTCTACGAATAATTCTACCCCATCACGTTCTCGGTCTTCATTCGCCCCAGATGCAGAATTCAGCAGTGATTCTTCTTGATAATCACTAGCCACGTGTCGCACATCCGTCTTCGTACGAAATGAAAGCCGGATCGAAGCTTCTCTTCGGAACTCCAAACCAACCTTGGTCTTCATCTGTAAATAATGATTGTTGAAATCAATCATTATCTACCGACCGATCCAAACCGGCGCAGCAGAGGATTATCTCAGCGACGGCACCCCAAGCAGGCTCGAGGGAGCTATGTTTCAAGAAAGCCCTCGAGGAAGCTGATGCCTCAGATTTAAAGAACTCCTCTCAGATAGGCCGGCTGCCCGATCGAGTGTTGCGCCAGAAAACCGAGGTGCAAACCTACCCAAGACAAAGTATATCCAGGAAGGTAGGTTGCCTGCCGGTATTCTAAGCGCAACTCCTTTTGCCTGTCGATATTCTAAGCGAAGATTACATCAAAAGGACTGAAGTCGGGAAATAAGGTTCGGGTTCTTATCTCAAATTCCATTATTTCGGAAGCTAAATGAATCGAAAGTGGAGTTCGACCCATATTGATCGGACAAAACGTAATGGAAAAATGAAAAATGTCAGATCACCAAAGGGGAACTATATATAGCAGCCAAGTTTGTGAACCAACGGTCCAGATAACGGTGCACGGACGGTTGGGATACAGGCGGTAAATGGACTGACGGTTACATTTCCCGAGAAATAGGGTCCTGTTTGGTGACAAGGACGCATGATTCAACAGGGCGTATAGGAGAATTATGATATTCTAAATACCAGACCGTCAAGTAACGTTGTTCGACTCGGAGGAATCATAATCGGACTATTCGAACAGAAATATCGACCTGAAAAATCACGCAACTATGCACTACCAAAGTTCAATTGCCAGATATTCTTTATTGATTTTAGCGCCACTAAAATATTTGTCTATTACTTAAATCGAGCAAACGATGTTTGATTATTTCTTTATTAATATTAGAGGATCGGAATGGAGATATTGAAGATGAGAGTTTATCTAATTATGTCTATTTTTATCAGCAAAACGGAGAAGAAATGTATTTATATCATCTCGGAAAATACAAAATATGGGAAATACATATCGAGCATAGCTCAAGCCCTCATATTACATCAGAACGCTATTATTTTCTACAATCCTATGAAATTTTCGGTCTCTTCTCCTATTGTTTATCAGGGATAACTTAGCTCCGACCATGGAATCTCCTTCGGACCCGCAGGCTTTTAACTTTATTTACAATCTTCCGAGGATAAAAGGGCGAGCACATGGCTTATCGAGTGACTAAACTCTGGATAGTTCGCCCCCTGCTATGTCTTCCTAAATGCATTGTAGCAACAGGTCCCTAATCAAGGACCTGCGCGACAGCCTGTGGACTTCCTGAATCTGGCATATTGGCTTTCAAGATGGAAATTGCACTTGCCTGACGATATTCTAAGCGAGGACGAGTTAGAAGACTGTCATCCTTAAAGATTGTTCGAAGTCTGAGCTCAAATAATTGAATGGATGGAGTAACAATTTTGATTAACATGGTCGGACAGATAAGATGCATTGATACAGCGAATAAGAAAATCTCAAATAGCATGACGCCCCTTTTTATAACTAAAAAATGAAGGAATCCGGCGGCAGATAATTCGCGAAATGAATGGATGAGATTTGTCGACCCTTGCAATTCCCGATAAATGAGGAATTATTTAGAAAAAATCAAACATAACAAGATTGGGAACTTATAGACAAAGAGTTTTCTCGACAAGGCATAGAATTCATTTTTAAGCCCTAAAATTATTCACTATTTGGCTATTTCTCTATGATTCAGCTTTTCTAATGATTACAGAAGACTATTATCTCGTCAAAATTTATTTCAATCAGAGTTATATATTCAGTGAAAACTAATCTCATCAATATTTATATTCATTCATCTCTTTCTTATATTATCGACCTCGGTTCGTCTAATTGTTCAATCCCTTCTCGTCTCTGTCTACTATCAAAAAAAGGGTGAAAGCCTCTGCTATGACCCAAGGGCTAAAAATGCTCTGATACGACTAAGGGTGAAAGCCGTTGCTATGCCCCTTAGATCGAAATTATTGAAAAGGGTGAAAGCCTCTGCTATGACCCGAGGGCTAAAAATGCTCTGATACGACTAAGGGTGAAAGCCGTTGCTATGCCCCTTAGATCGAAATTATTGAAAAGGGTGAAAGCCTCTGCTATGACCCGAGGGCTAAAAATGCTCTGATACGACTAAGGGTGAAAGCCGTTGATATGCCCCTTAGATCGAAATTATTCAAAAGGGTGAAAGCCTCTGCTATGACCCGAGGGCTAAAAATGCTCTGATACGACTAAGGGTGAAAGCCGTTGCTATGCCCCTTAGATCGAAATTATTGAAAAGGGTGAAAGCCTCTGCTATGACCCTCGAGCTAAAATGCTCTGAAAACGACTGAGGGTGAAAGCCTCTGCTATGCCCCTTAGATCGAAAATATTAATGGGTGAAAGCCTCTGCTACGATCCTCAAGCTAAAAAAAAATGCTCTCAAACGACTAAGGGTGAAAGCCGTTGCTATGACCCTTAGATCGATATTTTTTAAATGGTTGAAAGCCGTTGCTACGACCCAAAGTGTACGAGATTCCAATATACATCCTATTTCGAACTACAGCAATCACAATCCGCCAAATTGGCCTATCATTATTAACCTAGTATTATTAAATTTTGATCGGTCTACAAAGGCCAATTATCGCTCATATCTGAATATCAGTGATTGAAGAACGTCAATTATTCTTTATTGAGATTATTCGAAAATGGTATTTGTTGCTCATATGTTAGGGGCGAAGAAGTCGGTGCTCGGTTACAAGAAAGTTCTGCGATAAGGATAAGGGAGAAAGTAAATATTCTTATCTTTCGAACGGTTACAAGAAAGTTCTGCGATAAGGATAAGGGAGAAAGTAAATATTCTTATCTTTCGAAAGGTTACAAGAAATTTCGTGATTACAATAATAAAGAAAATCGAGCTAAGCTAAAAATCCACGTTCAACGTGACCCTATTACAAATTAACCATACCCTAAAAAATTTTCATAATCAGAGGAAAGTGGAGCTCGAACAACACTTCTACCCTTCATCCTTCGCTTCCTCAATGGTCGTCCCATGTCGGACCAGATCGAGAGACAGGGAAGCAATCTCTGGAAAAATTATTCCACGCAATCTTGGAAGAAACATTATTCAAGGCACATCTGGAAGAAGTGGATATTGAGTGCAGAAAAACTTCCCCAGCAGTCGACCCACTATCCGACTGGGTGGATTGACATGATACAGGAGCTCTAACCAGTCTCAAGTAGATGGCATCAGAGAGAGCTGGTCGCCTGTCGGTACCCCAGTCGCAATCCTTTTCGCCTGTCGATACCCTAGTCGAAATTATTCCCCATACAGGGACGCCGAAGAGATCGAAAAAGAGAATTCGTGTCCGAATCTCGAACGCTTTTATTGCTGAGACCGAATCGAAAATAAAGATGGTTGATGGAGGTAAAAATGCAACCATGTTGATTAAACGAAATGGTTACAGACAAGTAAAATATGGAGGAAAATTCAGAAGTATTTATAGGGGAAAGAATCCCGTATCAACGGTGTAGATCTCTTCAGATGAACGGTGGCAATATGTATAATAAAAGCGCTCTGACCGCTCAGATTCCCAATAAATCAGGGACCGTTTAGTTAGACGAAGACGGGATGTAACGGTAAAAACTCAATCACAAAAGCTGAACAGAACTAATGGCCAAAATGCGAGCAATAAATACAGCGACCGTTCCATTTCCCGAAAATTCAGGAACAATGTGGGTAAATGAAGAAACAACCAAATTCAGCAATGCTCGAAATAATTATAGTTTAATTTCCGATCGTCAAAGAAAGTCACAAAGAAATAGTCGGACAATAACTGATCAAGGAACCATTATCAATAACTCGTCCGAAGATGGACCAAGATCGGTGAAGAGCTTTAGTAAAGCAGATAAGAACGAACGTAGGAAATTAATCGAGAAATTATTATTTTCAAAGTTTGATACATTGAAGAGTTACAAGTTACAAAGATATCAACTCCTATTACATTTTATAATTCTAGAAACACCTACGAAGACTAATCTTTGTATCCGAGCGAAATAGGGACTTCATAGCCATCCAATCCTATGAAATTTTCGGCGGACGATAATGTCCCTACTCGAATTGGAGGAGCCTGTCAAGCCAACAGACTTTTGTCTTTATTTTTGATTCCTCAAAAAGGAGAAGGGTAAGGCATCTTTTTCTAGGTATAACGAGAATACTTTATTGAGGGCTTCGACCCTCGAAGCTCCACCCCTTGCATCCTCGAGGATGAACCGAACAAGCCGCTGGAGATCCCTAAAAAGATTTGATGCTTAAACTTCTCATAAACCACGGAGGGTCGAGGGGACTGCCCGGGTCGTGGGTGGTCAGCAATAAAACTGACCGGTCTCCAAGGTCTGAATAATGTTCGCCTGCAGATACCCTAGTCGAGGTCGAAGCACCAGTTAGCCTATGATCTGCAGAATAGATCCTAACTCGAAATTCAAAATATTGGGCCATGCAACAAGATCTTTCAACCAGCACGGTCGAAGGAGTCTGCTTTAGAAATAATTTTATAAAGATACAAATTGAAGATCTTTTTATAAGTACTATTCTCAAAATCCAACGGCTAGCAGAAAACGAAAGAAACGGTCAAGATCGAAAGACTGTTGCGCTTCCCGAGAATTTCATCGGGAAGAGAAAGTGATATATTCTGAAAATCGAGCAGAAGTAATATACCAATATCAAAGAGCGAAGATCACAAGCATAAGACCAAACGAAGTAAGCAAACAAAAGCATGGACAGAAGAGAGTATATTAAATTATGGACAAACTGGTAATCCGAGAAACTAATAGATTATTACAAACCATAGGGGATGAAAGTGTCTGAAATTATTCATGATCACATGAGTAAAAACAATATAACCATACTACAAGCCCGGGTAAATGAGAAGCAACACCTAGAGAAGTTTATTGTCGGAGAAAATCTTTCGAAGCTCGGCATTCCGAGCCCCATATCCAGCTTCATATCCACGGTCATAAGCCTCCTTTTCTAGACGCGTGAATTCTTGCCTCTCCTGCTCATAAAGACTTTTCAGTTTGTCAAGCTCCTCATTCAGCTGCTTGTGGATCTCCTCTCCCTTTTCTTTAACAGACTTCTCCTTCTCTAAAGCAAGCTTCTCCGCGTAAACACGGTCGAATTCGGCTTTCTTCTCTTCCAGCTCGAGGGAAATAGCAGCACGATGATTCGACTCCCGCTCAGCAAAAGTTTTAAGCTAAATAAAATCTTGTCCGGCCTGTCAAAGAATAGGTACTGTTCGTAAAAAAAAAAATCTGATTCGACTCCTTATGGGTAGTTATACCTGAAATAGGAAATGCTGTTCAGACTCGAACAACTCCTCTATGTTTCTCTCCTTGGACATGTTCCTTCCTTTGGGCATGTTAGTCTCCGAAGAAGTAAAATTAACCTGCAACAGACTATCCATGGGATCAGACCCATCTTTCGACTCTTCAGGCGTGGAAGAAGTAACTTTTGGAGGATTGGAGTCAACAAGGGGATCGGGAGGATTATCAATTCCTGAAGCTTCAGCAGAAGCCCCCCCACCTATTCCTAACTTGAGTTTCTTGTTGAGACCTCCTGCGGGAGGAACGGTCGAAGTATCGGGAGATGATTTACCACCAATGGCAAGATTTTGTAAAGCCTCAATGGGAGTGGCCCCGTCAGAATAAGGCCTTTTGTTTGAAGAAGGAACAGAAGTATTTTCTCTCACGGGATCTTTGTTTGAAGGATCGACAACTTTCGGGGAAGAACCCCCGAGCGCAGCCTCGAGCTCCTCGTCCAAAATTGACTTGCTAGAACTGCCCTTGTTTTGTTTTGAAGAAGTGTTTTTCTCTTTCTTGTTGTCTTCCCCTTTAGGAGCTCTTGGGGAAGACACAGAGGTCTTGGAAGAAGATTTGGAGGTTTTTGCCTCCTTGGCAACTTTCTGCTCCTTGCTCGGATTCTTATTTTTCGAACCGCCAAATAACGATTTGGGATCGATAGCTTTCCCTAATATGTTTTCCATGATAAGCGGATTTGGGACCTACAGTTCGGACTATTACTCTTAAAGGGATTCGAAGAAGGCAGAAGATATGGCAAAAGCTCCGATCTCTATAAGCAAGATGTCGTATGAATAATGAAAAGAAACCCTAATATTTATAGACACTACGCCCTGTGATTACGATAATGGATCGACGCAACCTTTAAAGAAAAATCCCGTAGGGAAAGGGCGATATCCGAGCATAAAGTTATCAAACCTTGAAAATTAAAAAGGTATCTGGATATTAGTAAGATCGGAATTTACAAGTTACAGCAGTCAAATCAAAAAAAAGAAAAAAATCAAGTTACAAAAGTGAGTTACATGGGTATACACGATTAGTTCCTAACTACAAAACTATGAATCGCCCCTTCCCGCACGTTCGGTTCCGATAACTCGCTAAATAGAAAGTCAGGCGATACATGTTAGAAGCGGAGCAATTACTCGGTGTGGTCAAGAGTTCGATCGCCTTCTTTATCCGATACATCGCCTATGTTGGCATCTTCGCCTTTTTCCTCCGACACGGGAGGATCGGCGGTTAAACGCTCGAGCACATCAGGGTTAGGCATCGGAATGCCATACTCCTCGACTAAGGGGGCAAAGCGATGATCTTGCAAATTAGTATCCATCTTGGGTAGAGAGAAAGCTTTGTAATCCTTCCCTTCAGCGTTCTTAAAAGGGTTCATGTGCTTAAAGTACTCGTCCATATCATCCGGAATCTTCTTGGCCGCGACCAATTGTTGAACCCCTTTATAAAAGATCGTCTGAAGGATTTCTCCCATTTTCCTTTGAACTAAGGGGTCCAAGACAGGGGATTCCAGGAATTCTCGTATGGCAGGGATCTCGGCTTATTCCCGGCCTTGGGCATACGCACGCTCGGAGTCTTGCTTCGCTAGCTCGAGTTCAACCTTTATCTTCTTTAGCTCTTCCTCGAGGGCACTTCTCTCCTTAACAGATGCTAGTAAATCTTCTTCTACGGAGGAGGAATTTTTCGTAGTCGCTTCCTTGAGCTTCTTCTTTACTTGGGATAATTCTCGCTGAGTTTCTGCCAGTTGAGATCGAAGAGCTTGATTGTCAGAAAAAATCTGCGCATAGCGTCCTGCGATTCCTGCTCCAATAGCGCCAAACGATAGTGATTTAACCGTTTTTCGTCGGGTTAATTTAATATCAGTGAATTTGTGATATCGGGGGTTTGGATATTGAATTATTCAGTATATTGGGTTCCGTTACTTTATTCTGGATGGATCGTTTACAAAGAAAAGCAATAATCAAAGGCAAGAAGTAAAACCATTAACGAAATTAAGAACGCAATGATATGGAGGTAAAGTTCTGCAATAATAATGGATATTATTGAGTTCTATTGTTATCAATGTATTCTTGTGTAATCCCAGAATTAAGAGAATTCGTAGTTGTCTTATACAATGAATAACTAGGTATTTATATTACGCTAAACCTAGTATTACAAGGAAACATAGTCCCAGTTGGACTCGGCCCAACCTATCCTTCTTGGGTCCGGAGTGTAATCTTTACTCGGAGCGAGCGGCATCAGGCTGGGTCAGTAAGAAGATCCCGATCCGTTAGAATTGGTCGAATCGATCTTGTAATCTTTGTTCGATCAGACTAGTATGTAGGGTGCGAAATAGCCCCCATCAGTACTCCCTCACTTCTTCGAGCGTATAGATAATAGGAGCTCGTAGAAGTAGATAAAACTTGTCGACTGTTTCTTTTCTATGAACGGAGCCTCGTTAAAAACCTTACTTAAGAAAAAACCCAGTGGGAAAAAATCTTAAGTAAGGAAAAGAGTGCTACGTATCATAGATAGTCGTTTCTTCCGCCTAATGATGAATCGCCACGCGTCTATTCAGGAGGCTTTTGGTATCCTTCCGTTTTTGGAGGGAATTTGAGTAGCTGCGATGAGTTCGAAACGTCTTTTCTCATTTCCTTATAAATAGGTGACTTTCGAGTTTGCCATTTCTCTTTTATATTTGCTTTTAGATCGCAGTCATTTTCTAGTTTGGTCGTTCGTCGTATAAAATTTTCCTTTCATCGACCTTCTTCTTCCGAGAACTAAAATATAGATGGCTTCCGTAAGAAGGTCTTCTTCTTCTCCTAGAGAGATCATCGCCCCAGATAACGAGGAGGAGTTACATTCTAATCCTCTGGGTGAACAAACCACGATATCTGATCTTGTTATCCCTGTAGAAGATACTTACAAGGTACGAATCCTTTCCGATGCGGATGTAGCCGCCCGAGCCAAAAAGGGCAAAGGTACTGTTCCTCAGATTTCTGAACCAATTGAGGATCTAGCTTGCGCATATACAGAGGAAACATTCCCCGAAGTCGTGAATAGCTATACCAAATATTTTCCGGAGGGTTCTGAGATAATTCTCCCTTCACCTACTGATAGGGTTACTACCCCGCCGGAGGGATGTCGAGCCTTTTATACGGCTCATTTTAATAGCGGACTGCGTCTTCCTTTGTCTCCCCTTTTCCTGGAAGTTCTGAAAACTTTCAGCGTGTGCTTGACACAACTGGTTCCAAATTCTGTTGCTTTCGTGGTTTGTTTTTCCGTTCTGATGATTGCAAAGGGGTTTAAACCTTCTTTCCGCAATTTTACGCAACTTTTCCGTTTTAATATTTCTAGTTCTTCAAATCGTGGATATTTCTTTGCTAGTCAGCGACCTAGCCGAGCAATTTTTTATGCTCCGGTTTCTAGTAATCCTTCATGGAAATCTCATTTCTTCTTTGTTCGTCCTCCGTCTAATCTCCGTTCGATGGACGGTTCGACCATACCTTTTTCATGGGATCATGGCTCTAGTTGGATTCCTGGAGGTCGCTCATCAACTGGCGAACTTGTTCCCGACGATGTACAATTTATAACTGAGATTCCCGAGATGCGTACAAACAAATATCAAAGTGCTCTTCTGATTGGGGAAGCTTTTCTTCGTAAGGCGGGGTTAAGTGTCCATAATTTCCCCATCAGTTCATCACCTGAACCTCTTGGTTAGCATTTTATTTGACCTTTAGTATTGTCGCTATACTTTTTATACGGAGAAATTAACTTTATTTTGTTTCTTTTTCAGCTCATATGGTAGAAAACTCCCGACATTCTTTGAAGGGAAAAATGGTGCTGTCGAAATCCTCCAAGTCAGTAGAGAATAATCCTATTGAGCAGAGGGCATCTCGAAAAAGGAAACTGGAGTCGGGCCACGAGTCTGAGGATAATAGAGGGGAATCTCCAGATTCTTCTCGTGAGTCCCCCATTCGTCAGGGGACGGGATCTGGTTATCCTCCTCTTCACCTTAGAACATCTTTGGGTATTCGAGGATGTCGTAGCTGGTCGATGCCTCATCCTACTAATAATCCAATTGATAGAAAAAGGAGTTACTATGGACGTTCTGGTGACGACCTTTCTTTACTTGGAGATAAACATCCAAAGCCTACTCTGGTCGAAATGATCGAGGATCATTTAGAGGGAAGGAGGGCTGCTGGTTATTCCGAGAAGGATTCTCTTATTCATGATAATAATGAGAATGCGGTTGATAAGGCGACCCGTATTCTTTTGTCTGGCGTTCTTACTCGTGATCTTAATAAGCTTCTTCATAAGGATCCTTTGGAGAAATTCCAGCGAGCTTCTCTTTATGCTGAAAAGGTGAGACCTTTTTCTTTCTATTATTCTGATGAAGTGATCTTTTAAGATTTTCTTAATTTGCTAATTCGTTTCTTTCTGACCCCTTCGTTATTTCAGGTTAACACCTGTCTGACATCATACGCCTATGAAAATTCTCTTTGGAAACAACAGTGCGAATTCCTTGAAGAGAAATATAAAGTTTTACTTCACAAATCTTCCGGTTCAGAAGTTGGTCCCTCGACATCTTCCTCTGTTCCTGTCGTAGAGACTCGTGCTGCCGGGACCGAAGATCAAGAAATGATAGATAGGGTAATAGAGGTTTCTCGTGCTCAAGAACAAGCCAATCAAATGGCAAGAAAATTAGAAGAATTGCAGTTGCAGAGTACGACTCGAATTAGTGAGCTTGAATCTCAAGTATCAAGCCTTGAAGCTTCTTTAGAGGAGTACGAAAATGATGTCCCACTTAGGCAAAGAGATCGATATGTTAGGAAATCTGACGAACAAGTTGTTCGTGAATTCCTCAATTCTCCTGTTCATACGGCGTTGGTGTACCGGATGGTCGGTCCTCTTCTTGAGAATACTTTTAAAAAATCGATTCATCAACTGGTCGCTTTGGAGATGATCGAGGATCGTCGGAAGGAGTATTTTAAGGCAGCTCATATCCGGTTGAATCGTTATGGCGAGCTTTACTCTTCCTCTGAAGTTCCAGATGTCGTATATCAAGGTCTTCCTTTAGCTCACCTTGTCGGAGAGTACGGAAATCCATTGACAATTCCTCCTTCAGATGTTAACGATGAGCTCGATGATACATTTATCGATCCGGAAGATGAAGAAGAAGAAGAAGACGACATGGACGTCGGTGGCGAACAGAAGATTCCCGATAGCGACCAGGCTTCTTAGAATAGTGGTTTTATTTTTGAAATAATATTTGTAATTATCCGCTTGTAGGTTTAATTGTAGCTTAGCTTTCCCTACTTTGTACACTAAACGTTTCTTATTCTGACAGTCGTGTCCTTTCACATTCGCTGTAATGATTCAGACAAGTCATTTAATTTGCCGTAATCATTATGTATGTGTCTTTTCAAATTCTAGCGTTTGCTCCAAGGTCAATTTTCCTGTTTCGCGCCCTTTCTTCGGGTCAGTCGCGTCTTTTCGTGTAGTATAAATACGAGAGGTAAAATTTGACTTGTTTTTTACTGCTATACTCCTCTCTTAATAGAATACTCTTTCTTTAGCTAGTCGATAAACTTCCTCGATAGTAATTTGTATTTTTCTTTAGTCCGATCATGAGTAACCTTTTCGGTAATACTTCAAAGCGACCTTCTCGTGAGGGCGCTAGAGATAATAGATCTAAAAAATCTCGAAGAGAAGGGCCTTCGATGGAGCCTCCTCGTTCGTCCTCAGTTAGTAGCTCGATGATCGATACTCCTATTACCACGTTCCAACCTTTATCAGAAGTTAGTTCGTCGCTCCTCCAACCAAACTTCTCTTCTACCCCCGCGGGAGGTAATAGATCTTCCCCAGGTCGATTAGCTTTCGGAGACCCATCCAACATGGAACAGGTTTACGACATACCTGTTTCTTCAGGCTTTTCTTCTTACGAGTATGGATCTCATGGAGGGGATTTTGTTAGTTCCCTTCCTTTTTCTACTTCTACTGCCCTGCAAGTTAGTGAAGGGCAAGTCGGTGATGGTTTTTCTGTCAATCCTTCCATAACGCAGTCTATTTCGCAATATGGTCCTGAATATCTGTTTCATGATACCACTGTAACGACTGCTTCTTTTGAGTCTGGGGGACCTTCTGGGGGTCGATCTGGGTCGAGGTCTGGTCGTCGGACCGTTATATCTGCTTCCGGCAAAGAGACCTCTGTTAGTCCCGACGAGAGGGACTCCCCTCGTCCGTTAGATGATCGCTGCGTGCTTATGCAGGTTAATGACATTCTTTTGTCGGAGACTCCACGTTCCGACGGTGTCCCTTTGACAAGTGAACTGCCTGGTTCTGTTGAACCTGATGCTTTGTCTTGGGACTTAGGTATGAGTACTATTTTGCCCGGCGAATTGAGGAAGCTCGAAGGTACTTCCAATGTTCGCCTTGTTCAATCTCTGGTGAAGATATGTGAACAGGTAAACATATTTCGAACATTTTTCCTGTTCTTTGTTTTGAATTCTTTGTTGTACGGCGGTTTTTCTTACTCTTTTCTGTTTTTTAGGGCAAGTATTTTGCACTCCAGCTGGGTGTGCAAAATGATGAACTGTGGAATAGTCGGAGAGCTCTTCAAGGTCAGCTGGAGTCGGAGAAAGCTAAAACCAGGGGTTTGGAGCTGCAGCTACAACTTGCTAAAGATGATCTCCAAAAGTTAGAGGCTATCCAAGTTATTCTTGAGAAAGAGAAAGGCGACCTAGTTCAGGCTGCCGCATCGGCAGAGGGATCTCGTCAACAGGCATATGATGCCGGTTATGATGCCGGTTATCTTAAACGTCAGGAGGAGTTGATGGCGTTTGCTGGTAACCTAACTCCTCGGAGGCCTGTTTCTGCTGGTCACCCCTCTGGCGATTCTTCTCAATGATCTTTATTCAATCTGGCAGACCTTGGACTGTCTCTTTTTTTTTTTTTTTTTTTTTTTTTTTTTTTTTTTTTTTTTTTTGATGATGATGCCCAGCTTTTGTGTAGTTGTCCGGGCAGAGGTTTTTGAATTGGGAGATTAGATTGGAAATTATGATCTCTTCTGTAGGCAGATTCTTGCCTTGATTCTAATGATATATCTTGTTCACAAATATACCATCATGTAGTAATTGACAAAGATTAGTTTACTTATCTGAATTTTATTTCTGCGGAGAGATTTAAGTACGGAGTAAGTAAGCTTGATCTTGCTTTGGTCGCTTGTAAGATAACTGAACGGTATAATATTTGCTTCGCATATTTAATCTTTGTTGATCAATCCAGCCGATCGTCGTTGTGTAAACCCTTAGCTGTCTGGTCGATGCTCGATTCATGCCTTACAAATTTGTCCTCATATGACATATATCTTATATAAAGAGGTTATTGTTCCTCCTGTTGAATTTTAGTTTTTCTTTTCCTCAAAGGGGAATTTTCCTTTAGGTGCTTTTCACCTATCCATGTCTTCCATCATTAGCTTTTCAATTATACATTTCCCTAGCCAGTATATCATACTCTTGATATGGGAGGAATTGGAAAATGTAACAGTCCTGGCCAGATCTGACCCGTTCAGACCTCCATCAGCAATTCTTTGGAAAATTAGGCAGTGACGGCCTTATAGTTTCGAATAGGGAGGGCTATTCTCCTGATTTCGATGTCAGATTTCTTGGATTCTAAATGGAATTCTTGTATGGCCAACTTAGTAGTCCCCCAATGATGTATGAGGCAGTTACGACCCCCGTATGGTGGAGGCTCTGGTCGTTTTTAGGCAATTATTCTCTTTCATCGGTTCAACTTTGCATGCCTTCGTTGAGGAGTTCTCGATATTTTCTATTAGGCGACCCTCATATATGATCGTGCAGATTGTTCTGGTCTTTGAACTTCTTTAAGTTTTCTTGGATTATTTTGTTGATCGCTTCGATCTGTAGATTTGTTTGTTATCGATCAGTTGAGTCGATCAGACGGGCGCCGTTCCAACTTACTTGCATTTATTTCGGGAAGTCAAAGGGTCGCGTTCTCGTCCCTTGATTAAACTCCTATCGTCCGTAGGATCATTCTCACGGGCGCCTATAAATAAGTAGGCAGTTTCCTTATTTTCCATTCATAACAATGAAGATCTCTGTTTCCTTAGATTTCATTTTGCCTTCGGACCCCATAATGTTCAAGAAGTCACATTATCGTGATTTGTTCGTTCGTAGTAAAGGAATTGTCCCCAGTCTTGTATTGACGGGTCCCATGTCAGCCCTTCCTTGTATCGACGGATCCCATGAGATCTTTGCTTTAGTCTTCATCACCTTAGAGGTCCGTGGTTTCCGTCTGCACATGGGGGGTTCATACTTGCCAGTCACCCTCGTTCTTGGATGTGACTTCCGGAGTGATAGATCGCCGGGGTGGCTGGTAAACTTACCGTTTCACGACGGTCCCGAAGAGATGCTGCTCTAGAGTAAAATGTTTTATAGACAAAGTAAAAGCAGTATCTTCTTCTGGGTGGGTGAGCATTGCTAGCTTATCTGGCTGGTAGTGTTCATTTCATCTGGAATCACATTTGATCTTCAGAGCCCTGCCATCGAACCAAAGAAGTCGACCATCCTGAGCAGCATGCTTCTTAGTTGGTTTATTATGATCGATGAGGTACTAGGGAGGAGATTGGTGTTTCCGTGGACATTGTCGTGAAGATAATCGATCCCATAGGATCAATTTAACTAGATCATTGTAACGATCTTTAGATAGCAAGCAGATTTCTGTAACGTAGGATATTTGTATGTAATTGATTTGATGAATAAAATATTATTTATTTCTTGCATCTTCTTTGTCGTTTGATAATTTTATTTACGAGGAGTAATTTCCGAGCAGATGAATTCATACTTGATTTATCTTTAAAACTTTAGGAGTATCAGCGGATCTTTTTTAGATCGTTAGGAGTAGATCGAGGAGTTTTTATTGAGCGTATCAATGTGTACTCAATCTTGCTATAATTTAGACTTAGGATTTTATAACAAAATCCTTCTTTGTCGTTGTAATTAATCGAGGAGTTTTTATTGAGCGGATCAATTTTTACTCAACTCGTTTTGTTTAGATTTATGTTTTTAACCCAAAAATCTCTTTGATCGTTGAACATATATCGAGGAGTTTTTATCGAGCGGATCGATGTTTACTCAACTCGTTTTGTTTTAGACTTAGGTTTTTCATACCAAAAAGTCTTTTTGATCGTTGAATATATGTATGTCGAGGAGTTTTTATCGAGCAAATCGATGTTTACTCAACCCTTTTTGTTTAGACTTAGGTTTTTAGTACCTGAAAGTCTTTTTGATCGTTGAATATATATGTCGAGGAGTTTTTATCGAGCGGATCGATGTTTACTCAACTCTTTTTTTTAGACTTAGGTTTTTAGTTCCTGAAGTCTTTTAATCATTATAGATATATCGAGGAGTTTTTATCGAGCGGATCGATGTTTACTCAACTCGTTTTGTTTAGACTTAGGTTTTTCGCACCAATAAGTCTTTATGTTTGTTGTGTTCGATCGAGGAGTTTTTATTGAGCGGATCAATGTTTACTCGACTCGTTTTGTTTTTGTGGTCGGAATGAGGAGTGTTTATTGAGCGGATCAATGTATACTCGACTCATTTATAATTCAGACTTAGGTTTATCACCAAAAAGTCTTTTTTGCTGTTGAATATATATATGTCGAGGAGTTTTTATCGAGCGCATCGATGTTTACTCAACTCGTTTTGTTTTAGACTTAGGTTTTTCGTACCAAAAGTCTTTTTGATCATATATGTGTCGAGGAGTTTTTATCGAGCGGATCGATGTTTACTCAACTCGTTTTTGTCGTCGGAATGAGGAGTGTTTATTGAGCGGATCAATGTATACTCGACTCATTTATAATTCAGACTTAGGTTTATCACCAAAAAGTCTTTAAATCATTATAGATATATCGAGGAGTTTTTATCGAGCGCATCGATGTTTACTCAACTCGTTTTGTTTTAGACTTAGGTTTTTCGTACCAAAAGTCTTTTTGATCATATATGTGTCGAGGAGTTTTTATCGAGCGGATCGATGTTTACTCAACTCGTTTTTGTCGTCGGAATGAGGAGTGTTTATTGAGCGGATCAATGTATACTCGACTCATTTATAATTCAGACTTAGGTTTATCACCAAAAAGTCTTTTTTGCTGTTGAATATATATATGTCGAGGAGTTTTTATCGAGCGGATCGATGTTTACTCAACTCGTTTTGTTTTAATATTTATCAATATGCTAGTGTAATTCCACCGAGCGTTAATCAAAATAATCGATGTATAGAAAATGCTAAAATTTTTACTATTTGAACTCTAGGCTAGGGCCTTTGTTACAAGGATTAAAACTTGATAAAGTAAAAATAAAAGAATGCAGTATAATCTGCTAAAATTTATTTACCATAGTATTTCCTAAGGTTGACTGCGTTCCAGGTTCTTGGTAAGGCTGTCCCATCCATGTGTGCAATTTTGTATGAACCTTTCTTTCCTACGCCGATGACGATGTAAGGTCCATCCCAATTTTGTTGTAACTTTCCCACATGCTTGGATACTTCTACCTTTTTCAAAACCAAGTCCCCTTCTTTGAAGGTTCGGACGCGTACTTTTTGATTGTATGCTTTCTCCATATTTGCCTTAGTGGCTTGTAGGCGTACAACAGCTTTATCTCTTAAGGCTTCTGCTAAATCAACGTCATTTTCCCTCGCCTTTTCATTTTCTTCTTTATTGAACATCTCTATTCTTGGAGTTGGAATTAAAGTTTCCACAGGGATAACAGCTTCCGACCCATATATTAAGCTGAATGGGGTTTCCCCAGTTGAATTTCTTACCGTAGTTCGATTAGCCCACAATACTCCTGGTAGTTCATCGAGCCATTTTCCTTTGGCTGATCCTAATCTTTTTTCCAAGGATTTTATTATCTCGCGGTTTGCTACTTCGGTTTGTCCGTTCGCTCTTGGATGCCCGACTGAAGTGAAATTTTGTTGAATCCCCAGTTTCGAACACCATTCTATCACTTGTTTTCCAGCGAATTGGGTTCCATTATCGGAAATTAGGACCCTTGGGATAGCTGATCGGCCCATTTATTTTCCGAACGTGGGATGTTCTGGATACTGAAGCTTTCAAATTTTCCAGCTAGAGATTTCACTTTGGCGAGGTATTTGATCATATTGAATTCTTTAGCCTCGTATAGGCCTTCTATTTGTCTTTGTACTAATTCCGAATCAGTTAGTACCTTAAGACTCTTTATGTTGGCTTTTATCGCCATCTCCATTCCTGCGATTAACGCTTCATATTCGGCTTCATTGTTTGTTACGACGAAGTCCAATGTTATCGCGTAATTCAAATCTTCCTTATTTGGTCCAGTGAAGTTGATTCCGGCGCCTCCCCCTTCTCGGCATGAAGCACCGTCGACATGCATTAACCAAGTTTGATCCTCGATCATCAAAACATCGTTGTTGTGGCAGCTCGACGATTCAGTGGCCTGCGTCGGTGTTTCTAATATAAAATCGGCCAACACCTGGGCCTTGATGGCAATCCTCGGTTTGTAGTCTACCTCGAACTGGCTGAGTTCGATGGCCCATTTGATTAGTCGTCCGGAGGCTTCTGGTTTCGCTAGGATTTGCCTTAGCGGTTGATTCGTCAAAACGATGATTTTGTAGGTTAAGAAGTAGGGTCGGAGTTTTCGTGCAGCCACTACTAAAGCCAGCGTGAATTTTTCTATTTCCAAGTAATTCTTCTCCGCCCCTTGTAATAACTTGCTGAGATAATAGACAGGCTTATGCTCTGAACCCTCTATCTTAATTAGGACTGAGCTTACGGCCGTATCGGAGATGGAGATGTATAAGTACAATGGTTCCCCTTCTGTCGGTTTGGCCAACATCGGAGGGGATGTTAAATATTCTTTGAGTTGTTCGAAAGCTCGTTCACATTCTTCGGTCCAAACGAAGTTTTTCGCTTTTCGAAGTGTTTGGAAAAAGGGCAAGCTTCTATCCGCCGATTTAGATATAAATCTATTCAACGCTACGATCTTCCCAACCAAGCTTTGCACTTGAGAGATGGTCTTGGGAGGTTTCATTTCAGTTATGGCTCGAATTTTTTCTGGGTTGGCTTCTATTCCTCGCTGGTGTACCAAATATCCCAAAAATTTTCCTGACTTAACACCGAAGGTGCATTTTGCGGGGTTCAACTTCATACGATATTTTCTTAAGATTTGGAAACATCGATCTAGATGTTTTACGTGATCTGCTTCATTCATACTTTTAACTAACATGTCGTCTACATACACCTCCATTATTTCTCCGATTAACTCCCTGAACATTAGGTTTACCAATCTTTGGTATGTAGCCCCTGCGTTCCTCAATCCGAACGGCATTACTATAAAGCAGTATACTCCCTGTTCGGTTATGAATGCGGTCTTCTCTTGGTCGCGCTCGTCCATGTATATTTGGTAAAAGCCTTGGAAGGCGTCCATCATGCTGAACAGCGCAAAGCCAGCAGTCGAGTCGACCAATAAGTCGATTCTTGGGAGGGGGTAAGGGTCGCGTGGACATAACTTGTTAAGGTCGGTGAAATCATTACACATCCTCCATTTGTTGTCCTTTTTATCCCCCTTTGCTACTAGTACAACATTACATAGCCACTCCGAGAAATGTATTTCTCGGATTTGTTTTGCTTCCATCAGTCTTTCAACTTCGGCTTTAATGATTTTATCTTTCACTGGTCCATGATTTCTTTTTTTCTGTCTGGCGGGTTTTGCCGAAGGGTCAATTTTTAGGGTATGCTTGATTACTCGAGGATCGATCCCTTCGATGTCATTTGCACTCCAAGCGAAAACGTCCACGTTATTTCTTAGAAATTCGATTAACATTACTTCTCCTTCTTTGCTCAATTCTGTACCAATTCTTGTCCTTTTGGACGAGTCGCCTTCTACCAGAATTATATCTTTATGTTCTGGGGGTTGCAAGGATAAATCTAGTGGTTCTTTCCCCTTTTTATCTAATCGATCAGTAATAGGAATTTCGACCTCATTTCTAATTGGATCGTCTTCGATCTTTCTCTTGCTCGGAGTAATAGGGTTAGGATGTTCTCTCAAGGTCAGCGACGTGCTGTAGCAATCCCACGCCATACAGTGGTCATTCATTATTTCTCCAATGCCGCTATCGGTCGGAAATTTTATTTTCTGGTGATAGGTAGAGACCACAGCTCGAAAAAGGTTAAGGGCTGGTCGCCCTAATATAGCGTTATAAGCGAAGGGTGTTTCTACCACTAGGAATTTTACCAGCTTCACTGTTCGAAGTGGCTTCTTTCCAAGCGATACACTCAAAGATATCGTTCCGCTGGGGATGATCTCGGACCCTCCAAAGCCTACTAACGGTGTGGCTACCTTTTGTAGGTTTATTTGTCCGAGGTTCATTTGTGCTAAAACCTCCCTGGAGATGATATTTGCTGAGCTTCCATTATCGATTAGGATTCTTTTCACATTGTAATTCGCTATTTCTAACGACACTACCATAGGGAAATCTGGGTTATCTTCTTTCGTATCCCAAGTAATGTTTTTAGGTACTTCGCCTTCGTTAAAGCTAATCGGCTCGTGATTTGTTGGCCTATTTTCTAACGTCCATATTTCTTTTGGATATTTAGAACTTGCAATTAAGGATCTGGCCATTCTTCGTCGAGCATTGCGACTATCTCCACCCGCAGGCCCTCCGGATATAGTGTGGATAGTTCCATTGATCTGGTCGTGATTCAACTCCTGAGTAGGTCGATGTTCTGGTGACCTTCGATGAGAACTTCTCCTTTGAGTTCCGTTCCGGGGGCTTCTGCTTCTTTCCCTTTTGCGATTATCTCGTTCTATGTATTCGTCTAGTTTTCCTTGCTCGATCAGTTTTTCAACTTCTCTCTTAAGGTGAAAACAATTTTCCGTTCGATGCCCATGTGCCCTATGGTACTTACAGTATTGATCATAGTTTCTAGACCCTGGTCTGGGCTGAGCGATTTTCCTCGCCTCAGGAATCCAATTATTCCTTTCTAGAACTTCCAAGATTTCTTCGATTGGAGCATTTAATCTTGGGTGTTCTACTTGATTCACTCTGCTTCTGATTGGTGGTTCAGGGTTTCTTGGTCTTTGGTAGAAATTGGGTTGCCTTTCTCGGTCGGCTCCGCTGTATTCCAGTCGCTGGAAAACGTTACCTCTCTTGGAAGATCGCTCGTAATCCAAGGATCTTTGGGCGGGAATCCTATCATGCCGCTTAGACCCTGTAGCCGTAACTTTGTTTTTGTTTTTATCCTTAAAGGAATTCATCTCTTCTTGGGTCATATACTTAGATGCTAGGCTCATGATGTCGGCGAACGTTCTTGGTTGCTTTCGACTGAGGGCATTTCCGAACTGCCTGTTTTTAGTGAGATCGAAGAGGATAGATATTATGTAATCGATATTTGGGGAATCGATTTTAAGCAATTCTACGTTGAATCTGGCCAACCAATTCCTTAGGGATTCTCCTTCTTGTTGATATATAGTTCCAAGGTAGCTCATTGGAAGTTTTTGTCTCTTCTGGCTGGCGAACTGCTGTGTCAATTTGTTACAGAGTTCCCTAAAGCTGAATATGGAGTTGGCAGGTTGTTTCGCGAACCAGTCCAACGCAAGTCCTTCGAATGTGGTTACCATTAATTTGGCAGTGAATTCAGCAGAGTGGGCATATAAATTCATTATATTCGTAAAGCTAAAAATATAATCATCCGGGTCAGTGGTTCCATCATAGCGAGGTAGTCTGCCCGGGACTTGTCCGATCGATTGTGCCTCTTTTATTTCCCTGCAGAAGGGAGAACAGGCCGCAAGGCTTTCCTGGAGTTCCGTGGTTCGGGCCCACGGATTTTGAATAGACCGTAAGCGTTGTTCAAGTCGGTCCTGCACCATCCTTTCAATTTCTCTTTCCGTCAGTCGAGCCGTTCGTGGTCGATCAGGGATTGTATCATCTATATCATCCTCAATAGGGATAATTGTTCGTTCCCTGGATCTACTGCGCCTCGCCGGGGTTTTTCTGTGACCTCGTTTCCTTCGAGGATTGTTGTCGGAGGGTTTCGAATTGTCCTGTTGTGGACTGTGTAGCGAGCGGTGCTCGCTTGGTGGGCTATCAGCTTGTTGAGATACATGATCGTTTTGTCCGGGCGTTCTCCGAGCAGGAATTGTCCTGGCAGCCCTAGGATTTTGCGGAATTTGATCAAGCACAAGTAATTCTTCCGGGGAGAGTGATTTAAAGAGCATCGCTATTTGTCGTAATTTCTCCTGAGCACCCGGGAGAGGAGCAGGGATCTCGGGGACTTCCGGCTCTTCCTGTATCGTGCCGGGAGGACCTCCTAGGGGTTCATGATCTCGGGGATGGGTATTCTGTAAATTCTCGTCGGTGTTGGGAACGTTATTATTGTCGTTCTCCTGTGGATCTTCAGATGTGTCATGACCGGTGGTTGTGTTACTTCTTGCTCCGATACGAGCGCTTTTCCTTGGGCGAGCCATATGTCGATCGAATAATTAACCTAGCACCTCGGTGGGCGCCAACTGATTTAACCGTTTTTCGTCGGGTTAATTTAATATCAGTGAATTTGTGATATCGGGGGTTTGGATATTGAATTATTCAGTATATTGGGTTCCGTTACTTTATTCTGGATGGATCGTTTACAAAGAAAAGCAATAATCAAAGGCAAGAAGTAAAACCATTAACGAAATTAAGAACGCAATGATATGGAGGTAAAGTTCTGCAATAATAATGGATATTATTGAGTTCTATTGTTATCAATGTATTCTTGTGTAATCCCAGAATTAAGAGAATTCGTAGTTGTCTTATACAATGAATAACTAGGTATTTATATTACGCTAAACCTAGTATTACAAGGAAACATAGTCCCAGTTGGACTCGGCCCAACCTATCCTTCTTGGGTCCGGAGTGTAATCTTTACTCGGAGCGAGCGGCATCAGGCTGGGTCAGTAAGAAGATCCCGATCCGTTAGAATTGGTCGAATCGATCTTGTAATCTTTGTTCGATCAGACTAGTATGTAGGGTGCGAAATAGCCCCCATCAGATAGGATTGGAGGGCGAACAAATCCCCCACCTAAGAGACATTTTCGGGTATCAACAAGATTTAAGGACTCTAGAAGGAAATAAATAGGAGATAGATTTTCACCTCATGATATGTTCGGGAGAAATCGCTCAAGACCTCGAAATCACCTTTGACGGAATGGAGCAGCATATCCCTCTTAAACCGACTAGCCATAAAGATTCTAGTGGCTTTGTCGAATTCGTTCTCCCCATTCATATCCAGATCGGTCATAATGGTACCATCCTCAGGATATCCAGCAGTTCTGCTACTACGAAAATGCTCGTCCATAAAGTCTGCCACATCAGGCTCCGACCTACCTTCTCGACAAGGGACAGAAGCAGAACTCACGCCAAAGGGTTTTATCCTCCTCGAGGGCCCTGGGTGTTCGGCATTTCTTTTCTGGCCCAGAAGCTTCTCGTATTCCTGAATACCCTGAATCCGATTCCAGGAATGTTGACTGTAGCCGACAGACGAAAGAGCGGAAGTATCAGGGGAGAATAACGATCGAAGAGGTCCGGCCGTGGCAGAATTCAGGGAACTCATAGTCCCAACCCCTCTTAAGTCAGGAATCAAAGATGGTATGACAACTGAACTCCTACCAAAATTGTTTATGTCCGTTTTTTCTTCGGAGGCATAAGGTAACGGATCGAAATAAAATCGCTTATCTTCAACCGGGCCGGCAGCGGATACTCGGAATTTCTCGACAACTCGACCTGCAAGGATAATACGAATCGGGCACGAGTTTAAACAAGGAGAATTGTTTAATAAAACCCAAAAGTAAGTTAAAGATAAGAAGCATACCCAGAGAAAGAGGAGCAAGGGTCGGAGCACTAGAGGTTCGCAGGAGGGATCCTTCGGAAGATTGGCTGGGGTATTTAATCGCCGGAGTAGGATAATTACAATGACTCAACCCGGCCAATCGCAAAACGCCTTCCTGAATCAGGAATCTAGTCTGGTAAGGGTTAGACTGCAACTGATCCAGGAGTTCATCAGAAAGACGATGGCTGAGCTTCTCTTTGATTCTGCGAGAACCGTATGTCCAGGTATTTGCACCATCCCATCGATACGGTCTTGTTTTCGAACTACCTTCAGACATTGGAAGATCAGGACCCTTCACAAAAAAGAATCTCCTCTTCCAACCTCTACTCTTATCCGTTGTTATTTTCGTGAGAAAATGACGTTTCGACCGTGGGCGGATGGACACGAACCCCAAATTCGAACCCTTACATGGGTCCATTCGGAATATCTGCCAAAAATTGCTAAAGGAGGCCTCTTCCCCTGTTGCCTTCATGAGAGCGTTGAACGCTGCTAAATACGCTACAGAATGCGGGAGAAGCTGAGCAGGGGAAAGCGAAAAGAAGTTCAAGACATTTCTAACAAGGGGAATGAACGGGATACGCACACCATAAGAAAATTGATCTTCGTAAAAGGCCTGACATCCAGTCGGGGATTCGGTAGCGCGTTCAATATAAGAGGGGATGACGATTGAAAACCCTTTAGGAAGAAATTTCCCGAACTCCGCCTCGAGGAAAGAGAGATCCTTCTTCGAAAAACAGCAGGAAGTCTGGCTGGCAGGAAGCTCTGACTTGTTCGGAATAACGGCGGTAGATGGTTGCGTATGTTTGAAAATCCTGACGAAAGCACCCTCGCCGATGCTGCGTTTCTCGACCTCATTTTCTTCAAGATCCTCGCTCGGATCCTCATCCTCGCGTCCTTGACAAAATTCCCCATCCTCATAATCATCAACAAGCTTTAGCAAAGGATCGGACTCTGGGTTTTCTCCGACCTTATTCTTGCCCCTGACACTTCTAGAGCTCGACATTATGGATTGAGAAACAAATATACAAATGACAAATGCTGTTTCGAACTCAAACGCTTCGAACTCAAGAGAGGACGTAATATGTAAATAATTTTTCAACGAATCGTCATATATATACGGGGTTAAAAAAGTAAAATTGCAGACAGGTCCCCGAGTAACCGCGACGGTTGAACTTACCCTGGGTAAAAACTCAGAGTTATTCCTCACATAATAGCACTTTGATCCTTCATTTTTTAAGATTACGGAATAAGTTCTTCGCAAATTTTTCCTAAGAATTTCATAAGTCCTCTTTGTTATGATCGGAAAATTTGGAAAGCACACATTAAGGGATCGAACAACACATCGCGGAACCATAAAGGATATAACAATTTCAAGATCCTCCGACAAGGTTATCTTTACAATGCACCAACACATGTCTTCTTATATATGCACTCTTTTTCCCTGGCTCGGTTTTTATCCCAATGGGTTTTTCCGGGCTAGGTTTTTAACGAGGCATATCCTAAAGACATTATGAATGGCTCATCGCATAATCATGTGGGACGCAACTTGTACTTCATCGAGCGCAAGCTCCACTTCACGCTCGAGAAGTGGGGGAGTATTGATGAGGGGTAATTTAGATTCCTTGCCTCTATGGGCCCGATGCAGTTCGAATGATACTAGATACTATTCCCAGAGAGCAAGAAATTGGTCCACGGCATAATATTAACTGTTCCGAGCTCATTTCAGAACCCAAGTTCGAAGGGTACTGTTGGGCCGAGCCCGGGCCCAAGCCCGTCAGATCAGCTATAAATACCCCATGCATTTATGATACCAGACACGACTTTCCAGGTGCTCCCTCCTCGAAGCTAATGCTCGGAACCGTTTGGGAGCGTAGGTTTAGGATCTTATGTATTTCGCCCTCTAGCTTGTACGGCATCCAATAATGCTCGAATAGGACCCTAAATACTTGTATTTGTACTCATTCAATTCGAATACAAAATACTTTGCTCTTTACTTTCCTTTTATTATTGTTATTATTGTATTACATCCCACCCTTGATCGAACTAACGAAATCCTGTAAGATCAAGTGCTACATTTTATTTTCAAAGTTAAGCATTAATTTGAACTAAAATATACAAATTAATTAAACCATGTGATCTTTTGAACTTTGAAATAATTAAAAATATAAAAGTTACTTTAAAATAAGATCAAGACCTTTTTGAAAATTTTCGGGCTTGGATGCACAAAAAATTTGTTTTTGGGGACAAAAATGTAAGTGTTCAAAATTTTGGGGGGCAAAGTGCAAATTTGCCCCAAGTTGCAGACTTTTGCAGGATAGTAATTATTTTCTCTCCTTGCACACTCCAAGGGCTGCTAAGGCATGCCCTTGGGTAGAGTAAACACCACTACCAAGGTTTACATGCATTGGTGGAAAATATGAAGTAATAACACTCCTTTATTATCATATTATATGTATATGTGTATACATATTAAAAAAATCTGAGTTTATAACCTAATAAATATCCTCCTCAAACCCACATTATCTTCTTTACAACTTAAAAATACTTAGAGAGAAAATAAGAGAGAGAAAAGAGACAAAACATTTAGAAAGAGAGTTTTTGGGTATACTCAACCCAGCCTCGGATTTTCGATCATTCCGCCTCCGTCCACCGTTCGATCATGCCCAAATTTTGCTTGGAGGTTCTACACACATGGATCTACATATTGACCGTTCGGATCGTCGTTTGGAACACCCAAAGTGAATCGACAACCATTGAAAAATGGTGAAAAGTAAGGATTTGAAGGCCTTTTTATGAACCACCACCGGAGCCGCCACCACTGCCACCGGAGCTGCCACCACCACCTTCGGAATTCTGGAAATGAAGAGATTTTCACCCCTTTCGTTGATTTGGGTAAAAAGACATCTATGCATGTGTTCTTTAGTCTTTGTGATATTACTTTATTCTCTTTAAAATATATGTTGAAGAAGTTTAGTTTGTCCTTGTGATAAGTTGTTGAGTTCATATGTAATATTTAGTATGACTTGCTTTGGTTTTGTTTAAATATTTCTTATATGTCTGGATCTTGATTTCTTTTTGTAAGAAAGTTAATGTTTTTATTTTTCTCAAAACTTTGGGGTATTTTTGAAAGATTTGAAAAGTTCAAGGGTTGAGGGCTGCAATTTTTATTGGGAGTAAGATGGACTGAAAATCTAAATTTTTGTTTAATATTTGGTATAAATTTACTTGAAAAGCATTTGTTTTAAAGTTTGCTTTGAGGTTTTTGCAAAAGGGAGTTTTTTAAACTTTTGGGGTTATTTTTGTAAATCTGAAAATAAGGGGTCAAATGCGCTGTTTTGTCGCTGTTTTACATGGTTCTTTTATAAAATCTTGATTTATTGATTTGAAGTAGTGGTTTATTCATTTTATTTTTTAGATTGAATATTTGTAAAGTTTTCGAAGAAAGTTCATAATTAAAGAACTTTTTGTTTCGTTTGTGAAAATTTATTAAAACTTATTTTTAATCTCAGTTTTATAGTGAAAATTATGCTTGATTACTATTAAATATTTCTTAAATGCGTGGATCTTAAATTATTTTTCAGGAAAATTGGTTTGGTTAAGTTTTCAAAACTATGAGGGTGTTTTTGAAAAGTTTTAAACTTGTGGGGTTTTTAAAGCTTTGATTTTTGAAGCAAAATGAAACTTAATACTTTCATTTGATTTTCGATATGGGTTTAGTTAAAAATCTTTTGATTTAAAGTTTGTTGCAAAAATTTTCGGAAAAATGGATGTTTATAAAAGCTTTGGGGTTGTTTTGTAAATCTGGAAAATAAAAGGAAAATTTTGCTGTTTTGGCATTGTTTTATGAAATTAGAATTTTGAGTTCTGAAAATAATAACTTTTAAGTGGAGTTGATGTTGTAAATTTTAAACACGTTTGTGCGATGTGTTAGTTTAGGAAATCCTTGTGTAGGATTTCATTAGTTACGTTTTAGTAAGATTGTTAGATACATTCTAAGTCGTATACGTACTTGTTCAGGTTTCGGATATGCATCATTTGTGGAGTTTTAGTCGCTATACTAAGCGACAAAGGTGAGCGCTGTGTGTTTAATTTGTATGTCGGTCCGATGTGCTAGTAGATCGAGTCCAAACATGCACTTAGGCTCTTAATAATCAAATCATGAATTTTATTCTAACTTTTCTTGCATGTCGTCACGACTAGGTTGACTTATTAGGTCAACATTACTCGCATGAAATCACTTAACATTTCAACATGATTATCCAAATACATGCTACATCCGAATCTACTATATGTTTGATATGTTATGTTCCGTTTGTTTCCGACTATATATTTCCGTTTGTTTCCAATTTTGTGTGGGCCCCCTTTTGTTGGTATATGGACCCGATGCCAACCTGGCCGGCAAGGGCCGGCAGGATTGTCACGGTTACCCGTAGGCCTGGCCTTACAACCCAAGTGGGGAGGAACATTTGGGGAGTAAGGACGAACTCCGGCAAAGACATGTCGATGCATTTCAGATAGTAAGGTTGCTCCTTACTTGGTGAGTTTGGATGGACATCAGACTGAGGATGGAGGGTAAGTGGAGGACGGCATCAGCAAATTCTTGGTTGTGTGAGTTCAGTGTTTCTTTCGTCTTGAATATATGTTTACTTGCTTGATAGCACGCTTATGTTATATAATATGTTGTATCCACACGTCACCATGCAAATTAGCACATAGCCTCACTAAGTTGGACGATCAACTTATGCGTTCCGTGTTTCACTCTTTTCAGTTTCAGGTGTTCTGGAAATAATAGTCGGGTTGCGGTTAGGTCATCACGGTTGCGGTCCCACCCTAGTATTCGGGAGAGTAGTAATATTTTATGGTTGATTTATGCTCTTTTTTGATTTTGTTTAAAACCTTGCTTAGACTATTTGATTCGTTAAAGATGATTTATATTTTCGTCAAAGATTCAAGATTTTCATAAATTACTTAATTATCTTTCTCGGTTGATTTTGTTCAAATATTTTGATATGTTGTGATTAAATATTTTCGCTTTAAACATCTACTATGGAAAATTGATTTTTCCGTTAAAACTTAGTAATCTAAATTGTTCTTATTTCGCTTTAAACCGCTTCCGTTATTAAACTTTTAATTTATAGTTTCCTATAAAAAAAAGTTTCGACATTTTTAACGCTCTTTTTTCAAAATAACATTAAATTTTCGACCGTTATCCGACGGACCCGCGGAGCCGGGCCGTCACACTTAGTCTTCTAACTAAAAGGGCCATGACCCATGTAGGAGACTTGGAGTCCTAATCATAGGAGGATTAGGTTAATGAGATACCTATAAATAGGAGACTTGATGTCATATCTCACACACACAACTCAAGAGCCAAAATCCAAGTCAAGGAAAATTCTCTCTCCCTCTCTCCCTAGTGAAATTGGCCGAACCCTACTTAATTCTGGAAGAATTTTTAATTTTCGATTTTAGCTCCTAAGTCGTTCTCTAACCCTAGATCTTAATATACCATATGTTCTAACCGGTTAGATATATTAATTTTCGTGATATTGTGGTGTATCAAATCTTAGAGGCGCAACACATGGGGCGCTACGACAGGGCTTAGGATCGACCTTGCCGAAGGAGAAACACAACGACTTTGCTAGCTAGCAGAATTTGCAAGGAGACAGGTATAACTTGGATCTAGTTATTTATGTCGTTTTATATATTCATATACAACCAGTTTAGTATCCCGGCAAGATTCTGAAAGTGCCCATAAAAAATTTAAATACCGCCGCATGTAGGGCTGTTTATCTTATCGAATCCCAACAATAGTGGCTATAATAAACAATATAAAAGACAACAATAAGCAGACAGCTTTAAAAATAATACTTATAATTAACGAAAATTGAACTTTTTATCGAAAAGTTCTCCCACTATTTTTATAGAAACAATAACCCCTTTTTTATTGTTAGGGATATTCTATTTTCTAGTAGGTCTTGACGTCCCAGCGGCCATTAATTGCACCCACGACTCGTGGCCATACAATCAATTCCCTAGGTAGGTATACTTTTACCAATTGTGTCCCTACACAACATTCAAGCTATTTTGCCTCGGTTTTCGCATTTATCTCGCACTACTACATCATAAATGTTACTACTCATTAAGTCTAATCCATTAATCATGATGAGGAACAGGCCCGGTCATGAAATTCCCGTAACTAGTTATCGGTCGATTTTCATGCCTCGATCAGGCCCCACCCTTGTCAAGTTTTTAAGAAAACAAGAATCAAGGAATTTTGCGTATTGTCCCTTTCTTCGCCTCGGGTGCCAGACTCTGGATCACTTTAATCGATAAATAGACAACATACGCTAGTTCCTATTAATGGAAGGCCTGGATTTACAAAACCTCATTTTATAGTTAACCCAATATGACTTACTATTTGTTCAAGATGGGATTTTCGTTTTTAAAAGTTTGAAGAAACTCTCCTCGAGATCTCGCCGCATTAATTATGCTTTATCTTTTATTTACGATCTAGATACTAGCGTGCATCACATACAAGCCAAACATAAATCGATAAATATATTAAAACTATACAAGCCTAGCATGTATACTACCAAAATATGTTTTCGATCGGGAGTCTCCTATGCAGACCATCATCGAGCCATGATGTTAGCCCAATTGGTCAATCTAATTGGGTTCTCAGATGACCTAGGCTATTACATAAATAACCATGCATATCTGGCATTCAACTCTTCTTGGGCTCCCATCTTGCTTGTAACGGGCCTCCATTCTAAACTAATAAAACAGTAAAACCCTAATCTATTACAAAGGCAAAAAGTGGCCAAAAAACAAGTTAAGGCTCGCAGGCCCAATAAAAACCAAACAATAAATAAAGCCAATCACATTTACCCTAGGGTAAAGGCTCGGCACGATCGAAAACCACGTGAACAGTTCACGTAGAGTAAGAAATAAGCAAACAATTTTTACGTATTTCTTTCTTATTCTTAGAACTCCCTTTTAAAAATAACTACTTATGATTCTTATATTTTAGTCACTACTAATTATGATAAAATAAATTCTCGGGTAAACAAAACAAGTTTTCTGCATAAAATCATATTCCGATTTTCAACTTTTGAAAATTATAGTTCGGCCCCTCAACTTTCAAAAATTACACTTTTATCCCCAAAGTTTTTGAAAAGTTACAAAACACCCCCAAAAACCATCTCGGGTAGAGGACCAAAAAATAAAATTTTTTAATCCGGAAAATTTTCATATTTTGCAAACAAACCCCTGAACTTTCAAAAATAACAAAACAGTCCTTTAATTTTTGGAAATTACAAAAACAACCCATAATTACGTGCCGACCTGATTTTGCAAAAACAGTCCAGATTTTTCAAAAATTTCCAGAAAACAAAAATTAAATTTCCAGCCCTAATATTCAAATTTGCAATTTTTGCACAAAAAGGCCTGAAGTTTCGAAAAACTATAAATTTGCCACATATATGAAAATAGAATTTACCAATTATAGATCTAGTCATAACAAGTAAGAATCATCACACAGAACATAATAATAAACAAATGTATCCATATAATTTCTTACGTTTAGGCCTTTTTCGCATAATAATAATGGAGTTGGCTCTGATACCACTGTTGAGATACCTCGGTTGTCAGGACAACGAAAGTGGGGATATGCGATATACCTCACCACGTTATGTATACGGAAAGGTTGAATCAAACAGCAATAAAACATAAAGAGGGGTGATATGCGATATACATCACCACGACTCGGTGGTGATTACCTCCGGGCTTCTTGTCTGATTCACAACTGAGTGATCCAATTATCTCAACTCCAGAATGTATCCACACCAGTTGGATTGTAGCAACGTCTCCAAGTCACAGGCTACGAACTAGATCTTGAAGATCTTGATCAGGATCTAGATCTGGATCCGGATGAAGAGAACCACAGGAAGATGAGCTCGGCCACAATACTTATGCTGCTAGGGTTGGATCGGCCAGGGTGGGGCGGCTAGGGTTGGCCGAATTTAGGTTTGGCCGATTTTGGGTTTGTGCAATTTTCGATTTTTTCTTTTCTTCTTGTGTTATACAAAATTGATTTATTGATTGATTAATTTATTAGTCTATGGAAGATATGAGTTGAGATATATTTATAAGAGAAGAATCTTTCTCTTATTAGATATCTCTTCCCATATTCATCAAGTCATATTCCTAATCAACTTAGGAAATGAGATTTGATAAATCTCTTCCTTGTTTCTTGTCTTACAAGAAAACAAACTCTCCAACTTGCACTAGCCAAAATCGCCCCCTTTGCCTAATTCATGTACTTCGAAAATTACATGACTATTTATTCTTCTATTTTATTAATTAACTACTTCAATTAATAAATTATAACTAATTAGATATCTCAATTAATAATTCTCCTCTTTGAATTAACATTTTAATTCATCAACTTTGATTTAGGTTCTTTGAATCAACTATTTCGTTTTATGACTGTTACTGTCCAACTGTATAGTGTGTGACCATCTGGGTTCACCATCAATTGGTAGCAGGCCCACGACTTTCGTGATTTAATTAATGAGCAATTAATTGCTCCGATCAATTAAACACTTTTAATTGACCACTCCAAAATCATTCTCCCTTATTAATTCAGGAGTACCCACACTTCATGGTCGATGTATAGCCACAAGCCCATGAAGCCCAATTTAAGGTGAATTGAAATTTTTGAACCTCGCCTCTTATAATTGTCATGTACATACGGTACTTATAAAGACTAATTTCCCGACCGAGACCTAGGGTTTGTGAATTAATAGGCACCTCTAATTATCTCGATTGTGTACATTCTAATTCTAGATAATAATTCCAGTGTGACTGCTAAATTTGGAAACCCCTTTTCAAAATCCGTCACTGACCATGGCCATGGGTTTCTAAAAATTTATTTTCTAAGAACGTACAGGAAATTCTCTCACCTTATCAAGATGAGTCGATAGATCCTTTCTTAGTACTAACCACTCGTGTACACGACTATACGTACCCAATATAGGCACATTATGGTCAGGCTATGTGACCAGTACCTTAATCTAAGTACGCAGAACCATGTACCGAATTCGCCCTAGCACCTCAAGTCTAAGGAATAAATCGCACACTATTGTAAACCTTGAGAAACATCTCATCACCGATATGCGTCATGCGCTTCCACAATGGGTTTCTCTGTTCGGGTCGTTCGATGAGTTCGATCCCCTATCTAACCATCTAGTCATATGCACTGACATCAAATGTCTTGTTCATGAAACTCTACCAATTCACTTCATGTGAATCATGCACAATCTTACAAGTATTAGCGATTCCTTCGATACCCCGTCTCGTTTGGAATCTATGACTTGGAACGTGTTTTAAGATCACGACCTTAGAGACTATTTCATGATTGCACTCAATACCGAAGCGAATCGTCCCATAGTCTAATGTGACCTTGGGATTTCATCCAATCGCTTAGATACGTTCGCGAGAGATGAAGTTGGCCATTGTTTAATTTACGTACTATAAATAAACAGGCGTATTAATTATTAAACAATAAGAAGATAGTCCTCTTACAAGCTAATTAATATTGGCTTGCTGTGCACTATCCTATCAATCTCTCACTTGCCCTAAAGCTAATCACAACATTTCTAGGACCCATCTTATGAAGTTGTCTCTCGAACCCTTTTATGAAAGAACTTCATTAGTGGATCTGCTAAGTTGTCTTTGTTGAGATGACGTAACCATTCTACGTGTCTCAACTACCTATGATTTGTCTAATCATATGGTTTTGTGTTCAGATTAACGGTGAGATCTCATTTCCCTTTCACTGAGCAATCGCCTTATCTAATCAGTTAAGGTAACGATAGGCTTTTGCCATGCTAGGTACTTCATCCAATCATTGGATGAATTTTCTCATCTAAACGCTTTCTTTTGCTGCATCCCAATGATGCGACATTTATTCTGTTTTGAGTTGGCAATGTTATACTATTGGAATTTCTTCCAATTTACCTCTGCTCCATCGAGACAGAATAAATTATCCACTTTAGACTGGAAACCTCGAATTACTAAATCCTTCGAGTTTCGATCCTCCACTACTACCTCGAATTACTAAATCCTTTCTTGGATTTTTTCATATTGAATCTATTCAATATTTAGTCTTTGTACTTAGATTTGGTGAATTGTAGCATCTACTTCGCTCGATCTCTACCGATACATATTGACAGTATGTGAGATGTAATTCCCAAATCTTATCATGGATAATTGTGTGAAAAATACGCTTTCATCTACGCTTGACATTCCTATATCGTCCTTTGATATACAGAATGTCGTCATGTTATGTTACGAACTTTACTATAATACGCTCCCACTGATCCTCTTTGCATAGTTAAAATCCATATGCCTTTTGACAAAGGCAACAGTCTTGATCAACTTTCCATATGCTAAATGTTTTGAAATGGATTTTGACGTTCAAATGGGGAGAAGGTATCTTCATTAGTCTATAAAAGGATTTTGAAGAATGACCCATCGCCAATGAGCGATTCAAATAAGTTGAAAACTTTCCATTTCGGATCTTATGGCTTCATGCCATGTCCCTTATTTTATGTCAAACATAGTTTCTTGTAATCTTGGATCAATATCCAATTTCTCAATTTTGTAAAATGGAATTTTGAGTTCCTTACGAATTTGATTGGATTACGAAGTGTTTATGCGTAATTCTGGTTCAGTAGGTTTCAGGGTTTGCTCCCACTGTTTGTGGGGATGAGTCCAAATCTTGGACTTTATCAAGTTCTATGACATTCCTTGTTTCCTTTGACGAAGAATTTCATCAACATAGGAACGGGCATTTGCAAGGAACTTTTGTTTCTCATTGTCGCAGAACAGGTATCCAATGGATTTCGTTGGATACCCCACAAATTTTGTACGAATTTGATCTACTATTCAATTTCTCGTACAAGGGTATGATACGACGGTGTAAGAACTTACATCGAAAGGTACTAGTCCAAGTATCTTTTGAAAAGTCATGGGAGGCTATCCCCTAAAGTGAAAAAATAAGTTCAGCGAGATCACAACGTGAAATGAACAAAGTTCGATTCCCTTTTTGATTCGCTGCATGAGAATTCTATTCTCGTTTAGATAATCGTGTATTTCTTACCTCCAAACAGATCAAATTTAGTGATATGTACAATGCCTTTTTGTATCTCAAAAGTAAATTGAAATTAGTTTTTTTTAGATAAATATGATATAGAAGACTAGAGAATGAGAGCAACCAACTTAAAAAGTTGTAGGACATGTATCTAAGAGGGGTTGCATTAAGCTGCAAGATATGTTCAATGATTTCCTCTAGTATATCTACTATCTAACGTAAATCGAAATTAATTTTTCTAAATTATACAAAATAGAGTAGACCATAGCATGGTAGCAAATACTTGTTACGTTGTGAAATAACAAGTGCATTGATTACAGTCACTTGAATCAGAATATATACTCACACACAAAAAAAGCAAAAAAAATTTAGTTGATATCATCCATTGAATGATGAAATCAAGTTTAAACACTTTCATAAAATATAGGACACTAAATAAGTAAATCTTGAATTTGATGATTTTTCATTAGAAAGCTTGGAAAACAGTTTGAAAGAAAACAAAGAGAAATGAGAACTTAATGAACAAATTGATTGTATTTCTTCGTCATTCATTTCATATGTAAATGCAAAAAAAAAAAAAATACATGTTTATTCGAGATCAGACTGTAATATGCACTCAACAATTTATCAGCATTCTCATTCGCAACAGAAAGGAGTCCTAGCACTTTTGGCTGAAGATGATTTGAAGACAAAATCTTTACAGTTTTTAAAGTTACCTATTGGGCTTTTGAATTATTCTTTTAAATGGGTTCAATTAATTTAAGAAGCTCCTTATATATGAAAATATCATTAAGGAGCATGCAACTCAACAAAATCATCTGGCAAAAGTCAGCTAATAATTAATTTTTTCCAACATTTGCTAGATGATAAAAAAAATAAAAAAAATCTGAATATCTATTTTAATGTAATATACATTTACCATAATTTATAATTTAAATCTCGACTTATATTAAAAGTGATTGTCGTTTTACCGACCCAAAGTGACTTCTATAAAGTTTCAATAGAGATCTAAAAATGAGCAAGATCACATTTATATATACTTTGGTTTTAAGATAAGTCAATATATAATTATGTATCATGACAAATGTATATTTCATTATTATAGATTATCATGCCTAATGATTTGTTTATCATCTAACAGATGTTGGAATAAGCAATAATAAAAGATTTTTGCCGCGTGGAGCTAAGGACTCTTGCCAGAAGATTTTGTTGAGCTACAAGCTCCTTAATTATAGTTCCAAATATAAGATGCCACATAAATTATTTGAAGAAGTCAAAGCCCACTTAGATGAAAAGTTCAAGAATCAAATAATTAACCTTTATAAAAATATTATGTACAAATCATCTTCAGCCATTAAAGTGCTAGGACTTCCCTCTGTAGCCATTGAAAATGTTGATAAACCGTTGAGTGTAAATTCAATTTTGATTCCAATTGCAATGGTAAACAATTATTTCGTTTAATTTCTGAATATTTTAAATGTTCTTATTGAGTAGTTTCTATTTTCTCAGGTTACAGCCGAGCCTCAAAACTTGACTATAATTGAACTTAGGTTAGGCTCAGGATTCAATGTACATTATACATGGATATGACATTTTCCAAATTGACATTGGTTATGTCATTAGTCATTGGTAGCCCGTTAGGTTCACATTGCACTGGCTCGTCATTAGAAATCAATAGTTGTTGAAATAACAAACTGCGAACAAAGGTCAGAAAGAGAACTCGTTAAATGAAAAAGATTTGATACTAAAGTATGTATAAACTAATTATAAAGTTCGTTATATCTGGACATTTTCCTTAGTATACAGATATATAGAATTTGTAGGTGCTTCATGGCCTTTAAATATATACATGTTTTCCATTGAAAATGCATTTCATACCTGTGCACGATGAAAATTCTCAAAGGAAGTGATAATCACTTGAAAAAATTCGATATACACAAAGTTTAAAATAATATGAGATGTTAATAATGTGAAAGATTGCATCTTAATGTATTTGACATCCCCATGTGTAATTATGTACACATGTTTGTTCGGAATGGTGAAGGCAATATCATTTACACTACCTATTTTGGCCTCAATTTGAAAAGTTAATGTGAATTTTATGTTAACGAATACACATTGACTACCACACAAAATCTATGCAGTTAACAACTCAAAAACAATAGCAAGAACTAGAAAATATAGAGAACAAAATTTGAGAATGGCACAAACCACGAGGTGTTATCATATATCATTTACACCATGGTAGGAGTACATTTGGACAGTATTTTTGGAGTATGCAATACCTGAGGGAGGAAAAATATATGTTATCCAGTTAATAAGTGCAAATGTTCATAAGCATTGTCCGAGCATAAATATTGTTTAAAAAGTTTTAAAAATGAGTACCAAATATAATTCCCTCGGGAATTGATGCCACACGGTTTACAGACGCTGAGTGATTATTTTGTAAAGACATCTAATAAGAAATAATTTAGGTCAACTTCTCATGTAAATTCAAATATAAGTTGAACTCCAAAGAGTAATGTAATATTAACTAGTCCTAGAGAGATTCAAATGAGAACCTGTAAAGCTGTTGAATAATTTTCAATATCCCAAACGTTGAAGCTTCAACTAAATATCTTGTTTTTACTGCCTAGCTCCCAAATCATTATGCAACCGAAACTGCACAAGTCATGTAATCACTTGAAGCTTCAATTTCATACCCTACTCTTTATTACATGACTTGTGCAGTTGCGATTGCATAATGATTTGGGAGCTAGGCAACAAAAACAAGATATTCAGTTGAAGCTCCAACAGTTGGGATATTGAAAATTGTTCAACAGCTCTACAGGTTTCCATTTGAGTCTCTCTAGGACTAGTAGATATCACATTACTCTTTGGAGTTCGACTTATATTTGAATTTACATGAGAAGTTGACCTATTATTTCTTGTTAGACGTCTTTACAAAATAATCACTCAGCATCTGTAAATCGTGTGTCGTCGAGTCCCGAGGGAACACATTTTTAAAATTTTTTAAACAATATTCATGCTCGGACAATGTTTATGAACATTTGCACTTGTAACTGGATAACATATATTTTCCTCCCTCAGGTATTGCATACTCCAAAAATATTGTCCAAACATACTCCTACCATGGTGTAAATGATATATGAAAATACCTCGAGGTTTGTGCATTCTCAAATTTTGTTCTCTATATTTTCTAGTTATCTATACTGTTTTGGAGTTGTTAACTGCATAAATTTTGTGTGGTAGTCAATGTGTCTTCATTAACATAAAATTCACGTTAACTTTTCAAAT
Organism: Penstemon eatonii; assembly: GCA_038501285.1. Lineage (NCBI taxonomy): Eukaryota > Viridiplantae > Streptophyta > Magnoliopsida > Lamiales > Plantaginaceae > Penstemon > Penstemon eatonii. The sequence goes on from CM076710.1 coordinate 54,360,466, forward strand.
TGAGGCCAAAATTGATAGTGTAAATGATATTGCTTTCACCATTCCGAAAAAACATGTAATTATGTGGGGATGACAAACACGTTAAGGTGCAATCTTTCATATTATTAACATCTCATATTATGTTAAACATTTTGTATATCAAATTTGTTTAAGTGATTGTCACGTCCCTTGAGACTTTTCATTGTGCACATGTATGAAATGCGGTTTCAAGGGAAAACAAGTATATATTTAAAGGCCATAAAGCACCTACAAATTCTATATATCCGCATACTAAGGAAAATGTCCATGTATAATGAACTTTATAATTAGTTTATACATACTTTAGTATCAAATCTTTTTTATTTAACGAGTTCTCTTTCCGACTCTTGTTTACAGTTTGTTTTATCAACAATTATTGATAGGCTAATGACGAGCTATTGTTATGTAAACCTAATGGGCTAGCAATGACTAATGACATAACCAATGTCAATTTGGAAAACGCCATATCGATGATATGAATAAAAAATTTGAAAATCTATGTGTAATTTATTCAACTAAACTAATTGATGTGTCACCCATGGCTTGCTAAAACGCACAAACTGTTCTGCGCTCTTGGTCTCGAACAGAATCAAGTCAGAAACTTCTTCCTGAAAATCTCGTGAATATATTCATCACGTTCCAAGCAGCATATGGTCTTCACAATCGTCTCAAAACTTTCATACAAACCCGATTTTTTTCATCATCTAACAGATATTGGAATAAACAACTAATTATAGCTAAGAATTCTCGTCGCGTTGAGCTAAGGATTCTTGCCAAATGATTTTGTTGAGCTATAGACTCCTTAATGATAGCTTTAAATATAACGTGCTAGATAAATTAATTGAAGAAGTAAAAAGGCCACTTACATGAAAAGTTCAACAACCAAATAATTAACCTTCATATAATTGTTGTCTACAAATCATTTTCAGCTAATAAAGTGCTAGGACTTCTCTTTGTTTCCATTGACAATGTTGATAAACCGTTAGAGTGTAAATTTCAGTTTGATTCCAATTGCAATGGTAAACAAGTATTTATTTTTTTATTTTTGCGTATTTGAAATGAATTTAAAATGTCTTGATTGAGTAGTTTCTATTTTCTCAGGTTACAGCCGAGCCTCACAACTTAACTGTAATAGAACTTAGGCTAGGCTCAGGATTCAAGGTACATAATACAATGATCGACTAGAATGTGAGAAGATTGTGAAGACCATATGTTATTAGGAACTTGAGGGCCATATCAACGAGGTATTTAGGAAGAAATTTTTAACTTGGTTCAGCTTGAAAGCTGGAGACCAAGAGCAAGAATAGTTCGAGCATTAAAGCAACCTATGGTTGAAACGCCAACTAGTTCGGCGGACTAGCTCACATATACCATTTTGGATGTTATATTCAACCGAAGTGCATGAATATTGAGTTGAAGAATTGGTTTGCATGCTCCTTTGGTTCTTATTATTAGTGTGTGTATCCTTTGAATTGAACTACATATGTAGTAATTTATCAAGCCTTGTTGCCGGGAACAGTTGAGTTGTAGGTAGCATTTGTTGATGTGTGGATTCATTTAAGAGTTGTTACATTATTTCAGCCAAATAATTTATTTTGACTATCAATCTTGGATGTAATTGTCTAAATTTTGGTTTTAACTAATTGATTGATAGTGTTGATATCATATTATTTTTAGTAAATCATTAAATATGTTTTTTTCCCCCTTAAACCCAATTGCTCCGAACGATAGAAAAAAAAATATACAATTAGTTCGTCCATTTTAGTGGTTCTCATTTTTCTTGTTTGTTTTTTCTATGTAGTTCCTAACGTTTTGTAATCGTCATGAAAAATTATCAAATTCTCTTGCCGATCTCAAGTGGTTAATGAGGTCTAGAGAGCACATAGAACCTCGAGAAATTTCTTTAAGATTTTCTTTATAAAGTTATTGTTGAGTTTGCACTCAACTTAACATAATTACATAGAGGGTTGCACAGACTTAACATCTTAGTAACTTAGTTTTAATCACCTGACTTTTGAGTAGTTCTCTTTAATTATATGTTTTTGAAATCAAAAGTCAAATAATTTACATGTTTATTCTTGATACTTCTTAGAAAGATATATTAATATGGTTTTAAATCTATTTTGAGCTTATGAAGCTTATAAGTAGGGATGTCAATTATTCGGTTTCAAGTCGAATCAATATCAACCCAAACTAAACTCCATTTATGTCCAACCGCATTGTACTTGGATCCGAATTTTCGGGTCTAAATTTCTCAACTCCAACAGATCTTTGGTCGGGTTAGGTAGCAGGTCAGATTTCTTTGGAATCCTATAGAATCTATTAAATGAAAAATTAGCAAGAAAAAACATGTATCTTACCCATATGATCAGGAGTTTACCCCAAAACCATAAGTCCGATATATTAAAGTACTCAATCTCGAGAAATTTTAATGTCTTTTTCAATTTATTCGCCCCCATGTGGCCGAGGGGGGAAGGCACACCTCCCATGCAAATATCTAGCAACAAAAGTTAGAGTCAAAATCAATGACATTGACAAAGAGAAACGTCAAGAAAGATTTGTCAGGAGTGTATATTACCAATAATTTCACCACAAAATATAATGAATTACTGAAACGCTATCATAACTTATAGCATACATCGACATCAACATGCCAATCAATTCTTATTATCATTATGTTTGTAGTTCTCAAGCATCTACTTCATGCTAATAGCCAAATTTAATGTTTGAACATCTGGTGACAAAATAATACGTGTAAAAAAAAGTACATAATTTTGTGCTCGGTAACTTTCCTATATTTTTGTTATAAAAAACTACATCACACATGACATTTATTTACAGCATATATCCCTTTACTCCTTATGGACTATGCATTAAATGAGAAAAGCTTACAAAATCGATTATTACGAAAAAAGAAAGACCAAGATATATAGTTCCATGGTATCTTACAAAATATTTCATCTCATTTATTTCATCTTGTATCAAAGTATACTAAATTTCGATATATGTCAAGAAAGATATCATAACAATGACATTGACAATATTACCAAGAGAGACGTCAAAAAAGATTTGTCAGGAGTGTATATTACCAATAATTTCACCACAAAATATAATGAATAACTGAAATGCTATCATAACTTATAGCATACATCGACATCAACATGCCAATCAATTCTTATTATCATTATGTTTGTAGTTCTCAAGCATCTACTTCATGCTAATAGCCAAATTTAATGTTTGAACATCTGGTGACAAAATAATACGTGTAAAAAAGAGTACATAATTTTGTGCTCGATAACTTTCCTATGTTTTTGTTATAAAAAACTACATCACACATGGCATTTATTTACAACATATATCCTTTTATTCTTGATGGACTGTGCATTAAATGGGAAAACCTTACAAAATTGATTGTTATGAAAAAAGGAAGACCAAGATATATACTTACATAGTATCTTACAAAATATTTCATCTAATTCATTTCATCTTGTATCAAAGTATACTAAATCAGATTTAAATGATAACTTGGCCAACTTAAACCTACAAATTAAAAAAAAATAGTAATTATGTGTAATACATATTTTCGACAATTATACAATGACTTATCTTGTATCTTGTTGAATTTTCCTTCAGAAATTTTGTGTAACGACCTTCCTTTTACAAAGTTGACAATCATAGTACAACTGTCACCGTACAACTGTCACCGCAATTTTTGACGTTGTTTAGAAGTGTGTTATACATCATTAGCATAAACCTCAAGGAGAACTAGTGTAAATTACCCTTATTTGAAAAGATCATACATATCGAGTATAAGGAATCGAGAATCAAGAAATACCGAGTATTTCTTACCTCCAAACAAGACAAATTTAGTGACATGCATGTAGAATGCCTTTTCATATATCAAAAGCAAATCAAAATTAGCTTTTTAAGAAAAATATGATACAGAAGACTAGAGAATGCGAACAACCAACTCAACTGCAAGACAAGTTCAATGATTTCCTCTGATGTAACGGAAGTAAACCAAAATTAGATTTTCTGAAAGATTCAAAATGTAGCCATACCAAGGTAGCAATCACTTGTTGCATTGTGAAATAAGAAGTGCATTGATTACTTTCACTTGAATCAAAATTTATATTACCAAACAAAGATTAGAAAAAAATTAGTTGATATCAAGAATTGAATGTATAATATATGATACTGAAGCAATAAATCATGTACATTCTTTACACATCCCAAACCTAACACACATACTTCGCAATTGGACCAACTTTCTAACTATAAAGAGCGAATACCAACATTGTTTTTAAAAATTGTGGGTTGGATTTGGAATCTGGTTATTCTTTCCTTTTATAACTCAATGGTTTCATATGTTAATTCCCTCTTTCTTAATAAAATAAATGTATTTTTTCTTTTACGTGAATAAAAATATTTCACATATAAAGCATTAGTTGGTTGAGTAACAAGATAGTCATTTACAGTAGCTAATTTTCAAACCTATTGGCTACCAATGCTTACTAATTGAATTGACCATTTTCAATGTATTAAATTCAAGAAATTTTAACCAGGTTTAGGCAATGCCATATCAAATTGCATGACATGTAAGAAAAACAAATGATGTTCAGGTTATCAGGTAAATGTTTCCCTTTAATATTGAGTCTTTTAGTATGCATCCTACAACTCTAGTATAATGTTTCCATTTATCCCAAAACTCGATAGATATTCCATTCTCTGGCCAACAATGTTTGTTTCTGCAAGGAGAAACTTCAATTTATTGTTGACATTTGAAAGAATCATTTTGCCTTCTTGTAACAAAATACGTCATCCATTGGTATGGATTAATCCATTTTCTACAGATTCATATGCTTTTTTTTTATGTGGAGCTCCCTCCTGTTGTTGGTTGGCTTAAATTCTAAGCTTAGCGAGCTTTCGCGAGATTGCTTATATTATCTTAACATCAAAAGATTGGACAAAGATTTTAATGAAACACAAAAAATTTCTACAAATGCCCCTTATCTTGCATTAAAGACATACGTGCTAGCCAAAATTTCACCAAGGGTGTTGGTTGGTTAAGACAGCAGGATGATTGTGATGGAAGTCGAAATTCACTAAAGTGTGTGTAACAACTCATTTGTCGTATAAACACACCTTGAGAATGAATGGCACTGAAGATGAGAACTTTGAAGGAGTATACAAGAGAACTTGTCTTCTAAACTCTCTCAACTTATATTTCTTGTATTTCCTCGAGCATTAATAGAGTTCGATGGAGTTTGATTTGTTTAGTGGAGCAAGACTTTAGCAGTCCATTTCAAAGAAGAAAGAAGCTATTATTGAGTTCCTTGCTTTCATCATAGTTAATTGCTTTAGCAGTCCATCTCAAAGAAGAAATTTAAAGGAAAGGTAATTAGCCTTCATTGATATTGAGTTCCTTGCTTTCATCATGCCACATTAAGAGTTAAACGAATTAATTTACATCTATTATTCTTTGTTACAAGATTTAAATAGTTATTATGAATATTAATGATACAATCTATTACTTATTACGGTCAAAAAATAAAATACAAAAAAGTTATTACTAATAGTTAATTTATTTTACAATAATCATTTTTAAGGTATATTATAACAATAGTCAAATAAAAGCACTAAATATAACCTGTCTTATATGGATGCATAATCAAACACATAATCCTAATCATAAATTACTAATTTAGATGAAAATATTAACTAATAAGGCAATTACTTTTTCTGGTTATATAGTAACCAGTAAATAGTAGAAAAATTTGACAAATGTTTGTATTTATATATAAATGATTAATTTCATCAAAATAGTCATTACGTGCAAACTATAACAATTTTAAACACTGGATTTATTATGAATTGTTGATGCTAGACAAGTTGTCTTTAGAATCCCAATAAATGGGCAAAATTTCTTAAAAATTTAAGTGCAGTTAATCTTGTATTTCTTTATTTGCAAATACATACATGTATGTGTTAATTTTAAACTTGTCGAGTTTTGATATAGCAATCACTTATCAACCAGTACATTTTAAGCATGCAAGTCCTTAATTCTAAATATTAAAATCTATTATGGCAATCAAACAATTTCTCAATTGTATCGATTAAGTAGTCAACCAATATAGAATATTATTTCTTTTCAAATGAAATAAGAAGATTAACCATGCATAAAGATTGAAATTGATAGAAGTAAATTTGAGCGCGCAAGGGGCGGGGAGTAATTGCAATGGGTAGTTGGCGGGGCAAAGCATGTGGTTACCATAGTTTAAAGGACAAAGTGGAATTTACCCATTACCTAATTGTTACAAACTACAAAATGATATGGTAGGAAATGTAGAGATTCTTTGTCAACAAAGTTCAAATTTGGAGCTCTCTACTATGATAAACCCGGAATAAACATTTAAAAGATTTTCCAAATCAGTAAAAAGCACTCTCTATTATGTTGATTCAGATTATTTGTATTCGAGAGGTTCGATTTTTTGTATTTATACATCATATAAGTGATTGTAATTTTAATCACCCAAAGTGATTTCTATATATAAAGTTTCAATAGAGATCTAAACAAGATCTCAACACGATGCCAAACTTACAAAAACCAATTGCCACGCAAAAAAGATAGCAAATCTAGTCAGATTAAGAAAGACTAAAGTAGAACGAATCCAACACAAAATTCATTAAATTATCTACCAGTTATTCTTCACAATTTAAAGAAACTAATATTGACAAAATAGTAAAAATACATGTAGAATAAATTTTCAGCTTGTGATTTGAATTATATACCTCATTACAGCCCTTTGAATCCGATCCCTAAATTCTGCGACTCCGGCAAAAGTTAACTGCTATTGATGCGCCTGAAGGGGTTTGGCTGAAAGAAAACACTCCCTTTGAATCCCGAACCCAAAACCCCTTAATTTCTTACTAATTTGAATTTAAATGGTTGAAATTGGAATGGCGATTTTTCTGATAATTAATTGGTGGAAAAGGATTTGGGGTGTGAGGTCTGTTTTTATGAAATTACTTGATAATTTAAGCTTCAACAATGGAAGGAGAATAAATAGTAAAAGGGACGTCAAGCAGATGAAAGAGTGAGGAATTAGGAGATGTGAATGAATCAGAGAGGAATGGAAATTGGGGCGGCTTGCAATGTGGAAGAGAGGAATGGGATTTTTTTTTTCCTTTTTTGTAATTATTATCATTTTAGGTTAATTATGGGCTTAAATATGGGCTTAACGTTGACTTTTTTATTGATGGCTTATTGGACTAGCATTTTCTTTTCTTTTTTTTTTCTGTATCATCATGCCTAAAAAGAAAATTGGGGACCAAGATATTCAGATTTTTCAATTTAAATAAATAAAGAAAATCTAATTATACTTTAATTTCCAATAAATAACAATTGGGGCTTATTTGGATGGGTTGTGACCCTATTTCACAAGTCTTTATTTAAAAAAATGGTTATGATAGTTTTGGTGAAACTTTTAAAATTTCATTTGATTAGATTTTGAATATTGGGTAATGTGGTTTAAAAATTAGTTTTGAATGTTGCAGTGTGGATAAAAAGTATGATAGTAAATCAATGTATTTGTTAGATAATGGTAGATATCAAATCAATGTTTTATAGGTTGAGGAAATTACATTTTTTATACCAATTGTTTAACTATTTTATACATTTGGTACCAAACATTTGAAAAAGACACATTTAATACTATAATTGATGGATTTTTTCACAATTGCTTGAGCTTTTTGGTATGCTTAAAACCGTGTTATCAAACTTTTACCATACCATGCTTATATGTCCTATCTTATTTGGAAATCATTGTGGCATGATTCCTTGTAGATCATGAGATATTATTTAGTTTTGATTAATATCCCGAAACTTTGTTAACTTTCGGTGGATATTTATTGCGTTTCATGGACTGAAACTTATTGGACTAGCATTTTCTTTTTTTTTTTTCTGTATCATCATGCCTAAAAAGAAAAATGGGGATCAAGATATTCAGATTTTTCAATTTAAATAAATAAAGAAAATCTAATTATACTTTAATTTCCAATAAATAACAATTGGGGCTTATTTGGATGGGTTGTGACCCTATTTCACAAGTCTTTATTTAAAAAAATGGTTATGATAGTTTTGGTGAAACTTTTAAAATTTCATTTGGTTAGATTTTGAATATTGGGTAATATGGTTTAAAAATTAGTTTTTGAATGTTGGAGTGTGGATAAAAAGTATGATAGTAAATCAATGTATTTGTTAGAGAATGGTAGGTATCAAATCAATGTTTTATAGGTTGAGGAAATTACATTTTTTATACCAATTGTTTACCTATTTTATACATTTGGTACCAAACATTTGAAAAAGGCACATTTAATACCATAATTGATGGATTTTTTCACAATTGCTTGAGCTTTTTGGTATGCTTAAAACCGTGTTCTCAAACTTTTACCATACCATGCTTACATGTCCTATCTTATTTGGAAATCATTGTGGCATGATTCCTTGTAGATCATGAGATATTATTTAGTTTTGATTAATATCCCGAAACTTTGTTAACTTTCGGTGGATATTTATTGCGTTTCATGGACTGAAACTTATACCATTAGAAAGCTCGTGAAGAGCTTTCCATCCATATAAAAAATAAATTTAGCCATGTTAATTGACGGATAAATAAAATGTGCAAAAAAATCCTTCAATTATGTTATTAAATGTGTCTCTTTCAAATGTTTGTAACAAATGTATAAAGTAGGTACACATTTAGTATGAAAAATGCAATTCTCTCTTTAGGGGTTTTAAAAGTTTGGGTATGAATTTGTAAATAGGTTTGTGTTGAGTTTTATAGGTCTAACGAAAACTCACTAAAAATGGTTTTGGCAAGATATTTCGAAACTCGCGAGACTGCGACAAAACTCATTCACATAGTCAAGTCTTGAACATATATTACTCTTATGTAAATTTCAATGTAAACTTTTATTAAAATGAATAACAAAAAACTAGATATATAATTTAAATTTGAGATACAAATTAAGTATTCAAACTTAACTTATGAAGTAATTTAATTAACTTCAGACATTATTTAAACTCAATTAAATGCTCAGTTTTTTTTAAAAAAAATCACATTCTAAAGTTTAATTTCTCGAGTTTACAAAAATTGAATGTCGATTGATATATAATTTTTAAAATAAGATTTTTTCAACTTATGTAAACTTTATTTTTAAAATGTGATTGATATATAACTTTGCATCTATTATGCTCGGCTTAGGTGGGTTCTTATTTATAGAGCATTATGTAAAATAAGTCTTATTTGACACATCTTGGCTACATGACATTAAATTTCACTTGACAAATAAACACCCACTTGACAATCACTTAACAAACTGTCTACAACTATTTAACAACATTAATATTACTTCAAACCCCCAAATTAATTGCCCAGTTGGCAATTATGGAATTTTGCGCGAGTTGTGGACTAAAATTACGGTCAAGTGGACTAAAATTGCGAGTATAAAAAAAATGTATAGATTTCGCGGACCAGTGAAAGTTAAGGGACGTAAAATGCTTGCTGAAAAATTAAGTGTCCTATTTTGCGGACCAATGAAAATTAAGGGATGTAAAATGCTTGCTGGAAAATTAAGTGTCCTGATTCTATGGACCAATAAAAAAGTTAGAGGACGTAAAATGCTTGCTGAAAAATTAAGTGTCTTGATTCTACGGACCAGTAAAAGTTAATGGACGTAAATTGCTTGCTGGAAAATTAATTGTCTTGATTCTGCGGATCAGTGAAAGTTAGGGGACGTAAATTGCTTGCTAAAAATTAAATGTCTTGATTCCTCGGACCAGTGAAAATCAAGGGACGTATATTACTATTTTACCATTATATGCCACAGTTAGCAAATGATTTTTCAAAGAAGATATGCTAAATTATATTAGCGGTCCTTTATGTTTAGAGTTGATTATGTTTTCATCCCTCACACACCTTTATCCATCTTAGATAAACCTGAAGACTATCACTGTCATTATTGTCCAATCGTATTGAAGATTATGGGCGTTTGGCATTTTCCAAAAAAAATTGTGTTTGGCGTTTCTGAAATAAAATTTGCATCTCTCAATTTTCTCAAATTACCCTCTCAAAAGCCAAACAAACAACTTTATTATCTCTAAATAAAACATATACAAATTTTACTCTGATTTGACATAAAGTAATTTATCTCTTACACAATTTATCTCATATGACAAACATGATTTGACATAAAATCTTACACATCTTACATCTACAAACTAACTCTTCAAAAAAAACTTACACCTACTTTATTTCTCAAACTATAAAACCTTAAACAAAAAACATTACTCAAATCGATTATTTCACAAACCTCCACTACTTTCATAAACTACTTTCCCAAACACCAAACAAACAAGCCCTATATATCTTGTGTCCAACAAAAAATAAATTCATTTAAATATTGAATATTTTTCCTAACCCCTATTTATCTTTCAACCTATCTTAAAGCTATTGTAAGAATAAAATATCTACTTAAATTATATAAAAGATCAATTTGATTTATCTAAGAAACCAAGGCGTGTAGTTTGGTAATTTAGGAGAGTTGTAGAAGTTTGTAAAAAGATTCGATTTGTGTAATATTTGTTTAAATTATGGGAGAGTTGATCAAGAAATAAGGTAAGTGTGGATTTTTTTTGAAATAGTTTAGGTTAAATGTGTAGGATGTATAAATATTTATATCAAATCATATTTGTTATGTGAGATAAGTAATTTAAGAAATATGTTAGTTTATGTCAAATTAAAATGAGTTTGTATTTTTTAAAGATAGGGAATCATTTTTTATTTGGCCTTTTGTAGAGTAGATTGAAAAAATTGAAAGAAAATAAATTCAAAAAGTAGAAAACATGTTTATCTCGCTTTTCCAAGACATGAAACAATTTTGGTAAATGCAAGACAAACAGGCCCCGTGAGAAAAATCAAAATTAAAATTTGAATTTAATAGAAATCCGAAAATTAGGTTTTGGGGTTGTGAGTTGTTTGATTGAGATCTAATTTATGTGGAAATTTTTTAACTTAATCAGGTCTAGGAGCTTACTCCAAACCTTGTGGTCTACGTTTTGTCAACTCATTTAAATATTAAAAAAGAAAATCCTATTGTTATTAAATTATCCTAACCTAATCCAATTAGACTAACTCAAAGTTAGGTGAAAACAAAAAGTGTTCTAAAAAAAGTGAAATCAAAGAGTTGAAATTAAAATTCATTTTTATGTAATAGAATACTGAAATAAACAGGACATCATACAAAAAAAAATGGAATTGTCGAGAGATAAAATGAATATGCTTCATTTTAACTTAATTTTGATTTAGTCTAGTTAGGTTAAGTTAGCATAATATTATAACAAATGAATTCTTCTTTTAAGTTGAAAAAACCTTAATCATAAGCTCTAGACCTGATCATGTACTCTACGACGCTTTATGCAAACATTACCTTTTTTTTTTTAATTGATTATTAGGTAAGTATATACCAATGTAATTACTCTAGTATAAAACATTAATGGTGCGTTTTGTATGTTGGGTTCTTTAGGAAAAACGATCTTCAGGCAGCGGAATATAAAAACTTTTAAAGGTCTCCTAGAGAATCATGACAGGATAAATCGAGATGTATATATATAAATATATAAACGATAAATATACTTCGGTAATAAAGTTATACCTATCTTCTTGCAAATCCAAGCTCGGCAAAAATCCATAGATAAACTTTCTCCTTTCTTTTCCACTTTTGATCCCCAAGCTTACGTGTTGCGCCTAAACGAGTTGATATACCACAACATCATGAAAATTGAAACCTTGATAATAATAATTGGCTAGAATATAGAAATTATCAAGATCTAAACTAGAGAACAAAAGGAGCAAAAATCGAAATCTCTTCTTGAAACAGAGAGAGATCACGCGAGAAGGAGAGAGTTTTCTTTCTTTTCAAGACTATATCCCTTATATGATATACATACACACGTGTGTGTATATATATATATATATATATCTTACTTATATCCTAATCCAATTAGGTATAAGCCTCAAATTCTAATTCTAACTCTCTCTTTTATTGCATGGGGTAGGCCTTTTAATTGGAAGACCAAGTATTATTATTAACTAATGGCCAAATTCATTTAATTACTTATTTACTATTTAATTTCTCAATTAAAGAAAATTAAATTAAACTCAAGTCCATTTAATTAAATATTTATTCTTTTATAATTAATTAAATCAAATCCAATTAATTAACATAGAAATTAAATTCCAATTTATAGTCTTGATCCAATTCCATCTTTTCTTATTGCAATTGGGTCGACTCAGTCGGTCCATTTATTATTTTTTTCATTGTTTTCGCTTCTTGTGTATTGTTTATACCCCGTAAGTTTACCATGATAGAATAGTGTCCTGCAAGCCCACTATTATGGCTGCATTTAATTGAAAGGACTATTCAACTGGATTAATAAATGTATTTTATTATTATATGGTCATCTTTATCTTATGTAATAATTATCTACGCATAAGGATAGAAGTCCTTAGATCACAGGGCTATGGGACAACCAGTGGACTGATCTCCAAGGCTGTGATCTAGAACATATTCAAGAGTCGCAGAATCCAATCGAGAAAGGACATCGTTGGATTCGGTTAGACTCTTACTATTGTGTATACTCTCACTATTCGGTTAGACTCTCACTATTGTGTATACTCTTATGTAATAATTATCCGAAGTTTACCTTCGAATTTTGAATACTTCGATCAGCAATTCACATATTACCTCCCAAATAAAAAAGTACGAAATTAGAACTTGTACCCTTTTTCCCAAGCTCAATCCTTTTGTCATAGCTCTCCTCGCTTAGAGTATCGACATGAAAAGGAAATAGCACTTAGAGTACCGGCAGGCAACCTGTTTTCTTGGATTTGCCTGATCCGAGGCTGGTTGGGTGTGTGGTCTCAAGGTGCTTATTCAGTCGGATTGTGGGTCGACCTCGGTGGAAGCCCCTGCAATCTCGAGAATCAGCTCCTTCAAGGAGCTTCTTGAAGTATAGTTCCTTCGATATTGCTCGGAGTAATTCCGCTGGAGTTGCTTCCCGCCGTCCTGGATCGGATTTGGGTGTGGGCAATGACTGCTACCAAGATTGGGCATAGCAATCATTGTTCAGAGATGACGAACTTAGAACGATCAAGAGTCCAGTAAATGGGCTCCGATCTCGTTTCACTTTGCTGCATGGCTCGAGCAAGGGTATGTGTGTGCCTCGATCATGTCATGTGGCGAGTGATTGACATGAAAAATGGCGGTTCTTGGAAATGTTCGATCTTGAAAGTACGTGCGGACGCCCGCAGATCGAAAACAACTTAGCTTTTTTCTTTTTGTAGAATGTGTAGTAGTATAGCCACAAATGTAATTTTCTATTTGAGCTCGAATTTCCTTATTGTAATCGAGAAATCATTTGTAATTGTTTGAAAAGCTTATAAATGAAAGAATATTTTTATATTGCCGTCCTGCTTCTTTCTTTGCTTCTTTTGCTTGAATATTAAATAAAGTGAACTTTGTAATGGATAATTCGAACTCAAAGATCATGTAATTTGATGGACAAATCAATCAAGCTTAACTTTGTCATTGATGATGGAGCTTTTAACCACCTTAATTTGACAAATATAATTATTCTTTAACTTAATAAACCCTTTTGAACTTTGGCTTATTAGTGGTCGGACTTGACTTGTTCGATCTTGACTTCTTTTCGTTGATTCGATCGATGGTTCATTTGATATAAAGATGGATGAATAGTCGTAACATATTTTTGTAACATCCCGATTGAAAAGAAATCGTGATTGAATTTTTGACGATCTTGGAGGCTTATTTTTTATCTAAGGGGCATAACAACGGCTTTCACCCTTAGTCAATTTCGAGGGTCTTAGCAACAGCTTTCACCCATATATTTTTTTTATTTTTTTATCTAAGGGGCATAGCAACGGCTTTCACCCTTAGTCAATTTCGAGGGTCTTAGCAACAACTTTCACCCGTATTAAGTTTTTTTATTTTAGATGTAAGGGGCATAGCAACGGCTTTCACCCTTAGTCAATTCGAGGGTCTTAGCAACAACTTTCACCCATATTTTTTTATTTGTTTTTTTATCTAAGGGGCATAGCAAAGGCTTTCACCTTTAGTCAATTTCGAGGGTGTCCCCATTTTTGCTGATCCAAGGGGCATAGCAACAACTTTCACCCTCGGATAATTTGATCTTTGAGGGTCTTAGCAACAACTTTCACCCTTTATCGAGATTTGATAAATAGATTACAAATCGATCAAGATACGATAATATTTGCACGAGGATAAAACAGAATTGATAAGATCTCTGGAGAATAGAAAATTTTCATTGAATTGATAATCTTTCATAACATGAGAAATAAAGGGAACAATAAACCATAATAGTAGATAAGCTATGAATTGCTTAGACAGTCTTCATTTTCCGTAATATTTCCTCAGATTGACGGCGTTCCAAGCTCGAGGCAAGACCTCACCATTAGGACAAGCAATTTTGTATGAGCCTTTCTTCCCAAGTTCGACAACAACATAAGGGCCATCCCAATTAGGCTGAAGTTTGCCAACGTGCTTCGAGACTTCCACTTTTTTTAGCACTAAATCTCCAACTTTAAATGTTTGGATTCGAACTTTCTGATTATAGGCCTTTTCCATGTTGGATTTTGCAGCCTGAATTTTTAATTTCGCACGATCTCTTTTGCTATCTACATGATCAACCTCCATTTCTCTCAATGATTGATTGTCTTCGGAATTATAAAACTCGACCCTGGGAGAAGGTATAAAAGTTTTAACGGGAATAACAGCTTTCGAGCCATAAACCAGACTAAAAGGAGTTTCACATGTAGCAGCTTTTATTGTTGTTCAATTAGCCCATATGACTAGGTAATTCATCAAGCCACCTTCCCCTAGCCTCGGTCAAGTGTTTTTCCAATGATCGGACAGTTTCTCTGTTTATGACTTCAGTTTGTCCATTAGCTTGCGGGTGTCCGACAGATGTGAAATTATGTTGTATTCCGAACTCCTCGCACCATTCTAAAAATTTTTTTCCAGCGAACTGGGTCCCATTGTCTGAGATCGATATTCTGGGAATTCCGAACCTGCAGATAATATTTTGCTCCAGCGGTCGGAAAAGGACCGACAATATCAATACCCCATTTATCGAAAGGCCAGCAAATAGGAGTAGAATGCATTTGTTCCGCGGGTTGATGGATCAGATTCGAGTGAATCTGACAATAATGGCATTTCTTCACATAATTGACCGAGTCGGAAATAAGAGTAGGCCAATAATACCCTGCCCTCGAGCATTTGAGAGCCAATGCTCGGGCATCACAATGATTTCCAACTTCCCCTTCATGGACCTATTTCAATATCGTACCAGATTGTTCTTCGGATAATACATCTCAAGAGAATTCCTGAGGAAGATCTTTTATATAGGTTTCCTTCCACTAGGGTGAAGCGTGGTGATCGGTATTTTATCCTCCGAGCTTCATTTGTATTTTCGGGAAGTTTTCCTTCCTGCAAATATTCTATGAAATGATCAATCCAGGATGGTTTCTTCCCATCGATTTCCATATTATCAATGTCAGAAGTGACGTTCAATTCAGTATCCGGTGTGTTCAAGAGTAGCCATGTAATGACCCTTTCCTTCTTTCCATCATGTGTTCCCGTGCATTTAGATAGTAGATCTGCCCATAGATTTCTTCTCTGGGAATTGTTTGAATTTCAAACTTCTCGAACTTGGAAATCAGAGTTTTTACCTTGTTAAGGTATTATATCATGTTGAACTCCTTGGCTTCGTAAATTCCCTTGACCTGTCTATGCACGAGTTCGGAATCGGTGAGCACATGAGCACAGTAAGGAAATTTACCTTCGCTTTTAGAGCCATCTCCAAGCCTGCAATATGAGCTTCATATTCTGCTTCGTTATTTGTGATGACGAAGTCCAAGGTGATTGCATAGCTCAAATCTTCCCCGGCAGGTCCTTGGAAATGTATCCCTGCTCCTCCTCCTTCCTTGGTCGAAGATCCGTCAATCGTGCATCAACCATACTGGTTCCTCGACCTTTTTAATCGAATTCACCTCCGAGGATTCCGTTTCATCGGGAACTTTCGTGCTTGAGATTTCTAGGATAAAATCGGCCAAAACCTGAGCCTTGATTGCGATTCTAGGTCGATATTTGATTTCGAATTGGCCAAGCTCTACAGCCCACTTTATCAATCTTCCCGAAGCCTCTGGTTTCGATAATACCACTAGAGCAAGTGCGATCTCTCGATTTTCATGTAGTTTTTCTCCGCGCCTTGTAATAAATTGCTCAGGTAGTATACGGGCTTGTGCTCGGACTTCTCCACCTTCACCAGAACTGAGCTGATTGCCTCTTCTGAAACTGCTATGTAGAGGTACAAAGGACGAAATCTCTGGCCTTCTATACACCATAGGCTGATCCACAGGTGAATGATCAGCTCCTCCACTATTCAAAAATTCCCTGCACGTCGTGCCTATTATAGATCTCAAGTCGACGACAGTTGTACGGATCGGAATATCGTCCTGGGGGACGATCGGAGGAGCTTCTGGTTGCTGAGCCACTCGAGACAGATTATCGGGCTCATTGTTGACAGCATTCGGCATTCCAGCCACGTGAGAAGGCTCTCCTCGAATGTACGTATTTCGCCTCGTAGTAGGCATTTTTCGATCTAACACCCAAATAGGGCCCCTCGGTGGGCGCCAATTGATCTTACGCTGTTTCGTAGGGGATCAAGATAGGAATGTAAACAAGCAGAACATAATTACATGAAGAGAAAGATCAATAAAATATATTTTGATCGCGGGTGTACATATTACAAATAATAAGGGTCCTATTTGAGCATTATAGGGTGCCGTACAAGCTAGAAGTTAAGTACATACAAGAGTGATATCTAATATTACTCTCCAAGGTTGGTCCGAGCAGGAGCTTCAAGCTGGGAGCACCTAGGAAAGCGTATATGGCGTCATAAATGCTTGTGGTCTTTATAGTTGGTGCGGTGTGCTAGCTGAACCATCCGCATGGGAGCATTTCTCGGCCTAGAGGCCTGGGCCTGAGGTCGGCCCAACAGTAGTGATAGAAATAGTGTCCTGCAAGCCAGCTATATGGCTAGCATTAATTGTAATTAATGAGGAACTATTCAATTTAGATTAATAAATGCACTTTTATTAAATGGTCAACTTTATCTTATGTAATATTTGTCTACCCATAAGGATAGAAGTCCTTAGATCACAGGGCTATGGGACAACCCGTGGACTGATCTCTAAGGCCGTGATCTAGAATATATTCAAGAGTCGTAGAATCCAATCGAGATAGGACATCGTTGGATTCGGTTAGACTCTCACTATTGTGTATACTCCGATGAACTGGAGGACGCTGGGGTCCACGAGCGTGACTGGGATAGTCGATACACATAAGTGGGTGGCTTGCTGGGATGGCAAGCGCACTGAATACCCCAATTAGGAAATAACTCACCATGGAAGCGGTAGTCGCATATCGGGGTTGAAGTTATTTCAATTTACAATAGTATACGAGGAACGATCCCTAACAACTTGAGATGATAGGGTTTATCTGGTGCGAGAACGTCTATGCTTTGATGTGAGTTCCGACTGACTGGGGATCGCCAGAAAGTCTCTGTGGACTCATGTTGGGTATAGAGGAACTCGTATGCAGATTCATATCATTAACAAAGGATCCGTTGACTCGACTTGATAGGTCGAGAAATTCTCCTATGGATTTCTGTGAGAAATTAATTCTGATGAAATCCTTGGCCAAGGTAACTGACGACTTTATGTAAGTAGCTCATAAAGAACAAGTCAGAGAGAATTTATTTCGAGATCAGAGAACATAAGGTCAAGACAAAAGATAAGGGAATCCGATGAAAGACCATACCCTTAAGTCTCGACTGGGAGATTGATCAATGGAGAGATTATGTCGTATATGGAAATTGTAAATGATAAAAGGTTCACTGAATTAATTCACCAGTGATTGGGCTCCATGGGCTTGTGACTGGACATCGACCGTGGAGTGTGGGAGAATTCCCAAATTAGCAGGGGTGCTAATTTTGGAATGATTGATCGACAGAGTGTTCGATTAATTTAGAGTATTAATTGCTCGAGTTATTAAATAATATTTAATTACAACCCACGGCCAATTATGTGGTGAACCTACGGGGGCATACACAATACACATGAAGCGAAAGCGAGGAAACAAGAACGAACCAGTCGACTGGGTCGACTGGGTCAAAATCGACTGGGTCGATTAAATGGGTGGGTCGACTGGGTCGACCCATGTGGAACGAAATTGGATCCAATTGGAATTGGATCAAGATTATAAATTAAATTGGAATTTAATTTATGAGTAAATTAATTAATTAGGATTTAATTAATTAATGGAATAATTAATTAATTGGACTTGAAGTTTAATTAATTAATTGGGAGATGATTTAATTAATTGGGCTATTTAATTGGGAGATTAAATAAAGTCCTGAAAGATTAATTAAAGTGGGCCATGAATTAATTAGAAGACTTAGTCTTCTAATTAAAAGGGCCATGGCCCATGTAGGAGAATTAGTATCCTAATCCTAGAAGGATTAGGGTATGGGAGATATCTATAAATAAGAGACTAGGTCTCATATCTCACAGACAACTCTTCAAGCAAAATCAAGAAAAGCAAAAATTCTCTCTCCCTCTCCCTGTGATCGGCCGAACTGCTCTTCCACTTTGGAAGAATTTTTCGTCTTTGTTTTTCGTTTCAAAGTCGTTCTAAAACCTAGATATTAATATACCCTATGTTCTAGTCGATTAGGATATATTAATTTTCGTGATATTGTGGTGTATCAACTCGTAGAGGCGCAACACGTGGGGCGCTAAACAAAGGTGTGGGTCGATCTTACCGAGGCAGAATTCAGAGTTCGTCTTGCTAGCCAAGGATTTGCAAGGAGACAGGTATAAACGAGAAAACTTATACTGTCGTTTAATTATATTCATATATATACAACCAGAGAATATCCTGGCAAGATTCTTTAAGAGGCCCTAGAAATTTTTTATATTCCGCTGTGCCTAGGGCTGTTTTTCTTACCGAATCCCAACAGTGGTATCAGAGCCAGCTCTAGGCTTTGTATATATATGAATTTGCGAATTCTGTGTTTATTAAATCATATGTTTGATTTATGTGGCTAGTTCTTTAACTTTGCATATTTTAGAACGTATGTTTGGTTAACTTGGAGTTAATGATTAATTTAGGATTCAAAAATTTTATCATGTTGTTTTTAATTTTGGATTGGGATTTAATTGACTGGGTTTGTTGAATTAAATCTAAAAGTAATCGAAAAAAAAAAAATTTGGTTCTTGAGTTCAACCGCGGTGGCACGCGGCGGTGCGTGGCAGCGCACCGCGGCTGGGCGGCCACCGCATGCTGCCGCGAGCAGCAGCGCGCTGTCTGCGCGTGCAGCACACGACAGCTGCCTTCGGGCAGTCTGCCGCGTGCTTGCAACGCGCAGCAGCACACTAATGCGTGCTGTTACGCGTGGCAGCAGCCGCTGCGTACGGCGCACGCGCGGCCTTCGTGGCCGCGTGTGTGCTGCCACGTGGCGGTGTCCTATTCGTCACTACTTGGCTGAATTTTGGTTGATCTCAAACATGCCTATTTTGAAAATTCTGGAAATTTAGAATTTTGGGAAGATTAGGAAACTTGGAGTTTTGGGATAAGGTAGTTATCTTGTTAAAATTAAACACTACCTTAATTAAACTAATCTAAACAAAATAGGATTATCTTGAGAATCTTGGAGATTTGGGAATATTGGGAAACTTAGAGTTTTGGATAAGGTAAGAATCTTAGAGATTTAGATTACCTTAATTAACCAATCTTAATCAAGATAGGATTTGTAGATTACTTGGAGCTCAAGTAAGAGCTAATTAATCTTAGAGGTTAATTGTTAATTCAAAATTAATTAACTTGGATAAATTTTATGAATTAAAATTAAAGGAGCCGGTAAATTTACATTTTTGCCCTTATGTGAATTTATGCATGTTCTTGAGTGAATATGTGGATTGGTCGATTTTGCCTTTAAGCCCTGTGTTGTTTTTGGTTTATTTAATTTTGGGTTGTAATTAAATGGGCCTGATTGGTGCCCTTGCTTGCGCAAACAAATGTAATAGAATAGGACCATTTAAATTATGTAAGCTAGGCTTAGATTAGGCTTGGAGCCGAGAAGACCTCATGAAGACTTGGAGATCCACATGGAGGCCCATTTACCTTGGAGGACATGGAGGCCCAATTCATTACATGGAGGCCCAATCAAGCTGGATATTACAAGAAGACCCATGATGTATGGGTTTAAAAATTGTAATAGTTAGGACATTTAATTTTCACCCTAGACTGACCAATTGATTCATCACGTGGCTCGTGATGGATCGCATAGGATGGGCAATCGACCAATCATATCTTGCTAGGTGATGAATGTTTACTTTTTCGCAAATTATTCTTTGATGTATGAGATGCATGCTTAGGATAGAAAACGTAAACAAGATAAGCATAATCTGATGAGACCTCGCACACTTAGAAACCTCCAATTGAACTTAAAATTCAATTAGAATATTAAATCGAATAACGGGCGCATATGAATAGTGTCTATGGTCCGAGCCTATCCAATTACTAGGTCTTAGGCATATTGTACGAATATATCTCGATGTCTCACGAGTCGTGGGTCGAGCTATAGGAAGATAATATGTCTATTGCCTCGATGCACGAGTTTAGTGCCAAGGGAGGGGATAGCAAGGTTTTAGGCGCTGTCTCACGAGTCGTGGGGCGTCTAGGATTGAACTATTTCTCTTCACGAGTATTGGACATGATTTAACGCTAGTAAATATGGATGTCTCACGAGTCGTGGGTCCATATCGAAAAACGAGGCTAAATGAACTTAAGGGTTAGCTGCGATGGTTAACCGTTGACATAGTCGACCACCAAGTGGATCAAATAGTATGGCCAACGAGTCGTGGGTACTAGGAGATTGCATTTGGGCCTTAAGCCCGCTAGGATATTTTAAATTCCCGAAACTTATGTGGGGGCATAAGATTTTGATTAAAATAGTGGGAGTAATTTACAAATAAATTCCATGTTTGTGAATTGTGCATTTTAAATTAGTCTTTCGCGTATTTATTTCTTCTATCGTCATTTTATAGATATGATGTCAAAAGAGCTTAGAGCACTTAGAGATTTGTCCATCTCATCACTTGAACGTAATATTTTAACTGGACCAAACTTGCATTTCTGGACGCATCATTTGAATGGATTATTTGAAGCTGAAAACATATCTTATGTTTTGTCTGTGCCACCACCCATTACTATTTCACATGACGTTCCTGATGAGCTCCGTAAAAGCATCACCAAGTGGAAACTGGATGATGGCTTAGCTCGTGAATACATGTTGAAATATATGTCACTTGATCTGCGTTTGCAACATGAGCATATGGCATCCGCGAAAGAGGTTCTCTCGAATCTCAAATTCCTTTATGGGATTAGAGATGGTCGTCGCAGATTCGCGATCACGAGGGAACTCTTGCAAGCAAGAAAGAGAAGGGAAACTCCTGTCGGAATCCACGTACACAAGATGATTCGACTTCTATCTGAACTCGATGATATGGGTGTCGTGATGGACAATGATTTCCGAGTGGATATTATTCTACAATCTCTTCCTATATCATATGACCGATTTATCGCGGACTTGAATCTCCAGAGGCGAGAGATCACTGTACATGTCCTGCGACAAATGCTCGAGGAACACGAAGCTTCTTTTGGAAAGAAAGCAAGGGTTGGCGAAAAGACTGGGCGGCGTTCAAAACCAAGACAAATGGAAACCAGAGCTCCTTACTGCACAAGGTCAAAGGAAAGGATTAAATTCGAACCTATGGAGAGTTCGAAAAGGTATATTCCTTGTTGAAGTTAATTTATGAATTAACTGTGCATCATGGGTGCTAGACACTGCTTGTGGTTCTCATCTTTGTAATGATTTACAGGTGATGGGAGCAACAAGGCCACTTAGGCCAGGGGATTGGATCCTGAGATTTGGCAATGGAGCTAGAGCTGCTGCCGAAGCCATAGGCGAAGTGGAGTTAGATTTAGGTGGTAATAAATTAGTCCTTAGGAACGTTCTTTATGTACCTGGTTTGGTGAAAAACATTATTTCAATTCCTGTTTTGGATAATGAAGGTTTTAATTTTACTATTAATAAAGGTTCCTTTTCATTATTCATGAATGATAATGTGTTTTTCACTGGTACATTAAAAGATGGACTATATACCATTGAACCACCTAAGTTAGTGATGCATGTACAACAAAACAAAAGGAAACAAGATAATGAAATATCTGCCCAATTATGGCACGCTAGACTTGGACATATATCTAAGTCAAGGATTCAAAAGTTAGCATCATCTGGCGCGATTGAAATCAATCGCATTGATGAAATGCCGACATGTGAACCATGTTTAAAGGGTAAAATGGCTAAGTTGCCGTTTAAGGGAAACCCTGAGCGAGCCAAGCAAACATTGGACTTAATACATACTGACGTATGTGGACCACTAAGAAAAAGCGCCCGAGGTGGCTATGACTACTTCATCACTTTCACTGACGACTTTAGTCGTTATGGATATGTGTTCTTGTTGAAACACAAGTCTGAAGCCTTTGAGCGATTCAAAGAATTCAAGATGAAAGTAGAGAATCAACTTGGTCATACGATAAAGGCTCTTCGTTCTGACCGAGGTGGAGAATTTCTTAGTAACGAATTTCTGAATTATCTTGTAGAGCATGGAATACTATCGCAGTGGACTCCTCCTGCAACACCCCAATTAAATGGAGTAGCAGAGAGAAGGAATCGAACCTTGATGGACATGGTTCGATCCATGATGAGTGCCACTGACTTACCTCTTTCATTTTGGGGACATGCCCTCCTCACGGCAACAAGGATACTGAATATGGTACCTTCGGAATCCGTAGAAAAGACACCATACGAACTATGGTTTGGCAAGGCACCCTCATACGCATTCATGCGCATATGGGGATCTCCCGCTTACGTTAAAAAGCTAGTGGGAGATAAATTGGAAACTAAATCCACTTTGTGCAAATTCGTGGGGTATCCGGAAAACTCAATAGGATACGAGTTCTACGATCCTACAAGACAAACAACGTTTGTCTCGAGGAACGCTCACTTCTTGGAGAAGGATTTCTTGGTGGACAAGAAAGAAAATAACGTAGAACTAGATGAGGTCACTGAAGCTGAAAAGGCCTTAGAGGTCGATCGAGCTGACCCGTCACCACAGGCAGTGGGAGAACAAGAGCATGAAAGTGCACCAGAAAGTACACCAATACTTCGTAGGTCAGAAAGACAACGTAGAGAACCCGAGAGGTACTACGGTCTGCTGCATGAGACTGGACAGTCTCTAACCGACCCAAGGACTTACGAAGAGGCTATGCTAGACATAGACTCGGGAAAGTGGCGCGAAGCCATGGAATCCGAACTGGACTCCATGCACTCAAACAAGGTCTGGGCCTTGGTAGATCCACCACTGGGAGTTGCTCCCGTGGGTTGCAAGTGGATCTATAAGCGAAAGCTTGGAGTGAACGGAGAGGTGATTACCTACAAGGCGCGACTAGTGGCAAAAGGATACACTCAAAGACCAGGTATCGACTTTGAGGAGACCTTCTCGCCCGTCGCAATGCCCAAATCCATTCGGATCTTGCTGGCCATAGCTGCGTGGTATAACTACGAGATATGGCAGATGGATGTAAAGACTGCCTTTCTCAATGGAGACATTGATAAGGAGATCTACATGGAGCAACCAAAAGGATATGCATCCAAAGGAGATGAACACAAGGTGTGCAAACTCCAGAGGTCCATTTATGGACTGAAGCAAGCTTCCCGAAGTTGGAACATTCGTTTTGATGAGACAATCCAAACTTTTGGATTCATCAAGAACATGTTCGAACCTTGCGTGTACAAGAAGATCAGTGGGAGTACAGTTGAATTTTTGGTGCTTTACGTTGACGACATTCTTCTCATTGGAAACAATGTGAAAGCGTTGTCCGAAACTAAAGCATGGTTATCTACACAATTCTCGATGAAGGATATGGGAGAAGCATCCTTTGTACTAGGTATAAGGATCTACCGAGATAGATCAAAAGGACTGCTGGGCCTCTCCCAATCCCAGTACATAGACAAAATCTTGAAAAGATTTAGTATGGAAGAATCCAAGAGAGGATTGCTTCCAATGAGACATGGAATTGCACTCTCCAAGTCTATGGCCCCAAAGACGCCAGAGGAGACAAGCAATATGTCTCGAGTACCATATGCATCGGCGATAGGAAGCATAATGTATGGTATGCTATGTACGAGACCAGACGTAGCGTACGCTCTTAGCGTAACAAGTCGCTACCAGTCTGATCCAGGTGAGCAGCACTGGATAGCCGTAAAGGCAATTCTGAAGTACCTGAGAAGGACTAAGGAATTGTTCTTGGTATACGGTGGAGGAGAATTAAAATTGGAAGGCTATACAGACTCGAGCTTCCAATGTGATGTAGACGACTTCAAGTCGACATCAGGATATGTTTTCTGCCTCAATGGTGGTGCGGTTAGCTGGAAGAGCTCCAAGCAGGAAACAACCGCGGATTCAACCACTGAAGCAGAATACATTGCCGCGAGTGACGCAGCAAAGGAAGGTGTTTGGATGAGGAACTTCATCCAGGAATTGGATGTGATACCTAGCATTGCTGAGCCCGTTACTATCTTCTGCGATAATAATGGGGCAATAGCGCAAGCAAAGGAGCGGAGATCTCATCAGAAATCCAAGCACGTACAGAGACGATACCATGTGATAAGAGATATCATTGGTAGAGGAGACATTAAGATGGAATGTGTCGACTCGGAAGATAATACGGCGGACCCGCTAACGAAGCCTCTGCCTCAAAAGGCATTTGAGAAACATCTGCATAAAATGAGACTCAAGAACATAAAAGACTGGCTTTAGGACAAGTGGGAGATTGATAGAAATAGTGTCCTGCAAGCCAGCTATATGGCTAGCATTAATTGTAATTAATGAGGAACTATTCAATTTAGATTAATAAATGCACTTTTATTAAATGGTCAACTTTATCTTATGTAATATTTGTCTACGCATAAGGATAGAAGTCCTTAGATCACAGGGCTATGGGACAACCCGTGGACTGATCTCTAAGGCCGTGATCTAGAATATATTCAAGAGTCGTAGAATCCAATCGAGATAGGACATCGTTGGATTCGGTTAGACTCTCACTATTGTGTATACTCCGATGAACTGGAGGACGCTGGGGTCCACGAGCGTGACTGGGATAGTCGATACACATAAGTGGGTGGCTTGCTGGGATGGCAAGCGCACTGAATACCCCAATTAGGAAATAACTCACCATGGAAGCGGTAGTCGCATATCGGGGTTGAAGTTATTTCAATTTACAATAGTATACGAGGAACGATCCCTAACAACTTGAGATGATAGGGTTTATCTGGTGCGAGAACGTCTATGCTTTGATGTGAGTTCCGACTGACTGGGGATCGCCAGAAAGTCTCTGTGGACTCATGTTGGGTATAGAGGAACTCGTATGCAGATTCATATCATTAACAAAGGATCCGTTGACTCGACTTGATAGGTCGAGAAATTCTCCTATGGATTTCTGTGAGAAATTAATTCTGATGAAATCCTTGGCCAAGGTAACTGACGACTTTATGTAAGTAGCTCATAAAGAACAAGTCAGAGAGAATTTATTTCGAGATCAGAGAACATAAGGTCAAGACAAAAGATAAGGGAATCCGATGAAAGACCATACCCTTAAGTCTCGACTGGGAGATTGATCAATGGAGAGATTATGTCGTATATGGAAATTGTAAATGATAAAAGGTTCACTGAATTAATTCACCAGTGATTGGGCTCCATGGGCTTGTGACTGGACATCGACCGTGGAGTGTGGGAGAATTCCCAAATTAGCAGGGGTGCTAATTTTGGAATGATTGATCAACAGAGTGTTCGATTAATTTAGAGTATTAATTGCTCGAGTTATTAAATAATATTTAATTACAACCCACGGCCAATTATGTGGTGAACCTACGGGGGCATACACAATACACATGAAGCGAAAGCGAGGAAACAAGAACGAACCAGTCGACTGGGTCGACTGGGTCAAAATCGACTGGGTCGATTAAATGGGTGGGTCGACTGGGTCGACCCATGTGGAACGAAATTGGATCCAATTGGAATTGGATCAAGATTATAAATTAAATTGGAATTTAATTTATGAGTAAATTAATTAATTAGGATTTAATTAATTAATGGAATAATTAATTAATTGGACTTGAAGTTTAATTAATTAATTGGGAGATGATTTAATTAATTGGGCTATTTAATTGGGAGATTAAATAAAGTCCTGAAAGATTAATTAAAGTGGGCCATGAATTAATTAGAAGACTTAGTCTTCTAATTAAAAGGGCCATGGCCCATGTAGGAGAATTAGTATCCTAATCCTAGAAGGATTAGGGTATGGGAGATATCTATAAATAAGAGACTAGGTCTCATATCTCACAGACAACTCTTCAAGCAAAATCAAGAAAAGCAAAAATTCTCTCTCCCTCTCCCTGTGATCGGCCGAACTGCTCTTCCACTTTGGAAGAATTTTTCGTCTTTGTTTTTCGTTTCAAAGTCGTTCTAAAACCTAGATATTAATATACCCTATGTTCTAGTCGATTAGGATATATTAATTTTCGTGATATTGTGGTGTATCAACTCGTAGAGGCGCAACACGTGGGGCGCTAAACAAAGGTGTGGGTCGATCTTACCGAGGCAGAATTCAGAGTTCGTCTTGCTAGCCAAGGATTTGCAAGGAGACAGGTATAAACGAGAAAACTTATACTGTCGTTTAATTATATTCATATATATACAACCAGAGAATATCCTGGCAAGATTCTTTAAGAGGCCCTAGAAATTTTTTATATTCCGCTGTGCCTAGGGCTGTTTTTCTTACCGAATCCCAACAAGTAGTTTACGACCCGGAGCCTTTGCCTAAGAGATCGGATTGGGCGGACTGGGACTTGGGATCAATACTATATCTTCGAGGTCGGGATTCATGATCTTCGATCCAGCATAATCTATTTTCGACCCAGCAAGAGTTCCTAAGTGTAGAGAATCCAAAGTACCCCTCATCAATAAGTGATATCATTAGTAGAGGAGACATTAAGATTGAACATGTCGACTCAGAAGATAATACCGCGAACACGCTAAGGAAGCCACTACCTCAAAAGGCATTCGAGAAACATCTGCTAAAGATGGGACTCAAGAACATAGGAAGTTGGCTTTAGGACAAGTGGGAGATTGATAAAAATAGTGTCCGGCAAGCAAATTGTATGGCTGTCATTTAATGTAATAAATGAAGGAACAATTCAATTTTGATTAATTAATACACTTTATTATATGATCAACTTTATCTTATGTAATAATTATCTACGCATAAGGATAGAAGTCCTTAGATCACAGGGCTATGGGACAACCCGTGGACTGATCTCCGAGGCCGTGATCTAGAGCATATTCAAGAGGCGTAGAATCCAATCGAGATAGGACATCGTTGGATTCGATTAGACTCTCACTGTTGTGTATACTCCAATGAACTAGAGAATGCTGGGGTCAACGAGTGTGACTGGGATAGTCGACACACATAAGTGGGTGACTTGCTGGGTTAACAAGTGCACTGAATACCCCAATTAAGAAATAACTCACCATGAAAACGATAGTCGCATATCGGGGCTGAAGTTATTCAAATTTACGATAGTATACGAGGAAATCTCTGTGGACTCATGTTGGGTATAGAGGAAATCGTATGCAGGTTCACATCATCAACAAAGGATCCATTGACCCGACTTGATAGGTTGGGAATTTCTTATATGGAATTCTGTTAGAAATTAATTCTGGTAAAATCTTTGGCCAAGGTACCTGACGACTTTATGAAAGTAGCTCAAAAAGATTAAGTCAAAGAGAATTGTTTCGAGACCAGAATGTATTAGATCAAGACAAAAGAAAAGGGAATCGATGAAAAGTCCATACCCTTAAGTTTCGACTGGGAGATTGATCGATGGAGAGATTATGTAGTATATTATAATTGTAAATAAGTTAAAAGGTTCACTGAATTAATTCACCAGTGATTGGGTTCCATGGGCTTGTGGCAGGGGAGCTAATTTTGGAATGATCAGTCGACAGAGTGTTCGACTGATTTAGAGTATTAAATGCTCGAGTAATTAAATAAATATTTAATTATAACCCACGGCCAATTATGTGGTGAACCTACGGGGGCATATACACTGTGACGGCCCGACTCCGTGGGTCCGTCGGATAACGGTCGAAAAGTTATTATTATTTTGAAAAAGTGTTAGAATATCGAAACTTTTTTTTTTTGGAACGATGAATTAAAAGGTTTAAAGCGGAAGCGGTTTAAAACGAAATGAGAACAATTTAAATTACTAATTTTTTTCTTTTTTTTTGACGAACAAATAAAATCAATCTTCCTAGTAGAGTTTTAAAGCGAAAGCATTTAATCATAACATATCAAAAGATTTGAACAAAATCAACCGAGAGAGATAATTAAGTAATTTATGAAAATCTTGAATCTTTGACAAAAATATAAATCAACTTTAACAAATCAAACATTCTAAACAAGGTTTTAATCAAAATTGAAAAAGAGCATAAATCGATCACAAAATATTACTACTCTCCCGAATACTAGGGTGGGACCGCAACCCGACTATTATTTCCAGAACACCTGAAACTGAAAAGAGTGAAACACGGAACGCATAAGTTGATCGTCCAACTTAGCGAGGCTATGTGTTAATTTGCATGGTGATGTGTGGATGCAACATATTATATAACATAAGCATGCTATCAAGCAAATAAACATATATTCAAGACGAAAGAAACACGGAATTCACACAACCAAGAATTTGCTGATGCCGTCCTCCACTTACCCTCCATCCTCAGTTTGATGTCCATCCAAACTCACCAAGTAAGGAGCGACCTTACTATCAAAAATGCATCGACATGTCTTTGCCGGAGTTCGTCCTTACTCCCCAAGTGTTCCTCCCCACTTGGGTTGTAAGGCCAGGCCTACGGGTAACCGTGACAATCCTGCCGGCCCTTGCCGTCCAGGTTGGCATCGGGTCCATATACCAATCAAAAGGGGGCCCACACACAAAATCGAAAACAAACGGAAACATATAGTCGGAAACAAACGGAACATAACATATGAAACATATTAACATATTATCAACGTTTAAAAACTTATCAAATGAAATTTTGGGTATCATGATAATTTCGAAAAATATATTCGCAACTAGTAGATTCGGATGTAGCATGTATTTGGATAATCTTGTTGAAATGCTAAGTGATTTCATGAGAGTAATGTTGACCTAATAAGTCAACCTATTCGTGACGACATGCAAGAAAAGATAGAATAAAATTCATGCTTTGATTATTAAGAGCCTAAGTGCATGTTTGGACTCGATCTACTAGCACATCGGACCGATATACAAATTAAACACACAACACTCACCTTTGTCGCTTAGTATAGCGACTAAAACTCCATAAATGAAGCGTATCCGAAACCTGAGCAAGCACGTATACGACTTAGAAACATAACTAATGAAAATCCTACACAAGGATTTCCTAAACTAACACATCACACAAAAGTGCTTAAAAAAATTACGACATCAACTCTACTTAAAAGATATTATTTTCAAAACACAAAATTCTAATTTCAAAAAAGACAATGCCAAAACAGCAAAATTTTCCCTTCATTTTCCAGATTTACAAAACAGCCCCTAAACTTTTAAAAATATCCATCTTTGCAAAAAAATTGCAACAAACTTTAAATCAAAAGATTTTTAACTAAAATCATATCGAAAATCAAATAAAAGTATCAAAGCTTTAAAATTCCCATAAGTTTTACACTTTTCAAAAACACCCTCATAGTTTTGAAAACTTAATCAAACCGATTTTCTTGAAAAGTAATTTAAGATCCACGCATTTAAGAAATATTTAAAAATAATCAAGCATAATTTTCACTATAAAACTAAGATTAAAATAAGTTTTAATAACTTTTCACAAACGAAACAAAAAGTTCTTTAATTATGAACTTTCTTCGAAAAATTTACAAATATTCAATCGAAAAACTAAATTGAATAAACCACTACTTCAAATCAATAAATCAAGATTTTATAAAAGAACCATGTAAAAACAGTGACAAAACAGCGCATTTGACCCCTTATTTTCAGATTTACAAAAATAACCCCAAAAGTTTCAAAAACTCCCTTTTTGCAAAAGCCTCTAAGCAAACTTCAAAACAAATGCTTTTCAAGTAAATTTATACCAAATATCAAACAAATTTAGATTTTCAGTCCATCTTACTCCCAATAAAAATTGCAGCCCTCAGCCCTTCAACTTTTCAAATCTTTCAAAAATACCCCAAAGTTTTGAGAAAAATAAAAACATCAACTTTCTTTCAAAAAGAAATCAAGATCCAAACATATAAGAAATATTTAAACAAAGCCAAAGCAAGTCACACTAAATATGAACTCAACAACTTATCACAAAAGCTCTAAGGATAAGCTAAACTTCTTCAACATATACTTTAAAGAGAAGAAAGTAATATCACAAATATTAATGAACACATGCATAGATGTCTTTTTACCCAAATCAATGAAGGGGATAAAACCCTCTTCATTTCCAGATCTCCGAAGGTGGTGGTGGCAGCTCCGGTGGGAGTGGTGGCGGCTCCGGTGGTGGTTCATAACAAAAGCCCTCAAATCCTTACTTTTCACCATTTTCTCACGGCTTTCGATTCACTTAGGGAGTTCCAACCGACGATCCGAACGGTCAATATGTAGATCCGTGTGTGTAGAACCTCCATACAAAATTTGGGCATGATCCAACGGTGGACGAAGACGGAATGATCGGAAAACCGAGGCTGTGTAGTGAGAATCCGAAAATAATTCTCTTTCTAGTGTGTTCTCTCTTCTCTCTCTCTCTCTCTCTCTCTCTCTCTCTCTCTCTCTCTTATTCTCTCTAATATGTATGTAAATGAGGTTATGGAGAGGATAAAAATCTGATGTTAAGTGTGTGTAATAATTATATACACATTGGGAATAGAGGGAGACATAATGCTTACTTATTATTTTATCCACCAATGCATGTAAACATTGGTAGAGGTCCTAGAGGAGTTTACTCTATCCAAGGGCATGCCTTAGCAGCCCTTGGAGTGTGCAAGGAGAGAAAATGATTACTCTCCTACAAAAAATCTGGAACTTGGGCAAATTTACACTTTGCCCCCGAAGTTTTGAAATCTTACATTTTTGTCCCCAAAAACAAGATTTTTGTGCATCCAAGCTCGAAAATTTTCAAGAAGGTCTTGATCTCATATTAAAGTAACTTTTATATTTTTAATTATTTCAAAGGTCAAAAAAATCACAAGATTTAATTAATTTGTATATTTTAGTTCAATTTAATGCTTAACTTTGAAAAATAAAATGTCGGACTTAAATTTGGATTAAAAATCCAATCAAAAGGGTTCGAAAATTTGGAGGACGTTACATACACAATTCACATGAAGCGAAAGCGAGGAAAAGAAGAACAACTGGGTCGACCCAATTGGAGCGGAAGTGATCCCATTGGAATTGGATCAAGATTATAAATTAAATTAGAATTTAATTTGTAAGTTAATTAATTAATTAGAGGAAGATTTAATTAATTAGACTTAGAGTCTAATTTAACTGACTGGAGAGTAATCAATTAATTGGGCCATTTAATAAGGTGATTAAATAAAGCCTAAATAAATTAATTAAGGAGTGGGTCATGAATTAATTAGAAGACTTAGTGTTACGCCCCCAAAAATTCGAACCCTTTTGATTGAATTTTTAATCCAATTTAAGTGCTACGTTTTATTTTCAAAGTTAAGCATTAATTTGAACTAAAATATACAAATTAGTTAAACCATGTGATCTTTTGAACTTTGAAATAATTAAAAATATAAAAGTTACTTTAAAATAAGATTAAGACCTTTTTGAAAATTTTCGGGCTTGGATGCACAAAAAATTTGTTTTTGGGGACAAAAATGTAAGTGTTCAAAATTTAGGGGGGCAAAGTGCAAATTTGCCCCAAGTTGCAGATTTTTGCAGGATAGTAATTATTTTCTCTCCTTGCACACTCCAAGGGCTGCTAAGGCATGCCCTTGGGTAGAGTAAACACCACTACCAAGGTTTACATGCATTGGTGGAAAATATGAAGTAATAACACTCCTTTATTATCATATTATATGTATATGTGTATACATATTAAAAAAATCTGAGTTTATAACCTAATAAATATCCTCCTCAAACCCACATTATCTTCTTTACAACTTAAAAATACTTAGAGAGAAAATAAGAGAGAGAAAAGAGACAAAACATTTAGAAAGAGAGTTTTTGGGTATACTCAACCCAGCCTCGGATTTTCGATCATTTCGCCTCCGTCCACCGTTGGATCATGCCCAAATTTTGCTTGGAGGTTCTACACACATGGATATACATATTGACCGTTCGGATCGTCGTTTGGAAGTCCCAAAGTGAATCGACAGCCATTGAAAAATGGTGAAAAGTAAGGATTTGAAGGCCTTTTTATGAACCACCACCAGAGCCGCCACCACTGCCACCGGAGCTTCCACCACCACCTTCGGAATTCTGGAAATGAAGAGATTTTCACCCCTTTCGTTGTTTTGGTAAAAAGACATCGATGCATGTGTTCTTTAGTCTTTGTGATATTACTTTATTCTCTTTAAAATATATGTTGAAGAAGTTTAGTTTGTCCTTGTGATAAGTTGTTGAGTTCATATGTAATATTTAGTATGACTTGCTTTGGTTTTGTTTAAATATTTCTTATATGTCTGGATCTTGATTTCTTTTTGTAAGAAAGTTAATGTTTTTATTTTTCTCAAAACTTTGGGGTATTTTTGAAAGATTTGAAAAGTTGAAGGGTTGAGGGCTGCAATTTTTATTGGGAGTAAGATGGACTGAAAATCTAAATTTTTGTTTAATATTTGGTATAAATTTACTTGAAAAGAATTTGTTTTAAAGTTTGCTTTAAGGTTTTTGCAAAAAGGGAGTTTTTGAAACTTTTGGGGTTATTTTTGTAAATCTGAAAATAAGGGGTCAAATGCGCTGTTTTGTCGCTGTTTTTACATGGTTCTTTTATAAAAATCTTGATTTATTGATTTGAAGTAGTGGTTTATTCATTTTATTTTTTAGATTGAATATTTGTAAAGTTTTCGAAGAAAGTTCATAATTAAAGAATTTTTTGTTTCGTTTGTGAAAATTTATTAAAACTTATTTTTAATCTCAGTTTTATAGTGAAAATTATGCTTGATTATTTTTAAATATTTCTTAAATGCGTGGATCTTAAATTATTTTTCAAGAAAATTGGTTTGGTTAAGTTTTCAAAACTATGAGGGTGATTTTGAAAAGTTTTAAACTTGTGGGGTTTTTAAAGCTTTGATTTTTGAAGTAAAATGAAACTTAATACTTTCATTTGATTTTCGATATGGGTTTAGTTAAAAATCTTTTGATTTAAAGTTTGTTGCAAAAATTTTCGGAAAAATGGATGTTTATAAAAGCTTTGGGGTTGTTTTGTAAATCTGGAAAATAAAAGGAAAATTTTGCTGTTTTGGCGTTGTTTTATGAAATTAGAATTTTGAGTTATGAAAATAATAACTTTTAAGTGGAGTTGATGTCGTAAATTTTAAACACGTTTGTGCGATGTGTTAGTTTAGGAAATCCTTGTGTAGGATTTCATTAGTTACGTTTTAGTAAGATTGTTAGATACATTCTAAGTCGTATACGTACTTGCTCAGGTTTCGGATATGCATCATTTGTGGAGTTTTAGTCGCTATACTAAGCGACAAAGGTGAGCGCTGTGTGTTTAATTTGTATGTCGGTCCGATTTGCTAGTAGATCGAGTCCAAACATGCACTTAGGCTCTTAATAATCAAATCATGAATTTTATTCTAACTTTTCTTGCATGTCGTCACGACTAGGTTGACTTCTTAGGTCAACATTACTCGCATGAAATCACTTAACATTTCAACATGATTATCCAAATACATGCTACATCCGAATCTACTATACGTTTGATATGTTATGTTCCGTTTGTTTCCGACTATATGTTTCCGTTTGTTTCCGATTTTGTGTGGGCCCCCTTTTGATTGGTATATGGACCCTATGCCAACCTGGCCGGCAAGGGCCGGCAGGATTGTCACGGTTACCCGTAGGCCTGGCCTTACAACCCAAGTGGGGAGGAACACTTGGGGAGTAAGGACGAACTCCGGCAAGGACATGTCGATGCATTTCAGATAGTAAGGTCGCTCCTTACTTGGTGAGTTTGGATGGACATCAGACTGAGGATGGAGGGTAAGTGGAGAACGGCATCAGCAAATTCTTGGTTGTGTGAATTTCGTGTTTCTTTCATCTTGAATATATGTTTATTTGCTTGATAGCACGCTTATGTTATATAATATGTTGTATCCACACATCACCATGCAAATTAGCACATAGCCTCACTAAGTGGACGATCAACTTATGCGTTCCGTGTTTCACTCTTTTCAGTTTCAGGTGTTTTGGAAATAATAGTCGGGTTGCGGTTAGGTCATCACGGTTGCGGTCCCACCCTAGTATTCGGGAGAGTAGTAATATTTTATGGTTGATTTATGCTCTTTTTCGATTTTGTTTAAAACCTTGCTTAGACTATTTGATTCGTTAAAGATGATTTATATTTTCGTCAAAGATTCAAGATTTTCATAAATTACTTAATTATCTTTCTCGGTTGATTTTGTTCAAATATTTTGATATGTTGTGATTAAATATTTTCGCTTTAAACATCTACTATGGAAAATTGATTTTTCCGTTAAAACTTAGTAATCTAAATTGTTCTTATTTCGCTTTAAACCGCTTCCGTTATTAAACTTTTAATTTATAGTTTCCTTTAAAAAAAAAAAGTTTAGACATTTTTAACGCTCTTTTTTCAAAATAACATTAATTTTTCGACCGTTATTCGACGGACCCGCGGAGCCGGGCCGTCACACTTAGTCTTCTAATTAAAAGGGCCATGGCCCATGTAGGAGACTTGGAGTCCTAATCATAGGAGGATTAGGTTAATGAGATACCTATAAATAGGAGACTTGATGTCATATCTCACACACACAACTCAAGAGCCAAAATCCAAGTCAAGAAAAATTCTCTCTACCTCTCTCCCTAGTGAAATTGGCCGAACCCTACTTAATTTTGGAAGAATTTTTAGTTTTCGATTTTAGCTCCTAAGTCGTTCTCTAACCCTAGATCTTAATATACCATATGTTCAAACCGGTTAGATATATTAATTTTCGTGATATTGTGGTGTATCAAATCTTAGAGGCGCAACACATGGGGCGCTACGACAGGGCTTAGGATCGACCTTGCCGAAGGAGAAACACAACGACTTTGCTAGCTAGCAGAATTTGCAAGGAGACAGGTATAACTTGGATCTAGTTATTTATGTCGTTTTATATATTCATATACAACCAGTTTAGTATCCCGGCAAGATTCTGAAAGTGCCCATAAAAAATTTAAATACCGCCGCATGTAGGGCTGTTTATCTTATCGAATCCCAACAATAGTGGCTATAATAAACAATTTAAAAGACAACAATAAGCAGACAGCTTTAAAAATAATACTTATAATTAACGAAAATTGAACTTTTTATCGAAAAGTTCTCCCACTATTTTTATAGAAACAATAACCCCTTTTATTGTTAGGGAAATTCTATTTTCTAGTAGGTCTTGACGTCCCAGCGGCCATTAATTGCACCCACGACTCGTGGCCATACAATCAATTCCCTAGGTAGGTATACTTTTACCAATTGTGTCCCTACACAACCTTCAAGCTATTTTGCCTCGGTTTTCGCATTTATCTAGCACTGCTACATCATAAATGTTACTACTCGTTAAGTCTAATCCATTAATCATGATGAGCAACAGGCCCGGTCATGAAATTCCCGTAACTAGTTATCGGTCGATTTTCACGCCTCGACCAGGCCCCACCCTTGTCAAGTTTTTAAGAAAATAAGAATCAAGGAATTTTGCGTATTGTCCCTTTCTTCGCCTCGGGTGCTAGACTCTGGATCACTTTAATCGATAAATAGACAACATACGCTAGTTCCTATTAATGGAAGGCCTGGATTTACAAAACCTCATTTTATAGTTAACCCAATATGACTTACTATTTGTTCAAGAGGGGATTTTCGTTTTTAAAAGTTTGAAGAAACTCTCCTCGAGATCTCGCCGCATTAATTATGCTTTATCTTTTATTTACGATCTAGATACTAGAGTGCATCACATACAAGCCAAACATAAATCAATAAATATATTAAAACTATACAAGCCTAGCATGCATACTACCAAAATATGTTTTCGATCGGGAGCCTCCTATGCAGGCCATCATCGAGCCATGATGTTGGCCCAATTGGTCAATCTAATTGGGTTCTCAGATGACCTAGGCTATTACATAAATAACCATGCATACATGGCATTCAACTCTTCTTGGGCACCCATCTTGCTTGTAACGGGCCTCCATTCTAAACTAATAAAACAGTAAAACCCCAATCTATAACAAAGGCAAAAAGTGGCCAAAAAACAAGTTAAGGCTCGCAGGCCTAATAAAAACCAAACAATAAATAAAGCCAATCACATTTACCCTAGGGTAAAGGCTCGGCACGATCGAAAACCACGTAAACAGTTCACGTAGAGTAAGAACCAAGCAAACAATTTTTACTTATTTCTTTCTTATTCTTAAAACTCCCTTTTAAAAATAACTACTTATGATTCTTATATTTTAGTCACTACTAATTATGATAAAATAAATTCTCGGGTAAACAAAACAAGTTTTCTGCATAAAATCATATACCGATTTTCAACTTTTGAAAATTATAGTTCGGCCCCTCAACTTTCAGAAATTACACTTTTAACCCCAAAGTTTTTGAAAAGTTACAAAACACCCCCCAAAACCATCTCGGGCAGAGGACCAAAAAATAAAATTTTTTAATTCGGAAAATTTTCATATTTTGCAAACATACCCCTGAACTTTCGAAAATAACAAAAGAGTCCTTTAATTTTTGGAAATTACAAAAACAACCCATAATTACGTGCCGACCAGATTTTGTAAAAACAGTCCAGATTTTTCAAAAATTTCCAGAAAACAAAAATTAAATTTCCAGCCCTAATATTCAAATTTGCGATATTTGCACAAAAAGGCCTGAAGTTTCGAAAAATTATAAATTTGCCACATATATGAAAATAGAATAAACCAATTATAGATCTAGTCATAACAAGTAAGAATCATCACACAGAACATAATAATAAACAAATGTATCCATATACTTTCTTACGTTTAGGCCTTTTCGCATAATAATAATGGAGTTGGCTCTGATACCACTGTTGAGATACATCGGTTGTCAGGACAACGAAAGTGGGGATATGCGATATACCTCACCACGTTATGTATACGAAAATGTTGAATCAAACAGCAATAAAACATAAAGAGGGGTGATATACGATATACATCACCACGACTCGGTGGTGATTACCTCCAGGCTTCTTGTCTGATTCACAACTGAGTGATCCAATTATCTCACCTCCAGAATGTATCCACACCAGTTGGATTGTAGCAACGTCTCCAAGTCACATGCTAGATCTTGAAGATCTTGATCAGGATCTAGATCTGGATCCGGATGAATAGAACCACAGGAAGATGAGCTCGGCCACAATACTTATGCTGCTAGGGTTGGATCGACCAGGGTGGGGCGGCTAGGGTTGGCCGAATTTAGGTTTGGCCAATTATGGGTTTGTGCAATTTTCGATTTTTTCTTTTCTTCTTGTGTTATACAAAATTGATTCATTGATTGATTAATTTATTAGTCTATGGAAGATATGAGTTGATATATATTTATAAGAGAAGAATCTTTCTCTTATTAGATATCTCTTCCCATATTCATCAAGTCCTATTCCAAATCAACTTAGGAAATGAGATTTGATAAATCTCTTCCTTGTTTCTTGTCTTACAAGAAATAAAACTCTCCAACTTGCACTAGCCAAAATCGCCCCCTTTGCCTAATTCATGTACTTCGAAAATTACATGAATATTTTTTCTTCTATTTTATTAATTAACTACTTCAATTATTAAATTATAACTAATTAGATATCTCAATTAATAATTCTCCTCTTTGAATTAACATTTTAATTCATCAACTTTGATTTAGGTTCTTTGAATCAACTATTTCGTTTTATGACCGTTACTGTCCAACTGTATAGTGTGTGACCATCTGGGTTCACCATCAATTGGTAGCAGGCCCACGACTTTCGTGATTTAATTAATGAGCAATTAATTGCTCCGATCAATTAAACACTTTTAATTGACCACTCCAAAATCATTCTCCCTTATTAATTCAGGAGTACCCACACTTCATGGTCGATGTATAGCCACAAGCCCATGAAGCCCAATTTAAGGTGAATTGAAATTTTTGAACCTCGCCTCTTATAATTGTCATGTACATACGGGACTTCTAAAGACTAATTTCCCGACAGAGACCTAGGGTTTGTGAATTAATAGGCACCTCTAATTATCTCGATTGTGTACATTCTAATTCTAGATAATAATTCCAGTGTGACTGCTAAATTTGGAAACCCCTTTTTAAAATCCGTCACTGACCATGGCCATGGGTTTCTCAAAATTTATTGTCTAAGAACGTACAGGAAATTCTCTCACCTTATCAAGATGAGTCGATAGATCCTTTCTTAGTACTAACCACTCGTGTACACGACTATACGTACCCAATATAGGCACATTATGGTCAGGCTATGTGACAAGTACCTTAATCTAAGTACGCGCAACCATGTACCGAATTCGCCCTAGCACCTCAAGTCTAAGGAATAAATCGCACACTATTATAAACCTTGAGAAACATCTCATCACCGATATGCGTCATGCGCTTCCACAATGGGTTTCTCTGTTCGGGTCGTTCGATGAGTTCGATCCCCTATCTAACCATCTAGTCATTTGCACTGACATCAAATGTCTTGTTCATGAAACTCTACCAATTCACTCCATGTGAATCATGCACAATCTTACAAGTATTAGCGATTCCTTCGATACCCCGTCTCGTTTGGAATCTATGACTTGGAACGTGTTTTAAGATCACGACCTTAGAGACTATTTCATGATTGCACTCAATACCGAAGTGAATCGTCCCATAGTCTAATGTGACCTTGGGATTTCATCCAATCGCTTAGATACGTTCGCGAGAGATGAAGTTGGCCATTGTTTAATTTACGTACTATAAATAAACAGGCGTATTAATTATTAAACCATAAGAAGATAGTCCTCTTACAAGCTAATTAATATTGGCTTGCTGTGCACTATCCTATCAATCTCTCACTTGCCCTAAAGCTAATCACAACATTTCTAGGACCCATCTTATGAAGTTGTCTCTCGAACCCTTTTATGAAAGAACTTCATTAGTGGATCTGCTAAGTTGTCTTTGTTGAGATGACGTAACCCTTCTACGTGTCTCAACTACCTATGATTTGTCTAATCATATGGTTTTGTGTTCAGATTAACGGTGAGATCTCATTTCCCTTTCACTGAGCAATCGCCTTATCTAATCAGTTAAGGTAACGATAGGCTTTTGCCATGCTAGGTACTTCATCCAATCATTGGATGAATTTTCTCATCTAAACGCTTTCTTCTGCTGCATCCCAATGATGCGACATTTATTCTGTTTTGAGTTGGCAATGTTATACTATTGGAATTTCTTCCAATTTACCTCTGCTCCATCGAGACAGAATAAATTATCCACTTTAGACTGGAAACCTCGAATTACTAAATCCTTCGAGTTTCGATCCTCCACTACTACCACCGATCAGCAATATATCCTTTAATTATCTTCGAGGATTGCTTTTACGGTAGTCCAGTGTTCCTTACTGGTGTTTCACTAACAGTAGCTCGTAGATTCAGACTGTTCTTAAGTCAGGTCTTGTACAAGACTTTGCATGCTACATGCAATCCAAATGCCAAAGCATAAGGCTTCTTGAGACAATCTCTTCTTTACTTATTATATGTAGGGCTCATTTAATAAGAATATGATATATTTTGTGTCTATTTGGAAACAATCCTTTCTTGGATTTTTCCATATTGAATCTATTCAATATTTAGTCTTTGTACTTAGATTTGGTGAATTGTAGCATCTACTTCGCTCGATCTCTACAGATACATATTGACAGTATGTGAGATGTAATTCCCAAATCTTATCATGGATAATTGTGTGAAAAATACGCTTTCATCTACGCTTGACATTCCTATATCGTACTTTGATATACAGAATGTCGTCATGTTATGTTACGAACTTTACTATAATACGCTCCCACTGATCCTCTTTGCATAGTTAAAATCCATATGCCTTTTGACAAAGGCAACAGTCTTGATCAACTTTCCATATGCTAAATGTTTCGAAATGGATTTTGACGTTCAAATGGGGAGAAGGTATCTTCATTAGTCTATAAAAGGATTTTGAAGAATGACCCATCGCCAATGAGCAATTCAAATAAGTTGAAAACTTTCCATTTCGGATCTTATGGCTTAATGCCATGTCCCTTATTTTATGTCAAACATAGTTTCTTGTAATCTTGGATCAATATCCAATTTCTCAATTTCGTAAAATGGAATTTTGAGTTCCTTACGAATTTGATTGGATTACGAAGTGTTTGTGCGTAATTCTGGTTCAGTAGGTTTCAGGGTTTGCTCCCACTGTTTGTGGGGATGAGTCCAAATCTTGGACTTTATCAAGTTCTATGACATTCCCTGTTTCCTTTGACGAAGAATTTCATCAACATAGGAACGGGCATTTGCAAGAAACTTTTGTTTCTCATTGTCGCAGAACAGGTATCCAATGGATTTCGTTGGATACCCCACAAATTTTGTACGAATTGGATCTACTATTCAATTTCTCGTACAAGGGTATGATACGACGGTGTAAGAACTTACATCGAAAGGTACTAGTCCAAGTATCTTTTGAAAAGTCATGGGAGGCTATCCCCTAAAGTGAAAAAATAAGTTCAGCGAGATCACAACGTGAAATGAACAAAGTTCGATTCCCTTTTTGATTCGCTGCATGAGAATTCTATTCTCGTTTAGATAATCGTGTATTTCTTACCTCCAAACAGATCAAATTTAGTGATATGTACAATGCCTTTTCGTATCTCAAAAGTAAATTGAAATTAGTTTTTTTTAGATAAATATGATATAGAAGACTAGAGAATGAGAGCAACCAACTTAAAAAGTTGTAGGACATGTATCTAAGAGGGGTTGCATTAAGCTGCAAGATATGTTCAATGATTTCCTCTAGTATATCTAACGTAAATCGAAATTAATTTTTCTAAATTATACAAAATAGAGTAGACCATAGTATGGTAGCAAATACTTGTTACGTTGTGAAATAACAAGTGCATTGATTACAGTCACTTGAATCATAATATATACTCACATACAAAAAAAGCAAAAAAAATTTAGTTGATATCATCCATTGAATGATGAAATCAAGTTTAAACACTTTCATAAAATATAGGACACTAAATAAGTAAATCTTGAATTTGATGATTTTTCATTAGAAAGCTTGGAAAACAGTTTGAAAGAAAACAAAGAGAAATGAGAACAACTTAATGAACAAATTGATTGTATTTCTTCGTCATTCATTTCATATGTAAATGCAAAAAAAATATATATATATATGTTTATTTGAGATCAGACTGTAATATGCACACAACAATTTATCAGCATTCTCATTCGCAACAGAAAGGAGTCCTAGCACTTTTGGCTGAAGATGATTTGAAGACAAAATCTTTACAGTCTTTAAAGTTACATATTGGGCTTTTGAATTCTTCTTTTAAATGGGTTCAATTATGTTGGTCCCAAGTGGTCAGATGAGGTCTAGAGGGGGGGGGGGTGAATAGACATCTGAAAATTTTGAACTTAAAACTTTTCAGTGTTCTGTCAGCAGACTAAGCTGATGAAGAACAGTAGGATTACTTCGCTGAT
Organism: Penstemon eatonii; assembly: GCA_038501285.1. NCBI lineage: Eukaryota > Viridiplantae > Streptophyta > Magnoliopsida > Lamiales > Plantaginaceae > Penstemon > Penstemon eatonii. The sequence continues at coordinate 54,402,773 of CM076710.1, forward strand.
CAAGAACGAGTCTAGAACAGCAGAGTGACCACTCTTCTTATATATACTTAGCTGTTTTTCAACAAAACAGTTTTCCAAAGAGTATACTTGCAGCGGATTGTTTGAAAGTGTTTTTCACAAGTAAACTAAGTTCTTAAAAGATTTTATCCCCAGTTTTGAAACTCCTTATAAAATCTTTCAGTAATTCAAAGTGTTTAAATATGCAAACTTTAAAATATGCAAGAAAGCTTAAATGCAAGATAACACAAAGAATTTTTATAGTAGTTATATGGATAAAAATCCTTTAGTCCACTCTTCCAGATCACTCAGATTCTGGGTTATACTATAATCACACAGATTACAATATTTCTCCACTTACACCTAAACAACAAATGTAAAGGCTATAAGCTCACAATAGGAAATCACTCAGAAATCCTATCCTCTAAAGTAGAATCACTCACAAAGATGGATTCTCACTTCGCACAACACTCAGCTATTACAAAATCACTCAGATAATGTTTTTCTGTTTTCTTCAACTTGGTTTCTGTCAACAGATGACTTCCACCAGACGAGTGAGCTGTTCGAGCTTTTGAGACTTAGAAAAATTCTGCTTCAAAATCGAAATCTCTGATTGTTGTTGTGTGTCTCTCTCTTCGAACTTAGCTCTATTTATACATGGAGATGAGAATATGACCGTTGAAGGCAAATCAAATCTTCAAATCCATCCTTCAGCTCTTTTGAAACGGCTCCCTGCAGCAATCCGTACAGTGTACAGTACTTTCTGTCCATCACATTTAATGCTGCATTAAATGCACTCTGCTGATACGAGGATATCTTCAATCATTTGCCATTACTACCCTTCTCTTTCAGCATTTATTACACCAAGTGCATTTATTACCGTTGAACTGATCTCATGATCTCTTCCACTCTGCTGATCGAAGCAACCCTTCTGATAGGTACTCTGCTGATCAAATACTGAACTAATCTGATTTGACCCGGCTGATGACCTACCCTTCTGTTTGCTGTTTCAGCAAGAGATCACTAGTCTTCTGGTCTTTGAACTCTTCTGATATCTTCTTTACTTGTTCAAAGATTCTTCCAAGGGAACTAAGCTTTCCATACTTAGCTGATTATGATGTTTTGGAAATCATCAAAACCTTCCCTTAAATTCTGACTTCTTTCTTCTTCATCTTCATCCAACAATTTCCCCCTTTTTGATGATGATAAAACTTCAGCTAAGTACCTGTACCTAAACTAAAGTTTTGATCCTCAAAAATTTCTGAGATAGAAATAGTATGTTGGATTTAAACTTGCAATTTTATAGATGATTAAATTGATTACAGATTACAAGTTTTGAAGAATGAAAAGCGCAAAGTACTTTTAAAATGATTACAAGGATTTTAAGATAAAAGGGAAATCTAGCCTAAACTAGTCTTCTTCCTTCTTCTCTTCTTCAGCTTCCTTGTCCTCTTTTTCAGATTCTTCATCAGATGACTTAGAAGTCTCAGCTTCCAGTTCTTCAAAGAACCTTTTTCTTAGCAGCTCTATCCTTTTATATTTTACATCAGGGTCAAGCTGTTCTTCAGCTGAATCTTTGGCAGCAGCTAGTTCCTTGTCAGACTTGGCTTTTGCTTCAGATTCTTCAGATTCAGCTTGCTCTTCTTCTGTAATTCTCTCATCTGTTGGTCTGCTTGATTCTCCCATATTTCTTTAAGTGTCACCAGCAGATTCTTCCAACACTTCAGTTGCTTCAGCTTGGTTATCTTCTTCCTTTTCAAGAGAAGGACAAACTTTCTTCTGTCCAAATACCCTTTCTTCCCCCTTTTTGTCATCATCAGCAGGGTTGATTGGATATTATGGCACAACTGGTGTAATTAGAAGTGAATCACAGAGAAGCTTGATGTTCTCTTCCATAGCATTGATCTGAGCTTGCTGTTTGAGTTAATTGGCCTTAACAGTTTTGACTTCCTTGAGCAAATCTTCTCCTTGATCACCCAATTGAATTTGAGTTCCCAAAATCCAATTTGATGAAGCAGTGAAGTCTTTCATCATATTTCCCATGACTTCATCTTCTGCTTGGAGAGCCATTTCAACTGTTTGTTCAATCTGTTTCCAACCTTCAGTAGTGCTCTGAGTCCGTCTTCTAAGTATATCCATATCTTGACAGATGGATTTAACATTCTGAGCAGTGTCTTCTATCAGATCGGTTGGGACAGCAGTAGCTTTCTGAGTAGGTTGTTTGACAGCAGCTAACACTTCTGCAGCTAACTTTTCCTTCATACCCTTCAAAGATTTGGTGATCATTTGTTGGATGGAGTCCAACAGATTTGTCTGAGCACTTTGAGAAGTTGAAGGCATATTTGTTGTAGCAGGAAGTGTTTCTTTGATAGGTTGCTCTGTTGGTTGAGTTGTTAATGCAAGAGACTGATCTTCTGGACTACCAACATGGCTTGGAGTGCTTTCCTTCTCCTTAGCTTGATCATCTCCTTCAGCAGCAACTTCTTTGTCCTTGATCTGATCTGCTGGAATTTCTTCTTCTTTCTTTGAATCATCAGTAGCGTCAGACTTATCACCCTGTGCTTTGTTCTGATCAGATGGGTCTGATGTACCCTCCTTTTGCTCTGGTTGATCAGAAGATTCTGCTTTTTCTTTATCAGCAGGGGATATAATCTTCTTGACAGTCTCAACTGTCCTCATCAATCCTTCATTGTCCACAGCTGACCTGTTGGAAATCCAAGTAAAGTTATCAAGAGGAATAAAAGTAGATGTAGGTTCCTCAGGCAGCTCTTCATAAGGTTTGATGTTTGGCCCGTAGACAATGTGTTTGATGTTAGGAAGAGGGACCATTGAACTTGGTTGTCCCCTTAACTTCCTTGATTTCTTTGCCCAAAGCTCCATTGCTTGAGCAATAGCCAACTTTATAGATCTTTCTTTGAGGTCTTCAGATTCCTCATAGTCTTCAGGTATTGATTTGAAGATCTTCTTGGCTTCAGCTTTTACAAAGTGACTTATCTTTAGCCTTAACTTGTCCAGAAAGAATTCTGAATCAAGTGCTTGAATTAGAGAACCTGTCTCCAGCCACTTCAGTACCCATGCTTCTTCAACAGCAAAGGCTTTCCATTTGGTCATTTCAGCTGGACTCTTTGTCAGTCTGAATTCCCTCCACCTGTTGTATCTGATCTTTTCATTAGTGAACTGTGTCAGGTGGTTGACTCTTTCATTTTCAGCATCAAGCCTCTTCAGGAATTCTTCAAAGATGGCAGGATCATCCCTGACAATCTCCAAAGACAATCTGACTTCTTCTCTCCTCTTTGGCTTTATCTTAGGTGCAGGCATAGCTGGTATTGGTTTGTTTGGATCCCTTTGTTCACCAATAACTATCCCACCACTATGCTGACGACCATGAGCATCTTTGGTGCTTGCTTCAATGGCAGCAGCCAACTCCGCTGCCTCAACAGCATCCCTCTGCTCTTGAGTCATTTTGCTGGCTTCTTCCTCCAGCCTCTTAAGCTCTAAGCTTTTCTGCCTTTCTTCTTTTGCTTTCTCAGCAGCCATCCTCTGCTTTTCAGCAGCATCTTGTCTTTTCTTTTCTGCAGCAGTTAAGTAAGTGGCTATCTTGCCAGTCCTCTTTCTTCTGGATTCAGGACTCTCAACTGCTTGAATGGGGGTTGCAGCAACTGGAGTAGGATGCAGCAACAGTGTAGCTCCTGCTTGTGTTGTACTAGTCTGCTGTGCTTCTCTAACTTCAGCAGATAATGCAGCAGAAGAGTCTTCTGTTGACATTCCAACTTCAGAAACAACTTCAGCTTCAGCAGTATCACTCTTAGCAGCTTGGACAGCAGGTTCTTCAATTATTACAGGTCTTTCTGCTTCTGCTGTTGTTTCTCTAACAGTTGCAACAGGCTCTTCAGAGAAGGTGACCTTTCTCTTAGCCTTTGACTTTGCAATCCTTTTGGCAGGGGGGTTGGCAGTAGGAGGTCCCCTTGCCTCACTCTTTGTTCTCATCCTCTTCAACCTTTGAAGAGGAATTTCTTCCTCAGACTCTGTCCTTTCAGGAGATGAGTCAGTCCTCATCTGTTCAATCTCCCTCGTAAAATCTTCAATTTCTTTTTCTGGAACTTCATCCTCAGAAAGTGCTGAATCAGTCTTAACAGCAGACTGTGCTGTTGGCTCAGCAGCTTGGCTTGTCTGTCCCTCCTTTTTGCTTTTCTTAGAGGGGCCCTTCTTGGATTTGGCAGGGGCTTTTCTCTTAGGTTCTTCCACTATTTTTCTCACTGGTTCGTAGAGTTTGAACTCTTTGCTACCATGAGTAGTCTTCCCTGGTCCTAAGGGGCATTGCAGAGATGCAAACAGATTACTGAGTAAAATGGCATGAGAAAGCCTCTTATCACGCAGTAGCTCATAAACATGAGCAGCCCAGTTAACCTTTAAACCGTAGTAGATACACACAATTGTGTAGTATCTTCTCCTTGGTAGCCCATCCAAAGAACTTGTGCTGCAGTCCAGCACCTTGGCTATAATATCAGCAAATCTCTGATATTCATCCTTCAGCTGGGTCTTCATCAAAGTCCCAGTCATCTTTTCTCCTTTCTTAGCACAAACAGCCCAGAACTCCTCTTCCTTTTCAGACCCAAGGTCTGTCACATCCCCTCCTTTGTTCGTAAGTTTGTAAATTTCACTCAACACAGCAGCAGAGATAGCAACTTTCTTACCACCGATAACAGCAGTCATAACAGTCTTTTCAGTGTTGAACTTCCTGGTCTTGTAGAAGTGATAAACATCTTCTAAGTAAACCCTATCCTCATGTGCTTCAAGAACAGGAACTAGTGATGCCTCTTTGATTTTCTCCATCAGTGAGCGCATCAGATCAGTACCCGAAAAGTGAAATTTGCTGTAGTTTAGGTATCTTCCGTCAATAATCTTGTCCATTTATGAGATTAGTGAGTAGAATCTACAAAAACAGTAGGCTTTCGAAACAAAAGATTTTGAGAATTAGAGAGTTTGAGAGTATTTTGAGTGCGTAAGACGACTATACTGTTTTAGATCGGATTTTATAGGTTTCCTTTTGGTTAGGTTTTCGTGATTTATCAGAACCGTTGATCTAATCTGACAGTTTTTAATCGTGTGGATAGGAGAGACGGATTTCAATTTTATTATTTTAATGTCAGATGGGCGGGAAACTCTATCGACACTAATCTGTTACTTATAAAAGCGCGTTTCTAATAATACGTTTTATGACCATGCTTATATAAGGTAGCAGATGAGTAGAGTTAAACTTATCTGACAGACGAGTGATCTGTTATCTGATATTACTAGAGAATGCCAATAGCTAGTAATCTTCATCTGCTGTTTGTCAATCCAGCAAGATAAAGTAATCTTCAATCTTCAAGAATTAAGAACACATCTTCATGATAACTTAACTTCAACTAACTGTCATTAACAGATTTCATCTTTTAGAACAGAAGTACCGCTAGTCTTACACGTTCCCCCTGACTTTAAGAATTCATAAGTTAACTAGTCTGTTGAAGGTTAATCCTTGAATAAAGTAACTGATGACTAAGTTGTTGAACTCTAGTCTTCTGAAGAGTTCCCCCTCAGCTTATGCATCCAAATTTAGTAGTCCTAACTCAGCTCTTAGAGTTGAGAACCTTGCTTCACTTAAAGGTTTAGTGAAAATATCAGCAATTTGATTATCAGTATGAACATACTCAATCATAACATTGCCTTTTTCAACATGATCTCTAATGAAATGATGTTTGATCTCTATATGTTTAGTCCTTGAATGACTTGTAGTATTCTGAGTAAGAGAGATTGCACTTGTATTATCACAGTAGATTGGAATTCCACTGATCTTGATGTTGTAGTCTTCTAGTTGATGTTTCAACCAAAGTATCTGTGCACAACAAGCTCCAGCAGCTATATATTCAGCTTCAGCAGTAGATATAGAAACTGAAGTCTGTTTCTTACTCATCCATGAGATCAGACGACTACCTAAGAACTGACAGGCACCTGTTGTGCTCTTTCTGTCAATCTTGCAGCCAGCAAGGTCTGAATCTGAATAACCAATAAGCTCAAATCCAGATTCTCTAGGATACCACAATCCCAATTCTTGAGTGCCTTTAACATATTTCAATATCCTTTTGGCAGCTAAGAGATGAGATTCTTTGGGGTTTGATTGAAATCTTGCACAGACTCCAACTGAGTACATTATGTCAGGTCTGCTTGCTGTTAGATACAACAATGAACCAATAATGCCTCTATATTTGGTTATGTCCACTGATTTGCCATCTTCATCTTTATCCAAACGAAGACTTGTAGACATAGGAATTTTAGCAGTAGAGCTAGTTTCCATACCAAACTTCTTAAACAGATCTCTTGTGTATTTTGCTTGGCTGATGAATATTCCATCAGGCAACTGTCTAACTTGCAATCCAAGAAAATAATTAAGTTCACCCATCATGCTCATTTCAAACTTATTCTGCATCAGCTTGGAGAACTTATCACACATCTGTTGATTAATTGAACCAAAAATAATATCGTCCACATATATTTGCACAAGTAATATATGATTTTCCCATTCAATTGTGAACAAGGTTTTATCTACCTTACCTTTTCGAAATCCTTTAATTAAAAGAAAATCAGATAGGGTATCATACCATGCTCTTGGAGCCTGTTTCAGTCCATATAAGGCTTTCTTCAGACGATATACTTTGTCCTCTTCTTGATAGACTTCAAATCCAGGAGGTTGCTCAACATACACTTCTTCTTGCAGTTCTCCATTGAGAAAAGCAGACTTCATTATTCCAATATATGTTAGATGATAAACAAATCATTAGGCATGATAATCTATAATAATGAAATATACATTTGACATGATACATAATTATATATTAACTTATCTTAAAACCAAAGTATATATAAAGGTGATCTTGCTTATTTTTAGATCTCTATTGAAACTTTATAGAAGTCACTTTGGGTCGGTAAAACGACAATCACTTTTAATATAAGTCGAGATTTAAATTATAAATTATGGTAAATGTATATTACATTAAAATAGATATTCAGATTTTTTTTATTTTTTTATCATCTAGCAAATGTTGGAAAAAACTAATTATTAGCTGACTTTTGTCAGAAGATTTTGTTGAGTTGCATGCTCCTTAATGATATTTTCATATATAAGGAGCTTCTTAAATTAATTTGTTGGATGAAGATGAAGAAGAAAGAAGTCAGAATTTAAGGGAAGGTTTTGATGATTTCCAAAACATCATAATCAGCTAAGTATGGAAAGCTTAGTTCCCTTGGAAGAATCTTTGAACAAGTAAAGAAGATATCAGAAGAGTTCAAAGACCAGAAGACTAGTGATCTCTTGCTGAAACAGCAAACAGAAGGGTAGGTCATCAGCCGGGTCAAATCAGATTGGTTCAGTATTTGATCAGCAGAGTACCTATCAGAAGGGTTGCTTCGATCAGCAGAGTGGAAGAGATCATGAGATCAGTTCAACGGTAATAAATGCACTTGGTGTAATAAATGCTGAAAGAGAAGGGTAGTAATGGCAAATGATTGAAGATATCCTCGTATCAGCAGAGTGCATTTAATGCAGCATTAAATGTGATGGACAGAAAGTACTGTACACTGTACGGATTGCTGCAGGGAGCCGTTTCAAAAGAGCTGAAGGATGGATTTGAAGATTTGATTTGCCTTCAACGGTCATATTCTCATCTCCATGTATAAATAGAGCTAAGTTCGAAGAGAGAGACACACAACAACAATCAGAGATTTCGATTTTGAAGCAGAATTTTTCTAAGTCTCAAAAGCTCGAACAGCTCACTCGTCTGGTGGAAGTCATCTGTTGACAGAAACCAAGTTGAAGAAAACAGAAAAACATTATCTGAGTGATTTTGTAATAGCTGAGTGTTGTGCGAAGTGAGAATCCATCTTTGTGAGTGATTCTACTTTAGAGGATAGGATTTCTGAGTGATTTCCTATTGTGAGCTTATAGCCTTTACATTTGTTGTTTAGGTGTAAGTGGAGAAATATTGTAATCTGTGTGATTATAGTATAACCCAGAATCTGAGTGATCTGGAAGAGTGGACTAAAGGATTTTTATCCATATAACCACTATAAAAATTCTTTGTGTTATCTTGCATTTAAGCTTTCTTGCATATTTTAAAGTTTGCATATTTAAACACTTTGAATTACTGAAAGATTTTATAAGGAGTTTCAAAACTGGGGATAAAATCTTTTAAGAACTTAGTTTACTTGTGAAAAACACTTTCAAACAATCCGCTGCAAGTATACTCTTTGGAAAACTGTTTTGTTGAAAAACAGCTAAGTATATATAAGAAGAGTGGTCACTCTGCTGTTCTAGACTCGTTCTTGATCAGCGAAGTAATCCTACTGTTCTTCATCAGCTTAGTCTGCTGATAGAACACTGAAAAGTTTTAAGTTCAAAATTTTCAGAGGTCTATTCACCCCCCCCCCTCTAGACCTCATCTGACCACTTGGGACCAACAAGTGGTATCAGAGCAGGTGGTTCATTTGAATCAGCTGCCTGATCAACGAGCTTGATCCAAGTGTTTTTCAAAGGTTTTCAAAACTTTTCAAAAGAGCATCTTTTTGAAAAATCAAAACTTTTTGAAAAATGGATTGTATCAGCCATGTTCCCCACATTGCTGGTATGTCCTTTGAGGACTGGAAAATCAGAATGGAGATTTTCCTTGCTGCTTATAATGACAACATGTACACATGTATCATTAAAGGTCCATTCAGATTCACAAAGACCATAAAAATAAATGAAGTAGACACGGTTGTGGAAAAAGACCTTCATGAGATGACTCCAGAGGAAATAAAGCTTTTCAATCTAGACAAAGTTGGGAGATTCATCATGACTAAAGCCCTGGATAATGATCGGTTTGACAAGGTCAAACACTGCAAAACTGCAAAGGAGATGTGGGACAAAGTCAGAGATATGAGCGAAGGCAATGATGCAATAAAGGAGCATCAGCTCACTGTTGCCTTGGAGAAACTTGACAATTTCAAGATGAAGTCTGGAGAAACCATTGATCAGATGGATACCAGATTCACCAGAACTCTGAATGAAGTTTTAAAGTTGGGAAAGACCTTCACTGACAAAGAGATCACTGTCAGAGTATTAAAGGCACTACCCCCAAAGTTCAACATGAAAGTGACAGCAATGGAAGAATCAAGAGATTTGGGAAAAATCTCTCTTACTGAGCTGTTTTCCGTACTCAAGGCATTCGAGTATAAACTGCCTAGAATGGGAATTGAAGAAACCTCAACTTCAGGACCCACAGCTGCCTTAGTTGCTGCTGAAAACACCAGGAGACCAGCAAATAGAAGCCAAGATGTGGACTCATCTGATGAAGCATCACTACTCAACAAAAAGGAGTACACTGCTGGAGATGTAGCATTATTGATGAACAACTTCAAGAAGTTTTACAAGAGAAAGATGAAAAACAAATACAATCATGCTGCTTCTACTTCTAAACCTAACTCTTCTTCTCAAGAAAAAGATGATTATAAAGCAAAACTAATGTGTTATAACTGCAGGAAATTAGGACATTTCATCAGAGACTGTCCATATCCAAAGGCAGAAAAATACACTGAGGAAGAGAAGAGAATCAGAAAGGAAAGAAAGCATCAAAAAGGGAAAGCAATGGTAGCTGAAGCAGAAAAGCTTGCTGCTGTCTACTCATCTGATTCAGATTCAGACACGTCTGATGACGAATCTTCTGATGAAGAGAAACCTGCTCTCCTCTGCCTGATGGCTAAGGAATCTGATGACTCAGAGGATGAGGTAACTCCTCAAGATAATGAACTATTTAATTCTCTAGAGCAAATGATGTTGAATAATACTACTATTGCTGGAGAATTTGTTAAGCTTAAGGAAGAGATGATATTGCTGAAAGAGCAAAATAATTCACTGAAACTTTTAGCTGAAAAGCCAAAGGAATCAGCTGAATATAAACATCTTGAGCAAGAGCATGAATCTCTGAAAGCTGAATGTGAGGTTTATAAAGGAAAGATCATGGAACTTGAGAAAATTATTGAGTCTCATGATAAGTCAACTGTTGCATCCATGCATACATCTAGCAAACAGGAGACACCTTTAGAAAAGGATAAACTAGAATTGAATCATACTGAAAAATTCATTTCTGCTGACAATAGTAAGGTCATTCTGTATGTTCAAACTTCTAAACCTACCTCATCTGAGAAAGTGGTAAAGGAGAAGAAATCTCCTAAAGCTAAAAAGAGCAAAGAGCCTAGTGTAGGAAATCAGACTAGTAAGACCAAACAGCAGAGTCCTAAGAAGTCTGCTGATAAAGCTAAATTGAATCAATCTGTTGGTAAAACTAAGTCAAAACAAACTGAGCAAGCATCTAGTAAGCCAAAGAAGCATAAAAATAAGAAAAATCAAAATGCTTGGTATGGAAATGAGTCATATTATGTGCAACCTGCTGCATATCATCCTATGTATCATGCACCTCAATTTCCAGGTTACTATGCACCTTACCCTGCTCATCCAATGCATGCATATCCTGCTTATCATGCACCTTACCCTGCTTATGAACACTTTCCTTATCATACTGATCATCAACATGACTTATCTGCTAATTATGATAGAAATGAAACTGTTCATGCTCCTAAAACTCAGAAGCCTAAGAAGCCTAAGACTTCAACATCTTGGGTTGTCAAAGGTGGAACTAATCCGTCAGGACCCTCTCAATAAGGGTACCTAAAACAATTTTTATTTTGTTTTGTAGGTTAGGATTAGGAGTAGGAGTAAAGTAGAGAAGATCTGGTACTTGGACAGTGGATGTTCAAGGCACATGTGTGGAAACATACATGAGTTGACTGATGCAGTTGCTGTGGATGGTCCAAAAGTTACCTTTGGAGACAACAAAGAAGGCAAGATTAAAGCTAAAGGAAGATTAATCAAGGGAAACATAGAGATATTTGACGTCTCATATGTTAAAGGCCTAAAGTATAATCTGCTGAGCATAAGTCAATTTTGTGACAAAGGATATTCAGTCATCTTCTCAACAGATAAGTGCTACGTTGAACAGATTGGTACAAAGAAGGTAATTTTATCTGGAAGAAGACAAGGAAATATCTACATAGTCGACTGGGATTCTTTTGACAAGAATTCAAGTGTTTGTTTGGTGGCATCTGCACCAAGTGAAGTGAGTTGGCTATGGCACAAGAGAATGAATCACTTAAACTTCAAGACCATAAACAGATTTATCAAGAATGATTTGGTAGAAGGGATTCCAAAAGCAGTCATGAGCAAAGACAAGCTCTGTGACGCATGTCAGAAGGGTAAACAAATCAAGTCATCCTTCAAAAGCAAAAAGAATCAATCTTCTGAAAGAATATTGGAGCTACTACATATGGACTTATTTGGACCCATTGATCCAGTCAGCAATGATGGAAAGAAATACTGCCTAGCTGTTGTGGATGACTATTCAAGATATACTTGGGTGATTTTAATGAAGAAGAAAAGTGAAACCAAGGAACATCTTACAAATCTGATGGAACTGATCCAGAATGAGAAGAGCATCAAAATATTGAAGATCAGATCAGATAGAAGGACAGAGTTTACAAACTCTACTGTTGAAGAGTACTGTAATATCAAAGGAATACATCATGAGTATTCAGCTGCTAGAACCCCTCAACAGAATGGTGTTGCTGAAAGGAGAAACAGAACACTAAAGGAAGCTGTCAGAACCATGATAGCTGAAGCTAAACTGCCTCAAAGATTTTGGGCAGAAGCAACAAATACAGCATGCTTTACCCAAAACAGATGTATGATCAACAAAAATCAGAACAAGACTCCATATGAAGTTTGGAACAACAGAAAACCAAACATTCATTACTTTAAGATTTTTGGTTGTAAATGTTTTGTATTGAATAATGGGAAAAATCACCTTACTGCATTTGCAGAAAAGGCTGATGAAGCTGTCTTTGTAGGATACTCATCTGTTAGTAAAGCTTACAGAGTATTTAACAAAAGAACATTACTAATAGAAGAATCTATCCATGTAGTATTTGATGAGCCAAGTCAATCTTCTGAAAAGAATCAAAGTGTTAATCAAGAACTGTCTACTGATTTACAGAAGTTAGACATTGGCAGAAATGAAGAATATGTTCCCATCATACTACCTAATCTTGATTCAGCTGCCAACTCAAGTGCTGTTCAAAATCACAGTGCTGATTGTCTAACAGACGAGTTGCAAACAGCTGACAGACCAGAGACTGTTCAACAGGCTGCAAATGTTCAACAGACTACTACTGAAACTCCAACAGTAGTGTTGCAAGATCACAACAGAGGACAACATTCAGACCTGCAACCTGCTCTTAGATGGCTCAGAAATCACCCACCTGAATTAGTGATTGGTGATCCATTAGATAGAGTGAATACAAGAAGAGCTGCTGCACAAGATGCTATGTTTGTCACATTTCTATCTCAAATAGAGCCTAAGCAAATTGAAGAAGCTCTAAATGATTCCTTCTGGATAGAAGCTATGCAAGAAGAGTTGAATCAATTTGAGGAATGAAGTCTGGTACTTAGTTCCTAGACCAAGTCATCAAAGAGTAATTGGCACTAAGTGGGTATTTAGAAATAAGATGAATGAAGATGGTGTTGTCACCAGAAACAAAGCAAGACTAGTGGCCAAAGGTTATTGTCAAGAAGAAGGAATTGACTTTGATGAAACTTTTGCACCAGTAGCAAGACTTGAAGCAATTAGACTGTTTCTTGCCTATGCTGCTTATAAGAACTTCACTGTCTATCAGATGGATGTAGCAATAATAAAAGATTTTTGCCACGTGGAGCTAAGGACTCTTGCCAGAAGATTTTGTTGAGCTACAAGCTCCTTAATTATAGTTCCAAATATAAGATGCCACATAGATTATTTGAAAAAGTCAAAGCCCACTTAGATGAAAAGTTCAAGAATCAAATAATTAACCTTCATAAAAATATTATGTACAAATCATCTTCAGCCATTAAAGTGCTAGGACTTCCCTCTGTTGCCATTGAGAATGTTGATAGAGTGTAAATTCAATTTTGATTCCAATTGCCATGGTAAACAATTATTTCTTTTAATTTCTGCATATTTTAAATGAAATTAAAATATCCTTATTGAGTAGTTTCTATTTTCTCAGGTTACAGCCGAGCCTCAAAACTTGACTATAATTGAACTTAGGTTAGGCTTAGGATTCAATGTACATAATACATGGATATGACATTTTCCAAATTGACATTGATTATGTCATTAGTCATTGCTAGCCCGTTAGGTTCACATTGCACTGGCTCGTCATTAGCCATCAATAGTTGTTGAAAAAACAAACTGCGAACAAGGGTTAGAAAGAGAACTCGTTAAATGAAAAAGATTTGATACTAAAGTATGTATAATCTAATTATAAAGTTCGTTATACCTGGACATTTTCCTTAGTATACAGATATATAGAATTTGTAGGTGCTTCATGGCCTTTAAATATATACATGTTTTCCATTGAAAATGGCAAAATGCATTTTATACATGTGCACAATGAAAATTCTAAAAAGACGTGATAATCACTTGAAAAAATTCGATAATACACAATGTTTAAAATAATATGAGATGTTAATAATGTGAAAGATTGCATCTTAACGTATTTGACATCCCCATGTGTAATTATGTACAAATGTTTGTTCGGAATAGTGAAGGCAATATCATTTACACTACCTATTTTGGCCTCAATTTGAAAAGTTAATGTGAATTTTATGTTAACGAATACACATTGACTACCACACAAAATCTATGCAGTTAACAGCTCAAAAACATTAGCAAGAACTAGAAAATATAGAGAACAAAATTTGAGAATGGCACAAACCTCGAGGTGTTTTCGTATATCATTTACACCATGGTAGGAGTACATTTGGACAGTATTTTTGGAGTATGCAATACCTGAGGGAGGAAAAATATATGTTATCCAGTTAATAAGTGCAAATGTTCATAAGCATTGTCCGAGCATAAATATTGTTTAAAAAGTTTTAAAAATATGTACCAAATATAATTCCCTCGGGAATTGATGCCACACGATTTACAGACGCTGAGTGATTATTTTGTAAAGACATCTAATAAGAAATAATTTAGGTCAACTTCTCATGTAAATTCAAATATAAGTTGAACTCCAAATAGTAATGTAATATTAACTAGTCCTAGAGAGATTCAAATGATAACCTGTAAACCTGTTGAATAATTTTCAATATCCCAAACGTTGAAGCTTCAACTAAATATCTTGTTTTTACTGCCTAGCTCCCAAATCATTATGCAACCGAAACTGCACAAGTCCTGTAATCACTTGAAGCTTCAGTTTCATCCCCTATGACAAAAATCGGTTGAAGATAAATAAATTCGTCCTCTTTATTACATAACTTGTGCAGTTGCGATTGCATAATGATTTGGGAGCTAGTCAACAAAAACAAGATATTCAGTTGAAGCTTCAACGTTTGGGATATTGAATATTGTTCAACAGCTCTACAGGTTTCCATTTGAGTCTCTCTAGGACTAGTAGATATCACATTACTCTTTGGAGTTCGACTTATATTTGAATTTACATGAGAAGTTGACCTATTATTTCTTGTTAGACATCTTTACAAAATAATCACTCAGCGTCTGTAAATCGTGTGTCGTCGAGTCCCGAGGGAATTATATTTGGTACACATTTTTAAAATTTTTTAAACAATAATCATGCTCGGACAATGTTTATGAACATTTGCACTTGTAACTGGATAACATATATTTTCCTCCCTCAGGTATTGCATACTCCAAAAATATTGTCCAAATGTACTCCTACCATGGTGTAAATGATATACGAAAACACCTCGAGGTTTGTGCATTCTCAAATTTTGTTTTCTATATTTTCTAGTTATCAATACTATTTTTGAGTTGTTAACTGCATAAATTTTGTGTGGTAGTCAATGTGTCTTCGTTAACATAAAATTCACGTTAACTTTTCAAATTGAGGCCAAAATTGGTAGTGTAAATGATATTACTTTCACCATTCCGAAAAAACATGTAATTATGTGGGGATGACAAACACGTTAAAATGCAATCTTTCATATTATTAACATCTCATATTATGTTAAACATTTTGTATATCAAATTTGTTTAAGTGATTGTCACGTCCCTTGAGAATTTTCATTGTGCACATGTATGAAATGCGGTTTCAAGGGAAAACAAGTATATATTTAAAGGCCATGAAGCACCTACAAATTCTATATATCCGCATACTAAGGAAAATGTCCATGTATAATGAACTTTATAATTAGTTTATACATACTTTAGTATCAAATTTTTTTTATTTAACGAGTTCTCTTTCTGACTCTTGTTCACAGATTGTTTTATCAACAATTATTGACGGGCTAATGACGAGCTATTGTTATGTAAACCTAATAGGCTAGCAATGACTAATGACATAACCAATGTCAATTTGGAAAACGCCATATCCATGATATGAATATAAAATTTGAAAATGTATGTGTAATTTATTCAACTAAACTAATTGACATGTCACCCATGGCTTGCTAAAACGCACAAACTATTCTGCGCTCTTGGTCTCCAACAGAATCAAGTCAGAAACTTCTTCCTGAAAATCTCGTGAATATGGTCATCACGTTCCAAGCAGCATATGGTCTTCACAATCGTCTCAAAACGGTCATACAAACCCGATTTTGTTCATCATCTAACAGATATTGGAATAAACAACTAATTATAGCTAAGAATTCTCGTCGCGTTGAACTAAGGACTCTTGCCGAATGATTTTGTTGAGCTATAGACTCCTTAATGATAGTTTCAAATATAAGGTGCTACATAATTTAATTGAAGAAGTAAAAGGCCACTTACATGAAAAGTTCAACAACCAAATAATTAGCCTTCATATAAATGTTGTCTACAAATCATTTTCAGCTAATAAAGTGCTAGGACTTCTCTTTATTTCCATTGAGAATGTTGATAAACCGTTAGAGTGTAAATTTCAGTTTGATTCCAATTGCAATGGTAAACAAGTATTTATTTTTTTATTTTTGCGTAATTGAAATGAAATTAAAGTGTCTTGATTGAGTAGTTTCTATTTTCTCAGGTTACAGCCTAGCCTCACAACTTAACTGTAATAGAACTTAGGCTAGGCTCAGGATTCAAGGTACATAATACAATGATCGACTAGAATGTGAGAAGATTGTGAAGACCATATGTTATTAGGAACTTGAGGGCCATATCAACGAGGTATTTAGGAAGAAATTTTTAACTTGGTTCAGCTTGAAAGCTGGAGACCAAGAGCAAGAATAGTTCGAGCATTAAAGCAACCCATGGTTGAAACGCCAACTAATTCGGCGGACTAGCTCACATATACAATTTTGGATGTTATATTCAACCGAAGTGCATGAATATTGAGTTCAAGAATTGGTTTGCATGCTCCTTTGGTTCTTATTATTAGTGTGTGTATCCTTTGAATTGAACTACATATGTAGTAATTTATCAAGCCTTGTTGTCCGGAACAGTTAAGTTGTAGGTAGCATTTGTTGATGTGTGGATTCATTTAAGAGTTGTTACATTATTTCGGCCAAATAATTTATTTGACTATCTATCTTGGATGTAATTGTCTAAATTTTGGTTTTAACTAATTGATTGATAGTGTTGATTTCAGATTATTTTTAGTAAATCATTAAATATGTTTTTTTCCCCCTTAAACCCAATTGCTCCAAACGATAGAAAAAAAAATATACAATTAGTTCGTCCATTTTAGTGGTTCTCATTTTTCTTGTTTGTTTTTTCTATGTAGTTCCTAACGTTTTGTAATCGTCATGAAAAATTATCAAATTCTCTTGCCGATCTCAAGTGGTTAATGAGGTCTAGAGGGGCACATAGAACCTCTAGAAATTTCTTTAAGATTTTGTTTATAAAGTTATTGTTGAGTTTGCACTCAACTTAACATAATTACGTAGAGGGTTGCACAGACTTTACATCTTAGTAACTTAGTCTACTAATTTCAATCACCTGACTTTTGAGTAGTTCTCTTTAATTATATGTTTTTGAAATCAAAAGTCAACATAATTTGCATGTTTATTCTTGATACTTCTTAGAAAGATATATTAATATGGTTTTAAATCTATTTTGAGCTTATGAAGCTTATAAGTAGGGATGTCAATTATTCGGTTTCAGGTCGAATCAATATCGACCCAAACTAAACTCCATTTATGTCCAACCGCATTGTAGTTGGATCCGAATTTTCGGGTCTAAATTTCTCAACTCCAACAGATCTTTGGTCGGGTTAGGTAGCAGGTCAGATTTCTTTCGAATCCTATAGAATCTTTTAAATGAAAAATTAGCAAGAAAAAACATGTATCTTACCCATAAGATCAGGAGTTTACCCCAAAACCATAAGTCCAATATATTCAAGTACTCAATCTCGAGAAATTTTAATGTCTTTTTCAATTTGTTCGCCCCCATGTGGCCGAGGGGGGTAGGCACACCTCCCATGCAAATATCTAGCAACAAAAATTAGAGTCAAAATCAATGACATTGACAAAGAGAAACGTCAAGAAAGATTTATCAGGAGTGTATATTACCAATAATTTCACCACAAAAAATAATGAATAACTGAAACGCTATCATAACTTATAGCATACATCGACATCAACATGCCAATCAATTCTTATTATCATTATGTTTGTAGTTCTCAAGCACCTACTTCATGCTAATAGCCAAATTTAATGTTTGAACATCTGGTGACAAAATAATACGTGTAAAAAAAAGTACATAATTTTGTGCTCGGTAACTTTCCTATATTTTTGTTATAAAAAACTACATCACACATGGGATTTATTTACAACATATATCCCTTTACTCCTTATGGACTATGCATTAAATGAGAAAAGCTTACAAAATCGATTATTATGAAAAAAGGAAGACCAAGATATATAGTTCCATGGTATCTTACAAAATATTTCATCTCATTTATTTCATCTTGTATCAAAGTATACTAAATTTCGATATATGTCAAGAAAGATATCATAACAATGACATTGACAATATTACCAAGAGAGACGTGAAAAAAGATTTGTCAGGAGTGTATATTACCAATAATTTCACCACAAAATATAATGAATAACTAAAATGCTATCATAACTTATAGCATACATCGACATCAACATGCCAATCAATTCTTATTATCATTATGTTTGTAGTTCTCAAGCATCTACTTCATGCTATAGCCAAATTTAATGTTTGAACATCTGGTGACAAAATAATACCTGTAAAAAATAGTACATAATTTTGTGCTCGGTAACTTTCCTATGTTTTTGTTATAAAAAACTACATCACACATGGCATTTATTTATAGCATATATCCCTTTACTCCTTATGGACTATGCATTAAATGAGAAAAGCTTACAAAATCGATTATTATGAAAAAAGGAAGACCAAGATATATAGTTCCATGGTATCTTACAAAATATTTCATCTCATTTAATTCATCTTGTATCAAAGTATACTAAATTTCGATATATGTCAAGAAAGATATCATAACAATGACATTGACAATATTACCAAGAGAGACGTCAAAAAAGATTTGTCAGGAGTGTATATTACCAATAATTTCACCACAAAATATATTGAATAACTAAAATGCTATCATAACTTATAGCATACATCGACATCAACATGCCAATCAATTCTTATTATCATTATGTTTGTAGTTCTCAAGCATCTACTTCATGCTAATAGCCAAATTTAATGTTTGAACATCTGGTGACAAAATAATACCTGTAAAAAATAGTACATAATTTTGTGCTCGGTAACTTTCCTATGTTTTTGTTATAAAAAACTACATCACACATGGCATTTATTTACAACATATATCCTTTTATTCCTGATGGACTGTGCATTAAATGGGAAAACCTTACAAAATTGATTGTTATGAAAAAAGGAAGACCAAGATATACACTTACATAGTATCTTACAAAATATTTCATCTCATTCATTTCATCTTGTATCAAAGTATACTAAATCAGATTTAAATGATAACTTGGCCAACTTAAACCTACAAATTAAAAAAAAAAAACTAGTAATTATGTGTAATACATATTTTCGACAATTATACAATGACTTATCTTGTATCTTGTTGAATTTTCCTTCAGAAGTTGTGTAACGACCTACCTTTTACAATGTTGACAATCATAGTACAACTGTCACCGCAATTTTTGACGTTGTTTAGAAGTGTGTTATACATCATTAGCATAAGCCTCAAGGAGAACTAGTGTAAATTACCCTTATTTGAAAAGATCATACATATCGAGTATAAGGCATCGAGAATCAAGAAATATCGAGTATTTCTTACCTCCAAACAAGACAAATTTAGAGACATGTAGAATGCCTTTTCATATATCAAAAGAAAATCAAAATTAGCTTTTTAAGAAAAATATGATACAGAAGACTAGAGAATGCGAACAACCATCTTAACTGCAAGACAAGTTCAATGATTTCCTCTGATGTAATGGAAGTAAACCAAAATTAGTTTTTCTGAAAGATTCAAAATGTAGCCATACCAAGGTAGCAATCACTTTTTGCATCGTGAAATAAGAAGTGCATTGATTACTTTCACTTGAATCAAAATTTATATAACCAAACAAAGATTAGAAAAAAATTAGTTGATATCAAGAATTGAATGTATAATATATGACACTGAAGCAATAAATCATGTACATTCTTTACACATCCCAAACCTAAATAACATACTTCGCAATTGGACCAACTTTCTAACTATAAAGAGTGAATACCAACATTGTTTTTAATAATTGTGGGTTGGATTTGGAACCTGGTTATTCTATCCTTTAATAACTCAATGATTTCATATGTTAATTCCCTCTTTCTTAATAAAATAAATGTATTTTTTCTTTTACGTGAATCAAAATATTTCACATATAAAGCATTAGTTGGTTGAGTAACAAGATAAGATAGTTATTTACAGTAGCTAATTTTCAAACCTATTGGCTACCAATGCTTACTAATTGAATTGACCATTTTCAATGTATTAAATTCAATAAATTTTAACCAAGTTTTGGCAATGCCATATCAAATTGCATGACATGTAAGAAAAACAAATGATGTTCAGGTTATCAGGTTATTGTTTCCCTTTAATATTGAGTCTTTCAGTATGCATCCTAAAACTCTAGTATAATGTTTCCATTTATCCCAAAACTCGATAGATATTCCATTCTCTGGCCAACAATATTTGTTTCTGCAAGGAGAAACTTCAATTTATTGTTGACATTTGAAAGAATCATTTTGCCTTCTTGTAACAAAATACGTCATCCATTGGTATGGATAAATCCATTTTCTACTGATTCATATGCTTTTTTTTTATGTGGAGCTCCCTCCTGTTGTTGGTTGGCTTAAATTCTAAGCTTAGCGAGCTTTCGCGAGATTGCTTATATTATCTACATCAAAAGATTGGACAAAGATTTTAATGGAACACAAAAAATTTCTACAAATGCCCCTTATCTTGCATTAAAGACATACGTGCTAGCCAAAATTTCACCAAGGGTGTTGGTTGGTTAAGACAGCAGGATGATTGTGATGGAAGTCGAAATTCACTAAAGAGTGTGTAACAACTCATTTGTCGTATAAACACACCTTGAGAATGAATGGCACTGAAGATGAGAACTTTGAAGGAGTATACAAGAGAACTTGTCTTCTAAACTCTCTCAACTTATAATTCTTGTATTTCCTCGAGCATTAATAGAGTTCGATGGAGTTTGATTTGTTTAGTGGAGCAAGACTTTAGCAGTCCATCTCAAAGAAGAAAGAAGCTGGAATTTCTTCAAGTGAGGAAAGCACACTTGACACTTAGTATGCAAGGTTGATCAAAGAGGGCACAAATAATTCATCAATAATAAGAAATTTTCCACACCATATTTATGTTTTTACACCATTGATTCGACAAGTTTAAAGGAAAGGTAATTAGCCTTCATTGATATTGAGTTCCTTGCTTTCATCATGCCACATTAAGATTTAAACGAATTAATTTACATTTATTATTCTTTGTTACAAGATTTAAATAGTTATTATGAATATTAATGATACGATCTATTACTTATTATGGTCAAAAAATAAAATACAAGAAAGTTATTACTAATAGTTAATTTATTTTACAATAATCATTTTTAAGGTATATTATAACAATAGTCAAATAAAAGCAATAAATATAACCTGTCTTATATGGATGCATAATCAAACACGTAATCCTAAACATAAATTACTAATTTAGATGAAAATATTAACTAATAAGGCAATTACTTTTTCTGGTTATATAGTAACCAGTAAATAGTAGAAAAATTTGACAAATGTTTGTCTAAGTATTTATATATAAATGATTAATTTCATCAAAATAGTCATTACGTGCAAACTATTTTTTTTTTTTCCCAAGGGTTTAATCCCTTTCGAGGCGCGTCGGGCACATAAAGTGGAAACCTCTCCCAACAGGGATTCGAACCTGAGTCCGTTACTTTGTAGTGACTAGTCCCTTCCACTAGACCAATCACCTGTTGGTATTACGTGCAAACTATAACAATTTTAAACACTGGATTTATTATGAATTGTTGATGCTAGACAAGTTGTCTTTAGAATCCCAATAAATGGGCAAAATTTCTTAAAAATTTAAGTGCAGTTAATCTTGTATTTCTTTATTTGCAAAGACATACATGTTTGTGTTAATTTTAAACTTGTCGAGTTTTGATATAGCAATCACTTATCAACCAGTACATTTTAATCATGCAAGTCCTTAATTCTAAATATTAAAATCTATTATGGAAATCAAACAATTTTTCAATTGTATCGATTAAGTAGTCAACCAACATAGAATATTATTTCTTTTCAAATGAAATAAGAAGATTAACCATGCATAAAGATTGAAATTGATAGAAGTAAATTTGAGCGCGCAAGGGGCGGGGAGTAATTGCAATGGGTAGTTGGCGGGGCAAAGCATGTGGTTACCATAGTTTAAAGGACAAAGTGGAATTTACCCATTACCTAATTGTTACAAACTACAAAATGATATGGTAGGAAATGTAGAGAATTCTTTGTCAACAAAGTTCAAATTTGGAGCTCTCTACTATGATAAACCCGGAATAAACATTTAAAAGATTTTCCAAATCAGTAAAAAGCACTCTCTATTATGTTGATTCAGATTATTTGTATTCGAGAGATTCGATTTTTTGTATTTATACATCATATAAGTGACTATAATTTTAATCACCCAAAGTGATTTCTACATATAAAGTTTCAATAGAGATCTAAACAAGATCTCAACACTATGCCAAACTTACAAAAACCAATTGCCACACAAAAAAGATAGCAAATCTAGTCAGATTAAGAAAGACTAAAGTAGAACGAATCTAACACAAAATTCATTAAATTATCTACCAGTTATTCTTCACAATTTAAAGAAACTAATATTGACAAAATATAAAAAATACATATAGAATAAATTTTCAGCTTGTGATTTGAATTATACCTCATTACAGCCCTTTGAATCCGATCCCTAAATTCTGCGACTCCGGCAAAACTTAACCGCTATTGATGCGCCTGAAGGGGTTTGGCTGAAAGAAAACACTCCCTTTGAATCCCGAACCCAAAACCCCTTAATTTCTTACTAATTTGAATTTAAATGGTTGAAATTGGAATGGCGATTTTTCTGATAATTAATTGGTGGAAAAGGATTTGGGGTGTGAGGTCTGTTTTTATGAAATTACTTGATAATTTAAGCTTCATCAATGGAAGGAGAATAAATAGTAAAAGGGACATGAAGCAGATGAAAGAGTGAGGAATTAGGAA
This sequence comes from Penstemon eatonii, assembly GCA_038501285.1. NCBI lineage: Eukaryota > Viridiplantae > Streptophyta > Magnoliopsida > Lamiales > Plantaginaceae > Penstemon > Penstemon eatonii. The sequence continues at coordinate 54,425,647 of CM076710.1, forward strand.
ATGTGAATGAATCAGAGAGGAATGGAAATTGGGGCGGCTTGCAATGTGGAAGAGAGGAATGCGAATTTTTTTTTTCCTTTTTTGTAATTATTATCATTTTAGGTTAATTATGGGCTTAAATTTGGGCTTAACGTTGACTTTTTTATTGATGGCTTATTGGACTAGCATTTTCTTTTCTTTTTCTGTATCATCATGCCTAAAAAGAAAAATGGGGACCAAGATATTCAGATTTTTCAACTTAAATAAATAAAGAAAATCTAATTATACTTTAATTTCCAATAAATAACAATTGGGGCTTATTTGGATGGGTTGTGACCCTATTTCACAAGTCTTTATTTAAAAAAATGGTTATGATAGTTTTGGTGAAACTTTTAAAATTTCATTTGGTTAGATTTTGAATATTGGGTAATGTGGTTTAAAAATTAGTTTTGAATGTTGGAGTGTGGATAAAAAGTATGATAGTAAATCAATGTATTTGTTAGAGAATGGTAGGTATCAAATCAATGTTTTATAGGTTGAGGAAATTACATTTTTTATACCAATTGTTTACCTATTTTATACATTTGGTACCAAACATTTGAAAAAGGCACATTTAATACTATAATTGATGGATTTTTTCACAATTGCTTGAGCTTTTTGGTATGCCTAAAACCGTGTTCTCAAACTTTTACCATACCATGCTTATATGTCCTATCATATTTGGAAATCATTGTGGCATGATTCCTTGTAGATCATGAGATATTATTTAGTTTTGATTAATATCGCGAAACTTTGTTAACTTTCGGTGGATATTTATTGCGTTTCATGGACTGAAACTTATACCATTAGAAATCTCGTCAAGAGCTTTCCATCCATATAAAAAATAAATTTAGCCATGTTAATTGACGGATAAATAAAATGTGCAAAAAAATCCTTCAATTATGTTATTAAATGTGTCTTTTCAAATGTTTGGTAACAAATGTATAAAATAGGTACAAATTTATTATGAAAAATGCAATTCCCTCTTTAGGGATTTTAAAAGTTTGGGTATGAATTTTTAAATAGGTTTATGTTGAGTTTTATAGGTCTAACGAAAACTCACTAAAAATGGTTTTCGCAAGATCTTTCGAAACTCGCGAGACTGCGACAAAACTCATTCACATAGTCAAGTCTTGAACATATATTACTCTTATGTAAATTTCAATGTAAACTTTTATTAAAATGAAAAACAAAAAACTAGATATATAATTTAAATTTGAGATACAAATTAACTATTCAAACTTAACTTATGAAGTAATTTAATTAACTTCAGACATTATTTAAACTCAATTAAATGCTCAGTTTTTTTTAAAAAAAAAATCACATTCTAAAGTTTAATTTCTCGAGTTTACAAAAATTGAATGTCGATTAATATATAATTTTTAAAATAAGATTTTTTCAACTTATGTAAAATTTATTTTTCTAGTTGTTAATAAATTAATAAAGTTCAAAATTTAATGGGAAATAATTAATAAATGATTTTACAAAAATAAAAAAAATTTAAATGTTTTTACTGGGTAAATAAAACACTATTCAAAAATGAATAATGCATTATTCATGCTTTCTCCATTGTCCTTAGTAATCAAGATGATAATATGTCCCTATATTATATGCTGGTAAAATAGCAATATATGTCCCTTAACTTTAACTATTCCACAGATTTAAGACATTCAATTTTCGGGTCAGTGGAATATGGACACTTAATTTTTCAGCAAGCATTTTACATCCCATAACTTTCACTGGTCCGCAGAATCAGGACACTTAAATTTTTAGCAGGTATTTTATATCCCTTAACTTTCACTGGTCCGCGGAATTAGGACACTTAATTTTTCGACAAGCAAAATACGTCTTATAACTTTTCTATACCTACAATTTTAGTCCTCTTAACCGCAATTTCAGTCCAATAAATTTTATGGACGTCCTATAACTTTACATCCATTATGCTCGACTTAGGTGGGTTCTTATTTATAGAGCATTATGTAAAATAAGTCTTATTTGACACATCTTGGCTACATGACATTAAATTTCACTTGACAAATAAACACCCACTTGACAATCACCTAACAAACTATCTACAACTATTTAACAACATCAATATTACTTCAAAACCCCAAATTAATTGCCCAGTTGGCAATAGGGCTGAAAATCAAATCAAGCTACTCGATACTCGGCTCGAGCTCGTTCGATAAAAGCTCGTTTGAGCTCGGTTCGTCAAATAAATCAAACAAGCTTGAACAAGATTTCTCGTTCGATAACTTTTGAAGCTCGGCTCGAACTCGACTCGATAAGCAAAAAATGAAAAAAGTACATGTAAAATACCAAGCTACTCGATACTCGGCTCGAGCTCGTTCGATAAAAGCTCGTTTGAGCTCGGTTCGTTAAGAAATCAAACCAAGCTCAAACACAAAATTTCAAGCTCGATAAAATTCAAACCAAGCTTGAACAACATGTCGTTCGATACTACTCGGCTCGTTTACACCCCTAGTTGGCAATTATGGAATTTTGCGCGAGTTGTGGATTAAAATTACGGTCAAGTGGACTAAAATTGCGAGTAAAAAAAATGTATAGATTTCGCGGACCAGTGAAAGTTAAGGGACGTAAAATGCTTGCTGAAAAATTCTGACTTCTTTCTTCTTCATCTTCATCCAACAAATTAATTTAAGAAGCTCCTTATATATGAAAATATCATTAAGGAGCATGCAACTCAACAAAATCTTCTGACAAAAGTCAGCTAATAATTAGTTTTTTCCAACATTTGCTAGATGATAAAAAAATAAAAAAAATCTGAATATCTATTTTAATGTAATATACATTTACCATAATTTATAATTTAAATCTCGACTTATATTAAAAGTGATTGTCGTTTTACCGACCCAAAGTGACTTCTATAAAGTTTCAATAGAGATCTAAAAATAAGCAAGATCACCTTCATATATACTTTGGTTTTAAGATAAGTTAATATATAATTATGTATCATGTCAAATGTATATTTCATTATTATAGATTATCATGCCTAATGATTTGTTTATCATCTAACATATATTGGAATAAGCAATAATAAAAGATTTTTGCCACGTGGAGCTAAGGACTCTTGCCAGAAGATTTTGTTGAGCTACAAGCTCCTTAATTATAGTTCCAAATATAAGATGCCACATAGATTATTTGAAAAAGTCAAAGCCCACTTAGATGAAAAGTTCAAGAATCAAATAATTAACCTTCATAAAAATATTATGTACAAATCATCTTCAGCCATTAAAGTGCTAGGACTTCCCTCTGTTGCCATTGAGAATGTTGATAGAGTGTAAATTCAATTTTGATTCCAATTGCCATGGTAAACAATTATTTCTTTTAATTTCTGCATATTTTAAATGAAATTAAAATTTCCTTATTGAGTAGTTTCTATTTTCTCAGGTTACAGCCGAGCCTCAAAACTTGACTATAATTGAACTTAGGTTAGGCTTAGGATTCAATGTACATAATACATGGATATGACATTTTCCAAATTGACATTGATTATGTCATTAGTCATTGCTAGCCCGTTAGGTTCACATTGCACTGGCTCGTCATTAGCCATCAATAGTTGTTGAAAAAACAAACTGCGAACAAGGGTTAGAAAGAGAACTCGTTAAATGAAAAAGATTTGATACTAAAGTATGTATAATCTAATTATAAAGTTCGTTATACCTGGACATTTTCCTTAGTATACAGATATATAGAATTTGTAGGTGCTTCATGGCCTTTAAATATATACATGTTTTCCATTGAAAATGGCAAAATGCATTTTATACATGTGCACAATGAAAATTCTAAAAAGACGTGATAATCACTTGAAAAAATTCGATAATACACAATGTTTAAAATAATATGAGATGTTAATAATGTGAAAGATTGCATCTTAACGTATTTGACATCCCCATGTGTAATTATGTACAAATGTTTGTTCGGAATAGTGAAGGCAATATCATTTACACTACCTATTTTGGCCTCAATTTCAAAAGTTAATGTGAATTTTATGTTAACGAATACACATTGACTACCACACAAAATCTATGCAGTTAACAGCTCAAAAACATTAGCAAGAACTAGAAAATATAGAGAACAAAATTTGAGAATGGCACAAACCTCGAGGTGTTTTCGTATATCATTTACACCATGGTAGGAGTACATTTGGACAGTATTTTTGGAGTATGCAATACCTGAGGGAGGAAAAATATATGTTATCCAGTTAATAAGTGCAAATGTTCATAAGCATTGTCCGAGCATAAATATTGTTTAAAAAGTTTTAAAAATATGTACCAAATATAATTCCCTCGGGAATTGATGCCACACGATTTACAGACGCTGAGTGATTATTTTGTAAAGACATCTAATAAGAAATAATTTAGGTCAACTTCTCATGTAAATTCAAATATAAGTTGAACTCCAAAGAGTAATGTAATATTAACTAGTCCTAGAGAGATTCAAATGATAACCTGTAAACCTGTTGAATAATTTTCAATATCCCAAACGTTGAAGCTTCAACTAAATATCTTGTTTTTACTGCCTAGCTCCCAAATCATTATGCAACCGAAACTGCACAAGTCCTGTAATCACTTGAAGCTTCAGTTTCATCCCCTATGACAAAAATCGGTTGAAGATAAATAAATTCGTCCTCTTTATTACATAACTTGTGCAGTTGCGATTGCATAATGATTTGGGAGCTAGTCAACAAAAACAAGATATTCAGTTGAAGCTTCAACGTTTGGGATATTGAATATTGTTCAACAGCTCTACAGGTTTCCATTTGAGTCTCTCTAGGACTAGTAGATATCACATTACTCTTTGGAGTTCGACTTATATTTGAATTTACATGAGAAGTTGACCTATTATTTCTTGTTAGACATCTTTACAAAATAATCACTCAGCGTCTGTAAATCGTGTGTCGTCGAGTCCCGAGGGAATTATATTTGGTACACATTTTTAAAATTTTTTAAACAATAATCATGCTCGGACAATGTTTATGAACATTTGCACTTGTAACTGGATAACATATATTTTCCTCCCTCAGGTATTGCATACTCCAAAAATATTGTCCAAATGTACTCCTACCATGGTGTAAATGATATACGAAAACACCTCGAGGTTTGTGCATTCTCAAATTTTGTTTTCTATATTTTCTAGTTATCAATACTATTTTTGAGTTGTTAACTGCATAAATTTTGTGTGGTAGTCAATGTGTCTTCGTTAACATAAAATTCACGTTAACTTTTCAAATTGAGGCCAAAATTGGTAGTGTAAATGATATTACTTTCACCATTCCGAAAAAACATGTAATTATGTGGGGATGACAAACACGTTAAAATGCAATCTTTCATATTATTAACATCTCATATTATGTTAAACATTTTGTATATCAAATTTGTTTAAGTGATTGTCACGTCCCTTGAGAATTTTCATTGTGCACATGTATGAAATGCGGTTTCAAGGGAAAACAAGTATATATTTAAAGGCCATGAAGCACCTACAAATTCTATATATCCGCATACTAAGGAAAATGTCCATGTATAATGAACTTTATAATTAGTTTATACATACTTTAGTATCAAATTTTTTTTATTTAACGAGTTCTCTTTCTGACTCTTGTTCACAGATTGTTTTATCAACAATTATTGACGGGCTAATGACGAGCTATTGTTATGTAAACCTAATAGGCTAGCAATGACTAATGACATAACCAATGTCAATTTGGAAAACGCCATATCCATGATATGAATATAAAATTTGAAAATGTATGTGTAATTTATTCAACTAAACTAATTGACATGTCACCCATGGCTTGCTAAAACGCACAAACTATTCTGCGCTCTTGGTCTCCAACAGAATCAAGTCAGAAACTTCTTCCTGAAAATCTCGTGAATATGGTCATCACGTTCCAAGCAGCATATGGTCTTCACAATCGTCTCAAAACGGTCATACAAACCCGATTTTGTTCATCATCTAACAGATATTGGAATAAACAACTAATTATAGCTAAGAATTCTCGTCGCGTTGAACTAAGGACTCTTGCCGAATGATTTTGTTGAGCTATAGACTCCTTAATGATAGTTTCAAATATAAGGTGCTACATAAATTAATTGAAGAAGTAAAAGGCCACTTACATGAAAAGTTCAACAACCAAATAATTAGCCTTCATATAAATGTTGTCTACAAATCATTTTCAGCTAATAAAGTGCTAGGACTTCTCTTTATTTCCATTGAGAATGTTGATAAACCGTTAGAGTGTAAATTTCAGTTTGATTCCAATTGCAATGGTAAACAAGTATTTATTTTTTTATTTTTGCGTAATTGAAATGAAATTAAAGTGTCTTGATTGAGTAGTTTCTATTTTCTCAGGTTACAGCCTAGCCTCACAACTTAACTGTAATAGAACTTAGGCTAGGCTCAGGATTCAAGGTACATAATACAATGATCGACTAGAATGTGAGAAGATTGTGAAGACCATATGTTATTAGGAACTTGAGGGCCATATCAACGAGGTATTTAGGAAGAAATTTTTAACTTGGTTCAGCTTGAAAGCTGGAGACCAAGAGCAAGAATAGTTCGAGCATTAAAGCAACCCATGGTTGAAACGCCAACTAATTCGGCGGACTAGCTCACATATACAATTTTGGATGTTATATTCAACCGAAGTGCATGAATATTGAGTTCAAGAATTGGTTTGCATGCTCCTTTGGTTCTTATTATTAGTGTGTGTATCCTTTGAATTGAACTACATATGTAGTAATTTATCAAGCCTTGTTGTCCGGAACAGTTAAGTTGTAGGTAGCATTTGTTGATGTGTGGATTCATTTAAGAGTTGTTACATTATTTCGGCCAAATAATTTATTTGACTATCTATCTTGGATGTAATTGTCTAAATTTTGGTTTTAACTAATTGATTGATAGTGTTGATTTCAGATTATTTTTAGTAAATCATTAAATATGTTTTTTTCCCCCTTAAACCCAATTGCTCCAAACGATAGAAAAAAAAATATACAATTAGTTCGTCCATTTTAGTGGTTCTCATTTTTCTTGTTTGTTTTTTCTATGTAGTTCCTAACGTTTTGTAATCGTCATGAAAAATTATCAAATTCTCTTGCCGATCTCAAGTGGTTAATGAGGTCTAGAGGGGCACATAGAACCTCTAGAAATTTCTTTAAGATTTTGTTTATAAAGTTATTGTTGAGTTTGCACTCAACTTAACATAATTACGTAGAGGGTTGCACAGACTTTACATCTTAGTAACTTAGTCTACTAATTTTAATCACCTGACTTTTGAGTAGTTCTCTTTAATTATATGTTTTTTAAATCAAAAGTCAACATAATTTGCATGTTTATTCTTGATACTTCTTAGAAAGATATATTAATATGGTTTTAAATCTATTTTGAGCTTATGAAGCTTATAAGTAGGGATGTCAATTATTCGGTTTCAGGTCGAATCAATATCGACCCAAACTAAACTCCATTTATGTCCAACCGCATTGTAGTTGGATCCGAATTTTCGGGTCTAAATTTCTCAACTCCAACAGATCTTTGGTCGGGTTAGGTAGCAGGTCAGATTTCTTTCGAATCCTATAGAATCTTTTAAATGAAAAATTAGCAAGAAAAAACATGTATCTTACCCATAAGATCAGGAGTTTACCCCAAAACCATAAGTCCAATATATTCAAGTACTCAATCTCGAGAAATTTTAATGTCTTTTTCAATTTGTTCGCCCCCATGTGGCCGAGGGGGGTAGGCACACCTCCCATGCAAATATCTAGCAACAAAAATTAGAGTCAAAATCAATGACATTGACAAAGAGAAACGTCAAGAAAGATTTATCAGGAGTGTATATTACCAATAATTTCACCACAAAATATAATGAATAACTGAAACGCTATCATAACTTATAGCATACATCGACATCAACATGCCAATCAATTCTTATTATCATTATGTTTGTAGTTCTCAAGCATCTACTTCATGCTAATAGCCAAATTTAATGTTTGAACATCTGGTGACAAAATAATACGTGTAAAAAAAAGTACATAATTTTGTGCTCGGTAACTTTCCTATATTTTTGTTATAAAAAACTACATCACACATGGGATTTATTTACAACATATATCCCTTTACTCCTTATGGACTATGCATTAAATGAGAAAAGCTTACAAAATCGATTATTATGAAAAAAGGAAGACCAAGATATATAGTTCCATGGTATCTTACAAAATATTTCATCTCATTTATTTCATCTTGTATCAAAGTATACTAAATTTCGATATATGTCAAGAAAGATATCATAACAATGACATTGACAATATTACCAAGAGAGACGTGAAAAAAGATTTGTCAGGAGTGTATATTACCAATAATTTCACCACAAAATATAATGAATAACTAAAATGCTATCATAACTTATAGCATACATCTACATCAACATGCCAATCAATTCTTATTATCATTATGTTTGTAGTTCTCAAGCATCTACTTCATGCTAATAGCCAAATTTAATGTTTGAACATCTGGTGACAAAATAATACCTGTAAAAAATAGTACATAATTTTGTGCTCGGTAACTTTCCTATGTTTTTGTTATAAAAAACTACATCACACATGGCATTTATTTATAGCATATATCCCTTTACTCCTTATGGACTATGCATTAAATGAGAAAAGCTTACAAAATCGATTATTATGAAAAAAGGAAGACCAAGATATATAGTTCCATGGTATCTTACAAAATATTTCATCTCATTTAATTCATCTTGTATCAAAGTATACTAAATTTCGATATATGTCAAGAAAGATATCATAACAATGACATTGACAATATTACCAAGAGAGACGTCAAAAAAGATTTGTCAGGAGTGTATATTACCAATAATTTCACCACAAAATATATTGAATAACTAAAATGCTATCATAACTTATAGCATACATCGACATCAACATGCCAATCAATTCTTATTATCATTATGTTTGTAGTTCTCAAGCATCTACTTCATGCTAATAGCCAAATTTAATGTTTGAACATCTGGTGACAAAATAATACCTGTAAAAAATAGTACATAATTTTGTGCTCGGTAACTTTCCTATGTTTTTGTTATAAAAAACTACATCACACATGGCATTTATTTACAACATATATCCTTTTATTCCTGATGGACTGTGCATTAAATGGGAAAACCTTACAAAATTGATTGTTATGAAAAAAGGAAGACCAAGATATACACTTACATAGTATCTTACAAAATATTTCATCTCATTCATTTCATCTTGTATCAAAGTATACTAAATCAGATTTAAATGATAACTTGGCCAACTTAAACCTACAAATTAAAAAAAAAAACTAGTAATTATGTGTAATACATATTTTCGACAATTATACAATGACTTATCTTGTATCTTGTTGAATTTTCCTTCAGAAGTTGTGTAACGACCTACCTTTTACAATGTTGACAATCATAGTACAACTGTCACCGCAATTTTTGACGTTGTTTAGAAGTGTGTTATACATCATTAGCATAAGCCTCAAGGAGAACTAGTGTAAATTACCCTTATTTGAAAAGATCATACATATCGAGTATAAGGCATCGAGAATCAAGAAATATCGAGTATTTCTTACCTCCAAACAAGACAAATTTAGAGACATGTAGAATGCCTTTTCATATATCAAAAGAAAATCAAAATTAGCTTTTTAAGAAAAATATGATACAGAAGACTAGAGAATGCGAACAACCATCTTAACTGCAAGACAAGTTCAATGATTTCCTCTGATGTAATGGAAGTAAACCAAAATTAGTTTTTCTGAAAGATTCAAAATGTAGCCATACCAAGGTAGCAATCACTTTTTGCATCGTGAAATAAGAAGTGCATTGATTACTTTCACTTGAATCAAAATTTATATTACCAAACAAAGATTAGAAAAAAATTAGTTGATATCAAGAATTGAATGTATAATATATGACACTGAAGCAATAAATCATGTACATTCTTTACACATCCCAAACCTAAATAACATACTTCGCAATTGGACCAACTTTCTAACTATAAAGAGTGAATACCAACATTGTTTTTTAATAATTGTGGGTTGGATTTGGAACCTGGTTATTCTATCCTTTAATAACTCAATGATTTCATATGTTAATTCCCTCTTTCTTAATAAAATAAATGTATTTTTTCTTTTACGTGAATAAAAATATTTCACATATAAAGCATTAGTTGGTTGAGTAACAAGATAAGATAGTTATTTACAGTAGCTAATTTTCAAACCTATTGGCTACCAATGCTTACTAATTGAATTGACCATTTTCAATGTATTAAATTCAATAAATTTTAACCAAGTTTTGGCAATGCCATATCAAATTGCATGACATGTAAGAAAAACAAATGATGTTCAGGTTATCAGGTTATTGTTTCCCTTTAATATTGAGTCTTTCAGTATGCATCCTAAAACTCTAGTATAATGTTTCCATTTATCCCAAAACTCGATAGATATTCCATTCTCTGGCCAACAATATTTGTTTCTGCAAGGAGAAACTTCAATTTATTGTTGACATTTGAAAGAATCATTTTGCCTTCTTGTAACAAAATACGTCATCCATTGGTATGGATAAATCCATTTTCTACTGATTCATATGCTTTTTTTTAATGTGGAGCTCCCTCCTGTTGTTGGTTGGCTTAAATTCTAAGCTTAGCGAGCTTTCGCGAGATTGCTTATATTATCTACATCAAAAGATTGGACAAAGATTTTAATGGAACACAAAAAATTTCTACAAATGCCCCTTATCTTGCATTAAAGACATACGTGCTAGCCAAAATTTCACCAAGGGTGTTGGTTGGTTAAGACAGCAGGATGATTGTGATGGAAGTCGAAATTCACTAAAGAGTGTGTAACAACTCATTTGTCGTATAAACACACCTTGAGAATGAATGGCACTGAAGATGAGAACTTTGAAGGAGTATACAAGAGAACTTGTCTTCTAAACTCTCTCAACTTATAATTCTTGTATTTCCTCGAGCATTAATAGAGTTCGATGGAGTTTGATTTGTTTAGTGGAGCAAGACTTTAGCAGTCCATCTCAAAGAAGAAAGAAGCTGGAATTTCTTCAAGTGAGGAAAGCACACTTGACACTTAGTATGCAAGGTTGATCAAAGAGGGCACAAATAATTCATCAATAATAAGAAATTTTCCACACCATATTTATGTTTTTACACCTATGATTCGACAAGTTTAAAGGAAAGGTAATTAGCCTTCATTGATATTGAGTTCCTTGCTTTCATCATGCCACATTAAGATTTAAACGAATTAATTTACATCTATTATTCTTTGTTACAAGATTTAAATAGTTATTATGAATATTAATGATACGATCTATTACTTATTATGGTCAAAAAATAAAATACAAGAAAGTTATTACTAATAGTTAATTTATTTTACAATAATCATTTTTAAGGTATATTATAACAATAGTCAAATAAAAGCAATAAATATAACCTGTCTTATATGGATGCATAATCAAACACGTAATCCTAAACATAAATTACTAATTTAGATGAAAATATTAACTAATAAGGCAATTACTTTTTCTGGTTATATAGTAACCAGTAAATAGTAGAAAAATTTGACAAATGTTTGTCTAAGTATTTATATATAAATGATTAATTTCATCAAAATAGTCATTACGTGCAAACTATTTTTTTTTTTTTTTTCCCAAGGGTTTAATCCCTTTCGAGGCGCGTCGGGCACATAAAGTGGGAACCTCTCCCAACAGGGATTCGAACCTGAGTCCGTTACTTTGTAGTGACTAGTCCCTTCCACTAGACCAATCACCTGTTGGTATTACGTGCAAACTATAACAATTTTAAACACTGGATTTATTATGAATTGTTGATGCTAGACAAGTTGTCTTTAGAATCCCAATAAATGGGCAAAATTTCTTAAAAATTTAAGTGCAGTTAATCTTGTATTTCTTTATTTGCAAAGACATACATGTTTGTGTTAATTTTAAACTTGTCGAGTTTTGATATAGCAATCACTTATCAACCAGTACATTTTAATCATGCAAGTCCCTAATTCTAAATATTAAAATCTATTATGGAAATCAAACAATTTTTCAATTGTATCGATTAAGTAGTCAACCAACATAGAATATTATTTCTTTTCAAATGAAATAAGAAGATTAACCATGCATAAAGATTGAAATTGATAGAAGTAAATTTGAGCGCGCAAGGGGCGGGGAGTAATTGCAATGGGTAGTTGGCAGGGCAAAGCATGTGGTTACCATAGTTTAAAGGACAAAGTGGAATTTACCCATTACCTAATTGTTACAAGGGTAAACACCACTTTTGGTCCCTCTTATCAATAACTTTTTACAGAGTGGTCCCTCTTATGTTTTTTTCCCACTTTAGTCCCTACTATGAATTATTTGTTTCACTTTAGTCCTTATCAAGTGGTCCAAGGCGATTCCGATAACATGTGATATGCTCATGAGGGCAATTTTGTCATTTCAAGTAAACTAACATGGATATTTTTGTCTTTCTAATTATTTAAGAAAAAAACTAAATTTCCAAACTAGGCTTTCATTCCAATCGAACTTAATCGTACATTTCGTTCCAAACTAAAGTTTTTTCCTAAAATCTTTTTCAAACACCAAAATTGCTCACCAATTAAACAATATCTCAAATAGTCTCAATAGTGAACGGACGAAAATACCCTAAAAAATAATCATATGCATGTTACGTGTTATCGGAACCACCTGATAAGGACTAAAGTGAAACACATAGTTCATAGGAGGGACTAAAGTGAAACAAATAATTCATAGTAGGGACTAGAGTGGGAAAAAAAACATAAAAGGGACCACTCTGTAAAAAGTTAATGATAAGAGGGACCAAAAGTGGTATTTACCCTTGTTACAAACTACAAAATGATATGGTAGGAAATGTAGAGAATTCTTTGTCAACAAAGTTCAAATTTGGAGCTCTCTACTATGATAAACCCGGAATAAACATTTAAAAGATTTTCCAAATCAGTAAAAAGCACTCTCTATTATGTTGATTCAGATTATTTGTATTCGAGAGGTTCGATTTTTTGTATTTATACATCATATAAGTGACTGTAATTTTAATCACCCAAAGTGATTTCTACATATAAAGTTTCAATAGAGATCTAAACAAGATCTCAACACTATGCCAAACTTACAAAAACCAATTGCCACACAAAAAAGATAGCAAATCTAGTCAGATTAAGAAAGACTAAAGTAGAACGAATCTAACACAAAATTCATTAAATTATCTACCAGTTATTCTTCACAATTTAAAGAAACTAATATTGACAAAATATAAAAAATACATGTAGAATAAATTTTCAGCTTGTGATTTGAATTATACCTCATTACAGCCCTTTGAATCCGATCCCTAAATTCTGCGACTCCGGCAAAACTTAACCGCTATTGATGCGCCTGAAGGGGTTTGGCTGAAAGAAAACACTCCCTTTGAATCCCGAACCCAAAACCCCTTAATTTCTTACTAATTTGAATTTAAATGGTTGAAATTGGAATGGCGATTTTTCTGATAATTAATTGGTGGAAAAGGATTTGGGGTGTGAGGTCTGTTTTTATGAAATTACTTGATAATTTAAGCTTCAACAATGGAAGGAGAATAAATAGTAAAAGGGACGTGAAGCAGATGAAAGAGTGAGGAATTAGGAAATGTGAATGAATCAGAGAGGAATGGAAATTGGGGCGGCTTGCAATGTGGAAGAGAGGAATGGGAATTTTTTTTTCCTTTTTTGTAATTATTATCATTTTAGGTTAATTATGGGCTTAAATTTGGGCTTAACGTTGACTTTTTTATTGATGGCTTATTGGACTAGCATTTTCTTTTCTTTTTCTGTATCATCATGCCTAAAAAGAAAAATGTGACCAAGATATTCAGATTTTTCAACTTAAATAAATAAAGAAAATCTAATTATACTTTAATTTTCAATAAATAACAATTGGGGCTTATTTGGATGGGTTGTGACCCTATTTCACAAATCTTTATTTAAAAAAATGGTTATGATAGTTTTGGTGAAACTTTTAAAATTTCATTTGGTTAGATTTTGAATATTGGGTAATGTGGTTTAAAAATTAGTTTTGAATGTTGGAGTGTGGATAAAAAGTATGATAGTAAATCAATGTATTTGTTAGAGAATGGTAGGTATCAAATCAATGTTTTATAGGTTGAGGAAATTACATTTTTTATACCAATTGTTTACCTATTTTATACATTTGGTACCAAACATTTGAAAAAGGCACATTTAATACTATAATTGATGGATTTTTTCACAATTGCTTGAGCTTTTTGGTATGCCTAAAACCGTGTTCTCAAACTTTTACCATACCATGCTTATATGTCCTATCATATTTGGAAATCATTGTGGCATGATTCCTTGTAGATCATGAGATATTATTTAGTTTTGATTAATATCGCGAAACTTTGTTAATTTTCGGTGGATATTTATTGCGTTTCATGGACTGAAACTTATACCATTAGAAATCTCGTCAAGAGCTTTCCATCCATATAAAAAATAAATTTAGCCATGTTAATTGACGGATAAATAAAATGTGCAAAAAAATCCTTCAATTATGTTATTAAATGTCTTTTCAAATGTTTGGTAACAAATGTATAAAATAGGTACAAATTTATTATGAAAAATGCAATTCCCTCTTTAGGGATTTTAAAAGTTTGGGTATGAATTTTTAAATAGGTTTGTGTTGAGTTTTATAGGTCTAACGAAAACTCACTAAAAATGGTTTTCGCAAGATCTTTCGAAACTCGCGAGACTGCGACAAAACTCATTCACATAGTCAAGTCTTGAACATATGTTACTCTTATGTAAATTTCAATGTAAACTTTTATTAAAATGAATAACAAAAAACTAGATATATAATTTAAATTTGAGATACAAATTAACTATTCAAACTTAACTTATGAAGTAATTTAATTAACTTCAGACATTATTTAAACTCAATTAAATGCTCAGTTTTTTTAAAAAAAAAAAATCACATTCTAAAGTTTAATTTCTCGAGTTTACAAAAATTGAATGTCGATTAATATATAATTTTTAAAATAAGATTTTTTCAACTTATGTAAAATTTATTTTTCTAGTTGTTAATAAATTAATAAAGTTCAAAATTTAATGGGAAATAATTAATAAATGATTTTACAAAAATAAAAAAAATTTAAATGTTTTTACTGGGTAAATAAAACACTATTCAAAAATGAATAATGCATTATTCATGCTTTCTCCATTGTCCTTAGTAATCAAGATGATAATATGTCCCTATATTATATGCTGGTAAAATAGCAATATATGTCCCTTAACTTTAACTATTCCACAGATTTAAGACATTCAATTTTCGGGTCGGCGGAATATGGACACTTAATTTTTCAGCAAGCATTTTACATCCCATAACTTTCACTGGTCCGCAGAATCAGGACACTTAAATTTTTAGCAGGTATTTTATATCCCTTAACTTTCACTGGTCCGCGGAATTAGGACACTTAATTTTTCGACAAGCAAAATACGTCTTATAACTTTTCTATACCTACAATTTTAGTCCTCTTAACCGCAATTTCAGTCCAATAAATTTTATGGACGTCCTATAACTTTACATCCATTATGCTCGGCTTAGGTGGGTTCTTATTTATAGAGCATTATGTAAAATAAGTCTTATTTGACACATCTTGGCTACATGACATTAAATTTCACTTGACAAATAAACACCCACTTGACAATCACCTAACAAACTATCTACAACTATTTAACAACATCAATATTACTTCAAAACCCCAAATTAATTGCCCAGTTGGCAATTATGGAATTTTGTTTTTTTGACTAAAATTACGGTCAAGTGGACTAAAATTGCGAGTATAAAAAAAATGTATAGATTTCGCGGACCAGTGAAAGTTAAGGGACGTAAAATGCTTGCTGAAAAATTAAGTGTCCTATTTTGCGGACCAATGAAAATTAAGGGATGTAAAATGCTTGCTGGAAAATTAAGTGTCCTGATTCTATGGACCAATAAAAAAGTTAGAGGACGTAAAATGCTTGCTGAAATATTAAGTGTTCTGATTCTACGGACCAGTAAAAGTTAAGGGACGTAAATTGCTTGCTGGAAAATTAATTGTCTTGATTCTGCGGACCAGTGAAAGTTAGGGGACGTAAATTGCTTCATGAAAATTAAATGTCTTGATTCCTCGGACCAGTGAAAATCAAGGGACGTATATTACTATTTTACCATTATATGCCACAGTTAGCAAATGATTTTTCAAAGAAGATATGCTAAATTATATTAATGGTCCTTTATGTTTAGAGTTGATTACGTTTTCATCCCTCATACACCTTTATCCATCTTAGATAAACCTGAAGACTATCAATGTCATTATTGTCCAATTGTATTGAAGATTATGGGCGTTTGGCGTTTTCCAAAAAAAATTGTGTTTGGCGTTTCTGAAATAAAATTTGCATCTCTCAATTTTCTCAAATTACCCTCTCAAAAGCCAAATAAACAACTTTATTATCTCTAAATAAAACATATACAAATTTTACTCTGATTTGACATAAAGTAATTTATCTCTTACACAATTTATCTCATATAACAAACATGATTTGACATAAAATCTTACACATCTTACATCTACAAACTAACTCTTCCAAAAAAACTTACACCTACTTTATTTCTCAAACTATAAAACCTTAAACAAAAAACATTACTCAAATCTATTATTTCACAAACCTTCACTACTTTCATAAATCACTTTCCCAAACACCAAACAAACAAGCCCTATATATCTTGTGTCCAATAAAAAATAAATTCATTTAAATATTGAATATTTTTCCTAACCCCTATTTATCTTTCAACCTATCTTAAAGCTATTGTAAGAATAAAATATCTATTAAAATTATATAAAAGATCAATTTGATTTATCTAAGAAACCAAGGCGTGTAGTTTGGTAATTTAGGAGAGCAGTAGAAGTTTGTAAAAAAATTAGATTTGTGTAATGTTTGTTTAATTATGGGAGAGTGGATCAAGAAATAAGGTAAGTGTAGAATTTTTTTGAAATAGTTTAGGTTAAATGTGTAGGATGTGTAAATATTTATATCAAATCATATTTGTTATGTGAGATAAGTAATTTAAGAAATATGTTAGTTTATGTCAAATTAAAATGAGTTTGTATTTTTTAAAGATAGGGAATCATTTTATATTTGGCCTTTTGTAGATTAGATTGAAAAAATTGAGAGAAAATAAATTCAAAAAGTAGAAAACATGTTTATCTCGCTTTTCCAAGACACGAAATAATTTTGGTAAATGCAAGACAAACAGGCCCCGTGAGAAAAATCAAAATTATAATTTGAATTTAATAGAAATCCGAAAATTAGGTTTTGGGGTTGTGTGTTGTTTGATTGAGATCTAATTTATGTGGAAATTTTTTAACTTAATCAGGTCTAGGAGCTTACTCTAAGTCTTGTGGTCTACGTTTTGTCAACTCATTTAAATATTAAAAAAGAAAATCCTATTGTTATTAAATTATCCTAACCTAATCCAATTAGACTATCACAAAGTTAGGTGAAAACAAAAAGTGTTCTAAAAAAAGTGAAATCAAAGAGTTGAAATTAAAATTCATTTTTATGTAATAGAATACTGAAATAAACAGGACATCATACAAAAAAAATGGAATTGCCGAGAGATAA
The DNA here is from genome assembly GCA_038501285.1 of Penstemon eatonii. Classification (NCBI taxonomy): domain Eukaryota; kingdom Viridiplantae; phylum Streptophyta; class Magnoliopsida; order Lamiales; family Plantaginaceae; genus Penstemon; species Penstemon eatonii. The sequence continues at coordinate 54,443,404 of CM076710.1, forward strand.
AATGAATATGCTTCATTTTAACTTAATTTTGATTTAGTCTAGTTAGGTTAAGTTAGCATAATATTATAACAAATGAATTCTTCTTTTAAGTTGAAAAAACCTTAATCATAAGCTCTAGACCTGATCATGTACCCTACGACGCTTTATGCAAACATTACCTTTTTTTCTAATTAATTATTAGGTAAGTATATACCAATGTAATTACTTTAGTATAAAAAATTAATGGTGCGTTTTGTATGTTGGGTTCTTTAGGAAAAACGATCTTCAGGCAGCGGAATATAAAAACTTTTAAAGGTCTCCTAGAGAATCATGACAGGATACAATCGAGATGTATATATATAAATATATAAACGATAAATATACTTCAGTAATAAAGTTATACCTATCTTCTTGCAAATCCAAGCTCGGGAAAAATCCATAGATAAACTTTCTCCTTTCTTTTCCATTTTTGATCCCCAAGCTTTATTTAGAGCTCCATGTGTTGCACCTAAACGAGTTGATATACCACAACATCATGAAAATTAATTGAAACCTTGATAATAATAAATGGCTAGAATATATAAATTATCAAGATCTAAACTAGAGAACAAAAGGAGCAAAAAACTGTCTACAACTATTTAACAACATTAATATTACTTCAAACCCCCAAATTAATTGCCCAGTTGGCAATTATGGAATTTTGCGCGAGTTGTGGACTAAAATTACGGTCAAGTGGACTAAAATTGCGAGTATAAAAAAAATGTATAGATTTCGCGGACCAGTGAAAGTTAAGGGACGTAAAATTCTTGCTGAAAAATTAAGTGTCCTATTTTGCGGACCAATGAAAATTAAGGGATGTAAAATACTTGCTGGAAAATTAAGTGTCCTGATTCTATGGACCAATAAAAAAGTTAGAGGACGTAAAATGCTTGCTGAAAAATTAAGTGTCCTGATTCTACGGACCAGTAAAAGTTAATGGACGTAAATTGCTTGCTGGAAAATTAATTGTCTTGATTCTGCGGATCAGTGAAAGTTAGGGGACGTAAATTGCTTGCTAAAAATTAAATGTCTTGATTCCTCGGACCAGTGAAAATCAAGGGACGTATATTACTATTTTACCATTATATGCCACAGTTAGCAAATGATTTTTCAAAGAAGATATGCTAAATTATATTAGCGGTCCTTTATGTTTAGAGTTGATTATGTTTTCATCCCTCACACACCTTTATCCATCTTAGATAAACCTGAAGACTATCACTGTCATTATTGTCCAATCGTATTGAAGATTATGGGCGTTTGGCATTTTCCAAAAAAAATTGTGTTTGGCGTTTCTGAAATAAAATTTGCATCTCTCAATTTTCTCAAATTACCCTCTCAAAAGCCAAACAAACAACTTTATTATCTCTAAATAAAACATATACAAATTTTACTCTGATTTGACATAAAGTAATTTATCTCTTACACAATTTATCTCATATGACAAACATGATTTGACATAAAATCTTACACATCTTACATCTACAAACTAACTCTTCAAAAAAAACTTACACCTACTTTATTTCTCAAACTATAAAACCTTAAACAAAAAACATTACTCAAATCGATTATTTCACAAACCTCCACTACTTTCATAAACTACTTTCCCAAACACCAAACAAACAAGCCCTATATATCTTGTGTCCAACAAAAAATAAATTCATTTAAATATTGAATATTTTTCCTAACCCCTATTTATCTTTCAACCTATCTTAAAGCTATTTTAAGAATAAAATATCTACTAAAATTATATAAAAGATCAATTTGATTTATCTAAGAAACCAAGGCGTGTAGTTTGGTAATTTAGGAGAGTTGTAGAAGTTTGTAAAAAGATTCGATTTGTGTAATATTTGTTTAAATTATGGGAGAGTTGATCAAGAAATAAGGTAAGTGTGGATTTTTTTTGAAATAGTTTAGGTTAAATGTGTAGGATGTGTAAATATTTATATCAAATCATATTTGTTATGTGAGATAAGTAATTTAAGAAATATGTTAGTTTATGTCAAATTAAAATGAGTTTGTATTTTTTAAAGATAGGGAATCATTTTTTATTTGTCCTTTTGTAGAGTAGATTGAAAAAAATTGAAAGAAAATAAATTCAAAAAGTAGAAAACATGTTTATCTCGCTTTTCCAAGACATGAAACAATTTTGGTAAACAAGACAAAGAGGCCCCGTGAGAAAAATCAAAATTAAAATTTGAATTTAATAGAAATCCGAAAATTAGGTTTTAGGGTTGTGAGTTGTTTGATTGAGATCTAATTTATGTGGAAATTTTTTAACTTAATCAGGTCTAGGAGTGTGGCGTCTCGACTAGGTCACATAGCTCGAAATAAAACATTAATTAACTATTTGAACTAGCCGTGCGTCAAACTAACTGAACAATAGATAAAATTACATTATAACCATTCATCACAGCGGAAATAACGAAATTCTAAGGTCTTCAGGAAGAAGGGACAACGACCCCACTACCCGACCCGTAAATAGATAAAATTTTACATAAATTTACAACGAAGTTTTCATCATTTAATTATTCGATAAAATATATAATTACGACACTGAATAGACCATGTCAATCCATATCACCGTGTTCCACCTCTAACTCATGTCGTTAATCTGAGAAAATAACAAAGAAAGGCGTAAGTCTTATTTGACTTAGTGAGGATTTATAATATTGGATTGAGGTTATGAGTAATATGATCAACAGTAATATTATGATCCATGTATGAATAAGAATTAGAATGTAATAGTCCTGCAAAAGATTATTAGATGATTTGAAATAACAAAGTAATCGAATTACAATAAACGGGAATTCAAATAAACATTTCGAATATGAATCTGGTAAAGTAATACATTCAACCCAACTTCTGAAAATTAACATCCTTATACCTCCCTACGAGGAGCGACCTCGCAAACAAAACGGAATGACATGCTCGAGTACATGTCGACCCAGTTGAGAGTACAATTACCTCCAACTATACTTAGCAACTGGATCACGGTGGGGTACTTAACAATGAGACCATACACCGACGGCCCGATGCCGCCCAGCAGTCACCATTATTAGTCCCAGGGCCCAACTTCCCAAGAGCGTCCTCAAGGGTATAAATAGTTTAAGTGAACTAGGAGCCGGACATTGTCCGTTGTTCATAATAATAGCACTTACCAGATGGAGTAGAAATAGAAATTGAAGAATGCAAGACTATTAAAGGATTAAGAAACGTATTAAAGTTAGTTACCTTAGAATATATAAGAGCTGAAATTAACCTCGAGATTAATGTAAATGGATCGATATGATATAAACTGAATAGCTCAAAATAAAGGAAATGAAATGAAATATTGTCAAAAGATTGAGAGTTTTAGAAAGGAAGAATTTTCTCAGGGCAAATGCCGAATTTGAAGAAGAGAAACCTCACCTTAATTCGAAGAGTGGGTGTCTAAGCTTAAATCCTCATTTCAGTCAATTCCTCCAAACCTAAGTGTTGTAAGACAAATAGAGTGAATTAATTTAATAATGATTTTATATATTAATCCACATTTACTTTTAGTTGATAATATTTCTATGAGGGTATTATATCTGTTACTATACTCATTACATAGTAATTGGTTTATAATATGATTTTTATGTGACTTCTTTATAAGACAATAATATGTATTTTTAACCATTAGTCTTATGTCAAACTATGATTTTAAAAGTATTAGTTTACATTCTTTTATCCATTCAAGCAAAAAAAAAAAAAAAAAAAAGAATACAAGTAAAGTTAGTTAAATAAACACTATTTCAAATAGTAAGACATCCTTTAGTAATAAATAAATTTTCAAAGTCTTCTTTTAATCACATAAGTTAAAACTATCATAAGTAGTTATCAATACACATAATTATGTTATTTCAAACAAGTATTAGGATACTTTAGCCATAGTTCTTTTTAAGAAATTAGCATTTGGTGTACTAATTAGTTACTTCACTTTATCCTATAGGCCTTTGTACAAAAGTTAAATGGTTTTCCAATGAATTTCTTCATGTATGTTTCATCACCTCTTGTTAAACAAGTATAGATACTAAGACAAATCATTTATTATATTTCAAGTTTTCAAGCCAATTCAAGCAAACATATTCATTAAAAAAAATCACCATATCCTTTTATCTTTAGTTTTCTACAAAGACTTGAGTTGAACTTTAAGTCTTCATATTCATTTCATCACTCCTTAGCCTCAATCATTCATTACCAAAATTAGCTATGGTTAAAGTTTCAACCCTATGAAATATGTATACATCCTAAGACAATTTTTCACCCAAATCTCTATTTGAACAACTTGATTAGTTCAAGTACCCATTAAAATAACACTTTAGCATATTCTTTGTTTCCATTAATAGAGGAAATTAGCTTATTTGAACCATGTGACTTCATTCTTTGTGACAAAACATCATTTGTTTTACTTTCAAGAATATTTCAGAATTATAGTAAAATATGGATCGACCCCTTTTGAAGTAATCTAATTAATATAAAAATTTGTGCCTTTTTATAAATTGCTTTCATACAAAAGAAAAACTTAGAACACCAACCTATAAAACTCTTAAGCTATTAAGTTATTCAAGAACATAGACAAGTTACATCACTTTTTTTTTTTCATAACAATAACCAACCATTACCTTCCCTTATTGATTTCTCAAGTTACTAAGTTGGTTTAGAGAAATTTATAGGTGCAAAGTAATACTCCAAATTAACAGAACGTGAGCTTATATCATACTTGACTTTTTAAGGCCAGCAAAACAAAGTTAAATAAGTTTAAGAATTAAGTGTCAAAATAGCACTTGAAAGTAATGCAAACACACAGAATTAATGACGAAATAAAGGAAAAGGGAGTGATTTATAGGTGCAAAACAGCAAGAATTAGCAGAAAATTTCGTTTTTAAAACTGGTCTCACAAGGCAGCCCCAAAACAGTCCGGCGAGTGGGTTTCACTCGTCGGTACTGTTCTGAAACTGAGCCTGTAGACACCCCACGCGCCGGAGGTGTTCGACACCTCCCGATCCACCAACCTCCAAATCTTGTCTTCTTTCTAATGGTGTAAACAGATTATAAAAATTCTTAGCCGTTTTGAAGATACATCGAATTTACAGACGCTGCGCAAAAACAGGGGAAAGGAAAGTAGTTACCTTGATTCTCCTTCTATGGTTGTGAGATTTGGAAGATGCTTGAACTTATATATTCATCATTCACTTAGGTGCTGATAGTGACAAGGAAAGGTATAGATTTCATTAAAAGTGATTAGGATTAAGACACTTTTTATGGTTATTAAAGAAGAGGGAAAGAATTCTTTACCTTCTAAACTTCTTAGAGATGGTTGATCTTCTTATAACTTGGGAGAAAGATAACTTACGGAGGTTTAATTTCTAAAAATGGAAAGCTTATTTAGGTGTGATTTGGGAGTGATGAAACGTTTCCTTTTATAGAAAGAGGGATGGTAGATTGGTAATATAGGTAAATTATTGGTATTTAGTGGTAATTTGATGATAGGGGTTATTTTTGCTATTATAGTAAATTTCACTTTTGACCTTTGTTGTTCTATAATGGTTAGTTTAAGTATAAAAACTTTTATATCAAGTTAGTCGGTTTGTTTTGGTACGTTAAAAGTTTATTTCGAGTTCGGTTTGATAGTTATATGTACGTACTTTCTATTTCCAATCTTATTGAGTGCGTGAATATATATATATGTATATATATATACATTATCGGGGTATTACATTCTCCCGCCCTTAAAAAAAATCTGGTCCCCAGATTCTAACCTGGAATGAAGAGTTCGGGGTGATGTTTCCGCATTTCTTCTTCTCGTTCCCAAGTGGCCTCCTCTACTTGGTGATTTCTCCACAATACCTTTACCAAGGATATCTTGTGGTTACGAAGCTCTTGGAATTTTTGATCGAGGATCCGAATTGGCCTTTCTTCATATGATAGATCACTTTCGATTTGTACACTGTTAGGATCTATAATGTGGGATTCGTCTGGGTGATACTTCCTAATTTGCGATACATGAAACACATCATGAATTCCCGTGATGTCGAGAGGTAGATTCAATCTATAGGCTAAATTTCCAACGCGTTCAGAAATTTCAAAAGGCCCTACGTAGCGTGGACTTAATTTTCCACCTTTTCCAATTCTTCTGAATCCCTTTTTAGGCGACACTTTGAGGAACACCTTATCTCCAACTTCAAATTCTAGATCTTTTCTACGTCGATCGGCATAGCTTTTCTGTCTGTCTTGTGCAGCTTTAATTCTTTGCCGGATCAGTTGTACTTTGTCAATGGCGTCTTGAATAACTTCTGGCCTTAATGCTCTGTTTAAACCATCTGAAGAAGCTCGCCATTCGTCTAACTCCCAATGGATTGGTGAGCGACACTTTCTTCCATATAAAGCCTCATATGGTGCCATCTGAATTGATGCATGATAACTATTATTGTATGCAAATTCCACAAGTGGCAAATGTTTATTCCAGCTACCTTTGAAATCCAATACACATGCCCTCAACATGTCTTCTAGGAATCCAATTACTCGTTCAGATTGTCCATCGGTTTGTGGATGTGCAGCTGTACTAAAGTTAAGCTTAGTTCCCAAATTTTCCTGCACTTGCTTCCATAATCTAGAAGTAAATTTAGGATCTCTGTCCGAGACTATACTCGAAGGTATGCCATGTAGACGGATGATTTCTTTCTGGTATAACTCGGCTAGGGTTTCAACCTTGAAATGTTTTCCCACGGGAAGGAAATGAGCAGACTTAGTTAGTCTGTCTACAATGACCCAAATGCTATCATATCCACCCCTTATTGTCGGAAGGACAGTGACGAAATCCATGGCGATCTGATCCCATTTCCAATCAGGAATCGGAAGAGGTTGTAATTTGCCGGCAGGATGTTGATGTTCGGCCTTAACCAATTGGCAAGTCATGCACTTCTTAACATAGTCCGCAATATCACGCTTCATTCCATTCCACCAGAATTGTTTCTTCAAATCTTTGTACATTTTGGTGCCTCCAGGATGAACTGTGTATTTTGTTTTATGTGCTTCTTCCATTAATTCTTTTCTCATTTTCATTGGTACACAAACTCGCTTTTGGAATCGTAATATACCCGATGGGTCCATACTAAAATTCGAATTTGGTACCTTTTCTTCGGACTCTTTTAATTTTCTGATATCTTCATCCTCCTGTTGTGCAGCCCTGATGGGGGCTATTTCGCACCCTACATACTGATCAGATCGAACAAAGATTATAAGATCGATTCGACCAATTATAAAGGATCGGGATCTTCTTACAGACCCTGCCAAATGCCGCTCGCTCCGAGTAAAGATTATACTCCGGACCCAAGAAGGATAGTTGGGCCGAGTCCAAGCAGGACTATGATTCCTTGTAATACTAGGTTTAGCGTAATATATATACCTAGTTATTCATTGTATGAGACAACTACGAATTCTCTTAATTCTGAGATTACACAAGAATACATTAATAGAACTCAATAATATCCATTATTATTGCAGAGTTCTACATTCATATTGGAGTATTCTTAATTTTGTTAATGGTTTTACTTCTTGCCTTTGATTATTGCTTTTCTTTGTAAACGATCCATCCAGAATAAAGTAACAGAGCCCAATATACTGAATAATTCAATATCCAAACCCCCGATATCACAAATTCACTGATATTAAATTAACCTGACGAAAAACGGTTAAATCAGTTGGCGCCCACCGTGGGGCTAGGTTAATTATTCGATCGACATATGGCTCGCCCAAGGAAAAGCGCCCGTGTCGGAGCAAGAAGTAACACAACCACCGGTCATGACACATCTGAAGATCCACAGGAGAACGACAATAATAACGTTCCCAACACCGACGAGAATTTGCAGAATACCCATCCCTGACATCAGGAACCCCTAGAAGGTCCTCCCGGTACGATACAGGAAGAGCCGGAAGTCCCCGAGATCCCTGTTCCTCTCCCGGGTGCTCAGGAGAAATTACGACAAATAGCGATGCTCGTTAAATCGCTCTCCCCAGAAGAATTACTTGTGCTTGATCAAATTCCGCGAAACCCTAGGGCTGCCAGGACAATTCCTGCTCGGAAAACGCCCGGACAAAACGATCAAGTATCTCAACAAGCTGATAGCCCACCAAGCGAGCACCGCTCACTACACAGTCCACAGCAGGACAATTCAAAACCCTCCGACAATAATCCTCGAAGAAAACCAGGTCACAGAAAAACCCAGGCGAAGCGCAGTGGATCCAGGGAACGTACAATTATCCCTATTGATGATGACATAGATGATACAATCCCTGATCGACCACGAATGGCTCGAATGACGGAAAGAGAAATTGAAAGGATGGTGCAGGACCGACTCGAACAACGCTTACGATCTATTCAAAATCCATGGGCCCGAACCACGGAACTCCAGGAGAGCCTTGCGGCCTGTTCTCCCTTCTGCAGGGAAATAAAAGAGGCACAATTGATCGGACAAGTCCCGGGTAGACTACCTCGCTATGATGGAACCACTGACCCGGATGATTATATTTTTAGCTTTACGAATATAATGAATTTATATGCCCACTCTGCCGAATTCACTGCCAAATTAATGGTAACTACATTCGAAGGACTCGCATTGGACTGGTTCGCAAAACAACCTGCCAACTCCATATTCAGCTTTAGGGAACTCTGTAACAAATTGACGCAGCAGTTTGCCAGTCAGAAGAGACAAAAACTTCCGATGAGCTACCTTGGAACTATATATCAACAAGAAGGAGAATCCCTAAGGAATTGGTTGGCCAGATTCAACGTAGAATTACTTAAAATCGATTCCCCAAATATCGATTACATAATATCTATCCTCTTCGATCTCACTAAAAACAGGCAGTTCGGAAATGCCCTCAGTCGAAAACAACCAAGAACGTTCGCCGACATCATGAGCCTGGCGTCTAAGTATATGACCCAAGAAGAGATGAATTCCTTTAAGGATAAGAACAAAAACAAAGTCGCGGCTACAGGGTCTAAGCGGCATGACAAGATTCCCGCCCAAAGATCCTTGGATTACGAGCGATCTTCCAGGAGAGGTAACGTTTTCCAGCGACTGGAATACAGCAGAGCCGACCAAGAAAGGCAACCTAATTTCTACCAAAGACCAAGAAACCCTGAACAACCAATCAGAAGCAGAGTGAATCAAGTAGAACACCCAAGATTAAATGCTCCAATGGAAGAAATCTTGGAAGTTCTAGAAAGGAATAATTGGATTCCCGAGGCGAGGAAAATCGCTCAGCCCAGACCAGGGTCTAGAAACTATGATCAATACTGTAAGTACCATAGGGCACATGGGCATCGAACGGAAAATTGTTTTCACCTTAAGAGAGAAGTTGAAAAACTGATCGAGCAAGGAAAACTAGACGAATACATAGAACGAGATAATCGCAAAAGGGAAAGAAGCAGAAGCCCCCGGAACGGAACTCAAAGGAGAAGTTCTCATCGAAGATCACCTGAACGTCGGCCTACTCAGGAATTGAATCACGACCAGGTCAATGGGACTATCCACATTATATCCGGGGGGCCTGCGGGTGGAGATAGTCGTAATGCTAGACGAAGAACGACCAGATCCATAATTGCAAATTCTAAATATCCAAAAGAAATATGGACATTAGAAAACAGGCCAACAAATCACCAGCCGATCAGCTTTAACGAAGGTGAAGTACCTAAAAACATCACTTGGGATACAAAAGAGGATAACCCAGATTTCCCTATGGTAGTGTCGTTAGAAATAGCAAATTATAATGTGAGAAGAATCCTAATCGATAATGGAAGCTCAGCAAACATCATCTCCAGAGAGGTCTTAGCACAAATGAACCTCGGGCAAATAAACCTACAAAGGGTAGCAACGCCGTTAGTAGGCTTTGGAGGCTCCGAGATCATCCCCAGCGGAACGATATCTTTAAGTGTATCGCTCGGAAAGAAACCACTTCGGACCGTGAAGTTGGTAAAATTCCTAGTGGTAGATACACCCTTCGCTTATAACGCTATATTAGGGCGACCAGCCCTTAACCTTTTTCGAGCTGTAGTCTCTACCTATCATCAGAAAATAAAATTTCCAACCGACAGCGGCATTGGAGAAATAACGAACGACCACTGTATGGCATGGGACTGCTACAGCACATCATTAACGTTGAAAGAACACCCCAAGTCAATTACTCCGAGCAAGAGAAAGATCGTAGACGATCTCACTAGAAATGAGGTCGAAATTCCTATTACTGATCGATTAGATAAAAAGGGGAAAGAACCACTAGACTTATCCTTGCAACCCCCAGAACATAAAGATATAATTCTGGTAGAAGGCGACTCGTCCAAAAAGACAAGAATTGGTACAGAATTGAGCAAAGAAGGAGAAGTAATGTTAATCGAATTTCTAAGAAATAACGTGGACGTCTTCGCCTGGAGTGCAAATGACATCGAAGGGATCGATCCTCGGGTAATCAAGCATACCCTAAAAATTGACCCTTCAGCGAAACCCGCCAGACAGAAGAAAAGAAATCATGGACCAGTAAAAGATAAAATTATCAAAGCCGAGGTTGAAAGACTGCTGGAAGCAAAACAAATCCGAGAAATACATTTCTCGGAATGGCTATGTAATGTTGTACTAGTAGCAAAAGGGGATAAAAAGGACAACAAATGGAGGATGTGTAATGATTTCACCGACCTTAACAAGTTATGTCCACGCGACCCTTACCCCCTCCCAAGAATTGATTTATTGGTCGACTCGACCGCTGGCTTCGCGCTGTTCAGCATGATGGACGCCTTCCAAGGTTTTTACCAAATATACATGGACGAGCGGGATCAAGAGAAGACCGCATTCATAACCGAATAGGGAGTATACTGCTTTATAGTAATGCCGTTCGGATTAAGGAACGCCGGAGCTACATACCAAAGATTGGTAAACCTAATGTTCAGGGAGTTAATCGGAGAAATAATGGAGGTCTATGTAGACGACATGTTAGTAAAAAGTATGAATGAAGCGGATCACGTAAGACATCTAGATCGATGTTTCCGAATCCTAAGAAAATACCGTATGAAGTTGAACCCTGCAAAATGCACTTTCGGTGTTAAGTCAGGAAAATTTTTGGGATATTTGGTACACCAGCGAGGAATAGAAGCCAACCCAGAAAAAATTCGAGCCATAACTGAAATGAAACCTCCCAAGACCATCTCTCAAGTGCAAAGCTTGGTTGGGAAGATCGTAGCATTGAATAGATTCATATCTAAATCTGCGGACAGAAGCTTGCCCTTTTTCCAAACGCTTCGAAAAGCGAAAAACTTCGTTTGGACCGAAGAATGTGAACGAGCCTTCGAACAACTCAAAGAATATTTGACATCCCCTCCGATGTTGGCCAAACCAACAGAAGGGGAACCATTGTACATATACATCTCCATCTCCGATACGGCCATTAGCTCAGTACTAATTAAGATAGAGGGTTCAGAGCATAAGCCTGTCTATTATCTCAGCAAGTTATTACAAGGGGCGGAGAAGAATTACTTGGAAATAGAAAAATTCACGCTGGCCTTAGTAGTGGCTGCTCGAAAACTCCGACCCTACTTCTTAACCTACAAAATCATCGTTTTGACGAACCAACCGCTTAGGCAGATCCTAGCAAAACCAGAAGCCTCCGGAAGACTAATCAAATGGGCCATCGAACTCAGCCAATTCGATATCGACTACAAACCAAGGGTCGCCATCAAGGCCCAAGTATTGGCTGATTTTTTATTGGAAACGCCAACACAATCATCAAACACCCTCCATGAGGATATATTGATCGTAGAAAATCAAACCTGGTTAATGCATGTAGATGGTGCTTCAAGCCGGGAAGGAGGAGGCGCCGGAATCAACTTCACTGGACCTAATAAAGAAGATTTGAATTATGCTATTACATTGGACTTTGTCGTAACAAATAACGAAGCAGATTATGAGGCGTTAATCGCAGGAATGGAAATGGCAATCAAAGCCAACATAAAGAGGCTAAAAGTATTAACCGACTCAGAGTTAGTACAAAGGCAAATAGAAGGCTTATACGAGGCTAAGGAATTCAACATGATCAAATACCTCGCCAAAGTAAAAGCACTGGCCGAGAAGTTTGAAAATTTCGACATACAAAATATTCCACGTTCGGAAAACAAATGGGCCGATCAACTATCTAAGTTTACAGGATCCCAAGACGGAAAGACCGAACGAGTGATCAACTGGCTGATCTCTTCTACACCGGCTGTCGACATCGATGAGACACCGATAGTCGATATAATGGAAATCGAAGAAGTCGAAGATAATTGGATGACACCAATGATAGACTATCTTCGTGAAGGAAAACTACCATCTGATCAGAATGAAGCTCGGAAAATAAAATATCGAGCCCCAAAATATACACTCGTAGAAGGAAAACTCTACCGAAGGTCAGTATCAGGAATTCTCCTGAGATGCGTCTCTGAATCCCAAACCGCTGAAATACTGCGAGAAATACATGAAGGAGACGCGGGAAATCACAGCGGATCGAGGGCATTGGCTTTAAAATGCCTCAGAACAGGTTACTATTGGCCTACTGTCAATAAGGACGCCGCAAATTACGTCCGAGAATGTCATCATTGCCAAGTACATGCCAACGTATGTCATCAACCAGCAGAAAATATGCACCCGATTCCAATTTGTTGGCCTTTCGATCAATGGGGAATGGACATCGTGGGGCCTTTCCCAGCGGCCAGATCAAAGAAAGCTTACGTCCTGGTCGCTGTAGAGTATTTCAGCAAATGGATAGAGTGCATCGCCTTAGCGCGAATAACTCAATTCCAAGTGATCAACTTCCTTTGGAAGTTCATAGTCTGTCGATTTGGCATCCCTAGGATCCTAATTTCCGATAATGGAACCCAATTCGCTGGAAAACAAGTGATAGAATGGTGTTCGAAACTGGGAATTCAACAAAATTTCACTTCAGTCGGGCATCCAAGAGCGAACGGACAAACCGAAGTAGCAAACCGAGAGATAATAAAATCTTTGGAAAAAAGATTAGGATCAGCCAAAGGAAAATGGCTCGATGAACTACCAGGAGTATTGTGGGCTAATCGAACCACGGTAAGAAACTCAACTGGGGAAACCCCATTCAGCTTGGTATATGGGTCGGAAGCTGTTATTCCTGTGGAAACTTTAATTCCAACGCCAAGAATAGAGATGTTTGATGAACAAGAAAATGAAAAGGCAAGAGAAAATGACGTCGATCTAACAGAAGCCTTAAGGGATAAAGCTGCCGTACGCCTACAAGCCACTAAGGCAAATATGGAGAAAGCATACAATCAAAAAGTACGCGTCCGAACCTTCAAAGAAGGAGACTTGGTTTTGAAAAAGGTAGAAGTATCCAAGCATGTGGGAAAGTTACAACAAAATTGGGATGGACCTTACATCGTCATTGGCGTAGGAAAGAAAGGTTCATACAAAATTGCACACATGGATGGGACAGCCTTACCAAGAACCTGGAACGCAGTCAACCTTAGGAAATACTATGGTAAATAAATTTTAGCAGATTATACTGCATTGTTTTATTTTACTTTACTTTATCAAGTTTTAATCCTTGTAACAAAGGCCTCAGCCTAGAGTTCAATTAGTAAAAATTTTAGCATTTTCTATACATCGATTATTTCGATTAACGCTCTGTGGAATTACACTAGCATATTGATAAATATCAGAACGAAGCGAGTCGAGTATACATTGATCCGCTCAATAAACACTCCTCGATTTATGTCAACGGCAAAAAGGACTTTTTGGTGACAAACCTAAGTCTAAATTATAATGAGTCGAGTATACATTGATCCGCTCAATAAACACTCCTCATTCCGACCACAAAAACAAAACGAGTCGAGTAAACATTGATCCGCTCAATAAAAACTCCTCGATCGAACACAACAAACATAAAGACTTATTGGTGCGAAAAACCTAAGTCCAAACAAAACGAGTTGAGTAAACATCGATCCGCTCGATAAAAACTCCTCGATATATATTCAACGATCAAAAAGACTTTCAGGTACTAAAAACCTAAGTCTAAACAAAACGAGTTGAGTAAACATCGATCCGCTCGATAAAAACTCCTCGATATATCTACAATGATTGAAAGACTTCAGGTACTAAAAACCTAAGTCTAAACAAAACGAGTTGAGTAAACATCGATCCGCTCGATAAAAACTCCTCGATATATATTCAACGATCAAAAAGACTTTCAGATACTAAAAACCTAAGTCTAAACAAAACGAGTTGAGTAAACATCGATCCGCTCGATAAAAACTCCTCGATATATCTACAATGATTGAAAGACTTCAGGTACTAAAAACCTAAGTCTAAACAAAACGAGTTGAGTAAACATCGATCCGCTCGATAAAAACTCCTCGATATATATTCAACGATCAAAAAGACTTTCAGGTACTAAAAACCTAAGTCTAAACAAAACGAGTTGAGTAAACATCGATCCGCTCGATAAAAACTCCTCGATATATCTACAATGATTGAAAGACTTCAGGTACTAAAAACCTAAGTCTAAACAAAACGAGTTGAGTAAACATCGATCCGCTCGATAAAAACTCCTCAACATATATATTCAACGATCAAAAAGACTTTTGGTATTAAAAACCTAAGTCTAAATAAAACGAGTAGAGTAAACATGGATCCGCTCGATATACACTCCTCGAACTATTTACAACGAGAAAAAGACTTTTTGGTATTAAAACCTAAGTCTAGATAAAACGAGTTGAGTAAACATCGATCCGCTCGATAAAAACTCCTCGATATGTTTTCAATGATTAAAAGACTTTTGGGTTAAAAACCTAAGTATAATTACAAACGAGTCGAGTATACATTGATCCGCTCAATAAAAACTCCTCGATCTACTCCTAACGATCTAAAAAAGATCCGCTGATACTCCTAAAGTTTTGAAAGATAAATCAAGTATGAATTCATCTGCTCGGAAATTACTCCTCGTAAATAAAATTATCAAACGACAAAGAAGATGCAAGAAATAAAATAATATTTTATTCATCAAATCAATTACATACAAATATCCTACGTTACAAAGATCTGCTTGCTACCTAAAGATCGTTACAATGATCTACTCAAATTGATCCTATGGGATCGACTATCTTCACGACAATGTCCACGGAAACACCAATCTCCTCCCTAGTACCTCATCGATTATAATATGCGACCTAAGAAGCATGCTGCTCACGATGGTCGACTTCTTTAGTTCGGTGACCAGGCTCTGAAGATCAAATGTTCTTCCAGATGAAATGAACATTACCAGCCAGATAACTAGCAATGCTCACTCACCCGTAAGAAGATACTGCTTTTTATCTATAAAACATTTTACTCTCGAGCAGCATCTCTTCGGGACCGTCGTGAAACGGTAAGTTTACCAGCCACCCCGGCGGTCTATCACTCCGGAAGTCACATCCAAGAGCGAGGGTGACTGGCAAGTATGAACCCCCCATGTGCAAACGGAAACCACGGACCTCTAATTGATGAAGACTAAAGCGGAGGCCTCATGGGACCCGTTAGTACAAGGAAGGGCTGACATGGGACCCGTCAGTACAAGGTAGATGAACACCAAGTTATTACAGAGTGAATCACGATAATGTGACTTTTTAAATATTATGGGATCTGAGGGCAGAATGAAATCCAAAGAAGTTGAGATCTCCATTCTCTTTGGGAAATTGCAAAGGAAGAATGCAAACCACCACCCTATTTATAGGGATAGACTCAAACAATCCAACGGCTGAAAAAGCATTTGATCAACGGACACAGATGCGACCCCTTGACTCCCCGCAATAAATGCAAGTAAGTTGGAACGGCACAATCTAATCGCCCCAACTAGTCGATAACGAAAGAGGCAATAGATCGATATGATCATATCTAAAAAAAGCTTTGGATTAGACATTCCAGCACAATCATACTTCATGATCGATGGTTTAGAGACCTAGAATCCATAAACAAAGTCATACAAGCTTTAAAATCGCAGCAAAAAGGACAGTTGCTCGATAAGAGATAAAAGACAAAACTTTTCACCATACGAGGCACGTCACTGCCTCATACATCGTATGGATGACCATTGACTAAGCCATACAGGAACTCCTCTCGAATCCAAGATATCTGATATAGAAATCAGGAGAATAGTCCTCCTTATTCAAAACAGCAAGGACGTAACTGCCTAACATACCAAAGAATTGCTTAAGGAGGTCTGAATAGGTCAGATCTGACTAAGACTTCTACACTTTCCAATTCCTCCCATATCAAAGATATGCTATAAACGAAACATCGCTTGAAGAACAAGTAGTTCCAAGTTGATAATGAGAAACATAAAGATTCGGAGGATACTGAAAGGGTTATTTTCTCTTAGTCTTATAAAAAGAAAAGAAGAGTTCAACAAAAGGTATAAAAAGCCTCCTTATATAAAAGTTTGTGTCACAAAAGGACAATTTTACAAGGGCATGGATCGAACATCGACCAAAATGTTGAACGTTCCCTAAATCAGATCGATCCGAATAAGCCTACTATCTGCATGATTACGTGCAAACATGATTTTGAATATAACCCAAGGGACTATACTGGGTTGATCAACAAAGATTGGATTTGCAAAACAAACATCGAGATCAAAGCTACCTTATTCTACATTCTTGGCAAAGATCAATTTCAGATAAGTATGCTAAACAATACTGATTATTTTACGATGATTATATTTATGCATAAAGGCAAATTGTGCATTACAAAGAGAAGAAAATAGATATAGGCGGGAATCTGCCTGCAAGAAGGTTAATATTTCCAATTTAGTACTTCTCCCATTACAAAAATTTCAGCCCAAACAAGTGCACAAAAGTTGGGCGACAAAAAAAAAAAAAAAAAAAAAAAAAAAAAAAAAAAAAAGACAGTCCAAGGCCTGCCAGGACGAACAAAGATCACTGAGAAGGACGGTCAATAGGCCGACTACTAGAAACAGTCCTCCGAGGAGTCAAATTGCCAGCAAACGCCATCAACTCCTCTTGACGCTTCAGATAACCAGCGTCATACCCTTCCTCATAGGACCGCCGTTGAGACTCCTCTGCAAGGGCAGCAGCCTGAATTAAATCATTTTTCTCTCTTTCAAGAAGAACTTTATCAGCCTCCAATTTTTGGAGATCATCTCTGGCAATCTGAAGTTCCAACGTCAGCCCTGCAGCTTTAGCTTTTTCCGACTCTAACTGACGTTGATGAACACGCTTACTCGTCCACAGTTCGTCATTTTGCAAACCCAGCTGGAGTGCAAAATACTTGCCCTAAAAAGCAGAAAAAGTAAGAAAAACCGACACACAACAAGGCATTCAAAACAAAAAACAGGAAAAATATTCAGAATATGTTTACCTGCTCACATATCTTCACCAGAGATTGAACAAGGCGAACGTTGGAGGTACCTTCGAGCTTCCTCAACTCGCCGGGCAAAATTGTGCTCATACCCAGATCCCAAGATAAAGCATCAGGCTCAACTGAGCCAGGCAATTCACTATTGGAAGGGACACCATCAGAACGAGGTGTCTCTGACAACATAATATCTTTAACTTGCTCAAAGATACATCGATCATCTAATAGACGAGGAGATTCTCTCCCGTCGGGACTAACAGAGGTCTCCTTGCCCGAGGCAGAAATAACCGTTTGACGACCAGACCTGGAACCGGTCCCACCTCCGGAAGGTCCTCCTGATTCAAAGGATGTAGTCATTACAGTGGTATCATGAAACAAAAATTCAGGACAATCCTGCACAATAGATTGTGTCGTAGAAGGATTGACAAAAAAGCTATCACCAGCTTGCCCTCCGCTTACAATGGGAGCAGTAGAAGCAGACAAAGGAAGGGAAATAGCAAAATCCCCTCCGTGAAAAACGTGCTCAAAAGAAGAAGTGTTGGAACTAACAGCTATATTATAAGCCGGTTCTTCGTTGGACATATCCCCAAAAGGTAATCGACCAGGGGAAGGCATGTTTCCTTCCTGAGTTGAAGTAGAAAAGATTGGTTCTGAAAACGACGAGTTTACCACGGAAAGAGGTTCAGAGACAATACAACGAGTATCGATCTCCGACCTAATTGTTGGGGACGAACGAGGAGGCTCTATCGACGGCCCATCTCTTCGAGATTTTTTAGATCTATTATCTC
Source organism: Penstemon eatonii (assembly GCA_038501285.1). NCBI lineage: Eukaryota > Viridiplantae > Streptophyta > Magnoliopsida > Lamiales > Plantaginaceae > Penstemon > Penstemon eatonii. The sequence continues at coordinate 54,461,633 of CM076710.1, forward strand.
TAGCGCCCTCACGAGAAGGTCGCTTCGAAGTATTACCAAAAAGGTTACTCATGATCGGACTATGGAAAAATACAAATTAATATCAAGAAAGTTTATCGACTAGCTAAAGAAAGAGTATTCTGTTAAGAGAGGAGTATAGCAGTAAAAAACAAGTCCAGTTTTTACCTTTCGTATTTATACTACACGAAAGGATGCGACAGACCTAAAGAAAGGGCGCGAAACAGGAAAACTGACCTTGGAGCAAACGCTGGAATTCGAAAAGACACACACATAATGATTACGGCAAATTAAATGACTTGTCTGAATTATTACGGCAATAGTGAAAAGACACGACTGTCAGAATACGAAGCGTTTAACGTACAAAATAAGCTAAAGTTACAGTTAAATCTACGAGGAAATAATTACAAAGATTATTTAAAAAATGAATCACTATTTCAAGAAGCCTGGTCGCTATCCGAAATCTTCTGTTCACCACCGACGTCCTCAGTCATCCCTATATCGTCTCCTTCTTCCTCTTCGTCTCCTGGATCGATGAAAGTATTATCGAGCTCATCGTTAACATCAGAAGGAGGAATCGGCAATGGATTTCCAAATTCCTCGACAAGGTGAGCCAGAGGAAAACCTTGATATTCAACATCTGGAACCTCGGAAGAAGAATATAGTTTGCCATAGCGATTCAACCGAATGTGCGCCGTCTTAAAATACTCCTTTCGACGGTCGTCGATCATCTCTAAAGCGACCAGCTGATGAATCGCCTTCTTAAAAGTATTCTCAAGAAGAGGACCGACCATCCGATACACTAACGCCGTATGAACAGGAGAGTTAAGGAATTCGCGAACAACTCTTTCATCAGGATTCCTACCATATCGATCCCTAAGTCCGCTAAGTGGGACATCCTTTTCGTACTCCTCTAAAGAAGTTTCAAGGTTTGATACTTGAGATTCAAGCTCACTAATTCGAGTCGTGCTCTGTAACTACAATTCCTCTAACTTTCTAGCCATTTGATTGGCCTGCTCTTGAGCACGAGAAATCTCCATCACCCTGTCTATCATTTCTTGATCTTCAGTCCCGGTAGCACGAGTCTCTACGACGGGAACGGAAGAAGATGTTGAGGGACCAACCTCTGAACCGGAGGATTTATGGAGTAAAGCTTTATGCTTCTCTTCCAGAAACTCGCACTGTTGTTTCCAAAGTGCATTTTCATAGGCGTATGACGCAAGACAAGTTTTGGTCTGAAGAACAAAGAGAGCAAGAAAAAGAGATGGATTAATAAATTAAGGAAGACCTTTAAAATTATCTATTAATATGATTAAAGTAAAAAGATGTCACCTTCTCGGCATAAAGAGAAGCTCGCTGGAATTTCTCCAGAGGATCCTTATGAAGAAGCTTATTGAGATCACGAGTGAAAACACCAGACAAAAGAACGCGGGTTGCCTTATCGACTGCGTTCTCACTATCATCATGAATAAGAGAATCCTTCTCGGAGTAACCAGCGGCCCTCCTTCCCTTTAAATGATCCTCGATCATTTCGACCAGGGTAGGTTTTGGATGTTTATCTCCGAGTAAAGAAAGGTCGTCACCAGAACGTCCATAGTAACTCCTTTTTCTATCAACTGGATTATTAGTAGGATGAGGCATCGACCAGCTACGACATCCTCGAATACCCAAAGATGTTCTAAGGTGAAGAGGAGGATAACCAGATCCCGTGCCCTGACGAATAGGGGACTCACGTGAAGAATCCGGAGATTCCTCTCTATTCTCCTCGGATTCGTGACCCAACTCCAATTTCCTTTTTCGAGACGCCCTCTGCTCGATAGGATTATTCTCCACTGACTTGGAAGATTTCGACAACACCATTTTTCCCTTCGAAGAATGTCGGGAGTTTTCTACCATATGAGCTGAAAAAGAAACAAAATAAAGTTAATTTCTCCATATAAAAAGTATAGTGACAATACTAAAGATCAAATAAAATGCTAACCTAGAGGTTCAGATGATGAACTGATGGGAAAATTATGGACACTTAACCCCGCCTTACGAAGAAAAGATTCCCCAATCAGAAGAGCGCTTTGATATTTGTTTCTACGCATCTCGGGAATCTCAGTGATAAACTGTACATCGTCAGGAACAAGTTCACCAGTCGGTGAGCGACCTCCAGGAATCCAACTGGAACCATGATCCCACGAGAAAGGCGTGGTCGAACCATCCGCCAAACGGAGATTAGACGGAGGACGAACAAAGAAGAAATGAGATTTCCATGAGGGATTACTAGAAACCGGAGCATCAAAGATTGCTCAGCTAGGCCGCTGACTAGCGAAGAAATATCCACGGTTTGAAGAACTAGAAATATTAAAACGAAAAAGTTGCGTAAAGTTACGGAAAGAAGGTTTAAATCCCTTTGCAATCATCAGAACGGAAAAACAAACCACGAAAGCAACAGAATTTGGAACCAGTTGTGTCAAGCACACGCTGAAAGTTTTTAGAACTTCCAGAAAAAGGGGAGACAAAGGAAGACGCAGTCCGCTATTAAAGTGAGCCGTATAAAAGGCTCGACATCCCTCCGGTGGAGAAGTGACCCTATCAGTAGGGGAAGGAAGAATTATTTCAGAACCTTCCGGAAAATATTTGCTATAGTTATTCACGACTTCAGGGAATGTTTCCTCTGTATATGCGCAAGCTACATCCTCAATTGGTTCAGAAATCTGAGGAACAGTACCTTTGCCCTTTTTGGCTCGGGCAGCTACATCCGCATCGGAAAGGATTCGTACCTTGTAAGTATCTTCTACAGGGATAACAAGGTCAGATACCGTAGTTTGTTCACCCAGAGGATTAGAATGTAACTCCTCCTCGTTATCAGGGGCGATGATCTCTCTAGGAGAAGAAGAAGATCTTCTTACGGAAGCCATCTATATTCTAGTTCTCGGAAGAAGAAGGTCGATGAAAGGAAAATTTTATACGACGAACGACCAAGCTAGAAAATGACTGCGATCTAAAAGCAAATATAAAAGAGAAATGGCAAACTCGAAAGTCACCTATTTATAAGGAAATGAGAAAAGACGTTTCGAACTCATCGCAGCTACTCAAATTCCCGCCAAAAACGGAAGGATACAAAAAGCCTCCTGAATAGACGCGTGGCGATCCATAATTAGACAGAAGAAACGACTATCTATGATACGTAGCACTCTTTTCCTTACTTAAGATTTTTTTCCACTGGGTTTTTTCTTAAGTAAGGTTTTTAACGAGGCTCCGTTCATAGAAAAGAAACAGTCGACCAGATTTATCTACTTCTACGAGCTCCTATTATCTATACGCTCGAAGAAGTGAGGGAGTACTGATGGGGGCTATTTCGCACCCTACATACTGATCAGATCGAACAAAGATTATAAGATCGATTCGACCAATTATAAAGGATCGGGATCTTCTTACAGACCCTGCCAAATGCCGCTCGCTCCGAGTAAAGATTATACTCCGGACCCAAGAAGGATAGTTGGGCCGAGTCCAAGCAGGACTATGATTCCTTGTAATACTAGGTTTAGCGTAATATATATACCTAGTTATTCATTGTATGAGACAACTACGAATTCTCTTAATTCTGAGATTACACAAGAATACATTAATAGAACTCAATAATATCCATTATTATTGCAGAATTCTACATTCATATTGGAGTATTCTTAATTTTGTTAATGGTTTTACTTCTTGCCTTTGATTATTGCTTTTCTTTGTAAACGATCCATCCAGAATAAAGTAACAGAGCCCAATATACTGAATAATTCAATATCCAAACCCCCGATATCACAAATTCACTGATATTAAATTAACCTAACGAAAAACGGTTAAATCAAGCCCGAATTTGAGAGTACCATTCCGGTTGAATATGTAGATTGGCCAAACGTGCATAAGATTGTATGCGAACAATAGTTTTCTCGACTTCTTGCTCTTGAATGAGATTTTCTATTCCTTTGAAGTGAGAAATCGTTGCATTTCTACTTAATGCATCAGCTACTACATTCGCCTTTCCGGGGTGATAAAGTATTGAACAATCATAATCCTCCAGGAACTCCATCCACCTTCTCTGCCTCATATTTAGATCCTTCTGAGTGAATAGATATTTCAGACTTTTGTGATCAGTGTATATCTCAAATGTTGTCCCGTAGAGATAGTGTCTCCATTTGGCTAGTGCAAACACAATTGCTCCTAACTCTAGGTCATGAGTAGGATAATTTTGCTCATGGACCTTTAGTTTTCTTGAAGCATAAGATATTACCTTCCCGTTTTGCATCAATACACATCCATAACCTTCTTTCGACGCATCTGTGTAAACTACAAATCCACTTTGACCTTCGGGTAAGGTTAATATTGGAGCAGTTGTCAATCTTCTTTTGAGTTCTTGAAAGCTAGCATCACACTTATCGGTCCATATAAATTGATTTTTCTTCTGAGTTAGTTGTGTCAAGGGTGCTGCAATTTTGGAAAAATCCTTGACAAATCTGCGGTAATAACCTGCCAGTCCCAAGAAGCTGCGTACTTCAGTAATGTTAGTTGGTTGTTTCCAATTAATTATGGCTTCGACTTTCGAAGGATCAACTTCAACTCCAGTGCTGGATATCATATGGCCAAGAAACGTTACCTGTTCCAACCAAAACTCACATTTACTGAATTTGGCGTAAAGTTTGTTCTCCTTGAGAGTTTGCAATACTATTCTAAGGTGATGCGCATGTTCTTGCTCGGATTTAGAGTATACTAAGATGTCATCTATGAATATTACCACAAAGTTGTCCAAGTAAGGTCTGAATATTCGATGCATCATATCCATGAAAGCAGCCGGTGCATTTGTTAATCCAAATGGCATTACTACAAACTCAAAATGACCGTATCTTGAGTTGAATGCAGTTTTGGGGATGTCTGTCTCCCGAATCTTTAATTGATAGTACCCTTGTCTAAGATCCAACTTTGAGTATACTTGTGACCCTTGTAGTAAATCAAATAGCTCATCAATGTGGGGTAGTGGGTACTTATTCTTTATAGTGACATTATTCAGTCCTCGATAATCAATGCACAATCGAAGAGATCCGTCTTTCTTTTTAACAAACAAGACTGGTTCTCCCCAAGGGGAGGAACTAGGTCGAATGAACCCTCGTTCAATCAGATCTTGTAACTGAGTTTTTAATTCTTTTAACTCAGCAGGAGCCATACGGTATGGAGTTTTTGAGATGGGTGCTGCACCGGGTAGAGTTTCAATCACAAACTCAATTTCGCGATCAGGAGGTAGAGAACTTAGTTCCTCAGGAAATACTTCTAAGAATTCATTTACTACTGGTACTTCCTCTATTTGAATCATGTCCTTTGGTTTATTTATCAAATAGGCCAAAAATCCGTAACCTTCATTTTTCAAGATTTTCCTTGCTTCAATAGCCAAGATGATAGAAATGGGTTGTGGTTTTTCATGACTACCCTCAAGTCCTTTTTGGTTATTTTTGCTAAGTTTTATTTCTTTCGTATAGCAGTTTAGCTCTGCTTGATGTTGATACAACCAATCCATTCCTAAGATAACATCGTATCCCTGGATGTTTAGTTGGATTAAATCGGCCGGGTATATAACCCATCTATTGTAATTGGACATGCCTTAAACACCAAATTAGTAGTTTCACTACTACCCATAGGAGTGCAGACTTCAAATTCGTATGGTAATTTTTCTGCCTCAAGATTTAGTTTTGTAGCAAATAAGGTAGCAATAAAGGAATGGGTAGCTCCTGGATCATATAAAGCTTTACCAATTTGGTTAAGTAATTGAATTTTACCTTCCACCACTGCGGATGGGTCTATTGCCTCCTTATTACCCTCCAATGCATAAACACGGGCAGGAATCTTAGGCCTCTCTGTTCGAGAATTCGATGGACCACCTTGTTTTCCTTGAGGTGCCGACGATGGATTCCTTGCCCTTGGGCAATCTTTGATTTGATGTTGTTCACTTCCACATGCTATACATCGTCCATTCTTTTTCCAGCATGTTGCTTCACTGTGACTTGGGTGCCCACAAAAGTTGCATGGTCCAATCGGCGTAGGTTTAGTTTGCTTGTTAGTAGGTTTTCCCCTATTATTATTTGGTTTTCTAAAATTTGTATGCCCTGTCTTAGGGTACTTTTTTTCCTTGATCGAATCTCCTTACATTCTCCCATTTAGAACCAGATGGTCGACTTCTTTTAAGATGTTCAAACTTCATCAGTTCCTTCATTTCCGACTCTACTTGTAAAGCTTTTTCAACAGCTTTTGAATAGCTAGTTATATCTGTCGAAAGCAGTGCCCACCGTAATTCTAATTTTAGTCCTTCAATGAATTTTCTCACCTTTCGATCTTCATCGTTTTGGTAATGTGGTGCGTATTGGATTAGCCGTGTGAATCGAGCCTCATATTGAGAAACTGTCAGCATACTTTGAGTTAAATCCATGAATTCTCTTTCACGTCGGTTCCGTACTACTTGGGGTATGAATTTTGTGTTAAACTCAATCACAAAATTATCCCACAATCGCGGAGTATCCTCTACCCTCCAACGTTCTTCCACCACTCTCCACCAATGTCTTGCTGAATCTTCTAATCGAAATGTAGCGAGGTTGATCTTTTGTGCATCGGTATAGTTTAGTACACAGAAAATATTTTCCATTTCAGAAAGCCATAGTTCGGCTTTTCGATCATCAGGCTCCCCGAAGAATTTTGGGGGTTGGAATCGAAGAAACCTTTCAAGGGTTTGATCTGTAGTTGGTTGAACAGGCAAGGAGGTGTTGGCTTGTGATTGTTGTTGACAAAATTCCATGTATTGTTGCATGAATGTGAACATCGATGGGAGTTCGGAATCTCCGTTTCTGGAAAATGGTGGTTGTCCATTAGTGGTTTCCGGAGTAACATGATCTTGCTCGTGGTTTGGAACATCTTCGTCTTGAGTCGGTGTTTCATTTACTTGGACAGTTGGCGGGAATGTTGTCGGTGGAGCCTCGGGTACCGATGTCGTTTGTTTTCTTGGTCTGCCTGGTCGTCCCATTCTACTAGACATACATAAATAGGATGTAACATTAATATCTGTTATTTCTTCTCAGCATGCATTTTATACTATGATAACAATGTACTATTTTAGTATGTTAATTACTACTAATAATATGCATCTATATAATAGCTACAATAGTTTATTTACATGTCAAAAGATGTGCATTTTACGGCTAACTAGTATCATACACAAAATGGGGTTAGCCGAATGCATAGTCAATCTAGAATTACCATATAGGTCAATACTAGTCTATATACGTGACCTACCGAGTATCTACCCATCTAGTCATATATCGGGTTAGATACCAAATAACATATGTACAACATCAAAATAGTTTGTCACTAAAGGGGAAAACTAGTGACAAACAGGTAATAATATCATCACTGAGGGATGCCGCCAGGTGCGGCTCCAACCTCTCCATCTGTAATCCCAATCTCAGTAGATCCAGAAATCCCTCCTGTCTCTCCATTATGCCCTATACCGTCCACATATGCCTGCCCAATAATACTTCCTATATCACTCATATGCAGCCACGCCTGGTCTATGTCATCTATGTAGTCGTGTACCTGTGGAATGGTCTGTCCAATGCCTCCTCCCGAAGGCTCCCCCCTCATAAAGTTACCATCCTGGATATCTCCTATCCATGGTCCGAAATCAAGTCCTAAATTATAGACAAATCCACTAGAATATCCTGGGAGTTCCCCTAAACCTGTTGAATGCATCCCTGTACCCTGTCCACTTAACGACCCATTGACGATCACCTGAATCTGGTTGCATGTAGCATCAATCCAATCACAATGTTCTACCACACCACTATGAAGTAATGGCATTATGGAGTTAGTAGTATCATTCTCCTCGACCATATGCATAGAGTGCTCCATTTCAGCGCGAAGCACTCTCAACCTTGAGTCTACATAGTCTCGGACCTGTAACAATACTTGTTCCTTGTCTTGTCTCATAATCATCCTTTGAGTGTCCCAAGCAAATGCAGCGTCTGTTGATTGTTGTTGTAATGTGGAAACCTGATCTTGAAGATATCTTACCTGTCCTTGGAAGAGTAGTCGTTCACCTAGTAAGTCATTTAACTGTGAATTCTGTAAATTATAAGCAACTAAGATTTGATCTCTATCACCCCTAACCCGGTCTCTGTCTTTCTCAAGTGCAAGTACAACATGATCAGGGTAGTGACCAACCAATGCAGCATTATTAGGAGTGTATATATTAATAGGATGGTCTCTACTTATATGCACGGTGTTTAAAGTTTCTTCATCCCCATTACTTAACCCCAAAACTATGCCTCCGTCAGCCATCCTGCGTTACATCAATTATAATCTTAATATGTGAATATATAATCTATAAGAAAATCATAAAATATAATAGAAACACAAAAAAAAATCATGAAAGGTAAAAAAAAATGAACGTACTATTTTTATGATTCAAAAGTACCACCCAAACCTAATTCTAGGTATATTGGTCTTATTGCACGAAACATGTTTCTATTCCAAGGCTCTGATACCACCTGTGGCGCCTCGACTAGGTCACATAGCTCGAAATAAAACATTAATTAACTATTTGAACTAGCCGTGCGTCAAACTAACTGAACAATAGATAAAATTACATTATAACCATTCATCACAGCGGAAATAACGAAATTCTAAGGTCTTCAGGAAGAAGGGACAACGACCCCACTACCCGACCCGTAAATAGATAAAATTTTACATAAATTTACAATGAAGTTTTCATCATTTAATTATTCGATAAAATATATAATTACGACACTGAATAGACCATGTCAATCCATATCACCGTGTTCCACCTCTAACTCATGTCGCTAATCTGAGAAAATAACAAAGAAAGGCGTAAGTCTTATTTGACTTAGTGAGGATTTATAATATTGGATTGAGGTTATGAGTAATATGATCAACAGTAATATTATGATCCATGTATGAATAAGAATTAGAATGTAATAGTCCTGCAAAAGATTATTAGATGATTTGAAATAACAAAGTAATCGAATTACAATAAACGGGAATTCAAATAAACATTTCGAATATGAATCTGGTAAAGTAATACATTCAACCCAACTTCTGAAAATTAACATCCTTATACCTCCCTACGAGGAGCGACCTCGCAAACAAAACGGAATGACATGCTCGAGTACATGTCGATCCAGTTGAGAGTACAATTACCTCCAACTATACTTAGCAACTGGATCACGGTGGGGTACTTAACAATGAGACCATACACCGACGGCCCGATGCCGCCCAGCAGTCACCATTATTAGTCCCAGGGCCCAACTTCCCAAGAGCGTCCTCAAGGGTATAAATAGTTTAAGTGAACTAGGAGCCGGACATTGTCCGTTGTTCATAATAATACCACTTACCAGATGGAGTAGAAATAGAAATTGAAGAATGCAAGACTATTAAAGGATTAAGAAACGTATTAAAGTTAGTTACCTTAGAATATATAAGAGCTGAAATTAACCTCGAGATTAATGTAAATGGATCGATATGATATAAACTGAATAGCTCAAAATAAAGGAAATGAAATGAAATATTGTCAAAAGATTGAGAGTTTTAGAAAGGAAGAATTTTCTCAGGGCAAATGCCGAATTTGAAGAAGAGAAACCTCACCTTAATTCGAAGAGTGGGTGTCTAAGCTTAAATCCTCATTTCAGTCAATTCCTCCAAACCTAAGTGTTGTAAGACAAATAGAGTGAATTAATTTAATAATGATTTTATATATTAATCCACATTTACTTTTAGTTGATAATATTTCTATGAGGGTATTATATCTGTTACTATACTCATTACATATGTAATTGGTTTATAATATGATTTTTATGTGACTTCTTTATAAGACAATAATATGTATTTTTAACCATTAGTCTTATGTCAAACTATGATTTTGAAAGTATTAGTTTACATTCTTTTATCCATTCAAGCAAAAAAAAAAAATGAATACAAGTAAAGTTAGTTAAATAAACACTATTTCAAATAGTAAGACATCCTTTAGTAATAAATAAATTTTCAAAGTCTTCTTTTAATCACATAAGTTAAAACTATCATAAGTAGTTATCAATACACATAATTATGTTATTTCAAACAAGTATTAGGATACTTTAGCCATAGTTCTTTTTAAGAAATTAGCATTTGGTGTACTAATTAGTTACTTCACTTTATCCTATAGGCCTTTGTACAAAAGTTAAATGGTTTTCCAATGAATTTCTTCATGTATGTTTCATCACCTTTTGTTAAACAAGTATAGATACTAAGACAAATCATTTATTATATTTCAAGTTTTCAAGCCAATTCAAGCAAACATATTCATTAAAAAAAATCACCATATCCTTTTATCTTTAGTTTTCTACAAAGACTTGAGTTGAACTTTAAGTCTTCATATTCATTTCATCACTCCTTAGCCTCAATCATTCATTACCAAAATTAGCTATGGTTAAAGTTTCAACCCTATGAAATATGTATACATCCTAAGACAATTTTTCACCCAAATCTCTATTTGAACAACTTGATTAGTTCAAGTACCCATTAAAATAACACTTTAGCATATTCTTTGTTTCCATTAATAGAGGAAATTAGCTTATTTGAACCATGTGACTTCATTCTTTGTGACAAAACATCATTTGTTTTACTTTCAAGAATATTTCAGAATTATAGTAAAATATGGATCGACCCCTTTTGAAGTAATCTAATTAATATAAAAATTTGTGCCTTTTTATAAATTGCTTTCATACAAAAGAAAAACTTAGAACACCAACCTATAAAACTCTTAAGCTATTAAGTTATTCAAGAACATAGACAAGTTACATCACTTTTTTTTTTCATAACAATAACCAACCATTACCTTCCCTTATTGATTTCTCAAGTTACTAAGTTGGTTTAGAGAAATTTATAGGTGCAAAGTAATACTCCAAATTAACAGAACGTGAGCTTATATCATACTTGACTTTTTAAGGCCAGCAAAACAAAGTTAAATAAGTTTAAGAGTTAAGTGTCAAAATAGCACTTGAAAGTAATGCAAACACACAGAATTAATGACGAAATAAAGGAAAAGGGAGTGATTTATAGGTGCAAAACAGCAAGAATTAGCAGAAAATTTCGTTTTTAAAACTGGTCTCACAAGGCAGCCCCAAAACAGTCCGGCGAGTGGGTTTCACTCGTCGGTACTGTTCTGAAACTGAGCCTGTAGACACCCCACGCGCCAGAGGTGTTCGACACCTCCCGATCCACCAACCTCCAAATCTTGTCTTCTTTCTAATGGTGTAAACAGATTATAAAAATTCTTAGCCGTTTTGAAGATACATCGAATTTACAGACGCTGCGCAAAAACAGGGGAAAGGAAAGTAGTTACCTTGATTCTCCTTCTATGGTTGTGAGATTTGGAAGAAGCTTGAACTTATATATTCATCATTCACTTAGGTGCTGATAGTGACAAGGAAAGGTATAGATTTCATTAAAAGTGATTAGGATTAAGACACTTTTTATGGTTATTAAAGAAGAGGGAAAGAATTCTTTACCTTCTAAACTTCTTAGAGATGGTTGATCTTCTTATAACTTGGGAGAAAGATAACTTACGGAGGTTTAATTTCTGAAAATGGAAAGCTTATTTAGGTGTGATTTGGGAGTGATGAAACGTTTCCTTTTATAGAAAGAGGGATGGTAGATTGGTAATATAGGTAAATTATTGGTATTTAGTGGTAATTTGATGATAGGGGTTATTTTTGCTATTATAGTAAATTTCACTTTTGACCTTTGTTGTTCTATAATGGTTAGTTTAAGTATAAAAACTTTTATATCAAGTTAGTCGGTTTGTTTTGGTACGTTAAAAGTTTATTTCGAGTTCGGTTTGATAGTTATATGTACGTACTTTCTATTTCCAATCTTATTGAGTGCGTGAATATATATATATATGTATATATATATACATTATCGGGGTATTACAAGGAGCTTACTCCAAACCTTGTGGTCTACGTTTTGTCAACTCATTTAAATATTAAAAAAGAAAATCCTATTGTAATTAAATTATCCTAACCTAATCCAATTAGACTAACTCAAAGTTAGGTGAAAACAAAAAGTGTTCTAAAAAAAGTGAAATCAAAGAGTTGAAATTAAAATTCATTTTTATGTAATAGAATACTGAAATAAACAGGACATCATACAAAAAAAAAAATGGAATTGTCGAGAGATAAAATGAATATGCTTCATTTTAACTTAATTTTGATTTAGTCTAGTTAGGTTAAGTTAGCATAATATTATAACAAATGAATTCTTCTTTTAAGTTGAAAAAACCTTAATCATAAGCTCTAGACCTGATCGTGTACTCTACGACTTTAATTGATTATTAGGTAAGTATATACCAATGTAATTACTCTAGTATAAAACATTAATGGTGCGTTTTGTATGTTGGGTTCTTTAGGAAAAACGATCTTCAGGCAGCGGAATATAAAAACTTTTAAAGGTCTCCTAGAGAATCATGACAGGATAAATCGAGATGTATATATATATATATATATAAACGATAAATATACTTCGGTAATAAAGTTATACCTATCTTCTTGCAAATCCAAGCTCGGCAAAAATCCATAGATAAACTTTCTCCTTTCTTTTCCACTTTTGATCCCCAAGCTTAGGTGTTGCGCCTAAACGAGTTGATATACCACAACATCATGAAAATTGAAACCTTGATAATAATAATTGGCTAGAATATAGAAATTATCAAGATCTAAACTAGAGAACAAAAGGAGCAAAAATCGAAATCTCTTCTTGAAACAGAGAGAGATCACGCGAGAAGGAGAGAGTTTTCTTTCTTTTCAAGACTATATCCCTTATATGATATACATACACACGTGTGTGTATATATATATATATATCTTACTTATATCCTAATCCAATTAGGTATAAGCCTCAAATTCTAATTCTAACTCTCTCTTTTATTGCATGGGGTAGGCCTTTTAATTGGAAGACCAAGTATTATTATTAACTAATGGCCAAATTCATTTAATTACTTATTTACTATTTAATTTCTCAATTAAAGAAAATTAAATTAAACTCAAGTCCATTTAATTAAATATTTATTCTTTTATAATTAATTAAATCAAATCCAATTAATTAACATAGAAATTAAATTCCAATTTATAGTCTTGATCCAATTCCATCTTTTCTTATTGCAATTGGGTCGACTCAGTCGGTCCATTTATTATTTTTTTCATTGTTTTCGCTTCTTGTGTATTGTTTATACCCCGTAAGTTTACCATGATAGAATAGTGTCCTGCAAGCCAACTATTTTGGCTGCATTTAATTGAAAGGACTATTCAATTGGATTAATAAATGTATTTTATTATTATATGGTCATCTTTATCTTATGTAATAATTATCTACGCATAAGGATAGAAGTCCTTAGATCACAGGGCTATGGGACAACCCGTGGACTGATCTCCAAGGCCGTGATCTAGAACATATTCAAGAGTCGCAGAATCCAATCGAGAAAGGACATCGTTGGATTCGGTTAGACTCTTACTATTGTGTATACTCTCACTATTCGGTTAGACTCTCACTATTGTGTATACTCTTATGTAATAATTATCCGAAGTTTACCTTCGAATTTTGAATACTTCGATCAGCAATTCACATATTACCTCCCAAATAAAAAAGTACGAAATTAGAACTTGTACCCTTTTTCCCAAGCTCAATCCTTTTGGCATAGCTCTCCTCGCTTAGAGTATCGACAGGCAAAGGAAATAGCACTTAGAGTACCGGCAGGCAACCTGTTTTCTTGGATTTGCCTGATCCGAGGCTGGTTGGGTGTGTGGTCTCAAGGTGCTTATTCAGTCGGATTGTGGGTCGACCTCGGTGGAAGCCCCTGCAATCTCGAGAATCAGCTCCTTCAAGGAGCTTCTTGAAGTATAGTTCCTTCGATATTGCTCGGAGTAATTCCGCTGGAGTTGCTTCCCGCCGTCCTGGATCGGATTTGGGTGTGGGCAATGACTGCTACCAAGATTGGGCATAGCAATCATTGTTCAGAGATGACGAACTTAGAACGATTAAGAGTCCAGTAAATGGGCTCCGATCTCGTTTCACTTTGCTGCATGGCTCGAGCAAGGGTATGTGTGTGCCTCGATCATGTCATGTGGCGAGTGATTGACATGAAAAATGGCGGTTCTTGGAAATGTTCGATCTTGAAAGTACGTGCGGACGCCCGCAGATCGAAAACAACTTAGCTTTTTTCTTTTTGTAGAATGTGTAGTAGTATAGCCACAAATGTAATTTTCTATTTGAGCTCGAATTTCCTTATTGTAATCGAGAAATCATTTGTAATTGTTCGAAAAGCTTATAAATGAAAGAATATTTTTATATTGTCGTCCTACTTCTTTCTTTGCTTCTTTTGCTTGAATATTAAATAAAGTGAACTTTGTAATGGATAATTCGAACTCAAAGATCATGTAATTTGATGGACAAATCAATCAAGCTTAACTTTGTCATTGATGATGGAGCTTTTAACCACCTTAATTTGACAAATATAATTATTCTTTAACTTAATAAACCCTTTTGAACTTTGGCTTATTAGTGGTCGGACTTGACTTGTTCGATCTTGACTTCTTTTCGTTGATTCGATCGATGGTTCATTTGATATAAAGATGGATGAATAGTCGTAACATATTTTTGTAACATCCCGATTGAAAAGAAATCGTGATTGAATTTTTGACGATCTTGGAGGCTTATTTTTTATCTAAGGGGCATAACAACGGCTTTCACCCTTAGTCAATTTCGAGGGTCTTAGCAACAGCTTTCACCCATATATTTTTTTTATTTTTTTATCTAAACGGCTTTCACCCTTAGTCAATTTCGAGGGTCTTAGCAACAACTTTCACCCGTATTAAGTTTTTTTATTTTAGATGTAAGGGGCATAGCAACGGCTTTCACCCTTAGTCAATTCGAGGGTCTTAGCAACAACTTTCACCCATATTTTTTTATTTGTTTTTTTTATCTAAGGGGCATAGCAAAGGCTTTCACCTTTAGTCAATTTCGAGGGTGTCCCCATTTTTGCTGATCCAAGGGGCATAGCAACGGCTTTCACCCTCGGATAATTTGATCTTTGAGGGTCTTAGCAACAACTTTCACCCTTTATCGAGATTTGATAAATAGATTACAAATCGATCAAGATACGATAATATTTGCACGAGGATAAAACAGAATTGATAAGATCTCTGGAGAATAGAAAATTTTCATTGAATTGATAATCTTTCATAACATGAGAAATAAAGGGAACAATAAACCATAATAGTAGATAAGCTATGAATTGCTTAGACAGTCTTCATTTTCCATAATATTTCCTCAGATTGACGGCGTTCCAAGCTCGAGGCAAGACCTCACCATTAGGACAAGCAATTTTGTATGAGCCTTTCTTCCCAAGTTCGACAACAACATAAGGGCCATCCCAATTAGGCTGAAGTTTGCCAACGTGCTTCGAGACTTCCACTTTTTTTAGCACTAAATCTCCAACTTTAAATGTTTGGATTCGAACTTTCTGATTATAGGCCTTTTCCATGTTGGATTTTGCAGCCTGAATTTTTAATTTCGCACGATCTCTTTTGCTATCTACATGATCAACCTCCATTTCTCTCAATGATTGATTGTCTTCGGAATTATAAAACTCGACCCTGGGAGAAGGTATAAAAGTTTTAACGGGAATAACAGCTTTCGAGCCATAAACCAGACTAAAAAGAGTTTCACATGTAGCAGTTTTTATTGTTGTTCAATTAGCCCATATGACTAGGTAATTCATCAAGCCACCTTCCCCTAGCCTCGGTCAAGTGTTTTTCCAATGATCGGACAGTTTCTCTGTTTATGACTTCAGTTTGTCCATTAGCTTGCGGGTGTCCGACAGATGTGAAATTATGTTGTATTCCGAACTCCTCGCACCATTCTAAAAAAATTTTCCAGCGAACTGGGTCCCATTGTCTGAGATTGATATTCTGGGAATTCCGAACCTGCAGATAATATTTTGCTCTAGCGGTCGGAAAAGGACCGACAATATCAATACCCCATTTATCGAAAGGCCAGCAAATAGGAGTAGAATGCATTTGTTCCGCGGGTTGATGGATCAGATTCGAGTGAATCTGACAATAATGGCATTTCTTCACATAATTGACCGAGTCGGAAATAAGAGTAGGCCAATAATACCCTGCCCTCGAGCATTTGAGAGCCAATGCTCGGGCACCACAATGATTTCCAACTTCCCCTTCATGGACCTATTTCAATATCGTACCAAACCGTTCTTCGGATAATACATCTCAAGAGAATTCCTGAGGAAGATCTTTTATATAGGTTTCCTTCCACTAGGGTGAAGCGTGGTGATCGGTATTTTATCCTCCGAGCTTCATTTGTATTTTCGGGAAGTTTTCCTTCCTGCAAATATTCTATGAAATGATCAATCCAGGATGGTTTCTTCCCATCGATTTCCATATTATCAATGTCAGAAGTGACGTTCAATTCAGTATCCGGTGTGTTCAAGAGTAGCCATGTAATGACCCTTTCCTTCTTTCCATCATGTGTTCCCGTGCATTTAGATAGTAGATCTGCCCATAGATTTCTTCTCTGGGAATTGTTTGAATTTCAAACTTCTCGAACTTGGAAATCAGAGTTTTTACCTTGTTAAGGTATTATATCATGTTGAACTCCTTGGCTTCGTAAATTCCCTTGACCTGTCTATGCACGAGTTCGGAATCGGTGAGCACATGAGCACAGTAAGGAAATTTACCTTCGCTTTTAGAGCCATCTCCAAGCCTGCAATATGAGCTTCATATTCTGCTTCGTTATTTGTGATGACGAAGTCCAAGGTGATTGCATAGCTCAAATCTTCCCCGGCAGGTCCTTGGAAATGTATCCCTGCTCCTCCTCCTTCCTTGGTCGAAGATCCGTCAATCGTGCATCAACCATACTGGTTCCTCGACCTTTTTAATCGAATTCACCTCCGAGGATTCCGTTTCATCGGGAACTTTCGTGCTTGAGATTTCTAGGATAAAATCGGCCAAAACCTGAGCCTTGATTGCGATTCTAGGTCGATATTTGATTTCGAATTGGCCAAGCTCTACAGCCCACTTTATCAATCTTCTCGAAGCCTCTGGTTTCGATAATACCACTAGAGCAAGTGCGATCTCTCGATTTTCATGTAGTTTTTCTCCGCGCCTTGTAATAAATTGCTCAGGTAGTATACGGGCTTGTGCTCGGACTTCTCCACCTTCACCAGAACTGAGCTGATTGCCTCTTCTGAAACTGCTATGTAGAGGTACAAAGGACGAAATCTCTGGCCTTCTATACACCATAGGCTGATCCACAGGTGAATGATCAGCTCTTCCACTATTCAAAAATTCCCTGCACGTCGTGCCTATTATAGATCTCAAGTCGACGACAGTTGTACGGATCGGAATATCGTCCTGGGGGACGATCGGAGGAGCTTCTGGTTGCTGAGCCACTCGAGACAGATTATCGGGCTCATTGTTGACAGAATTCGGCATTCCAGCCACGTGAGAAGGCTCTCCTCGAATGTACGTATTTCGCCTCGTAGTAGGCATTTTTCGATCTAACACCCAAATAGGGCCCCTCGGTGGGCGCCAATTGATCTTACGCTGTTTCGTAGGGGATCAAGATAGGAATGTAAACAAGCAGAACATAATTACATGAAGAGAAAGATCAATAAAATATATTTTGATCGCGGGTGTACATATTACAAATAATAAGGGTCCTATTTGAGCATTATAGGGTGCCGTACAAGCTAGAGGTTAAGTACATACAAGAGTGATATCTAATATAACTCTCCAAGGTTGGTCCGAGCAGGAGCTTCAAGCTGGGAGCACCTAGGAAAGCGTATATGGCGTCATAAATGCTTGTGGTATTTATAGTTGGTGCGGTGTGCTAGCTGAACCATCCGCATGGGAGCATTTCTCGGCCTAGAGGCCTGGGCCTGAGGTCGGCCCAACAGTAGTTTACGACCCGGAGCGTTTGCCTAAGAGATCGGATTGGGCGGACTGGGACTTGGGATCAATACTATATCTTCGAGGTCGGGATTCATGATCTTCGATCCAGCATAATCTATTTTCGACCCAGCAAGAGTTCCTAAGTGTAGAGAATCCAAAGTACCCCTCATCAATAAGTGATATCATTGGTAGAGGAGACATTAAGATTGAACATGTCGACTCAGAAGATAATACCGCGGACACGCTAAGGAAGCCACTACCTCAAAAGGCATTCGAGAAACATCTGCTAAAGATGGGACTCAAGAACATAGGAAGTTGGCTTTAGGACAAGTGGGAGATTGATAAAAATAGTGTCCGGCAAGCAAATTGTATGGCTGTCATTTAATGTAATAAATGAAGGAACAATTCAATTTTGATTAATTAATACACTTTATTATATGGTCAACTTTATCTTATGTAATAATTATCTACGCATAAGGATAGAAGTCCTTAGATCACAGGGCTATGGGACAACCCGTGGACTGATCTCCGAGGCCGTGATCTAGAGCATATTCAAGAGGCGTAGAATCCAATCGAGATAGGACATCGTTGGATTCGATTAGACTCTCACTGTTGTGTATACTCCAATGAACTAGAGAATCCTGGGGTCAACGAGTGTGACTGGGATAGTCGACACACATAAGTGGGTGACTTGCTGGGTTAACAAGTGCACTGAATACCCCAATTAAGAAATAACTCACCATGAAAACGATAGTCGCATCGGGGCTGAAGTTATTCAAATTTACGATAGTATACGAGGAACGGTCCCTAATAATTGAGGTGATGTGAGTTTCGACCGATTGAAGATTACCAGAAAGTCTCTGTGGACTCATGTTGGGTATAGAGGAAATCGTATGCAGGTTCACATCATCAACAAAGGATCCATTGACCCGACTTGATAGGTTGGGAATTTCTCATATGGATTTCTGTTAGAAATTAATTCTGGTAAAATCTTTGGCCAAGGTACCTGACGACTTTATGAAAGTAGCTCAAAAAGATTAAGTCAAAGAGAATTGTTTCGAGACCAGAATGTATTAGATCAAGACAAAAGAAAAGGGAATCGATGAAAAGTCCATACCCTTAAGTTTCGACTGGGAGATTGATCGATGGAGAGATTATGTCGTATATTATAATTGTAAATAAGTTAAAAGGTTCACTGAATTAATTCACCAGTGATTGGGTTCCATGGGCTTGTGGCAGGGGAGCTAATATTGGAATGATCAGTCGACAGAGTGTTCGACTGATTTAGAGTATTAAATGCTCGAGTAATTAAATAAATATTTAATTATAACCCACGGCCAATTATGTGGTGAACCTACGGGGGCATATACACTGTGACGGCCCGACTCCGCGGGTCCGTCGGATAACGGTCGAAAAGTTATTATTATTTTGAAAAAGTGTTAGAATATCGAAACTTTTTTTTTTTGGAACGATGAATTAAAAGGTTTAAAGCGGAAGCGGTTTAAAACGAAATGAGAACTATTTAAATTACTAATTTTTTTCTTTTTTTTTTTGACGAACAAATAAAATCAATCTTCCTAGTAGAGTTTTAAAGCAAAAGCATTTAATCATAACATATCAAAAGATTTGAACAAAATCAACCGAGAGAGATAATTAAGTAATTTATGAAAATCTTGAATCTTTGACAAAAATATAAATCAACTTTAACAAATCAAACATTCTAAACAAGGTTTTAATCAAAATTGAAAAAGAGCATAAATCGATCACAAAATATTACTACTCTCCCGAATACTAGGGTGGGACCGCAACCGTGATGACCTAACCGCAACCCGACTATTATTTCCAGAACACCTGAAACTGAAAAGAGTGAAACACCGAACGCATAAGTTGATCGTCCAACTTAGTGAGGCTATGTGTTAATTTGCATGGTGATGTGTGGATGCAACATATTATATAACATAAGCGTGCTATCAAGCAAATAAACATATATTCAAGACGAAAGAAACACGGAATTCACACAACCAAGAATTTCCTGATGCCGTCCTCCACTTACCCTCCATCCTCAGTCTGATGTCCATCCAAACTCACCAAGTAAGGAGCGACCTTACTATCAAAAATGCATCGACATGTCTTTGCCGGAGTTCGTCCTTACTCCCCAAGTGTTCCTCCCCACTTGGGTTGTAAGGCCAGGCCTACGGGTAACCGTGACAATCCTGCCGGCCCTTGCCGTCCAGGTTGGCATCGGGTCCATATACCAATCAAAAGGGGGCCCACACACAAAATCGAAAACAAACGGAAACATATAGTCGGAAACAAACGGAACATAACATATGAAACATATTAACATATTATCAACGTTTAAAAACTTATCAAATGAAATTTTGGGTATCATGATAATTTCGAAAAATATATTCGCAACTAGTAGATTCGGATGTAGCATGTATTTGGATAATCATGTTGAAATGCTAAGTGATTTCATGAGAGTAATGTTGACCTAATAAGTCAACCTATTCGTGACGACATGCAAGAAAAGATAGAATAAAATTCATGCTTTGATTATTAAGAGCCTAAGTGCATGTTTGGACTCGATCTACTAGCACATCGGACCGATATACAAATTAACACACAACGCTCACCTTTGTCGCTTAGTATAGCGACTAAAACTCCACAAATGAAGCGTATCCGAAATCTGAGCAAGCACGTATACGACTTAGAAACATAACTAATGAAAATCCTACACAAGGATTTCCTAAACTAACACATCACACAAAAGTGCTTAAAAAAATTACGACATCAACTCTACTTAAAAGTTATTATTTTCAAAACACAAAATTCTAATTTCAAAAGAGACAATGCCAAAACAGCAAAATTTTCCCTTCATTTTCCAGATTTACAAAACAGCCCCTAAACTTTTAAAAATATCCATCTTTGCAAAAAAATTGCAACAAACTTTAAATCAAAAGATTTTTAACTAAACTCATATCGAAAATCAAATAAAAGTATCAAAGCTTTAAAATTCCCATAAGTTTTAAACTTTTCAAAAACACCCTCATAGTTTTGAAAACTTAATCAAACCAATTTTCTTGAAAAGTAATTTAAGATCCACGCATTTAAGAAATATTTAAAAATAATCAAGCATAATTTTCACTATAAAACTAAGATTAAAATAAGTTTTAATAACTTTTCACAAACGAAACAAAAAGTTCTTTAATTATGAACTTTCTTCGAAAAATTTACAAATATTCAATCGAAAAACTAAATTGAATAAACCACTACTTCAAATCAATAAATCAAGATTTTATAAAAGAACCATGTAAAAACAGTGACAAAACAGCGCATTTGACCCCTTATTTTCAGATTTACAAAAATAACCCCAAAAGTTTCAAAAACTCCCTTTTTGCAAAAACCTCTAAGCAAACTTTAAAACAAATGCTTTTCAAGTAAATTTATACCAAATATCAAACAAATTTGGATTTTCAGTCCATCTTACTCCCAATAAAAATTGCAGCCCTCAGCCCTTCAACTTTTCAAATCTTTCAAAAATACCCCAAAGTTTTGAGAAAAATAAAAACATCAACTTTCTTTCAAAAAGAAATCAAGATCCAAACATATAAGAAATATTTAAACAAAGCCAAAGCAAGTCACACTAAATATGAACTCAACAACTTATCACAAAAGCTCTAAGGATAAGATAAACTTCTTCAACATATACTTTAAAGAGAAGAAAGTAATATCACAAATATTAAAGAACACATGCATAGATGTCTTTTTACCCAAATCAATGAAGGGGATAAAACCCTCTTCATTTCCAGATCTCCGAAGGTGGTGGTGGCAGCTCCGGTGGGAGTGGTGGCGGCTCCGGTGGTGGTTCATAACAAAAGCCCTCAAATCCTTACTTTTCACCATTTTCTCACGGCTTTCGATTCACTTAGGGAGTTCCAACCGACGATCCGAATGGTCAATATGTAGATCCGTGTGTGTAGAACCTCCATACAAAATTTGGGCATGATCCAACGGTGGACGAAGGCGGAATGATCGGAAAACCGAGGCTGTGTAGTGAGAATCCGAAAATAATTCTCTTTCTAGTGTGTTCTCTCTTCTCTCTCTCTCTCTCTCTTATTCTCTCTAATATGTATGTAAATGAGGTTATGGAGAGGATAAAAATCTGATGTTAAGTGTGTGTAATAATTATATACACATTGGGAATAGAGGGAGACATAATGCTTACTTATTATTTTATCCACCAATGCATGTAAACATTGGTAGAGGTCCTAGAGGAGTTTACTCTATCCAAGGGCATGCCTTAGCAGCCCTTGGAGTGTGCAAGGAGAGAAAATGATTACTCTCCTACAAAAAATCTGGAACTTGGGCAAATTTACACTTTGCCCCCCGAAGTTTTGAAATCTTACATTTTTGTCCCCAAAAACAAGATTTTTGTGCATCCAAGCTCGAAAATTTTCAAGAAGGTCTTGATCTCATATTAAAGTAACTTTTATATTTTTAATTATTTCAAAGGTCAAAAAAATCACAAGATTTAATTAATTTGTATATTTTAGTTCAATTTAATGCTTAACTTTGAAAAATAAAATGTCGGACTTAAATTTGGATTAAAAATCCAATCAAAAGGGTTCGAAAATTTGGAGGACGTTACATACACAATTCACATGAAGCGAAAGCGAGGAAAAGAAGAACAACTGGGTCGACCCAATTGGAGCGGAAGTGATCCCATTGGAATTGGATCAAGATTATAAATTAAATTAGAATTTAATTTGTAAGTTAATTAATTAATTAGAGGAAGATTTAATTAATTAGACTTAGAGTCTAATTTAACTGACTGGAGAGTAATCAATTAATTGGGCCATTTAATAAGGTGATTAAATAAAGCCTAAATAAATTAATTAAGGAGTGGGTCATGAATTAATTAGAAGACTTAGTGTTACGCCCCCAAAAATTCGAACCCTTTTGATTGAATTTTTAATCCAATTTAAGTGCTACATTTTATTTTCAAAGTTAAGCATTAATTTGAACTAAAATATACAAATTAATTAAACCATGTGATCTTTTGAACTTTGAAATAATTAAAAATATAAAAGTTACTTTAAAATAAGATTAAGACCTTTTTGAAAATTTTCGGGCTTGGATGCACAAAAAATTTGTTTTTGGGGACAAAAATGTAAGTGTTCAAAATTTAGGGGGGCAAAGTGCAAATATGCCCCAAGTTGCAGATTTTTGCAGGATAGTAATTATTTTCTCTCCTTGCACACTCCAAGGGCTGCTAAGGCATGCCCTTGGGTAGAGTAAACACCACTACCAAGGTTTACATGCATTGGTGGAAAATATGAAGTAATAACACTCCTTTATTATCATATTATATGTATATGTGTATACATATTAAAAAAATCTGAGTTTATAACCTAATAAATATCCTCCTCAAACCCACATTATCTTCTTTACAACTTAAAAATACTTAGAGAGAAAATAAGAGAGAGAAAAGAGACAAAACATTTAGAAAGAGAGTTTTTGGGTATACTCAACCCAGCCTCGGATTTTCGATCATTCCGCCTCCGTCCACCGTTGGATCATGCCCAAATTTTGCTTGGAGGTTCTACACACATGGATATACATATTGACCGTTTGGATCGTCGTTTGGAACTCCCAAAGTGAATCGACAGCCATTGAAAAATGGTGAAAAGTAAGGATTTGAAGGCCTTTTTATGAACCACCACCAGAGCCGCCACCACTGCCACCGGAGCTTCCACCACCACCTTCGAAATTCTGGAAATGAAGAGATTTTCACCCCTTTCGTTGATTTGGGTAAAAAGACATCGATGCATGTGTTCTTTAGTCTTTGTGATATTACTTTATTCTCTTTAAAATATATGTTGAAGAAGTTTAGTTTGTCCTTGTGATAAGTTGTTGAGTTCATATGTAATATTTAGTATGACTTGCTTTGGTTTTGTTTAAATATTTCTTATATGTCTGGATCTTGATTTCTTTTTGTAAGAAAGTTAATGTTTTTATTTTTCTCAAAACTTTGGGGTATTTTTGAAAGATTTGAAAAGTTGAAGGGTTGAGGGCTGCAATTTTTATTGGGAGTAAGATGGACTGAAAATCTAAATTTTTGTTTAATATTTGGTATAAATTTACTTGAAAAGCATTTGTTTTAAAGTTTGCTTTAAGGTTTTTGCAAAAAGGGAGTTTTTGAAACTTTTGGGGTTATTTTTGTAAATCTGAAAATAAGGGGTCAAATGCGCTGTTTTGTCGCTATTTTTACATGGTTCTTTTATAAAAATCTTGATTTATTGATTTGAAGTAGTGGTTTATTCATTTTATTTTTTAGATTGAATATTTGTAAAGTTTTCGAAGAAAGTTCATAATTAAAGAATTTTTTGTTTCGTTTGTGAAAATTTATTAAAACTTATTTTTAATCTCAGTTTTATAGTGAAAATTATGCTTGATTATTTTTAAATATTTCTTAAATGCGTGGATCTTAAATTATTTTTCAAGAAAATTGGTTTGGTTAAGTTTTCAAAACTATGAGGGTGTTTTTGAAAAGTTTTAAACTTGTGGGGTTTTTAAAGCTTTAATTTTTGAAGTAAAATGAAACTTAATACTTTCATTTGATTTTCGATATGGGTTTAGTTAAAAATCTTTTGATTTAAAGTTTGTTGCAAAAAATTTCGGAAAAATGGATGTTTATAAAAGCTTTGGGGTTGTTTTGTAAATCTGGAAAATAAAAGGAAAATTTTGCTGTTTTGGCGTTGTTTTATGAAATTAGAATTTTGAGTTATGAAAATAATAACTTTTAAGTGGAGTTGATGTCGTAAATTTTAAACACGTTTGTGCGATGTGTTAGTTTAGGAAATCCTTGTGTAGGATTTCATTAGTTACGTTTTAGTAAGATTGTTAGATACATTCTAAGTCGTATACGTACTTGCTCAGGTTTCGGATATGCATCATTTGTGGAGTTTTAGTCGCTATACTAAGCGACAAAGGTGAGCGCTGTGTGTTTAATTTGTATGTCGGTCCGATTTGCTAGTAGATCGAGTCCAAACATGCACTTAGGCTCTTAATAATCAAATCATGAATTTTATTCTAACTTTTCTTGCATGTCGTCACGACTAGGTTGACTTATTAGGTCAACATTACTCGCATGAAATCACTTAACATTTCAACATGATTATCCAAATACATGCTACATCCGAATCTACTATACGTTTGATATGTTATGTTCCGATTGTTTCCGACTATATGTTTCCGTTTGTTTCCGATTTTGTGTGGGCCCCCTTTTGATTGGTATATGGACCCGATGCCAACCTGGCCGGCAAGGGCCGGCAGGATTGTCACGGTTACCCGTAGGCCTGGCCTTACAACCCAAGTGGGGAGGAACACTTGGGGAGTAAGGACGAACTCCGGCAAGGACATGTCGATGCATTTCAGATAGTAAGGTCGCTCCTTACTTGGTGAGTTTGGATGGACATCAGACTGAGGATGGAGGGTAAGTGGAGGACGGCATCAGCAAATTCTTGGTTGTGTGAATTCCGTGCTTCTTTCGTCTTGAATATATGTTTATTTGCTTGATAGCACGCTTATGTTATATAATATGTTGTATCCACACATCACCATGCAAATTAGCACATAGCCTCACTAAGTGGACGATCAACTTATGCGTTCCGTGTTTCACTCTTTTCAGTTTCAGGTGTTTTGGAAATAATAGTCGGGTTGCGGTTAGGTCATCACGGTTGCGGTCCCACCCTAGTATTCGGGAGAGTAGTAATATTTTATGGTTGATTTATGCTCTTTTTCGATTTTGTTTAAAACCTTGCTTAGACTATTTGATTCGTTAAAGATGATTTATATTTTCGTCAAAGATTCAAGATTTTCATAAATTACTTAATTATCTTTCTCGGTTGATTTTGTTAAAATATTTTGATATGTTGTGATTAAATATTTTCGCTTTAAACATCTACTATGGAAAATTGATTTTTCCGTTAAAACTTAGTAATCTAAATTGTTCTTATTTCGCTTTAAACCGCTTCCGTTATTAAACTTTTAATTTATAGTTTCCTTTAAAAAAAAAAGTTTCGACATTTTTAACGCTCTTTTTGATAGAAATAGTGTCCTGCAAGCCAGCTGTATGGCTAGTATTTATTGTAATAAATGCGGAACTATTCAATTTCGATTAATAAATGCACTTTATTAAATGGTCATCTTTATCTTATGTAATAATTATCTACGCATAAGGATAGAAGTCCTTAGATCACAGGGCTATGGGACAACCCGTGGACTGATCTCCAAGGCCGTGATCTAGAACATATTCAAGAGTCGTAGAATCCAATCGAGATAGGACATCGTTGGATTCGGTTAGACTCTCACTGTTGTGTATACTCCGATGAACTGGAGGACGCTGGGGTCCACGAGCGTGACTGGGATAGTCGATACACATAAGTGGGTGGCTTGCTGGGATGGCAAGCGCACTGAATACCCCAATAGGAAATAACTCACCATGGAAGCGGTAGTCGCATATCGGGGTTGAAGTTATTCCATATTTATAATAGTATACGAGGAACGATCCCTAACTACTTGAGGTGATAGGGTTTATCTGGTGCGAGAACGTCTATACTTTGATATGAGTTCCGACTGACTGGGGATCGCCAGAAAGTCTCTGTGGACTCATGTTGGGTATAGAGGAACTCGTATGCAGATTCATATCATCAATAAAGGATCCATTGACCCGACTTGATAGGTTGGGAAATTCTCCTATGGATTTCTGTGAGAAATTAATTCTGGAAAATCCTTGGCCAAGGTATCTGACGACTTTATGTAAGTAGCTCATAAAGATTAAGTCAAAGAGAATTTATTTCGAGACCAGAGTACATAAGGTCAAGACAAAAGAAAAGGGAATCCGATGAATGACCATACCCTTAAGTCTCGACTGGGAGATTGATCGATGGAGAGATCATGTCGTATATGGAAATTGTAAATGATAAAAGGTTCACTGAATTAATTCACCAGTGATTGGGCTCCATGGGCTTGTGACTGGACATCGACCGTGGAGTGTGGGAGAATTCCCAAATTAGCAGGGGTGCTAATTTTGGAATGATTGATCGACAGAGTGTTCGATTAATTTAGAGTATTAATTGCTCGAGTAATTAAATAATATTTAATTACAACCCGCGGCCAATTATGTGGTGAACCTACGGGGGCATACACAATACACATGAAGCGAAAGCGAGGAAACAAGAACGAGTCGACTGGGTCGACTGAGTCAAAATCGACTAGGTCGATTAAATGGGTGGGTCGACTGGGTCGACCCATGTGGAACGAAAATGGATCCAATTAGAATTGGATCAAGATTATAAATTAAATTGGAATTTAATTTATGAGTAAATTAATTAATTAGGTTTTTAATTAATTAATTAAACTTGGAGTTTAGTTAATTAATTGGGAGATGATTTAATTAATTGGGCTATTTAATTGGGAGATTAAATAAAGCCCTGAAAGATTAATTAAAGTGGGCCATGAATTAATTAGAAGACTTAGTCTTCTAATTAAAAGGGCCATGGCCCATGTAGGAGAATTTGTATCCTAATCCTAGAAGGATTAGGGTATGGGAGATATCTATAAATAAGAGACTAGGTCTCATATTTCACACACAACTCTACAAGCAAAATAAGAAAAGCAAAAATTCTCTCTCCCCTCCCAAGTGTGATCGGCCGAACCCTGTGCAAAATTAGGAAGAATTTTCGGTTTTGATCTTTTAGTTCCCAAAGTCGTTCTTAAAGTCCTGAATTAATATAGCCTATGTTCTAGTCGATTAGGTTATATTATTTTCGTGATATTGTGGTGTATCAATCCGTAGAGGCGCAACACGTGGGGCGCTACTGCAGAGCTTGGATCGATTTCTGTGGAGGAGAGTTCAGAGTTCGTATTAGCCGACAAGGATTTGCAAGGAGACAGGTATAAACGAGAAAACTTATACTGTCATTTATTTATATTCATATATATACAACTAGAGAATATCCTGGCAAGATTCTTTAAGAGGCCCTGAAAAATTTTATATTCCGCTGTGCCTAGGGCTGTTTTTCTTATCGAATCCCAACAGTGGTATCAGAGCCAACTCTAGGCTTTGTATATATATGAATTTGCAAATTCTGTGTTCATTAAATCATATGTTTGATTTATGTGGCTAGTTCTATAACTTTGCATGTTTTAGGACTTTATTGTTAACTTAGAGTTAATGGGAAATTTTAGATTCGTATTTTTATCATGTTATTTTAATTTTGGATTGTGATTTAATTGGGACTGTTTTAATTAAATCATAAAAGTAATCAAAAACAAAAAAAAAAAAATTTTTAGATCCAACCCTGCGGTGGCACGCGGCGGTGCGCGGCAGCGCACCGCGGCTGGGCGGCCACCGCAAGTCGCGGCATGCGGCAGCATGCGGACAGCATGCTGTCCGCGCACGCTGCGCACAGCAGCAGCCCACGGGCTGCCGCGCGCTGTCACGCGTCGCGGCTGCTGCCCGTGGCAGCTCACGCGCCCCTGCGGGATCGCGCGTGGGTTGTCCGCGTGGCAGCTCCTGATTAGCTTCGACTTGTCATGTTTGGGTTGGACTCTAATTCTGCCTATTTTGAAAATTCTGGAAATTTAGAATTTTGGGAAGATTAGGAAACTTGGAGTTTTGGGATAAGGTAGTTATCTTGTTAGAATTAAACACTACCTTAATTAAACTAATCTAAACAAAATAGGATTATCTTGAGAATCTTGGAGATTTGGGAATATTGGGAAACTTAGAGTTTTGGATAAGGTAAGAATCTTAGAGATTTAGATTACCTTAATTAACCAATCTTAATCAAGATAGGATTTGTAGATTACTTGAAGCTCAAGTAAGAGCTAATTAATCTTAGAGGTTAATTGTTAATTCAAAATTAATTAACTTGGATAAATTTTATGAATTAAAATTAATGGAGCCGGTAAATTTACATTTTTGCCCTTATGTGAATTTATGCATGTTCTTGAGTGAATATGTGGATTGGTCGATTTTGCCCTTAAGCCCTGTGATGTTTTTGGTTTATTTATTTTTGGGTTGTAATTAAATGGGCCTGATTGGTGCCCTTGCTTGCGCAAACAAATGTAATAGAATAGGACCATTTAAATTATGTAAGCTAGGCTTAGATTAGGCTTGGAGCCGAGAAGACCTCATGAAGACTTGGAGATCCACATGGAGGCCCATTTACCTTGGAGGACATGGAGGCCCAATTAATTACATGGAGGCCCAATCAAGCTGGATATTACAAGAAGGCCCATGATGTATGGGTTTAAAAATTGTAATAGTTAGGACATTTAATTTTCACCCTAGACTGACCAATTGATTCATCACGTGGCTCGTGATGGATCGCATAGGATGGGCAATCGACCAATCATATCTTGCTAGGTGATGAAGGTTTACTTTTTCGCAAATTATTCTTTGATGTATGAGATGCATGCTTAGGATAGAAAACGTAAACAAGATAAGCATAATCTGATGAGACCTCGCACACTTAGAAACCTCCAATTGAACTTAAAATTCAATTAGAATATTAAATCGAATAACGGGCGCATATGAATGGAGTCTATGGTCCGAGCCTATCCAATTACTAGGTCTTAGGCATATTGTACGAATATATCTCGATGTCTCACGAGTCGTGGGTCGAGCTATAGGAAGATGATATGTCTATTGCCTCGATGCACGAGAAAGTGCCAAGGGAGGGGATAGCAAGGTTTTAGGCGCTGTCTCACGAGTCGTGGGGCGTCTAGGATTGAACTATTTCTCTCCACGAGTATTGGACATGATTTAACGCTAGTAAGTATGGATGTCTCACGAGTCGTGGGTCCATATCGAAAACCGAGGCTAAATGAACTTAAGGGTTAGCTGCGATAGTTAACCGTCGACGTATTCGACCACCAAGTGAATCAAATAGTATGGCCAACGAGTCGTGGGTACTAGGAGATTGCATTTGGGCCTTGAGCCCGCTAGGATATTTTAAATTCCCGAAACTTATGTGGGGGCATAAGATTTTGATTAAAATAGTGGGAGTAATTTACAAATAAAAACCATGTTTGTAAATTGTGCATTTTAAATTAATCTTTCGCGTATTTATTTCTTCTCTCGTCGTTTTAATAGATATGATGTCAAAAGAGCTTACAGCACTTAGAGATTTGTCCATCTCATCACTTGAACGTAATATTTTAACTGGACCCAACTTGCATTTCTGGACGCATCATTTGAATGGATTATTTGAAGCTGAAAACATATCCTATGTTTTGTCTGTGCCACCACCCATTACTATTTCACATGACGTTCCTGATGAGCTCCGTAAAAGCATCACCAAATGGAAACTGGATGATGGCTTAGCTCGTGAATACATGTTGGAATATATGTCACTTGATCTGCGTTTGCAACATGAGCATATGGCATCCGCGAAAGAGATTCTCTCAAATCTCAAATTCCTTTATGGGATTAGAGATGGTCGTCGCAAATTCGCGATCACGAGGGAACTCTTGCAAGCAAGAAAGAGAAGGGAAACTCCTGTCGGAATCCACGTACACAAGATGATTCGACTTCTTTCTGAACTCGATGATATGGGTGTCGTGATGGACAATGATTTCCGAGTAGATCTTATTCTACAATCTCTTCCAAGATCATATGACAGATTTATCGCGGACTTGAATCTCCAGAGGCGAGAGATTACTGTACATGTCCTGCGACAAATGCTCGAGGAACACGAAGCTTCTTTTGGAAAGAAAGCGAGGGTTGGCGAAAGGACTGGGCGGCGTTCAAAACCAAAGCAAATGGAAACCAGAGCTCCTTACTGCACAAGGTCAAGGGAAAGGATTAAATTCGAACCTATGGAGAGTTCGAACAGGTATATTCCTTGTTGAAGTTAATTTTGCAATTAACTGTGCATTTTTGGTGTTAGACACTGACTGGAGTTCTCATCCTTGTAGGTGATGGGAGCATTAAAGAAACTGGAGCCTGAGGATTGGATCCTTGAATAAGGCAATGGAGCTGGAGCTGCTACCAAGGCCGTAGGCGAAAGTAGATTTAGGTGGTTTGATAAAGTCATTAGGAAACTTTCATTTATGTACCTAGTTATTAATGAAAAACTTTTTATTCATGTTATTGAATAATGTTGATTTTAAGCTCCTGTTTTTGTTTTTCATTTGGTACATTGAGTTATTGACTTTACATTATAAAACCACCTAAGTTAGTTATGCGCATACAACAAAACAAAAGGAAACAAGATAATGAAATATCTGCCCAATTGTGGCACGCTCGACTTGGACATATATCTAAGTCAAGGATTCAAAAGTTAGCATCATCTGGCGCGATTGAAATCAATCGCATTGATGAAATGCCAACAAGTGAACCATGCTTAAAGGGTAAAATGGCTAAGTTGCCGTTTAAGGGAAACCCTGAGCAAGCCAAGCAAACATTTGACTTAATACATACTGACGTATGTGGACCACTAAGAAAAAGCGCCCGAGGTGGCTATGACTACTCCATCACTTTCACTGACGACTTTAGTCGTTATGGATATGTGTTCTTGTTGAAACACAAGTCTGAAGCCTTTGAGCGATTCAAAGAATTCAAGATGGAAGTAGAGAATCAACTTGGTCATACGATAAAGGCTCTTCGTTCTGACCGAGGTGGAGAATTTCTTAGTAACGAATTTCTGAATTATCTTGTAGAGCATGGAATACTATCGCAGTGGACTCCTCCTGCGACACCCCAATTAAATGGAGTAGCAGAGAGAAGGAATCGAACCTTGATGGACATGGTTCGATCCATGATGAGTGCCACTGACCTTCCTCTTTCATTTTGGGGACATGCCCTCCTCACGGCAACGAAGATACTAAACATGGTACCTTCCAAATCCGTAGAAAAGACACCATACGAATTATGGTTTGGCAAGGCACCCTCATACGCATTCATGCGCATATGGGGATCTCCCGCTTACGTTAAAAAGCTAGTGGGAGATAAATTGGAAACTAAATCCACTTTGTGCAAATTTGTGGGGTATCCGGAAAACTCAATAGGATACGAGTTCTACGATCCTACAAGACAAACAACGTTTGTCTCGAGGAACGCTCACTTCTTGGAGAAGGATTTCTTGGTGGACAAGAAAGAAAACAATGTAGAACTAGATGAGGTCACTGAAGCTGAAAAGGCCTTAGAGGTCGACCAAGCTGACCCGTCACCACAGGCAATGGGAGAACAAGAGCATGAAAGTGCACCAGAAGGTACACCGATTCTTCGTAGGTCAGAAAGACAACGTAGAGAACCCGAAAGGTACTACGGTCTGCTGCATGAGACTGGACAGTCTCTAACCGACCCAAGGACTTACGAAGAGGCTATGCTAGACATAGACTCGGGAAGGTGGCGCGAAGCCATGGAATCCGAATTGGACTCCATGCACTCAAACAAGGTCTGGGCCTTGGTAGATCCATCAGTGGGAGTGGCTCCCGTGGGTTGCAAGTGGATCTATAAGCGAAAGCTTGGAGTGAACGGAGAGGTAATAACCTACAAGGCGCGACTAGTGGCAAAAGGATACACTCAAAGACCAGGTATCGACTTTGAGGAGACCTTCTCGCCCGTCGCAATGCCCAAATCCATTCGGATCTTGCTGGCCATAGCTGCGTGGTATAACTACGAGATATGGCAGATGGATGTAAAGACTGCCTTTCTCAATGGGGACATTGATAAGGAGATCTACATGGAGCAACCAAAAGGATATGCATCCAAAGGAGATGAACACAAGGTGTGCAAACTCCAGAGGTCCATTTATGGACTGAAGCAAGCTTCCCGAAGTTGGAACATTCGTTTTGATGAGACAATCCAAACTTTTGGATTCATCAAGAACATGTTCGAACCTTGTGTGTACAAGAAGATCAGTGGGAGTACAGTTGAATTTTTGGTGCTTTACGTTGACGACATTCTTCTCATTGGAAACAATGTGAAAGCATTGTCCGAAACTAAAACATGGTTATCTACACAATTCTCGATGAAGGATATGGGAGAAGCATCCTTTGTACTAGGTATAAGGATCTACCGAGATAGATCAAAAGGACTGCTGGGCCTCTCCCAATCCCAGTACATAGATAAAATCTTGAAAAGATTTAGTATGGAAGAATCCAAGAGAGGATTGCTTCCAATGAGACATGGGATTGCACTCTCTAAGTCTATGGCCCCAAGGACGCCAGAAGAGAGAAGCAATATGTCTCGAGTACCATATGCATCCGCGATAGCAAGCATAATGTATGGTATGCTATGTACGAGACCAGACGTAGCGTACGCTTTAAGCGTTACAAGTCGCTACCAGTCTGATCCAGGTGAGCAGCACTGGATAGCCGTAAAGGCAATTCTGAAGTACCTGAGAAGGACTAAGGAATTGTTCTTGGTATACGGTGGAGGAGAATTAAAATTGGAAGGCTATACAGACTCGAGCTTCCAATGCGATGTAGACGACTTCAAGTCGACATCAGGATACGTGTTCTGCCTCAATGGTGGTGCGGTTAGCTGGAAGAGCTCCAAGCAGGAAACAACCGCGGATTCAACCACCGAAGCGGAATACATTGCTGCGGGTGATGCAGCAAAGGAAGGTGTTTGGATGAGGAACTTCATCCAGGAATTGGATGTGATACCTAGCATCGCTGAGCCCATTACTATCTTCTGTGATAACAATGGGGCAATAGCGCAAGCAAAGGAGCCGAGATCTCATCAGAAATCGAAGCACGTACAGAGACGATACCATGTGATAAGAGATATCATTGGTAGAGGAGACATTAAGATGGAACGTGTCGACTCAGAAGATAATACGGCGGACCCGCTAACGAAGCCTCTGCCTCAAAAGGCATTTGAGAAACATCTGCATAAGATGGGACTCAAGAACATAAAAGACTGGCTTTAGGACAAGTGGGAGATTGATAGAAATAGTGTCCTGCAAGCCAGCTGTATGGATAGTATTTATTGTAATAAATGCGGAACTATTCAATTTCGATTAATAAATGCACTTTATTAAATGGTCATCTTTATCTTATGTAATAATTATCTACGCATAAGGATAGAAGTTTTTAGATCACAGGGCTATGGGACAACCCGTGGACTGATCTCCAAGGCCGTGATCTAGAACATATTCAAGAGTCGTAGAATCCAATCGAGATAGGACATCGTTGAATTCGGTTAGACTCTCACTGTTGTGTATACTCCGATGAACTGGAGGACGCTGGGGTCCACGAGCGTGACTGGGATAGTCGATACACATAAGTGGGTGGCTTGCTGGGATGGCAAGCGCACTGAATACCCCAATAGGAAATAACTCACCATGGAAGCGGTAGTCGCATATCGGGGTTGAAGTTATTCCATATTTATAATAGTATACGAGGAACGATCCCTAACTACTTGAGGTGATAGGGTTTATCTGGTGCGAGAACGTCTATACTTTGATATGAGTTCCGACTGACTGGGGATCGCCAGAAAGTCTCTGTGGACTCATGTTGGGTATAGAGGAACTCGTATGCAGATTCATATCATCAATAAAGGATCCATTGACCCGACTTGATAGGTTGGGAAATTCTCCTATGGATTTCTGTGAGAAATTAATTCTGAAAAATCCTTGGCCAAGGTATCTGACGACTTTATGTAAGTAGCTCATAAAGATTAAGTCAAAGAGAATTTATTTCGAGACCAGAGTACATAAGGTCAAGACAAAAGAAAAGGGAATCCGATGAAAGACCATACCCTTAAGTCTCGACTGGGAGATTGATCGATGGAGAGATCATGTCGTATATGGAAATTGTAAATGATAAAAGGTTCACTGAATTAATTCACCAGTGATTGGGCTCCATGGGCTTGTGACTGGACATCGACCGTGGAGTGTGGGAGAATTCCTAAATTAGCAGGGGTGCTAATTTTGGAATGATTGATCGACAGAGTGTTCGATTAATTTAGAGTATTAATTGCTCGAGTAATTAAATAATATTTAATTACAACCCGCGGCCAATTATGTGGTGAACCTACGGGGGCATACACAATACACATGAAGCGAAAGCGAGGAAACAAGAACGAGTCGACTGGGTCGACTGAGTCAAAATCGACTGGGTCGATTAAATGGGTGGGTCGACTGGGTCGACCCATGTGGAACGAAAATGGATCCAATTAGAATTGGATCAAGATTATAAATTAAATTGGAATTTAATTTATGAGTAAATTAATTAATTAGGTTTTTAATTAATTAATGGAATAATTAATTAATTAAACTTGGAGTTTAGTTAATTAATTGGGAGATGATTTAATTAATTGGGCTATTTAATTGGGAGATTAAATAAAGCCCTGAAAGATTAATTAAAGTGGGCCATGAATTAATTAGAAGACTTAGTCTTCTAATTAAAAGGGCCATGGCCCATGTAGAAGAATTAGTATCCTAATCCTAGAAGGATTAGGGTATGGGAGATATCTATAAATAAGAGACTAGGTCTCATATTTCACACACAACTCTACAAGCAAAATAAGAAAAGCAAAAATTCTCTCTCCCCTCCCAAGTGTGATCGGCCGAACCCTGTGCAAAATTAGGAAGAATTTTCGGTTTTGATCTTTTAGTTCCCAAAGTCGTTCTTAAAGTCCTGAATTAATATAGCCTATGTTCTAGTCGATTAGGTTATATTATTTTCGTGATATTGTGGTGTATCAATCCGTAGAGGCGCAACACGTGGGGCGCTACTGCAGAGCTTGGATCGATTTCTGTGGAGGAGAGTTCAGAGTTCGTATTAGCCGACAAGGATTTGCAAGGAGAGAGGTATAAACGAGAAAACTTATACTGTCATTTATTTATATTCATATATATACAACTAGAGAATATCCTGGCAAGATTCTTTAAGAGGCCCTGAAAAATTTTATATTCCGCTGTGCCTAGGGCTGTTTTTCTTATCGAATCCCAACACTTTTTTCAAAATAACATTAATTTTTCGACCGTTATCCGACGGACCCGCGGAGCCGGGCCGTCACACTTAGTCTTCTAATTAAAAGGGCCATGGCCCATGTAGGAGACTTGGAGTCCTAATCATAGGAGGATTAGGTTAATGAGATACCTATAAATAGGAGACTTGATGTCATATCTCACACACACAACTCAAGAGCCAAAATCCAAGTCAAGAAAAATTCTCTCTACCTCTCTCCCTAGTGAAATTGGCCGAACCCTACTTAATTTTGGAAGAATTTTTAGTTTTCGATTTTAGCTCCTAAGTCGTTCTCTAACCCTAGATCTTAATATACCATATGTTCTAACCGGTTAGATATATTAATTTTCGTGATATTGTGGTGTATCAAATCTTAGAGGCGCAACACATGGGGCGCTACGACAGGGCTTAGGATCGACCTTGCCGAAGGAGAAACACAACGACTTTGCTAGCTAGCAGAATTTGCAAGGAGACAGGTATAACTTGGATCTAGT
Source organism: Penstemon eatonii (assembly GCA_038501285.1). Lineage (NCBI taxonomy): Eukaryota > Viridiplantae > Streptophyta > Magnoliopsida > Lamiales > Plantaginaceae > Penstemon > Penstemon eatonii. The sequence continues at coordinate 54,498,150 of CM076710.1, forward strand.
TATTTATGTCGTTTTATATATTCATATACAACCAGTTTAGTATCCCGGCAAGATTCTGAAAGTGCCCATAAAAATTTTAAATACCGCCGCATGTAGGGCTGTTTATCTTATCGAATCCCAACAATAGTGGCTATAATAAACAATTTAAAAGACAACAATAAGCAGACAGCTTTAAAAATAATACTTATAATTAACGAAAATTGAACTTTTTATCGAAAAGTTCTCCCACTATTTTTATAGAAACAATAACCCCTTTTATTGTTAGGGAAATTCTATTTTCTAGTAGGTCTTGACGTCCCAGCGGCCATTAATTGCACCCACGACTCGTGGCCATACAATCAATTCCCTAGGTAGGTATACTTTTACCAATTGTGTCCCTACACAACCTTCAAGCTATTTTGCCTCGGTTTTCGCATTTATCTAGCACTGCTACATCATAAATGTTACTACTCGTTAAGTCTAATCCATTAATCATGATGAGCAACAGACCCGGTCATGAAATTCCCGTAACTAGTTATCGGTCGATTTTCACGTCTCGACCAGGCCCCACCCTTGTCAAGTTTTTAAGAAAACAAGAATCAAGGAATTTTGCGTACTGTCCCTTTCTTCGCCTCGGGTGCTAGACTCTGGATCACTTTAATCGATAAATAGACAACATACGCTAGTTCCTATTAATGGAAGGCCTGGATTTACAAAACCTCATTTTATAGTTAACCCAATATGACTTACTATTTGTTCAAGAGGGGATTTTCGTTTTTAAAAGTTTGAAGAAACTCTCCTCGAGATCTCGCCGCATTAATTATGCTTTATCTTTTATTTATGATCTAGATACTAGCGTGCATCACATACAAGCCAAACATAAATCGATAAATATATTAAAACTATACAAGCCTAGCATGCATACTACCAAAATATGTTTTCGATCGGGAGCCTCCTATGCAGGCCATCATCGAGCCATGATGTTGGCCCAATTGGTCAATCTAATTGGGTTCTCAGATGACCTAGGCTATTACATAAATAACCATGCATACATGGCACTCAACTCTTCTTGGGCACCCATCTTGCTTGTAACGGGCCTCCATTCTAAACTAATAAAACAGTAAAACCCTAATCTATTACAAAGGCAAAAAGTGGCCAAAAAACAAGTTAAGGCTCGCAGGCCTAATAAAAACCAAACAATAAATAAAGCCAATCACATTTACCCTAGGGTAAAGGCTCGGCACGATCGAAAACCACGTAAACAGTTCACGTAGAGTAAGAACCAAGCAAACAAAACAAGTTTTCTGCATAAAATCATATTCCGATTTTCAACTTTTGAAAATTATAGTTCGGCCCCTCAACTTTCAGAAATTACACTTTTAACCCCAAAGTTTTTGAAAAGTTACAAAACACCCCCAAAAACCATCTCGGGTAGAGGACCAAAAAATAAAATTTTTTAATTCGGAAAATTTTCATATTTTGCAAACATACCCTGAACTTTCAAAAATAACAAAACAGTCCTTTAATTTTTGGAAATTACAAAAACAACCCATAATTACGTGCCGACCAGATTTTGCAAAAACAATCCAGATTTTTCAAAAATTTCCAGAAAACAAAAATTAAATTTCCAGCCCTAATATTCAAATTTGCGATTTTTGCACAAAAAGGCCTGAAGTTTCGAAAAATTATAAATTTGCCACATATATGAAAATAGAATTTACCAATTATAGATCTAGTCATAACAAGTAAGAATCATCACACAGAACATAATAATAAACAAATGTATCCATATACTTTCTTACGTTTAGGCCTTTTTCGCATAATAATAATGGAGTTGGCTCTGATACCACTGTTGAGATACCTCGGTTGTCAGGACAACGAAAGTGGGGATATGCGATATACCTCACCACGTTATGTATACGAAAATGTTGAATCAAACAGCAATAAAACATAAAGAGGGGTGATATACGATATACATCACCACGACTCGGTGGTGATTACCTCCGGGCTTCTTGTCTGATTCACAACTGAGTGATCCAATTATCTCACCTCCAGAATGTATCCACACCAGTTGGATTGTAGCAACGTCTCCAAGTCACAGGCTAGATCTTGAAGATCTTGATCAGGATCTAGATCTGGATCCGGATGAAGAGAACCACAGGAAGATGAGCTCGGCCACAATACTTATGCTGCTAGGGTTGGATCGACCAGGGTGGGGCGGCTAGGGTTGGCCGAATTTAGGTTTGGCCAATTTTGGGTTTGTGCAATTTTCGATTTTTTCTTTTCTTCTTGTGTTATACAAAATTGATTCATTGATTGATTAATTTATTAGTCTATGGAAGATATGAGTTGATATATATTTATAAGAGAAGAATATTTCTCTTATTAGATATCTCTTCCCATATTCATCAAGTCCTATTCCAAATCAACTTAGGAAATGAGATTTGATAAATCTCTTCCTTGTTTCTTGTCTTACAAGAAATAAAACTCTCCAACTTGCACTAGCCAAAATCGCCCCCTTTGCCTAATTCATGTACTTCGAAAATTACATGAATATTTTTTCTTCTATTTTATTAATTAACTACTTCAATTATTAAATTATAACTAATTAGATATCTCAATTAATAATTCTCCTCTTTGAATTAACATTTTAATTCATCAACTTTGATTTAGGTTCTTTGAATCAACTATTTCGTTTTATGACCGTTACTGTCCAACTGTATAGTGTGTGACCATCTGGGTTCACCATCAATTGGTAGCAGGCCCACGACTTTCGTGATTTAATTAATGAGCAATTAATTGCTCCGATCAGTTAAACACTTTTAATTGACCACTCCAAAATCATTCTCCCTTATTAATTCAGGAGTACCCACACTTCATGGTCGATGTATAGCCACAAGCCCATGAAGCCCAATTTAAGGTGAATTGAAATTTTTGAACCTCGCCTCTTATAATTGTCATGTACATACGGTACTTCTAAAGACTAATTTCCCGACCGAGACCTAGGGTTTGTGAATTAATAGGCACCTCTAATTATCTCGATTGTGTACATTCTAATTCTAGATAATAATTCCAGTGTGACTGCTAAATTTGGAAACCCCTTTTTAAAATCCGTCACTGACCATGGCCATGGGTTTCTCAAAATTTATTGTCTAAGAACGTACAGGAAATTCTCTCACCTTATCAAGATGAGTCGATAGACCCTTTCTTAGTACTAACCACTCGTGTACACGACTATACGTACCCAATATAGGCACATTATGGTCAGGCTATGTGACAAGTACCTTAATCTAAGTACGCGCAACCATGTACCGAATTCGCCCTAGCACCTTAAGTCTAAGGAATAAATCGCACACTATTATAAACCTTGAGAAACATCTCATCATCGATATGCGTCATGCGCTTCCACAATGGGTTTCTCTGTTTGGGTCGTTCGATGAGTTCGATCCCCTATCTAACCATCTAGTCATATGCACTGACATCAAATGTCTTGTTCATGAAACTCTACCAATTCACTCCATGTGAATCATGCACAATCTTACAAGTATTAGCGATTCCTTCGATACCCCGTCTCGTTTGGAATCTATGACTTGGAACGTGTTTTAAGATCACGACCTTAGAGACTATTTCATGATTGCACTCAATACCGAAGTGAATCGTCCAATAGTCTAATGTGACCTTGGGATTTCATCCAATCGCTTAGATACGTTCGCGAGAGATGAAGTTGGCCATTGTTTAATTTACGTACTATAAATAAACAGGCGTATTAATTATTAAACCATAAGAAGATAGTCCTCTTACAAGCTAATTAATATTGGCTTGCTGTGCACTATCCTATCAATCTCTCACTTGCCCTAAAGCTAATCACAACATTTCTAGGACCCATCTTATGAAGTTGTCTCTCGAACCCTTTTATGAAAGAACTTCATTAGTGGATCTGCTAAGTTGTCTTTGTTGAGATGACGTAACCCTTCTACGTGTCTCAACTACCTATGATTTGTCTAATCATATGGTTTTGTGTTCAGATTAACGGTGAGATCTCATTTCCCTTTCACTGAGCAATCGCCTTATCTAATCAGTTAAGGTAACGATAGGCTTTTGCCATGCTAGGTACTTCATCCAATCATTGGATGAATTTTCTCATCTAAACGCTTTCTTCTGCTGCATCCCAATGATGCGACATTTATTCTGTTTTGAGTTGGCAATGTTATACTATTGGAATTTCTTCCAATTTACCTCTGCTCCATCGAGACAGAATAAATTATCCACTTTAGACTGGAAACCTCGAATTACTAAATCCTTCGAGTTTCGATCCTCCACTACTACCACCGATCAGCAATATATCCTTTAATTATCTTCGAGGATTGCTTTTACGGTAGTCCAGTGTTCCTTACTGGTGTTTCACTAACAGTAGCTCGTAGATTCAGACCGTTCTTAAGTCAGGTCTTGTACAAGACTTTGCATGCTACATGAAATCCAAATGCCAAAGCATAAGGCTTCTTGAGACAATCTCTTCTTTACTTATTATATGTAGGGCTCATTTAATAAGAATATGATATATTTTGTGTCTATTTGGAAACAATCCTTTCTTGGATTTTTCCATATTGAATCTATTCAATATTTAGTCTTTGTACTTAGATTTGGTGAATTGTAGCATCTACTTCGCTCGATCTCTACAGATACATATTGACAGTATGTGAGATGTAATTCCCAAATCTTATCATGGATAATTGTGTGAAAAATACGCTTTCATCTACGCTTGACATTCCTATATCGTCCTTTGATATACAGAATGTCGTCATGTTATGTTACGAACTTTACTATAATACGCTCCCACTGATCCTCTTTGCATAGTTAAAATCCATATGCCTTTCGACAAAGGCAACAGTCTTGATCAACTTTCCATATGCTAAATGTTTCGAAATGGATTTTGACGTTCAAATGGGGAGAAGGTATCTTCATTAGTCTATAAAAGGATTTTGAAGAATGACCCATCGCCAATGAGCAATTCAAATAAGTTGAAAACTTTCCATTTCGGATCTTATGGCTTAATGCCATGTCCCTTATTTTATGTCAAACATAGTTTCTTGTAATCTTGGATCAATATCCAATTTCTCAATTTCGTAAAATGGAATTTTGAGTTCCTTACGAATTTGATTGGATTACGAAGTGTTTGTGCGTAATTCTGGTTCAGTAGGTTTCAGGGTTTGCTCCCACTGTTTGTGGGGATGAGTCCAAATCTTGGACTTTATCAAGTTCTATGACATTCCCTGTTTCCTTTGACGAAGAATTTCATCAACATAGGAACGGGCATTTGCAAGAAACTTTTGTTTCTCATTGTCGCAGAACAGGTATCCAATGGATTTCGTTGGATACCCCAAGAATTTTGTACGAATTGGATCTACTATTCAATTTCTCGTACAAGGGTATGATACGACGGTGTAAGAACTTACATCGAAAGGTACTAGTCCAAGTATCTTTTGAAAAGTCATGGGAGGCTATCCCCTAAAGTGAAAAAATAAGTTCAGCGAGATCACAACGTGAAATGAACAAAGTTCGATTCCCTTTTTGATTCGTTGCATGAGAATTCTATTCTCGTTTAGATAATCGTGTATTTCTTACCTCCAAACAGATCAAATTTAGTGATATGTACAATGCCTTTTCGTATCTCAAAAGTAAATTGAAATTAGTTTTTTTTAGATAAATATGATATAGAAGACTAGAGAATGAGAGCAACCAACTTAAAAAGTTGTAGGACATGTATCTAAGAGGGGTTGCATTAAGCTGCAAGATATGTTCAATGATTTCCTCTAGTATACCTAACTTAAATCGAAATTAATTTTTCTAAATTATACAAAATAGAGTAGACCATAGTATGGTAGCAAATACTTGTTACGTTGTGAAATAACAAGTGCATTGATTACAGTCACTTGAATCATAATATATACTCACATACAAAAAAAGCAAAAAAAATTTAGTTGATATCATCCATTGAATGATGAAATCAAGTTTAAACACTTTCATAAAATATAGGACACTAAATAAGTAAATCTTGAATTTGATGATTTTTCATTAGAAAGCTTGGAAAACAGTTTGAAAGAAAACAAAGAGAAATGAGAACAACTTAATGAACAAATTGATTGTATTTCTTCGTCATTCATTTCATATGTAAATGCAAAAAAATATATATATATATGTTTATTTGAGATCAGACAGTAATATGCACACAACAATTTATCAGCATTCTCATTCGCAACAGAAAGGAGTCCTAGCACTTTTGGCTGAAGATGATTTGAAGACAAAATCTTTACAGTCTTTAAAGTTACCTATTGGGCTTTTGAATTCTTCTTTTAAATGGGTTCAATTAATTTAAGAAGCTCCTTATATATGAAAATATCATTAAGGAGCATGCAACTCAACAAAATCTTCTGACAAAAGTCAGCTAATAATTAGTTTTTTCCAACATTTGCTAGATGATAAAAAAAATAAAAAAAAATCTGAATATCTATTTTAATGTAATATACATTTACCATAATTTATAATTTAAATCTCGACTTATATTAAAAGTGATTGTCGTTTTACCGACCCAAAGTGACTTCTATAATGTTTCAATAGAGATCTAAAAATAAGCAAGATCACCTTTATATATACTTTGGTTTTAAGATAAGTCAATATATAATTATGTATCATGTCAAATGTATATTTCATTATTATAGATTATCATGCCTAATGATTTGTTTATCATCTAACATATATTGGAATAAGCAATAATAAAAGATTTTTGCCACGTGGAGCTAAGGACTCTTGCCAGAAGATTTTGTTGAGCTACAAGCTCCTTAATTATAGTTCCAAATATAAGATGCCACATAGATTATTTGAAAAAATCAAAGCCCACTTAGATGAAAAGTTCAAGAATCAAATAATTAACCTTCATAAAAATATTATGTACAAATCATCTTCAGCCATTAAAGTGCTAGGACTTCCCTCTGTTGCCATTGAGAATGTTGATAGAGTATAAATTCAATTTTGATTCCAATTGCAATGGTAAACAATTATTTCTTTTAATTTCTGCATATTTTAAATGAAATTAAAATATCCTTATTGAGTAGTTTCTATTTTCTCAGGTTACAGCCGAGCCTCAAAACTTGACTATAATTGAACTTAGGTTAGGCTTAGGATTCAATGTACATAATACATGGATATGACATTTTCCAAATTGACATTGATTATGTCATTAGTCATTGCTAGCCCGTTAGGTTCACATTGCACTGGCTCGTCATTAGCCATCAATAGTTGTTGAAAAAACAAACTGCGAACAAGGGTTAGAAAGAGAACTCGTTAAATGAAAAAGATTTGATACTAAAGTATGTATAATCTAATTATAAAGTTCGTTATACCTGGACATTTTCCTTAGTATACAGATATATAGAATTTGTAGGTACTTCATGGCCTTTAAATATATACATGTTTTCCATTGAAAATGGCAAAATGCATTTTATACATGGGCACAATGAAAATTCTAAAAAGACGTGATAATCACTTGAAAAAATTCGATAATACACAATGTTTAAAATAATATGAGATGTTAACAATGTGAAAGATTGCATCTTAACGTATTTGACATCCCCATGTGTAATTATGTACAAATGTTTGTTCGGAATAGTGAAGGCAATATCATTTACACTACCTATTTTGGCCTCAATTTGAAAAGTTAATGTGAATTTTATGTTAACGAATACACATTGACTACCACACAAAATCTATGCAGTTAACAGCTCAAAAACATTAGCAAGAACTAGAAAATATAGAGAACAAAATTTGAGAATGGCACAAACCTCGAGGTGTTTTCGTATATCATTTACACCATGGTAGGAGTACATTTGGACAGTATTTTTGGAGTATGCAATACCTGAGGGAGGAAAAATATATGTTATCCAGTTAATAAGTGCAAATGTTCATAAGCATTGTCCGAGCACAAATATTGTTTAAAAAGTTTTAAAAATATGTACCAAATATAATTCCCTCGGGAATTGATGCCACACGATTTACAGACGCTGAGTGATTATTTTGTAAAGACATCTAATAAGAAATAATTTAGGTCAACTTCTCATGTAAATTCAAATATAAGTTGAACTCCAAAGAGTAATGTAATATTAACTAGTCCTAGAGAGATTCAAATGATAACCTGTAAACCTGTTGAATAATTTTCAATATCCCAAACGTTGAAGCTTCAACTAAATATCTTGTTTTTACTGCCTAGCTCCCAAATCATTATGCAACCGAAACTGCACAAGTCCTGTAATCACTTGAAGCTTCAGTTTCATCCCCTATGACAAAAATCGGTTGAAGATAAATAAATTCGTCCTCTTTATTACATAACTTGTGCAGTTGCGATTGCATAATGATTTGGGATCTAGTCAACAAAAACAAGATATTCAGTTGAAGCTTCAACGTTTGGGATATTGAATATTGTTCAACAGCTTTACATGTTTCCATTTGAGTCTCTCTAGGACTAGTAGATATCACATTACTCTTTGGAGTTCGACTTATATTTGAATTTACATGAGAAGTTGACCTATTATTTCTTGTTAGACATCTTTACAAAATAATCACTCAGCGTCTGTAAATCGTGTGTCGTCGAGTCCCGAGGGAATTATATTTGTTACACATTTTTAAAATTTTTTAAACAATAATCATGCTCGGACAATGTTTATGAACATTTGCACTTGTAACTTGATAACATATATTTTCCTCCCTCAGGTATTGCATACTCCAAAAATATTGTCCAAATGTACTCCTACCATGGTGTAAATGATATACGAAAACACCTCGAGGTTTGTGCATTCTCAAATTTTGTTTTCTATATTTTCTAGTTATCAATACTATTTTTGAGTTGTTAACTGCATAAATTTTGTGTGGTAGTCAATGTGTCTTCGTTAACATAAAATTCACGTTAACTTTTCAAATTGAGGCCAAAATTGGTAGTGTAAATGATATTACTTTCACCATTCCGAAAAAACATGTAATTATGTGGGGATGACAAACACGTTAAAATGCAATCTTTCATATTATTAACATCTCATATTATGTTAAACATTTTGTATATCAAATTTGTTTAAGTGATTGTCACGTCCCTTGAGAATTTTCATTGTGCACATGTATGAAATGCGGTTTCAAGGGAAAACAAGTATAATGAACTTTATAATTAGTTTATACATACTTTAGTATCAAATTTTTTTTATTTAACGAGTTCTCTTTCTGACTCTTGTTCACAGTTTGTTTTATCAACAATTATTGATAGGCTAATGACGAGCTATTGTTATGTAAACCTAATAGGCTAGCAATGACTAATGACATAACCAATGTCAATTTGGAAAACGCCATATCCATGATATGAATATAAAATTTGAAAATGTATGTGTAATTTATTCAACTAAACTAATTGACATGTCACCCATGGCTTGCTAAAACGCACAAACTATTCTGCGCTCTTGGTCTCCAACAGAATCAAGTCAGAAACTTCTTCCTGAAAATCTCGTGAATATGGTCATCACGTTCCAAGCAGCATATGGTCTTCACAATCGTCTCAAAACGGTCATACAAACCCGATTTTGTTCATCATCTAACAGATATTGGAATAAACAACTAATTATAGCTAAGAATTCTCGTCGCGTTGAACTAAGGACTCTTGCCGAATGATTTTGTTGAGCTATAGACTCCTTAATGATAGTTTCAAATATAAGGTGCTACATAAATTAATTGAAGAAGTAAAAGGCCACTTACATGAAAAGTTCAACAACCAAATAATTAGCCTTCATATAAATGTTGTCTACAAATCATTTTCAGCTAATAAAGTGCTAGGACTTCTCTTTATTTCCATTGAGAATGTTGATAAACTGTTAGAGTGTAAATTTCAGTTTGATTCCAATTGCAATGGTAAACAAGTATTTATTTTTTTATTTTTGCGTAATTGAAATGAAATTAAAGTGTCTTGATTGAGTAGTTTCTATTTTCTCAGGTTACAGCCTAGCCTCACAACTTAACTGTAATAGAACTTAGGCTAGGCTCAGGATTCAAGGTACATAATACAATGATCGACTAGAATGTGAGAAGATTGTGAAGACCATATGTTATTAGGAACTTGAGGGCCATATCAACGAGGTATTTAGGAAGAAATTTTTAACTTGGTTCAGCTTGAAAGCTGGAGACCAAGAGCAAGAATAGTTCGAGCATTAAAGCAACCCATGGTTGAAACGCCAACTAATTCGGCGGACTAGCTCACATATACAATTTTGGATGTTATATTCAACCGAAGTGCATGAATATTGAGTTGAAGAATTGGTTTGCATGCTCCTTTGGTTCTTATTATTAGTGTGTGTATCCTTTGAATTGAACTACATATGTAGTAATTTATCAAGCCTTGTTGTCCGGAACAGTTAAGTTGTAGGTAGCATTTGTTGATGTGTGGATTCATTTAAGAGTTGTTACATTATTTCGGCCAAATAATTTATTTGACTATCTATCTTGGATGTAATTGTCTAAATTTTGGTTTTAACTAATTGATTGATAGTGTTGATTTCAGATTATTTTTAGTAAATCATTAAATATGTTTTTTTCCCCCTTAAACCCAATTGCTCCAAACGATAGAAAAAAAATATACAATTAGTTCGTCCATTTTAGTGGTTCTCATTTTTCTTGTTTGTTTTTTCTATGTAGTTCCTAACGTTTTGTAATCGTCATGAAAAATTATCAAATTCTCTTGCCGATCTCAAGTGGTTAATGAGGTCTAGAGGGGCACATAGAACCTCTAGAAATTTCTTTAAGATTTTGTTTATAAAGTTATTGTTGAGTTTGCACTCAACTTAACATAATTACGTAGAGGGTTGCACAGACTTTACATCTTAGTAACTTAGTCTACTAATTTTAATCACCTGACTTTTGAGTAGTTCTCTTTAATTATATGTTTTTGAAATCAAAAGTCAACATAATTTACATGTTTATTCTTGATACTTCTTAGAAAGATATATTAATATGGTTTTAAATCTATTTTGAGCTTATGAAGCTTATAAGTAGGGATGTCAATTATTCGGTTTCAGGTCGAATCAATATCGACCCAAACTAAACTCCATTTATGTCCAACCGCATTGTAGTTGGATCCGAATTTTCGGGTCTAAATTTCTCAACTCCAACAGATCTTTGGTCGGGTTAGGTAGCAGGTCAGATTTCTTTCGAATCCTATAGAATCTTTTAAATGAAAAATTAGCAAGAAAAAACATGTATCTTACCCATATGATCAGGAGTTTACCCCAAAACCATAAGTCCAATATATTCAAGTACTCAATCTCGAGAAATTTTAATGTCTTTTTCAATTTGTTCGCCCCCATGTGGCCGAGGGGGGTAGGCACACCTCCCATGCAAATATCTAGCAACAAAAATTAGAGTCAAAATCAATGACATTGACAAATAGAAACGTCAAGAAAGATTTATCAGGAGTGTATATTACCAATAATTTCACCACAAAATATAATGAATAACTGAAACGCTATCATAACTTATAGCATACATCGACATCAACATGCCAATCAATTCTTATTATCATTATGTTTGTAGTTCTCAAGCATCTACTTCATGCTAATAGCCAAATTTAATGTTTGAACATCTGGTGACAAAATAATACGTGTAAAAAAAAGTACATAATTTTGTGCTCGGTAACTTTCCTATATTTTTGTTATAAAAAACTACATCACACATGGCATTTATTTACAGCATATATCCCTTTACTCCTTATGGACTATGCATTAAATGAGAAAAGCTTACAAAATCGATTATTATGAAAAAAGGAAGACCAAGATATATAGTTCCATGGTATCTTACAAAATATTTCATCTCATTTAATTCATCTTGTATCAAAGTATACTAAATTTCAATATATGTCAAGAAAGATATCATAACAATGACATTGACAGTATTACCAAGAGAGACGTCAAAAAAGATTTGTCAGGAGTGTATATTACCAATAATTTCACCACAAAATATAATGAATAACTAAAATGCTATCATAACTTATAGCATACATCGACATCAACATGCCAATCAATTCTTATTATCATTATGTTTGTAGTTCTCAAGCATCTACTTCATGCTAATAGCCAAATTTAATGTTTGAACATCTGGTGACAAAATAATACCTGTAAAAAATAGTACATAATTTTGTGCTCGGTAACTTTCCTATGTTTTTGTTATAAAAAACTACATCACACATGGCATTTATTTACAACATATATCCTTTTATTCCTGATGGACTGTGCATTAAATGGGAAAACCTTACAAAATTGATTGTTATGAAAAAAGGAAGACCAAGATATACACTTACATAGTATCTTACAAAATATTTCATCTCATTCATTTCATCTTGTATCAAAGTATACTAAATCAGATTTAAATGATAACTTGGCCAACTTAAACCTACAAATTAAAAAAAAACTAGTAATTATGTGTAATACATATTTTCGACAATTATACAATGACTTATCTTGTATCTTGTTGAATTTTCCTTCAGAAGTTGTGTAACGACCTACCTTTTACAATGTTGACAATCATAGTACAACTGTCACCGCAATTTTTGACGTTGTTTAGAAGTGTGTTATACATCATTAGCATAAGCCTCAAGGAGAACTAGTGTAAATTACCCTTATTTGAAAAGATCATACATATCGAGTATAAGGCATCGAGAATCAAGAAATATCGAGTATTTCTTACCTCCAAACAAGACAAATTTAGAGACATGTAGAATGCCTTTTCATATATCAAAAGAAAATCAAAATTAGCTTTTTAAGAAAAATATGATACAGAAGACTAGAGAATGCGAACAACCATCTTAACTGCAAGACAAGTTCAATGATTTCCTCGATGTAATGGAAGTAAACCAAAATTAGTTTTTCTGAAAGATTCAAAATGTAGCCATACCAAGGTAGCAATCACTTTTTGCATCGTGAAATAAGAAGTGCATTGATTACTTTCACTTGAATCAAAATTTATATTACCAAACAAAGATTAGAAAAAAATTAGTTGATATCAAGAATTGAATGTATAATATATGACACTGAAGCAATAAATCATGTACATTCTTTACACATCCCAAACCTAAATAACATACTTCGCAATTGGACCAACTTTCTAACTATAAAGAGTGAATACCAACATTGTTTTTAATAATTGTGGGTTGGATTTGGAACTTGGTTATTCTATCCTTTAATAACTCAATGATTTCATATGTTAATTCCCTCTTTCTTAATAAAATAAATGTATTTTTTCTTTTACGTGAATAAAAATATTTCACATATAAAGCATTAGTTGGTTGAGTAACAAGATAAGATAGTTATTTACAGTAGCTAATTTTCAAACCTATTGGCTACCAATGCTTACTAATTGAATTGACCATTTTCAATGTTTTAAATTCAATAAATTTTAACCAAGTTTTGGCAATGCCATATCAAATTGCATGACATGTAAGAAAAACAAATGATGTTCAGGTTATCAGGTTATTGTTTCCCTTTAATATTGAGTCTTTCAGTATGCATCCTAAAACTCTAGTATAATGTTTCCATTTATCCCAAAACTCGATAGATATTCCATTCTCTGGCCAACAATATTTGTTTCTGCAAGGAGAAACTTCAATTTATTGTTGACATTTGAAAGAATCATTTTGCCTTCTTGTAACAAAATACGTCATCCATTGGTATGGATAAATCCATTTTCTACTGATTCATATGCTTTTTTTTTATGTGGAGCTCCCTCCTGTTGTTGGTTGACTTAAATTCTAAGCTTAGCGAGCTTTCGCGAGATTGCTTATATTATCTACATCAAAAGATTGGACAAAGATTTTAATGGAACACAAAAAATTTCTACAAATGCCCCTTATCTTGCATTAAAGACATACGTGCTAGCCAAAATTTCACCAAGGGTGTTGGTTGGTTAAGACAGCAGGATGATTGTGATGGAAGTCGAAATTCACTAAAGAGTGTGTAACAACTCATTTGTCGTATAAACACACCTTGAGAATGAATGGCACTGAAGATGAGAACTTTGAAGGAGTATACAAGAGAACTTGTCTTCTAAACTCTCTCAACTTATAATTCTTGTATTTCCTCGAGCATTAATAGAGTTCGATGGAGTTTGATTTGTTTAGTGGAGCAAGACTTTAGCAGTCCATCTCAAAGAAGAAAGAAGCTGGAATTTCTTCAAGTGAGGAAAGCACACTTGACACTTAGTATGCAAGGTTGATCAAAGAGGGCACAAATAATTCATCAATAATAAGAAATTTTCCACACCATATTTATGTTTTTACACCTATGATTCGACAAGTTTAAAGGAAAGGTAATTAGCCTTCATTGATATTGAGTTCCTTGCTTTCATCATGCCACATTAAGATTTAAACGAATTAATTTACATCTATTATTCTTTGTTACAAGATTTAAATAGTTATTATGAATATTAATGATACGATCTATTACTTATTATGGTCAAAAAATAAAATACAAGAAACTTATTACTAATAGTTAATTTATTTTACAATAATCATTTTTAAGGTATATTATAACAATAGTCAAATAAAAGCAATAAATATAACCTGTCTTATATGGATGCATAATCAAACACGTAATCCTAAACATAAATTACTAATTTAGATGAAAATATTAATTAATAAGGCAATTACTTTTTCTGGTTATATAGTAACCAGTAAATAGTAGAAAAATTTGACAAATGTTTGTCTAAGTATTTATATATAAATGATTAATTACATCAAAATAGTCATTACGTGCAAACTATAACAATTTTAAACACTGGATTTATTATGAATTGTTGATGCTAGACAAGTTGTCTTTAGAATCCCAATAAATGGACAAAATTTCTTAAAAATTTAAGTGCAGTTAATCTTGTATTTCTTTATTTGCAAAGACATACATGTTTGTGTTAATTTTAAACTTGTCGAGTTTTGATATAGCAATCACTTATCAACCAGTACATTTTAATCATGCAAGTCCTTAATTCTAAATATTAAAATCTATTATGGAAATCAAACAATTTTTCAATTGTATCGATTAAGTAGTCAACCAACATAGAATATTATTTCTTTTCAAATGAAATAAGAAGATTAACCATGCATAAAGATTGAAATTGATAGAAGTAAATTTGAGCGCGCAAGGGGCGGGGAGTAATTGCAATGGGTAGTTGGCGGGGCAAAGCATGTGGTTACCATAGTTTAAAGGACAAAGTGGAATTTACCCATTACCTAATTGTTACAAACTACAAAATGATATGGTAGGAAATGTAGAGAATTCTTT
Organism: Penstemon eatonii; assembly: GCA_038501285.1. NCBI lineage: Eukaryota > Viridiplantae > Streptophyta > Magnoliopsida > Lamiales > Plantaginaceae > Penstemon > Penstemon eatonii. Next base: position 54,513,473 of record CM076710.1, read on the forward strand.
GTCAACAAAGTTCAAATTTGGAGCTCTCTACTATGATAAACCCGGAATAAACATTTAAAAGATTTTCCAAATCAGTAAAAAGCACTCTCTATTATGTTGATTCAGATTATTTGTATTCGAGAGATTCGATTTTTTGTATTTATACATCATATAAGTGACTGTAATTTTAATCACCCAAAGTGATTTCTACATATAAAGTTTCAATAGAGATCTAAACAAGATCTCAACACTATGCCAAACTTACAAAAACCAATTGCCACACAAAAAAGATAGCAAATCTAGTCAGATTAAGAAAGACTAAAGTAGAACGAATCTAACACAAAATTCATTAAATTATCTACCAGTTATTCTTCACAATTTAAAGAAACTAATATTGACAAAATATAAAAAATACATATAGAATAAATTTTCAGCTTGTGATTTGAATTATACCTCATTACAGCCCTTTGAATCCGATCCCTAAATTCTGCGACTCCGGCAAAACTTAACCGCTATTGATGCGCCTGAAGGGGTTTGGCTGAAAGAAAACACTCCCTTTGAATCCCGAACCCAAAACCCCTTAATTTCTTACTAATTTGAATTTAAATGGTTGAAATTGGAATGGCGATTTTTCTGATAATTAATTGGTGGAAAAGGATTTGGGGTGTGAGGTCTGTTTTTATGAAATTACTTGATAATTTAAGCTTCAACAATGGAAGGAGAATAAATAGTAAAAGGGACGTGAAGCAGATGAAAGAGTGAGGAATTAGGAAATGTGAATGAATCAGAGAGGAATGGAAATTGGGGCGGCTTGCAATGTGGAAGAGAGGAATGGGAATTTTTTTTTTCCTTTTTTGTAATTATTATCATTTTAGGTTAATTATTGGCTTAAATTTGGGCTTAACGTTGACTTTTTTATTGATGGCTTATTGGACTAGCATTTTCTTTTCTTTTTCTGTATCATCATGCCTAAAAAGAAAAATGGGGACCAAGATATTCAGATTTTTCAACTTAAATAAATAAAGAAAATCTAATTATACTTTAATTTCCAATAAATAACAATTGGGGCTTATTTGGATGGGTTGTGACCCTATTTCACAAGTCTTTATTTAAAAAAATGGTTATGATAGTTTTGGTGAAACTTTTAAAATTTCATTTGGTTAGATTTTGAATATTGGGTAATGTGGTTTAAAAATTAGTTTTGAATGTTGGAGTGTGGATAAAAAGTATGATAGTAAATCAATGTATTTGTTAGAGAATGGTAGGTATCAAATCAATGTTTTATAGGTTGAGGAAATTACATTTTTTATACCAATTGTTTACCTATTTTATACATTTGGTACCAAACATTTGAAAAAGGCACATTTAATACTATAATTGATGGATTTTTTCACAATTGCTTGAGCTTTTTGGTATGCCTAAAACCGTGTTCTCAAACTTTTACCATACCATGCTTATATGTCCTATCATATTTGGAAATCATTGTGGCATGATTCCTTGTAGATCATGAGATATTATTTAGTTTTGATTAATATCGCGAAACTTTGTTAACTTTCGGTGGATATTTATTGCGTTTCATGGACTGAAACTTATACCATTAGAAATCTCGTCAAGAGCTTTCCATCCATATAAAAAATAAATTTAGCCATGTTAATTGACGGATAAATAAAATGTGCAAAAAAATCCTTCAATTATGTTATTAAATGTGTCTTTTCAAATGTTTGGTAACAAATGTATAAAATAGGTACAAATTTATTATGAAAAATGCAATTCCCTCTTTAGGGATTTTAAAAGTTTGGGTATGAATTTTTAAATAGGTTTGTGTTGAGTTTTATAGGTCTAACGAAAACTCACTAAAAATGGTTTTCGCAAGATCTTTCGAAACTCGCGAGACTGCGACAAAACTCATTCACATAGTCAAGTCTTGAACATATATTACTCTTATGTAAATTTCAATGTAAACTTTTATTAAAATGAAAAACAAAAAACTAGATATATAATTTAAATTTGAGATACAAATTAACTATTCAAACTTAACTTATGAAGTAATTTAATTAACTTCAGACATTATTTAAACTCAATTAAATGCTCAGTTTTTTTTAAAAAAAAAATCACATTCTAAAGTTTAATTTCTCGAGTTTACAAAAATTGAATGTCGATTAATATATAATTTTTAAAATAAGATTTTTTCAACTTATGTAAAATTTATTTTTCTAGTTGTTAATAAATTAATAAAGTTCAAAATTTAATGGGAAATAATTAATAAATGATTTTACAAAAATAAAAAAAAATTAAATGTTTTTACTGGGTAAATAAAACACTATTCAAAAATGAATAATGCATTATTCATGCTTTCTCCATTGTCCTTAGTAATCAAGATGATAATATGTCCCTATATTATATGCTGGTAAAATAGCAATATATGTCCCTTAACTTTAACTATTCCACAGATTTAAGACATTCAATTTTCGGGTCGGCGGAATATGGACACTTAATTTTTCAGCAAGCATTTTACATCCCATAACTTTCACTGGTCCGCAGAATCAGGACATTTAAATTTTTAGCAGGTATTTTATATCCCTTAACTTTCACTGGTCCGCGGAATTAGGACACTTAATTTTTCGACAAGCAAAATACGTCTTATAACTTTTCTATACCTACAATTTTAGTCCTCTTAACCGCAATTTCAGTCCAATAAATTTTATGGACGTCCTATAACTTTACATCCATTATGCTCGACTTAGGTGGGTTCTTATTTATAGAGCATTATGTAAAATAAGTCTTATTTGACACATCTTGGCTACATGACATTAAATTTCACTTGACAAATAAACACCCACTTGACAATCACCTAACAAACTATCTACAACTATTTAACAACATCAATATTACTTCAAAACCCCAAATTAATTGCCCAGTTGGCAATTATGGAATTTTGCGCGAGTTGTGGATTAAAATTACGGTCAAGTGGACTAAAATTGCGAGTAAAAAAAATGTATAGATTTCGCGGTCCAGTGAAAGTTAAGGGACGTAAAATGCTTGCTGAAAAATTAAGTGTCCTATTTTGCGGACCAATGAAAATTAAGGGATGTAAAATGATTGCTGGAAAATTAAGTGTCCTGATTCTATGGACCAATAAAAAAGTTAGAGGACGTAAAATGCTTGCTGAAATATTAAGTGTTCTGATTCTACGGACCAGTAAAAGTTAAGGGACGTAAATTGCTTGCTGGAAAATTAATTGTCTTGATTCTGCGGACCAGTGAAAGTTAGGGGACGTAAATTGCTTCATGAAAATTAAATGTCTTGGTTCCTCGGACCAGTGAAAATCAAGGGACGTATATTACTATTTTACCATTATATTCCACAGTTAGCAAATGATTTTTCAAAGAAGATATGCTAAATTATATTAATGGTCCTTTATGTTTAGAGTTGATTACGTTTTCATCCCTCATACACCTTTATCCATCTTAGATAAACCTAGGGCTGAAAATCAAACCAAGCTACTCGATACTCGGCTCGAGCTCGTTCGATAAAAGCTCGTTTGAGCTCGGTTCGTCAAATAAATCAAACAAGCTTGAACAAGATTTTTCGTTCGATAACTTTTGAAGCTCGGCTCTAACTCGACTCGATAAGCAAAAAATGGAAAAAGTACATGTAAAATACCAAGCTACTCGATACTCGGCTCGAGCTCGTTCGATAAAAGCTCGTTTGAGCTCGGTTCGTTAAGAAATCAAACCAAGCTCAAACACAAAATTTTAAGCTCGATAAAATTCAAACCAAGCTTGAACAACATGTCGTCCGATACTACTCGGCTCGTTTACACCCCTAGATAAACCTGAAGACTATCAATGTCATTATTGTCCAATTGTATTGAAGATTAAGGGCGTTTGGCGTTTTCCAAAAAAATTTGTGTTTGGCGTTTCTGAAATAAAATTTGCATCTCTCAATTTTCTCAAATTACCCTCTCAAAAGCCAAATAAACAACTTTATTATCTCTAAATAAAACATATACAAATTTTACTCTGATTTGACATAAAGTAATTTATCTCTTACACAATTTATCTCATATAACAAACATGATTTGACATAAAATCTTACACATCTTACATCTACAAACTAACTCTTCCAAAAAAACTTACACCTACTTTATTTCTCAAACTATAAAACCTTAAACAAAAAACATTACTCAAATCGATTATTTCACAAACCTTCACTACTTTCATAAATCACTTTCCCAAACACCAAACAAACAACCCCTATATATCTTGTGTCCAATAAAAAATAAATTCATTTAAATATTGAATATTTTTCCTAACCCCTATTTATCTTTCAACCTATCTTAAAGCTATTGTAAGAATAAAATATCTATTAAAATTATATAAAAGATCAATTTGATTTATCTAAGAAACCAAGGCGTGTAGTTTGGTAATTTAGGAGAGCAGTAGAAGTTTGTAAAAAAATTAGATTTGTGTAATATTTGTTTAAATTATGGGAGAGTGGATCAAGAAATAAGGTAAGTGTAGAATTTTTTTGAAATAGTTTAGGTTAAATGTGTAGGATGTGTAAATATTTATATCAAATCATATTTGTTATGTGAGATAAGTAATTTAAGAAATATGTTAGTTTATGTCAAATTAAAATGAGTTTGTATTTTTTAAAGATAGGGAATCATTTTATATTTGGCCTTTTGTAGAGTAGATTGAAAAAATTGAGAGAAAATAAATTCAAAAAGTAGAAAACATGTTTATCTCGCTTTTCCAAGACACGAAATAATTTTGGTAAATGCAAGACAAACAGGCCCCGTGAGAAAAATCAAAATTATAATTTGAATTTAATAGAAATCCGAAAATTAGGTTTTGGGGTTGTGTGTTGTTTGATTGAGATCTAATTTATGTGGAAATTTTTTAACTTAATCAGGTCTAGGAGCTTACTCCAAGCCTTGTGGTCTACGTTTTGTCAACTCATTTAAATATTAAAAAAGAAAATCCTATTGTTATTAAATTATCCTAACCTAATCCAATTAGACTAACTAAAAGTTAGGTGAAAACAAAAAGTGTTCTAAAAAAAGTGAAATCAAAGAGTTGAAATTAAAATTCATTTTTATGTAATAGAATACTGAAATAAACAGGACATCATAGAAAAAAAATGGAATTGCCGAGAGATAAAATGAATATGCTTCATTTTAACTTAATTTTGATTTAGTCTAGTTAGGTTAAGTTAGCATAATATTATAACAAATGAATTCTTCTTTTAAGTTGAAAAAACCTTAATCATAAGCTCTAGACCTGATCATGTACCCTACGACGCTTTATGCAAACATTACCTTTTTTTCTAATTAATTATTAGGTAAGTATATACCAATGTAATTACTTTAGTATAAAAAATTAATGGTGTGTTTTGTATGTTGGGTTCTTTAGGAAAAACGATCTTCAGGCAGCGGAATATAAAAACTTTTAAAGGTCTCCTAGAGAATCATGACAGGATACAATCGAGATGTATATATATAAATATATAAACGATAAATATACTTCAGTAATAAAGTTATACCTATCTTCTTGCAAATCCAAGCTCGGGAAAAATCCATAGATAAACTTTCTCCTTTCTTTTCCATTTTTGATCCCCAAGCTTTATTTAGAGCTCCATGTGTTGCACCTAAACGAGTTGATATACCACAACATCATGAAAATTAATTGAAACCTTGATAATAATAAATGGCTAGAATATAGAAATAATCAAGATCTAAACTAGAGAACAAAAGGAGCAAAAATCGAAATCTCTTCTTGAAACAGAGAGAGATCACGCGAGAAGGAGAGAGTTTTTTTTCTTTTCAAGACTATATCCCTTATATGATATACATACACACGTGTGTGTATATATATATATATATATATATATCTTACTTATATCCTAATCCAATTAGGTATAAGCCTCAAATTCTAATTCTAACTCTCTCTTTTATTGCATGGGGTAGGCCTTTTAATTGGAAGACCAAGTATTATTATTAACTAATGGCCAAATTCATTTAATTACTTACTTACTATTTAATTTCTCAATTAAAGAAAATTAAATTAAACTCAAGTCCATTTAATTAAATATTTATTCTTTTATAATTAATTAAATCAAATACAATTATTTAACTTATAAATTAAATTCCAATTTATAGTCTTGATCCAATTCCATCTTTTCTTATTGCAATTGGGTCGACTCAGTCGGTCCATTTATTATTTTTTTCATTGTTTTCGCTTCTTGTGTATTGTTTATACCCCGTAAGTTTACCATGATAGAATAGTGTCCTGCAAGCCAACTATTTTGGCTGCATTTAATTGAAAGGACTATTCAATTGGATTAATAAATGTATTTTATTATTATATGATCATCTTTATCTTATGTAATAATTATCTACGCATAAGGATAAAAGTCCTTAGATCACAGGGCTATGGGACAACCCGTGGACTGATCTCCAAGGCCGTGATCTAGAACATATTCAAGAGTCGCAGAATCCAATCGAGAAAGGACATCGTTGGATTCGGTTAGACTCTTACTATTGTGTATACTCTCACTATTCGGTTAGACTCTCACTATTGTGTATACTCTTATTTAATAATTATCCGAAGTTTACCCTTCGAATTTTGAATACTTTGATCAGCAATTCACATATTACCTCCCAAATAAAAAAGTTCGAAATTATAACTTGTACCCTTTTTCCCAAGCTCAATCCTTTTGGCATAGCTCTCCTCGCTTAGAGTATCGACAGGCAAAGGAAATAGCACTTAGAGTACCGGCAGGCAACCTGTTTTCTTGGATTTGCCTGATCCGAGGCTGGTTGGGTGTGTGGTCTCAAGGTGCTTATTCGGTCGGATTGTGGGTCGGCCTCGGTGGAAGCCCCTGCAATCTCGAGCATCAGCTCCTTCAAGGAGCTTCTTGAAGTATAGTTCCTTCGAGATTCCTCGGAGAGCTTATTCGGTCGGATTGTGGGTCGACCTCGGTGGAAGCCCCTGCAATCTCGAGCATCAGCTCCTTCAAGGAGCTTCTTGAAGTATAGTTCCTTCGAGATTGCTCGGAGTAATTCCGCTGGAGTTGCTTCCCGCCGTCCTGGATCAGATTTTGGTGTGGGCAATGACTGCTACCAAGATTGGGCATAGCAATCATTGGTCAGAGATGACGAACTGAGATCGATCAAGAGTCCAGTAAATGGGCTCCGATCTCGTTTCACTTTGCTGCATGGCTTGAGCAAGGGTATGTGTGTGCCTCGATCATGTCATGTGGAGAGTGATTGACATGAAAAATGGCGGTTCTTGGAAATGTTCGATCTTGAAAGTACGTGCGGAAGCCCGCGGATCGAAACTTAGCTTTTTTCTTTTTGTAGAATGTGTAGTAGTATAGCCACAAATGTAATTTTCTATTTGAGCTCGAATTTCCTTATTGTAATCGAGAAATCATTTGTAATTGTTCGAAAAGCTTATAAATGAAAGAATATTTTTATATTGTCGTCCCTGATTATTTCTTTGCTTCTTTTGCTCGAATATTAAATAAATTGAACTTTGTAATGGATAATTCGAACTCAAAGATCCTGTAATTTGATGGACAAATCAATCAAGCTTAACTTTGTCATTGATGATGGAACTTTTAACCACCTTAATTTGACAATTATAATTATTCTTTAACTTAATAAACCCTTTTGAACTTTGGCTTATTAGTGGTCAGACTTGACTTGTTCGATCTTGACTTCTTTTCGTTGATTCGATCGTTGGTTCATTTGATATAAAGATGGATGAATAGTCGTAACATATTTTTGTAACATCCCGATTGAAAAGAAATCGTGATTGAATTTTTGACGATCTTGGAGGCTTATTTTTTATCTAAGGGGCATAACAATTGCTTTCACCCTTAGTCAATTTCGAGGGTCTTAGCAACAGCTTTCACCCATATATTTTTTTTATTTTTTTTATCTAAGGGGCATAGCAACGGCTTTCACCCTTAGTCAATTTGATCTAAGGAGCATAGCAACGACTTTCACCCGTATTAATTTTTTTTATTTTTGATCTAAGGGGCATAGCAACGACTTTCACCCTTAGTCAATTTCGAGGGTCTTAGCAACAACTTTCACACATATTTTTGATAGAATAGTACCCGGCAAGCCAATCTAAATTAGCTTGTTTGAGGACTATCTTCTTATGGTTTATAATTAATACGCCCGTTTATTCATAGTACGTGAATTAAACAATGGCCAACTTCATCTCTCGCGAACCTATCTAAGCGATTGGATGAAATCCTGAGTTCACAATAGACTATGGGACTATACACTTCAGTACTGAGTGCACTTATCATGAAACAGTCTCAAAGGTCGTGATCTCGAAAACGTTCCAAGTCATAGATTCATATCGAGACGGGGTATCGAATGAATCGTCAAGACTTGTACGATTATGCATGATTCACATGGAGTGAATTTGTTGTAGTTTCATGAACAAGGCATTTGAGGCCAGTGCATATGACTAGGTGGTTCGATAGAGGATCGAATGCATCGAACGACCCGAACAGAGAAACCCATTGTGGAAGCGCATGTCGCATATCGGTGATGGGATGTTTCTCAAGGATTATAATAGTGTACGATTTAGTCCTTAGACTTGAAGTGCTAGGGCGAATTCGGTGCATGAAAGTGCGTACTTTGATTTAGGTATAGGCCACTTAGCTTGGTCATAACATGCCTAAGTTGGGTGCGTACGGAAGTGTACGCGAGTGGTTAGTACTAAGAAAGGATCCATCGACTCATCCTGATAAGGTGGGAGAATTTCCTGTACGTTCTTCGATAATAGTTCCGAGAAACCCGTGGCCACGGTCAGTGACGAATTTGGAAGGGACTTCCAAATTTAGCAGTCACACTGGAATTACTATCCTGAATTAGAAAGTACAGAATCGAGATAATTAGAGGTGCCGATCAATTCACACACCCTAGGTCTCGGTCGGGAAATCAGTCATGGAAGGACCGTATGTACATGGCAGTTATAATAGGTGAGGTTCACAAATATCAATTCACCTGAAGTTGGGCTTCATGGGCTTGTGGCTAGACATCGACCATGAAGTGTAGGTACTCCTGAATTAATAAGGAAATTAATTCTGGAGTGGTCAATTAAAGATAGTTTAAAGTTGATCGGAGCATTTAATTGCTCGTTAATTAAATCACGAGAGTCGTGGGCCTACTGCCAATTGATGGTGAACCCAGAGGGTCACACACAATACAATTGGACAGTGACAGTCATTAAGGGAAATGTGAATGATTTAAAGTTGTTAAATCAAAGTTATTGAATTAAAGCATTAATTCAAGTAAGAGATTATTAATTAGATATTTAATTAATTAATGTTCAATTAATTAATTAAGGGTTATCTGATTAATTATGAAATTAATTAAAGTGGTTAATTAATTAAGTTGGAAGAATAAATTTAATTGGTAATTTTTCGGATTAGCCAATTAAATGACAAAGGGGTCGATTTGTAATTATCACAAATAGAAGTGATAGGGGGCGATTTTTTGAAGATAAGGAAAATGAAGTTTTTTAATCTTGGAAGATAAGCAAGAAGAGATATATCAAATCTTAGATTCCTAATTAGATAAGGAAGAAAAGATTTGATAGACAAGGAAGAAGATATCTTATAGGAGTAGGACTCTTCTCCTATAAATACTTCTTCTCCTCTCTTCATTTAAAAAAAAAGGAGACCAAAAACTTTTGAGAGAAAACTCTGCAAAACTTTTGAGAGAAAGTTATAGCCGATTTTTGAGAGAAAAAATCTGATTTTCGAAAATAAGTTTTAGAAATTGCATATCCGCCCCAAACTATTTCGCCCCGAACCCTAGTCGCCCATCCTAGCTCGGCCGAACCTAACCTGGCCGATCCAAGCTTGGCCGAACCAAATCCAGCCGCATAAGCCCTGCGTGTTTGGTCTTCTTCCAGTTGATCTCCAAACCCGAACCTAGATCAAAGTCCTGATCAAGTTCAGAAGTACCTTTGTTGACAAACTTTCAAGTTCCAGTTCTTAGCCTACGACTTGGAAGTGTTGCTACAATCCAGTTGGTGTGGATACATTCTGGAGGTGAGACACTTGGATCACTATATTGTGAATCGAACATGAAGCCTGGAGGTAACCACCACCGAGCTGTGGTGAGGTAATTTCGATTAACCCCCTATGTTTTATTTATGCTTGCGTTCGTTTCTTGCTTTTCGTATACATAATATGGAGACTTTATTTATGGGACTGTGGGTGTGTCTTGAAAAATTTTAAATTCCGCACTCTGTTGTATTGACAATCGAGGCACAAACCCAACAGTGGTATCAGAGCCAACTCCATACTTATTATACGTAAAAGCCTGAACATAATGTGTTTATCGTATATGTTTGATTATGTGTATGAAAACACTTTAGAATTATGTTCTGTCGATTGATTCTTACTTGTTATGACTGGATCTATAATTGGGTAAAACTGCTTTTTCAGATCTGTGGCGTTTTTGTAGTTTTTCGAAAAATCAGGACTATTTTGCAATAATCGCAAATCTTGAAAATTAGGGCTGAAAATTAATTTTCTGTTTCTGGAAATTTTAGAAATTTATGGGCTGATTATGAAATTCTGATCGCACGGGTTTTTGGACCATTTTGCAATTTTCGAAAATTTATGGGCTATTTTGTAATTTCCGAAATTTCAGGGGTCAGTTTGCAATTCGAAATATTTTCTGGATTCAAAATTTTTATTTTCTGGTCCTTCTATCCGAAAACTGTTTTGGGGGTGTTTTGTAACTTTTCAAAAGTTTTGGGGTTAAAAGTGCAATTTTCGAAAGTACAGGGGCCGAACTGCAATTTTTCAAAAGTTGAAAATCCGGATCTGTTTTAAAGCAGAAAACTTGTTTTGTTTATCCGAGAATTTTTCTTGTCATAATTAGTAGTGACTAAAAGTAAGAAATCAATAGGAAGTTAGTTTTAAAAGGTAGTTTTAAAATTAAGAAAGAAAGTGAAAGATGTTTACAGGTTTCTTGCTCAACGTGAACTGTTTACGTGGTTTTCGATCGCGCCGAGCCTTGACCTTAGGGTAGATGTGATTGGTTTAATTTAATGTTTGGTTTTATTGGGCCTGCGAGCCTGTTATTGTTTTGAGCCACTTTGAGCCTTTGTAATAGAATAGGGCTTTACTGCTTTCCTAGTCTAGGATGGAGGCCCGTTTACAAGCAAGGTGGAAGCCCATGAAGAATTGAAGGCAGCGTATGCGTGGTACATTGTGTAATAGCATAGGCCTGTTTGAACCCCTTTAGATTGACCAATAGGGCCAACATTACTGGCTCGATGATGGCCTGCATAGGAGGCTCCCGATCGAAAACATATTGTGGTAGCATGAATGTTAGGCTTGTATGGCTTTTATTTATTTGTCGATTTATGATTGCTTGTGTGTATGCGCGCTAGTATCTAGATCGTAATAAAAGATAAAGCATAATTGAAACGGTGAGATCTCGAGGAGAGTTTCTTCAAACTTTCAAAACCGAAAATCCCCTCTCGAATAAATATTAAGTCATATTGGGTAAACTATAAAATGAAGTTTTATAGATCCAAGCCTTCCATTAATAGGGACTAGTGTGAGTTGTCTACTTATCGATAAAGGTGATCCAGAGTATGGCACCCGAGTCGAAGAAAGGGGCAATACACGAAATTCCTCGATTCCTATTTTTAACTAAATACGACAAGGGTAGGGATTGGTCGGGATGTGAATATCGACCGATAACTAGTTACGAGGAGTTCACGACCGGGCCCGTTGCTTATCACGATTAATGGGTTAGACTTAAACGCGTAGTAACATTTATGATGTAGCAGTGCTAGATAAATGCGAAAAACGAGGCAAAATAGCTTGAAGGTTGTGTAGTAGACACAATTGGTAATATGTATACCTACCTAGGGAATTAATTGTATGGCCACGAGTCGTGGGTACAATTAATTGCTGCTGGGACGTCAAGACCTACTAGGAAATAGAATTTCCCGAAACTAGAAGGGGTCACAGTTTCGATAAAATAGTGGGAGAACTTTTTCGATAAAAAGTCCAAATTTCGTTAATTATAAGTATTAATGTTAAACCTGTCTGCTTATATGTTGTCTAATTTTGTTAGCCATTCACCATCCACTGTCCCATTCAAACAAGGTTGTGTTACGTTTTCAAACCGAACAAACTTTGGGGAACATTATGAGCTATTCACTCTATGAGACAAACATGGATGAGTTTGACAATGTTAGAGAATATTGTTCTTACTTAGCCAAGATGTTCAAACGACTCAGAAAGTTTGGAACTCGAATATCTAAAGAAGATGAGATAACCATTACTCTCAATGGCTTGTCTGAAGACTTCGATCATTTCTTGCAACATTGTGATATTCCGTTTGATGGAATTGAAACAAAACACTTGCATCAGTTGTTAGACAAATATGAGGATGTCCATCTACTTGGATATGGTCTATATGAGTGGGGCTGCCATATATGTGACTACGAAGAACAAATGAAGGATTATGCTGGAAAGAAATTCCTGAACAGAATTAACAATGGTATGACTTTTAAGTTATACACCTGTTAAATTCTTTATGATGTAAGACATCTGATAGAACTTTCATGTCTGTAAAAGTGTTTGCAGGTGATGATGGTGTTCCCTCTCGACCTAAAAGGAAGAAATTCCTTAAAAGGAGGATGCAATCAATGCATAGAGAGATAAGGGAGAATCGCTTCAGGGATTGGGTCAAGGACTATCTAGACCTAGAACTTTGCATAAAGAGATATTAGTTTTTCGTATTAGCATAAGTCTTTAGTTTTAGTTTGTCTTTGAGATTTTATTTCAAATTTTTGTACAAGACATTATTGCTTTACCATTGAGAATGGAATTTATTTAATTAAAGCTATTTAACTTTGTACAAATATTGATGCTTTAAAGCATAGAAATAAATACAATGATAAACAAATCAAAACTACGAAAAACTATATGCTGAATCGAAAAACGTGGCAAAATAATCGTCCACGATTGAAATGTTCTTTTTGGACATTCTTCCTGAAGATAGATACGAAAGGGAAGCTTTTATCTATTGTTCTTGAAATAAGGAACTTGGATAAATTCATAACTTTCAAATCTTGAAGGAATGATAACCGAAATTAATGGAATATTTAGCATTCCAAACAATTCAACCGAATGGATTCAATCCATTAGGACAAACGTGGAAGAACTAAAAGCACTAGTTCAAGAAGAACGTTACTTCAGATATACTTACGATTTCTTAATCGTCAAAGTATATGTGTCATAATTGAAGTACAATTCTGAGACTATTGAAGCATATTGGATAAAGATGAAGATGAAGGCACTAAAGAAAGTTTGATAAGGGAGGTTTTGATGCATTCCAAAACTTCAAGATTGGCTAAGTATGGAGTAACTTAGCTGATAAACTTATCAAGGAATTTTGACTAAGTAATGAAGACATCAGAAGAGTCAAAGTTTCAAGGTCCAAGACTTCTGATCTGCTGAAGTGAAGTTATCAGACTAGTGAAGATCAGCCGACTCAAATCAGATTTGTTCAAGTTTGAGATCAGCCGAGTTCACCATCAGACTTGTACTTTCGTCAGCCAAGTGAAGAAGATCATGAAGTGTTCCCAACGGTAATAAATGCCCCTTGGTGTAATAAATGCTGAAGTACGAGGATATTTAAGACAAATGATTGAAGAAAAGCTTCACATCAGCCGAGTGCATTTAATGCTGCCTGCAGAATAGTACTGTTTACAGTACGGACAGACTGCAAAAGAGCCGTTCGCAGATTTTAAGGACCAGTACTCGAGGAATTTGAATCCTGTCTCTCTTCAACGGACACTTTTCAATCCTCAAGTATAAATAGCTGAAAGAGACGAAGAAGAAACAAGCAACACACTTTCTGAGAGAAATTTCCGAAGCAAAATTCTTTAAGTCTCAAGAACAGCTCACTCATCAGCTGAGTCATTTGTTGACGAAAGCAGAGTTGAAGAATCAAGAAAAATACATCTTCTGAGTGATTTTGTAAACAAGAGTGTTGTGCGGAGTTGTGATCCATCTTTGTGAGTGATCAAACTTCAGAGGATAGGTTTTCTGTGTGATTTCCTATTGCGAACTTGTGGTCGTTTCATTTGTTGTTCGACGCAAGCAGAGTATACTGTAAACTTTGTGATTATAGTATAACCCAAGATCTGTGTGACTTGGAAGAGTGGACTAAAGGATATTCAAATCCATATAACCACTATAAAAATTACTTGTGTTTTTACATAGCTTTCAAACTTGCATATTTTCTAACTGCATAAAAACACATTAAGTTAACTGTTTGAAAAGAAGTTAAAAGGAGTTTATAAAACTGGGGAATAACTTTTCAAACTACTAAGTTTACTTGTGAAAAACACTTTGAAAATCCGCTGCAAGTACTCTAAGTATTAAAACTGATTTCTGCCAAATCAGCTAAGTAACTATCAGATGAGTGGTCAACAAGACTGTTCAAAGATTTGTTCGCGAACAGAATTGTAACTTACTAATCTGATCAGTTTAGTCTGTTCAGTTAGAGTGAAGTTTTAAAGTTAAAATAGAAGAAAATTTTTAAAGAGGTTTATTCACCCCCCCCCCCTCTAAACCTCTTCTGACCACTTGGGACCAACAAGTGGTATCAGAGCAGGTGGTTCATTAGAATCAGCTGCCTGATCAACGAGCTTGATCCAAGTGTTTTTCAAAGGTTTTCAAAACTTTTCAAAAGAGCATCTTTTTGAAAAATAAAAACTTTTTGAAAAATGGATTGTATCAGCCATGTTCCCCACATCGCTGGTATGTCTTTTGAGGACTGGAAGATCAGAATGGAGATTTTCCTTGCTGCCTACAATGACAACATGTATACATGTATCATCAAAGGTCCATTCAAATTCACCAAGACCATCATCGTAGATGAAGCTCAAATTGTGGTGGAAAAAGACTTAACAGAAATGACAGCAGAAGAAATAAAGCTGTTCAACCTGGACAAAGTCGGAAGATTCATCATGACCAAAGCCCTGGATAATGATCGGTTTGACAAAGTCAAGCATTGCAAAACTGCAAAGGAGATGTGGGATAAGGTTCGTGACATGAGTGAAGGCAATGATGCAATTAAAGAGCATCAGCTAAGTGTTGCCTTGGAGAAGCTGGACAACTTCAAGATGAAGTCTGGAGAAACCATTGATCAGATGGATACCAGATTCACCAGAACTCTGAATGAAGTTTTGAAGCTGGGAAAGACTTTCACTGACAAAGAGATTTCTGTCAGAGTACTGAAGGCTCTACCTTCCAAGTTCAACATGAAGGTGACAGCAATGGAAGAATCAAGAGATCTGGGCAAGATTTCTCTAACAGAGCTGTTCTCCGTACTCAAGGCTTATGAGTATAAACTGCCAAGGATGGGAATTGAAGAAACCTCAACTTCAGGACCCACAGCTGCACTGGTTGCTGCTGAAAACCAAAGAAGACCAGCTCAAAGAAATGCTGAAGTGGACTCATCTGATGAAGCCACTCTACTCAACAAAAAGGAGTACACTGCTGGAGATGTTGCACTGTTGATGAACAACTTCAAGAAGTTCTACAAGAGAAAGATAAAGAACAAATACAACAATGCTTCTACTTCTAAACCTAATTTTTCTTCTCAAGATAAGGATGACTATAAATCAAAACTAATGTGTTACAACTGCAGGAAATTGGGACACTTCATTAAAGACTGCCCATATCCAAAAGCAGAGAAGTACACTGAGGAAGAGAAGAAAATGAGAAAAGAAAGAAAGCATCAGAGAGGCAAGGCAATGATAGCTGAAGCAGAAAAGCCGACCGCTGTCTACTCATCTGATTCAGATTCAGACACGTCTGATGAAGAATCGTCTGATGAAGAAAAACCTGCTCTCCTCTGCCTGATGGCAAAGGAATCTGATGACTCTGAGGATGAGGTAACTCCTCAAGAAAATGAATTGTTTAATTCTCTAGAGCAAATGATGTTGAATAATACTACTATTGCTGGAGAGTTTGTTAAGCTTAAGGAAGAGATGAACTTGCTAAAAGAGCAAAATAATTCACTGAAACTTCTAGCTGAAAAGCCAAAAGAATCAGCTGAATATAAACAGCTTGAGCAAGAGCATGAATCTCTGAAAGCTGAGTGTGAGGTCTATAAAGCAAAAATCATGGAACTTGAGAAAATCATTGAGTCTCATGACAAGTCTACTGTTGCATCCATGCATACATCTAGTAAACAGGAGACACCTTTAGAAAAGGAAAAATTAGAATTGAATCATACTGAAAAATTCATATCAGCTGACAACAGTAAGGTCATTCTGTATGTTCAAACTTCTAAACCTACCTCATCTGAGAAAGTGGTAAAGGAGAAGAAATCTCCTAAGGCTAAAAAGAGCAAAGAGCCTAGTGTAGGAAATCAGACTAGTAAGACCAAACAGCAGAGTCCTAAGAAGTCTGCTGATAAAGCTAAAGTCAATCAGACTAGTGGTAAAACTAAGTCAAAAACAAATGAGCAAGCATCTAGTAAACCAAAGAAGCATAAGAACAAGAAAAATCAAAATGCTTGGTATGGAAATGAGTCATATTATGTGCAACCTGCTGCATATCATCCTATGTATCATGCACCTCAATTTCCTAGTTACTATGCACCTTACCCTGCTCATCCAATGCATGCATATCCTGCATATCATGCACCTTATCCTGCTTATGAACATTATTCATATCATACTGATCATCAACATGACTTATCTGATAACTATGATAAAAATGAAACTGTTCATGCTCCTAAAACTCAGAAACCTAAGAAGCCTAAGACTTCAACATCTTGGGTTGTCAAAGGTGGAACTAATCCTTCAGGACCCTCTCAATAAGGGTACCTAAAACAATTTTATTTTTGTTTTGTAGGTTAGGATTAGGAGTAGGAGTAAAGTAGAGAAGATTTGGTACTTGGACAGTGGATGTTCAAGGCACATGTGTGGAAACATACATGAGTTGACTGATGCAGTTGCTGTGGATGGTCCAAAAGTCACTTTTGGAGACAGCAAAGAAGGCAAGATTAAAGCTAAAGGAAGGTTAATCAAGGGAAACATAGAGATATCTGACGTCTCCTATGTTAAAGGCCTAAAGTATAATCTGCTGAGCATAAGTCAATTTTGTGACAAGGGATATTCAGTCATCTTCTCAACAGATAAGTGCTATGTCGAACAAATTGGTACAAAGAAGGTAATTTTATCTGGAAGACGACAAGGAAATATCTACATAGTTGACTGGAATTCTGTTGACAAGAATTCAAGTGTTTGTTTGGTGGCATCTGCACCAAGTGAAGTCAGTTGGCTATGGCACAAGAGGATGAATCATTTAAACTTCAAGACCATAAACAGATTAATCAAGAATGATTTGGTAGAAGGGATTCCAAAAGCAGTCATGAGCAAAGATAAGCTCTGTGATGCATGTCAGAAGGGTAAACAAATCAAGTCATCATTCAAAGAAAAGAAGCACCAATCTTCTGGAAGAATATTGGAGCTGTTGCATATGGACTTATTTGGACCCATTGATCCAGTCAGCAATGGTGGTAAGAAATACTGCCTAGCTGTTGTGGATGACTATTCAAGATATACTTGGGTGATTTTCATGAAAAAGAAAAGTGAAACTAAGGAACATCTTACCAATCTGATGGAACTGATCCAGAATGAAAAGAGCATTAAAATATTGAAGATCAGATCAGATAGAGGGACAGAGTTTACAAACTCTACTGTTGAAGAGTATTGTAACATGAAAGGAATACATCATGAGTATTCTGCTGCAAGAACCCCTCAACAGAATGGTGTTGCTGAAAGGAGAAACAGAACACTAAAAGAAGCTGTCAGAACCATGATAGCTGAAGCTAAATTGCCTCAAAGATTTTGGGCAGAAGCAACAAATACAGCATGCTTTACCCAGAACAGATGTATGATCAACAAAAATCAGAACAAGACTCCATATGAAGTTTGGAACAACAGAAAGCCAAACATTCATTACTTTAAGATTTTTGGTTGTAAATGTTTTGTATTGAATAATGGGAAAAATCACCTTGCTGCATTTGCAGAAAAGGCTGATGAAGCTGTCTTTGTAGGATACTCATCTGTTAGTAAAGCTTATAGAGTTTTCAATAAAAGAACATTACTAATAGAAGAATCTATCCATGTAGTATTTGATGAGCCAAGTCAATCTTCTGAAAAGAATCAAAGTGCTAATCAAGATCTGTCTACTGATTTACAGAAGTTAGACGTTGGAAGAAATGAAGAGTATGTTCCCATCATACTACCTAATCTAAGTTCAGCTGCTAACTCAAGTGCTGTTCAAAATCACAGTGCTGATTGTCTAACAGACGAGTTGCAAACAGCTGACAGACCAGAGACTGTTCAACAGACTACAAATGTTCAACAGACTACTACTGGAACTCCAACAGTAGTGTTGCAAGATCAAGACAGAGGACAACATCCTGATTTGCAACCTGATCTCAGATGGCTCAAGAATCACCCACCAGAGTTAGTCATTGGTGATCCTTTAGATAGAGTGAAAACAAGAAGAGCTGCTGCACAAGATGCCATGTTTGTCACATTTCTATCTCAAATAGAGCCCAAGCAAATTGAAGAAGCTCTCAATGATTCCTTCTGGATAGAAGCTATGCAAGAAGAGTTGAATCAATTTGAAAGGAATGAAGCCTGGTACTTAGTTCCTAGACCAAGTCATCAAAGAGTAATTGGCACTAAGTGGGTATTCAGAAATAAGATGAATGAAGATGGTGTTGTCACCAGAAACAAAGCAAGACTAGTGGCCAAGGGTTATTGTCAAGAAGAAGGAATTGACTTTTATGAAACTTTTGCACCAGTAGCAAGACTTGAAGCAATCAGACTGTTTCTAGCCTATGCTGCTTACAAGAACTTCACTGTCTATCAGATGGATGTGAAGTCTGCTTTTCTCAATGGAGAATTGCAAGAAGAAGTGTATGTTGAACAACCTCCAGGATTTGAAGTCTATCAAGAAGAGGACAAAGTATATCGTCTGAAGAAAGCCCTCTATGGACTGAAACAGGCTCCAAGAGCATGGTATGATACCCTATCTGATTTTCTTTTAATTAAAGGATTTCGAAAAGGTAAGGTAGACAAAACCTTGTTCACAATTGAATGGGAAAATCATATATTGCTTGTGCAAATATATGTGGACGATATTATTTTTGGTTCAACTAATCAACAGATGTGTGATAAGTTCTCCAAGCTGATGCAGAATAAGTTTGAAATGAGCATGATGGGTGAACTTAATTACTTTCTTGGATTCCAAGTTAGACAGTTGCCTGATGGAATATTCATCAGTCAAGCAAAGTACACAAGAGATCTGTTCAAGAAATTTGGTATGGAAACTAGCTCAACAGCTACCATTCCTATGTCTACAAATCTTCGTTTGGATAAAGATGAAGATGGCAAATCAGTAGACATAACCAAATATAGAGGCATTATTGGTTCATTGTTGTATCTAACAGCAAGTAGACCTGATATAATGTACTCAGTTGGAGTCTGTGCAAGATTTCAATCAAACCCCAAAGAATCTCATCTCTTAGCTGCCAAGAGGATATTGAAATATGTTAAAGGCACTCAAGAATTGGGATTGTGGTATCCTAGAGAATCTGGATTTGAACTTATTGGTTATTCAGATTCAGACCTTGCTGGCTGCAAGATTGACAGGAAAAGCACAACAGGTGCATGTCAGTTCTTGGGCAGTCGTCTGATCTCATGGATGAGTAAGAAGCAAACCTCAGTTTCTATATCTACTGCTGAAGCTGAATATATAGCTGCTGGAGCTTGCTGTGCACAGATACTTTGGTTGAAGCATCAACTAGAAGACTACAACATCAAGATCAGTGGAATTCCAATCTACTGTGACAATACAAGTGCAATCTCTCTTACTCAGAATACTACAAGTCATTCAAGGACTAAGCATATTGAGATCAAACATCATTTCATTAGAGATCATGTGGAAAAAGGCAACGTTTTGATTGAGTATGTTCATACTGATAATCAGATTGCTGATATCTTCACTAAACCTCTAAGTGAAGCAAGGTTCTCAACTCTAAGAGCTGAGTTAGGATTACTTAATTTGGAAGCATAAGCTGAGGGGGAACTCATCAGAAGACTGGAGTTCAACAGCTTAGTTATCTGTTATTATCTTCAAGGATTAACTTTCAACAGACTAGTTAACTTATGAATTCTTAAACTCAGGGGGAACGTGTAAGACTAGCGGTACTTCTGAATTAAAGATGAAATTTGTTAATGACAGTTAGTTGAAGTTATGTTTTCATCAGAAGACTCAACTATCGAAGATTAAAGTTACTTTATCTGGCTGGATTGACAAACAGCTGAGGAAGGTTATCAGCTATTGGCATTCTCTGATAACAACTATGTCATCAGGACAGTAGTCCATCAGATAAGTATTTATGTTACTCATCTGATTACTTTAATAAAAGCGGAACTATTTAAAACGTATATTCAAAACACGCTTTTATAAGTAACTGTTGGGCGGTACATATTCCCGCTCTTCATTAAATATCTTTTGAATTCGAAAAGTCGTAACTGACGCCGCACGATCAGCACTGACAGAAAAACGGATCTAACGGTTGGCGGATATCACGGAAACCAACATACCCCAACTCTATAAATCCCCATCTGATCAGTCGAGTAGCTCTTTACGCACTCTAAGCATTCAAAAGCACTTGTGAGAAATTTCTGCAAATTTTCTGCATACTTTCCTTTGTTTTTCTAACCTTCAACAGGTCTACAATGGCCGCTGAAGGTATGTTTCTCGTTTATGATTCTTACTACCAATCCGGTACGGATCTGATGAAAGAACTGCTCGAAAAGTTCAAAGCTGCTTCGCTGGTAAACTTCATGGAATACCACGAAGGTATTATCTGGACTGACCAAGTGATGGAGTACTACAACTCTGCGAAAGCTGACTACAACAAACTGGAGATTAAGGCTTCAGTGGGAGGCAAATCTATCACTATCACTCCTGCTGTTCTTCACGAGACGTTTGGGCTTCCTAACAGTGGACGACATGACGTCACTGTGCTGACAGAGGACAAACATCAACAGTTCTGGGCGATCTGCGCCAAAGAGGGAGAAACGTTATCTGGAAATATAAGAAAGAAGCAACTGAAGGATGAATATCAGCGGATGGCTGATATGGTGTCCAAGCTGATTGAGAACTGCACATTCTCACTGGATGCTGTTACCATGAAGAGGTTCAGCATCATGGCTGCCATATACTATGGACTGGAGATCAACTGGTCCATCATAGTTTGGTACATATTAGCTGACTTTCTTGATGATAAGAAAGGAAAAGGCCCCACTACCAACCACAGGATCACACTCAGTTATCTGCTGTCAAAGCTGGGTTGTGATATGAAGAATGGAAAAGAGATTCACAAATCCAAGGCATTGTCCAAGTACATGCCTGTTCAAAAGAGGAAGGCTGGTGAGCCTGAGGAAGCTGATGTTGAGGAACCGAAGGAGGTTCCTGCCAAAAGGCAAAAGAGGTTAGTCGAAACAGCAAGTTTGGCTGTTGAGACTAAAAGAAAGAGGGCTGCTGATGAGCCCAAAAAGAAAGAATCTAAGCAGATGGAGAGAGTGACTTCTGCTGAAGCCACTAAGATTGTGGAAAACATAATTGCTGATGTACGGACTGGATCCCCTGCATCACCATCAAGAACTCCATCAGCAGAAAGGCCTGCTGAAGGTATCTCTAAACGAACAAGAAGTCAACAGAGAGATACTGCTACAACCACTTACCGTGAAGGAAGGACCAAGAAATCTGCCAGAAAACAGATGACATTTATAGAAGAACCAACGGACTTGGAGAATGTAGCAAGGGAAGACCCTGAAGCTGCTGAAAGGCCTGCTGAAACAATTGAAACTGTTGTGATTGACAAAGCTGATGAGCAACAGCCAAGTCAAGTCACATCAACAGCTGAGGTTACTCAACCTCAAGAAGATCCAGATGTCCAAATCATCTATCCTATTGCTGCTGCTCCCATATAGTCTGCTGGACCAGCCCCTGCTGATAAAGGCAAGAGAAAAATAGTGCTAAGGAGAAAGAAAGTCTCCAAAGCTGATAAGAAGGCAAGGGAGGAAGCTGAACAGAGGAAGCAGGATGAGCTTGAAGAGAAGAAAGCACTTGAGCTAAGCAAAGCTCAAGAAGCAAAGGATGAAGCCAGAAGACGCATGTCTGAAGCAGAGAGGAAAGCTGCTGAGGATGCTGAAATGGCTGTGGTGATTGAATTGAGTAAAGTTGATGCCTATGGACCTGTCCATGGAGGTGGCATCAAGATTGGAGAAGGCAAGACTGAAGAGGACAAAAAGAAGATATTACTGCCTGCCCCCAAACTCAAGTCAAAGGACAAGTTTGAAGTCAGAAAAGCATTTGAAATAGTGTATGCTGATAAGGAGGTTTTTAAGAAGTTTGAGAAGTCTCTAGCTTACTATGATCAGAAGCTTATGTTAATGACTCTGTTCAACCAAGAGAAGCCAAGATATATCAGTTGGAGAGACAACAGGCTGAACAAGTCAATCACTGAACTTCAAAGTATGAAGGAGTTAGCTGATGAAGAACGATGGGTTCTAAGTTGGCTGAAGACAAACTCCATTCAAAAGGCTCTTGATCCCAGCTATGTGAGAGATATCATGCATAGCTATGCAAAAGGCTTTGCATTGGAGGAAGCCAAGAAAATCAAGAGCACCTTGCCTGAGAAGAAGAAGAAGTCTGAAGATGCTGAAGAAAGAGCAATTAAGTTTGCTGTTATGACTGCCCTGAAGAGATGGGCTAAGAAGTCAAAGTATCAGCAAGGCTGTTCAAGTGATTTGCCACTACTGCCAAGTATCCAGCAAATCATTTTTGGCAAGGAAGTACAACAGTACTATGAAGTCCCTAAGGGTAACAATGCTCCTGTTAACCCTTGGATTATTGTAAGGCAGATTAGACAGACAACATGCTTTAATGAAGATGGAACCATTACTAATCTGTTCTACGATGATGTCACTGATGAGCACAAATCTGCTGATAAGTCCTTAGCTATTGAGCCGCCAGCTAAGACTTCTGAAGACCATCAGATGACAGACTTGGAAGAGGTCCCTGTTCAACAGGCGACTGAAGAGAAGGAAGCTGATGCTGATGCTTCTGCTTCATCAGCTGATCAACACTCATCACTGATGGAAGCAATCCAGATGCTGATGGAAAACCAACTTAAGGACCTGGAAGACAAGCACAAGCAACAGCTATTGAAGGTTAAGGAGGAGCTGAAAGCAGAGTTGGCAGAAACCAACAGACTTCAGCTGGAAACTGTTCAAGGATCAACAGAAGAGATCATCAAGAAGGAGATCAACAGTATTCCAATTCCTCAAGACAATTCATTGCAGTTAGTACACAGCTTAAGAGAACTGAACCAGAACGTAGAAGATGTGAAGGGTGATGTGAATCATCTTCACACTGCTTTAAAATCAGCTGAGCACAAGATTGCTGACTTAACTGCAACCTTCATTAAAGTCAGTCATGAAGAGAAGGAAATCAATCTGGGGATGTTGCAAGAAGTGGCAAAGGCTGCACAGGAAGTTCAAAATGAAATTGCAACTATCAATCTCAACATTGACTACTTCAATGATAAGACTGATGTAATCAGCACTGACATTCATCATCTAATAGCTAGTCACGACGTTGTTAATCAGAATCTAAAGGCTTTATGCGCTGGAGTAAAGATTCCAACAGTTGCTCTCAACCCTGCTGTTGAACCTTCTACTGTCATCAGAGTTGATGATGACAAAAAGGGGGAAGATAAAAGGGAAGAACCAGCTAAGGAAACTGCTGCTGAAGAACCAGTTATGGAATCTGCTGCTGAAGAACCAGCTAAAGAGACTGTTGCTGAAGAACCAGCAAAGGAGTTTGCTGCTGAAGAATCAACTAAGGAAGAAACTACTGCTGCAACAACTGAAGCCAAAGAAACTGAAGAAACAGCTGACAAGACTGAAAAGCATGGAACGGTAGAAGAAGAAAAGACTGAAAAAGAAGATACCAAGTACAAGAATACAGAATCTGCCAGGAAGGCTATGGAAGCTTTGAAAGCTCTTCAAGAACAAGAACTTAAGGAGAAGATGGAAGCTGCCAAAGCAACCTTGGAAGAAGAAGCTGATGATGAAGAAGATGATGAAGAATCATCTTATGAATATGAAGAAGTGCTGGAAGAATCAGATGAAGAAGCTGATAGTTAGAAATTGAAAAATCCTTGTAATCAGTTTACTTTATCTATTTCTTCAGAAATCTCATCTGATGAACTTGTACTATGTAACTCTTTTTCAATATTAATGAAAAGTCAAGTTCAATCCAATAAACTTTTTCTATCTCAGAAAATTTTGAGGATTTCAATCTTTAGTTTAGGTATTTAACAGGTACTTAGCTGAAGTTTTGTCATCATCAAAAAGGGGGAAATTGTTGGATAAAGATGAAGATGAAGGCACTAAAGAAAGTTTGATAAGGGAGGTTTTGATGCATTCCAAAACTTCAAGATTGGCTAAGTATGGAGTAACTTAGCTGATAAACTTATCAAGGAATTTTGACTAA
Organism: Penstemon eatonii; assembly: GCA_038501285.1. Lineage (NCBI taxonomy): Eukaryota > Viridiplantae > Streptophyta > Magnoliopsida > Lamiales > Plantaginaceae > Penstemon > Penstemon eatonii. The sequence continues at coordinate 54,538,130 of CM076710.1, forward strand.
GTAATGAAGACATCAGAAGAGTCAAAGTTTCAAGGTCCAAGACTTCTGATCTGCTGAAGTGAAGTTATCAGACTAGTGAAGATCAGCCGACTCAAATCAGATTTGTTCAAGTTTGAGATCAGCCGAGTTCACCATCAGACTTGTACTTTCGTCAGCCAAGTGAAGAAGATCATGAAGTGTTCCCAACGGTAATAAATGCCCCTTGGTGTAATAAATGCTGAAGTACGAGGATATTTAAGACAAATGATTGAAGAAAAGCTTCGCATCAGCCGAGTGCATTTAATGCTGCCTGCAGAATAGTACTGTTTACAGTACGGACAGACTGCAAAAGAGCCGTTCGCAGATTTTAAGGACCAGTACTCGAGGAATTTGAATCCTGTCTCTCTTCAAAGGACACTTTTCAATCCTCAAGTATAAATAGCTGAAAGAGACGAAGAAGAAACAAGCAACACACTTTCTGAGAGAAATTTCCGAAGCAAAATTCTTTAAGTCTCAAGAACAGCTCACTCATCAGCTGAGTCATTTGTTGACGAAAGCAGAGTTGAAGAATCAAGAAAAATACATCTTCTGAGTGATTTTGTAAACAAGAGTGTTGTGCGGAGTTGTGATCCATCTTTGTGAGTGATCAAACTTCAGAGGATAGGTTTTCTGTGTGATTTCCTATTGCGAACTTGTGGTCGTTTCATTTGTTGTTCGACGCAAGCAGAGTATACTGTAAACTTTGTGATTATAGTATAACCCAAGATCTGTGTGACTTGGAAGAGTGGACTAAAGGATATTCAAATCCATATAACCACTATAAAAATTACTTGTGTTTTTACATAGCTTTCAAACTTGCATATTTTCTAACTGCATAAAAACACATTAAGTTAACTGTTTGAAAAGAAGTTAAAAGGAGTTTATAAAACTGGGGAATAACTTTTCAAACTACTAAGTTTACTTGTGAAAAACACTTTGAAAATCCGCTGCAAGTACTCTAAGTATTAAAACTGATTTCTGCCAAATCAGCTAAGTAACTATCAGATGAGTGGTCAACAAGACTGTTCAAAGATTTGTTCGCGAACAGAATTGTAACTTACTAATCTGATCAGCTTAGTCTGTTCAGTTAGAGTGAAGTTTTAAAGTTAAAATAGAAGAAAATTTTTAAAGAGGTTTATTCACCCCCCCCCCCTCTAAACCTCTTCTGACCACTTGGGACCAACAAAGCAATTCAACAGACGTCTTGGAAATGAAGCAACTAAATGCATTATGACGAAAGCACTTTTGATCTAATCAAGCTTGCTGAAACATAAGCAATTAATTCCACGATTATCTAAAACGAGAATAGAATTCTCATGAAGCAAATCAAGAAGGGGGTCGAACCTAGTTCGATTCACAACTATGATCTTGCTAAACTTCCTTCATTCACATTAAGGGGATAGCCTCTCCTGACTCTTCAAGAAACTTGGTGTAGTGCCTTCCGAAGAAAGTTCTTACACTACCAAATCATTTATGAAATGAGAGAATACCCATGTATGAGAAATTCGATGGTAGATCCGATTCATACAAATATTTGTGGGGTATCCAAAGAAATCCATTGGATACCTGTTCTATGACAACGAGAAACGAAAGTATCTCGTGAGTAGCTTATTCCTATGTTGACGAATCTTTTGTCAAAGGAAATAAGGGAATGTCATAAAACTTGATGAAGTCCAAAAGACATTGGACCCATCCCCACAAATAGTGGGAGTAAACCCCGAAACCCAATGAACCGATTTTTGCACAAATTCTTAGTAATCTAATCAAATTCGTAAGGAACTCACAATTCCATTTTACGAAATTGAGTGATTAGATATTTAATCCAAGATTACAAAGAAAAATATGTTTAGACATAAATCAAGGGATATGGCATGAAGCCATAAGATTCAAAGTGATAAGTTTGACTCGCTAAATGGCGATAGGTGATTATTCAAAAGTCCTTTAAAAGATCTATGAAAATACCTTCTCTCCATTTAAAACGTCAAAACCCATTTTGAAACTATTAGCCATAGAAAGGTGGTTGTTGACTACCGAGATATGACTATTGGAAATGGATTCTGCATCTCACAATTGATGAGAAGATCTCTATTCAAATCCAAAGGTCAGTCTATGACTTTTTCCGAATTGGAACATGCAACTTGATAAGTCAATCAAGAATGTTGAATTGTCAAAAGGCATATGGATTCCATTTGTGCAAAAGGATCAGTGGGAGTACAGTTGAGTTCGAAAAGTAACAAGAAGATGTTCTATACATCAAGATTGATATAAGAATATCAGAGAAGCACAGACGAAAGCGTGTTAATCACGCAATTCTCCATGAATAGATTTGGAATTGCATCTCACGTACTGGCGATACGTATCTAAAGTAGATAAAGAAAAGTAGATGTTGAAATTCACAAATCTAAGTACAAAGACTATATGGAAAATCCAAGAAAGGATCAATTCCATAGAGATATGAATTTCTCTGTCTTATTTAATGTGAATGCCCTGCATTTAATAAGTAAAGAAGAAATTGTCTCAAGAAGCCTTATGCTTAAGCGTTTGGATTGCATGTAACATGCAAAGTCTTGTACATGACCTGACTCATCAAAAACTCTGATATTTCACGAGCTACTGATAAGTCAAACTCCAGTCAAGGACACTGGACTACCATAAAGCAATCCTCGAAGATAATTAAAGGATGTGTTGCTGGTCTATGGTAATAGTGGAGAATTGAAACTCGAAGGATTTCTTAATTCGAGATTTTCAAAGTCAAAAGTGGATGATTTATTCTGTTTCGATGGAGCAGAGGTATATTGGAAGAAATTCCAATAGTATACCATTGCCAACTCAATCAGAATAAAAGCACCATTGTGATGCTGCACACACACAAAAGGTGTTTAGATGAGAAAACATTCATCCATTGGATGAATTACCTAGCATGACGAAAGCTTGTTATAATCCTAACCGATTTAAACAAAGCTATTGCTCAATGAAAGAAAATCGAGATCTCATCAAGAATCTAAACACAAAACCAAATGATTGAAAAAAATCATAGGTAGTTGAGACGAGTAAAAGTACTACGTCATCTCAACAAGACAACTTAACAGATCCACTAATGAAGCTCTTTCACAAATGGTTCAAGGGACATCTTGGTATAGATGGGTCTTAGAAATGTTGTGATTGGCTTTAGGGCAAGTGGGAGATTGATAGAATAGTACCCGGCAAGCCAATCTAAATTAGCTTGTTTGAGGACTATCTTCTTATGGTTTATAATTAATACGCCCGTTTATTCATAGTACGTGAATTAAACAATGGCCAACTTCATCTCTCGCGAACCTATCTAAGCGATTGGATGAAATCCTGAGTTCACAATAGACTATGGGACTATACACTTCAGTACTGAGTGCACTTATCATGAAACAGTCTCAAAGGTCGTGATCTCGAAAACGTTCCAAGTCATAGATTCATATCGAGACGGGGTATCGAATGAATCGTCAAGACTTGTACGATTATGCATGATTCACATGGAGTGAATTTGTTGTAGTTTCATGAACAAGGCATTTGAGGCCAGTGCATATGACTAGGTGGTTCGATAGAGGATCTAATGCATCGAACGACCCGAACAGAGAAACCCATTGTGGAAGCGCATGTCGCATATCGGTGATGGGATGTTTCTCAAGGATTATAATAGTGTACGATTTAGTCCTTAGACTTGAAGTGCTAGGGCGAATTCGGTGCATGAAAGTGCGTACTTTGATTTAGGTATAGGCCACTTAGCTTGGTCATAACATGCCTAAGTTGGGTGCGTACGGAAGTGTACGCGAGTGGTTAGTACTAAGAAAGGATCCATCGACTCATCCTGATAAGGTGGGAGAATTTCCTGTACGTTCTTCGATAATAGTTCCGAGAAACCCGTGGCCACGGTCAGTGACGAATTTGGAAGGGACTTCCAAATTTAGCAGTCACACTGGAATTACTATCCTGAATTAGAAAGTACAGAATCGAGATAATTAGAGGTGCCGATCAATTCACACACCCTAGGTCTCGGTCGGGAAATCAGTCATGGAAGGACCGTATGTACATGGCAGTTATAATAGGTGAGGTTCACAAATATCAATTCACCTGAAGTTGGGCTTCATGGGCTTGTGGCTAGACATCGACCATGAAGTGTAGGTACTCCTGAATTAATTCTGGAGTGGTCAATTAAAGATAGTTTAAAGTTGATCGGAGCATTTAATTGCTCGTTAATTAAATCACGAGAGTCGTGGGCCTACTGCCAATTGATGGTGAACCCAGAGGGTCACACACAATACAATTGGACAGTGACAGTCATTAAGGGAAATGTGAATGATTTAAAGTTGTTAAATCAAAGTTATTGAATTAAAGCATTAATTCAAGTAAGAGATTATTAATTAGATATTTAATTAATTAATGTTCAATTAATTAATTAAGGGTTATCTGATTAATTATGAAATTAATTAAAGTGGTTAATTAATTAAGTTGGAAGAATAAATTTAATTGGTAATTTTTCGGATTAGCCAATTAAATGACAAAGGGGTCGATTTGTAATTATCACAAATAGAAGTGATAGGGGGCGATTTTTTGAAGATAAGGAAAAGGAAGTTTTTTAATCTTGGAAGATAAGCAAGAAGAGATATATCAAATCTTAGATTCCTAATTAGATAAGGAAGAAAAGATTTGATAGACAAGGAAGAAGATATCTTATAGGAGTAGGACTCTTCTCCTATAAATACTTCTTCTCCTCTCTTCATTTAAAAAAAAAGGAGACCAAAAACTTTTGAGAGAAAACTCTGCAAAACTTTTGAGAGAAAGTTATAGCCGATTTTTGAGAGAAAAAATCTGGTTTTCGAAAATAAGTTTTAGAAATTGCATATCCGCCCCAAACTATTTTGCCCCGAACCCTAGTCGCCCATCCTAGCTCGGCCGAACCTAACCTGGCCGATCCAAGCTTGGCCGAACCAAATCCAGCCGCATAAGCCCTGCGTGTTTGGTCTTCTTCCAGTTGATCTCCAAACCCGAACCTAGATCAAAGTCCTGATCAAGTTCAGAAGTACCTTTGTTGACAAACTTTCAAGTTCCAGTTCTTAGCCTACGACTTGGAAGTGTTGCTACAATCCAGTTGGTGTGGATACATTCTGGAGGTGAGACACTTGGATCACTATATTGTGAATCGAACATGAAGCCTGGAGGTAACCACCACCGAGCTGTGGTGAGGTAATTTCGATTAACCCCCTATGTTTTATTTATGCTTGCGTTCGTTTCTTGCTTTTCGTATACATAATATGGAGACTTTATTTATGGGACTGTGGGTGTGTCTTGAAAAATTTTAAATTCCGCACTCTGTTGTATTGACAATCGAGGCACAAACCCAACAATTTTTTTTTTTATCTAAGAGGCATAGCAACGGCATTCACCCTTAGTCAATTTCGAGGGTCTTAGCAACAACTTTCACCCATATATATTTTTTTTTATCTAAGGGGCATAGCAACGGCTTTTCACCCTTAGTCAATTTCGAGGGTGTCACCATTTTTGCTGATCCAAGGGGCATAGCAACGGCTTTCACCCTCGGATAATTTGATCTTTGAGGGTCTTAGCAACAACTTTCACCCTTTATCGAGATTTGATAAATAGATTACAAATCGATCAAGATACGATAATATTTGCACGAGGATAAAATAGAATTGATAAGATCTCTGGAGAATAGAAAATTTTCATTGAATTGATAATCTTTCATAACATGAGAAATAAAGGGAACAATAAACCATAATAGTAGATAAGCTATGAATTGCTTAGACAGTCTTCATTTTCCATAATATTTCCTCATATTGACGGCGTTCCAAGCTCGAGGCAAGACCTCACCATTAGGACAAGCAATTTTGTATGAGCCTTTCTTCCCAAGTTCGACAACAACATAAGGGCCATCCCAATGCCAACGTGCTTCGAGACGTCCACTTTTTTTAGCACTGAATCTCCAACTTTAAATGTTCGGATTCGAACTTCCTGATTATAGGCCTTTTCCATGTTGGATTTTGCAGCCTGAATTTTTAATTTCGCAAGATCTCTTTTGCTATCTACATGATCAACCTCCATTTCTCTCAATGATTGATTGTCTTCGAAATTATAAAACTCGACCCTGGGAGAAGGTATAAGAGTTTTAACGGGAATAACAGCTTTCGAGCCATAAACCAGACTAAAAGGAGTTTCGCATGTAGCAGCTTTTATTGTTGTTCGATTAGCCCATATGACTAGGTAATTCATCAAGCCACCTTCCCCTAGCCTCGGTCAAGTGTTTTTCCAATGATCGGACAATTTCTCTGTTTATGACTTCAGTTTGTCCATTAGCTTGCGGGTGTCCTACAGATGTGAAAATATGTTGTATTCCGAACTCCTCGCACCATTCTAAAATTTTCTTTCCAGCGAACTGGGTCCCATTGTCTGAGATCAATATTCTGGGAATTCCGAACATGCAGATAATATTTTGCTCTAGCGGTCGGACAAGGACCGACAATATCAATACCCCATTTATCGAAAGGCCTGCAAATAGGAGTAGAATGCATTTGTTCCGCGGGTTGATGGATCAGATTCGAGTGAATCTGACAATAATGGCATTTCTTCACATAATTGACCGAGTCGGAAATAAGAGTAGGCAAATAATACCCTGCCCTCGAGCATTTGAGAGCCAATGCTCGGGCACCACAATGATTTCCAACTTCCCCTTCATGGACCTATTTCAATATCGTACCAGATTGTTCTTCGAAAAATACATCTCAAGAGAATTCCTGAGGAAGATCTTTTATATAGGTTTCCTTCCACTAGGGTGAAGCGTGGTGATCGGTATTTTATCCTCCGAGCTTCATTTGTATTTTCGGGAAGTTTTCCTTCCTGCAAATATTCTATGAAATGATCAATCCAGGATGGTTTCTTCCCATCGATTTCCATAATATCAATGTCAGAAGTGACGTTCAATTCAGTAGCCGGTGTGTTCAAGAGTAGCCATGTAATGACCCTTTCCTTCTTTCCACCATGTGTTCCCGTGCATTTAGATAATAGATCTGCCCATAGATTTTCTTCTCTGGGAATTGTTTGAATTTCGAACTTCTCGAACTTGGAAATCAGAGTTTTTACCTTGTTAAGGTATTTTATCATGTTGAACTCCTTGGCTTCGTAAATGCCCTTGACCTGTCTATGCACGAGTTCGGAATCGGTGAGCACATGAGCACAGTAAGGAAATTAACCTTCACTTTTAGAGCCATCTCCAAGCCTGCAATATGAGCTTCATATTCTGCTTCGTTATTTGTGATGACGAAGTCCAAGGTGATTGCATAGCTCAAATCCTCCCCGGCAGGTCCTTGGAAATGTATCCCTGCTCCTCCTCCTTCCTTGGTCGAAGATCCGTCAATCGTGCATCAACCATACTGGTTCCTCGACCTTTTTAGTCGAATTCACCTCCGAGGATTCCGTTTCATCGGGAACTTTCGTGCTTGAGATTTCTAGGATAAAATCGGCCAAAACCTGAGCCTTGATTGCGGTTCTAGGTCGATATTTGATTTCGAATTGGCCAAGCTCTACAGCCCACTTTATCAATCTTCCCGAAGCCTCTGGTTTCGATAATACCACTAGAGCAAGTGCGATCTCTCGATTTTCATGTAATTGTTCTTCGCGCCTTGTAATAAATTGCTCAGGTAGTATACGGGCTTGTGCTCGGACTTCTCCACCTTCACCAGAACTGAGTTGATTGCCTCTTCTGAAACTGCTATGTAGAGGTACAAAGGACGGAATCTCTGGCCTTCTATGCACCATAGGTTGATCCACAAGTGAATGATCAGCTCTTCCACTATTCAAAAATTCCCTGCACATCGTGCCTATTATAGATCTCAATTCGGCGACAGTTGTACGGATCGGGATATCGTCCTGGGGGACGATCGGAGGAGCTTCTGGTTGCTGAGCCGCTCGAGACAGATTATCGGGCTCATTGTTGACAGAATTCGGCATTCCAGCCACGTGAGAAGGCTCTCCCCGAATGTACGTATTTCGCCTCGTAGTAGGCATTTTTCGACCTAACACCCAAATAGAGCCCCTCGGTGGGCGCCAATTGATCTTACGCTGTTTCGTAGGGGATCAAGATAGGAATGTAAACAAGAAGAACATAATTACATGAAGAGAAAGATCAATAAAATATATTTCGATCGCGGATGCACATATTACAAGTAATAAGGGTCCTATTTGAGCATTATAGGATGCCGTACAAGCTAGAGGTTAAGTACATACAAGAGTGATATCTAATCTAACTCTCCAAGGTTGGTCCAAGCAGGAGCTTCGAGCTGTGGCATCATAAATGCTTGTGGTATTTATAGTTGGTGCGGTGTGCTAGCTGAACCATCCGCATGGGAGCATTTCTCGGCCTAGAGGCCTGGGCCTGAGGTCGGCCCAATAGTAGTTTACGACCCGGAGCCTTTGCCTAAGAGATCGGATTGGGCGGACTGGGACTTGGGATCGATACTATGTCTTCGAGGTCGGGATTCATGATCTTCGATCCAGCATAATCTATTTTCGACCCAGCAAGAGTTCCTAAGTGTAGAGAATCCAAAGTACCCCTCATCAATAAGAGATATCATTGGTAGAGGAGACATTAAGATCGAACATGTCGACTCAGAGATAATACCGCGGACTCGCTAACGAAGCCACTGCCTCAAAAGGCATTCGAGAAACATCTGCTAAAGATGGGACTCAAGAACATAGGAAGTTGGCTTTAGGACAAGTGGGAGATTGATAAAAATAGTGTCCGGCAAGCAAATTGTATGGCTGTCATTTAATGTAATAAATGAAGGAACCATTCAATTTTGATTAATTAATGCACTTTATTATCTGATCAACTTTATCTTATGTAATAATTATCTACGCATAAGGACAGAAGTCCTTAGATCACAGGGCTATGGGACAACCCGTGGACTGATCTCCGAGGCCGTGATCTAGAGCATATTCAAGAGTCATAGAATCCAATCGAGATAGGACATCGTTGGATTCGATTAGACTCTCTCTGTTGTGTATACTCCGATGAACTGGAGAATGCCGGGGTCCACGAGCGTGACTGGGATAGTCTATACACATAAGTGAGTGACTTGCTGGGTTAACAAGTGCACTGAATACCCCAATTAAGAAATAACTCACCATGAAAACGGTAGTCGCATATCGGGGCTAAAGTTATTCAAATTTACGATAGTATACGAGGAACGGTCCCTAATAATTGAGGTGATAGGGTTTATCTGGTGCAAGAACGTCTATACTTAGATGTGAGTTTCGACCGACTGAAGATTACCAGAAAGTATCTGTGGACTCATGTTGGGTATAGAGGAACTCGTATGCATGTTCATATCATCAACAAAGGATCCATTGACCCGACTTGATAGGTTGGGAATTTCTCATATGAATTTCTGTGAGAAATTAATTCTGGTAAAATCTTTGGCCAAGGTACCTGACGACTTTATGAAAGTAGCTCAAAAAGATTAAGTCAAAGAGAATTGTTTCTAGACCAGAATGTATAAGATCAAGACAAAAGAAAAGGGAATCGATGAAAAGTCCATACCCTTAAGTTTCGACTGGGAGATTGATCGATGGAGAGATTATGTCGTATATTGTAATTGTAAATGAGTTAAAAGGTTCACTGAATTAATTCACCAGTGATTGGGTTCCATGGACTTGTGGCAGGGGAGCTAATTTTGGAATTATCAGTCGACAGAGTGTTCGACTGATTTAGAGTATTAAATTCTCGAGTAATTAAATAAATATTTAATTATAACCCACGGCCAATTATGTGGTGAACCTACGGGTCATATACACAATTCACATGAAGCGAAAGCGAGGAAAAGAAGAACAACTGGGTCGACCGAATCCACTGGGTCGATTGGGTCGACTGGGTCGAGTGGATCGACTGGGTTGACTGGGTCAACTGAATCGACCCAATTGGAGCGGAAGTGATCCCATTGTAATTGGATCAAGATTATAAATTAAATTGGAATTTAATTTGTAAGTTAATTAATTAATTAGAGGAAGATATAATTAATTAGACTTAGAGTCTAATTTAACTGATTGGGAGAGTAATCAATTAATTGGGCCATTTAATAGGGCGATTAAATAAAGCCTAAATAAATTAATTAAGGAGTGGGTCATGAATTAATTAGAAGACTTAGTCTTTTAATTAAAAGGGCCATGGCCTATGTAGGAGACTTGGAGTCCTAATCATAGGAGGATTAGGTTAATGAGATACCTATAAATAGGAGACTTGATGTCATATCTCGCACACACAACTCAAGAGCCAAAATCCAAGTCAAGAAAAATTCTCTCTCCTAGTGAAATTGGCCGAACCCTACTTCATTTTGGAAGAATTTTTAGTTTTCGATTTTAGCTCCTAAGTCGTTCTCTAACCCTAGATCTTAATATGCCATATGTTCTAACCGATTAGATATATTAATTTTCGTGATATTGTGGTGTATCAAATCTTAGAGGCGCAACACATGGGGCGCTACGGCAGGGCTTAGGATCGACCTTGCCGAAGGAGAAACACAACGACTTTGCGAGCTAGCAGAATTTGCAAGTAGACAGGTATAACTTGGATCTAGTTATTTAGGTCGTTTTATATATTCATATACAACCAGTTTAGTATCCCGGCAAGATTCCGAAAGAGCCCCTAAAAAATTTAAATTCCGCCGCATGTAGGGCTGTTTATCTTACCGAATCCCAACAATAGTGGCTATAATAAACAATTTAAAAGACAACAATAAGCAGATAGCTTTAAAAATAATATTTATAATTAACGAAAATTGAATTTTTTATCGAAAACTAGTTATCGGTCGATTTTCACGCCTCGACCAGGCCCCACCCTTGTCAAGTTTTTAAGAAAACAATAATCAAGTAATTTCGCGTATTGTCCCTTTCTTCGCCTCGGGTGCCAGACTCTGGATCACCTTAATCGATAAATAGACAACATACGCTAGTTCCTATTAATGGAAGGCCTGGATTTATAAAACCTCATTTTATAGTTAACCCAATATGACTTACTATTTGTTCAAGAGGGGATTTTCGTTTTTAAAAGTTTGAAGAAACTCTCCTCGAGATCTCGCCGCATTATTTATGCTTTATATTTTATTTACGATCTAGATACTAGCGCGCATCACATACAAGCCAAACATAAATCGATAAATATATTAAAACTATACAAGCCTAGCATGCATACTACCAAAATATGTTTTCGATCGGGAGCCTCCTATGCAGGCCATCATCGAGCCATGATGTTGGCCCAATTGGTCAATCTAATTGGGTTCTCAGATGACCTAGGCTATTACATAAATAACCATGCATACATGGCATTCAACTCTTCTTGGGCTCCCATCTTGCTTGTAACGGGCCTCCATTCTAAACTAATAAAACAGTAAAACCCTAATTTATTACAATGGCACAAAGTGGCCCAAAAACAAGTTAAGTCTCGCACGCCCAATAAAAACCAAACAATAAATAAAGCCAATCACATCTACCCTAGGGTAAAAGCACGGCACGATCGAAAACCATGTAAACAGTTCACGTAGAGCAAGAAACAAGCAAACAATTTTTACGTATTTCTTTCTTATTCTTAAAACTCCCTTTTAAAAATAACTACTTATGATTCTTACATTTTTGTCACTACTAATTATGATAAAATAAATTCTCGGGTAATCAAAACAAGTTTTCTGCGTAAAATCAGATTCCGATTTTCAACTTTTGAAAATTACAGTTCAGCCCCTCAACTTTCAGAAATTACACTTTTAACTCCAATGTTTTTGAAAAGTTACAAAACACCCCCAAAAACCATCTCGGCTAGAGGACCAAAAAATAAAAAAATTTAATCCGAAAAGTTTTCATATTTTGCAAAAAACCCCTGAACTTTCGAAAATAACAAAACAGTCCTTTAATTTTTGGAAATTACAAAAACAACCCATAATTACGTGCCGACCAGATTTTGCAAAAACAGTCCAGATTTTTCAAAAATTTCCAGAAAACAAAAAATAAATCCAGCCCTAATCTTCAAATTTGCGATTTTTGCACAAAAATGCCTGAAGTTTCGAAAAACTATAAATTTGCCACATATATGAAAATAGAATTTTACCAATTGTAAATCTAGTCATAACAAGTAAGAATCATCACAGAGAACATAATAAACAAATGTATCCATATACTTTCTTACGTTTAGGCCTTTTTCGCATAATAATAATGGAGTTGGCTCTGATACCACTGTTGAGATACCTCGGTTGTTAGGACAACGAAAGTGGGGATATGCGATATACCTCACCACGTTATGTATATGAAAAGGTTGAATCAAACAGCAATAAAACATAAAGAGGGGTGATATGCGATATACATCACCACGACTCGGTGGTGATTACCTCCGGGCTTCTTGTCTGATTCACAACTGAGTGATCCAATTGTCTCACCTCCAGAATGTATCCACACCAGTTGGATTGTAGCAACGTCTCCAAGTCACAGGCTACGAACTAGATCTTGAAGATCTTGCAGGATCTAGATCTGGATCCGGATGAAAAGAACCACAGGAAGATGAGCTTGGCCACAGTACTTATGCTGCTAGGGTTGGATCAGCCAGGGTGGGGAGGCTAGGGTTGGCCGAATTTAGGTTTGGCCGATTTTGGGTTTGTGCAATTTTCGGTTTTTTCTTTTCTTCTTGTGTTATACAAAATTGATTCATTGATTGATTAATTTACTAGTCTATGGAAGATATGAGTTTAGATATATTTATAAGAGAAGAATCCTTAATAATATCTCTTCCCATATTCACAAGTCCTATTCCTAATCAACTTAGGAAATGAGATTTGATGAATCTCTTCCTTGTTTCTTGTCTTACAAGAAAACAAACTCTCCAACTTGCACTAGCCAAAATCGCCCCCTTTGCCTAATTCATGTATTTCGAAAATTACATGACTAATTATTCTTCTATTTTATTAATTAACTACTTCAATTAATAAATTATAACTAATTAGATATCTCAATTAATAATTCTCCTCTTTGAATTAACATTTTAATTCATCAACTTTGATTTAGGTTCTTTGAATCAACTATTTCGTTTTATGACTGTTACTGTCCAACTGTATAGTGTGTGACCATCTGGGTTCACCATCAATTGGTAGCAGGCCCACGACTTTCGTGATTTAATTAATGAGCAATTAATTGCTCCGATCAATTAAACACTTTTAATTGACCACTCCAAAATCATTCTCTCTTATTAATTTAGGAGTACCCACACTTCATGGTCGATGTCTAGCCACAAGCCCATGAAGCCCAATTTAAGGTGAATTGATATTTTTGAACCTCGCCTCTTATAATTTTCATGTACATACGGTACTTCTAAAGACTAATTTCCCGACCGAGACCTAGGGTGTGTGAATTAATCGGCACCTCTAATTATCTCGATTCTGTACATTCTAATTCTAGATAATAATTCTAGTGTGACTGCTAAATTTGGAAACCCCTTTCAAAATCCGTCACTGACCATGGCCATGGGTTTCTCAAAATTTATTGTCTAAGAACGTACAGGAAATTCTCCCACCTTATCAAGATGAGTCGATAGATCCTTTCTTAGTACTAACCACTCGCGTACACGACTATACGTACCCAATATAGGCACATTATGGTCAGGCTATGTGACCAGTACCTTAATCTAAGTACGCACAACCATGTACCAAATTCGCCCTAGCACCTCAAGTCTAAGGAATAAATCGTACACTATTATAAACTTTGAGAAACATCTCATCACCGATATGCATGCGCTTCCACAATGGGTTTCTCTGTTCGGGTCGTTCGATGCGTTCGATCCCTATCTAACCATCTAGTCATATGAACTGACATCAAATGTCTTGTTCATGAAACTCTACCAATTCACTCCATGTGAATCATGCATAATCGTACAAGTATTAGCGATTCATTCGACACCCCGTCTCGTTTGGAATCTATGACTTGGAACGTGTTTTAAGATCACGACCTTAGAGACTATTTCATGATTGCACTCAATACCGAAGTGAATCGTCCCATAGTCTAATGTGACATTGGAACTTCATCCAATTGCTTAGATATGTTCGCGAGAGATGAAGTTGGTCATTGTTTAATTTACGTATTATAAATAAACAGGCGTATTAATTATTAAACCATAAGAAGATAGTCCTCTTACAAGCTAATTAATATTGGCTTGCTGTGCACTATCCTATCAATCTCTCACTTGCCCTAAAGCTAATCACAACATTTCTAGGACGCATCTTATGAAGATGTCTCTCGAACCCTTTTATGAAAGAACTTCATTAGTGGATCTGCTAAGTTGTCTTTGTTGAGATGACGTAACCCTTCTACGTGTCTCAACTACCTATGATTTGTCTAATAATATGGTTTTGTGTTCAGATTGTCGGTGAGATCTCATTTCCCTTTCACTGAGCAATCGCCTTATCTAATCAGTTAAGGTAACGATAGGCATTTGCCATGCTAGGTACTTCATCCAATCATTGGATGAATTTTCTCATCTAAACGCTTTCTTCTGCTGCATCCCAATGATGCGACCTTTATTCTGTTTTGAGTTGGCAATGTTATACTATTGGAATTTCTTCCAATTTACCTCTGCTCCACCGAGACAGAATAAATTATCCACTTTAGACTGGAAACCTCGAATTACTAAATCCTTCGAGTTTCGATCCTCCACTACTACCACCGTTTAGCAATATATCCTTAATTATCTTTGAGGATTGCTTTTACGGTAGTCCAGTGTTCCTTACTGGTGTTTGACTAACAGTAACTCGTAGATTCAGACTGTTCTTAAGTCAGTCTTGTACAAGACTTTGGATGCTACATGCAATCCAAATGCCAAAGCATAAGGCTTCTTGAGACAATCTCTTCTTTACTTATTATATGTAGGGCTCATTTAATAAGAATATGATAGATTTTGTGTCTATTTGGAAACAATCCTTTCTTGGATTTTCCATATTGAATCTATTCAATATTTAGTCTTTGTACTTAGATTTGGTGAATTGTAGCATCTACTTCGCTCGATCTCTACAGATACATATTGACAGTATGTGAGATGTAATTCCCAAATCTTATCATGGATAATTGCGTGAAATACACGCTTTCGTCTATGCTTGACATTCCTATATCGTCCTTTGATATATAGAATGTCGTCATGTTATGTTACTAACTTTACTATAATACGCTCCCACTGATCCTCTTTGCATAGTTGAAATCCATATGCCTTTTCACAAAGGCAACAGTCTTGATCAACTTTCCATATGCTAAATGTTTCGAAATGGATTTTGACGTTCAAATGGGGAGAAGGTATCTTCATTAGTCTATAAAAGGATTTTGAAGAATGACCCATCGCCAATGAGCGATTCAAATAAGTTGAAAACTTTCCATTTCGGATCTTATGGCTTCATGCCATGTCCCTTATTTTATGTCAAACATAGTTTCTTTGTAATCTAGGATCAATATCCAATTTCTCAATTTCGTAAAATGGAATTTTGAGTTCCTTACGAATTTGACTGGATTACGAAGTGTTTGTGCGTAATTTTGGTTCAGTAGGTTTCAAGGTTTGCTCCCACTATTTGTGGGGATGAGTCCAAATCTTGGACTTTATCAAGTTCTATGACATTCCCTATTTCCTTTGACGAAGAATTTCATCAACATAGGAATGGGCATTTACAAGAAACTTTTGTTTCTCATTGTCGCAGAACAGGTATCCAATGGATTTCGTTGGATACCCCACAAATTTTGTACGAATTGGATCTACTATTCAATTTCTCGTACAAGGGTATGATACGACGGAGTAAGAACTTACATCGAAAGGTACTAGTCCAAGTATCTTTTGAAAAGTCATGGGAGACTATCCCGTAAAGTGAAAAAATAAGTTCAGCGAGATCACAACGTGAAATGAACAAAGTTCAACAAAGTTCGATTCCCTTTTTGATTCGATGCATGAGAATTCTATTCTCGTTTAGATAATCGTGTATTTCTTACCTCCAAACAGATCAAATTTAGTGATATGTACAATGCCTTTTCGTATCTCAAAAGTAAATTGAAATTAGTTTTTTTTAGATAAATATGATATAGAAGACTAGAGAATGATAGCAACCAACTTAAAACGTTGTAGGACATGTATCTAACAGGGGTTGCATTAAGCTGCAAGATATGTTCAATGATTTCCTCTAGTATATCTAACGTAAATCGAAATTAATTTATCTTAATTATACAAAATCGAGTAGACCATAGCATGGTAGCAAATACTTGTTACGTTGTGAAATAACAAGTGCATTGATTACAGTCACTTGAATCAGAATATATAATCACACACAAGAAAAGCAAAAAAAATTTAGTTGATATCATCCATTGAATGATGAAATCAAGTTTAAACACTTTCATAAAATATAGGACACTAAAGAAGTAAATCTTGAATTTGATGATATTTCATTAGAAAGCTTGGAAAACAGTTTGAAAGAAAACAAAGAGAAATGAGAACAACTTAATGAACAAATTGATTGTATTTCTTCGTCATTCATTTCATATGTAAATGCAAAAGAAAAAAAATACATGTTTATTTGAGATCAGACTGTAATATGCACTCAACAATTTATCATCATTCTCATTCGCAACAGAAAGGTGTCCTAGCACTTTTGGCTGAAGATGATTTGAAGACAAAATCTTTACAGTCTTTAAAGTTACCTATTGGGCTTTTGAATTCTTCTTTTAAATGGGTTCAATTAATTTAAGAAGCTCCTTATATATGAAAATATCATTAAGGAGCATGCAACTCAACAAAATCTTCTGGCAAAAGTCAGCTAATAAAAGTTTTTTCCAACATTTGCTAGATGATAAAAAAAATAAAAAAAATCTGAATATCTATTTTTAATGTAATATACATTTACCATAATTTATAATTTAAATCTCGACTTATATTAAAAGTGATTGTCGTTTTTCCGACCCAAAGTGACTTCTATAAAGTTTCAATAGAGATCAAAAAATGAGCAAGATCACCTTTATATATACTTTGGTTTTAAGATAAGTCAATATATAATTATGTATCATGACAAATGTATATTTCATTATTATAGATTATCATACCTAATGAAATGTTTATAATCTAACAGATGTTGGAATAAGCAATAATAAAAGATTTTTGCCGCGTGGAGCTTGTAATATACATTTACCATAATTTATAATTTAAATCTTCTCGACTTATATTAAAAAATCTGAATATCTTTCACATTGCATCTTAACGTATTTGACATCCCCATGTGTAATTATGTACACATGTTTGTTCGGAATGGTGAAGGCAATATCATTTACACTACCTATTTTGGCCTCAATTTGAAAAGTTAATGTGAATTTTATGTTAACGAATACACATTGACTACCACACAAATCTATGCAGTTAACAGATCAAAAACAGTAGCAAGAACTAGAAAATATAGAGAACAAAATTTGAGAATGGCACAAACCTCGAGGTGTTTTCGTATATCATTTACACCATGGTAGGAGTACATTTGGACAGTATTTTTGGAGTATGCAATACCTGAGGGAGGAAAAATATATGTTATCCAGTTAATAAGTGCAAATGTTCATAAGCATTGTCCGAGCATAAATATTGTTTAAACAGTTTTAAAAATGTGTACCAAATATAATTCCCGCGGGAATTGATGCCACACGGTTTACAGACGCTGAGTGATCATTTTGTAAAGACATCAAATAAGAAATAATTTAGGTCAACTTCTCATGTAAATTAAAATATAAGTTGAACTCCAAAGAGTAATGTAATATTAACTAGTCTTGGAGAGATTCAAATGAGAACCTGTTGAATAATTTTCAATATCCCAAACGTTGAAGCTTCAACTAAATATCTTGTTTTTACTGCCTAGCTCCCAAATCATTATGCAACCGAGACTGCACAAGTCCTGTAATCAATTGAAGCTTCGGTTTCATCCCCTATGACAAAAATCGGTAGAAGATAAATAAATTCGTCCTCTTTATTACATGACTTGTGCAGTTGCGATTGCATAATGATTTGGGAGCTAGGCAACAAAACAAGATATTCAGTTGAAGCTTCAACGTTTGGGATATTGAAAGCTCTACAGGTTTCCATTTGAGTCTCTCTAGGACTAGTAGATATCACATTACTCTATGGAGTTCGACTTATATTTGAATTTACATGAGAAGTTGACCTATTATTTCTTGTTAGACGTCTTTACAAAATAATCACTCAGCGTCTGTAAATCGTGTGTCGTCGAGTCCCGAGGGAATTATATTTGGTACACATTTTTAAAAATTTTTAAACAATATTCATGCTCGGACAATGTTTATGAACATTTGCACTTGTAACTGGATAACATATATTTTCCTCCCTCAGGTATTGCATACTCCAAAAATATTGTCCAAACGTACTCCTTCCATGGTGTAAATGATATACGAAAACACCTCGAGGTTTGTGCATTCTCAAATTTTGTTCTCTATATTTTCTAGTTATCAATACTGTTTTTGAGTTGTTAACTGCATAAATTTTGTGTGGTAGTCAATGTGTCTTCGTTAACATAAAATTCACGTTAACTTTTCAAATTGAGGCCAAAATTGGTAGTGTAAATGATATTGCTTTCACAATTCCGAAAAAACATGTCATTATGTGGGGATGACAAACATGTTAAGGTGCAATCTTTCATATTATTAACATCTCATATTGTCACGTCCCTTGAGAATTTTCATTGTGCACATGTATGAAATGCGGTTTCAAGGGAAAACAAGTATATATTTAAAGCCCATGAAGCACCTAAAAATTCTATATATCCGCATACTAAGGAAAATGTCCATGTATAATGAACTTTATAATTACTTCATTCATACTTTAGTATCAAATCTTTTTTATTTAACGAGTTCTCTTTCTGACTCTTGTTCACAATTTGTTTTATCAACAATTATTGATAGGCTAATGACGAGCTATTGTTATGTAAACCTAATGGGCTAGCAATGACTAATGACATAACCAATGTCAATTTGGAAAATGCCATATCCATGATATGAATATAAAATTTGAAAATGTATGTGTAATTTATTCAACTAAACTAATTGACGTGTCACCCATGGCTTGCTAAAACGCACAAACTGTTCTGCGCTCTTGGTCTCGAACAGAATCAAGTCAGAAACTTCTTCCTGAAAATCTCGTGAATATGGTCATCACGTTCCAAGCAGCATATGGTCTTCACAATCGTCTCAAAACTTTCATACAAACCCGATTTTTTTCATCATCTAACAGATATTGGAATAAACAACTAATTATAGCTAAGAATTCTCGTCGCGTTGAGCTAAGGACTCTTGCCAAATGATTTTGTTGAGCTATAGACTCCTTAATGATAGCTTCAAATATAAGGTGCTAGATAAATTAATTGAAGAAGTAAAAGGCCACTTACATGAAAAGTTCAACAACCAAATAATTAACCTTCATATAAATGTTGTCTACAAATCATTTTCAGCTAATAAAGTGCTAGGACTTCTCTTTGTTTCCATTGAGAATGTTGATAAACCGTTAGAGTGTAAATTTCAGTTTGATTCCAATTGCAATGGTAAACAAGTATTTATTTTTTTATTTTTGCGTATTTGAAATGAAATTAAAGTGTCTTGATTGAGTAGTTTCTATTTTCTCAGGTTACAGCCGAGCCTCACAACTTAACTGTAATAGAACTTAGGCTAGGCTCAGGATTCAAGGTACATAATACAATGATCGACTTGAATGTGAGAAGATTGTGAAGACCATATGTTATTAGGAACTTGAGGGCCATATCAACGAGGTATTTAGGAAGAAATATTTAACTTGGTTCAGCTTGAAAGCTGGAGACCAAGAGCAAGAATAGTTCGAGCATTAAAGCAACCCATGGTTGAAACGCCAACTAGTTCGGCGGACTAGCTCACATATACAATTTTGGATGTTATATTCAATCGAAGTGCATGAATATTGAGTTGAAGAATGGGTTTGCATGCTCCTTTGGTTCTTATTATTAGTGTGTGTATCCTTTGAATTGAACTACATATGTAGTAATTTATCAAGCCTTGTTGCCGGGAACAGTTGAGTTGTAGGTAGCATTTGTTGATGTGTGGATTCATTTAAGAGTTGTTACATTATTTCAGCCAAATAATTTATTTGACTATCTATCTTGGATGTAATTGTCTAAATTTTGGTTTTAACTAATTGATTGATAGTGTTGATTTCAGATTATTTTTAGTAAATCATTAAATATGTTTTTTTCCCCCTTAAACCCAATTGCTCCGAATGATAGAAAAAAAAATATACAATTTGTTCGTCCATTTTAGTGGTTCTCATTTTTTTGTTTGTTTTTTCTATGTAGTTCCTAACGTTTTGTAATCGTCATGAAAAATTATCAAATTCTCTTGCCGATCTCAAGTGGTTAATGAGGTCTAGAAGGGCACATAGAACCTCTAGAAATTTCTTTAAGATTTTGTTTATAAAGTTATTGTTGAGTTTGCACTCAACTTAACATAATTACGTAGAGGGTTGCACAGACTTTACATCTTAGTAACATAGTCTACTAATTTTAATCACCTGACTTTTGAGTAGTTCTCTTTAATTATATGTTTTTGAAATCAAAAGTCAACATAATTTACATGTTTATTCTTGATACTTCTTAGAAAGATATATTAATATGGTTTTAAATCTATTTTGAGCTTATGAAACTTATAAGTAGGGATGTCAATTATTCGGATTCAGGTCGAATCAATATCGACCCAAACCAAACTCCATTTATGTCCAACCGCATTGTAGATGGATCCGAATTTTCGGGTCTAAATTTCTCAACTCCAACCGATCTTTGGTCGGGTTAGGTAGCAGATCAGATTTTTTTCGAATCCTATAGAATCTTTTAAATGAAAAATTAGCATGAAAAAACATGTATCTTACCCATATGATCAGGAGTTTACCCCAAAACCATAAGTCCGATATATTCAAGTACTCAATCTCGAGAAATTTTAATGTCTTTTTCAATTTATTCGCCCCCATGTGGCCGAGGGGGGAAGGTACACCTCCCATGCAAATATCTAGCAACAAAAATTAGAGTCAAAATCAATGACATTGAAAAAGAGAAACGTCAAGAAAGATTTGTCAGGAGTGTATATTAACAATAATTTCACCACAAAATATAATGAATTACTGAAACGCTATCATAAGTTATAGCATACATCGACATCAACATGCCAATCAATTCTTATTATCATTATGTTTGTAGTTCTCAAGCATCTACTTCATGCTAATAGCCAAATTTAATGTTTGAACATCTGGTGACAAAATAATACGTGTAAAAAAAAGTACATAATTTTGTGCTCGGTAACTTTCCTATATTTTTGTTATAAAAAACTACATCACACATGGAATTTATTTACAGCATATATCCCTTTACTCCTTATGGACTATGCATTAAATTAGAAAAGCTTACAAAATCGATTATTATGAAAAAAGTAAGACCAAGATATATAGTTCCATGGTATCTTACAAAATATTTCATCTCATTTATTTCATCTTGTATCAAAGTATACTAAATTTCGATATATATCAAGAAAGATATCATAACAATGACATTGACAATATTACCAAGAGAAACGTCAAAAAAGATTTGTCAGGAGTGTATATTACCAATAATTTCACCACAAAATATAATGAATAACTGAAACGCTATCATAACTTATAGCATACATCGACATCAATATGCCAATCAATTCTTATTATCATTATGTTTGTAGTTCTCAAGCATCTACTTCATGCTAATAGCCAAATTTAATGTTTGAACATCTGGTGACAAAATAATACGTGTAAAAAATAGTACATAATTTTGTGCTCGGTAACTTTCCTATATTTTTGTTATAAAAAACTACTTCAATTCTTATTATCATTTATTTACAACATATATCCTTTTATTCCTGATGGACTGTGCATTAAATGGGAAAACCTTACAAAATTGATTGTTATGAAAAAAGGAAGACCAAGATATATACTTACATAGTATCTTACAAAATATTTCATCTCATTCATTTCATCTTGTATCAAAGTATACTAAATCAGATTTAAATGATAACTTGGCCAACTTAAACCTACAAATTAAAAAAAACTAGCAATTATGTGTAATACATATTTTCGACAATTATACAATGACTTATCTTGTATCTTGTTGAATTTTCCTTCAGAAGTTTTGTGTAACGACCTTCCTTTTACAAAGTTGACAATCATAGTACAATTGTCACCGCAATTTCTGACGCTGTTTAGAAGTGTGTTATACATCATTAGCATAAACCTCAAGGAGTACTAGTGTAAATTACCCTTATTTGATAAGATCATACATATCGAGTATAAGGAATCGAGAATCAAGAAATATCGAGTATTTCTTACCTCCAAACAAGACAAATTTAGTGACATGCAGAATGCCTTTTCATATATCAAAAGCAAATCAAAAGTAGCTTTTATAGAAAAATATGATACAGAAGACTAGAGAATGCGAACAACCAACTTAACTGCAAGACAAGGTCAATGATTTCCTCTGATGTAATGGAAGTAAACCAAAATTAGTTTTTCTGAAAGATTCAAAATGTAGCCATACCAAGGTAGCAATCACTTGTTGCATTGTGAAATAAGAAATGCATTGATTACTTTCACTTGAATCAAAATTTATATTACCAAACATAGATTAGAAAAAAATTAGTTGATATCAAGAATTGAATGTATAATATATGACACTGAAGCAATAAATCATGTACATTCTTTACACATCCCAAACCTAACACACATACTTCGCAATTGGACCAACTTTCTAACTATAAAGAGTGAATACCAACATTGTTTTTAATAATTGTGGGTTGGATTTGGAACCTGGTTATTCTTTCCTTTTATAACTCAATGATTTCATATGTTAATTCCCTCTTTCTTAATAAAATAAATGTATTTTTTCTTTTACGTGAATAAAAATATTTCACATATAAAGCATTAGTTGGTTGAGTAACAAGATAAGATAGTTATTTACAGTAGCTAATTTGCAAACCTATTGGCTACCAATGCTTACTAATTGAATTGACATTTTCAATGTATTAAATTCAAGAAATTTTAACAAGGTTTTGGCAATGCCATATCAAATTGCATGACATGTAAGAAAAACAAATGATGTTCAGGTTATCCCAAAACTCGATAGATATTCCATTCTTTGGCCAACAATGTTTGTTTCTGCAAGGAGAAACTTCAATTTATGGATGCATAATCAAACACGTAATCCTAATCATAAATTACTAATTTAGATGAAAATATTAACTAATAAGGCAATTACTTTTTCTGGTTATATAGTAACCAGTAAATAGTAGAAAAATTTGACAAATGTTTGTCTAAGTACTTATATATAAATGATTAATTTCATCAAAATAGTCATTACGTGCAAACTATAACAATTTTAAACACTGGATTTATTATGAATTGTTGATGCTAGACAAGTTGTCTTTAGAATCCCAATAAATGGGCAAAATTTCTTAAAAATTTAAGTGCAGTTAATCTTGTATTTCTTTATTTGCAAAGACATACATGTATGTGCTAATTTTAAACTTGTCGAGTTTCGATATAGCAATCACTTATCAACCAATACATTTTAAGCATGCAAGTCCTTAATTCTAAATATTAAAATCTATTATGGCAATCAAACAGTTTTTTAATTGTATCGATTAAGTAGTCAACCAATATAGAATATTATTTCTTTTCAAATGAAATAAGTAGATTAACCATGCATAAAGATTGAAATTGATAGAAGTAAATTTGAGCGCGCAAGGGGCGGGGAGTAATTGCAATGGGTAGTTGGCGGGGAAAAGCATGTGGTTACCATAGTTTAAGGACAAAGTGGAATTTACCCATTACCTAATTGTTACAAACTACAAAATGATATGGTAGGAAATGTAGAGAATTCTTTGTCAACAAAGTTCAAATTTGGAGCTCTCTACTATGATAAACCCGGAATAAACATTTAAAAGATTTTCCAAATCAGTAAAAAGCACTCTCTATTATGTTGATTCAGATTATTTGTATTCGAGAGGTTCGATTTTTTGTATTTATACATCATATAAGTGACTGTAATTTTAATCACCCAAAGTGATTTCTACATATAAAGTTTCAATAGAGATCTAAACAAGATCTCAACACTATGCCAAACTTACAAAAACCAATTGCCACACAAAAAAGATAGCAAATCTAGTCAGATTAAGAAAGACTAAAGTAGAACGAATCTAACACAAAATTCATTAAATTATCTACCAGTTATTCTTCACAATTTAAAGAAACTAATATTGACAAAATATAAAAAATACATGTAGAATAAATTTTCAGCTTGTGATTTGAATTATACCTCATTACAGCCCTTTGAATCCGATCCCTAAATTCTGCGACTCCGGCAAAAGTTAACCGCTATTGATGCGCCTGAAGGGGTTTGGCTGAAAGAAAACACTCCCTTTGAATCCCGAACCCAAAAACCCCTTAATTTCTTACTAATTTGAATTTAAATGGTTGAAATTGGAATGGCGATTTTTCTGATAATTAATTGGTGGAAAAGGATTCGGGGTGTGAGGTCTGTTTTTATGAAATTACTTGATAATTTAAGCTTCAACAATGGAAGGAGAATAAATAGTAAAAGGGATGTGAAGCAGATGAAAGAGTGAGGAATTAGGAGATGTGAATGAATCAGAGAGGAATGGAAATTGGGAATTTTTTTTTTCCTTTTTTGTAATTATTATCATTTTAGGTTAATTATGGGCTTAAATTTGGGCTTAACGTTAACTTTTTTATTGATTGCTTATTGGACTAGCATTTTTTTTTTCTGTATCATCATGCCTAAAAAGAAAAATGGGGATCAAGATATTCAGATTTTTCAATTTAAATAAATTAAAAAAATTTAATTATACTTTAATTTCCAATAAATAAGAATTGGGGCTTATTTGGATGGGTTGTGACCCTGTTTCACAAGTCTTTATTTAAAAAAATGGTTATGATAGTTTTGTTGAAACTTTTAAAATTTCATTTGGTTAGATTTTGAATATGGGGTAATGTGGTTTAAAAATTAGTTCTGAACGTTGGAGTGTGGATAAAAAGTATGATAGTAAATCAATGTATTTGTTAGAGAATGGTAGGTATCAAATCAATGTTTTATAGGTTGAGGAAATTACATTTTTTATACCAGATTTTTCACCTATTTTATACTTTTGGTACCAAACATTTGAAAAAGGAACATTTAATACCATAATTGATGGATTTTTTTCACAATTGCTTGAGCTTTTTGGTATGCTTAAAACCGTGTTCTCAAACTTTTACCATACCATGCTTATATGTCCTATCATATTTGGAAATCATTGTGGCATGATTCCTTGTATATCATGAGATATTATTTAGTTTTGATTAATATCGCGAAACTTTGTTAACTTTCGGTGGATCTTTATTGCGTTTCATGGACTGAAACTTATACCATTAGAAAGCTCGTCAAGAGCTTTCCATCCATATAAAAAATAAATTTAGCCATGTTAATTGACGGATAAATAAAATGTGCAAAAAAATCCTTCAATTATGTTATTAAATGTGTCTTTTTCAAATGTTTGGTAACAAATGTATAAAGTAGGTACAAATTTAGTATGAAAAATGCAATTCCCTCTTTAGGGATTTTAAAAGTTTGGATATGAATTTGTAAATAGGTTTGTGTTGAGTTTTATAGGTCTAACGAAAACTCACTAAAAATGGTTTTAGCAAGATCTTTCGAAACTCGCGAGACTACGACAAAACTCATTCACATAGTCAAGTCTTGAACATATATTACTCTTATGTAAATTTCAATGTAAACTTTTATTAAAATGAATAACAAAAAACTAGATATATAATTTAAATTTGAGATACAAATTAACTATTAAAACTTAACTTATGAAGTAATTTAATTAACTTCAGACATTATTTAAACTTAATTAAATGCTCAGTTTTTTTAAAAAAAAAATCACATTCTATAGTTTAATTTCTCGAGTTTACAAAAATTGAATGTCGATTGATATATAATTTTTAAAATAAGATTTTTTTAACTTATGTAAAATTTATTTTTCTAGTTGTTAATAAATTAATAATGTTCAAAATTTAATGGGAAATAATTAATAAATGATTTTACAAAATTAAAAAAAATTTAAATGGATTTCATTTTTTCATGCTCATGCATTGAAGCGAGATGTTTTTACTGGGTAAATAAAACGGATAATTCTTACATAGACCAGGTCTATAAGCTTATTTATAGACCTTGTGGTCTAGATTTTGCCACCTGATTTCTGATTTAAAAAAAATCATAAAATTACTAAATTTAACTAAAGCAACCTAACCATATTAAACCAGAGTTAAGGAAAAATAAAATATCACTTTGTGGGTCCCATCAAAACTTTGACAGATTTTTTTAAGCAAATTTTCATGATTCTTTTTCTTTACACGTTAAATTAACATTAAAATTTTAAAATTTGTGATTAAAGTATATAACATAATGCATTGACAATTAAATTTCACTTGACAAATAAATTCTTTTTCTTTTTCATGACATTAAATTTCACTTGACAAATAAACACCCACTTGACAATCACTTAACAAACTGTCTACAACTATTTAACAACATCAATATTACTTCAAACCCCCAAATTAATTGCCCAGTTGGCAATTATGTAATTTTGCGCGAGTTGTGGACTAAAATTGCGAGTATAAAAAAATGTATAGATTTAGCGGACCAGTGAGAGTTAAGGGACGTTAAATGCTTGCTGAAAAATTAAGTGTCCTATTTTGCGGACAAATGAAAATTAAGGGATGTAAAATGCTTGCTGGAAAATTAAGTGTCCTGATTTCTATGGACCAAAAAAAAAAGTTAGAGGACGTAAAATGCTTGCTGAAAAATTAAGTGTCCTGATTCTACGGACCAGTAAAAGTTAAGGGCCGTAAATTGCTTGCTGGAAAATTAATTGTCTTGATTCTGCGGACCAGTGAAAGTTAGGGGATGTAAATTGCTTGCTGAAAATTAAATGTCTTGATTCCTCGGACCAGTGAAAATCAAGGGACGTATATCACTATTTTACCATTATATGCCACAGTTAGCAAATGATTTTTCAAAGAAGATATGCTAAATTATATTAATGGTCCTTTATGTTTAGAGTTGATTACGTTTTCATCCCTCATACACCTTTATCCATCTTAGATAAACCTGAAGACTATCAATGTCATTATTGTCCAATTGTATTGAAGATTATGGGCGTTTGGCGTTTTCCAAAAAAAAAATTGTGTTTGGCGTTTCTGAAATAAAATTTGCATCTCTCAATTTTCTCAAATTACCCTCTCAAAAGCCAAACAAACAACTTTATTATCTCAAATTAGACTAAATCAAATTAATTAACTTATAAATTAAATTCCAATACACTTAAACACTTTGAGTTAGTCTTAAACCAATAAAATTCAATTAATTAACTTATAAATTAAATTCCAATTTATAGTCTTGATCCAATTTCATTTTTTCTTATTGCAATTGGGTCGACTCAGTCGGTCTATTTATTATTTTTTTCATTGTTTTCGCTTCTTGTGTATTGTTTATACCCCGTAAGTTTACCATGATAGAATAGTGTCCTGCAAGCCAACTATTTTGGCTGCATTTAATTGAAAGGACCATTCAATTGGATTAATAAATGTATTTCATTATTACATGGTCACCTTTATCTTATGTAATAATTATCTAAGCATAATGATAGAAGTCCTTAGATCACAGGGCTATGGGACAACCCGTGGACTGATCTCCAAGGCCGTGATCTAGAACATATTCAAGAGTCGCAGAATCCAATCGAGAAAGGACATCGTTGGATTCAGTTAGACTCTCACTATTGTGTATACTCTCACTATTCGGTTAGACTCTCACTATTGTGTATACTCTTATGTAATAATTATCCGAAGTTTACCCTTCGAATTTTGAATACTTCGATCAGCAATTCACATATTACCTCCCAAATAAAAAAGTTCGAAATTAGAACTTGTACCTTTTTTCCCGAGCTCAATCCTTTTGGCATAGCTCTCCTCGCTTAGAGTATGGACATGCAAAGGAAATAGCACTTAGAGTACCGGCAGGCAACCTGTTTTCTTGGATTTGCCTGATCCAAGGCTGGTTGGGTGTGTGGTCTCAAGGTGCTTATTCGGTCGGATTGTAGGTCGACCTCGGTGGAAGCCCCTGCAATCTCGAGCATCAGCTCCTTCAAGGAGCTTCTTGAAGTATAGTTCCTTCGAGATTGCTCGGAGTAATTCCGCTAGAGTTGCTTCCCACCGTCCTGGATCGGATTTGGGTGTGGGCAAAGACTTCCCGCCGTCCTGGATCGGATTTGGGTGTGGGCAATGACTGCTACCAAGATTGGGCATAGCATTCATTGTTCAGAGATGACGAACTGAGATCGATTAAGAGTCCAGTAAATGGGCTCCGATCTCGCTTCACTTTGCTGCATGGCTCGAGCAAGGGTATGTGTGTGCCTCGATCATGTCATGTGCCGAGTGATTGACATGAAAATTGGCGGTTATTGGAAATGTTCGATCTTGAAAGTACCTGCGGACGCCCGCGGATCGAAAACAACTTAGCTTTTTTCTTTTTGTAGAATTTGTAGTAGTATAGCCACAAATGTAATTTTCTATTTGAGGTCGAATTTCCTTATTGTAATCGAGAAATCATTTGTAATTGTTCGAAAACTTATAAATGAAAGAATATTTTTATATTGTCGTCCCTGCTTCTTTCTTTGCTTCTTTTGCTCGAATATTAAATAAAGTGAACTTTGTAATGGATAATTCGAACTCAAAGATCATGTAATTTGATGGATAAATCAATCAAGCTTAACTTTGTCATTAATGATGGAACTTTTAACCACATTAATTTGACAAATATAATTATTCTTTAACTTAATAAACCCTTTTGAACTTTGGCTTATTAGTGGTCGGACTTGACTAGTTCGATCTTGACTTTTTCGTTGATTCGATCGTTGGTTCATTTGATATAAAGATGGATGAATAGTCGTAACATATTTTTGTAACATCCCGATTGAAAAGAAATCGTGATTGAATTTTTGACGATCTTGGAAGCTTATTTTTTTATCTAAGGGGCATAACAACGGCTTTCACCCTTAGTCTATTTCGAGGGTCTTAGCAACAGCTTTCACCCATATATTTTTTTTATTTTTTTATCTAAGGGGAATAGCAACGGCTTTCACCCTTAGTCAATTTCGACGGTCTTAGCAACAACTTTCACCCGTATTAATTTTTTTTATTTTTGATCTAAGGGGCATAGCAACGGCATTCACCCTTAGTCAATTTCGAGGGTCTTAGCAACAACTTTCACCCATATATATTTTTTTTATCTAAGGGGCATAGCAACGGCTTTCACCCTTAGTCAATTTCGAGGGTGTCACCATTTTTGCTGATCCAAGGGGCATAGCAACGACTTTCACCCTCGGATAATTTGATCTTTGAGGGTCTTAGCAACAACTTTCACCCTTTATCGAGATTTGATAAATAGATTACAAATCGATCAAGATACGATAATATTTGCACGAGGATAAAATAGAATTGATAAGATCTCTGGAGAATAGAAAATTTTCATTGAATTGATAATCTTTCATAACATGAGAAATAAAGGGAACAATAAACCATAATAGTAGATAAGCTATGAATTGCTTAGACAGTCTTCATTTTCCATAATATTTCCTCAGATTGACGGTGTTCCAAGCTCGAGGCAAGACCTCACCATTAGGACAAGCAATTTTGTATGAGCTTTTCTTCCCAAGTTCGACAACAACATAAGGGCCATCCCAATTAGGCTGAAGTTTGCCAACGTGCTTCGAGACTTCCACTTTTTTGAGCACTAAATCTCCAACTTTAAATATTCGGATTCGAACTTCCTGATTATAGGCCTTTTCCATGTTGGATTTTGCAGCCTGAATTTTTAATGTCGCACGATCTCTTTTGCTATCTACATGATCAACCTCCATTTCTCTCAATGATTGATTGTCTTCGGAATTATAAAACTCGACCCTGGGAGAAGGTTTAAGAGTTTTAACGGGAATAACATCTTTCGAGCCATAAACCAGACTAAAAGGAGTTTCGCATGTAGCAGCTTTTATTGTTGTTCGATTAGCCCATATGACTAGGTAATTCATCAAGCTACCTTCCCCTAGCCTCGGTCAAGTGTTTTTCCAATGATCGGACAATTTCTCTGTTTATGACTTCAGTTTGTCCATTAGCTTGCGGGTGTCCGACAGATGTGAAATTATGCTGTATTCCGAACTCCTCGCACCATTCTAAAACTTTCTTTCCAGCGAACTAGGTCCCATTGTCTGAGATCAATATTCTGGGAATTTCGAACCTGCAGATAATATTTTGCTCTAGCGGTCGGAAAAGGACCGACAATATCAATACCCCATTTATCGAAAGGCCAGCAAATAGGAGTAGAATGCATTTGTTCCGCGGGTTGATGGATCGGATTCGAGTGAATCTGACAATAATGGCATTTCTTCACATAATTGACCGAGTCGGAAATAAGAGTAGGCCACTGCCCTCGAGCATTTGAGAGCCAATGCTCGGGCACCACAATGATTTTCAACTTCCCCATCATGGACCTATTTCAATATCGTACCAGACTGTTCTTCGGAAAATACATCTCAAGAGAATTCCTGAGAAAGATCTTTTATATAGGTTTCCTTCCACTAGGGTGAAGCGTGGTGATCGGTATTTTATCCTCCGAGCTTCATTTGTATTTTCGGGAAGTTTTCCTTCCTGCAAATATTCTATGAAATGATCAATCTAGGATGGCTTCTTCCCATCGATTTCTATAATATCAATGTCAGAAGTGACGTTCAATTCAGTAGCCGGTGTGTTCAAGAGTAGCCATGTAATGACCCTTTCCTTCTTTCCACCATGTGTTCCCGTGCATTTAGATAATAGATCTGCCCATAGATTTTCTTCTCTGGGAATTGTTTGAATTTCGAACTTCTCGAACTTGGAAATCAGAGTTTTTACCTTGTTAAGGTATTTTATCATGTTGAACTCCTTGGCTTCATAAATTCCCTTGACCTGTCTATGCACGAGTTCGGAATCGGTGAGCACATGAGCACAGTAAGGAAATTTACCTTCGCTTTTAGAGCCATCTCCAAGCCTGATATATGAGCTTTGTTATTTGTGATGATGAAGTCCAAGGTGATTGCATAGCTCAAATCTTCCCCGGCAGGTCCTTGGAAATGTATCCCTGCTCCTCCTCCTTCCTTGGTCGAAGATCCGTCAATCGTGCATCAACCATACTGGTTCCTCGACCTTTTTAATCGAATTCACCTCCGAGGATTCCGTTTCATCGGGAACTTTCGTGCTTGAGATTTCTAGGATAAAATCGGCCAAAACCTGAGCCTTGATTGCGGTTCTAGGTCGATATTTGATTTCGAATTGGCCAAGCTCTACAGCCCACTTTATCAATCTTCCCGAAGCCTCTGGTTTTGATAATACCACTAGAGCAAGTGCGATCCCTCGATTTTCATGTAGTTTTTTTTCGCGCCTTGTAATAAATTGCTCAGGTAGTATACGGGCTTGTACCTTCACCAGAACTGAGCTGATTGCCTCTTCTGAAACGGCTATGTAGAGGTACAAAGGACGAAATCTCTGGCCTTCTATGCACCATAGGCTGATCCACAAGTGAATGATCAGCTTTTTCACTATTCAAAAATTCCCTGCACATCGTGCCTATTATAGATCTCAAGTCGGCGACAGTTGTACGAATCGGAATATCGTCCTGGGGGACGATCGGAGGAGCTTCTGGTTGCTGAGCCACTCGAGACAGATTAGGCATTTTTCGATCTAACACCCAATTAGGGCCCCTCGATGGGCGCCATTGATCTTACGCTGTTTCGTAGGGGATCAAGATAGGAATGTAAACAAGAAGAACATAATTACATGAAGAGAAAGATCAATAAATCAATAAAATATATTTCGATCACGGGTGTACATATTACAAGTAATAAGGGTCCTATTTGAGAATTATAGGATGCCGTACAAGCTAGAGGTTAAGTACATACAAGAGTGATATCTAATCTAACTCTCCAAGGTTGGTCCGAGCAGGAGCTTCGAGCTGGGAGCACCTAGGAAAGCGTATGTGGCGTCATAAATGCTTGTGGTATTTATAGTTGGTGCGGTGTGCTAGCTGAACCATCCGCATGGGAGCATTTTTCGGCCTAGAGGCCTGGGCCTGAGGTCGGCCCAACAGTAATTTACGACCCGGAGCCTTTGCCTAAGAGATCGGATTGGGCGGACTGGGACTTGGGATCGATACTATGTCTTCGAGGTCGGGATTCATGATCTTCGATCCAGCATAATCTATTTTCGACCCAGCAAGAGTTCCTAAGTGTAGAGAATCCAAAGTACCCCTCATCAATAAGAGATATCATTGGTAGAGGAGACATTAAGATCGAACATGTCGACTCAGAAGATAATACCGCGGACTCGCTAACGAAGTCACTGCCTCAAAAGGCATTCGAGAAACATCTACTAAAGATGGGACTCAAGAACATAGGAAGTTGGCTTTAGGACAAGTGGGAGATTGATAAAAATAGTGTCCGGCAAGCAAATTGTATGGCAGTCATTTAATGTAATAAATGAAGGAACAATTCAATTTTAATTAATTAATGCACTTTATTATATGGTCAACTTTATCTTATGTAATAATTATCTACGCATAAGGATAGAAGTCCTTAGATCACAGGGCTATGGGACAACCCGTGGACTGATCTCCGAGGCCGTGATCTAGAGCATATTTCAAGAGTCGTAGAATCCAATCGAGATAGGACATCGTTGGATTCGATTAGACTCTCACTGTTGTGTATACTCCGATGAACTGGAGAATGCTGGGGTCCACGAGCGTGATTGGGATAGTCGATACACATAAGTGGGTGACTTGCTGGGTTAACAAGTCCACTGGATACCCCAATTAAGAAATAACTCACCATGAAAACGGTAGTCGCATATCGGGGCTGAAGTTATTCAAATTTACGATAGTATGCGAGGAACGGTCCCTAATAATTGAGGTGATAGGGTTTATCTGGTGCAAGAACGTCTATACTTAGATGTGAGTTTCGACCGACTGAAGATTACAAGAAAGTCTCTGTGGACTCATGTTGGGTATAGAGGAACTCGTATGCAGGTTCATATCAACAAAGGATCCATTAACCCGACTTGATAGGTTGGGAATTTCTCATATGGATTTCTGTGAGAAATTAATTCTGGTAAAATCTTTAGCCAAGGTACCTGACGACTTTATGAAAGTAGCTCAAAAAGATTAAGTCAAAGAGAATTGTTTCGAGACCAGAATGTACAAGATCAAGACAAAAGAAAAGGGAATCGATGAAAAGTCCATACCCTTAAGTTTCGACTGAGAGATTGATCGATGGAGAGATTATGTCGTATATTGTAATTGTAAATGAGTTAAAAGGTTCACTGAATTAATTCACCAGTGATTGGGTTCCATGGGCTTGTGGCAGAGGAGCTAATTTTGGAATGATCAGTCGATAGAGTGTTCGACTGATTTAGAGTATTAAATACTCGAGTAATTAAATAAATATTTAATTATAATCCACAGCCAATTTTGTGGTGAACCTACGGGGGCATATACACAATTCACATGAAGCGAAAGCGAGGAAAAGAAGAACAACTGGGTCGACCGAATCCACTGGGTCGATTGGGTCGACTGGGTCGAGTGGATCGACTGGGTTGACTGGGTCAACTGGGTCGACCCAATTGGAGCGGAAGTAATCCCATTAGAATTGGATCAAGATTATAAATTAAATTGGAATTTAATTTGTAAGTTAATTAATTAATTAGAGGAAAGTTTAATTAATTAGACTTAGAGTCTAATTTAACTGACTGGAAGAGTAATAAATTAATTAAGAAGTGGATCATGAATTAATTAGAAGACTTAGCCATGGCCCATGTAGGAGACTTGGAGTCCTAATCATAGGAGGATTAGGTTAATGAGATACCTATAAATAGGAGGCTTGATGTCATATCTCGCACACACAACTCAAGAGCCAAAATCCAAGTCAAGAAAAATTCTCTCTCCGTCTCTCCTAGTGAAATTGGCCGAACCCTACTTCATTTTGGAAGAATTTTTAGTTTTCGATTTTAGCTCCTAAGTCGTTCTCTAACCCTAGATCTTAATATACCATATGTTCTAACCGATTAGATATATTAATTTTCGTGATATTGTGGTGTATCAAATCTTAGAGGCGCAACACATGGGGCGCTACAACAGGGCTTAGGATTGACCTTACCGAAGGAGAAACACGACGACTTTGCTAGCTAGCAGAATTTGCAAGGAGACAGGTATAACTTGGATCTAGTTATTTATGTCGTTTTATATATTCATGTACAACTAGTTTAGTATCCCGACAAGATTCCGAAAGAGCCCCTAAAAAATTTAAATTCCCCCGCATGTAGGGCTGTTTATGTTACCGAATCCCAACAATAGTGGCTATAATAAACAATTTAAAAGACAACAATAAGCAGACAACTTTAAAAATAATACTTATAATTAACTAAAATTGAACTTTTTATCGAAAAAGTCCTCCCACTATTTTTATAGAAACAATAACCCGTTTTATTGTTCGGGGAATTCTATTTTCTAGTAGGTCTTGAAGTCCCAGAGGCCATTAATTGCACCCACGACTCGTGGCCATACAATCAATTCCCTCGGTAGGTATACTTTTACCAATTGTGTCCATACACAACCTTGAAGCTATTTTGCCTCGGTTTTCGCATTTATCTAGCACTGCTACATCGTAAATGTTACTACTCGTTAAGTCTAATCCATTAATCATGATGAGCGACAGGCCTGGTCATGAAATCCCCGTAACTAGTTATCGGTCGATTTTCACGCCTCGACCAGGCCCCACCCTTGTCAAGTTTTTAAGAAAACAAGAATCAAGGAATTTCGCGTATTGTCCCTTTCTTCGCCTCGGGTGCCAGACTCTGGATCACCTTAATCGATAAATCGACAACATACGCTAGTTCCTATTAATGGAAGGCCTGTATTTATAAAACCTCATTTTATAGTTAACCCAATATAACTTACTATTTGTTCAAGAGGGGATTTTCGTTTTTAAAAGTTTGAAGAAACCCTCCTCGAGATCTCGCCGCATTAATTATGCTTTATCTTTTATTTACGATCTAGATACTAGCGCGCATCACATACAAGCCAAACATAAATCGATAAATATATTAAAACTATACAAGCCTAGAATGCATACTACCAAAATATGTTTTCGATCGGGAGCCTCCTATGCAGGCCATCATCGAGCCATGATGTTGGCCCAATTGGTCAATCTAATTGGGTTCTCAGATGACCTAGGCTATTACATAAATAACCATGCATACATGACATTCAACTCTTCTTGGGCTCCCATCTTGCTTGTAACGGGCCTCCATTCTAAACTAATAAAACAGTAAAACCCTAATCTATTACAAAGGCACAAAGTGGCCCAAAAACAAGTGAAGGCTCGCAAGCCTAATAAAAACCAAACAATAAATAAAACCAATCACATCTACCCTAGTGAAAAGGCTCGGCACGATCGAAAACCACGTAAAAAGTTCACGTAGAGCAAGAAACAAGCAAACAATTTTTACGTATTTCTTTCTTATTCTTAAAACTCCCTTTTAAAAATAACTACTTATGATTCTTACATTTTAGTCACTACTAATTATGATAAAATAAATTCTCGGGTAAACAAAACAAGTTTTCTGCATAAATTACAGTTCGGCCCCTCAACTTTCAGAAATTACACTTTTAACCCCAAAGTTTTTGAAAAGTTACAAAACACCCCCAAAAACCATCTCGGCTAGAGGACCAAAAAATAAAATTTTTTAATTCGGAAAATTTTCATATTTTGCAAACAAACCCCTGAACTTTTGAAAATAACAAAACAATCCTTTAATTTTTGGAAATTACAAAAACAACCCATAATTACGTGCCGACCAGATTTTGCAAAAACAGTCCAGATTTTTCAAAAATTTCCAGAAAACAAAAAATAAATTTCCAACCCTAATATTCAAATTTGCGATTTTTGCACAAAAAGGCCTGAGGTTTCGAAAAACTATAAATATGCCACATATATGAAAATAGAATTTTACCAATTGTAGATCTAGTCATAACAAGTAAGAATCATCACACAGAACATAATAAACAAATGTATCCATATACTTTCTTACGTTTAGGCCTTTTTTGCATAATAATAATGGAGTTGGCTCTGATACCACTGTTGAGATACCTCGGTTGTCAGGACAACGAAAGTGGGGATATGCGATATACCTCACCACGTTATGTATACGAAAAGGTTGAATCAAACAACAATAAAACATAAAGAGGGGTGATATGTGATATACATCACCACGACTAGGTGGTGATTACCTCCGGGCTTCTTGTTTGATTCACAACTGAGTGATCCAATTGTCTCACATCTAGAATGTATCCACACCAGTTGGATTGTAGTGACGTCTCCAAGTCACAGGCTACGAACTAGATCTTGAAGATCTTGATCAGGATCTAGATCTGGATCCGGATGAAGAGAACCACAGGAAGATGAGCTCGGCCACAATACTTATGCTGCTAGGGTTGGATCGGCCAGGGTGGGGCGGCTAGGGTTGGCCGAATTTAGGTTTGGCCAATTTTGGGTTTGTGCAATTTTCGGTTTTTTCTTTTCTTCTTGTGTTATACAAAATTGATTCATTGATTGATTAATTTATTAGTCTATGGAAGATATGAGTTGAGATATATTTATAAGAGAATAATCCTTCTCTTATTAGATATCTCTTCCCATATTCATCAAGTCCTATTCCTAATCAACTTAGGAAATGAGATTTGATAAATCTCTTCCTTGTTTTCTTGTCAAGAAAACAAACTCTCCAACTTGCACTAGCCAAAATCGCCCCCTTTGCGTAATTCATGTACTTCGAAAATTACATGACTATTTATTCTTCTATTTTATTAATTAACTACTTCAATTAATAAATTATAACTAATTAGATATCTCAAGTCATATGAACTATTTGAATTAACACTTTAATTCATCAACTTTGATTTAGGTTCTTTGAATCAACTATTTCGTTTTATGACTGTTACTGTC
This sequence comes from Penstemon eatonii, assembly GCA_038501285.1. Classification (NCBI taxonomy): domain Eukaryota; kingdom Viridiplantae; phylum Streptophyta; class Magnoliopsida; order Lamiales; family Plantaginaceae; genus Penstemon; species Penstemon eatonii. The sequence continues at coordinate 54,575,411 of CM076710.1, forward strand.
CAACTGTATAGTGTGTGACCATCTGGATTCACCATCAATTGGTAGCAGGCCCACGACTTTCGTGATTTAATTAATGAGCAATTAATTGCTCCGATCAATTAAACACTTTTAATTGACCACTCCAAAATCATTCTCCCTTATTAATTCAGGAGTACCCACACTTCATGGTCGATGTCTAGCCACAAGCCCATGAAGCCCAATTTAAGGTGAATTGATATTTTTAAACCTCGCCTCTTATAATTGTCATGTACATACGGTACTTCTAAAGACTAATTTCCCGACCGAGACCTAGAGTGTGTGAATTAATCGGCACCTCTAATTATCTCGATTCTGTACATTCTAATTCTAGAGAATAATTCCAGTGTGACTGCTAAATTTGGAAACCCCTTTCAAAATCCGTCACTGACCATGGCCATGGGTTTCTCAAAATTTATTGTCTAAGAACGTACAGGAAATTCTCCCACCTTATCAAGATGAGTCGATAGATCCTTTTTTAGTACTAACCACTCGCGTACACGACTATACGTACCCAATATAGGCACATTATGGTTAGGCTATGTGACCAGTACCTTAATCTAAGTACGCACAACCATGTTCCGAATTCGCCCTAGCACCTCAAGTCTAAGGAATAAATCGTACACTATTATAAACCTTGAGAAACATCTCATCATCGATATGCGTCATGCGCTTCCACAATGGGATTCTCTGTTCGGGTCGTTCGATGCGTTCGATCCCCTATCTAACCATCTAGTCATATGAACTGACATCAAATGTCTTGTTCATGAAACTCTACCAATTCACTCCATGTGAATCATGCATAATCGTACAATTATTAGCGATTCCTTCGATACCCCGTCTCGTTTGGAATCTATGACTTGGAACGTGTTTTAAGATCACGACCTTAGAGACTGTTTCATGATTGCACTCAATACCGAAGTGAATCGTCCCATAGTCTAATGTGACCTTGGGATTTCATCCAATCGCTTAGATATGTTCGCGAGAGATGAAGTTGGTCATTGTTTAATTTACGTACTATAAATAAATAGGCGTATTAATTATTAAACCATAAGAAGATAGTCCACTTACAAGCTAATTAATATTGGTTGATGTGCACTATCCTATCAATCTCTCACTTGCCCTTAAGCTAATCACAAAATTTCTAGGACCCATCTTATGAAGATGTCTCTCGAACTGTTTTATGAAAGAACTTCATTAGTGGATCTGCTAAGTTGTTTTTGTTGAGATGACGTAACCCTTCTACGTATCTCAACTACCTATGATTTGTCTAATCATATGGTTTTTGTGTTCAGATTATCGGTGAGATCTCATTTCCCTTTCACTGAGCAATCGCCTTATCTAATCAGTTAAGGTAACGATAGGCTTTTGCTGTGCTAGGTACTTCATCCAATCATTGCATGAATTTTCTCATCACGCTTTCTTCTGCTGCATCCCAATGATGCGACATTTATTCTGTTTTGAGTTGGCAATGTTATACTATTGGAATTTCTTCCAATTTACCTCTGCTCCATCGAGACAGAATAAATTATCCACTTTAGACTGGAAACCTCGAATTACTAAATCCTTCGAGTTTCGATCCTCCACTACTACCACCGATCAGCAATATATCCTTTAATTATCTTCGAGGATTGCTTTTACGGTAGTCCAGTGTTCCTTACTGGTTTTTGACTAACAGTAGCTCGTAGATTCAGACTGTTCTTAAGTCAGGTCTTGTACAAGACTTTGCATGCTACATGCAATCCAAATGCCAAAGCATAAGGCTTCTTGAGACAATCTCTTCTTTACTTATTATATGTAGGGCTCATTTAATAAGAATATGATAGATTTTGTGTCTATTTGGAAACAATCCTTTCTTGGATTTTTCCATATTGAATCTATTCAATATTTAGTCTTTGTACTTAGATTTGGTGAATTGTAGCATCTACTTCGCTCGATCTCTACAGATACATATTGACAGTATGTGAGATGTAATTCCCAAATCTTATCATGGATAATTGCGTGAAAAACACGCTTTCGTCTACGCTTGACATTCCTATATCGTCCTTTGATATACAGAATGTCGTCATGTTATGTTACGAACTTTACTATAATACGCTCCCACTGATCCTCTTTGCATAGTTGAAATCCATATGCCTTTTGACAAAGGCAACAATCTTGATCAACTTTCCATATGCTAAATGTTTCGAAATGGATTTTGACGTTGCAAATGGGGAGAATGTATCTTCATTAGTCTACAAAAGGATTTTGAAGAATGACCCATCGCCAATGAGCTTCATTCCATGTCCCTTATTTTATGTCAAGCATAGTTTCTTTGTAATCTTGGATCAATAACCAATTTCTCAATTTCGTAAAATGGAATTTTGAGTTCCTTACGAATTTGATTGGATTACGAAGTGTTTGTGCGCTGGTTCAGTAGGTTTCAGGGTTTGCTCAAACAGTTTGTGGGGATGAGTCCAAATCTTGGACTTTATCAAGTTCTATGACATTCCCTATTTCCTTTGACGAAGAATTTCATCAATATAGGAACGGGCATTTACAAGAAACTTTTGTTTCTCATTGTCGCAGAACAGGTATCCAATAGATTTCGTTGGATAGCCCACAAATTTTGTACGAATTGGATCTACTATTCAATTTCTCGTACAAGGGTATGATACGACGTTGTAAGAACTTACATCGAAAGGTACTAGTCCAAGTATCTTTTGAAAAGTCATGGGAGGCTATCCCCTAAAGTGAAAAAATAAGTTCAGCGAGATCACAATGTGAAATGAACAAAATTCAACAAAGTTCGATTCCCTTTTTGATTCGCTGCATGAGAATTCTATTCTCGTTTAGATAATCGTGTATTTCTTACCTCCAAACAGATCAAATTTAGTGATATGTACAATGCCTTTTCGTATCTCAAAAGTAAATTGAAATTAGTTTTTTTTTAGATAAATATGATATAGAAGACTAGAGAATGAGAGCAACCAACTTAAAAAGTTGCAGGACATGTATCTAAGAGGGGTTGCATTAAGCTGCAAGATATGTTCAATGATTTCCTCAAGTATATCTAACGTAAATCGAAATTAATTTTTCTTAATTATACAAAATAGAGTAGACCTTAGCATGGTAGCAAATACTTGTTACGTTGTGAAATAACAAGTGCATTGATTACAGTCACTTGAATCTATACTCACACACAAAAAAAGCAAAAAAAATTTAGTTGATATCATCCATTGAATGATGAAATCAAGTTTAAACACTTTCATAAAATATAGGACACTAAAGAAGTAAATCTTAAATTTGATGATATTTCATTAGAAAGCTTGGAAAACAGTTTGAAAGAAAACAAAGAGAAATGAGAACAACTTAATGAACAAATTGATTGTATTTCTTCGTCATTCATTTCATATGTAAATGCAAAAAAAAAAAAAATACATGTTTATTTGAGATCAGACTGTAATATGCACTCAACAATTTATCAGCATTCTCATTCGCAACAGAAAGGAGTCCTAGCACTTTTGGCTGAAGATGATTTGAAGACAAAATCTTTACAATTTTTAAAGTTACCTATTGGGCTTTTGAATTATTCTTTTAAATGGGTTTAATTAATTTAAGAAGCTCCTTATATATGAAAATATCATTAAGGAGCATGCAACTCAACAAAATCATCTGGCAAAAGTCAGCTAATAATTAATTTTTTCCAACATTTGCTAGATGATAAAAAAAATAAAAAAAATCTGAATATCTATTTTAATGTAATATACATTTACCATAATTTATAATTTAAATCTCGACTTATATTAAAAGTGATTGTCGTTTTACCGACCCAAAGTGACTTCTATAAAGTTTCAATAGAGATCTAAAAATGAGCAAGATCACATTTATATATACTTTGGTTTTAAGATAAGTCAATATATAATTATGTATCATGACAAATGTATATTTCATTATTATAGATTATCATGCCTAATGATTTGTTTATCATCTAACAGATGTTGGAATAAGCAATAATAAAAGATTTTTGCCACGTGGAGCTAAGGACTCTTGCCAGAAGATTTTGTTGAGCTACAAGCTCCTTAATTGTAGTTCCAAATATAAGATGCCACATAAATTATTTGAAGAAGTCAAAGCCCACTTAGATGAAAAGTTCAAGAATCAAATAATTAACCTTTATAAAAATATTATGTACAAATCATCTTCAGCCATTAAAGTGCTAGGATTTCCCTCTGTTGCCATTGAAAATGTTGATAAACCGTTGAGTGTAAATTCAATTTTGATTCCAATTGCAATGGTAAACAATTATTTCGTTTAATTTCTGCATATTTTAAATGTCCTTATTGAGTAGTTTCTATTTTCTTAGGTTACAACCGAGCCTCAAAACTTGACTATAATTGAACTTAGGTTAGGTTCAGGATTCAATGTACATTATACATGGATATGACATTTTCCAAATTGACATTGGTTATGTCATTAGTCATTGGTAGCCCGTTAGGTTCACATTGCACTGGCTCGTCATTAGCCATCAATAGTTGTTGAAATAACAAACTGCGAACAAAGGTCAGAAAGAGAACTCGTTAAATGAAAAAGGTTTGATACTAAAGTATGTATAAACTAATTATAAAGTTCGTTATATCTGGACATTTTCCTTAATATACAGATATATAGAATTTGTAGGTGCTTCATGGCCTTTAAATATATACATGTTTTCCATTGAAAATGCATTTCATACCTGTGCACGATGAAAATTCTCAAAGGAAGTGATAATCACTTGAAAAAATTCTATATACACAATGTTTAAATTAATAGGAGAAGTTAATAATGTGAAAGATTGCATCTTAACGTATTTGACATCCCCATGTGTAATTATGTATACATGTTTGTTCAGAATGGTGAAGGCAATATTATTTACACTACCTATTTTGGCCTCAATTTGAAAAGTTAATGTGAATTTTATGTTAACGAATACACATTGACTACCACACAAAATCTATGCAGTTAACAACTCAAAAACAGTAGCAAGAACTAGAAAATATAGAGAACAAAATTTGAGAATGGCACAAACCTCGAGGTGTTTTCATATATCATTTACACCATGGTAGGAGTACATTTGGACAGTATTTTTGGAGTATGCAATACCTGAGGGAGGAAAAATATATGTTATCCAGTTAATAAGTGCAAATGTTCATAAGCATTGTCCGAGCATAAATATTGTTTAAAAAGTTTTAAAAATGTGTACCAAATATAATTCCCTCGGGAATTGATGCCACACGGTTTACAGACGCTGAGTGATTATTATGTAAAGACATCTAATAAGAAATAATTTAGGTCAACTTCTCATGTAAATTCAAATATAAGTTGAACTCCAAAGAGTAATGTAATATTAACTAGTCCTAGAGAGATTCAAATGAGTACCTGTAAAGCTGTTGAATAATTTTCAATATCCCAAACGTTGAAGCTTCAACTAAATATCTTGTTTTTACTGCCTAGCTCCCAAATCATTATGCAACCGAAACTGCACAAGTCCTGTAATCACTTGAAGCTTCAGTTTCATCCCCTACTCTTTATTGCATGACTTGTGAAGTTGCGATTGCATAATGATTTGGGAGCTAGGCAACAAAAACAAGATATTCAGTTGAAGCTTCAACATTTGGGATATTGAAAATTGTTCAACAGCTCTACAGGTTTCCATTTGAGTCTCTCTAGGACTAGTAGATATCACATTACTCTTTGGAGTTCGACTTATATTTGAATTTACATGAGAAGTTGACCTATTATTTCTTGTTAGACGTCTTTACAAAATAATCATTCAGCGTCTGTAAATCTTGTGTCGTCGAGTCCCGAGGGAATTATATTTGGTACACATTTTTAAAAAATTTTAAACAATATTCATGCTCGGACAATGTTTATGAACATTTGCACTTGTAACTGGATAACATATATTTTCCTCCTTCAGGTATTGCATACTCCAAAAATATTGTCCAAACGTACTCCTACCATGGTGTAAATGATATACGAAAATACCTCGAGGTTTGTGCATTCTCAAATTTTGTTCTCTATATTTTCTAGTTATCAATACTGTTTTTGAGTTGTTAACTACATAAATTTTGTGTGGTAGTCAATGTGTCTTCATTAACATAAAATTCACGTTAACTTTTCAAATTGAGGCCAAAATTAATAGTGTAAATGATATTGCTTTCACCATTCCGAAAAAACATGTAATTATGTGGGGATGACAAACACGTTAAGGTGCAATCTTTCATATTATTAACATCTCATATTATGTTAAACATTTTGTATATCAAATTTGTTTAAGTGATTGTCACGTCCCTTGAGACTTTTCATTGTGCACATGTATGAAATGCGGTTTCAAGGGAAAACAAGTATATATTTAAAGGCCATAAAGCACCTACAAATTCTATATATCCGCATACTAAGGAAAATGTCCATGTATAATGAACTTTATAATTAGTTTATACATACTTTAGTATCAAATCTTTTTTATTTAACGAGTTCTCTTTCCGACTCTTGTTCACCGTTTGTTTTATCAACAATTATTGATAGGCTAATGACGAGCTATTGTTATGTAAACCTAATGGGCTAGCAATGACTAATGACATAACCAATGTCAATTTGGAAAACGCCATATCCATGATATGAATATAAAATTTGAAAATCTATGTGTAATTTATTCAACTAAACTAATTGACGTGTCACCCATGGCTTGCTAAAACGCACAAACTGTTTTGCGCTCTTGGTCTCCAACAGAATCAAGTCAGAAACTTCTTCCTGAAAATCTCGTGAATATGGTCATCACGTTCCAAGAAGCATATGGTCTTCACAATCGTCTCAAAACTGTCATACAAACCCGATTTTGTTCATCATCTAACAGATATTGGAATAAACAACTAATTATAGCTAGGAATTCTCGTCGCGTTGAGCTAAGGACTCTTGCCAAATGATTTTGTTGAGCTATAGACTCCTTAATGATAGCTTCAAATATAAGGTGCTAGATAAATTAATTGAAGAAGTAAAAGGCCACTTACATGAAAAGTTCAACAACCAAATAATTAACCTTCATATAATTGTTGTCTACAAATCATTTTCAGCTAATAAAGTGCTAGGACTTCCCTTTGTTTCCATTGACAATGTTGATAAACCGTTAGAGTGTAAATTTCAGTTTGATTCCAATTGCAATGGTAAACAAGTATTTATTTTTTTATTTTTGCGTATTTGAAATGAAATTAAAATGTCTTGATTGAGTAGTTTCTATTTTCTCAGGTTACAGACGAGCCTCACAACTTAACTGTAATAGAACTTAGGCTAGGCTCAGGATTCAAGGTACATAATACAATGATCGACTAGAATGTGAGAAGATTGTGAAGACCATATGTTATTAGGAACTTGAGGGCCATATCAACGAGGTATTTTGGAAGAAATTTTTAACTTGGTTCAGCTTGAAAGCTGGAGACCAAGAGCAAGAATAGTTCGAGCCTTAAAGCAACCCATGGTTGAAACGCCAACTAGTTCGGCGGACTAGCTCACATATACAATTTTGGATGTTATATTCAACCGAAGTGCATGAATATTGAGTTGAAGAATGGGTTTGCATGCTCCTTTGGTTCTTATTATTAGTGTGTGTATCCTTTGAATTGAACTACATATGTAGTAATTTATCAAGCCTTGTTGCCGGGAACAGTTGAGTTGTAGGTAGCATTTGTTGATGTGTGGATTCATTTAAGAGTTGTTACATTATTTCAGCCAAATAATTTATTTTGACTATCTATCTTGGATGTAATTGTCTAAATTTTGGTTTTAACTAATTGATTGATAGTGTTGATTTCATATTATTTTTAGTAAATCATTAAATATGTTTTTTTCCCCCTTAAACCCAATTGCTCCGAACGATAGAAAAAATATATACAATTAGTTCGTCCATTTTAGTGGTTCTCATTTTTCTTGTTTTTTTTTCTATGTAGTTCCTAACGTTTTGTAATCGTCATAAAAAATTATCAAATTCTCTTGCCGATCTCAAGTGGTTAATGAGGTCTAGAGGGGCACATAGAACCTCTAGAAATTTCTTTAAGATTTTCTTTATAAAGTTATTGTTGAGTTTGCACTCAACTTAACATAATTACATAGAGGGTTGCACAGACTTTACATCTTAGTAACTTAGTTTTAATCACCTGACTTTTGAGTAGTTCTCTTTAATTATATGTTTTTGAAATCAAAAGTCAACATAATTTACATGTTTATTCTTGATACTTCTTAGAAAGATATATTAATATGGTTTTAAATCTATTTTGAGCTTATGAAGCTTATAAGTAGGGATGTCAATTATTCGGTTTCAAGTCGAATCAATATCGACCCAAACTAAACTCCATTTATGTCCAACCGCATTGTACTTGGATCCGAATTTTCGGGTCTAAATTTCTCAACTCCAACAGATCTTTGGTCGGGTTAGGTAGCAGGTCAGATTTCTTTCGAATCCTATAGAATCTTTTAAATGAAAATTTAGCAAGAAAAAACATGTATCTTACCCATATGATCAGGAGTTTACCCCAAAACCATAAGTCCGATATATTAAAGTACTCAATCTCGAGAAATTTTAATGTCTTCTTCAATTTATTCGCCCCCATGTGGCAGAGGGGGGAAGACACACCTCCCATGCAAATATCTAGCAACAAAAATTAGAGTCAAAATCAATGACATTGACAAAGAGAAACGTCGAGAAAGATTTGTCAGGAGTGTATATTACCAATAATTTCACCACAAAATATAATGAATTACTGAAACGCTATCATAACTTATAGCATACATCGACATCAACATGCCAATCAATTCTTATTATCATTATGTTTGTAGTTCTCAAGCATCTACTTCATGCTAATAGCCAAATTTAATGTTTGAACATCTGGTGACAAAATAATACGTGTAAAAAAAAGTACATAATTTTGTGCTCGGTAACTTTCCTATATTTTTGTTATAAAAAACTACATCACACATGGCATTTATTTACAGCATATATCCCTTTACTCCTTATGGACTATGCATTAAATGAGAAAAGCTTACAAAATCGATTATTATGAAAAAAGGAAGACCAAGATATATAGTTCCATGGTATCTTACAAAATATTTCATCTCATTTATTTCATCTTGTATCAAAGTATACTAAATTTCGATATATGTCAAGAAAGATATCATAACAATGACATTGACAATATTACCAAGAGAGACGTCAAAAAAGATTTGTCAGGAGTGTATATTACCAATAATTTCACCACAAAATATAATGAATAACTAAAATGCTATCATAACTTATAGCATACATCGACATCAACATGCCAATCAATTCTTATTATCATTATGTTTGTAGTTCTCAAGCATCTACTTCATGCTAATAGCCAAATTTAATGTTTGAACATCTAGTGACAAAATAATAAGTGTAAAAAAAAGTACATAATTTTGTGCTCGGTAACTTTCCTATGCTTTTGTTATTAAAAACTACATCACACGTGGCATTTATTTACAACATATATCCTTTATTCCTGATGGACTGTGCATTAAATGGGAAAACCTTACAAAATTGATTGTTATGAAAAAAGGAAGACCAAGATATATACTTACATAGTATCTTACAAAATATTTCATCTCATTCATTTCATCTTGTATCAAAGTATACTAAATCAGATTTAAATGATAACTTGGCCAACTTAAACCTACAAATTAAAAAAAAACTAGTAATTATGTGTAATACATATTTTCGACAATTATACAATGACTTATCTTGTATCTTGTTGAATTTTCCTTCAGAAGTTTTGTGTAACGACCTTCCTTTTACAAAGTTGACAATCATAGTACAACTGTCACCACAATTTTTGACGTTGTTTAGAAGTGTGTTATACATCATTAGCAGAAACCTCAAGGAGAACTAGTGTGAATTACCCTTATTTGAAAAGTTCATACATATCGAGTATAAGGAATCGAGAATCAAGAAATACCGAGTATTTCTTACCTCCAAACAAGACAAATTTAGTGACATGCATGTAGAATGCCTTTTCATATATCAAAAGCAAATCAAAATTAGCTTTTTAAGAAAAATATGATACAGAAGACTAGAGAATGCGAACAACCAACTCAACTGCAAGACAACTTCAATGATTTCCTCTGATGTAATGGAAGTAAACCAAAATTAGATTTTCTGAAAGATTCAAAATGTAGCCATACCTAGGTAGCAATCACTTGTTGCATTGTGAAATAAGAAGTGCATTGATTACTTTCACTTGAATCAAAATTTATATTACCAAACAAAGATTAGAAAAAAATTAGTTGATATCAAGAATTGAATGTATAATATATGATACTGAAGCAATAAATCATGTACATTCTTTACACATCACAAACCTAACACACATACTTCGCAATTGGACCAACATTCTTACTATAGAGAGCGAATACCAACATTGTTTTTAATAATTGTGGGTTGGATTTGGAACCTGGTTATTCTTTCCTTTTATAACTCAATGATTTCATATGTTAATTCCCTCTTTCTTAATAAAATAAATGTATTTTTTCTTTTACGTGAATAAAAATATTTCACATATAAAGCATTAGTTGGTTGAGTAACAATATAAGATAGTCATTTACAGTAGCTAATTTTCAAACCTATTGGCTACCAATGCTTACTAATTGAATTGACCATTTTCAATGTATTAAATTCAAGAAATTTTAACCAGGTTTAGGCAATGCCATATCAAATTGCATGACATGTAAGAAAAACAAATGATGTTCAGGTTATCAGGTTATTGTTTCCCTTTAATATTGAGTCTTTTAGTATGCATCCTACAACTCTAGTATAATGTTTCCATTTATCCCAAAACTCGATAGATATTCCATTCTCTGGCCAACAATGTTTGTTTCTGCAAAGAGAAACTTCAATTTATTGTTGACATTTGAAAGAATCATTTTGCCTTCTTGTAACAAAATACGTCATCCATTGGTATGGATAAATCCATTTTCTACAGATTCATATGCTTTTTTTTGATGTGGATCTCCATCCTGTTGTTGGTTGGCTTAAATTCTAAGCTTAGCGAGCTTTCGCGAGATTGCTTATATTATCTTAACATCAAAAGATTGGACAAAGATTTTAATGAAACACAAAAAATTTCTACAAATGCCCCTTACCTTGCATTAAAGACATACGTGCTAGCCAAAATTTCACCAAGGGTGTTGGTTGGTTTAGACAGCAGGATGATTGTGATGGAAGTCGAAATTCACTAAAGAGTGTGTTACAACTCATTTGTCGTATAAACACACCTTGAGAATGAATGGCACTGAAGATGAGAACTTTGAAGGAGTATACAAGAGAACTTGTCTTCTAAACTCTCTCAACTTATATTTCTTGTATTTCCTCGAGCATTAATAGAGTTCGATGGAGTTTGATTTGTTTAGTGGAGCAAGACTTTAGCAGTCCATCTCAAAGAAGAAAGAAGCTATTATTGAGTTCCTTGCTTTCATCGTAGTTAATTGCTTTAGCAGTCCATCTCAAAGAAGAAATTTAAAAGAAAGGTAATTAGCCTTCATTGATATTGAGTTCCTTGCTTTCATCATGCCACATTAAGAGTTAAACGAATTAATTTACATCTATTATTCTTTGTTACAAGATTTAAATAGTTATTATGAATATTAATGATACAATCTATTACTTATTATGGTCAAAAAATAAAATACAAAAAAGTTATTACTAATAGTTAATTTATTTTACAATAATCATTTTTAAGGTATATTATAACAATAGTCAAATAAAAGCACTAAATATAACCTGTCTTATATGGATGCATAATCAAACACGTAATCCTAATCATAAATTACTAATTTAGATGAAAATATTAACTAATAAGGCAATTACTTTTTCTGGTTATATAGTAACCAGTAAATAGTAGAAAAATTTGACAAATGTTTGAATTTATATATAAATGATTAATTTCATCAAAATAGTCATTACGTGCAAACTATAACAATTTTAAACACTGGATTTATTATGAATTGTTGATGCTAGATAAGTTGTCTTTAGAATCCCAATAAATGGGCAAAATTTCTTAAAAATTTAAGTGCAGTTAATCTTGTATTTCTTTATTTGCAAATACATACATGTATGTGTTAATTTTAAACTTGTCGAGTTTTGATATAGCAATCACTTATCAACCAGTACATTTTAAGCATGCAAGTCCTTAATTCTAAATATTAAAATCTATTATGGCAATCAAACAATTTTTCAATTGTATCGATTAAGTAGTCAACAAATATAGAATATTATTTCTTTTCAAATGAAATAAGAAGATTAACCATGCATAAAGATTGAAATTGATAGAAGTAAATTTGAGCGCGCAAGGGGCGGGGAGTAGCCAACAAAAATAAGTAGGGGAAGGCTCAGAAATAAGGTCTTACTAAGCAAGAGGGTAGCGGGCAAAACAGGGCTTTTTGCAATGGGTAGTTGGCGGGGCAAAGCATGTGGTTACCATAGTTTAAAGGACAAAGTGGAATTTACCCATTACCTAATTGTTACAAACTACAAAATGATATGGTAGGGAATGTAGAGAATTCTTTGTCAACAAAGTTCAAATTTGGAGCTCTCTACTATGATAAACCCGGAATAAACATTTAAAAGATTTTCCAAATCAGTAAAAAGCACTCTCTATTATGTTGATTCAGATTATTTGTATTCGAGAGGTTCGATTTTTTGTATTTATACATCATATAAGTGATTGTAATTTTAATCACCCAAAGTGATTTCTATATATAAAGTTTCAATAGAGATCTAAACAAGATCTCAACACTATGCCAAACTTACAAAAACCAATTGCCACACAAAAAAGATAACAAATCTAGTCAGATTAAGAAAGACTAAAGTAGAACGAATCCAACACAAAATTCATTAAATTATCTACCAGTTATTCTTCACAATTTAAAGAAACTAATATTGACAAAATAGTAAAAATACATGTAGAATAAATTTTCAGCTTGTGATTTGAATTATACCTCATTACAGCCCTTTGAATCCGATCCCTAAATTCTGCGACTCCGGCAAAAGTTAACCGCTATTGATGCGCCTGAAGGGGTTTGGCTGAAAGAAAACACTCCCTTTGAATCCCGAACCCAAAACCCCTTAATTTCTTACTAATTTGAATTTAAATGGTTGAAATTGGAATGGCGATTTTTCTGATAATTAATTGGTGGAAAAGGATTTGGGGTGTGAGGTCTGTTTTTATGAAATTACTTGATAATTTAAGCTTCAACAATGGAAGAAGAATAAATAGTAAAAGGGACGTGAAGCAGATGAAAGAGTGAGGAATTAGGAGATGTGAATGAATCAGAGAGGAATGGAAATTGGGGCGGCTTGCAATGTGGAAGAGAGGAATGGGAAATTTTTTTTGTTTTCCTTTTTTGTAATTATTATCATTTTAGGTTAATTATGGGCTTAAATTTGGGCTTAACGTTGACTTTTTTATTGATGGCTTATTGGACTAGCATTTTTTTTTTCTGTATCATCATGCCTAAAAAGAAAAACGGGGACCAAGATATTCAGATTTTTCAATTTAAATAAATAAAAAAAAATCTAATTATACTTTCATTTCCAATAAATAACAATTGGGGCTTATGTGGATGGGTTGTGACGCTGTTTCACAAGTCTTTATTTAAAAAAATGGTTATGATATTTGGTGAAACTTTTAAAATTTTATTAGGTTAGATTTTGAATATTGGGTAATGTGGTTTAAAAATTAGTTTTGAATGTTGGAGTGTGGATAAAAAGTATGAAAGTAAATCAATGTATTTGTTAGAGAATGGTAGGTGTCAAATCAATGTTTTATAGGTTTAGGAAATTACATTCTTTATACCAATTTTTTACCTATTTTATACATTTGGTACCAAACATTTGAAAAAGGCACATTTAATACCATAATTGATGGATTTTTTTCACAATTGCTTGATCTTTTTTGTATGCTTAAAACCGTGTTCTCAAACTTTTACCATACCATGCTTATATGTCCTATCATATTTGGAAATCATTGTGGCATGATTCCTTGTAGACCATGAGATATTATTTAGTTTTGATTAATATCGCGAAACTTTGTTAACTTTCGGTGGATATTTATTGCGTTTCATTGACTGAAACTTATACCATTAGAAAGCTCGTCAAGAGCTTTCCATCCATATAAAAAATAAATTTAGCCATGTTAATTGACGGATAAATAAAATGTGCAAAAAAATCCTTCAATTATGTTATTAAATGTGTCTTTTTCAAATGTTTGGTAACAAATGTATAAAGTAGGTACAAATTTAGTATGAAAAATGCAATTCCCTCTTTAGGGGTTTTAAAAGTTTGGGTATGAATTTGTAAATAGGTTTGTGTTGAGTTTTATAGGTCTTACGCAAACTCACTAAAAATGCTTTTGGCAAGATCTTTCGAAACTCGCGAGACTGCGACAAAACTCATTCACATAGTCTAGTCTTGAACATGTATTACTCTTATGTAAATTTCAATGTAAAACTTTTATTAAAATGAATAACAAAAAACTAGATATATAATTTAAATTTGAGATACAAATTAACTATTCAAACTTAACTTATGAAGTAATTTAATTAACTTCCGACATTATTTAAACTCAATTAAATGCTCTGTTTTTTTTAAAAAAAAAATCACATTCTAAAGTTTAATTTCTCGAGTTTACAAAAATTGAATGTCGATTGATATATAATTTTTAAAATAAGATTTTTTCAACTTATTTAAAATTTATTTTTCTAGTTGTTAATAAATTAATAAAGTTCAAAATTTTAATGGGAAATAATTAATAAATGATTTTACAAAAATAAAAAAATTTAAATGGATTTCATTTTTTCATGCTCATGCATTGAAGCGAAATGTTTTTACTGGGTAAATAAAACACTATTCAAAAATGCATAATGCATTATTCATGCTCAAATTTGCATTTCTCCATTGTCCTTAGTAATCAAGATGATAATATGTCCCTATATTATATGCTGGTAAAATAGCAATATACGTCCCTTAACTTTCACTAGTCCACAGAATTAGGACACTTAATTTTTGGGTCGGCGGAATATGGACACTTAATTTTTGAGCAAGCATTTTACATCCCTTAACTTTCACTGGTCCGCAGAATCAGGACACTTAAATTTTTAGCAGGTATTTTATATCCCTTAACTTTCACTGGTCCGCGAAATTAGGACACTTAATTTTTCGACAAGCAAAATACGTCTTATAACTTTTCTATACGTGCAATTTTAGTCCTCTTAACAGCAATTTCAGTCCAATAAATTTTATGGACGTCCTATAACTTTACATCCACTATGCTCGGCTTAGGTGGGTTCTTATTTATAGAGCATTATGTAAAATAAGTCTTATTTGTCACATCTTGGCTACATGACATTAAATTTCACTTGACAAATAAACACCCACTTGACAATCACTTAACAAATTGTCTACAACTATTTAACAACATCAATATTACTTCAAACCCCCAAAATAATTGCCCAGTTGGCAATTATGGAATTTTGTGCGAGTTGTGGACTAAAATTACGGTCAAGTGGACTAAAATTGCGAGTATAAAAAAATGTATAGATTTCGCGGACCAGTGAAAGTTAAGGGACGTAAAATGCTTGCTGAAAAATTAAGTGTCCTGATTTTATGGACCAATAAAAAAGTGGACGTAAAATGCTTGCTGAAAAATTAAGTGTCCTGATTCTACGGACCAGTAAAAGTTAAGGGACGTAAATTGCTTGCTGAAAAATTAATTGTCTTGATTCTGCGGACCAGTGAAAATTAGGGGACGTAAATTGCTTGCTGAAAATTAAATGTCTTGATTCCTCGGACCAGTGAAAATCAAGGGACCTATATTACTATTTTACCATTATATGCCACAGTTAGCAAATGATTTTTCAGAGAAGATATGCTAAATTATATTAATGGTCCTTTATGTTTAGAGTTGATTACGTTTTCATCCCTCATACACCTTTATCCATCTTAGATAAACCTGAAGACTATCAATGTCATTATTGTCCAATTGTATTGAAGATTATGGGCGTTTGGTGTTTTCCAAAAAAATTGTGTTTGGCGTTTCTGAAATAAAATTTGCATCTTTCAATTTTCTCAAATTACCCTCTCAAAAACCAAATAAACAACTTTATTATCTCTAAATAAAACATATACAAATTTTACTCTGATTTGACATAAAGTAATTTATCTCTTACACAATTTATCTCATATAATAAACATGATTTGACATAAAATCTTACACATCTTACATCTACAAATTAACTCTTCCAAAAAAACTTACACCTATTTTATTTCTCAAACTATAAAACCTTAAACAAAAAACATTACTCAAATCGATTATTTCACAAACCTCCACTACTTTCATAAACTACTTTCCCAAACACCAAACAAACAAGCCCTATATATCTTGTGTCCAATAAAAAATAAATTCATTTAAATATTGAATAATTTTCCTAACCCCTATTTATCTTTCAACCTATCTTAAAGCTATTGTAAGAATAAAATATCTATTAAAATTATATAAAAGATCAATTTGATTTATCTAAGAAACCCAGGCGTGTAGTTTGGTAATTTAGGAGAGCAGTAGAAGTTTGTAAAAAAATTCGATTTGTGTAATATTTGTTTAAATTATGGGAGAGTGGATCAAGAATTAAGGTAAGTGTGGGTTTTTTTTGAAATAGTTTAGGTTAAATGTGTAGGATGTGTAAATATTTATATCAAATCATATTTGTTATGTGATATAAGTAATTTAAGAAATATGTTTAGTTTATGTCAAATTAAAATGAGTTTGTATTTTTTAAAGATCGGGAATCATTTTATATTTGGCCTTTTGTAGAGTAGATTGAAAAAATTGAGAGAAAATAAATTCAAAAAGTAGAAAACATGTTTATCTCGCTTTTCCAAGACACGAAATAATTTTGGTAAATGCAAGACAAACAGGCCCCGTGAGAAAAATAAAAATTATAATTTGAATTTAATAGAAATCCGAAAATTAGGTTTTGGGGTTGTGTGTTGTTTGATTGAGATCGAATTTATGTGGAAATGTTTTAACTTAATCAGGTCTAGGAGCTTACTCCAAGCCTTGTGGTCTACGTTTTGTCAACTCATTTAAATATAAAAAAAGAAAATCCTGTTGTTATTAAATTATCCTAACCTAATCAAATTAGACTAACTCAAAGTTAGGTGAAAACAAAAAGTGTTCTAAAAAAAGTGAAATCAAAGAGTTGAAATTAAAATTCATTTTTATGTAATAGAATACTGAAATAAACAGGACATCATACAAAAAAAAAATGGAATTGTCGAGAGATAAAATGAATATGCTTCATTTTAACTTAATTTTGATTTAGTCTAGTTAGGTTAGGTTAGCATAATATTATAACAAATGAATTCTTCTTTTAAGTTGAATAAACCTTAATCATAAGCTCTAGACCTGATCATGTACCCTACGACGCTTTATGCAAACATTACCTTTTTTTTCTAATTAATTATTAGGTAAGTATATACCAATGTAATTACTTTAGTATAAAACATTAATGGTGCGTTTTGTATGTTGGGTTCTTTAGGAAAAACGATCTTCAGGCTGCCGAATATAAAAACTTTTAAAGGTCTCCTAGCGAATCATGACAGGATACAATCGAGATGTATATATATAAATATATAAACGATAAATATACTTCAGTAATAAAGTTATACCTATCTTCTTGCAAATCCAAGCTCGACAAAAATCCATAGATAAACTTTCTCCTTTCTTTTCCACTTTTGATCCCCAAGCTTTATTTAGAGCTCCATGTGTTGCGCCTAAACGAGTTGATATACCACAACATCATGAAAATTGAAACCTTGATAATAATAATTGGCTAGAATATAGAAATTATCAAGATCTAAACTAGAGAACAAAAGGAGCAAAAATCGAAATCTCTTCTTGAAACAGAAAGAGATCACGCGAGAAGGAGAGAGTTTTCTTTCTTTTCAAGACTATATCCCTTATATGATATACATACACACGTATATATATATATATATATATATATATATATATATATATATATATATATATCTTACTTATATCCTAATCCAATTAGGTATAAGCCTTAAATTCTAATTCTAACTCTCTCTTTTATTGCATGGGGTAGGCCTTTTAATTGGAAGACCAAGTCTTATTATTAATTAATGGCCAAATTCATTTAATTACTTATTTACTATTTAATTTCTCAATTAAAGAAAATTAAATTAAACTCAAGTCCATTTAATTAAATATTTATTCTTTTATAATTAATTAAATCAAATCCAATTAATTAACTTATAAATTAAATTCCAATTTATAGTCTTGATCCAATTCCATCTTTTCTTATTGCAATTGGGTCGACTCAGTCGGTCCATTTATTATTTTTTTCATTGTTTTCGCTTCTTGTGTATTGTTTATACCCCGTAAGTTTACCATGATAGAATACTGTCCTGCAAGCCAACTATTTTGGCTGCATTTAATAGAAAGGACTATTAAATTGGATTAATAAATGTATTTTATTATTATATGGTCATCTTTATCTTATGTAATAATTATTTACGCATAAGGATAGAAGTCCTTAGATCACAGGGCTATGGGACAACCCGTGGACTGATCTCCAAGACCGTGATCTAGTACATATTCAAGAGTCGCAGAATCCAATCGAGAAAGGACATCGTTGGATTCGGTTAGACTCTCACTATTGTGTATACTCTCACTATTCGGTTAGACTCTCACTATTGTGTATACTCTTATGTAATAATTATCCGAAGTTTACCCTTCGAATTTTGAATACTTCGATCATCAATTCACATATTACCTCCCCACTATTGTGTATACTCTTATGTAATAATTATCCGAAGTTTACCCTTCGAATTTTGAATACTTCGATCAGCAATTCACATATTACCTCCCAAATAAAAAAGTTCGAAATTTGAACTTGTACCCTTTTTCCCGAGCTCAATCCTTTTGGCATAGCTCTCCTCGCGACAGGCAAAGGAAATAGCACTTAGAGTACCGGCAGGCAACCTGTTTTCTTGGATTTGCCTGATCCGAGGCTGGTTGGGTGTGTGGTCTCAAGGTGCTTATTCAGTCGGATTGTGTGTCGACCTAGGTGGAAGCCCCAGCAATCTCGAGCATCAGCTCCTTCAAGGAGCTTCTTGAAGTATAGTTCCTTCGAGATTGCTCGGAGTAATTCCGCTGGAGTTGCTTCCCGTCGTCCTGGATCGGATTTTGGTGTGGGCAATGACTGCTACCAAGATTGGGCATAGCAATCATTGTTCAGAGATGACGAACTGAGATCGATTAAGAGTCCAGTAAATGGGCTCCGATCTCGTTTCACTTTGCTGCATGGCTCGAGCAAGGGTATGTGTGTGCCGCGATCATGTCATGTGTGTGCCGCGATCATGTCATGTGGTGAGTGATTGACATGAAAAATGGCGGTTCTTGGAAATTTTCTATCTTGAAAGTACAACTTACCTTTTTTCTTTTTGTAGAATGTGTAGTAGTATAGCCACAAATGTAATTTTCTATTTGAGCTCGAATTTCCTTATTGTAATCGAGAAATCATTTGTAATTGTTCCAAAATCTTATAAATGAAAGAATATTTTTATATTGTCGTCCCTGCTTCTTTCTTTGCTTCTTTTGCTCGAATATTAAATAAAGTGAACTTTGTAATGGATAATTCGAACTCAAAGATCATGTAATTTGATAGACAAATCAATCAAGCTTAACTTTGTCATTGATGATGGAACTTTTAACCACCTTAATTTGACAAATATAATTAGTCTTTAACTTAATAAACCCTTTTGAACTTTGGCTTATTAGTGGTCGGACTTGACTTGTTCGATCTTGACTTCTTTTCGTTGATTCGATCGTTGGTTCATTTGATATGAAGATGGATGAATAGTCGTAACATATTTTTGTAACATCCCGATTGAAAAGAAATCGTGATTGAATTTTTGACGATCTTGGAGGCTTATTTTTTATCTAAGGGGCATAACAACGGCTTTCACCCTTAGTCAATTTCGAGGGTCTTAGCAACAGCTTTCACCCATATATTTTTTTTATTTTTTTTATCTAAGGGGCATATCAACGGCTTTCACCCTTAGTCAATTTCAATGGTCTTAGCAACATCTTTCACCCGTATTAATTTTTTTTATTTTTGATCTAGGGGGCATAGCAACGGCTTTCACCCTTAGTCAATTTCGAGGATCTTAGCAACAACTTTCACCCATATTTTTTTATTTATTTTTTTTATCTAAGGGGCATAGCAACGACTTTCACCCTTAGTCAATTTCGAGGGTCTTAGCAACAGCTTTCACCCATATATTTTTTTTTATCTAAGGGACATAGCAACGACTTTCACCCTTAGTCAATTTTGAGGGTGTCACCATTTTTGCTGATCCAAGTGGCATAGCAATGGCTTTCACCCTCGGATAATTTGATCTTTGAGGGTCTTAGCAACAGCTTTCACCCTTTATCGAGATTTGATAAATAGATTACAAATCGATCAAGATACGATAATATTTGCACGAGGATAAAATAGAATTGATAAGATCTGTGGAGAATAGAAAATTCTCGTTGAATTGATAATCTTTCATAACATGAGAAATAAAGGGAACAATAAACCATAATAGTAGATAAGCTATGAATTGCTTAGACAGTCTTCATTTTCCATAATATTTCCTCAGATTGACGGCGTTCCAAGCTCGAGGCAAGACCTCACCATTAGGACAAGCAATTTTGTATGAGCCTTTCTTCCCAAGTTCGACAACAACATAAGGGCCATCCCAATTAGGCTGAAGTTTGCCATCGTGCTTCGAGACTTCCACTTTTTTGAGCACTAAATCTTTAACTTTAAATGTTCGGATTCGAACTTTCTGATTATAGGCCTTTTCCATGTTGGATTTTTGCAGCCTGAATTTTTAATTTCGCACGATCTCTTTTGCTATCTACACGATCAACCTCCATTTCTCTCAATGATTGATTGTCTTCGAAATTATAAAACTCGACCCTGGGAGAAGGTATAAGAGTTTTAACGGGAATAACAGCTTTCGAGCCATAAACCAGACTAAAAGTAGTTTCGCATGTAGCAGCTTTTATTATTGTTCGATTAGCCGATATGACTAGGTAATTCATCAAGCCACCTTCCCCTAGACTCGGTCAAGTGTTTTTCCAATGTTCGAACAATTTCTCTGTTTATGACTTCAGTTTGTCCATTAGCTTGCGGGTGTCTGACAGATGTGAAATTATGTTGTATTCCGAACTCCTCGCACCATTCTAAAATTTTCTTTCCAGCGAACTGGGTCCCATTGTCTGAGATCAATATTCTGGGAATTCCGAACCTGCAGATAATATTTTGCTCTAGCGGTCGAAAAAGGACCGACAATATCAATACCCCATTTATCGAAAGGCCAGCAAATAGGAGTAGAGTGCATTTGTTCCGCGGGTTGATGGATCAGATTCGAGTGAATCTAACAATAATGGCATTTCTTCACATAATTGACCGAGTCGGAAATAAGAGTAGGCCAAAAATACCCTGCCCTCGAGCATTTGAGAGCCAATGCTCGGGCACCACAATGATTTCCAACTTCCCCTTCATGGACCTATTTCAATATCGTACCAGACTGTTCTTCGGAAAATACTTCTCCGGAGAATTCCTGAGGAAGATATTTTATATAGGTTTCCTTCCACTAGGGTGAAGCGTGGTGATCGGTATTTTATCCTCCGAGCTTCATTTGTATTTTTGGGAAGTTTTCCTTCCTGCAAATATTCTATGAAATGATCAATCCAGGATGGTTTCTTCCCATCGATTTCCATAATATCAATGTCAGAAGTGACGTTCAATTCAGTAGCCGGTGTGTTCAAGAGTAGGCATGTAATGACCCTTTCCTTCTTTCCATCATGTGTTCCCGTGCATTTAGATAATAGATCTACCCATAGATTTTCTTCTCTGGGAATTGTTTGAATTTCGAACTTCTCGAACTTGGAAATCAGAGTTTTTACCTTGTTAAGGTATTTTATCATGTTGAACTCCTTGGCTTCGTAAATGCCCTTGACCTGTCTATGCACGAGTTCGGAATCGGTGAGCACATGAGCACAGTAAGGAAATTTACCTTCGCTTTTAGAGCCATCTCCAAGCTTGCAATATGAGCTTCATATTCTGCTTCGTTATTTGTGATGACGAAGTCCAAGGTGATTGCATAGCTCAAATCTTTCCCGGCAGGTCCTTGGAAATGTATCCCTGCTCCTCCTCCTTCCTTGGTCGAAGATCCGTCAATCGTGCATCAACCATACTGGTTCCTCGACCTTTTTAATCGAATTCAACTCCGAGGATTCCGTTTCATCGGGAACTTTCGTGCTTGAGATTTCTAGGATAAAATCGGCCAAAACCTGAGCCTTGATTGCGGTTCTAGGTCGATATTTGATTTCGAATTGGCCAAGCTCTACAGCCCACTTTATCAATCTTCCCGAAGCCTCTGGTTTCGATAATACCACTAGACAAGTGCGATCTCTCGATTTTCATGTAGTTTTTCTCCGCGCCTTGTAATAAATTGCTCAGGTAGTATACGGGCTTGTGCTCGGACTTCTCCACCTTCACCAGAACTGAGCTGATTGCCTCTTCTGAAACTGCTATGTAGAGGTACAAAGGACGGAATCTCTGGCCTTCTATGCACCATAGGCTGATCCACTGGTGAATGATCAACTCTTCCACTATTCAAAAATTCCCTGCACATCGTGCCTATTATAGATCTCAAGTCGGCGACAGTTGTACGGATCAGAATATCGTCCTGGGGGACGATCGGAGGAGCTTCTGGTTGCTGAGCCGCTCGAGATAGATTATCGGGCTCATTGTTGACAGAATTCGGCATTCCAGCCACGTGAGAAGGCTCTCCTCGAATGTACGTATTTCGCCTCGTAGTAGGCATTTTTCGACCTAACACCCAAATAGGGCCCCTAGGTGGGGGCCAATTAATCTTACGCTATTTCGTAGGGGATCAAGATAGGAATGTAAACAAGCAGAACATAATTACATGAAGAGAAAGATCAATATAATATATTTCGATCGCGGGTGTACATATTACAAGTAATAAGGGTCCTATTTGAGCATTATAGGATGCCGTACAAGCTAGAGGTTAAGTACATATAAGCGTATGTGGCGTCATAAATGCTTGTGGTATTTATAGTTGGTGCGGTGTGCTAGCTGAACCATCCGCATGGGAGCATTTCTCGGCCTAGAGGCCTGGGCCTGAGGTCGGCCCAACAGTAGTTTACGACCCGGAGCCTTTGCCTAAGAGATCGGATTGGGCGGACTGGGACTTGGGATCGATACTATGTCTTCGAGGTCGGGATTCATGATCTTCGATCCAACATAATCTATTTTCGACCCAGCAAGAGTTCCTAAGTGTAGAGAATCCAAAGTACCCCTCATCAATAAGAGATATCATTGGTAGATGAGACATTAAGATCGAACATGTCGACTCAGAAGATAATATCGCGGACTCGCTAACGAAGCCACTGCCTCAAAAGGCATTCGAGAAACATCTGCTGAAGATGGGACTCAAGAACATAGGAAGTTGGCTTTAGGACAAGTGGGAGATTGATAAAATTCCGGCAAGCAAATTGTATGGCTGTCATTTAATGTAATAAATGAAGGAACAATTCAATTTTGATTAATTAATGCACTTTATTATATGATCAACTTTATCTTATGTAATAATTATCTACGCATAAGGATAGAAGTCCTTAGATCACAAGCTATGGGACAACCCGTGGAATGATCTCCGAGGCCGTGATCTAGAGCATATTCAAGAGTCATAGAATCCAATCGAGATAGGACATCGTTGGATTCGATTAGACTCTCACTTTTGTGTATACTCCGATGAACTGGAGAATGCTGGGGTCCACGAGCGTGACTGGGATAGTCGATACACATAAGTGGGTGACTTGCTGGGTTAACAAGTGCACTGAATACCCCAATTAAGAAATAACTCACCATAAAAACGGTAGTCGCATATCGGGGCTGAAGTTATTCAAATTTACGATAGTATACGAGGAACGGTCCCTAATAATTGAGGTGATGGGGTTTATCTGGTGCAAGAACATCTATACTTAGATGTGAGTTTCGACCGACTGAAGATTACCAGAAAGTATCTGTGGACTCATGTTGGGTATAGAGGAACTCGTATGCAGGTTCATATCATCAACAAAGGATCCATTGACCCGACTTGATAGGATGGGAATTTCTCATATGAATTTATGTGAGAAATTAATTCTAGTAAAATCTTTGGCCAAGGTACCTGACGACTTTATGAAAGTAGCTAAAAAATATTAAGTCAAAGAGAATTGTTTTGAGACCAGAATGTATAAGATCAAGACAAAAGAAAAGGAATCGATGAAAAGTCCATACCCTTAAGTTTTGACTGGGAGATTGATCGATGGAGAGATTATGTCATATATTGTAATTGTAAATGAGTTAAAAGGTTCACTGAATTAATTCACCAGTGATTGGGTTCCATGGGCTTGTGGCAGGGGAGCTAATTTTGGAATGATCAGTCGACAGAGTGTTCGACTGATTTAGAGTATTAAATGCTCGAGTAATTAAATAAATATTTAATTATAACCCACGGCCCATTATGTGGTGAATCCACGGGGGCATATACACAAATCACATGAAGCGAAAGCGAGGAAAAGAAGAACAACTGGGTCGACCGAATCCACTGGGTCGATTGGGTCGACTGGGTCGAGTGGATCGACTGGGTTGACTGGGTCAACTGGGCCGACCCAATTGGAGCGGAAGTGATCCCATTGGAATTGGATCAAGATTATAAATTAAATTGGAATTTAATTTGTAAGTTAATTAATTAATTAGAGGAAGATATAATTAATTAGACTTAGAGTCTAATTTAACTGACTGGGAGAGTAATCAATTAATTGGGCCATTTAATAGGGCGATTAAATAAAGCGTAAATAAATTAATTAAGGAGTGGGTCATGAATTAATTAGAAGACTTAGTCTTCTAATTAAAAGGGTCATGGCCCATGTAGGAGACTTGGAGTCCTAATCATAGGAGGATTATGTTAATGAGATACCTATAAATAGGAGACTTGATGTCATATCTCGCACACACAACTCAAGAGCCAAAATCCAAGTCAAGAAAAATTCTCTCTTCCTCTCTCCTAGTGAAATTGGCCGAACCCAACTTCATTTTGGAAGAATTTTTAGTTTTCGATTATAGCTCCTAAGTTGTTCTCTAACCCTAGATCTTAATATGCCATATGTTCTAACCGATTAGATATATTAATTTTCGTGATATTGTGGTGTACCAAATCTTAGAGGCGCAACACATGGGGCGCTACGACAGGGCTTAGGATCGACCTTGCCGAAGGAAAAACACAACGACTTTGCTAGCTAGCAGAATTTGCAAGTAGACAGGTATAACTTGGATCTAGTTATTTATGTCGTTTTATATATTCATATACAACCAGTTTAGTATCCCGGCAAGATTCCGAAAGAGCCCCTAAAAAATTTAAATTCCGCCGCATGTAGGGCTGTTTATCTTACCGAATCCCAACAATAGTGGCTATAATAAACAATTTAAAAGACAACAATAAGCATACAACTTTAAAAATAATACTTATAAATAACGAAAATTGAACTTTTTATCGAAAACTAGTTATCGGTCGATTTTCACGCCTCGACCAGGCCCCACCCTTGTCAAGTTTTTAAAAAAACAAGAATAGACAACATATTGTTCCTTTCTTCGCCTCGGGTGCCATATTCTGGATCACCTTAATCGATAAATAGAGAACATACGCTAGTTCCTATTAATGGAAGGCCTGGATTTATAAAAAATCATTTTATAGTTAACTCAATATGACTTACTATTAGTTCAAGAGGGGATTTTCGTTTTTAAAAGTTTGAAGAAACTCTCCTCGAGATCTCGCCGCATTAATTATGCTTTATCTTTTATTTACGATCTAGATACTAGCGCGCATCACATACAAGCCAAACATAAATTGATAAATATATTAAATCTATACAAGCCTAGCATGCATACTACCAAAATATGTTTTCGATCGGGAGCCTCCTATGCAGGCCATCATCGAGCCATGATGTTGGCCCAATTGGTCAATCTAATTGGTTTCTCAGATGACCTAGGCTATTACATAAATAACCATGCATACATGGCATTCAACTCTTCTTGGGCTCCCATCTTTCTTGTAATGGGCCTCCATTCTAAACTAATAAAACAGTAAAACCCTAATCTATTACAAAGGAACAAAGTGGCCAAAAAACAAGTTAAGGCTCGCAGGCCCAATAAAAACCAAACAATAAATAAAGCCAATCACATCTACCCAAGGGTAAAGGCTCGGCATGATCGAAAACCACGTAAACAGTTCACGTAGAGCAAGAAACAAGCAAACAACTTTTGAAAATTAAAATTCGGCCCCTCAACTTTCAGAAATTACACTTTTAACCCCACAGTTTTTGAAAAGTTACAAAACACCCCCAAAAACCATCTCGGCTAGAGGACCAAAAAATAAAATTTTTTAATCCGGAAAATTTTCATATTTTGCAAACAAACCCCTGAACTTTCGAAAATAACAAAATAGTCCTTTAATTTTTGGAAATTACAAAAAACCCATAATTACGTGCCGACCAGATTTTGCAAAAACAGTCCAAATTTTTCAAAAATTTCCAGAAAACAAAAAATAAATTTCCATCCCTAATATTCAAATTTGCGATTTTTGCACAAAAAGGCCTGAAGTTTCGAAAAACTATAAATTTGCCACATATATGAAAATAGAATTTTACCAATTGTAGATCTAGTCATAACAAGTAAGAATCATCACACAGAACATAATAAACAAATGTATCCATATACTTTCTTACGTTTAGGCCTTTTTTGCATAATAATAATGGAGTTGGCTCTGATACCATTGTTGAGATACCTCGGTTGTCAGGACAACAAAAGTGGGGATATGCGATATACCTCACCACGTTATGTATACGAAAAGGTTGAATCAAACAGCAATAAAATATAAAGAGGGGTGATATGCGATATACATCACCACGACTCGGAGGTGATTACCTCCGGGCTTCTTGTCTGATTCACAGCTGAGTGGTCCAATTGTCTCACCTCCAGAATGTATCCACACCAGTTGGATTGTAGCAACATCTCCAAGTCACAGGCTACGAACTAGATCTTGAAGATCTTGATCAGGATCTATATCTGGATCCGGATGAAGAGAACCACAGGAAGATGAGCTCGGCCACAGTACTTATGCTGCTAGGGTTGGATCGCCCAGGTGGGGCGGTAGGGTTGGCCGAATTTAGGTTTGGCCGATTTTGGATTTGTGCAATTTTCGATTTTTTCTTTTCTTCTTGTGTTATACAAAATTGATTCATTGATTGATTAATTTATTAGTCTATGGAAGATATGAGTTGAGATATATTTATAAGAGAAGAATCCTTAATAATATCTCTTCCCATATTCATCAAGTCCTATTCCTAATCAACTTAGGAAATGAGATTTGATAAATCTCTTCCTTGTTTTCTTGTCAAGAAAACAAACTCTCCAACTTGCACTAGCCAAAATCGCCCCCTTTGCGTAATTCATGTACTTCAAAAATTACATGACTATTTATTCTTCTATTTTATTAATTAACTACTTCAATTAATAAATTATAATTAATTAGATATCTCAAGTCATATGAACTATTTGAATTAACACTTTAATTCATCAACTTTGATTTAGGTTCTTTGAATCAACTATTTCGTTTTATGACTGTTACTGTCCAACTGTATAGTGTGTGACCATCTGGATTCACCATCAATTGGTAGCAGGCCCACGACTTTCGTGATTTAATTAATGAGCAATTAATTGCTCCGATCAATTAAACACTTTTAATTGACCACTCCAAAATCATTCTCCCTTATTAATTCAGGAGTACCCACACTTCATGGTCGATGTCTAGCCACAAGCCCATGAAGCCCAATTTAAGGTGAATTGATATTTTTGAACCTCGCCTCTTATAATTGTCATGTACATACGGTACTTCTAAAGACTAATTTCCCGACCGAGACCTAGAGTGTGTGAATTAATCGGCACCTCTAATTATCTCGATTCTGTACATTCTAATTCTAGAGAATAATTCCAGTGTGACTGCTAAATTTGGAAACCCCTTTCAAAATCCGTCACTGACCATGGCCATGGGTTTCTCAAAATTTATTGTCTAAGAACGTACAGGAAATTCTCCCACCTTATCAAGATGAGTCGATAGATCCTTTTTTAGTACTAACCACTCGCGTACACGACTATACGGACCCAATATAGGCACATTATGGTCAGGCTATGTGACCAGTACCTTAATCTAAGTACGCAGAACCATGTTCCGAATTCGCCCTAGCACCTCAAGTCTAAGGAATAAATCGTACACTATTATAAACCTTGAGAAACATCTCATCATCGATATGCGTCATGCGATTCCACAATGGGATTCTCTGTTCGGGTCGTTCGATGCGTTCGATCCCCTATCTAACCATTTAGTCATATGAACTGACATCAAATGTCTTGTTCATGAAACTCTACCAATTCACTCCATGTGAATCATGCATAATCGTACAATTATTAGCGATTCCTTCGATACCCCGTCTCGTTTGGAATCTATGACTTGGAACGTGTTTTAAGATCACGACCTTAGAGACTGTTTCATGATTGCACTCAATACCGAAGTGAATCGTCCCATAGTCTAATGTGACCTTGGGATTTCATCCAATCGCTTAGATATGTTCGCGAGAGATGAAGTTGGTCATTGTTTAATTTACGTACTATAAATAAATAGGCGTATTAATTATTAAACCATAAGAAGATAGTCCACTTACAAGCTAATTAATAATGGTTGATGTGCACTATCCTATCAATCTCTCACTTGCCCTTAAGCTAATCACAAAATTTCTAGGACCCATCTTATGAAGATGTCTCTCGAACTGTTTTATGAAAGAACTTCATTAGTGGATCTGCTAAGTTGTTTTTGTTGAGATGACGTAACCCTTCTACGTATCTCAACTACCTATGATTTGTCTAATCATATGGTTTTTGTGTTCAGATTATCGGTGAGATCTCATTTCCCTTTCACTGAGCAATCGCCTTATCTAATCAGTTAAGGTAACGATAGGCTTTTGCTGTGCTAGGTACTTCATCCAATCATTGCATGAATTTTCTCATCACGCTTTCTTCTGCTGCATCCCAATGATGCGACATTTATTCTGTTTTGAGTTGGCAATGTTATACTATTGGAATTTCTTCCAATTTACCTCTGCTCCATCGAGACAGAATAAATTATCCACTTTAGACTGGAAACCTCGAATTACTAAATCCTTCGAGTTTCGATCCTCCACTACTACCACCGATCAGCAATATATCCTTTAATTATCTTCGAGGATTGCTTTTATGGTAGTCCAGTGTTCCTTACTGGTTTTTGACTAACAGTAGCTCGTAGATTCAGACTGTTCTTAAGTCAGGTCTTATACAAGACTTTGCATGCTACATGCAATCCAAATGCCAAAGCATAAGGCTTCTTGAGACAATCTCTTCTTTACTTATTATATGTAGGGCTCATTTAATAAGAATATGATAGATTTTGTGTCTATTTGGAAACAATCCTTTCTTGGATTTTTCCATATTGAATCTATTCAATATTTAGTCTTTGTACTTAGATTTGGTGAATTGTAGCATCTACTTCGCTCGATCTCTACAGATACATATTGACAGTATGTGAGATGTAATTCCCAAATCTTATCATGGATAATTGCGTGAAAAACACGCTTTCGTCTACGCTTGACATTCCTATATCGTCCTTTGATATACAGAATGTCGTCATGTTATGTTACGAACTTTACTATAATACGTTCCCACTGATCCTCTTTGCATAGTTGAAATCCGTATGCCTTTTGACAAAGGCAACAATCTTAATCAACTTTCCATATGCTAAATGTTTCGAAATGGATTTTGACGTTCAAATGGGGAGAAGGTATCTTCATTAGTCTATAAAAAGATTTTGAAGAATGACCCATCGCCAATGAGCGATTCAAATAAGTTGAAAACTTTCCATTTCGGATCTTATGGCTTCATGCCATGTCCCTTATTTTATGTCAAACATAGTTTCTTTGTAATCTTGGATCAATATCCAATTTCTCAATTTCGTAAAATGGAGTTCCTTACGAATTTGATTGGATTACGAAGTGTTTGTGCGTAATTCTGGTTCAGTAGGTTTCAGGGTTTGCTCCCACTGTTTGTGGGGATGAGTCCAAATCTTGGACTTTATCAAGTTCTATGACATTCCCTATTTCCTTTGACGAAGAATTTCATCAACATAGGAACGGGCATTTACAAGAAACTTTTGTATCTCATTGTCGCAGAACAGGTATCCAATGGATTTCGTTGGATACCCCACAAATTTTGTACGAATTGGATCTACTATTCAATTTCTCGTACAAGGATATGATACGACGGTGTAAGAACTTACATCGAAAGGTACTAGCCCAAGTATCTTTTGAAAAGTCATGGGAGGCTATCCCCTAATGTGAAAATATAAGTTCAGCGAGATCACAACGTGAAATGAACAAAGTTCAACAAAGTTCGATTCCCTTTTTGATTCGCTGCATGAGAATTCTATTCTCGTTTAGATAATCGTGTATTTCTTACCTCCAAATAGATCAAATTTAGTGATATGTACAATGCCTTTTCGTATCTCAAAAGTAAATTGAAATTAGTTTTTTTTCGATAATGATGATATAGAAGACTAGAGAATGAGAGCAACCAACTTAAAAAGTTGTAGAACATGTATCTAAGAGGGTTTGCATTAAGCTGCAAAATATGTTCAATGATTTCCTCTAGTATATCTAACGTAAATCGGAATTAATTTTTCTTAATTATACAAAATAGAGTAGACCATAGCATGGTAGCAAATACTTGTTACGTTGTGAAATAACAAGTGCATTGATTACAGTCACTTGAATCAGAATATATACTCACACAAAAAAAAAAGCAAAAAAAATTTAGTTGATATCATCCATTGAATGATGAAATCAAGTTTAAACACTTTTATAAAATATAGGAAATTAAAGAAGTAAATCTTGAATTTGATGATATTTCATTAGAAATCTTGGAAAACAGTTTGAAAGAAAACAAAGAGAAATTAGAACAACTTAATGAACAAATTTATTGTATTTCTTCGTCATTCATTTCATATGTAAATGCAAAAAAAAAAAAAAAAAAATACATGTTTATTTGAGATCAGACTGTAATATGCAATCAACAATTTATCAGCATTCTCATTCGCAACAGAAAGGAGTCCTAGCACTTTTGGCTGAAGATGATTTGAAGACAAAATCTTTACAGTCTTTAAAGTTACCTATTGGGCTTTTGAATTCTTCTTTTAAATGGGTTCAATTAATTTAAGAAGCTCCTTATATATGAAAATATCATTAGGGAGCATGCAACTCAACAAAATCTTCTGGCAAAAGTCAGCTAATAATTAGTTTTTTCCAACATTTGCTAGATGATAAAAAAAATAAAAAAAAAATCTGAATATCTATTTTAATGTAATATACATTTACCATAATTTATAATTTAAATCTCGACTTATATTAAAAGTGATTGTCGTTTTACCGACCCAAAGTGACTTCTATAAAGTTTCAATAGAGATCTAAAAATGAGCAAGATCACCTTTATATATACTTTGGTTTTAAGATAAGTCAATATATAATTATGTATCATGACAAATGTATATTTTATTATTATAGATTATCATGCCTAATGATTTGTTTATCATCTAACAGATGTTGGAATAAGCAATAATAAAAGATTTTTGCCGCGTGGAGCTAAGGACTCTTGCCAGAAGATTTTGTTGAGCTACAAGCTCCTTAAGTATAGTTCCAAATATAAGATGCCACATAAATTATTTGAAGAAGTCAAAGCTCACTTAGATGAAAAGTTCAAGAATCAAATAATTATCCTTCATAAAAATATTATGTACAAATCATCTTCAGCCATTAAAGTGCTAGGACTTCCCTCTGTTGACATTGAGAATGTTGATAAACCGTTGAGTGTAAATTCAATTTTGATTCCAATTGCAATGGTAAACAATTATTTATTTTAATTTCTGCATATTTTAAATGTCCTTATTGAGTAGTTTCTATTTTCTCAGGTTACAGCCGAGCCTCAAAATTTGACTATAATTGAACTTAGGTTAGGCTCAGGATTCAATGCACATAATACATGGATATGACGTTTTCCAAATTGACATTGGTTATGTCATTAGTCATTGCTAGCCCGTTAGGTTCACATTGCACTGGCTCGTCATTAGCCATCAATAGTTGTTGAAAAAATAAACTACGACGTCAGAAAGAGAACTCGTTAAATGAAAAAGATTTGATACTAAAGTATGTATAAACTAATTATAAAGTTCGTTAAACCTGGACATTTTCTTTAGTATACAGATATATAGAATTTGCAGGTGCTTCATGGTCTTTAAATATATACATGTTTTCCATTGAAAATGCATTTCATACCTGTGCACGATGAAAATTCTCAAAGGACGTGATAATCACTTGAAAAAATTCGATATACACAATGTTTAAAATAATATGAGATGTTAATAACGTGAAAGATTGCATCTTAACGTATTTGACATCCCCATGTGTAATTATGTACACATGTTTGTTCGGAATGGTGAAGGCAATATCATTTACACTACCTATTTTGGCCTCAATTTGAAAAGTTAATGTGAATTTTATGTTAACGAATACACATTGACTACCACACAAAATCTATGCAGTTAACAACTCAAAAACAGTAGCAAGAACTAGAAAATATAGAGAACAAAATTTGAAATGGCACAAACCTCGAGGTGTTTTCGTATATCATTTACACCGTGGTAGGAGTACATTTGGAGAGTATTTTTGGAGTATGCAATACCTGAGGGAGGAAAAATATATGTTATCCAGTTAATAAGTGCAAATGTTCATAAGCATTGTCAGAGCATAAATATTGTTTAAAAAGTTTCAAAAATGTGTACCAAATATAATTCCCTCGGGACTTGATGCCACACGGTTTACAGACGCTGAGTGATTATTTTGTAAAGACATCTAATAAGAAATAATTTAGGTCAACTTCTCATGTAAATTCAAATATAAGTTGAACTCCAAAGAGTAATGTAATATTAACTAGTCCTAGAGAGATTCAAATGAGAAACTATAAACCTGTTGAATAATTTTCAATATCCCAAACGTTGAAGCTTCAACTAAATATCTTGTTTTTACTACCTAGCTCCCAATTCATTATGCAACCGAAACTGCACAAGTCCTGTAATCACTTGAAGCTTCAGTTTCATCCCCTATGACAAAAATCGGTAGAAGATAAATAAATTGTGCAGTTGCGATTGCATAATGATTTGGGAGCTAGGCAACAAAAACAAGATATTCAGTTGAAGCTTCAACGTTTGGGATATTGAAAATTGTTCAACAGCTCTACAGGTTTCCATTTGAGTCTCTCTAGGACTAGTAGATATCACATTACTCTTTGGAGTTCGACTTATATTTGAATTTACATGAGAAGTTGACCTATTATTTCTTGTTAGACGTCTTTACAAAATAATCACTCAGCGACTGTAAATCGTGTGTCGTCGAGTCCCGAAGGAATTATATTTGGCACACATTTTTAAAATTTTTTAAACAATATTCATGCTCGGACAATGTTTATGAACATTTGCACTTGTAACTGGATAACATATATTTTTCCTCCCTCAGGTATTGCATACTCCAAAAATATTGTCCAAATGTACTCCTATCATGGTGTAAATGATATACGAAAACACCTCGAGGTTTGTGCATTCTCAAATTTTGTTTTCTATATTTTCAAGTTATCAATGCTGTTTTTGAGTTGTTAACTGCATAAATTTTGTGTGGTAGTCAATGTGTCTTCGTTAACATAAAATTCACGTTAACTTTGCAAATTGAGGCCAAAATTGGTAGTGTAAATGAAATTGATTTCACCATTCCGAAAAAACATGTAATTATGTTGGGATGACATACACGTTAAGGTGCAATCTTTCATATTATTAACATCTCATATTATGTTAAACATTTTGTATATCAAATTTGTTTAAGTGATTGTCACGTCCCTTGAGAATTTTCATTGTGCACATGTATGAAATGCGGTTTCAAGGGAAAACAAGTATATATTTAAAGGCCATGAAGAACCTACAAATTCTATATATCCGCATACTAAGGAAAATGTCCATGTATAATGAACTATATAATTAGTTTATACATACGTTAGTATCAAATCTTTTTTATTTAACGAGTTCTCTTTTTGACTCTTGTTCACAGTTTGTTTTATCAACAATTATTGATAGGCTAATGACGAGCTATTGTTATGTAAACCTAATGGGTTAGCAATGACTAATGACATAACCAATGTCAATTTGGAAAACGCCATATCCATGATATGAATATAAAATTTGAAAATGTATGTGTAATTTATTCAACTAAACTAATTGACGTGTCACCCATGGCTTGCTAAAACGCACAAACTGTTCTGCGCTCTTGGTCTCCAACAGAATCAAGTCAGAAACTTCTTCCTGAAAATCTCGTGAATATGGTCATCAAGTTCCAAGAAGCATATGGTCTTCACAATCGTCTCAAAACTGTCATACAAACCCGATTTTGTTCATCATCTAACAGATATTGGAATAAACAACTAATTATAGCTAAGAATTCTCGTCGCGTTGAGCTAAGGACTCTTGCCAAATGATTTTGTTGAGCTATAGACTCCTTAATGATAGCTTCAAATATAAGGTTCTACATAAATTAATTGAAGAAGTAAAAGGCCACTTACATGAAAAGTTCAACAACCAAATAATTAACCTTCATATAAATGTTGTCTAGAAATCATTTTCAGCTAATAAAGTGCTAGGACTTCTCTTTGTTTCGATTGAGAATGTTGATAAACCGTTAGAGTGTAAATTTCAGTTTGATTCCAATTGCAATGGTAAACAAGTATTTATTTTTTTATTTTTGCGTATTTGAAATGAAATTAAAGTGTCCTGATTGAGTAGTTTCTATTTTCTCAGGTTACAGCTGAGCCTCACAACTTAACTGTAATAGAACTTAGGCTAGGCTCAGGATTCAAGGTACACAATACAATGATCGACTTGAATGTGAGAAGATTGTGAAGACCATATGTTATTAGGAGCTTGAGGGCCATATCAACGAGGTATTTAGGAAGAAATTTTTAACTTGGTTCAGCTTGAAAGCTGGAGACCAAGAGCAAGAATAGTTCGAGCATTAAAGCAACCCATGGTTGAAACGCCAACTAGTTCGGCGGACTAGCTCACATATACAATTTTGGATGTTATATTCAATCGAAGTGCATGAATATTGAGTTGAAGAATTGGTTTGCATGCTCCTTTGGTTCTTATTATTAGTGTGTGTATCCTTTGAATTGAACTACATATGTAGTAATTTATCAAGCGTTGTTGTCGGGAACAGTTGAGTTGTAGGTAGCATTTGTTGATGTGTGGATTCATTTAAGAGTTGTTACATTATTTCGGCCAAATAATTTATTTGACTATCTATCTTGGATGTAATTGTCTAAATTTTGGTTTTAACTAATTGATTGATAATGTTGATTTCAGATTATTTTTAGTAAATCATTAAATATGTTTTTTTCCCCCTTAAACCCAATTGCTACGAACGATAGAAAAAAATATTTACAATTAGCTCGTCCATTTTAGTGGTTCTCATTTTTCTTGTTTGTTTTTTCTATGTAGTTCCTAACGTTTTGTAATCGTCATGAAAAATTATCAAATTCTCTTGCCAATCTCAAGTGGTTAATGAGGTCTAGAGGGGCACATAGAACCTCTAGAAATTTCTTT
Organism: Penstemon eatonii; assembly: GCA_038501285.1. Taxonomy (NCBI): domain Eukaryota; kingdom Viridiplantae; phylum Streptophyta; class Magnoliopsida; order Lamiales; family Plantaginaceae; genus Penstemon; species Penstemon eatonii. The sequence goes on from CM076710.1 coordinate 54,611,427, forward strand.
AAGATTTTGTTTATAAAGTTATTGTTGAGTTTGCACTCAACTTAACATAATTACGTAGAGGGTTGCACATACTTTACATCTTAGTAACTTAGTCTACTAATTTTAATCACCTGACTTTTGAGTAGTTCTCTTTAATTATATGTTTTTGAAATCAAAAGTCAACATTATTTACATGTTTATTCTTGATACTTCATAGAAAGATATATTAATATGGTTTTAAATCTATTTTGAGCTTATGAAACTTATAAGTAGGGATGTCAATTATTCGGATTCAGGTCGAATCAATATCGACCCAAACTAAACTCCATTTATGTCCAACCGCATTGTAGTTGGATCAGAATTTTCGGGTCTAAATTTCTCAACTCCAACAGATCTTTGGTCGGGTTTGGTAGCAGGTCAGATTTTTTTCGAATCCTATAGAATCATTCAAATGAAAAATTAGCAAGAAAAAACATGTATCTTACCCATATGATCAGTGTTGGGATTCGGTAAGATAAACAGCCCTAGGCACAGCGGAATTTAAAAATTTTAGGACCTCTTACGGAATCTTGCCAGGATACTACTCTAGTTGTATATATATGAATATTAAATAAACGATAGTATAAACAGTTGCACGTTATACCTATCTCCTTGCAAATCCAAGTTGGCAGACGAAGTCAAGTTTCTCCTCCAGCAAAGTCGATTCAAGCCCTGCTACAGCGCCCCACGTGTTGGCCTCTATGGGTTGATACACCACAATTACACGAAAATAATATATCTTGATCGGCTAGAACACAAGATATATTAAGATCTAAGGTCAGGGAACAAGATTGGAACGAAGAACGAAATCGAAAAATTCTTCCTAAGGAAGAAGGTGTTTGGTCGATTTCTACTTGGGAGAGGAGAGGGAGAGTTTTTCTTGACTTGGCTTTTTGGCTCTTGAAAGTTGTATATGAGATATGAGACCTAGTCTCTTATTTATAGTTATCTCATTAACCTAATCCTCCTAGGATTAGGACTCCAATTCTCCTACATGAGCCATGGCCCGTTTAATTAGAAGACTAAGTCTTCCTAATTAATTCATGGCCCAGTTAATTAATTTAATCAGGCTTTATTTAATCTCCCAATTAAATAGCCCAATTAATTAACTATTCTCCCAATTAATTAAATCAGACTCCAAGTCTATTTAATTAAATCTTTCTATAATTAATTAAATCCAACTTAATTAATTAACTTACAAATTAAATTCTAATTAAATTTATAATCTTGATCTAATTCCAATTGGATCCAATTTGTTCCAATTGGGTTGACCCAGTCACCAATCGACCCAGTCGATTCGGTCGACCTAGTTGTTTCCTTTTCATTCGCTTTAGCTTCATGTGTATTGTGTATGTCCCCATAGGTTCACCACATAATTGGCCGTGGGTTATAAATAAATATTTATTCAATTATTCAAGTATTAAATACTTTCTCAATCAGTCGAACACTCTGTCGACTGACCATTCTAAAATTAGCACCCCTGCCAATTTAGGAATTCTCCCACACTCCACGGTCGATGTCTGGCCACAAGCCCATGGAGCCCAATCACTGGTGAATTAATTCAGTGAACATTTTATCATTTACAATTACCATATACGCCACAATCTCTCCATCAACCAATCTCCCAGTCGAGACTTAAGGGTATGGTCTTTCATCGGTTTCCCCTTTTCTTTTGTCTTGACCTTATGCACTCTGGTCTCGAAATAATTCTCTTTGACTTAATCTTTATGAGCTACTTACATAAAACCGTCAGATACCTCGACCGAGGATTTTACCAGAATTAATTTCTCACAGAAATCCATAGGAGAAATTCCCAACCTATCAAGTCGGGTCAATGGATCCTTTGTTGATGATATGAATCTGCATACGAGTTCCACTATACCCAACATGAGTCCACAGAGACCTTCTGGTAATCTCCAGTCAGTTGGAACTCACATCAAAGTATAGACGTTCTCGCACCAGATAAACCCTATCACCTCAAGTAATTAGGGATCGTTCCTCGTATACTATCGTAAATTGGAATAACTTCAACCCCGATATGCGACTACCGCTTCCATGGTGAGTTATTTCCTAATTGGGGTATTTAGTGCACTTGCCATCCCAGCAAGCCACCCACTTATGTGTATCGACTATCCCAGTCACGCTCGTGGACCCCAGCGTTCTCCAGTTCATCGGAGTATACACAATAGTGAGAGTCTAACCGAATCCAACGATGTCCTATCTCGATTGGATTCTGCGACTCTTGAATATTTTCTAGATCACGGCCTTGGAGATCAGTCCACGGGTTGTCCCATAGCCCTGTGATCTAAGGACTTCTATCCTTATGCGTAGATAATTATTACATAAGATAAAGATGACCATATAATAAAATGCATTTATTAGTCCAATTGAATGGTCCTTTTAATTAAATGCAGCCAAAATAGTTGGCTTGCAAGACACTATTCTATCAATCTCCCGCTTGTACTAAAGCCAACTTTTCATACTTCTGATTCCCATCATAGACAGATGTTTTTTTCGGATGCCTTTGAGGCAATGGCTTAGATAGCGGGTCCGTCGTATTATCCTTTGAGGTGACACGTTCCATCTTTATGTCTCCTCTACCAATGATATAACATATCAAATGGTATCATTTTATTACGTGCTTGGATTCTGATGAGATCTCGACTCCTTCGCTTGCGAGATAGCTCCATTATATCACGGAAGATAGTAATGGCTCGACAATGCTAGGTATCACATCCAATTCCTGGATGAAGTTTTTCATCCAAACACCTTCCTTTGCTGCTTCATACGCGGCAATGCGTTTTGCTTCGGTGGTTGAATCTGCGGTAGTGTCTTGCTTGGAGCTCTTCCAGCTAACCGCACCACTATTGAGGCAGAACATGTATCCAGATGTCGACTTGAAGTTGTCTACATCATATTGGAAGCTAGAATCAGTATAGCCTTCCAATTTCAATTCTCCTCCACCGTATACCAAGGACAATTCCTTAGTCCTTCTCAGGTACTTCAGAATTGCCTTTACGGCTATCCCGTGCTGCTCACCTGGATCAGACTGGTAGCGACTTGTAACGCTTAAAGCGTATGCTACGTCTGGTCTCGTACATAACATACCATACATTATGCTTCCTATTGCGGATGCATATGGTACTTGAGACATATTGCTTCTCTCTTCAGGCGTCTTTGGGGCCATAGACTTAGAGAGTGCAATCCCATGTCTCATTGGAAGCAACCCTCTCTTGGATTCTTCCATGCCAAATCTTTTCAAGATTTTATCTATGTACTGGGATTGGGATAGGCCCAGCAGTCCTTTTGATCTATCTCGGTAGATCCTTGTACCTAGTACAAAGGATGCTTCTCCCAAATCCTTCATTGAGAATTGTGTAGATATAACCATGCTTTAGTTTCGGACAACACTTTCACATTGTTCCCAATGAGAAGAATGTCATCAACATAAAGCACCAAAAATTCAAATGTACTCCCACTGATCTTCTTGTACACGCAAGGTTTGAACACGTTTTTGATGAATCCAAAAGTTTGGATTGTTTCATCGAAACGGATGTTCTAACTTCGGGAAGCTTGCTTTAGTCCATAAATGGACCTCTGGAGTTTGCACACCTTGTGTTCATCTCCTTTGGATGCATATCCTTTTGGTTGCTCCATGTAGATCTCCTTGTCAATGTCCCCATTGAGAAAGGCAGTCTTCACATCCATCTGCCATATCTTGTAGTTATACCACGCAGCTATGGCCAGCAAGATTCGAATGGATTTAGGCATTGCGACGGGCGAGAAGGTCTCCTCAAAGTCGATACCTGGCCTTTGAGTGTATCCTTTTTGCCACTAGTCGCGCCTTGTAGGTTATTACCTCTCCGTTCACTCTAACCTTTCGCTTATAGATCCACTTGCAACCACGGGAGCCACTCCCACTGGTGGATCTACCAAGGCCCAGACCTTGTTTGAGTGCATGGAGTCCAATTCGGATTCCATGGCTTCGCGCCACTTTCCCGAGCCTATGTCTAGCATAGCCTCTTCGTTAGTCCTTGGGCAGTCTCACGCAGCAGACCGTAGTACCTCTCGGGTTCTCTACGTTGTCTTTCTGACCTACAAAGTATTGGTGTACTTTATGGTGCACTATCATGCTCTTGTTCTCCCACTGCCTGTGGTAATGGGTCAGCTTGATCGACCTCTTCGGCCTTTTCAGCTTCAGTGACCTCATCTAGTTCTACGAAGTATTCCTTCTTGTCCACCAAGAATCCTTCTCCAAGAAGTGTGCATTCCTTGAGACAAACGTAGTTCTCTTGTAGGATCGTAGAACTCGTATCCTATTGATTTTTCTGGATACCCCACGATTTTGTATAAGATGGACTTTACGTCCAGCTTATCTCCTAGCTTATTCACATAAGCGGGAGACCCCATATGCGCATGAATGCATATGAAGGTACAATACCAAAACTCATATCTCGTGATATGCTTTGGAACTGGCTTCAGAGATACCTTAGCCTAGTATCTTCGATTTTCTCGATCAAGTTATTATTTGATTGAATAAGGAATTTCATGTAAGATTTCTTAATGGACATTTACATGTCCAAAATGCTTGACAACAGACAACGTTTCGAGCGGGTCTTACATTTCGAGAATCTAAATAATCAATGGCGTACTGCCAATGCATGTTTGATTTTGTATCGATCCAAATCTCTTACATACTTTCATTGATTAGGCTCTCTTCTTTTATTCCAAAAGTAATTTGGATTTGTACATCACAACGTACTTTTACCCATGAGGGTACTAGAGACGCCTTATCTCCCACTAATGCTTTAGTGTTTCTACACACTTTTAAATGGATTAAATCCATTGCAATTGTTTATGCCTTTTGGTTTCCTAGCAACCAACTACTAAATTTAATTTCCGTTGAGCAAGATTCGAAAGTCGGTTACTATGTATAGCATCCCAGTCAAGCTCGACCTAGTCGAGCTCATTCTTTGAATCTTTAATTCGGAAATATATTTTAGTGCTCGTGTATCGCCTTTCGGTTATTACAACGACTCAAGTGTGTGGAATCTTGATTATTTATATTTTATTGACTATACATAATATATTTAGTCATTATATGAGTATTCATACTCATTTGCTTATGTAAACCTTTTGCGTATAAATCTTATAGCGCATTCAGTTCCAACCATTATGGAACTATCACATCCCTTAAGACAAGGGATGATATAAGCAAATTCTAATGATCTAAATTATTCATGGCTTTAGATGCATTGAATGCATCAATGAGTACTTCATCGGGCATCCAACACCCTTATGCATTACATTAACCATAAGGTTAAGTTCAATAAAATGTAATCATCCCTTACGGAAAGACTAGGTTCAATTCCTTCTTTCCCTTGATCTTAATCCATGGAAGAACCATTTTGATTGACTTTACAACTTATCAACCTTACAGAAAAACCTCTAAGGTCATTTCCCTTCAGAGAGGATTCATTCCTCTTCTTTCATCTCGTAAGTCTTTTGAGCTTTTCAACGAGATGTTACTTCCCATTTATGGGAGACTTCATGTTTGCCTTCAAGAAAATTTGGGCTTGAGAACCATCCTCAACCCTCTGGTGAAACTTATCACCTTTCTTATTTGAAGAGTAACTTCAAAAAGGCAGCTTGGTGAAACCTATCACCATTCCAGTCGAAGTGTAACTTCGAAAGGAAAAACAATGAAATCTTTGTAAGGAGATTAGTCCTGGCTTGGACTCGAGAATAATTTCTCAAGTTTTGAAGTCATTCAAAATTCATTTGGGTTCAGTCAATTTATTTGATTTAAGTATGATGGTAAATATTCATGGATACATAACTTATGAAAAACTATCATAAACATGACGATGAATACGCGGCAGATTAATCTCAATGCATAATTTACAAACATGGTTTTCGTTTGTAAATTACTCCTACTATTTTTGTCGAATACTTATGCCCCCACATAAGGTTCGGGAAATAAAAATTTCCTAATGGGCTCAAGGCCCAAATGCAATCGCTTATTACCCACGACTCGTTGGCCATACCAATTGATCACTTGGTGGGCGATCACGTCGCCGGTTAACCATCCCAGCTAACCCTTGAGTTCATTTAGCCTCGTTTTTCGTTATGGACCCACGACTCGTGAGACATCCATACTTACTAGCGTTAAATCATGTCCAATACTCGTGGAGAGAAATAGTTCAATCCTAGACGCCCCACGACTCGTGAGACAGCGCCTAGAACCTTGCTATCCCCACCATTGGCACTAAATTGTGCATCGAGGCAATAGACATATCATCTTCCTATAGCTCGACCCATGACTCGTGAGACATCGAGACATATTCGTACGATATGCCTAAGACCTAGTAATTGGATAGGCTCGGACCATAAACACCATTCTATGCGCCCGTTTTACGATTTAATATTATAATTGAATTTTAAGTTCAATTGGAGGTTTCATGAAATGTTCAAGTACGAGGTCTCATCAGATTATCAATTATCTTGTTTACGTTTTTCTATCCTAAGTATGCATCTCATACATCAAAGAATAATTACGAAAAAGTAAACATTCATCACCTAGCATTGCACATACGATTGATCGATTGCCCAATTGGTCAGTCTAGGGTGGAAATTAAATGTCCTAACTATTACAATTTTCAAACCCATACATCATGGGCCTTCTTGTAATATCCACCTTGATTGGGCCTCCATGTAATGAATTGGGCCTCCATGTCCTCCAAGGTAATGGGCCTCCATGTGGATCTCCAAGTCTTCATGAGGTCTTCTCGGCTCCAAGCCTAATCTAAGCCTAGCTTATAAAAATAAAGGCCCTATTCTATTACATTTGTTTGCGCAAGCAAGGGCACCAATCAGGCCCATTTAATTACAACCCTTAAAATAAATAAACCAAAACTACAAATGACTTAAGGGCAAAATCGACCAATCCACATATTCACTCAAGAACATGCATAAATTCACATAAGGGCATAAATGTAAATTTATCGGCTCCTTTAATTTTAATTCACAAAAATTATCCAAGTTAATTTAATTTTGAATTAACAATTAATATCTAAGATTAATTAACTCTTACTTGAGTTCTAAGTAATCTACAACTCTTATCTTGATAAAGATGGTTAATTAAGATAGTTACAAATCTTCCAAGATTACTATCTTATCCAAAACTCTAAGTTTCCCAATTTTACAAATCTCTAAGATTCTCAAGATAATCCTATTTCGACTAGATTAGTTAACTAAGGTAGTGTCCAAATCCATCAAGATTTCTACCTTATCCAAAACTCCAAGTTTCCTAATTTAATAAGATCTCTAAGATCTTTAATCTTGGTAACTTAGTAGAAGAGATTAACTTTAATTAAATCTTTTATCACAATTGAAACTCTAAGTTTCCTTGTTTAATAAGATCTCTAAGATCTTTAATCTTGGTAACTTACTAGAAGAGATTAATTTTAATTAAATCTCTTATCATAATTGAAACTCTAAGTTTCCTTGTTAATTAGATCTCTAAGATCAATCCAAGATTCACCAAGATTCCATAACAACCAAATCTCCAAGATTTTCAGGACTTCCAAAATAGGTGAGTTTGAGATCAACCAAAATTCAGCCACAAAGTGACGAATTGAACGCTGCCACGTGGCAGCACACACATGGTCACGAAAGTTGTGCGTGAGCCCCACGCAGTGGCTGCTGCCGCGCGTGACAGCGCGTAGCAGCGTGCTGCTGCGCGTTGCCAGCACGCGGCAAACTGCCCGAGGGCAGCTGCCATGTGCTGCACGCGCAGACAGCGCGCTGTTCACGCGCTGCCGTGTACGGCAGCACGGTGTGGCTGCCTAGCCGCGGTGCGCTGCTGCGCACCGCCGCGTGCCACCGCTGTTGATCCCAAAAATATATAATTTTTCTTGTTCGATTACTTTTGATTTAATTAAACAGATACAATTATTTAAATCCCAATCCAAAATAAAAATTAACACGATAAAATTTCGAATCAAAATTTTTACATTAACTCTAAGTTAACAGATATACGTCCTAAAACATATACAGTCAAAGAACTAGCCATACATAAATCAAACATATGATTTAAATCACAGAATTTGCAAATTCATATATATACAAAGCCTAGAGTTGGCTCTGATACCACTGTTGGGATTCGGTAAGATAAACAGCCCTAGGCACATCGTAATTTAATAATTTTAGGACCTCTTACGGAATCTTGCCAGGATACTACTCTAGTTGTATATATATGAATATTAAATAAACGATAGTATAAACAGTTACACATTATACCTATCTCCTTGCAAATCCAAGTTGGCAGACGAAGTCAAGTTTCTCCTCCAGCAAAGTCGATCCAAGCCCTGCTACAGCGCCCCACGTGTTGCGCCTCTATGGCTTGATACACCAAAATTACACGGAAATAATATATCTTGATCGGCTAGAACACAAGATATATTAAGATCTAAGGTCAGGGAACAAGATTGGAACGAAGAACGAAATCGAAAAATTCTTCCTAAGGAAGAAGGTGTTTGGTCGATTTCTACTTGGGAGAGGAGAGGGAGAGTTTTTCTTGACTTGGCTTTTTGGCTCTTGAAAGTTGTATATGAGATATGAGACCTAGTCTCTTATTTATAGTTATCTCATTAACCTAATCCTCCTAGGATTAGGACTCTGATTCTCCTACATGAGCCATGGCCCTTTTAATTAGAAGACTAAGTCTTCCTAATTAATTCATGGCCCAGTTAATTAATTTAATCAGGCTTTATTTAATCTCCCAATTAAATAGCCCAATTAATTAACTATTCTCCCAATTAATTAAATCAGACTCCAAGTCTATTTAATTAAATCTTTCTATAATGAATTAAATCCAACTTAATTAATTAACTTACAAATTAAATTCTAATTTAATTTATAATCTTGATCCAATTCCAATTGGATCCAATTTGTTCCAATTGGGTCGACCCGGTCGACCCAGTCACCAATCGACCCAGTCGATTTTTCAGACCCGGTCGACCCAATCGACCCAGTCGATTCGGTCGACCCAGTTGTTTCCTTTTCCTTCGCTTTCGCTTCATGTGTATTGTGTATGCCCCTATAGGTTCACCACATAATTGGTCGTGGGTTATAAATAAATATTTATTCAATTATTCAAGTATTAAATACTTTCTAAATCAGTCGAACACTCTGTCGACTGACCATTCTAAAATTAGCACCCCTGCCAATTTAGGAATTCTCCCACACTCCGCGGTTGATGTCTGGCCACAAGCCCATGGAGCCCAATCACTGGTGAATTAATTCAGTGAACCTTTTATCATTTACAATTACCATACACGCCACAATCTCTCCATCAACCAATCTCCCAGTCGAGACTTAAAGGTATGGCCTTTCATCGGTTTCCCCTTTTCTTTTGTCTTGACCTTATGCACTCTGGTCTCGAAATAATTCTCTTTGACTTAATCATTATGAGCTACTTACATAAAGCCGTCAGATACCTCGGCCGAGGATTTTACCAGAATTAATTTCTCACAGAAATTCATAGGAGAATTTCTCAACCTATCAAGTCGGGTCAATGAATCCTTTGTTTATGATATGAATCTGCATACGAGTTCCTCTATACCCAACATGAGTCCACAGAGACCTTCTGGTAATCTCCAGTCAGTTGGAACTCACATCAAAGTATAAACGTTCTCGCACCAGATAAACCCTATCACCTCAAGTAATTAGGGATAGTTCCTCGTATACTATCGTAAATTGGAATAACTTCAACCCCGATATGCGACTACCGCTTCCATGGTGAGTTATTTCCTAATTGGGGTATTCAGTGCACTTGCCATCCCAGCAAGCCACCCACTTATGTGTATCGACTATCCCAGTCACGCTCGTGGACCGCAGTGTTCTTCAGTTCATCGGAGTATACACAATAGTGAGAGTCTAACCGAATCCAACGATGTCCTTTCTCGATTGGATTCTGCGACTCTTGAATATGTTCTAGATCACGGCCTTGGAGATCAGTCCACGGGTTGTCCCATAGCCCTGTGATCTAAGGACTTCTATCCTTATGCGTAGATAATTATTACATAAGATAAAGATGACCATATAATAAAATGCATTTATTAATCCAATTTAATGGTCCTTTTAATTAAATGCAGCCAAAATAGTTGGCTTGCAGGACACTATTCTATCAATCAGGAGTTTACCACAAAACCATAAGTCCGATATATTCAAGTACTCAATCTCGAGAAATTTTAATGTCTTCTTCAATTTATTCGCCCCCATGTGGCCGAGGGGGGAAGGCACACCTCCCATGCAAATATCTTGCAACAAAAATTAGAGTCAAAATCAATGACATTGACAAAGAGAAACGTCAAGAAAGATTTGTCAGGAGTGTATATTACCAATAATTTCACCACAAAATATAATGACTAACTGAAACGCTATCATAACTTATAGCATACATCGACATCAACATGCAAATCAATTCTTATTATCATTATGTTTGTAGTTCTCAAGCATCTACTTCATGCTAATAGCCAAATTTAATGTTTGAACATCTGGTGACAAAATAATACTTGTAAAAAATAGTACATAATTTTGTGCTCGGTAACTTTACTATATTTTTGTATTAAAAATTACATCACACATGGCATTTATGTACAACATATATCCTTTTATTCCTGATGGAATGTGCATTAAATGGGAAAACCTTACAAAATTGATTTTTATGAAAAAAGGAAGACCAAGATATATACATACATAGTATCTTACAAAATATTTCATCTCATTCATTTCATCTTGTATCAAAGTATACTAAATCAGATTTAAATGATAACTTGGCCAACTTAGACATACAAATTAAAAAAAACTAGTAATTATGTGTAATACATATTTTTGACAATGATACAATGACTTATCTTGTATCTTGTTGAATTTTCCTTCAGAAGTTTTGTGTAACGACCTTCTTTTTACAAAGTTGACAATCATAGTACAACTGTCACCGCAATTTTTGACGCTGTTTAGAAGTGTGTTATACATCATTAGCATAAACCTCAAGGAGTACTAGTGTAAATTACCCTTATTTGAAAAGATCATACATATCGAGTATAAGGAATCGAGAATCAAGAAATATCGAGTATTTCTTACCTCCAAATGTGATAAGAGATTTAATTAAAATTAATTTCTTCTAGTAAGTAACCATGATTAAAGATCTTAGAGATCTTATTAAATTAGGAAACTTGGAGTTTTGGATAAGGTAGAAATCTTGGTGGATTTGGACACTACCTTAGTTAACTGATCTGGTCAAAATAGAATTATCTTGAGAATCTTGGAGATTTGTAAAATTGAGAAACTTAGAATTTTGAATAAGATAGTAATCTTGGAAGATTTGTAACTATATTAATTAACCAACTTTATCAAGATAAGAGTTGTAGATTACTTAAAACTCAAGTAAGAGTGAATTAATCTTATAGATTAATTATTAATTCAAAATTAATTAACTTGGATAAATTTTGTGAATTAAAATTAAAGGAGCCGGTAAATTTACATTTATGCCCTTATGTGAATTTATGCATGTTCTTGAGTGAATATGTGGATTGGTCGATTTTGCCCTTAAGCCCTGTGTAGTTTTTGGTTTATTTATTTTATGGGTTGTAATTAAATGGGCCTGATTGGTGCCCTTGCTTGCGCAATCAAATGTAATAGAATAGGACCTTTATTTTTATAAGTTAAACTTAGATTAGGCTTGGAGCCAAGAAGACCTCATGAAGACTTGGAGATCCGCATGGAGGCCCATAACCTTTTGAAGGACGTGGAGGCCCAATCAAGGAGGATATTACAAGAAGGCCCATGATGTATGGGTTTGAAAATTGTAATTGTTAGGACATCTAATTTCCACCCTAGACTGACCAATTGGTCCATCATGTGGCTCGTGATGGATCGCATAGGATGGGCAATCGATCAATCGTATGTGCAATGCTAGGTGACGAATGTTTACTTTTTCGTAATTGTTCTTTGATGTATGAGATGCATGCTTGGGATAGAAAAACATAAACAAGATAATTGATAATCTGATGAGACCTCACACTTGAACATTTCATAAAACCTCCAATTGAACCTAAAATTTAATTATAATATTAAATCATAAAACAGGCGCATAGAATGGTGTTCATGGTCCGAGCCTATCCAATTACTAGGTCTTAGGCATATCGTACGAATATATCTCGATGTCTCACGAGTCGTGGGTCGATTTATAGGAAGATGGTATGTCTATTACCTTGATGCACAGTTTAGTGCCAAGGAAGGGGATAGCTCACGAGTAGTGATGCGTCTAGGATTGAAATATTTCTCTTTACGAGTATTGGACATGATGTAACACGAGTAAGTATGGATGTCTCACGAGTCGTGGGTCCATAAAGAAAAACGAGGCTAAATGAACTCAAGGGTTAGCTGGGATGGTTAACCGGCGTCGTGATCGCCCACCAAGTGGATCAATTGGTATGGCCAACGAGTCGTGGGTACTGAGCGATTGCATTTGGGCCATGAGCCCATTAGGAAATTTTTATTTAACCTTATGTGGGGGCATAAGTATTCGAAAAAAATAGTGGGAGTAATTTACAAACGAAAACCATGTTTGTAGATGATGCATTGATATTAATCTGCCGCGTATTTATTTGCTTTTATCGTCATGTTTATCACAGTTTTTCATAAGTTATGTATCCATGAATATTTACCATCATACTTGAATCAAATAAGTTGACTGAACCCAAATGACTTCAAAACTAGAGAAATTATTCTCGAGTCCAAGCAAGGACTAATCTCCTTACAAAGATTTCATTGTTTTTCCTTTCGATGTTACACTTCGACTGGAATGGTGATATGTTTCAACAAGCTGTCTCTTTTTTCGAAGTTACTCTTCAAATAAGAAAGGTGATAAGTTTCACCAAAGGGTTGAGGATGGTTTTCAAACCCAAATTTTCTTGAAAGCAAACATGAAATCTCCCATAAATGGGAAGTAACATCTCGTCGAAAAAACTTATGAGATGAAAGAAGAGGAATGAATCCTCTCTGAAGGGAAATAACCTTGGAGGTTTTTCTATAAGGATGATAAGTTGTAAAGTCAATCAAAATGGTTCTTCCATGGATTAAGATCAAGGGAAAGAAGGAATTGAACTTATTCATCCCATGAGGGATGATTAAATTTTATTGAACTTAACCTTATAGTTAATGTAATGCATAGGGGTGTTGGATGCCCGATGAAGTACTCATTGATGCATTCAATGCATCTAAAGCCATGAATTATTTAGATCATTAGAATTTGCTTATACCATCTCTTGTCTTAAGGGATGTGATAGTTCCATAATGGCTGGAACTGATTGCGCTATAAGATTTATACGCAAAAGGTGTACATAAGCAAATTAGTATGAATACTCATATAACGACTAAATATAATATGCATAGTCAATAAAATATAAATAATCAAGATTTCACACACTTGAGTTGTTGTAAAAATCGAAAGGCAATACACGAACATTAAAACATATTTCTGAATTAAAGATTCAAATAATGAGCTCGACTAGGTCGAGCTTGACTAGGATGCTATACATAGTAACCGACTTTCAAATCTTGCTTAACGAAAATTAGATTTAGTAGTTGGTTGCTAGGCAACCAAGAGGGATAAACAATTGCAATGGATTTAATCCATTTAAATGTGTGGAGAAACACTAAAGCATTAGTGGGAGATAAGGTGTCTCTTGTACCCTCATGGGTGAAAGTACGCTGTGATGTACAATTCCAAATTATTTTTGGAATAAAGAAGAGAGCCTAATCAATGAAAGCATGTAAGAGATTTAGATCAATTCAAAATCGAACATGCATCAACAAATACGCCATTGATTATTTAATAGAGAATTAGATTCTCGAAATGTAAGACTCGCTCAAAACATTGTCAGTTGTTGACAAGTCCATTAAGAAATCTTACAAGAAATTCCTTATTCAATCAAATAAAAACTTGATCGAGAAAATCGAAGATATTGGGCTAAGTATCTCTGAAGCCAGTTCCAAAACATATCACGTGATATGAGTTTTGGTATTGTACCTTCATATGCATTCATGCGCATATGGGGTCTCCCGGTTATGTGAATAAGCTAGTGGGAGATAAGCTGGACATAAAGTCCATCTTGTGCAAATTCGTGGGGTATCCAGAAAACTCAATAGGATACGAGTTCTACGATCGTACAAGACAAACGACGTTTGTCTCAAGGAACACACACTTCTTGAAGAAGGATTTCTTGGTGGACAAGAAGGAACACAGCGTAGAACTAGATAAGGTCACTTAATCTGAAAAGGCCGAAGAGGTCGATCAAGCTGATCAATCATCACAGGTAGTGGGAGAACAAGAGCATGAAAGTGCATCAGAGAGTACACCGATACTTCGTAGGTCAGAAAGACAACGTAGAGAACCCAAGAGGTACTACGGTCTGCACGAGACTGGACAGTCTCTAACCGACCCAAGGACTTACGAGGAGGCTATGCTAGACATAGACTCGGGAAAGTGGCGCGAAGCCATGGAATCCGAATTGGACTCTATGCACTCAAACAAGGTCTGGGTCTTGGTAGATCTACCAGTGGGAGTGACTCCCGTGGATTGCAAGTGGATCTATAAGCGAAAGCTTGGTGTGAACGGAGAGGTAACGACCTACAAGGCGCGACTAGTACCAAAAGGATACACTCAAAGGCCAGGCATCGACTTTGAGGAGACCTTCTCGCCCGTCGCAATGCCTAAATCCATTCGAATCTTGCTGGCCATAGCTGCGTGGTATAACTACGAGATATGGCAGATGGATGTAAAGATTGCCTTTCTCAGTGGGGACATTGACAAGAAGATCTACATGGAGCAACCAAAAGGATATGCATCCAAAGGAGATGAACACAAGGTGTGCAAACTCCAAAGGTCCATTTATGGACTGAAGCAAGCTTCACGAAGTTGGAACATCCGTTTCGATGAAACAATCCAAACTTATGGATTCATCAAAAACATGTTCGAACCATGCGTGTACAAGAAGATCAGTGGGAGTACAGTTGAATTTTTGGTGCTTTACGTTGATGACATTCTTCTCATTGAAAACAATGTGAAAGTGTTGTCCGAAACTAAAGCATGTATATCTACACAATTCTCAATGAAGGATTTGGGAAAAGCTTCCTTTGTACTGGGTATAAGGATCTACCGAGATAGATCAAAAGGACTGCTGGGCCTCTCCCAATCGCAGTACATAGATAAAATCTTGAAGAGATTTAAAATGGAAGAATCTAAGAGAGGAATGCTTCCATTGAGACATGGAATTGCACTCTCTAAGTCTATGGCCCCAAAAGACGCATGAAGAGAGAAGCAATGTCTCAAGTACCATATGCATCCGCTATAGGAAGCATAATGTATGGTATGTTATGTATGAGACCAGACGTAGCATACGCTTTAAGCGTTACAAGTCGCTACCAGTCTGATCCAGGTGAGCAGCACTGGATAGCCGTAAAGGCAATTCTGAAGTACCTGAGAAGGACTAAGGAATTGTTCTTGGTATACGGTGGAGGAGAATTGAAATTGGAAGGCTATACTGATTCTAGCTTCCAATGTGATGTAGACGACTTCAAGTCGACATCTAGATACGTGTTCTGCCTCAATAGTGGTGCGGTAAGCTGGAAGAGCTCCAAGCAAGACACCACCGCAGATTCAACCACCCAAAAAGATTACATTGCCGCGTGTGAAGCAGCAAAGGAAGGTGTTTGGATGAAAAACTCCATCCAGGAATTGGATGTGATACCTAGCATTGTCGAGCCATACTATCTTCTGTGATAATAATGGAGCTATCTCGCAAGCGAATGAGTCGAGATCTTATCAAAATCCAAGCACGTACTAAGACGATACCATTTGATATGTTATATCATTGGTAGAGGAGACATAAAAATGGAACGTGTCACCTCAAAGGATAATACGACGGACCCGCTATCTAAGCCATTGCCTCAAAGGCATCCGAAAAACATCTGTCTAATATGGAAATCAGAAGTATGAAAAGTTGGCTTTAGTACAAGTGGGAGATTGATAAAATAGTGTCCTGCAAGCCAACTATTTTGGCTGCATTTAATTGAAAGGACCATTCAATTGGATTAATAAATGCATTTTATTATTATATGGTCATCTTTATTTTATGTAATAATTATCTACGCATAAGGATAGAAATCCTTAGATCACAGGGCTATGGGACAACCCGTGGACTGATCTCCAAGGCCGTGATCTAGAACATATTCAAGAGTCGCAGAATTCAATCGAGATAGGACATCGTTGGATTCGGTTAGACTCTCACTATTGTGTATACTCCGATGAACTGGAGAACGCTGGGGTCCACAAGTGTGACTGGAATAGTCGATACACATAAGTGGGTGGCTTGCTGGGATGGCAAGTGCACTGACCCCAATTAGGAAATAACTCACCATGGAAGCGGTAGTCGCATATCGGGGTTGAAGTTATTCCAATTTACGATAGTATACGAGGAACGATCCCTAATTACTTGAGGTGATAGGGTTTATCTGGTGCGAGAACTCCTATGCTTTGATGTGAGTTCCGATTGACTGGAGATTACCAGAAGGTCTCTGTGGACTCATGTTGGGTATAGAGGAACTCGTATGCAGGTTCATATCATCAACAAATGATCCATTGACCCGACTTGATAGGTTGAGAAATTCTCCTATGGATTTCTATGAGAAATTAATTCTGGTAAAATCCTCGGCCGAAGTATCTGACGGCTTTATGTAAGTAGCTCATAAAGATTAAGTCAAAGAGAATTATTTAGAGACCAGAATGCATAAGGTCAAGACAAAAGAAAAACGGGAACCGATGAAAGACCATACCCTTAAGTCTTGACTGGGTGATTGGTTGATGGAGAGATTATGGCGTATATGGAAATTGTAAATGATAAAAGGTTCACTGAATTAATTCACCAGTGATTGGGCTCCATGGGCTTGTGGCCAAACATCGACCGCGGAGTGTGAGAGAATTCCTAAATTGGCAGGGGTGCTAATTTTGGAATGGTCAGTCGACAGAGTGTTCGACTGATTGAGAAAGTATTTAATACTTGAATAATTGAATAAATATTTATTTAATTTAATTATAACCCACGGCCAATTATGTGGTGAACATATGGGGGAATACACAATACACATGAAGCGAAAGCGAAGGAAAAGGAAACAACTGGGTCGACCGAATCGACTGGGTCGATTGGGTCGACTGGGTCTGAAAAATCGATTGGGTCGATTGGTGACTGGGTCGACCCAATTGGAACAAATTGGAATTGGATCAATATTATAAATTAAATTGGAATTTAATTTGTGAGTTAATTAATTAAGTTGGATTTAATTAATTATAGAAAGATTTAATTAAATAGACCTGCAGTCTAATTTAATTAATTGGGAGAGTAATTAATTAATTGGACTATTTAGTTGGGAAATTAAATAAAGCCTAATTAAATTAATTGAATGGGCCATGAATTAATTAGGAAGACTTAGTCTTCTAATTAAAAGGGCCATGACCCATGTAGGAGACTTGGAGTCCTAGTCCTAGGAGGATTAGGTTAATGAGATACTTATAAATAGGGGATTTGATGTCATATCTCATATACAACTAACAAGAGCCAAAAAATTTCAAGTCAAGCAAAAACTCTCTCCTCCCCCATTCAGTGATAGCTAAACTCTCTCTCTCTCTTTTAGAGAAGTTCGATTTTTGTCTTTTGTTCCAATTCATTTCCTTGACCCAGATCTTAATATATTATGTGTTCTAGCCGATCAGGGTATATTATATTTCGTGTAATTGTGGTGTATCAACCCATAGAGGCGCAACACGTGGGGCGCTACTGCAGGGCAAAGGATCGACCAATCGAGGGAGAAACTTGACTTCGTCTGCCAACTAGGATTTGCAAGGAGACAGGTATAACGTAGATCCGTTTACACTGTCGTTTATTTAATAGTCATATATATACAACTAGAGTAGTATCTTGGCAAGATTCCGTAAGAGGTCCTAAAAATTATTAAATACCACATAATTGGTCGTGAGTTATAATTAAATATTCATTTAATTATACGAGTATTACATACTCTAAATCAATCGAACACTCTGTCGGCTGATCATTCTAAAATTTGCACCCATGCCAATTCAGAAAATTCTCCCACACTCCACAGTCGACGTTTGGCCACAAGCTTGTAGAGCACAGTCACTGTTTAATTAATTTAGTGAACCTCTAATCATTTAAAACTACCTTAGACGACATGATCCCTCCATTAATTGATCTTCTAGTCGAGACTTTTTTCGTCTCGACCTTATGTATTCTGATCTCGAAACTATTTCCTTTGACTTAATCTTTATGAGCTACTTTCATAAAGTCGTCAGGTACCTTGGCCGAGGGTTTTATCGGAATTTATTTCTCACATAAATTCGTAGGAGAATTTCTCAACCTATCAAATCGGGTCAATGGATCATCTGTTGATGATATGAACCTGCGCACGAGTTTCCCTATACCCAACGTGAATCCACATAGACCTTCTGGTAATCTCCAGTTGGCCGGAATTGACCTCAAAGCATAGACGTTCTTGCACCAGATAAACCCTATCACCACAAGTAATAAGGATCGTTTCTCGTAAACTATTGTAAATAGAAATAACTTTGATCCCTATATGCGTCTACATGGTGACTTCCAAGATTCTCTACCTTATCCAAAACTCTAAGTTTCCATTCAAAATTCCGAAATAGGCAAAAAAAAAAAAAAAGACCACCTAGGATCCAGGCACACAGTGACCAATCCGAGGCTACTACGTGGCATCACACTTGCACCCACGAAGGTGGTGCGTGTGGCAGTTCACGGTGGCCTTTTAACAGCACACGCACTGCGGTTGATCAATTTTTTTTTTCCGATTACTTAATATGAATCAAAACCAGTGTTTTAATTAAATATAAACTAAATTAAAAAAAATTAAGATAAAAATATGAATCAAAATATTCCTTTTTAACTCCAAGTTAAAACTTTCACGTTTAAATTTTGCATGGTAAAAGAACTAGCCTAACAATAAATCAAACACAAGATTTAATCACAAATATATATATATATATATATATATATATATATATATTGCCAGACTTGACTATGATACCACTGTTGGGATTCTTTAGGAAAAACGACTTTCAGGCAGTGAAATATAAAAACTAGGTCCCTTTCTATACTATGGATGACCATTTTGTGATCTGTTGTAGGGAGAAAACCCTCCTCTATTACCTCCGAGTTGAATGAAGACGAAGAAGTGAAATGAGGTTTTCATGATTCTCAAAAGTCATAATCTAAGTAATGGAAGCTTAGTTAACCTCTAAAGTTGTGTAACTTAGATGACAAGTAGAATCAGAAGCTTAGTTTTCATGTGTTTATCGAATAATTAACTGTTTCCCACTGACGGAGCCAACTGATTTAACTGATTTTCGTATGGTTTAATTAAATCAATAATATTTATACTGGGGTAGATTATATTCAGATTAAGAGGTTTAGTTACTTTATTCCGGATGGATCAATCTCAAAGATGAACAAATACGTAACGAGGTTAGTGTATGAAGATAGTATTATTAAGACGAATAAGTATAGCAAAAGCTCTTGTACTAGAATAATCTCTCATTACAAAGTATGTAGGCGTAAAATCTTATTCTTGTGTGTGTGCCCTAATACAATATTTGAGCAAGGTATTTATATGTGATAATCCCTAGCTTTACAAGGAAACATGATCTTACTAGGACTCATGGTGAGATCCTTTTCATACTCGGATATCAGCTTGATCGTTGGGCGCATCATGTAAATCGGGCAGACTAGTGTCTAGGATCGAGCGGTATGGTCGTACCGACCTATCATTCTTCAGTTCTTCGAGTATCATATGGGGTATAAAATAGCCCCCATCACAAACAATAAATAAAACCAATCACATCTACCCTAGAGTCAAGGTTCGGCACGATCGAAAACGAGAGCAAGAAACAAGCAAATAACCTTTACTGATTTCTTTCTTATTCTTAAAACTCATTTTTAAAAATAACTACCTATGATTCTTACATTTTAGTCACTACTACTAATTATGACAAAATAAATTCTCGGGTAAACAAAACAAGTTTTCTGCATAAAATAAGATTCGAATTTTCAACTTTTGAAAATTGCAGTTCGGCCCCTCAACTTTTAGAAATTAAACTTTTAACCCCAAAGTTTTTGAAATGTTACAAAACACCCCCAAAAACCATCTCGGCCAGAGGATCAGTAAATAAAATTTTTGAATCCAGAAAATTTTTGTATTTTGCAAACAGACCGCTGAACTTTCCAAAATTACAAAACAATCCTTTAACTTTTGGAAATTGCAAAATCAAACCAAAATTACGTGCCGACCAGATTTGCAAAAACAGTCCAGATTTTTCAAAAATTTCCAGAAAACAGAAAGTAAATTTCCAGCCCTAATTTTCAAATTTGCGATTTTTGCACAAAAAATCCTGATGTTTCGAGAAACTACTAAATTTGCCACAGATCTGAAAATGCAATTTAAGCCAATCGTAGATCTAGTCATAACAAGTAAGAATCACCACACAGAACATAATAAACGCACGTATCCATATACTTCATTACGTTCAGGCCTTTTTCGCATAATAATAATGGAGTTGGCTCCGATACCACTGTTGGGATACCTTGGTTGTCAGAACAACGAAAGTGGGGAATTTAAAAATTTTCGAGGCACCCATCAGTCCCATAAAATTGATCTCCACATTATGTATACGAAAATGTTGAATCAAACAGCAATAAAACAAAAAGAGGGTGATATGCGATATACCTCACCATGGCTCGGAGGTGGTTACCTCCAGGCTTCTTGTCTGATTCACAACTAAGTGGTCCAATTGTCTCATCTCCAAAATGTATCCACACCAGTTGGATTGTAGCAATGTCTCCAAGTCACTGGCTACGATCTAGATCTTGAAGATCGTCAACTAAGGAATAGGCAGATCTTGATTAGGATCTAGGTCTGGATCCGGATGAAGAGAACCACAAGAAGATGAGCTCAGGCACATTATTTATGCGGCTAGGGCAGGATCGGCCAGGGTGGGGCGGCTAGGGTTGGCCGAATTTAGGTTTTGCCGATTTTGGGTTTGTGCAATTTTCGATTTTTTCTTTTCTTCTTGTGTTACACAAAATTGATTCATTGATTGATTAATTTAATAGTCTATGGAAGATATGAGTTGAGATATATTTATAAGAGAAGAATCCTTCTCTTATTAGATATCTCTTCCCATATTCATCAAGTCCTATTCCTAATCAACTTAGGTATTGAGATTTGATAAATCTCTTCCTTGTCTCTTGTCTTACAAGAAAACAAACTATCCAACTTGCACTAGGCAAAATCGCCCCCTTTGCCTAATTCATGTAATCCGAAAATTACATGATTATTTATTCTTCCATTTTATTAATTAACTACTTTAATTAATATTATAACTAATTAGATAATCCAATTAATTAATTAGACATTAATTAATTAGATATCCCAATTAATAATTCTCCTATTTGAATCAACAATTTAATTCATCAACTTTAATTTAAGTTCCTTAAATCAACTATTTCCTTTTATGTCTATTACTGTCCAACTGTATAGTGTGTGACCCTCTGGGTTCACCATCAATTGGACGCAAGTCCACGACTTTCGTGATTTTATTAATGAGTAATTAATTGCTCCGGTCAATTAAACACTTTTAATTAACAACTCAAGAATTAGACTCCCTTATTAATTCAGAAGTACCCACACTTCAGGGTCGATGTCTAGCCACAAGCCCATGAAGCCCAATTTCAGGTGAATTGATATTTGTGAACCTCACCTCTTATAATTGCCATGTACATACGGTCCTCCTAAAGACTAATTTCTCGACCGAGACCTAGGGTCTGTGAATTGATCGGCACCTCTAATTATCTCGATTATGTGCTTTCTAATTGTTGATAATAATTCCAGTGTGATTGCTAAATTTGGAAACCCCTTTCCAAATCCGTAACTGACCATGGCCATAGGATTCTCAGAATTTATTATCTAAGAACATACATGAAATTCTCCCACCTTACCAGGATGAGTCGATAGATCCTTTATTAGAACTAACCACTCGCGTACACGACAATACGTACTCAACTTAGGCACATTATGGTCAGGCTATGTGACCAGTACCTAAATCTAAGTACGCTCATCCATGTACCGTATTCACCATAGCGCCTCAAGTCTAAGGACAAAATCGTACACTATTATAAGCCTTGAGAAACATCCCATCACCGATATGCGTCATGCGCTTCCACAGTGGGTTTCTCTGTTCGGGAACGATGCGTTCGATCCCCTATCGAACCACCTAGTCATATGCACTGACATAAAATGTCTTGTTCATGAAACTTTAAAATTTCACTCCATTTGAATCACGCATAATCTTACTTGGAATCTCTGACTTGGAACGTGTTTTAAGATCATGACCTTATAGACTGTTTCGTGATTGCACTCAATACCGAAGTGAATCGTCCCATAGTCTAATGTGACCTTAGGATTTCATCCAATCTCTTAGATACGTTCGCGAGAGATGAAGTTGGCCATTATTTAATTTACGTACTATAAATAAACAGGGGTATTAATTATTAAACCATAAGAAAATAGTCCTCTTTCAAGCTAATTAATATTGGCTTGCTGGGCACTATCCTATCAATCTCCCACTTGCCCTAAAGCCAATCACAACATTTCGAAGACCCATCTAATGAAGATATCCCTCGAACCCTTTTATGAAAGAACTTCATTAGTGGATTGCAGCATCTACTTCGCTCTACTTTGCTCTATCTCTATAAATATGTATTGCCAGTACGTGAGATGTAATCCCAAATCTTATCATGGATAATTGCGTGAAAAACACGCTTTCATCTGCGCTTGACATTCCTATATCGTCCTCTGATATATAGAATGTCGTCATGTTATGTTACGAACTTTACAATAATACGCTCCCATTGATCCTTCTTGCTTAATTAGAATCCATATGCCTTTTGACAAATTCAACGGTCTTGATCAATTTATCAAGTTGCATGTTCCAAATTCGGGATTTTCAAAAGTCACAGATTGACCTTTGGATTCGAATAAAAATCTTCTCATCAATTTTCAAATTGTGAGAGGCAGGATTCATATCCAATAGTCATATTTTGGTAGTCAAACCACTCTTCTCTTAAATACATTTAAGCGATTGGATGAAATCCTTAGATTACATTCGACTATGGGACGATTCACTTCAGAACTGAGTGCAATCATGAAACAGTCTCTAAGGTCATAATCTTAAAACACGTTCCAAGTCATAGATTTCGAAACGAGACGGGGTATCGTAGAAATCGCCAAGACTTGTACAAGTATGCATGATTCACATGGAGTGAATTTGTAGCGTTTCACAGTGCATATGAGTAGGTGGTTCGATAGAGGATCGAACGCATCGAACGACCCGAACAGAGAAACCCATTGTGGAAGCGCATGACGCTTATCGGTGATGGGATGTTTCTCAAGGCTTATAATAGTGTACGATTTAGTCCTTTGACGTGAGGTGCTAGGGCGAATTCGGTGCATGAATGTGCATACTTAGATCTTGGTATAGATCACTTAGCCTGATTATAACATGCCTAGGTTGGGTGCGTATAGTTATGTACGCGAGTGGTTAGTACCAATATGGAATCTACCGACTCATCGTAATGGATGAGAGAATTTCCTATACGATTCTTAGATTATATATCCGAGGAATCCACGACCGTGGTCGGTGACGGATTTGGGAAGGGGTTTCCAAATTTAGCAGTCACACTGGAATATTATCCCGAATTAGAATGTATAGTTATCGAGACAAATTTAGAGGTGCCGTTCAATACACACACCCTAAGTCTTGATCGGGAAAAGTAGTCGATAGAAGGACCGTATGTACATGGCAATTATAAGAGGTGAGGTTCACAAATATCAATTCACCTGAAGTTGAGCTTCATGGGCTTGTGGCTAGACAACGACCATGCTGTGTGGGTACTCCTGAGTTAATATTGGAATTGATTCTAGGAGTGGCCAATTAAAGGTTGTTTAATTGACCGGAGCAATTTATTGTTCATAAATTAAATCACGAGGAATTCGTGGGCCTGCTACCAATTGATGGTGAACCTAGAGGGTCACACACAATACAATTGGACGGTGACAGTTATAAAAGGATATAAAGAGAATTAATTGATTTAAAGGTAATTAAATCAATTAAATGAATTAAATTGTTAATTCAAGTGGGAGATTAATTAATTAGTTGATCTAATTGATTGAAAATATTAATTAAAGTGTTAATTAATTAATTAAAGGAAATATGAATTTATTAATTAATATGGACTGGGTATTTAATTAAGGTTGTTAATTAAAAGAAGGCTTGCAAGACATGGGCCTTTAATTAAAAGCCCATAAGAAGTCTTGCAAACCTAGGTCAAGAAGGAGGCTTGTAAATAGAGTTCTGCATGAGCTTAAAAGCGAAAGAAACCCTAGCCGCTTGGGTCGACCGAATCGACTAGGTCGATTGGGTCGACTGGGCCGAGTGAATCGACTGGGTTAACTGGGTCAACTGGGCCGACCTAATTGGAGCGAAAGTGATCCCATTGGAATTGGATCAAGATTATAAATTAAATTGAAATTTAATTTGTAAATTAATTAATTAATTAGAGGAAGATTTAATTAATTAGACTTATAGTCTAATTTAATTGATTCGGAGAGTAATTAATTAATTGGGCCATTTAATTGGGAGATTAAATAGAGCCTAATTAAATTAATTAAGGAGTGGATCATGAATTAATTAGAAGAATTAGTCTTCTAATTTAATTGGCCATGACCCATATGATAGAGTTAGAGTCCTAATCCTAGGAGGATTAGGTTAATGAGATACCTATAAATAGGAGACTTGATGTCATATCTCACACACACAACTCAAGAGCCAACATCCAAGTCAAGGAAAATTCTCTCTCCCTCTCTCCCTAGTGAAATTGGCCGAACCCTACTTCCTTTTGGATTAATTTTTAGTTTTCGATTTTAGCTCCTAAGTCGTTCTCTAACCCTAGATCTTAATATACCATATGTTCTAGCCGATTAGGATATATTAATTTTCGTGATATTGTGGTGTATCAACTTGTAGAGGCGCAACACGTGGGGCGCTACAACAAGGCTTAGGATCGACCTTGCCGAGGGAGAAACACAACGACTTTGCTAGCTAGCAGAATTTGCAAGGAGACAGGTATAACTTGGATCTAGTTATTTATATCGTTTTATTTATTTATTTATATACAACCAGTTTAGTATCCCGACAAGATTCCGAAAGAGCCCCTAAAAATTTTAAATTTCGCTGCCTGTAGGGCTGTTTTTCTTACCGAATCCCAACAATAGTGGCTATAATAAACAATTTCAAAGACAACAATAACAGACAGCTTTAAAAATAATATTTATAATTAATGGCAATTACGTGCAGACCAAATTTGCAAAAACAGTCCAGATATTTAAAAAATTTCCAGAAAATAGAAAATAAATTTCCAGCCCTAATATTCAAATTAGTGATTTTTGCACAAAAGGCCTGAAGTTTCGAAAAACTATAAATTTGCCACATATATGAAAATAGACTTATACCCAATCGTAGATCTAGTCATAACAAGTAAGAATTATCACACAGAACATAATAAACACATGTATCCATACACTTTATTACGTTTAGGCCTTTTTCGCATAATAATAATGGAGTTGGCTCTGATACCACTGTTGGGATACCTCGGTTGTCAGAACAACGAAAGTGGAGATATGCGATATACCTCACCACGTTATGTATACGAAAAGGTTGAATCAAACAGCAATAAAACATAAAGAGGGGTGATATGCGATATAACTCACCACGGCTCGGTGGTGATTACCTCCGGGCTTCTTGTCTGATTCACAACTGAGTGATCCAATTGTCTCACCTCCAGAATGTATCCACACCAGTTGGATTGTAGCACCGTCTCCAAGTCACAGGGTACGAACTAGATCTTGAAGATCGTCAATGAAGGAATAGGAAGATCTTGATTAGGATCTAGATCTGGATCCGGATGAAGAGAATCACATGAAGATGAGCTCGGCCACAGTACTTATGCGGCTAGGGTTGGATCGGCCAGGGTGGGGCGGCTAGGGTTGGCAGAACTAGGGTTGACCGAATTTAGGTTTGGCTGATTTTAGGTTTGTGCAATTTTCAGTTTTTTCTTTTCTTCTTGTGTTATACAAAATTGATTCATTGATTGATAAATTTTTTAGTCTATGGAAGATATGTTTTGAGATATATTTATAAGAGAAGAATCCTTCTCTTATTAGATATCTCTTCCCATATTTATCAAGTCCTATTTCTAATCAACTTAGGAATTGAGATTTGATAAATCTCTTTCTTGTTTCTTGAAAACAAACTATTCCAAATTGCACTAGCCAAAATCGCCCCCTTTGCCTAATTCATGTAATCCGAAAATTACATGATTATTTATTCTTCCATTTTATCAATTAAATACTTTAATTAATATTATAATTAATTAGATAATCCAATTAATTAATTAGTAATTAATTAATTAGATATCCCAATTAAAAATTCTCCTCTTGAAATAACACTTTAATTCATCAAATTTAATTTAGGTTCCTTTAATCAACCCTAAGAAGATAGTCCACTTACAAGCTAATTAATATTGGCTTGCCAGGCACTATCCTATCAATCTCCTACTTGCCCTAAAGCCAATCACAACATTTCTAGGACCCATCTTATGAAGATGTCTCTTGAACCCTTTTATGAAAGAACTTCATTAGTGGATCTACTAAGTTGTCATTGTTGAGATGACGTAACCCTTCTACGCGTCTCAACTACCTATGATTTGTCTAATCATATGGTTTTGTGGTGTTCAGATTATCGGTGAGATCTCATTTCCCTTTCATTGAGCAATCTCCCTATCTAATCAGTTAAGACAACGATAGGATTTTGTCATGCTAAGTAATTCATCCAATAATTGGATGAATTTTCTCATCTAAAGGCTTTCTTCTGCTGTATCCCCATGCTGTGACATATATTCTGTTTTGAGTTGTCAATGGTATTCTATTGGAATATCTTCCAATTTACCTCTGTTCCATCGAGACAAAATAAATTATCCACTTTAGACTGGAAACCTCGAATTACTAAATCCTTCGAGTTTCAATCCTCCACTACTACCACAGACCAGCAATATATTCTTTAATTATCTTCGAGGATTGCTTTTGTACGAATTGGATCTACTATTCAATTTCTCCTACAAGGGTATGATATGACGGTCTAAGAACTTACATTGAAAGGTACTAGTCCAAGTATCTTTTGTAATGTCATGGGAGGCTATCCCCTAAAGTGAAAAAAGAAGTTGAGCGAGATCACAACGTGAAATGAACAGAGTTCAACAAAGTTTGATTCCCGTTTTGATTCGCTGCATGAGAATTCTATTCTCGTTTAGATAATCGTGTATTTCTTACCTCCAAACAGATCAAATTTAGTAATATATGCAATGCCTTTTCCTATCTCAAAAGTAAATTGCAATTAGTTTTTTTAAGATAAATATGATATAGAAGACTAGAGAATGGGAGCAACAAACTTAAAAAGTTGTAGTACATGTATCTAAGAGGGGTTGCAGTAAGCTGCAAGATATGTTCAATGATTTCCTCTAATATATCTAACGTAAATCGAAATTAATTTTGCTTAATGATACAAAATAGAGTAGACCATAGCATGGTAGCAAATACTTGTTACATTGTGAAATAACAAGTGCATTGATTACAGTCACTTGAATCAGAATATATATTACACACAAAAAAAAGCAAAAAAAAAAAAATTAGTTGATATCATGCATTGAATGATGAAATCAAGTTTAAAAACTTTCATAAAATATAGGACACTAAAGAAGTAAATCTTGAATTTGATGATATTTCATTAGAAAGCTTGAAAAATAGTTTGAAAGAAAACAAAGAGAAATGAGAACAACTTAATGAACAAATTGATTGTATTTCTTCATCATTCACAGAAACTGGGGATAAAAAAATAAAATAAAAAGAGAACTAAATTTAATGAGTTAAGAAAAAAATCTGAAATCAACTTGATCAATTAAATAGTTATAGAACAAGCATAAATAAAAACTTCTCACTCAAAACATTTTCATTTCATATGTAATTGCAAAAAAAAAAAAAATGTAATATGCACTCAACAATTTATCAGCATTCTCATTCGCAACAGAAAGGAGTCCTAGCACTTTTGGCTGAAGATGATTTGAAGACAAAATCTTTACAGTCTTTAAAGTTACCTATTGGGCTTTTGAATTCTTCTTTTAAATGGGTTCAATTAATTTAAGAAGCTCCTTATATATGAAAATATCATTAAGGAGCATCCAACTCAACAAAATCTTCTGGCAAAAGTCCGCAACGCGACAAAAATCCGTAGCTATAACTAGTTTTTTCCAACATTGGCTAGATGATAAAAAAAAATTAAAAAATCTGAATATCTATTTTAATGTAATATACATTTACCATAGTTTATAATTTAAATCTCGACTTATCTTAAAAGTGATTGTCGTTTTACCGACCCAAAGTGACTTCTATAAAGTTTCAATAGAGATCTAAAAATGAGCAAGATCACCTTTATATATACTTTGGTTTTAAGATAAGTCAATATATAATTATGTATCATGACAAATGTATATTTCATTATTATAGATTATCATGTCTAATGATTTGTTTATCATCTATAGATGTTGGAATAAGCAATAATTAAAGATTTTCGCCGCATGGAGCTAAGGACTCTTGCCAGAAGATTTTGTTGAGCTACAAGCTCCTTAATTATAGTTCAAAATATAAGATGCCACATAAATTATTTGAAGAAATCAAAGTTCACTTAGATGAAAAGTTCAACAATCAAATAATTAACCTTGTAGCTCCTTAATTATAGTTCCAAATATAAGATGCCACATAAATTATTTGAAGAAGTCAAAGTCCACTTAGATGAAAAGTTCAACAATCAAATAATTAACCTTTATAAAAATATTATGTACAAATCAACTTCAGCCATTAAAGTGCTAGGACGACTTCTCTCTGTTGCCATTGAGAATATTGATAAACCGTTGACTGTAAATTCAAGTTTGATTCCAATTGTAATGGTAAACAATTTTTTTTTTAATTTCTGCATATTTTAAATGAAATTAAAAATTGAGTAGTTTCTATTTTCTCAGGTTACAGCCGAGCCTCAACACTCGACTATAATTGAACTTAGGTTAGGCTCAGGATTCAAGGTACATAATACATGGATATGACGTTTTCCAAATTGACATTGATTATGTCATTAGTCATTGCTAGCCCGTTAGGTTCACATTGCACTGGCTCATCATTAGCCAGTATGTTTAAACTAATTATAAAGTTCATTATACCTGGACATTTTCCTTAGTGTACAGATATATAGAATTTGTAGGTGTTTCATAGCCTTTAAAAATATACCTGTTTTCCATTGAAAATGCATTTCATACCTGTGCACAATGAAAATTCCCAAAGGACGTGATAATCATTTAAAAAAATTCGATATACGCAATGTTTAAAATAATATGAGATGTTAAATAATGTGAAAGATTGCATCTTAACATATTTGTCATCCCACGTGTAATTATCTACACATGTTTGTTCGGAATGGTGAAGGCAATATCATTTACACTACCTATTTTGCCCTCAATTTGAAAAGTTAATGTGAATTTTATGTTAACGAATACACATTGACTACCACACAAGATTTATGCAGTTAACAACTCAAAAAAATATTTAGAATTAGAAAATATAGAGAACAAAATTTGAGAATGGCACAAACCTCGAGGTGTTTTCGTATATCATTTACACCATGGTAGGAGTACATTTGGACAATATTTTTGGAGTATGCAATACCTGAGGGAGGAAAAATATATATTATCCAGTTAACAAGTGCAAATGTTCATAAGCATTGTCCGAGCATAAATATTGTTTAAAAAGTTTTAAAAATGTGTACCAAATATAATTCCCTCATGACTTGATGCCACACGGTTTATAGACACTGAGTAATTATCTTATAAAGACATCTAACAAGAAATAATTTAGGTCAACTTCTCATGTAAATTCAAATATAAGTTGAACTCCAGTGAGTAATGTAATATTAACTAGTCCTAGAGATATTCAAATGAGAACTTGTAGACCTGTTGAATAATTTTCAATATCCCAAACGTTGAAGCTTCAAATGAACATATTGTTTTTGCTGCCTAGCTCCCAATTCATTATGCAACCGAAACTGCACAAGTCCTCTAATCACTAGAAGCTTCAGTTTCATCCCCTATGACAAAAATCGGTAGAAGATAAATAAATTCGTCCTCTTTATTACAGGACTTGTGCAGTTTCGATTGCATAATGATTTGGGAGCTAGGTAACAAAAACAAGATATTAAGTTGAAGCTTTAACGTTTGGGATATTGAACATTGTTCAACAGCTCTACAGGTTTCCATTTGAGTCTCTCTAGGACTAGTAGATATCACATTACTCTTTGGAGTTCGACTTATATTTGAATTTACATGAGAAATTGACCTATTATTTCTTATTAGACGTCTTTACAAAATAATCACTCAGCGTCTGTAAATCGTGTGTCGTCGAGTCCCGAGGAAATTATATTTGGTACACATTTTTAAAACTTTTTAAGCAATATTTATGCTCGGACAATGCTTTTGAACATTTGCACTTGTAGTTGGATAACATATATTTTTCCTCCCTCAGGTATTGCTTACTCCAAAAATATTGTCCAAATGTACTCCTACCATTGTGTAAATGATATACGAAAACACCTCGAGGTTTGTGCATTCTCAAATTTTGTTCTCAATATTTTCTAGTTATCGCTACCGTTTTTGAGTTGTTAACTGCATAAATTTTGTGTGGTAGCCAACGTGTCTTCGTTAACATAAAATTTACGTTAACTTTTCAAATTGAGGCCAAAATTGGTAGTGTAAATGATATTGCTTTCACCATTCCGAAAAAATATGTGTTCATAATTACATGTGGGGATGACAAACACGTTAAGGTGCAATCATTCACATTATTAACATCTCATATTATCACGTCCCTAGGGAATTTTCATCGTGCACATGTATGAAATGCGGTTATCAAACCGTGTATCGTATCGCATATCGTTTTCCATTCGTATCGAATCGTATCGAGATACGTATCGTGTATCGTAAGATACATGATACTTTGTTAAAAATATTATAAAATATATTCCCTACATTAAAAAAAATAATTACAAGACATAAACTTAACATTACAAATCATTTCAAAATAAAACCAAGTTCCAAGTTTCAATTTTGAAGCCATAAAACAAAATCAAACAATAGGATTCACAAAATAAAACCAAAATATATATACTAAACATTATCTCCAAGATCAATGTCACTCAATTCATCTTCAAAGTCCAATCTCGTAAACTCATCTACTTCCTCCTCAACTTCATCAACTGTTGGGTTATTGGTAACGTCAGGACGTCAAAAGCAGCGGAATTTTTAAAATTTTAAATAACCCAATCAAGATCTTTACTCATCTAGTCATACGAAAAGGTTTTTCACGCAAAAAAAAAAAAAACCAACCATAGGGGGGTTTAGAATTTACCTCACCACAGCAACGGTGGTGGTTTTTCTCCGGTCTTCTTTCAGATCTGATGGATTCGGTTCGAGAGAAGCACTCCAAGCGTTGTGCCTCTAGCGGTATCCACACCAACTGGATTGAAGCAACTCTTTTGGATCCTTAGGCTCAGAACTTGGATCTAAAAGTTATTAAGCAAGAAAGAAGAAGAAAACAATTTGCATGAAACTTGTAGAAATCTACAAGGTTCGGCCGATCCCTAATGTCTAAAGGAGGGGCGGCTATTTTCAGATTTTGGAGAGGAAGTGGGCGGCTCCTCTCCTTGCTTGGAGAAGGGGGCGGCTACTTGGTGTATCAGGATTAAAATTTTTGGTCTCCTACTCCTTATTTATTGATAAGGAGTCTTGACCTAATGTGATCTAGTCCAACTAGGAAACCTAAAGCCCATTTACTTATGGTCTTTATTTGTTTCCTAATGGACTTAGATCCCCATTAATTAATTAAACCCATTTAATTAATTCAGCCCATTAATTTAATTAATATAATTAATCAATTAAATTAATTCCTCTCTTATTAATTAACACTTTAATTAATTAGTTTCCTTCTTCAAGAATTAACACTTTAATTCTTAAGTTTTGATTTAACACTTTAAATCAAACTTTCCTTATATGATTTGTTACAGTCCAATTGTATTGTGTGTGACCCTCTAGGTTCACCATCATTGGCCGCGGGCCCAAGAATTTCGTGATTTAATTTGCGAGCTTATTAATTGCTCCGATTAATTGAACCCCTTCAATTAACCACTCAAGAATTAATTTCCTTATTAATTCATGAGTACCCACACCTCATGGTCGATGTCTAGCCACAAGCCCATGAGGCCCAACTTCAGGTGAATTGATCTCAGTGAACCTCACCTCTTATAAGTACCATGTACATACGGTCCTTCTATCGACTAATTTCCCGATCGAGACCTAGGGTGTGTGAATTGATCGGTACCTCTAATTATCTCGATAACTATACTTTCTAATTCCTGATAATGATTCAAGTGTGAATGCCAAATTTGGAAACCCCTTTCCAAATGCGTCACCAACTATGGCCATAGGTTTCACGGAATCTATTATCTAAGAATGTATAAGAAATTCCCTCAACGCACTACGTTGAGTCGGTAGATCCCGTATTGATGCTAACCATTCGCGTACATGACTATACGCACCCAACTTAGGCACACAATGGTCAAGCTACGTGACCGG
Source organism: Penstemon eatonii (assembly GCA_038501285.1). Lineage (NCBI taxonomy): Eukaryota > Viridiplantae > Streptophyta > Magnoliopsida > Lamiales > Plantaginaceae > Penstemon > Penstemon eatonii. Next base: position 54,644,444 of record CM076710.1, read on the forward strand.
CACCTAAATCTAAGTACGTACGCCCATGCACCGAATTCGCCCTAGCACCTCAAGTCTAAGGACTAAATCGTACACTATTATAAGCTTGAGAAACATCCCATCGCCTATGTACGTCATGCGGTTCCACAATGGGTTTCTCTGGTCGGGTCGTTCGATGCGTTTGATTCCCTATCGAACCACCAACTCATATGCACTGGCCTCAAATTCCTTGCTCATGAAACACTACAAATTCACTCCATGTGAATCATGCATATTTGTACAAGTCTTTGCGATTCCTTCGATACCCTGTCTCGTTCGGAATATATGACTTGGAACAGTTTTAAGATCACGACCTTAGAGACTGTTTCATGATTGCACTCATACTGCAGTGAATCGTCTCATAGTCTATTGTGATCTAAGGATTTCATCCAATCGCTTAAGTGATTCGCGAGAGATGAAGTTGGTCATTGTTTGATTTACATACTATAAACAAACAGGCGTATTAAGTCATTTATACTAAAGAAAGATAAAGATAGTTCCAATACAAGCTAAATATATTGGCTTGGATGGCACTATCCCATCAATCTCCCACTTGCTCTAAAGCCAATCACAAACGTTTCTAGGACCCATCTTTTTAAAGATGTTCTTCGAACTTGTTTCGTGATAAAGCCTCTCCTAGTGGATCCGCTAAGTTGTCTTCCGAGTCGACGCGATCCATTATGTGCGTCAACTCTACCAAGGATTCCTCTAATCAAATGGTACTTTTCTCTCAATTGTGTTTAGATTTCTGGTGAGATCTCGAATGCTTTGCTTTAGCAATAGCTCCATTGTTATCATAGAAGATAACCATGAGCTTCGCAATGCTAGGCACTACATCCAACCATATGATGAAGTTTTATATCCAAACACTTTCTTAAGCCGCATTTAATGCTACATTTAATGCTGCAATATTTCTTGCTTCAGTGGTTTAGATGGTTACGGTGTTTTGCTTGGAACCCTTTCCTATTTACCGCTACCCCATTGAGGCAAAATATATATCCAAAATGGACATAAATTCATCCACATCAGACTGAAAATTCGAATCAGTAAATCCTTCGAATTTTAATTCTCCACTACCATCGTAGAACAAGAACAAATCCTTAATCTTTATCAAGAGCTTAAGGATATCTTTTACGGTGGTCCAGTACTCTTCACTGGAGTTTGACTAGTAATTGCTCGTGACACTGAAGCAAGTTCTACGTCTGCTCGTGACACTTGAGCAAGTTCTACGTCTGGTCTAGTACATAGTAAAGCATGCCACATGCAAGCTTTTTTTTTTTAAACATAAGGTATTTGAGACATTCCCCTTTTACCCTCATTTGATGTAGGGCACATCGATTTGGAACAAGGGATACAGTGTCTCATTGGAAGCAATCCTTTCTTGGATTCTTCGTACTGAATATTTCCAGTATTGATTCTATGTACTTAGATTTAGAGAGTGTCAACATCTTCTCAGATCTATCTCTATAGATACGTATCCCAATACGCAAGATGTTTCTCCTAAATCTTTCATGGAGAATTGCATGGATAACCATGCTTTCGTCTGTGCTAACATTCTGATATCATCCCAGATAACCAGAACATTATCGACATATAAAATATGAGCTTCATCGTGCTCCCACTGATCCTTTTGTACATTCAAGGTTCATACTCGTTTTGATGAAGTCAAATGTCTTGACTGTCTCATCAAAACAAATGTGAATCTGAATGGATTCAGACATTGCTACTGGAGAAAATGTTTCATCAAAGTCTGTTCCAGAACTTTGTGAATAGCCTTTTTACCACTTGTCGATTCTTAGAGGCAACACCTCTCCATTCATTCCAAGTTTGAAGATCCACTCACAACTTATAGCCAATTTATAGGGATAAATCCTTCGGGTGGATCAATCAAGGTTATACCTTGTTGGAATGGATGGGATTTGGATTGCATGAACTCCATTCACGCATTCACACCTATATTGAATGTAGTTTCTTCGTATATGGTGAAACCATATCTTTCAAATTCTTTATGAACTTTGATCAGATCTACGAAGCATTGGTGTACTTGATGGTTCAATAGTTTCTGGATTTTGAAGGTACTTTGCTCAGATATTTTGCCATACCTTTCTTGGTAAAGCTTTGTAGGCACGGATTTTGAAGGTACTTTGCTCAGTATCTTCGATGCAGTCAGGAGGACCAACCCCTAGAATGCATGAGGAAGCTTAACAAGACTCAGTGTGGATCGAATAATGTCTACCAATGTTAGATTCCATCTCTTAGACACTCCAATAAGTTGAGGCGTCTTAGGAGGAGTTTGTTGTATGAGAACCTCATTCTCAGCAAGATAATTGAGGAATCTTTGACTTAAGTATTTGCCATCTCCATTAGATCGAATGGTCGTAATACTATGTCCCTGTTGATTCTCTACTTCGTTTTGAAAATCCTTGAGCTCTTCAAAGGTTTTTTCGGATTTGTATCTTACATGATACAAATATAAATAATGACCAAGGTCATTAGCAAAAAGGGTACGAGGTATGAGTAATCTCCTCTCACACTAACATTTAGTGGTCCACATTCATTCGCATGGATCTAATCCCAATTTTGTTTGGTTCGCTTTGGATTCCATGTGAAGGGAGATCTGGTCATCTCTCTTTTGAGGCAGGATTCGTAGGTTGGAAGTTCATTTAAGTCCTATTTTTCCAGAAGCTTAGATGAATCCTACTCTCGGAGATATGTCCAAGTCTAGCGTGCCAAAGTTGTGGATTATTATCTTTGTATTAATTTGAATTTAACACATTAATTCAATAAAATTGAGTTAATGGTTTAATTCAATTAATTTACTTCCTTTCAATTAACTCTTTAATTGATTCCTTTTTCTTTTTCAATTAACCATTTAATTGAAACGTTGCTTAATTAATTAGATCATCTAATCAATTAAACTTATCAGTGCCTTTCTTTAAAGAGAAGACAAACATTCATTGGACTAGTTAATGAATAATACTTATAATCTACGAAGGTTGGACTTTCTATCGTAAAAGTTTTCCCACTATTTTATTGAAACAATTATCCCTTTTCATTGTTCGGGAAATTCTATTTCCTAGTAGGTCTTGACGTCCCAGCGGCCATTAATTGCACGCACGAGTCGTGGCCATACAACCAATTCCCCAGGTAGGCATACTTATTGCCAATTGTGTCACTACCCAACCTTCAAGCTATTTTGCCTCGGTTTTCGCACTTATCTAGCACTGCTACATCATAAGTGTTATTAACCCATCAATCATGATGAGCAACGGGCCCGGTCGTGAACTCCCCGTAACTGGTTATCGGTCGATATTCACATCCCGACCAGTCCTCACCTTTGTCGAGTTTAGTTAAAAACAGGAGTTAAGGAATTTCGCGTATTGTCCCTTTCTTCGACTCGGGTGCCAGACTCTGGATCACCTATATAGATAAGTAGACAACATACGCTAGTCCCTCTTGATGGAAGGCTTGACTTTATATAAATACTTCATTTTATTTTAACCCAATATGACTTAATATTTAATTCAAGAGGGGATTTACTGGTTTGAAAGTTTAAGGCAAACTCTCTCGAGATCTCACCGCTTCGATTATGAAATATCTTATTTACGATCTAATATTCTAGCGCGTAATACCATACAAGCCAAATAAAAGAAGCAATAAATAAATAAAACATAAATAAATACACCTAGCATGCATTTCTAACACAATATGTTCTCGATCGGGAGCCACCTATGCTTGGGCCATCATTGAGCCAATAATGTTGGCCCAATTGGTCTATCTAATGGGTGGCTATTACATAAATAACAAAGCATACTTGGCCTTCATTGACCATCGGGCTTCCTTGTTGCATGTAATGGGCCTCCATCCTAAACTATTTAATGTAAAGCCCTAATCTAAATATTACATTAGCACAAAAAGGCCCAAATAAAGGCTCGCAGGCCCAACAAAAATCCAAAGCAAAATAAACCAATCACATCTAAGGTCAAGGCTCGGCTCGATCGAAAACCACGTATACAATTCACGTTGAGCAAAGAAACAAGCAAACACATTTACTAGTTTCCTATCTTACTTCAATTATTTTAAACACCTTTAAAATATTTCTCTAGATTCTTACTTAAGTCTCTACTAATTATGGTAATCTATATTCGGATAAACAAAATAATTTTATATATAAAAACAGAATAAAATTTTTTCAACTTTTAAAAATTGCAATTCGGCCCTCCAACTTTTGGAAATTTTGATGTGACCCCTGAAGTTTTGGAAATTACAAATTAACCCCAAATTTGAAATTGGGCAGAGGACAGAAAATAAAAATATTATTTCCAGAAAAATTTCGAATTTGCAATTCAGTCCCCGCAGTTTTTGATATTTATAAAAACAGCCCCCAAACTTTTGGTTTTTACAAAACATCCCCAAATTGAAAAATTTCCAGAAAATTACTTTATGTCCAGAAAACACACAGTTTGTAAAATATCAATTTCAGTCCAGTTTTCCAAAAATTGCTAATCGCAAAAACAGCCCTTTATTTTCCATAAAATACAAAATTGGCCAAAAACATTTTTATGCAATTTTACCCGAAATCAGATCTACCCATAACAAGTAAAAATCAATAACACGAATATAATATGCAATACAAATAAAGAAATCAAATTATATTCAGACCTTTTCATATGAGAGTAATGAGTTAGGCTCTGATAACACTGTCGGGTTATTGGTAACGTCAGGACGTCAAAAGCAGCAGAATTTTTAAAATTTTAAATAACCCAATCAAGATCGTTACTCGTCTAGTCATACGAAAAGGATTTTCACATAAAAATCAAAACCAACCATAGGGGGTTTTAGAATTTACCTCACCACAGCAACGGTGGTGGTTTTTCTCTGGTCTTCTTTCAGTTCTGATGGATTCGGTTCGAGAGAAGCACTCCAAGCGTTGTGCCTCTAGCGATATCCACACCAACTGGATTGAATCAACTCTTTTCGATCCTTAGGCTCAGGACTTGGATCCAAAAGTTATCAAGCAAGAAAGAAGAAGAAAACAATTTGCATGAACCCTGTAGAAATCTACAGGGTTCGGCCGATCCCTAATGTCTAAGGGAGGGGCGGCTATTTTCAGATTTTGGGGAGGAAGTGGGCGGCTACTCCTTGCTTGGAGAAGGGGGCGGCTACTTGGTGTATCAGGGTCAGGGTTTTTGGTCTCTTACTCCTTATTTATAGATAAGGAGTCTTGACCTAATGTGATCTAGTCCAACTATCCAACTAGGAAACTTAAAGCTCATTTACTTATGGCCTTTTTTTGTTTCCTAATGGACTTAGATCCCCTTTTAATTAATTAAACTTATTTAATTAATTCAGCCCATTTAATTAATTAATATAATTAATCAATTGAATTAATTCCTCTCTTATTAATTAACACTGTAATTAATTAGTTTTCTTCTTCAAGAATTAACACTTTAAATCTTAAGTTTTGATTTAACACTTTAAATCAAACTTTCCTTATATAATTTGTTGCAATCCAATTGTATTGTGTGTGGCCCTCTAGGTTCACCATCAATTGGCCGCGGGCCCACGACTTTCGTGATTTAATTTGCGAGCTTATTAATTGCTCCGATTAATTGAACCCCTTCAATTAACCACTCAAGAATTAATTTCCTTATTAATTCGTGAGTACCCGCACCTCATGGTCGATGTCTAGCCACTAGCCCATGAGTCCCAACTTCAGGTGAATTGATCTCAGTGAACCTCACCTCTTATAAGTACCATGTACATACGGTCCTTCTATCGACTAATTTCCCAATCGAGACCTAGGGTGTGTGAATTGATCGGCACCTCTAATTATCTTGATAACTATACTTTCTAATTCCTGATAATGATTGCAGTGTGACTGCCAAATTTGGAAACCCCTTCCCAAATGCATCACCAACTATGGCCATAGGTTTCTCGAAATCTATTATCTAAGAATGTATAGGAAATTTCCTCAACACACTACGTTGAGTCGGTAGATCCATATTGATGCTAACCATTCGCGTACACGACTATACGCACCCAACTTAGGCACACAATGGTCAAGCTATGTGACCGGCACCTAAATCTAGGTACGTACGTCCATGCACCGAATTCGCCCTATTATTAGCTTGAGAAACATCCCATCACCGATGTGCATCATGCGCTTCCACAATGGATTTCTCTGTTTGGGTCGTTCGATGCGTTCGATCCCCTATCGAACCACCTACTCATATGCACTGGCCTAAATTCCTTGCTCATGAAACGCTACAAATTCACTCCATGTGAATCATGCATATTTGTACAAGTCTTTGCGATTCCTTCAATACCCTGTCTCGTTCGGAATCTATGACTTGGAACAGTTTCAAGATCACGACCTTAGAGACTGTTTCATGATTGCATTCATACTGAAGTGAATCGTCCCATAGACTATTGTGATCTAAGGATTTCATCCAATCGCATAAGTGATTCGCGAGAGATGAAGTTGGCCATTGTTTGATTTACATACTATAAACAAAGAGGCGTATTAAGACATTTATACTAAAGAAAGATAAAGATAGTTCCAATACAAGCTAAATATATTGGCTTGCAGGGCACTATCCCATCATCAACCTTTTCAATATGTGCAATCTCATTTTCATCTCCAACTTTAGTTTTTCCTTTCTTATTGGCACTAGCCCGAGCACCGGCATTGAAACTTAAATTTCTTGGACCTACATTTTTTTAATAAATACGAGATTTAGAATTTGGATAAACGCTATTTAAATAAAATTTGTAAGGAAACATACCTCTCTTCTATTAGAGCTTGAAGCTCCTTCTTCAACAGTAAAGTTTTCGTGTACCTCCATCCATGAATTATCTTTCGGTAGACAGGGGTCCTCTTTTTCGGTGATCCATTCATCATCCGAATCAATATCATCTAAACGTATAGGATCATAAGAATCTCCCTGTTCTACTCGTCGTTTTTGCTTCACTTCAAGTTGAAGATTATATTTCACAAACACAAGTGCATTTAATCTTTGTTGCTCCAAACGATTCCTTCTTTTAGTATGCACTTGATCAAACGTGCTCCAATTTCTTTCACAACCTGTAGCACTACACTTAAGACTCAAAATTCTCATGGCTATTTTTTGTAACTCCTTACACTCTCCACCATAGCTTTCCCACCAAAGCGCTATTAAAACATAATGAGCATAAAATTGAATTAAAATATTCATAATACAATAAGAAAGCTATTACTTTATGATTAAAATGTATAATAAACCATGAACAACTAAATCATTGCAAATAATTACCAGATTGTTTTTGATCCCTAGTTACCACAGCCATACTCATTCCAAAAAGTCCATGTGTATTCTTGAACTTATCAAGTTGTTTATCAATCAAAAGTCGTGTCCTTATATCAGGAACCATTCTCTCAATGGTTGTATATAAACCGATAGTAATTTCACCGTTTTCATCTTTGAAGCTCTCAGAATATTGGAAGCTTATAAAATAAGATATAATTGTAAGATTAAATATTAGTAATTTAAAAATATAATTAATTTCAAAAACTAAAGTGATTACTTACGATGGATTAAGAAAGTAGGCAGCTGCATGAAAGGGCCTATGTATTTGAACCAGCCAACGAGTATCAATAATATCAAATATCTTCTCATAACATGATTTCTTACCTTTAAAGTTTTTGGCTATTTGATCTTTGGCCTTTCCAATCAGTACATAAATATATGGCATTGCCGGTTTTACGCCACCGTCAACAAGCCTCAATAACTTCACAAGTGGACCAGCAACCTTAAGACAATATTTTATACCTCTCCAAAAATCTTGGTTATACATAATTATGTCCCTCACATTCTTAGCCTCAGTTCTACCAGCATAATTACTAGCACCCCATTCTGATGCAAACATGGATATCATTCTTTTTCTGAAAGATACAATTTAATGTGAGAAATGAGGTTGCAAACCTTGTCACTGCAGGTCTTGCTAATTCCCTCCCATTAGAAAACTTTCTGAACAAAGCAAGAACCCATTGATGCCTATAAATAAATTTTGTGATCTTTTTTGCACTAACAATAGTAAGATGGAACACAGGAAGCTTCCCAATGTCTTCAAGAACTAAGTCAATGAGATGGGCGGCACACGGTGACAAAAATAAACATTTTCTCTTATCTTCCAATTTCTTCCATGGTAATACAAGGTTCGATGCACTATCAGTCACAACTTGTACCACATTTTCTTCCCCAATTTCATCAATCACATTGTCCAATAAGTCAAACATCTTCTCACCATCCTTGATGGTATCGCTAGTGTCGATAGATTTTAGAAAAATTGTCCCATTTGGACAATTAACCAAAAAATTGGTAAGTGACCTTGATTTTCCATCGGACCAACCATCACACATCAATGTACATACCCATTTTTTCCAATCAGTCTTATATTTTTCTAAACCTTCACTTACTTGATCAACTTCTTTTTTCAAGAAGGTGACCCTTACCTCGTGATAACTAGGAGGCTCAAACCCCTACCATATTCACCGACTGATTTCAACATTTGAACAAACAAAGGACTTCTTACCAAATTAAACGGTAAGGCATTCCCATATATACATCTACATATGTCTCTAATCACCGCATCCCTATCTTTCAATGTTTCATTCATTGTCTTTTGTTTAAGTAATTTAGAAGACCCTTCACTTTTTTTAGATACAATAGCATTACATGTTCCGATTTTCCTATTTTCTTCTTCGGCTACTTCTTCATTCAAACATTCAAGATCATCTTTCTTTTTCTTCTTATGATTATCTTCCAAGAACTTAACATAAAAATTTCTAACATCTTCCTGAACACTTGGACACTCGACCACATCTTTTTTTGATCCGGCAAGATGATGCTTCATTCTAGAAATGCCAACCCAATTTTGATGTCCACAATAATTGAATTTTGTTAAATGTCTATTCGAAGGATTAACAAGCTTACAATGTTTCCATGTATTATCTACTTCTTTACACATAGTAAATTCGTATATAAAAAAAAAAGAACAAAGCCAAAGTAATACCTCAAGGCTCAAGCACAAAACCAAGCTAAAATTGAAGGAATCAGTTAGAATCGCACAAACCCAATTGTTATCGTGTTGGAAACGAGCTAATCACATAAGAACCGCACAAGAATCGCCCACAATAGCACAAGAACCACACTTTTTTTTTCTTCGAAAAACCCAAATAAAGTGAGATATTTATTACCTAATCAAGATTCTAGGGGTTCCTTGAGTTATTAATCAATGATTTTGATAGATAATTTAAGGTAAACTTGAAGAATATATCAATTAAAGAAGCAACTCAAGCAAGGGTTTCAAGTGGGCAAAGAATCGTAAAAAGCGATTCCAATTTTCTGCTGCTGTTTAACTTTAAACAGCAGTAGAATTTTTTATTTTTTTTAAAAAAGTGGGCCGCGACCCGGTTCGATCGGGTCAGTACCGATCCGACCCGGTTCTGGTGCAAACCCGATAAAAAAAAAGTATCGCACGTATTGCTTTGGACTCGCGATACGTGCGATACCGAATCGTATTGTTCCGATACATGAGCAAAAACGATACTGTCATAACCCGTTTTCGTGACATGTTGCATATGTGTGAATGACATATATTCTATTGGGCATTGCGTGCTTTGCATTTATTAATTGCTAGATAATATTATTTTATTTGGTTTATGACATAATTATGTGTTATATGACTTCATTTACATGTTCATGTGAGTTTTTAAACTCAAAGTGTTGATCTATAAGTTTTCGGGGCTTTGTGAACCGAATTTGAAGCCCTAACTTCAGAAAATCATAATTAATTCATACGACCTCGGAATCAGGTGATTCAAAAGGCTAACTTGCCTAATTTTTCATGATCTAGCTAATGGAAGAGGTTTTGAGTGTTTTTGGTTCAGTAAAATATAACAAACGAGCCCTGGACAGAATTGAAAAGGCTAGGCAATCTAGAAGGGTCAAAATGGTCCTTTCTCATTTCCACTCACTTATCCTCTATAAGATTATCTTCAAAAATAGTTCCAAATCAGATAGAAACAGAGCAAAAACGTTCAGGTCTTCTTGGAGGGTTTCAAAGCATCAAAATAATTGTTAAGAAATCAAGAAAAAATCGATTACGGTGTCGGCTTTGACCAAAGTTGCTCCTTGCGTCTTCTTCTTCAATTTGCACCGATTATTTTCTCTAGTAAGTGATGTTGCTAACTTCTAAGATTCATCCATGTTTATGGATAATTAAGATTAATTCATGGGGTGGTTATATACTTGTTCTAAATTGTTCTAGCTTGGTACTTTGTAGAAGTTATGGCTAGAATTGTGAGTTTTCCCATAGATGTATTATAGGTATGGGCTGATTTTATAAGGACATTATGGTTGTGTTTTAGGAATATTTAGTAGGATCTATGGTGAGAAATTGAGCTTCCTTGACATATAAAACTATGGTGAAATTGTTGGACTAGTTTTAATTGACTAGTTTTATGAAATTGTGCACATATCATAGTTATACATACTTGGAACATTAACTTGTCATTGCTGGAAATTAGTGTTCAATTTCTTGATGTTCTTGGATGGCTTATTGCTATATAGAACAATAACTTGTATATATGAGATATTGTTATTTGGTGAAGTTTTGATTTTTTATATAATTAGGCATATGGAATTCATCCATGTACTTTACCTTGGATGAATTTGGTTATATTGTTCATCGATGCATCATATGGAAACCATGGTTTTATTTGTGCATACTCGAGGTGATGGTTTCTTTGTGGAGCCTAACCGACCCTTGATCGTTGGCCACGATTCAAGGCATATGGCATTGGAACCCTTGCTAGCAAAGGGAACCTTTGCGATCCATTTATGGATTACATGATATGTTGATACCGGTACATTCTTGGACTACTTTGTGTGATCGTTTATTTCGACACACGGCTATATATTCGAAATGGATATGAGATGGATATGATTCAAGGCATCGAGTAAAGCTTCATCGATATCGTATCCTAATTTCATGTTATATGCTTTCCAACGTGCCCATACATATATGGCTTGTTACATGACTTGTATATGACTTTATTTTTGATATATGGAGTTATAAATGTTATTTTGGATCAATTGTTATAATTGTATAACTCTCCCACATGCATGAATCACAACATCACTTACTAAGTCTTTCGACTTACCCCGTTTACTTTGTTTTCCTTAGATCACAGTACCACCGGCGGTAGGCCTGAGTGAGGACCGGGGATCAACATCGAGTAGCTTGGGGTAGGTTGTTGTACATAGTTTGGTAAGGTAGTTGTATATCGCGGTGAGGCATTTTTTGTACATGTACGGATCACTTAGATCCTTTGAGTCTCTTTTGTTGTATATTTTGTAGCTCATAGCCTCACTCTTGTATTTTGTACTTATGGCTATCTTGGTTGTAACACAGTATTAGCCACATAGTTTGTACCGTTTCAGTTGAGGAGATGACACTTAATTGCTACAGGGTTTGTTTATATGGTTGCTACAATATTGTGGTTTATTTACATACTTGTGTTGGTGCCACAATTGGTGGTTTGATTAATTGTACAGGTTATGTATTTTGTTATGCCATATTGAAGTAGTAAAATCGCCCGATTACTTTGTATAACTAATAGTTCGGCGGAATTTTAATATCCGTCCCTGTATTACTTTCTATGACATATATTTTACAAAGGAATTATACGTCACGAGATATGGTTTGTTGATAAAATAACAATGTACTTGATATGATATGCTTGACATGCACGTCACTTTCCCGTGCTCGGGACCTACCCGGGACGGGGGTGTGACAGTTGGTATCAGAGCGCGTTAGCTATAAGCCGGGATAGGTTCCTTGGCTGTAGGTATGTGTTGACCATGTTTCTATAGTAACATATAGTGTTACGTGTAGGTACTTTGGGGTTCGTGAGTGTCGATTCTGATTCAGGATGAGTGCCGAGAGTAACCCACCTCACAAACAGGGGAAGGAACCTGCAGGAATTGAGCATAGTGCTTCTTCTGATCATGTTCCCTTGGCTAAAGAGCAGGAGATGAGTGAGATACATCAGAAGCTTGAGTATATTATGACTATGTTAGCTCCACTACAGCAGCGTACTCAGCAGGCAGTACCAGCTGCGGGTCCCCCAATTGAGGTTGTATCATCTCCTCCTGTTGTTAATACTTCTTCTGATAAGCAGGGAAAAGCTTTAGAAAAGTTTATGAAACTGAACCCACCGAGATTTGATGGCCAGCCAGATGTGGATAAGGCAGAAGAGTGGCTTGAGAGCATTACTCATATTTTTGTTGCCTTAGGCTTGGAGGATTCTTGGAGGGTTGTTTTTGCAGCATTCATGTTTACTGGGGCTGCCAGGAAATGGTGGCGGTTAGTTGAGGAAACTTGGGCTACTAAGCATCAACAACCGACATGGGATATGTTCAGACGAGAGTTTCGAGCACAATATGTTCCTTCCATTGTTCGTAAACAGCGGGAGAGAGACTTCTTGAACCTGATACAGGGGGATAGCACTGTGTCAGAGTATGAGGCAAGATTCACCGAGTTGGCCGCCTTTAACAAGCATTTGATACAGACTGAAGATATGAAGATTGACAGGTTCATCACAGGTCTAAATGATGACTACCGTGACAGGTTGGAAGCCCTAGATTTTGATAATTACCATCAGGTCGTGGACAGGGCCTTGAGATTGGAGCAGGGTAGGAGAGATAGGAGGACTCAGTCAGGATCCGTATCAGTTTCTGCAGCATCTACAGCCTCCGCAGCATCAACACAACAACCATTTTCCCAGAATGGGAAAAAGCCATGGAGAGGAGGCAGGTACAGGGGGAAGGGCAAGGACTTTGGTAGACAGAGTCAGTTTTCACAACCATCTAAATCAGTTGCAGCTAGCACAATTAGTCCAAACCCACCTCAGATTGGTACAAGCACAGGTTCAGTGTGTAGACATTGTGGTAGGACCGGGCACACCGAGGATACATGTCGTCGTAAGCTTGGCCAGTGTTTTGCTTGTGGTGAGATGGGACATTTTTTGCCAGATTGTCCCAAGGCAAAGAACAAAGGTCAGGTATCAGGAGTGAAGAGGGACAATGTAGGGCGTCCCAAGGTTCAGGGAAAGGTGTTTTCCCTAGGACAACAAGAAGCAAAAAAATTCGACCTCGGTCATTACAGGTACACTAATCGTTTCGAACTATCATTCTAGAGTACTTATAGACCCAGGATCATCCCATTCATATGTGGCATCACATTTTGCACAACATTTGCATTCACAACCTTCTTATCTGCCATATGTGCTAGAGGTGTCCACCCCGTTGGGTGAGATGTTTGTGCCTAGGGTGGTATATTATGCGTGCGATGTTATAGTAGAGGGTCATACTTTACCTGCGGATCTGATAGAGTTACCACTACATGAGTTCGATGTCTTGCTTGGTATGGATTGGCTTGGTGCTTATCATGCCCAGGTCGATTGTTTTAACAAGAATGTGTCATTGCATGTGCCTGGCCTAGATACTTTACAGGTCAGTGGGGACAAGGGGAAACCTACCTTGCATATTTTATCTGCGGTACGAGCTACCAAGTTGATTAATCGGGGTTGCGAGGGGTTTCTGGCATTTGTGTCTAAGACTGATAGGGGTGAGATTACACTAGAAGATGTACCTGTTGTGTGTGATTATCCTGATGTATTCCCTGAGGATTTCGCATTCCCTCCTGAGAGGGAGATAGAGTTCTGTATTGATGTTACACCAGATACTGCACCAATTTCTATACCACCGTACAGGATAGCACCAGCTATTATGCAGGAATTGAAAGTACAGTTACAAGAGCTGTTGGAAAAGGGGTTTATCAGACCGAGTGTATCACCGTGGGGTGCACCAGTATTGTTTGTAAAGAAGAAAGATGGGTCATGGCGTATGTGTATAGATTACAGACAGCTGAACCGAGTGACAGTGAAGAACAAGTACCCGTTACCATTAATTGAAGATTTATTTGATCAGCTTCAGGGGGCTAAAGTGTTCTCAAAGTTGGATCTTCGAAGTGGGTATCACCAGTTGCGGGTTCGAGACTCAGACATCCAGAAGACAGCTTTCAGGACTAGATATGGGCACTACGAGTTCATGGTGATGCCATTTGGGCTAACTAATGCCCCAGCTGTTTTTATGGATTTGATGAACCGGGTTTTCAAACGCTACCTTGATAGTTTTGTTGTGGTGTTCATTGATGATATTTTGGTGTATTCCAAGACTAGGGCTGATCACGAGCAGCATTTGAGGGTTGTATTATCCACCTTGCGAGACAGGAAGTTGTATGCCAAGTTTAACAAATGCGCTTTCTGGTTGGAGCACATTTCTTTTCTTGGCCATGTGATATCTAGTGCAGGAGTGACTGTTGATCCTTCTAAGATTGAGGCGATAGTGGATTGGAAACAACCGAGCAGTATTAGAGAGGTAAGAAGTTTTCTGGGCCTGGCAGGTTATTATCGGCGATTTGTACCAGGTTTCTCTAGAATTGCTGCTCCGTTATCTAGTTTGACCCGAAAAGGTGTTCCTTTCGTTTGGAGTGATCGTTGCGAGCTTAGTTTCCAGACTCTGAAGGAGAAATTAGTTACAGCTCCAGTTTTGTCTTTACCCGAGGGATCAGAAAACTTTGTTATATATAGTGATGCCTCAAAAGAGGGTTTGGGTTGTGTATTAATGCAGAACGGCAGAGTGATAGCATATGCCTCGAGAAAACTTAACCTACATGAACATAACTACCCTACACATGACTTAGAATTGGCTGCGGTTGTTTTTGCTTTACACAAGTGGAAACATTATTTGTACGGGGCCAAGTTCGAGATTTACACGGACCACAAAAGTTTGAAATATTTGTTTTCTCAAAAAGAGCTCAACATGCGACAACGTCGATGGATGGAGTTCTTGAAGGATTATGACTGCACGATATTGTATCATCCCGGGAAGGCGAACGTGGTAGCTGATGCCTTGAGTAGGAAGGCAACCATTTCTAGCATCATGGCACGAGAATGGAGACTTGTTGAGAGTGCAGCCAGATGGGATTTCACTACTATCAGACATGGCTTTATATGTGCAAGTATCCAGATTCAGCCCAAGGTGTTACAGGATATTAGAGATGGACAGGCACAAGATATGAAATTTCAAGAAATTATTAAGACCTTAGGGAATAGCCAGGATTCTGATTTCCGAGTACATGAGGATGGTATTCTTCGGTTTCGTGGTAGACTATGTGTTCCTTCTGTTGATGAGTTGAGACAGAAACTATTGGAGGAGGCACACCGATCTCGGTACACCATTCACCCAGGTAGTACCAAGATGTATCGGGACTTGAGACAGCATTATTGGTGGCAGGGATTGAAGAAGGATGTGGCAGAGTTTGTTGCCCACTGTTTAACTTGTCAGCGGGTGAAGGCAGAGCATCGAAAACCTCCGGGATTGCTTCAGCCATTGAGTATTCCAGAGTGGAAGTGGGACAACATCACGATGGATTTTGTTATAGGTTTACCACGTACGAGTCGGGGACATGATGCAGTATGGGTTATAGTGGATCGACTGACCAAGTCGGCCCATTTTCTTGCCTACAGTATGACTTATACACCGACTCAATACGCTACCTTGTATGTGAATGAGGTTGTGAGATTACATGGGATTCCAATTAGCATTGTATCAGATAGGGATCCGAGGTTCACTTCACATTTTTGGCGCGCTGTTCAGGATGCTATGGGGACGCGACTGGATTTCAGCACATCTTTTCATCCCCAGACCGATGGGCAGTCCGAGCGCACCATACAAATTTTAGAGGATATGTTGAGGGCTTGTGTCCAAGACTTCCGAGGGAGTTGGGACAAGCATTTAGCACTTGCAGAGTTTGCCTATAACAATAGTTTCCAGTCTAGTATCGGTATGGCTCCGTTTGAGGCTTTGTATGGGAGACCTTGTAGATCACCATTATGTTGGATGGACGTCGGAGAGGCCAAGGTATATGGAACTGATTGGGTTCAGCAGTCAGTTGAGATGGTGAGATTGATTAGACAAAGGCTTCTTACAGCACAGAGTCGTCATAAGAGTTATGCTGATCACCGTCGTCGAGAACTTGAATTCCAGGTAGGAAATTTTGTATTTCTGAAGATATCGCCAAACCGTGGGATCAAGAGGTTTGGGAAGAAAGGTAAGTTGACTCCGAGATTCATAGGACCTTTTGAGATACTTGAGAGAGTCGGCTCGTTGGCTTACCGGTTGGCTCTACCACCATCAATCACCGGAGTACATGATGTTTTCCATGTTTCTATGTTGCGGAAGTATATATCTGATCCGTCGCATGTCTTGAACTATGAGCTACTTGAGGTTCAGCCCGATGTATCATATGTTGAGCATCCAGTTCGAATTCTTGACACGAAAGAACGAGTACTGCGGTCTAAGGTCATTCCTCTCGTGAAGGTTCTTTGGAGAGATCATGGAATAGAGGAAGCTACATGGGAAACGGAAGCCGACATGAGATTGAATTACCCCCATTTGTTTGACGATCATGGTATGAATTTAGAGGACTAAATTCCTATAAGGAGGGTAGGATGTCATAACCCGTTTTCGTGACATGTTGCATATGTGTGAATGACATATATTCTATTGGGCATTGCGTGCTTTGCATTTATTAATTGCTAGATAATATTATTTTATTTGGTTTATGACATAATTATGTGTTATATGACTTCATTTACATGTTCATGTGAGTTTTTAAACTCAAAGTGTTGATCTATAAGTTTTCGGGGCTTTGTGAACCGAATTTGAAGCCCTAACTTCAGAAAATCATAATTAATTCATACGACCTCGGAATCAGGTGATTCAAAAGGCTAACTTGCCTAATTTTTCATGATCTAGCTAATGGAAGAGGTTTTGAGTGTTTTTGGTTCAGTAAAATATAACAAACGAGCCCTGGACAGAATTGAAAAGGCTAGGCAATCTAGAAGGGTCAAAATGGTCCTTTCTCATTTCCACTCACTTATCCTCTATAAGATTATCTTCAAAAATAGTTCCAAATCAGATAGAAACAGAGAAAAAACGTTCAGGTCTTCTTGGAGGGTTTCAAAGCATCAAAATAATTGTTAAGAAATCAAGAAAAAATCGATTACGGTGTCGGCTTTGACCAAAGTTGCTCCTTGCGTCTTCTTCTTCAATTTGCACCGATTATTTTCTCTAGTAAGTGATGTTGCTAACTTCTAAGATTCATCCATGTTTATGGATAATTAAGATTAATTCATGGGGTGGTTATATACTTGTTCTAAATTGTTCTAGCTTGGTACTTTGTAGAAGTTATGGCTAGAATTGTGAGTTTTCCCATAGATGTATTATAGGTATGGGCTGATTTTATAAGGACATTATGGTTGTGTTTTAGGAATATTTAGTAGGATCTATGGTGAGAAATTGAGCTTCCTTGACATATAAAACTATGGTGAAATTGTTGGACTAGTTTTAATTGACTAGTTTTATGAAATTGTGCACATATCATAGTTATACATACTTGGAACATTAACTTGTCATTGCTGGAAATTAGTGTTCAATTTCTTGATGTTCTTGGATGGCTTATTGCTATATAGAACAATAACTTGTATATATGAGATATTGTTATTTGGTGAAGTTTTGATTTTTTATATAATTAGGCATATGGAATTCATCCATGTACTTTACCTTGGATGAATTTGGTTATATTGTTCATCGATGCATCATATGGAAACCATGGTTTTATTTGTGCATACTCGAGGTGATGGTTTCTTTGTGGAGCCTAACCGACCCTTGATCGTTGGCCACGATTCAAGGCATATGGCATTGGAACCCTTGCTAGCAAAGGGAACCTTTGCGATCCATTTATGGATTACATGATATGTTGATACCGGTACATTCTTGGACTACTTTGTGTGATCGTTTATTTCGACACACGGCTATATATTCGAAATGGATATGAGATGGATATGATTCAAGGCATCGAGTAAAGCTTCATCGATATCGTATCCTAATTTCATGTTATATGCTTTCCAACGTGCCCATACATATATGGCTTGTTACATGACTTGTATATGACTTTATTTTTGATATATGGAGTTATAAATGTTATTTTGGATCAATTGTTATAATTGTATAACTCTCCCACATGCATGAATCACAACATCACTTACTAAGTCTTTCGACTTACCCCGTTTACTTTGTTTTCCTTAGATCACAGTACCACCGGCGGTAGGCCTGAGTGAGGACCGGGGATCAACATCGAGTAGCTTGGGGTAGGTTGTTGTACATAGTTTGGTAAGGTAGTTGTATATCGCGGTGAGGCATTTTTTGTACATGTACGGATCACTTAGATCCTTTGAGTCTCTTTTGTTGTATATTTTGTAGCTCATAGCCTCACTCTTGTATTTTGTACTTATGGCTATCTTGGTTGTAACACAGTATTAGCCACATAGTTTGTACCGTTTCAGTTGAGGAGATGACACTTAATTGCTACAGGGTTTGTTTATATGGTTGCTACAATATTGTGGTTTATTTACATACTTGTGTTGGTGCCACAATTGGTGGTTTGATTAATTGTACAGGTTATGTATTTTGTTATGCCATATTGAAGTAGTAAAATCGCCCGATTACTTTGTATAACTAATAGTTCGGCGGAATTTTAATATCCGTCCCTGTATTACTTTCTATGACATATATTTTACAAAGGAATTATACGTCACGAGATATGGTTTGTTGATAAAATAACAATGTACTTGATATGATATGCTTGACATGCACGTCACTTTCCCGTGCTCGGGACCTACCCGGGACGGGGGTGTGACAGATACACTAACCGAGTCTTATCGTTTTGGGTCTGTATCGGATCGTGTCGCATGTATCGTATCGCGATACGTGCGATACTAACTACACTGGCCATGAAGCACCTACAAATTCTATATATCCGCATACTAAGGAAAATGTCCAGGTATATAATTAATTTATATATACTTTAGTATCAAATCTTCTTTATTTGATGAGTTCTCTTTCTGACTCTTGTTCACAGTTTGTTTTATCAACAATTATTGATGGGCCAATGACGAGCCAGTGTTATGTGAACCTAATGGGCTAGCAATGACTAATGACATAACCAATGTCAATTTGGAAAACGCCATAGCCATGTTTTGAATATAACATTTGAAAATGTATGTGTAATTTATTCAACTTAACTAATTGACGTGTCACCCATGGCTTGCTAAAACGCACAAACTGTTTTGCGCTCTTGGTCTCCAACAGAATCAAGTCAGAAACTTTTTCCTGAAAATCTCGTGAATATGGTCATCACGTTCCAAGCAGCATATGGTCTTCACAATCATCTCAAAACTGTCATACAAACCCGATTTTGTTCATCATCTGACATAAATTGGAATAAACAACTAATTATAGCTATGAATTCTCGTCGCATTGAGCTAAGGACTCTTGCCAATTGATTTTGTTGAGCTATAGACTCCTTAATGATAGCTTCAAATATAAGGTGCTACATAAATTAATTGAAGAAGTAAAAGGCCACATACATGAAAAGTTCAACAACCAAATAATTAACCTTCATATAAATATTGTCTACAAATCATTTTCAGCTAATAAAGTGCTAAGACTTCTTTTTGTTGCCATTGAGAATGCTGATAAACCGTTGAGGTAAATTTCAGTTTGATTCCAATTGCAATGGTAAACAAGTATTTAATTTTTTTATTTTTGCGTATTAGAAATGAAATTAAAGTGTCTTGATTGAGTAGTTTCAATTTTCTCAGGTTACAGCCGAGCCTCACAACTTAACTGTAATAGAACATAGGCTAGGCTCAGGATTCAAGGTACATAATACAATGATCGACTTGAATGTGAGAAGATTGTGAAGACCATCTATTATTAGGAAAGTGAGGGCCATATCAACAAGATATTTAGGAAGAAATTTTTAACTTGGTTCAACTTGAAAGCTGGAGACCAAGAGCGAGAATAGTTTGAGCATTAAAGCAACTCATGGTTGAAACGCTAACTAGTTGGGCGGACTAGCTCACATATACAATTTTGGATGTTATATTCAACCGAAGTGCATGAATATTGAGTTGAAGAAATGGTTTGCGTGCTTCTTTGGTTCTTATTATAAGTGTGTGTATCCTTTGAATTGAACTACATATGTAGTAATTTATTAAGCCTTGTTGTCGGGAACAGTTGAGTTGTAGGTAGCATTTGTTGATGTGTGGATTCATTTAAGAGTTGTTACATTATTTCGGCCAAATAATTTATTTGACTATCTATCTTGGATGTAATTGTCTAAATTTTGGTTTTAACTAATTGATTGATAGTGTTGATTTCAGATTACTTTTAGTAAATCATTAAATATGTTATTTTCCCCCTTAAACCCAATTGCTCCGAATGATAGAAAAAAAACACAATTAGTTCGTCCATTTTAGTGGTTCTCTTTTTTCTTGTTTGTTTTTTCTATGTAGTTCCTAACGTTTTGTAATCGTCATGAAAAATTATCAAATTCTCTTGCCGATCTCAAGTGGTTAATGAGGTCTAGAGGGGCATATAGAACCTCTAGAAATTTCTAAGATTTTGTTACACAGTTATTGTTGAGTTTGCACTCAACTTAACATAATTACGTAGAGGTTTGCACAAACTTTACATCTTAGTAACTTAGTCTACTAATTTTAATCACCTGACTTTTGAGTAGTTCTCATTAATTATATGTTTTTGAAATCAAAAGTCAACATAATTTACATGTTTATTCTTGATACTTCCTAGAAAGATATATTAACATGGTTTTAAATCTATTTTGAGCTTATGAAACTTATAAGTAGGGATGTCAATGATTCGGATTCAGGTCGAATCAATTTCGACCAAAACTAAACTCCATTTATGTCCAACCGGATTCTAGTTGGATCCAAATTTTCGGGTCTAAATTTCTCAACTCCAACAGATCTTTGGTCGGGTTAGGTAGCAGGTCAGATCTTTTTCGGATCCTATAGAATCTTTTAAATGAAAAATAAGCAAGAAAAAACATGCATCTTACCCATATGATCGAGAGTTTACCCCAAAACCATAAGTCCGATATATTTAAGTACTCAATCTCGAGAAACCTTAATGTCTTTTTCAATTTGTTCGCCCCCATGTGGCCGAGGGGGGAAGGCACAACTCCCATGCAAATATCTAGCAACAAAAATTCGAGTCAAAATCAATGACATTGACAAAGAGAAACGTCAAGAAAGATTTGTCAGGAGTGTATATTACCAATAATTTCACCACAAAATATAATGAAAAACTGAAACGCTATCATAACTTATAGCATACATTGACATCAAGATGCCAATCAATTCTTATTATCATTATGTTTGTAATTCTCAAGCATCTACTACCTGCTAATAGCCAAATTTAATGTTTGAACATCTGGTGGCAAAATAATACGTGTAAAAAATAGTACATAATTTTGTGCTAGGTAACTTTCCTATATTTTTGTTATAAAAAACTACATCACACATGCCATTTATTTATAGCATATATCCTTTTACTCCTTTTACTTGAGACATTATTTAAACTCAATTAAATGCTCATATTTTTTTTTAAAAAAAATCACATTCTGATGTTTAATTTCTCGAATTTATAAAAATTGAATGTCGCTTGATATATAATTTTTAAAATATGATTTTTTCAACTTACGTAAAATTTATTTTTCTAGTTGTTAAAAAATTAATAAAGTTCAAAATTTAATGGGAAATAATTAATAAATGATTTTATAAAAATAAAAAAAGTTAAATGAATTTCATTTTTTCATGCTCATGCATTGAAGCGAAATGTTTTTACTGGGTAAATAAAACACTATTAAAAAATGCATAATGCATTAATCATGCTCAAATTTGCATTTCTCCATTGTCCTTAGTAATGAAGATGATAAGATGTCCCTATATTATATGCCGGTAAAATAGCAATATACGTCCCTTAACTTTCACTAGTCCACAGAATTAGGACACTTAATTTTCGAGTCGGCGGAATAAAGACACTTAATTTTTCAGCAAGCATTTTACATCCCTTAACTTTCACGGGTCTGCAGAATCAGGACACTTAAATTTTTAGCAAGTACTTTATATCCCTTAACTTTCACTGGTCCGCGGAATTAGGACACTTAATTTTTCGACAAGCAAAATAAGTCCAATAACTTTTCTTTACCTGCAATTTTAGTCCACTTAACCACAATTCAGTCCAATAAATTTTATGGACGTCCTATAACTTTACATCCGTTATGCTCGGCTTAGGTGGGTTCTTATTTATAGAACATTATGTAAAATAAGTCTTATTTGACACATTTTGGCTACATGATTTTAAATTTTACTTGACAAATAAACACCCACTTGACAATCACTTAACAAATTGTCTAAACTATTTAACAACATCAATATTACTTCAAATCCCCAAATTAATTACCCAGTTGGCAATTATGGAATTTTGGGCGAGTTGTGGACTAAAATTACGGTCAAGTGGACTAAAATTATGAGTATAAAAAAAGTTATAGATTTCGCGGACCAGTGAAAGTTAAGGGACGTAAAATGCTTGCTGAAATATTAAGTGTCCTGATTTTGCGGACCAATGAAAATTAAGGGATGTAAAATGCTTGCTGGAAAATTAAGTGTCCTGATTCTACGGATCAATAAAAAAGTTAGAGGACGTAAAATGCTTGCTGAAAATTAAGTGTCCTGATTCTACGGACCAGTAATAGTTAAGAGATGTATATTACTATTTTACCATTATATGCCACAGTTAGCAAATGATTTTTCAAAGAAGATATGCTAAATTATATTGAAGATTATGGGCGTTTTGCGTTTTCCAAAAAAAAAATTGTGTTGGCGTTTCTGAAATAAATTTGCATATCTCGATTTTCTCAAATTACCCTCTCAAAAGCCAAACAAACAACTTTATTATCTCTAAATAAAATATATACAAATTTTACTCTGATTTGACATAAAGTAATTTATCTCTTACACAATTTATCTCATATAACAAACATGATTTGACATAAAATGAGTCTGTATTTTTTAAAGATATGGAATCATTTTTATTTGGCTTTTTTTAGAGTAGATTGAAAAAATTGAAAGAAAATAAATTCGAACAGTAGAAAACATGTTTATCTCGCTTTTCCAAGACACGAAATAATTTTGGTAAATGCAAGACAAACAGGCCCCGTGAGAAAAATTAAAATTAAAATTTGAACTTAATAGAAATCCGAAAATTAGGTTTTTGGGTTGTGTGTTGTTTGATTGAGATCTAATTCATGTGGAAATTTTTTAACTTAATCAGGTCTAGGAGCTTACTCCAGGGCCTTGTGGTCTATGTTTTGTCAACTCATTTAAATATTGAAAAAGAAAATCCTATTGTTATTAAATTATGTTAACCTAATCCAATTAGGCTAACTCAAAGTTAAGTGAAAACAAAAACTGTTCTAAAAAAAGTGAAATCAAAGAGTTGAAATTAAAATTCATTTTTAGGTAATAGAATAATGAAATAAACAGGACATCATAAAAAAAAAAAAATAGGAATTGTCGAGAGATAAAATGAATATGCTTCATTTTAACTTAATTTTGACTTAGTCTAATTAGGTTAAGTTAGCATAATATTATAACAAATGAATTCTTCTTTTAAGTTGAAAAAATCATAATCATAAGCTCTAGACCTGAGCAGGTACCCTACGACGGTTTATGCAAACATTAATTTTTTTTTCTTTTTCTAATTAACTATTAGATAAGTATATACCAATGTAATTACTTTAGTTATTGATTTAATGAACAGTGCATATAATTTTTGTTCCCCCATGTTTGTCAAAATTACAGAAGTTTTTTATAAGATTTAATTAATTATAGATATCACCCATATATTATATAACATTATTGGTGCGTTTTGTATGTTGTGTTCTTTAGAAAAAACGATCTTCATGCAGCGGAATATAAAAAGTTTTAAAGGTCTCCTAGAGAATCATGACAGGATACAATGGAGATGTATATATATAAATATATAAACGATAAATAGACTTCAGTAATAAAGTTATACCTATCTTCTTGCAAATTCAAGCTCGGCAAAAATCCGTAGATAAACTTTCTCCTTTCTTTTCCACTTTTGATCCCCAAGCTTTATTTAGAGCTCCATGTGTTGTGTCTATACGAGTTGATATACCACAACATCATGAAAAATTCAAAACCTTGATAATATTAATTGACTAGAATATAAAAATTATCAAGATCTAAACTAGAGAACAAAAAGAGCAAAAATCGAAATCTCTTCTTGAGAGAGAGAGAGAGAGATCACGCGAGAAGTAGAGAGTGTTCTTTCTTTTCAAGACTATATCCCTTATATGATATAAATACACACGTGTGTATATATATATATATATCTTCCTTATATCCTAATCCAATTAGTAAGCTAATTCTAACTCTCTCTTTTATTACATGGGGTAGGCCTTTTAAATGGAAGACCAAGTCTTATTATTAACTAATGGCCAAATTCATTTAATTACTAATTTACTATTTAATTTCTCAATTAAATAATTGAAAATTAAATTAAACTCAAGTCCATTTAATTAACTATTTATTTTTTATAATTAATTAAATCCAATCCAATTAATTAACTTATAAATTAAATTTCAATTTATAGTCTTGATCCAATTCCATCCTTTCTTATTGCA
The DNA here is from genome assembly GCA_038501285.1 of Penstemon eatonii. NCBI lineage: Eukaryota > Viridiplantae > Streptophyta > Magnoliopsida > Lamiales > Plantaginaceae > Penstemon > Penstemon eatonii. Next base: position 54,669,212 of record CM076710.1, read on the forward strand.
ATTGGGTCGACTCAGTCGGTCCATTTATTATTTGTTTCATTGTTTTCGCTTCTTGGGTATTGTTTATACCCCATAAGTATATCACATAATTGGTCGTGAGTTATAATTAAATATTCATTTAATTATACGAGTATTACATACTCTAAATCAATCGAACACTCTGTCGACTGATCATTCTAAAATTTGCGCCCATGCCAATTCAGAAAATTCTCCCACACTCCACAGTCGACATTTGGCCACAAGCTTGTAGAGCACAATCACTGTTGAATTAATTTAGTGAACCTCTAATCATTTACAATTACCTTACATGACATGATCCCTCCATTAATTGATCTCCTAGTCGAGACATAAGGGTTTTGGACTTTTCGTCGGTTCATTTTTTTCGTCTCGACCTTATGTATTCTGATCTCGAAACTATTCCCTTTGACTTAATCTTTATTTGCTAATTTCATAAAGTCGTCAGGAACTTTGGCCGAGGGTTTTACCGGAATTTATTTCTCACATAAATTCGTAGGAGAATTTCTCAACCTATCAAATCGGGTCAATGGATCATCTGTTGATGATATGAACCTGCACACGAGTTCCCCTATACCCAATGTGAGTCCACATAGACCTTCTGGTAATCTCCAGTTGGCCGGAATTGACCTCAAAGCATAGACGTTCTTGCACCAGATAAACCCTATCACGACAATTAATAAGGATCGTTTCTCGTAAAAACTATTGTAAATAGGAATAACTTCGATCCCTATATGCGACTATCGCTTCCATGGTGACTTCCAAGATTTTCTACCTTATCCAAAACTTTAAGTTTCCATTCAAAATTCCAAAATAGGCCAAAAAAAAAAAAAAAAACAAAAACCACCTAGGATCCAGGCACACAAGGACTAATATGAGGTCACTACGTGGCATCGCACTTGCACCCATGAAGGTGGTGTGTGGGGGCAGTTCACGGTGGCCTTCTAACAGCACACGCACCGCGGTTGGCCAAATTTTTTTTCCAATTACTAAATATAAATCCAAACCAGTGTTTTAATTATATATGAATCAAAATATTCCTTTTAACACCAAGTTAAAACTTTCACGTTCTAAAATTTGCATAGTAAAAGAACTAGCCTAACAATAAATCTAACACAAGATATATATATATATATATATATATATATATATATATATATATATATATATATATATATATATATATAGCCAGATTTGATTATTTACCATTGTTGGGATTCTTTAGGAAAAACGACTTTCAGGCAGTGAAATATAAAATCTTTTAAAGGTCCCTTTCTATACAATGGAGGACCATTTTGTGGTCTGTTATAGGGATAAAATCCTCCTCTATTACCTCCGAGTTGAATGAAGACGAAGAAGTGAAATGAAGTTTTCATGATTCTCAAAAGTCATCATCTAAGTAATGGAAGCTTAGTTAATCTCTAAAGTTGTTTAACTTAGATGACAAGTAGAATCAGAAGCTTAGTTTTCATGTGTCTATCGAATAATTAACTGTTTCCCACAGACGGCGCCAACTGATATAACCGATTTTCGTAAGGTTCAATTAAATCGATAATATTATAATGGGGTAGATTATATTCAGATTAAGGGGTTTAGTTACTTTATTCCGGATGGATCGATCTCAAAGATGAACAAATACGTAACGAGGTTAGTGTATGAAGATAGTATTATTAAGACGAATAAGTATAGCAAAAACTCTTAAATTAGAATAATCTCTCATTACAAGGTATGTAGGCGTAAGATCTTATTCTTGTGTGTGTGCCCTAATACAATATTTGAGCAAGGTATTTATATGTGATAATCCCTAGCTTTACAAGGAAACATAATCCTACTAGGACTTAGGGTGAGGTCCTTCTCATACTCGGATATCAGCTTGATCACTGGGCGCATCATGTAAATCGGGCAGACCAGTGCTTAGGAACGAGCAGTATGGTCGTACCGACCTATCATTCTTCAGTTCTTTGAGTATCATATGGAGTATAAAATAGCCCCCATCACAAACAATAAATAAAACCAATCACATCTACCCTAGGGTCAAGGCTCAACACGATCGAAAACCATGTAAACAGTTCACGTAGAGCAAGAAACAAGCAAACAAACATTACGTATTTCTTTCTTATTCTGAAAACTCCCTTTTAAAAATAACTACCTATAATTCTTACATTTTAGTCACTACTACTAATTATGCCAAAATAAATTCTCGGGTAAACAAAACAAGTTTTATGCATAAAATCAGATTTGGATTTTCAACTTTTGAAAATTGCCGTTCGGCCCCTCAACTTTCAGAAATTACACTTTTAACCCCAAAGTTTTTGAAATGTTACAAAACACCCCCCAAAAACCATCTCAGCCAGAGGACCAGTAAATAAAATTTTTGAATCCAAAAAATTTCCGTATTTTGCAAATAGACCCCTGAACTTTTTGAAATTAAAAAATAGTCCTTTAATTTCTGGAAATTGTAAAAACGACCCAAAATTGCGTGGCGACCAGATTTGCAAAAATAGTCCAGATTTTTTAAAAATTTCCAGAAAACAGAAAATAAATTTCCAGCCCTAATTTTCAAGTTTATGATTTTTGCACAAAAAATCCTGATATTTTGAGAAACTACTAAATTTGCCACAGATCTGAAAATGCAATTTAAGCCAATCGTGAATCTAGTCATAACAAGTAAAAATCACCACACAGAACATAATAAACGCACTTATCCATATACTTCATTAAGTTCAGGCCTTTTTCGCATAATAATAATGGAGTTGGCTCTGATACCACTGTTGAGATACCTTGGTTGTCAGAACAACGAAAGTGGGGAATTTAAAAAATTTTCGAGGCACCCATCAGTCCCATAAAATTGATCTCCACATTATGTATACGAAAATGTTGAATCAAACAGCAATAAAACAAAAAGAGGGTGATATGCGATATACCTCACCATGGCTCGGAGGTGATTACCTCCAGGCTTCTTGTCTGATTGACAACTAAGTGGTCCAATTGTCTCATCTCCAAAATGTATCCACACTAGTTGGATTGTAGCAATGTCTCCAAGTCACTGGCTACGATCTAGATCTTGAAGATCGTCAACTAAGGAATAGGCAGATCTTCATTAGGATCTAGGTCTGGATCCGGATGAACAGAACCACAAGAAGATGAGCTCGGGCACATTATTTATGCGGCTAGGGCAGGATCGGCCAGGGTGGGGCGGCTAGGGTTGGCCGAATTTAGGTTTTGCCGATTTTGGGTTTGTGCAATTTTCGATTTTTTCTTTTCTTCTTATGTTATACAAAATTGATTCATTGATTGATTAATTTATTAGTCTATGGAAGATATGAGTTGAGATAAATTTATAAGAGAAGAATCCTTCTCTTATTAGATATCTCTTCCCATATTCATGAAGTCCTATTCCTAATCAACTTAGGTATTGAGATTTGATAAATCTCTTCCTTGTTTCTTGTCTTATAAGAAAACAAACTCTCCAACTTGCACTAGGCAAAATCGCCCCCTTTGCCTAATTCATGTAATCCGAAAATTACATGATTATTTATTCTTCCATTTTATTAATTAACTACTTTAATTAATATTATAACTAATTAAATAATCCAATTAATTAATTAGATATCCCAATTAATAATTCTCCTATTTGAATCAACAATTTAATTCATCAACTTTAATTTAAGTTCCTTAAATCAACTATTTCCTTTTATGACTATTACTGTCCAACTGTATAGTGTGTGACCCTCTGGGTTCACCATCAATTTGACGCAAGTCCACGACTTTCGTGATTTTATTAATGAGTAATTAATTGCTCCGGTCAATTAAACACTTTTAATTGACCACTCAAGAATTAGACTCCCTTATTAATTCAGAAGTACCCACACTTTAGGGTCGATGTCTAGCCACAAGCCCATGAAGCCCAATTTCAGGTGAATTTATATTTGTGAACCTCACCTCTTATAATTGCCATGTACATACGGTCCTCCTAAAGACTAATTTCCCGACCAAGACCTAGGGTCTGTGAATTGATCGGCACCTCTAATTATCTCGATTATGTACTTTCTAATTGTTGATAATAATTCCAGTGTGATTGCTAAATTTGGAAACCCCTTTCCAAATCCGTAACTGACCATGGCCATAGGTTTCTCGGAATTTATTATCTAAGAACATACATGAAATTCTCCCACCTTACCAGGATGAGTCGATAGATCCTTTATTAGAACTAACCACTCGCGTACACGACAATACGTACTTAACTTAGGCACATTATGGTCAGGCTATGTGACCAGTACCTAAATCTAAGTACGCACATCCATGTACTGATAGAATAGTGTTCTGCAAGCCAACTATTTTGGCTGCATTTAATTGAAAGGACCATTCAATTGGATTAATAAATGCATTTTATTATTATATGGTCATCTTTATCTTATGTAATAATTATCTACGCATAAGGATAGAAGTCCTTAGATCACAGGGCTATGGGACAACCCGTGGACTGATCTCCAAGGCCGTGATCTAGAACATATTCAAAAGTCGTAAAATCCAATCGAAATAGGACATCGTTGGATTCGGTTAGACTCTCACTCATGTGTATACTCCGATTAACTGGAGAACGCTGGGGTCCACGAGCGTGACTGGGATAGTCGATACACATAAGTGGGTGGCTTGCTGTGATGGCAAGTGCACTGAATACCCCAATTAGGAAATAACTCACCATGGAAGCGGTAGTCGCATATCGGGGTTGAAGTTATTCCAATTTGCAATAGTATACGAGGAACGATCCCTAACTACTTGAGGTGATAGGGTTTATCTGGTGCGAAAACGTCTATACTTTGATATGAGTTCCGACTGACTGGAGTTCGCCAGAAAGTCTCCGTGGACTCATATTGGGTATAGAGGAACTCGTATGCAGATTCATATCATCTACAAAGGATCCATTGACCCAACATGATAGGTTGGGAAATTCTCCTATGGATTTCTGTGAGAAATTAATTCTGGTAAAATCCTCGGCCGAGGTATCTGACGTCTTTATGTAAGTAGCTCATAAAGGTTAAGTCAAAGAGAATTATTTCGAGACCAGAATGCATAAGGTCAAGACAAAAGAAAAGGGAAACCAATGAAAGACCATACCCTTAAGTCTCGACTGGGAGATTGGTTGATGGATAGATTATGTCGTATATGGAAATTGTAAATGATAAAAGGTTCACTGAATTAATTCACCAGTGATTGGGCTCCATGGGCTTGTGGTTGGACATCGACCGTGGAGTGTGGGAGAATTCCCAAATTGGCAGGGGTGCTAATTTTGGAATGATCAATCGACAGAGTGTTCGGTCGATTTAGAGTAAGTCTTACTCGAATAATTAAATAATATTTAATATAACCCACGACCAATTATGTGGTGAACCTACGGGGGCATACACAATAAACATGAAGCGAAAGTGAGGAAATAAGAACGACCGAGTCGACTGGGTCGACTGGGTGAATAATCGACTAGGTCGATTATAATGGGTGGGTCGACTGGGTCGACCAAATTGGAACAAAATGGGATCCAATTGGAATTGGATCAAGATCATAAATTAAATTGGAATTTAATTTGTGAGTTAATTAATTTAGTTGGATTTAATTACTTAAAGGAATAATTAATTAATTGGACTTGGAGTCTAATTTAATTAATTGGGAGACTGGTTAATTAATTGGGCTATTTAGTTGGGAGATTAAATAAAGTCTGGTCAAATTAATTAACTGGGCCATGAATTAATTGGAAGACTTGGTCTTCTAATTAAAGAGGGCCATGGAGAGAAAAGTCCTAGTCCTAATAGGACTAGGTTAGGGAGATAACTATAAGTAGCTTACTTGTAGTTATTTTTCAAAAAACTCCATAAGCAAAAATTGAGCAAGAGCAAAAATTCTCTCTCCCTCTCCCTGTGCAATCGGCCGAACCACTTCTTCCCTGTGGAAGAATTTTTCGTTTTCGATCTTGTTCCAAATCGTTCCTAATTCCTAGATCTTAATATATCTTGTGTTCTAGTCGATCAAGATATATTATTTTCGTGATATTGTGGTGTATCAACTCGTAGAGGCGCAACACGTGGGGCGCTAGTGCAGAGCTTGGATCGATTTTGCTGGAGCAGAAATCAGAGTTCGTTTTTGCTGACTGCCAACTTGGATTTGCAAGGAGATAGGTATAACGTGTAAACTTATCCTATCGTTTTAATTAATATTTATATATATACACCTAGAGTAGTATCCTGGCAAGATTCCGTAAGAGGTCCTAAAAATTTTATATTCCGCTGTGCCTAGGGCTGTTTATCTTACAAAATCCCAACAGTGGTATCAGAGCCAACTCTAGGCTTTGTATATATATGAATTTGCAAATTCTGTGATTTAAATCATTTGTTTGATTTATATATGGCTAGTTCTATGACTGTATATGTTTTAGAACGTAGATCTATTAACTTAGAGTTAATGTAAAATTTTGATTCTAAAATTTTATCGTGTTAATTTTTATTTTGGATTGGGATTTAATTAATTGGATATGTTTAATTAAATCAAAAGTAATCGAACAAGAAAAATTATATATTTTTGGGATCAACCGCGGTGGTACGAGGTGCCGCCGCATGCTGGCAACACACGGCAGCTGCCCTCGGGCAGTTTGCTGCGTGCTGGCAACGCGCAGCAGCATGCTGCTACGCGCTGTCACGCGCGGCAGCAGCCGCTGCGTTGGGCTCACGCGTGGCTTCCGTGGCCATGTGTGTGCTGCCACGTGGCAGCGTTCAATTCGTCACTTCGTGGTTGAATTTTGGTTGATCTCAAACTCACCTATTTTGGAAGTACTGAAAATCTTGGAGATTTGGTGGTTATGGAATCTTGGTGAATCTTGGATTGATCTTAGAGATCTGATTGACAAGGAAACTTAGAGTTTCAATTGTGATAAGAGATTTAATTAAAATTAATATCTTCTAGTAAGTTGCCAAGATTAAAGATCTTAGAGATCTTATTAAACAAGGAAACTTAGAGTTTCAATTGTGATAAAAGAGATTTAATTAAAGTTAATCTCTTCTAGTAAGTTACCAAGATTAAGATCTTAGAGATCTTATTAAGTTAGGAAACTTGGAGTTTTGGATAAGGTAGAAATCTTGATGGATTTGGACACTACCTTAGTTAACTAATCTAGTCGAAATAGGATTATCTTGAGAATCATGGAGATTTGTAAAATTGAGAAACTTAGAGTTTTGGATAAGATAGTAATCTTGGAAGATTTGTAACTATCTTAATTAACTAACTTTATCAAGATAAGAGTTGTAGATTACTTAGAACTCAAGTACGAGTTAATTAATCTTAAAGATTAATTGTTAATTCAAAATTAAATTAACTTGGATAATTTTTGTGAATTAAAATTAAAGGAGCCGGTAAATTTACATTTATGCCCTTATGTGAATTTATGCATGTTCTTGAGTGAATATGTGGATTGGTCGATTTTGCCCTTAAGCCCTGTGTAGTTTTGGTTTATTTATTTTATGGGTTGTAATTAAATGGGCCTGATTGGTGCCCTTGCTTGCGCAAACAAATGTAATAGAATAGGACCATTTAAATATGTAAGCTAGGCTTAGATTGGGCTTGGAGCCAAGAAGACCTCATGAAGACTTGGAGATCCACATGGAGGCCCATAACCTTGGAGGACATGGAGGCCCAATTCATTACATTGAGGCCCAATCAAGGTGGATATTACAAGAAGACCCATGATGTATGGGTTTGTAAATTGTAATAGTTAGGACATTTAATTTCCACCCTAGACTGACCAAATGATCCATCACATGGCTCGTGATGGATCGCATAGGATGGGCAATCGATCAATCATATCATGCTAGGTGATGAATGTTTACTTTTTCGTAATTATTCTTTGGTGTATGAGATGCATGCTTAGGATAGAAAAACGTAAACAAGATAATTGATAATCTGATGAGACCTCGCACAAAGAAAACTTAAAACCTCCAATTGAATTTAAAATCAATTAGAATATTAAATCGAATAACGGGCGCATATGAATGGTGTCTATGGTCCGAGCCTATCCAATTACTAGGTCTTAGGCATATTGTACAAATATATCTCGATGTCTCACGAGTCGTGGGTCGAGCTATAGGAAGATGATATGTCTATTGCCTCGATGCACAGTTTAGTGCCAAGGGAGGGGATAGCAAGGTTCTAGGCGCTGTCTCACGAGTCGTAGGGCGTCTAGGATTGAACTATTTCTCTTCACGAGTATTGGACATGATTTAACGCAAGTAAGTATGGATGTCTCACGAGTCGTGGGTCCATAACGAAAACCGAGGCTGAATGAACTCAAGGGTTAGCTGGGATGGTTAACCGGCGACATGATCGCCCACCAAGTGGATCAATTGGTATGGCCAACGAGTCGTGGGTACTGAGCGATTGCATTTGGGCCTTGAGCCCATTAGGAAATTTTTATTTCCCGAACCTTATGTGGGGGCATAAGTATTCGACAAAAATAGTGGGAGTAATTTACAAACGAAAACCATGTTTGTAAATTATGCATTGATATTAATCTGCCGCGTATTTATCGTCATGTTTATGATAGTTTTTCATAAGTTATGTATCCATGAATATTTATCATCATACTTGAATCAAATAAATTGACTGAACCCAAATGAATTTTTGAATGACTTCGAAACTTGAGAAATTATTCTCGAGTCCAAGCAAGGACTAATCTCCTTACAAAGATTTCATTGTTTTTCCTTTCGAAGTTACACTTCGACTGGAATGGTGATAGGTTTCACCAAGCTGCCTTTTTTCGAAGTTACTCTTCAAATAAGAAAGGTGATAAGTTTCACCAGAGGGTTGAGGATGGTCCTCAAGCCCAAATTTTCTTGAAGGCAAACATGAAGTCTCCCATAAATGGGAAGTAACATCTTGTGAAAAGGCCTCAAAAGGCTCGAGAGAAGGAAGAAGAGGATTGTATCCTCTCTAAAGGGAAATAACCTTGGAGGTTTTTCTGTAAGGATGATAAGTTGAAAAGTCAATCAAAATGATTCTTCCATGGATTAAAATCAAGGGAAAGAGGGAATTGAACCAATTCATCCCATAAGGGATGATTAAATTTTATTGAACTTAACCTTATGGTTAAAGTAATACATAAGGGTGTTGGATGCCCGATGAAGCACTCATTGATGCTTTCAATGCATCTAAAGCCATGAATTATTTAGATCATTAGAATTTGCTTATACCATCCCTTGTCTTAAGGGATGTGATAGTTCCATAATTGTTGGAACTGATTGCGCTATAAGATTTATACGCAAAAGGTGTACATAAGCAAATGAGTATGGATACTCATATGTCGACTAAATATAATATGCATAGTCAATAAAATATAAATAATCAAGATTTCACACACTTGAGTCGTTGTAAAAACCGAAAGGCGATACACGAATACTAAAACATATTTTCGAATTAAAAGATTCAAAGACTGAGCTCGACTAGGTAGAGCTTGACTGGGATGCTGTAAATAGTAACCGACTTTCGAATCTTACTTAATGGAAATTAGATTTAGTAGTTGGTTGCTAGGCAACCAAGAGGCATAAACAATTGCAATGGATTTAATCCATTTATAAATGTGTAGAAACACTAAAGCATTAGTGGGAGATAAGGAGTCTCTAGTACCCTCATGGGTAAAAGTACGTTGTGATGTACAATTCCAAATTACTTTTGGAATAAAAGAAGAGAGCCTAATCAATGAAAGCATGTAAGAGATTTGAATCGATTTAAAATCAAACATGCATTGGCAGTACGCCATTGATTATTTAATAGAGAATTAGATTCTCAAAATGTAAGACCCGCTCGAAACGTTGTCTGTTGTCAAGCATTCTGGACATGTAAATGTCCATTAAGAAATCTTACATGAAATTCCTTATTCAAACAAATGAAACTTGATCGAGAAAATCGAGGATATGATAGAAATAGTGTCCTGCAAGCCAGCTGTATGGCTAGTATTTATTGTAATAAATGCGGAACTATTCAATTTCGATTAATAAATGCACTTTATTAAATGGTCATCTTTATCTTATGTAATAATTATCTACGCATAAGGATAGAAGTCCTTAGATCACAGGGCTATGGGACAACCCGTGGACTGATCTCCAAGGCCGTTGATCTAGAACATATTCAAGAGTCGTAGAATCCAATCGAGATAGGACATCGTTGGATTCGGTTAGACTCTCACTGTTGTGTATACTCCGATGAACTGGAGGACGCTGGGGTCCACGAGCGTGACTGGGATAGTCGATACACCTAAGTGGGTGGCTTGCTGGGATGGCAAGCGCACTGAATACCCCAATAGGAAATAACTCACCATGGAAGCGGTAGTCGCATATCGGGGTTGAAGTTATTCCATATTTATAATAGTATACGAGGAACGATCCCTAACTACTTGAGGTGATAGGGTTTATCTGGTGCGAGAACGTCTTTACTTTGATATGAGTTCCGACTGACTGGGGATCGCCAGAAAGTCTCTGTGGACTCATGTTGGGTATAGAGGAACTCGTATGCAGATTCATATCATCAATAAAGGATCCATTGACCCGACTTGATAGGTTGGGAAATTCTCCTATGGATTTCTGTGAGAAATTAATTCTGGAAAATCCTTGGCCAAGGTATCTGACGACTTTATGTAAGTAGCTCATAAAGATTAAGTCAAAGAGAATTTATTTCGAGACCAGAGTACATAAGGTCAAGACAAAAGAAAAGGGAATCCGATGAAAGACCATACCCTTAAGTCTCGACTGGGAGATTGATCGATGGAGAGATCATGTCGTATATGGAAATTGTAAATGATAAAAGGTTCACTGAATTAATTCACCAGTGATTGGGCTCCATGGGCTTGTGACTGGACATCGACCGTGGAGTGTGGGAGAATTCCCAAATTAGCAGGGGTGCTAATTTTGGAATGATTGATCGACAGAGTGTTCGATTAATTTAGAGTATTAATTGCTCGAGTAATTAAATAATATTTAATTACAACCCGCGGCCAATTATGTGGTGAACCTACGGGGGCATACACAATACACATGAAGCGAAAGCGAGGAAACAAGAACGAGTCGACTGGGTCGACTGAGTCAAAATCGACTGGGTCGATTAAATGGGTGGGTCGACTGGGTCGACCCATGTGGAACGAAAATGGATCCAATTAGAATTGGATCAAGATTATAAATTAAATTGGAATTTAATTTATGAGTAAATTAATTAATTAGGTTTTTAATTAATTAATGGAATAATTAATTAATTAAACTTGGAGTTTAGTTAATTAATTGGGAGATGATTTAATTAATTGGGCTATTTGATTGGGAGATTAAATAAAGCCCTGAAAGATTAATTAAAGTGGGCCATGAATTAATTAGAAGACTTAGTCTTCTAATTAAAAGGGCCATGACCCATGTAGGAGAATTAGTATCCTAATCCTAGAAGGATTAGGGTATGGGAGATATCTATAAATAAGAGACTAGGTCTCATATTTCACACATAACTCTACAAGCAAAATAAGAAAAGCAAAAATTCTCTCTCCCCTCCCAAGTGTGATCGGCCGAACCCTGTGCAAAATTAGGAAGAATTTTCGGTTTTGATCTTTTAGTTCCCAAAGTCGTTCTTAAAGTCCTGAATTAATATAGCCTATGTTCTAGTCGATTAGGTTATATTATTTTCGTGATATTGTGGTGTATCAATCCGTAGAGGCGCAACACGTGGGGCGCTACTGCAGAGCTTGGATCGATTTCTGTGGAGGAGAGTTCAGAGTTCGTATTAGCCAACAAGGAGACAGGTATAAACGAGGAAACTTATACTGTCATTTATTTATATTCATATATATACAACTAGAGAATATCCTGGCAAGATTCTTTAAGAGGCCCTAGAAAAATTTTATATTCCGCTGTGCCCAGGGCTGTTTTTCTTACCGAATCCCAACAGTGGTATCAGAGCCAACTCTAGGCTTTGTATATATATGAATTTGCAAATTCTGTGTTCATTAAATCATATGTTTGATTTATGTGGCTAGTTCTATAACTTTGCATGTTTTAGGACTTTATTGTTAACTTAGAGTTAATGGGAAATTTTAGATTCGTATTTTTATCATGTTATTTTAATTTTGGATTGTGATTTAATTGGGACTGTTTTAATTAAATCATAAAAGTAATCAAAAACAAAAAAAAAAATATATTTTTAGATCCAACCCTGCGGTGGCACGCGGCGGTGCGCGACAGCGCACCGCCGCTGGGCGGCCACCGCAAGCCGCGGCATGCGGCAGCATGCGGACAGCATGCTGTCCGCGCACGCTGCGCACAGCAGCAGCCCACGTGCTGCTGTCTGCGCGTGGCTGTGCGCGGCAGCCTGCTGCCGCGCGCTGTCACGCGCCGCGGCTGCTGCCCGTGGCAGCTCACGCGCCCCTGCGGGATCACGCGTGGGTTGTCCGCGTGGCAGCTCCTGATTAGCTTCGACTGGTCATGTTTGGGTTGGACTCTAATTCTGCCTATTTTGAAAATTCTGGAAATTTAGAATTTTGGGAAGATTAGGAAACTTGGAGTTTTGGGATAAGGTAGTTATCTTGTTAGAATTAAACACTACCTTAATTAAACTAATCTAAACAAAATAGGATTATCTTGAGAATCTTGGAGATTTGGGAATATTGGGAAACTTAGAGTTTTGGATAAGGTAAGAATCTTAGAGATTTAGATTACCTTAATTAACCAATCTTAATCAAGATAGGATTTGTAGATTACTTGAAGCTCAAGTAAGAGCTAATTAATCTTAGAGGTTAATTGTTAATTCAAAATTAATTAACTTGGATAAATTTTATGAATTAAAATTAAAGGAGCCGGTAAATTTACATTTTTGCCCTTATGTGAATTTATGCATGTTCTTGAGTGAATATGTGGATTGGTCGATTTTGCCCTTAAGCCCTGTGATGTTTTTGGTTTATTTATTTTTGGGTTGTAATTAAATGGGCCTGATTGGTGCCCTTGCTTGCGCAAACAAATGTAATAGAATAGGACCATTTAAATTTTGTAAGCTAGGCTTAGATTAGGCTTGGAGCCGAGAAGACCTCATGAAGACTTGGAGATCCACATGGAGGCCCATTTACCTTGGAGGACATGGAGGCCCAATTCATTAGATGGAGGCCCAATCAAGCTGGATATTACAAGAAGGCCCATGATATATGGGTTTAAAAATTGTAATAGTTAGGACATTTAATTTTCACCCTAGACTGACCAATTGATTCATCACGTGGCTCGTCATGGATCGCATAAGATGGGCAATCGACCAATCATATCTTGCTAGGTGATGAAGGTTTACTTTTTCGCAAATTATTCTTTGATGTATGAGATGCATGCTTAGGATAGAAAACGTAAACAAGATAAGCATAATCTGATGAGACCTCGCACACTTAGAAACCTCCAATTGAACTTAAAATTCAATTAGAATATTAAATCGAATAACGGGCGCATATGAATGGAGTCTATGGTCCGAGCCTATCCAATTACTAGGTCTTAGGCATATTGTACGAATATATCTCGATGTCTCACGAGTCGTGGGTCGAGCTATAGGAAGATGATATGTCTATTGCCTCGATGCACGAGAAAGTGCCAAGGGAGGGGATAGCAAGGTTTTAGGCGCTGTCTCACGAGTCGTGGGGCGTCTAGGATTGAACTATTTCTCTCCACGAGTATTGGACATGATTTAACGCTAGTAAGTATGGATGTCTCACGAGTCGTGGGTCCATATCGAAAACCGAGGCTAAATGAACTTAAGGGTTAGCTGCGATAGTTAACCGTCGACGTATTCGACCACCAAGTTAATCAAATAGTATGGCCAACGAGTCGTGGGTACTAGGAGATTGCATTTGGGCCTTGAGCCCGCTAGGATATTTTAAATTCCCGAAACTTATGTGGGGGCATAAGATTTTGATTAAAATAGTGGGAGTAATTTACAAATAAAAACCATGTTTGTAAATTGTGCATTTTAAATTAATCTTTCGCGTATTTATTTCTTCTCTCGTCGTTTTAATAGATATGATGTCAAAAGAGCTTAGAGCACTTAGAGATTTGTCCATCTCATCACTTGAACGTAATATTTTAACTGGACCCAACTTGCATTTCTGGACGCATCATTTGAATGGATTATTTGAAGCTGAAAACATATCCTATGTTTTGTCTGTGTCACCACCCATTACTATTTCACATGACGTTCCTGATGAGCTCCGTAAAAGCATCACCAAATGGAAACTGGATGATGGCTTAGCTCGTGAGTACATGTTGGAATATATGTCACTTGATCTGCGTTTGCAACATGAGCATATGGCATCCGCGAAAGAGATTCTCTCAAATCTCAAATTCCTTTATGGGATTAGAGATGGTCGTCTCAGATTCGCGATCACGAGGGAACTCTTGCAAGCAAGAAAGAGAAGGGAAACTCCTGTCGGAATCCACGTACACAAGATGATTCGACTTCTTTCTGAACTCGATGATATGGGTGTCGTGATGGACAATGATTTCCGAGTAGATCTTATTCTACAATCTCTTCCAAGATCATATGACAGATTTATCGCGGACTTGAATCTCCAGAGGCGAGAGATTACTGTACATGTCCTGCGACAAATGCTCGAGGAACATGAAGCTTCTTTTGGAAAGAAAGCGAGGGTTGGCGAAAGGACTGGGCGGCGTTCAAAACCAAAGCAAATGGAAACCAGAGCTCCTTACTGCACAAGGTCAAGGGAAAGGATTAAATTCGAACCTATGGAGAGTTCGAACAGGTATATTCCTTGTTGAAGTTAATTTTGCAATTAACTGTGCATTTTTGGTGTTAGACACTGACTGGAGTTCTCATCCTTGTAGATGATGGGAGCATTAAAGAAACTGGAGCCTGAGGATTGGATCCTTGAATAAGGCAATGGAGCTGGAGCTGCTACCAAGGCCGTAGGCAAAAGTAGATTTAGGTGGTTTGATAAAGTCATTAGGAAACATTCATTTATGTACCTAGTTATTAATGAAAAACTTTTTATTCATGTTATTGAATAATGTTGATTTTAAGCTCCTGTTTTTGTTTTTCATTTGGTACATTGAGTTATTGACTTTACATTATAAAACCACCTAAGTTAGTTATGCGCATACAACAAAACAAAAGGAAACAAGATAATGAAATATCTGCCCAATTGTGGCACGCTCGACTTACACATATATCTAAGTCAAGGATTCAAAAGTTAGCATCATCTGGCGCGATTGAAATCAATCGCATTGATGAAATGCCAACAAGTGAACCATGCTTAAAGGGTAAAATGGCTAAGTTGCCGTTTAAGGGAAACCCTGAGCAAGCCAAGCAAACATTGGACTTAATACATACTGACGTATGTGGACCACTAAGAAAAAGCGCCCGAGGTGGCTATGACTACTTCATCACTTTCACTGACGACTTTAGTCGTTATGGATATGTGTTCTTGTTGAAACACAAGTCTGAAGCCTTTGAGCGATTCAAAGAATTCAAGATGGAAGTAGAGAATCAACTTGGTCATACGATAAAGGCTCTTCGTTCTGACCGAGGTGGAGAATTTCTTAGTAACGAATTTCTGAATTATCTTGTAGAGCATGGAATACTATCGCAGTGGACTCCTCCTGCAACACCCCAATTAAATGGAGTAGCAGAGAGAAGGAATCGAACCTTGATGGACATGGTTCGATCCATGATGAGTGCCACTGACCTTCCTCTTTCATTTTGGGGACATGCCCTCCTCACGGCAACGAAGATACTAAACATGGTACCTTCCAAATCCGTAGAAAAGACACCATACGAATTATGGTTTGGCAAGGCACCCTCATACGCATTCATGCGCATATGGGGATCTCCCGCTTACGTTAAAAAGCTAGTGGGAGATAAATTGGAAACTAAATCCACTTTGTGCAAATTTGTGGGGTATCCGGAAAACTCAATAGGATACGAGTTCTACGATCCTACAAGACAAACAACGTTTGTCTCGAGGAACGCTCACTTCTTGGAGAAGGATTTCTTGGTGGACAAGAAAGAAAATAACGTAGAACTAGATGAGGTCACTGAAGCTGAAAAGGCCTTAGAGGTCGACCAAGCTGACCCGTCACCACAGGCAATGGGAGAACAAGAGCATGAAAGTGCACCAGAAGGTACACCGATTCTTCGTAGGTCAGAAAGACAACGTAGAGAACCCGAAAGGTACTACGGTCTGCTGCATGAGACTGGACAGTCTCTAACCGACCCAAGGACTTACGAAGAGGCTATGCTAGACATAGACTCGGGAAGGTGGCGCGAAGCCATGGAATCCGAATTGGACTCCATGCACTCAAACAAGGTCTGGGCCTTGGTAGATCCACCAGTGGGAGTGGCTCCCGTGGGTTGCAAGTGGATCTATAAGTGAAAGCTTGGAGTGAACGGAGAGGTAATAACCTACAAGGCGCGACTAGTGGCAAAAGGATACACTCAAAGACCAGTTATCGACTTTGAGTAGACCTTCTCGCCCGTCGCAATGCCCAAATCCATTCGGATCTTGCTGGCCATAGCTGCGTGGTATAACTACGAGATATGGCAGATGGATGTAAAGACTGCCTTTCTCAATGGGGACATCGATAAGGAGATCTACATGGAGCAATCAAAAGGATATGCATCCAAAGGAGATGAACACAAGGTGTGCAAACTCCAGAGGTCCATTTATGGACTGAAGCAAGCTTCCCGAAGTTGGAACATTCGTTTTGATGAGACAATCCAAACTTTTGGATTCATCAAGAACATGTTCGAACCTTGTGTGTACAAGAAGATCAGTGGGAGTACAGTTGAATTTTTGGTGCTTTACGTTGACGACATTCTTCTCATTGGAAACAATGTGAAAGCATTGTCCGAAACTAAAGCATGGTTATCTACACAATTCTCGATGAAGGATTTGGGAGAAGCATCCTTTGTACTAGGTATAAGGATCTACCGAAATAGATCAAAAGGACTGCTAGGCCTCTCCCAATCCCAGTACATAGATAAAATCTTGAAAAGATTTAGTATGGAAGAATCCAAGAGAGGATTGCTTCCAATGAGACATGGGATTGCACTCTCTAAGTCTATGGCCCCAAGGACGCCAGAAGAGAGAAGCAATATGTCTCGAGTACCATATGCATCCGCGATAGGAAGCATAATGTATGGTATGCTATGTACGAGACCAGACGTAGCGTACGCTTTAAGCGTTACAAGTCGCTACCAGTCTGATCCAGGTGAGCAGCACTGGATAGCCGTAAAGGCAATTCTGAAGTACCTGAGAAGGACTAAGGAATTGTTCTTGGTATACGGTGGAGGAGAATTAAAATTGGAAGGCTATACAGACTCGAGCTTCCAATGCGATGTAGACGACTTCAAGTCGACATCAGGATACGTGTGCTGCCTCAATGGTGGTGCGGTTAGCTGGAAGAGCTCCAAGCAGGAAACAACCGCGGATTCAACCACCGAAGCGGAATACATTGCTGCGAGTGATGCAGCAAAGGAAGGTGTTTGGATGAGGAACTTCATCCAGGAATTGGATGTGATACCTAGCATCGTTGAGCCCATTACTATCTTCTGTGATAACAATGGGGCAATAGCGCAAGCAAAGGAGCCGAGATCTCATCAGAAATCCAAGCACGTACAGAGACGATACCATGTGATAAGAGATATCATTGGTAGAGGAGACATTAAGATGGAACGTGTCGACTCAGAAGATAATACGGCGGACCCGCTAACGAAGCCTCTGCCTCAAAAGGCATTTGAGAAACATCTGCATAAGATGGGACTCAAGAACATAAAAGACTGGCTTTAGGACAAGTGGGAGATTGATAGAAATAGTGTCCTGCAAGCCAGCTGTATGGCTAGTATTTATTGTAATAAATGCGGAACTATTCAATTTCGATTAATAAATGCACTTTATTAAATGGTCATCTTTATCTTATGTAATAATTATCTACGCATAAGGATAGAAGTCCTTAGATCACAGGGCTATGGGACAACCCGTGGACTGATCTCCAAGGCCGTGATCTAGAACATATTCAAGAGTCGTAGAATCCAATCGAGATAGGACATCGTTGGATTCGGTTAGACTCTCACTGTTGTGTATACTCCGATGAACTGGAGGACGCTGGGGTCCACGAGCGTGACTGGGATAGTCGATACACATAAGTGGGTGGCTTGCTGGGATGGCAAGCGCACTGAATACCCCAATAGGAAATAACTCACCATGGAAGCGGTAGTCGCATATCGGGGTTGAAGTTATTCCATATTTATAATAGTATACGAGGAACGATCCCTAACTCCTTGAGGTGATAGGGTTTATCTGGTGCGAGAACGTCTATACTTTGATATGAGTTCCGACTGACTGGGGATCACCAGAAAGTCTCTGTGGACTCATGTTGGGTATAGAGGAACTCGTATGCAGATTCATATCATCAATAAAGGATCCATTGACCCGACTTGATAGGTTGGGAAATTCTCCTATGGATTTATGTGAGAAATTAATTCTGGAAAATCCTTGGCCAAGGTATCTGACGACTTTATGTAAGTAGCTCATAAAGATTAAGTCAAAGAGAATTTATTTCGAGACCAGAGTACATAAGGTCAAGACAAAAGAAAAGGGAATCCGATGAAAGACCATACCCTTAAGTCTCGACTGGGAGATTGATCGATGGAGAGATCATATCGTATATGGAAATTGTAAATGATAAAAGGTTCACTGAATTAATTCACCAGTGATTGGGCTCCATGGGCTTGTGACTGGACATCGACCGTGGAGTGTGGGAGAATTCCCAAATTAGCAGGGGTGCTAATTTTGGAATGATTGATCGACAGAGTGTTCGATTAATTTAGAGTATTAATTGCTCGAGTAATTAAATAATATTTAATTACAACCCGCGGCCAATTATGTGGTGAACCTACGGGGGCATACACAATACACATGAAGCGAAAGCGAGGAAACAAGAACGAGTCGACTGGGTCGACTGAGTCAAAATCGACTAGGTCGATTAAATGGGTGGGTCGACCCATGTGGAACGAAAATGGATCCAATTAGAATTGGATCAAGATTATAAATTAAATTGGAATTTAATTTATGAGTAAATTAATTAATTAGGTTTTTAATTAATTAATGGAATAATTAATTAATTAAACTTGGAGTTTAGTTAATTAATTGGGAGATGATTTAATTAATTGGGCTATTTGATTGGGAGATTAAATAAAGCCCTGAAAGATTAATTAAAGTGGGCCATGAATTAATTAGAAGACTTAGTCTTCTAATTAAAAGGGTCATGGCCCATGTAGGAGAATTAGTATCCTAATCCTAGAAGGATTAGGGTATGGGAGATATCTATAAATAAGAGACTAGGTCTCATATTTCACACACAACTCTACAAGCAAAATAAGAAAAGCAAAAATTCTCTCTCCCCTCCCAAGTGTGATCGGCCGAACCCTGTGCAAAATTAGGAAGAATTTTCGGTTTTGATCTTTTAGTTCCCAAAGTCGTTCTTAAAGTCCTGAATTAATATAGCCTATGTTCTAGTCGATTAGGTTATATTATTTTCGTGATATTGTGGTGTATTAATCCGTAGAGGCGCAACACGTGGGGCGCTACTGCAGAGCTTGGATCGATTTCTGTGGAGGAGAGTTCAGAGTTCGTATTAGCCAACAAGGATTTGCAAGGAGACAGGTATAAACGAGAAAACTTATACTGTCATTTATTTATATTCATATATATACAACTAGAGAATATCCTGGCAAGATTCTTTAAGAGGCCCTAGAAAAATTTTATATTCCGCTGTGCCTAGGGCTGTTTTTCTTACCGAATCCCAACAGGATACTGAGCTAAGTATCTCTGAAGCCATATCCAAAATATATCACGTGATATGAGTTTTGGTATTGTACCTTCATATGCATTCATGCGCATATGGGGTCTCCCGCTTATGTGAATAAGCTGGTGGGAGATAAGTTGGATGTAAAGTCCATCTTATGCAATTCGTGGGGTATCCAGAAAACTCAATAGGATACGAGTTCTACAATCCTACAAGACAAACTACGTTTGTCTCAAGGAACGCACACTTCTTGGAGAAGGATTTCTTGCTAGGCAAGAAGGAACACAACGTAGAACTAGATGAGGTCACTGAAGCTGAAAAGACCAAAGAGGTCGATCAAGCTGACCCATCACCACAGGTAGTGGGAGAACAAGAGCATGAAAGTACATCAGAAAGTACACCGGTATTTCGTAAGTCAGAAAGACAACGTAGAGAACCCGAGAGGTACTACGGTCTGCTGCGTGAGACTAGACAGTCTCTAACCGACCCAAGGACTTACGAAGAGGCTATGCTAGGCATAGACTCGGGAAAGTGGCGTGAAGCCATGGAATTCGAATTAGACTCCATGCACTCGATCAAGGTCTGGGCCTTGGTAGATCCACCAGTGGGAGTAGCTCCCGTGGGTTGCAAGTGGATCTATAAGCGAAAGCTTGGAGTGAACGGAGAGTTAATAACCTACAAGGCGCGACTAGTGGCAAAAGGATACACTCAAAGGCCAAGCATCGACTTTGAGGAGACCTTCTCGCCCGTTGCAATGCCTAAATCCATTCGAATCTTGCTGGCCATAGCTGCGTGGTATAACTACGAGATATGACAGATGGATGTAAAGACTGCCTTTCTCAATGGGAAATTGATAAGGATATCTACATGGAGCAACCAAAAGGATATGCATCCAAAGGAGATGAACACAAGGTGTGCAAACCCCAGAGGTCCATTTATGGACTGAAGCAAGCTTCCCGAAGTTGGAACATTCGTTTCGATGAAACAATCCAAACTTTTGGATTCATCAAAAACATGTTCGAACCTTGCGTGTACAAGAAGATCAGTGGAAGTACAGTTGAATTTTTGGTGCTTTACGTTGACGACATTCTTCTCATTGGAAACAATGTCTAAGCATTATCCGAAACTAAAGCATGGTTGTCTACACAATTCTCAATGAAGGATTTGGGAGAAGCATCCTTTGTACTAGGTATAAGGATCTACCGAAATAGATCAAAAGGACTGCTAGGCCTCTCCCAATCCCAGTACATAGATAAAATCTTGATAAGATTTAGCATGGAAGAATCCAAGAGAGGATTGCTTCCAATGAGACATGGAATTGCACTCTCTAAGTCTATGGCCCCAAAGACGCCTGAAGAGAGAAGCAATATGTCTCAAGTACCATATGCATCCGCTATAGGAAGCATAATGTATGGTATGTTATGTACGAGACCAGACGTAGCATACGCTTTAAGCGTTACAAGTCGCTACCAGTCTGATCCAGGTGAGCAGCACTGGATAGCCGTAAAGGCAATTCTGAAGTACCTGAGAAGGACTAAGGAATTGTTCTTGGTATACGGTGGAGGAGAATTGAAATTGGAAGGCTATACTGATTCTAGCTTCTAATGTGATGTAGACGACTTCAAGTCGACATCTGGATACGTGTTCTGCCTCAATAGTGGTGCGGTAAGCTGGAAGAGCTCCAAGCAAGACACTACCGCAGATTCAACCACCGAGACAGAATACATTGCCGCATGTGAAGCAGCAAAGGAAGGTGTTTGGATGAAAAACTTCATCCAGGAATTGGATGTGATACCTAGCATTGTCGAGCCATTACTATCTTCTGTGATAATAATGGAGCTATCTCGCAAGCGAAGGAGTCGAGATCTCATCAGAATCCAAGCACGAACTAAGACGATACCATTTGATATGTTATGTCATCTGGTAGAGGAGACATAAAGATGGAACGTGTCACCTCAAAGCATAATGCGACGGACCCGCTATCTAAGCCATTGCCTCAAAGGCATCCGAAAGACATCTGTCTAAGATGGGAATCAGAAGTATGAAAAGTTGGCTTTAGTACAAGTGGGAGATTGATAGAATAGTGTCCTGCAAGCCAACTATTTTGGCTTCATTTAATTGAAAGGACCATTCAATTGGATTAATAAATGCATTTTATTATTATATGGTCATCTTTATCTTATGTAATAATTATCTACGCATAAGGATAGAAGTCCTTAGATCACAGGGCTATGGGACAACCCGCGGACTGATCTCCAAGGCCGTGATCTAGAACATATTCAAGAGTCGTAGAATCCAATCGAGATAGGACATCGTTGGATTCTGTTAGACTCTCACTATTGTGTATACTCCGATGAACTGGAGAACGCTGGGGTCCACGAGCGTGACTGGGATAGTCGATACACATAAGTGGGTGGCTTGCTGGGATGGCAAGCGCACTGAATACCCCAATTAGGAAATAACTCACCATGGAAGCGGTAGTCGCATATCGGGGTTGAAGTTATTCCAATTTGCAATAGTATACGAGGAACGATCCCTAACTACTTGAGGTGATAGGGTTTATCTGGTGCGAAAACGTCTATACTTTGATATGAGTTCCGACTGACTGGAGTTCGCCAGAAAGTCTCCGTGGACTCATATTGGGTATAGAGGAACTCGTATGCAGATTCATATCATCAACAAAGGATCCATTGACCCAACTTGATAGGTTGGGAAATTCTCCTATGGATTTCTGTGAGAAATTAATTCTGGTAAAATCCTCGGCCGAGGTATCTGATGGCTTTATGTAAGTAGCTCATAAAGGTTAAGTCAAAGAGAATTATTTCGAGACCAGAATGCATAAGGTCAAGACAAAAGAAAAGGGAAACCGATGAAAGACCATACCCTTAAGTCTCGACTGGGAGATTGGTTGATGGAGAGATTATGTCGTATATGGAAATTGTAAATGATAAAAGGTTCACTGAATTAATTCACCAGTGATTGGGCTCCATGGGCTTGTGGCTGGACATCGACCGTGGAGTGTGGGAGAATTCCCAAATTGGCAGGGGTGCTAATTTTGGAATGATCAATCGACAGAGTGTTCGGTCGATTTAGAGTAAGTCTTACTCGAATAATTAAATAATATTTAATTATAACCCACGACCAATTATGTGGTGAACCTACGGGGGCATACACAATACACATGAAGCGAAAGCGAGGAAATAAGAACGACCGAGTCGACTGGGTCGACTGGGTGAATAATCGACTAGGTCGATTGTAATTGGTGGGTCGACTGGGTCGACCCAATTGGAACAAAATGAGATCCAATTGGAATTGGATCAGGATCATAAATTAATTTGGAATTTAATTTATGAGTTAATTAATTAAGTTGTTTTTAATTACTTAAAGGAATGATTAATTAATTGGACTTGGAGTCTAATTTAATTAATTGGGAGACTGGTTAATTAATTGTGCTATTTAATTGGGAGATTAAATAAAGTCTGGTCAAATTAATTAACTGGGCCATGAATTAATTGGAAGACTTGGTCTTCTAATTAAATAGGGCCATGGCCCATGTAGGAGAGAAAAGTCCTAGTCCTAATAGGACTAGGTTAGGGAGATAACTATAAGTAGCTTACTTGTAGTTATTTTTCAAAAAACTCCATAAGCAAAAATTGAGCAAGAGCAAAAATTCTCTCTCCCTCTCCCTGTGCAATCGGCCGAACCACTTCTTCCCTGTGGAAGAATTTTTCGTTTTCGATCTTGTTCCAAATCGTTCCTAATTCCTAGATCTTAATATATCTTGTGTTCTAGTCGATCAAGATATATTATTTTCGTGATATTGTGGTGTATCAACTCGTAGAGGCGCAACACGTGGGGCGCTAGTGCAGAGCTTGGATCGATTTTGCTGGAGGAGAAATCAGAGTTCATTTTTGCTGACTGCCAACTTGGATTTGCAAGGAGATAGGTATAACGTGTAAACTTATCCTATCGTTTTAATTAATATTTATATATATACACCTAGAGTAGTATCCTTGCAAGATTCCGTAAGAGGTCCTAAAAATTTTATATTAGGCTGTGCCTAGGGCTGTTTATCTTACAGAATCCCAATATGTACCGTATTCACCCTAGCACCTCAAGTATAAGGACTAAATCGTACACTATTATAAGCCTTGAGAAACATCCCATCACCGATATGCGTCATGCGCTTCCACAATGGGTTTCTCTGTTCGGGAACGATGCGTTCGATCCCCTATCGAACCACCTAGTCATATGCACTGACATCAAATGTCTTGTTCATGAAACTCTAAAATTTCACTCCATTTTAATCACGCATAATCGTACAAGTCTTAGCGATTCCTTCGGTACCCCGTCTCGTTCGGAATCTCTGACTTGGAACGTGTTTTAAGATCATGACCTTAGAGACTGTTTCGTGATTGCAATCAATACCGAAGTGAATCGTCCCATAGTCTAATGTGACCTTAGGATTTCATCCAATCTCTTACATACGTTCGCGAGAGATGAAGTTGGCCATTATTTAATTTACGTACTATAAATAAACAGGGGTATTAATTATTAAACCATAAGAAAATAGTCCTCTTTCAAGCTAATTAATATTGGCTTGCTGGGCACTATCCTATCAATCTCCCACTTGCCCTAAAGCCAATCACAACATTTCTAAGACCCATCTTATGAAGATATCCCTCGAACCCTTTTATGAAAGAACTTCATTAGTGGATTGCAGCATCTACTTCGCTCTACTTTGCTCTATCTCTATAAATATGTATTGCCAGTACGTGAGATATAATCCAAAATCTTATCATGGATAATTGCGTGAAAAACACGCTTTCGTCTGCGCTTGACATTCCTATATCGTCCTTTGATATATAGAACGTCGTCATGTTATGTTACGAACTTTACTATAATACGCTCCCACTGATCCTTCTTGCTTAATTAGAATCCATATGCCTTTTGACAAATTCAACAGTCTTGATCAATTTATCAAGTTGCATGTTCCAAATTCGGGATTCTCAAAAGTCATAGACTGACCTTTGGATTCGAAATCTTCTCATCAATTTTCAAATTGTGAGAGGCAGGATTCATATCCAATAGTCATATTTTGGTAGTCAAACCACTATTCTCTTAAATACATTTAAGCGATTGGATGAAATCCTTAGATTACATTTGACTATGGGACGATTCACTTCAAAACTGAGTGCAATCATGAAACAATCTCTAAGGTCATAATCTTAAAACACGTTCCAAGTCATAGATTTCGAAACGAGATGGGGTATCGTAGAAATCGCCAAGACTTGTACAAGTATGCATGATTTACATGGAGTGAATTTGTAGCGTTTCACAGTGCATATGAGTAGGTGGTTCGATAGAGGATCGAACGCATCGAACGACCCGAACAGAGAAACCCATTGTGGAAGCGCATGTCGCTTATCGGTGATGGGATGTTTCTCAAGGCTTATAATAGTGTACGATTTAGTCCTTTGACGTGAGGTGCTAGGGCGAATTCGGTGCATAAATGTGCGTACATAGATCTAGGTATAGATCACTTAGCCTAATTATAACATTCCTAGGTTGGGTGCGTATAGTTATGTACGCGAGTGGTTAGTACCAATATGGAATCTACCGACTCATCGTAATGGATGAGAGAATTTCCTATACGATTCTTAGATTATATATCCGAGGAATCCACGGCCGTGGTCGGTGACGGATTTGGGAAGGGGTTTCCAAATTTAGCAGTTACACTGGAATATTATCTCGAATTAGAAAGTATAGTTATCGAGACAAATTTAGAGGTGTCGTTCAATTCACACACCCTAAGTCTTGATCGGGAAAAGTAGTCGATAGAAGGACCGTATGTACATGGCAATTATAAGAGGTGAGTTTCACAAATATCAATTCACCTGAAGTTGGGCTTCATAGGCTTGTGGCTAGACAACGACCATGAAGTGTGGGTACTCCTGAGTTAATAGAGGAATTGATTCTAGGAGTGGCCAATTAAAGGTTGTTTAATTGACCGGAGCAATTTATTGTTCATAAATTAAATCACGAGGAATTCGTGGGCCTGCTGCCAATTGATGGTGAACCTAGAGGGTCACACACAATACAATTGGACGGTGACAGTTATAAAAGGATATAAAGGGAATTAATTGATTTAAAGGAAATTAAATCAATTAAATGAATTAAATTGTTAATTCAAGTGGGAGATTAATTAATTAGTTGATCTAATTGATTAAAATAATTAATTAAAGTGTTAATTAATTAATTAAAGGAAATATGAATTTATTAATTAATATGGACTGGGTATTTAATTAAGGTTGTTAATTAAAAGAAGGCTTGCAAGACATGTGCCTTTAATTAAAAGCCCATAAGAACTCTTGCAAACCTAGGTCAAGAAGGAGGCCTGTAAATAGAGTTCTGCATGAGCTCAAAAGCGAAAGAAACCCTAGCTGCCCTCTGCACCAAGCCGCACCCCTCCCTGCGCCGCCACCTAGCTGACGCCGCCACCTCCTTGGTTGTGGGCTGCTCTAGTGCCGCCGTAGCTCCTCCCTTGCTCCCTTGTGCTAGATCTTGCTCTGCAAGCAGATTTACACAGTCCTTCAATAACAAACCTCCTAGATCCAGTTCGTAGCCTAAGACTAGGAGGTGTTGCCATAATCCAATTGGTGTGGATTAATCTCTGGAGGTGAGACACTTAGATCACTGCCTGTGAATCAGAACTAAAATTGGAGGTTGCCACCACCTTGCCTGTACGTGAGGTAAAAATCGATTAACCCCCTATTTACATTCTTTATGTGTTTTGATTCATGCTTTTCGTATACATAATATGGAGAATCAATTATGGGACTGTGGGTGTCATGAAAAGCACTCTTTGTTGTTCTGACAATCGAGGCAACCCAACAATTATGTCATATATGGTAATTGTAAATAAGTTAAAAGGTTCACTGAATTAATTCACTAGTGATTGAGCTCCATGGGCTTGTGGTCAGACATTGACCGTGGAGTGTGGAAGAATTTCCAAATTGGCAAGTGAGCTAATTTTGGAATGATTAGTCGACAAAGTGTTCGACTGATTTAGAGTATTAAATACTCGAGTAATTAAATAAATATTTAATTATAATCCACGACCAATTATGTGGTGAACCTACGGTGGCATACACAATACACATGAAGCGAAAACGAGGAAAAGAAGAAGAACTAGGTCGACCGAATCGACTAGGTCGATTGGGTCGACTGGGCCGAGTGAATCGACTGGGTTAACTGGGTCAACTGGGCCGACCTAATTGGAGCGGAAGTGATCCCATTGGAATTGGATCAAGATTATAAATTAAATTGAAATTTAATTTGTAAATTAATTAATTAATTAGAGGAAGATTTAATTAATTAGACTTATAATCTAATTTAATTGATTGGGAGAGTAATTAATTAATTGGGCAATTTAATTGGGAGATTAAATAAAGCCTAATTAATTAAGGAGTGGATCATGAATTAATTAGAAGAATTAGTCTTCTAATTTAATGGGCCATGACCCATATAGAAGACTTAGAGTCCTAATCCTAGGAGAATTAGGTTAATGAGATACCTATAAATAGGAGACTTGATGTCATATCTCACACACACGACTCAAGAGCCAACATCCAAGTCAAGGAAAATTCTCTCTCCCTCTCTCCCTAGTGAAATTGGCCGAACCCTACTTCCTTTTGGATGAATTTTTAGTTTTCGATTTTAGCTCCTAAGTCGTTCTCTAACCCTAGATCTTAATATACCATATGTTCTAGCCGATTAGGATATATTAATTTTCGTGATATTGTGGTGTATCAACTTGTAGAGGCGCAACACGTGGGGCGCTACAACAAGGCTTAGGATCGACCTTGCCGAGGGAGAAACACAACGACTTTGCTAGCTAGCAGAATTTGCAAGGAGACATGTATAACTTGGATCTAGTTATTTATATCGTTTTATTTATTTATATACAACCAGTTTAGTATCCCGACAAGATTCCGAAAGAGCCCCTAAAAATTTTAAATTCCGCTGCCTGTAGGGCTGTTTTTCTTACCGAATCCCAACAATAGTGGCTATAATAAACAATTTCAAAGACAACAATAACAGACAGCTTTAAAAATAATATTTATAATTAATGGCAATTACGTGCAGACCAAATTTGCAAAAACAGTCCAGATATTTAAAAATTTTCCAGAAAATAGAAAATAAATTTCCAGCCCTAATATTCAAATTAGTGATTTTTGCACAAAAGGCCTGAAGTTTCGAAAAACTATAAATTTGCCACATATATGAAAATAGACTTATACCCAATCGTAGATCTAGTCATAACAAGTAAGAATTATCACACAGAACATAATACACACATGTATCCATATACTTTATTACGTTTAGGCCTTTTTCGCATAATAATAATGGAGTTGGCTCTGATACCACTGTTGGGATACCTCGGTTGTCAGAACAACGAAAGTGGAGATATGCGATATACCTCACCACGTTATGTATACGAAAAGGTTGAATCAAACAGCAATAAAACATAAAGAGGGGTGATATGCGATATAACTCACCACGGCTCGGTGGTGATTACCTCCGGGCTTCTTGTCTGATTCACAACTGAGTGATCCAATTGTCTCACCTCCAGAATGTATCCACACCAGTTGGATTGTAGCACATTCTCCAAGTCACAGGGTACGAACTAGATCTTGAAGATCGTCAATGAAGGAATAGGCAGATCTTGATCAGGATCTAGATCTGGATCCGGATGAAGAGAATCACAGGAAGATTAGCTCGGCCACAGTACTTATGCGGCTAGGGTTGGATCGGCCAGGGTGGGGCGGCTAGGGTTGGCAGAACTAGGGTTGACCGAATTTAGGTTTGGCCGATTTTAGGTTTGTGCAATTTTCGGTTTTTTCTTTTCTTCTTGTGTTATACAAAATTGATTCATTGATTGATAAATTTTTTAGTCTATGGAAGATATGTTTTGAGATATATTTATAAGAGAAGAATCCTACTCTTATTAGATATCTCTTCCCATATTTATCAAGTCCTATTTCTAATCAACTTAGGAATTGAGATTTGATAAATATCTTTCTTGTTTCTTGAAAACAAACTATTCCAACTTGCACTAGCCAAAATCGCCCCCTTTGCCTAATTCATGTAATCCGAAAATTACATGATTATTTATTCTTCCATTTTATTAATTAAATACTTTAATTAATATTATAATTAATTAGATAATCCAATTAATTAATTAGATATCCCAATTAATAATTCTACTCTTGAATTAACACTTTAATTCATCAAATTTAATTTAGGTTCCTTAAATCAACCATAAGAAGATAGTCCTCTTACAAGCTAATTAATATTGGCTTGTCAGGCACTATCCTATCAATCTCCTACTTGCCCTAAAGCCAATCACAACATTTCTAGGACCCATCTTATGAAGATGTCTCTCGAACCCTTTTATGAAAGAACTTCATTAGTGGATCTACTAAGTTGTCATTGTTGAGATGACGTAACCCTTCTACGCGTCTCAACTACCTATGATTTGTCTAATCATATGGTTTTGTGGTGTTCAGATTATCGGTGAGATCTCATTTCCCTTTCATTGAGCAATCTCCCTATCTAATCAGTTAAGACAACGATAGGATTTTGTCATGCTAAGTAATTCATCCAATAATTGGATGAATTTTCTCATCTAAAGGCTTTCTTCTGCTGCATCCCCATGCTTTGACATATATTCTGTTTTGAGTTGTCAATGGTATTCTATTGGAATATCTTCCAATTTACCTCTGTTCCATCGAGACAAAATAAATTATCCACTTTAGACTGGAAACCTCGAATTACTAAATCCTTCGAGTTTCAATCCTCCACTACTACCACAGACCAGCAATATATCCTTTAATTATCTTCGAGGATTGCTTTTGTACGAATTGGATCTACTATTCAATTTCTCCTACAAGGGTATCATACGACGGTGCAAGAACTTACATCGAAAGGTACTAGTCCAAGTATCTTTTGTAAAGTCATGGGAGGCTATCCCCTATAGTGAAAAAAGAAGTTGAGCGAGATCACAACGTGAAATGAACAATGTTCAACAAAGTTCGATTCCCGTTTTGATTCGCTGCATGAGAATTCTATTCTCGTTTAGATAATCGTGTATTTCTTACCTCCAAACAGATCAAATTTAGTGATATATGCCATGCCTTTTCCTATCTCAAAAGTAAATTGCAATTAGTTTTTTTTAGATAAATATGATATAGAAGACTAGAGTATGGGAGCAACCAACTTAAAAAGTTGTAGGACATGTATCTAAGAGGGGTTGCAGTAAGCTGCAAGATATGTTCAATGATTTCCTCTAATATATCTAACGTAAATCGAAATTAATTTTGCTTAATGATACAAAATAGAGTAGACCATAGCATGGTAGCAAATACTTGTTACATTGTGAAATAACAAGTGCATTGATTACAGTCACTTGAATCAGAATATATATTACACACAAAAAAAGCAAAAAAAAAAAAATTAGTTGATATCATGCATTGAATGATGAAATCAAGTTTAAACACTTTCATAAAATATAGGACACTAAAGAAGTAAATCTTGAATTTGATGATATTTCATTAGAAAGCTTGAAAACTAGTTTGAAAGAAAACAAAGAGAAATGAGAACAACTTAATGAACAAATTGATTGTATTTCTTCGTCATTCACAGAAACTGGGGATAAAAAAATAAAATAAAAAGAGAACTAGATTTAATGAGTTAAGAAAAAAAATCTGAAATCAACTTGATCAATTAAATAGTTATAGAACAAGCATAAATAAAAACTTCTCACTCAAAACATTTTCATTTCATATGTAATTGCAAAAAAAAAAAAAATGTAATATGCACTCAACAATTTATCAGCATTCTCATTCGCAACAGAAAGGAGTCCTAGCAGTTTTGGCTGAAGATGATTTTAAGACAAAATCTTTACAGTCTTTAAAGTTACCTATTGGGCTTTTGAATTCTTCTTTTAAATGGGTTCAATTAATTTAAGAAGCTCCTTATATATGAAAATATCATTAAGGAGCATCCAACTCAACAAAATCTTCTGGTAAAAGTCCGGAACGCGACAAAAATCCGTAGCTATAACTAGTTTTTTCCAACATTGGCTAGATGATAAAAAAAAATTAAAAAATCTGAATATCTATTTTAATGTAATATACATTTACCATAGTTTATAATTTAAATCTCGACTTATCTTAAAAGTGATTATCGTTTTACCGACCCAAAGTGACTTCTATAAAGTTTCAATAGAGATCTAAAAATGAGCAAGATCACCTTTATATATACTTTGGTTTTAAGATAAGTCAATATATAATTATGTATCATGACAAATGTATATTTCATTATTATAGATTATCATGTCTAATGATTTGTTTATCATCTATAGATGTTGGAATAAGCAATAATTAAAGATTTTCGCCGCGTGGAGCTAAGGACTCTTGCCAGAAGATTTTGTTGAGCTACAAGCTCCTTAATTATAGTTCCAAATATAAGATGCCACATAAATTATTTGAAGAAATCAAAGTCAGATGAAAAGTTCAACAATCAAATAATTAACCTTGTAGCTCCTTAATTATAGTTCCAAATATAAGATGCCACATAAATTATTTGAAGAAGTCAAAGTCCACTTAGAGGAAAAGTTCAACAATCAAATAATTAACCTTTATAAAAATATTATGTACAAATCAACTTCAGCCATTAAAGTGCTAGGACTTCTCTCTGTTGCCATTGAGAATATTGATAAATCGTTGACTGTAAATTCAAGTTTGATTCCAATTGCAATGGTAAACAAATTTTTTTTTTTAATTTCTGCATATTTTAAATGAAATTAAAAATTGAGTTGTTTCTATTTTCTCAGGTTACAGCTGAGCCTCAAAACTTGACTATAACTGAACTTAGGTTAGGCTCAGGATTCAAGGTACATAATACATGGATATGACGTTTTCCAAATTGACATTGGTTATGTCATTAGTCATTGCTAGCCCGTTAGGTTCACATTGCACTAGCTCATCATTAGCCAGTATGTTTAAACTAATTATAAAGTTCGTTATACCTGGACATTTTCCTTAGTGTACAGATATATAGAATTTGTAGGTGTTTCATAGCCTTTAAAAATATACCTGTTTTCCATTGAAAATGCATTTCATACCTGTGCACAATGAAAATTCCCAAAGGACGTGATAATCATTTAAAAAAATTCGATATACGCAATGTTTAAAATAATATGAGATGTTAATAATGTGAAAGATTGCATCTTAACATATTTGTCATCCCCACGTGTAATTCGATATATTTACGTTAACATAAATTTTGTGTGGTAGTCAATGTGTCTTCGTTAACATAAAATTTACGTTAACTTTTCAAATTGAGGCCAAAATTTGTAGTGTAAATGATATTGCTTTCACCATTCCGAAAAAATATGTGTTCATAATTACATGTGGGGATGACAAACACGTTAAGGTGCAATCTTTCACATTATTAACATCTCATATTATCACGTCCCTAGGGAATTTTCATCGTGCACATGTATGAAATGCGGTTATCAAACCGTGTATCGTATCGCATATTGTTTTCCATTCGTATCGAATCGTATCGAGATATGTATCGTGTATCGTAAGATACATGATACTTTGTTAAAAATATTATAAAATATATTCCATACATTAAAAAAAATAATTACAAGACATAAACTTAACATTACAAATCATTTCAAAATAAAACCAAGGTCCAAGTTTCAACTTTGAAGCCATAAAATAAAATCAAACAATAGGATTCACAAAATAAAACCAAAATATATATACTAAACATTATCTCCAAGATCAATGTCACTCAATTCATCTTCAACATCCAATCTCGTAAACTCCTCAACTTCCTCCTCATCTTCATCAACTGTTGGGTTATTGGTAACGTCAGGACGTCAAAAGCAGCGGAATTTTTAAAATTTTAAATAACCTAATCAAGATCTTTACTCATCTAGTCATACGAAAAGGTTTTTCACGCAAAAAAAAAAACCAACCATAGGGGGGTTTAGAATTTACATCACCACAACAACGGTGGTGGTTTTTCTCCGGTCTTCTTTCAGATCTGATGGATTCGGTTCGAGAGAAGCACTCCAAGCGTTGTACCTCTAGCGGTATCCACACCAACTGGATTGAAGCAACTCTTTTGGATCCTTAGGCTCAGAACTTGGATCTAAAAGTTATTAAGCAAGAAAGAAGAAGAAAACAATTTGCATGAACCTTGTAGAAATCTACAAGGTTCGGCCGATCCCTAATGTCTAAGGGAGGGGCGGCTATTTTCAAATTTTGGAGAGGAAGTGGGCGGCTCCTCCTTGCTTGGAGAAGGGGGCGGCTACTTGGTGTATCAGGATTAGGGTTTTTGGTCTCCTACTCCTTATTTATTGATAAGGAGTCTTGACCTAATGTGATCTAAACTAGGAAACTTAAAGCCCATTTACTTATGGTCTTTATTTGTTTCCTAATGGACTTAGATCCCCATTAATTAATTAAACCCATTTAATTAAGCCAGCCCATTTATTTAATTAATATAATTAATCAATTAAATTAATTCCTCTCTTATTAATTAACACTTTAATTAATTAGTTTCCTTCTTGAAGAATTAACACTTTAATTCTTAAGTTTTGATTTAACACTTTAAATAAAACTTTCCTTATATGATTTGTTACAGTCCAATTGTATTGTGTGTGACCCTCTAGGTTCACCATAATTGGCCGCGGGCCCACGAATTTCGTGATTTAATTTGTGAGCTTATTAATTGCTCCGATTAATTGAACCCCTTCAATTAACCACTCAAGAATTAATTTCCTTATTAATTCATGAGTACCCACACCTCATGGTCGATCTCTAGCCACAAGCCCATGAGGCCCAACTTCAGGTGAATTGATCTCAGTGAACCTCACCTCTTATAAGTACCATGTACATACGGTCCTTCTATCGACTAATTTCCCGATCGAGACCTAGGGTGTGTGAATTGATCGGTACCTCTAATTATCTCGATAACTATACTTTCTAATTCCTGATAATGATTCAAGTGTGACTGCCAAAATTGGAAACCCCTTTCCAAATGCGTCACCAACTATGGCCATAGGTTTCACGGAATTTATTATCTAAGAATGTATAAGAAATTCCCTCAACACACTACGTTGAGTCGGTAGATCCCGTATTGATGCTAACCACTCGCGTACATGACTATACGCACCCAACTTAGGCACACAATGGTCAAGCTACGTGACCGGCACCTAAATCTATGTACGTACGCCCATGCACCGAATTCGCCCTTGCACCTCAAGTCTAAGGACTAAATCGTACACTATTATAAGCTTGAGAAACATCCCATCACCGATGTACGTCATGCAATTCCACAATGGGTTTCTCTGTTCGGGTCGTTCGATGCGTTCGATTCCCTATCGAACCACCTACTCATATGCACTGGCCTCAAATTCCTTGCTCATGAAACACTACAAATTCACTCCATGTGAATCATGCATATTTGTACAAGTCTTTGCGATTCCTTCGATACCCTGTCTCGTTCAGAATCTATTACTTGGAACAGTTTTAAGATCACGACCTTAGAGACTGTTTCATGATTGCACTCATACTGCAGTGAATCGTCTCATAGTCTATTGTGATCTAAGAATTTCATCCAATCGCTTAAGTGATTCGCGAGAGATGAAGTTGGTCATTGTTTGATTTACATACTACAAACAAACAGGCGTATTAAGTCATTTATACTAAAAAAGATAAATATAGTTCCAATACAAGCTAAATATATTGGCTTGGATGGCACTATCCCATCAATCTCCCACTTGCCCTAAAGCCAATCACAAACGTTTCTAGGACCCATCTTTTTAAAGATGTTCTTCGAACTTGTTTCGTGATATAGCCTCTCCTAGTGGATCCGCTAAGTTGTCTTCCGAGTCGACGCGATCCATTATGTGCGTCAACTCTACCAATGATTCCTCTAATCAAATGGTACTTTTCTCTCAATTGTGTTTAGATTTCTGGTGAGATCTCGAATGCTTTGCTTTAGCAGTAGCTCCATTGTTATCATAGAAGATAACCATGAGCTTCGCAATGCTAGGCACTACATCCAACCATAGGATGAAGTTTTATATCCAAACACTTTCTTAAGCCGCATTTAATGCTACATTTAATGCTGCAATATTTCTTGCTTCAGTGGTTTAGATGGTTACGGTGTTTTGCTTGGAACCCTTTCCAATTTACCGCTACCCCATTGAGGCAAAATATATATCCAAAATGGACATATAAATTCATCCACATCAGACTGAAAATTCGAATCAGTAAATCCTTCGAATTTTAATTCTCCACTACCATCGTAGACCAAGAACAAATCCTTAATCTTTATCAAGAGCTTAAGGATATCTTTTACGACGGTCCAGTACTCTTCACTGGAGTTTGACTAGTAATTGCTCGTGACACTTAAGCAAGTTCTACGTCTGCTCGTGACACTTGAGCAAGTTCTACGTCTGGTCTAGTACATAGTAAAGCATGCCACATGCGAGCTTTTTTTTTAAAAAATAAGGTATTTGAGACATTCTCCTTTTACCCTCATTTGATGTAGGGCATAATGATTTGGAACAAGGGATACAGTGTCTCATTGGAAGCAATCCTTTCTTGGATTCTTCGTACTGAATATTTCCAGTATTGATTCAATGTACTTAGATTTGGAGAGTGTCAACATCTTCTCCGATCTATCTCTATAGATACGTATCCCAATACGCAAGATGTTTCTCCTAAATCTTTCATGGAGAATTGCATGGATAACCATGCCTTCGTCTGTGCTAACATTCCGATATCATCCCAGATAACCAGAACATTATCGACATATAAATTATGAGCTTCATCGTGCTCCCACTGATCCTTTTGTACATTCAAGGTTCATACTCGTTTTGATGAAGTCAAATGTCTTGACTGTCTCATCAAAACAAATGTGAATCTGAATGGATTCAGACATTGCTACTGGAGAAAATGTTTCATCAAAGTCTGTTCCAGAACTTTGTGAATAGCCTTTTTACCACTAGTCGATTCTTAGAGGCAACACCCCTCCATTCATTCCAAGTTTGAAGATCCACTCACAACTTGTAGCCAATTTATAGGGATAAATCCTTCGGGTGGATCAATCAAGGTTATACCTTGTTGGAATGGATGGGATTTGGATTGCATGAACTCCATTCACGCATTCACACCTATATTGAATGTAGTTTCTTCGTATATGGTGAAACCATATCTTTCAAATTCTTTATGAACTTTGATCAGATCTACGAAGCATTGGTGTACTTGATGGTTCAATAGTTTCTGGATTAACTCCCACTGTTTGCGGGGATTGGTCCAAATCTTGGACTTCATCGAGTTCCATGACATTCCCTATTTCCTTTGACGAGGAATTTCATCAACTGAGGAACGGGTACATAGGAGAAACGATTGTTTCTCATTGTCGTGGAACAGGTATCCAATGGATTTCGTTGGATACCCCACAATTTTATACAAATTGGATCTACCAGCCAATATATCTCCTTTCTCGTTTCTATCATCGGCAGGAGATCTCCATACTCAGAAGTAAGAACATAGAGGTATTTTGCCATACCTTTCTTGGTAAAGCTTTGTGGGCACGGATTTTGAAGGTACTTTGCTCAGTATCTTCGATGCAGCCAGGAGGACCAACCCCTAGAATGCATGAGGAAGCTTAACAAGACTCAATGTGGATCGAATAATGTCTACCAATGTTAGATTCCATCTCTTAGACACTCCAATAAGTTGAGGCATCTTAGGAGGAGTTTGTTGTATGAGAACCTCATTCTCAGCAAGATAATTGAGGAATCTTTGACTTAAGTATTTGCCATCTCGATTAGATCGAATGGTCGTAATACTATGTCCTTGTTGATTCTCTACTTCGTTTTGAAAATCCTTGAGCTCTTCAAAGATTTTTCGGATTTGTATCTTACTTGATACAAATATAAATAATGACCAAGGTCATTAGCAAAAAGGGTACGAGGTATGAGTAATCTCCTCTCACACTAACGTTTAGTGATCCACATTCATTCGCATGGATCTAATCCCAATTTTGTTTGGTTCACTCTGGATTCCCTGTGAAGGGAGATCTGGTCATCTCTCTTTTGAGACAGGATTCGCAGGTTGGAAGTTCATTTAAGTCCTATTTTTCAAGAAGCTTAGATGAATCCTACTCTCGGAGATATGTCCAAGTCTAGCGTGCCAAAGTTGTGGATTATTATCTTTGTATTAATTTGAACTTAACACATTAATTCAATAAAATTGATTTAATGGTTTAATTCAATTAATTTACTTCCTTTCAATTAACTCTTTAATTGATTCCTTTTTCTTTTTCAATTAACCATTTAATTGAAACGTTGCTTAATTAATTAGATCATCTAATCAATTAAACTTATCAGTGCCTTTCTTAGATGCAGTGGGATAATTCAACTTTTAGGCTACTTGCGTTCTTTCGACTACCTTTATGTTCGAATTTAGAAGAGAATAAATTCTTCTTCATTTTACTCTTCTTTGACTTGCAGTCCATGAAGTGTAAATGATCATGACAAGTTTATCCTATTTGCCTTTTACCAATACTTTGGTTGATTCATGAAATGTGATCAACTTATCAAATAGGATCAGTGTATTTCGCGAATCATTTGAATGAGCGGGAGAAGAATTTTAGAAGGAAGTTAATGTTAAGATCACTTGCAGGCCCACATTTAATCGATCCAGTTTTCAACCAGATTGATAAAACAAGGACAGTGATCCTTGACACTAGTTCCTTCACTTATTCTCGAGTTTTGAAACAATTCCTTAGAAGTCTCGAATCAGATCGATTCAAAACTGCTCCTCAAAACAAGCCTTTTGAGGTGGAGGTTTGTTTCAGAAGACTGGTCCTCAAAACAGGCCTTTTGAGGTGGATGTTTCTTTCAGAAGCTTCAGACATGCTCTTCATGTCGTTTCCATAGCTCGTTCAATCTTGATGCTTATTTGAGGAAACGATCATTAAGATTCCCATACTCTATAGGTGATTCGTTTCACTTTTAGAGATTCATCTTTATTTGAAGAAACGATCATTAGTATTCACATACTCTACGAGTAATTCGTTTCCCTATTTTGACATATCTCGGAAGCGCATAAGGCATAGGCTCGTCGTTTAAGAACATCATTCCAACTTTCGGAATTTAAGACAATTCTCAAGTTTTTAAGCCAGTCGATATTTTGATCCAGTTATTTTATTAGTCGAGGATAAACAGTAAAATGGATAACTACAGATATCTCAGTATCTATTTTAAGAGAAGACAAACATTCATTGGACTAGTTAATGAATAATACTTATAATCTACGAAGGTTGGACTTTCTATCGTAAAAGTTTTCCCACTATTTTATCGAAACGAGTATCCCTTTCCATTGTTCGGGAAATTCTATTTCCTAGTAGGTCTTGACGTCCCAGCGGCCATTAATTGCACCCACGACTCGTGGCCATACAACTAATTCCCCAGGTAGGCATACTTATTGCCAATTGTGTCACTACACAACCTTCAAGCTATTTTGCCTCGGTTTTCGCACTTATCTAGCACTGCTACATCATAAGTGTTACTTATCGTTAAGTCTAACCCATCAATCATGATGAGCAACGGGCCCGGTCGTGAACTCCCCGTAACTGGTTATCGGTCGATATTCACATCCCGACCAGTCCTCACCTTTGTCGAGTTTAGTTAAAAACAGGAGTCAAGGAATTTCGCGTATTGTCCCTTTCTTCGACTCGGGTGCCAGACTCTGGATCACCTATATAGATAAGTAGACAACATACGCTAGTCCCTCTTGATGGAAGGCTTGAATTTATATAAATACTTCATTTTATTTTAACCCAATATGACTTAATATTTAATTCAAGAGGGGATTTACTGGTTTGAAAGTTTAAGGCCAACTCTCTCGAGATCTCACCGCTTCGATTATGAATTATCTTATTTACGATCTAATATTCTAGCGCGTAATACCATACAAGCCAAATAAAAGAAGCAATAAATAAATAAAACATAAATAAATACACCTAGCATGCATTTCTAACACATTATGTTCTCGATCGGGAGCCACCTATGCTTGGGCCATCATTGAGCCAATAATGTTGGCCCAACTGGTCTATCTAATGGGTTCTTAATGGGCCTAGGATATTACATAAATAACCAAGCATGCTTGGCCTTCATTGACCATCGGGCTTCCTTGTTGCATGTAATGGGCCTCCATCCTAAACTATTTAATGTAAAGCCCTAATCTATTACATTAGCACAAAAAGGCCCAAATAAAGGCTCGCAGGCCCAACAAAAATCCAAGGAAAAATAAACCAATCACATCTAAGGTCAAGGCTCGGCTCGATCGAAAACCACGTATACAATTCACGTTGAGCAAAGAAACAAGCAAACACATTTACTAGTTTCCTATCTTACTTCAATTATTTTAAACACCTTTAAAATATTTCTCTAGATTCTTACTTAAGTCTCTACTAATTATGGTAATCTATATTCGGATAAACAAAATAATTTTATACATAAAAACAGAATAAAATTTTTTTAACTTTTGAAAATGGCAATTCGGCCCTCCAACTTTTGGAAATTTTGATGTGACCCCTGAAGTTTTGGAAATTACAAATTAACCCCAAATTTGAAATTGGGCAGAGGACCGAATATAAAAATATTATTTCCATAAAAATTTCAAATTTGCAATTCAGTCCCTGCAGTTTTTGGTATTTATAAAAACAGCCCCAAAACTTTTGGTTTTTACAAAACATCCCCAAATTGAAAAATTTCCAGAAAATTACTTTATGTCCAGAAAACACACATTTTGTAAAATATCAATTTCAGTCCAGTTTTCCAAAAATTGCTAATCGAAAAAACAGCCCTTTATTTTCCATAAAATACAAAATTGGCCCAAAACGTTTTTATGCAATTTTACCCGAAATCATATCTACCCATAACAAGTAAAAATCAATAACACAAATATAATATGCAATACAAATAAAGAAATCAAATTATATTCAGACCTTTTGATATGAGAGTAATGAGTTAGGCTCTGATACCAGTGTTGGGTTATTGGTAACGTCAGGACGTCAAAAGTAGCAGAATTTTTAAAATTTTAAATAACCCAATCAGGATCTTTACTCGTCTAGTCATACGAAAAGGATTTTCACATAAAAATCAAAACCAACCATAGGGGGTTTTAGAATTTACCTCACCACAGCAACGATGGTGGTTTTTCTCCGGTCTTCTTTCAGTTCTGATGGATTCGGTTCGAGAGAAGCACTCCAAGCGTTGTGCCTCTAGCGATATCCACACCAAGTGGATTGAATCAACTCTTTTGGATCCTTAGGCTCAGGACTTGGATCCAAAAGTTATCAAGCAAGAAAGAAGAAGAAAACAATTTGCATGAACCCTGTAGAAATCTACAGGGTTCGGCCGATCCCTAATGTCTAAGGGAGGGGCGGCTATTTTCAGATTTTGGAGAGGAAGTGGGCGGCTACTCCTTGCTTGGAGAAGGGGGCGGCTACTTGGTGTATCAGGGTTAGGGTTTTTGGTCTCTTACTCCTTATTTATAGATAAGGAGTCTTGACCTAATGTGATCTAGTCCAACTATCCAACTAGGAAACTTAAAGCTCATTTACTTATGGCCTTTTTTTGTTTCCTAATGGACTTAGAACCCCTTTTAATTAATTAAACACATTTAATTAATTCAGCCCATTTAATTAATTAATATAATTAATCAATTAAATTAATTCCTCTCTTATTAATTAACACTGTAATTAATTAGTTTTCTTCTTCAAGAATTAACACTTTAAATCTTAAGTTTTGATTTAACACTTTAAATCAAACTTTCCTTATATGATTTGTTGCAGTCCAATTGCATTGTGTGTGACCCTCTAGGTTCACCATCAATTGGCCGCGGGCCCACGACTTTCGTGATTTAATTTGCGAGCTTATTAATTGCTCCGATTAATTGAACCCCTTCAATTAACCACTCAAGAATTAATTTCCTTATTAATTCATGAGTACCCACACCTCATGGTCGATGTCTAGCCACAAGCCCATGAGTCCCAACTTCAGGTGAATTGATCTCAGTGAACCTCACCTCTTATTAGTACCATGCACATACGGTCCTTCTATCGACTAATTTCTCGATCGAGACCTAGGGTGTGTGAATTGATCGGCACCTCTAATTATCTCGATAACTATACTTTCTAATTCCTGATAATGATTGCAGTGTGACTGCCAAATTTGGAAACACCTTCCCAAATGCATCATCAACTATGGCCATAGGTTTCTCGAAATCTATTATCTAAGAATGTATAGGAAATTCCCTCAACACACTACGTTGAGTCGGTAGATTAGATCCATATTGATGCTAACCATTCGCGTACACGACTATACGCACCCAACTTAGGCACACAATGGTCAAGCTATGTGACCGGCACTTAAATCTAAGTACGTACGTCCATGCACCGAATTCGCCCTGTTATTAGCTTGAGAAACATCCCATCTCCGATGTGCATCATGCGCTTCCACAATGAATTTCTCTTTTCGGGTCGTTCGATGCGTTCGATCCCCTATCGAACCACCTACTCATATGCACTGGCCTAAATTCCTTGCTCATGAAACACTACAAATTCACTCCATGTGAATCATGCATATTTGTTCAAGTCTTTGCGATTCCTTCAATACCCTGTCTCATTCGGAATCTATGACTTGGAACAGTTTCAAGATCACGACCTTAGAGACTGTTTCATGATTGCATTCATACTGTAGTGAATCGTCCCATAGACTATTGTGATCTAAGGATTTCATCCAATCGCATAAGTGATTCGCGAGAGATGAAGTTGGCCATTGTTTGATTTACATACTATAAACAAAGAGGCGTATTAAGACATTTATACTAAAGAAAGTTAAAGATAGTTCCAATAAAAGCTAAATATATTGGCTTGCAGGGCACTATCCCATCATCAACCTCTTCAATATGTGCAATCTCATTTTCATCTCCAACTTTAGTTTTTCCTTTCTTATTGGCACTAGCCCGAGCACCGGCATTGAAACTTAAATTTCTTGGACCTACATTTTTTTAATAAATACGAGATTTAGAATTTGGATAAACGCTATTTAAATAAAATTTGTAAGGAAACATACCTCTCTTCTTTTAGAGCTTGAAGCTCCTTCTTCAACAGTAAAGCTTTCGTGTACCTCCATCCATATCTTCCGGTAGACAGGGGTCCTCTTTTTCGGTGATCCATTCATCATCCGAATCAATATCATCTAAACGTATAGGATCATAAGAATCTCCCTGTTCTACTCGTCGTTTTTACTTCACTTCAAGTTGAAGATTATATTTCACAAGCACAAGTGCATTTAATCTTTGTTGCTCCAAACGATTCCTTCTTTTAGTATGCACTTGATCAAACGTGCTCCAATTTCTTTCACAACCTGTAGCACTACACTTAAGACTCAAAATTCTCATGGCTATTTTTTGTAACTCCTTACACTCTCCACCATAGCTTTCCCACCAAAGCGCTATTAAAACATAATGAGCATAAAATTGTATTAAAATATTCATAATACAATAAGAAAGCTATTACTTTATGATTAAAATGTATAATAAACCATGAACAACTAAATCATTGCAAATAATTACCAGGTTGTTTTTTATCCCTAGTTACCACAACCATACTCATTCCAAAAAGTCCATGTGCATTCTTGAACTTATCAAGTTGTTTATCAATCAAAAGTCGTGTCCTTATATCAGGAACCATTCTCTCAATGGTTGTATATAAACCGACAGTAATTTCACCGTTTTCATCTTTGAAGCTCTCAGAATATTGGAACCTTATAAAATAAGAAATAATTGTAAGATTAAATATTAGTAATTTAAAAATATAATTAATTTCAAAAACTAAAATGATTACTTACGATGGATTAAGAAAGTAGGCAGCTGCATGAAAGGGCCTATGTATTTGAACCAGCCAACGAGTATCAATAATATCAAATATCTTCTCATAACATGATTTCTTACATTTAAAGTTTTTGGCTATTTGATCTTTGGTGTTGGATGAAGATGAAGATGAAAGAAGACAAGTAATTAAGGGAAGGTTTTGATGATTTCCAAAACATCATAATCAGCTAAGTATGGAAAGTTTAGTTCCCTTAGAAGAATTTTGAACAAGTAAAAGAAGACTTCAGAAGAGTTCAAAGTTCAAAGCTCAGAAGACTAGTGATCTCTTGTTGAATCAGCGAACAGAAGGGTAGATCATCAGCCGAGTCAAATCAGATGAGTTCAGTATTTGATCAGCAGAGTATCTATCAGCAGAGTCGTTTTGATCAGCAGAGTAGAAGAGATCAAGAGATTAGTCCAACGGTAATAAATGCACTTGGTGTAATAAATGCTGAAAGAGAAGGGTAGTAATGGCAAATGATTGAAGATATCCTCGGATCAGCAGAGTGCATTAAATGCAGCATTAAATGCGATGGACAGAAAGGTACTGTACACAGTACGGAATGCTGCAGGGA
This sequence comes from Penstemon eatonii, assembly GCA_038501285.1. Classification (NCBI taxonomy): domain Eukaryota; kingdom Viridiplantae; phylum Streptophyta; class Magnoliopsida; order Lamiales; family Plantaginaceae; genus Penstemon; species Penstemon eatonii. The sequence continues at coordinate 54,712,703 of CM076710.1, forward strand.
GCCGTTTCAAAAAGAGCTGAAGGATGGATTTGATTTGTGACTTGCCTTCAACGGTCATAATTTCATTTCCATGTATAAATAGAGCTGAATTTCAAATCGAGCAAGACACAAGAACAATCAGAGATCGAAGTTTTGAAGCAGAATTTCTCTAAGTCTCAAAAGCTCGAACAGCTCACTCGTCTGGTGGAAGTCATCTGTTGACAGAAACCCAGTTGAAGAAATCAGAAAAACATTATCTGAGTGATTTTGTAATAGCTGAGTGTTGTGCGAAGTGAGAATCCATCTGTGTGAGTGATTCTACTTTAGAGGATAGGTTTTCTTTGTGAATTCCTATTGTGAGCTTACAGCCTTCTCATTAGTTGTTTAGGTGTAAGTGGAGAGATATTGTAATCTAAGTGATTATAGTATAACCCAGAATCTGTGTGATCTGGAAGAGTGGACTAAAGGATTTTTATCCATATAACCACTATAAAAATTCTTGTGTTATCTTGCATTTAAAGTTTTCTTGCATATTTTAAAGTTTGCATTTTAAACACTTTGAATCAAACAAAAGATTTTATAAGGAGTTTGAAAACTGGGGATAAAATCTTTTGGAACTTAGTTTACTTGTGAAAAACACTTTTAAACAATCCGCTGCAAGTATACTCTTGGAAAACTGTTTTGCTGAAAAACAGCTAAGTCATTGTAAGAAGAGTGGTCAGTCGTCTGCTCAAGATTTGTTCACGATCAGACTAGTCTGCTTACTGTTCTTCATCAGCTTAGACTGCTGACAGAAGACTGAAAAGTTTTTAAGTTCAAAAATTTTCAGAGGTCTATTCACCCCCCCCCCTCTAGACCTCATCTGACCACTTGGGACCAACAAGTGGTATCAGAGCAGGTGGTTCATTAGAATCAGCTGCCTGATCAACGAGCTTGATCCGAGTGTTTTTCAAAGGTTTTCAAAACTTTTCAAAAGAGCATCTTTTTGAAAAATCAAAACTTTTTGAAAAATGGATTGTATCAGCCATGTTCCCCACATTGCTGGTATGTCCTTTGAGGACTGGAAAATCAGAATGGAGATTTTCCTTGCTGCCTATAATGACAACATGCACACATGTATCATTAAAGGTCCATTTAGATTCACAAAGACCATAAAAATAAATGAAGTAGATACGGTTGTGGAGAAAGACCTTCATGAGATGACTCCAGAAGAGATAAAGCTTTACAATCTTGATAAAGTTGGGAGATTCATCATGACCAAAGCCCTGGATAATGATCGGTTTGACAAAGTCAAACATTGCAAAACTGCAAAGGAGATGTGGGACAAGGTCAGAGACATGAGTGAAGGAAATGATGCTATTAAAGAGCATCAGCTCAGTGTTGCAATGGAAAAGCTGGACAACTTCAAGATGAAGTCTGGAGAAACCATTGATCAGATGGATACCAGATTCACCAGAACTCTGAACGAAGTTTTGAAGCTGGGAAAGACTTTCACTGACAAAGAAATCACTGTCAAAGTACTGAAGGCCCTACCTTCCAAGTTCAACATGAAAGTGACAGCAATGGAAGAATCAAGAGATCTGGGCAAGATTTCTCTAACAGAGCTGTTCTCCGTACTCAAGGCTTATGAGTATAAACTGCCAAGGATGGGAATTGAAGAAACCTCAACTTCAGGACCCACAGCTGCACTTGTTGCTGCTGAAAACACCAGAAGACCAGCCCAGAAAAGCAAAGAAGTGGACTCATCTGATGAAGCCACTCTACTCAACAAAAAGGAGTACACTGCTGGAGATGTAGCATTATTGATGAACAACTTCAAGAAGTTCTATAAGAGAAAGATGAAAAACAAATACAATCATGCTGCTTCTACTTCTAAACCTAACTTTTCTTCTCAAGATAAAGAGGATTATAAATCAAAACTGATGTGTTACAACTGCAGGAAATTGGGACACTTCATAAGAGACTGCCCATATCCAAAAGCAGAGAAGTACACTGAGGAAGAGAAGAAAATGAGAAAAGAAAGAAAGCATCAGAGAGGCAAAGCAATGATGGCAGAAGCAGAAAAGCCAGCTGCTGTCTACTCATCTGATTCAGACTCAGACTCGTCTGATGAAGAATCTTCTGATGAAGAAAAACCTGCTCTCCTGTGACTGATGGCAAAGGACTCTGATGACTCTAAGGATGAGGTAACTCCTCTTAATGATGAATTATTTAATTCATTTGAACAAATGATGCTTAACAATACTGGTATTGCTGAAGCATATAAAAAGCTTAAGGAAGAGATGATCCTGCTAAAAGAGCAAAATAGTTCACTGAAACTTTTAGCTGAGAAGCCAAAAGAATCAGCTGAATATAAACAGCTTGAGCAAGAACATGAATCTCTGAAAGCTGAGTGTGAGGTATATAAAGGAAAAATCATGGAACTTGAGAAAATCATTGAGTCTCATGATAAGTCAACTGTTGCATCCATGCATACACCTAAGAAACAGGAGACACCTTTAGAAAAGGATAAACTAGAGTTGAACCATACTGAAAAATTCATATCAGCTGACAATAGTAAGGTCATTCTGTATGTTCAAACTTCTAAACCTACCTCATCTGAGAAAGTGGTAAAGGAGAAGAAATCTCCTAAGGCTAAAAAGAGCAAAGAGCCTAGTATAGGAAATCAGACTAGTAAGACCAAACAGCAGAGTCCTAAGAAGTCTGCTGATAAAGCTAAAGTCAATCAGACTAGTGGTAAAACTAAGTCAAAAACAAATGAGCAAGCAACTAGTAAACCAAAGAAGCATAAGAATAAGAAAAATCAAAATGCTTGGTATGGAAATGAGTCATATTATGTGCAACCTGCTGCATATCATCCTATGTATCATGCACCTCAATTTCCTAGTTACTATGCACCTTACCCTGCTCATCCAATGCATGCATACCCTGCTTATCATGCACCTTACCCTGCTTATGAACATTATTCATATCATACTGATCATCAACATGACTTATCTGATAACTATGATAAAAATGAAACTGTTCATGCTCCTAAAACTCAGAAACCTAAGAAGCCTAAGACTTCAACATCTTGGGTTGTCAAGGGTGGAACTAATCCTTCAGGACCCTCTCAATAAGGGTACCTAAAACAATTTTATTTTTGTTTTGTAGGTTAGGATTAGGAGTAGGAGTAAAGTAGAGAAGATTTGGTACTTGGACAGTGGATGTTCAAGGCACATGTGTGGAAACATACATGAGTTGACTGATGCAGTTGCTGTGGATGGTCCAAAAGTCACTTTTGGAGACAGCAAAGAAGGCAAGATTAAAGCTAAAGGAAGATTAATCAAGGGAAACATAGAGATATCTGACGTCTCCTATGTTAAAGGCCTAAAATATAATCTGCTGAGCATAAGTCAATTTTGTGACAAGGGATATTCAGTCATCTTCTCAACAGATAAGTGCTACGTTGAACAGATTGGTACAAAGAAGGTAATTTTATCTGGAAGACGACAAGGAAATATCTACATAGTTGACTGGAATTATGTTGACAAGAATTCAAGTGTTTGTTTGGTGGCATCTGCACCAAGTGAAGTCAGTTGGCTATGGCACAAGAGGATGAATCATTTAAACTTCAAGACCATAAACAGATTAATCAAGAATGATTTGGTAGAAGGGATTCCAAAAGCAGTCATGAGCAAAGACAAGCTCTGTGATGCATGTCAGAAGGGTAAACAAATCAAGTCATCATTCAAAGAAAAGAAGCACCAATCTTCTGGAAGAATATTGGAGCTGTTGCATATGGACTTATTTGGACCCATTGATCCAGTCAGCAATGGTGGAAAGAAATACTGCCTAGCTGTTGTGGATGACTATTCAAGATATACTTGGGTGATTTTCATGAAGAAGAAAAGTGAAACCAAGGAACATCTTACCAATCTGATGGAACTGATCCAGAATGAAAAGAGTATCAAAATATTGAAGATCAGATCAGATAGAGGGACAGAGTTTACAAACTCTACTGTTGAAGAGTATTGTAATATCAAAGGAATACATCATGAGTATTCTGCTGCAAGAACCCCTCAACAGAATGGTGTTGCTGAAAGGAGAAACAGAACACTAAAAGAAGCTGTCAGAACCATGATAGCTGAAGCTAAACTGCCTCAAAGATTTTGGGCAGAAGCAACAAACACAGCATGCTTTACCCAAAACAGATGTATGATCAACAAAAATCAGAACAAGACTCCATATGAAGTTTGGAACAACAGAAAGCCAAACATTCATTACTTTAAGATTTTTGGTTGTAAATGTTTTGTATTGAATAATGGGAAAAATCACCTTACTGCATTTGCAGAAAAGGCTGATGAAGCTGTCTTTGTAGGATACTCATCTGTTAGTAAGGCTTATAGAGTTTTTAACAAAAGGACATTACTAATAGAAGAATCTATCCATGTAGTATTTGATGAGCCAAGTCAATCTTCTGAAAAGAATCAAAGTGTAAATCAAGATCTGTCTGCTGATTTACAGAAGTTAGACGTTGGAAGAAATGAAGAATATGTTCCCATCATACTACCTAATCTAAGTTCAGCTGCTAACTCAAGTGCTGTTCATAATCACAGTGCTGATTGTCTAACAGACGAGTTGCAAACAGCTGACAGACCAGAGACTGTTCAACAGACGGCAAATGTTCAACAGACTACTACTGGAACTCCAACAGTAGTGTTGCAAGATCATAACAGAGGACAACATCCTGATTTGCAACCTGATCTCAGATGGCTCAAGAATCACCCTCCTGAATTAGTTATTGGTGATCCTTTAGATAGAGTGAAAACAAGAAGAGCTGCTGCACAAGATGCTATGTTTGTCACATTTCTATCTCAAATAGAGCCTAAGCAAATTGAAGAAGCTCTAAATGACTCCTTCTGGATAGAAGCTATGCAAGATGAGTTGAATCAATTTGAAAGGAATGAAGTCTGGTACTTAGTTCCTAGACCAAGTCATCAAAGAGTAATTGGCACTAAGTGGGTATTCAGAAATAAAATGAATGAAGATGGTGTTGTCACCAGAAACAAAGCAAGACTAGTGGCCAAGGGTTATTGTCAAGAAGAAGGAATTGACTTTGATGAAACTTTTGCACCAGTAGCAAGACTTGAAGCAATCAGACTGTTTCTAGCCTATGCTGCTCACAAGAACTTCACTGTCTATCAGATGGATGTGAAGTCTGCTTTTCTCAATGGAGAATTGCAAGAAGAAGTGTATGTTGAACAACCTCCTGGATTTGAAGTCTATCAAGAAGAGGACAAAGTATATCGTCTAAAGAAAGCTCTTTATGGACTGAAACAGGCTCCAAGAGCATGGTATGATACCCTATCTGATTTTCTTTTAATTAAAGGATTTCGTAAAGGTAAGGTAGATAAAACCTTGTTCACAATTGAATGGGAAAATCATATATTACTTGTGCAAATATATGTGGACGATATTATTTTTGGTTCAACTAACCAACAGATGTGTGATAAGTTCTCCAAGCTGATGCAGAATAAGTTTGAAATGAGCATGATGGGTGAACTTAACTATTTTCTTGGATTGCAAGTTAGACAGTTGCCTGATGGAATATTCATCAGCCAAGCAAAATACACAAGAGATCTGTTCAAGAAATTTGGTATGGAAACTAGCTCAACAGCTACCATTTCTATGTCTACAAGTCTTCGTTTGGATAAAGATGAAGATGGCAAATCAGTGGACATAACCAAATATAGAGGCATTATTGGTTCATTGTTGTATCTAACAGCAAGCAGACCTGACATAATGTACTCAGTTGGAGTCTGTGCAAGATTTCAATCAAACCCCAAAGAATCTCATCTCTTAGCTGCCAAGAGGATATTGAAGTATGTTAAAGGCACTCAAGAATTGGGATTGTGGTATCCTAGAGAATCTGGATTTGAACTAGTTGGCTATTCAGATTCAGATCTTGCTGGCTGCAAGATTGACAGAAAGAGCACAACAGGTGCCTGTCAGTTCTTGGGCAGTCGTCTGATCTCATGGATGAGTAAGAAGCAAACCTCAGTTTCTATATCTACTGCTGAAGCTGAATATATAGCTGCTGGAGCTTGTTGTGCACAGATACTTTGGTTGAAGCATCAACTAGAAGACTACAACATCAAGATCAGTGGAATTCCAATCTACTGTGACAATACAAGTGCAATCTCACTTACTCAGAACACTACAAGTCATTCAAGGACTAAACATATTGAGATTAAACATCATTTCATTAGAGATCATGTTGAAAAAGGCAATGTTTTGATTGAGTATGTTCATACTGATAATCAGATTGCTGATATCTTCACCAAACCTCTAAGTGAAGCAAGGTTCTCAACTCTAAGAGCTGAGTTAGGATTACTTAACCTGGATGCATAAGCTGAGGGGGAACTCATCAGAAGACTGGAGTTCAACAGCTTAGTCATCAGATTATTTCATTCAAGAATTAACTCTCAACAGACTAGTTAACTTATGAATTCTTAAAGACAGGGGGAACGTGTAAGACTAGCGGTACTTCTGTTCTAAAGATGAAATCTGTTAATGACAGTTAGTTGAAGTTATGTTACCAAGAAGATGTGTTCTTAATTCTTGAAGATTGAAGATTATTTTATCTTGCTGGATTGACAAACAGCAGAGGAAGATTACTAGCTATTGGCATTCTCTAGTAATATCAGATAACAGATCACTCGTCTGTCAGATAAGTTAAACTCTACTCATCTGATATCTTATATAAGCATGGTCATAATCGCACTTTAAAAACGCGCTTTTATAAGTAAACAGATTAGTGTCGATAGAGTTTCCCGCCCATCTGACATTAAAATAATAAAATTGAAATCCGCGACTCTCATCCGCTCGATTAAAAACTGTCAGATTAGATCAACGGTTTAGATAAATCACGAAAACCAAATCAAAAGGAAACCTATAAAATCCGATCTGAACAGAATAGTCATCTTACGCACTCAAAAACTCTCAAACTCTCTAACTCTCAAACCCTACTGCTTCGAAAGTTCACTGTTCTTTTGCAGAATCTACTCTCTAATCTCTGAAGATGGACAAGATTGTTGATGGAAGATACTTCAACTACAGCAAATTTCATTTCTCTGGCACCGATTTGATGCGCTCTCTACTGGTAAAGATCAAAGAAGCATCATTGGTTCCTGTTTTGGAGGCTCACGAAGAAAGAGTCTACTTAGAGGATGTCTACCACTTCTACCTGACCAGAAAATTTAACGATGATGACACTGTTATGACTGCTGTCATAGGTGGTAAGAAAATCGCTGTATCTGCTGCTGTTCTTAGTGAAGTTTATAAGTTGTCAGACAAGGGAGGAGATGTGACCTCGTTAGGGTCAGAAAAAGAAGAGGAATTTTGGGAAATTTGTGCTAAGAAGGGAGAGAAGATGACTGGGACTTTGATGAAGACCCAGCTGAAGGATGAATACCAAAGATTTGCTGATATCATAGCAAAGGTTCTGGATTGTGCTACGGGTTCTCTGGATGGTTTACCCAGAAGAAGGCTCTACACCATGATTTGCATTTACTATGGGATGAAAGTGAACTGGGCTGCTCATGTTTATGAGCTGTTAAGTGACAAAAGGCATTCTCATGCCATCTTGTTAAGCAATCTGTTTGCTTCTCTACAATGCCCTATGGGTGGAGGAAAGCAAACCCATGGAAGCAAAGAGTTCAAACTCTACGAACCAGTGAGGCAACTGGTGGAAAAACCAAAGAGAAAAGCCCCCAAACAGTCCAAGAAGACCCCTTCTAAGAAAAGCAAGAAGGAAGGTCAGACTAGTCAGTCTGCTGAGCCAACATCACAGTCTGCTGTTGTGTCTGAATCAGCAGAACCCGAAATTGAAGTCTCTAAGAAGGTGGTAGATGACTTCACTGTTGAAATTGAAAATATGAAGACAGGGTCATCCTCTGAAGAAACTGAATCTGAAGAGGAAATTCCACTTCAAAGGTTGAAGAGACTAAGGACTAGGAGTGAAGCAAGGGGACCTCCTACTGCCAACCCCCCTGCTGTCAAGAAAATTCCTAAGTCAAAGGCTAAGAGAAAGGTCACTTTCTCTGAAGAGCCTGTTGAAACTGTGAGAAAAACAACAACTGAAGCAGAAAGGCCATTAAATGTTGAAGAACCAGTTGTTGAAGCTGCTAAGGCTGCTACTGCTGAGCCTGAAAGTGTTCCTACAGTTGAAGTAACAACAGAAGCCTCAACTGCTGCACTATCTGCTGATGTAGAAAAGGAACAGCAGACTAGTACACCACTAGAGGGAAAAATTCTGTTGCTGCATCCTACTCCAGTTGCTGCAACACCTATTCAAGCAGTTGAAAGCCCTGAATCTAGAAGAAAGAGGTTAGGCAAAACCTCAACTTATGTGACTGCTGCAGAGAAGATGAGACTGGACGCTGCTGAAAAGCAAAGGATTGCTGCTGAGAAAGCAGAAGAAGATAGGCTGAAAAGCCTAGAGTTAAAAAGGCTGGAAGAAGAGGCCAGCAAAATGACTCAAGAGCAGAGAGATGCTTTTGAGGCAGCAGAGTTGGCTGCTGTCATTGAAGCAAGCATCAAGGATGCTCATGGTCCTCAGCGTACTGGTGGGATAGTTATTGGTGAGCAAAGAGATCCAAATAAACCAATACCAGCTATGCCTGCACCTAAGATTAAGGAAAAGAGAAGAGAAGAAATAAGATTATCTCTTGAAATTGTCAGGGAAGACCCTGCAATTTTTGAAGAATTTCTCAGAAGACTAGATGCTGAAAATGAAAGAGTCAACCGTCTGACACTCTTCCATTCTGAAAAGATTAAATACAACAGATGGAGAGAATTCAGATTGACAAAAAGTCCTGCTGAAATGGCCAAGTGGAAAGAATTCAAGGCTACAGAAGATTGGTTGTTGAAATGGCTTGAAACAGATTCTCTCATTCAAGCACTTGATTCAGAATTCTTTCTGGACATGTTAAGGATGAGGATATGTCACATAGTCAAGGAAGAGGCTAAGAAGATCTTTGCATCCATTTCTGAAGATTTTGATGACTCAGTAGATCTCAAAGAAAGATCTATTAAGTTGGCTATTGCTCAAGCAATGGAGCTTTGGGCCAAGAAAGCAAGGAAGTTAAAAGGACAACCAAGCTCACTGGTCCCACTTCCTAACATCAAGCACATTGTCTATGGACCAAACATCAAACCCTATGAAGAGCTGCCAGAGGAACCAACAACTACTTTTATTCCTCTTGACAACTTTACTTGGATTTGTAACAGGTCAGCAGTGGACAATGAAGGATTGATGCAGACAGTTGAAACTGTCAAGAAGAAAATATCACCTGCTAATGAAGAGAAGGACAAGTCTTCTGATCAACCAAGGCAATTAGAGGGTACTTCAGACCCATCTGATCAGAATCAAGCACAAGGTGATAAGTCTGATGCTGCTGATGCCTCAAAGAAAGAAGAAGATATTCCAGCAGATCAGGACAAGGAAAAAGAAGTTGCTGATAAAGAAGATGATCAGGCTAAGGAGAAGGAAAGCACTCCAAGCCTTGCTGATAGCTCAGCAGATCAGTCTCTTGCACTGACAATTCAACCAACAGAGCAACTTACCAAAGAAACACCTGCTGCTACAACAGAGACAAATCTGTTAGACTCCATTCATCAACTGTTTACCAAATCCATGAAGGAGATGAAAGAAGAGTTAAAAGCAGAAGTGTTAGCTGCTGTTCATCAACCTATTCAGAAGGTTGCTGCTGCTGTTCCTACTGATTTAATGAAAGATACTGCTCAGAATGTACAATCTATATGTCAGGATATGGATGTACTCAGGAGAAGGACACAAAGCACTACTGAAGGTTGGAAAAACATTGAACAGACTGTTGAATTGGCACTCCAAGCAGAAGATGAAGTCATGGGCAACATGATGAACGACTTCAAGGCTTCATCAAATTGGATTCTGGGAACTCAAATCCAATTAGGTGATCAAGGAGAAGATCTGCTCAAGGAGATGAGAGTATTCAAAGCCAATCAACTTAAACAGCAAGCTCAGATTAATGCAATGGAGGAGAACATCAAACTTCTATGTGATTCTCTTCTAATTACACCAGTTGTACCACAATATCCACCTGTCCCTGCTGATGATGACAAAAAGGGGGAAGAAAGGATATTTGGACAGATGAGAGTTGGAACTTCCTATGAAAGAGTCAAAAGATCTGTTGAAGAGGAAGAAGACAACCAAGATGAAGCAACTGAAGTGTTAGAAGAATCTGCTGGTGAGACCGCTAAAAATATGGAAGAATCAAGCAGACCAACAGATAAGAGAATAACAGAAGAAGAAGACCAAGCTGAAGAGGAAGAATCTGAAGCAAAAGCCAAGTCAGACAAAGAACTAGCTGCTGCCAAAGATTCAGCTGAAGAACAGCTTGATCCAGATGTCAAGAAAAGGAAGATAGAGCTGCTGAAGAAAAGATTCATTGAAAACTTGGAAGCTAAAACTTCTAAGTTATCTGAAGAAGAATCTGAGAAAGAAGACAAGGAAGCTGAAGAAGAAAAGAAGAAAGAAGACTAGCTTAGGCTAAATTTTCTTTATATTAAAAATCCTTGTAATCTTTTAAAGTATTTTGTACTTTTCATCTTTCAACTTGTAAAATGTAATCAGTTCAATATCTATAAAATTGCAAGTTTGACTCCAACACATCATTTCTATCTCAGAAATTTTTGAGGATCAAAACTTTAGTTTAGGTACAGGTACTTAGCTGGAGTTTTGTCATCATCAAAAAGGGGGAAATTGTTGGATGAAGATGAAGATGAAAGAAGACAAGTAATTAAGGGAAGGTTTTGATGATTTCCAAAACATCATAATCAGCTAAGTATGGAAAGCTTAGTTCCCTTAGAAGAATTTTGAACAAGTAAAAGAAGACTTCAGAAGAGTTCAAAGTTCAAAGCTCAGAAGACTAGTGATCTCTTGTTGAATCAGCGAACAGAAGGGTAGATCATCAGCCGAGTCAAATCAGATGAGTTCAGTATTTGATCAGCAGAGTATCAATCATCAGAGTCGTTTTGATCAGCAGAGTAGAAGAGATCAAGAGATTAGTCCAACGGTAATAAATGCACTTGGTGTAATAAATGCTGAAAGAGAAGGGTAGTAATGGCAAATGATTGAAGATATCCTCGGATCAGCAGAGTGCATTAAATGCAGCATTAAATGCGATGGACAGAAAGGTACTGTACACAGTACGGAATGCTGCAGGGAGCCGTTTCAAAAAGAGCTGAAGGATGGATTTGATTTGTGACTTGCCTTCAACGGTCATAATTTCATTTCCATGTATAAATAGAGCTGAATTTCAAATCTAGCAAGACACAACAACAATCAGAGATCGAAGTTTTGAAGCAGAATTTCTCTAAGTCTCAAAAGCTCGAACAGCTCACTCGTCTGGTGGAAGTCATCTGTTGACAGAAACCCAGTTGAAGAAATCAGAAAAACATTATCTGAGTGATTTTGTAATAGCTGAGTGTTGTGCGAAGTGAGAATCCATCTGTGTGAGTGATTCTACTTTAGAGGATAGGTTTTCTTTGTGAATTCCTATTGTGAGCTTACAGCCTTCTCATTAGTTGTTTAGGTGTAAGTGGAGAGATATTGTAATCTAAGTGATTATAGTATAACCCAGAATCTGTGTGATCTGGAAGAGTGGACTAAAGGATTTTTATCCATATAACCACTATAAAAATTCTTGTGTTATCTTGCATTTAAAGTTTTCTTGCATATTTTAAAGTTTGCATTTTAAACACTTTGAATCAAACAAAAGATTTTATAAGGAGTTTGAAAACTGGGGATAAAATCTTTTGGAACTTAGTTTACTTGTGAAAAACACTTTTAAACAATCCGCTGCAAGTATACTCTTGGAAAACTGTTTTGCTGAAAAACAGCTAAGTCATTGTAAGAAGAGTGGTCAGTCGTCTGCTCAAGATTTGTTCACGATCAGACTAGTCTGCTTACTGTTCTTCATCAGCTTAGTCTGCTGACAGAAGACTGAAAAGTTTTTAAGTTCAAAAATTTTCAGAGGTCTATTCACCCCCCCCCCCTCTAGACCTCATCTGACCACTTGGGACCAACATTTGGCCTTTCCAATCGCTACATAAATATATGGCATTGCCGGTTTTACACCACCATCAACAAGCCTCAATAACTTCACAAGTGGACCAGCAACCTTAAGACAATATTGTATACCTCTCCAAAAATCTTGGTTATACATAATTATGTCCCTCACTTTCTTAGCCTCAGTTCTACCAGCATAATTACTAGCACCCCATTCTGATGCAAACATGGATATAATAGCATTCTTTTGCTGAAAGATACAATTTAATGTGAGAAATGCGGTTGCAAACCTTGTCACTGCAGGTCTTGCTAATTCCCTCCCATTAGAAAACTTTCTGAACAAAGCAAGAACCCATTGATGCCTATAAATAAATTTTGTGATCTTTTTTGCACTAACAATAGTAAGATGGAACACAGGAAGCTTCCCAATGTCTTCAAGAACTAAGTCAATGAGATGGGCGGCACACGGTGACCAAAATAAACATTTTCTCTTATCTTACAATTTCTTCCATGGTAATACAAGGTTTGATGCACTATCAGTCACAACTTGTACCACATTTCCTTCCCCAATTTCATCAATCACATTGTCCAATAAGTCAAACATCTTCTCACCATCATTGATGGTATCACTAGTGTCTATAGATTTTAGAAAAATTGTCCCATTTGGACAATTAACCAAAAAATTGGTAAGTGACCTTGATTTTCCATCGGACCAACCATCACACATCAATGTACATACCCATTTTTTCCAATCAGTCTTATATTTTTCTAAACCTTCACTTACTTGATCAACTTCTTTTTTCAAGTAGGTGACCCTTACCTCATGATTACTAGGAGGCTTCAAACCCCTACCATATTCACCGACTGATTTCAACATTTGAACAAACAAAGGACTTCTTACCAAATTAAACGGTAAGGCATTCCCATATATACATCTACATATGTCTCTAATCACCGCATCCCTATCTTTCAATGTTTCATTCATTGTCTTTTGTTTAAGTAATTTAGAAGACCCTTCACTTTTTTTAGATACAATAGCATTACATGTTCCGATTTCCCTATTTTCTTCTTCGGCTACTTCTTCATTCAAACATTCAAGATCATCTTTCTTTTTCTTCTTATGATTATCTTCCAAGAACTTAACATAAAAATTTCTAACATCTTCCTGAACACTTGGACACTCGACCACATCTTTTTTTGATCCGGCAAGATGATGCTTCATTCTAGAAATGCCACCCCAATTTTGATGTCCACAATAATTGAATTTTGTTAAATGTCTATTCGAAGGATTAACAAGCTTACAATGTTTCCATGTATCATCTACTTCTTTACACATAGTAAATTCATATAAAAAAAAAAGAACAAAGCCAAAGTAATACCTCAATGCTCAAACACAAAACCAAGCCAAAATTGAAGGAATCAGTTAGAATCGCACAAACCCATTTGATATCGTGTTGGAAACGAGCTAATCACATAAGAACCGCACAAGAATCGCCCACAATAGCACAAGAACCACACTTTTTTTTTCTTTGAAAAACCCAAATAAAGTGAGATATTTATTACCTAATCAAGATTCTAAGGGTTCCTTGAGTTATTAATCAATGATTTTGATAGATAATTTAAGGAAAACTTGAAGAAGATATCAATTAAAGAAGCAACTCAAGCAAGGGTTTCAAGTGGGCAAAGAATCGTAAAAAGCGATTCCAATTTTCTGCTGCTGTTTTAACTTTAAACAGCAGCAGAATTTTTTATTTTTTTTAAAAAAGTGGGCCGCGACCCAGTTCGGTCGGGTCAGTACCGATCCGACCCGGTTCTGGTGCAAACCCGATCAAAAAAAAGTATCGCACGTATCGCTTTGGACTCACGATACGTGCGATACCGAATCGTATTGTTCCGATACAAACCGATACATGAGCAAAAACGATACACTAACCGAGTCGTATCATTTTGGGTCTGTATCGGATCGTATCGCGCGTATCGTATCGCGATACGTGTGATACTAACTACACTGGCCATGAAGCACCTACAAATTCTATATATCCGCATACTAAGGAAAATGTCCAGGTATATAATTAGTTTATATATACTTTAGTATCAAATCTTCTTTATTTGATGAGTTCTCTTTCTGACTCTTGTTCACAGTTTGTTTTATCAACAATTATTGATGGGCCAATGACGAGCCAGTGTTATGTGAACCTAATGGGCTAGCAATGACTAATGACATAACCAATGTCAATTTGGAAAACGCCATAGCCATGTTTTGAATTTAACATTTGAAAATGTATGTGTAATTTATTCAACTAAACTAATTGACGTGTCACCCATGGCTTGCTAAAACGCACAAACTGTTTTGCGCTCTTGGTCTCCAACAGAATCAAGTCAGAAACTTCTTCCTGAAAATCTCGTGAATATGGTCATCACGTTCCAAGCAGCATATGGTCTTCACAATCATCTCAAAACTGTCATACAAACCCCCTTTTGTTCATCATCTGACATAAATTGGAATAAACAACTAATTATAGCTATGAATTCTCGTCGCGTTGAGCTAAGGACTCTTGCCAATTGATTTTGTTGAGCTATAGACTCCTTAATGATAGCTTCAGATATAAGGTGCTACATAAATTAATTGAAGAAGTAAAAGGCCACATACATGAAAAGTTCAACAACCAAATAATTAACCTTCATATAAATATTGTCTACAAATCATTTTCAGCTAATAAAGTGCTAAGACTTCTCTTTGTTGCCATTGAGAATGTTGATAAACCGTTGAGGTAAATTTCAGTTTGATTCCAATTGCAATTGTAAACAAGTATTTAATTTTTTTATTTTTGCGTATTAAAAATGAAATTAAAGTGTCTTGATTGAGTAGTTTCAATTTTCTTCAGGTTACAGCCGAGCCTCACAACTTAACTGTAATAGAACTTAGGCTAGGCTCAGGATTCAAGGTACATAATACAATGATCGACTTGAATGTGAGAAGATTGTGAAGACCATCTGTTATTAGGAACGTGAGGGCCATATCAACAAGATATTTAGGAAGAAATTTTTAACTTGGTTCAACTTGAAATCTTGAGACCAAGAGAAAGAATAGTTTGAGCATTAAAGCAACTCATGGTTGAAACGCTAACTAGTTGGGCAGACTAGCTCACATATACAATTTTGGATGTTATATTCAACCGAAGTGCATGAATATTGAGTTGAAGAAATGGTTTGCGTGCTTCTTGGGTTATTATAAGTGTGTGTATCCTTTGAATTGAACTACATATGTAGTAATTTTTTAAGCCTTGTTGTCGGGAACAGTTGAGGTGTAGGTAGCATTTGTTGATGTGTGGATTCATTTAAGAGTTGTTACATTATTTCGGCCAAATAATTTATTTGACTATCTATCTTGGATGTAATTGTCTAAATTTTGGTTTTAACTAATTGATTGATAGTGTTGATTTCAGATTACTTTTAGTAAATCATTAAATATGTTATTTTCCCCCTTAAACCCAATTGCTCCGAATGATAGAAAAAAAATACAATTAGTTCGTCCATTTTAGTGGTTCTCAATTTTCTTGTTTGTTTTTTCTATGTAGTTCCTAACGTTTTGTAATCGTCATGAAAAATTATTAAATTCTCTTGCCGATCTCAAGTGGTTAATGAGGTCTAGAGGGGCATATAGAACCTCTAGAAATTTCTTTAAGATTTTGTTTATGCAGTTATTGTTGAGTTTGCACTGAACTTAACATAATTACGTAGAGGTTTGCACAAACTTTACATCTTAGTAACTTAGTCTACTAATTTTAATCACCTGACTTTTGAGTAGTTCTCATTAATTATATGTTTTTGAAATCAAAAGTCAACATAATTTACATGTTTATTCTTGATACTTCTTAGAAAGATATATTAACAGTGTTTTAAATCTTTTTTGAGCTTATGAAACTTATAAGTAGGGATGTCAATGATTCGGATTCAGGTCGAATCAATATCGACCCAAACTAAACTCCATTTATGTCCAACCGGATTCTAGTTGGATCCAAATTTTCGGGTCTAAATTTCTCAACTCCAACAGATCTTTGGTCGGGTTAGGTAGCAGGTCAGATCTTTTTCGGATCCTATAGAATCTTTTAAATAAAAAATAAGCAAGAAAAAACATGCATCTTACCCATATGATCGAGAGTTTACCCCAAAACCATAATCCGATATATTCAAGTACTCAATCTCGAGAAACCTTAATGTCTTTTTCAATTTGTTCGCCCCCATGTGGCCGAGGGGGGAAGGCACAACTCCCATGCAAATATCTAGCAACAAAAATTCGAGTCAAAATCAATGACATTGACAAAGAGAAACGTCAAGAAAGGTTTGTCAGGAGTGTATATTACCAATAATTTCACCACAAAATATAATGAAAAACTGAAACGCTATCATAACTTATAGCATACATTGACATCAACATGCCAATCAATTTTTATTATCATTATGTTTGTAGTTCTCAAACATCTACTTCATGCTAATAGCCAAATTTAATGTTTGAACATCTGGTGGCAAAATAATACGTGTAAAAAATAGTACATAATTTTGTGCTAGGTAACTTTCCTATATTTTTGTTATAAAAAACTACATCACACATGCCATTTATTTACAGCATATATCCTTTTACTCCTTTTACATCAGACATTATTTAAACTCAATTAAATGCTCATATTTTTTTTTTAAAAAAATCACATTCTGGTGTTTAATTTCTCGAGTTTATAAAAATTGAATGTCGCTTGATATATAATTTTTAAAATTTGATTTTTTCAACTTACGTATAATTTATTTTTCTAGTTGTTAAAAAATTAATAAAGTTCAAAATTTAATGGGAAATAATTAATAAATGATTTTACAAAAATAAAAAAAGTTAAATGGATTTCATTTTTTCATGCTCATGCATTGAAGCGAAATGCTTTTACTGGGTAAATAAAACACTAGTAAAAAATGCATAATTCATGCTCAAATTTGCATTTCTCCATTGTCCTTAGTAATGAAGATGATAAGATGTCCCTATATTATATGCCTGTAAAATAGCAATATACGTCCCTTAACTTTCACTAGTTCAAAGAATTAGGACACTTAATTTTCGAGTCGGCGGAATAAAGACACTTAATTTTCCAGCAAGCATTTTACATCCCTTAACTTTCACGGGTCCGCAGAATCAGGACACTTAAATTTTTAGCAAGTATTTTATATCCCTTAACTTTCACTGGTCCGCGAAATTAGGACACTTAATTTTTCGACAAGCAAAATACGTCCTATAACTTTTCTTTACCTGCAATTTTAGTCCACTCAACCACAATTTCAGTCCAATAAATTTTATGGACGTCCTATAACTTTACATCCGTTATGCTCGGCTGAGGTGGGTTCTTAATTATAGAACTTTATGTAAAATAAGTCTTATTTGACACATTTTGGCTACATGACTTTAAATTTTACTTGACAAATAAACACCCACTTGACAATCACTTAACAAATTGTCTACAACTATTTAACAACATCAATATTACTTTAAATCCCCAAATTAATTGCCCAGTTGGCAATTATGGAATTTTGGGCGAGTTGTGGACTAAAATTACGGTCAAGTGGACTAAAATTGTGAGTATAAAAAAAGTTATAGATTTCGCGGACCAGTGAAAGTTAAGGGACGTAAAATGCTTGTTGAAATATTAAGTGTCCTGATTTTGCGGACCAATGAAAATTAAGGGATGTAAAATGTTTGCTGGAAAATTAAGTGTCCTGATTCTACGGACCAATAAAAAAGTTAGAGGACGTAAAATGCTTGCTGAAAATTAAGTGTCCTGATTCTACGGACCAGTAATAGTTAAGGGATGTATATTACTATTTTACCATTATATGCCACAGTTAGCAAATGATTTTTGAAAGAAGATATGCTAAATTATATTAATGGTCCTTTATGTTTAGAGTTGATTACTCTTTCGTCCCTCATACACCTTTATCCATCTTAGATAAACCAGAAGACTATCAATATCATTATTATCCAATTGTATTGAAGATTATGGGCGTTTTGCGTTTTCCAAAAAAAAATTGTGTTTGGCGTTTCTGAAATAAATTTGCATCTCTTGATTTTCTCAAATTACCCTCTCAAAAGCCAAACAAACAACTTTATTATCTCTAAATAAAACATATACAAATTTTACTCTGATTTGACATAAAGTAATTTATCTCTTACACAATTTATCTCATATAACAAAAACATGTTTATCTCGCTTTTCCAAGACACGAAATAATTTTGGTAAATGCAAGACAAACAGGCCCCGTGAGAAAAATTAAAATTAAAATTTAAACTTAATAGAAATCCGAAAATTAGGTTTTTGGGTTGTATGTCGTTTGATTGAGATCTAATTCATGTGGAATTTTTTTAACTTAATCAGGTCTAGGGGCTTACTCCAGGCCTTGTGGTCTATGTTTTGTCAACTCATTTAAATATTGAAAAAGAAAATCCTATTGTTATTAAATTATGTTAACCTAATCCAATTAGGCTAACTCAAAGTTAAATGAAAACAAAAACTGTTCTAAAAAAAGTGAAATCAAAGAGTTGAAATTAAAATTCATTTTTAGGTAATAGAATAATGAAATAAACAGGACATCATACCAAAAAAAAAAAAAATAGGAATTGTCGAGAGATAAAATGAATATGCTTCATTTTAACTTAATTTTGACTTAGTCTAATTAGGTTAAGTTAGCATAATATTATAACAAATGAATTCTTCTTTTAAGTTGAAAAAATCATAATCATAAGCTCTAGTCCTGATCAGGTACCCTACGACGGTTTATGCAAACATTACTTTTTTTTTTTTTTTCTAATTAACTATTAGATAAGTATATACCAATGTAATTACTTTAGTTATTGATTTAATGAACAGTGCATATAATTTTTGTTCCCCTATGTTTGTCAAAATTACAGAAGTTTTTTATAAGATTTAATTAATTATAGATATCACCCATATATTATATAACATTAATGGTGCGTTTTGTATGTTGGGTTCTTTAGGAAAAACGATCTTCAGGCAGCGGAATATAAAAACTTTTAAAGGTCTCCTAGAGAATCATGACAGGATACAATGGAGATGTATATATATAAATATATAAACGATAAATAGACTTCAGTAATAAAGTTATACCTATCTTCTTGCAAATTCAAGCTCGGCAAAAATCCGTAGATAAACTTTCTCCTTTCTTTTCCACTTTTGATCCCCAAGCTTTATTTAGAGCTCCATGTGTTGTGCCTATACGAGTCGATATACCACAATATCATGAAAAATTCAAAACCTTGATAATATTAATTGACTAGAATATAAAAATTATCAAGATCTAAACTAGAGAACAAAAAGAGCAAAAATCGAAATCTCTTCTTGAAAGAGAGAGAGAGATCACGCGAGAAGTAGAGAGTGTTCTTTCTTTTCAAGACTATATCCCTTATATGATATAAATACACACGTGTGTGTATATATATATATATATATATATATATATATTCCTTATATCCTAATCCAATTAGTAAGCTAATTCTAACTCTCTCTTTTATTACATGGGGTAGGCCTTTTAAATGGAAGACCAAGTCTTATTATTAACTAATGGCCAAATTCATTTAATTACTAATTTACTATTTAATTTCTCAATTAAATAATTGAAAATTAAATTAAACTCAAGTCCATTTAATTAAATATTTATTTTTTATAATTAATTAAATCCAATCCAATTAATTAACTTATAAATTAAATTCCAATTTATAGTCTTGATCCAATTCCATCCTTTCTTATTGCAATTGGGTCGACTCAGTCAGTCCATTTATTATTTGTTTCATTGTTTTCGCTTCTTGGGTATTGTTTATACCCCATAAGTATACCACATAATTGGTCGTGAGTTTATAATTAAATATTCATTTAATTATACGAGTATTACATACTCTAAATCAATCGAACACTCTGTCGACTGATCATTCTAAAATTTGCGCCCATGCCAATTCAGAAAATTCTCCCACACGCCACAGTCGACGTTTGGCCACAAGCTTGTAGAGCACAATCACTGTGGAATTAATTTAGTGAACCTCTAATCATTTACAATTACCATACATGACATGATCCCTCCATTAATTGATCTCCTAGTCGAGACTTAAGGGCTTTGGACTTTTCATCGGTTCATTTTTTTCGTCTCGACCTTATGTATTCTGATCTCGAAACTATTCCCTTTGACTTAATCTTTATGATCTAATTTCATAAAGTCGTCAGGTACTTTGGCCGAGGGTTTTACCGGAATTTATTTCTCACATAAATTCGTAGGAGAATTTCTCAACCTATTAAATCGGGTCAATGGATCATCTTTTGATGATATGAACCTGCGCACGAGTTCCCCTATACCCAATGTGAGTCCACATAGACCTTCTGGTAATCTCCAGTTAGCCGGAATTGACCTCAAAGCATAGACGTTCTTGCACCAGATAAACCCTATCACGATAATTAATAAGGATCGTTTCTCGTAAAAACTACTGTAAATAGGAATAACTTCGATCCCTATATGCGACTACCGCTTCCATGATGACTTCCAAGATTTTCTACCTTATCCAAAACTTTAAGTTTCCATTCAAAATTCCAAAATAGGCAAAAAAAAAAAAAAAAAAAAAAAACCACGTAGGATCCAGGCACACAAGGACTAATCTGAGGTCACTACGTGGCATCACACTTGCACCCATGAAGGTGGTGTGTGGGGGCAGTTCACGGTGGCCTTCTAACAGCACACGCACCGCGGTTGGCCAAATTTTTTTTCCGATTACTTAATATAAATCCAAACCAGTGTTTTAATTAAATATGAATCAAAATATTCCTTTTAACTCCAAGTTAAAACTTTCACGTTCTAAAATTTGCATAGTAAAAGAACTAGCCTAACAATAAATCTAACACAAGATATATATATATATATATATATATATATATATATATATATATATATATATATATATATATATACATACATACATATATATATATATACATACATATATATATATATATATATATATATATATATATATGTATATATATATATAGCCAGATTTGACTATTTACCACTGTTTGGATTCTTTAGGAAAAACGACTTTCAGATAGTGAAATATAAAATCTTTAAAGGTCCCTTTCTATACAATGGAGGACCATTTTGTTGTCTGTTATAGGGATAAAATCCTCCTCTATTACCTTCGAGTTGAATGAAGACGAAGAAGTGAAATGAAGTTTTCATGATTCTCAAAATTCATCATCTAAGTAATGGAAGCTTAGTTAATCTCTAAAGTTGTTTAACTTAGATGACAAGTAGAATCAGAAGCTTAGTTTTCATGTGTCTATCGAATAATTAACTGTTTCCCACAGACGGCGCCAACTGATTTAACCGATTTTCGTAAGGTTCTATTAAATCGATAATATTATAATGGGGTAGATTATATTCAGATTAAGGGGTTTATTTACTTTATTCCGGATGGATCGATCTCAAAGATGAACAAATACGTAACGAGGTTAGTGTATGAAGATAGTATTATTAAGACGAATAAGTATAGCAAAAACTCTTATATTAGAATAATCTCTCATTACAAGGTATGTAGGCGTAAGATCTTATTCTTGTGTGTGTGCCCTAATACAATATTTGAGCAAGGTATTTATATGTGATAATCCCTAGCTTTACAAGGAAACATAATCCTACTAGGACTTAGGGTGAGGTCCTTCTCATACTCGGATATCAGCTTGATCGCTGGGCGCATCATGTAAATCGGGCAGACCAGTGCTTAGGAACGAGCAGTACGGTCGTACCGACGTATCATTCTTCAGTTCTTCGAGTATCATATGGAGTATAAAATAGCTCCCATCACAAACAATAAATAAAACCAATCACATCTACCCTAGGGTCAAGGCTCAACACGATCGAAAACCACGTAAAAAGTTCACGTAGAGCAAGAAACAAGCAAACAAACATTACGTATTTCTTTCTTATTCTGAAAACTCCCTTTTAAAAATAACTACCTATAATTCTTACATTTTAGTCACTACTACTAATTATGCCAAAATAAATTTTCGGGTAAACAAAACAAGTTTTCTGCATAAAATCAGATTTGGATTTTCAACTTTTGAAAATAGCAGTTCGGCCCCTCAACTTTCAGAAATTACACTTTTAACCCCAATGTTTTTGAAATGTTACAAAACACCCCCCAAAAACCATCTCAGCCAGAGGACCAGTAAATAAAATTTTTGAATCCAAAATATTTCTGTATTTTTCAAATATACCCCTGAACTTTTTGAAATTACAAAATAGTCCTTTAATTTCTGGAAATTGCAAAAACGACCCAAAATTGCGTGCCGACCAGATTTGCAAAAATAGTCCAGATTTTTCGCATAATAATAATTGAGTTGGCTCTGATACCACTGTTGGGATACCTTGGTTGTCAGAACAACGAAAGTGGGGAATTTAAAAATTTTCCGAGGCACCCATCAGTCCCATAAAATTGATCTCCACATTATGTATACCAAAATGTTTAATCAAACAGCAATAAAACAAAAAGAAGATGATATGCGATATACCTCACCACGGCTCGGAAGTGGTTACCTCCAGGCTTCTTGTCTGATTCACAACTAAGTGGTCCAATTGTTTCATCTCCAGAATGTATCCACACCAGTTTGATTGTAGCAACGTCTCCAAGTCAAAGGCTACGATCTAGATCTTGAAGATCGTCAACTAAGGAATAGGTAGATCTTGATTAAGAAATAGATCTGGATCCGGATGAAGAGAACCACAAGAAGATTAGCTCGGGCACAGTACTTATGCGGCTAGGGCAGGATCGGCCAGGGTGGGGCGGCTAGGGTTGGCCGAACTAGGGTTGGCCGAATTTAGGTTTGGCCGATTTTGGGTTTGTGCAATTTTCAGTTTTTTCTTTCTTCTTGTGTTATACAAAATTGATTCATTGATTGATTAATTTATTAGTCTATGGAAGATATGAGTTGAGATATACTTATAAGAGAAGAATACTTCTCTTATTAGATATCTCTTCACATATTCATCAAGTCCTATTCCTAATCAACTTAGGAATTGAGATTTGATAAATCTCTTCCTTGTTTCTTGTATTACAAGAAAACAACTCTCCAACTTGCACTATCCAAAATCGCCCCCTTTGCCTAATTCATGTAATCCAAGAATTACATGATTATTTATTCTTCCATTTTATTAATTAACTACTTTAATTAATATTATAACTAATTAGATAATCCAATTAATGAACTAGACATTAACGAATTAGATATCCCAATTAATAATTCTCCTCTTTGAATCAACACTTTAAGTCATCAACTTTAATTTAATTAATTAATGAGCAATTAGTTGCTCCGATCAATTAAACACTTTTAATTGACCACTCCAGAATTAGTCTTCCTTATTAATTCAGGAGTACCCACACTTCAGGTTCGATGTCTAGCCACAAGCCCATGAAGCCCAATTTCAGGTTAATTGATATTTGTGAACCTCACCTCTTATAATTACCATGTACATACGGTCCTTCTAAAGACTAATTTCCCGACCGAGACCTAGGGTCTGTGAGTTGATCGGCACCTCCAAATACCTAAATCTAAGTACGCACACCCATGTACCGAATTCGCCCTAGCACCTCAAATCTTAGGACTAAATCGTACACTATTATAAGCCTTGAGAAACATCCCATCACCGATATGCGTCATGTGCTTCCACAATGGGTTTCTCTGTTCGGGTCGTTCGATGCGTTCGATCCCCTATCGAACCACCTAGTCATATGCACTAACATCAAATGTCTTGTTCATGAAACTCTACAAATTCACTCTATTTGAATCATGCATAATTGTACAAGTCTTAGAGATTCCTTCCGTACACTGCCTCGTTCGGAATCTATGACTTGGAACGTTTTTTAAGATCACAAATGTGACCTTAGGATTTTATCCAATCGCTTAGATACGTTCGCTAGAGATGAAGTTGGCAATTATTTAATTTACGAACTATAAGTAAACAGGGATATTAATTATTAAACCATAAGAAGATAGTCCCTTTCAAGCAAATTAATATTGGCTTGCTGGGCACTATCCTATCAATCTCCCACTTGCCCTAAAGCCAATCACAACATTTCTAAGACCCATCTTATGAAGATGTCCCTCGAACCCTTTTATGAAAGAACTTCATTAGTGGATTGCAGCATCTACTTCGCTCTATCTCTATAGATACGTATTGCTAGTACATGAGATGTAATTTGATTTAACCGTTTTTCGTATGACTTGATTAAATAATTGATAAGGTTTATGGGGTGTAATTATATAGTGATTTTAGGGTCTAGTTATTCCGGATGGATCAAACTCAAGAAAGAACAATAAGTAAATAATAGCAATAAGAACACGAGGCAATGTAAATAGTATATAGTATAGCAAAAGCTTTTCTATTGATTAGATTGCCCAAGTATGTAGGCTTAAGTTCTCCAGAATAATATTGTTGTCCGTAATACAATGTTGATCTAGGTATTTATAAGAAGTAAACCCTAAGCATACAAGGAAACATAATCCTACTAGGACTCGGTATATCTATCCTTCTTGAGTCCGAATTGTAGTCTGGTTCGCCAAGGAGAATCGTCTCTGATCGGGTCGATAGAGGATTCCGAATGAGCTTGTATGGTCGAACTGATCTGATGTCCTCGAGTCGATCCAAGTATTATAAGGGGTGTAAAACAGCCCCCATCAGTACTCCCTCACTTCTTCGAGCGCATTCATAGTAGAAGCTCGTAGAAGTAGTTGGTCTCATACGACTGTCTTTTCTATGAACCGTGCCTCGTTAAAAACCCAGTGGGAAAAAATCCTAAGCAAGGAACGTCTTTTCGGCCTTCTATATAAATAGGCGATCACTGTTTTACCTATTTTTTACTTTCCACCTCCAATTTTCTTGCAGTAATTTTTTTATTCGATAGTTCTTCTAAATTTCGAGTCTATCGATTGCTATATTTCGAAGATTGAATAATATGGCCTCCATTTCGAAAAATCATTCCTCCTCTTCTGTCGAACAAGTTATTCCCGTTATCGACGTAGGGGCTTCTCCTAGCCCTCAACCAGAACAGTCGGGACCATCAGAGATAACTATTCCTGACAAAGACACTTTCAAGGTGCGGATTATTTTTGATGCTGAGGTCGCGTCCAAGGCCAAGAAGGGCAAAGGTACCAAGCCACAGGTATCTGATCCGGTCGAAAGCCTCTCATGTGTTTATAACAATGAGACCTTTCCCGAAGTTTTGGATAATTATGCAAAATACTTTCCGGAGGGCTCTGTGATTATTCTACCATCTCCCTCCGATAGGGTTACTTCTTCGCCGGAAGGTTGTCGGGCTTTTTACACTGCCCATTTTAATCATGGTCTTCGTCTTCCTTTGCCCGCGTTATTTCTAGATATTTTGAGGATATTTAGTGTTTCTTTAACACAACTGGTCCCCAACTCCATAGCTTTTTTTGTTTGTTTTTTTGTCCTGATGATTGCCAAAGGGTTTCAACCGTCCTTCCGTAATTTTACTCAGTTATTTCGTTTTAATATTTCTAGCTCTTCGAACCATGGTAACTTTTTTGCTAGTCAAAAGTCTGGTCGATCTGTTTTTGATTCACCAGTTTCTAGTAACTCCGACTGGAAAACACGCTTCTTCTATGTTCGTCCTCCCCCTCATTTTACCTTAGCAGATGATTCTATTAAACCATTCTCATGGGACCACGATTTCAAGTGGATTTTTGGTGGTCGCTCCGTTGAAGGTCAGCTGATTGCCGACGATTCAAAGTTGGTAGAAGAGATAAAGGAAATGCGTGCTGACAAATATCAATGCGCTCTTCTTATCGACGAGGCTTTTCTTTGTAAGGCTGGCCTAAGTTCTCACACTTTCCCTATCTCTTCTTCGTCTCAGTCGCTTGGTAAGCGTTATTTATTCACCTTTGTATTCACTTTATCTTTATATTTTAATAACATCTTGTCTGGACTTTGTTTTCTTTAGTCTCCATGGTAAAGAATTCTCGACACTCTACCAAAGGGAAAATGGTTCTATCAAAGTCTACCAAAACAGTGGAGAACCATCCAATTGAGCAAAGGGTGTCCAGAAAGAGGAAATTGGATCTTGGTCATGATTCAGATGATTATAGAGAGGAATCCCCATATCCTTCCCAGGAAACTCCTTAGGAAACCTCTTTTCCACAAACTTCGGGTCCTACAGGGACTGGACAGGGTTATCCTCCTCTCCATCTCAGAACTTCCTTCGGTATTTGGGGTTGTCGAGGTTGGTCGATGCCCAATTCAACCGGTACTGCGGCTAAGAGGAGGAAGTAGTTTACAGTCGTTCTGGCGAGGATATTACCTTACTTGGCGAACAGCATTCCAGGCCTACCCTTGTCGAGATGATTGAAGATCACCTAGCAGGGAAGAGGGTGGCCGGTTATTCTGAACATGATTCTTTGATTCATGACGAGAAGGAGAATGCAGCAGATAAGGCTACTCGTACCCTTCTCTCTAGTGTCTTTACTCGTGACATTAATAAGATGCTCCATAAAGATCCTTTGGAGAAGTTACAGAAGGCTTCTCTCTATGCCGACAAGGTAAACGCTGCATTATGTTTTTCTTTTCGTGTTAACTTTCTTGAAGATTTTTCCACTCAAGATGGCTTATCCTTTTGATTCCCCAGACTAGCACTTGTCTTCTGTCATACGCTTATGAAGCGGCCCTGTGGAGACAACAGTGTGGATTTCTCGAGGAGCGGAATAAGGCATTCCTCGATTCTCCTGTTCATACTGCTTTGGTATATCAGAAGGTTGGTCCCCTTCTTGAAAGTACTTTTAAGAAAGCGATCCATCAGATGGTCGCTATGGGATTGATCGAGGATCGCTGGGGAGAATATTTCAGAGCCGCACATGTTAGCCTTAATCGTTATGGCGAGGAGTATTCTTTTTCTGATCTACCGAACGTCGAATATAAACACTTTCCTTTGGCTCATTTGGCTGAGGAGTTTGGAAAACCTTTACCAACTCCTCCTTCAGATATCAATCCTGAAGTTGATAATAATTTTATCGATCAGGAGAGCGAGGAAGAGAACCCTGAAATCGTGACAAATACGAATGGAGAAAAAGAACCAGCTGGCGATCAGGAAGCTTTTCTCGGCGATCAAGACGTAGTAGAGAGTGATCGTGGGACCCTGGATAAGGACGATGAGTAATTTTGATGCTAACCATTACTGTGTAATTTGTAATTTTACTTTTTTTAACTCTTTGAATAAGACGATTCATATTCTCCACTTATGACATTTAAGCTTCTTCATTGATTTCGATAATTTAGACATAAGTCATTAATTCTAGCATAATCATTATGTTTGTGTCCTTTCGAATTCATGTGATTGTTCATTGGTCAGGTTTTCTGTTTCGCGCCTGTCCCGAAGGTCTGTCGCGTCTTTTCACTTAGTATAAATACCCGAGGTAAAAAGTTCTTTGCTATTTTACTGCGCATTCCTGTTTAGATAAAATATTCTCCCCACCAGGTCGATAACTCAGCTCGATATTTGAAAGTTTTCTTTGAATTTTCGAGAATAGCAATCTTTTTGGTAATACTTCCAAGCGTTCTTCACGCGATAATTCCAGAAACCCTAGACCAAAGAGGTCTCGCAACGAGGGGCCTTCAGTTGACCCTCCTTAACTTCAGACTGTTAGAAGGTCGGGGACTCGGACTTCTGTTGTCCCCTCTAATCGTTCGAACGACGTGAATATTAACTCGGAGTTTTCTCAACAAAATCCCATTATCCCTTCTGATTTCGAAAGGAGACTTTCCCCTGGTAGGGTTGCTTTTGGGGATATGTCCAACCTGGAGCAATCTTTTAATATTTCTGTTTCTACGACTGTTCCTTCCTCCGAGCATAGTTTGCATGGTTACGTTCCCGACGACTCAAATCCTTCCTCTTCTGCTACTGAGTTGGTTATTGGTGAAAGTGAAGTAAACGATACCGTTGGGCCAGCGACTAGTGGCCAGGTTATAGATCCCACTTTGGTTAGTTTCCACCCTCAGTCAGTCATTCAAAGTTTTACGGATTTTCTACTTTATGAGACCACTGCCATGACTACTTCCTTCGAGGCTGGTGGTTCTTCTGGAGGTCGGGCCGGACATAGGTCCGGTCGGAGGACATTAATTTCTTCCTCGGGGAAGGAAACCTCTGTGAGTCCTAATGAGAGGGAATCCCCGCGATTGTTGGATGATATTTGTCTCTTGGAGCAAATTAAAGATTTAACTGAGTCTGAAATCCCTCGTCATGATAAGATTCCTTTAGATTCTGTCTTGCCTGATTCTTGCGAACCTGATCCTCTATCCTGGGATCTGGGTCTTAGTACCATTATGCCTGGCGAGTTGAAGAAGAATGAGGGTTCTTCTTCCCTCCGTCTTGTTCAGTCCTTGTTCAAACAGTTCGAGAATGTACTTATCTAATTCAACTTATTCTCATATTGTTTTATCTTTTATAATTTCTTTCTTCTCAGGGGGAATATTATGCTCTGCAACTGGGTGCCCAATATGATGAACTGTGGCTCAGTAGAGAGAACCTGAGGCTTCGGCTAGATACGGAGACTTCAAAGGCCCAGGGGCAAGCTCTTCAGATTGACTCAAAATCTGTTGTTGACGATCAGTCATGAATTCTTTCAAAACCAAGAAGTTCCTCAGAACATTGTACTTTATTTCATTTTTTCAGTTTTTCAAAGAAACTGGATAGTAAGCTTTATCATGTTCATCGATAATCTATCAGTTGCCGTTGTCAGACATACTTCTATCTTTTATGTGGTCCAATATAAGGGCTTTACTGCAACTTTTCTTTAAGCATTACTTTTCCTTATAATTGAATCTCTTAGTAGATCTCATTTGCCACCTTTTTTAATTCCATGTTTCTGTGTACTGATTGCGAGCTTCAATTTTCTCAAATAAAACAACCAGTGTGCCAACATGTCAAATCTTTGGTATGGAAGGAATTGGAATATGTAGAACCATTAGTTAGATCCAGCTTGTTAAGACCTCCTAAAGCAATTCTTTGATATATGAGGCAGTGACAAATCTGTATGTCTAAGTAAGGACGACTGTCTCTTCTACTAGTCTGTCAGATTTCTTGGACTCCAAGAGGAAAGCTGGATTCTATGTCGTCAGGTTCTTATTTGTCGTCAAAACGATCAACTATTTTGTCCTCCTGCTTATAGATCATTTATTTTTTGGTAGAAATAATTATTCCTCGTTGTAAATCTCCTTTTCTTAAGGACTATGTTCGTCGGTCGAGCATTCTTCATAAGGATTTTCTTAAGGATTTTCCATTTTGGTCGTTTCGACCTTGATACTTCATTCTCATCGACCAGTTTATCGACAATCCTAGCGCCGTTCCAACTTACTCGCATTAAATTCGGGAAGTCAAAAGTCGCATTCTCATCCCTTGATCAGATTTCTATCCAACCGTAGGATTAACATAAACATTTCCCTATAAATAGACATTCAGTTTCTTCCCATATCTATCCGTATCGTACGAAATGGAGATATAAACTTCTTTGGGTTTTATACTGCCCAGTGATCCCATAATTTTCAAAAAGTCACATTATCGTTATCCATTATCTTATAATAACTCAAGCATCATCTGCCTTGTACTGACAGGTCCCATTGATGCCTTACCTAGTACTGACGGGTCCCATGTGGCCTCAGCTTTTGTCTTCATAGGGTTGAGGTCCATGGTATTTTGTTAGCACATGGAGGGTTCATACTTACCAGGCATTCTTGTTCTTGGAGGTTACCTCCGGAGTGATAGACCGCTGGGGTGTGCTGGTAAATTTTCTCTTTCACGATGGTCCTCGCGAGATCCTACTTTGGATGAACAACTGCAACAATCTCTCAAGCGGGAGCTCGTTTTGGTCGAATGACCGCTACAAGCTATCTGGTTTGCAATGGCCGTTCCAGACTAAAGGGAGGATCGATCTTCAGAGTCTGGCCATTGAACTAAAGAAGTCGACCATCCTGAGCAGCACTTCTCTTAGGTGGTTGAAGATAAATGTCGAGGTACCAGGAAGGAGATTGATGTTTCCGTGGACATTGTCGTGAAAAACTCCAATCTATAGGATTTTCCTTTTTTGTATTTGTAACGATATGTAAATCGAAGAACGTTCTTTGTATTCAGATGAATAAAACACTATATTTTTCTATATCTATTGTCTTCGTGAATTTGTTCTTGCTTCGATTTCTCTTAATTTTGTTCTTAGGTTTTCTTACCAATTATTGGTTTTAACCAATTAAATCGTTGTTATGGAGATCGAGGAGTGTTTATCGAGCGAATTGATTTTACTCATCTCTTTAGGACTTAGGTTTTTACCAATTATTGGCTTTAACCTATTTAATCGTTGTTATGGAGATCGAGGAGTGTTTATCGAGCGAATCAATTTTACTCAACTCTTTAGGACATATGTTTTATACCAATTTATTGGCTTTAACATTTTAAATCGCTTTTATGGAGATCAAGGAGTGTTTATCGAGCGAATTGATTTTACTCAACTCTTAGGACATAGATTTTCTTCAAATTTATTGGCTTTAACCTATTTAATCGTTGTTATGGAGATCGAGGAGTGTTTATCGAGCGAATCGATTTTACTCAACTCTTTAGGACATAGGTTTTCTACCAATTTATTGGCTTTAACCTTTTTAATCGCTTTTATGGAGATCGAGGAGTGTTTATCGAGCGAATCGATTTTACTCGACTCTTTAGGACTTAGGTTTTCTATCAATTTATTGGCTTTAACCTATTTAATCGTTGTTATGGAGATCGAGGAGTGTTTATCGAGCGAATTGATTTCACTAAACTCTTTAGGACTTAGGTTTTCTACCAATTTATTGGCTTTAACCCTTTTATATCGCTTTTATGGAGATCGAGGAATGTTTATCGAGCGAATCGATTTTACTCAACTCTTTAGGACTTAGATTTTCTACCATTTTATTGGCTTTAACCCTTTTAAATCGCTTTTATGGAGATCGAGGAGTGTTTATCGAGCGAATCGATTTTACTCAACTCTTTAGGACTTAGGTTTTTTTATCAATTATTGGCTTTAACCTATAAGTCCTTGCGTCTTTTGGAGATCGAGGAGCGTCTATCGAGCGGATCGATTTTACTCAACTCTGTGACTTAGGCTGTTTACCAAATATTGGTTTTAACCAGTAAGTCCTTGCGTCTTTTGGAGATCGAGGAGCGTCTATCAAGCGGATCGATTTTACTCAACTCTGTGACTTAGGTTGTTTACCAAATATTGGTTTTAACTCTTTGAATCTTTGATTCGGCTAATAACTCATAATCATCGATTGTATTTCAAAAGAATCATCAAGCAAAAGTTTTTATTCCAGCAATTAGTATGAAAGACAAGTTTAAACCAAATAAACAGAAAATAATAACAAGGATAAGCGCTAGGATTTATTTTCCATAGTATCTTCTTAGGTTGACCGCGTTCCAAGTCCTTGGTAGGGGTGTTCCTGTTGGGTTTTCGTGGGTATAATTGTCAACTACAACGGTGCGGAATTTAAAATTTTTATACACCACAACCCAGGGTTCTTATTAGCACATATAAATAATTATGAATTCATTTCAGCACAAAGTTACTAAAATGAAAACTTGGTAAAATTAAGATTTTACCTCACCACAGGCAAGGTGGTGGTTTCTCCGGTCTTCTTTTCGGATCACTAGAGCACCCCAAGTGTTGTGCCTCTAGAGAATAGTCCACACCGGCTGCATCTGCAATCACTTTAATCCTCAGGCTCAGAACTAGGAGAAAAGCAGCTCAGATTCGAGAGTTGGATTTGGATCCAACTCTAGATGCAGAACGGAAGAGGGAGAGAGATGCACGGCCCTTCTCAACCACGGTGGCGGCGGTGGCTTGGTGGTAGAAGTGGCGGCGGCTAGGGCTTCTTGGGAAAGGGGGCGGCGGCTATGTGAGGGAGAGAAGATTAGGGTTTTGCTTTTTCCTTGCTTAGGGTTTTGATTCTTGAAGACTCCTTTTTATAGGAGAGTTCAAACCCTATCCCTAATCTTATCTCTTAGCTAATGGGCTATCAGATAAGTCTGGCCCAATCCCTCTATTTAATTAGTCCTTTTAATTAAATAGCCCAAGTCATTTAATTAACCACTTTAATTAAATGGCCCATTTATTTAATTAACACTTTAATTAAATAATCCAATAAATCTAATTAAAGATTTAATTAATTAGAAAAATCTAATTAATTTTCTCTCTCCAGGAATTAACCCTTTAATTCCTTACCTTGATTTAACTCCTTTAAATCATTTCGTTCTACAACTGACTATCACAGTTCCAGCTTTTGTGTGTGACCCTCTAGGTTCACCATCAATTGGCCGCAGGCTCATATTTCTGTGATTTAATTAATGAGCAATTAATTATTTAATTAATTGCTCCGATCAATTAAACTACTTTCAATTGACCACTCCAGAATTAATCTACCATCAATTCAGGAGTACCCACACCTCATGGTCGATGTCTAGCCACAAGCCCATGAGGCCCAACTTCAGGTGAATTGACTTCAGTGAACCTTAAACCTCTTATAAGTACCATGTACATACGGTCCTTCTAACGACTAATTTCCCGATCGAGACCTAGGGTGTGTGAATTGGTCGGCACCTCTAATCATCTCGATTCTGTACTTTCTTATTCAGGATAATACTTCCAGTGTGACTGCTAAATCTGGAAACCCCTTTCCAAATCCGTCACCGACCATGGCCATGGATTTCTCGGAATGTATCATCGAAGAATGTACAGGAAATTCCCTCATCCATTACAATGAGTCGGTAGATCCTATATTGATGCTAACCATCCGCGCATACGACTATACGCACCCAACGTAGGCGCACAATGGACAAGCTATGTGCCCGGCTCCTAAATCAAAGTACGCACACCCGTATACCGAATTCGCCCTAGCACCTCAAGTCTAAGGACTAAATCGTACACTGTTATAAGTCTTGAGAGACATCACACCACCGATATGCTTTTTAAGCACTTCCACAATGGGTCTCTCTGTTCGGGTCGTTCGATGCGTCCGATCCCCTATCGACCCACCTAGTCATATGCACTGACATTAACAATGTCTTGTTCATGAAACGACAACAAATTAACTTTTAGTGAATCATGCATAATCCTACAAGTCTTGACGATTCATTCGATACCCCGTCTCGATATGAATCTATGACTTGGAACATTTTTGAGATCACGACCTTTGAGACTGTTTCATGATTAATCGCACCCAATACTGAAGTGAATAATCCCGTAGTCATAAGTGATCTCAGGGTTTCAACCAATCGCTTAAATGTGTTCGCGAAAGATGAAGATGGCCATTTGTTTATATTATGAATTCTCAATAAAATAAACAGATCGTATTAATTGATAAATCAAAGATTCTTTCAAGATAAAATAATGTTCCTATTACAAGCTATTTTGTTGGCTTGCAGGGCACTATACTATCAATCTCCCACTTGCCCTAAAGCCAATCACAAACGTTTCTAAGACCCATCCTTCCTAGATGCTCTTCGAACACCTTTTGCGATAATGGCTTAGTTAGTGGATCAGCTACATTATCCTTTGAGTCGACACGCTCCATTTGAATGTCTCCTCTACCTATGATCTCCCTGATCACATGGTATTTCCTCAATACGTGTTTGGACTGGTGGTGTGATCTCGGCTCCTTCGCTTGAGCAATTGCCCCATTGTTGTCACAGAAGACTACTATGGGATTTGCAATGCTAGGTACCACATCCAGCTCTTGGATGAAGTTTCTCATCCAAACACTTTCCTTCGCTGCATCTGATGCGGCGATATATTCTGCTTCAGTGGTTGAGTCTGCAGTGGTCGACTGTTTGGAGCTCTTCCAACTCACCGCTGCGCCGTTGAGGCAAAATATATATCCAGAATTGGATTTAAAATCATCCACGTCAGACTGGAAACTCGAATCAGTGAATCCCTCGAGTTTCAATTCTCCACTCCCACCGTAGACCAAGAACATATCCTTAGTCCTTCTCAGGTACTTTAGGATAGCCTTTACGGCGGTCCAGTGTCCTCCCCTGGATTTGACTGGTAGCGGCTCGTAACACTGAGAGCGTGAGCTACGTCAGGTCTAGTACATAACATTGCATACATTATGCTGCCAATGGCAGATGCATAAGGTATGAGAGACATTCTCTTTCTTTCTTCATCACTCGTAGGGCACATTGATTTAGAAAGATAGATTCCATGTCTCATTGGAAGCAATCCTTTCTTGGATTCTTCCATACTGAATCTTTTCAGTATAGTGTTAATGTACTGGGATTGGGAGAGACCTAACATCTTCTTCGATCTATCTCTATAGATACGTATGCCTAGTACGTAAGATGCGTCTCCCATATCCTTCATGGAGAATTGCGTGGATAACCACGCTTTTGTCTGCGTCAACGTTCTGATATCGTCTCCGATCAACAGAATGTCATCGACATATAACACAATAAATTGTACCGAACTCCCATCGAATTTCTTGTACACACATGACTCATAAACGTTCTTGATGAAGCCATACCCCTTGACTATCTCATCAAAACGTATGTTCCAGGTTCGGGACGCCTGTTTTAGGCCATAGATTGACCTTTGAAGTTTGCAAACCTTATGCTCACTTCCTTTAGATGTAAAGCCTTTTGGCTGTTGCATATAAATTTCCTTATCAATGTCGCCATTGAGAAAGGCGGTCTTTACATCCATTTGCCATATCTCGTAGTCATACCACGCGGCTATGGCTAATAGTATCCGAATGGATTTAGACATCGCTACTGGCGAAAAAGTTTCCTCATAGTCTATTCCAGGCCTTTGAGAATAATCTTTTGCCACAAGGCGAGCCTTATGAGTTAAAACCTCTCCATTCATTCCTAGCTTGCGCTTGAAGATCCACTTACAGCCTACAGGGATAGTTCCCTCAGGTGGATCAACCAAAGTCCATACTTTGTTGGAATGCATGGAATCCATTTCGGATTGCATGGCTTCCTGCCACGCACCCGAATCTATGTCTGACATAGCTTCTTCGTATGTCCTTGGATCAGTGTCCAATTGATCGTTTTCGTGAATAAAGCCATACCTTTCAGGCTCTCTACGAACTCGATCGGACCTACGAAGTACTGGTGTACTAGATGGTTCAACGGGTTCAGGATCAACTCCCACTGTTTGTGGGGATGGGTCCACTTCCTGGACTTCATCAAGTTCTACGAATATCCCGCTTCTTTTAGTGAGGAAGTCATCCTCTAAGAAGTGGGCGTTCCTGGACACAAACATCTTTTGTTCCTTAGGTTCGTAGAACAGGTATCCAATGGATTCCTTTGGATACCCCACAAATTTGCACAAACTAGATCTACTATCTAGTTTATCTCCTTTCTTGTTTCTTACATAGGCAGGAGATCCCCATACTCGTAAATATGAGTATATGGGTGCTTTACCAAACCACTCTTGGTATGGCGTCGTTGGCACCGACTTTGAAGGTACAATGTTAAGTATCTTCGAAGCAGTTAATAGGGCCTGGCCCCAAAACGAAAAAGGAAGGTCAGCGAAGCTCATCATGGAACGAACCATGTCTAACAAAGTTCTGTTCCTTCTCTCAGACACACCATTCAACTGCGGTGTTCTAGGAGGAGTTCGCTGAGAGAGAATTCCATTCTCTACAAGATAATCGAGGAATTCTTGACTTAAGTATTCACCACCTCGATCCGACCGAAGTGCCTTGGTACTATGTCCAAGTTGATTCTCAACTTCCATTCGAAACTCTTTGAATTTATCAAAAGCTTCGGACTTATTCTTCATCAGGTATACATACCCATAACGACTGAAGTCGTCTGTGAAGGTTATGAAGTATGAGAATCCTCCTCTCGCACTGACACTCAGTGGTCCACAAACATCAGTATGGATTATATCCAAGGTTTGTTTGGTTCGCTCCGGTTTCCCAGTAAAAGGCGCTTTGGTCATTTTTCCCTTGAGACAGGATTCGCAAGTTGGGAAATCATCTAGGTTCTTTATTTCAAGAGCCCTAGAGGAGACCAACTTTTGAATTCTACTCTTGAAAATATGTCCAAGCCTAGCGTGCCAAAGTTGTGGATTGTTTTCATCTTGTTTTCTTTTCTTTGATTGAATGTGCATGACATTAGAATTAGCAGGTTCTAAGGAATAAAGACCATCTATCAAAGTACCACAAGCATAAGTAAAACCACCTTTTATTATGCTAAAACTTCCATTAGAAATGGAAAAACAAAAACCATCATTGTCCAAAAGAGGAATAGAAATAATGTTTTTGATAATTGTCGGTACGTACAAACAGTCTTTCAAAACCAAAGAAAAATTTCCTAGAACTAATTCAACGTCTCCTATGGCCTCTGCCGCAACCCTAGCTCCGTTTCCAAAGCGCAGGATTCTATCCCCGGGTTTAAGAGGCCTTACTGCTCCCATCACCTGCAAATCATTGCAGATATGAGAACCGGCTGCGGTGTCTAACACCCAAGATGCACAGTTAATAGAAATATTAACTTCAATAAAGAAAATACCTTTGACCACCTCTTTCAGGTAGTCTGGGCAGTTCCTTTTCTAGTGCCCTGCTTTCTTGCAGTGGAAACATTCATCGTCTGGGCTTTTTCTTTTCTTCTCGACAACCTTCTTGGTTGTTTTAGAAGAGATTACTTTCTTCTTCTTTTTCTTGCCCTTCTTAGGCTTTGCAGCCTTGGGTTGCTCAGCAATCATGACAGACTTCTCCCTTTTCAGGGTAGATTTTGCCGTGACCAATAAATTGGTCAGTTCGTGTAGAGCGTGTGCTCTATCTTCCATGTTGTAGTTCAACACGAACTGATCAAATGAGCGCGGCAGAGTATGGAGGAGCAGGTCAGTGGATAGATCAGCGTGCAGGTCTACCTCCAAGTTCTCCAGTTTTTCAACCAGATTAATGAAGCGCAAACAGTGATCCTTCACACTTGAACCCTCAGCCATTCTCAGATTGAATAATTCTTTTGTAGTCTTGAACCTTTCGGTCCTAGACTTCTCTCCAAATAGCTCTCGGAGATGAAGAATTATGTCAGCAGCATGCAACATCCTTGCATGCTGTTTCTGCAGCTCATTGGTCATTGATGCCAGCATGAGGCAACGAACTTGAATATCATCGTCGACCCACCTTTGATGGGTAGCTCGTTCCTCTTCCGAAACCCCTTCCGGAAGTGCACCAGGCATGGGTGCATCGAGAATGTAACCCCTTTTCTCGGAGTCGAGGACTATCCTCAGATTTCTAAGCCAGTCGATAAAATTTGATCCGTTCAGTTTGTTAGAGTCAAGGATGATAGCTAATGGATTCTTAGACATTTTTGCAGATTGATCTACAAAAGTAAATGATAACGTTTAGCTGACTGATCTATATTAATACTTATAATTAACGATGTTGGACTTGTTATCGAAAAAGTTCTCCCACTATTTTCTCGAAACAATTACCCCTTTAATTGTTCGGGAAATCTAATCTCCTAGTAGGTCTTGACGTCCCAGCAGACATTAATTGCACCCACGACTCGTGGCCATACAATTAACTCCCCAGGTAGGTATACTTTTACCAATTGTGTTCCTCCACAACCTTCAAGCTATTTTGCCTCGGTCTCCGCACTTATCTAGCACTGCTACATCATAAATGGTACTAATCGTTAAGTCTAACCCATCAATCATGATGAGCAACTGGCCCGGTCGTGAAGTCCCCGTAACTAGTTATCGGTCGATAATCACATCCTGACCAGTCCCCACCCTTGTCTAGTTTAGTTAAAAACGAGAATCAAGGAATTTCGTGCATTGTCCCTTTCTTCGCCTAGGGTGCCAGACTCTGGATCACCTTCAACGATAAGTAGACAACATACACTAGTCCCTATTGATGGAAGGCTTGGATCCTTAAAACATCATTTTAAATGTACCCAATATGACTTAATATTATTTTCAAGAGGGGTTTTTCGGGTTTAAGAGTTTGAGGTAACTCTCCTCGAGATCTCACCGTTCCAGTTATGCATTATCTTTTATTTACGATCTAATTATAACTAGCGCGCATCACCATACAAGCTCAGATATAAATACGTAAATAAATGCATACACACCTAGCATGCATGCTACCACAGTATGTTTTCGATCGGGAGCCTCCTATGCGGACCACCATCGAGCCAAAGACTATGGTCCTATTGGTAAATCTATTAGGTTTCAAAGAGACCTACTCTATTACACATTTTACCATGCATACATGGCCTTTAGTCTTCTTGGGCTCCCACCTTGCTTGTAACGGGCCTCCATTCTAAACTAATAAAACAGTAAAGCCCTATCTATTACAATGGCTCAAAGTGGCCCAAAACTTAAGGATCGCAGGCCCAATAAAACCAACAAGTTTAAAAAATAACCAATCACATCTACCCTAAGGGTCAAGGCTCGGCGCGATCAAAAACCACGTAAACAATTTCACGTAGAGCAAGAAACAAGCAAAAACCCCTTTTTCTTATTTCTAACAATGTTTTAAAACAGCCTATTAAAACATTTAGATTCTAGTTTTAAAACCCCTTCTAAAACAATCCCTAACATCATTTTAAACCCCTTTAAAATGACCCTTTGATTCTCACTTTAAGTCCCTACTAATTATGATAAAATTGACTTTCCGGATTTACTAAACACCTTTAGTGCACAAAACAGTTTCTGTTTTTCAAGTTTGAAAAATTGCAGTTCGGCCCCTGAATTTTTGAAAATTACACTTTGACCCCTCAACTTTTGGAAATTACAAATCAGCCCCAAAATTTCCAGAATACGCAAATTGGACCAGAAAGCAGAAAATTAATAAAATTTCCAGAAACTTTTGTTTATTGCAAAACAGACCCCAGTTTTACGGAAAATAGCAAAAACTCCCCTAACTTTTCGTAAATTGCAAAATGACCCAAAATTTGAAAAATTTCAGAATTTACAATTTGGTCCAGAATTGCATAAAAACAAAATTTCAATTTCTGTCCAGATTTATAAAAAATCGCAATTTGCAAACAAGCCCTCCAATTTTCGGAAATTACATTTTAGGCCCAAAAACCGAAAAGTGCAAAAATCCGAACACTCAATATATCATAACAAGCAAGAATCAAATACCAGAACACAGCAATCATATATAAAACACATAAATTGATGCGTTCATGCCTTATTTATATGCGCATAATAAGTTAGGCTCTGATACCACTGTTGGGTTTTCGTGGGTATAATTGTCAACTACAACGGTGCGGAATTTAAAATTTTTATACACCACAACCCAGGGTTCTTATTAGCACATATAAATAAGTATGAATTCATTTCAGCACAAAGTTACTAAAATGAAAACTTGGTAAAATTAAGATTTTACCTCACCACAGACAAGGTGGTGGTTTCTCCGGTCTTCTTTTCGGATCACTAGAGCACCCCAAGTGTTGTGCCTCTAGAGAATAGTCCACACCGGCTGGATCTGCAATCACTTTAATCCTCAGGCTCAGAACTAGGAGAAAAGCAGCTCAGATTTGAGAGTTGGATTTGGATCCAACTCTAGATGCAGAACGGAAGAGGGAGAGAGATGCACGGCCCTTCTCAACCACGGTGGCGGCGGCGGCTTGGTGGTAGAAGTGGCGGCGGCTAGGGCTTCTTGGGAAAGGGGGCGGCGGCTATGTGAGGGAGAAAAGATTAGGGTTTTGCTTTTTCCTTGCTTAGGGTTTTGATTCTTGAAGACTCCTTTTTATAGGAGAGTTCAAACCCTATCCCTAATCTTATCTCTTAGCTAATGGGCTATCAGATAAGTCTGGCCCAATCCCTCTATTTAATTAGTCCTTTTAATTAAATAGCCCAAGTCATTTAATTAACCACTTTAATTAAATGGCCCATTTATGTAATTAACACTTTAATTAAATAATCCAATAAATCTAATTAAAGATTTAATTAATTAGAAAAATCTAAT
Source organism: Penstemon eatonii (assembly GCA_038501285.1). Lineage (NCBI taxonomy): Eukaryota > Viridiplantae > Streptophyta > Magnoliopsida > Lamiales > Plantaginaceae > Penstemon > Penstemon eatonii. Next base: position 54,752,829 of record CM076710.1, read on the forward strand.
TAATTTTCTCTCTCCAGGAATTAACCCTTTAATTCCTTACCTTGATTTAACTCCTTTAAATCATTTCGTTGTACAACTGACTATCACAGTTCCAGCTTTTGTGTGTGACCCTCTAGGTTCACCATCAATTGGCCGCAGGCTCACATTTCTGTGATTTAATTAATGAGCAATTAATTATTTAATTAATTGCTCCGATCAATTAAACTACTTTCAATTGACCACTCCAGAATTAATCTACCATCAATTCAGGAGTACCCACACCTCATGGTCGATGTCTAGCCACAAGCCCATGAGGCCCAACTTCAGGTGAATTGACTTCAGTGAACCTTAAACCTCTTATAAGTACCATGTACATACGGTCCTTCTAACGACTAATTTCCCGATCGAGACCTAGGGTGTGTGAATTGGTCGGCACCTCTAATCATCTCGATTCTGTACTTTCTAATTCAGGATAATACTTCCAGTGTGACTGCTAAATCTGGAAACCCCTTTCCAAATCCGTCACCGACCATGGCCATGGATTTCTCGGAATGTATCATCGAAGAATGTACAGGAAATTCCCTCATCCATTACAATGAGTCGGTAGATCCTATATTGATGCTAACCATCCGCGCATACGACTATACGCACCCAACGTAGGCGCACAATGGACAAGCTATGTGCCCGGCTCCTAAATCAAAGTACGCACACCCGTATACCGAATTCGCCCTAGCACCTCAAGTCTAAGGACTAAATCGTACACTGTTGTATGTCTTGAGAGACATCACACCACCGATATGCTTTTTAAGCACTTCCACAATGGGTCTCTCTGTTCGGGTCGTTCGATGCGTCCGATCCCCTATCGAACCACCTAGTCATATGCACTGACATTAACAATGTCTTGTTCATGAAACGACAACAAATTCACTTTTAGTGAATCATGCATAATCCTACAAGTCTTGACGATTCATTCGATACCCCGTCTCGATATGAATCTATGACTTGGAACATTTTTGAGATCACGACCTTTGAGACTGTTTCATGATTAATCGCACCCAATACTGAAGTGAATAATCCCGTAGTCATAAGTGATCTCAGGGTTTCAACCAATCGCTTAAATGTGTTCGCGAAAGATGAAGATGGCCATTTGTTTATATTATGAATTCTCAATAAAATAAACAGATCGTATTAATTGATAAATCAAAGATTCTTTCAAGATAAAATAATGTTCCTATTACAAGCTATTTTGTTGGCTTGCAGGGCACTATCCTATCAGTTCCGTCCAAGTGAGCAATTTTGTATGAACCCTTCTTTCCTACACCAATAACGATGTATGGTACATCCCAATTTTGTTGCAATTTTCCTACATGCTTGGATACCTCTACTTTCTTTAATACTAAGCCCCCTTCTTTGACTTTGAAGGTTCGGATGCGCACCTTTTGGTTGTAGGCTTTTTCCATATTTGATTTCGCAACCTGCAATTGTATTGTAGCTTTCTCTCTTAAGGCCTCAGTCAGGTCGATACCATTTGCTCTAGCTTTTTCATTTTCCTTGCTATCAAACATCTCGACCCTCGGTGTCGGGATTAATGTTTCGACTGGAATTACAGCCTCTGAGCCATATACCAGGCTAAATGGGGTCTTGCTGGTTGAGGCTTTGACTGTTGTCCGGTTTGCCCAAAGCACTCCAGGGAGTTCATCCAGCCATCTTCCTTTGGCTGCCCCTAAATTTATTATTTCACGGTTGGCTACTTCAGTTTGTCCATTCGCTCTAGGGTGTCCTCTCGAGGTGAAGTTTTGTTGAATTCCCAACCTAGAGCACCATTCCAGTACTTGTTTCCCCGCGAATTGAGTTCCATTACCAGAGATTAGAATCCGTGGTACGCCGTATCGACATACTATGAACTTCCATAGGAAATTAATTACTTGAAACTTCGTTATTTGAGCGAGAGCGATGCATTCTATCTAATTGTCGAAATATTCGACAGCAACAAGGACATAACTTTTCTTAGATCTGGCTACTGGGAAAGGTCCCACAATATCAATTCACAATTGATCAAATGGCCAGCATACAGGTATCCGGTGCATGTTTTCGGCTAGTTGATGGCTTATATTAGCATGAACTTGGCAATGATGACACTTTTGCACATATTGGACAGCATCCTAGTTTAAGGTAGGCCAAAAGTATCCTGTTCAGAGGCATTTCAAAGATAAAGACCTGGCTCCACTGTAGTTTCCTGCTTCCACTTCATGTATTTCATGAAGTACCTCGTTGGTCTGTGGTTCGAAAATGCATTTCAACAGAACTCCGGATACCGATCTTCTATAGAGTTTTCCCTTGGCGTTCGATATTTTATTTTCCGAGCCTCATTTAGGTCAGGCGGCAGGTTCCCTTCTCGAAGGTAATCCACCATTGGAGTCATCCAGTTCTTCTCTGGTTCCTCAATTTCCATCATTTCAGCGATGGGTGTACCGTCAATGACGATTGCCGGTGTATTTGAGATCAACCAATTGATCACCCTTTCGTTTCTGCCATCATGTGATCCTATGAATCTAGAAAGCTGATCTGCCCATTTGTTTTCCGAGAGGGGAACGTTCTGTATTTCGAAAGTCTCGAATTTTTTAGTCAATTCTTTTACTTTGGCGAGGTACTTGATCATATTGAATTCCTTTGCTTCGTATAGTCCTTCAATTTGTCTTTGTACCAACTCTGAATCAATTAATACTTTGAGACTTTTTATGTTGGCTTTGATCGCCATTTCAATTCCTGAAATTAACGCCTCATATTCGGCTTCATTGTTGGTCACCACAAATATAATGTGATTGCATAGTTTATATATTCATTATTTGGGCCGGTAAAATTGATTCCAGCTCCGTCTGTTGGTCCCAAGTGGTCAGATGAGGTCTAGAGGAGGGGGGGTGAATAGACCTCTGAAAATTTTAGACTTAAAAACTTTTTACTCTTCTGTCAGCAGACTAATCTGATGAAGAACAGTAAGATAACTATGCTGATCGTGAACAAATCTTGAACAGCAGAGTGACCACTCTTCTTACAGTTTACTTAGCTGATTTCAATGAAAATCAGTTTTATCAAGAGTATACTTGCAGCGGATGTTAGAAAGTGTTTTTCACAAGTAGACTAAGTCCTTACAAAGATTTTATCCCCAGTTTTAAAACTCCTTATAAAATCTTTTGATGATTCAAAGTGTTGAAATATGCAAGGTTCAAAATATGCAAGAAAACTTAAATGCAAGATAACACAAAGAATTTTTATAGTGGTTATATGGATAAAAATCCTTTAGTCCACTCTTCCAGATCACTTAGATTCTGGGTTATACTATAATCACACAGATTACAATATTTCTCCACTTATACCTAGACAACAAATGAAAAGGCTATAAGCTCACAATAGGAATTCACTCAGAAAACCTATCCTCTAAAGTAGAATCACTCAAAAGATGGATTCTAACTTCGCACAACACTCAGCTAATACAAAACACTCAGATTGTATTTTTCTGTTTTTCTTCAACTGAGTTTCTGTCAACAGATGACTTCCACCAGACGACTGAGCTGTTCGAGCTTCTTGAGACTTAGAAAAATTTCTGCTTCGAATGCGAAATCTCAGATGTTGTTGTGTTATTCTCACTTCGAAATTAGCTCTATTTATACTTGAATTTGAAATTATGACCGTTGAAGGAGATCAAATCTCAAATCCATAGCATTAGCCCAATTTCAGAACGGCTACCTGCTACAGTCCTTTTTCTGCTGTACTTTCCTGTAGATGCATTAAATGCACTCTGCTGATCCGAGAGTAAATTCCAATCATTTGCCATTACTACCCTTCTCTTCCAGCATTTATTACACCCGGTACATTTATTACCGTTGGACTCTTCTCATGATCTCTTCTACTCTGCTGATCAAAGCAACTCTGCTGATAGATACTCTGCTGATCAAATACTGAACTAATCTGATTTGAGTCAGCTGATGGTCTACCCTTCTGATTGCTGTTTCAGCATGAGATCACTAGTCTTCTGGGCTTTGAACTTTGAACTCTTCTGATGTCTTCTTTCACTTGTTCAAAATTCTTCTAAGGGAACTAAGCTTTCCATACTTAGCTGATTCTGATGTTTTGGAAATCATCAAAACCATCCCTTAATTACTTATCTTCTTTGCACTCTATCTTCATCTTCATCCAACAATTTCCCCCTTTTTGATGATGACAAAACTTCAGCTAAGTACCTGTACCTAACCTAAAGTTTTCATCCTCAAAAATTTTTGAGATAGAAATAGTCTGTTGGATTTAAACTTGTAATTTTATAGATATTGAAAAGATTACAGATTACAAGTTTTTGAGAAATGAAAAGTACAAAGTGATAAAAGATTACAAGGATTTTAAGACATAAATGAACTAGCCTAAACTAGTCTTCTTCCTTCTTCTCTTCTTCTGTTTCCTTGTCTTCTTTTTCAGATTCTTCCTCAGATGGTTTGGAAGTTTCAGCTTCCAACTCTTCAAAGAACCTTTTCCTCAGCAGCTCTATCTTCTTATACTTGACATCAGGATCAAGCTGTTCTTTAGCTGAGTCCTTAGCAGCAGCTATTTCTTTATCAGACTTAGCTTTTGTTTCAGCTTCACTTTCATCAGCTTCACTTTCTTCTTCTGTGATCTTCTCATTTGTTGGTCTGCTTGTGCCTTCATTTTCTTCATCAGCTCCAACTTCTTCAGCAGCAGATTCTTCCAACACTTCAGTTTCTTCAGCTTCAGCACCATCTAGTCTCTCTTCTATTTTATCAAAAGAAGTTCCAACTCTCTTCTGTCCAAATACCCTATCTTCCCACTTTTTGTCATCATCAGCAGGGTTGACTGGATATTGTGGTAAGACTGGTGTAATCTGAAGTGAATCACAAAGAAGCTTGATGTTTTCTTCTATGGCATTAATTTGAGCTTGTTGACTTAGTTGATTGGCCTCAAAAGCTTTCATTCTTTTGAGCACATCTTCTCCTTGATCACCCAACTGAATTTGAGTTCCCAAAATCCAATTAGATGAAGCAGTGAAGTCTTTCATCATATTTCTCATAACTTCATCTTCTACTTGAATAGCCATCTCAACTGTTTCTTCAATCCGTCTTCAACCAGCAGTAGTGCTCTGAGTCCTTCTTCTGATAATGTCCATTTCTTGACAGACAGATTTGACATCCTTAGCAGTATCTTCTATCAGATAGATTGGAACAGCAGCAGCTTTCTGATTTGCAGTTAACTTCTCTTCCATTTCCTTCATTGATTTTGATATCATCTGTTGAATAGAATCCAACAATGATGTTTGCTGTGAGCTCTGAGAAGTAGAAGCAACTTCAGTTTGGATTGGAGGTAAGGCAAGAACATCCTTTTCAATGGACTGTTCTTCTGCTTGAGTTGATTTTTCAGTTAACTGATCTGCTGGACCAGAAGCAGAGTCTTCTTTCATGGTCTCATCAGCTTGACTAGGAGTGCTTTCCTTCTCCTTAGTCTGATCATTTTCCTCAGCAGTAGCCTCTTTTTCAACAATCTGATCAGCTTGATTTGTGGTAGTTTCTTTTCCCTTTGACTCATCAGCTGGTTTAGACTTGTCATCCTTTTCTTTGTTCTGATCAGTGGGGTCAGATGTACCCTCTTTTTCCTTTTGTCGATCAGCAACATCAGCAATGACTTCTTTCTTTTTGTCCTTGTCAGCAGGGGGTTCAATCTTCTTGATAGATTTGACAGTTCTCAGCAACCCTGCATCATCTAGAGTAGTTCTGTGAGAAATCCAGGTGAAGTCATCAATAGGAATAAATGGGGAGATTGGGTCCGTAGGTAATTCTTCAAATGCTTTAATGTTAGGACCATAGACAATCTGCTTGATATTAGGAAGAGGGATCATGGAGCTTGGCTGTCCCTTCATCTTCCTAGTCTTCTTAGCCCATAATTCCATAGACTGAGCAATTGCCAGCTTGATGGATCTCTCCTTGAGATCTTCTGATTCAGCATACTCCTCAGGAACAGATTCAAGAACCTTATTTGCCTCAGCCTTGGCAATGTGACTGATTCTTAATCTTAACTTATCCAGAAAGAATTCTGAGTCAAGTGCTTGAGTTAGAGATCCAGTCTCAAGCCACTTCAACACTCAGGCTTCTTCAGTAGCAAATCCTTTCCAATTTGCAATCTGTTCTGGACTCTTGGTCAATCTGAATTCTCTCCATCTGTTGTACCTTATCTTCTCTTTGTTGAACATTGTCAGATGGGTGATTCTTGCATTCTCAGCATCCAACCTTTTAAGAAATTCTTCAAAGATGTCAGGATCATCTCTGACAATCTCCAAAGCCAGTTTGACCTCTTCTCTTCTTTTTGGTTGAATCTTTGGAGCAGGCATGGATGGTATGGGTTTGGTGGGGTCTCTTGGTTTACCAATTGTAATGCCTCCAGAATACTTTGGACCATGAGCGTCTTTGGTGCTTGCTTCAATAGCAGCAGCCAACTCTGCTGCCTCAATAGCATCCCTTTGCTCTTGAGTCATTTTGCTGGCTTCTTCTTCCAGCCTCTTGACCTCAAGGGCTTTAAGATGATCCTCCTTAGCCTTTTCTGCAGCTTTCTTTTTCCTTTCTGCCTCATCTTGTTTCTTCTTTGCAGCAGCAGATACATAAGGAATCACAATCTTTCCAGTCCTTTGCTTCTTTGATTCAGGACTCTCAACAGCTTGAAGTGGAGTTGCAGCAACAGGAGTAGGATGCAGAAGGAGTGTTTCTCCTTCACCTGTTGTGCTAGTCTGCTGTTCAACTCTTTCCTCAGCAGACTCTTCAACAGCAGGGATTTCAGCAGACCCAACAACAGCTTCATTTGAGGGTTCTTCAATAGTAATAGGTCTCTCTGCTGATGCTGTTGTTTCCCTTACTGTTTCTGTTGTTTCCTCAGAGAATGTCACTTTTCTTTTTGCTTTAGACTTAGGAATTATCTTTGGAGCTTCTGGTTGATACTTAGCTTGGGGAGGTCCCCTTGCTTCTCTTTTTGTTCTCATTCTCTTCAGTCTTTGAAGAGGAACTTCTTCTTCTGATTCAGTTCTTTCAGGAAAGGAACCTGTCTCCATTTGTTCAATCTCCTTGGTGAAGTCATCAATCACCTTTTCAGGGATTACAACTTCAGGTTGTGCTGATCCAGCTTCAACAGCAGGGCTTGCTGTTTGATCAGCAGATTGGCTTGTCTGACCCTCCTTCTTGCTTTTCTTAGAAGGGGTCTTCTTAGACTTAGTAGGAGCCTTTCTTTTGGGAGCAGCCACACTCCTGACTGGCTCAGACAATTTAAACTCTTTACTACCATGGGTAGCCTTTCCATTTCCCATGGGATAGCTTAGTGACATGAACATATGACTAAGCAAAATAGCGTGAGAAGCCCTCTTGTCACTCAGCAGATCATAAACATGAACTGCCCAGTTCACCTTCAGTCCATAGTAGATGCAAATCATTGTGTAGTACCTCCTCCTAGGTAACCCATCTAAAGATCTTGTGCTGCAATCCAGCACCTTCGCAATAATGTCTGCGAACCTCTGATACTCATCTTTTAACTGAGTCTTCATCAGAGTCCCAGTCATCTCTTCTCCCTCCTTCGCACAAATTCCCCAAAATTCTTCCTCCTTTTCAAACCCAAGGTCTGTTACATCCCCTCCTTCATTTTTCAGCTTACAAATTTCACTAAGAACAGCAGCAGAGACAACGATTTTCTTACCCCGAATAACAGCAGACATAAAAGTGTTATCTTTGTGAATTTCCTGGTCTTGTAGAAGTGATCAACATCTTCTAAGTAAACCCTGTCTTCGTGGGCTTCCAGAACTGGAACTAAAGATGCCTCTTTGATTTTCTCCAAGATTGAGCGCATCAAATCAGTACCAGAAAAGTGGAATTTGCTGTAGTTCAAGTACCTTCCATCAATAATCTTCTCCATTTCTGGGATCACTGAGTAGAATTCTGTGAGAGCAGTAAACTTTTGAAAGCGAGAGAGATCGAGAGTTAGAGAATTTGAGAGTTTGTGTGTGCGTAAGACGACTGTACTGTTCAGATCGGATTTTATACGTTTTCCATTGTTTAGGTTATCGTGATTAATCTGAGACGTTGGATCAATCTGACAGTTTATTAATCGTGTGGGTGGGAGCTGCGGATTTCAATTTTATTATTTTAATATTAGACAGGCGGGAAACTCAATCAACACTTATCTGTTACTTATAAAAGCGTGTTTCTAGAGATGCGATTTCATAACCATGCTTATATAATGTATCAGATGAGTAGAGTTTAACTTATCTGACAGACGAGTGATCTGTTATCTTATATTACTAGAGAAAGCCAATAGCTAGTAATCTTCCTCTGCTGTTTGTCAATCCAGCAAGATAAAATAATCTTCAGTCTTCAAGAATTAAGAACACATCTTCTGATAACATAACTTCAACTAACTGTCATTAACCAATTTCATCTTTAGAGCAGAAGTACCGCTAGTCTTACACGTTCCCCTGTCTTTAAGAATTCATAAGTTAACTAGTCTGTTAAAAGTTAATCCTTGAATATGATAACGGATGACTGTGCTGATGAACTTTAGTCTTCTGATAAGTTCCCCCTCAGCTTATTGCATCCAAATTTAGCAGTCCTAGCTCAACTCTTAGAGTTGAGAACCTTACATCACTTAAAGGTTTAGTGAAAATATCAGCAATCTGATTGTCAGTATGAACATACTCAATCATAACATTTTCTTTTTCCACATGATCTCTAATGAAGTGATGCTTGATCTCAATATGTTTAGTCCTTGAATGACTTGTAGTGTTCTGAGTAAGTGAGATTGCACTTGTATTATCACAGTAGATTGGAATTCCACTGATTTTGATATTGTAGTCTTCTAGTTGATGCTTCAACCAAAGTATCTGTGCACAGCAAGCTCCAGCAGCTATATACTCTGCTTCAGCAGTAGATATAGAAACTGAAGTCTGTTTCTTACTCATCCATGAGATCAGACGACTACCTAAGAACTGACAGGCACCTGTTGTGCTTTTTCTGTCAATCTTGCAGCCAGCAAGGTCTGAATCTGAATAACCAATAAGCTCAAATCCAGATTCTCTAGGATACCACAATCCCAATTCTTGAGTGCCCTTAATATATTTCAGTATTCTCTTGGCAGCTAAGAGTTGAGATTCTTTGGGATTTGATTGGAATCTTGCACAGACCCCAACTGAGTACATGATATCAGGTCTACTTGCTGTTAGATATAACAGTGACCCAATAATGCCTCTGTATTTGGTTATGTCCACTGATTTGCCATCTTCATCTTTATCCAAACGAAGACTTGTAGACATAGGAATAGTAGCAGTAGAGCTAGTTTCCATACCAAATTTCTTGAACAGATCTCTTGTGTATTTTGCTTGGTTGATGAAAATACCATCAGGCAACTGTCTAACTTGCAATCCAAGAAAATAATTGAGTTCACCCATCATGCTCATTTCAAACTTATTCTGCATGAGCTTGGAGAACTTGTCACACATCTGTTGGTTAGTTGAACCAAAAATAATATCGTCCACATATATTTGCACAATTAATATATGATTCTCCCATTCAATTGTAAACAAGGTTTTGTCAACTTTACCTTTGCGAAATCCTTTAATTAAAAGAAAATCAGATAAAGTGTCATACCATGCTCTTGGAGCCTGTTTCAGTCCATAGAGAGCTTTCCTTAGACGATACACCTTGTCTTCTTGTTGATAAGCTTCAAATCCAGGTGGTTGTTCAACGTATACTTCTTCTTGCAGTTCTCCATTGAGAAATGCAGACTTCACATCCATCTGATAAACAGTGAAGTTCTTGTAAGCAGCATAAGCTAGAAACAGTCTGATTGCTTCAAGTCTTGCTACTGGTGCAAATGTTTCATCAAAGTCTATTCCTTCTTCTTGACAATAACCCTTGGCCACTAATCTTGCTTTGTTTCTGGTAACAATACCATCTTCATTCATCTTATTTCTGAAAACCCATTTAGTGCCAATTACTCTTTGATGACTTGGTCTAGGAACTAAGTACCAGACTTCATTCCTTTCAAATTGATTCAACTCTTCTTGCATAGCTTCAATCCAGAAGGAATCACTGAGAGCTTCTTCAATTTGTTTAGGCTCTATTTGAGATAGAAAGCTGACAAACATAGCATCTTGTGCAGCAGCTCTTCTTGTTTTCACTCTATCTAATGGATCACCAATCACTAACTCTGGTGGGTGATTTCTGAGCCATCTAAGATCAGGTTGTTGTCCTCTGTTTTGATCTTGCAACACTACTGTTGGAGTTCCAGTAGTAGTCTGTTGAACAGTTGTAGTCTGTTGAAACTCCTCTGGTCTGTCAGCTGTTTATAACTCGTCTGTTAGACAATCAGCACTGTGATTTTGAACAGCGCTTGAGCTAGCAGCTGAATTTAAATTAGGTAGTATGATGGGAACATATTCTTCATTCTTTCCAATATCCAACTTCTGTAAATCAGTAGACAGATCTTGATTGGTACTTTGATTCTTTTCAGAAGATTGACTTGGCTCATCAAATACTACATGGATAGATTCTTCTATTAGTAATGTTCTTTTGTTAAACACTCTATAAGCCTTACTAACAGTAGAGTATCCTACAAAAACAGCTTCATCAGCCTTTTCTGCAAATGCAGTAAGGTGATTTTTCCCATTATTTAATACAAAGCATTTACAACCAAAGATTTTGAAGTAATGAATGTTTGGTTTTCTGTTGTTCCAAACTTCATATGGAGTCTTGTTCTGATTTTTGTTGATCATGCATCTGTTCTGGTTAAAGCAGGCTGTATTTGTTGCTTATGCCCAAAATCTTTGTGGCAGCTTAGCTTCAGATATCATAGTTCTGACAGCTTCTTTTAGTGTTCTGTTTCTCCTTTCAGCAACACCATTCTGTTGAGGGGTCCTAGCAGCTGAATACTCATGATGTATTCCTTTGATGTTACAATACTCTTCAACAGTAGAGTTTGTGAACTCTGTCCCTCTATCTGATCTGATCTTCAATATCTTTGTACTTTTCTCATTCTGGATCAGTTTCATCAGATTAGTAAGATGTTCCTTGGTTTCACTTTTTTTTTTCATGAATATCACCCAAGTATATCTTGAATAATCATCCACAACAGCTAGGCAATATTTCTTTCCACCATTGCTGACTGGATCAATGGGTCCAAATAAGTCCATGTGTAGCAGCTCCAATATTCTTTCAGAGGATTGGTGCTTCTTGCTTTTGAAAGATGACTTGATTTGTTTACCCTTCTGACAGGCGTCACAGAGCTTGTCTTTGCTCATGACTGTTTTTGGAATCCCTTCTACCAAATCATTCTTTATCAGTCTGTTTATGGTCTTGAAGTTTAAATGATTCATCATTTTGTGCCATAGCCAGCTAACTTCACTTGGTGTTGATGCCACCAAACAAATGTTTGAATTCTTATCAGCAGAATTCCAGTCGACTATGTAGACATTCCCTTGTCGTCTTCCAGATAAAATTACCTTCTTTGTACCAATCTGTTCAACGTAGCACTTATCTGTTGAGAAGATGACTGAATATCCTTTGTCACAAAATTGACTTATGCTCAGCAGATTATATTTGAAGCCTTTAACATATGAAACGTCAGATATCTCAATGTTTCCTCTGATCAGTCTTCCTTTAGCTTTAATCTTGCCTTCTTTGCTGTCTCCAAAAGTAACCTTTGGACCATCCACAACAACTGCATCAGTCAGCTCAAGTATGTTTCCACACATGTGCCTTGAACAACCACTGTCCAAGTACCATATCTTCTCTACTTTACTCCTACTCCTAATCCTATCCTACAAAACAAAAGTAAAATTGTTTTAGGTACCCTTATTGAGAGGGTCCTGAAGGATTAGTTCCACCTTTGACAACCCAAGATGTTGATGTCTTAGGCTTCTGAGTTTTGACAGGAGCATGAACTTTTTCATTTTTATCATAATTATCAGATAAGTCATGTTGATGATCAGTATGATAAGAATAATGTTCATAAGCAGGGTAAGGTGCATGATAAGCAGGGTATGCATGCATTGGATGAGCAGGGTAAGGTGCATAGTAACTAGGAAATTGAGGTGCATGATACATAGGAGGATATGCAGCAGGTTGCACATAATATGACTCATTTCCATACCAAGCATTTTGATTTTTCTTATTCTTATGCTTCTTTGGCTTACTGGCAGCTTGCTCATTAACAGACGACTTAGTTTTACCACTAGTCTGATTGACTTTAGCTTTATCAGCAGACTTCTTAGGACTCTGTCGTTTGGTCTTACTAGTCTGTTTGCCTATACTAGGCTCTTTGCTCTTTTTATCCTTAGGAGTTTTCGTCTCCTTTAATACATTCTCAGGTGAAGCAGGTCTAGCAGTTTGAACATACAGAATGACCTTACTATTGTCAGCAGATATAAATTTCTCAGTATGATTCAATTCGTGTTTATCGTGTTCTAAAGGCATCTTCTGTTTACTAGACATGTGAGTGGATGCAACAGATGATTTTTCATGAGACTCAATAACTTTTTCAAGTTCCATGATTTTTCCTTTATAAACTTCACATTCAGCTTTCAGAGATTCATGTTCTTGCTCAAGTTGTTTATATTCAACTGATTCTCTAGGCTTTTCAGCTGTGAGTTTCAGTGAACTATTTTGCTCTTTTAACAATATCATCACTTCCTTAAGCTTTTTATATGCTTCAGCAATAGTAGTATTGTTAAGCATCATTTGTTCAAATGAATTGAATAATTCATTGTCAAGAGGAGTTACCTCTTCCTCAGAGTCATCAGATTCCTTTGCCATCAGGCAGAGGAGAGCAGGTTTTTCTTCATCAGACGATTCTTCATTAGATGTGTCTGAATCTGAATCAGATGAGTAGACAGCAGTCAGCTTCTCTGCTTCATCCATCATTGCCTTGCCTCTCTGATGCTTTCTTTCTTTTCTGATTTTCTTTTCTTCTTCAGTGTATTTTTCTGCCTTTGGATATGGACAATCTTTGATGAAGTGTCCCAATTTCCTGCAGTTATAACACATTAGTTTGGCTTTATAATCCTCTTTATCTTGAGAAGAGAAGTTAGGTTTAGAAGTAGAAGCATTGTTGTATATGTTCTTCATTTTTCTCTTGTAGAACTTCTTGAAATTATTCATTAGCAATGCTACATCTCCAGCAGTGTACTACTTTTTGTTGAGTAGAGTGGCTTCATCAGATGAGTCCACATCTTTACTTTACTGTGCTGGTCTTCTGGTGTTTTCAGCAGCAACTAAGGCAGCTGTGGGTCCTGAAGTTGAGGTTTCTTCAATTCCCATTCTGGGCAGTTTATACTCATATGCCTTGAGTACTGAGAACAGCTCTGTAAGAGAGATTTTTCCCAAATCCCTTGATTCTTCCATTGCTGTCACCTTCATGTTGAATTTTGGAGGTAAGGCCTTCAGTACTCTGATGGTTATCTCCTTGTCCGTGAAGGTTTTTCCAAGCTTTAACACTTCATTCAATGTTCTGGTGAACCTAGTATCCATCTGATCTATGGTCTCTCCAGATTTCATTTTGAAATTGTCCAGCTTTTCCAGAGCAACACTCAGCTGATGCTCTTTAATGGCGTCGTTTCCTTCGCTCATATCTCTGATCGTGAACAAATCTTGAACAGCAGAGTGACCACTCTTCTTACAGTTTACTTAGCTGATTTCAATGAAAATTAGTTTTATCAAGAGTATACTTGCAGCGGATGTTAGAAAGTGTTTTTCACAAGTAGACTAAGTCCTTAAAAATATTTTATCCCCAGTTTTAAAACTCCTTATAAATCTTTTGATGATTCAAAGTGTTGAAATATGCAAGGTTCAAAATATGCAAGAAAACATAAATGCAAGATAACACAAAGAATTTTTATAGTGGTTATATGGATAAAAATCCTTTAGTCCACTCTTCCAGATCACTTAGATTCTGGGTTATACTATAAGCACACAGATTACAATATTTCTCCACTTATACCTAGACAACAAATGAAAAGGCTATAAGCTCACAATAGGAATTCACTCAGAAAACCTATCCTCTAAAGTAGAATCACTCACAAAGATGGATTCTAACTTCGCACAACACTCAGCTAATACAAAACACTCTGATTGTATTTTTCGGTTTTTCTTCAACTGGGTTTCTGTCAACAGATGACTTCCACCAGACAAGTTAGCTGTTCGAGCTTCTTGAGACATAGAAAAATTTCTGCTTCGAATGCGAAATCTCAGATGTTGTTGTGTTATTCTCACTTCGAAATCAGCTCTATTTATATTTGAATTTGAAATTATGACCGTTGAAGGAGATCAAATCTCAAATCCATAGCCTTAGCCCAATTTCAGAACGGCTACCTGCTACAGTCCTTTTTCTGCTGTACTTTCCTGTAGCTGCATTAAATGCACTCTGCTAATCCGAGAGTAAATTCCAATCATTTGCCATTACTACCCTTCTCTTCCAGCATTTATTACACCCGGTGCATTTATTACCGTTGGACTCTTCTCATGATCTCTTCAACTCTGCTGATCAAAGCAACTCTGCTGATAGATACTCTACTGATCAAATACTGAACTAATCTGATTTGAGTCAGCTGATGGTCTACCCTTCTGATTGCTGTTTCAGCATGAGATCACTAGTCTTCTGGGCTTTGAACTTTGAACTCTTCTGATGTCTTCTTTCACTTGTTCAAAATTCTTCTAAGGGATCTAAGCTTTCCATACTTAGCTGATTCTGATGTTTTGGAAATCATCAAAACCATCCCTTAATTACTTATTTTCTTTGCACTCTATCTTCATCTTCATCCAACACCGTCCCTTCTCTGCTCGATGCACAATCGAAGTGCATTAACCAGGTGTGATTTTCTACAGTCAATATATCGTTATTGCGATCGATCGAGTCGTTGGGCTCTTGTATTGAGGTTGGAGTTTCAAATAGGAAGTCGGCCAAAACTTGAGCCTTAATAGCGATTCGCGGTTTATATTCAATTTCCAACTATCCTAGTTCGATCGCCCACTTAATCAATCTACCAAAGGCTTCTGGCTTCGCTAGGACTTGTCTTAGCGGTTGGTATGTAAGCACAACTATCTTATAGGTTAAAAAGTATGGTCGGAGTTTACGTGCATCTACCACTAAGGCCAAGGCAAATTTCTCTATTTCCAAGTAATTCTTCTCTGCTCCTTGTAGTAGCTTACTTAGGTTATAGATCCATCTTTGGTTAGTTTCCACCCTCAGTCAGTCAGTCAAAGTTTTACGGATTTTCTACTTTCTGAGACCACTGCCATGACTACTTCCTTCGAGGCTGGTGGTTCTTCTGGAGATCGGGCTGGACATAGGCCCGGTCGGAAGACTTTAATTTCTTGCTCAGGGAAGGAAACCTCTGTGAGTCCTAATGAGAGGGAATCCCCGCGCTTGTTGGATGATCGTTGTCTCTTGGAGTAAATTAAGGATATAACTGAGTCTGAAATCCCTCGTCATGATAAAATTCCTTTAGATTCTGTCTTGCCTGATTCTTGCGAACCTGATCCTCTATCCTGGGATCTGGGTCTTAGTACCATTTTTCCTGGGGAGTTGAAGAAGCATGAGGGTTCTTCTTCCCTCCGTCTTGTTCAGTCCCTGTTCAAACAGTTCGAGCAGGTACTTATCTAATTCAACTTATTCTCATATTGTTTTATCTTTTATAATTTCTTTCTTCTCAGGGGAAATATTATGCTCTGCAACTGGGTGCCCAATATGATGAACTGTGGCTCAGTAGAGAGAACCTGAGGCTTCGGCTAGATACGGAGACTTCAAAGGCCAAGGGGCAAGCTCTTCAGATTGAGCTTCTAAACGATGATCTACAGAAGTTAGGTGAAGAAAATTTAGCTCTTGAGAAGGAGATGGATGATCTGGCTCGATTGAACGCCAATTCAGAAGAATCTCGTCTGCGTGCCTATGAAGAAGGCTATGATGCAGATTATCAGAAGCGTCAAGAGGAGGTGAGGGCATTTCTTGATACAGCTACTCCTCGAAAGGGTGTTTCTTCGAGCAGGCCCGCTGGTGATGATCAGTCCTGAGGACTTGCTTCCTCCTTTTCCTTTTTTTTTTTTTTGGTAGCAAAGCCTGTATGTGGTTGCTAGGGGATAATTTATCCTTAGCGTATTTTTAATGACCACAATATTTTTGCTGTAAATTTCCTATGGTAATTCCAATCTAATTTGGAGAAGTAAATTGAATCATTTAATCGAGTAGGTAAATTTAGACTCGAAAATCTTTATTTGCTTACTTTTGTAAGCAACTTTACATTGCTTGGTGATTCGAATATTAAGCTCCAAAGAAACTTAACTTGGATTGACTTGAGGGCAACCAGTATTGACTCAAAATCTGTTGTTGACGATCAGTCATGAGTTCTTTCAAAACCAAGAAGTTCCTCAGAACCTTGTCCTTTATTTCATCTTTTTAGTTTTTCAAAGAAACTGGGTAGTAAGCTTTATCATGTTCATCGATAATCGATCGGTTGCCGTTGTTAGACATACTTCTGTCTTTTATGTGGTCCTATATAAGGGCTTTACTGCAACTTTTCTTTAAGCATTACTTTTCCTTATAATTGAATTTCTTAGTAGAGCTCATTTGCCACCTTTTTTAATTCCATGTTTCTGTGTACTGATTGCGAGCTTCATTTTTCTCAAATAAAACAACCAGTGTGCCAACATGTCAAATATTGGTATGGGAGGAATTGGAAAATGTAGAACCATTAGTTAGATTCAGCTTGTTAAGACCTCCTTAAGCAATTCTTTGATATATGAGGCAGTGAAAAATCTGTATGTCTAAATAAGGACGACTGTCTCTTCTACTAGTCCGCCAGATTTCTTGGACTCCAAGAGGAAAGCTGGATTCTATGTCGTCAGGTTCTTATTTGTCGTCAAAACGATCAACTATTTTGTCCTCCTGCTTATAGATCATTTATTTTTGGAAGAAATAATTATTCCTCGTTGTAAATCTCCTTTTCTTAAGGACTATGTTCCTAGGTCGAGCATTCTTCATAAAGTTCCAAGTTGTTTCTTACTGAATCCATTGGAACGTATATGGATTTTCCATTCTGGTCGTTTCGACCTTGATATTTCATTCTCATCGAGCAGGTTCATCGACAATCCTAGCGCCGTTCCAACTTACTCGCATTAAATTCGGGAAGTCAAAAGTCGCATTCTCGTCCCTTGATCAGATTTCTATCCAACCGTAGGATTAACTTAAAAATTTCCCTATAAATAGACATTCAGTTTCTTCCCATATCTATCCATATTGTACGAAATGGAGATATCAGCTTCTTTGGGTTTTATACTACCCAATGATCCTATAATTTTCAAAAAATCACATTATCGTGATCCATTATCTTATAATAACTCAAGCATCATCTGCCTTGTACTGACAGGTCCCATTGATTCCTTACCTAGTACTGACGGGTCCCATGTGGCCTCAGCTTTTGTCTTCATGGGGTTGAGGTCCATGGTATTTTGTTAGCACATGGAGGGTTCATACTTACCAGGCATCCCTGTTCTTGGAGGTTACCTCCGGAGTGATAGACCGCCGTGGTGTGCTGGTAAATTTTCTCTTTCACGATGGTCCTTTGAGATCCTGCTTTGGACGAACAACTGCAGCAATCTCTCAAGCGGGAGCTCGTTTTGGTCGAATGACCGCTACAAGCTTTCTGGTTTGCAATGGCCGTTCCAGACTAAAGGGAGGATCGATCGTCAGAGTCTGGCCATCGAATTAAAGAAGTCGACCATCCTGAGCAGCATTTCTCTTTGGTGGTTGATATTAAATGTCGAGGTACCAGGAAGGAGATTGATGTTTCCGTGGACATTGTCGTGGAAAAACTCCGATCTATAGGATTTTCCTTTCTTGTATTTGTAACGATATGTAAATCAAAGAACGTTCTTTGTATTCAGATGAATAAAACACTATATTTTTCTATATCTATTGTCTTCATGAATTTGTTCTTGCTTCGATTTCTCTTAATTTTGCTCTTAGGTTTTCTTACCAATTATTGGCTTTATTGAGCGAATCGATTTTACTCAACTCTTAAGGACTTAGGTTTTTTACCATTTATTGGCTTTAACCTATTTAATCGTTGTTATGGAGATCGAGGAGTGTTAATCGAGCGAATTGATTTTACTCAACTCTTTAGGACTTAGGTTTTCTACCAATTTATTGGCTTTAACCTTTTTAATCGCTTTTATGGAGATCGAGCAGTGTTTATCGAGCGAATCGATTTTACTCAACACTTTAGGACTTAGGTTTTCTACCAATTTATTGGCTTTAACCTATTTAATCGTTGTTATGGAGATCGAGGAGTGTTTATCGAGCGAATCGATTTTACTCAACTCTTTAGGACTTAGGTTTTCTACCAATTTATTGGCTTTAACCTTTTTAATCACTTTTATGAAGATCGATGAGTGTTTATCGAGCGAATCGATTTTACTCAACTCTTTAGGACGTAGGTTTTCTACCAATTTATTGGCTTTAACCTATTTAATCGTTGTTATGGAGATCGAGGAGTGTTTATCGAGCGAATCGATTTTACTCAACTCTTTAGGACATAGGTTTTCTACCAATTTATTGGGTTTAACCTATTTAATCGTTGTTATGGAGATCGAGGAGTGTTTATCGAGCGAATCGATTTTACTCAACTCTTTAGGACTTAGGTTTTCTACCAATTTATTGGCTTTAACCCTTTTAAATCGCTTTTATGGAGATCGAGGAATGTTTATCGAGCGAATCGATTTTACTCAACTCTTAAGGACTTAGGTTTTCTACCAATTTATTCGCTTTAACCCTTTTAAATCGCATTTATGGAGATCGAGGAGTGTTTATTGAGCGAATCGATTTTACTCAACTCTTTAGGACTTAGGTTTTTTTTACCAATTATTGGCTTTAACCTATAAGTCCTTGCGTCTTTTGGAGATCGAGGAGTATCTATCGAGCGGATCGATTTAAACCAAATAAACAGATAATAATAACAAGGATAAGCGCTAGGATTTATTTTCCATAGTATCTTCTTAGGTTGACCGCGTACCAAGTCCTTGGTAGGGGTGTTCCGTCCAATTGTGCAATTTTGTATGAAGCCTTCTTTCCTACACCAATAACGATGTATGGTCCATCCAAATTTTGTTGCAATTTTCCTACATGCTTGGATACCTCTACTTTCTTTAATACTAAGTCCCCTTCTTTGAAGGTTCGGATGCGCACCTTTTGGTTGTAGGCTTTTTCCATATTCGATTTCGCAACCTGAAATTGTATTGCAGCTTTCTCTCTTAAGGCCTCAGTCAGGTCGATATCATTTTCTCTAGCTTTTTCATTTTCCTTGCTATCAAACATCTCGACCCTCGGTGTCGGGATTAATGTTTCGACTGGAATTATAACCTCTGAGCCGTATACCAGACTAAATGGGGTCTCGCCGGTTGAGGCTTTGACTATTGTCCGGTTTGCCCAAAGCACTCCAGGGAGTTCATCCAGCCATCTTCCTTTGGCTGCCCCTAAATTTATTATTTCACGGTTGGCTTCTTCAGTTTGTCCATTCACTCTAGGGTGTCCTCCCGAGGTGAAGTTTTGTTGAATTCCCAACCTAGAGCACCATTCCAGTACTTGTTTCCCCGTGAATTGAGTTCCATTATCAGAGATTAGAATCCGTGGTACACCGTATCGACTTACTATGAACTTCCTTAGGAAATTAATTACTTGAAACTGTGTTATTCGAGCGAGAGCGAAGCATTCTATCCATTTGCTGAAATATTCGACAGCAACAAGGACATAACTTTTCTTAGATCTGGCTACTGGGAAAGGTCCCACAATATCAATTCCCCATTGATCAAATGGCCAGCATACAGGTATTGGGTGCATGTTTTCGGCCGGTTGATGGCTTATATTAGCATGAACTTGGCAATGATGACACTTTTGCACATATTGGACAGCATCCTTGTTTAAGGTAGGCCAACAGTATCCTGTTCGGAGGCATTTCAAAGCTAAAGACCTAGCTCCACTGTGGTTTCCTGCTTCCCCTTTATGTATTTCTCGAAGTACCTCATTGGTCTGTGGTTCGGAAATGCATTTCAGCAGAACTCCGGATACCGATCTTCTATAGAGTTTTCCCTTGGCGCTCGATATTATATTTTCCGAGCATCATTTAGGTCAGGCGGCAGGTTCCCTTCTCGAAGGTAATCCACCATTGGAGTCATCCAGTTCTTCTCTGGTTCTTCAATTTCCATCATTTCAGCGACGTGTGTACCATCGATGTCGATTGCCGGTGTATTTGAGATCAACCAATTGATAACCCTTTCGTTTCTGCCATCAAGTGATCCTGTGAATCTAGAAAGCTGATCTGCCCATTTGTTTTCCGAGCAGGGAACGTTCTGTATTTCGAAAGTCTCGAATTTTTTAGTCAATTCTTTTACTTTTGCGAGGTACTTGATAATATTGAATTCCTTTGCTTCGTATAGTCCTTCAATTTGTCTTTGTACCAACTCTGAATCAGTTAATACTTTGGGACTTTTTATGTTGGCTTTGATCGCCATTTCAGTTCCTGCAATTAACACCTCATATTCGGCTTCATTATTGGTCACCACGAAATCTAACGTGATTGCATAGTTTATATCCTCATTATTTGGGCCGGTAAAATTGATTCCAGCTCCCCCCCTTCTCTGCTCGATGCACCATCGACGTGCATTAACCAGGTGTGATTTTTTACAGTTAACATATCGTTATCGCGATCAATCGAGTCGTTGGGCTCTTGTATTGAGGTTGGAGTTTCCAATAGGAAGTCGGCCAAAACTTGAGCCTTGATAGCGATTCGCGGTTTATATTCAATTTCGAACTGTCCTAGTTCGATCGCCCACTTAATCAATCTACCAGAGGCTTCTGGCTTCGCTATGACTTGTTTTAGCGGTTGGTTTGTAAGCACAACTATCTTATAGGTTAAAAAATATGGTCGGAGTTTACGTGCAACTACCACTGAGGCCAAGGCAAATTTCTCTATCTCCAAGTAATTCTTCTCTGCTCCTTGTAGTAGCTTACTTAGGTAGTAAACAGGCTTATGCTCAGTGCCTTCTATCTTTATCAAGACCGAACTAATGGCAACTGCAGAGATAGATACATATAAGTATAATGGTTCACCTTCAGTTGGCTTTGCTAACAATGGATAAGAGGTCAAGTATTCCTTTAGTTGGTTGAACGCCTGGTCGCAGTCCATACAAAGTTTTTTGCCTTCCTTAAAGTTTGAAAGAAAGGCAAACTTCTGTCCGTCGATTTGGAGATGAATCTGTTCAATGCGACAATTTTTCCTACTAAGCTTTGTACTTGGGAAATTGTCTTAGGTGGTTTCATTTCAGTTATTGCTTGAATCTTTTCGGGATTGGCTTCAATCCCTCGTTGATGAACCATATAGCCTAAGAACTTCCCTGATTTAACCTCGAATGTACATTTTGCGGGATTGAGCTTCATGCGATATTTTCTTAGTATCTGAAAACATCTATCGAGGTGTTTTACGTGGTCGGCTTCATTCATACTCTTGACCAACATATCATCCACGTATACTTCCATTATTTCTCCGATAAGCTCCCTAAACATTAGGTTAACTAATCGTTGATAAGTAACACCTGCATTTCTTAGCCCGAATGGCATGATAATAAAGCAATATACACCCTGTTCTGTCACGAAAGCAGTTTTCTCTTGGTCTCGCTTGTCCATGTAGATTTGATAGAAACCTTGAAAGGCGTCCATCATGCTGAAAATAGCAAAACCGGCAGTTGAGTCGACCAACAAGTCGATCCTCGGGAGAGGGTAAGGATTACGTGGACATAGCTTATTAAGGTTGGTGAAATCGTTGCCAGTACATGAGATGTAATCCCAAATCTTATCAAGGATAATTGCGTGAAAAACACGCTTTCGTCTGCGCTTGACATTCCTATAATGTCCTTTGATATACAGAACGTCGTCATGTTATGTTACGAACTTTACTATAATACGCTCCCACTGATCCTTTTTGCATAAATGGAATCCATATGCCTTTTGACAAAGTCAATAGTCTTGATCAACTTATCAAGTTGCATGTTCCAAATTCTGGATTTTCAAAAGTCACAGATGGACCTTTGGATTTGGTAAGGGGTACTTTGGATGACCTATTTTAGGAAGGTCTTCTACGATCGAAAATGGCAACATCCGACCTCGCGACATATCGGCCGACCACCAACACTGTAGAGCCAACTCCGATCACAGGTCAAGGGGTTCATGTTCGGATTCCCTTGTTTGGCCGACCCCAGGCCCAGGCCTATAGGCCGAGAAATACACCCCTGTGGATGGTTCATCTGGCACACCGATTCTGCTATAAATAGCAAGCATTTATGATGCCAGATAACGCACGATTCCCCAGGTGCTCCCAGCTCGAGGCTACTGCTCGAAGCCTACCCATGATTTGTATTTTGATCATACTGTATGTACTAGTCTCTAGCTTTTATGGCATCCAATAATGCCCAAGTAGGACCTCGAAATACATTGTAATCACGATCGATAATATACATATTTGACCCCACCATTGGCAATTTAACACATTTACTGTCTTTAAACTCTATTATTGATCTCCTAACGAAACCATGTTAGATCAATTGGCGCCCACCGTGGGGCCTTATTTGGGTGTTAGATCGAAATATGCCTACTACGAGACGAAATACAAACTTGCGAGGAGAACCTTCACACGCAGCTGGAGCACAGAACTCCATTAACAACGAGCCCGATAATTTTTCTCGAGCGGCTCATCAACAAGAAGCTCCACTAATCGTGCCACAAGAGGGTATTCCGATCTGCACGACAGTGGCCGACCTGAGATCTATTATTGGGACGATGTGCAGGGAATTCTTGAACAGTGGAAGAACCGATAAATCACCAGTGGATCAACCTATGATGCATGGAAGACCTGAAATTCCATCATCGAATATTCAGAAGGAAAAAAGTCTGCTTTGGTCGGTATCAAAAGCACCAACGACAAACCCTCCCCAACCAGCTCCATCGAAATCTATATTTCGATCAATATTACCTTCCAAAGCAGACATGATGTGGAGGATTCGGTAGTTGGGAAAAGACATCCTTTGGGTGATGAGAAGACAAAGAAATCGACCTATAAGAGAATCACCGAGGCCGAAGTAGAAAAGATAGTGCAGGAGAGGGTGGCCAAGAAATAGATCGAGAGGAATTCACTAAAGAGGCTCGGCACGCAGGCACGACAATCAGGCGTACTGAGGTAATGCAAAATAGGGAAACATTTCGAGAAAACATCAGAGATAGAGAGATTGGAAACAGTATTATGAGATGTTCACCTTTAACACTACAAGAAAAATTGGTTTCAACGACAATGGTTATTGGTTGCTGAAAGAGAGAAAATGGTTGCTAAAAGCTGCAGCGACCACGACATGGTTGGTCACTTATAGTGGCTACTAAAAGTCCGCAGCGACGACTTACTAATTTGGCCGCTATAAACGCTTGTTTTAGCGACCAAATACTATTGGTCTCTATTGATATAGCCATTAGCAACAATAATTTTACTTGCTAATGTGAACTTTCATGGTCACTATGGCATCCTCTTGGTAGCTGTTGCTATACAGATAGCCACCACAATCTATCTTTAGTGACCAACGAAATAATGGTCCCTAAAAATGCGAATATTAGCAACAATTTTATACTTGGTAATTTGAGCTTTCATGGTCACTATAGTATTGTATTTGTAGCTGTAGCTAGACATATAACAACATAATTTGGTTGCTAAAGAATGATCTTTTAACAACCATGTCGTTCTGCATAGCAGCCTTATGATTTTGTTTTGTAAGATATGAATGTTTAGTGTCCAGAAAATGTAGTTACTCATTGCTAATAATGAAACAACTACGATTAATATCATGAAATATTAGAAAGAATATACATTAATGATAGATGAATCAAAAAAGATGTTTCTTAATCTCAAGATAGTTGTGGCTAAGGAGTTATAACTAACTATTAATATTACTCATCTAAAAAAATTACACTGCACTATTTCTATGTGACCTCCCTAAATGGAACAAATCTCCTAGGCCTTCGTTGGAGTAGCATCCTTCTATGTTGATGGCGCTCTTGATAATTTATTAATGAATCATGAATTGGTGCTTATATCATACTCCATTGCTCAATATGGGGGTATATAGTGGAGCTAACGCCAAGGATTCCTCTTTCTTTCTTCGCTTCTTATTTAGCTAGCTGTAGATCTAGATCCCTGCCAAGGGTATACTACAGTCAATGATACAGGTCCAATCTGTAAGTCAATATACATAAACCAAAATGTAAATTAATGCATGAATATTGTTATTATTTTTCAAAATAAGGGGAGGATCTTTAATTTCTCTAGTGGCAGAAGATGCAAACAGAAAGGTGGATTTATATTACACAATCTACTAAAAATCTATACAGAGATATATTAACAAGATGACAAATGAAAGCACCAATTGCATTGCATCACAAACAACATAACCAGATAGTCATCTCACAAAAAAGTACTATTTTACCAACTCAAGGTAGCTTACTTCAATTTCTTTCACATGAGCCTCGTGTTCAACTTGTTGTTGAAGTTTATGTTGTGTTGTTTGATTTCTCCAATGCCATACGAACACGCCTTACTCCGACACGAGCCTGGACTCTTACCAAAGCTTGCATGCAACAAAGCTGGAGCTTGTACCCGAATTAGAAACACCAATAGAGGACTTAAGTTTTTCAGCAAAAGAAATGGGAGCATTATTTTTGGTTTTTTCAGAAAAATTAAAAGTATGGGGGTGATTTTGACCAGGGGCAGAAATTTTGGGCTGATTGAGCAATTTACTCATCATCTTCACACCACTAAACTGAACAGTCGATGGAAATGAAGAACACCGTATCACCTTTAAACCAAATATCTTTCCCACAACAAAAATCATCAAATTAAAGCTACAATTAACCGCAAACAGCACCAAAGAATCACTACCAAACTCAAAAACAGCAAAACAAGCAACCAAAATCGCAAAATCAATGAGGCCTGAACCTGTTCTTGGCGGCCCGAAACAGCAGATCGCGAAATTGATAACTGAAAATCGTAATTAAGCTAAACACGACAACAAACAACTGAAAACCGAACTGAAATCCAGCACCAAACGAAAAAATCAAAAAGGGATCGGGGAAATTGAATTACCCCAATCTGCAATTAATCAAAATGGAGCTATTATTCGTAAAATTAAAGTTAGGACAATTGATTTTTGATCTCCAGGAGATGAAACACGAACATAAATCAACCAAATCGAAGAGAAATCCGAAATCGCAAAAGGGGATCGCGATCCCAATTTTTCCCCAAATCTGCAATTCACCAAATTAAGTTCTGAATCGTAAAATTGAGGCTAGAACAGCTGATTTCCGAACTCCAGTAGATGAAAAACGAACAGAAATGCAACAACTTCGAAGGAAAAATAAAAAATGCGATGAACACTTGTTAGGGGGAAATCAAAAATCGCAAAATCCGAAAAGCAATCACAAAATTAGACCATCTGGGCTGGGCTGGTTTGGGCGGCGTGAGTTCGGACAGGAGAAGGGGAGAGAGTGGCGGCCGGTGTAGAGAGATGGAGGAAGAGTGGCGGTGGGGAGAGAGGGGAAGGAAGAGCGGCTTGTGAGATTGAGGAATGAGGTAGATGAAATGAGGGCTTCATATCCTAAGTAATTAATTGCATTTTTCATTTTTTTTTATCTTAAATCCTAAATTAATAATATTTTTTTAAATTAATTTATTAAATTATTGCAAAATAATGATGAAATTAAAAGAGTTAAATCAATATAAATGGAATCAATTTGATGAAAAATGAGTTAATAGAGGTCATTTGAAATTAAATTGATATTTTTTAAGGGTATTGTTTTTAATCATATCCGGGCATTGTTAATTTGAACTCGGTGAAAAATGAACAAGTTCATGAATAAGAGGCTATGTTTTTTCAAATTGTGTTTTTTGTTTTATAGTTTAAAAATGTCAAGGAGGTGATGTGAAACTTTTAAAAGATTGCATGAGGGCAAAATTTTTTCTTTCAAATCATAGGGACATAAATTGAACATTTTGCAATTTACAAGGTGTATATGGCAATTAACTCTATTTTTAGCGACTAGTTGAAACTTGTCGCTATAGTATTTTTTGAGTGACGATCTCAAATTTTGTTTCTGTGAGTAGAGTTTTAGCAACCATTTGAAAGTTGTTGCTATGAGTATAAAAAGAGCGACCATTTTGTTGTTAAAATGGTTGCAGAAAATCTTTGTGTATTGCCACCATAACGTTGCTTGCTAGAAACATCAATGTTGGTTGCTATTCTCATATCAAATTTCCAGCTACCATTGACAGCAACCAATTGTTTATTGGCTGCAAAAGCATTGACAAAACTTGATTTTAGCAACAAATTGATTTTTGGTTGCAGAAGAAACATGTACAGCGACCATTTCGATTTCATCGCTAAGAATTTGGTCGCTAAAGCTAATAATTCTTGTAGTGTTTTGTTAGGAAATTCGAGAGGCAAGAAATACTGAGACAGTGTCCACGAGGTTACCAAGGTATAACGGGACTACCGACCCCGCAAAACACATTAACAGCTTCATTAATGTGATGAATTTGTATGGACATTCAGAAGATTTTTGCTGTACAATCATGGTCGCGACCTTTGAGGGAATCACACTTGATTGGTTCGGGAAATTGCCACCGAACTCTATCTTCTCTTTTGATGAGTTCTGCGATAAACTCAAACACCAATTCCCAAGCCAGAGGAAACCTAGGTTGCCTGCCAACCATCTGGGGACGGTAAAACAAATAGAAGGCGAAACTTTGAGGTAATGTATGGCACGTTTCAGCATCGAACTAGTTAAAGCTGATAATCCACAGATCGAATACCTATCCTCCTTGATGTTCGAGTTAACGAAGAATACACAGTTCGAAAATGCACTGTGTAGGAAGCAACCAAAATCCTTCGAAAGGATCATGGAGATAGCAGAAAAGTACATGATACAAGAAGAAATGAACAAGCTAAAGCATGCTCAAAACCCGAGGCCTCCCCTCGGAAAAAAATAGGACAGAGCCCCTGTGCCGAAACCAGGGGATTACGGTGGATCGAATAGGGGGTCGATTTGGCAAAGAATCAACACCTACAAGCCCCAGATGCGGAACAACCATCCCAACACCTATGGTCTAGTCTCTGATCCTAATCCGATTGCTCGTACAGGAAAAATCCACTTTACCGAATTGAATACTTCAAAGGAAGAAATCCTCAGTGTCTTGGAGAAGAGGAATTTGATACCTGAAGCCGAAATGATTACTCAGGCAAGACAGGGAACTTTGAATTATAACAAATATTGTCGATACCATAGAGCTCGTGGGCATAGCATAAAAAATTGATATCAATTGAAGGTCGAAATCGAGAAATTGATCGTGCAAGCTAAACTAAAAGAGTTTGTAAAGAGAGGAAACTATAGCAACCGTTATAGGTCCAGGAGCCCACGAAAGTTCACCGTCCAGCAACATGAGGCTCGCAATCAACCAGAGGAACAACCGAATGGAGTAATCAACAGGATTGTAGGTGGACCGGCGGGGGGAGACAGTAGAAATGCGAGGAAGAGAACAATGGGTCGGTTTGGCAAAGAATCAACACCTACAAGCCCCAGATGCGGAACAACCGTCCCAACACCTATGGTCTAGTCTCTGATCCTAATCCGATTCCTCGTCCAGGAAAAATCCACTTTACCGAATTGAATACTTCAAAGGAAGAAATCCTCAGTGTCTTGGAGGAGAGGAATTTGATACCTGAAGCAGAAATGATTACTCAGGCAAGACAGGGAACTTTGAATTATAACAAATATTGTCGATACCATAGAGCTCGTGGGCATAGCACAAAAAATTGATATCAATTGAAGGTCGAAATCGAGAAATTGATCGTGCAAGGTAAACTAAAAGAGTTTGTAAAGAGAGGAAACTATAGCAACCGTTATAGGTCCAGGAGCCCACGAAAGTTCACCGTCCAGCAACATGAGGCTCGGAATCAACCAGAAGAACAACCAAATGGAGTAATCAACATGATTGTAGGTGGACCGGCGGGGGGAGAGAGTAGAAATGCGAGGAAGAGAACGATGAGATCGATCAAGTCTGTCGTATTGGCCATGAAAGAAGTATTCTCTTTGGAACCACCTTCCATGGAGAATCAAGTCATAAGCTACAGTGATGCGGACCGATCAGCAGATGTTACTTGGGATGTGGACGACGACGACCCCAATTTTTCGATGGTTCTAACTTTGAAAATCTTTAACTATGAGGTTAAAAGAGTTTTGATCGATAATGGTAGTTCCGCGAATATTATTTTTTCGGAAGCTCTTTCTCGAATGAATCTCCAGCATCCTTTTCTGGATAGAGTGATCACTCCATTGGTCGGATTCGGTGGTTCGGAAATTGTCCAGCTAAGAACCATCTTGTTATGCACGACCCTTAGGAAAAAACCAAAGAATGTAACTAGGATAGTAAAATTCTTGGTGGTGGAAATGCCCTTTGCTTACAATGCCATATTGGGAAGGCCGGCGTTGAACGCATTCAAGGCCGTGGTGTCAATGTATCATCAAAAGGTGAAATTTCCGACAGATGGAGGGGTCGGA
The DNA here is from genome assembly GCA_038501285.1 of Penstemon eatonii. NCBI lineage: Eukaryota > Viridiplantae > Streptophyta > Magnoliopsida > Lamiales > Plantaginaceae > Penstemon > Penstemon eatonii. The sequence continues at coordinate 54,781,524 of CM076710.1, forward strand.
GAAATGCGAAATGACCAGTATATGGCCTGTGAATGTTATAATTCTTCATTGTCGATAAAGAGAAAGATCGAGCCTGAGATTTCGAGCGAAAGAAGGCTGAACAACTTAGAGTCAGGATCGGTTGCCGACTTACCGATCCCTAATTGTGATAAACTACAAAGAAAGAAAGGCAAGAATGTAGATATGAGCGTCCAAGCCCCCGACTACAAGAAAGTTGCCTTAGTTCCTGGATCGCCGGAAAAGGTTACCAGGATCGGAACGGAGCTGAGCGAGGGAATGGAAACTATGCTCGTCGACTTCCTACGAAAAAATGTGGATGTCTTCGCCTGGAGCTAGGATGATATCGTAGGAATCGACCCTCGGGTGATCACGCATTCTTTAAAAATAGATCCGAAGGCGAAACCTGTTAGGCAGAAGAAGAGGAATCATGGAGACGAGAAGGATAAAATAATCAATGCGGAAGTCGATAGGTTGTTGGCAGTTGGTCAAATTAAAGAAATCAAATTTACTGAATGGTTGTGTAACGTGGTGTTAGTTTCCAAGGGAGAGAAGGTCGAAAACAAATGGAGAATGTGCAATGATTTTAGCGACCTAAATAAGTTATGCCTGAGGGACCCTTATCCGTTGCCTAGGATCGACATGCTAGTAGATTCTACAGCAGGATTCATTTTCTTCAGTATGATGGATGATTTTCAAGGGTTTTACCATATATTTATGAATGATTAAGATCAATATAAAATCGCTTTCATTACCGAACGCGGGGTTTATTGTTTCATTGTAATGCCATTCGGACTAAGAAATGCAGGAGCAACTTATCAAAGGTTGGTCAATATGATGTTCATAAAGTTGATCGGTGAAATCATGGAAGGTTATGTGGACGACATGCTTGTGAAAAGTATGATGGAGGAGGATCATATCAAGCACCTTGATCGATGTTTTACAATTCTATGGAAATACGGTATGAAATTGAACCCAGCGAAATGTACCTTCGGAGTAAGATCAGGAATGTTTTTGGGCTACCTCGTACATGAGCTCGGGATTGAAGTTAACCTGGAAAATATTCGGGCTATCATCGAACAGAAGCCACCAAGGAGACTTTTGGACGTGCAGAGTTTGGTAGGAAAAATCATCTCATTAAACAGGTTCATTTCAAGATCAGCCGATAAGAGTTTGCTCTTCTTCAAACTATTGCGAAAATTTAAGAACTTTGAATGGACTGATACATGTGATAAGGCTTTTGAGGACCTCAAGGCTTATCCTACTTCACCGTCGATGCTGGCTAAACCTTCCGAGGGTGAACCTTTGTACCTCTACATAGCGGTTTCAGAGGAAGCAATTAGTTCGATCCTGGTGAAGGTGGAAAAATCCGAACACAAACATATCTATTACTTGAGCAAATTATTACAAGGCGCGGAAAAGAACTATATGGAAATTGAAAAGTTTGCACTTGCTCTAGTAGTAGCCGCTCGAAGATTGAGACCTTATTTTCAGACTTACAAGATCATTATTTCAACTAACCAACCTTTGAGGCAGGTCTTATCGAAACCAGAGGCTTCAAGAAGATTGATAAAGTGGGCAGTAGAGCTTGGCCAATTTGAAGTTGAATATCGACCAAGAACTGCAATCAAGGGTCCGGTTTTGGCGGATTTTATCCTAGAAACTAGAGGAACAAAAGTTTCGGATGAAGCAGAATTGTCAGAAGTAAATTCGATCAACAAGCTGGTGGAACCAGTGTGGTTGATGCAAGTCGATGGATCTTCAACCAAAGAAGGAGGAGGAGGAGCAGGGATATATTTCCAAGGTCCCGCCGGAGAAGATTTGAGCTATGCAATTACGTTGGACTTTGTTATCACTAATAATGAAGCGGAATATGAAGCTCTTATTGCGGGCATGGAAATGGCTCTAAAGGCAAAGGTAAAATTACTTATTGTGCTTACTGATTCCGAACTCGTACATAGATAGGTCAAGGATATTTACGAAGCTAAGGAGTTCAACATGATTAAATACCTCAACAAGGTAAAAGAAAATTTGTGGGCAGATCTATTGTCTACATTTACAGATCTATTGCAAGAAGGAAAACTCCCTGAAGATACTAATGAAGCTCGACGGGTAAAATATCGATCACCATGCTTGGCCCTAGTGGAAGGAAGACTTTATAAAAGATCCTCATCGGGAATTCTACTGATGTGCATTCACGAGGATGAATACGACACGATTTTGAAAAATGTCCATGAAGGGGAAGCTGAAAATCATTGTGGTGCTCGAGCGTTGGTTCTGAAATGCTCGAGAGCAGGATATTATTGGCCTACCCTTATTTCTGACTTAGTCGATTATGTGAAGAAATGCCATCATTGTTAGATTCACTCGAATCTGATCCACCAACCTGCAGAGCAAATACATTATATTCCCATTTATTGGCCTTTCAATAAATGGGGTATTGATATTGTCGGACCTTTTCTGACCACTAGATCAAAGAAGAATTATGTATTGGTTGCCGTAGAATAATTTAGCATGTAGGTGGAATGTGCGGCTTTGACAAAGATCACTCAGTTTCAGGTTATAAATTTCCTATGGAAAAATATTATCTGCAGGTTCGGAATTCCTAGGGTATTGATCTCAGATAATGGAACTCAGTTTGCTGAAAAGAAAATCTTGGAATGGTGCGAGAAGTTCGGAATACAGCAGAAATTCACATCTATTGGACACCCGCAAGAAAATGGACAAACTGATGTCGTATACAGAGAAATTGTCCGATCGTTGGAAAAATGGTTGGCCGAAGCAAAGGGAAAATGGCTCAATGAACTACCTGGAGTCGTATGGGCCAATCGAACAACAGTAAAGGATGCTACAGGAGAAACTTCTTTAAGCCTGGTTTACGGATCGGAGGCTGTTATTCCGATCGAAACTCTTATTCCATCTCCCAGAGTTGAATTCTATGATCCGACAAATAATCAGTCTTTGAGGGAAATGGAGGTCGATTATGCGGATAGCAAAAGGGATCGGGCTAAGTTGAAGATTTAGGCTGCAAAATCTAATATGGAAAAGGTATACAATCAAAAGGTCAGAGTCCGAACCTTCAAGGTCGGGGACTTAGTGCTGAAGAAAGTGGAAGTCTTGAAACACGTGGGGAAACTACAATCTAATTGGGATGGCCCCTACGTTGTTGTCAAGGTCAGAAAGAAAGGCTCATATAAAATTGCCTATCCGAATGGAGAAATTCTTCCACGAACATGAATGCAGTTAATCTTAGGAAGTATTATGGGAAATGAGGATTTTGTATCGGGTTTCAGTTTATCTATCATTTATTGTTATCAATTCGACTTTATTATGTCTCCTACTATTGAAGAAATCAATGAAATCTCGCTATTTTTGAATGTTCTTATCATTTCTATGCATCTCCGCCAATTATCTTTTATATTCAAGCTCGGCACTCGGCCTCTTCTCGAAAATTGACTAAGGGTGAAAGCTGTTGCTACACCCCTTAGATCAGAATAAAAAAAAATGGTGAAAGCTGTTGCTATGACCCTCAGGAGAAAGTTGTTGCTACGACCCTCGAAAATTGACTAAGGGTGAAAGTCGTTGCTATGCCCCTTAGATCAGAATAAAACAAAATGGGTGAAAGCTGTTGCTACGACCCTCGAAAATGGACTAAGGGTGAAAGCCCTTGCTACGCCCCTTAGATAAGAATATAAAAGAAATGGGTGAAAGTAGTTGATACGACCGTCGGGTAAAAGTTGTTGCTACGACCCTAAAAAATTGACTAAGGGTGAAAGCCGTTGCTACACCCCTTAGATCAGAATAAAAGAAAGGAAAATTTACCTAGACACCCCATGTGTTTAGGCCTAATTACAGGAACTTACCCTCTTGTTTGAAATATTCCCAAGACACCCCCTCTGGCAAAACAGTATTATAAGATGACCCATTACGGCGTCAATTTTTCACGGCAAAGGATGACGTCATCAATTTATTTTAATTTTTTTCCAATTTTGCCCCCAGGGGTGTATTTGTAATATATTTTGTGTTACAGGGGTGTCTTTGTAACCGTGTAATAAATATTATAAATAAATTCATTAAATTTTAAAATTATAACAAACCAATTTAAAATTTAATAAATTTATTTACAATAACCCAATTCAATAAATAAAGCTTTAATAACTTTATAATAACACTTTTTCATTCAAAAATCAAACAAACCAAATTAAAATTTATTAAATTTATTTACAATAACACAATTATTTAATAACATATATTTTCAATAACAAAATTCGATAAATAAAATTTCAATAACACATATTTCCCTAAAAAATAAAATAAACCTATTTAAAATTTAAATAAATTTATTTACAATAACTTAATCTGGTAAATAATATTTTAATAACGTTTATTTTCATTTTAAAATCAAACAAACCAAATTAAAAATTTATTAAATTTATTTACTATAACACAATTATTTAATAACATATATTTTCTTACAAAAAAAAATACCCTTTTAAAATTTAATAATTTATTTACAATAACATAATTGGTAAATAAAGTTTCACTTTAATAACAAATATTTTTCTAACAAAAATAAAACAAACCCATTTAAAATTTAATAAATTTATCTACAATAACACAATTCGAATTTTTGAAATCCAGAGAACTTTTTGGGATTTAGGGCTTGGTGATTTTGTTACGAGATTATTGCATTTTTGGTGCCACAACTTAACTTAAGCTCACTAGCATTTTTACCCCATATCTAAATTAGCCCGAAATCGCCCATGTGCGGGCCATGTGACGTGTAAATTGTGAATTTTGACCAAATTAAAGTGGAAGTTTGAGTTTTCTATAAATGTAGGGACATATTATAAAGGTGAAAAAGTACAAGGGTCAATTTGCGAATTGGGTTAGAGGGGCTGATTTTGCGAAGATGCCAAACTGCCATTGACGTGAGCTTGGCAAATGAGGATGCTTCAATTCAGCACCAAATTGAACAAGGTTGGTACCAAAATGACCGCCACACCGAGGGGAGTCTACGGCTGAAAGGGGAGGCGATGGGTCAAGCTCCACTGCCGGCGGCGGCGTAAAATCGAAAAAAGTACCAAAATCGTAGATCTGAAAATAGAGTGACGGGATGGACTTTGAACTGATAATTAATGCTTAGGATTTGTAGAGGACGTGAAGATGAGTCTATAGCCATCAAATAGAGCTCGAACCGTGTCCGGGGTTGCTGGAAAAGTGAAAAAAACGGGTGTTGGAGCTTGTAGCGGCGACAGCCATAGAGTTTTTTTTTTTTTTTTTGTAAATATAAAAAACAACCAAGGGCATTTTGGACATTTTACATGTTCCATTAAAGTTGACTAAGGTCGTTAAGTCAAGGGGGTGTTTTTGTAATATTTCAAACGGGAGGGTAATTTCTTGTAATTAGGCCTAAACCGAGGGGGTGTCTATGTAAATTTCCTTAAAGGAAAATGGGTGAAAGCTGTTCCTATGACCCTCGGGTGAAAGCTGTTGCTACGACCCTCGAAAATTGACTAAGGTTGAAAGCCATTGCTACGCCCCTTAGATCAGAATAAAATAAAATGGCTGAAAGCTGTTACTACAACCCTTGGGTGAAAACTGTCGCTACGACCCTCGAAAATTAACTAAGGGTGAAAGTCGTTGCTACGCCCCATAGATCAGAATAACAAAAAATTGGTGAAAGTTGTTGCTACGACCCTCAGGTGAAAGTTGTTGCTACAATCCTCGAAAATTGACTAAGGGTGAAAGCCATTGCTATGCCCCTTAGATCAGAATAAAAAAAATGGGTGAAAGCTGTTGCTACGACCCTCGGGTGAAAGCTGTTACTACCACCCTCGGAAATTGACTAAGGGTGAAAGTCGTTGATACGCCCCTTAGATCAGAATAAAAAAAATGGGTGAAAGTTGTTGTTATGACCGACGAAGTCGACTAAGGGTGAAAGTTGTTATGCCCCTTAGGTCGGAATTACAAGAAGATTGTCAACTCTTATTAAAAAATAGAAGGCGTTGGTGATATTTCGACCTAATATCTATTCTTATCAATCAGTTACAACATATTATTTGATCAATCGTTTGCGGTCAGTTACTGCAAAGTCTCCAACTTAATGCGAAACGGTCAAGACAGAATTTTCGAAGTTATAAAATGGAAATAGTTCATTCATCATCGATCACGTACCAGTATTTATCCGATTAAGTAAGGATTATTGAGCGACCAGCAAGGCTGACGAAGGCTAGTTTGACGCCTACCCTTCATCCAATAATGCAAGGCTCGGACTAGTCTTCGATCAAGCCAACTCCTTACATTGAAGTAAGGCAACATGAATTATAGAACTAGGCGTTGGAGTTCGGAGATGCAAACCCTTCTCAGACAGGATATATCAACGAGGTTAGGTTGTCTGTCGATATTCCAAGCGCCATGTTCCTTGTCTGTCGATATTCTAAGCAAATTTGTTCTCAAGCGGGAGAAATGAATAATCGAGGAAAAGGCTACGAGCCCTAATCTCGAACGCCATTATGGATGACATGAGATCTCTCATTTTAAATGCACAAGCCAATACTTGAACAAGGCAGATCGGACAAAACATTCACAGAGAAAGTAAAGAATGGGAGGGTAATCTCAGCGATATTTATAGTAAAAGCGAGATAGACTGAACGGGTTATCCGATTGAACGGTCACGATTCGAGCGGGAAATGCGCCGGCAGTTACAATTCTCGAGAAATAGGGGATTATTTGGATCGTGGTGGATAACTCCCACTCCGAGCTTGAAAATCTCCGTGAATCGACGCTCCCGAGATCGGAAATGAATTTTCGATCAACACTTTGACTTTACTTCATAAGTAAATATTCTCTTCAGGTCATGTTACATATCGATCAATATAAGTATTAATTGTTTTTCTCGATCCATGACTGTTTCAAAGGAACTCATGACATAAAAAAGTAACTTTATGATCATTGAGATTTTTTGATCAACAGAAAATGGACCAGAGGGATGTTCGAACCAATTCAGTTTTAATTGATTACCAAGGGTTCAAAGTTATACTTATTTTCAAAACAAATGCGTTGGGATCAGTTTTGAGTTTTATGCTAGAACGTAAACAAGCCAAGACTTTAGGTTCTTTTATTAAGATTAATTGTTCGATGATTAAGTTCGATCTGCTCATTCAATCATTTGTTCCGAAGATCAATATTATTATTCGAGCAAAGAAGACAAAAAGAAATGCAACAACAAGTTATGTTGGGTTTTTGGGTATAATTTGTCAACTACAACAGTGCGGAATTTAAAAATTTTATCATACACCAAATCCTAGGGTTTCTTATTAGCACATATGAATAAAGGTTGAATTTAATTAGAGCATGCATATACTAAAATTAAATAGGTGGTAAAAGCCATTTTACCTCACCACAGGCAAGGTGGTGGTTTCCTCCGGTCTTCTGTTGTTCACTAGAGCACCCCAAGTGTTGTGCCTCTAGAGATAGTCCACACCAGTTGGATTTGAGTGACTTCGCGAAATCCCCAGGCTCAGAACTAGGATTAAGGAATCGTCTCGTCAGGAATTTGATGCGGATCCGGGAAGAAGAATTGGAGAAAAATCCTACACAGGGAGGGCGATTTCTATAGGGTTCGATTATGCAATTAGGGGCGAGAGGGGGCTAAAATTTTCGGCCTTGATGTGTTTTCTTGTGTTGTGATTTTCTTTCTTGCTTAGAATAAATCTCTTAGGGTTAGTCACTTTAGATTATGTATATCTAGTATTTATAGATGTCTCTATTAGAAGACTCCTTCTCCTAATAGACATCTAATTCTTGAAAGAATATCTTCTTTTCAAGAAACAAGATATACACAAATCTTATCACTTTAGGAAAGAAGATCTCTTTCAATCTCTTTCCTAGTTACACAAGATAACACAAACTCTTAATCCCTATCATAATCAAACATAATCAACATTAATTCAAGACTAAATAATCAAGCAAAAATCGGCCAACCTCATTCAATAAAATCGGCCCATGTGCTTTTAATTAGTCCTAAACTTAATTTGATCATTGTTTCCAAAATCAGCCCATGCAAGATTAATTAATCCCAAATTAATTTATCTTTACAATAATCGGCCCATATGCTTAAATTAATTAATCCTAGATCAATTAACTTTCATATGGATCGGCCCATGTGTTTAATTAATTAATCCACTATTAATTAATTAATCCTTTCCAATTAACACTTTAATTGAGGATTTAATCAATTAGAAATTCCAATTGATTCATTAATTAGTTACTTCTAATTAATGATTCTCCACTTCGAATTAACACTTTAATTCTCGATTAATTAATTAGTTACTTCTAATTAATTATTCTTCTTCATGAATTAATACTTTAATTCATATATTGATTTAATTCCTTAAATCAATTGATTCCTTTCAGACTGTCACTGTCCAACTGTATTGTGTGTGACCCTCTAGGTTCACCATCAATTGGCAGCAGGCTCACGACTTTCGTGATTTAATTAGTGAGCAATTAATTGCTCCGATCAATTAACCACTTTAATTGACCACTCCAGAATTAATTTCCTTATTAATTCAGGAGTACCCACACCTCATGGTCGATGTCTAGCCACAAGCCCATGAGGCCCAACTTCAGGTGAATTGATTTCGTGAACCTTCACCTCTTATAAATGCCATGTACATACGGTCCTTCTAGCGACTAATTTCCCGATTGAGACCTAGGGTGTGTGAATTGGTCGGCACCTCTAATCATCTCAATTCTGTACTTTCTAATTCAGGATAATAATTCCAGTGTGACTGCTAAATTTGGAAACCTCTTTCCAAATCCGTCACCGACTACGGCCGTAGATTCCTCGGATTTATTATCTAAGAACGTACAGAAATTCTCTCATCTTATCAGGATGAGTCGATAGATCCTATATTAGTACTAACTATCCGCGCACACGTTCATACGTACCCAAAGTAGTCGCACAATGACCAAGCTATGTGATCGGCTCCTAAATCAAAGTACGTATTCCCGTGTACCGAATCCGCCCTAGTACCTCAAGTCAAAGGACTAAATCGTACACTATTATAAGTCTTGAGAGACATCCCATTACCGATATGCTTAACGCACTTCCACGATGGGTCTCTCTGTTCGGGTCGTTCGATGCGTTCGATCCCCTATCGAACCACCTAGTCATATGCACTAGCATTCAATGCCTTGTTCATGAAACGACAACAAATTCACTTCATGTGAATCATGCATAATCCTACAAGTCTTGACGATTCATTCGATACCCCGTCTCGATATGAATCTATGACTTGGAACATTTTTTAGATCACGACCTTTGAGACTGTTTCATGATTAATCGCACCCAAAACTGAAGTGAATAATCCCGTAGTCATGAGTGATCTCAGGGTTTCATCCAATCGCTTAGATACGTTCGCGAGAGATGAAGTTGGCCATTGTTTAATTCACGTACTATGAATAAACGGGCGTATTTATCTTATGAATCATAAGATTGCTTCTAAAGGAAGTACCTAAACAAGATTATATTTGTTGGCTTGCTGGGCACTATCCTATCAATCTCCCACTTGCCCTAAAGCCAACCACATACGTTTCTAAGGCCCATCTCACTCCAGATGTCCGTCGAACCCTTTTGTGATTATGACTTAATTAGTGGATCTACTATGTTGTCTCTTGACGTGGTTTACCCCACGTCTCGTTCTACCTATGATTTGCCAGATCATATGGTATACTTGTGTTTAGATCATGGGTGAGATCTCGATTCCTTTGCTAAAGCAATTGCCTTAAGTTATCATTGAAGATAACTATAGGCTTCGCAATGCTAGGTACTACTTCCAATTTATTGGAAGAAGTTTTCGTCCAAACACTTTCCTTCGCTGTATTTAATACTGCGAAATATTCTGTTTTAGTGGTTATCCCGGCATCGATTGTCCTTTTGAACCCTTTCAAATCATCGTTGCCCCCATAAAACCAGAACATTAGATTCACTTCAGACGGGAAACTCTAATCACTAAATCCTTCGAGTTCCAATTCTTCATTATTACCGTTGACCAGCAATATATCCTCAGAACTCCTAGAGTTCTTTAAGGAATGCTTCCTTTCGGTATACCAATACTCCTTACTGGTGTTTGACTAACATCAGCTTATGAAACTCATAGCATGTGTTTAGTCTGGTCTTGTACATGACGTTGCATATACTATGCCACCTTTTATATGGAAGGTGTTCAGAGATATTATCCTCTTTACTCATCAAATGTAGGGCTCATTGACTTTGAGAGAGATTTTATATCTCTATGAAACTGTCCTCACTATGACTTTCCATACTGATTTTATTCAATTTTCGTCCATGTACTAAGATTTTGGGATTTCACACATCTTCTTTAATCTATCACAATAGATACGTACTGCCAATACGTGAGATGTATCCCTTAAATCTTTTAATGAAGAATTGCGTGAATGAACACGCTTTCGTCTGCGTTTAACACTCTTACAACATCTATGTCAACTTTAGTGTTTATATTACGAACAATGCAAAAACTCCCACTGATTCTTTTGTACATTGAGATTTACATGCATTTAGATAAAGTCAACTACTTTGACTATCTCATCTAGTTGCATGTTCCAGCTTCGGGATACTGGTCCAGAGTCATAGATTTTCCTTTGGATTTAAATCCAATGGATATTATTCGCAGTGACACGAAGCTTCTATGATTCGTTGTCTCCAAATGGATTATTCACAATCCACTTAGATCACATGGCGTTTAAGCTATGTGCCCGAATCTATGTTATACATAGATATTTCGAAAGTTCTTGGATTACTATCCAATCGATCATATTCGTGAACGTACTAGTTCCTTTTCGAATTTGATCGAATCTTCGAAATTTGGTGTACAAAATTTTGGTGCAGTAGGTTTGAAAATATACTCCCACTATTTGTAGGGATGTGTCCAAGTCTAGGACTTCATCAAGTTCCATGGTAAAATCCCATTTCTTTTATCGAGGGAGCCACCCTCTAAGAATTGGGAATCCTTAGCAACGGACTACTTTCGTTCTTTAGGATCATGGAACAGGTATCCAATGGATTTCGTTGAATACCCTACAAATTTTCTCAATTGGATCCGCTATCCAATTTTATCATTCATGGATGAAACACTATACTTGATTTAGTACAGTTTTCGTAGGAATTGACTTAAGAAGGTTACTAGTCAAAGTATCCTTCTAGAGTCATGGGGTTGACCCCCAGAATTGATTGAGTAGTTTTAGCAATACTAATTTAAGGAATGAATCTAGTCTTTCATAGTTCGATTCCTTTTATTAGATTTAATTTGCTATTTAAGAATTCTATTCTCGATTTAGATAATTTGAGTTATTTAGGGCTTATGTATTAATCACTTCGATTATATCGAATGATCATACTTTAATGCCCTTAATTGCTTCGATTTTGGAATCCTTTGAATCCTTTCAACATTTCCATACTTGCACTTTACTTAGTGCCTTTATGAAACACTTTGAACCCTTCAACCTTTCCAAAAACTTGTACTTTCAAAGCACTCATATCCTAAATGCTATTAGGATACTTTATGAAGCAATTAATAACTCGCACTATTATTTTAGTGATCCACATGTGTGTTAACGAATTTCATTCATTAAACACTTGGAATTTCAAAATACCTTCATTCAATCGATTGATTTCCTATTCAGACAGGATTCGCATGTTTTGAATTCATCAATCTTCTATTTTTCAAGAGTCATGATTGAAAACAATTCATCGATTCCTTCTTTTAGGAATTATGATCGAATGTGGATAATTATCTAATTTGTTTTTCTTTTCTTGATCTAGCATAATTGTTTAAGTTTTATCAATGCTTATTTCTTTGCTTTATTTACAATGGTAAAGCAGTTATGTACGAATTAAAAGCTTTAATTAAAATAACTCCATTCATAATGGTAAAGCTAAAAATGTTTCGTACAATGTTCGAAATAAATAGACAAAACTCTAACTAATGCCTAAATCCAGAATTAAAGAAAAACATATGCTAATAAGAAAAATCCAGATGCTCCTTGACCCATTCCTTGAAGTATGTTTCCCTCATGTGCAATTGAAACCCAGACTTGGTCACTTGCAGCACGTTCCAGTCATCCTCTGTAAACACTTTTACAGAAACCAGAAATGTCAGATGATTTACATCAAAAGAAAATCTTAAGATGGTTTTTCATCAAGAAGGAAATAACTTAGGTTATACCTTGGTCAAGTATGTTTCGGAATTCCTCATCAGTCATGTTCCTCAGTTCCTCATCTTTCTTACATAAGGGACAATTCTTTCCTTCGATCAATCCTTGTCCTCTTTCGAGGGTTTTCTCATATTTGTCTAACAACTTATGCAAATCATCGGTCTCAATTCCTTTGTGTGGAACTTCACAATGATCGATAAAATGAGAGAATGATTCAGGCAGGCCATTTGTGATGATTACCATCTTATCATCTAGAGTCAATATAGCTCCAAGCTCATCGATTCGTTTTAGCCTCTTGATCAGGTAAGTGCAATATTCACTAATATTTTTAAACCTAGTCTCGTGGAGTGATGATATCCATATTTGCAATATCGTTTGTTCGCAATTGACAGTGAATTTTGGCATGGCTAAATATAAATAACAGACAACAATAAGCAGACAGATTTAAGATAATACTTATAATTAACGAAGATTGGTCTTTCTATCGAAAAAGTTCTCCCACTATTTTATCGAAACAATAACCCCTTGCATTGTTCGGGAAATTCTATTTCCTAGTAGGTCTTGACGTCCCAGCAGACATTAATTGCACCCACGACTCGCGGTCATACAATTAACTCCCTAGGTAGGTATACTTTTACCAATTGTGTTACTCCACAACCTTCAAGCTATTTTGCCTCGATTTTCGCATTTATCTAGCACTGCTACATCATAAATGTTACTACTCGTTTAAGTCTAACCCAGTCAATCCTGATGAGAAACTGGCCCGGTCATGAAATCCCCGTAACTGGTTATCGGTCGATTTTCACATCCCGACCAGTCCCCACCCTTGTCGAGTTTAGTTAAAAACAAGAATCAAGGAATTTCGTGTATTGTCCCTTTCTTCGACTCGGGTGCCAGACTCTGGATCACCTCTATCGATAAGTAGACAACATACACTAGTCCCTATTGATGGAAGGCTTGGATATATAAAACATCATTTTATAGTTTACCCAATATGACTTAATATTTTAATTCGAGAGGGGATTTTCGGTTTTAGGAAGTTTGAGGTAACTCTCCTCGAGATCTCACCGCATTAATTATGCTTTATAACTTATCTAGTGATCTAAATTCTAGCGCGCAAGCCAAAAATAAATCAACAAATAAAATAAAACATTCACACCTAGCATGCATGCTACCACATTATGTTTTCGATCGGGAGCCTCCTATGCGGACCACCATCGAGCCAAAGACGATGGTCCTATTGGTCAATCTATTAGGTTTCACAGAGACCTACTCTATTACACATTTTACCATGCATACATGGCCTTTAGTCTTCTTGGGCTCCCACCTTGCTTGTAACGGGCCTCCATCCTAAACTAATAAAACAGTAAAGCCCTATCTATTACAATGGCTCAAAGTGGCCCAAAAACTTAAGGCTCGCAGGCCCAATAAAACCAATTAGATTATAATTAACCAATCACATCTAACCTAAGGTTCAAGGCTCGGCGCGATCGAAAACCATGTAAACAATTTCACGTTGAGCAAGAAACAAGCAAAAAATTTTCTTATTTCTTATATTATTTTAAAAGTACCTTTTAAAATAACTTTAGATTCTAGTTTTAAAAACCCCTTTCTAAAACAATCTCTTAACTATCATTTTAAAACCCCCTTTTAAAATGACACTTTGATTTTATTTTAAAACCCCTTTTAAAATTAAATCACAACTTCTATTTTAAAACCCCTTTTAAAATATCTCATGGTTCTTACTTTAGTCCACTACTAATTATGAAAAATTAATCCTTCGGATAATAAAACACCTTTTAAACATAATTCAGGTTCTGAAAATTTCAAATTTTGAAAATTACAGTTTGGTCCTTCAATTTTCGAAAATTACGTTTTGACCCCAAAACTTTTGGAATTTACAAATTAACCCCAAAAATTCCAGAACTTGCAAATTGGCCCAGAAAACAGAAATAATTATTTTTATTTCCAGAAACTTTTATTTATCGCAAAACAGCCCCTGAAGTTTTCGTAAATTGCAAAACAGCCCCACAACTTACGGAAATTGCAAAACAGACCCCTATCGCTTGAAAAACAGATTTTCAATTTCAGCCCAAAATTTCCAGAAAAGTTAAATTTCAGATTCTGTCCAGATTTTCTAAAAATCGTAAATTGCAGTTTTAGTCCTGTAATAATCGCAAATTGCAGATCTGGCCCAAATAAGAATTATGCTATTTACCCGAACACATAATTAATCATAATCAGCAAGATCCATGCATAGAACACGACAAATAAACATATTCACGAAAATTTGAAGTGTTCAGGCCTTTTTCATATGTGCATAGTAAGCGTGGCTCTGATACCACTGTTGGGTTTTTGGGTATAATTTGTCAACTACAACAGTGCGGAATTTAAAATTTTTATCATACACCAAATCCCAGGGTTTCTTATTAGCACATATGAATAAAGGTTGAATTTCATTAGAGCATGCATATACTAAAATTAAATAGGTGGTAAAAGCCATTTTACCTCACCACAGGCAAGGTGGTGGTTTCCTCCGGTCTTCTGTTGTTCACTAGAGCACCTCAAGTGTTGTGCCTCTAGAGATAGTCCACACCAGTTGGATTTGAGTGACTTCGCGAAATCCCCAGGCTCAGAACTAGGATTAAGGAATCGTCTCGTCAGGAATTTGATGCGGATCCGGGAAGAAGAATTGGAGAAAAATCCTACACAGGGAGGGCGATTTCTATAGGGTTCGATTATGCAATTAGGGGCGAGAGGGGGCTAAAATTTTCGGCCTTGATGTGTTTTCTTGTGTTGTGATTTTCTTTCTTGCTTAGAATAAATCTCTTAGGGTTAGTCACTTTAGATTATGTATATCTAGTATTTATAGATGTCTCTATTAGAAGACTCCTTCTCCTAATAGACATCTAATTCTTGAAAGAATATCTTCTTTTCAAGAAACAAGATATACACAAATCTTATCACTTTAGGAAAGAAGATCTCTTTCAATCTCTTTCCTAGTTACACAAGATAACACAAACTCTTAATCCCTATCATAATCAAACATAATCAACATTAATTCAAGACTAAATAATCAAGCAAAAATCGGCCAACCTCATTCAATAAAATCGGCCCATGTGCTTTTAATTAGTCCTAAACTTAATTTGATCATTGTTTCCAAAATCAGCCCATGCAAGATTAATTAATCCCAGATTAATTTATCTTTACAATAATCGGCCCATATGCTTAAATTAATTAATCCTAGATCAATTAACTTTCATATGGATCGGCCCATGTGTTTAATTAATTAATCCACTATTAATTAATTAATCCTTTCCAATTAACACTTTAATTGAGGATTTAATCAATTAGAAATTCCAATTGATTCATTAATTAGTTACTTCTAATTAATGATTCTCCACTTCGAATTAACACTTTAATTCTCGATTAATTAATTAGTTACTTCTAATTAATTATTCTTCTTCATGAATTAATACTTTAATTCATATATTGATTTAATTCCTTAAATCAATTGATTCCTTTCAGACTGTCACTGTCCAACTGTATTGTGTGTGACCCTCTAGGTTCACCATCAATTGGCAGCAGGCTCACGACTTTCGTGATTTAATTAGTGAGCAATTAATTGCTCCGATCAATTAACCACTTTAATTGACCACTCCAGAATTAATTTCCTTATTAATTCAGGAGTACCCACACCTCATGGTCGATGTCTAGCCACAAGCCCATGAGGCCCAACTTCAGGTGAATTGATTTCGTGAACCTTCACCTCTTATAAATGCCATGTACATACGGTCCTTCTAGCGACTAATTTCCCGATTGAGACCTAGGGTGTGTGAATTGGTCGGCACCTCTAATCATCTCAATTCTGTACTTTCTAATTCAGGATAATAATTCCAGTGTGACTGCTAAATTTGGAAACCCCTTTCCAAATCCGTCACCGACTACGGCCGTAGATTCCTCGGATTTATTATCTAAGAACGTACAGGAAATTCTCTCATCTTATCAGGATGAGTCGATAGATCCTATATTAGTACTAACTATCCGCGCACACGTTCATACGTACCCAAAGTAGTCGCACAATGACCAAGCTATGTGATCGGCTCCTAAATCAAAGTACGTATTCCCGTGTACCGAATTCGCCCTAGTACCTCAAGTCAAAGGACTAAATCGTACACTATTATAAGTCTTGAGAGACATCCCATTACCGATATGCTTAACGCACTTCCACGATGGGTCTCTCTGTTCGGGTCGTTCGATGCGTTCGATCCCCTATCGAACCACCTAGTCATATGCACTAGCATTCAATGCCTTGTTCATGAAACGACAACAAATTCACTTCATGTGAATCATGCATAATCCTACAAGTCTTGACGATTCATTCGATACCCCGTATCGATATGAATCTATGACTTGGAACATTTTTGAGATCACGACCTTTGAGACTGTTTCATGATTAATCGCACCCAATACTGAAGTGAATAATCCCGTTGTCATGAGTGATCTCAGGGTTTCATCCAATCGCTTAGATACGTTCGCGAGAGATGAAGTTGGCCATTGTTTAATTCACGTACTATGAATAAACGGGCGTATTTATCTTATGAATCATAAGATTGCTTCTAAAGGAAGTACCTAAACAAGCTTATATTTGTTGGCTTGCTGGGCACTATCCTATCAAGTTAAGCAAAATAACTTTTTATTCATACAATTTCTGAACAATTACAAGCATTTTCTCGATTACAATAAGGAAATTCGAGCTCGAAAAGAAAATTACATCCACTCCTACCCTACTAACTCTACGAACAAATATGACTTCAATCCACATCGTCGGCACATGTTTCAAAGGTCAAACATATCGCGGAACCAATATTTTCCATGTCAATCACTCGCCACATGGCAGGATCAAGGCACAGACCCTTGATCGATCGATCGAGCCATGGACCAGAGGAGAGCAGAATTTAAGATCTAAGATCAAAGCCCATCTCCAGGACTTTTAACAGATCTAAGATCATCATCTGTAAAAAATGATTGTGACGCACAATCATTGTTTACACCCTATTTCGATCCAAGATAGCCGGAATCAACTCCAGCGGAATTACTCCAAGCAATCTCGAAGGCACCATTCTTCAAGAAACTCCTTGAAGAAGCTGATGCTCGAGATTGTAAGGGTTTCCACCAAGGTCGACCCACAACCCGACCAGACGTAGCGCCAGAATACCGGAATCCTAACCCGTCTCAGATCCGGGATATCCAAGAAAATAGATTGCCTGCCGGTATTCTAAGCGCTATCTCCTTTGCCTGTCGATATTCTAAGTGAAAGAAACTATACCAAAGGAACTAAACTCAGAAAATAGGGTCCGAGTTCTAATCTCGAACTCATTTATTGGGGAGATTGAATGGAACATATTGATCGAAATGTTCAAAATTCGAGGGGTAAAGTTCGGACAAAGCATTTACGAAAAGTAAAATGTGATGATAAATTTGGAGCTATTTATAGAGGAAGGAGATTAGAGTCGACGGATCAGATGACACAACACGAATGGCTACAATGACAGCGAAAAATGCGCCGACCGTTCAACTTCCCGAGAAATAAGGTACCCTTTGGATGGAAAAAGGGAAATCTTCTCAGGTCGTGTTCGATATTTCCAATAAACAATCGAATTATGGATCGATATATACAAAAAAAAAAAAAAAAGAATGAAGGAGAGGTGAATGACTCAAGGCCGGAAAGGTATTGGCACTACGATCGAATAACTTCAGCAACAAACATCGCATAACATTCTTCAGAAACCTAAAATTTATTCAACTCCTATCCATCAATTGTTCGTATTAGATCAATAGTTTACGTTCCGTTTAATCGATCAACGATTCAAGCTCACAAAGTTTGTGAAAATATTATTGTCAACGGCTTACGTTCGATCGACAATGGTCGGATTGAAGAATTCATTTCGATTTAAGACGCTCGTTTACTTATATTCGATTAATCAATAATGCCGGTCAATTTTTACTCAGAAAATTTCCAAGGACAGTTCCAAGTAATGGAGTATCAAATTATTTTTTTGGTTATTAGCTCGGAAGATTTCAGTTAATTACTCAAGTTCGATCAGATTATTCAAATCAAGAGTGCATCCAACTATTATCAATCGACCGACAAGTTGGAGACAAAGAAATTTATAAATTTTATTCCAATAAAGAAAATGCTTAAAATCTCGATCCTATTACAATGGTACAAAAATTCAGAAGATACATATTACAAGAGACACTCTTCGATTGTTACAGGCTAAGTGCATTACATTCCCATCCTATTACATTCTATAATCATGTGAAATCTTTGGCTTCTTCTCCCACCAGTCGATCGAGGTGGTCTAGGTCCGAACGTGGAATCTCCTTTGGATCCGCAGGCTTTTATTTTTGTTTGCGGCTTTTCAAAGACGTAGGAGCTAATGCATCCTTTTCTAGGAGACCTATGCCAGAGGAATGACAAATGCTATGACCATCCTTGGAGAATTTAATGCTCGTACTCGACCAACACTTTTGCGGGTTGAGAAATTTTCAGGATCCCGAGGTAGTTAGCAATACCAAGGTGTTACCCTTGACTGACTGACCCCGGGCAGGATCGGCAGCTTATTGATCTTCTGGATTCGGCTTATTGGCCTTCCAGATCGAGAATACACTTGTCTGTCTATATTCTACGTGAATTGTGGTTGACCATATTGTTATCAAAGAAGGCTCGAAGTCTAAACTCAAAATGGGTCGAAAGGAGAAGGTTTTCGATCACCATTGTCGGAGCAAAACAATGAATAAAATGGAGAATGGGCAAAGTAATAAATGTCAAAGGATACCCTATTTATAGCGACGTTTGAGGCTCAATCCTACGGTCGCGATTCATTAAAATAAACGTACCAGACACCCGAGAAATGGTTACAAGACTAGAGGAGTTTATTCTCGAAAATTATTTTCCAAACTTTGTCACTGCGAATATCGTAACCCCGCTTATAAGTGTCCTTCTCACGACGGTCGAAGTCCTTCATCTCCGGCTCGAAGAGTTGTTTCAGATCTTCAAGCTCCTTCCCCAGCTGCTGATGTATTTATTCACCCTTGTCATTGGTGGCCTTCTCCTTCTCCGAAGCTATCTTCTCCTCAAGCACTTTGGTAGCCTTCAGGGCCTTCTCCAGCTCGGCTTTCTTCTTCTCCAACTCCAAAGTGAGGGCAACACATTGTTCGAAACTGAGTAAGAAAGTTCGATCCTTGGTGGAACAGTTGTGAAGGAGTCTTCCCCTTAGAGAGGCCTATCAGAAACTAAGATGTGAGCCTGCAGAAGGCTCAGAACAACATTTTTGAGCATCTAGAAGAGATATCCTTCGCAACTGAAGAAACAGGTGGCAGATCGGAAGGATTTTCGACCTTAAAGGTCTCGGTAGCACCTTGGCCCGAGGCAATTTCAGCCTTAAGTGCATTTTTCTCAGTAGCGATCGTTTTGGCTCTTGCTCGGCCCTCCACCCTCGGGATCAGTTATCAAGGCACCAGTCAGCGGATTATTCTCATTTACGAGTTTTTGAAGGGTCTCGGTCGGAATGATCCCTTCAAATAAAGGCCTTTTGTTTGTAGACTCAGACGCCTTCTGTCTAAGTAAAGCACGCTTGGAGCTATCTAAGGGTTTAACAGGAGAGCCTTCATGTTTAGGCTCGGGTTCTTCTTTTGATATTATGAACTTATTGGAGATGATTCTGCCTGATTTCGAAGAGGCATGTTTCTCTTTCTTACTGTCTCCACCCTTAGAAATTTTGGGGGATTTGGGAGAGCTTTTCGAGGTTTTCTTCTCTTTGCTCGGTTTGGAGTCCTTCGAGGGACCCTTACTCTTCGCGCCGCCCAGGAGCGATGAAGGATCGATTGAGGAACCTAGTATTTTGTCCATGACTTCAAGATAAGGGAATGGTTTGATTCGAATTTTTATTTGCTAATCTATAAGCTCCGATCGTGACGACTTGATTTAATTGTAGAGTGATTTGAAATAATCCCTATATTTATAGCAGGGGTAACGCGTCTTTTTATTTAGAATGGAACAGTCACAACTCCCGAGAAAATTCGAGCATATATATAAAGAGATCAGATATGGTTAAACATCATCGATCATTGAAATATCAAAGTCACGTAATACATGGAAAGTTAGCAAAAATTCTGATTACATGTGCAAAAGGAAAATATGTAAAATAAGCCTATTGCAAGGACTTGGCTAACTCTCAAGGATTATCTACTTCTTATTCTTCTTATTCTTTTTCTTCGTCATCTTCAACGGGGTCACTGTCATCCGAATCGTATTCATCAATGTCCGAGCTATCACTCTCCTCACTGCTTTCTTCATCAGCGTTATTATCAATTTGATTAAACCATTTTTTGTCGAGTACGATTAAATCAATAAAGATGTGATATGGAGGTCAAATTCAGTACGAATTGTAGGGCTCTATTACTTTATTCTGGATGGATCAATCTCAAGGAAGAACAATTTTGTAAAAGAACAATCAGTAATCAAGACAGTCAATGAGTAAATAGTATAGCAAAAGCTTTTCTATTCAATATGATCTCAGATTGCCCAGGTATACAGGCGTAAGTTGTGAATGTGTATCCTCTGTAATCTAATGTTTAACTAGGTATTTATATGACATTAACCCTAACTTTACAAGGAAACATAATTCTAATAGGACTCAGCCTAATCGTCCTTCTTGAGTCCGGATTGTAGTCTGCTCGCCGAGGAGAGTCGTCTTCAACTGGGTCGATGGAAGATCCCAAACGAGCTTGTATGGTCGAACCGATCTGATATCTCTTAGTCGATCCGAATATTATAAGGGGTGCGAAATAGCCCCCATCAGTACTCCCTCACTTCTTCGAGCGTATATGTAGTAAAAGCTCATAGAAGTAGATGGCTGATTACGACTGTATTTTCTATGAGTTGAGCCTCGTTAAAAACCATACCTAGGAAAAAACCCTATGGGAAAAAATCCTAAATAAGGAAAAGAGTGCTACTCCTCATAGATAGTCGTTTCTTGTTCCTCAGATCCCGATTCGCTAAGTGGCTCTTCGGGGAAGCGTTTCGTTTCTTTGCTGTTTTTGGCGGGAATGCGATCAGTCGTGAGAGGTTCGAAACGTTTTTTTTTATTTTTCTCTATAAATAGGTCATTGTTCCTTCAGTCAATTTTTACTTT
Source organism: Penstemon eatonii (assembly GCA_038501285.1). Classification (NCBI taxonomy): domain Eukaryota; kingdom Viridiplantae; phylum Streptophyta; class Magnoliopsida; order Lamiales; family Plantaginaceae; genus Penstemon; species Penstemon eatonii. The sequence goes on from CM076710.1 coordinate 54,802,961, forward strand.
TACTTCCCCTATTTCTGCAGTCGTTTTCTCAGATTAATAAAATTGAAATCCGCGACTCTCATCCGCATGATTAAAAACTGTCAGATTAGATCAACGGTTTAGATAAATCACGAAAACCAAATCAAAAGGAAACCTATAAAATCCGATCTGAACAGAATAGTCATCTTACGCACTCAAAAACTCTCAAACTCTCTAACTCTCAAACCCTACTGCTTCGAAAGTTCACTGTTCTTTTGCAGAATCTACTCTCTAATCTCTGAAAATGGACAAGATTGTTGAGGGAAGATACTTCAACTACAGCAAATTTCATTTCTCTGGCACCGATTTGATGCGCTCTCTACTGGTAAAGATCAAAGAAGCATCATTGGTTCCTGTTTTGGAGGCTCACGAAGAAAGAGTCTACTTAGAGGATGTCTACCATTTCTACATGACCAGAAAATTCAACGATGATGACACTGTTATGACTGCTGTCATTGGTGGTAAGAAAATCGCTGTATCTGCTGATGTTCTTAATGAAGTTTATAAGTTGACAGACAAGGGAGGAGATGTGACCTCGTTAGGGTCAGAAAAAGAAGAGGAATTTTGGGGAATTTGTGCTAAGAAGGGAGAGAAGATGACTGGGACTTTGATGAAGACCCAGCTGAAGGATGAATACCAAAGATTTGCTGATATCATAGCAAAGGTTCTGGATTGTGCTACGGGTTCTTTGGATGGGTTGCCAAGGAAAAGATACTACACAATGGTGTGTATCTACTATGGGATGAAAGTGAACTGGGCTGCTCATGTTTATGAGCTGTTAAGTGACAAAAGGCATTCTCATGCCATCCTATTAAGCAATCTGTTTGCATCTCTACAATGCCCTATGGGTGGAGGAAAGTAAACCCATGGAAGCAAAGAGTTCAAACTCTACGAACCAGTGATGCAACTGGTGGAAAAACCAAAGAGAAAAGCCTCCAAACAGTCTAAGAAGACCCCTTCTAAGAAGAGCAAGAAGGAAGGTCAGACTAGTCAGTCTGTTGAGCCAACAGCACAGTCTGCTGTTGTGTCTGAATCAGCACAGCCCGAAGTTGAAGTCTCTAAGAAGGTGATAGATGACTTCACTGTTGAAATTGAAAATATGGAGACAGGGTCATCCCCTGAAAGAACTGAGTCTGAAGAGGAAATCCCTCTTCAAAGGTTGAAGAGACTAAGGACTAGGAGTGAGGCAAGGGGACCTCCTACTGCCAACCCCCCTGCTGTCAAGAAAATTCCTAAGTCAAAGGCCAAGAGAAAGGTCACTTTCCCTGAAGAGCCTGTTGAAACTGTAAGAAAAACAACAACTGAAGCAGAAAGGCCATTAAATGTTGAAGAACCAGTTGTTGAAGCTGCTAAGGCTGCTACTGCTGAGCCTGAATGGAGCTTTGGGCCAAGAAAGCAAGGAAGTTAAGAGGACAACCAAGCTCACTGGTCCCACTTCCAAACATCAAACATATTGTCTATGGTCCAAACATCAGACCCTATGAAGAGTTGCCTGAGGAACAATCATCTACTTTTATTCCTCTTGACAACTTTACTTGGATTTGTAACAGGTCAGCAGTGGACAATGAAGGTTTGATGAGGACAGTTGAAACTGTCAAGAAGATTATATCACCTGCTGATAAAGAAGGGGCAGAGTCCTCTGATCAACCAAAGCAAATTGAGGGTACTTCAGACCCATCTGATCAAGACAAAGTGCAGGATGATAAGTCTGATGCTGCTGACTCAAAGAAAGAAGAAGATATTCCAGCAGATCAGGACAAGGAAAAAGAAGTTGCTGATAAAGGAGATGATCAGGCTAAGGAGAAGGAAAGCACTCCAAGCCTTGCTGATAGCTCAGCAGATCAGTCTCTTGCACTGACAATTCAACCAACAGAGCAACTCATCAAAGAAACACCTGCTGCTACAACAGATATACCTTCAACTTCTCAGAATGTACAGACAAATCTGTTGGACTCCATTCATCAAATGTTTACCAAATCCATGAAGGAGATGAAAGAAGAGTTAAAAGCATAAGTGTTAGCTGCTGTTCATCAACCTATTCAGAAGGTTGCTGCTGCTGTTCCTACTGATTTAATGAAAGATACTGCTCAGAATGTACAATCTATATGTCAGGATATGGATATACTCAGGAGAAGGACACAAAGCACTACTGAAGGTTGGAAAAATATTGAACAGACAGTTGAATTGGCACTCCAAGCAGAGGATGAAGTCATGGGCAACATGATGAACGACTTCAAGGCTTCATCAAATTGGATTCTGGGAACTCAAATCCAATTAGGTGATCAAGGAGAAGATCTGCTCAAGGAGATGAGAGCATTCAAAGCCAATCAACTTAAACAGCAAGCTCAAATTAATGCAATGGAAGAAAACATCAAACTCCTATGTGACTAACTTCTAATCACACCAGTCATGCCACAATATCCATCTGTCCCTGCTGATGATGACAAAAAGGGGGAAGAAAGGATATTTGGACAGCAAAGGGTTGATTTCCAAAGGGATGAAGGAAATCAAGATGCTGAAGAAACTGAAGTGTTAGAAGAATCTGCTGGTGAGACTGAAAGAAATATGGAAGAATCAAGCAGACCAACAGATGAGAAAATCACAGAGGAAGAAGACCAAGCTGAAAGGGAAGAATCTGAAGCAAAAGCCAAGTCAGACAAGGAACTAGCTGCTGCCAAAGATTCAGCTGAAGAACAGCTTGATCCAGATGTCAAGAAAAGGAAGTTAGAGCTGCTGAAGAAAAGGTTCTCTGAAAATTTGGAAGCTGAGACTTCTAAATTATCTGAAGAAGAATCTGAGAAAGAAGACAAGGAAACTAAGGAAGAAAAGAAGACAGAAGACTAGCCTTGGCTAGATTTTCTTTATATTAAAAATCCTTGTAATCTTTTAAAGCATCTTGTACTTTTCATCTTTCAACTTGTAAAATGTAATCAGTTCAATATCTAAAATTGCAAGTTTGACTCCAACATATTATTTCTATCTCAGAAATTTTTGAGGATCAAAACTTTAGTTTAGGTACAGGTACTTAGCTGGAGTTTTGTCATCATCAAAAAGGGGGAAATTGTTGGATGAAGATGAAGATGAAAGAAGACAAGTAATTAAGGGAAGGTTTTGATGATTTCCAAAACATCATAATCAGCTAAGTATGGTAATCTTAGTTCCCTTAGAAGAATTTTGAACAAGTAAAAGAAGACATCAGAAGAGTTCAAAATTCAAAGCTCAGAAGACTAATGATCTCTTGCTGAATCAGCGAACAGAAGGGTAGATCATCAGCCGAGTCAAATCAGATGAGTTCAGTATTTGATCAGCAGAGTATCTATCAGCAGAGTCGTTTTGATCAGCAGAGTAGAAGAGGTCAAGAGATTAGTCCAACGGTAATAAATGCACTTGGTGTAATAAATGCTGAAAGAGAAGGGTAGTAATGGCAAATGATTGAAGATATCCTCGGATCAGCAGAGTGCATTAAATGCAGCATTAAATGCGATGGACAGAAAGGTACTGTACACAGTACGGAATGCTGCATGGAGCCGTTTCAAAAGGAGCTGAAGGATGGATTTGATTTGTGACTTGCCTTCAACGGTCATAATTTCATCTCCATGTATAAATAGAGCTGAATTTCAAATCGAGCAACACACAACAACAATCAGAGATCGAAATTTTGAAGCAGAATTTCTCTAAGTCTCAAAAGCTCGAACAGCTCACTCGTCTGGTGGAAGTCATCTGTTGACAGAAACCCAGTTGAAGAAATCAGAAAAACATTATCTGAGTGATTTTGTGATAGCTGAGTGTTGTGCGAAGTGAGAATCCATCTGTGTGAGTGATTCTACTTTAGAGGATAGGTTTTCTTTGTGAATTCCTATTGTGAGCTTACAGCCTTCTCATTAGTTGTTTAGGTGTAAGTGGAGAAATATTGTAATCTTTGTGATTATAGTATAACCCAGAATCTGTGTGATCTGGAAGAGTGGACTAAAGGATTTTTATCCATATAACCACTATAAAAATTCTTTGTGTTATCTTGCATTTAAAGTTTTCTTGCATATTTTAAAGTTTGCATTTTAAACATTTTGAATCAATCAAAAAGATTTTATAAGGAGTTTTAAACTGGGGATAAAATCTTTTAGAACTTAGTTTACTTGTGAAAAACACTTTTAAACAATCCGCTGCAAGTATACTCTTGGAAAACTGTTTTGCTGAAAAACAGCTAAGTCATTGTAAGAAGAGTGGTCATTGATCAGATGGATACCAGATTCACCAGAACTCTGAATGAAGTTTTGAAGCTGGGAAAGACTTTCACTGACAAAGAGATCACTGTCAGAGTACTGAAGGCTCTACCTTCCAAGTTCAACATGAAGGTGACAGCAATGGAAGAATCAAGAGATCTGGGCAAGATTTCTCTAACAGAGCTGTTCTCCGTACTCAAGGCTTATGAGTATAAACTGCCAAGGATGGGAATTGAAGAAACCTCAACTTCAGGACCCACAGCTGCACTTGTTGCTGCTGAAAACACCAGAAGACCAGCCCAGAAAAGCAAAGAAGTGGACTCATCTGATGAAGCCACTCTACTCAACAAAAAGGAGTACACTGCTGGAGATGTAGCATTATTGATGAACAACTTCAAGAAGTTCTATAAGAGAAAGATGAAAAATAAATACAATCATGCTGCTTCTACTTCTAAACCTAACTTTTCTTCTCAAGATAAAGAGGATTATAAATCAAAACTGATGTGTTACAACTGCAGGAAATTGGGACACTTCATAAGAGACTGCCCATATCCAAAAGCAGAGAAATACACTGAAGAAGAGAAGAAAATGAGAAAAGAAAGAAAGCATCAGAGAGGCAAAGCAATGATGGCAGAAGCAGAAAAGCCAGCTGCTGTCTACTCATCTGATTCAGACTCAGACTCGTCTGATGAAGAATCTTCTGATGAAGAAAAACCTGCTCTCCTATGTCTTATGGCAAAGGAATCTGATGACTCTGAGGATGAGGTAACTCCTCTTAATGATGAATTATTTAATTCATTTGAACAAATGATGCTTAACAATACTGGTATTGCTGAAGCATATAAAAAGCTTAAGGAAGAGATGATCCTGCTAAAAGAGCAAAATAGTTCACTGAAACTCTTAGCTGAAAAGCCAAGGGAATCAGCTGAATATAAACAGCTTGAGCAAGAACATGAATCTCTGAAAGCTGAGTGTGAGGTTTATAAGGGAAAAATCATGGAACTTGAGAAAATTATTGAGTCTCATGATAAGTCTACTGTTGCATCCATGCATACATCTAAGAAACAGGAGACACATTTAGTAAAGGATAAGCTAGAATTGAATCATACTGAAAAATTCATATCAGCTGACAATAGTAAGGTCATTCTGTATGTTCAAACTTCTAAACCTACCTCATCTGAGAAAGTGGTAAAGGAGAAGAAATCTCCTAAGGCTAAAAAGAGCAAAGAGCCTAGTGTAGGAAATCAGACTAGTAAGACCAAACAGCAGAGTCCTAAGAAGTCTGCTGATAAAGCTAAAGTCAATCAGACTAGTGGTAAAACTAAGTCAAAATCAAATGAGCAAGCATCTAGTAAACCAAAGAAGCATAAGAACAAGAAAAATCAAAATGCTTGGTATGGAAATGAGTCATATTATGTGCAACCTGCTGCATATCATCCTATGTATCATGCACCTCAATTTCCTAGTTACTATGCACCTTACCCTGCTCATCCAATGCATGCATACCCTGCTTATCATGCACCTTACCCTGCTTATGAACATTATTCATATCATACTGATCATCAACATGACTTATCTGATAACTATGATAAAAATGAAACTGTTCATGCTCCTAAAACTCAGAAGCCTAAGAAGCCTAAGACTTCAACATCTTGGGTTGTCAAGAGTGGAACTAATCCTTCAGGACCCTCTCAATAAGGGTACCTAAAACAATTTTATTTTTGTTTTGTAGGTTAGGATTAGGAGTAGGAGTAAAGTAGAGAAGATTTGGTACCTGGACAGTGGATGTTCAAGGCACATGTGTGGAAACATACATGAGTTGACTGATGCAGTTGCTGTGGATGGTCCAAAAGTCACTTTTGGAGACAGCAAAGAAGGCAAGATTAAAGCTAAAGGAAGATTAATCAAAGGAAACATAGAGATTTCTGACGTCTCATATGTTAAAGGCCTAAAATATAATCTGCTGAGCATAAGTCAATTTTGTGACAAGGGATATTCAGTCATCTTCTCAACAGATAAGTGCTACGTTGAACAAATTGGTACAAAGAAGGTAATTTTATCTGGAAGACGACAAGGGAATGTCTACATAGTCGACTGGAATTCTGCTGACAAGAATTCAAGTGTTTGTTTGGTGGCATCTGCACCAAGTGAAGTAAGCTGGCTATGGCACAAGAGGATGAATCATTTGAACTTCAAGACCATAAACAGATTAATCAAGAATGATTTGGTAGAAGGGATTCCAAAAGCAGTCATGAGCAAAGACAAGCTCTGTGACGCATGTCAGAAGGGTAAACAAATCAAGTCATCATTCAAAGAAAAGAAGCACCAATCTTCTGGAAGAATATTGGAGCTGTTGCATATGGACTTATTTGGACCCATTGATCTAGTCAGCAATGGTGGAAAGAAATACTGCCTAGCTGTTGTGGATGACTATTCAAGATATACTTGGGTGATTTTCATGAAGAAGAAAAGTGAAACCAAGGAACATCTTACCAATCTGATGGAACTGATCCAGAATGAAAAGAGTATCAAAATATTGAAGATCAGATCAGATAGAGGGACAGAGTTTACAAACTCTACTGTTGAAGAGTATTGTAATATCAAAGGAATACATCATGAGTATTCTGCTGCAAGAACCCCTCAACAGAATGGTGTTGCTGAAAGGAGAAACAGAACACTAAAAGAAGCTGTCAGAACCATGATAGCTGAAGCTAAACTGCCTCAAAGATTTTGGGCAGAAGCAACAAACACAGCATGCTTTACCCAGAACAGATGTATGATCAACAAAAATCAGAACAAGACTCCATATGAAGTTTGGAACAACAGAAAGCCAAACATTCATTACTTTAAGATTTTTGGTTGTAAATGTTTTGTATTGAATAATGGGAAAAATCACCTTACTGCATTTGCAGAAAAGGCTGATGAAGCTGTCTTTGTAGGATACTCATCTGTTAGTAAGGCTTATAGAGTTTTTAACAAAAGAACATTACTAATAGAATAATCTATCCATGTAGTATTTGATGAGCCAAGTCAATCTTCTGAAAAGAATCAAAGTGTAAATCAAGATCTGTCTGCTGATTTACAGAAGTTAGACGTTGGAAGAAATGAAGAATATGTTCCCATCATACTACCTAATCTAAGTTCAGCTGCTAACTCAAGTGCTGTTCATAATCACAGTGCTGATTGTCTAACAGACGAGTTGCAAACAGCTGACAGACCAGAGACTGTTCAACAGACGGCAAATGTTCAACAGACTACTACTGGAACTCCAACAGTAGTGTTGCAAGATCAAGACAGAGGACAACATCCTGATCTGCAACCTGATCTCAGATGGCTCAAGAATCACCCTCCTGAATTAGTTATTGGTGATCCTTTAGATAGAGTGAAAACAAGAAGAGCTGCTGCACAAGATGCTATGTTTGTCACATTTCTATCTCAAATAGAGCCCAAGCAAATTGAAGAAGCTCTCAATGACTCCTTCTGGATAGAAGCTATGCAAGAAGAGTTGAATCAATTTGAAAGAAATGAAGTCTGGTACTTAGTTCCTAGACCAAGTCATCAAAGAGTAATTGGCACTAAGTGGGTTTTCAGAAATAAGATGAATGAAGATGGTGTTGTCACCAGAAACAAAGCAAGACTAGTGGCCAAGGGTTATTGTCAAGAAGAAGGAATTGACTTTGATGAAACTTTTGCACCAGTAGCAAGACTTGAAGCAATCAGACTGTTTCTAGCCTATGCTGCTCACAAGAATTTCACTGTCTATCAGATGGATGTGAAGTCTGCTTTTCTCAATGGAGAATTGCAAGAAGAAGTGTAGGTTGAACAACCTCCTGGATTTGAAGTCTATCAAGAAGAGGACAAAGTATATCGTCTGAAGAAAGCCCTTTATGGACTGAAACAGGCTCCAAGAGCATGGTATGATACCCTATCTGATTTTCTTTTAATTAAAGGATTTCGAAAAGGTAAGGTAGATAAAACCTTGTTCACAATTGAATGGGAAAATCATATATTACTTGTGCAAATATATGTGGACGATATTATTTTTGGTTCAACTAATCAACAGATGTGTGATAAGTTCTCCAAGCTGATGCAGAATAAGTTTGAAATGAGCATGATGGGTGAACTTAATTACTTTCTTGGATTGCAAGTTAGACAGTTGCCTGATGGAATATTCATCAGCCAAGCAAAGTACACAAGAGATCTGTTCAAGAAATTTGGTATGGAAACTAGCTCAACAGCTACCATTCCTATGTCTACAAGTCTTCGTTTGGATAAAGATGAAGATGGCAAATCAGTGGACATAATCAAATATAGAGGCATTATTGGTTCATTGTTGTATCTAACAGCAAGCAGACCTGATATAATGTACTCAGTTGGAGTCTGTGCAAGATTTCAATCAAACCCCAAAGAATCTCATCTCTTAGCTGCCAAGAGGATATTGAAGTATGTTAAAGGCACTCAAGAATTGGGATTGTGGTATCCTAGAGAATCTGGATTTGAACTAGTTGGCTATTCAGATTCAGACCTTGCTGGCTGCAAGATTGACAGAAAGAGCACAACAGGTGCCTGTCAGTTCTTAGGCAGTCGTCTGATCTCATGGATGAGTAAGAAGCAAACCTCAGTCTCTATATCTACTGCTGAAGCTGAATATATAGCTGCTAGAGCTTGCTGTGCACAGATACTTTGGTTGAAGCATCAACTAGAAGACTACAACATCAAGATCAGTGGAATTCCAATCTACTGTGACAATACAAGTGCAATCTCACTTACTCAGAACACTACAAGTCATTCAAGGACTAAACATATTGAGATTAAACATCATTTCATTAGAGATCATGTGGAAAAAGGCAATGTTTTGATTGAGTATGTTCATACTGATAATCAAATTGCTGACATCTTCACCAAACCTCTAAGTGAAGCAAGGTTCTCAACTCTAAGAGCTGAGTTAGGATTACTTAACCTGGATGCATAAGCTGAGGGGGAACTCATCAGAAGACTGGAGTTCAACAGCTTAGTCATCAGATTATTTCATTCGAGAATTAACTTTCAACAGACTAGTTAACTTATGAATTCTTAAAGACAGGGGGAACGTGTAAGACTAGCGGTACTTCTGTTCTAAAGATGAAATCTGTTAATGACAGTTAGTTGAAGTTATGTTATCATGAAGATGTGTTCTTAATTCTTGAAGATTGAAGATTATTTTATCTTGCTGGATTGACAAACAGCAGAGGAAGATTACTAGCTATTGGCATTCTCTAGTAATATCAGATAATAGATCACTCGTCTGTCAGATAAGTTAAACTCTACTCATCTGATTTATTATATAAGCATGGTCATAAATCGCACTTTAAAAACGCGCTTTTATAAGTAAACAGATTAGTGTCGATAGAGTTAGCCGCCCATCTGACATTAAAATAATAAAATTGAAATCCGCGACTCTCATCCGCATGATTAAAAACTGTCAGATTAGATCAACGGTTTAGATAAATCACGAAAACCAAATCAAAAGGAAACCTATAAAATCCGATCTGAACAAAATAGTCATCTTACGCACTCAAAAACTCTCAAACTCTCTAACTCTCAAACCCTACTGCTTCGAAAGTTCACTGTTCTTTTGCAGAATCTACTCTCTAATCTCTGAAAATGGACAAGATTGTTGAGGGAAGATACTTCAACTACAGCAAATTTCATTTCTCTGGCACCGATTTGATGCGCTCTCTACTGGTAAAGATCAAAGAAGCATCATTGGTTCCTGTTTTGGAGGCTCACGAAGAAAGAGTCTACTTAGAGGATGTCTACCATTTCTACATGACCAGAAAATTCAACGATGATGACACTGTTATGACTGCTGTCATTGGTGGTAAGAAAATCGCTGTATCTGCTGCTGTTCTTAATGAAGTTTATAAGTTGACAGACAAGGGAGGAGATGTGACCTCGTTACGGTCAGAAAAAGAAGAGGAATTTTGGGGAATTTGTGCTAAGAAGGGAGAGAAGATGACTGGGACTTTGATGAAGACCCAGCTGAAGGATGAATACCAAAGATTTGCTGATATCATAGCAAAGGTTCTGGATTGTGCTACGGGTTCTTTGGATGGGTTGCCAAGGAAAAGATACTACACAATGGTGTGTATCTACTATGGGATGAAAGTGAACTGGGCTGCTCATGTTTATGAGCTGTTAAGTGACAAAAGGCATTCTCATGCCATCCTATTAAGCAATCTGTTTGCATCTCTACAATGCCCTATGGGTGGAGGAAAGCAAACCCATGGAAGCAAAGAGTTCAAACTCTACGAACCAGTGAGGCAACTGGTGGAAAAACCAAAGAGAAAAGCCTCCAAACAGTCTAAGAAGACCCCTTCTAAGAAGAGCAAGAAGGAAGGTCAGACTAGTCAGTCTGCTGAGCCAACAGCACAGTCTGCTGTTGTGTCTGAATCAGCACAGCCCGAAGTTGAAGTCTCTAAGAAGGTGATAGATGACTTCACTGTTGAAATTGAAAATATGGAGACAGGGTCATCCCCTGAAAGAACTGAGTCTGAAGAGGAAATCCCTCTTCAAAGGTTGAAGAGACTAAGGACTAGGAGTGAGGCAAGGGGACCTCCTACTGCCAACCCCCCTGCTGTCAAGAAAATTCCTAAGTCAAAGGCCAAGAGAAAGGTCACTTTCCCTGAAGAGCCTGTTGAAACTGTAAGAAAAACAACAACTGAAGCAGAAAGGCCATTAAATGTTGAAGAACCAGTTGTTGAAGCTGCTAAGGCTGCTACTGCTGAGCCTGAATGGAGCTTTAGGCCAAGAAAGCAAGGAAGTTAAGAGGACAACCAAGCTCACTGGTCCCACTTCCAAACATCAAACATATTGTCTATGGTCCAAACATCAGACCCTATGAAGAGTTGCCTGAGGAACAATCATCTACTTTTATTCCTCTTGACAACTTTACTTGGATTTGTAACAGGTCAGCAGTGGACAATGAAGGTTTGATGATGACAGTTGAAACTGTCAAGAAGATTATATCACCTGCTGATAAAGAAGGGGCAGAGTCCTCTGATCAACCAAAGCAAATTGAGGGTACTTCAGACCCATCTGATCAAGACAAAGTGCAGGATGATAAGTCTGATGCTGCTGACTCAAAGAAAGAAGAAGATATTCCAGCAGATCAGGACAAGGAAAAAGAAGTTGCTGATAAAGGAGATGATCAGGCTAAGGAGAAGGAAAGCACTCCAAGCCTTGCTGATAGCTCAGCAGATCAGTCTCTTGCACTGACAATTCAACCAACAGAGCAACTCATCAAAGAAACACCTGCTGCTACAACAGATATACTTTCAACTTCTCAGAATGTACAGACAAATCTGTTGGACTCCATTCATCAAATGTTTACCAAATCCATGAAGGAGATGAAAGAAGAGTTAAAAGCAGAAGTGTTAGCTGCTGTTCATCAACCTATTCAGAAGGTTGCTGCTGCTGTTCCTACTGATTTAATGAAAGATACTGCTCAGAATGTACAATCTATATGTCAGGATATGGATATACTCAGGAGAAGGACACAAAGCACTACTGAAGGTTGGAAAAATATTGAACAGACAGTTGAATTGGCACTCCAAGCAGAGGATGAAGTCATGGGCAACATGATGAACGACTTCAAGGCTTCATCAAATTGGATTCTGGGAACTCAAATCCAATTAGGTGATCAAGGAGAAGATCTGCTCAAGGAGATGAGAGCATTCAAAGCCAATCAACTTAAACAGCAAGCTCAGATTAATGCAATGGAAGAAAACATCAAACTCCTATGTGACTCACTTCTAATCACACCAGTCATGCCACAATATCCTTCTGTCCCTGCTGATGATGACAAAAAGGGGGAAGAAAGGATATTTGGACAGCAAAGGGTTGATTTCCAAAGGGATGAAGGAAATCAAAATGCTGAAGAAACTGAAGTGTTAGAAGAATCTGCTGGTGAGACTGAAAGAAATATGGAAGAATCAAGCAGACCAACAGATGAGAAAATCACAGAGGAAGAAGACCAAGCTGAAAGGGAAGAATCTGAAGCAAAAGCCAAGTCAGACAAGGAACTAGCTGCTGCCAAAGATTCAGCTGAAGAACAGCTTGATCCAGATGTCAAGAAAAGGAAGTTAGAGCTGCTGAAGAAAAGGTTCTCTGAAAATTTGGAAGCTGAGACTTCTAAATTATCTGAAGAAGAATCTGAGAAAGAAGACAAGGAAACTAAGGAAGAAAAGAAGACAGAAGACTAGCCTTGGCTAGATTTTCTTTATATTAAAAATCCTTGTAATCTTTTAAAGCATCTTGTACTTTTCATCTTTCAACTTGTAAAATGTAATCAGTTCAATATCTAAAATTGCAAGTTTGACTCCAACATATTATTTCTATCTCAGAAATTTTTGAGGATCAAAACTTTAGTTTAGGTACAGGTACTTAGCTGGAGTTTTGTCATCATCAAAAAGGGGGAAATTGTTGGATGAAGATGAAGATGAAAGAAGACAAGTAATTAAGGGAAGGTTTTGATGATTTCCAAAACATCATAATCAGCTAAGTATGGTAAGCTTAGTTCCCTTAGAAGAATTTTGAACAAGTAAAAGAAGACATCAGAAGAGTTCAAAATTCAAAGCTCAGAAGACTAATGATCTCTTGCTGAATCAGCGAACAGAAGGGTAGATCATCAGCCGAGTCAAATCAGATGAGTTCAGTATTTGATCAGCAGAGTATCTATCAGCAGAGTCGTTTTGCTCAGCAGAGTAGAAGAGGTCAAGAGATTAGTCCAACGGTAATAAATGCACTTGGTGTAATAAATGCTGAAAGAGAAGGGTAGTAATGGCAAATGATTGAAGATATCCTCGGATCAGCAGAGTGCATTAAATGCAGCATTAAATGCGATGGACAGAAAGGTACTGTACACAGTACGGAATGCTGCAGGTAGCCGTTTCAAAAGGAGCTGAAGTATGGATTTGATTTGTGACTTGCCTTCAACGGTCATAATTTCATCTCCATGTATAAATAGAGCTGAATTTCAAATCGAGCAACACACAACAACAATCAGAGATCGAAATTTTGAAGCAGAATTTCTCTAAGTCTCAAAAGCTCGAACAGCTCACTCGTCTGGTGGAAGTCATCTGTTGACAGAAACCCAGTTGAAGAAATCAGAAAAACATTATCTGAGTGATTTTGTGATAGCTGAGTGTTGTGCGAAGTGAGAATCCATCTGTGTGAGTGATTCTACTTTAGAGGATAGGTTTTCTTTGTGAATTCCTATTGTGAGCTTACAGCCTTCTCATTAGTTGTTTAGGTGTAAGTGGAGAAATATTGTAATCTTTGTGATTATAGTATAACCCAGAATCTGTGTGATCTGGAAGAGTGGACTAAAGGATTTTTATCCATATAACCACTATAAAAATTCTTTGTGTTATCTTGCATTTAAAGTTTTCTTGCATATTTTAAAGTTTGCATTTTAAACACTTTGAATCAATCAAAAAGATTTTATAAGGAGTTTTAAACTGGGGATAAAATCTTTTAGAACTTAGTTTACTTGTGAAAAACACTTTTAAACAATCCGCTGCAAGTATACTCTTGGAAAACTGTTTTGCTGAAAAACAGCTAAGTCATTGTAAGAAGAGTGGTCAGTCGTCTGTTCAAGATTCGTTCACGATCAGACTAGTCTGCTTACTGTTCTTCATCAGCTTAGTCTGCTGACAGAAGACTGAAAAGTTTTTAAGTTCAAAAATTTTCAGAGGTCTATTCACCCCCCCCCCCCTCTAGACCTCATCTGACCACTTGGGACCAACAATTCGGCTTATTGGCCTTCCAGATCGAGAATACACTTGTCTGTCTATATTCTACGTGAATTGTGGTTGACCATATTGTTATCAAAGAAGGCTCGAAGTCTAAACTCAAAATGGGTCGAAAGGAGAAGGTTTTCGATCACCATTGTCGGAGCAAAACAATGAATAAAATGGAGAATGGGCAAAGTAATAAATGTCAAAGGATACCCTATTTATAGCGACGTTTGAGGCTCAATCCTACGGTCGCGATTCATTAAAATAAACGTACCAGACACCCGAGAAATGGTTACAAGACTAGAGGAGTTTATTCTCGAAAATTATTTTCCAAACTTTGTCACTGCGAATATCGTAACCCCGCTTATAAGTGTCCTTCTCACGACGGTCGAAGTCCTTCATCTCCGGCTCGAAGAGTTGTTTCAGATCTTCAAGCTCCTTCCCCAGCTGCTGATGTATTTATTCACCCTTGTCATTGGTGGCCTTCTCCTTCTCCGAAGCTATCTTCTCCTCAAGCACTTTGGTAGCCTTCAGGGCCTTCTCCAGCTCGGCTTTCTTCTTCTCCAACTCCAAAGTGAGGGCAACACATTGTTCGAAACTGAGTAAGAAAGTTCGATCCTTGGTGGAACAGTTGTGAAGGAGTCTTCCCCTTAGAGAGGCCTATCAGAAACTAAGATGTGAGCCTGCAGAAGGCTCAGAACAACATTTTTGAGCATCTAGAAGAGATATCCTTCGCAACTGAAGAAACAGGTGGCAGATCGGAAGGATTTTCGACCTTAAAGGTCTCGGTAGCACCTTGGCCCGAGGCAATTTCAGCCTTAAGTGCATTTTTCTCAGTAGCGATCGTTTTGGCTCTTGCTCGGCCCTCCACCCTCGGGATCAGTTATCAAGGCACCAGTCAGCGGATTATTCTCATTTACGAGTTTTTGAAGGGTCTCGGTCGGAATGATCCCTTCAAATAAAGGCCTTTTGTTTGTAGACTCAGACGCCTTCTGTCTAAGTAAAGCACGCTTGGAGCTATCTAAGGGTTTAACAGGAGAGCCTTCATGTTTAGGCTCGGGTTCTTCTTTTGATATTATGAACTTATTGGAGATGATTCTGCCTGATTTCGAAGAGGCATGTTTCTCTTTCTTACTGTCTCCACCCTTAGAAATTTTGGGGGATTTGGGAGAGCTTTTCGAGGTTTTCTTCTCTTTGCTCGGTTTGGAGTCCTTCGAGGGACCCTTACTCTTCGCGCCGCCCAGGAGCGATGAAGGATCGATTGAGGAACCTAGTATTTTGTCCATGACTTCAAGATAAGGGAATGGTTTGATTCGAATTTTTATTTGCTAATCTATAAGCTCCGATCGTGACGACTTGATTTAATTGTAGAGTGATTTGAAATAATCCCTATATTTATAGCAGGGGTAACGCGTCTTTTTATTTAGAATGGAACAGTCACAACTCCCGAGAAAATTCGAGCATATATATAAAGAGATCAGATATGGTTAAACATCATCGATCATTGAAATATCAAAGTCACGTAATACATGGAAAGTTAGCAAAAATTCTGATTACATGTGCAAAAGGAAAATATGTAAAATAAGCCTATTGCAAGGACTTGGCTAACTCTCAAGGATTATCTACTTCTTATTCTTCTTATTCTTTTTCTTCGTCATCTTCAACGGGGTCACTGTCATCCGAATCGTATTCATCAATGTCCGAGCTATCACTCTCCTCACTGCTTTCTTCATCAGCGTTATTATCAATTTGATTAAACCATTTTTTGTCGAGTACGATTAAATCAATAAAGATGTGATATGGAGGTCAAATTCAGTACGAATTGTAGGGCTCTATTACTTTATTCTGGATGGATCAATCTCAAGGAAGAACAATTATGTAAAAGAACAATCAGTAATCAAGACAGTCAATGAGTAAATAGTATAGCAAAAGCTTTTCTATTCAATATGATCTCAGATTGCCCAGGTATACAGGCGTAAGTTGTGAATGTGTATCCTCTGTAATCTAATGTTTAACTAGGTATTTATATGACATTAACCCTAACTTTACAAGGAAACATAATTCTAATAGGACTCAGCCTAATCGTCCTTCTTGAGTCCGGATTGTAGTCTGCTCGCCGAGGAGAGTCGTCTTCAACTGGGTCGATGGAAGATCCCAAACGAGCTTGTATGGTCGAACCGATCTGATATCTCTTAGTCGATCCGAATATTATAAGAGGTGCGAAATAGCCCCCATCAGTACTCCCTCACTTCTTCGAGCGTATATGTAGTAAAAGCTCATAGAAGTAGATGGCTGATTACGACTGTATTTTCTATGAGTTGAGCCTCGTTAAAAACCATACCTAGGAAAAAACCCTATGGGAAAAAATCCTAAATAAGGAAAAGAGTGCTACTCCTCATAGATAGTCGTTTCTTGTTCCTCAGATCCCGATTCGCTAAGTGGCTCTTCGGGGAAGCGTTTCGTTTCTTTGCTGTTTTTGGCGGGAATGCGATCAGTCGTGAGAGGTTCGAAACGTTTTTTTTATTTTTCTCTATAAATAGGTCATTGTTCCTTCAGTCAATTTTTACTTTTACTTCCCCTATTTCTGCAGTCGTTTTCTCATTCGATTATTTCATTCTCAAGTTGTCTTTATCGATTCGTATTCTTCTAGGGTTCAACAGAATGGCTTCGATTCCAAGAAAATCTTCCTCGTCTTCAAGGGAAAGAATCACTCCTATTATCGAGGAGGTGATACCACCAAGTCCTTCGAATGAGCAGACCGGAGCGTCTGAATTTATCATTCCGACTGAGGACACTTTTAAGGTGAAAATCATACCCGGTACGGATGTTGCTGCCAGGGCAAAGAAAGGCAAGGGTACCGTTCCTCAAATTTCTGAATCGATTGAGGATCTCGCTTGTGCTTACAACGAGGAAACTTTCCAGAGGTCGTGGATAATTATGCGAAATATTTTCCGGAAGGTTCTGAAATCATTCTTCCTTCTCCCTCTGATAGGGTTACTTCTCCATCGGAAGGTTGCCGAGCTTTCTACACAGTCCACTTTAATTACGGCCTACGGCTTCCATTGTCCGCCCTGTTTCTTGATATTCTGAGGATATTCAGTGTATCTTTGACTTAATTGGTCCCAAATTCAGTTGCCTTGGTGGTCTGTTTTTCCGTTTTGATGATAACGAAAGGATTCCAACCTTCTTTTCGCAATTTTACACAACTGTTTCGTTTCAACGTTTCTAGTTCTTCTAACCGTGGATACTTTTTTGCTAGCCAAAAGACTAGTCGCTCAATCTTCGACTCCCCGGTTTCTAGCAATCCTTTCTGGAAATCTCATTTTTTCTTCGCTCGTCCGCCTTCTCATCTTCATTTGGCGGACGGCTCGAATGGGCCCTTCTCATGGGACCATGATTCCAAATGGATTTATGGTGGTCGCCTGCCGACAGGGGACCTTATTCCTGACGACCCCCAGTTCATTGGTGAAATCCAGGCTATGTGCGCCAACAAGTATCAGAGTGCTCTTCTTATTTGTGAGGTTTTTCTTCGCAAGGCGGGATTAAGTACTCATATTTTTCCAATTTCTTCTTCTTCTGAATCATTGGGTAAGTATTTATTTCAGTATCGTGTCGTGATACTCTTTTAGCACGAAGTCTAATTTCGATTTTGTTTTCTTCTCAGCTCTTATGGTAGAAAACTCCCGACGCTCTTTAAAGGGAAAAATGGTACTGTCTAAATCCACAAAAACCATAGAGAATGTTCCTATCGAGCAAAGGGCGTCCCGGAAAAGAAAATAAGAATTGAGTAATGATTCTGAAGAGAACAGAGAGGAATCTCCAGATTCCTCCCAAGAATCTCCTGTTCGCCTGGGGACGGGATCTCGTTATCCTACTTTTCAACTTCGAACTTCCCTAGGCATACGTGGATGCCGCAGCTGGTCGATGCCCCATCCTAATGATAAGCCAGTGGAGAGAAAAAGGTGTTACTATGGTCGCTCTGGCGAGGACCTGTCTCTACTAGGTGAGAATCATCCGGAGCCCACTCTTGTTGAGATGATCGAGGACCATCTACAGGGGAGGAGAGCCGCCTGTTATCCTGAGAATGATTCTTTAGTTCATGATGAGAGCGACAATGCGGTGGATAAGGCAACTTGTGTGCTTTTATCAGTTGTGTTTACTCGCTATATGAACAAGCTCCTTCGGAAGGATCATTTGGAGAAATTTCAGCGGGCTTCTCTTTATGCTGAAAAGGTGATCTCCTTTTATGTGCGCTCGTTGGGTAATTTTTCTTAATGAATACTTTAGCTTGCTAATTTATTTCTTTTATCATTTTCTCTTTCAGACTAAGACTTGTTTGGCATCATATGCCTATGAAGCCGCTCTCTGGAAACAACAATGTGAGTTTCTGGATGAGAAATATAAGACTTTACTTCATAAGACTTCTGGTTCAGAGGTTGGTCCCTCGATGTCTTCTTCTCTTCCGGTCGTAGAGACTCGAGATACGGCGACTGATGACCAGGAGATTATAGATAAGGTTCTGGAGATTTCTCGCGCTCAAGAACAAGCCAATCAATTGGCTAAAAAGTTGGAAGATTATCAATTTCAGAGTACTGCTCGAATTAGCGAGTTGGAATCTCAGGTATCGAGTCTTCAGGCTTCTTTAGAGGAGTATGAGAGGGACATTCCTCTTAGTGGACTCAGGGATCGTTATGGCCGGAATCCCGATGAAAGAGTTATTCGTGAATTCCTTAGCTCTCCTGTTCATATGGCGTTGGTATATCAAATGGTCGGTTCGCTCCTGGAGAGTACCTTTAAGAAGGCGATTCATCAGTTGGTCGCTCTGGAACTGATAGAGGATCGTCGAAGGGAATATTTTAAAGCAGCGCACATTCGACTGAACCACTATGGCGAAGAATATTCTCTTTCCGAGCTGCCGGACGTCATCTATCAAAAATTTCCTTTGGCTCGCCTTGTCAAAGAGTTCGGTAGGTCATTGCCGATTCCTCCTTCAGATATCAATGACGAGGTTCATAATAATTTTATCAATCCAGAAGAAGAGGATGAGAATATGGTGGCAGGGAATAAAGGAGATGTCGCTGGTGATCAGGGAGTTCCGAATGGCGACCAGGTTGTATGAAGCGAGGAGCGATACGTTGATCTGGAAAATAACCTTTGTAACAATCATCATAAGTTGATTTGTAATATTACCTTTTTATCCCTTTGTACAATAGACGATTCATATTATGACAGTTACGTCTTTTCGTCTCCTTTGTTGACAATAATTTAGACAAGCTATTAACTTTGCCGTAATCATTATGCGTATGTCTTTTCGAATTCTTGCGTCTATTCCTAGGATAGTTTCCTAGTAAGGTAAAACTTTACTCGCTACTTACTGCTTTTACTCATTTCTCAATAGAATACTCTTTCGTTAGCAGGTCGATAAGCTTTCTCGATAATTTAGTTTTCTTTTTTGGATTCCGAACATGAGTAATCTTTTTGGTAATACTTCAAAGCGTCCATTACGCGAGAGTGCTAGAAATACTAGACCTAAAAGGTCTCGCACAGAGGGGGCCTCGATAGAACCTCCTCGCTCGTCCTCAATTAGAAGGTCGGCGATCGATACTCTCATCATTCCTTCTGAATCTTTTCTTGTAGTTAGTTCATCTTTTATACAACAAAACTTTTCCTCCTCCGGTGAGGTAGAAAGGAGGCCATCCCCTGGTCGGGTGGCCTTTGGCGATTCGTCATTTATGGAGCAAGCTTTTAACGTACCCTTTTCTTCAGGCACTTCTTCTTTCGAACATGGCACATACGAGCATGTTCCTGATAATTCCCTTCCTTTTTCTACTTCTATTGCCCCGATCGTCAGCAGAAGCCAAGTGAGCGTTACCTCGGGGGCAATTAGTGAAGGTTCCTTTTTTAATCCCTCCATAACACAATCCATTTCTCAAGATTTCCCTGATTACTTATTTCATGATACCACTGTGATGACTACTTCTTTTGAATCCGGCGGGCCTTCTGGAGGTCGGACCGAGTCAAGGTCCGCTCGGCAGACCGTTATCTCTGCTTCGGGCAAGGAGACCTCGGCGAGTCCTAACGAGAGGGAATCCCCTTGTATGTTAGATGACCATTGTATTCTCGAGCAAGTTAAGGATATTACGCAGTCGGTGACTCCACGGCCGGATGGTTTTCCTTTTGGTAGTGAACTGCCTGGTTCTGTTGAGCCTGATGCTTTGTCCTGGGACTTGGGCCTAAGCACTATTTTTCCTGGCGAGTTGAGGAAGCTCGAGGGTACCTCCAATGTTCGGCTCGTTCAGTCGCTGGTGAAGATATGCGAGCAGGTAAATATATTTTTGATTATTCTTCCTGCTTTTTTTTTGATTGCCTTGTTATGTAAGTGCTTTTTTCTTTCCCAGGCCAAGTATTTTGCGCTACAGCTGGGTGTGCAAAATACTGATATGTGGATCGGTAAGGATACCTATCAACGTCGTTTGGACTCTGAGACGGTGAAGGCCGCAAGGCAGACCCTCCAGTTGCAGCTTGCCAAAGATGACCTTCAAAAATTACAAGAAGAGAAATATGTCCTTGAGAAGGAGAAAAGTGATTTGGTTCAGGCTGCTGCCCTTGCAGAAGAGTCTTGATGGCAGGCCTATGAGGAAGGTTATGATGCCGGTTATCTTAAGCGTCAGGAGGAATTGATGGCGTTTGCAGGTAACCTGACTCATCGGAGCAGTGGTTCTGTTAGTCAGCCTGGTGATAGCAACCCTTCTCAGTGACCTGTACGACCCGACTGTTATCTCGAGTTTCATATTTTCTTTTTTTTTTTTTTTTTGTGGTAGTGCCCCAACCTTTTGTGCGGTTGTTTGGGCTAAATTTTTGTAAGGGGAAGAATGAACTAATGAAAATGATAATCTTTTATGAGCAGATCCATGCCTTGATCAATTTTAGTCAGTAGATATCGTTTGTCATGCACATTTTGCTGTTATGAATAAGTATAACTTCTCGAAATAATCAGGAGAGATTAGCTTACTTATTTGATATTGATCTTCTGGGAGAATATCCTTTGTTCGAAAAAGTAGCTTAGTCTGGCTCGATCAGTTTTTAATTAACTGAATGTCATAACGTTTGTTCTGCAAACACACTTTTCAAATCAAGTATAAGAATGATGATCGACCAAGTATGGTCCCTTAGGCTTGTTCCAAAGTCACGTTAGACATTAAAATGTGGACAGTAGGCCATCCATGCATATAATTGATTGAATAATTGATAAGGAATGCTCAGCGTTCTTGTCGATGTTCGACCAATGCCTTGTAAGTTTGTCCTTTTGTCATGTATATCTTATATAAGGAGGATGTCATTCCTTTTGTTGAGCTCTGCTTTTCTTGTAATAGGTCTAAGTTTGCAGAGAAGATATCGTTCTTGGTATCTTCTTAAAATCCATGTTTCTCTGTACTGATTGTGAGTTCCATGTTCCTCAAATAAAGCAACCGACGTATCAATATATCAATTCTTTGATATGGGAGGAATTGGAAAATGTAGAATTATTACTTAGATCTACCTTATTCAGACCTCCTTTAGCAATTCCTTGGAATGTTAGGCGGTGACTTTTTTGTAGTCTGGAATAATGACGACTATTCTCCTGATTTTCATGTCAGATTTATTGGATTCCAATAGAGGTCTAAATATGGTTAGTTAATAGTTTTTCCATGTGACATATGAGGCAGTTACGACCTTGTAGGCCAGAGTATGAAACTTTATTCCTCTAGTCGAGCTAGTACTTTGTTGCAATGTCGAGGATCTCTCGCTTTTTACCAAGCGACTAGAATATGTGAGTGTGCATGCTTCTCTAGTCTGGAGCTCTTTTAGAAAGCTTTTATTTTGCATTGATCGCTTCGATCTGGATTCTCTTCTTCGAATCGAATAGGCAATTTGACCATAGAGGAGCCATTCCAACTTATTCGCATTGATTACAGGCAGTCAAAAGGTCGCGCTTTCGTCCCTTGATCAGATCTCTATTTAACCGTAGGATCACTTGCATATGTGCCTATAAATAAGTAGGCAGTTTCCATACTTTGTTTATAACTTCTCAGAAAAGATGGAGATCTCAGTTTCCTTGAATTTCATTTTGCCCTCTGATCCCATAATATTCAAAAAGTCACATTATCGTGATTCTATTATCATAATGACTTGAATTTCAACTGCCTTGTACTGACAGGTCCCATGGAAGCCCTACCTTGTACTGACGGGTCCCATGAGGCCTCGAACCTTGTATTCACGGGTTTGAGGTCCGTGGTTTCCTGTTTGCACATGGAGGGTTCATATTTACCAGGCACCCCTTCTCTTCGATGTTACCTCCGGAGTGATAGGCCGCCGGGGTGTGCTGGTAAATTTTAACGTTCACGACCGCCCCGAAGAGATGCTGCTTTAGAGTAAAATGTCAAACCTTAATGTAAAAGCAGTATCTTGTTGTGGGTGAATGAGTATTGCCGGTTATCTGGCTGGTAATGCTCATTTCGTCTGGAAGAACATTTGATCTTCAGAGCCTGGCCATCGAACTAAAGAAGTCGACCATCCTGAGCAGCATGCTTCTTAGGTGGTCAGTTACAATCATCGAGGCACTAGGGAGGAGATTGGTGTTTCCGTGGACATTGTCGTGAAGATCTCCGATCCATCGGATAGGATTATTTTATTTAAACAGTTGTAGCGATGTGTAGAAAATCCTTTGTATTCTGATCGAGACTTTGTATGTAATTTGTTCTCCGAGCTTAGATGAATAAAACTTTTGTACTATTACCTTGCTATATTTTTTGCTGTTGATTTCTTCTCAACATGTTCTTTATTTATTATTGATATTTAGGAGCGATTACTGTCTCTCAACTTTGGTCGTCAAATATGAGATCGAGGAGTGTTTATTGAGCGGATCAACTTATACTCAACTCTTTTGTTTAGACTTAGGTTTTTACACCAAAGTCCTTTAATATTTAGAAATTGATCGAGGAGCGTTTATTGAGCGGATCAACTTATACTCAACTCTTTTTATTTAGACTTAGGTTTTTATACCAAAGTCTTTTAATCGTTAGAAATGGGCGAGGAGCGTTTATTGAGCGGATCAATTTGTACTCAACTCGTTTTAAGACTTAGGTTTTTCATACCTAAAATCTGTTTGATCGTTAGATATAGGTCGAGGAGCGTTTATTGAGAGAATCAATTTATACTCAACTCTTTTTATTTAGACTTAGGTTCTTATACCAAAGTCCTTTAATCTTCAGAAATGGATCGAGGAGCGTTTATTGAGCAGGTCAATTTATACTCAACTCGTTTTATTTAGGCTTAGGTTTTTATACCAAAGTCTTTTAATCATTAGAAATATATCGAGGAGCGTTTATTGAGCGGATCAATATATACTCAACACTTTTTATTTAGACTTAGGTTTTTATACCAAAGTCCTTTAATCGTTAGAAATATATCGAGGAGCGTTTATTGAGCGGATCAATTTATACTCAACTATTTTTATTTAGACTTAGGTTTTTATACCAAAGTCCTTTAATCGTTAGAAATGGACGAGGAGTGTTTATTGAGCGGATCAATTTGTACTCAACTTGTTTTAAGACTTAGGTTTTTCATACCTAAAATCTGTTTGATCGTTAGATATAGGTCGAGGAGCGTTTATTGAGCGGATCAATTTATACTCGACTCGTTTTAAGACCTTTCAGATCGAGGAGCGTTTATTGAGCGAATCAATTTTACTCGACTCGTTATACTTTTAGATCGAGGAGCGTCTATTGAGCAAATCAATTTTACTCGACTCGTTGTCCATTAGATCGAGGAGCGTTTATTGAGCGAATCAATTTTACTCGACTCGTTATCCATTAGATCGACCTTTCGGATTAAACCAAGTTGATTGCAGAATTTTGAGGAGCGTTTATCGAATTGATCGATTCATACTCAACTCTTGTTGATGCTTCGCCTTTTACTCAAATAAACTTCTGATTTGGTATTAAATTCTTTGATAATAAATTTCAGACCAAAGCCTTTATTACAGCGAATTTAAATAGAAATAATATGAAAATAAAACAAAGGAAATAAAGCAGGATAATTTACTAGGATTCATCTTCCATAGTATTTTCGGAGGTTGACTGCATTCCAAGTCCTTGGTAGGGGTGTTCCGTCCAAGTGTGCAATCTTGTATGAGCCTTTCTTTCCTACATTGATGACAATGTATGGTCAATCCCAATTCTGTTGTAATTTTCCCACGTGCTTGGATACCTCTACCTTTTTTAACACCAAGTCTCCTTCTTTGAAGGTTCGTATGCGTACTTTTTGATTGTAGGCTTTCTCCATATTTGATTTAGTGACCTGTAATTGTACCGCTGCTTTTTCTCGTAAGGCTTCTGTTAGATCGATATCACTTTCTCTTGCCTTTTTGTTTTCCTGGTCGTCATACATTTCAATTCTCGGTGTTGGAACTAGTGTTTCGATCGGAATAACTGCTTCGGAGCCATATACTAGGCTGAATGGGGTTTCCCCGGTTGAAGTTCTGACTGTGGTTCGATTAGCCAAAAGTACTCATGGGAGTTCATCTAGCCATTTTCCTTTGGCTGCCCCTAATCTTTTCTCCAAAGACTTTATTATTTCTCGGTTCGCTACCTCAGTTTGTCCATTCGCTCTAGGATGCCAACTGAAGTGAAATTTTGCTGAATTCCTAGCTTTGTACACCATTCCATTACCTGTTTTCCCACAAATTGGGTTCCGTTAACTGAGATTAGAATTCTTGGGATGCCAAATCGACATACTATGAACTTCCATAGGAAATTGATCACTTGGAATTGAGTTATTCGAGCAAGGGCAATGCATTCTATCCATTTGATGAAGTATTCTATAGCGACCAGAACATAGGATTTTTTGGATCTAGCTACTGGGAAAGGTCCCACAATGTCCATTCCCCATTGGTCAAACGGACAACATACTGGTATGGGGTGCATATTTTCGGCTGGTTGATGACTTATATTAGCATGGTCTTGGCAATGATGACATTTTTGGACATATTGGATTGCATCACTGTTGATGGTAGGCCAATAATATCCAGTTCTGATGCATTTTAAAGCCAAGGCCCTTGCTCCGCTGTGATTTCCTGCTTCTCCTTCATGTACTTCTCCGAGTATATTGCTGGTTTGAGATTCGGAGATGCATCTTAGAAGAATTACCGACACTGATCTTCGGTAAAGTTTTTCTTCTATTAAGGTATATCTTGGAGCCCGATATTTTTTTTTCCGAGCTTCGTTTTGGTCAAGTGGCAATTTTCCTTCTCGAAGATACTCTATCATTGGAGTCATCCAGTTTCCTTCGGCTTCTTCGATTTCCATCATTTGAGCGACCGGTGTCTCATCGATATCGATTGCCGGCGTATTGGAAATTAACCAGTTGATTACCCTCTCGGTTTTTCCGTCGTTAGATCCTGTAAATCTAGACAATTGATCGGCCTATTTATTTTCCGACCGTGGAATGTTCTGTATCCCAAAATTTTCAAATTTTTTAGCCAATTTTTTCACATTGGTAAGGTATTTGACCATATTAAATTATTTTGCCTCATAGAGGCCTTCTATTTGCCTTTGTACTAACTCTGAATCGGTTAATACTTTAAGACTTTTTATGTCGGCCTTGATTGCCATTTCCATTCCAGCGATCAATGCTTCATATTCTGCTTCCTTGTTTGTTACGACGAAGTCCAGTGTTATTGCATAATTTATATCCTCCTTATTTGGTCCGGTAAAGTTGATTCCGGCACCTCCTCCTTCTCGACTTGAAGCACCGTCGACGTGCATCAACCAAGTTTGATTTTCTACGATCAAGATATCATTGGCAAGGCTGGTTGATTCAGTATGTTCGGTTGCCTGGGTCGGAGTTTCTAATAGGAAATCTGCTAAGACTTGGGCTTTAATCGCAATTCTTGGTTTGTACTCGATTTCGGACTGGCCGAGTTCGATTGCCCATTTGATTAATCTTCCAGAAGCTTCTGGCTTTTCTAAGACCTGTCTCAATGGTTGGTTGGTTAACACCACAATTTTGTAGGTTAGAAAATAAGGTCGGAGTTTGCGTGCTGCCACTACTAAGGCCAAAGTGAATTTCTCTATTTCCAAGTAGTTCTTCTCGGCCCCTTGTAGTAATTTGCTGAAGTAATAAACAGGCTTATGTTCTAAGCCTTCCAATTTAACCAAAACCGAACTAATGGCCTCGTCGGAGATCGATATATAGACGTATAATGGTTCTCCTTCGGTTGGTTTGACCAATAGCGGGGATGTCGTTAGATATTCCTTTAGCCGATCGAATGCCTGGTCGCATTCTTCGGTCCAAACAAAGTTTTTTGCTTTTTGAAGAGTTTGGAAGAAAGACAAACTTCTGTCAGCCGATTTGGATATGAATCTATTTAGCGCCATGATCTTTCCTACCAAGCCCTGCACTTGGGATATCGTTTTGGGAGGTTTCATTTCGGTTATGGCTCGAATTTTTTCTGGATTGGCCTCGATTCCTCGTTGATGTACCAAATATCCCAAAAATTTTCCAGACTTAATACCGAAAGTGCATTTTGCAGGATTTAGCTTCATTCGGTACTTTCTCAATATTTCGGAAGCATCGATCGAGATTCCTTACGTGATCAACTTCATTCATGCTTTTTTGACCAGCATATCGTCTACGTATACTTCCATTATTTCTCCAATTAATTCTATGAACATCAGGTTTACTAACCTTTGGTAAGTGGCCCCGGCATTCCTCAATCCAAATGGCATAACTATGAAGCAATACACTCCCTGCTCGGTTACGAAAGCAGTTTTCTCTTGGTCTCGCTCATCCATGTATATCTGATAAAAACCTTGGAAAGCATCCATCATGCTGAAAATTGCAAAGCCAGCGGTTGAGTCGACTAATAAGTCGATCCTTGGGAGGGGATATGGATCGCGCGGACATAATTTATTAAGGTCGGTGAAATCATTGCACATTATCCACTTGTTATCCTTTTTATCCCCTTTTGCTACTAGTACAACATTACATAGCCATTCCGAGAAGTGTATTTCTCGAATTTGTTTTGCTTTGAGTAGCCTTTCTACTTCTGCCTTGATTATTTTATCCTTTATTGGCCCATGATTCCTCTTCTTTTGTCTAGCAGGTTTTGCCATGGGGTCGATTTTTAACGAATGACTGATTATTCGGGGGTCAATCCCTTCAATGTCGTTCGCGCACCAGGCGAAGATATTTGCATTATTTCTGAGAAAGTTGATCAACATTACTTCCCCCTCTTCGCTCAATTCGGTTCCAATTCTTGTTGTTTTAGTTGGGTCCCCCTGCACCAGTAGGACATCTTTGTGTTATGGTGGTTTCAAAGCTAGATCTTCCAGTTCCTTTCCCTTCTTATCTATTCGGTCGGTGCTAGGGATTTCAACTTCGATTCTGTCAACGTCGACTTCGAGCTTTCTTTTGCTTGGTGCAATTGATTCAAGGCGGTTTCTCAAAGTTAATGATGTGTTGTAGCAATCCCATGCCATACAATGATCATAAACTATTTCTCCGATTCATGTGTCAGTTGAAAATTTTATCTTCTGATGGTAAGTTGAAACAACAACTCGGAATAGATTGAGGGCAGGTCGCCCTAAGATCGCATTGTAGGCTAAGGGAGTTTCTACTACTAAAAATTTGACTAGCTTCACCGTCCGACGTGGTTTCCTCCCGAGTGAGACACTTAAAGTTATTGTGCCACTGGGGACAGTCTCGGATCCTCCAAATCCTACTAAAGGCGTACCTACCTTTTGGAATGTTATTTGTCCCAAGTTCATCTGGGCTAAGTCCTCTTTAGAGATGATATTTGCTGAGCTTCCATTATCGATCAGGATCCTTTTGACGTTGTAATTCGCTATTTCTAGCGATACCACCATCGGGAAGTCGGGGCTATCCTCTTTTGTGTCCCAAACAAGGTTTTTGGGTACCTCGCCCTCGTTGAAACTGATCAGCTGGTTGTTCGTTGGTTTGCTTTCTAGAGTCCATACTTCTTTCGGGTATTTTAAGCTTTCGATTATGACTGTCCCCACCGGCGGTCCTCTTGAGATTGTATGGATGGTACTGTTAATCTGGTCATTGTTCAATTCTTGTGGGGGACCATCATCAGGAGACCTTATACGGGAATTCCTTCTTTGATTATTATTCCGAGGACTCCTACTTCTTCCTCTCTTGCGGTTATTCCGCTCTAAATAGGCATCTAGTTTTCCTTGTTCGATTAGTTTTTCAATTTCTCTTTTAAGGTGAAAACAATCTTCAGTGCGATGCCCATGTGCCCGGTGATATTTGCAGTATAATTCATAGTTTCGTGCACCTGGTCTGGGTTGAGCGATTCTCTTTGCCTCCGGGATCCAATTGTTCCTTTCTAGTACAGCCAAGATTTCTTCTAGTGGAGCAGTCAGCTTTGGGTGTTCTACTTGATTAACCCTGCTCTGGATTTCCGGCTCGGCGGTTCTAGGTCTTTGATAGGTATTAGGTCGTCTGTCCTGGTCGTTTCAATTGTATTCTAATTGCTGGAAGACGCTGCCTTTTCTAAAAGATCGTTCATAGTCCATGGATCTTTGAACATGAATTCTATCTTGCCGTTTGGAGCCTGAGGCCGTAGCTTTAATTTTGTTCTTATCTTTAAAAGAGTTCATCTCTTCCTGGGTTATATATTTCGATGCCAAGCATGATCTCAACGAACGTTCTTGGTTGCTTTCGGCTGAGGGCATTTCCAAACTGCCTATTCTTGGTGAGGTCGAAGAGAATGGAGATTATGTAATCGATATTTGGGGAATCGATCTTGAGCAATTCCACATTAAACCTTGCCAACCAGTTCCTTAGGGATTCGCCCTCTTGTTGATAAATGGTTCCTAAATAGCTCATTGGAAGTTTTTGTTTCTTCTGGCTGGCGAACTGCTGTGTCAGTTTGTTGCATAATTCCCGGAAACTGAATATGGAGTTAGCGGGTTGCTTGGCGAACCAATCCAAAGCGAGTCTTTCTAACGTGGTCACCATTAACTTAGCGGTGAATTCCGCCTAGTGAGCATATAAGTTCATTATGTTCGTAAAGCTAAAAATATAGTCATCTGGATCAGTAGTTCCATCATATCTGGGTAGTCGACCTGGAACCTGTCCGGTTGACTGAGCTTTTTTTATTTCTTTACAGAAGGGAGAGCATGCTGCTAGGCTCTCCTGGAGTTCTGTGGTTCTGGCCCATGGGTTTTGAACGGATCGTAGGCGTTGCTCAAGTCGTTCATGTACCATCTTTTTGATTTCTCTTTCCGAGAGTCGCATAGTTCGTGGTCGATTTGGGATTGCGTCACCTACGTTATCCTCGATGGGGATTATGGTATGTTCCTTGGATACGCAGTGTCCTGGTCGCGGTATCCTTCGATCCGCTTTTCTTCAGACGTTGTCATCGGAGGGTTTTGAATTGCCCTTCTGCGGACTGTGTAGCGAGCGCTGCTCGCTTGCCGGGCTGTCAGCTTGTTGAGAGATTTGATCGTTCTGCCTCGGCGTCCTTTGAATGGGATTTGCCCTAGTAGTTCTAGGGTTTCGAGGAACCTGTTCGAGTACGATTAATTCCTCTGGGCAGAGTGATTTAAGGAGCATAGCTTTTCCTGAGCGTCTGACAGGGGAACCGGGATTGCTGGAGCCGCACATTCTTTCGGTACCGCACCAGTAGGGATCCCTTATGGTTCCTCCTGATTCTGATGATGCTCGTTCTGTTGCTGATTGTCGTTGGTTATAGGGGCGTTATTATCGGTATTGCCCTGCGAATCCTCAGACGTGTTATGCTGGTTGGTTGTGTTACTTCTTGTTCCGTTACGAGCGCGCTTCCTTGGGCGAGCCATATGTCGATTGAATAATTAACCTAGCCCCACGGTGGGCGCCAACTGATTAAACCGTTTTTCGTCGAGTACGATTAAATCAATAAAGATGTGATATGGAGATCAAATTCAGAACGAATTGTAGGGCTCTGTTACTTTATTCTGGATGGATCAATCTCAAGGAAGAACAATTATGTAAAAGAACAATCAGTAATCAAGACAGTCAATGAGTAAATAGTATAGCAAAAGCTTTTCTATTCAATATGATCTCAGATTGCCCAGGTATACAGGCGTAAGTTGTGAATGTGTATCCTCTGTAATCTAATGTTTAACTAGGTATTTATATGACATTAACCCTAGCTTTACAAGGAAACATAATTCTAATAGGACTCGGCCCAATCGTCCTTCTTGTGTCCGGATTGTAGTCTGCTCGCCGAGGAGAGTCGTCTTCAACTGGGTCGATGGAAGATCCCGAACGAGCTTGTATGGTCGAACCGATCTGATATCTCTTAGTCGATCCGAATATTATAAGGGGTGCGAAATAGCCCCCATCACAATTGCAGCGGAAGGAGGGGCAGGTTGTTCTTAATGATCGTCGGAATCACCATCGATGTCAACATCTTCTTCTCCAACCTCATCCCCCGACTCAGCAAAGTTAGAAGCTTCGAGCATGTCCTGGTTTGGCATAGGGGCCCCGAACTCATCAAGGAGGGGAGTAAATTCATGGTCTTGTAAGTTTCCAAGGTCCACTGGAAGGGACGAAGGCTTGTATTCCTTTCCGAAGATGTTTTTACAAGGATCCATATTAGGAATCCTTCCTGCTACGACCAACTGCTGAACACCTTTGTAGAAGAAGGACTGATTAATTGGGTCTGATCGTAACCGAACTAGAGCATCGAAAAAGGGAGACCCCAAAAACTCATTTATTACCAGAAGCATGGCCTCTTCTCGACCCTGATCGTATGAGCGTCCGGAATCCTCCTTCACCTATGCCAGCTTGGTCTTTAACTGCTTGACTTCAAGCTTGAAAGCACTCTTCTCTCCAACCACCCCCAACAGATCTTCCTCGACCGCAGTGGTAAACTTACCACCCTTAGCTTCTTCAAGCTCTTTCTTGGTGTGGGAGAGTTCTTTCTCAACCCCGGACAACTTGGTCAGAGTCTCGGTCAATTGAGCTGATCTTGCAGCATCCTCCCTCAAAAGGTGTATCAGGGCCAGGTGAGCTTGGGTAAACTCCTCTTCTAGAATAGCAAGTCGGTGGGTCTGATGAACGAACTTATCTCCAACCTGCCAAAAGGCGAAAATACTTTTGTGAGGTTTCACATATATTACAATCGGGAAGTACGAAGCAAAAAACGAACTCATACCTCTTGATAAGATCGAGCAAAATCTCCCAAGACTTGAAAGTCGTCCTTGGAGAATAGTTCAGTATTGTCATCTTTGAATTGTCCAGACAGAAGTATCCAGATCGATTTGTCTACTGAATGTTCCCCATCGGGACCAAGGTCCGATTAAATGATCCCGTCCTCAGCATATCCCGAAGCCCTAGGACCGCGAAAATGATCTTCAATGTAATCTGCTAAGTCCGGGTGCGTTCTTCCCAGTCGACGTTGTACGGGACCTGGATTCCGACCAAAAGGCCTAACCCTTCTGGATGACTCGAGGGCATCACTATTCCTTTCCCAAGCCAAACGTTCTTCAATCAATTGCTGGGCTTGGATTTGTTTAAGGGACTAATAAATGTACCTTGCTGAATATGGGTCAGCAGTGTTAATTGAAAAAACTGTCCGCAGTCGGCCAATCTCCTTATTTTGCGACACTTTCTCGGTACCGATCATGAGAACGCTCAGGCCCGGGGGCTGAATTGTGGGAGTACTGGCGCCCGCCGTTTCGACTTTCTTGCTCGCCTGCGACTTTTTCTTCTTTCGAGGTTGGCCTTGGGTCCTTTTTGAGGAGGAAGCCACATTTGAACTTGCTATAGAGGTTCGGAATTGTTCCACAAGCTCAGCTGCATAGATCAAGTAAAATGAGACTAATATGAAATGAAAAAGGCAAACCAAGAGACACCTTAAATAGTTAAGTAAATTATCGAGCGAGAGGGAAGCAACCATGGCTTGAACCTCCACGGGAACAACTTCAGCGGGTTGTCCATTTTTGGGATTGTCTTCGATCTCAGGAGTATTTCCAAACTTAATAGCTGGAGCAGTATAAGCACACTTACTAATCCCAGCCTGCCTTAAGACCCCCTCTTGCGCTAATAAAGTCGTTTGATATTGATCGGATATCAGGGTCTTTAAGAATTTCGAAGACAGGACGTGGGGAAATTTCCCTTTAAGGGAGCGTTTACCATATATCCAGGTCGATTCCCCCTCCCATTCATGCGGCTTCGACTCGAAAACACCATCCGAAGCAGGAATATCAGGACTGCGAATGAAAAAGAACTGTCTTTTCCAACCTTTTGCATTACTTGAAGTCATGCTCGAGAGGATCGACCGATTTGACCTCTGAGAGAAATAAACAAAACTGGCATTAGAGGACGTCGAGAGGCTCATCTGAAATACTTGTCAGAAGTTCTGGAAGGACGCCTCCTTTCCCTTAGCCTGCATAAGAACACTAAACGCAACAATGTACGCTATCGAGTTCGGCAATATCTGGGAGGGCGCAAGTGAGAAAACCTCAGGAATGTCCCTAAGTAAGGGAATGAATGGAATACGCAGCCTGAAGTGCATGCGGCACACGGCAGTAGCCTACGGGCTGCCTGCCGCGTGCTATCACGCGCAGCCGCTTACTGCCGTACGCTGCCATGCGCAGCAGGGGCTATTACGGGTAGGCCACGCGCGGACTTCGTGGCCGCGCGTGTGCTGTCCATGTGGCAGTTCTCGATTGACCGTGATGAGGTTGATTTTTGGTTGGACTCTAATTCTGCCTATTTTGTTAAATCTGAAAATCTTGGAGATGTGTGAGATTAGGAAACTTGGAGTTTTGGATAAGGTAGAAATCTTGGTAGATTTGAAGACTACCTTAGTAAACTAATCTGGTCAAAATAGGATTATCTTGAGAATCTTGGAGATTTGGAATATTGGGAAACTTAGAGTTTTGGATAAGATAGGAATCTTGGATGATTTGCAACTATCTTAATTGACCAACTTAACCAAGATAAGAATAGTAGATTACTTAGAACTCAAGTAAGATTTAATTAATCTTAGAGATTAATTGTTAATTCAAAATTAATTAATTTGGATAATTTTTGTGAATTAAAATTAAAAGAGCCGATAAATTTACATTTATGCCCTTATGTGAATTTATGCATGTTCTTGAGTGAATATGCGGATTGGTCGATTTTGCTCCTAAGCCCTGTGTAGTTTTGGTTTATTTATTTTATGGGTTGTAATTAAATGGGTCTGATTGGTGCCCTTGCTTGAGCAATTAAAATGTAATAGAATAGGGCCATTTTGTAAGTTATTCTTAGTTTAGGCTTGGAGCCGAGAAGACCTCATGAAGACTTGGAGATCCACATGGAGGCCCATAACCTTGGAGAACATGGAGGCCCAACTCAATACATGGAGGTCCAAGCAAGGAGGATATTACAAGAAGGCCCATGCATGTATGGGTTTGAAAATTGTAATAGTTAGGACATTTAATTTCCACAGTAGACTGACAAATTGATCCATCACATGGCTCGGGGTGGATCGCATAGGATGGACAATCGATCAATCATATCCTGCTAGGTGATGTATGTTTACTATTATTATTTGATGTATGTCTTGCATGCTTATAATAGATCATTCATGAATAACGAAAAGGAACCTTTATTGGCTAAATTGCTAAATTGCCACTTAAGTTAAATGGTTAATACATACTGACGTATGTGGACCACTAAGAAAAAATGTCCGAGGTGGCTATGATTACTTCATCACTTTCACTGACGACTATAGTCTTTATGGAAATGTGTTCTTGTTGAAACACATGTCTGAAGCCTTTGAGCGATTTAAAGAATTCAAGATGGAAGTAGAGAATCAATTTGGTCATACGATAAAGGCTCTTTGTTCTGACCGAGGTCGAGAATTTCTTAGGAACGAATTTCTAAATTATCTTGTAGAGCATGGAATACTATCGCAGTGGACTCCTCATGCAACACCCCAATTAAATGGAGTAGCAGAGAGAAGGAATCGAACCTTGATGGACATGGTTCGATCCATGATGAGTGCCATTGACCTTCCTCTTTCATTTTGGGGACATGCCCTCCTCACAGCAACAAAGATACTAAATATGATACCTTCTAAATCCGTAGAAAAGACACCGTATGAATTGTGGTTTGGCAAGGCACCCTCATACGCATTCATGATCATTTGGGGATCTCCCGCTTACGTTAAAAAGCTAGTGGGAGATAAATTGGAAACTAAATCCACTTTGTGCAAATTTGTGGGGTATCCAGAAAACTCGATAGGATAATCCTACGAGAAAAACTATGTTTGTCTCAAGGAACGCGCACTTCTTGGAGCTGACACATCACCACAGGCAGTGGGAAAACAAGAGCATGAAAGTGCACGAGAAAGTACATCGACACTTCGTAGGTCAGAAAGACAACCTAGAGAACCCGAAAGGTACTACGGTTTGCTGCAAGAGACTGGACAGTCTTTAACCGACCCAAGGACTTACGAAGAAGCTATGTTAGACATAGATTCATGAAAGTGGCGCGAAGCCATGGAATCCGAATTGGACCTCCATGCACTCAAACAAGGTCTGTGCTTTGGTAGATCCACCAGTGGGAGTGACTCTCGTGGGTTGCAAGTGGATTTATAAGCGAAAACTAGGAGTGAACGGAGAGGTAATTACCTACAAGGCGCGACTAGTGGCAAAATGATACACGCAAAGGCCAGGCATCGACTTTGAGGAAACTTTCTCGCCCGTCGCAATGCCTAAATCCATTCGAATCTTGCTGGCCATAGCGGCGTGGTATAACTACGAGATATGGCAGAATTTTTTTGAAGACCGCCTTCCTCAATGGAGACATTGATAAGGAGATCTACATTTAGCAACCAAAAGGATACGCATGATGAGCATAAGGTGTGTAAACTCCAGAGGTCCATTTATGGACTGAAGCAAGCTTCCCGAAGTTGGAACATCCGTTTCGATGAAACAATCCAAACTTTTGGATTAATCAAAAACGTGTTCGAACCTTCCGTGTACAAGAAAATCAGTGGGAGTACAGTTGAATTTTTTATGCTTTACGTTGATGACATCCTTCTCATTTGAAACAATGTAAAGGTGTTGTCCGAAACGAAAGCATGGTTGTCTACACAATTCTCAAAGAAGAATTCGGGAGAAGTATCCTTTGAACTAGTTATAAGGATCTACCGAGATAGATCAAAAAGACTGATAGGACTTTCCCAATCACAGTACATAGATATAATACTGAAGAGATTCCTTATGGAAGAATCCAAGAGAGGATTGCTTCCGATGAGACATGGAATTGCACTCTCTAAGTCTATGGCCCCAAACACGACTGAAGAGAGAAGCAATATGTCTCAAGTACCATATGCCTCCGCTATAGGAAGCATAATGTATGGTATGTTATGTACTAGACCAAACGTAGCGTATGCAATGAGCGTTACAAATCTCTATCAGTCTGATCCAGGTGAACATCATTGGATAGCCGTAAAGGCAATTCTAAAGTACATGAGAAGGACTAAGGAATTGTTCTTTGTATACGGTGGAGGATAACTGAAATTGGAAGGCTATACAGATTCAGTTGAATTTGGATATGTCATAGATGAGTGAGTTAGCTACGCTACGGACTTCACGGATCTGCATTCGGAGTTTCGAATCAAAAGATATGCTGCTCGGAAGGAAGTGCGGCAGAGCTGATAGCTTACTGCCAGACTCACACCGCGGTGTGTGAAACTTGCACCGCGGTGTAAGGCTTGTGCGGTGTATGATATATACACTGCAGTGTACCCCTGCTCTTAGAAGATATTTATCTGCGGGAAGCAGGGGTGTTTTTGTATAATTTCCCCTTGTTCTCTATTGTAATTTTAATTTGTTTGGGGGACTTTTTGGCCTTAGTTGCCATTGTTTGGAGGGTAACTTAGGCATTAGTAGGATATAGTTTCACTATGTTAGAAGGTTAAAAGGGAAATCATTCACAACTTCTTCAACACACTTTTCATCTTGCCTACTTTGAAGAAAAAGACATCATTTTGGCTTGTACTTTGGAATGAAGAACAACAAAGGCTTGAGGGAGAAGTTGATATAGATTTCACTACCTAAGCTCACTCTAACTCTCTTATTTTGTTCATTTACATTTATGACTTTCATTAATGTAATGAATGATATAATTATTGCTATGAGTAGCTAATCTCCTTTATTCTAGGATTTTATTGATCCTATGTTTGATTCTTGATTAAATGATTATATGATGATTGATATGATGCTTACATGTGTTTGTTAATCCGATTTCGTGCTTATTGTTCGTCTTATGGTTTGACCAACTTTGAGGTGAAAGTTATTGATTCTTGATTGCTAGACATAGTGATTTTGAGGTTTCGATTGTGAAATTGGATTGTGATTCGATTCTAAGATAGACATATACCTATGTCGTTTCATATTCGTTTAAGGTTTGAGTTCAATGCTTCGATTAGATCTTAGTCCATTTAAGCATAAATTGAATTAGTTTAATTCGATAGGTTCGTATGCCATCGGAAGATACATACAGACGTCTTTAAATCCTTGAATAGCAAACATAAGCATTATTAATCAATTATCGAGTCGTTTATCTTGAATTGAACTAGGTGACGTAAAATCCTAGGAACCTTTATCTTATTAACAAATTAAGTAATTAGATTTCTCTTAATCATTTCACTTTAATTGTATAAACAAACTAACATCTCACTACTATTTTTCACATAAGTTCAAGTAAGATAATAGAATATGTCTTGGTAATTATTCGTTTGATTCCTCGTGGGTTCGACACCCTTTATCACTTTATTACTTAAACGACCGTATACTTGCGCGATTACGTACTCGTATTTGGAGCGTAACACGTACACAATACATATGAAGCAAAAACGAGGAAAAGATGAAGAACTGGGTCGATTGGGTCGACGGGGTCAACTGGGTCGACCCAATTGGAACGGAAGTGATCCGATTGGAATTGGATCAAGATTATAAATTAAATTAGAATTTAATTTGTAAGTTAATTAATAGATTAGAGGAAGATTTAATTAATTAGACTTAGAGTCTAATTTAATTGATTGGGAGAGTAATTAATTAATTGGGCCATTTAATTGGGAGATTAAATAGAGCCTAATCAAATTAATTAAGGAGTGGGTCATGAATTAATTAGAAGACTTAGTCTTCTAATTAAAAGGGCCATGGTAGGAGACTTGGAGTCTTAATCCTAGGACAATTAGGTTAATGAGATACCTATAAATAGGAGATTTGATGTCATATGTCACACACACAACTCAAGAGCCAAAATCCAAGTTAAGAAAAACTCTCTCTCCCTCTCTCCCTAGTGAAATTGGTCGAACCCTACTTCCTTTTGGAAGAATTTTTAGTTCTCGATTTTAGCTCCTAAGTCGTTCTCTAACCCTAGATCTTAATATACCATATGATCTAGCCGATTACGATATATTAATTTTCGTGATATTGTGGTGTATCAACTCGTAGAGGCGCAACACGTGGGACGCTACAACAGGGCTTAGGATCGACCTTGCCGAGGGAGAAACACAACGACTTTGCTAGATAGCAGAATTTGCAAGGAGACAGGTATAACTTGGATCAAGTTATTTATGTCGTTTTATTTATTCATATACAACCAGTTTAGTATCCCGGCAAGATTCTGAAAGAGCCCTAAAAAATTTAAATTCTGCTCGTTGTAGGGCTGTTTATCTTACCGAATCCCAACAATAGTGGCTATAATAAACAATTTAAAAGACAACAATTAGCAGACAGCTTTAAAAATAATACTTATAATTAACGAAAATTGAACTTTTTATCGAAAAAGTTCTCCCACTATTTTTATCAAAACAATAACCCCTTTTATTGTTCGGTAAATTCTATTTTATAGTTCTTGACGTCCCAGCGGCCATTACTTGCACCCACGAAATCTTCAAGCTATTTTGCCTTGGTTTTCGCATTTATCTAGCACTGCTACATCATAAATGTTACTACTCGTTAAGTCTAATCCATTAATCATGATGAGCAACAGGCCCGTTCATGAAATTCCCCGTAACTGGTTATCGGTCGATTTTCACGCCTCGACCAGTACCCACCCTTGTCGAGTTTTTAAGAAAACAAGAACAAGGAATTTCGCGTATTGTCCCTTTCTTCGCCTCGGGTGCCAGATTCTGGATCACCTGAATCGATAAGTAGACAACATACGCTAGTTCATATTATTGGAAGGCCTAGATTTATAAATCCTCATTTTATAGTTAACCCAGTATGACTTAATATTTGTTCAAGAGGGGATTTTAGTTTTTAAAAGTTTGAAGAAACTTTCCTCGAGATCTCACCGCATTAGTTATGTTTTATCTTTAATTTGCGATCTAGATACTAGCGCGCATCACATACAAGCCAAACATAAACCGATAAATTAATTAAAACCATACAAGCCTAGCATGCATACCACCCCAATATGTTTTCGATCGGGAGCCTCCTATGCAGGCCATCATCGAGCCATGATGTTGGCCCAATTGGTCAATCTAATTGGGTTCATAGAAGACCTAGGCTATTACATAAATAACCATGCATACATGGCATTCAACTCCACCTGGGCTCCCATCTTGCTTGTAACGACCCTCCATTCTAAACTAATAAAATAGTAAAGCCCTAATCTATTACAAAGGCACAAAGTGGCCCAAAAACAACTTAAGGCTCGCAGGCCCAATAAAAACCAAACAATAAATAAAACCATTCACATCTACCCTAGGGTCAAGGCTCGGCACGATCCAAAACCACGTAAACAGTTCACGTAGAGCAAGAAACAAGCAAACAACTTTTACGTATTTCTTTCTTATAATTCTTAAAACTCCCTTTTAAAAATAACTACCTATGATTCTTACATTTTAGTCTCTACTAATTATGACAAAACAAATTCTCGGGTTAACAAAACAAGTTTTCTGCATAAAATCAGATTCGGATTTTCAACTTTTGAATATTACAGTTCGGCCCCTCAACTTTTAGAAATTACACTTTTAACCCCAAAGCTTTAAAAGTTACAAAACACCCCTAAAAACCATCTCTACCAGAGGAGCAGAAAATAAAATTTCTGAATAAGGAAAATTTTTGTATTTTCCAAATAGACCCCTGAACTTTCAAAAATTGCAAAAACGACCCAAAATTATGTGCCGACCAGATTTGCAAAAACAGTCCTGATTTTTCAAAAATTTCCAGAAAACAAAAAATAAATTTCTAGCCCTAATATTCAAATTTGCAATTTTTGCACAAAAAGGCATGATGTTTCGAAAAACTATAAATTTGCCACATATCTGAAAATAGAATATTACCCAATCGCAGATCTAGTCATAACAAGTAAGAATCATCACACAGAACATATTAAACGCATGTATCCATATACTTTATTACGTTTAGGCCTTTTTCGCATAATAATAATGGAGTTGTCTCTGATACCACTGTTGGGATACCTCGGTTGTCAGAACAACGAAAGTGGGGTTATGCAATATACCTCACCACGTTATGCATACGAAAAGGTTGAATCAAACAGCAATAAAACATAAAGAGGGGTGATATGCGATATACCTCACCACGACTCGGTGGTGATTACCTCCGAGCTTATTGTCTGATTCACAATTGAATGATCCAATTGTCTCACCTCCATAATGTATCCACACCAGTTGGATTGTAGCAACGTCTCCAAGTCACAGGATACAAACTAGATCTTGAAGATCGTCAATGAAGGAATAGGCAGATCTTGATCTGGATCTGGAAGAAGAGAACCACAGGAAGATGAGCTCGGCCATAGTACTTATGCGGCTAGGGTTGGATCGACCAGGGTCGGGCGGCTAGGGTTGGCCGAACTAGGGTTAGCCCCGGAACTGCCCCAAAAAACACTTTTAACCCTAAATTTTTTGAAAAGTTTCAAAACACCCCCAAAAACCACCTCGACCAGAGGACCAGAAAATAAAATTTTTAAATAAGGAAAATTTTTGTATTTTGCAAACAGACCCCTGAACTTTTGAAAATTGCAAAAATGACCCAAAATTATGTGCGAACCAGATTTGCAAAAACAGTCTTGATTTTTAAAAAATTTCCAGAAAACAAAAAATAAATTTCTAGCCCTAATTTTCAAATTTGCAATTTTTGCAAAAAAAGGCCTGATGTTTCGAAAAACTATAAATTTGCCACATATCTGAAAATAGAATATTACCCAATCGTAGATCTAGTCATAACAAGTAAGAATCATCACACAGAACATAATAAACGCATGTATCCACATACTTTATTACGTTTAGGCCTTTTTCGCATAATAATAATGGAGTTGGCTCTGATACCACTATTGGGATACCTCGGTTGTCAGAACAACGAAAGTGGGGATATGCAATATACCTCACCACGTTATGCATACGAAAAGGTTGAATCAAACAGCAATAAAACATAAAGAGGGGGGATATGCGATATACCTCACCACGACTCGGTGGTAATTACCTCCGAGCTTATTGTCTGATTCTCAATTGAATGATCCAATATCTCACCTCCAGAATGTATCCACACTAGTTGGATTGTAGCAACGTCTCCAAGTCACAGGATACGAACTAGATCTTGAAGATCGTAAATGAAGAAATGGGCAGATCTTCATCAGGATCTAGATCTGGATCTAGAAGAAGAGAACCACAGGAAGATGAGCTCGACCATAGTACTTATGCGGCTAGGGTTGGATTGACCAGGGTGGGGCGGCTAAGGCATAATCAGTAAGTAGTCCAAAGAATGAAAAAATGGGGAATGAACTAAAATATACCTGCTCAATGAGTTTGAAAAGAGATTGAACGAGGCGTATATTGGAAGCATCCTCGTATCTTTTTAATTCGCTAGGCATGATGGAACTAAGCCCAAGATTCTAGGACAGCACATCGGGCTCTCAAGTTCCTGGAAGAACGGAATCAAGCGGAACCCTATCGTGGCGAGGAGTTTGTGACTCCATAATATCATAGACCTGCTCTTTAACACAACAATCATCCAACTAAGGCGGAGAATCTCTCGCGTTGGGACTCACAAGAATTTCCTTTCCCGAAGCGAAAAAACGAACCCGCCGATCAGACCTTTGGTCAGCCCGACCTTGGGAAGAGATCCCGACCTCAGCAGAGGAAACCTTCGTGGCAAACAAAAAATCGGTGTAACCCTGAATAACAGACTGCACCTGGGAACTATCCAATGGTGGATCTAACGATGGACATCCACCAGCTAGCCCATCGACATTCTCTGCTCGCCCCTGGTCAATGGCGAAATCAGTAGTGGGGTTACTTCCAGTAGGATTTGTTTGAACATGATATAGGGAATTATGCTCGGAAGAAGGGATGGAGGTTGGGATAACGATCTCAGAAGATCGTTCGCCGAAGGCCATATCTCCAAAAGCAACTCGCCCAGGAGAAGATCTTCTCTGAACGTTCGGAGTAGAAGAAGGGTTTGATTGAATATCTTGTTGAGTGAAAGATGGATGAGTTATTACGTCGCCCGCTCCACTCGAAGATAGGCTAGACGTTTACGCCCTCGAGCTGGCAGTTGCTCGGGGTTCAGAAGGGTCAGAAGAAGGTCCCCCAGTCCAAGATCTCTTAGGTCTAACGTTTCT
This sequence comes from Penstemon eatonii, assembly GCA_038501285.1. Lineage (NCBI taxonomy): Eukaryota > Viridiplantae > Streptophyta > Magnoliopsida > Lamiales > Plantaginaceae > Penstemon > Penstemon eatonii. Next base: position 54,844,626 of record CM076710.1, read on the forward strand.
GGGAGGGTCATTTGAAATGCGCTTGGAAGTATTGGAAAAAAGGGAACTCATTCACGAGGAAATCAAGAGAAGCTTGTAAAATCAAGGAGAACACTCGAACAACTTGAGAGGATATTTATCCAAGTGGGGATGCGCGGTAAAATAGCGAATAACTTTTTACCTTAGTATTTATCATAAAGGAAAGATGTGATGGTCCTTGCGAGGAGCACGAAAAGACTTATTTGAAAAACAAATGAGTTATGCTCGGCCAATCATTCCGCTTAAATTAAAGAAAATATTTTGTGCAAATAAAAGACTTATGTCTAATTATTTTCAAATAAATGATAGAGTAAATTCAAGAAGATTAACAAGAAATGTCATTATACAAAGGAAAACAATACAAAGTCTATGAAATTGACATATGGGCTGGATTATCTCAGGACACTTGATCACCTTGGTTCTCCTGGTCAACATTATCTCAATTCTCTAGGTCGGCATAATCTTGATTTTCCTGGTCGACATCCTCCTCCTGATCTCGAGGACTAGCTAAACGACTTGCTTCAGACGTACGCAAACTACCTGTCCTCGGAGGATCTGCATCGGGAGGGGGCACGGGCAGAGCAACTCCGAGCTCTTTTACTAAATGTGCCAGAGGGAGATGCTCGTAATCCACTATTAGAATATCTGCAGGAGAATACTTCCGGCCATCCCGATCTAAGCTGACATGAATGGTCCTGAAATACTCTTCTCTGCGGTCCTCAATTATGTCGAAAGCTACCATTTGGTGAACTGCATTCTTGAAAGTATTCTCTAAAAGTGGACAAACCATTTCATAGACCATAGCCATATGAACCGGAGAACCAAGGAATTCGCGGATAACTCCCTCCTTGGGGCTCATACCAGACTGGTCAATCAAACCGTCAAGATCATCATCTTTTCCCTGCTCGTCAAGAGAAGCTCGAAGACGAGTGACTAGGGACTCAAGCTCGCTGATGCGAGTAGCGTGCTGGACTTGTTGGTTCTCTAACTCACTAGCCAACTGATCTGCTCGCTCCTGAGCCCGAGTAGCATCCAGAACACTGTTGATTACATGAGGATCATTTGTCCCAAAATCCAGATCGCCACCAACTCGAGGGGGTTGAGTAGAGGAGGTGGAAGGCCCTGCCCCGGTTAATCCTTGCTCAAGATCAGCCACCTTTTGAAGAAGAACTTTGTTCCTCTCTTCTAGAAGTTGACACTGCTGCCTTAATAAAGCCGACTCGTACATAGAAGACACCATACAGGCACCGGTCTAGAAGTTCAAATAATCAACAAATTAGAAAAGCCCTACAAGATGGGATGAGAAGGAAAATTTAAAAGATATGATTAATCTCATCTTACTCTGATATGAGATTGGGCAGCCTTGGCTGGTTTCTCCAGATGATCCTTCTCCAGCAACCGCTGCATGTCTCTAGTAATGACGGAAGAAAGAAGAATCTATGTGGCTTTATCAGCAACATTCTCCCTTTCATCAGTGACATGTGCATCACGGTCGGAATAACCTGCCGCTCTTTTTCCTACGAGATGATACTCTATCATCTCAACCACAGTGGCTTTTGGGCTTGGCTCACCTAGCAGCGTAAGGTCTTGGACAGAACGATCATAAATCGGTTTCTTCGCTACAGCACTGGAAGAGTTAGGCACCGACCACGACCGATAGCCGCGAATGCCATATGAGGCTTCAAGAGATAAGGGAGGGTATCCCTGACCTGTCCTAATGGTGGACGAGGAGGCAGGAGTTTGAGAGGAGGAAGGCCCACGAGGAACGCCTTCAGAGACTTCTTGGGTCCCCTCTATGTTGTCATCATAATCAAGGTCCTGGTCTCTCCTTCTCTTTCGAGAAAATCTTTGTTCTATAGGCTGGTTGTCAGCTGTTTTGGTGGATTTGGATAAGACCATTTTTCCCATCTTTAAACTACTAGAACTTTCAACCATAGAAGCTGCCAAGAACAAAAAGGAGAGTAACATATAATATTAACGAAAGAGCAATTAAAATGTATTGGAAGAAAGTAGGAGATTTACCAAGGGAGCGACTAGGAATTCGAACAGGATAACTGTGAGAACTTAGGCCGGCTTTCCGAAGAAAGGCCTTTTCGACTATAACGGCGCATTGATACTTATACGAACGCATTTCCTTTATCATGCTCAATAAGCATGGGTCATCAGGAACCATTTTTCATGTAACATTGCGGCCACCAAAGGTCCATTTGGATCCGTGGTCCCATGAAAAATCAGAAGGCGCGGTCGACCCATCAGCCAAGGTTTTACGAGTCGGAGGTCGAACAAAGAAGAAATGAGGTTTCCAATCAGAATTGCTAGAAACAGGGGAATCGAAAATAGCACAGCCAGATCTTTGGCTCACGAAAAAATAACCACGATTTGTAGAACTGGAAAGGCTAAAATGAAATAATTGGTAAAAGTTGCGAAATTATGGCTGAAGACCTTTTGCAACCATTAGAACAACAAAAGAAACGACGAAAGCAACAAAATTGGGAACTAATTGAATTAAAGAATGTTGGATGAAGATGAAGAGAAAAGAAGTTAGTTATTAAGGGAAGGTTTTGATGATTTCCAAAACATCATAATCAGCTAAGTGTGGAAAGCTTAGTTCCCTTAGAAGGATCTTTGAACAAGCAAAGAAGATATCAGAAGAGTTCAAAGTTCAAAGACCAGAAGACTAGTGATCTCTTGCTGAAACAACAAACAGAAGGATAGGTCATCAGCCGAGTCAGATCAGATTAGTTCAGTATTTGATCAGCAGAGTGCCTATCAGAAGGGTTGCTTCGATCAGCAGAGTAGAAGAGATCATGAGATCAGTTCAACGGTAATAAATGCACCTGGTGTAATAAATGCTGAAAGAGAAGGGCAGTAATGGCAAATGATTGAAGATATTCTCGGATCAGCAGAGTGCATTTAATGCAGCATTTAATGCGATGGACAGAAAGTACTATACATTGTACGGACTGTTGCAGGAAGCCGTTTCAAATGAGCTGAAGAATGGATTTGAATTGTGACTTGGCTTCAACGGTCATATTTTCAATTCCATGTATAAATAGAGCTGAATTTCAATCGAGCAAAGAACACAACAACAATCAGAGATTTCGTTTTTGAAGCAGAATTTTTACTAAGTCTCAAAAGCTCGAACAGCTCACTCGTCTGGTGGAAGTCATCTGTTGACAGAAACCCAGTTGAAGAAAACAGAAAATTACGATCTGAGTGATCTTGTAATAGCTGAGTGTTGTGAGGAGTTGTGATTCATCTTTGTGAGTGATCAAACTTCAGAGAGTAGAATTTCTTAGTGATTTTCTATTGTGAGCTTATAGCCTTTTCATTAGTTGTCTAGGTATAAGTGGAGAAATATTGTAATCTGTGTGATTATAGTATAACCCAGAATCTAAGTGATCTGGAAGAGTGGACTAAAGGATTTTTATCCATATAACCACTATAAAAATTCTTTGTGTTATCTTGCATTTAAGTTTTCTTGCATATTTTAAAGCTTGCATATTTACACACTTTGAATTACAAAAAGATTTTATAAGGTGTTTAAGAACTGGGGATAAAATCTTTAAGAACTTAGTTTACTTGTGAAAAACACTTTCAAACAATCCGCTGCAAGTATACTCTTTGGAAAACAGTTTTGCTGAAAAACAGCTAAGTCATTGTAAGAAGAGTGGTCAGTCTGCTGTTCAAGATTTGTTCACGATCAGCTTTGTCTGCTTACTGTTCTTCATCAGCTTAGTCTGCTGACAGAACACTGAAAAGTTTTTAAGTTTAAAAATTTTCTGAGGTCTATTCACCCCCCCCCCCCTCTAGACCTCATCTGACCACTTGGGACCAAAAAGTGGTATCAGAGCAGGTGGTTCATTAGAATCAGCTACCTGATCAACGAGCTTGATCCAAGTGTTTTTCAAAGGTTTTCAAAAACTTTTCAAAAGAGCATCTTTTTGAAAAATCAAAACTTTTTGAAAAATGGATTGTATCAGTCATGTTCCCCACATTGCTGGTATGTCCTTTGAGGACTGGAAAATCAGAATGGAGATTTTCCTAGCTGCTTATAATGACAACATGTATACATGTATCATTAAAGGTCCATTCAGATTCACAAGGACCATAAAAATAAATGAGATTGATACGGTTGTGGAAAAAGACCTTCATGAGATGACTCAAGAAGAAATAAAGCTCTTCAATCTAGACAAAGTTGGGAGATTCATCATGACTAAAGCCCTGGACAATGATCGGTTTGACAAAGTCAAACATTGCAAGACTGCAAAAGAGATGTGGGACAAAGTCAGAGATATGAGCAAAGGCAATGATGCAATAAAAGAGCATCAGCTCACTGTTGCCTTGGAGAAACTTGACAACTTCAAAATGAAGTCTGGAGAAACCATTGATCAGATGGATACCAGATTCACCAGAACTCTGAATGAAGTTTTAAAGTTGGGAAAGACCTTCACTGACAAAGAGATCACTGTCAGAGTACTAAAGGCCCTACCCCCAAAGTTCAACATGAAAGTGACAGCAATGGAAGAATCAAGGGATTTGGGAAAAATCTCTCTTACTGAATTGTTCTCTCTACTCAAGGCATTCGAGTATAAGCTGCCTAGAATGGGAATTGAAGAAACCTCAACTTCAGGACCCACAGCTGCACTTGTTGCCGCTGAAAACACCAGAAGACCAGCACAGAAAAGCAAAGATGTGGACTCATCTGATGAAGCCACTCTACTCAACAAGAAGGAGTACACTGCTGCAGATGTTGCACTTTTGATGAACAATTTCAAGAAGTTCTACAAAAGAAAAATGAAGAACAAATACAATAATGCTTCTACTTCTAAACCTAACTTTTCTTCTCAAGATAAAGATGATTATAAAGCAAAACTAATGTGTTACAACTGTAGGAAATTGGGACACTTCATCAAAGACTGCCCATATCCTAAAGCAGAAAAGTACACTGAAGAGGAGAAGAAAATGAGAAAAGAAAGAAAGCATCAGAGAGGCAAGGCAATGATGGCTGAAGCAGAAAAGCTGACTGCTGTCTACTCATCTGATTCAGATTCAGACACGTCTGATGAAGAATCGTCTGATGAAGAAAAACCTGCTCTCCTGTGCCTGATGGCAAAGGAATCTGATGACTCTGAGGATGAGGTAACTCCTCTTAACAATGAATTATTTAATTCATTTGAACAAATGATGCTTAACAATACTGGTATTGCTGAAGCATATAAAAAGCTTAAGGAAGAGATGATATTGCTAAAAGAGCAGAATAATTAAAAAAAATTTAGCTGAAAAGCCGAAGGAATCAGCTGAATATAAACAGCTTGAGCAAGAACATGAATCTCTGAAAGCTGAATGTGAGGTCTATAAAAGAAAAATCATGGAACTTGAAAAAATTATTGAGTCTCATGAAAAATCATCTGCTGCATTAAATCACATGTCTAGTAAACAGAAGATGCCTTTAGAACAGGATAAGCAAGAGTTGAATCATACTGAGAAATTTATATCTGCTGACAATAGTAAGGTCATTCTGTATGTTCAAACTGCTAGACCTACCTCAACTGAGAAAGAATTAAAGGAGAAGAAATCTTCTAAGGCTAAAAAGAGCAAAGAGCCTAGTATAGGAAATCAGACTAGTAAGACCAAACAGCAGAGTCCTAAGAAGTCTGCTGATAAAGCTAAAGTTAATCAATCTGTTGGTGAAACTAAGTCAAAACCAAATGAGCAAGCATCAAGTAAACCAAAGAAGCATAAGAACAAGAAAAATCAAAATGCTTGGTATGGAAATGAGTCTTATTATGTGCAACCTGCTGCATATCATCCTATGTATCATGCACCTCAATTTCCAGGTTACTATGCACCTTACCCTGCTCATCCAATGCATGCATACCCTGCTTATCATGCACCTTACCCTGCTTATGAACATTTTCTTTATCATACTGATTATCAACATGAATTATCTGACAATTATGATAAAAATGAAACTGTTCATGCTCCTGTTAAAACTCAGAAGCCTAAGAAGCCTAAGACATCAACATCTTGGGTTGTCAAAGGTGAAACTAATCCTTCAGGACCCTCTCAATAAGGGTACCTAAAACAATTTTATTTTTGTTTTGTAGGTTAGGATTAGGAGTAGGAGTAAAGTAGAGAAGATTTGGTACTTGGACAGTGGATGTTCAAGACACATATGTTGAAACATACATGAGCTGACTGATGCAGTTGATGTGGATGGTCCAAGTGTTACATTTGGAGACAGCAAAGAAGGCAAGATTAAAGCTAAAGGAAGATTAATCAAGGGAAACATAGAGATATCTGACGTCTCATATGTTAAAGGCCTAAAGTATAATCTGCTGAGCATAAGTCAATTTTGTGACAAAGGATATTCAGTCATCTTCTCAACAGATAAGTGCTACGTTGAACAGATTGGTACAAAGAAGGTAATCTTATCTGGAAGACGACAAGGAAATATCTATATAGTCGACTGGAATTCTGCTGATAAGAATTCAAGTGTTTGTTTGGTGGCATCTGCACCAAGTGAAGTCAGTTGGCTATGGCACAAGAGAATGAATCATCTAAACTTCAAGACCATAAACAGATTAATCAAGAATGATCTGGTTAAAGGGATTCCAAAGGCAGTCATGAGCAAAGACAAGCTCCGTGACGCATGTCAGAAGGGTAAACAAATCAAGTCATCATTCAAAGAAAAGAAGCACCAATCTTCTGGAAGAATATTGGAGCTACTGCATATGGACTTATTTGGACCCATTGATCCAGTCAGCAATGGTGGAAAGAAATACTGCCTAGCTGTTGTGGATGACTATTCAAGATATACTTGGGTGATTTTCATGAAGAAGAAAAGTGAAACCAAGGAACATCTTACCAATCTGATGGAACTGATCCAGAATGAGAAGAATATCAAAATATTGAAGATCAGATCAGATAGAGGGACAGAGTTTACAAACTCTACTGTTGAAGAGTATTGTAATATCAAAGGAATACATCATGAGTATTCAGCTGCTAGAACCCCTCAACAGAATGGTGTTGCTGAAAGGAGAAACAGAACACTAAAAGAAGCTGTCAGAACCATGATAGCTGAAGCAAAGCTGCCACAAAGATTTTGGGCAGAAGCAACAAATACAGCATGCTTTACCCAAAGCAGATGTATGATCAACAAAAATCAGAACAAGACTCCATATGAAGTTTGGAACAACAGAAAACCAAACATTCATTACTTTAAGATTTTTGGTTGTAAATGTTTTGTATTGAATAATGGGAAAAATCACCTTACTGCATTTGCAGAAAAGGCTGATGAAGCTGTTTTTGTAGGATACTCTACTGTTAGTAAGGCTTATAGAGTTTTTAACAAAAGAACACTGCTAATAGAAGAATCTATCCATGTAGTATTTGATGAGCCAAGTCAATCTTCTGAAAAGAATCATAGTATTAACCAAGATCTGTCTACTGATTTACAGAAGTTAGACATTGGAAGAAATGAAGAATATGTTCCCATCATACTACCTAATCTTAGTTCAGCTGCTAACTCAAGTGCTGTTCAAAATCACAGTGCTGATAGTCTAACAGACGAGTTACAAACAGCTGACAGACCAGAGACTGTTCAACAGACTGCAAACGTTCAACAAACTACTAATGGAACTCCAACAGTAGTGTTGCATGATCAAGATAGAGGACAACATCCTCATCTGCAACCTGATCTCAGATGGCTCAAGAATCACCCACCTGAGTTAGTAATAGGTGATCCTTTAGATAGAGTGAAAACAAGAAGAGCTGCTGCACAAGATGCTATGTTTGTCACCTTTCTATCTCAAATAGAGCCTAAGCAAATTGAAGAAGCTCTTAATGATTCCTTCTGGATAGAAGCCATGCAGGAAGAGCTGAATCAATTTGAAAGGAATGAAGTCTGGTACTTAGTTCCTAGACCAAGTCATCAAAGAGTAATTGGCACTAAGTGGGTATTCAGAAATAAGATGAATGAAGATGGTATTGTCACCAGAAACAAAGCAAGATTAGTGGCCAAGGGTTATTTTCAAGAAGAAGGAATTGACTTTGATGAAACTTTTGCACCAGTAGCAAGACTTGAAGCAATCAGACTGTTTCTAGCCTATGCTGCTTACAAGAACTTCACTGTCTATCAGATGGATGTGAAGTCTGCTTTTCTCAATGGAGAACTGCAAGAAGAAGTATATGTTGAACAACCTCCCGGATTTGAAGTCTATCAAGAAGAGGACAAGGTATATCGTCTGAAGAAAGCCCTCTATGGACTGAAACAGGCTCCAAGAGCATGGTATGATACCCTATCTGATTTTCTTTTAATTAAAGGATTTCGTAAAGGTAAGGTAGATAAAACCTTGTTTACAATTGAATGGGAAAATCATATATTACTTGTGCAAATATATGTGGACGATATTATTTTTGGTTCAACTAACCAACAGATGTGTGATATGTTCTCCAAGCTGATGCAGAATAAGTTTGAAATGAGCATGATGGGTGAACTTAATTATTTTCTTGGTCTGCAAGTTAGACAGTTGCCTGATGGAATATTCATCAGCCAAGCAAAATACACAAGAGTTCTGTTCAAGAAATTTGGTATGGAAACTAGCTCAACTGCTACCATTCCTATGTCTACAAATCTTCGTTTGGATAAAGATGAAGATGGCAAATCAGTGGACATAACCAAATATAGAGGCATTATTGGTTCATTGTTGTATCTAACAGCAAGTAGACCTGATATAATGTACTCAGTTGGAGTCTGTGCAAGATTTCAATCAAACCCCAAGGAATCTCATCTCTTAGCTGCCAAGAGGATACTGAAATACATTAAAGGCACTCAAGAATTGGGATTGTGGTATCCTAGAGAATCTGGATTTGAGCTTATTGGTTATTCAGATTCAGACCTTGCTGGCTGCAAGATTGACAGAAAAAGCACAACAGGTGCCTGTCAGTTCTTAGGTAGTCGTCTGATCTCATGGATGAGTAAGAAACAGACTTCAGTTTCTATATCTACTGCTGAAGCTGAATATATAGCTGCTGGAGCTTGCTGTGCACAGATACTTTGGTTGAAACATCAACTAGAAGACTACAACATCAAGATCAGTGGAATTCCAATCTACTGTGATAATACAAGTGCAATCTCTCTTACTCAGAACACTACAAGTCATTCAAGGACTAAACACATTGAGATCAAGCATCACTTCATTAGAGATCATGTTGAAAAAGGCAATGTAATGATTGAGTATGTTCACACAGATAATCAGATTGCTGATATTTTCACTAAACCTTTAAGTGAAGTAAGGTTCTCAACTCTAAGAGCAGAGCTAGGACTACTAAATTTGGATGCATAAGCTGAGGGGGAACTCATCAGAAGACTGAAGTTCAACAACTTAGTTATTCACTATTATATTCAAGGATTAACCTTCAACAGACTAGTTAGCTTATGGATTCTTAAAGTCAGGGGGAACGTGTAAGACTAGCGGTACTTCTGTTCTAAAGATGAAATCAGTTAATGACAGGTAGTTGAAGTTAAATTATCAGAAGATATGTTCTTAATTCTTGAAGACTGAAGATTATTTTATCTTGCTGGATTGACAAACAGCAGAGGAAGATTACTAGCTATTGGCCTTCTCTAGTAATATCAGATAACAGATCACTCGTCTGTCAGATAAGTTAAACTCTACTCATCTGATACCTTATATAAGCATGGTCATAAAACGTATCCTTAGAAACACACTTTTATAAGTAACAGATTAGTATCGATAGAGTTTCCCGCCCATCTGACATTAAAATAATAAAATTGAAATCCGCGGCTCCCATCCACACGATTAAAAACTGTCAGATTAGATCATCGGTTCAGATTAATCACGATAACCAAATCAAAGGAAACCTATAAAGTCCGATCTGAAAAACACAGTCGTCTTACGCACTCAAACACTCTCAAATTCTCTCACTCTCAAACTCTCCTGTTTCGAAAGTTTATTGCTTTTGCAGAATCATACTCACTAATCTCAGAAATGGAAAAGATTATTGATGGAAGATACCTAAACTACAGCAAATTTCACTTTTCGGGTACTGATCTGATGCGCTCACTCTTGGAGAAAATCAAAGAGGCATCTTTAGTTCCGGTTTTGGAAGCACACGAAGACAGGGTTTACTTAGAAGACGTATATCACTTCTATACGACCAGGAAATTTAACGATGATGAAACTGTCATGACTGCTGTTATTGGTGGTAAGAAAATTGCTGTCTCTGCTGCTGTTTTAAGTGAAATTTACAAACTTAAGAATAAAGGAGGAGATGTGTCAGACCTAGGGTTTGAGAAAGAGGAAGAATTTTGGGAAATTTGTGCTAAAAAGGGAGAAGAGATGAATGGGACTCTGATGAAAACTCAGTTAAAAGACGAGTATCAGAGGTTCGCAGACATCATTGCGAAGGTGCTGGATTGTAGCACGAGTTCATTAGATGGATTACCTAGGAGGAGGTACTACACCATGATCTGTATATACTATGGACTGAAAGTTAACTGGGCTGCTCACGTCTATGAGCTGCTGAGTGATAAGAGGCATTCTCATGCCATCTTACTCAGTAATCTGTTTGCATCCCTGCAATGTCCTATGGGTGGTGGAAAGACCACTCACGGTAGCAAGGAGTTCAAATTGTATGAACCGGTAAGAAAAATGGTGGCAGAACCAAAAAGAAAGGCTACTGCCAAATCCAAAAAGGGCCCCTCTAAAAAGAGCAAGAAGGAGGGTCAGACAAGTCAACCTGCTGAGCCAACAGCACAGACTGCTGTTGTGGGTGGATCAGCACAACCTGAAAATGCAGTTCCAGAAAAGATAATTGAAGATTTCACCAAGGAGATTGAGCAGATGAAGACTGACTCTTCTCCTGAAAGAACTGAGTCTGAGGAAGAAATTCCTCTTCAAAGGTTGAAAAGGTTGAGAACCAGAAGTGAGGCAAGGGGACCTCCTGCTGCCAACTGTTGGGATATGGCTCGATTTGTCAGACAACAAAGTGCGGAATTTAAAATTTTTCGAGTCATCCAATGGTCCCATAAAAGAAGTCTCCATATTATGTATACAAAAACTTAAACAAAAACGCACACAATTAATTAACAAAGGGGGTTTTTGCGATATACCTCACCACAGGCAAGGTGGTGGAAACCTCCGGCTTCGTTTCTGAATCTGATCTGGTTCACAGGAGTGATCCAAGTGTCTCACCTCCAGGGATAGTCCACACCAATTGGATTCTGGCAACACCTCAAGATCTTAGGCTCAGAACTCGATTCAGGAGATTTGTTATTGCAGGATTGTGTTGAATCTCTTGACAGATCAAGATCATACACAATGGAATAGGGAGATGGCGGCGGCTGCACCAAGGAGCCCACGGCAGCAGGTGGCGGCGGCTTAAGGTGGCGGCGGCGGTAGCTAGGGTTTCTAACTAGGAGGGGCGGCGGCTACTTAGGGCAAAAGGAGGCTAGGGTTTTTTTTTCTAGGGTGTTACCCATTTGAGCTCTAGTTGTGCTCTATTTATAAACTCCTTCTGACCTAGGTTTGCAAGACTCCTTATTGACTTTAATTAATAGAAGCCCATGTCTTGCAATCCTTTATTTAATTAACTACTTTAATTAAATGCCCAGTCCAATTAAATCAATATTTCTTTTACATAATTAATTAGCAACTCAATTATTAAGTTAGCCAATTAATTAATCTCCCACTTGAATTAAATACTTTTAATTCATTTAATTGATTTAATTACCTTTAAATCAATTAATTCCTTTCATGTCCTTTTATAACAGTCACCGTCCAATTGTATTGTGTGTGACCCTCTGGGTTCACCATCAATTGGCAGCAGGCCCACGAATCCCTCGTGATTTAATTTATGAACAATAAATTGTTCCGGTCAATTAAACAACCTTTAATTGACCACTCCTAGAATTAAATCCTCTATTAATTTAGGAGTACCCACACTTCATGGTCGATATCTAGCCACAAGCCCATGAAGCCCAATTTCAGGTGAATTGATATTTGTGAACCTCGTCTCATATAATTGCCATGTACATATGGTCCTTCTATCGACTAATATTCCCGATCAAGACTTAGGGTGTGTGAATTGATCGGCACCTCTAAATTTGTCTCGATAGCTATACTTTCTAATTCAGGATAATATACCTTTGTGACCTTCTAAATTTGGAAACCCCTTTCCAAATCCGTCACCGACTGCGGCCGCAGATTCCTTGGATATATTATCTAAGAATCGTATAGGAAATTCTCTCACCCATTACAGTGAGTCAATAGATTCCATATCGGTACTAACCACTCGCGCACATGTCCATACGCACCCAACCTAGGCATGTTATGACCAAGATACGTGGCCTATACCTAGATCTAAGTACGCACTTTCATGCACCGAATTCGCCCTAGTACCTCAAGTCAAAGGACTAAATCGTACACTATCATATTCCTTGAGAAACATCCCATCACCGATATGCGTCATGCGCTTCCACAATGGGTTTCTCTGTTCGGGTCGTTCGATGCGTTCAATCTTCCATTGAACCATCTACTCGTATGCACTGGACTCAAATTCCTTGCTCATGAAACACTACAAATTCACTCCATGTGAATCATGCATACTCGTACAAGTCTTTTCGATTCCTACGATACCCCGTCTCGTTTTGGAATCTACGACTTGGAACACTTTTAAGATTACGACCTGTGAGACTGTTTCATGATTGCACTCAGTACTAAAGTGAATCGTTCCATAGTCAAATGTAATCTAAGGGTTTCAACCAATCGCTTAAATGTATTCGCGAAAGATGAAGTTGGCCATTGTTTATCCTTATACATATATAAATAAACATGCGTATTATTATAAAATCAAAGATCGTTTCATACAGGATAGATCTATTACAAGCTAACAGAACTGGCTTGCAGGGCACTATCCTATCACCAACCCCTTGCCAAAAGAATTGCTAAATCAAAGGCCAAGAGAAAGGTCACTTTCTCTGTGGAGCAAGTTGCAACAGTAAGAGAAACAACAACAGGAGCAGAAAGGCCATTAACTATTGAAGAACCTGCTGTCAAGGCTGCTAAAGCCGCTGCTGCTGAAACTGAAATTGTTTCTACAGTTGGAGTGTCTACAGAAGACTCATCTGCTGCACTATCTGCTGAAGTTGAAGAAGCACAGCAGACTAGTACAACACAAGAAGGAGATGCACTCTTGCTGCATCCTACTCCAGTTGCTGCAACCCCTCTTCAAGCAATTGAAAGTCCTGAATCAAGGAGGAAGAGGACTGGCAAGATTGCCACTTACCTAACTGCCGCAGAAAAGAAAAGACAAGATGCTGCTGAAAAGCTAAGGATAGCTGCAGAAAAGGCAGAAGAAGAAAGGCTGAAAAGCCTAGAGTTAAAAAGGCTGGAAGAAGAGGCCAGCAAGATGACTCAAGAGCAAAGGGATGCTGTTGAGGCAGCAGAGTTGGCTGCTGCTATTGAAGCAAGCACCAAGGATGCTCATGGACATCAGCATACTGGTGGGATAATTATTGATGAACAAAGAGATCCAAACAAACCAATACCAGCTATGCCTGCACCAAAGACAAAGCCAAAAAGGAGAGAGGAGATTAGATTATCTTTAGAGATTGTCAGGGATGATCCTGCTATCTTTGAAGAATTCCTCGAGAGGCTAGATGCTGAAAGTGAAAGAATCAACCGTCTGACGTTGTTTAATGCTGAAAAGATCAGATACAACAGATGGAGAGAATTCAGACTGACAAAAAGTCCAGCTGAAATGGCCAAGTGGAAAGCCTTCACTGCTGAAGAAGCCTGGGTGTTAAAGTGGCTTGAGACTGGATCACTCCTGCAAGCACTGGATTCAGAATTCTTTCTGGACAAGTTAAGGCTAAGGATAAGTCACATAGTCAAGGCTGAAGCAAAGAAGATCTTTGAGTTTGTTCCTGAGGATTATGATGAATCATAAGACCTCAAGGAAAGATCAATCAAGTTGGCTATCGCTCAAGCAATGGAGCTTTGGGCAAAGAAATCAAGGAAGCTAAAGGGACAACCCAGCTCATTGGTCCCTCTTCCAAATATCAAGCACATTGTCTATGGTCCTAACATCAAACCATATGAAGAGCTACCTGAGGAACCATACTCACCTTTTATTCCTCTTGACAATTTTACATGGATTTCTAACAGGTCAGCTGTAGACAATGAGGGATTGCTGAAAACAGTTGAGACTGTTAAGAAGATCATATCCCCTGCTGATAAAGATAAAGAAGAGTCCTCTGATCAACAAAAGCACAAAGAGGGTACATCTGGCCCATCTGATCAAAACAAAGAACAGAATGATAAGACTGAAACAACTAATGATTCCAAGAAAGAAGAAGTTATTCCAGCTGATCAGATCAAGGATAAGGAAGCTGCTGATGAAAAAGATGATCAGACTAAGGAGAAGAAAAGCACTCCTAGTCATGCTGACAAGGCCAAGGAAGTTGAGCCCATCTCTGGTCCAGCAGATCAGTCTCTTGAACTGATAATTCAAACATCAGAGCAACCTATCAAAGAAACACCTCTTACTTTGCCTGCTATTCCAACAGATGTTCCTTCAACTTCTCAAAATGCTCAGACAAATTTGTTGGACTCCATCCGACAAATGATTGACAAATCACTGAAGGAAATGAAGGAGGAGTTAACAGCAGATGTGTTGGCTGCTGTACGTCAACCCAGTCAGAAAGTTGCTGCTATTCCAACAAATCTGATAGAAGATACTGCTCAAAATGTTAAGTCCATTTGTCAAGATATGGACATACTCAGAAGAAGGACTCAGAGCACTGCTGATGGTTGGAGACGAATTGAAGAAACAGTTGAAACGGCCCTCCAAGCAGAAGATGAAGTCATGGAAAATATGATGAAAGACTTCACTGCTTCATCAAATTGGATTTTAGGAACTCAAATTCAATTGGGTGATCAAGGAGAGGATTTGCTCAAAGAAGTGAAAGATTTTAAGGCCAATCAACTCAAACAACAAGCTCAAATAAATGCCATGGAAGAAAACATCAAACTTCTCTGTGACTCACTTCAGATTACACCAGCCTTGCCACAATATCCAATCAACCCTGCTGATGATGACAAAAAGGGGGAAGAGAGGGTATTTGGACAGAAAAGAGTTGGAACTTCTTTTGAAAGGGAAGAAGAAAATCAAGATGATGCTGAAGAAACTGAAGTGTAGGAAGAATCTGCTGATGAGACTGATAAAAACATGGAAGAAACAAGCAGACCAACAGATGAGAAGATCACAGAAGAAGAGAAAGCTGAAAATGAAGAAGCTGACAATGCTGAAGCTGAAGCAAAAGCCAAGTCTGATAAAGAACTAGCTGCTGCCAAAGACTCAGCTGAAGAACAGCTTGATCCTGATGTCAAATATAAGAAGATAGAGCTGTTGAGGAAAAGATTCTTTGGAGCATTGGAAGCTGAAACTTCCAAACTATCTGATGAAGAATCTGAAAAAGAAGACAAGGAAGCTGAAGAAGAAAAGAAAAGAAGAAGCTGAAGAAGAGAAGAAAAATTCAGAAGAAGCTGAAGAAGAAAAGAAAAGAAGGCTGAAGAAGAGAAGAAAAATTCAGAAGAAGAGAAGAAGGGAGAAGACTAGTTTAGGCTAGATTTCCTTTTATCTTAAAAATCCTTGTAATCTTTTTAATTACTTTGCACCCTTCATCTTTCAACACTTGTAATATGAAAGAAGTTCAATTATCTATAAAATTGCAAGTTTGAATCCAACACACTATTTCTATCTCAGAAATTTTTGAGGATCAGAACTTTAGTTTAGGTACAGGTACTTAGCTGAAGTTTTGTCATCATCAAAAAGGGGGAAATTGTTGGATGAAGATGAAGAGAAAAGAAGTTAGTTATTAAGGGAAGGTTTTGATGATTTCCAAAACATCATAATCAGCTAAGTGTGGAAAGCTTAGTTCACTTAGAAGGATCTTTGAACAAGCAAAGAAGATATCAGAAGAGTTCAAAGTTCAAAGACCAGAAGACTAGTGATCTCTTGCTGAAACAACAAACAGAAGGATAGGTCATCAGCCGAGTCAGATCAGATTAGTTCAGTATTTGATCAGCAGAGTGCCTATCAGAAGGGTTGCTTCGATCAGCAGAGTAGAAGAGATCATGAGATCAGTTCAACGGTAATAAATGCACCTGGTGTAATAAATGCTGAAAGAGAAGGGCAGTAATGGCAAATGATTGAAGATATTCTCGGATCAGCAGAGTGCATTTAATGCAGCATTTAATGCGATGGACAGAAAGTACTGTACATTGTACGGACTGCTGCAGGAAGCCGTTTCAAATGAGCTGAAGAATGGATTTGAATTGTGACTTGGCTTCAACGGTCATATTTTCAATTCCATGTATAAATAGAGCTGAATTTCAATCGAGCAAAGAACACAACAACAATCAGAGATTTCGTTTTTGAAGCAGAATTTTTACTAAGTCTCAAAAGCTCGAACAGCTCACTCGTCTGGTGGAAGTCATCTGTTGACAGAAACCCAGTTGAAGAAAACAGAAAATTACGATCTGAGTGATCTTG
This sequence comes from Penstemon eatonii, assembly GCA_038501285.1. Taxonomy (NCBI): domain Eukaryota; kingdom Viridiplantae; phylum Streptophyta; class Magnoliopsida; order Lamiales; family Plantaginaceae; genus Penstemon; species Penstemon eatonii. Next base: position 54,861,228 of record CM076710.1, read on the forward strand.
TAATAGCTGAGTGTTGTGAGGAGTTGTGATCCATCTTTGTGAGTGATCAAACTTCAGAGAGTAGAATTTCTTAGTGATTTTCTATTGTGAGCTTATAGCCTTTTCATTAGTTGTCTAGGTATAAGTGGAGAAATATTGTAATCTGTGTGATTATAGTATAACCCAGAATCTAAGTGATCTGGAAGAGTGGACTAAAGGATTTTTATCCATATAACCACTATAAAAATTCTTTGTGTTATCTTGCATTTAAGTTTTCTTGCATATTTTAAAGCTTGCATATTTACACACTTTGAATTACAAAAAGATTTTATAAGGAGTTTAAGAACTGGGGATAAAATCTTTAAGAACTTAGTTTACTTGTGAAAAACACTTTCAAACAATCCGATGCAAGTATACTCTTTGGAAAACTGTTTTGCTGAAAAACAGCTAAGTCATTGTAAGAAGTGTGGTCAGTCTGCTGTTCAAGATTTGTTCACGATCAGCTTTGTCTGCTTACTGTTCTTCATCAGCTTAGTCTGCTGACAGAACACTGAAAAGTTTTTAAGTTCAAAAATTTTCTGAGGTCTATTCACCCTCCCCCCCCTCTAGACCTCATCTGACCACTTGGGACCAACAAAGAAACAGTAAAAGTATTCAGAATCTCAAGAAAAAGAGGAGACAAGGGAAGTCTAAGGCCGTGTTGGAAATGGGATTTATAGAAGGCACGACAACCCTCCGTAGAAGAAGTAACCCTGTCCGTAGAGGATGGAAGAAAAATCTGGGAGCCTTACGGAAAGAACTTACTATAATTGTCCTGCAGGTCGCTCAAGTGATCCTAGTTAAAAGTACAAACGAGGTGTTCAACCGGATCGGAAACCTGAGGATTAGCGCCACTAATTTTGGTAGAGGTTTTAGCAGCTACCTCTGCATCAGTAACGTATCGATGGATATCTATCTGTAACGTATCCTTCTCCGGAATATCTATATCTAAAACCTCAGTTTGGTTTGGAGGAGAACTCTGAGAAACCTCCAGGTCAATAATAGGATTTACGTTATCGATGGACGATAAGTCGGGATTTTTGGAACTGGAAGCCATATTGAAGAATTGTCGGGTTATATCGTCAAAAGGTATATTACCTACGAAACTTTTCGACTTGAGAAATTACTGCTGAGAGATGGAAAGCGGAGAGTAATAAGTAAAGGTGAAACCAGAAACAGATATATATAGACTAAATCTAAAAGACACTTTAGTCCCTCCGCAACTAATCATTTCCCGCCATCGATTAAAGAAAGGTGACTCCTCGATTCATAAATGAGGCATGATTCATAAAACCTAGTCGGAAAAGTCAACTATTTCTACGAGCTACGACTACATCTCCGCTCGAAGAAGTGAGGGAGTACTGATGGGGGCTATTTTATACCCCAAAGATACTCGAAGAACTCTAGAAGAATAAGGTCGGCTCGACCAGATACTCAGCCCGTAAGTGCGGGTCATCTCGATCTAATAAGAAGCGTCTCAGCGACCATGCTCCTGAATCTGAATACAAGAGGGACATCAATCTGAGTCCTACTATGGTTATATTTCCTTGTATAGCTAGGGAAGAAGACCTATATATACTCTTCACCTGTATTATATTAGGGCACAATTCAGATACCTCATTCACGCCTACATACTTTGTGATCTTAAATTTTATCTAATACAAGAGCTTTTGCTATACTTATTCACATACAATTTACATCCATTATATTCGTCTTGCGTTGCGTATTGTTCATCTTTGAGTTGATCCATCCAGAATAAAGTAACTAAGCCCTCTAAAACATACTCGATCCAAACTTCATAACCTTATTATTGATTTAAATGAACAATACGAAATTCGGTTAAATCACAGATATCTAATTATTATAAATATTTTGATTAGTTAATTGTATTGTTGTTATATTATTAATTACTGTTCTTATTTTGAAATAAGAAAACTTTTTAAAAATCTATAGTGTGAAACATATATGTTAGTGTATCAATTGCGTATTGAAGGTCAAATATCAAAGGAATAAAATTTAATACAAAATAAAATAGGTAAAAGTTACCACAAAAGGTCAATAAATCAAAGCCTTGAGACTTTAAAACTCTATTGTTTGTTCATATAAATCAAATGTATCTTCAAAATATGGGCAAATGATTCGATCTTTCAGTTTAAATATTATTTAGTATTTTATATTATGAAGTACATGTATGAAATTTATATATAATCGTGTGTTAAGTAATCATAGTCTATTCATATATGTTTCGGTAATCTTATGTTCTTATATGTTGTAATAAAATCGCTTGTATTAACAATACCGTTATGAGCTCGATATAGGCCCGAATCCCGAAAAGTTGTAAGGACTAATTTTGAGCCAAAGAAATCAGAAAATTTACGAGCGGATATTGAGCCTATAGCTTTGAAACCCGAGATTCTTTGAGTTTGAGTCATTTAAGGCTCAGCTCATAAGGCCCAACTGACAATCCTAGGTGGGAGTACGTTTTGAGCAGACACTATATATAGTTTCCTTCATAGAATTAGAAAAAGAAGTAACTTATTTTTCGGCTTTATCCCACTATGCAACCTGAAATATTTTATTTTGAAACTTTGCACCCTCGAAAAAAAAAACTCCACTTTGCACCCTGTATACATACCCCGCCTTCCACTGTGCACCCTAGAATGATTTTCGGTCAAAAAACAAGTAAGTTTTCACTCGACTATCAGCAGACTAAGTTGTTGAGGTCAGTAAGTTGACTAGGGTGATCAGTGAACAAATCTTTGAACAGCACAGTTAACCACTTCTCTTTGAACTACTTAGCTGATTTCAGTAAAATCAACTTTTAAAAGCAGAGTACTTGCAGCAGATTTTTATAAGTGTTTTTCACAAGTAAACTCTTAACAGTTTGAAAGATTTATCCCCAGATTTATCAAACTCTTTTCACAAAATCTTTCAACAGTTTTGTTAAAGTGTTTTATGCAATCTAAAAATATGCAAGTAAAAATGCAAAGTAAAACACACAGAATTTTATAGTGGTTATATGGATTTAAATCCTTTAGGACACTCTTCCAAGTCACTCAGATCTTGGGTTATACTAGAAAACATAAAGTAATCAGTATACAATACTTGCGCCAAACAACTAATGAAATGGCCACAACTGCGCAATAGGAAATCACAAAGAAAGCATATCCTCTGAAGCTAGATCACTCACAATGATGGATCTACACTTCTCACAACACTCTAACAGTTTTTCACTCAGAAAAGGTGTTTATCATTTGATCTTCAACTTCGGCTTTTGTCAACGAATGACTGAGCTGATGAGTGAGCTGTTCTTGAGATTTAAAGATTTTGCTTCGAATTTTCTCTCAGAGATTGTATTGTTATTCTTCTCTTCGTCTCATGAACTATTTATACTCCAAGATTTGAAAAATGTCCGTTGAAGAGAGACAAGATTCAAATTCCTCGGGTACTGGTCCTTAATTTCCGTGAACGGCTCTCTGCACAGTGACAGTACTGCAAACAGTACTTTCTGTCAGACAGTATTTAATGCACCCAGTTGATACGAGGTTTTCCTTCAATCATTTATCTTTAATACCCTCGGACTTCAGCATTTATTACTCCAAGTGCATTTATTACCGTTGGAGAGACTTCTGATCCTTTTCACTTGGCTGATTAGAATACCAGTCTGATGATTGAACAGAGCTGATCCCAAACTTAAACAAATCTGATTTGAGTCTTCTGATCTTCACCAATCTGATTTCTTTCTTCAACAGCAGATCAATAGTCTTCTTGGACCATCTTGAATTTTGATTTAACTGATGACTCTTTTAATCTTCAATCAAAATTCCAACAAGGGTTTTTAACTAAGCTTTCCTAACTTAGCTGGTTATGATGTTTTGGAAATCATCAAAATCTCCCTTCAAACTTCTAATTACTTGTCTTCTGATCTTCATCTTCATCCAACAATTTCCCACTTTTTGATGATGACAAAACCTAACAGCTAAGTACATGTACCTAGACTAAAGTTTTTGTCCTCAAAAAATTCTGAGTTAGAAATAATGTATTGGATGAAAAACTTGAACTTTAATTGATATCAGATTTGTGAGTACAAGTTACAAGTTTTCAGAAAGATGAAAGAAAATACAAGTAATTTGGAAAAACAAATTACAAGAGAATTAAGTCCTAGTGATATGATTCTTCATCAGTCACCTCTTTTTCTATTTCAAACAACTCTTCATCATCTTCATCTTCCACATCATCATCATCATCATCATCATCATCAGCATCATCAGCCAGAAGATTTTTCTGAGCAGCTTCCATTTTTCTAAGTCTTTCTTCCTCAGCTGCTTCAGCTTCCTCAAGTCTCTTCTTGATGCGTTCCAAGTTCTTGTACTTCACAAATGGATCAAGTTGCTCCTCTGGTGTATCCTTGGTTGCAGCCAATTCTTTGTCAGACTTGACTGGTTCCTTGGATTCTTCTTCTTCTTCATCAGCAACTTCAGCATCTGCTTCTTTTGCATCAGCGGCCTTTTCTTCAGCAGCTTCTGCATCCTTCTTATTTTCAGCCTTCTCTTCAGTTTCCTTAATTAGTTCAGGTACTGACTCTGTTTGTTTCTCATCAGCAGCCTTTTCAACAGCAGAGTCTTCAGGTACTTGATCAGTTTTCTCTTTTTCAGATACTGATTCCTCTTCCCCCTTTTTGTCATCATCGGCAGGGAGAGGATCAGCAACTTGCAGATTTACAGCAGTGCAGACCCTTTTTATGTTTGCATCCATAGTGTCTAGCTTTGATGATAGTTGACTAAGTGTTGATTCATGATTGCTGGTCTGACCATTCAAACAATCTACATTGAGTTGCATGGTTGCCATCTCATCATGAACTATCTTGGCAGTGGCATCCATATGTTTTGCAAAATCAGCTTTTAGATCTGCTTCAGCATTGACAAGCTAAGTGATTGCTTGAATGGCTTTAGCAACATCAGCTTCATTACGTTGAAGAACTATGTGAAGATGATTCACATCAGACTTAACGTCTTCAACATTTGCATTCATGTTTGTCAGACTCTTGATTAGTTGGAGAGAGTTGTCAGCAGGCAAATTATCAGCAATATCCTTGAGTATTTTCTGTTTTTCCTCCTGTAATCTCCTGTTTTCTTCTTGAATTTGTTGGTTTTCTTCTTTCAGCTCTTTTTTCAGCTTTCCATTTGTCCTCCAAGGTCTGTTCCAGCAACAGCTGAATAGACTCCATCAGACTTGAATGTTTATCAGCTTTGGAAATGGAGATGGAAGCTGATGGTTCAATTTGGTAGACTTCAATATCTGCTAAGTTGTCTTCAGTTTCTTCTTCATGTTGTTCTGACTTAGCAGGTTCCTGAACAGTTGGATGGACAATAATTGCGCCAGCTTCTACTTGAGCATCTTCTGAAACCTTTTCTTCATCAGGCTTGGCAGCAGCTTGTTGAACAGTTGACTGTTCTTCTACCTTAACTATTTCAGGTGTTCCATCTTCAGATATTTTAGTAGTCTGATGGATTACCCTGAGTGATTTTAGGCATAGAGCATTGAGCAGGTGCCTTTATCGCATTCTCCTTGTAAGTACTGATTTCAGCGCCAAAAGTAATATGTTGAACACTTGGCAGTGAAGGCAGATCACTTGGAGAACCTTTGAAGTATCTAGAGCATTCTGACCATTTCTCCAACGCTTGATATACAGCTATTTAAATAGCCCTTTTAATAGGGTCGACGTTCTTTTTCCTCTTTGCAGGTATGGATTTCTTAATCTTCTGGAATTGCTTATAGACGATGTCTCTGGCAATGTTGTGGAACACATCCCGTTCATGATCAGGATCCAAAGCTTGTGAGATAGAGTTGGTTTGAAAGAAGTCTAAGACCCACTTCTCTTCTGCTTCAAACTCTTTCCAAGCCATCAGCTCAGCAACTGACCTATCAACTCTGTAAGTTCTCCACTGATTGCTGGACGAACAGAGTGGCCTGCTGCAGTTGTCTGTCATTCTTGTAAGGCAGCTTCAAATCTGGCAAAGGCACCAGAATGTCAGTTGACTATATTCATAGCCCATTTGACATTAAAGAGGCATTTCTCAACTCTCATTCCTGGTGGCGAAACATGTCTTGCCCTTAAGGATTCTCCAATCCTTATACCACTAGTACGTTGAGGCCCATAAGCATCCTTCTTGCTCTTTTCTAGAACCATGGCCAACTCAGCTTCATCTTCAGCCTGGCGCTCAGCAGCTGTCATATTCCTTCTCCTCTCCTCTTTTTCTGCTTGAATCTTGCTAAGCCTGATAGATTCAGCAAGTTCCTCCTTTAGTTTCTTTTCTGCAAGGGCATCCTCCCTTCTTTTCTTTTCAGCTGCAGAGATTTTTATTTTCACAATCCTCCTTCTCTTTGGTTTATCAGCAGCAGGTTCAAGAGCAGTAGACGATAGTGGAATGGCTGCTTTTGGTTCTATGATCCTCACTTCTGGATCATCTTGAGGTTCAGAAACCTCAGCTGTTGAAGTCTGCTGTTGGGAAGCTGTTGCAGCATCATCAGACGACTTCTTAGCAGTAGCAACATCAGCAGGTTTATCTACTTCAACTGGCCTCTCAGCTGATTGAGGGCCTTCTCTGACTAAATCATCATATTTAGTAGGAGATGGTTCAAAAGTCATCTTCCTCTTAGCAGTCTTCTTTGTTGGAACTTTTTCTTTAACATGCTTAGAAGTCGCAGTATCTCTCAACTGACTTCTAGTCCTTTTTGCAACGTTTTTAGCAACTCTTTCTTCTGACACTGTCCTTGAAGGAGAACCAGCTGATATCTCCAAGACTTCATCAGTGGTCTTCTTTATGATAGCATCAGCAGTAGCTTGTTGTTTCTTATCTGTTCTGGCTTGAACAGCAGGTTTAGCTGTTTGAACATACACTTTCCTTTTCTTAGCAGGAGCCTTTTCCTTAGGCTCCTCAACCTCTTCTTCATCAGTCTTCCTTTTTGACCCTCCCTTGACTATTTGATAATTTGCCATTGCCTTGGCATTGTGAATGACTTTCCCATGTGATGAGGGGTACTTTGGTTTATCTACATTTAGGAGCTTAGGCAAGATTGGAATACGGATCATGCAAAATTGAAAATCATGAATCCCGACCTTGAACACATAGAATCGAGCCCAAGCCCCAGCTTATCCAGTCCGATCTACTAGAAAGAGCACAAGGTCGAAGGTTACTGTTGGGCCAACCTCAACTATAAATACCACAAGCATTTATGACGCCAGACACGCTTTTTCAGGTGCTCCCAACTCGAAGCTCCTGCTCGGACCAATCTTGGAAAGTTAGTTTAAGTTATTTTATATGTATCTATCCTCTAGCTTGTACGGCATCCTATAATGCTCAGATAGGACCCTCATTACTTGTAATCTGTATAACTACGTTCGGAATATATATTATTGATCTTCTCCTCATATAATTATGTTTTAGCTATTTACTCTGCTACTTTGAACACCCTACGAATTAGCGTAAGATCAATTGGCGCCCACCGTGGGGCCTTATTTGGGTGTTAGATCGAAAAATGCCTACTACGAGGAGAAATACATATATTCGAGGAGAGCCTTCCCATGCAGCCGGAGCACAGAACTCAGTTAACAATGAGCCCGATAATCTATCTCGAGCGGCTCAACAACCTGAAGTTCCACCAGTCGTTCCCCAGGACGATGCTCCGATCCGCATGATTGTCGCCGATCTGAGGTCTATCATAGGCACTATGAGCAGGGAGTTTCTGAATAGTGGAAGGGTCGACCAGTCACCCGTAGATCAGCCAGCAATGCATGGGAGACCAGAATTTCCTTCTTCGAACGTCCAGAAGGAGAAAAGCATACCACGATCCATATCGAATGCAACGGCACCAAACCTTCCCCGAGCAGACCCGTCGAAGACTAACGTTCGATCAGGAATTCCTCCGAAGACGGTACATGATTTGGAGGATTCGGTAGTAGGGGAGAGTCAACCTATAGATATTGTGAAAAGCAAGAAACCGACCTACAAGAGAATTACAGAATCCGAGCTGGAAAGAAGGGTGCAAGAACGAGTTGCCAAGAAACTAGATGGGGAAAACACGGTGATGAAGTTCGCCACACCACTGCAGTTACTAGGCGCACTGAGATGATTCAAAACAGAGAAACAATCCGGGATAGGAAGATCGAAAATAGTATGCTCGCCATTCTGCCGAGGAATACGTGAAGCTAGGAATACAGAAACGGTACCAACAAGGTTACCACGGTATAACGGGACTACCGACCCTGGGGAACATATCAATAGTATTATCAAATGTGATGAATTTATATGGACATTCGGAGGACTTCTGCTGCAAGATCATGGTCACCACCTTCGAGGGGATTGCCCTTGATTGGTTCGAAAAACTGCACCAAATTCTATATTTTCTTTTGATGAATTTTGTGATAAGTTGAAACACCAATTTGCAAGCCAGAGAAAACCTAGGTTGCCAGCGAATCATTTGGGAACGGTCAAGCAAATGGATGGAGAAACTTTGAGGCAATGGCTGGCAAGATTCAGTATCGAACTTCTAAAAGTTGATACCCCGCAAATCGAGTATTTATCTTCTTTAATGTTCGAATTGACGAGGAACACACTATTCAGAAATGCGTTATGTAGAAAGCAACCAAAGTCTTTCGAGCGGATAATGGAAATTACTGAGAAGTATATGATTCAGGAATAGATGAATAAACTACAAAATGCGAACAACACTCTCAATAAAAAGCAAGATCGAGCTCCTATTCCAAAACCAGGCGATTATGGATGATCGAATAGAGGATCAGTATGGCAACGACTCAACACCTACAAACCGCAGGTGCCGACCCAAAGAACTAATGCCTATGGTCCGTCTCTCGATCAAAATCAGCCTCCACGACCTGGAAAAATTCATTTTACCGAGTTGAACACCTCAAAGGAAGAAATTTTGACTGTATTAAAGGAAGGTAGTTTAATTCCCGAGGCTCAAAGAATTACTCAGGCAAGACCAGAAACGATGGGTTATGACAAATATTGCCGATATCATAGAGCTCGGGGACATAGCACTGAAAATTGTTACCAACTGAAGGTTGAGATCGAAAAATTAATCGTCCAAGGAAAACTTAAGAAGTTTGTTAAAAGAGGTAACTATAACAACCGCTATAGGTCCAGGAGTCTTCAAAAATTTATCAGTCAGCAAAAGGAGGCTCGAAATCAGGTGGATGAGCAATTGAACGGAGTAATAAACATGATTGCCGGTGGACCGGCGGGAGGAGCTAGACAGCAAAAATGCAAGAAAGAGGACGATGAGGTCGATAAAGACAGCTATTTCGACCAAAAAGGAAGTTTTCTCTTTGAAATTCCCATCCATTGAAAACCAGGTTATAAGCTTCAGCGATGCAGATCGACCCTCAGACGTTACTTGGGATGTAAGTGAAGATGATCCAGATTTTTCCATGGTACTCTGAAAATTGCTAATTATGAGGTCAAAAGAGTTTTGGTTGACAATGGAAGTTCGGCGAACATTATCTCCTCCGAAGCTCTTACACGAATGAACCTTCAACATCCTTATCTGGATCGAGTAGCCACTCCTTTGGTCGAATTCGGGGGTTCGGAGATTGTTCAACTAGAAACCATTCTACTAAGCCTGACTCTCGGAAAAAAGCCGAAGAGTGTAACAAGAACGGTAAAATTTCTGGTGGTGGAAACACCTTTCGCTTACAATGCCATACTGGGAAGACCGGCTTTGAATGCCTTCAAGGCAGTTGTTTCTACCTATCATCAAAAGGTAAAATTCCCAACTGGTGGAGGGGTTGGGGAGATGCGAAACGATCAATACATGACTTCGGAGTGTTATAACTCGTCTTTGAGTATAAAGAAAAAAGTTGAACCTGAAATCCCAACGAAAAGATAAATGATTGATTTGGAATCCGGATCAATTTCAAATTTACCAGTTCCCGATTGTGAGAAGCTACAAGGAAAGAATGGAAAAAACGTAGACATGAGCATGCAAGCGCCCGATCATAAGAAGGTTATTCTGGTTCCAGGATCCCCTGAGAAATTTACCAGGATCGGAACATAATTAAGTGAAGGTATGGAAACCATGCTCATCGACTTTTTACAGAAGAATGTAGATGTTTTCGCTTGGAGTTCGGATGATATTGTGGGGATCGACCCACGTGTGATAACCCACTCTTTAAACATTGATCCGAACGCCAAGCCGGTAAGGCAGAAGAAGCGTAATCATGGGCGCGAGAAAGATAAAATCATCAATGCCGAGGTCGATAGGTTGTTGGCTGCCGTTCAAATCAGAGAAATTAAATTTACCGAATGGTTATGTAATGTGGTTTTGGTCTCTAAAGGTGACAAGATCGATAATAAATGGAAAATGTGTAATGATTTTACCGATCTAAACAAGCTTTGCCCAAGAGACCCTTACCCGTTGCCGCGGATCGATATGCTGGTAGACTCCACTGCGGGTTTTGTGTTTTTTAGCATGATGGATGCTTTCCAGGGATTCTATCAAATTTTTATGAACGAAAGGGATAAGGATAAAAACCACGTTCATTACCGAGCGAGGAGTCTACTCTTTCATTGTTATGCCATTTGGTTTAAGAAAAGCGGGTGCAACTTATCAAAAATTAGTCAATATGATGTTTAAAGAATTGATAGGAGAAATCATGGAGGTTTATGTGGACGACATGCTCGTAAAGAGTATGACAGAGGAAGACCACATCAAACATCTCGATAGATGCTTCGGAATTCTGAGAAAATACGGAATGAAGTTTAATCCAGCAAAATGCACTTTTGGTGTACGATCGGGAAAGTTCCTTGGCTATCTCGTCCATGAACGAGGGATCGAAGCTAACCCAGGAAAAAACCAAGCCATTACCGATCTTCAACCACCAAGAAAACTTTTAGACGTTCAGAGTTTGATCGGGAAGATTAGTTCCTTAAACAGGTTCATCTCTCGATCCGCTGATAAGAGCTTGCCGTTCTTCAAATTATTGCGGAAGTCAAAGGACTTCGAATGGAGCGCTGAATGCGACAAGGCTTTTAAAGATCTGAAAACATATTTAACCTCGCCACCGATGTTGGCCAAGCCCTCCGATGGAGAACCTTTATACCTCTACATAGCCATTTCGGAGGAGGCTATTAGTTCGGTACTGGTGAAATTAGAGAAGTCCGAGCATAAACCAGCCTACTACTTGAGCAAACTGTTGCAGGGTGCCGAAAAGAATTATATGGAGATCGAAAAGTTCGCGCTCGCCTTAGTAGTGGCTGCTCGGAGATTGAGGCCCTATTTTCAAACTTATAAGATTATTTTTTTAACCAACCAACCCTTGAGACAGGTCTTATCAAAGCCAGAAGCGTCCGGCAGATTAATAAAATGGGCTGTGGAACTGGGTCAGTTCGAAATTGAATACCTACCCCGGACTGCAGTGAAAGCTCAGGTGCTAGCTGAGTTCCTAGTTGAATCCACTAGTTTGAAGAGCTTAGAAAACGAAACAGCTTCTGAAGTAAATGTGGTCAAGAAGGTCGATGATCCAATTTGGCAGATGCACGTGGACGGCTCTTCGACCAAGGAAGGAAGCGGAGCAGGAATTCACTTTCAAGGACAAAATGGTGAAGATTTGAGTTACGCCATCACCTTGGACTTTGTTGTTACTAACAATGAAGCAGAGTACGAAGCTTTAATTGCGGGATTCGAAATGGCCTTGAAAGCAAAGGTAAAGTCAATTACTGTGTTAACTAATTATGAAATTGTTCATAGGCAGGTAAAAGGCATTTATGAGGCCAAAGAATTTAATATGATCAAATATTTGAACAAAGCAAAGAATCTGATCTCAAAGTTCGAAAATTTTGAAATTAAGCCTGTTCCAAGAGAAGAAAATCTATGGGCAGATTTGCTATCAAAGTTCACAGGTATCGCAGATGGAAAGAATGAAAGGGTAATTACATGGCTATTGTCAAACGCATCTGCCATCGACCTAGATGTCGCTCCTTGCGTCGATGTCATGGAAATCGATGAGCAAAAGATCTCATGGATCGACCCTTTCATTAGTTATTTAAAGGAAGGGAAATTACCTGAAAACACTAATGAAGCCCGAAGAATCAAGTACCGAGCCCCGTCATTTACCTTAACCGATGATAAACTCTATAAACGATCTTCCTCTGGAGTCTTATTGAAATGTATTTTCGAAGACCAATATAATATAATTCTGAAGGAGGTTCACGAGGGTGAAGCAGGGAATCACTGTGGCGCTCGAGCATTAGCTCTAAAATGCTCGAGGGCGGGATATTATTGGCCCACTCTTATTTCTAACTCAGTTGATTATGTGAAGAAATGTCACCATTGTCAAATTCATTTGAATTTGATCCATCAGCCGGCCGAACAAATGCACTCTATTCCGATATGTTGGCCTTTTGACAAATGGGGCATTGACATTGTCTGTCCTTTCCCAATCGCCAGGGCCAAAAAGAACTACGTGTTGGTCGCTGTAGAATATTTCAGTAAATGGGTCGAATGCGTTGCTCTAACTAAGATCACTCAGTTTCAAGTTATAAATTTCCTATGGAAGAATATTATCTGCGGGTTCGGAATTCCTAGAGTTTTGATCTCCGACAACGGAACACAGTTCGCTGGCAAAAAAGTTATGGAATGGTGTGAGAGGTTCGGAATACAACCGAATTTTGCATCAGTAGGGCACCCGCAGGCTAATGGGCAATCAGAAGTTGTGAATAGAGAGATTGTTCGATCTCTGGAAAAGCGCTTATCTGATACAAAAGGTAAATGGCTCGATGAACTTCCAGGAGTTTTATGGGCTAATAGGACAACTATGAAAGCTGCCACGGGAAAAACTCCTTTCAGTTTGGTTTACGGTTCGGAAGCTGTTATTCTCGTTGAAACTCTTGTAGCTTCTCCTAGGGTAGAATTTTATGATTCCAAAGAAAATCAATCGTTGAGGGAAATGGAGGTTGATCATGCCGACAGAAGAAGGGATCGTGCTAAATTGAAAATTCAAGCTACAAAGTCCAACATGGAGAAGGCCTATAATCAGAAAGTTAGAATCCGAACCTTCAACGTTGGAGATCTAGTGCTAAAACAAGTAGAAGTCTCGAAGCATGTTGGCAAACTTCAACCTAGCTCATACAAGATTGTTTATCCAAATGCAGAAGTCCTGCCTCGAGCTTGGAACGCCGTTAATTTGAGAAAATATTATGGAAAATGAGGACTATTTTCCGATATCTAGCTTGTCTACTATTTTGGTATCCTGTTCTGTTTCTTTTTTATCTCGTGTTATCAAAGATTATCTATTCAATGAAAAAGTCTTATTCGCCAGACATATTATCAATTCATTACGAGATCGAGAAAATATTATAGGGCTGTTACCAATCTCTATACATAGCAATCAAATATCAAACAAGGGTGAAAGCTATTGCTAAGACCCTCAAAGAAAAATTGACCAAGGGTGAAAGTTGTTGCTATGCCCCTTGGATCAGCGAAATGGGTGACGACCCTCGAAATCGACTAAGAGTGAAAGCCGTTGCTATGCCCCTTAGATCGAAATAATAAAAACGGGTGAAGCTGTTGCTAAGACCCTCGAAATCGACTAAGGCTGAAAGCCGTTGCTATGCCCCTTAGATCGTAATAATAAAAACGGGTGAAAGTTGTTGCTAAGAACCTCGAAATCGACTAAGGGTGAAAGCCGTTGCTATGCCCCTTAGATCGAAATAATAAAAACGAGTGAAAGATGTTGCTAAGACCCTCGAAATCGACTAAGGGTGAAAGCCGTTGCTATGCCCCTTAGATCGAAATAATAAAAATGGGTGAAAGTTGTTGCTAAGACCCTCGAAATCGACTATGCCCCTTAGATCGCAATAGTAAAAACTGCTGAAAGCTGTTGCTAAGACCCTCGAAATCGACTAAGGGTGAAAGCCGTTGCTATGCCCCTTAGATCGAAATAATAAAAACGGGTGAAAGCTGTTGCTAAGAACAATCGACTAAGGGTGAAAGTCGTTGCTATGCCCCTTAGATCGAAATAATAAAAATGGGTGAAAGTTGTTGCTAAGACCTTCGAAATCGACTAAGGGTGAAAGCCGTTGCTATGCCCCTTAGATCGAAATAGTAAAAATGGGTGAAAGTTGTTGCTAAGACCCTCGAAATCGACTAAGGGTGAAAGCCGTTGCTATGCCCCTTAGATCGAAATAATAAAAATGGGTGAAAGTTGTTGCTAAGACCTTCAAAATCGACTAAGGGTGAAAGTCGTTGCTATGCCCCTTAGATCGAAATAGTAAAAATGGGTGAAAGCTATTGCTAAGACCTTTGAAATCGAATAAGGGTGAAAGTCATTGCTATGCCCCTTAGATCGGAAAGTTTCCAATCTTGCCAATGATTAATGTGCACTTTGCAATAATCAAAATATGCGGAAAATATCAAAGTAATATCGATTATCGATTATTCTTATCAAGCAGCAAGACAAGTTCGATTATTAGTGGATGATTTGTTTATCAAATTGTTAAAGTTGGGGTTCGATTATTCAACCAAAAGATCAATTTCACAAATATACGAACTGTTGGGATATAGCTCGATTTGTCAAACAACAAAGTGCGGAATTTAAAATTTTCGAGGTATCCAATGGTCCCATAAAAGATGTCTCCATATTATGTATACAAAAACTTAAACAAAAACGCACACAATGAATTAACAAAGGGGGTTTTTGCGATATACCTCACCACAGGCAAGGTGGTGGAAACCTCCGGTCTTCGATTCTGATTCTGATCCGGTTCACAGGAGTGATCCAATTGTCTCACCTCCAGGGATAGTCCACACCAATTGGATTCTGGCAACACCTCAAGATCTTAGGCTCAGAACTCGATGCAGGAGATTTGTTATTGAAGGATTGTATGAGATCTCTTGACAAATCAAGATCTAATACAATGGAGGAGGAGATCTCGGCGGCGGCGGCACCAAGGAGCTCACGGCAGCACAGTGGCGGCGGCTAGTGGTGGCGGCGGCGGCTAGGGTTTGCTTGGAGAGGGGGCGGCGCTTTTAGGGCAGAGGGAGGCTAGGGTTTTTCTTTCTTAGGTGTTAGCTTTTAAGCTCATGTAGTTCCCCTTTTATAGACTCCTTCTGACCTAGGGTTTGCAAGACTCCTTATGGGCTTTAATTAATAGAAGCCCATGTCTTGCAATCCTCCATTTAATTAACTACTTTAATTAAATGCCCAGTCCAATTAAATCAATATTTCTTTTAATTAACTAGCAACTCAATTATTAATTAAGTTAGCCAATTAATTAATCTCCCACTTGAATTAAATACTTTTAATTCATTTAATTGATTTAATTACCTTTAAATCAATTAATTCCTTTCATGTCCTTTTATAACAGTCACCGTCCAATTGTATTGTGTGTGACCCTCTGGGTTCACCATCAACTGGCAGCAGGCCCACGAATCCCTCGTGATTTAATTTATGAACAATAAATTGTTCCGGTTAATTAAACAACCTTTAATTAACCACTCCTAGAATTAAATCCTCTATTAATTCAGGAGTACCCACACTTCATGGTCGATGTCTAGCCACAAGCCCATGAAGCCCAATTTCAGGTGAATTGATATTTGTGAACCTCGTCTCATATAATTGCCATGTACATACGGTCCTTCTATCGACTAATATTCCCGATCAAGACTTAGGGTGTGTGAATTGATCGGCACCTCTAAATTTGTCTCGATAGCTATACTTTCTAATTCAGGATAATATACCTTTGTGACCTTCTAAATTTGGAAACCCCTTTCCAAATCCGTCACCGACTGCGGCCGCAGAATCCTTGGATATATTATCTAAGAATCGTATAGGAAATTCTCTCACCCATTACGGTGAGTCAATAGATTCCATATCAGTACTAACCACTCGCGCACATGTCCATACGCACCCAACCTAGGCATGTTATGACCAAGCTACGTGGCCTATACCTAGATCTAAGTACGCACTTTCATGCACCGAATTCGCCCTAGTACCTCAAGTCAAAGGACTAAATCGTACACTATTATATTCCTTGAGAAACATCCCATCACCGATATGCGTCATGCGCTTCCACAATGGGTTTCTCTGTTCGGGTCGTTCGATGCGTTCAATCCTCCATTGAACCACCTACTCGTATGCACTGGACTCAAATTCCTTGTTCATGAAACACTACAAATTCACTCCATGTGAATCATGCATACTTGTACAAGTCTTGGTGATTCCTACGATACCCTGTCTCGTTTAGGAATCTATGACTTGGAACAGATTTAAGATTACGACCTTTGAGACTGTTTCATGATTGCACTCAGTACTGAAGTGAATCGTCCCATAGTCAAATGTAATCTAAGGGTTTCAACCAATCGCTTAAATGTATTCGCGAAAGATGAAGTTGGCCATTGTTTATTCTTATACATATATAAATAAACATGCGTATTATTATAAAATCAAAGATCGTTTCATACAGGATAGATCTATTACAAGCTAACAGAACTGGCTTGCAGGGCACTATCCTATCAATCTCCCACTTGCCCTAAAGCCATTCACCTATGGTTCTAAGTCCCATCTTCTCTAGATGACTATCGAACGCCTTTTGTGAAAGTGGCTTAGTTAGTGGGTCAGCTACGTTGTCTTCCGATTTGACATACTCCATGTGCATGTCACCTCTACCCATGATTTCCCTGATCACGTGGTATTTCCTCTGTACGTGTTTGGATTGATGGTGTGATCTCGGCTCCTTCGCTTGAGCTATCGCCCCGTTGTTGTCACAGAAGACGACTACAGGTTCAGCAATGCTAGGAACAACATCCAGTTCTTGAATGAAGTTTTTCATCCATACACTTTCTTTTGCTGCATCTGATGCTGCAATATATTCTGCTTCTGTGGTTGAGTCGGCAGTGGTAGACTGTTTACAGCTTTTCCAACTGACCGCTCCACCATTGATGCGGAATATGTATCCAGAGTTGGATTTGAAGTTATCCACATCAGACTGGAAACTTGCATCAGTGAATCCTTCAAGTTTCAGTTCTCCACTACCACCGTAGACCAAAAACATATCCTTAGTCCTTCGCAGGTACTTTAGGATTGCTTTTACGGCAGTCCAGTGCTCTTCGCCTGGATTTGACTGATAGCGGCTCGTTACACTTAGAGCATGTGCTATGTCTGGTCGAGTACACAACATCGCATACATTATGCTCCCTATAGCAGAGGCATAAGGTATGAGAGACATTCTCGTCTTTTCTTCGTCAGTTGTAGGGCACATAGACTTAGAAAGAGAGATACCATGTCTCATTGGAAGCAATCCTCTCTTGGATTCTTCCATCTTGAATCTTTTCAAGATTGTGTTAATGTACTGAGATTGGGAGAGTCCTATCATCTTCTTCGATCTATCCCTATAGATACGTATTCCCAATACGTAAGATGCGTCTCCCATATCTTTCATAGAGAACTGCGCGGATAACCACGCTTTAGTCTGCGCTAACATCTTGATATCGTCTCCGATTAGCAAAATGTCATCGACGTACAAAACAATGAATTGTATCGAACTCCCACTATTCTTCTTGTACACACAAGGTTCATATACATTTTTGATGAAGCCAAATGCCTTGACTGTCTCATCAAATCGTATGTTCCAGGTTCGGGATGCCTGTTTGAGGCCATATATTGACCTTTGAAGTTTACACAATTTGTGCTCACTCCCTTTGGACGCAAAACCTTCAGGTTGTTGCATAAAGATCTCCTTGTCAATGTCTCCATTGAGGAAGGCGGTCTTTACGTCCATTTGCCATATCTCATAGTCATGCCATGCGGCAATGGCAAGCAATATCCGAATGGATTTGGACATCGCTACGGGAGAGAAGGTTTCCTCATAGTCTATTCCAGGCCTTTGAGAATACCCCTTCGCCACTAAGCGTGCCTTGTGAGTTAAAACCTCTCCATTCATTCCAAGCTTACGCTTGAAGATCCATTTGCATCCTACAGGGATAGTTCCCTCAGGTGGATCGACCAAGGTCCAAACCTTGTTGGAATGCATGGAATCCATTTCGGATTGCATGGCTTCGAGCCACGCACCCGAGTCTATGTCTGACATCGCTTCTTGATAGGTCCTTGGATCATTATCACCTCTTTCGTTTTCGTGAATGAAACCAAATCGCTCTGGCTCCTTACGAATTCGATCAGACCTTCGAAGAGTAGGTGTACTAGTAGGTTCAGTAAATTCTGGTTCAGCTCCCACTGTTTGTGAGGATGGGTCCGATTCCTGGACTTCATCAAGTTCTACGATTGTCCCATTTCGGTTGGAGAGGAAATCCTCTTCCAAGAAGTGGGCGTTCCTAGATACGAACGTATTACGTTCTTTAGGATCGAAGAACAGGTATCCAATGGATTCCTTTGGATACCCCACAAATTTGCACAAACTAGATCTACTATCTAGCTTATCTCCCTTTTTGTTCTTTACATACGCAGGAGATCCCCATACTCGTAAGTACGAATACACGGGTGCCTTACCATACCATACTTGGTGCGGCGTTGTTGGCACTGACTTCGAAGGTACTATGTTTAATATCTTCGATGCAGTTAATAGGGCCAAGCCCCAAAACGAAAAGGGAAGGTCAGCAAAGCTCATCATGGAACGAACCATGTCTAACAAAGTTCGGTTCCTCCGCTCGGACACTCCATTGAGTTGGGGCGTCCTAGGGGGAGTTCGCTGGGCGAGAATTCCATTCTCTTTTAGATAATCAAGGAATTCTTGGCTTAAGTACTCTCCACCTCTATCAGAACGAAGTGCTTTAATACTATGTCCAAGTTGATTCTCAACTTCCATTCGAAACTCTTTGAATTTCTCAAAAGTTTCGGATTTGTGTTTCATGAGATACACATATCCATAACGACTAAAATCGTCGGTGAATGTTACGAAGTAAGAGAATCCTCCTCTCGCATTGACACTCAATGGTCCACAAACGTCAGTATGGATTAAATCCAATGTTTGCTTGGTTCGCTCGGGATTCCCTGTGAAGGGTGATTTGGTCATCTTTCCTTTGAGACAAGATTCGCAAGTTGGGAGTTCATCCAAGTTCTTTATTTCAAGAGCCTTAGAGGAAACCAACTTTTGAATCCTACTCTTGGAAATATGTCCAAGTCTAGCGTGCCAAAGTTGTGGAGTTTGATTATCATATTTTCTTTTTCTAGATTGAATGTGCATGACGTCGGATTTAACAGGTTCTAGGGAATAAAGACCGTCTATCAAAGTACCACAAGCATACATTAAACCACCTTTAAATATGCTAAAAACTCCATTTTCAATGGAAAAATTAAAACCATCAATGTCTAGCATTGGTATAGAAATGATGTTCTTAATTATCGTTGGTACGTACAGACAATCCCTTAAAACCAAAGTAAAATTTCCTAAAACCAATTCGACGTCCCCAATAGCCTCAGCGGCGATCCTAGCTCCGTTTCCAAAACGCAGGATTCTATCCCCGGGCTTCAGGTATCTTACTGCTCCCATCACCTGCAAATCATTGCAGATATGAGAACCTGCTGCGGTGTCTAACACCCACGATGCACAGTTAATAGAAATATTAACTTCAACCAAGAAAATACCTTTGGCTACCAATTTCATCTTTAGGTAGTCTGGGCAGTTCCTTTTCCAGTGCCCTGCTTTCTTGCAGTGGAAACATTCGTCTTCTGGGCTTTTGCGCTTCTTTTGAACCACCTTGGTGATTGCCTTCGAAGAAACACTTTTCTTCTTCTTCTTACCTCTCTTAGGCTTTGCAGCCTTCGATTGGTGTGCAATCATTACCGGCTTCTCTTTCTTGAGAGTCGATTCTGCCGTTACCAACAAATTGGTCAGTTCGTGAAGAGCGAGGGTTCTATCCTCCATGTTGAAGTTCAACACGAACTGGTCAAAAGAACGGGGCAGCGTATGGAGAAGGAGGTCAGTGCTAAGATCAGCGTGCAAGTCTACTTCCAATCGCCCTAGTTTTTCAACCAGGTTGATGAAACGCAGACAGTGATCCTTGACACTGCTTCCCTCAGCCATCTTGAGATGAAACAACTCCTTAGTGGTCGCGAACCTTTCGGTGCGAGACCTCTCTCCAAACATTTGCTGGAGGTGGAGAAGTATCTCTCTAGCAAGCGGCATGGCAGCATGCTGTTTCTGCAGTTCATTCGACATCGAGGCTAGCATGAGACATCGAACCTGAAGTTCATCATCAACCCTTTTAGCATGGGCGGTTCGTTGTTCCTCACTAGCTCGTGCTGCGGGTGCAGCAGGCATGGGTGTGTCGAGCACATAGCTACGTCGCTCGGAGTCGAGGACGATTCTGAGATTTCTCAGCCAGTCAACAAAGTTTGAGCCATTCAATTTGTTTGCGTCGAGGATAACAGATAATGGATTCTTAGACATTGTACTTAATATCTACAAATGGAAAGAAGACAACATTTAGCTAACTGATCTTATGCCTAATACTTATAATTATCGAATTTGGACTTATTTTCGAAAAAGTTCTCCCACTATTTTATCGAAACAATCACCCCTTTGATTGCTCGGGAAATTTAATTCCTAGTAGGTCTTGACGTCCCAGCAGCAATTAATTGCACCCACGACTCGTGGCCATACAACCAATTCTCCAGGTAGGTATACATTTTACCAATTGTGTTACTCCACAACCTTCAAGCTTATTTTGCCTCGGCTTTCGCACTTATCTAGCACTGCTACATCATAAGTGTTACTAATCGTTAAGTCTAACCCATCAATCGTGATGAGCAACGGGCCCGATCGTGAGTTCTCCGTAACTAGTTATCGGTCGATCCTCACATCCCGACCAGTCCTCACCCTTGTCATGTTTAGTTAAAAACATGAGTCAAGGAATTTCACGTATTGTCCCTTTCTTCGACTCGGGTGCCAGACTCTGGATCACCTCTATCGATAAGTAGACAACATACGTTAGTCCCTATTGATGGAAGGCTTGGATTTATATAAATACTTCATTTTATTTTAATCCAATATGACTTAATATTTAATTCGAGAGGGGGTTTCTGGTTTTGAAAGTTATGCTAACTCTCCTCGAGATCTCACCGATTCAGTTATGCTTTATCTTTTATTACGATCTAGATTCTAGCGCGTAGCTAAATATAAATCGACAAATAAATAAAAGCCATACAAGCCTAGCATGCATACTACCACAATATGTTTTCGATCGGGAGCCTCCTATGTGGGCCATCATCGAGCCAATGATGTTGGCCCAATTGGTCAATCTAAAGGGTTCTCAAACAGGCCCTATGCTATTACACATTGTACCATGCATACATGGCCTTCATCTTCTTGGGCTCCCACCTTGCTTGTAAATGGGCCTCCATCCTAAACTAGGAAAGCAGTAAAGCCCTATTCTATTACAAAGGCTCAAAGTGGCCCAAAAACAATAATAGGCTCGCAGGCCCAATAAAAACCAAGCAATAAATTAAACCAATCACATCTACCCTAAGGTCAAGGCTCGTCTCGATCGAAAACCACGTAAACAGTTCACGTAGAGCAAGAAACATGTAAACATCTTTTACTTTCTTCTATCTTAATTTTAAAACATCCTTTTAAAACAGACTTCCTATGATTCTTGCTTTTTAGTCACTACTAATTATGACAAAATAAATATCCGGGTAAACAAAAATTAATTTTCTGCTCAATTTCAGAATCTGTTTTTCAACTTTTGAAAATTGCATTTTCGGCCCCTCAACTTTCGAAAATTGCACTTTGACCCCAAAACTTTTAAAAAGTTACAAAAACACCCCTGGGCAGTTTCGGGCAGATTCCAGAAAATAAAATTTTGAATTTTGAAAATTTTGAATTTTGAAAATTTTCAATTTTTCAAATTGACCCCTCAAGTTTCGGTAATTGCAAAACAGCCCCTAAGTTTTCAGAAATTGCAAAACGACCCCAAAAACCGTGCGACCAGAATTGCAAAAATAGTCCAGAATTTTCAGATTTTCAGATTTCAAAAATTTCGAATTTTCAGCCCTCAAAAACCCTGATTTGCGATTTCTACCCCAAAAGTCCTGAAGTTTTCAAAAACTATAAAAACGGCACAGATCTTGAAAAGCAGTTTTACCCATTGATAGATCTAGTCATAACAAGCAAGAATCAACTTACAGAACATAATTATCACGTGTTCTCATACATATAATTAAACATATACGGTGAACACAATTATGTTCAGGCTTTTGTATAATAATAATGGAGTTGGCTCTGATACCACTGTTGGGATATAGCTCGATTTGTCAAACAACAAAGTGCGGAATTTAAAATTTTCGAGGTATCCAATGGTCCCATAAAAGATGTCTCCATATTATGTATACAAAAACTTAAACAAAAACGCACACAATGAATTAACAAAGGGGGTTTTTGCGATATACCTCACCACAGGCAAGGTGGTGGAAACCTCCGGTCTTCGATTCTGATTCTGATCCGGTTCACAGGAGTGATCCAATTGTCTCACCTCCAGGGATAGTCCACACCAATTGGATTCTGGCAACACCTCAAGATCTTAGGCTCAGAACTCGATGCAGGAGATTTGTTATTGAAGGATTGTATGAGATCTCTTGACAAATCAAGATCTAATACAATGGAGGAGGAGATCTCCGCGGCGGCGGCACCAAGGAGCTCACGGCAGCACAGTGGCGGCGGCTAGTGGTGGCGGCGGCGGCTAGGGTTTGCTTGGAGAGGGGGCGGCGCTTTTAGGGCAGAGGGAGGCTAGGGTTTTTCTTTCTTAGGTGTTAGCTTTTAAGCTCATGTAGTTCCCCTTTTATAGACTCCTTCTGACCTAGGGTTTGCAAGACTCCTTATGGGCTTTAATTAATAGAAGCCCATGTCTTGCAATCCTCCATTTAATTAACTACTTTAATTAAATGACCAGTCCAATTAAATCAATATTTCTTTTAATTAACTAGCAACTCAATTATTAATTAAGTTAGCCAATTAATTAATCTCCCACTTGAATTAAATACTTTTAATTCATTTAATTGATTTAATTACCTTTAAATCAATTAATTCCTTTCATGTCCTTTTATAACAGTCACCGTCCAATTGTATTGTGTGTGACCCTCTGGGTTCACCATCAACTGGCAGCAGGCCCACGAATCCCTCGTGATTTAATTTATGAACAATAAATTGTTCCGGTTAATTAAACAACCTTTAATTAACCACTCCTAGAATTAAATCCTCTATTAATTCAGGAGTACCCACACTTCATGGTCGATGTCTAGCCACAAGCCCATGAAGCCCAATTTCAGGTGAATTGATATTTGTGAACCTCGTCTCATATAATTGCCATGTACATACGGTCCTTCTATCGACTAATATTCCCGATCAAGACTTAGGGTGTGTGAATTGATCGGCACCTCTAAATTTGTCTCGATAGCTATACTTTCTAATTCAGGATAATATACCTTTGTGACCTTCTAAATTTGGAAACCCCTTTCCAAATCCGTCACCGACTGCGGCCGCAGAATCCTTGGATATATTATCTAAGAATCGTATAGGAAATTCTCTCACCCATTACGGTGAGTCAATAGATTCCATATCAGTACTAACCACTCGCGCACATGTCCATACGCACCCAACCTAGGCATGTTATGACCAAGCTACGTGGCCTATACCTAGATCTAAGTACGCACTTTCATGCACCGAATTCGCCCTAGTACCTCAAGTCAAAGGACTAAATCGTACACTATTATATTCCTTGAGAAACATCCCATCACCGATATGCGTCATGCGCTTCCACAATGGGTTTCTCTGTTCGGGTCGTTCGATGCGTTCAATCCTCCATTGAACCACCTACTCGTATGCACTGGACTCAAATTCCTTGTTCATGAAACACTACAAATTCACTCCATGTGAATCATGCATACTTGTACAAGTCTTGGTGATTCCTACGATACCCTGTCTCGTTTAGGAATCTATGACTTGGAACAGATTTAAGATTACGACCTTTGAGACTGTTTCATGATTGCACTCAGTACTGAAGTGAATCGTCCCATAGTCAAATGTAATCTAAGGGTTTCAACCAATCGCTTAAATGTATTCGCGAAAGATGAAGTTGGCCATTGTTTATTCTTATACATATATAAATAAACATGCGTATTATTATAAAATCAAAGATCGTTTCATACAGGATAGATCTATTACAAGCTAACAGAACTGGCTTGCAGGGCACTATCCTATCACGAACAAGAAAAGCATAGAAAAATATAAGGACAATAACATAAAAATAAGTCTTTCATTCATAAGCCTTCAAATAGTTACAAGAGATTTCAGTGCTATCCTATTACAAATGATAAACCCTACGCTAAGGATCTTCGGGCAATCAGCAGGGCTGAGTAAAGCTAATTCTGCATCTACCCTTCATCCAAGAATGCAGGGATCGGATGTGCCCCCGGATAAGCCAACTCCTTACTCTAAATATGAATTGCAGAAGCAAGCTCCCGGAAGCTTGATAGTGCTTTTTCTAGCATTCTAGCTACCGCTTCCCTGCTGACTAGTTCGCACATTTATCCAAGTCGAAGCAGCGGGAAGCAATCCCTAAGAAATTACTCCAAGCAATATCGAAGGCAACATTCTTCAAGAAACATCTTGAAGAAGTTGACATCGAGATCAGGAGAACTCCTCCAGGAGTTGACCCACTGCCCGACTGGATGGAGCGACTGGATACAGAAATCCGAACCTGTCTCGGATACGTGATATCCAAGAAAACAGGTCGTCTGCCGATATCTTAGTCGCAATGCTATTTGTCTATCGATATTCTAGTCGAAGCAAAATTTTCTTTGGAAACAATGGAAGGATCTCAAAAGAGAGTCCGAATTCGAATCTCGAACATTATTATTGGGGATAAATAATTGGTCATGTTAATCAAAGAAGGCAAAAAGTCGAGCATATGGATCGAACAAAATTTTACAGAAAAGTAAAAATATAATGGCAACTTGAGAACCATTCGGAACTATTTATAGGAGAAGGAAATAGACATCAACGGTTCAGATTTCATGGAATGAATGGTCGCGATACGAGCGATAAATGCGCCGACCGTTCCGCTTCCCGATGAATAGGGAGCTGATTGGCTAAAGGAGATAAATCGTTTTGACTCAAGATCGGAAATAACTTCCGATCAAGATAACGATCAAACTAACTTAATATATGAGTTATCAATCACACGAATTTGCTGGCCACGTGGGAATAAGTCGAGATAAGAAATTACTTGGGTAACTGCCATTCAATAGTCTATTCATCGACTAAGTGTTACGACTAAGAAATTATTGCAATTAAACTATCTATAAATCATTGATCGAGAGAATATATCCGAACGTTTGCATTAGTACATTTGCATCTGGTTTACAAGGATTGAATAATATTTGCAATGATTAAAGTTGGTCGCTATAAAATACTTTATGACGTTTATGGTCGGAGTTGTTAAGGTCGAGCTAGTTACACGACAAAGCAATCAATTAGGTCGTAGAAACCAGTTGACGACTGTAATCTTGAATAAAGCACATATTATAACAGTTATAAAAGTACAGAGATACATATCATATTACATTTCGATCTGTTAACTCCGATCTATTATACCCAGATCCTATTACATTCTACAATCCTATGAAATTTTCGGCAGTCTTCTTCTCCTGCTGGATGAACGATAATATCCTTACTCAAACAAGAGGAAATACTTGGAACCACAGGCTTCTGTGTTTGTCTATAGTTTTCCGAGGATAAACAGGTTAAGGCATATTTTTCGAGGTGTAACATGAATACTTTGTTGCTGACCTCGTCCTCCGACGCCACACCATATCACATCTTCGAAACGCATTGTGGCAACAGGTCCCTCACTATAAGGACCGTGCCAAAGGAGTGATAACTCGTTACCGACCACCCTTGAAGAACTTTATGATCAAACCCCTCCAACACCTTGTAGGATTACCGACCAAATAGGTGTCACACGGAAAACTTTATGATCGTTGTACAAAGGATTTCCGTGTGTCACTATAAGGACCGTGCCAAAGGAGTGATAACGGGACTACCGACCCTGGGGAACATATCAATAGTATTATCAAATGTGATGAATTTATATGGACATTCGGAGGACTTCTGCTGCAAGATCATGGTCACCACCTTCGAGGGGATTGCCCTTGATTGGTTCGAAAAACTGCACCAAATTCTATATTTTCTTTTGATGAATTTTGTGATAAGTTGAAACACCAATTTGCAAGCCAGAGAAAACCTAGGTTGCCAGCGAATCATTTGGGAACGGTCAAGCAAATGGATGGAGAAACTTTGAGGCAATGGCTGGCAAGATTCAGTATCGAACTTCTAAAAGTTGATACCCCGCAAATCGAGTATTTATCTTCTTTAATGTTCGAATTGACGAGGAACACACTGTTCAGAAATGCATTATGTAGAAAGCAACCAAAGTCTTTCGAGCGGATAATGGAAATTGCTGAGAAGTATATGATTCAGGAATAGATGAATAAACTACAAAATGCGAACAACACTCTTAATAAAAAGCAAGATCGAGCTCCTATTCCAAAACCAGGCGATTATGGAGGATCGAATAGAGGATCAGTATGGCAACGACTCAACACCTACAAACCGCAGGTGCCGACCCAAAGAACTAATGCCTCTGGTCCGTCTCTCGATCAAAATCAGCCTCCACGACCTGGAAAAATTCATTTTACCGAGTTGAACACCTCAAAGGAAGAAATTTTGACTGTATTAAAGGAAGGTAGTTTAATTCCCGAGGCTCAAAGAATTACTCAGGCAAGACCAGAAACGATGGGTTATGACAAATATTGCCGATATCATAGAGCTCGAGGACATAGCACTGAAAATTGTTACCAACTGAAGGTTGAGATCGAAAAATTAATCGTGCAAGGAAAACTTAAGAAGTTTGTTAAAAGAGGTAACTATAACAACCGCTATAGGTCCAGGAGTCTTCAAAAATTTATCAGTCAGCAAAAGGAGGCTCGAAATCAAGTGGATGAGCAATTGAACGGAGTAATAAACATAATTGCCGGTGGACCGGAGGGAGGAGACAGCAAAAATGCAAGAAAGAGGACGATGAGGTCGATAAAGACAGCTATTTCGACCAAAAAGTAAGTTTTCTCTTTGAAATTCCCATCCATTGAAAACCAGGTTATAAGCTTCAGCGATGCAGATCGACCCTCAGACGTTACTTGGGATGTAAGTGAAGATGATCCAGATTTTTCCATGGTACTCTGAAAATTGCTAATTATGAGGTCAAAAGAGTTTTGGTTGACAATGGAAGTTCGGCGAACATTATCTCCTCCGAAGCTCTTACACGAATGAACCTTCAACATCCTTATCTGGATCGAGTAGCCACTCCTTTGGTCGAATTCGGGGGTTCTGAGATTGTTCAACTAGGAACCATTCTACTAAGCCTGACTCTCGAAAAAAAGCCGAAGAGTGTAACAAGAACGGTAAAATTTCTGGTGGTGGAAACACCTTTCGCTTACAATGCCATACTGGGAAGACCGGCTTTGAATGCCTTCAAGGCAGTTGTTTCTACCTATCATATTCAAAAGGTAAAATTCCCAACTGGTGGAGGGGTTGGGGAGATGCGAAACGATCAATACATGACTTGGGAGTGTTATAACTCGTCTTTGAGTATAAAGAAAAAAGTTGAACCTGAAATCCCAACGAAAAGAAAAATGATTGATTTGGAATCCGAATCAATTTCAAATTTACCAGTTCCCGATTGTGAGAAGCTAGAAGGAAAGAATGGAAAAAACGTAGACATGAGCATGCAAGCGCCCGATCATAAGAAGGTGATTCTGGTTCCAGGATCCCCTGAGAAATTTACCAGGATCGGAACAGAATTAAGTGAAGGTATGGAAACCATGCTCATCGACTTTTTACAAAAGAATGTAGATGTTTTCGCTTGGAGTTCGGATGATATTGTGGGGATCGACCCACGTGTGATAACCCACTCTTTAAACATCGATCCGAAAGCCAAGCCGGTAAGGCAGAAGAAGCGTAATCATGGGCGCGAGAAAGATAAAATCATCAATGCCGAGGTCGATAGGTTGTTGGCTGCCGGTCAAATCAGAGAAATTAAATTTACCGAATGGTTATGTAATGTGGTTTTGGTCTCTAAAGGTGACAAGATCGATAATAAATGGAAAATGTGTAATAATTTTACCGATCTAAACAAGCTTTGCCCAAGAGACCCTTACCCGTTGCCGCGGATCGATATGCTGGTAGACTCCACTGCGGGTTTTGTGTTTTTTAGCATGATGGATGCTTTCCAGGGATTCTATCAAATTTTTCTGAACGAAAGGGATTAGGATAAAAACCACGTTCATTACTGAGCGAGGAGTCTACTCTTTCATTGTTATGCCATTTGGTTTAAGAAAAGCGGGTGCAACTTATCAAAAATTAGTCAATATGATGTTTAAAGAATTGATAGGAGAAATCATGGAGGTTTATGTGGACGACATGCTCGTAAAGAGTATGACAGAGGAAGACCACATCAAGCATCTCGATAGATGCTTCGGAATTCTGAGAAAATACGGAATGAAGTTTAATCCAGCAAAATGCACTTTTGGTGTACGATCGGGAAAGTTCCTTGGCTATCTCGTCCATGAACGAGGGATCGAAGCTAACCCAGAAAAAATCCGAGCCATTACCGATCTTCAACCACCAAGAAAACTTTTAGACGTTCAGAGTTTGATCGGGAAGATTAGTTCCTTAAACAGGTTCATCTCTCGATCCGCTGATAAGAGCTTGCCGTTCTTCAAATTATTGCGGAAGTCAAAGGACTTCGAATGGAGCGCTGAATGCGACAAGGCTTTTAAAGATCTGAAAACATATTTAACCTCGCCACCGATGTTGGCCAAGCCCTCCGATGGAGAACCTTTATACCTCTACATAGCCATTTCGGAGGAGGCTATTAGTTCGGTACTGGTGAAATTAGAGAAGTCCGAGCATAAACCAGCCTATTACTTGAGCAAACTGTTGCAGGGTGCCGAAAAGAATTATATGGAGATCGAAAAGTTCGCGCTCGCCTTAGTAGTGGCTGCTCGGAGATTGAGGCCCTATTTTCAAACTTATAAGATTATTTTTTTAACCAACCAACCCTTGAGACAGGTCTTATCAAAGCCAGAAGCGTCCGGCAGATTAATAAAATGGGTTGTGGAACTGGGTCAGTTCGAAATTGAATACCTACCCCGGACTGCAGTGAAAGCTAAGGTGCTAGCTGAGTTCCTAGTTGAATCCACTAGTTTGAAGAGCTTAGAAAACGAAACAGCTTCTGAAGTAAATGTGGTCAAGAAGGTCGATGATCCAATTTGGCAGATGCACGTGGACGGCTCTTCGACCAAGGAAGGAAGCGGAGCAGGAATTCACTTTCAAGGACAAAATGGTGAAGATTTGAGTTACGCCATCACCTTGGACTTTGTTGTTACTAACAATGAAGCAGAGTACGAAGCTTTAATTGCGGGATTCGAAATGGCCTTGAAAGCAAAGGTAAAGTCAATTACTGTGTTAACTAATTATGAACTTGTTCATAGGCAGGTAAAAGGCATTTATGAGGCCAAAGAATTTAATATGATCAAATATTTGAACAAAGCAAAGAATCTGATCTCAAAGTTCGAAAATTTTGAAATTAAGCCTGTTCCAAGAGAAGAAAATCTATGGGCAGATTTGCTATCAAAGTTCACAGGTATCGCAGATGGAAAGAATGAAAGGGTAATTACATGGCTATTGTCAAACGCATCTGCCATCGACCTAGATGTCGCTCCTTGCGTCGATGTCATGGAAATCGATGAGCAAAAGATCTCATGGATCGACCCTTTCATTAGTTATTTAAAGGAAGGGAAATTACCTGAAAACACTAATGAAGCCCGAAGAATCAAGTACCGAGCCCCGTCATTTACCTTAACCGATGATAAACTCTATAAACGATCTTCCTCTGGAGTCTTATTGAAATGTATTTTCGAAGACCAATATAATATAATTCTGAAGGAGGTTCACGAGGGTGAAGCAGGGAATCACTGTGGCGCTCGAGCATTAGCTCTAAAATGCTCGAGGGCGGGATATTATTGGCCCACTCTTATTTCTAACTCAGTTGATTATGTGAAGAAATGTCACCATTGTCAAATTCATTTGAATTTGATCCATCAGCCGGCCGAACAAATGCACTTTATTCCGATATGTTGGCCTTTTGACAAATGGGGCATTGACATTGTCTGTCCTTTCCCAATCGCCAGGGCCAAAAAGAACTACGTGTTGGTCGCTGTAGAATATTTCAGTAAATGGGTCGAATGCGTTGCTCTAACTAAGATCACTCAGTTTCAAGTTATAAATTTCCTATGGAAGAATATTATCTGCAGGTTCGGAATTCCTAGAGTTTTGATCTCCGACAACGGAACACAGTTCGCTGGCAAAAAAGTTATGGAATGGTGTGAGAGGTTCGGAATACAACAGAATTTTGCATCAGTAGGGCACCCGCAGGCCAATGGGCAATCAGAAGTTGTGAATAGAGAGATTGTTCGATCTCTGGAAAAGCACTTATCTCATACAAAAGGTAAATGGCTCGATGAACTTCCAGGAGTTTTATGGGCTAATAGGACAACTATGAAAGCTGCCACGGGAAAAACTCCTTTCAGTTTGGTTTACGGTTCAGAAGCTGTTATTCTCGTTGAAACTCTTGTAGCTTCTCCTAGATAGAATTTTATGATTCCAAAGAAAATCAATCGTTGAGGGAAATGGAGGTTGATCATGCCGACAGAAGAAGGGATCGTGCTAAATTGAAAATTCAAGCTACAAAGTCCAACATGGAGAAGGCCTATAATCAGAAAGTTAGAATCCGAACCTTCAACGTTGGAGATCTAGTGCTAAAACAAGTAGAAGTCTCGAAGCATGTTGGCAAACTTCAACCTAGCTCATACAAGATTGTTTATCCAAATGCAGAAGTCCTGCCTCGAGCTTGGAACGCCGTTAATTTGAGAAAATATTATGGAAAATGAGGACTATTTTCCGATTTCTAGCTTGTCTACTATTTTGGTATCCTGTTCTGTTTCTTTTTTATCTCGTGGTATCAAAGATTATCTATTCAATGAAAAAGTCTTATTCGCCAGACATATTATCAATTCATTACGAGATCGAGAAAATATTATAGGGCTGTTACCAATCTCTATACATAGCAATCAAATATCAAACAAGGGTGAAAGCTATTGCTAAGACCCTCAAAGAAAAATTGACCAAGGGTGAAAGTTGTTGCTATGCCCTTTGGATCAGCGAAATGGGTGACGACCCTCGAAATTGACTAAGGGTGAAAGCCGTTACTATGCCCCTTAGATCGAAATAATAAAAACGGGTGAAGCTGTTGCTAAGACCCTCGAAATCGACTAAGGCTGAAAGCCGTTGTTATGCCCCTTAGATCGAAATAATAAAAACGGGTGAAAGTTGTTGCTAAGAACCTCGAAATCGACTAAGGGTGAAAGCCGTTGCTATGCCCCTTAGATCGAAATAATAAAAACGAGTGAAAGATGTTGCTAAGACCCTCGAAATCGACTAAGGGTGAAAGCCGTTGCTATGCCCCTTAGATCGAAATAAGAAAAATGGGTGAAAGTTGTTGCTAAGACCCTCGAAATCGACTATGCCCCTTAGATCGAAATAGTAAAAACTGCTGAAAGCTGTTGCTAAGACCCTCGAAATCGACTAAGGGTGAAAGTCGTTGCTATGCCCCTTAGTTTGAAATAATAAAAACGGGTGAAAGATGTTGCTAAGAACAATCGACTAAGGGTGAAAGTCGTTGCTATGCCCCTTAGATCGAAATAATAAAAATGGGTGAAAGTTGTTGCTAAGACCTTCGAAATCGACTAAGGGTGAAAGCCGTTGCTATGCCCCTTAGATCGAAATAGTAAAAATGGGTGAAAGTTGTTGCTAAGACCCTCGAAATCGACTAAGGGTGAAAGCCGTTGCTATGCCCCTTAGATCGAAATAATAAAAATGGGTGAAAGTTGTTGCTAAGACCTTCAAAATCGACTAAGGGTGAAAGTCGTTGCTATGCCCCTTAGATCGAAATTGTAAAAATGGGTGAAAGCTATTGCTAAGACCTTTGAAATCGAATAAGGGTGAAAGTCATTGCTATGCCCCTTAGATCGAAAAGTTTCCAATCTTGCCAATGATTGATGTGCACTTTGCAATAATCAAAATATGCGGAAAATATCAAAGTAATATCGATTATCGATTATTCTTATCAAGCAGCAAGACAAGTTTGATTATTAGTGGATGATTTGTTTATCAAATTGTTAAAGTTGGGGTTCGATTATTCAACCAAAAGATCAATTTCACAAATATACGAACAAGAAAAGCATAGAAAAATATAAGGACAATAACATAAAAATAAGTCTTTCATTCATAAGCCTTCAAATAGTTACAAGAGATTTCAGTGCTATCCTATTACAATAAGGAAATTCGAGCTAAAAGTGGAAAATTACATTCAGTGCTATCCTATTACAAATGATAAACCCTACGCTAGGGATCTTCGGGCAATCAGCAGGGCTGAGTAAAGCTAATTCTGCATCTACCCTTCATCCAAGAATGCAGGGATCGGATGTGCCCCCGGATAAGCCAACTCCTTACTCTAAATATGAATTGCAGAAGTAAGCTCCCGGAAGCTTGATAGTGCTTTTTCCAGCATTCTAGCTACCGCTTCCCTGCTGACTTGATGAGGGGTAATTCGGATTCCCTGTCTTTCTAGCCTCAACGCAGTTCGAATAGCACCGAATCCTATCCCCAGGAACCAAGAGCCGAACCTAAGCTTGAAGATGATTATTCCGAGCACATAAGAGAACCGGAGATCGAAGGACACTGTTGGGCCGAGCCCAGGCCCAAGCCCTCCAAATCGGCTATAAATACCCCATGCATTTATTACACCGGACACAACTTCCCAGGGGGCACTAGCCTTGAAACTACTGTTCGGATTCACTCGAGAATAGTAGTGTAGGTTTTCTCATATGTATTTCGCCCTCTAGCTTGTACGGCATCCAATAATGCTCGAATAGGACCCTTGAATACCTATATTTGTACTCATTCAATTCGAATACAATTACTTTGGTCCTTGCTTTACTTTATTATTATTATTATTGTGTTACATCCCACCCTTGATCGAACAAACGAAATCACGTAAGATCAATTGGCGCCCACCGTGGGGCACTCTGTTCGAGTATTAGATCGAAATATGCCTACTACGAGGAGAAATATGTATGCCAGCGAAAAGGCTTTACTGGTCAGAAACTCTGCCAATCATTATTCAAGGCATGATCCCCCAACCACCCGAGCGTTCGAAGTTGAAAATAATACCTAATCAATGTATTTCCGAACTTAATGTTAGCGACTTTATCCTGGGATTGTCGCGGCTTATCTTTTTCTTCAATGGATTTATTTCCCACAAAGGAACCATTTTCTTCGATATTCATTGACGTCGTAGGCTTAGAAAATCTACGCAATTAGAGCTTGTCGGTGGTCGGAATTTATTTTTCCGATCGTAATATTTATTATTTTCGAAAGAAAAATTCTTCGAATCAGCTATCCTTGGGTTCAGTTGCATAATTCGTATACATTACTTATAAGTTACCTATATTTTTCTCGATTCGATTGGGATGAGTTGAATATTCGAACAACGACAACAAATTATAAGCCGGAGCTAAATATCAGCAGTCGTTCGACTAATAAAAGGAAGATTAAATGGTGAAATTCAATTAAAGAATGAAAGCTTTATCATTCAAATTCTTCAGATAAATTACAAAGTAAAGCCTCGAATAAAATTCGAACTCGAGTAGTACAATACAATCATTCCTATCCTATTGTGAGTTCTACGAATAATTCTACCCTGTTACATTCTCGGTCTTCATTTGCTCCAGATGCAGAACTCAGCAGTGATTCTTCTTGGCAATCACTAGCCACGTGTCGCACATCCATCTTCGAACGGGATAAAAGCCGGATTGGAGCTCCTCTCCGGGGCACCAGACCGACCTTAGATCATCATCAGTAAACAATGATTGAAACGCGCAATCGTTGTTTACAGAATAATCCGAACCGGAGCAGCAAAGGGTTATCCCAGCAGAGGCGCTCCAAAGGAACTCGAAGGAACTATCTCGTAAGAAAGCCCTCGAGGAAGCTGGTGCCTCAGATTTAAAGAACTCCTCTCGGAGTAACCATCTGCCCGATCGGGTACTGCACCAGAAGACCGGAATTCTAACCCGTCACAGACAAGATATGTCTGGGAAAACAGGTTGCCTGCCGGTATTCTAGGCGCAATTTCTTTTGCCTGTCGATATTCTAAGCGAAAAAGCTTATGCTAAAGGAGCTAAGATCGAAAAACAGGGTTCTGAGTCTAACCTCAAACTCCTTTATCTTGGAAAAAGTATGAATCAAATCTAAAACTCGACCCATGGTGATCGGAGGAAGCATAAGGAAAAAGTGAGAAGTGTTGTATACACGAAGGGACCTTTTTATAGTGGTAAGGGATTTTAAATCAACGGCCCAGATAACAGGCTACGAGCGGTTTGATGTCCGTAATAAATGGAGTGACCGTTACATTTCCCGAGAAATAAGGCTCTGTTTGGCAAGAATGACATGCGATTCAGTAGGGAGTATCGAAGAATTAAGACATCCTAAATTTTGAACCGTTATGACGTATTCATAACATTATTATTAAAGAATGGCATGTCGGATTCATATTTAGTTTATTCAGATGTTTTTACACTCAAGTATTTATTGTTATGCTTTTATGCTGCGGACTTAGAAGAACTATAATCGGTCGAGTCGAACAGAACTCTCGGCTTGGAAGTTATGCAATTATGGAAATTCAGCAGTAAAAAAGATTTATGGCATCGTTTTCCTTATTAATTTCTGGTCCGCTAAAATATTTATCTATTATCCAAGCAGGCAAGTGATATTTGATTATTTCTTGATCAATATTAGAAGATCAAAATGGAATTATGGAAGATGAACATTTATCTTGTTATGATCGATGTTGTCAACAAAACGGAGAGGAAACGTACTTATATTATCTCGAAAAATACAAGATGTGGAAAATACATATCGAGCATAGCACCAGCCTTTACATTACATACATTATTACAATCCTATGAAATTCTCGGTCTCCCGTCCTATCGGTCACTCGGGATAACTTAGCTCCAAGCGCGGAATATCCTTTGGACCCGCAGGCTTTTAACTTTATTTGCAATCTTCCGAAGACAGAGGGGCGAACGCTCGGCAGTATTTTCCGGCATTCTATTTCCAGCACGTCTTCCTAAATGCATTGTAGCAACAGGTCCATGGGCCTGGCTTATTGGCTTTCCAGATAGAAACCGCATTTGCCTGTCGATATTCTAAGCGTGGTTGCTGTAATTTTTCTTCCGCTCGAAGATTGTTTCGCTTAAAATTTGTTCGAAGTCCGAACTCAAACAGTTGAATTAATTGAATAATCGCCTTGACCACCATAATCAGGTAGATAAATTCTCGATGCAACGAATGAGATAATTTCAACAATATGCCAGCCTTTTATAGCCAAAAACAGAAAAGAATCCAACGGCGTATAATTCACGAAGTGAACGGACAAGATTTGTCGACCGTTGCGATTCCCAGAAAAACGGGAACCGTTTTGAAAAAATCAAACTTATCGAAATTAGAAACCTATAGACAAAGAATTTTCTCGACAAAGGCATAAGGATTATTGGGTTATCCACCACTGGCTATTTCTCCATGACTTATCCTTTCTCATGATTGCAGAAGACTATTTTCTCGTCAAAATGTATTTCGATCAGAGTTACATATTCAATGGAAACTAATTTCATCAATATTCATATTCGTTCATCTCTCCCTGATATTATCGATCTCTGTTATTCTATCCGTATTTGTCTCAGTCTATTATTATCTAAGGGTGAAAGCTGTTGCTAGGACCCTCAAAAATCGATCAAGGGTGAAAGCCGTTGCTATGCCCCTAAGATCGAAATTATTAAAAGGTGAAAGCCTCTGCTATGACCCAAGGGCTAAAAATGCTCTGATACGACTAAGGGTGAAAGCCGTTGCTATGCCCCTTAGATCGAAATTATTAAAGGGTGAAAGCCTCTGCTATGACCCAAGGGCTAAAAATGCTCTGATACGACTAAGGGTGAAAGCCGTTGCTATGCCCCTTAGATCGAAATTATTAAAGGGTGAAAGCCTCTGCTATGACCCAAGGGCTAAAAATGCTCTGATACGACTAAGGGTGAAAGCCGTTGCTATGCCCCTTAGATCGAAATTATTAAAGGGTGAAAGCCTCTGCTATGACCCAAGGGCTAAAAATGCTCTGATACGACTAAGGGTGAAAGCCGTTGCTATGCCCCTTAGATCGAAATTATTAAAGGGTGAAAGCCTCTGCTATGACCCAAGGGCTAAAAATGCTCTGATACGACTAAGGGTGAAAGCCGTTGCTACGCCCCTAAGATCGAAATCATTAAAGGGTGAAAGCCTCTGCTATGACTCAAGCCCTAAAAATGCTCTGATACGACTAAGGGTGAAAGCCGTTGCTACGCCCCTTAGATCGAAATTATTAAAGGGTGAAAGCCTCTGCTATGACCCAAGGGCTAAAAATGCTCTGATACGACTAAGGGTGAAAGCCGTTGCTATGCCCCTTAGATCGAAATTATTAAAGGGTGAAAGCCTCTGCTATGACCCAAGGGCTAAAAATGCTCTGATACGACTAAGGGTGAAAGCCGTTGCTATGCCCCTTAGATCGAAATTATTAAAGGGTGAAAGCCTCTGCTATGACCCAAGGGCTAAAAATGCTCTGATACGACTAAGGGTGAAAGCCGTTGCTACGCCCCTAAGATCGAAATCATTAAAGGGTGAAAGCCTCTGCTATGACTCAAGCCCTAAAAATGCTCTGATACGACTAAGGGTGAAAGCCGTTGCTACGCCCCTTAGATCGAAATTATTATCCTCGATCAACCTAGATCAACCAGCATTCTTCATTCGTTTAAGGCTAACAGCCATCATCTTGACGCTTAAATCAAAATTATTATTCAAGATCGATCAAGACCCCATTTCGATTATTACTTCACGATTATTTATCCG
Organism: Penstemon eatonii; assembly: GCA_038501285.1. Classification (NCBI taxonomy): domain Eukaryota; kingdom Viridiplantae; phylum Streptophyta; class Magnoliopsida; order Lamiales; family Plantaginaceae; genus Penstemon; species Penstemon eatonii. The sequence continues at coordinate 54,898,385 of CM076710.1, forward strand.
ACTAGGGAATTTAGCCCCTCAGATTAAGATTGTTACTCAAAGGTCATTTTGGATTCTTCTATTCGATCTCTTAGTTATTATGTATTTGACGGGGAAATAAAAGCCCCATACAGGTTATACTCAAAATCGAGAAATGTTGGATGTCATCTATCAGCTAAATATTTATCAAATATGGTAAAAAATAGCGCTTGTTCATATTTTTAAGACAAAAGAATTGATGCTCGACGACGGTATACGAAAGCAATTCTACAGGACAACAAGGAAGGATGATAAAAGAAATAAATATCTCATTCATGACATTCCAAACAGTTACAAAAGAGTTCGAAATTACAATAATAAGAAAAGTCAAGCAAAAACTTTACATTTAAGTGTAACCCTATTACAAATTAATCCTACACTAGATTCTTTCCGTGATCGAAGGAGTAAGGCGGGGCTAGAACAACGCTTCTACCCTTCATCCATCATTTCCTCAGTACTTGCTCCACACCGGTCCAGATCGAGAAATAGCGAAGCAACCCCAAGAAAAATTATTCCACGCAATCTCGAAAGCAACATTCTTCAAGGAATATCTTGAAGAAGTGGAGATCAAGTGCAGGAAAACTCCTCCAGCAGTCGACCCACTATCCGACCGGGTGGATTGACAGGATACAGAGGATCGAACCTGCCTCAAAGACTCGGAGTCAAAGAGAGCTGGTCGCCTGCCGGTACCCCAGTCGCAATTACTTTCGCCTGCCGATACCCTAATCGAAATAAGTTGCCATCAAGAGATAGCAAAATTTATGAAGGAAGATAGTTCGAAGGAGAACCTCGAACAGTTCAGTCGGAGATAATAAACGAAACATTATGGCCAGAGAGAGTAAAATCTCAATCAAAGAGCCAATCAGAAATCTTACTGAAACATTAAATTTAAAGGTAACAACGGAACTATATATAGTGGAAGAAAAAGCAATTAACGACTCAGATTTGATGATACAAACGGCTGAGATATAAGCAGTAAATGCGCCGACCGTTACGATTCCCGAAAATACAGAAACTATTTCGGGAAGAAAGTGAAGAAAATGTCAAAATTGTTCCACTCAAGTTCATTCCTATCCGAATTCATCGTAGACTCAGCTCCAATCGTCAAAGAAAAAAACCATAAAGAAATCTAAATACATCATGTAAAGAAAGCTTTGTCGGTAAACGGCCTAAGGATAAGTAAAGCCGTCGTAAAGATCGATAAAAAGTATTTTCCGAGCTTGACATATGAAGCAATTGCAAGATACAAAGACATCAACCCCTATTACATCTTCATAACTGGCCGATCCTAAGAAATTTTCGGCGGACGATAATGTCCTTACTCGACCAGGAAACGCCTATCGAGCCAACGAGTCTTCGACTATGATCGTACTTCTTCGAAAAGGAGAAGGGCAATACATCTCTTTCCCGGGAGAAACATGAACATTTTATGAAGGACGTCAATCCCAGAATCACTACCCGAAACGTTTTTTCAAAAGAAAACCTAGCAAGTTGCGTCATACCCTCGAAAAACTTGACGCCAGAGCCTCCCTAAACCACAAAAAGGCCATGGGCCATTGGGGTCGTGGATGGTTAGCAATAAAGCTTATCGGTCTTCAAGGTTGAAATAGCGTTCGCCTGCAAATACCCTAGTCGAGATCGAAGTATAAATCTTACTATGATACGCAATATAACTCCTAACCTGTAATTCGAAATATTGAGTCGTGCAACAAGATCTTCTAATCAGCATGATCGAAGGAATCTGTTTTCGAAAGATATTATAAGGATGCAAAACGAAGAGCACCATTTATAGATACTATTCTCAAAAATCCAACGGCTATCAGAAAACAAAAGAAACGGTCAAGATCAAAAGGTTGTCGCGACTCCCGAGGATTTCGCCGGAAAGAGAAAGTGATGTTACTTTTGGGAAATAAGCGGGATTATTACGCCAAGATCGAAAGATTAAGAAGACAAACTAAAGCATGATCAAAGAAAGAACACATAAGAGAAACATGCGATTCGAGGAGAAAATAAATTATTACAAGCCATAGAAAATAAAATATCTGAAAATTATTCATAGTCGCACAAGTAAAAACAGTATAGACATATTACAAGCCCGGGTAAATAAAAGACAACATCTAAACAGGCTTATTGTCAGAGAGAATCTTTCGAAGCTCAGCATTACGAGCCTCACATCCTGCTTCAAACCCACGATCATAAGCCTCCTTTTCTCGACGGATGAAATCTTGTTTATCCTGCTCGTGAAGGCTCTTAAGTTTTTCGAGCTTCTCGTTCAACCTCCAAAATTGACTTGCTAGAGCTGCCCTTGTTTTGTTTTGAAGAAATGTTTTTCTCTTTCTTGCTGTCTTCCCCTTTAGGAGCTCTTGGGGAAGACACTGAGGTCTTGGAAGAAGATTTGGAGGTTTTGGCCTCCTTGGTAACTTTCTGCTCCTTGCTCGAATTCTTATTTTTCAAACCGCCAAATAACAATTTGGGATCGATAGCTTTCCCTAATACGTTTTCCATGATAAGCGGATTTGGGACCTACAGTTCGGACTATTACTCTTAAAGGGATTCGAAGAAGGCAGAAGATATGGCAAAAAGCTCCGATCTCTATAAGCAAGATGTCGTATGAATAATGAAAAGAAACCCTAATATTTATAGACACTACGCCCTGTGATTACGATAATGGATAGACGCAACCTTTAAAGGAAAATCCCGTATGGAAAGGGCGATATCCGAGCATAGAGTTATCGAACCTTGAAAATTAAAATGGTAACTGGATATTAGAAAGATCGGAATTTACAAATTACAGCAGTCAAATCAAAAAAGAAACAAATCCGTTTACAAAAATGAGTTACATGGATATACACGATTAGTTCCTAACTACAAAACTATGAATCGCCCCTTCCAGCACGATCGGCTCCGATAATTCGCTAAATAGAAAGTCAGGCGGAGCAATTACTTGGTTTGGTCAAGAGTTCGATCGCCTTCTTTATCCGATACATCGCCTATGTCGACATTTTTGCTTTTTTCCTCCGACACGGGAGGATAATCGGTGAAACGCTCGAGCACATCAGGGTTAGGCATCGGAATGCCGTACTCCTCGACTAAGGGGGCAAAGCGATGATTTTGCCAATTAGTATCCATCTTGGGTAGAGAGGAAGCTTTGTAATCCTTCCCTTCAGCGTTCTTAAAAGGGTTCATGTGCTTATAGTACTCGTCTATATCATCCGGAATCTTCTTGGCCGCGACCAATTGTTGAACCCCTTTATAAAAGATCGTCTGAAGAATTTCTCCCATTTTCCTTTGAACTAAGGGGTCCAAGACAGGGGATTCCAGGAATTCTCGTATGGCAGGGATCTCGGCTTCTTCCCAGCCTTGGGCATACGCACGATCGGAGTCTTGCTTCGCTAGCTAGAGTTCAACCTTTATCTTCTTTAGCTCCTCCTCGAGGGCACTTCTCTCCTTAACAGATGCTAGTAAATCTTCTTCTACGGAGGAGGAATTTTTCGTAGTCGCTTCCTTGAGCTCCTTCTTTACTTGGCACAATTCTCGCTGACTCTCCGCCAGCTGAGATCGAATGGCCTGGTTATCAGCAAAAATCTGGGCATATGCATCATGAGCGTCCTGCGATTCCTGCTCTAGTAACGCCAGACGATAGGATTGAAGGGCGAATAAATCCCCGACCTACAAGACATTTTCGAGGATGGGTAAAACTAGGAATTCTAAAGAAAGAACACAGTCAAAAGACGAGTATTTACCTCGTGATACGTTCTGGAGAAATCACTCAAAACCTCAAAATCCCCTTTGATGGAATGAAGCAGGATATCCCGTTTAAACCGACTAGCCATAAAGATTCTAGTGGCTTTGTCGAATTCGTTCTCCCCATTCATATCCAGATCGGTCATAATGGTACCATCCTCAGGATATCCAGCAGTTCTGCTACTACGAAAATGCTCGTCCATAAAGTCTGCTACATCAGGCTCCGACCTACCTTCTCGACAAGGGACAGAAGCAGAACTCACGCCAAAGGGTTTTATCCTCCTCGAGGGCCCTGGGTGTTCGGCATTTCTTTTCTAGCCCAGAAGCTTCTCGTATTCCTGAATACCCTGAATCCGATTCCAGGAATGTTGACTGTAGCCGACAGACGAAAGAGCGGAAGTATCAGGGGAGAATAACGATCGAAGAGGTCCGGCCGTGGCAGAATTCAGGGAACTCATAGTGCCAACCCCTCTTAAGTCAGGAATCAAAGATGGTATGACAACTGAACTCCTACCAAAATTGTCTATGTCCGTTTTTTCTTCGGAGGCATAAGGTAACGGATCGAAATAAAATCGCTTATCTTCAACCGGGCCGGCAGCGGAGATTCGGAATTTCTCGACAACTCGACCTGCGAGGATAATACGAATCGGGCACGAGTTTAAACAAGGAGAATTGTTTAATAAAACCCAAAAGTAAGTTAAAGATAAGAAGCATACCCAGAGAAAGAGGAGCAAGGGTCGGAGCACTAGAGGTTCGCAGGAGGGATCCTTCGGAAGATTGTCTAGGGTATTTAATCGCCGGAGTAGGATAATTACACTGACTCAACCCGGCCAATCGCAAAACGCCTTCCTGAATCAGGAATCTAGTCTGGTAAGGGTTAGACTGCAACTGATCTAGGAGTTCATCAGAAAGAATGTCTGAGCTTTTCTCTTATTTTGCGAGAACCATACGACCAAGAATCTGCGCTATCCCATCGATATGGTCTAGTCTTTGAACTACCTTCCGACACAGGAACATCGGGACCTTTCACGAAGAAGAATCTCCTCCTCCAGCCTATACTCTTTTTCGTTGATATCTTAGTAAGAAAAGGTCGTTTCGACCTCTGGAGAATGGATACGAACCCCGCATTGGAGCCCTTATTCAATTCCATTCGGAAAGTATGCCAAAAGTTACTAAAAGAGGCCTCTTCTCTTTTTGCCTCCATGAGAGCGCTGAATGCCACTATGTAGGCGACGGAGTGCGGGAGAAGTTGAGCGGGGGACAGCGAAAAGAAAGAAAGGACATTTCTGATAAGGGGAATGAATGGAATACGAAGACCACAGGAGAATTGGCCCTCGTAAAATGATTGACAGCCAGCTGGGGGCTCGGTAGCACGATCGGAATAAGAAGGAATGACGATCGAAAACCCTTTTGGAAGATATTTCCCAAACGCCGTCTCAAGATAAACGCGATCTTTCTTCGAAAAACAACAGGAGGTTTCCTTAGCAGGAAGTTCTGACGTATTCGAGGTCACGACCTCAGAGGTGAGCTTGGGTTTGAAAATTCTGACAAAGGCACCCTCACCGATGCTGCGCTTCTCAACCTCATTTTCTTCGAGATCCTCGCTCGGATCGTCATCCTCGCCTCCTGGACGGAACTCTCCATCTTCGTAATCATCAACGAGCTTTAACAAAGGATCAGATTCTTGACTCTCTTCGACCTTATTCTTGCCCTTCGAACTTCTAGAACTTGACATTATGAATTCGGAAATGAATGTACTAAAGTAACCACCTTTTCGATTAAAACACTTCGAGCTCAAGAGAAAATATAACATGGAAGTAATTTTTCAACGGGTCAATATATATATACGGGGTTAAAAAGGTAAAATTGCAAAGAGGTCCCCGAGTAACCGCGACGGTTGAACTTACCAAGGGTAAAAACTTTGGGTTATCCCTCTCAAAATAGCCTTTTTGATCCTTCATTCTCTGGAATTGCGGAGTATGTCCTTGCAATTTATCCCTAAGGATCTCGGAGGCCCTCCTTGTTATGATCGAAAATTCTGGAAAGCATCCACCTAGGGATCGAACAACGCATCTTGGAACCAAAAAAGGGATATTATTACTTCAACATCCTCCGACAAGGGTAACTTCAGAACACGCCGGTGTATGTTTTCTTGTATATGCACTCTTTTTCCCTAGCTCGGTTTTTATCCCAGTGGGTTTTTCCGAGTTAGGTTTTTAACGAGGCATATCCTAAAGACATTCGGAACGGCTCGTCTCATCATATGGGACGTATTTTGTACTTCTTCGAGCGCTAGCTCCGCTTCGCACTCGAGAAGTGGGGGAGTATTGATGAGGGGTAATTCGGATTCCCTGTCTTTCTAGCCTCAACGCAGTTCGAATAGCACCGAATCCTATCCCCAGGAACCAAGAGCCGAACCTAAGCTTGAAGATGATTATTCCGAGCACATAAGAGAACCGGAGATCGAAGGACACTGTTGGGCCGAGCCCAGGCCCAAGCCCTCCAAATCGGCTATAAATACCCCATGCATTTATTACACCGGACACAACTTCCCAGGGGGCACTAGCCTTGAAACTACTGTTCGGATTCACTCGAGAATAGTAGTGTAGGTTTTCTCATATGTATTTCGCCCTCTAGCTTGTACGGCATCCAATAATGCTCGAATAGGACCCTTGAATACCTATATTTGTACTCATTCAATTCGAATACAATTACTTTGGTCCTTGCTTTACTTTATTATTGTTATTATTGTGTTACATCCCACCCTTGATCGAACAAACGAAATCACGTAAGATCATGACTAGTTCGCACATTTATCCAAGTCGAAGCAGCGGGAAGCAATCCCTAAGAAATTACTCCAAGCAATATCGAAGGCAACATTCTTCAAGAAACATCTTGAAGAAGTTGACATCGAGATCAGGAGAACTCCTCCAGGAGTTGACCCACTGCCCGACTGGATGGAGCGACATGATACAGAAATCCGAACCTGTCTCGGATACGTGATATCCAAGAAAACAGGTCGTCTGCCGATATCTTAGTCGCAATGCCATTTGTCTATCGATATTCTAGTCGAAGCAAAATTTTCTTTGGAAACAATGGAAGGATCTCAAAAGAGAGTCCGAATTCGAATCTCGAACATTATTATTGGGGATAAATAATTGGTCATGTTAATCAAAGAAGGCAAAAAGTCGAGCATATGGATCGAACAAAATTTTACAGAAAAGTAAAAATATAATGGCAACTTGAGAACCATTCGGAACTATTTATAGGAGAAGGAAATAGACATCAACGGTTCAGATTTCATGGAATGAATGGTCGCGATACGAGCGATAAATGCGCCGACCGTTCCGCTTCCCGATGAATAGGGAGCTGATTGGCTAAAGGAGATAAATCGTTTTGACTCAAGATCGGAAATAACTTCCGATCAAGGTAACGATCCAACTAACTTAATATATGAGTTATCAATCACACGAATTTGCTGGCCACGTGGGAATAAGTCGAGATAAGAAATTACTTGGATAACTGCCATTCAATAGTCTATTCATCGACTAAGTGTTACGACTAAGAAATTATTGCAATTAAACTATCTATAAATCATTGATCGAGAGAATATATCCGAACGTTTGCATTAGTACATTTGCATCCGGTTTACAAGGATTGAATAATATTTGCAATGATTAAAGTTGGTCGCTATAAAATACTTTATGACGTTTATGGTCGGAGTTGTTAAGGTCGAGCTAGTTACACGACGAAGCAATCAATTAGGTCGTAGAAACCAGTTGAAGACTGTTATCTTGAATAAAGCACATATTATAACAGTTATAAAAGTACAGAGATACATATCATATTACATTTCGATCTGTTAACTCCGATCTATTATACCCAGATCCTATTACATTCTACAATCCTATGAAATTTTCGGCAGTCTTCTTCTCCTGCCGGATGAACGATAATATCCTTACTCAAACAAGAGGAAATACTTGGAACCACAGGCTTCTGTGTTTGTCTATAGTTTTCCGAGGATAAACAGGTTAAGGCATCTTTTTCGAGGTGTGACATGAATACTTTGTTGCTGACCTCGTCCTCCGACGCCACACCATATCACATCTTCGAAACGCATTGTGGCAACAGGTCCCTCGCTATAAGGACCGTGCCAAAGGAGTGATAACTCGTTACCGACCACCCTTGAAGAACTTTATGATCGAACCCCTCCAACACCTTGTAGGATTGAAAGAGTTCCTCGGGCCATGGGTGAGCAGCAACATAGCCTATTGGCCTTCAAGGGCGGAAGTATCTTCGTCTGCAGATATTCTAGTCGAAACTGATGTAATCAGAATTCTCTTATCCCCAAAAATAAATTCGAATTTCAAAATTTGGATCAAGAAACAAAATTTCCCATTCGAAACCATTGGAGCATATACAACTCGGTAAGGAGAAATGGACAAGTTATTAGATTCAAGACAAATCCTTTATATAGTAGCATCAGAACCTAATCCAATGGTTACCGCGCGTCAAGGATTAACGGCCGAGATTAAAAGACTTTTCCAATTCCCGATGAATAGAGGTTAAGATCAAAAAATGGTTGAATATTGGAAAACAGCTGGCATAATCAAAGAAAATATAATCATCGGAAAATGGCATATAAATTAGGAAAATGGCGCATGGCCTAATACACGGTTCGAGATCCAGAATCAGAAACACACGAGATAAATTAAAATTATTCAGAGTTACAGCACAAATACGGAATAGAAAATTAAAATTACAACAGATCCAATAATTAAAACATCTAAAGAAGTTTATTATCGGAAAAAATCTTCCAAAGCTCAGCATTGCGGTCATCATACCCACGAGCATAAGCATTCTGCTCACGAAGCTCGAAGTCCTTCTTCTCCCGCTCATAAAGTCCTTTGAGCACTTCGAGCTCCTTGCTCAACTTTTGGTGGATTTCTTCCCCCTGGTCCTTACCAGCCTTCTCCTTCTCTAAGGCCAGTTTCTCCTCCAGAACACGATCCAATTCGGTTTTCTTCTTCTCCAGTTCGAGGGCAACAGCAGCATGTCGGTTCACTTCCCGCTCAGCTAACATTTGGAGCTATAGGAATTCTTGTCCAGCCTACTTTATGGACGGATGGGTTAATTAAAGAAAAAAAAAGAGAAAAACCTGAAAGAGAGGATTCGATCCTGACTGAAACAACTCTGAAGGGCTTTTTCCCGTAGACACGCCTACTTCAGGAATAGAGATATCAGCTTGCAGAAAACTCCTGACGGGACTCTCGAGTTCCCCTTTCGGATGGGACTCATCTTTTAACTCTCTAAGCGGGGAAGGAAAGATCACTGGAGAGGCAGAAGCAAGACGAGGGTCAGAAAGATTCTCGACTTTCGAGGACTCAACAGACGCTCCAGAAACTAAGGAGCCTTAACCAATAGCGGTTAATTTAGGTTTCTTGCCCGGACCTCCTATAGGGGAACCATATGCGAGATTAGTGGTCAACAACTCATTCCCAGCGACAAGCTTCTGCAAGGTCTCGATCGGGGTGATCCCATCAGAATAAGGCCTTTTATTCGAAGCAAGGACTAAGGCTTTCTGCCTAGCTAACGCTCGATTGGAATTATCAAGAGGTTTCGATGGAGAGCCCTCAAGCTCCTCATCGAAATTCTCATCTAAAATTGATTTGCTAGATATAACTTTAGCATGTTGTGTTAAGCCTGTTTCTCTTTCTTAATCTCCCCTCTCGTGGAAGCTTTAGGGGAAGACGCGGAAGTTTTTGGAGAAGCCTTGGAGGATTTCTTCTCCTTAGTCGATTTTTTATCTTTGGGCGGACCTTTACTATTGACACCACCCAATAACAACTTGGGGTCGATGGGATTACCCAATATTTGGTCTGAGAACGGATAAAATGGTTCCTTCTTCTGGATATCTGGTGGCCCTAGGCCCACGAAAATGCTCGTCCATAAAATCTGCTACGTCCGGTTTCGATCTGCCTGGTCGACATGAAACCAAGTTGGAACTCCTACCGAAAGGTGTTACCCTCCTCGAGGGCCCTGGGTGATCAGCATTCATTTTCCGAGCCATACGCTCCTCATGTTCTTGTATACCCAGGATCCGATTCCAGGAGTATTGACTATAACCAACGGACGAGGGGTTAGAAGTGTCAATCGAGAAAACGCTACGAAGAGGGCCTGGTACAGCAGGATTCGAAGAACTCGCACCGCCAACCCCCCTCAAAGGTGGGAGTATTGTCGACATTTTAATCGGATCAACAATCGAATTACCTACTTCCGTTCCTTGTTCTGGGTTATTTTTCTTCTGCTGCAGGGATTGGTTTTGGACACTCCTGCAAGTGGTAATCACGATCGACGTAACGATGGACAGCCGAAACTTCTCAACGGTTTGATCTGGAGAAAAATGCAATGTACTTAGAAAGCTAAGAAAGAAAATACAATCATTCACGCATGAAAACACGAAAGGTTAATAGCATACTTAAAGTAAGAGGTACACGAGATAAAGTGGCTGGTTCGGACACATTTTCGAACGTTCGAATAGATCCGCCAAGGGATTGATTCGACGAAGAAATGGAAAATTCAATCGGTGGAGCAGGATGTTTGCATTTACTTAGACCCGTCATCCTCAAAACCCCTTCTTGGACAAGGAGCATGGTCTGGAAGAGATCGGACTGCAGTTGTTCCAAGAATTCATCGGAAAGATGATGGCTAATCTTCTCCTTAATTCTGTGACGACCATATACCCAGGACCCTACGCCATCCCATCGGTATGGTCTAGTTTTTGAACTTCCCTCCGAGATGGGAATGTCGGAACCTTTAACGAAGAAGAACCTTCTTTTCCAGCCTTTTGTTTTATCCATGGCCACACTCGAAAGGATTGGCTGATTCGACCATTGTGAAACATATACAAACCCAGCATTGGAACCCTTAGACATACTCATCTGGAACACTTGCCAAATATTCCGAAAAGAAGCCTCTTCCCCTTTGGCTTCCATAAGAACGCTAAACGCTACAATGTACGCAATCGAGTTCAGAAGAATCTGAGCAGGGAAAAGCGAAAAAGACGTTAAAATACTTTTGATCAGGGGAATGAACGGGATGCGCAATCCATGAGAAAATTGCTTTTCGTAAAATGCCTGACATCCTGCTGGAGGATCAGTCGCACGTTGACGGTAAGAAGGAACGACGATCGAAAAACCCTTAGGGAGAAATTTCCCGAACTCTTCATCCAGGTAAGCGCGGTCGTCCTTACTAAAAGCGCTGGAAGTTTGATCGGCACAAAGCTTGGCCCTATGATGACCAACTGTACTCGAAGGTCCTTCAGAATTATATATCCTGACAAAGGCATTATCGCCAATGCTATTTTTCTCGGCTACATTCTCCTCAAGATCTTCAACTTCATCAGCATCTTCATGATCGGGATGAAATTCCCCTTCTTCAAATTCAGGGTCGAATCGTATCCTCGAAGAACTTAGGTTCTCCTTTGAGGAAAACATAAAACTATCAATAAGCCTCATGTCAGGATCGGATTCTTGATCTTCTCCAACTCTGCCTTTGCCCTTCAAGTTTCTCGAACTAGACATTATAACAAAAGCAAATACGCGAATATGAAGGCTCGTTCGATCTCTATGCTCCGATCTTAGGTGGAGAATTGCTTCATAAATGAATTTTCAACAAGTAAACATATATATAAGGATAAAGGGTAAATTGCAAACCGGACCCCAAGTAACCGCGACGGTTGAACTCCCTCAGGGTAAATTCAAAATTATCTTCCCCATTAATTGCATTTTAGGCCCCTATACTCTGGAATTATGGGCCATAGGCCGACACTGGAAAAAGCGTGCCTCTTTGGTCTTGCAATTTATTTACTTCTCTGATCCTTTGCTTCACTCTACGCTCGGAGAAGTGGGGGAGTATTAATAAGGAATCATAGGAATCAATACAGAGGGACACTTTGATCAAGATCGACTCAAAATCCAGACAAAGATTGTTAACGACAAAACTTATATCATCACAACAGAATCATTGTATTGTTTCCAAAGATATGATCCCAATGGGTTTTTCCGAATTAGATTTTTAACGAGGCATATCCGAAACACATCATAAATGGTTCGTTCATCTCGCCGTTCGAAGCAACATTTACTTCTTCGAGCTTCAGCTTCACTTTGCGCTCGAGAAGTGGGGGAGTATTGATGTGGGGTACTTTGGTTTATCTACATTTAGGAGCTCAGGCAAGATCGGAATACGGATCATGCAAGATCGAAAATCATGAATCCCGACCTTGAACACATAGAATCGAGCCCAAGCCCCTGCTTATCCAGTCCGATCTATTAGAATGAGCACAAGGTCGAAGGTTACTGTTGGGCCAACCTCAGGCCCAGGTCTCTGGGCCGAGATATGTTCCCCTGCGGATGGTTCAGCTAGCGCGCTGCCCCAACTATAAATACCACGAGCATTTATGATGCCAGACATGCTTTCCTAGGTGCTCCCAACTCGAAGCTCCTGCTCGGACCAATCTTGGAAAGTTAGTTTAGGTTTTTTATATGTATCTATCCTCTAGCTTGTACAGCATCCTATAATGCTCAGATAGGACCCTCATTACTTGTAATCTGTACACCCACGTTCGGAATATATATTATTGATCTTCTCCTCATATAATTGTGTTTTAGCTATTTACTCTGCTACTTTGATCACCTACGGCATCCTGAGTCATTCCACAACCCAGAATCACAAACAAGTAGCTCAGAGTAATCCTATAGTTAGTCTGTTTCTTCGTGTGAAAGTTTGCCAGAATATACCAAATAATCACAGACCAATTTACCTCGTAACCATAGTAAATAGCCATCATCATAAAGTACCGTCTCATGGTAACACTATCTAAGGATAAAGTGCAATTTTCTATCAGCTTAGATACCATATCAGCCATGCGCTGATATTCATCTCTGAGTTGTTTCTTCTCGATGTTACCTGAGAAAATTTCTCCTTCCTGAGCACAGATGCTCCAGAATTCGTGCATTTTGTCTTCTGACATAGCAGTCACTTCTGTTCTTCCTTGATTGGACAGACCAAACTTCTCATGGAGCAGAGCAGGGGTAATAATGATGTACTTTCCTCCGACGGTTGACTTAATTTCAAGCTTGTTGAAATCAACAGCGTCCTTAGCACTATAATACTCCAGGATTTGATCCTTGTACACCATCTCATCGTGAGCTTCCATGAAGTTCACTAGAGTTGCAGCTTTGAACTTTTCAAGCATCGCCTTCATTTCGTCAGTACCAGAGTGGTGATATGTATCGTAAACGAGATACATACCCCCTGCCTTCGCTTCTTGTTGGTGATTCATGATGATTCTGAAAAGGTTAGTGAATAGGAGAGAATTTTTGCAAAAATTTGGAAGCAGAAATTCTCAGAATGCTTTTGAAAGTATTTGGTTGCGTAAAGGATCAGTGAGGTGATCCGATCTAGTTTTAAAACGTTTAGGTGTGTCGGTTTCGTGTTACACGCTAACCGTTAGATCTGTTTTGTGTCAGCTGGCGGGAATGCGAACCACCTCAGTCGATTAGTAAAAGCGTGTTTTAGATAACACGTTTTAAAACAACAAGGCTTTTACATGAGTGATCAGACGAGTAAACTAAAATACTTATCTGATGGGATGAGTGTCCTGATGACGGATTATTACTAGTGAAAGCCAATAGCTAGTAATCTTCCTCGGCTGTTTGTCAATCCAGCTAGATAATTAATCTTCAGTCTTCAAGAATTAAGATCTTCTGATGAACACAAAACTTCAACTAACTTTCATCAATGAATTTCATCTTTTAATCAGAAGTACCGCTAGTCTTACACTTTCCCCCTGACTTTAAGAATCCATAAGTTAACTAGTCTGTTGAGAGTTAACCTTGAAGATAATAAGATGAGTAAGCTGATAAACTCCAGTCTTCTGATGAGTTCCCCCTCAGCTTATGCATCTAAATTCAGTAGGCCTAGTTCAGCTCTTAAAGTTGAAAACCTTGCATCACTTAGAGGTTTTGCGAAAATATCAGCGATCTAATTCTCAGTATGAACATATTCTATCATGACATTTCCTTTTTCCACATGATCTCTTATGAAGTGATGTTTGATCTCTATATGCTTGGTTCTTGAATGGCTTGTAGTGTTCTGAGTAAGAGAAATTGCACTTGTATTATCACAGTAGATAGGTATTCCACTGATTTTAATGTTGTAATCTTCTAGTTGATGCTTCAATCAAAGTATTTGTGCACAACAAGCTCCATCAGTTATGTACTCAGCTTCAGCAGTAGATATAGATACTGAAGTCTGTTTCTTACTCATCCATGAGATCAGGCGACTACCTAAGAATTGACAAGCACCTGTAGTGCTATTTCTATCAATCTTGCAGCGAAGTAAGGTCAGAATCTGAATAACCTATCAACTCGAATCCAGATTCTCTAGGGTACCATAATCCCAAATCATGAGTGCCTTTAAGGTATCTAAGTATCCTTTTGGCAGCTAGGAGATGAGATTTTTTAGGATTTGATTGATATCTCGCACAAACCCCAACAGAGTTCATAATATTAGGTCTGCTAGCTGTTAAGTATAACAGTGACCCAATAATACCTCTGTACTTGGTTATATCCACTAATTTGCCATCTTCATCTTTATCCAAACGAAGTCTAATAGACATAGGAACACTAACAGTTGAGCTAGTTTCCATACCAAATTTCTTGAACAGATCTTTTGTATATTTAGCCTGGTTAATGAATATTCTATCAGGCAACTGTCTAACTTGCAGATCAAGAAAATAATTTAGTTCACCCATCATGCTCATTTCAAACTTGTTATGCATCAGCATGGAGAACTTGTCACACATCTGTTGATTTGTTGAACCAAAAATAATATCGTCCACATATATTTGCACAAGCAATATACGATCCTCCCATTCAACAGTGAACAAGGTCTTATCTACCTTACCTTTACGAAATCCTTTAATTAAAAGAAAATCAGATAGGGTATCATACCATGCTCTTGGAGCCTGTTTCAGTCCATAGAGGGCTTTCTTCAGACGATACACCTCGTCTTCTTCTTTATAAGCTTCAAATCCAGGTGGTTGTTCAACATAAACTTCTTCTTGAAATTCTCCATTGAGAAAAGCTGATTTCACATCCATTTGATAGACTGTGAAATTTTAATGAGCAGCATAGGCGAGAAACAGTCTGATTGCCTCTAATCTTGCTACTGGTGCAAAGGTTTCATCAAAGTCAATGCCTTCTTCTTGGCAGTAACCCTTGGCTACTAGTCTTGCTTTATTTCTGGTGACAATACCATCTTCATTCATTTTATTTCTGATCTTACGTGTTTTCGTTTGTTCGATCAAGGATGGATTGCGATGCGATAATAACAATATTAAATGGAAAGCAAAGATCAATAGTAATTGTATTCGAATTAACTGAGTACAAACTACAAGTATTTAGGGTCCTACTCGAGCATTATTGGATGTCGTACATGCAAGAGGGCGAAATACATATAAGCGAAACTATTCTATTGTTCCCAAGTGAGTTCGAGCAGCAGTCTCGAAGGAAGAGTACCTGGGAAGTTGTGTCATCGTCATAAATGCATGGGGTATTTATAGCTGCGCTGATGGGCTTGGGACTGGACTCGGCCCAACAGTATCCTTCGATCTCGAATTCTCTTTGTAAGCTCGAAACAATACACTTAGGGGCCTGGCTCGGCTCGTCGTTCCTGGGGGCAAGGATTGGCGTTACTCGATCCACACCGAGCTTGTGAGAACAGGGGATCCAAATTACCCCTCATCAATACTCCCCCACTCCTCGAGCGTAAAGAGGAGCTTGCGCTCGAAGAAGTACAAGTTATATTGCCCGCTGGTACGAGATGTGCCGTTCGGAACATGCTTCGGATATGCCTCGTTAAAAACATAACCCGGAAAAACCCATTGGGATAAAAACCGAGCAAGGGAAAAAGAGTGCATATAGAAACAACACATATCGGCATGTCGAGATAATAACCTTGTCATTCTTTGTTTACGTATGATCTCCCAATTGGTATGTTCCTCGTTGTGAAATACCGCGACGCTTTCTTCATTTCCTTAGCGAATGCTTCCTTTATTTTTCGATCATAACGTAAAGGACCCATGAGACTCCCAAGGATAATTTGCAAGGAACATATCCCGCAACTTGGAAAATGAAGGATCAAAAGTGCAATTCTTTGAGGGATAACCCTAAGTTTTTACCCAGAGTAAGTTCAACCGTCGCGGTTACTCGGGGACCTGTTTGCAATTTTACCTTTTTAACCCCGTATATATATGTTGATTCGTTGGAAAATTATTTACATATTACATTCTCCCTTGTGCTCGAAGTATTTGAGTTCGAAACAGCATTTGCTTTTGTATACTTGTTTCTCAATCCATAATGTCGAGCTCTAGAAGTGCAAGGGGCAAGAATAAGGTCGGAGAAAACCAAGAGTCCGATCCTTTATTAAAGCTTGTAGATGATTACGAAGATGGGGAATTTCGTCAAGGAGGGGAGGATGAGGATCCGAGCGAGGATCTCGAAGAAAACGAGGTCGAGAAACGCAGCATCGGCGAGGGTGCTTTTGTCAGGATTTTCAAACATACGCATACCTCTAAGGCTGTGACCTCGAATAGGTTAGAACTTCCTGCTAGTGAAACTTCCTGTTATTTCTCGAAGAAGGATCATGTTTATCTTGAGGCGGAGTTCGGGAAATTTCTTCCCAAAGGGTTTTCGATCGTCATTCCTTCTTATACTGAACGTGCTACCGATCCTCCGGCTGGCTGTCAAGCCTTCTACGAGGATCAATTTCCTTATGGTTTGCGTATCCCGTTCATTCCCCTTGTCAGAAATATCTTGACTTTCTTTTCCCTTTCTCCCGCTCAGCTTCTCCCGCACTCTGTTGCGTATATAGCAGCGTTTAGCACTCTTATGGAGGCAAAGGGGGGAAAGGCCTCCTTTAGTAATTTCTGGCAAATATTCCGAATGGACCTGTGCAAGGGCTCAAATATGGGGTTTGTGTCCATCCACCAGCGGTCGAAGCGGCCCTTTCTTACGAGAATAACAACGGAAAAGAGTATAGGTTGGAAGAGGAGATTCTTTTTTGTGAAGGGCCATGATGTCCCTATATCAGAAAGTAGCTCGAAGATGAGACCCTATCGGTGGGATGGAGTCAACTCTTGGTCATATGGTCCTCGCAAGATTAAAGAGAAACTCAACCACCGCCTTTCCGACGAATTTCTCGAGCAGTTGCGGTCTAATCCTTACCAAACCGAGCTCCTTATTCAGGAAGGTGTTTTGCGGTTGGCTAGGTTGAGCCGCTGTGATTATCCTGCTCCAACACTCAAATATTCTCATCTTGTATCCGATCAATCCTTAGAAGGGTCGTTTCCCCAGTTTGGTGACTCATCAGCTTCTGCCGCTCTGCCTCTCGCCTCTCTTTCTTTGGGTATGTTTTTTTTTTTGGCTGGTTCCTATTTTGAGGCGTGATGGATCATTAATTTACATTCATGCGCCCCTCGTATTTCCTTTGCAGGTCAAATCGTTGAGAAGTTCCGACTATCTGCAGCCGGTCCGGTTGAAGATAAACTATTTTATTTCGATTCGTTGCCACATACTTCCGAAAATAGAGCGGGTACAAGTAACTTGGGCGGAAACTCAGTTACTATTCCAGTCGCGATTCCCGATCTGAGAGGCGTTGGTACTATGAGTTCCTTAAACTCCGCCTCTGCTGGACCTCTTCGAACTTTGTTTTCCCCCGATACTTCTGTTCTTTCATCCGTTGGCTATAGTCAACATTCCTGGAACAGGATTCAGGGTATTCAGGAGTATGAGAAGCTTCTGAATCGAAAGAGGAATGCTGAGCACCCGGGGCCCTCGAGGAGGGTGAAACCTTTTGGTGTGAATTCTGACTCGGTTCCATGTCGAGAAGGTAGGTCGGAGCCCGACGTGGTGGACTTTATGGACGAGCATCTCCGCGGTAGCAGGGCTGCTGGATACCCTGAAGATGGTAGCGTTCTAACTGACCTGGACTCGAGTGGTGAGAATGAATTTGACAAAGTCGCTAGAGTTTTTATGGCCAGTCGATTCAAGCGGGATATGCTGCTTCATACCGTCAAGGGTGACTTCAAGGTTTTGAGTGATTTTTCTCGAACATATCATGAGGTGATAATCTGTCTTTTAACTATCTCTTCTTTCTTTAGAGTCCCCTACGTTTGCTGATATCATATATTATCTCATAGGTCGGGGATTTGTTTGCTATTCAAACCTATCGTTTAGCATTGCTGGAGCAGGAGTCGCAGGATGCTCATGATGCGTATGCGCAAATTTTCGTCGATAATCAAACTCATCGATCTCAATTAGCAGAAAGTCAACAAGAATTATCTCAAATAAAGAAGGAGCTCAAAGAAGCGACTACGCAACGCTCCTCCTCTGTAGAAGAGGATTTGCTGGCATCTGTTAAAGAGAGAAGTGCCCTCGAGGAAGAGCTGAAGAAGGTAAAGATCGAACTTGAGCTAGCAAAGCAAGATTTCGAGCGTGCATATGCCCAAGGCCGGGATGAGGCTGTGATTCCGGCCATACGAGAATTCTTGGAATCTCCCGTCTTAGATCCCTTAGTCCAAAGGAGAATGGGAGGGATTCTCCAAACGATCTTCTACAAAGGGGTTCAACAATTGGTTTCGGCCGTGAGAATTCCAGATAATATGGACGAATATTATCAGCACATGAACCCTTTTAAAAATGCTGAAGGGAAGGATTACAAAGCTTCCTCTTTACCCAAGACGGATATAAGATGGCAGGATCATCGCTTTACCTCTTTAGTAGAGGAGTATGGCATTCCGATGCCTAACCTTGACTTGCTTGAGTGCTCTAACGACGACTACCCTTCTGCTTCGGGGAAAAAAGAAGATGTTAACATAGAGGACGAATTGGATAAGGAAAATGATCGATCCGTTGACCAGACTAATCCGTTAGGCAGCGGCCGTGAAGATGGCGTCGGTCCGAATGCTAAGTTCGATCACGCCGGAGGGGGCGATCTATAGTTTCGTAGTTAGGGATCGAATGTATACATGTATGTAACTCACTTTTGTAATAGGATTTCTTTTCCTTTTGGTTTAATTCATGTAATTTGTAAATTCCAATCTCGACAATGTTTAGACATTATTTGCCTTTCGTAGTTCGATATTTTCTCGTGATCTATGCTCGATATCTATTTATTCCATATAGAATCTTTCTTGATAGTCGCGTCGATTCCACTATTAACAATTATATGGTCTAGCGCCTATAAATATCAGGACCTCTTCAGACTTTGTCAGAAAATATTCTTAGAGATCGGAGCTCTTCCTCTATATTTTGTATTCTTTTAATTTCTTAACTCTCTCCCTGTTTATTATGGAAAACGTACTAGGCAAAGCAATCGACCCCAAACAGCTGTTTGGTGGCTTGAAGAATAAGAATCCGAGCAAAGAGCAGAAAACTGCCAAGGAGGCCAAACCCTCCAAATCTTCTTCTAACACCTCTGTGTCTTCCCCGAAAGCTCCTAAAGGGGGGGAAAATAAGAAAGAGAAAAACACTTCCTCGAAGCAAAATAAGGGCAGTTCCAGCAAGCCTATTTTGGACGAAGAGCTTGAGGCTGCATTCGGGGGTTCTTCCCCGAAAGTTGTCGATTCTTCGAGTGAAGATCCTGTCAGAGAAAAGACTCCTGTTCCTACTTCGAACAAAAGGCCTTATTCCAATGGGGTCACTCCCATTGAGGCTTTGCAAAATCTTGCTATTGGTAGCAAATCATCCTCTGATGCTTCAACCGTTCCTCCCGCAGGAGGTCTCAGCAAAAAACTCAAGTTAGAAATTGGTGGAGGGGCTTCTGCTGAAGCTTTGAAAATTGATAATCCTCCAAAGGTTACTCCTTCCCTGCCCGAGGAGTCGAAAGATGGGTCTCCTTCTAAGGCTGATCCCATGGATAGTTTGTTGCAAGCTAACTTTACTTCTTCCGAGCCCAACATGTCCAAGGAGAGAAACATAGAAGAGCTGTTTGAGTCTGGGACGCACTTCCTGTTTCAGGTATATCTATTTATTCCTCTCTCTCTTTCTTCTTTTTTTTTTTTTTTTTTTTTTTTTTTAAGCTGCCGATCCTTTTAACAGGCCGGACAAGATTTCATTGAGCTTAAAACGTTTGCTGAGCGGGAAACCAATCAGCGTGCTGCTATTTCCCTCGAGCTGGAGGAGAAGAAAGTCGAATTTGACCGTGTCTTCACGGAGAAGCTTGCTCTAGAGAGGGAGAAGTCTGTCAAAGAAGACGGAGAGGAGATCCACAAGCGGCTGAATGAGGAGCTCGAAAAACTGAAAAGTCTTCACGAGCAGGAGAGGCAAGACTTCACGCGTCGAGAAAAGGAGGCTTACGACCGTGGATATGAAGCTGGATGTGAGGCTCGTAATGCCGAGCTTCGGAAGATTTTCTCCGACAATAAGCTTCTCTAGATGTTGTCTTTTATTTTGCCGGACTTGCTGTATGGCTATATTGTTTTTACTCTTGTGCGATCATGAATAATTTCAAACATTTTATCCCCTATGGTTTGTAATAATCTATCTGCTTCTCTGATTGCATGTTCCTCTATAATTTGATGTATTCTTTTCTTTCCATGCTTTAGTTTGCTTTCTTCGTTTGACCTTGTGCTCGCGATTCTCGATCTTCGATCTTGGTGTATTAATTCTACTTAATTTCCAAAAATATATCACTTTCTCTCTTCGCTAAAATTCTTGGGAAGCGCAACAGTCTTTCGATCTTGACCGTTCCTTTTGCTTTCTGCTAGCCGTTGGATTTTGAGAATGGTACCTATAAATGGGGCTCTTCGTTTTGCATCCTTATAAGATTTTTCAAAAATAGATTCCTTCGACCATGCTGACTGAAAGATTTTGTTGTATGATTCAATATTTCGAATTTCGAGTTAGGACTTATTTTGCATACCATAGTCAAATTTGTATTTCATCCTCGACTAGGGTATCTGCAGGCGAACACTATTTCGACCCTGAAGGCCAATAAGCTTTATTGCTGACCATCCACGACCCCAGTAGCTCCCTCGACCTTCTATGGCCGAGGTGAGACTTAAACATTAA
The DNA here is from genome assembly GCA_038501285.1 of Penstemon eatonii. Taxonomy (NCBI): domain Eukaryota; kingdom Viridiplantae; phylum Streptophyta; class Magnoliopsida; order Lamiales; family Plantaginaceae; genus Penstemon; species Penstemon eatonii. The sequence goes on from CM076710.1 coordinate 54,919,282, forward strand.
ATTTTTCGCGAGGATGTTCGACAGTTTGTTTGGTTCTTCTGGAAGATGTGAGGAGGCGATGCTTCGAGGATCGAGGTCCTCAAAAAGTATTCACATTACACCTAGAAAAAGATGTATCATCCCTCTTCTCTTCGAAAACTATAAAAAGGATACAACGCTGTAACTCGTAACTACTTGATATGTAATAGGAGTTGATTTCTTGTAACTTGTAACTACTTGATATGTTAAGCTCGGAAATTAATAGTCTTTTTTATTGATCCTTACGACCGCTTTATTCAAATATTGTACTTCATTGGTCTCAGTCATCCTCGGACTAATTACTGATAACGCTTTCTTTATAAGCTACACTCCGAATTTTTCTTCATGATTCTCTTTCGATGACTGGAACTGAGATTATAACGAATTCGAACAGGACGAACTCGAGCGGGAATAATTTTGACATTTTCTCACTTACCCCAAACAGTTTCTGTATTCTCGGGAACCGTAACGGTCGGCGCATTTATTGCTTGTATCTCAGCCGTTAGTATTATCAAATCTGAGTCGTCGATTGCCTTTTCCTTCCACTATATATAGTTCCGTAGTTACCTTCATATTTTTACATTTCAGTAATTGTTCTGATCGGCTCTATGATTGAGTTTTTACTTCCTCTGGCCATCATGTTTCGTTTGTTATCCCCGATAAAACGGTTCGAGGTTCGAGTTCGAACTATCTTCCTTTATAATTTTGGCTTTCTTCAATGGCAACTTATTTCGACTAGGGTATCGACAGGCGAAAATAATTGCGACTGGGGTACCGGCAGGCCACCAGCTCTCTCTGATTCCAACCATTTGAGACTGGTTTGAACTCCTGTATCCTGTCGCTCCACCCGGTCGGATAGTGGGTCAACTGCTGGAGAAGTTTTCCTGCACTCGATCTCCATTTTTTTAAGATTTTACTTGAAGAATGTTGCCTTCGAGATTGCGTGGAATAATTTCTCTAGGAATTGCCTCCCTGTCTCTCGATCTGGTGCTGTGTGGAGCAATCATTGAGGAAGCGATGGATGAAGGGTAGAAGTGTTATTCTAGCCCCCCCTTCCTTTTTTGATTACGAAAACATTCTAGCGTAGGGTTAACTTGTAATAGGGTTACATTTAAATATAAAGTTTCAGCTTTGCTCGATTTTCCTTATTATTGTAATCACGAATTCTCTTGTAACTGTTTGAAGGGTCATGAATGAAATATTTATTTCCTTTATCATCCTTATTTGTTAATCTGCAAAATTGCTTTCGTATATTGTTACCGAGCATCAATTTCTTCGCCTCAAGCATATGAACAACAAATGCTATTCCCCAGCGACTCTGATAAGTATTTAGATAATAAACAACAATCGACATTCTTCGACCTTTGATATTCAGATATAAATGATAATTGGCGTTCTTCGCCGATTTCATTTGTTGATAGAGTAATCTAAAGTTTAATAATACTTGGATAATAATAGGCGGTCTTAGCAGATCTCGATTGCTGTAGTCCGAAATAGGATATTGTTGGAATTTTTGGCATCATCAATAACTTGCACTTAGGGTCTTAGCAACAGCTTTCACCCATTCGATAATTTTGATCTAAGGGGCGTAGCAACGGCTTTCACCCTTAGTCATTTCAGAGCATTTTTAGCCCGAGGGTCGTAGCAACGGCTTTCACCCATTTGATAATTTCGATCTAAGGGGCATAGCAACGGCTTTCACCCTTAGTCGTTTCAGAGCATTTTTAGCCCGAGGGTCGTAGCAACGGCTTTCACCCATTTGATAATTTCGATCTAAGGGGCATAGCAACGGCTTTCACCCTTAGTCGTTTCAGAGCATTTTTAGCCCGAGGGTCGTAGCAGCGGCTTTCACCCATTTGATAATTTCGATCTAAGGGGCATAGCAACGGCTTTCACCCTTAGTCGTTTCAGAGCATTTTTAGCCCGAGGGTCGTAGCAGCGGCTTTCACCCATTTGATAATTTCGATCTAAGGGGCATAGCAACGGCTTTCACCCTTAGTCGTTTCAGAGCATTTTTAGCCCGAGGGTCGTAGCAGAGGCTTTCACCCATTTGATAATATCGATCTAAGGGGCATAGCAACGGCTTTCACCCTTAGTCGTTTCAGAGCATTTTTAGCCCGAGGGTCGTCACCCATTTATTCCGATCCAAGGGGCGTAGCAATGGCTTTCACCCTTGGTCGATTTTCGAGGGTCATAGCAACAGCTTTCACCCGTTTATAGTTGATGGAGAAAAATAGAGATCGATAATAGATGAATAAAGATCGAGAATATCGGAATAATAGACGAGTAGAGATTGATAATAAAATACGACGAGTAAATATCATCGTTGGCGAAACGAATTTCACTGGATATAACTCTGATCGGAATAAATTACGAGGAAAAAATTGTCTTTTGGAATCGGGAGAATAGACGAAACATAGCGAGATAGCGAGATAGCCAATAGTAAATAACCCTATAATACCTTTGTCTTAATAAGAATATTTCTTGTGAGGTTCTTGTTATGTCCGACCTAAGCCCTTTGTATGTATTGCCAATTTTTGATAAGTTTCATCCTTCCCAAATGGTTCCTCATTTATTGGGGATTGCAACGGTCTGCAGATCTTAACCATTCGTTTTACTAATTATCTGCCGTTGGATTCTCTTCAACTTCCACTATAAAAGGTAGTTACTCCCTTGAAATAGTTTCAATGGTAGAACTGGCGTCTTATTCCTTCGACCATGGTGATCGGGATCATTATTCTTTTAGTCCAACTATTCAAGCTCAAACTTCGAATATTCTTTGAGCCGAACATTCTTCATTTGGAAGGAAAACTATCTCGACCTCGCTTAGAATATCGACAGGCAAATACCACTTCCATCTTGAAAGCCAATATGCCAGATTCATGGAGTCCGCAGGTTATAGCACAGGTCTTCGATTAGGGACCTGTTGCTACAATGCATTTAGGAACGCATATTGAGGAAGAAGATGACGAAGACCGTAACTACCCGACAGACCGTGCACCCAACCCTTCGTCTTCGGAAAATCATAAAAAGGTTAAAAGCCTGCGCCTCCAAAGGAGATTCCATTGCTCGGGGATAAGTTATTCCGAATACGCGATAGGAGAAGAGACCGAAAATTTCATAGGATTGTAGAAAGTAATAGCGTTCTTATGTAATATATAGGCTTGAGCTATGCTCGATATGTATTTCCCATATCTTGTATTTTCCGAGACAATATAATATAAATACACTTTTGTCTTCGTTTTGTTGATAACATAAAACATAGTTAGATAAATTTTCATCTCCAATAACTCCATTTCGATCTTCTAATATCGATAAAGAAATAATCAAATACCACTTGCTTGATCGAGTAATAGATACATATTTTAGTGGACCTAAAATTAATAAGGAATATGTTGCAATTGATCTTTGGTAGTGTCAAATTTATATAGTCGCATAACTTTTCAAGTCGAGAGATCTGTTCGAATAGACGGATTATGGTTCTTCCAAGTCGAATAGCATTACTTGACTGTAAAAATATTTGAATAGATTGAACTTGTGTTTAAATTATCAATCTTCAACAATAACGCTATGAGTATGTCATACCGAACTGGTATTCAGAATGTCAGAATTTTCCTATACGCCCTGTTAAACCGTGTGTCCTCCTAACCAAACAGGACCCTATTTCTCGGGAAACGTATCGGTCAGTCCATTTAATACGGACATCCTAGCCGCTTATAATCTATTATCTGAGCCGTTGATTTAAAATCCCTTACCACTATAAATAGGTCCCTTCATGTATACGACACTCCTCATTTTCTCCTTTATGCTTCCTCCGATCACTATGGGTCGAGATTTAAATTTGATTCATATTTTCTCCCAGATCAAGGAATTTGAGATTAGACTTCGAACCCTGTTTTTCGATCTTAGCTCTTTTGGTACAATCCTTTTCGCTTAGAATATCGACAGGCAAAAGAAAAGGCGCCTAGAATACCGGCAGGCAACCTGTTTTCCCAGACATATCCTATCTGGTGCAGGTTGGGATTCCGGTTTTCTGGCGTAGCATCTGATCGGGCAGCTGGTTAACCTGGGAGGAGTTCCTTAAATCTGAAGCATCAGCTTCCTCGAGGGCTTTCTTGCAGTAAAGTTCCTTCGAGCTTGCTCAGAGTGACTCCGTTGAAATAAACCTTTGCTGCTCCGGTTCAGATCGAGCTGTAGATAATGATTGAGTTTATCAATCATCGTTTACCGACGAAGACCTAAGATCGGTTCGGGAATCAGAAGGGAAGCTCCGATCCGGCTTCTATCCCGTATGAAGATGGATGTGCGACATGTGGCAAGTTATTGCCAAGAAGAGCCCCTGCTGAGTTCTGCATCTGGAGCGATCTTAGGGAACGAAGACCAAGTACGTACCAAGATAAAATTACTCATAGAATTTGTAATAGGGTAGGAGCAATTGTAATGTATCTATTGAGCTCGAGTTTTAATATTACCCGAGGCTTCTCTTGTAACTTGATTAAAGAATATCATTAATAGAACTTTGTTTTCAGATCAAATTTCTTTATTTTATTATCTCCTCCATTTCTTCGATCGAACATGAGCAAGACTCATTGGAACTTGTACTTCAATTGTGGAATTATTTATCCCCAACCTTCGAGATCATGAATCCCTATTTAGCGATCGAGCTATACTCCATCCTCGATTGCGACTTCGAGGACTCATATAGCCTGTTCCCGTCGTTTTTACAGGCGTTCATTGATATCTACTTGCAAGATTCCCTTAGAAACTTTTATCGAGCCAAGGAAAATAAATAAATCTATTCCCACTGATCGAGACTAGCATCAGATAGTCGATGAACACGGATTATGTAATTAATTGAGAAATAACACATTCTGAAATCATTAATTATGATGGTCGGAAAAATAAATTCCAAGTATCCATAGATTGCAATTCCATAGATTCTCATAAGCTTTTGTCGTAAATTGATGATCAAGCTAATTGTATTTAGAATGATATCTTTGAAATATCTAACTCGGTTAAGAATAGAGAATCGATCATTAGTGGAAAATAAATCCGAAGAAGTAAATAACGAACTAAACTATCACAGAGTAGAATTACCGATCTAAAGGTCGGAAATTCAACCCATTTTATCTTTGACCTTTATCTGACGATCGTCTTGCTGATCGGAAGGCATCCTGGAAAATAGATTGCTGAGTTACTAATTAATGATTCGCACGCGACTGATTGTCGTGTTCGTTATTCACTGAATTTTGCGCTCCCACTGCATGGGAAGGCTCTCCTCTGATATACGTATTTCTCCTCGTAGTAGGCATATTTCGATCTAATACTCGAATAAGTGCCCCTCGGTGGGCGCCAATTGATCTTACGTGTTTTCGTTTGTTCGATCAAGGATGGATTGCAATGCGATAATAACAATATTAAATGGAAAGCAAAGATCAATAGTAATTGTATTCAAATTAAGAGAGTACAAACTACAAGTATTTAGGGTCCTACTCGAGCATTATTGGATGCCGTACATGCAAGAGGGCGAAATACATATAAGCGAAACTATTCTATTGTTCCCAAGTGAGTCCGAGCAGCAGTCTCGAAGGAAGAGCACCTGGGAAGTTGTGTCGTCGTCATAAATGCATGGGGTATTTATAGTTGTGCTGATGGGCTTGGGCCTGGACTCGGCCCAACAGTATCCTTCGATCTCGGATTCGCATTGTAAGCTCGGAACAATACACTTAGGGACCTGGTTCAGCTCGTCGTTCCTGGGGGCAAGGATTGGCGTTACTCGATCCACACCGAGCTTGTGAGAACAGGGGATCCAAATTACCCCTCATCAATTTCTGAATACCCACTTAGTGCCAATTACCCTTTGATGACTTGGTCTGGGAACTAAGTACCAGACTTCATTCCTTTCAAATATATTTAACTCTTCTTGCATAGCTTCAATCCAATTTGAATCGCTAAGAGCTTCTTCAATCTGTTTAGGCTCTATTTGAGATAGGAAGCTGACAAACATTGCATCATTTGCAGCAGTTCTCCTTGTCTTTACTCTATCTAAAGGATCACCAATTACCAGCTCTGGTGGGTGATTCTTGAGCCATCTGAGATCAGGTTGCAAGTCTGAATGTTGTCCTCTGTTTTGATCTTGCAACACTACTGTTGGAGTTCCAGTAGTAGTCTGTTGAACAACAGTTGTCTGTTCAACAGTCTCTGGTCTGTCAGTTGTTTGCAACTCTTCTGTTAGACAATCAGCATTGTGATTTTGAACAGCACTTGAGTTAGCAGCTGAGTTGAGATCAGGTAGTATGATGGGTATATACTCTTCATTTCTTTCAACACTCAATTTCTAAAAATCAGTAGACAAATTTTTATCATTATTTTGATTCTTTTCAGAAGATTGATTTGGTTCATCAAATACTATATGAATAGATTCTTCTACAAGCAAAGTTCTTTTGTTAAAGACTATATAACCTTTACTGAATGTAGAGTATCCTACAAAAACAACTTCATCAGCCTTTTGCTGCAAAAGTAGTCAGGTGATTTTTCCCATTATTTAAAACAAAGCATTTGCAACCGAAAATTCTAAAGTAATGAATGTTTGGCTTCTTGTTGTTCCAAACTTCATATGGAGTCTTGTTCTGGTGCTTGTTGATCATGCATCTGTTTTGGGTAAAGCATGTTGTATTTGTGGCTTCTGCACAGAATCTCTGAGGCAGCTTTGCTTCAGCTATCATAGTCCTGGTAGCTTCTTTTAGAGTTCTGTTTCTCCTTTCAGCAACTCAATTCCGTTGAGGGGTTCTGGCAGCAGAGTACTCATGGCTGATTCCTCTGACATTATAATACTCTTCAACAGTTGAGTTTGTAAATTCAGTCACTCTATCTGATCTAATCTTCAATATCTTCTTGCTCTTTTCATTCTAGATCAGCTCCATCAGATTTGTAAGATGCTCCTTGGTTTCACTTTTCTTTTTCATGAAAATCACCCAAGTATATCTTGAATAGTCATCCACAACAGCTAGGCAGTACTTTTTTCCACCATTGCTGATTGGATCAATAGGTCCAAATGAGTCCATATGTAGCAGCTCCAAGATCCTTCCAGATGATTGGTGTTTCTTGCTCTTGAAAGATGACTTGATTTGTTTACCCTTCTGACAGACGTCACAGAGCTTATCTTTGCTCATGACTGTTTTTGGAATTCCTTCTACAAAATCATTCTTGATAAGTCTGTTTATGGTCTTGAAATTCACATGATTCATTCTTTTGTGCCACAGCCAACTGACTTCACTTGGTGTTGATGCCACCAAACAAACATTAGAACTCTTGTCAACAGAATTCCAGTCCACTGTATAGACATTTCCTTGTCGTCTACCAAATAAGATGACCTTCTTTGTACCGATCTGTTCAACGTAGCACTTATTTGATGAGAAGATGACTGAAAATCCCTTGTCACAAAATTGACTTATGCTCAGCAAATTGTATTTGAGGCCTTTAAGGTAAGAGACGTCAGATATCTCAATGTTGCTTTTGATTAATCTTCCATTTGCTACTATATTGCCTTCCTTGCTGTCTCCAAACGTAACTTTATGACCATCCACAGCAACAGCATCAGTCAGCTCATGTATGCTTCCACACATGTGTCTTGAACAACCATTGTCCAAGTACCAGATTTTCTCTACTTTACTCCTACTCCTAATCCTAACCTACAAAACAAAATAAAAATTGTTTTAGGTACCCTTATTGAGAGGGTCCTGAAGGATTAGTTCCACCTTTGACAACCCAAGATGTTGAAGTCTTAGGCTTCTTAGGCTACTGAGTTTTCAGGTATATCTTCATCATATCCATCAGATTTGTTATGTTGATAATCAGTATGATAAGGATGATGCTCATAAGCAGAATAAGATGCATGATATGCAGGGTATGCATGCATTGGATGAGCAGGATATGGTGCATAGTAAGTTGAAAATTGAATTGCATGATACATAGGAGGATATGCAGGTTGCACATATTATGACTCATTTTCATACCAAGCATTTTGATTTTTCTTGTTCTTATGCTTCTTTGGCTTACTAGGTGCTTGCTCATTAACAGACGACTTAGTTTTACCACTAGTCTGATTAGTTTTAGCCTTATCAGCAGATTTCTTAGGACTCTGCTGTCTAGTCTTAGCAGTCTATTTTCCTACACTAGGCTTTTAGCTCTTTTTAGCCTTAGGAGCTTTCTTCTCCTATAATTCTTTCTCAGGTGAAGCAGGTTTAGTAGTCTGAACATACAAAATGACCTTACTGTTGTCAGCTGATACAAATTTTTCAGTATGGTTCAGTTCTAACTTGTCCTATTCTAAAGGCATCTTCTGATTACTAGACATATGAGTGGATGAAACAGATGATTTCTCATGAGACTCAGTTATCTTTTCAAGTTCCAGGATTTTACCCTTATAAACTTCACATTCAGCTTTCAGAGATTCATTCTCTTGCTCAAGCAGTTTATATTCATCTGATTCGTTTGGCTTTTCAGCCTTAAGTTTCAGTGAACTGTTTTGCTCTCTTAGCAATATCATCTCTTCCTCAAACTTACTAAATGCTTCAGCAATACCAATATTGTTAAGCATCATTTGTTGAAATGAATTAAACAATTCATTTTCAAGAGGAGTTACCTCATCATCCTCAGAGTTATCAGATTCCTTGGCCATCAGGCAGATAAGAACAGGACTCTCTTCTTCAGAAGACTCTTCGTCAGAAATGTCTGAGTCTGAATCTGATGATTAGATAGCAGCCAGCTTTTATGCTTCTGCCATCAGCACCTTGTCTTTCTGATGCTTTCTTTCTCTTCTGATTCTCTTTTTCTCTTCTGTATACTTCTCAGCTTTAGTATATGGGCAGTCTCAGATGAAATGACCCAATTTCCTGCAATTGTAGCACATTAGTTTGGATTTATAGGAATCCTTATCTTGAGAAGAAGAAGTAGGGTTAGAAGTAGAAGCATTGTCGTATTTGTTCTTCATTTTTCTTTTGTAGAACTTCTTGAAGTTGTTCTTCAGCAATGCAACGTCTCCAGCTGTGTTCTCCTTTTTGTTGAGTATTGTGGCTTCATCAGATGAGTCCACTTCTTTGCTTTTATGTGCTGGTCTTCTTAGATTTTCAGCAGCAACCAGGGCAGCTGTGGGACTTGAAGTTGAGGTTTCTTCAACATCCATTCTTGGCAGTTTATATTCATAAGCCTTGAGTACTGAGAACAGCTCGGTGAGTGAGATCTTTCCCAAATCTCTTGACTCTTCTATGGCTGTCACCTTCATGTTGAACTTTGGAGGCAGAGCCTTCAGCACTCTGACGGTTATCTCCTTGTATGTGAAGGTTTTTCCAAGCTTGAGAACTTCATTTAATGTTCTTGTGAATCTTGTATCCATCTAGTCAATGGTTTCCGCAGACTTCATCTTGAAGTTATCTAGCTTTTCTAGAGCAACACTCAGCTGATGCTCTTTGATGGCATCGTTTCCTTTGCTCATGTCACGAACCTTATCCCACATTTCTTTGGCAACCTTGCAATGCTTGACTTTGTCAAATCGATCATTGTCCAGGGCATTGGTCATGATGAAACGGCCAACTTTGTCCAGATTGTACAGCTTGATTTCTTCAGCTGTCGTCTCATTTAAATCTTTCTCCACCACTATGTCTACTTCATCAACCTTATAGTCTTGGTGAATTTGAATAGACCTTTTATGATACATGTGTACATGTTATCATTGTAAGCAGCTAAGAAGATCTCCATTCTGATCTTCCAGTCTTCGAAGCTCATACCAGCTATGTGGGGAACATGGCTGACACAGTCCATTTTCAAAAAGTTTTGATTTTTCAAAAATATGCTCTTTTGAAAAAGTTTGAAACCTTTGAAAAACACTAGGATCAAGCTCGTTGATCAGGCAACTGATTCTAATGAACCACCCGCTATGATACCACTTGTTGGTCCCAAGTGGTCAGATGAGGTCTAGAGGGGGGGTGAATAGACCTCTGAAAATTTTTGGCTTAAAAAGTTTTCACTCGACTGTCAACAGACTAAGCTGTTGAGGTCAGTAAGTTGACTAGGCTGATCAGTGAACAAATCTTTGAACAGCACAGTTAACCACTTCTCTTTGAACTACTTAGCTGATTTCAGTAAAATCAACTTTAAAAGCAGAGTACTTGCAACGGATTTTTATAAGTATTTTTCACAAGTAAACTCTTAACAGTTTGAAAGATTTATCCCCAGATTTATCAAACTCTTTTCACAGAATTTTTCAACAGTTTTGTTAAAGTGTTTTATGCAATCTAAAAATATGCAAGTAAAAATGCAAAGTAAGACACACAGAATTTTTATAGTGGTTATATGGATTTAAATCATTTAGTCCACTCTTCCAAGTCACTCAGATCTTGGGTTATACTGGAAAACACAAAGTAATCAGTATACAATGCTTGCGCCAAACAACAAATGAAATGGCCACAAGTGCACAATAGGAAATCATAAAGAAAGCCTATCCTCTGAAACTAGATCACTCACAAAGATGGATCTACACTTCTCACAACACTCTAACAGTTTTTCACTCAGAAAAGGTGTTTATCTTTTGATCATCAACTTCGGCTTTTGTCAACGAATGACTGAGCTGATGAGTGAGCTGTTCTTGAGACTTAAAGATTTTGCTTCGGATTTTCTCTCAGAGATTGTGTTGTATTCTTCTCTTCGTCTCATGAACTATTTATACTCCAAGATTTGAAAAATGTCCGTTGAAGAGAGACAAGATTCAAATTCCTCGGGTACTGGTCCTTAATTTCCGCGAACGGCTCTCTGCACAGTGACAGTACTGCAAACAGTACTTTCTGTCAGACAGCACTTAATGCACCTAGCTGATACGAGGTTTTCCTTCAATCATTTGTCTTTAATACCCTCGGACTTCAGCATTTATTACTCCAAGTGCATTTATTACCGTTGGAGAGACTTTCTGATCCTTTCCACTTGACTGATGAGAATACCAGTCTGATGATTGAATAGAGCTGATCCCAAACTTGAACAAATCTGATTTCTTTCTTCAACAGCAAATCAGTAGTCTTCTTGGACCATCTTGAATTTTGATTTAACTGATGACTCTTTTAATCTTCAATCAAAATTCTAACAAGGGTTTTTAACTAAGCTTTCCTAACTTAGCTGGTTATGATGTTTTGGAAATCATCAAAACCTCCCTTCAGACTTCTAATTACTTGTCTTATGATCTTCATCTTCATCCAACAACAATAAATTCACATTTTTTCTGTCAAAATACCCCTTGCGCTTTGTCTAACTATCAAAAACACCCTTGTTTTATTTTAATTAGCAAAATCCTCGTGTTTTTATTTTTTATTTGGAATAAAACACATCCCAAATAGAAATGACAATTATACACCCATCACAATTAACTAAAAAAAATTCAATAATCCCTGTTAACTTTAAAAATTGTCATTAACCTCCATATTCAATTAAAATTTGACAAAAGCCTCCTTATGATTTAAGAAGAAATTAATATAGATTTGTTTCTAATAAAACTTGAACACAGGTCAGAAATTTTTTGCAATTCTTAATGTTAGCATATAATTAATCCCCTGAGTAGAATTTTTGCGATTAATAAAAACCTCCTTAGTATATCATTTTTACATGAATATTGTTTAATATTTGGTTGACAATATAAAATAATCTATTGATGCAATTCATGCCATAGAAAAACAATAATTAAATCTACAACCATACATATATGAAATATATTGAACCTATTATAACAAGAAAAATTACTTTAACACTGATATAATGTCTTAGTGCTCAATTGAACATGTCATAATAAAAATAATTCCTATTACTGCTTCAAAATGTATCCAAATTACAAGGCTAATATATAGTATACACACACCTCTATAGTTGGCTACTTAATTCTAACAAGCTAAGATTTATTATCAATACAACTTTCATATTTTCTTCACTATTTTACGGTGAGTTTAAGTGTTGAGTTTCATTTAATCTTCAATTTCTAGTTATCTCTTCAAACTGATCAATTACAAATGATCCAAGTAACCTCTATTTATACTATTTTTAATAACTCTTTACACAACGCATAAATTTAAATTACTCTTCATTTAGATTAATCATGTATCTTAAATCCATATTTCAATTATTTTTAACAGGTAATAAGTGGCGTAAACTTCGTAAAATTTGCAAAGAACAAATGTTTTCAGTGTCAAGGCTTGATGCAAGTCAGAGCTTGAGGAATGAGAAGTTGCAGCAACTCTGTGATATGTAAATAATTGTTGTATCAGTGGCGAGGCCGTAGATATTGGTCGAGCTGCCTTTACTACGTCTATGAATTTGATGTCGGCCACTCTCTTTTCCGTTGATTTTGCTACATTTGATTCTGATTCATCACGAGAGTTTAAGGAAATTATTCAAGGAATAATGGCAGTCGCAGGCAAGCCTAATGTTGCAGATTATTTCCCCATTCTTCAAACAGCTGATCCACAAGGAATTTTTCGGGAGATCAAACATTATTTTGAGAAATGCTTCGAGATATTTGATGAAATTATCAATCAAAGGATGCAGGAACGAGGATTACCTAGTAATTACACATAGAAAAACTATATGTTGGAAGCCCTTATTGATCTCAAACTCAAGAAAGAAACTGAGTTGAACTTTGATGACATAAAGCATTTACTTCTGGTGAGCATATTCCTATATAAACATCCCTACTCTCGGCACCAAAAATAATTGTTAAATATAACGTGCTATTTCGTACTTATCATCTTGATGGTGTATACATTTAATTGTGTTTAGAATCTATTCGTTGCAGGGGACAAACACAAGTTTAGTCACAGTAGAATGGGCGTTGACAAAATTAATGCGCAACCCGGGAAAACTGTAGAAAGCCTATTAGCGTATAAAAGATTGACATTTAATGGATTAATTATTGAAGTTTTTTATGGAAGGATGAAGGTTGGATTAATTGAGCATACTCTTATTCAACTGAAGAAGAAATTAGGGATTTAGGATTTAGGACTGATTGTATTCGTTTGTTTTGTAAAGTTTTTTTTGTATTTTTTATTTTCCTTAATTTCTGTAATTTAAAAGCGTGTACCGCTTTTGTTATTTTCATTCCACCGCCTTACTTCTTTATTTAAAAGGCTTGGGTTCGAACACTGTACATTACATAATTCAGTTTAATAACATACTTTTAATTTTTACAATTCTGCTCTCATTTTTTCTCTCCAAGAAACCATTACTGTTCTTGTTATTTCTTCAATTTTTCCATGCAAGATTCCATGGATTATAACATGGTATCAGTTTGAATTCATTCTTTTCCGCTGCACTTTTCTACAGAATAATCTTCTGTTCTCAGTTTCCAATTCTTTACCAGAAATTTCAAAATTATGGTTTGTTCGTTATTTCCCACTATCAGGGTTTTCTGTCTCTGTTTGTTGTTTCACGATCAGAGAACTTCTTTTCTGAATCTTTATTCTTGTATCATCATCATGTCTTCAGAATCTGCCATCTCTTCTTCCACTGTTGGAAGTTCTCGCACTAAACCACCTACGGAGGATCCCTCAAGCCCTTATTTTCTTCACCGTTCGGACGGTCCAGGAATTCTTCTAGTCCACCAAAAACTGACTGGAGAAAACTATGCTTCTTGGGCACGATCCATGTCCCTTTCCCTAAATGTAAAACAATGATTTAGTTGTTTCTTGGATACTAAATTCAGTATCCTCTGATGTTCATTCTAGTATACTTTACTCTACTATTGCAAAAGACATTTGGGATGATTTAAAGACTCGTTTTCAGCAGAGCAATGGTCCTAGGGTGTTCCAACTCCGAAGAGATCTGGCCACTCTTACTCAAGATAACCAGAAAGTTAACATTTACTTTACAAAATTGAAATCCATCTGGGATGAATTACACAATTACAGACCTGTTATGGTCAATTGTCCTAGTGATTGTGGAAATGCACACAGGATACACAACCACAATCAGGAAGAATATGTCATGGCTTTTCTTATGGGATTGAACCCTTCATTTGAAACTCTTCGGGAACAGATCCTTTTAATGGATCCTTTACCCCCAATCAGTCGAGTTTTTTCTTTAGCCACACAGGCAGAAAGACAGAAAATGGTTGGCCAAAATACCACTCAAGATTTATCCTCCTCACTAGCCTTTGCTACTAAATCCTCACAACCAGCCAACTCCTCTAACAGACCTTATAATCAATTCAAAACTTCACAAAATACCAAAACAAAACCTAAACCTATATGTGCACACTGCAACATTCCTGGTCATACAATAGACAAATGCTACAAATTGCATGAATACCCCCCTGGTTATCAGTTTAAGCCAAAACAAAACTTACAGTCCAATTCCATCAACCAATTCTCAGATTTTACACCACAGTCTACTCATGTTTCACAATCTCCTAATACATATTCATCTACTGGAAACACTACTAATACTTTTAGTCCTTTACTGCAGAATTTCACTCCCGAACAATGTCAACAGTTAATGAACATGTTCTCTACACATTTACAGAATTCTTCTCATATTCAGCCACCTCAGTCACCTGACTCTAATCACATTACCTGTGTTACTGGTATTTGTTCTAACACATCTGCTTTACATATTCCATTTTTTCAAAATAATTGGATATTAGATTCTGGTGCATCTAAGCATATTTGCAACAATAAAAATTTATTTTCTACTTTACATGATATTCATAATGCTACTGTTGTTCTTCCTAATACCACTAGCATTAATGTTTCTCAAATAGGTGATATTCCTATATGTTCTAACTTAATACTTAGAAATGTTTTTTATGTGCCCCAGTTTAAGTTTAACCTTATTTCTAGTGAACTTTTAAGGGTAGACAATTTAGTGGTTAAATTTACACCCACTTCCTTCATCATTCAGGATCTCAAAGAGAAGATGATTGGAAGGGGTGACTTACATCAAGGCCTGTATGTTCTGGACCCACAACTTCCCTCACAAACTACTTCTGTTCTTTGCAATAAAGTTTCCTACACTACATGGCATAGAATACTGGGACACTTACCACTCAAGACCATGAGCTTACTTAGACAGGATTTGAATTTAGATTTGTCAAACAATTGTAATAATAAACCTTGTTATATTTGTCCCTTAGCTAAGCATAAAAGATTACCTTTTCCTAAGTCCTCTTCTTTTTCCACTGTTCCTTTTGAATTGTTACATTGTGATATATGGGGACCTTTTCATACAGTTTCTTACAATGGATATAAATATTTTGCTACTCTTGTTGATGACTACTCAAGGTTCAATTGGGTTTGCTTTTTAACTAAGAAATCTGATATTAGGACTATTCTGCCTAATTTTTTGAAAATGGTTCAAACTCAATTTAATGCCTCTGTTAAGGTTTTCAGGAGTGACAATGCTCCTGAATTAACCTTTACTGATTTGTTTAATAATCTTGGAATTATTCATCACTATTCATGTGTGGAAACTCCACAACAGAATTCTGTTGTGGAGAGGAAACACCAGCACTTGTTAAACATTGCTAGGGCTCTTTTTTTTTAATCCAAAGTTCCATCTATTTATTGGACTGAATGTATAGCTACTGCTGCATTTCTTATTAACAGAACTCCTACTAAGGTTTTAAATTTTCAGAGTTCGTTTAATCTCCTTTATAATCAAAAAGTTGATTACAGTCTTTTAAAGATATTTGGTTGCTTGGTTTTTGCATCTACTATAAAAAAAGGGAGAACCAAATTTGATCCAAGAGCTAGAATTTGTGTTTTTCTTGGATATCCTTTTGGGATTAAAGATTACAAACTTTTTGATATTAATTCTAAGGAAGTTTTTCTTTCTAGGGATGTTGTTTTCCATGAACAATTTTTTCCTTTCCATACAAATGTTTTTGATAACAATGTAACTGGTTCTTCTAATGATAATATTTTCCCCTATGAGTCTCCTGATTACTTTAACTATACTACTGACTCATCTGATTCTGATTTTCAGACTCCTGAACAGGATTCCAATTCTTCTGTTTTACATAACACTTTATCTCCTTCTGTATCTGATGATTCTACTATTTCTACTGTTCCTTCTAGAAAATCTACTAGAACAATTAAGAGACCTGCTTATCTCTCAGATTTTCATTGTAACAGTGCTACTTTTCCTATAAAGTATCCCTTGAGTGATGTTTTATCTTATGATAATCTTTCTAACTCCTACAAATCTTTTATACTTAATGTTTCTCATGAGACTGAACCTGAATATTATCATCAGGCTGTTACTAATAAGTCTTGGAGGGATGCTATGCATTCTGAACTAACTGCTTTAGAGGAAACTAATACTTGGTCCATAGTTCCTTTGCCCCCTGGGAAACAATCTATTGGTTGCAGGTGGGTGTATAAGATTAAAAGAAATCCTAATGGTACTATTGATAGATATAAAGCAAGATTGGTAGCCAAAGGCTACACGCAAAAAGAAGGCATAGATTATACTGAAACATTTTCCCCTGTTGCTAAGTTAGTTACTGTGAAGGTTCTATTAGCTTTGGCAGCAACAAAAAATTGGCATCTTTCTCAACTTGATATTAACAATGCTTTTTTATATGGAGATTTGGATGAAGAGGTTTATATGGACCTTCCTCTTGGTTATCCTTTTCCTAAATTTACAGGTTCTATCAAGAATGTTTGTAAGTTACAAAAATCTTTGTATGGCTTAAAATAGGCTTCCAGACAATGGAATGCCAAGTTTACTGAAGCCCTTTTGGAGTTTGGTTTTAAACAATCTATGTCTGAGTATTCCCTTTTTACAAAGGGACAAGGTACTAATTTTCTTGCTCTCCTTCTTTATGTTGATGATATAGTTATTACTGGACCTAGTTCTACTCATATTTCATCTTTAAAGGATTTTCTTCTTACTAAATTTAAACTCAAAGACATGGGTGATTTGCAGTTTTTTCTGGGTCTAGAAATTGCAAGATCCAGTAAGGGTATATGTTTGAACCAAAGACAATATGCACTTAAGATTTTGGAAGAAACTGGTTATATTGGTTGTAAACCTTTAACTCTTCCTATGAATCCTAGAAATAAACTGACTTCAGAGGATGGGGATCTTCTATCTGATGTTACTCAGTATAGGAGACTTATTGGCAGATTGCTATAGTTAACAATCACTAGACCTGACATAAGTTATGCAGTGCATAAACTTAGTCAATATGTTTCTAATCCTAGAACACCTCATTTGGAAGTTGTTCACCATATTTTAAGATACATTAAGTCCACCCGTGGTAAAGGTCTTTTTTATTCATCTATTTCTTCTCTAACTTTGAGTGCTTTTGCAGATGCAGACTGGGCATCTTGCAAGGATACAAGGAGATCTACTACAGGGTTTTGTATTTTTTTTGGGGAATTCACTTATTTCCTGGAAATCTAAGTAACAGGTCATTGTTTCTAAATCCTCTGTTGAAGCAGAGTATAGGGCCATGGCAGCTGGTTCTAGTGAAGTAGTGTGGTTACAACAACTGTTGTGTGATTTTCAAATTCCTATTTTAGCACCTACTTCTTTCTATTGTGATAATACTTCTGCATTACATATAGCAAGCAAGCCTATTTATCATGAAAGGACTAAGCATATCGAAATTGATTGTCATTTCATTAGGGAACAAGTTGATAAGAAACGCATAAAATTACTACCTATTCATACTGACAATCAATTAGCAGATTTATTAACAAAACCATTACCCTTACCTCGTTTTTCTTTGCTCTTATCCAAGCTGCAGTTGATCGACATCCACGCTCCAGCTTGAGGGGGGAGTATTAGCGTATAAAAGATTGACATTTAATGGATTAATTATTGAAGTTTTTATGGAAGGATGAAGCTTGGATTAATTGAGCATACTGTTATTCAACTGAAGAAGAAATTAGGGATTTAGGATTTAGGACTGATTGTATTCGTTTGTTTTGTAAAGTTTTTTTTGTATTTTTTATTTTCTTTATTTTCTGTAATTTAAAAGCGTGTACCGCTTTTGTTATTTTCATTCCACCGCCTTACTTCTTTATTTAAAAGGCTTGGGTTCGAACATTGTACATTACATAATTCAGTTTAATAAAATACTTTTACTTTTTACAATTCTGCTCTCATTTTTTCTCACCAAGAAACCATTACTGTTCTTGTTATTTCTTCAATTTTTCCATGCAAGATTCCATGGATTATAACACCAAAATGAGTTGAGGAATGTAATTGGGCAAATCGAACAAATCCAAGAATCGGATATCTCAAAACTCCCACATTTACGAGCTCTGATTAAAGAAACTTTCAGGCTTCACCTGGCTGCTCCTTTGTCAGTACCTCACAAAGCTAAAGAAGATATAGAAATCCAAGGTTATTTAGTCCCAAAAGACACAAACTATAGTTAACATTTGGGCAATTAATTGGGAGAGATTCAAGTGCATGGTTGGAGCCTGATTTGTTCCAGCCGAAAGGTTTTTAGAATAGGAAACCGATTTTCATGGACAAGATTTTGAGCTCATTCCGTTTGGCGGGGGAAGGAGAATATGCTTGGGATTACCACTAGCTAACCGCAAGGTGCACCTAATGGCTGCTACTTTTATACACAAATTTGATTGGAAACTTGAAGGAGGACTTAAACCGGGAGAAATTGACATGACTGAGAATTTTGGACTCACTTTACAAAAGGCTACACCTCTCAAAGCAGTCCCATTTAAAGTAATGTGAGATAACTTGTCAGAAAGTGACACGTGGCTTAACTTAATTTTTATTTTTATGGGTTTAATATGTGAATTAAAAGTTTACCCTTATTAATAAACAAATGTGACTAGTTTTAATTCATATAGTTCTCACGATCAGTTCTCAACTCTCTCTCTCTACTGATACTGAAAATTGACTAATCGAGAGTTTTTGTGCTAAAATTAAACATGCCGCCGCGCCGGAGTAAGATCTGCCGGAGACAAAAAGAACTGGCCATTTTATTATGCAATTGATTGGCATAAGAGTGGGTGGTTGATCTATTTTGAAGGATTCGGGTGGTTGGGAGAAAAAAATTGTGGAGAGGAACAGGAGATTGTTTTGAATAAAAATTAGTTTTACGCTAATTTTTTTTTCTTTTATATAAGGGTATTATCGTCATTGTGACTGTACAACATTTTATTGTACATGTGCAAAATTATCATAATTATTTGTACAGTTGCACAAATATTAACGATCTAGATCTATTTTTTTTAAATTTAAAGGCTCAGATTAACATATCTCAAGAAAGGTCACCTATCATGGAATCTTATTTTAGAATTGGGGAACTCACCTGTATCTAAGTAATATTGTACGATGCAATCTCTACTAATAATATGGTAAAAATGCAAAATACTACCTTGTGTTCCGTAAAATTTGCATAAAACTATCCTGTGAATTTTTATTTTTCGACAAATTTCCTTGTACTATAAAAAATTCTGCATAAAACAACCAATCTTTGTTAGTTACTAACACCGCTTCATTTTTAATTAAATTGCCTAAATTACCCCTAGATATATTAAAATTACAAGGAGATTTTGTGCCAACGCTCAAAAGTTCAAGAGAGTTTTGTGCAAATATTTAGAAATACAATGGAGTATTGCGCAAACATTTAAAAGTGAAAGAGAGTTTTAGGCTGAAAATGTATGCAAAAAATAACAAAAATCGCATATTGTTCGCGTGAAATATACATGCGTTAAAATATGGATGGGAAGAGACAGATTGAGTATTTTATGCAGGATTTTTGAAAGTACAAAAAGTTCGGTACAAAAAAAAAATTAACAGGATAGTTTGATGCAGATTTTCGCATAACACATAATAGTATTGTGTATTTTCCCAATAATATGTGATCGTTATACATAATAATTATATATTGCTCTCTTGAAGGCTGTTTCGGTTGAAGATGAAAGAGTTCAATTCACACATTAGCCTTTTTCATAATTTTTTTTTTTATCATAATCCTTGGTGTTTATTTCTTCGTTTGGTATCAGGTTGAAATAAAGAGTGTTCCTGTTACTTAGTACTATTATTTTATTTCTCCAAGAAAAATGAAATCCATCACAAAAAAAGACAATCTTCGTTAACCTGTGGCTCTAATACAATCAATATAATTAAAATATTAGACATAACATCATGATAATATAATATTGCTCCTCTTCCTTGATATGTCGAAGAAAATGATATTTTCCTCTTCTTCATTGAATTTGTTTACGTCGAAGACCATGAGATTTTGCTCCACTCTTCCTTGAATTTGTCGAAGAACATGAAATTTTGCTCCTCTTCCTTCATATGTCGAAGAACATGACATTTTGCTCCTCTTCCTCGATATGTCGAAGAACATAACATTTTGCTCTTCTTCACTGATTTGAACATCGATGGAGTCGATCGAATGCTTTTCAAAGATGCTTATGTCGAACAAGGCTTTGAAGCTACTTGTTACATTGTGCTCGGCTCTTTATTGAATTTATATATTGATGGTGTTGAATTAAGGCATTTTACGTCGAACAAGGCCTTTATGGACATTGAAGACCTTTTGGTCGAACAAGCCCTTTATGGCCGTTCCAAAATTTAATCATTGATGATGTCGAAGAAGCTTCCATTACATCTGATGAATCTGATCATCAATGATATCGGACAACACTTTTCTTTGACGATGTCGAACAACACTTCTTTCGATGATGTCGAAGAAGACTTCCTTTGCATCTGATAAATCTGATCTTCAATGATGTTGAACAACACCTCCATAGCATTTGATGAATTTGATCATCAATGATACCGAACAACATTTTCTTTGACGATGTCGAACAATACTTCTTCGATGATGTCGAAGAAGGCTTCCATTACATCTGATGAATTTGATCATCAATGATGTCGAACAACATCTCCATAGCATTTGATGAATTTGATCATCAATGATGTCGAACAACACTTTATACGTCGAACAACACATTTATGTTAAAGAACACTTTTTTGGATGTCATCATCAAATTTGCTTGTTTATCGATGTGGTAGTTCAAGACCTTTATGGTTGATTCATCACTTTTTGCTTTCAGTTTCATCAATTATGCATAAGTGTCATCGATGAGTTCCTTCAATTCTGGTCGAGTAACTTGACAAAACCTCCTTCTGGTACTGAAGGTCTTTATATTTGGTTGTTTCTCATCGTATATGCTTATTTGATCAACTTAGATGTTGTTTCCAATCTGATCATACTCTAGTGTTGCTGTTATATCCTTGATCTGATCATCGTTCTTGTTCGAGCATTGGTTAGAGGTTCCCATAGACGGCGCCAACTAATGAAGGGAATTTTCGTCTAAGTGTCTGGTGTTGGGATTCGGTAAGATAAACAGCCCTAGGCACAGCGGAATATAAAATTTTTAGGACCTCTTACGGAATCTTGCCAGGATACTCTCTAGTTGTATATATATGACTATAAATAAAAACGATAGTATAAGTTTGCATGTTATACCTATCTCCTTGCAAATCCTCAGCTAGCAAAACGAGCTCTGAATTCTTCTCCAGCAGAAATCGATCCAAGCTTCTCATGAGCGCCCCACGTGTTGCGCCTCTACGAGTTGATACACCACAATTACACGAAAATAATAAATCTTGATCAGCTAGAACACAAGATATATTATGATCTAGGATATAGGAACGATTTTGGAACAAGAATCGAAAACGAAAATTCTTCCAAGTGGAAGACAGGGTTCGGTCGATTATAGCTTGGGAGAGGGAGAGAGAATTTTTGCTCTTGCTTAATTTTGCATATGGAGTTGTGTGAAAAATAACCACAAGATAGCTACTTATAGTTATCTCCCTAACCTAGTCCTATTAGGACTAGGGCTCTTCTCTCCTACATGGGCCATGGCCCTCTTTAATTGGAAGACCAAGTC
This sequence comes from Penstemon eatonii, assembly GCA_038501285.1. Lineage (NCBI taxonomy): Eukaryota > Viridiplantae > Streptophyta > Magnoliopsida > Lamiales > Plantaginaceae > Penstemon > Penstemon eatonii. Next base: position 54,941,220 of record CM076710.1, read on the forward strand.
TTCTAATTAATTCATGGCCCAGTTAATTAATTTGACCAGGCTTTATTTAATCTCCCAATTAAATAGCCCAATTAATTAACTTAATCTCCCATTAATTAAATCAGACTCTAAGCCCATTTAATTAAAATCCCTTCTAATTAATTAAATCCAACTTAATTAATTAATCCACAAATTAAATTCCAATTTAATTTATGATCCTGATCCAATTCCAATTGGATCCCAATTTGTTCCAATTGGGTCGACCCAGTCGACCCACCCATAATAATCGACCCAGTCGATTATTCACCCAGTCGACCCAGTCGACTCGGTCGTTCTTATTTCCTCGCTTTCGCTTCATGTGTATTGTGTATGCCCCCGTAGGTTCACCACATAATTGGCCGTAGGTTATAATTAAATATTATTTAATTATTCGAGTAAGACTTACTCTAAATCAATCGAACACTCTGTCGATTGATCATTCCAAAATTAGCACCCCTGCCAATTTGGAAATTCTCCCACACTCCACGGTCGATGTCCAGCCACAAGCCCATGGAGCCCAATCACTGGTGAATTAATTCAGTGAACCTTTTAACTCATTTACAATTTCCGTATACGCCATAATCTCTCCATCTATCAATCTCCCAGTCGAGACTTAAGGGTATGGTCTTTCATCGGTTTCCCTTTTCTTTTGTCTTGACCTTATGCATTCTGGTCTCGAAATAATTCTCTTTGACTTAACCTTTATGAGCTACTTACATAAAGCCGTCAGATACCTCGGCCGAGGATTTTACCAGAATTAATTTTTCACAGAAATCCATAGAAGAATTTCCCAACCTATCAAGTCGGGTCAATGGATCATTTGTTGATGATATGAATCTGCATACGAGTTCCTCTATACCCAATATGAGTCCACAGAGACTTTCTGGCGATCTCCAGTCAGTCGGGACTCAAATCAAAGCATAGACTTTCTCGCACCAGATAAACCCTATCATCTCAAGTAGTTAGGGATCGTTCCTCGTATACTATTGTAAATTGGAATAACTTCAACCCCGATATGTGACTACCGCTTCCATGGTGAGTTATTTCCTAATTGGGGTATTCAGTGCGCTTGCCATCCCAGCAAGCCACCCACTTATGTGTATCGACTATCCCAGTCACGCTCGTGGACCCCAGCGTTCTCCAGTTCATCGGAGTATACACAATAGTGAGAGTCTAACCGAATCCAATGATGTCCTATCTCTATTGGATTCTACGACTCTTGAATATATTCTAGATCACGGCCTTGGAGATCAGTCCACGGGTTGTCCCATAGCCCTGTGATCTAAGGACTTCTATCCTTATGCGTAGATAATTATTACATAAGATAAAGTTGACCATATATATAAATGCATTTATTAATCCAATCGAATGGTCCTTTCAATTAAATGCAGCCAAAATAGTTGGCTTGCAGGACACTATTCTATCAATCTCCCACTTGTACTAAAGCCAACTTTTCATACTTCTGATTCCCATCTTAGACAGATGTTTTTCGGATGCCTTTGAGGCAATGGCTTAGACAGCGGGTCCGTCGTATTATCCCTTGAGGTGACACGTTCCATCTTTATTTCTCCTCTACCAATGATATAACATATCAAATGGTATCGTCTTAGTTCGTGCTTGGATTCTGATGAGATCTCGACTCCTTCGCTTGCGAGATAGCTCCATTATTATCACAGAAGATAGTAATGGCTCGACAATGCTAGGTATCACATCCAATTCCTGGATGAAGTTTTTCATCCAAACACCTTCCTTTGCTGCTTCACTCGCGGCAATGTATTCTGTCTCGGTGGTTGAATCCGCGGTAGTGTTTTGCTTGGAGCTCTTCCAGCTTACCGCACCACTATTGAAGCAGAACACGTATCCAGATGTCGACTTGAAGTCGTCTACATTACATTGGAATCTAGAATCAGTATAGCCTTCCAATTTCAATTCTCTTCCACCGTATACCAAGAACAATTCCTCAGTCCTTCTCAGGTACTTCAGAATTGTCTTTACGGCTATCCAGTGCTGCTCACTTGGATCAGACTGGTAGCGACTTGTAACGCTTAAAGCGTATGCTACGTCTGCCCTAGTACATAACATACCATACATTATGCTTCCTATCGCGGATGCATATGGTACTCGAGACATATTGCTTCTCTCTTCAGGCGTCTTTGGGGCCATAGACTTAGAGAGTGCAATCCCATGTCTCATTGGAAGCAATCCTCTCTTGGATTCTTCCATGCTAAATCTTTTCAAGATTTTATCTATGTACTGGGATTGGGAGAGGCCCAGCAGTCCTTTTGATCTATTTCGGTAGATCCTTGTACCTAGTACAAAGGATGCTTCTCCCAAATCCTTCATTGAGAATTGTGTAGATAACCATGCTTTAGTTTAGGACAACACTTTCACATTCCAATGAGAAAAATGTCATCAACGTAAAACACCAAAAATTCAACTGTACTCCCACTGATCTTCTTGTACACGCAAGGTTCGAACATGTTTTTGATGAATCCAAAAGTTTGGATTGTTTCATCGAAACGAATGTTCCAACTTCGGGAAGCTTGCTTCAGTCCATAAATGGATCTCTGGAGTTTGCACACCTTGTGTTCATCTCCTTTGGATGTATATCCTTTTGGTTGCTCCATGTAGATCTCCTTGTCAATGTCCCCATTGAGCAAGGCAGTCTTTACATCCATCTACCATATCTCGTAGTTATACCACGCAGCTATGGCCAGCAAGATTCGAATGGATTTAGGCATTGCGACGGGCGAGAAGGTCTCCTCAAAGTCGATGCTTGGCCTTTGAGTGTATCCTTTTGCCACTAGTCGCGCCTTGTAGGTTATTACCTCTCCGTTCACTCCAAGCTTTTGCTTATAGATCCACTTGCAACCCACGGGAGCTACTCCCACTAGTGGATCTACCAAGGCCCAGACCTTGTTCGAGTGCATGGAGTCCAATTCGAATTCATGGCTTCACGCCACTTTCCCGAGTCTATGCCTAGCATAGCCTCTTCGTAAGTCCTTGGGTCGGTTAGAGATTGTCTAGTCTCACGCAGCAGACCGTAGTACCTCTCGGGTTCCCTATGTTGTCTTTCTGACTTACGAAGTACCTGTGTACTTTCTGGTGCACTTTCATGCTCATGTTCTCCCACTGCCTGTGGTGATGGGTCAGCTTGATCGACCTCGTTGGTCCTTTCAGCTTTAGTGACCTCATCTAGTTCTACGTTGTGTTCCTTCTTGCCTAGCAAGAAATCCTTCTCCAAGAAGTGTGCGTTCCTTGAGACAAACGTAGTTTATCTTGTAGGATCGTAGAACTTGTATCCTATAGAGTTCTCTGGATACCCCACGAATTGCATAAGATGGACTTTACATCCAACTTATCTCCCACCAGCTTATTCACATAAGCGGGAGACCCCATATGCGCATGAATGCATATGAAGGTACAATACCAAAACTCATATCACGTGATATGTTTTGGATCTGGCTTCAGAGATACTTAGCTCAGTATCTTCGATTTTCTCGATCAAGTTTCATTTGTTTGAATAAGGAATTTCATGTAAGATTTCTTAATGGACATTTACATGTCCAGAATGCTCAACAACTGACAATGTTTTGAGCGAGTCTTACATTTCGAGAATCCAATTCTCCATTAAATAATCAATGGCGTACTGCCAATGCATGTTTGATTTTGAATCGATCCAAATCTCTTACATGCTTTCATCGATTAGGCTCTCTTTTCTATTCCAAAAGTAATTTGGAATTGTACATCACAACGTACTTTTACCCATGAGGGTACTAGAGACGCCCTATCTCCCACTAATGCTTTAGTGTTTCTACACACTTATAAATGGATTAAATCCATTGCAATTGCTTATGCCTCTTAGTTGCCTAGCAACCAACTACTAAATCTAATTTCCATTAAGCAAGATTCGAAAGTCGGTTACTATGTACAGCATCCCAGTCAAGCTCGACCCAGTCGAGCTCAGTCTTTGAATCTTTTAATTTGGAAATATGTTTTAGTATTCGTGTATCGCCTTTCGGTTTTTACAACGACTCAAGTGTGTGAAATCTTGATTATTTATATTTTATTGACTATGCATATTTTATTTAGTCGATATTTGAGTATCCATACTCATTTGCTTATGTACACCTTTTGCGTATAAATCTTATAGCGCAATCAGTTCCAACCATTATAGAACTATCACATCCCTTAAGACAAGAGATGGTATAAGCAAATTCCAATGATCTAAATAATTCATGGCTTTAGATGCATTGAATGCATCAATGAGTGCTTCATCGGGCATCCAACACCCTTATGCATTACTTTAACCATAAGGTTAAGTTCAATAAAATTCAATCATCCCTTATGGGGTGAATAGGTTCAATTCCCTCTTCCCTTGATCTTAATCCATGGAAGAATCATTTTGATTGACTTTTCAACTTATCATCCTTACAGAAAAACCTCCAAGGTTATTTCCCTTTAGAGAGGATACATTCCTCTTCTTCCATCTCTCGAGCCTTTTGAGGCCTTTTCACAAGATGTTACTTCCCATTTATGGGAGACTTCATGTTTGCCTTCAAGAAAATTTGGGCTTGAGAACCATCCTCAACCCTCTGGTGAAACTTATCACCTTTCTTATTTGAAGAGTAACTTCGAAAAAAGGCAGCTTGGTGAAACCTATCACCATTCCAGTCGAAGTGTAACTTCGAAAGGAAAAACAATGAAATCTTTGTAAGGAGATTAGTCCTTGCTTGGACTCGAGAATAATTTCTCAAGTTTCGAAGTCATTCAAAAATTCATTTGGGTTCAGTCAATTTATTTGATTCAAGTATGATGGTAAATATTCATGGATACATAACTTATGATTAAACTATCATAAACATGACGATAAATACGCGGCAGATTAATATCAATGCATAATTTACAAACATGGTTTTCATTTGTAAATTACTCCCACTATTTTTGTCGAATACTTATGCCCCCACATAAGGTTCGGGAAATAAAAATTTCCTAATGGGCTCAAGGCCCAAATGCAATCGCTCAGTACCCACGACTCGTTGGCCATACCAATCGATCCACTTGGTGGGCGATCACGTCACCGGTTAACCATCCCAGCTAACCCTTGAGTTCATTCAGCCTCGGTTTTCGTTATGGACCCACGACTCGTGAGACATCCATACTTACTCGCGTTAAATCATGTCCAATACTCGTGAAGAGAAATAGTTCAATCCTAGACGCCCCACGACTCGTGAGACAGCGCCTAGAACCTTGCTATCCCCTCCCTTGGCACTAAACTGTGCATCGAGGCAATAGACATATCATCTTCCTATAGCTCGACCCACGACTCGTGAGACATCGAGATATATTTGTACAATATGCCTAAGACCTAGTAATTGGATAGGCTCGGACCATAGACACCATTCATATGCGCCCGTTAATCGATTTAATATTCTAATTGAGTTTTTAAGTTCAATTGCAGGTTTTAAGTTTTCTTCGTGCGAGGTCTCATCAGATTATGCTTTATCTTGTTTATGTGATCTATTCTAAGCATGCAAGACATACATCAAAGAATAATAGTAAACATATATCACCTAGCATTGCACATATGATTGGTCGATTGCCCATCCTATGCGATCCATCACGAGCCACATGATGGACCAATTGGTCAGTCTAGGGTGGAAATTAAATGTCCTAACTATTACAATTTTCAAACCCATACATCATGGGCCTTCTTGTAATATCCACCTTGATTGGGCCTCCATGTAATGAATTGGGCCTCCATGTCCTCCAAGGTAATGGGCCTCCATGTGGATCTCCAAGTCTTCATGAGGTCTTCTCGGCTCTAAGCCTAATCTAAGCCTAGCTTATAAAATTTAAATGGCCCTATTCTATTACATTTGTTTGCACAAGCAAGGGCACCAATCAGGCCCATATAATTACAACCCATAAAATAAATAAACCAAAACTACACAGGGCTTAAGGGCAAAATCGACCAATCCACATATTCACTCAAGAACATGCATAAATTCACATAAGGGCATAAATGTAAATTTACCGGCTCCTTTAATTTTAATTCACAAAAAATATCCAAGTTAATTTAATTTTGAATTAACAATTAATCTCTAAGATTAATTAACTCTTACTTGAGTTCTAAGTAATCTACAACTCTTATCTTGATAAAGTTGGTTAATTAAGATAGTTACAAATCTTCCAAGATTACTATCTTATCCAAAACTCTAAGTTTCCCAATTTTACAAATCTCCAAGATTCTCAAGATAATCCTATTTTGAATAGATTAGTTAACTAAGGTAGTGTCCAAATCTTCCAAGATTTATACCTTATCCAAAACTCCAAGTTTCCTAATTTAATAAGATCTCTAAGATCTTTAATCTTGGTAACTTACTAGAAGAGATTAATTTTAATTAAATCTCTTATCACAATTGAAACTCTAAGTTTTCTTGTTTAATAAGATCTCTAAGATCTTTAATCTTGGTAATTAACTAGAAGACATTAATTATAATTAAATGTCTTATCACAAATGAAACTCTAAGTTTCCTTGTTAATTAGATCTCTAAGATCAATCCAAGATTCACCAAGATTCCATATCAACCAAATCTCCAAGATTTTCAGATTTATCAAAATAGGCAGAATTGGAGTCCAACCAAAAATCAGCCAATACGTGACCAATCGAGGACTGCCACGTGGCCAACACACGCGACCACAAAGTCCGCGTGTGGGCTGTCTGTGGCAGCCGCAGCTGCGCGTAGCAGTGCACGGCGGCGCACGGCCGTGCGTGACAGCATGCGACAGACAGCCCGTGGGCTGCTATCGTGTGCCGCATGCGCAGCCAGTGTGCTGCTCGCACGCTGCTGTGGGCAGCAGCACGCGAAGGCCGCCCAGCCGCGGTGCGCGGCCGCGTGCCACCGCGGTTGGATCCAAAAAAAATTTTTTTTGTTTCTTCGATTACTTATAGATTTAATTCAACAAACCCAGTTAATTAAATCCCAATCCAAAAATAAAAATTAACACGATAAAATTTTGAATCAAAATTTTACATTAACTCCAAGTTAATAGATCTATGTTCTAAAACATGCAAAGTTAAAGAACTAGCCACATAAATCAAACATATGATTTAAATCACAGAATTTGCAAATTCATATATATACAAAGCCTAGAGTTGGCTCTGATACCACTGTTGGGATTCGGTAAGATAAACAGCCCTAGACACAGCGGAATATAAAATTTTTAGGACCTCTTACGGAATCTTGCCAGGATACTCTCTAGTTGTATATATATGAATATAAATAAAAACGATAGTATAAGTTTGCACGTTATACCTATCTCCTTGCAAATCCTCGGCTAGCAAAACGAGCTCTGAATTCTTCTCCAGCAGAAATCGATCCAAGCTTCTCATGAGCGCCCCACGTGTTGCGCCTCTACGAGTTGATACACCACAATTACACGAAAATAATAAATCTTGATCAGCTAGAACACAAGATATATTATGATCTAGGATATAGGAACGATTTTGGAACAAGAATCGAAAACGAAAATTCTTCCAAGTGGAAGACAGGGTTCGGTCGATTATAGCTTGGGAGAGGGAGAGAGAATTTTTGCTCTTGCTTAATTTTGCATATGGAGTTGTGTGAAAAATAACTACAAGATAGCTACTTATAGTTATCTCCCTAACCTAGTCCTATTAGGACTAGGGCTCTTCTCTCCTACATGGGCCATGGCCCTCTTTAATTGGAAGACCAAGTCTTCTAATTAATTCATGGCCCAGTTAATTAATTTGACCAGGCTTTATTTAATCTCCCAATTAAATAGCCCAATTAATTAACTTAATCTCCCATTAATTAAATCAGACTCTAAGCCCATTTAATTAAAATCCCTTCTAATTAATTAAATCCAACTTAATTAATTAATCCACAAATTAAATTCCAATTTAATTTATGATCCTGATCCAATTCCAATTGGATCCCAATTTGTTCCAATTGGGTCGACACAGTCGACCCACCCATAATAATCGACCCAGTCGATTATTCACCCAGTCGACCCAGTCGACTCGGTCGTTCTTATTTCCTCGCTTTCGCTTCATGTGTATTGTGTATGCCCCCGTAGGTTCACCACATAATTGGCCGTAGGTTATAATTAAATATTATTTAATTATTCGAGTAAGACTTACTCTAAATCAATCGAACACTCTGTCGATTGATCATTCCAAAATTAGCACCCCTGCCAATTTGGGAATTCTCCCACACTCCACGGTCGATGTCCAGCCACAAGCCCATGGAGCCCAATCACTGGTGAATTAATTCAGTGAACCTTTTAACTCATTTACAATTTCCGTATACGCCATAATCTCTCCATCTATCAATCTCCCAGTCGAGACTTAAGGGTATGGTCTTTCATCGGTTTCCCTTTTCTTTTGTCTTGACCTTATGCATTCTGGTCTCGAAATAATTCTCTTTGACTTAACCTTTATGAGCTACTTACATAAAGCCGTCAGATACCTCGGCCGAGGATTTTACCAGAATTAATTTCTCACAGAAATCCATAGAAGAATTTCCCAACCTATCAAGTCGGGTCAATGGATCATTTGTTGATGATATGAATCTGCATACGAGTTCCTCTATACCCAATATGAGTCCACAGAGACTTTCTGGCGATCTCCAGTCAGTCGGGACTCAAATCAAAGCATAGGCGTTCTCGCACCAGATAAACCCTATCATCTCAAGTAGTTAGGGATCGTTCCTCGTATACTATTGTAAATTGGAATAACTTCAACCCCGATATGTGACTACCGCTTCCATGGTGAGTTATTTCCTAATTGGGGTATTCAGTGCGCTTGCCATCCCAGCAAGCCACCCACTTATGTGTATCGACTATCCCAGTCACGCTCGTGAACCCCAGCGTTCTCCAGTTCATCGGAGTATACACAATAGTGAGAGTCTAACCGAATCCAATGATGTCCTATCTCTATTGGATTCTACGACTCTTGAATATATTCTAGATCACGGCCTTGGAGATCAGTCCACGGGTTGTCCCATAGCCCTGTGATCTAAGGACTTCTATCCTTATGCGTAGATAATTATTACATAAGATAAAGTTGACCATATATATAAATGCATTTATTAATCCAATCGAATGGTCCTTTCAATTAAATGCAGCCAAAATAGTTGGCTTGCAGGACACTATTCTATCATCTGGTCCACGTCGAATGTGCCACGTAATGATGTTTTTCCACTCCACAGTATGGAATCCTAAGCCGGTCAGATCGAGTTGGACTCTACTTCAAGGTTCCTAATACTATGCTCAAAGAAACTCGTCAGATTGTGCCGGTGGTTCACTACAAGAAAAGTAGGATTTTCCGACGGAAAATTTCCGATGGAATAGAATCCGTCGAAAATTTCCGATGGATTTTCCGATGAACCAAAATCCGTCTGAAATTTTCGACGGATTTTCCGACGGAGGTTAAATCCGTAGGAAAATGAATTAAAATTTAATTGAAACTAAAATAATTAATTTTTCGATGGATTAAATCCGTAGGAAAATAATTAAAAATAAATAAAAATATGTTTTATATATTTCCGACGGATTTTATCCATCGGAAATGAATTAAAATTTAATAAAATAATTAATTTTCCCATGGATTTAAATCGTCGAAAAATTATTAAAACAAGTAAAAATATTTATTACATATTTCCCATGGAAATAATTAAAAATAAATAAAATATATATTATATACTTCCGATGGATTTTATCCGTCGAAAATGAATTAAAATTTAATAAAAAATAAAATAATTAATTTTCCCACGGATTTAATCCGTGGGAAAATAAATAAAATTATTTATTGAAAACAATTAAAATTAATTAAAAATATATTATATATTTCCAAAAAATAATAGAAAAAATAAACAAAAAAATTAACTATTTTTTGACGGATTATATCCGTCGAAAAATAAATGAAAATAAAAAAATTAATATTTTCCAAATTTTAGAAAATAAAAAAAGAAACCATTCTTGATCGATATAAATTATTTTCGACTTATTTTTTCCTAATTTAATCGATATGACCATATCTCACTAATTTAACTCGTATTTTCATAAAATTCATCGATTTCAACCCTTAATAGATTGATTTAACTCGTTATCCACCATGTTTCTTATTTAATCCATTTTTACAATATTTTGATTAATTTAAACCATTCTTGATCGACTTAACTGGTTTTGCACTAACTCTCTTCGACTTAACCCATTTTTCCTCTAATTTTACCGGTATTTTCACAAATTTCATCAACTTAAACCCTTATTGATTAATTTAACTCGTTTTTCACTAACTTTCTTTGACTTATTACACAAATTTCATTGGCATAAACTCTTATTGATTGATTTAACTCATTTCCCACCATTTGTTCAATTAACGTTAAAAAACCAAAAATCGATCAATCTGATTTCGAATAACCTCAATGTACATAACCCTATGGTCAATAATTTCATTTTTGCTGAATTAATGTTAAAAATCGAGAATCGATCAATCTGATTTCGAATAACCTTAATGTATTTTACCCTATGGTCAATAATTTCACTTTTGGTGAATTAATATTAAAAATCGAGAATCGATCAATCTGATTTCGAATAACCTCAGTGTACTTAACCATATGGTCAATAATTTCGATATTGGTCAATTAACGTTAAAAAATCAAGATTTGATCAATCTGATTTCGAATAACCTTAATGTACATAAACATATGGTCAATAATTTCGATTTTGATCAATTAACGTTACGATTTGAGAATCGAGACATCTAATTTCGAATAATCTTCAATGTACATAAACATATGTCTCAATGAATATAACCATATGGTCAATAATTTCGATTTCAGTCAATTAAAGTTACAAATTTTAATTTCGAATAATTTTGAATTAAAAAGTAAGAAAATATAACAATTTAAATTATAAATAACATGAATAATAATTTAAAAATAAATTTTGAATTTTCCAAAAAAAAAAAAAAGTTACATATTTCCGACGGATTTCGGAAAATCCGTCGGAAAATGCATCTTTAACCCTAGATCCGCGCCCAATTCATTTCAGTTCACTCTTTTTTTCCTTTTCACTTCAAAATTAAACCTCCGCCGCCCATCCCTCTCCTCCGCCCCGTCCCTCTTTCCTCAGCCGCAGCAGCTCCTCCACTTCCCCTCCGGTGCCACCACCACTCCTCCACTTCCCCTTTCTCCTTCTTCCTCTCAACCCGCGACTGCACAGCTCCCATCTCCTCTCAACCCGCGACGGCCATTCACCACCAGAACCCGCGGCTGCACAGCTCTATTTCCGACTCCTCTCAACCCTAGCCGCGGTCATTCACTACCAGAACCTGCGGCGGCAGCCATTCACGCAACACCAGTCCCAGCCACGGCCATCACCACCAAATCAGCAAGAAACACTTCAGGAGCACGTCTTAGAGCTAATTGGTAAGTCCCATTACTTAATTTTTCTTTTGCTTTATAATTTTTGTCTATGACGTTTGAAATTCATATGTATTTGAGGTTGATTTAATGATTTCTACTACTTAGAGCAGTGCACTCCATGTGTTTGTGTTTTGGTCTGTTTTTGAAGTTCAACAAATTAACTTTAATTTCATGAAAGTGAATCCTATAGCTTTAATTTCAAGAAATGTCAAAGTGAATCCTATAGCTGCTACTAATATGTAGGAATAATGGTTTTTGTGAATACTTTTGGTCCTATATATTTTATTAATGAATTCAAATTAATTATATTTTCTTAAATAAAACATAATGCAATTGTTGAAAAAGTAAAGTAACAGTCATTATCCACAAAATTGTGTGCTTAAAATGATCCACTTGCATAAAAGCTTAGACTGGTAAAAAGTAACCGTATATATTAAAACAGAACAGCAACTCAAAACCATGACATGAATTATTTGCATTGTAAAGGAAGTACTGTAAATGAATGCAGCAGATTATGAGAACTGAATTATACATATATCAGTTGGACTTATGTTGATTAGATAACCAAAAAAAAAATAAAAAAAAAAACCAATTTTTCCTTAATGTACTACCAATGCACTCATTAATAGGTATGAGTGATCTGCACATCCTAACTACATTTCTAGCTTATTTGTAATATAAAATATGGGTTAGTCACAGTAGTATTAAATAGTTTGATGCCAACTGTAGCAATTCTAGTTATGGGTGTAATTGGATGATGCTAACCTCTTACTTTACTCTCTCTAGTTCTTTAAGGATCATCATTACTTGGACAAAGAATGGGGGCACCACTTACAGAATAAGTATAAATGATCAAGATATTGATCAAGATATTGATCAATATGGGTTTCCTTTGCTTGCAACATACCCAGATATATATGTACATGCTTGTGATTTCTCACCCCGTGCTGTAGATTTGGTCAAGGTTAGATCTCTGTTTCTTTTGTTCTTAGACAATGATAATGCATCAATAAATTGATCAATAATTCTTTTTATTCCTAAACTCACTCCTTGTAGTTGCAAATGTACTTGTACCACTTACAAGATTCAATTAAGACAATCTTTCATAGTTTGCAACTGTTTAATTTTCAATCTATATTTCATCTAATTCTTCTCCGCACCTTAGTGATTTCACATGGAAGCTAAAATAGAAAGAAGGGTTGTTGATGGTTTTTCCTGTGTGTCATTCTAGAAGCACAAGGACTTCACAGAGGCCAGGGTCAGTGCATTTGTTTGTGATCTAACGAGCGATGATCTATGCAAACATATTGCTCCTTCTTCAGTGGACATTGTGACAATGGTAATAAGGTTGTGCTTATTTCATATTTAATTGCTAAAACAATTGTTTATTTCTTTTTGGTTCAGTTCGGTAATGAATCCCCTTTTTAAAACCAAATCAAAACCAGATTTAGTTTTCTTTCGTATATTAATGTATTCCCCTTGATAAAATGTTGATGTTAATATACGTGGCTGACTTTTTTAAATAGATATTTGTTTTATCTGCAGTATCCCCAGAGAAAATGCCTTTAGTGGTACAAAATATCAGAAAAGTTCTCAAGGTGAGTACTGAATGTATGGCACTATAAGACTATAAGTTTTACTATTGAATTTCTCACACACCTAAATTCCCTAATTTGACCCTTACAATTTTCATTTCGAGCCTAATGGTCGTATGTTGTTTCGTGATTATGCAACTGGTGATCTTGCTCAGGTGGGATTTAATGTGATTACAATAATAGAGATCTAAATCCTTTAATAAGATAATAGAGTTTTAACACAGTATGGGTATTGCAATGTTTTTAATCGCTATATGTAATGTCATATGAACATGAAAGGTTCACTGGCAACGAACAAAAGATCAGTGAAAATTTCTATGTTAGGGGCGATGGCACTGTAAGTTACTGTTCACTAAGATTATTATACAATTATGTCCAGTTTCTTAATGTAAAATATTTTATGATTCTCAATAGATTAATTTTTTTTATTAGTTCTGGAAAATTTTGGGATTTTTTTATTTTTTATTTTTTTAATATTTTTAATTTTTTTCCGACGGAATTTTTCCGTCGGAAATAAAACATATTTACATTTTCCGACGGAAAACTTCCGTCGGAAATTTTAAAACCATTTTCTTGAATTTTTTTCCGATGAAATATTTCAGTCGGAAAACCCTCGGATTATGGCTGCCCGTAAATTTCCGACAGATTTTTCGGCGGAAGAAATCCGTGGGAAAATCTGTCGGAATTTTTCCCACGCCACATTTTCCGACGGAATTCCTACGGATTTTGCTCTAAATCCGTCGGAAAATCCTGTTTTTCTTGTAGTGGTTGACCCGACGCTGACCCTCCTATTCCTAAGTCAAATCAATTCAAAGCATAGCAGAATATAGCAGAAAAGTAGTAGTTAAGTCGAGCAGAATCTATCTTTAAAATGTAAGAAATGCGGAGTATTTATAGGAGTGAAAAGCGGATTTTTCGGATTGGTTGGGTGTTTCGGGTTGGGTCGGATCGGATCTTTAGTGGTTATGTCGAATAAGGCTCATATCTATCAATATGTATAGTGGGCATGTCGAATAACCATGCTTGGATGTCGAAGGACATGTTTTCAAGACAATTTGGAGATCAAGTATCTGTATGTAAATTTTGGTGTATGTTGAATAGGTCCATTTTGGTGTATGTCGAACAGGTCTAGTGTGGTGTATGTCAAACAAGTCCAGTCTGGTGTATGTCGAACAAGTCCAGTCTGGTCTATGTCGAATAAGAGCAGATCTTGGTCTATATCGAATAAGAGCAGATTTTAGTCTTAGTTTGACTTTATTCTGATGTGTAACTTGCCATGTCATTGATAGAATATTTTGGTATATCAGTGGAGGTCATGGTCGTGGTGGTAGGTTTCGGGTAAGGACACCCTTGTTGGAAAGAGATGATTGATTTTTATCAAAATTTTTATCAAAATTTTGGGTTTAAATTGAAAATTTGAAACTTAATTAACAAAAAACATGAAATACTTTTGTGAACTAGTCTATTAAACTTCTACAAAGTATTATTTCTCTTTATTCCAAACACAAATTAAACAACTCCTAAACTCCCCAATTTCATTCATTTCATAAACATTAGTTTAAGAATTTTCTTCCAATTTATTCAAATTTACAGGTATTTCTCTTCCTCTCTACCTAATTTTTGTGCAATTATGTTTTATTTCCCTGAAATTTGAGTTGGGTTTTTATTTTTTCTTTTTTGCCATCAACAATGTATACTTCTTTTATAAAAATTATTGACATTATGGCCTATATTAGAGTTATTTAGAGTTCTTTTATCTGGTATTTTTATTCAATGTTGGTGTTGCATTGCTAAACTCCATTGCACCTAAATAATACTCTGGCCATAAATGTATTATCTTTTAACCTCTAGGTAAATTGCTATTAAAAAAATCTGAAGCAAAAGAAGAAGAAAAACAAAAGAGGGTGGTATTTCTATCTTGTAATAAAAAAAAAAATTATTTAAAGATTTCGAACAATTTTTCGTGTAATTGACTAATTGTTATGTACTTCGAGTGATTATTTTTCTTATGAGACTTATTTGGATTTTTTTTTTGCATGTGAAACTTGTTTTGAATCATTTACGATGTGCTTAGCGTGAATTTCGACATCTTTTGTGATCTTTTCTTTTGATTTTGTGTTTGGAATAATAGAATGAATGTTAATTCATTGACTATGATGCTAATTTATTATATTTTTATATAAATTATTTTTGTTTTTTTGTTTTTTAATATACGTATCCATGCCGTGTCGTATCATGAAAAAAATTTAGAAAACGAGTCGCCGAATTCGAATCATGGCGTCGAGTCCGAGTCCGAGTCCGAGTCCGAGTCACCGAGTCAGTGTCTGCAGCTGTGCAACATAGGATATTTCTATTATTCAATTTACCATTTGTAATCAAACAAAGAGAATTTTATTTATGCATGCAAATTGATTTTCAGGCAATGATTTTGGTCTGAAATGCAAATAAACTTCCTATGATTTGCTTCATTAGCATAAAAACTAATCGCATATGCTATTTTTATTAAAAATAAATAAATCCCAACGAAAAATAACAAGTATACCTTACACACACACACAAAAAAAAAATGAAAACACTCCTAGTCACCTAAAAGAATTTCTTGTTAGCTTTGAAAATTAGCAATAATCTTTATGTTCATTTAAAATTTGGCAATCACTTCTTATTGATTTATGAAGGAATTACGAATGGGAATTTCTACTAATAAAAATATAAAATATAGGATTAATTTAGCCAAATTGTTGGATAAGGATGAAGATGAAGGCACTGAAGACAAATTTAGAAGGGAGGTTTTGATGCATTCCAAAACTTCAAAGATTGGCTAAGTATGGAGTAACTTAGCTGATGATCCCTTTGGAAGGAATTTTGACTAAGGAAAGAAGACATCAGAAGAGTCAAAGTTTCAAGGTCCAAGGCTTCTGATCTGCTGAAGGAAAAACATCAGACTGATGAAGATCAGCCGACTCAAATCAGATTTGTTCAAGTTTGAGATCAGCCGAGTTCACCATCAGACTTGTATTTTCATCAGCCAAGTGGAAAGGATCATAAAGTCTTCCCAACGGTAATAAATGCCCCTTGGTGTAATAAATGCTGAAGTACAAGGTTATTAAAGACAAATGATTGAAGAATTGCTTCGCATCAGCCGAGTGCATTTAATGCTGCATTTAATGCTGCCTGCAGAATAGTACTGTTCACAGTACGGACAGACTGCAAAAGAGCCGTTCGCGGAAATTAAGGACCAGTACTCGAGGAATTTGAATCTTGTCTCTCTTCAACGGACATTTTTCAAACCTCAAGTATAAATAGCTGAAAGAGACGAAGAAGAAACAAGCAACACAATCTCTGAGAAATTTTCGAAGCAAAATTCTTTAAGTCTCAAGAACAGCTCACTCATCAGCTGAGTCATTTGTTGACGAAAGCAGAGTTGAAGAATCAAGAAAAATACATCTTCTGAGTGATTTTGTAAACAAGAGTGTTGTGCGGAGTTGTGATCCATCTTTGTGAGTGATCAAACTTCAGAGAGTAGAATTTCTTAGTGATTTTCTATTGCGAGCTTATAGCCTTTTCATTAGTTGTCTAGGTATAAGTGGAGAAATATTGTAATCTGTGTGATTATAGTATAACCCAGAATCTAAGTGATCTGGAAGAGTGGACTAAAGGATTTATATCCATATAACCACTATAAAAATTACTTGTGTTTTTACATTGCTTTTCAAACTTGCATATTTACTGATTATATAAAAACACATTAAGTTAACTGTTTGAAAAAGATTCAAAAGGAGTTTACAAAACTGGGGAGACATTTTTCAAACTGCTAAGATTACTTGTGAAAAACACTTTGAAAATCCGCTGCAAGTACTCTAAGTATTAAAACTGATTTTAACAAAATCAACTAAGTAACTATCAGACGAGTGGTCAACAAACCTGTTCAAAGATTTGTTCGCGAACAGAATTGTAACTTACTAATCTGATCAGCTTAGTCTGTTCAATTAAAGTAAAGTTTTAAAGTTAAATTCGAAGAAAATTTTTAAAGAGGTTTATTCACCCCCCCCCCCCTCTAAACCTCTTCTGACCACTTGAGACCAACAAGTGGTATCAGAGCAGGTGGTTCATTAGAATCAGCTGCCTGATCAACGAGCTTGATCCAAGTGTTTTTCAAAGGTTTTCAAGAACATTTCAAACGAGCATCTTTTTGAAAAATCAAAACTTTTTGAAAAATGGATTGTATCAGCCATGTTCCCCACATTGCTGGTATGTCCTTTGAGGACTGGAAAATCAGAATGGAGATTTTCCTAGCTGCTTATAATGATAACATGTACACATGCATCATTAAAGGTCCATTCAGATTCACAAAGACCATAAAAATAAATGAAGTAGATACGGTTGTGGAAAAAGACCTTCATGAGATGACTCCAGAAGAAATAAAGCTTTACAATCTAGATAAAGTTGGAAGATTCATCATGACTAAAGCCCTGGATAATGATCGGTTTGACAAGGTCAAACATTGCAAAACTGCAAAGGAGATGTGGGACAAAGTCAGAGATATGAGCGAAGGGAACGACGCCATAAAAGAGCATCAGCTAAGTGTTGCTCTAGAAAAGCTGGATAACTTCAAGATGAAATCCTCTGAAACCATTGATCAGATGGATACAAGATTTACAAGAATATTAAATGAAGTATTGAAGCTTGGAAAAACCTTCACAGACAAGGAGATAACCATCAGAGTACTGAAGGCCTTACCTCCTAAGTTCAAATGAAGGTGACAGCAATGGAAGAATCAAGGGATTTGGGAAAAATCTCTCTTACTGAGCTGTTCTCTGTACTCAAGGCATTCGAGTATAAACTGCCTAGGATGGGTATTGAAGAAACCTCAACTTCAGGACCCACAGCTGCCTTAGTTGCTGCTGAAAAACCAGAAGACCAGCACATAGAAGCCAAGATGCGGACTCAACTGATGAAGCATCACTACTCAACAAGAAGGAGTACACTGCTGGAGATGTAGCATTATTGATGAACAACTTCAAGAAGTTCTACAAGAGAAAGATGAAAAACAAATACAATCATGCTGCTTCTACTTCTAAACCTAACTCTTCTTCTCAAGAAAAAGATGATTATAAAGCAAAACTAATGTGTTATAACTGCAGGAAATTGGGACATTTCATCAGAGACTGTCCATATCCAAAGGCAGAAAAATACACTGAGGAAGAGAAAAGAATCAGAAAGGAAAGAAAGCATCAAAAAGGGAAAGCAATGGTAGCTGAAGCAGAAAAGCTTGCTGCTGTCTACTCATCTGATTCAGATTCAGACACGTCTGATGAAGAATCTTCTGATGAAGAGAAACCTGCTCTCCTCTGCCTGATGGCTAAGGAATCTGATGACTCGGAGGATGAGGTAACTCCTCAAGATAATGAACTATTTAATTCTCTAGAGCAAATGATGTTGAATAATACTACTATTGCTGGAGAATTTGTTAAGCTTA
Organism: Penstemon eatonii; assembly: GCA_038501285.1. NCBI lineage: Eukaryota > Viridiplantae > Streptophyta > Magnoliopsida > Lamiales > Plantaginaceae > Penstemon > Penstemon eatonii. The sequence goes on from CM076710.1 coordinate 54,959,762, forward strand.
AGGAAGAGATGAACTTGCTAAAAGAGCAAAATAACTCACTGAAACTTAAAGCTGAAAAGCCTAAAGAATCAGCTGAGTATAAACAGCTTGAGCAAGAGCATGAATCTCTGAAAGCTGAATGTGAGGTCTATAAAGGAAAAATCATGGAACTTGAGAAAATTATTGAGTCTCATGATAAGTCAACTGTTACATCCATGCATGCATCTAGTAAACAGGAGACACCTTTAGAAAAGGATAAACTAGAATTGAATCATACTGAAAAATTCTTTTCTGCTGACAATAGTAAGGTCATTCTGTATGTTCAAACTTCTAAACCTACCTCATCTGAGAAAGTGGTAAAGGAGAAGAAATCTCCTAAGGCTAAAAAGAGCAAAGAGCCTAGTGTAGAAAAACAGACTAGTAAGCCTAAACAGAAGAGTCCTAGGAAGTCATCTGATAAGGCTAAAACTAATCAGATTAGTAATAAAGCTAAGTCGTCTGTTAAAGAGCAAGCATCTAGTAAACCAAAGAAGCATAAGAACAAGAAAAATCAAAATGCTTGGTATGGAAATGAGTCATATTATGTGCAACCTGCTGCATACCATCCTATGTATCATGCACCTCAATTTCCTAGTTACTATGCACCTTACCCTGCTCATCCAATGCATGCATACCCTGTTTATCATGCACCTTACCCTGCTTATGAACAATATTCATATCATACTGATCATCAACATGACTTATCTGATAACTATGATAAAAATGAAGCTGTACATGCTCCTGTTAAATCTCAGAAACCTAAGAAACCTAAGACATCAACATCTTGGGTTGTCAAAGGTGAAACTAATCCTTCAGGACCCTCTCAATAAGGGTACCTAAAACAATTTTATTTTGTTTTGTAAGTTAGGATTAGGAGTAGGAGTAAAGTAGAGAAGATTTGGTACCTGGACAGTGGATGTGGATGGTCCAAGTGTTACATTTGGAGACAGCAAAGAAGGCAAGATTAAAGCTAAAGGAAGATTAATCAAGGGAAACATAGAGATATCTGACGTCTCATATGTTAAAGGCCTAAAGTATAATCTGCTGAGCATAAGTCAATTTTGTGACAAGGGATATTCAGTCATCTTCTCAACAGATAAGTGCTATGTTGAACAAATTGGTACAAAGAAGGTAATTTTATCTGGAAGACGACAAGGAAATATCTACATAGTCGACTGGGATTCTGTTGACAAGAATTCAAGTGTTTGTTTGGTGGCATCTGCACCAAGTGAAGTTAGTTGGCTATGGCACAAGAGAATGAATCACTTAAACTTCAAGACCATAAACAGATTAATCAAGAATGATTTGGTAGAAGGGATTCCAAAAACAGTCATGAGCAAAGACAAGCTCTGTGACGCATGTCAGAAGGGTAAACAAATCAAGTCATCTTTCAAAAGCAAGAAGCATCAATCTTCTGAAAGAATATTGGAGCTACTACATATGGAATTATTTGGACCCATTGATCCAGTCAGTAACGGTGTAAAGAAATACTGCCTAGCTGTTGTGGATGACTATTCAAGATATACTTGGGTGATTTTCATGAAGAAGAAAAGTGAAACCAAGGAACATCTTACCAATCTGATGGAACTGATCCAGAATGAGAAGAGCATAAAAATATTGAAGATCAGATCAGATAGAGGGACAGAGTTTACAAACTCTACTGTTGAAGAGTATTGTAATATCAAAGGAATACATCATGAGTATTCAGCTGCTAGAACCCCTCAACAGAATGGTGTTGCTGAAAGGAGAAACAGAACACTAAAGGAAGCTGTCAGGACCATGATAGCTGAAGCTAAACTGCCTCAAAGATTTTGGGCAGAAGCAACAAATACAGCATGCTTTACCCAAAACAGATGTATGATCAACAAAAATCAGAACAAGACTCCATATGAAGTTTGGAACAACAGAAAACCAAACATTCATTACTTTAAGATTTTTGGTTGTAAATGTTTTGTATTGAATAATGGGAAAAATCACCTTACTGCATTTGCAGAAAAGGCTGATGAAGCTGTTTTTGTAGGATATTCAACTGTTAGTAAAGCTTACAGAGTGTTTAACAAAAGAACATTACTAATAGAAGAATCTATCCATGTAGTATTTGATGAGCCAAGTCAATCTTCTGAAAAGAATCAAAGTATTAATCAAGATCTGTCTACTGATTTACAGAAGTTGGACATTGAAAGAAATGAAGAATATGTTCCCATCATACTACCCAATCTAAGTTCAGCTGCTAACTCAAGTGCTGTTCAAAATCACAGTGCTAATTGTCTAACAGACGAGTTGCAAACAGGTGACAGACCAGAGACTGTTCAACAGACGACAAATGTTCAACAGACTACTACTGGTTCTCCAACAGTAGTGTTGCAAGATCAAGACAGAGGACAACATCCTGATCTACAACCTGATCTTAGATGGCTCAAGAATCACCCACCAGAGTTAGTGATTGGTGATCCATTAGATAGAGTGAAAACAAGAAGAGCTGCTGCACAAGATGCTATGTTTGTCACCTTTCTGTCTCAAATAGAGCCTAAACAAATTGAAGAAGCTCTAAATGATTCCTTCTGGATTGAAGCTATGCAAGAAGAGTTGAATCAATTTGAAAGGAATGAAGTCTGGTACTTAGTTCCTAGACCAAGTCATCAAAGAGTAATTGGCACTAAATGAGTTTTCAGAAATAAGATGAATGAAGATGGTATTGTTACCAGAAACAAAGCAAGATTAGTGGCCAAGGGTTATTGTCAAGAAGAAGGAATTGATTTTGATGAAACTTTTGCACCAGTAGCAAGACTTGAAGCAATCAGACTGTTTCTAGCCTATGCTGCTTACAAGAACTTCACTGTCTATCAGATGGATGTGAAGTCTGCTTTTCTCAATGGAGAATTGCAAGAAGAAGTGTATGTTGAACAACCTCCTGGATTTGAAGTCTATCAAGAAGAGGACAAGGTATATCGTCTGGAGAAAGCCCTATATGGACTGAAACAGGCTCCAAGAGCATGGTATGATACCCTATCTGATTTTCTTTTAATTAAAGGATTTCGTAAAGGTAAGGTAGATAAAACCTTGTTTACAATTGAATGGACAAATCATATATTACTTGTGCAAATATATGTGGACGATATTATTTTTGGTTCAACTAATCAACAGATGTGTGATAAGTTCTCCAAGCTGATGCAGAATAAGTTTGAAATGAGCATGATGGGTGAACTTAACTATTTTCTTGGTTTGCAAGTTAGACAGTTGCCTGATGGAATATTCATCAGCCAACAAAATACACAAGAGATCTGTTCAAGAAATTTGGTATGGAAACTAGCTCAACTGCTACCATTCCTATGTCTACAAGTCTTCGTTTGGATAAAGATGAAGATGGCAAATCAGTGGACATAACCAAATATAGGGGCATTATTGGTTCATTGTTGTATCTAACAGCAAGTAGACCTGATATAATGTACTCAGTTGGAGTCTGTGCAAGATTTCAATCAAACCCCAAGGAATCTCATCTCTTAGCTGCCAAGAGGATATTGAAATACATTAAAGGCACTCAAGAATTGGGATTGTGGTATCCTAGAGAATCTGGATTTGAGCTTATTGGTTATTCAGATTCAGACCTTGCTGGCTGCAAAATTGACAGAAAGAGCACAACATGTGCCTGTCAGTTCTTAGGTAGTCGTCTGATCTCATGGATGAGTAAGAAACAGACTTCAGTCTCTATATCTACTGCTGAAGCTGAATATATAGCTGCTGGAGCTTGATGTGCACAAATACTTTGGTTGAAACATCAACTAGAAGACTACAACATCAAGATCAGTGGAATTCCAATCTACTGTGATAATACAAGTGCAATCTCTCTTACTCAGAACACTACAAGTCATTCAAGGACTAAACATATTGAGATCAAACATCACTTCATTAGAGATCATGTGGAAAAAGGCAATGTAATGATTGAGTATGTTCATACAGACAATCAGATTGCTGATATTTTCACTAAACCTTTAAGTGAAGTAAGGTTTTCAACTCTAAGAGCTGAGCTAGGACTACTTAATTTGGATGCATAAGCTGAGGGGGAACTCATCAGAAAACTGAAGTTCAACAGCTTAGTTATTCGTTATTATCTTCAAGGATTAACTCTCAACAGACTAGTTAACTTATGAATTCTTAAACTCAGGGGGAACGTGTAAGACTAGCGGTACTTCTGAATTAAAGATGAAATTTGTTAATGTCAGTTAGTTGAAGTTATGTTTTCATCAGAAGATTCAACTATCGAAGATTAAAGTTATATTATCTAGCTGGATTGACAAACAGCTGAGGAAGGTTATCAGCTATTGGCATTCTCTGATAACAACTATGTCATCAGGACAGAAGTCCATCAGATAAGTAGTTACTTTACTCATCTGATTACTTGAATAAAAGCGAATCTACATAAAACGTTCTATTTAAAACACGCTTTTATAAGTAACTGTCGGGCGGTACATATTCCCGCTCTTCATTAAATATCTTTTGAATTTGAAACGTCGTAACTGACGCCGCACGATCAGCACTGACAGAAAAACGGATCTAACGGTTGGCGGATATCACGGAAACCGACATATCCCAACTCTGTAAAATCCCCATCTGATCAGTCGAGTCGTTCTTTACGCACCTCAAACACTCAAAAGTACTTGTGAGAAAATTTACTTGCATTTCTCTGCATATTTCTCTTTGTTTTCCTAACCTTCAACAGATTAACAATGGCCGCTGAAGGTATGTTTCTAGTATATGATTCCTACTACCAATCTGGTACGAAACTGATGAAAGAACTTCTGGAGAAGTTCAAATCTGCAAACTTGGTGAATTTTATGGAATATAATGAGGGAGTGATCTGGACTGATCAAGTGATGGAGTACTACAACACAGCGAAAGCTGACTACAACGCACTGGAGATTAAGGCTACAGTGGGAGGTAAATCTATCACTATTACTCCTGCTGTTTTGCACGGGACGTTTGGGCTTCCTAACAGTGGACGACATGACGTCACTATACTGACGGAGGATAAGCACCAACAATTCTGGGCGATCTGCGCCAAGGAAGGAGAAGTGATGTCTGGAAACATAAGGAAGAGACAACTGAGAGATGAATATCAGCGGATGGCTGATATGGTGTCTAAGCTGATTGAGAACTGCACCTTCTCACTGGATGCTGTTACCATGAAGAGGTTCAGCATCATGGCTGCCATCTACTATGGACTGGAGGTAAACTGGTCAATCATAGTTTGGTATATATTGGCTGATTTCCTTGATGAGAAGAAAGGAAAAGGCCCCTCCACCAACCACAGAATCACACTCAGTTATCTGCTGTCAAAACTGGGCTGTGACACGAAGAATGGAAAAGAGATCCACAAATCCAAGGCATTGTCCAAGTACATGCCTGTTCAAAAGAGGAAGGCTGGAGAGCCTGAAGAAGCTGATGTTGAGGAACCAAAAGAGGTTCCTGCCAAAAGGCAAAAGAGGTTAGTCAAAACAGCCAGCTTAGCTGTTGAGACTAAAAAGAAGAAGGCTGCTGATGAGCCTAAGAAGAAAGAAACCAAGCAGATGGAGAAAGTGACTTCTGCTGCTGAAGCCACTAAAATCGTTGAAAATATTATTGCTGATGTAAGGACTGGATCCCCTGCATCACCATCAAGAACTCCATCAGCAGAGAGGCCTGCTGAAGGTATCTCTCAAAGAACAAGAAGCCAACAGAGAGATACAGCTGCTTCTACATACCGTGAAGGAAGAACTAAGAAGTCTGCTAGAAAGCAGATGACTTTCATAGAAGAACCAACGGACTTAGAAAATGTAGCTAGGGAAGACCCTGAAGCTGCTGAAAGGCCTGCTGAAACAATTGAGACTGTTGCAACTGACAAAGCTGATGAGCAACAGCCAAGTCATGTCACACCAACAGCTGAGGTTACTCAACCTCAAGAAGATCCAGAAATCCAAATCATTTATCCTATTGCTGCTGCTCCCCTATCATCTGCTGGTCCAGCTCCTGCTCCCATTGATAAAGGAAAGAGGAAGATAGTGCTTAAGAGAAAGAAAATCTCTAAAGCAGACAAGAAGGCAAGAGAAGAAGCTGAACAGAGAAAGCAGGATGAAGCTGAGGAAAAGAAGGCACTTGAGCTAAGCAAAGTTCAAGAAGCAAAGGATGAAGCCAGAAGGCGCATGTCTGAAGCAGAAAGGAAAGCTGCTGAGGATGCTGAAATGGAAATGGTTTTGGAAATGAGCAAAGTTGATGCCTATGGACCTGTCCATGGAGGAGGCATCAAGATTGAAAAGGGCAAAGATGAGGAAGAAAAGAAAAAGATACTACTGCCTGCCCCCAAAACCAAGTCAAAGGACAAGTTTGAAGTTCGAAGAGCCTTTGAAATAGTGTATCCTGATAAGGAGCTCTTCAAGAAATTTGAGAAGTCCTTGGCATACTATGATCAGAAGATTATGTTGAAGACTCTGTTCAACCAAGAAAAGCCAAGGTATATCAGTTGGAGGGATAACAGGCTGAACAAGTCAATAACAGAACTTCAAAGTATGAAGGAGTTGGCTGATGAAGAACGTTGGGTTCTAAACTGGCTAAAAACAAACTCCATTCAAAAGGCCCTTGATCCCAACTATGTAAGAGATGTCATGCATAGTTATGCAAAAGGCTTTGCATTGGAGGAGGCCAAGAAGATCAAAAGCACCTTGCCTGATAAGAAGAAAAAGTATGAAGATGCTGAAGAAAGGGCAATTAAATTTGCTGTTATGACCTCCCTGAAGAGATGGGCAAAAAGGTCAAAATACCAGCAAGGCTGTTCAAGTGACTTGCCACTACTGCCAAGCATTCAGCAAATAATTTTTGGCAAGGAAGTTAAAGAGTTCAGTGAAGTGCCAAAGGGCAACAATGCTCCTATTAACCCCTGGATCATTGTGAGGCAAATCAGACAAACAACTTGCTTCAATGATGATGGCACCATCACTAACTTATTTTACGATGATGTCACTGATGAACACAAGGAAGCTGATAAGTCCTTAGCTATTGAGCTGCAAGCTAAGAATTCTGAAGATCATCAGATGACGGATATGGAAGAAGTCCCTGTTCAACAGGCGACTGAAGAGAAGGAAGCTGATGCTGATGCTTTTGCTTCATCAGCTGATCAACATTCATCACTGATGGAAGCAATCCAGATGCTTATGGAAAACCAACTAAAGGAACTGGAAGATAAGCACAAGCAACAGCTAATGAAGGTTAAGGAGGAGCTGAAGGTTGAACTTAAAGCAGAGTTGGCAGAAACCAACAAACTTCAGCTGGAAACTGTTCAAGGATCAACAGAAGAGATCATCAAAAGAGAAATTGACAGTATTCCTATTCCTCAAGACAATTCACTGCAGTTAGTGCACAGTTTGAGGGAGTTGAACAAGAACGTAGAAGATGTGAAGAGTGATGTCAACCACCTTCATACTGCTTTAAAAACAGCTGAGCACAAGATTGCTGATCTAACTGCAACCTTCATTCAAGTCAGTAAGGAAGAGAAGGAAATCAATCTAGGGATGTTGCAAGAAGTGGCAAAGGCCTCACAGGAAGTTCAGACTGAACTTGCAACTATCAACCTTAACATTGACTACTTCAATGATCAGACTGACGTCATCAGCACTGACATTCATCATCTAACAGCAAGTCATGATGTTGTCAATCAGAATCTCAAGGCTTTGTGTGCTGGTATGAAGATTCCAACAGTTGCTCTCAACCCTTCTGTTGCACCTTCTGATGTCATTAGATCTGATGATGACAAAAAGGGGGAAGAGAAGGAAGAACCAGCTAAGGAAATTACTGCTGAAGCCAAGGAAACTGAAGAAACAGCTGACAAGACTGAAAAGCTTGGAAAGGTAGAAGAAGCAGAAAATATTGAAAAAGAAACTACCAAGTACAAGAATACTGAATCTGCCAGGAAAGCAATGGAGCTTATTAAAGAACAGCAACTCAAAGAGAAGATGGAAGCTGCCAAAGCAATCTTGGAAGAAGAAGTTGATGATGAAGAAGATGACGAAGAATCATCTTATGAGTATGAGGAAGTGCTTGAAGGATCAGATGAAGAAGCTGATAGTTAGAAATTGTAAAATCTTTGTAATCAGTTTACTTTTATCTATTCTTCAGAAATCTCATCTGATGAACTTGTATATGTAATGCTTTTTCAAAATCAATAAAAAGTCAAGTTCAATCCAATATACTTTTTCTATCTCAGAAAATTTTGAGGATTACAATCTTTAGCTTAGGTATTTGACAGGTACTTAGCTGAAGTTTTGTCATCATCAAAAAGGGGGAAATTGTTGGATAAGGATGAAGATGAAGGCACTGAAGACAAATTTAGAAGGGAGGTTTTGATGCATTCCAAAACTTCAAAGATTGGCTAAGTATGGAGTAACTTAGCTGATGATCCCTTTGGAAGGAATTTTGACTAAGGAAAGAAGACATCAGAAGAGTCAAAGTTTCAAGGTCCAAGACTTCTGATCTGCTGAAGGAAAAACATCAGACTGATGAAGATCAGCCGACTCAAATCAGATTTGTTCAAGTTTGAGATCAGCCGAGTTCACCATCAGACTTGTATTTTCATCAGCCAAGTGGAAAGGATCATAAAGTCTTCCCAACGGTAATAAATGCCCCTTGGTGTAATAAATGCTGAAGTACAAGGTTATTAAAGACAAATGATTGAAGAATTGCTTCGCATCAGCCGAGTGCATTTAATGCTGCCTGCAGAATAGTACTGTTCACAGTACGGACAGACTGCAAAAGAGCCGTTCGCGGAAATTAAGGACCAGTACTCGAGGAATTTGAATCTTGTCTCTCTTCAACGGACATTTTTCAAACCTCAAGTATAAATAGCTGAAAGAGACGAAGAAGAAACAAGCAACACAATCTCTGAGAAATTTTCGAAGCAAAATTCTTTAAGTCTCAAGAACAGCTCACTCATCAGCTGAGTCATTTGTTGACGAAAGCAGAGTTGAAGAATCAAGAAAAATACATCTTCTGAGTGATTTTGTAAACAAGAGTGTTGTGCGGAGTTGTGATCCATCTTTGTGAGTGATCAAACTTCAGAGAGTAGAATTTCTTAGTGATTTTCTATTGCGAGCTTATAGTCTTTTCATTAGTTGTCTAGGTATAAGTGGAAAAATATTGTAATCTGTGTGATTATAGTATAACCCAGAATCTAAGTGATCTTGAAGAGTGGACTAAAGGATTTATATCCATATAACCACTATAAAAATTACTTGTGTTTTTACATTGCTTTTCAAACTTGCATATTTACTGATTATATAAAAACACATTAAGTTAACTGTTTGAAAAGGATTCAAAAGGAGTTTACAAAACTGGGGAGACATTTTTCAAACTGCTAAGATTACTTGTGAAAAACACTTTGAAAATCCGCTGCAAGTACTCTAAGTATTAAAACTGATTTTAACAAAATCAGCTAAGTAACTATCAGACGAGTGGTCAACAAACCTGTTCAAAGATTTGTTCGCGAACAGAATTGTAACTTACTAATCTGATCAGCTTAGTCTGTTCAATTAAAGTAAAGTTTTAAAGTTAAATTCGAAGAAAATTTTTAAAGAGGTTTATTCACCCCCCCCTCTAAACCTCTTCTGACCACTTGGGACCAACACAAATAGATAAAGCACATCTGCACATGTGTATTTTTGCATTTAGATATTTGTCCGGGCCATTAGCATATCGAGTGGTGCACCTAATAATGGTGGCCACCTTTGTTCACAAATTTTGTTGGAAATTTCAAGATGGGAAGAGATTAGAAGAATTGACTCATAACTGAAAAGTTAGGACTTACTTTACAGAGGGCCATACATCTATGTGATATGTCCCCCTTTTCTAGAGTGCGGCCACTCTAGTTAGGGCCGCATGTGCGGCCTTAATCTAATATCATTGATTTTATTCGATTTAATTTCGGCCGTTAATCTTGTAACTATGATCAACAATTAAAAAATTTGGTTGACTTTATTTAAAAATTGAAATTACAAATTAAACTATTCATTATAATTATTAAAAAAAAGAGTAAAAAATCGTTATTTAAATATTATGAAATCATTTTCCATCTTTCATCCATTTAATTATCATAAATACGTTATTTCCTCTTGCATAAACTCTTCACCAATTTTACTCCTTCAGTTATTCTTTTCCACCATTTTTACACCTTCAATTGAATCTCTCCACCATTTTAATCTTTTTCCATAGCATGAGATTTTTTACTGGAAAAAAAAATATTCCTGAATATCTCAAATAATTATTTGATTTATATAATTTTATTAGGGTTCAAACAAATTGAAATTATGTTCTTTAATATCAACTATGGAATACAAAACCAATTTAAAATTGTTGACCCTAGGATTATGTATATCTAGCTTATTCGAAATAAAATTGATCGAAACTATTATGAGTGAAATTAATTAATTAATTAATTCAATTTATTTTACCATAGAGTTATGTACACCAAGGTTATACGAAATCAAATTGATCAAGGTTTGCTTGAAATTTAATTTTAAATGTCATATTCATTTTATAAAATTATTCCAGAAATATACTTCAATCTCTTTAAAAATTTGGGTTTGAACTTGGTTTGATTGTTAATCGAGCAAAGTTTAATTGGCATTTTATCGAACGATTTCGAACCTAGTATCGAGTAACTTGACATTTTACTTTATTAACACTTTGGTTCTAGTGATTGAGTAGTTTGTGATTGATTAACGATAATTTAAATAAAGTAACAATAAAAAGATATCATCTGAATTAGCATACTGATTAATATGTGGCATAATTGATTTTTTATTAAATATTCTATTTTAATTCAAACATGTTGTGGTGGGGGGGGGGGGTTAAAAAATTAAATTTAGTAGAATTAATTTTACTAAAATGAATTTTGGCAATAATTGATTATGATAAAATTCAATTATAAAATAATTATTTTTGGATAATTGCTTTCGCAAAAGTAACACTTTAGTTACTTCTAAAATAAGTTGATTTTTAGCTTTTGGAAATCCCGAAATTGATTATGATAGTGAAGGCCAAACACTATTAAAATCACGATTGACTAAAAACAATTTCTATAATTGGGGTCAAACACTTCAAAAATCACAATGAATGTCTAGAAATGCTTTTAAGAGCTCCCATCGCTTGGCCAAACTCACCCTAAATCATGGGTTCAACATCGAGTTCACGTATTCCACGCCACTCACCCCACTATAGTCTAACTAACTCCCATAATTAATTTATTTCCATTATAGGTTAAATCTTGATAAAATTATGTATGATTGGCATTTTGGCAAATCCCTAATTTGAAGGAAGAAGTTTTCTAATTAAACATGGACAGTTCAACTGGTCTCAGAGGTGGAATTTGGAAAAAGAGACCAATGATCGAGCCTCACCAGCGACAGTGTGAGAGCAATCTCTCAAAAAATGAGGGGGGCTCCTTGTGCGCAGTGAGCACTAGTCCCAGCCTCTGTTACCGGTTGAGTCACCATGATTTATCTCCTCTCACAATCCCGTCGGGCAGGGGGTGAGGGGCGCCCGGGGTGAGCGATTTCACCTTTGGAACAAAACATATTTCATACAATGTTGTTAAAATTGCATCACCGTAAAAATTCAAAATTTGAAAGTAAACCCGACATATAGTATTTGTTCATAAACAAAATAATTTAAACGAATTCTGGAATTATCACGATTAAAGGCTATAAGCTAAACGAAATTACAATTAGATTAAAAAACTCAATTAAACAAAAAATCGATTAAAAAAATAATGTTAACGAATTAAACAAAGTATTTCCATAAATTGGAATTAAACAAAAAATTTCGTAATAATCAAAACCTCGTGAATTGCATAATTCAATAAAAAAAATTGATTAAAAAAGCCAATTTTCCATTAATTTGTTCAAATAATCAAAATAAACACATTCTAATTACAACTCCTGAATCGCAAAATCAAAATAAATTGAATATTTAGATCCAATACATACTATATTCATCAGAAAAATTTCACCTTGCATCTTCTTTCACATCTTGAATTGTAGAATCATCCACCATATTTTGTTTTGTTGTAACAAAATAAAAATCACGATAAGAGATTAGTTTTTTAGTTCAAGTAATCGTGAAAGATGAAGAAGGAACTTTGTTTTGCTCTAATTCAAATAATTGTGAAAGAAGAAGAAGAAGGAAAAAGAAAGAATTTTGTTTGACTCTTAAGGATGGAAATAAATCAATTACAATGTTAACTTTATTGAGTACAAGGTTATGAATGACATTTACTAATTAAGGTTGTTTTTCTAGTTTTTCTTTGAAAATTAAGTAAAGGAGTAAAGGGAATTGCACTTTTTATACCAAACTTTTACCTACTTTATACATTTTATACCACACCTTTCATACCAAAATCAATCAACCTTTTTCAATTTACATACCACCGTTAAATTTTGGACGGAACTGGACACGTGCGCCGCACTTGTCCGTTAACTCTCAAAAAAAAAAAAAAAAGAGTTCTGAATTTCACTTTTCATACCAAACATTTACCTACTTTACACATTGCATACCACACCTTTCAGAATGACACATTTCATACCAAAATCAATCAACATTTTTCAATTTTCATACCAACGTTAAATCACAAAAAAAAAAAACACCTCGCGGGCACTGTACTACCACATATGCTATTCTTAATTTGAGGAAACTGTAAAAAATCATATGATAGATCGATGACATTCCCGTTTCTTTTTCGAAAGGGTAAGTATCTCAGGTTCGTCACTTTTTTATAATTAATCCCTTGCCCCCTAAAATGATCCAATTTTACCCTTGAGTGTTATTAGTACAAATAAATATGTAAAAAATTGAAATAATTTTTAAATTTATGGGCAATTATAAATTATATCAATTAATGAATATGATGATTTTGAATTGAAACAGTAGTACCACATAGGGTCTTCTCAATATGAGGAAACCGTAATAAATCATATGATCGATAACATTTCTGCTTCTTTTTCGAAAGGGTACAAAATATAATAAAATACGGTCTTCTCTATCTATGAAAATCATACACAATCATAATTTTGTAATTTTTCTGCCAAATTTTTAAGTATAATTCAGTTACAAAAAAAACCCCTCGTGTTTTTCACTTTCTTATAATTAATCCCTTGCCCCTTAAAAACCCCTGTATTATTGCAAATACCCCCCCTGTATAATTGCAAATACCCCCTGTACAATTGCAAATACTCCCCTTAGGGTTTTTTTTGTCACAACCAATACGTAGGGTGTATTTTTGTAAGTAGGCCTTTTAAAATTTACGATTTATTATGGTTTCCCCAAACTGATCAGACCATATTTGATATTTTCAGCTCAAAATCAATGGTCAAAATTGTAAAAGTTTAGGGGCAAGGAATTAATTATAAGAAAGTGACAAACACGAGGGTTTTTTTGTAAATGAATTATACTTAAAAAATTTGGCAGAAAAATTACAAAATTATGATTGAGTATGATTTTCATTGATAGCGAAGACCGTATTTTATTATATTTGTACCCTTTCGAAAAAGAAAGCAGGAATGTTATCGATCATATGATTTATTACGGTTTCCTCAAATTGAGAAGACCCTATTTGGTACTACTGTTTCAATTCAAAATCATCATATTCATTAATTGATATAATTTATAATTGCCCATAAATTTAAAAATTATTTCATTTTTTTACGTATTTATTAGTACTAATAACACCCAGGGTAAAATTGGATCATTTTAGGAGGCAAGGGGTTAATTATAAAAAAGTGACGAACCTGAGATACTTACCCTTTCGAAAAAGAAACGGGAATGTCATCTATCATATTATTTTTTACAGTTTCCTCAAATTAAGAATAGCATATGTGGTAGTACAGTGCCCACAAGGTTTTTTTTTTTTTTTTGTGATTTAACGTCGGTATGAAAATTGAAAAAGGTTGATTGATTTTGGTATGAAATGTGTCATTCTGAAAGGTGTGGTATGCAATGTATAAAGTAGGTAAATGTTTGGTATGAAAAGTGAAATTCCGAACTTTTTTTTTTTTTAGAGTTAACGGACACGTGCGGCGCACGTGTCCAGTTCCGTCCAAAATTTAACGGTGGTATGTAAATTGAAAAGGGTTGATGGATTTTGGTATGAAATGTGCAATTATGAAAGGTGTGGTATAAAATGTATAAAGTAGGTAAATGTTTGGTATAAAAAGTGTAATTCCCTCGAATAAAAATTACTCATCCAAGTTACGTACCAGTTATGAGCACCATGTGTCACATTTTTAGGGCATGCCTGCATGTGAGTCCAGTTACCTTGGGCCGCACCCTAGACGCCCCGATGATATGTTATAGAACTATGACTCTTAGGCCATCTCCAACCCGTAGGACTATTCACAGCCCTGGGGTGTCAATCTCCACCCGGGGAATCTGCACCCCCCTGAGCATCATCTCCAACCGGTAGGGCTATCTCCTCCAATTAATTAAAAAAAAAACTTCCCCACTCTCACCTATATTATCTATAATAAAATAATAATAGTAATAATAGTAGCAGTAGTAGTAGTAGTAATAATAATAATAATAATTTTAAAAATAAGTAATATTAATTTAAGGCTTTTGAAAATGCATAATAATTAATTTTAGAGACAATAATAATATTACATTCGGGACAAGAAAAACAACAACGATTACACGGAAATAACAACGAAGATGCAACGATAAAAACAACATTGAAAATGCAACAATACAACAATGTAAACAACAAGAAAAATGCAACGATTTTTATAATTAAATGTAACTTTTATTTTAGTTAATTAAATTTAACTTTTATTTTTAGTTAATTAAAATAAATAAGGTATTGTTAAAATTTTTAGTTACTTTTTTTAATTTTTGTAAGTTTTTTTATTATTAATTTATTTATTAATATTTATTTTTAAATTTAATAATTAAAAAAAATGCATCAGGTGGCGCCAAGTGGCGCCACCTGATGGAATGCGTCCCAGACACAGGGCTGTGGGCTGGGCTGTAAATCGTCAAGCCACCATGTGTCTTCTCCAACCCGGGAGAAGTGGGCTAGGCCCATCTCCACCCACCCCCCTCCCGGATTGGAGATGGCCTTAGCTAGATTTGGCACCATACATCATTAATCGTCTGTGTTTTCTTTAATGACTTGTATATATGTTTCTGTAAATGGCAAAATGTATTTTAGGCCTCGACACTGAACGCTTTCTGACTTCTCATCCAATTCGGGACCAAAAGGGCAAAACAAAGATTGTACCTTTGGACAAAGGTGTAAAACAGAGACCTTATTAGGCCATCTCCAATGGTTGAGGGCTAGCCCCGGGCTCCGGAGCCCAGGGCCCTGCTGGTAGTCTCCAATGGTTGGGGCTCCGTGGGGGAATTAATTCCATTTTTTTCCTTTGCCCACTCTCACCTATTATTATTATAGATTTATAATTTTTTAATATTAATATTAATAATAGTAATTATATTAGTACTCGTAATTTAATTATTAATTATATTAAAATATTAATATTAAATAGAATATTTAATTAAAGTAACTTAAAATTAATACATAATACGCAAACTCTCACCTATTAATATTATAGTTTTATTTTTTTTAAATACGGAGTATTAATTAAAATAACACATTAATTACAACAATACACAACATTAATTACACAACATAATCAAGGAAAATAAAATAAAAATAGTCCTAAAGCTCCTTATAAACCTCATAAACATAGTGTTGGAAAAAGTAAGTTAATGGACCATTTTGGACGTAATTTAAGTGGGACCCACTTTGAGTAAAGAGTCAGGTCGATCTTGACGGAATTATATTCTACTCCGTGAGTAGATTAAAATGGTATATGGTACGTCCAAATCGGAGTACGAGTGAATGAGAAATTAAATCTCAAAGTTCACATATGTAATGGGAAAAATTGGAAAGAAATAGATTAATCCCACATTGAAAGTGTGACAAGAAAAACATGGGTTTATATATGATTTCTAAACCATAAGGGTTAAGAAATTATTACTAGAAGGCTCCCTCCTTGCGCGCGCGCGCGGGGGGGGGGGGGGGTGCAAATCTTGGTTCGGATTACTACTCGGCCCTTCAAGACTTGTGCGTGCCCGCGACCTGCGCACACGAATGTCGTCCCGGAAAACCTACTCGGTCGAGCCAAGTTTTGCTATTTTCTTCCAAATTCCATTTCTTTTTTGCCAATTTCTTTAAATAATTAACCATGCTATATCATTAAATAACACATTAATTATACAAAATTAACCATACACACATTAATTCATTAAAAGAAAAACAAAAAAAACAAATAAAGGAAAGACCAATCAGGTGCCGCCACTTGGCGGCGCGCCCCTCTTCTTCCTCACAAACAGACGCGCGGAGCAGGGCTGGCTTGCGGGCTCCAAACAGCCCGCAGCCCCACCCGTTCCGCCCCGCAACCCCGCCCGGTCCCGGCCCCTCTCCATCTCCAGCGGTTCTCCCACCTCAGTCCGACCCCGCCCCGAGCCCGCAGCGAACTGCTGGAGATGGCCTTATCCTCAGCATACAACACATGAATAACATCAACCAGGAAACAATGTTGTTTAATATTAACAAAAATTATCATTCATTACCTAAGTGCACAGGTTGTATCAAAGAATTTTATTCAGTCTTGTTGTTTTGTGAGAATATGTTTCCCAAAATTGTTATTAGATAATTGGACAAAAGTGAGGGCAAATATTGAAATGCAAACATTAAAAAAACTATAATTCTTTTTAACTTATTTGCAAACACACATGCTTCTTATTTTACTTTAATTTGAGATAGTGTTCCCCTTAAGGTGGAGAGATTATTTAGTGCAACTATTGCACCACATCATTGAATACACATGGTGCAATCCACAACTATATTTGTGACATGTAATTTAATAATTCACATCACTCCATAATGTTCCAAAAAAATATAATTTTAAAAAATGTGTTCACATTGCTAGAACATGGGATGATATGGATTATCGAGAGAATTTCATTTTTGATACCACAATTATACCTACTTTAGGGATTTGATACCACAATTATTTATGTCGAAACATTTTATACCATATCTCAAATCAACTTTACACATTTAATACTTTTGTTAAATTTATGACGGAATTGTCACGAGATTGTCATCTGCCCGTTAATTCTCGTGAAATTTGAATTGAGAATTTCACTTTTGATACCACAATTATACCTACTTTAGGGATTTGATAGCACAACTATTTATGTCGACACATTTGATACCATATATCAAAGGCATTATGTCGACATACAAAGTTGTATCAAATCCCTAAAGTAGGTATAATTATTGTATCAAAAGTGAAATTCTCAATTCATATTTCATGAGAACTTACGGGCACGTGACAATCTCGTGACAATTCCGTCATTAATTTGACGGAAATATTAAATGTGTGAAGTTGATTTGAGATATGGTATCAAATGTGTTAGACATACATAGTTGTGGTATCAAATCCCTAAAGTAAGTATAATTGTGGTATCAAAAGTGAAATTCTCTTTGGATTATCACTCTACATGTCATAAGTTCATTTGTGAGTTGCACCACATATACTTGATGATGTGGTGCAACGGTTGCTTTACGTTATACCGAGTTCCTGATTGCGGCGCCTTACAAGACAGAGCTCTGATTAAAAAATGTCATATATATCACATGGGAATCATTATTATTTCGGCCATGTTCTGTTCCAGCTTGTAAATTGTAATTATAATCTAATTGTTGTGATCCTCATCAATTTTTTGTTTCTTCGTATTTCAATCAAAATTGTTGTCAATTTGGAAACGGAACTGATGGATGAACATGGAAAAAAATAGGTAGCTTATATATTCCACTTTCCATTAGAACATGGAAAAAGAATTACGGTGTATATACAAATCTGATGCAATTTAAAATGATAATACATGATACTACCTAAATTTCCAAACTTATCTTCTCCACAAGCCAAAATGGAACAGAAAAACAAAACTTGCACGGACTTTTGGCAGCTTGCACCCTCAAAAATGGGCCTTTTGACAGATTGCACCCACGAATTTAAATTTGGGCAGATTGCAACCTCAAAATACATAAGTTTTGGCAGATTGCACCCTCTAAATTTTTCCGGCCAAATAATTCGCCGAAAAATCAAAATTCTAATGTTGGCAAGGGTATAATTGTCTTTTTAATTCAATTCCCTCAAAGAAAATTATTACCCGCCAAAAAATTAAGCCAACTAAATTAAATGTGTAGTTTAGGGGTTAATTTGTCCACTTACACATTAATTTAATTCAAATTCCTAAAAGAAAAACATAAAAACCCTGCTCCAACAACACCGATTAGGGCTTTATCACATTCTCACTTCAATTTTGCCTTATTTTTGCATCACATTTACTATAAAATCGAAGTTATATGTAATATTAGGTATTATACACCGTGTATTGATCAGTGGGGGTGGAGATGGCGACTAGAAGAAGATGAAAATTATGAGTTCCTCATTCCCTTGAGTTGTCAAGCTCCATATTATGGTATGAATATCGATTATTAGTTTTTTTTGTTATTCACGCATATTTTCGGGCACTGTTCCTTTCATAGTACTATACTTATGTATATTTTGTCTCTTATGTACACTAGAGTCATGTTTGTTCGGGATTGGTTGTTTATTTTTTTACTTATATTGACCTGGGTTGTTTGTTTTTAAAATGTATTTGCTACTTTAATGATGTTTTGCATAAAATTTATTTCCGTAAATGTTTGAACAAAGTATGATGTTTAGCATGTGCAGCTAAGACACATTTGTTGCTCAAAATGGTTGAAAGATTTAAAAGTGTTGTAAGAAAAATGAAAATTTAGGCACAAAATTTGAATTTTTGGATGAAATAAAATTAAAAAGACAATTATACCCCTGTCAACATTAGAATTTTGATTTTCTAGCGAATTATTTGGTCGGAAAATTTTAGAGGGTGCATGCAACCTGCCAAAGCTTATGTATTTCGAGGGTGCAATCTACCAAGATTTAAATTTGAGGGTGCAATTTGCCAAAAGACCCATTTTCGAGGGTGCAAGCTGCCAAAAGTTCAAACTTGCACAGTCAAAGATATGTGGATATTGATTTTGCAGCAAACGCACGTCAATTTTCGTTCTCACGCATTCTAAAAATATCGGTGCAAAGTACTGCTTCTTTATGGCTATAAATGATAATGGAAAGAATTGCATTTTTGGTACATAGCTATAGGCCAATTCCCACTTTTGGTACACCTCTTTAACAAAGTTCGACGCATTTGGTACAACTGTTAAATATATTGCAAAATCACCGTTAATTCCGTTAGTTCGACACATTTGGTACACCTCTTTTACAAAATTGACATGTGCGCGGCACATGGCTGCCCCAAAAAAAAATTAAACTTGATAAACTTTTATAAAAATTATCATATTGTATTTATTATATTTATCATATCATATTTATATAATGATAAAAAAAAATATGTATTTATTATTTATATGACATGTAAAATATAATAAACTAGATATAATGTCATTTATAGTTTAATACTGGAAGAAGAATAAAATATAATAAACAAGTTTATCAAGTTTCAATTTTTAAAAATTATTTATAAAAAGAGTTTATTATTTTTATAGTTTATTATTTATAAAAATTATTAAAAAATATGTCTTTATTATTTATATGACATGTAAAACTATATAATGTCATTTATAGTTTAATATTGAAAGAAGAATAAAATATAATAAAAAAATTTATCAAGTTTCAATTTTTAAAAATTATTTTTAAAAATAGTTTATTATTTTTATAGTTTATTATTTATAAAAATTATTAAAAAATATGTATTTATTATTTATATGACATGTAAAATATAATAAACTATATAATGTCATTTATAGTTTACTATTGCAAGAAGAATAAAATATAATAAACAAGTTACTTTAATTTATCATATTTATAAAAATTATTAAAAAATATGTATTTATTATTTATATGACATGTAAAATATAATAAACTATAATGTCATTTATAGTTTAATACTGGAAGAAGAATAAAATATAATAAAAAAGTTTATCAAGTTTCAATTTCTTTTTTTTTTTGGGCAGCCATGTGCCGCGCGCATGCCAATTTTGTAAAAGAGGTGTACCAAATGTGTCGAACTAACGGAATTAACGGTGATTTTGCAATTTATTTAACGGTTGTACCAAATGTGTCGAACTTTGTTAAAGAGGTGTACCAAATATGTTGGACACATAAAGTTGTGTACCAAAAGTGGGAATTGACCTATAGCCGTATACCAAAAATGCAATTCTCTCAATGATAATGATAGTATAGTTGAGTTTCATTAAGAAAAATCCACTTAACAAAGAAAAGAAAAAAGCAAATATAAGTATGGATTTGATACACACACTACTTTTTCTTCTACCCTGTTTTGCCTTATGGGTGTATATCGTTAAAATTCGCCACCGGAATTCAGACAAACTCCCCCCAGGATCCAAACCTTTTCCCATTATCGGTAACATTTTTGAACTAGGCCAAAATCCACACAAATCTCTTGCCAAACTCTCCAAAATATATGGACCCTTGATGAGTCTAAAGCTTGGTAGCATGACAAATATCGTTGTTTCCTCTCCAGAAACTGCTAAACTCGTGCTGCTAAAACATGACCAAAATTTCTCCGATCGGCCAGCTCTTAATGCAATACGTCCATTCGATCACCACAAATTATCCGTTGTATGGGCACCAGTGGGTAATGTTTGAAATTATTTATTCGAGATACGTAGTCAGTAGTCACACTACATTAATTCTTCATTTACATATCTCGAAACATATGTAGTCACAACTGACACAAAATATGTAAATCACAATATATGTTTTGATTTGCTAGTCACTTACTTGCGTTTTTAAGTATTTGATCTCTATTGAAATAATAATCCAGAGTGAATGCATAGTAAGTTATCTTTCTAGATAATCCTAATATGTTATACATATGAAATAATTATTCTTTTTGTTTGGTTCATGTACTTAGCTTGATTAAGAGTATGCATTTTTTGTTTGGTTCATATACATGTATTGAATCATTTGAATCAGTTTTAATGTTAGGAAAAATTTATATACACCTATGTACGTATTTGAGTATTTGTAACAAACTAATATTTACGATCAATACAACTTTCATATTTTCTTCACTATTTTACGTTGAATTTTAGTGTTGAGTGTCAGTTGTCAATTTATATTACTTTCTTGAAAGTTGAAACTGGTCAATTACTAACTACTCAAGTAACCTCTATTTATAGTATATTTTAGAATTCTTTACATAACGCATTATTAATTTTTTAATTGATCTTCATTTAGATTCTTGTATCTCGACTATATATTTCAATTACTTTCAACAGGTAATCAATGGCGTAAACTTCGTAAAATTTGCAAAGAACAAATGTTTTCAGTGTCAAGGCTTGATGCAAGCCAGAGCTTGAGGAAGGAGAAGTTGCAACAACTCTGGGACTATGTGAATGATTGTTGTACTAGTAGCGAGGCTGTAGATATTGGTCGAGTTGCCTTTACTACGTCGATGAATATGATGTCGGCCACTCATTTTTCTATTGATTTTGCTGCATTTGGTTCTGATTCATCACGAGAGTTCAGGGAAATTGTTCAAGGAATAACGGCACTTGTGGGCAAGCCTAATGTTGTAGATTTTTTCCTTATTCTTCAAACGGCCGATCCACAAGGAATTTTTCGGGATAACAAACTTTATGTTGAGAAATGTTTTGAGATATTTGATGAAATTATCAATCAAGGGATGCAGGAACGAGGATTACCTAGTGATTGTACATCGAAAAATGACATGTTGGAATCCCTTCTTGATCTCAAACTCAAGAAAGAACCTGAGTTGAGCTTTGATGACATAAATCATTTACTTCTGGTGAGCATATTCCTATATATATTTATTGATGACGAAAATGAAAAGGTTTATCCAATTCGCATATGTTTGGCTCATTTAAAGCTTATTTGAGTGTTGTTTATATATGTAACACCTCCAAAATAATTTCTAAGGTCAACATATATATAATATAATACGTAACTCTGTTTAATATAACTTGCCCGTTTGTATCAATCTTGACGGTGTTTATATTTTATTGTGTTTAGGATCTATTTGTTGCGGGACAGACACAACTTCAGTCACAGTGGAATGGGCGTTGACAGAATTAATGCGCAACCCAGAAAAAATGTTCAAAGTCCAAAATGAGTTGAGGAATGCAATTGGACAAACCGAACAAGTCCAAGAATCTGATATCCCAAAACTCCCATATTTACGAGCTGTGATTAAAGAAACTTTCAGGTTTCATCCAACTGCTCCCTTGTCAGTACCTCACAAAGCTAAAGAAGATACATAACTAATCAACGGTTATATAGTACCAAAAGACACACAAATTATAGTTAACGTTTGGGCCATTGGGAGAGATTCAAGTGTCTGGTCGAAGCCTGATTTGTTCATGCCCGAGAGATTTTTAGAACAAGAAGCCGATTTTCATGGACGACATTTTGAGCTCATTTCGTTTGGCGGGGGCAGGAGAATATGCTTGGGATTGCCACTAGCTTATCATATGGTGCACCTAATGGTGGCCACTTTTATACACAACTTTGATTGAACACTTGAAGGAGGACTTAAACCGGCAGAAATTGACATGACTGAAAATTTCGGACTTACTTTACAAAAGGCCAAACCTCTTAAAGCAGTTCCATTTAAAGCAGTGTGACAATATATATATATATTATTTTGTCCAAATATAAAGATGCATGCATGATCATGTGTCATACAAAATAATAAATTATCAAAAAAAAAAAAAACACAAAATACAAAATAATAGATTTCCTCTATCTCAAGACTACTCCAATCCAAGATGGAACAGATTATTACACCTGCAGTTTTTTCTCATTATTATAATAAATGAAGAGTTTGCCTACTAGTTACTGTGTAAGTTTTAAATTAATTGATAAATTTGTAAAATTTTCATGTTTTAAATTACTTGTTGAATGCATTTTTTTTACAGTTTTACCTTTTCTTACCTTTAGGCTTACATAATAAAGTAGAGTGAACAAAATCCAATAGCATTAATTAAATGGCTAAACAAGCAACTCGACAAACTATGGCCTTTTGTTGCAGATGTAATCTTCTCTTCTTTTTGTCATGGGTTTGATTTCATTTGTTAAGCAGAGTAGCAAACACTTTTTAGTTTTGTTGGTGGAAATTACGTATAACAATTAATTATATGATTTGACTCTATACACCAGATATAAAATTACAGATTGATCTGGGTAGATGTACATGCAAGAACATGTGGTCTGGTGCACACCCTTAATATAGTAATACAGCCGTCATATTGAACTTTAGCCTCAAAATAATATCGAAATTATTAATTGGACGCTCAGAAAATACAAAACATTGTTGGGTTTTTGGGTATAATTTGTCAACTACAACAGTGCGGAATTTAAAATTTTTATCATACACCAAATCCCAGGGTTTCTTATTAGCACATATGAATAAAGGTTGAATTTAATTAGAGCATGCATATACTAAAATTAAATAGGTGGTAAAAGCCATTTTACCTCACCACAGGAAAGGTGGTGGTTTCCTCCGGTCTTCGGTTGTTCACTAGAGCACCCCAAGTGTTGTGCCTCTAGAGATAGTCCACACCAGTTGGATTTGAGTGACTTCACGAAATCCCCAGGCTCAGAACTAGGATTAAGGAATCGTCTCTTCAGGAATTTGATGCGGATCCGGGAAGAAGAATTGGAGAAAAATCCTACACAGGGAGGGCGATTTCTATAGGGTTCGATTATGCAATTAGGGGCGAGAGGGGGCTGAAATTTTCGGCCTTGATGTGTTTTCTTGTGTTGTGATTTTCTTTCTTGCTTAGAATAAATCTCTTAGGGTTAGTTACTTTAGATTATGTATATCTAGTATTTATAGATGTCTCTATTAGAAGACTCCTTCTCCTAATAGACATCTAATTCTTGAAAGAATATCTTCTTTTCAAGAAACAAGATATACACAAATCTTATCACTTTAGGAAAGAAGATCTCTTTCAATCTCTTTCCTAGTTACACAAGATAACACAAACTCTTAATCCCTATCATAATCAAACATAATCAACATTAATTCAAGACTAAATAATCAAGCAAAAATCGGCCAACCTCATTCAATAAAATCGGCCCATGTGCTTTTAATTAGTCCTAAACTTAATTTGATCATTGTTTCCAAAATCAGCCCATGCAAGATTAATTAATCCCAGATTAATTTATCTTTACAATAATCGGCCCATATGCTTAAATTAATTAATCCTAGATCAATTAACTTTCATATGGATCGGCCCGTGTGTTTAATTAATTAATCCACTATTAATTAATTAATCCTTTCCAATTAACACTTTAATTGAGGATTTAATCAATTAGAAATTCCAATTGATTCATTAATTAGTTACTTCTAATTAATGATTCTCCACTTCGAATTAACACTTTAATTCTCGATTAATTAATTAGTTACTTCTAATTAATTATTCTTCTTCATGAATTAATACTTTAATTCATATATATTGATTTAATTCCTTAAATCAATTGATTCCTTTCAGACTGTCACTGTCCAACTGTATTGTGTGTGACCCTCTAGGTTCACCATCAATTGGCAGCAGGCTCACGACTTTCGTGATTTAATTAGTGAGCAATTAATTGCTCCGATCAATTAACCACTTTAATTGACCACTCCAGAATTAATTTCCTTATTAATTCAGGAGTACCCACACCTCATGGTCGATGTCTAGCCACAAGCCCATGAGGCCCAACTTCAGGTGAATTGATTTCGTGAACCTTCACCTCTTATAAATGCCATGTACATACGGTCCTTCTAGCGACTAATTTCCCGATTGAGACCTAGGGTGTGTGAATTGGTCGGCACCTCTAATCATCTCAATTCTGTACTTTCTAATTCAGGATAATAATTCCAGTGTGACTGCTAAATTTGGAAACCCCTTTCCA
This sequence comes from Penstemon eatonii, assembly GCA_038501285.1. NCBI lineage: Eukaryota > Viridiplantae > Streptophyta > Magnoliopsida > Lamiales > Plantaginaceae > Penstemon > Penstemon eatonii. The sequence continues at coordinate 54,984,853 of CM076710.1, forward strand.
AATCCATCACCGACTACGGCCGTAGATTCCTCGGATTTATTATCTAAGAACGTACAGGAAATTCTCTCATCTTATCAGGATGAGTCGATAGATCCTATATTAGTACTAACTATCCGCGCACACGTTCATACGTACCCAAAGTAGTCGCACAATGACCAAGCTATGTGATCGGCTCCTAAATCAAAGTACGTATTCCTGTGTACCGAATCCGCCCTAGTACCTCAAGTCAAAGGACTAAATCGTACACTATTATAAGTCTTGAGAGACATCCCATTACCGATATGCTTAACGCACTTCCACGATGGGTCTCTCTGTTCGGGTCGTTCGATGCGTTCGATCCCCTATCGAACCACCTAGTCATATGCACTAGCATTCAATGCCTTGTTCATGAAACGACAACAAATTCACTTCATGTGAATCATGCATAATCCTACAAGTCTTGACGATTCATTCGATACCCCGTCTCGATATGAATCTATGACTTGGAACATTTTTGAGATCACAACCTTTGAGACTGTTTCATGATTAATCGCACCCAATACTGAAGTGAATAATCCCGTAGTCATGAGTGATCTCAGGGTTTCATCCAATCGCTTAGATACGTTCGCGAGAGATGAAGTTGGCCATTGTTTAATTCACGTACTATGAATAAACGGGCGTATTTATCTTATGAATCATAAGATTGCTTCTAAAGGAAGTACCTAAACAAGCTTATATTTGTTGGCTTGCTGGGCACTATCCTATCAATCTCCCACTTGCCCTAAAGCCAACCACATACGTTTCTAAGGCCCATCTCACTCCAGATGTCCGTTGAACCCTTTTGTGATTATGACTTAATTAGTGGATCTGCTATGTTGTCTCTTGACGTGGTTTACCCCACGTCTCGTTCTACCTATGATTTGCCAGATCATATGGTATACTTGTGTTTAGATCATGGGTGAGATCTCGATTCCTTTGCTAAAGCAATTGCCTTAAGTTATCATTGAAGATAACTATAGGCTTCGCAATGCTAGGTACTACTTCCAATTTATTGGAAGAAGTTTTCGTCCAAACACTTTCCTTCGCTGTATTTAATACTGCGAAATATTCTGTTTTAGTGGTTATCCCGGCATCGATTGTCCTTTTGAACCCTTTCAAATCATCGTTGCCCCATAAAACCAGAACATTAGATTCACTTCAGACGGGAAACTTCTAATCACTAAATCCTTCGAGTTCCAATTCTTCATTATTACCGTTGACCAGCAATATATCCTCAGAACTCCTAGAGTTCTTTAAGGAATGCTTCCTTTCGGTATACCAATACTCCTTACTGGTGTTTGACTAACATCAGCTTATGAAACTCATAGCATGTGTTTAGTCTGGTCTTGTACATGACGTTGCATATACAATGCCACCTTTTATATGGAAGGTGTTCAGAGATATTATCCTCTTTACTCATCAAATGTAGGGCTCATTGACTTTGAGAGAGATTTTATATCTCTATGGAAACTGTCCTCACTATGACTTTCCATACTGATTTTATTCAGTTTTCGTCCATGTACTAAGATTTTGGAATTTCACACATCTTCTTTAATCTATCACAATAGATACGTACTGCCAATACGTGAGATGTATCCCTTAAATCTTTTAATGAAGAATTGCGTGAATGAACACGCTTTCGTCTGCGTTTAACACTCTTATAACATCTATGTCAACTTTAGTGTTTATATTACGAACAATGCAAAAACTTCCACTGATTCTTTTGTACATTGAGATTTACATGCAATTTTGATAAAGTCAACTATTTTGACTATCTCATCTAGTTGCATGTTCCAGCTTCGGGATACTGGTCCAGAGTCATAGATTTTCCTTTGGATTTAAATCCAATGGGTATTCTTCGCAGTCACACGAAGCTTCGATGATTCGTTGTCTCCAAATGGATTATTCACAATCCACTTAGATCACATGGCGTTTAAGCTATGTGCCCGAATCTATGTTATACATAGATATTTCGAAAGTTCTTGGATCACTATCCAATCGATCATATTCGTGAACGTACTAGTTCCTTTTCGAATTTGATCGAATCTTCGAAATTTGGTGTACAAAATTTTGGTTCAGTAGGTTTGGAAATATACTCCCACTATTTGTAGGGATGTGTCCAAGTCTAGGACTTCATCAAGTTCCATGGTAAAATCCCATTTCTATTAGCGAGGGAACCACCCTCTAAGAATTGGGAATCCTCAGGAACGGACTACTTTCATTCTTTAGGATCATGGAACAGGTATTCAATGGATTTCGTTGAATACCCTACAAATTTTCTCAATTGGATCCGCTATCCAATTTTATCATTCATGGATGATATACCATACTTGGGTTAGTACGGTTTTTCGAAGGAATTGACTTAAATAGGTTACTAGTCAAAGTACCCTTCTAGAGTCATGGGGTTGACCCCTAGAATTGATTGAGGAGTTTTAGCAATACTAATTTAAGGAATGAATCTAGTCTTTCATAGTTCGATTCCTTTTATTAGATTTAATTTGCTATTTAAGAATTCTATTCTCGATTTAGATAATTTGAGTTATTTAGGGCTTATGTATTAATCACTTCGATTATATCGAATGATCATACTTTAATGCCCTTAATTGCTTCGATTTTGAAATCCTTTGAATCCTTTCAACATTTCCATACTTGCACTTTACTTAGTGCCTTTATGAAACACTTTGAACCCTTCAACCTTTCCAAAAACTTGTACTTTCAAAGCACTCATATCCTAAATGCTATTAGGATACTTTATGAAGCAATTAATAACTCGCACTATTATTTTAGTGATCCACATGTGTGTTCACGAATTTCATTCATTAAACACTTGGTATTTCAAAATACCTTTATTCAATCGATTGATTTCCTATTCAGACAGGATTCGCATGTTTTGAATTCATCAATCTTTTATTTTTCAAGAGTCATGATTGAAAACAATTCATCGATTCCTTCTTTTAGGAATTATGATCGAATGTGGATAATTATCTAATTTGTTTTTCTTTTCTTGATCTAGCATAATTGTTTAAGTTTTATCAATGCTTATTTCTTTGCTTTATTTACAACGGTAAAGCAGTTATGTACGAATTAAAAGCTTTAATTAAAATAACTCCATTCATAATGGTAAAGCTAAAAATGTTTCGTACAATGTTTGAAGTAAATAGACAAAACTCTAACTAATGCCTAAATCCAGAATCTAAGAAAAACATGTGCTAATAAGAAAAATCCAGATGCTCCTTGACCCATTCCTTGAAGTATGTTTCCCTCATGTGCAATTGAAACCCAGACTTGGTCACTTGCAGCACGTTCCAGTCATCCTCTGTAAACACTTTTACAGAAACCAGAAATGTCAGATGATTTACATCAAAAGAAAATCTTAAGATGGTTTTTCATCAAAAAGGAAATAACTTAGGTTATACCTTGGTCAAGTATGTTTCGGAATTCCTCATCAGTCATGTTCCTCAGTTCCTCATCTTTCTTACATAAGGGACAATTCTTTCCTTCGATCAATCCTTGTCCTCTTTCGAGGGTTTTCTCATATTTGTCTAACAACTTATGCAAATCATCGGTCTCAATTCCTTTGTGTGGAACTTCACAATGATCGATAAAATGAGAGAATGATTCAGGCAGGCCATTTGTGATGATTACCATCTTATCATCTAGAGTCAATATAGCTCCAAGCTCATCGATTCGTTTTAGCCTCTTGATCAGGTAAGTGCAATATTTATTAATATTTTTGTACCCAGTCATGCCTTCATCGTGGAGTGATGATATCCAGATTTGCAATATAGTTTGTTCGCAATTGGCAGTGAATTTTGGCATGGCTAAATATAAATAACAGACAACGATAAGCAGACAGATTTAAGATAATACTTATAATTAACGAAGATTGGTCTTTCTATCGAAAAAGTTCTCCCACTATTTTATCGAAACAATAACCCCTTGCATTGTTCGGGAAATTCTATTTCCTAGTAGGTCTTGACGTCCCAGCAGACATTAATTGCACCCACGACTCGCGGTCATACAATTAACTCCCTAGGTAGGTATACTTTTACCAATTGTGTTACTCCACAACCTTCAAGCTATTTTGCCTCGATTTTCGCATTTATCTAGCACTGCTACATCATAAATGTTACTACTCGTTTAAGTCTAACCCAGTCAATCTTGATGAGAAACTGGCCCGGTCATGAAATTCCCGTAACTGGTTATCGGTCGATTTTCACATCCTGACCAGTCCCCACCCTTGTCGAGTTTAGTTAAAAACAAGAATCAAGGAATTTCGTGTATTGTCCCTTTCTTCGACTCGGGTGCCAGACTCTGGATCACCTCTATCGATAAGTAGACAACATACACTAGTCCCTATTGATGGAAGGCTTGGATATATAAAACATCATTTTATAGTTTACCCAATATGACTTAATATTTTAATTCGAGAGGGGATTTTCGGTTTTAGGAAGTTTGAGGTAACTCTCCTCGAGATCTCACCGCATTAATTATGCTTTATAATTTATTTAGTGATCTAAATTCTAGCGCGCAAGCCAAAAATAAATCAACAAATAAAATAAAACATTCACACCTAGCATGCATGCTACCACAGTATGTTTTCGATCGGGAGCCTCCTATGCGGACCACCATCGAGCCAAAGACGATGGTCCTATTGGTCAATCTATTAGGTTTCACAGAGACCTACTCTATTACACATTTTACCATGCATACATGGCCTTTAGTCTTCTTGGGCTCCCACCTTGCTTGTAACGGGCCTCCATCCTAAACTAATAAAACAGTAAAGCCCTATCTATTACAATGGCTCAAAGTGGCCCAAAAACTTAAGGCTCGCAGGCCCAATAAAACCAATAAGATTAAAATCAACCAATCACATCTAACCTAAAGGTCAAGGCTCGGCGCGATTGAAAACCACGTAAACAATTTCACGTTGAGCAAGAAACAAGCAAAAAATTTTCTTATTTATTATAATATTTTAAAACTACCTTTTAAAATAACTTTAGATTCTAGGTTTAAAAAAAAACCCTTTTCTAAAACAATCTCTTACTTATCATTTTAAAACCCCCTTTTAAAATGACACTTTGATTTTATTTTAAAACCCCTTTTAAAATTAAATCACAACTTCTATTTTAAAACCCCTTTTAAAATATCTCATGGTTCTTACTTTAGTCCACTACTAATTATGAAAAATTAATCCTTCGGATAATAAAACACCTTTTAAACATAATTCAGGTTCTGGAAATTTCAAATTTTGAAAATTACAGTTTGGTCCTTCAATTTTCGAAAATTACGTTTTGACCCCAAAACTTTCGGAATTTACAAATTAACCCCAAAAATTCCAGAACTTGCAAATTGGCCCAGAAAACAGAAATAATTATTTTTATTTCCAGAAACTTTTATTTATCGCAAAACAGCCCCTGAAGTTTTCGTAAATTGCAAAACAGCCCCAAAACTTACGGAAATTGCAAAACAGACCCCTATCGCTTAGAAAAACAGAATTTCAATTTCAGCCCAAAATTTCCAGAATATTAAAATTTCAGATTCTGTCCAGATTTTCTAAAAATCGTAAATTGCAGTTTTAGTTCAGTAATAATCGCAAATTGCAGATCTGGCCCAAATAAGAATTATGCTATTTACCCGAACACATAATTAATCATAATCAGCAAGATCCATGCATAGAACACAACAAATAAACATATTCATGAAAATTTGAAGTGTTCAAGCCTTTTTCATATGTGCATAACAAACCTGGCTCTGATACCACTGTTGGGTTTTTGGGTATAATTTGTCAACTACAACAGTGCGGAATTTAAAATTTTTATCATACACCAAATCCCAGGGTTTCTTATTAGCACATATGAATAAAGGTTGAATTTAATTAGAGCATGCATATACTAAAATTAAATAGGTGGTAAAAGCCATTTTACCTCACCACAGGCAAGGTGGTGGTTTCCTCCGGTCTTCGGTTGTTCACTAGAGCACCCCAAGTGTTGTGCCTCTAGAGATAGTCCACACCAGTTGGATTTGAGTGACTTCGCGAAATCCCCAGGCTCAGAACTAGGATTAAGGAATCGTCTCTTCAGGAATTTGATGCGGATCCGGGAAGAAGAATTGGAGAAAAATCCTACACAGGGAGGGCGATTTCTATAGGGTTCGATTATGCAATTAGGGGCGAGAGGGGGCTGAAATTTTCGGCCTTGATGTGTTTTCTTGTGTTGTGATTTTCTTTCTTGCTTAGAATAAATCTCTTAGGGTTAGTTACTTTAGATTATGTATATCTAGTATTTATAGATGTCTCTATTAGAAGACTCCTTCTCCTAATAGACATCTAATTCTTGAAAGAATATCTTCTTTTCAAGAAACAAGATATACACAAATCTTATCACTTTAGGAAAGAAGATCTCTTTCAATCTCTTTCCTAGTTACACAAGATAACACAAACTCTTAATCCCTATCATAATCAAACATAATCAACATTAATTCAAGACTAAATAATCAAGCAAAAATCGGCCAACCTCATTCAATAAAATCGGCCCATGTGCTTTTAATTAGTCCTAAACTTAATTTGATCATTGTTTCCAAAATCAGCCCATGCAAGATTAATTAATCCCAAATTAATTTATCTTTACAATAATCGGCCCATATGCTTAAATTAATTAATCCTAGATCAATTAACTTTCATATGGATCGGCCCGTGTGTTTAATTAATTAATCCACTATTAATTAATTAATCCTTTCCAATTAACACTTTAATTGAGGATTTAATCAATTAGAAATTCCAATTGATTCATTAATTAGTTACTTCTAATTAATGATTCTCCACTTCGAATTAACACTTTAATTCTCGATTAATTAATTAGTTACTTCTAATTAATTATTCTTCTTCATGAATTAATACTTTAATTCATATATATTGATTTAATTCCTTAAATTAATTGATTCCTTTCAGACTGTCACTGTCCAATTGTATTGTGTGTGACCCTCTAGGTTCACCATCAATTGGCAGCAGGCTCACGACTTTCGTGATTTAATTAGTGAGCAATTAATTGCTCCGATCAATTAACCACTTTAATTGACCACTCCAGAATTAATTTCCTTATTAATTCAGGAGTACCCACACCTCATGGTCGATGTCTAGCCACAAGCCCATGAGGCCCAACTTCAGGTGAATTGATTTCGTGAACCTTCACCTCTTATAAATGCCATGTACATACGGTCCTTCTAGCGACTAATTTCCCGATTGAGACCTAGGGTGTGTGAATTGGTCGGCACCTCTAATCATCTCAATTCTGTACTTTCTAATTCAGGATAATAATTCCAGTGTGACTGCTAAATTTGGAAACCCCTTTCCAAATCCGTCACCGACTACGGCCGTAGATTCCTCGGATTTATTATCTAAGAACGTACAGGAAATTCTCTCATCTTATCAGGATGAGTCGATAGATCCTATATTAGTACTAACTATCCGCGCACACGTTCATACGTACCCAAAGTAGTCGCACAATGACCAAGCTATGTGATCGGCTCCTAAATCAAAGTACGTATTCCTGTGTACCGAATCCGCCCTAGTACCTCAAGTCAAAGGACTAAATCGTACACTATTATAAGTCTTGAGAGACATCCCATTACCGATATGCTTAACGCACTTCCACGATGGGTCTCTCTGTTCGGGTCGTTCGATGCGTTCGATCCCCTATCGAACCACCTAGTCATATGCACTAGCATTCAATGCCTTGTTCATGAAACGACAACAAATTCACTTCATGTGAATCATGCATAATCCTACAAGTCTTGACGATTCATTCGATACCCCGTCTCGATATGAATCTATGACTTGGAACATTTTTGAGATCACGACCTTTGAGACTGTTTCATGATTAATCGCACCCAATACTGAAGTGAATAATCTCGTAGTCATGAGTGATCTCAGGGTTTCATCCAATCGCTTAGATACGTTCGCGAGAGATGAAGTTGGCCATTGTTTAATTCACGTACTATGAATAAACGGGCGTATTTATCTTATGAATCATAAGATTGCTTCTAAAGGAAGTACCTAAACAAGCTTATATTTGTTGGCTTGCTGGGCACTATCCTATCAAACATTCATTCACGTGTCTCTGATGCATGTTTATCAATTTATTGGGGCATACATTTATGCTAGATATATGCAGTGGAATTGATACCTTTTTGTTACTTTAACAGGACCCCATCTTCAGGCACCATTCATCCTAGTTCCTCCTGATTTATTGCTGATCCATTTCTTATTTCATAAATAAATGTGGATTCTACCAATTAGATAATGTTGAAAGACACCGTTTAAAACTTAACCATGCCAAATTATATAGATGAATCAATAATCCTGCATTGAAGATTTAAACAATATATACGTTTTCGTAATGCATTTTTGAGTTTGTTGTTGAGGATTTCGCTCATCTGTGGCATCTTAGTTATGATTTCTATATCTTCTGATGTTCGGCATCTAGTCAAGTGAGTTTGCATTACTAAGGTTTTTGAACATATCCTTTCTCAGGTAGCAGAGGCTGTCATAAAAGAATCTGTTGAGCCATTGTTGGAAGAATATCGCCCCCCAGGAATTACTTCATTGAAATTTAGCAAATTGTCTCTTGGGACTGTGGCTCCTAATATTGAAGGTTGCGACACTGCGACACTATTCACGAATCATTGATATGTTAATTTCATCTTTACTTTACCTTTTCCATTTGACATACATATTTCATTATTTATTTTATTGCTTGAATCAATCCGATCAGAACAAAATATCTTGTTTGAATGGATAATGGTCATCTGAGTTGAAATTTATACTGTCTTAAATTTCACGGATGTTATAATCACTATGCATCTATCATTTGATTTCAGTAATATTGATGGGGTTACATTGGATTCTCTACACTTAAGAGCTCATGCTGGGTCGAAAATAGATTATGCTAGATCGAAGATCATGAATCTCGACGTCGAAGACGTAGTATCGATCCCAAGTCCCAGTCTGCCCAGTCCGATCTCTCAGGCAAAGGCTCCGGGTCGGAGACTACTGTTGGGCCGACCTCAGGCCCAGGCCTTTGGGCCAAGAAATGCTCCTCTGCGGATGGTTCAGCTAGCACACCGCCTCAACTATAAATACCATAAGCATTTATGAAAAGCCAGACACACTTTCCCAGGTGCTCCCAGCTCGAAGCTCCTACTCGGACCAACCTTGGAGGGTAAGATATCACTCTTGTATGTATTTAGTCTCTAGCTTGTACGGCATCCTATACTGCTCAAATAGGACCTCATTACTTGTCATCTGTACACCTACGATCGAAATATACTTTATTGATCTTATCCTTCATATAATTGTCTTTCGCTTGTTTACATTCCTATTTTGATCCCCAACGAAACAGCGTAAGATCAATTGGTGCCCACCGAGGGGCCCTATTTGGGTGTTAGATCCAAAAATGCCTATTACGAGGCGAAATACGTACATTTGAGGAGAGCCTTCTCACGTAGCTGGAGCACAGAATTCTGTCAACAATGAGCCCGATAATCTATCTCGAGCGGCTCAACAGGCAGAAGCTCCTCCGGTCGTCCCCCAGGACGATATTCCAATCTGTACAACTGTCGCTGACTTGAGATCTAGAATAGGCACGATGTGCAGGGAATTTTTGAATAGTGGAAGAGCTGACCAGTCACCAGTGGATCAGCCCGCGGTGCATTGAAGACCGAAAATTCCTTCTTCGAAACGTTCAAAAGGAAAAAAGTGTACTCCGATCGATATCGAATGCACCAGTGCCAAACCCTCCCCGTGCAGCTCCGTCGAAGTCCAACATTCGATCAGGAATACCTCCAAAGGCAGTACATGATTTGGAGGATTCAGTAGTTGGGGAAAGTCATCCTTTGGGTGCTGAAAAAACAAAAAAACCAACTTACAAAAGAATCACAGAGTCTGAACTGGAAAGAATTGTGCAGGAAAGTGTTGCTAAGAAATTAGATAGGGAGGACACACTAGTAGAGATTCGCCATGCAGCTACTACTGCTAGGCGTACTAAAATGATCCCAAACAGAGAGGCTATACGAGAAAACATCAGGGATAGGGAGATCGGGAATAGTATCATGAGATGTTCACCGTTTTGTAGGGAGATACGTGAAGCTCGGAACACTGAAACCGTACCAACGAGATTGCCACGGTATAACGTGACTACCGACCCCGGAGAACACATTAATAGTTTCATCAATGTGATGAGTTTATATGGGCATTCAGAGGATTTCTGCTGCAAAATCATGGTCACCCCCTTCGAAGGAATCGCCCTCGTTTGGTTCGGAAAACTACCGCCGAACTCTATATTTTCTTTCGACGAATTTTGTGACAAACTAAAACACCAATATGCAAGCCAAAGAAAGCCTAGGTTGCCAGCAAATCATCTGGGAACTGTGAAGCAGTTGGATGGTGAAACTTTGAGGCAATGGTTGGCAAGATTCAGTATCGAACTTCTAAAGGTTGATACTCCGCAAATCGAATATCTATCCTCTTTAATGTTCGAATTAACAAGGAACACGCAGTTCGGGAATGCGCTATGCAGAAAGCAACCAAAATCTTTCGAGCGAATCATGGAAATTGCTGAGAAATATATGATCCAGGAAGAAATGAACAAACTGAAAAATGCTCACAATCCAAAGCTTCAGCTCGGAAAAAAGCAAGATAGAGCACCTATTCCAAAACCAGCCGATTACGGAGGTTCGAATAGGGGGTCATTATGGCAACGACTCAACACCTACAAGCCCCAGGCGCCGACCCAAAGATCTGATGTCTACGGTCCGCCTGCTATTTCCGATCAGCCTCCACGACCCGGAAAGATTCATTTCACTGAGTTAAATACCACAAAGGAAGAAATTCTGGCCGTATTGGAGGAAGGGAATTTGATCCCCGAGGCTCAAAGAATTACTCAGGCATGACCGGGAACAATGAACTATGACAAATATTGTCGATATCATAGGGCTCGGGGACATAACACCGAAAATTGTTATCAGCTGAAAGTTGAGATCGAAAAATTAATCGTGCAAGTAAAGCTTAAGGAATTTGTTAAAAGAGAAAACTATAACAATCGTTATAGATCCAGGAGCCCTCGAAAGTTCATCACTCAACAACGCGAATCTCGAAATCAAGCTGAGGAGCAATTGAATGGAGTAATAAACATGATTGCTGGTGGACCAGCAGGAGGAGATAGCAGGAATGCAAGGAAAAGAACGATGAGGTCGATAAAGACGGTTGTCTCGACCAAGAAAGAAATTTTCTCTTTGGAACTTCCATCCATGGAAAATCAAGTTATAAGCTTCAGTGACGCGGATAGACCAGCAGACGTCACTTGGGATGTAAATGATGATGATCCAGATTTCTCCATGGTACTAACTCTGAGAATTGCTAATTATGAAGTCAAAAGAGTTCTGATTGACAATGGAAGTTCGGCAAACATTATCTCATCCGAGGCCCTTGCTCGGATGAACCTCCAACATCCTTATTTGGAGCGAGTCGCTACACCGTTGATCGGATTTGGCAGTTCGGAGATTGTCCATATTGCTAAGCACGACTCTCGGAAATAAACCAAATAGTGTAACCAGAACCGTGAAGTTTTTAGTATAAGAAACACCTTTCGCTTATAATAAAATATTAGGGAGGCCAGCATTGAATGCGTTCAAGGCCGTGGTGTCAACATATCATCAAAAGGTGAAGTTTCCGACTGACGGAGGAGTAGGTGAAATGAGGAATGACCAATACATGGCGTGGGAATGCTACTATTCTTCTTTGTCCATAAAACAAAAGGTGGAGCCCGAAATTCTGAGAAAAAGAAAAGTGGTTGATTTTGAATCAGGATCGATTTCAAGATTACCGATCCCCGACTGTGAAAAGTTGCAAGGAAAAAAGGGAAAGAACGTGGACATGAGTGTGCAAGCCCCCGATCATAAGAAGGTTGTTCTAGTTCCTGGATCCCCTGAAAAACTTACAAGGATCGGAACCGAATTAAGTGAGGGTATGGAGACTATGCTTATTGATTTTTTGCGAAAGAATGTAGATGTCTTCGCCTGGAGTTCAGACGATATTGTGGGAATCGACCCACGGGTGATCACCCACTCTCTGAATATCGATCCAAAGGCAAAGCCGGTAAGACAAAAGAAACGAAATCATGGGCGCGAGAAAGATAAAATCATCAATGTTGAGGTTGATAGATTATTGGCACCTGGTCAAATCAGGGAGATCAAATTCACTGAATGGTTATGTAATGTAGTCTTGGTCTCTAAAGGAGATAAGGTCGATAATAAGTGGAGAATATGCAACGATTTCACTGATTTGAACAAACTGTGCCCAAGGGATCCTTACCCGTTGCCCCGCATCGATATGTTAGTAGATTCCACTGCAGGTTTTGTATTTTTCAGCATGATGGATGCTTTCCAAGGATTCTATCAGATTTTTATGAATGAAAGGGATCTGGATAAAACTGCATTCATCACTGAGCGTGGAGTCATGCCTTTTGGGTTGAGAAATGCAGGTGCGACCTATCAAAGGTTGGTAAATATGATGTTTAAAGAATTGTTAGGTGAAATCATGGAAGTTTACGTGGACGACATGCTCGTGAAAAGTATGACGGAAGAAGACCACATCAAGCATCTCGACAGATGCTTCGAAATCCCGAGGAAGTACAGAATGAAGTTGAATCCAGCAAAATGCAGTTTTGGAGTACGATCAGGAAAATTCCTTGGCTATCTCGTTCACGAACGAGTGATCGAAGCCAACCCAGAGAAGATCCGAGCCATCACTGATCTTCATCTGCCAAGAAAGCTTTCAGATGTCCAGAGTTTGGTTGGAAAGATTATTTCCTTGAACATGTTCATTTCCCGATCCGCTGATAAGAGCTTGCCGTTCTTTAAGCTATTACGAAAGTCGAAAGATTTCGAATGGAGCGCCGAATGTGACAAGGCATTCGAAGATCTAAAAACATACTTAACCTCGCCACTGACGTTGGCCAATCCCTCCGATGGAGAACCTTTATATCTCTACATGGCCGTTTCGGAAGAGACTATTAGCTCAGTTCTGGTAAAACTAGAGAAGTCCGAGCACAAGCCACTCTACTACTTAAGCAAACTATTGCAGGGTGCCGAAAAGAATTATATGGAGATCGAGAAATTCGCGCTCGCCTTAGTAGTGGCTGCTCGGAGATTGAGGCCTTATTTTCAAACTTATAGAATAATTGTTCTAACCAATCAACCCTTGAGACTGGTCTTATCTAAGCCAGAAGCTTCTGGCAGGTTGATAAAATGGGCCGTCGAACTAGGTCAGTTCGATATCGAATATCAACCCAAAATTGCGGTGAAAGCCTAAGTGCTAGCTGACTTCTTGGTTGAATCCACTGGATCGAAAAACTCAAAAAATGAAAATACTTCTGATGTAAATGTGGTCGAAAAGGTCGATGATCCGATCTGGCTAATGCACGTGGATGGCTCTTCGACCAGGGAATGAGGCAGAGTAGGAGTTCATTTTCAAGGAACAAATGGTGAAGATCTGAGTTATGCCATTACCTTGGACTTTGTTGTTACGAACAATGAAGCAGAGTACGAAGCTTTAATTGCGGGATTGGAAATGGCCTTGAATGCAAAGGTAAAGTCACTTAATGTATTAACCGATTCCGAACTTGTTCATAGACAGGTAAAAGGCATTTACAAAGCCAAGAAGTTCAATATGATCAAGTATTTAAACAAAGTAAAGAATCTGATCTCCAAGTTCGAAAAGTTTGAAATTCAGCCTTTCCCAAGAGAGGAAAATTTATGGGTAGATTTGCTATCAAAATTCACGGGAATTGCAGATGGAAAGAGTGAGAGGGTGATTACCTGGCTATTATCAAATACATCCGCCGTCGATCTAGACGTCACTCCTTGCGTCGATGTCATGGAAATTGACGAGCAAAAGATCTCCTGGATCGATCCTTTCATCAATTATTTGAAAGAAGGAAAACTACCTGAAGATGCAAATGAGGCCCGAAGAGTCAAATATCAAGCTCCGTTATTCACCTTGGTGGACGGTCAACTCTACAAAAGCTCCTCCTCCGGAATCTAATTGAAATTTATCCTTGAAGATCAGTATAATATTATTCTGAATGAGGTCCACGAAGGCGAAGCAGAGAATCACTGTGGTGCTCGAGCATTAGCTCTAAAATGCTCGAGGGCAGGATATTATTGGCCTACTCTTATTTCTGACTCAGTGGATTATGTGAAGAAATGTCACCATTGTCAAAACCATTCGAATTTGATCCATCAGCCCGCCAAACAAATGCACTCTATTTCGATCTGCTGGCCTTTTGACAAATGGGGTATCGATATTGTTGGTCCTTTTCCAACCACTAGGGCCAGAAAGAATTATGTGTTAGTCGCCGTGGAGTATTTTAGTAAATGGGTCGAATGTGTTGCTCTAACTAAAATCACCCAATTTCAAGTTATAAATTTCCTATGGAAGAATATTGTATGCAGGTTCCGAATTCCTAGAATTTTGATCTCCGACAATGGAACTCAATTTGCGGGTAAAAAAGTCATGGAATGGTGTGAGAAGTTCGGAATACAACAGAATTTTACTTCAGTTGGGCACCTGCAGGCAAAAGGACAAACAGAGGTTGTAAATAGGGAGATAGTTTGATCTCTTGAAGAGCGCTTAACTGATGCCAAGGGCAAATGGCTCGATGAACTTCCAGGAGTTTTATGGGCTAATAGGACAACTGTGAAAGCTGCTACAGGCGAGACTCCTTTTAGTTTGGTTTACGGTTCGCAAACAGTTATTCCCGTTGAAACTCTTATACCTTCTCCCAGGATTGAGTTTTATAATTTCGAAGATAATCAATCATTGAGAGAAATGGAGGTTGATCATACAGATAGCAGAAGGGATCGTGCAAAATTGAAAATTCAGGCTGCAAAGTCCAACATGGAAAAGGCCTATAATCAGAAAGCTCGAATCCGAACCTTTAAAGTTGTAGACTTAGTGCTAAAAAATGTGGAAGTCTCAAAGCATGTTGGCAAACTTCAGCCTAATTGGGATGACCCTTATGTTGTTGTCGAGCTTGGGAAGAAAGGCTCGTACAAGATTGCTTATCCTAATGGAGAGGTCTTGCCTCGAGCTTGGAATGCCGTTAATCTGAGGAAATATTATGGAAAATGAAGACTGTATTAGCAATTCCTAGCTTATCTACTATTATGGTTTAATGTTCCCTCTATTTTCTCGTGTTATCAAAGATTATCAATTCAATGAAAATTTCCTATTCCCCAGAGATCTTATCAATTCTATTCCACGCTCGTGCAAATATTATCGTATCATGATCGATTTCTAACCTATTTATCAAATATTGATTAAAGGTGAAAGTTGTTGCTAAGACCTTCGAAGATGAAATTGGCCAAGGGTGAAAGCCGTTGCTATGCCCCTTGGATCAGCAAAAAAGGGTGACGACCCTCGAAATTGACTAAGGGTGAAAGCCGTTGCTATGCCCCTTAGATAAAAAATAAAAAAAAATGTGAAAGCTGTTGCTAAGACCCTCGAAATTGACTAAGGGTGAAAGCCGTTGCTATGCCCCTTAGATCAAAAAAAAAAAAAAATGGGTGAAAGTTGTTGATAAGACCCTCGAAATTGATTGTTGCTAAGACCCTCGAAATTGATTAAGGGTGAAAGCCGTTGCTATGCCCCCTTAGATCAAAAGTAAAAAAAAAAGGGTGAAAGCTGTTGCTAAGACCCTCGAAATTGACTAAGGGTGAAAGCCCTTGCTATGCCCCTTACATCAAAAAAATAAAAAATAAAAATGGGTGAAAGTTGTTGCTAAGACCCCCGAAATTGACTAAGGGTGAAAGCCGTTGCTATGCCCCTTAGATCAAAAATAAAAAAAATGGGTGAAAGTTGTTGCTAAGACCCTCGAAATTGACTAAGGGTGAAAGCCGTTGCTATGCCCCTTAGATCAAAAATAAAAAAAATGGGTGAAAGCTGTTGCTAAGACCCTCGAAATTGACTAAGGGTGAAAGTCGTTGCCATGCCCCTTAGATAAAAAAAATAAAAATAAAAAGGGTGAAAGTTGTTGCTAAGACCCTCGACTAAGGGTGAAAGCCGTTGCTATGCCCCTTAGATAAAAAATAAAAAAAAATGGGAGAAAGCTGTTGCTTAGACCCTCGAAATTGACTATAGGTGAAAGGCGTTGCTATGCCCCTTGGAGCATCTCTAATGACTCCGAGAGGGAATACCCTCTCCCTCTCCCCCTCTACCCCCTCTCCCTCTCCCCCTCCCTCTCCCTATCTCCCTAGTTTTTTAGTCATCTCTAATGACTCATTCTATTAAACTCATTTAATAATAAATTTTATCCTTCTCCATTATTATTATTATTATTATTATTACTACTACACCAAAAATAAATTTAAAATTAACATTAATTTAAAATCAAAAGTATATTAGGGAACTTAGAAAATAAAAAATTACATCAAATATTAAATTAATTCATATAAGAAAATTCATCATCTCTGCCATATTCGTCTATGTTTTAGTCGAACATGATTTCATCATTGTATCACATTATTTTAAATTTTTAGAAAGAATTATTTTTGGGTGATAAATTCAACCCCAAAATTATTAAAACAAATCAATATTAAAATAATAGTATTAATTTAATGAAATGAAAGTTATATTTTTATAATTAAAAATAATTATCTACAAATAATATATAAAATTTAGGAATTTTTTATTTTTAAATAAAGATAAAAAAAATGAACCAAATAAAACAAAACAAAATCACAAAAAAAAAAAAAATAACATGTGAGGGAGGGGGCTTGGATGGGAGAAGCTCCCCCTCCCCCTCCCTTCAAGGTCCCTCCAGGGTCCCTCTAGTTCGTATACCCTCTCCCTCCCCCTAGTCATTAGAGATGAAATTTTTTTCCCCCTTCCCCTCATATACCCTCCATGGCATCTTCCCACTAATCATTAGAGATGCCCTTAGATCAAAAATAAAAAAAATAAAAAAAAAATGGGTGAAAGATGTTGCTAAGACCCTCGAAATTGACTAAGGGTGAAAGTCTTTGCTATGCTTCTTAGATCAAAAATAAAAAAGCCTCCAAGCTAGCGAAAAATTCAATCACAGCTTCTTTTCGATCGAAATATTTCAAATATGTGTTATTACTATTTGTACATCTTTATATCAAATTAACCAACGATCGAATCAACATAAGAAATTAAGATCGACCAAGTCAAGTCCGACCACTATTAAACCGAAGTTCGAAAGGGTTTATCAAGTTAAGAATAGTTATCTTCTTCAAATTAAGGTGGTTAAAAATACCATCATCAACGACAA
The DNA here is from genome assembly GCA_038501285.1 of Penstemon eatonii. NCBI lineage: Eukaryota > Viridiplantae > Streptophyta > Magnoliopsida > Lamiales > Plantaginaceae > Penstemon > Penstemon eatonii. Next base: position 55,002,219 of record CM076710.1, read on the forward strand.
GTTAAGTTCGATTGATTTATCCATCAAATTACATGATCTTTGAGTTTGAATTATCCTTTTCAAAGTTCATTTTTATTAATATTCGAGCAAAAGAAGCAAAGAAGAAAGCAGGGACGACAATATGAAAATATTCTTCCATTTATAAACTTTTGGAACAATTACAAATGATTTCTCGATTACATTAAGGAAATTCGAGCTCAGATGGAAATTTACATCCATTCCTATCCTACAACAAATTCTACGAAGAAGCCACATGGCTTCGATCCACACCGCCGCGGCCCGTGAATCGGAATGACGAGCATATCGTTAAAACTGAAGTTTTTTCATATCGATCACTCGCCACGTGACACACACCCTCGGTCGAACCGTGCAGCAGAGTGAAGCGAGATCGGACTCCATCTCTAGGACTCTTCACCGATCTCAAATCTTCGTCTGTGAACAATGATTGATATGCCCAATCTTTGTAGCAACCATTATTCACACCACAATCCGGTCGAGGACTGCAGAAAACAGCCTCAACTGAATTACTCCAGGCAATATCGAAGGAACTATACTTCAAGAAGTTCCTTGAAGGAGCTGATGCTCGAGATTGCAGGATCTCCCACAAAGATCGACCCACAATCCGACCGGATGCAGCACCAGAATACCTAAATTCTAACCCTTCTCAGATACGGGATATCCAAGAAAGCAGGTTGCCTGCTGGTATTCTAAGCACTATTACTTTTGCCTGCCGTACTCTAAGTGAAACGAAATATACCAAAGGAATTAAGTCGAAAAACAGGGTACGAGTCCTTATTTCGGACTCTTGTATTTGGGAAACAATATGGGCCATTTTAGTCGGAGAACTTAAAATTCGAAAGGCAGTGTTCGGATAAAACATTTACGGAAAAGTAAAAATGTCATGGTAACTTTGGAACTATTTATAGGGGAAGGAAAATGACATCAACGGTCCAGATTATATGGCTTGAACGGTCATGATACGAGTGATAAATGCGCCGACCGTTTCGCTTCCCGAAAAATAGGGGACCGTTTGGCTAAGATGGAAGAATTCTTCCTACGAAAGTTCGAAAACCTTACGGAAACGATCGATTCCTAGATCGGTCGGACATGCTTACTTTATGAAATATCAAATGAATTAACTGATATGCATGGTCAAAATGAAATCACTGATTTCTTCGGAGATCAAATCCCATGATCAAATGAATTTAAAAAACGGAGCATGATCTTATGTCTCAAAGAAGAATTTTGAAGATTGTCAGGATCAATTATTCACCAATTGATCACAAATTGATCGGTCGAGAAAGGTGTTCAGCCATTATTATTAAATTATTCGCATTCGATCGGCGAAGATCATAAGTACAGATTTACAACAGTTGAGGTTAGTTATTATAAAACTACTTATTCAGCACAATCATTCATGGCCGAAATCGATAAAGTCAATCAAGATCATAAGGAAAGCAAGTATATTGTGAAATTTTATTTTAAATAAGATAAGAATTTACAAGCTTCTCAACGATTACAAAGATACAAAGTTATACTTCGGACGATAATGTCCTTACACGAACAAAAGGAGTCATTCGAAGCCACAGGCTTCTGTGTTTGTTCATAGTTTTCCGAAGATAAACAGGATAAGGCATCTTTTTCGAAGTATAGCATGAATACTTTGTTGCCGACCTCGTCCTCCGACGCCGCACCGTATCACATCTTAGAAAAACATTGTGGCCACAGGTCCCTCGCTATAAGGACCGTGCCAGAGCAATGATAACCCATTGCCGACCACCCTTGAAGAACTTTATGATCAAACCTCTCCAACACCTTGCAGGATCGAAAGTGTTCCTTGGGCCGTGGATGGTCAGCAATGTGGCTTATTGGCCTTCAAGGTCGGAAAGATCTTCGTCTGCAGATATTCTAGTCGAAGTTGAAATACTCAGAATTCTCTGTCTTGCAAAATAAGTTCTAACTCGAATTTCGAAAAATTGGATCGAAAGGAAGTATTTTCTGATCAACATCGTCGAAGAAAATCTACATCAAAGGAGAAGAATATATGAAATTAGTAAACTAAGAGAAAACCCCTCTTTATAGTGACAACCCTTCCTAATCCAGCGGCTACCATGCAACAAAAATGAATGATCAAGATTTAATGACTGATCCGTTTCCCGAGGAATAGGGGACGTTTGGCGGGAAAAGTCACGAAGATTTCAGTCAAATTGAAATAACTGTTATAGAGTCAGCTAAATTATCGCTCGAAGACCGGAATTCTGCCATGACGACGAAAATCCGAACAAACGATCATATTGTCTTAGTTACAAATTCTCTCGGATCGAAAAACTACTCACCTTATAATAAAGGATCTATGTATGCATCAGAAAACAATATATCAATCGGAGAATGGCGCAAAGCCTAGTACAGAGGTTTAATTAGAAAACACGCAAGATAAATTATTCAAGGTTACAGAATCTGAGGAAACAGAACTTAAAATTACAACAAGAAATGAAATACATCTAAAGAAGTTTATTATCGGAAAGTATCTTCCGAAGCTCAGCACTGCGGTCATCGTACCCATGAGCTTAAGCTTTCTGCTCGCGGAGCTCGGAATCTTTCCTCTCCGCTCATGGATTGCTTTGAGCACTTCGAGCTCCTTGCTGAGCTTCTGATAAATCTCCTTACCTTGATCCTTAGCCGCCTTTTCTCTCTCCAAAGCCAACCTCTCTTCAACAGAATTTTTAGCCTCTAAGGCGCCTTCCAGCTCGACTTTCTTTTTCTCCAGCTCGAGGGAAAGAGCAGCTTGTCGTTCGATCTCCTGCTCAGCCAACATCTTGAGCTCAAGAAAGTCTTTGCCAGCCTATTGTCGAAAGATTGGGTCAACGAATATATAAAAAAAAAAGAGGGGGGGGGGAAAGGGAGTTTAACAAAAGAAGATATCTTTTTCGCAGACTCCTTTTTGAAATCAGGTTGTTATTATCACCTGAACAAGAGAATTCGATCCTGACTGGAACAACTGCGAAGGACTCTTCCCCTTTGACGGGCCCACCTCAGAAACAGAAATATGAGCCTGCAGGAGACTCGGAACGGGATTATCGAGCATCCCTTCGGAACGGGACTTATTATTCAATTCTCCCTGCGGGGATAGAAATTTCGCTGGAATAGCGGAAATAGGAGGAGGGTCGGAAGGATTCTCGACCTCCAAGGACTCAGCAGATACTTCCCGAACACGAGTAAAACAGTCAATTTAACTTTCTTATTTGGCCCTTCATTCTCGGAACTAGTTGCAAGAGCATTAGCCAATGGCGTATTCTAGTAATAAGTTTCTGCAAAGTCTCAGTCGGGGTGCTCTCATCGGAATGAGGCCTTTTGTTCGAAGCAAGCTCAGATGCCTTTCTCCTAGCCAATGCTTGTTTGGAATTGTCGAGGGGCTTAGAGGGAGAGCCCTCGGATTCCCCGTCGGAGCTCTCATCTGAAAGAATCGATTTGTTGGATACGACCTTAGCAGGTTTTGTTGAAGCCTGCTTCTCTTTCTTATTTTCCCCACCCTTAGAAGTTTTGGGGGAAGGCACAAAAGATTTTGGAGAAGCCTTGGAGGATTTCTTCTCCTTAATCAATTTTTGATCTTTGGGAGGACCTTTATTCTTGGCACCACCTAATAACAATTTGGGGTCGATTGGGGTACCCAACACTTTATCCATAATGATCGAAAGGAAGAATTTAAAGTCCGAAGTTATATGTTGACCTTGGAGCTCCGATCTCCATACTTGGGCATTACGGTGAAATGAGTTGAAATGGCACTTGTATTTATAGTGTGGACAACGCTTTACTTTTACAATAATTGAACCGCTACGACTCCGAAAAAAATTCGAGGGGAAATAATAAAATTCGATTATAAAGGATAGAATTTTCGAACAACAAAGAGTAAAGTCAAAGATATGTATATATATATATCCAAAGAAGAAAGAAAACATCCTGGTTACAAGCTACGAAAGAAAATAATAAGGAAAATCCTAGGGAGCATCCTATTGCATAACTATTATTAATGATCGGACTTCTAACCCTCGGGCTCAGAATTACGATCATCCCCATCGTTTTCTTCGTCGTCCTCTTCATCGGAATCACTTTCTCCCGAGCTATCGTTTTCGCTATCCGAACTATCACTATCTTCATCTTCGCCGTCCGAGGACTCTGCTCGATTTTCAGGTTGATCACCCTGCCCATCAGATTCGCCATCTGTATCCACATACTCATCTTGAACGAATTCATATTCTCCCGAGGCAGAATGGGAATTAGTGACAGACCGCTCGAGCATATCTAGATTCGGCATAGGAACGCCAAACTCTTCAACAAAGGGGGCAAATTCATGAGTTTGCCAATCCCCAACTTCCTGGGGCAAAGACGAAGCTTTGTAATCTTTCCCCTTAGAATTCTTGTAGGGATTCATATACCGGAGGTAGTCGTCCATATCGTCCGGAATTCTTTTAGCCGGAATTAGCTGTTGAACCCCTTTATAGAAGATCGTCTGGAGAATCCCACCTATCCTTTTTCGAACTAAGGGATCAAGAACAGGGGACTCCAAGAACTCCCGTATTACCGGATATCTAGCTTCTTCCCGCCCATGAGAGTACGAACATTCGGAATCTTGCTTGGCCTGTTCGAGCTCAATCTTAACTTTCTTGAGCTCCTCCTCAAGGGCGCTTTTCTCCTTAACCATTGATACCAAATTTTCCTCAGCAGCAGGGGTATATTTTTCGTTCTTGGCACTTTCTAGCTCATTCTTCGTTTTAGATAATTCATGTCGACTATCTGTTAGCTTCTTGGCTATATCACTTAATTGCGTTCGAAGAACTTTATTTTCGGCCAAAGTTTGTGCGAGCGCATCATGAGCTTCTTGTGATTCTTGTTCTAAGAGCGACAGTCGATAAGTTTGAAGAGCAAAATAATCCCCGACCTATGGAAGGAAAAGGTTTTGTCAGCGGACATTTTAAAATATAGAGAAATGAAATCACGAGGTTCAACAACCATTACCTCCTGATACGTTCAGGAAAAATTACTTAAAATTTTGAAATCACTTTTGACAGTATGATGAAGTAAGTCTTGTTTGAATCGCCCGGCCAAAAAGATCCTTATAGATTTATCAAATTCATTCTCACCATTCGGTCCAAGGTAGCTAGAAATGGTTCCATTTTCTGGATATCCGGCGGCTCTCCTACCTTGAAAATGTTCATTCATAAAGTCAACAATGTCTGGTTCTGACCTTCCTGTTCGACAAGGAACCAAGTCGGAATTTTTGCCAAACGGCTTAACCCTCCTCGAAGGCTCCAGATGATCACTATTCCTTTTCCGAGCCATACGCTCCTCATATTCTCGGATACCCTGAATCCGAATCCAAGAATATAAACTATAACCAGCAGATGAAGGATTAGAAGTATCAATTGAGAACACGCTACGTAAAGGGCCCGACATGGCAGAATTGGATGAACTTGCGTTTCCAATACCTCTCAACGGTGGAAACATTAAGGGTGTCTATATCGGGTCATCGATCAAAATGGTTACTCTCATTCCTCGGTTCGGGTTATCTTTCTTTTGTTGCTGAGACTAGCTTGGGGCATTCCTTGAGATGGTAGTCACGATCGATCCGACGACGGACATCCGGAATTTCTCGACAATTTCATCTATAAAGAAAACACAATGTGCTCAGAAGACTAAGCTAATAGTATCAATTAATCGCGTTTAAAGCATGAAAAGTTAGTAGCATACTTAAAGTAAGAGGTACTTGGATGAAAATGGCTTGTTCGGACACATTTCCGATCGACCGATCAGGTCCACCAATGGATTGATTTTGCAATGAAAGTGAAAATTCGATCATCGGAGCAGGATATTTACATCTACTAAGGCCCGCCATCCTCAAAACCCCTTCTTGGACGAGGAGCATGGTTTGGTTGGGGTCGGACCTTAACTGTTCCAGGAATTCATCAGAGAGATGATGTCTAATCTTCTCCTTGATACGACGACGTCCATACATCCAGGACCCAACTCCATCCCATTGATATGGTCTAGTTTTTTAACTCCCGTCCGAAACAGGAATTTTGGGTCCTCTAACGAAGAGGAATCTCCTTTTCCAGACCTTTATTTTGTTCATAGTCACACTTGAAAGGATTGACTGATTCGACCGTTGTGAAACATACACAAACCCAGCGTTGGAGCCTGTCGACATGCTCATCTGGAATATTTGCCGAAAATTCCGAAAAGAGGCCTCTTCCCCTTTGTCTTTCATAAGAATACTAAACGCAACAATATACGCAATGGAGTTAGGAAGAATCTGAGCGGGGGAAAGTGAAAAGGCTGTTAAAATACTTCTAACCAGCGGGATAAAGGGGATGCGCAATCCATGAGAAAATTGCCTATCGAAGAATGCCTGGCATCCTGCTGGAGGGTCAGTTACACGTTGACGGTAAGTAGGGATCACGATCGAAAAACCCGTAGGGAGAAACTTCCTGAACTCCTCTTCTAGATAAGCACGGTCGTCCTTGCTAAAAGCGCAGGAAGTTTGATCAGCGCGAAGATCATTCCTATGAGGACCACCGATGCTCGAAGCTTCTTCCGACTTATATATCCTGACAAAAGCGTTATCACCAATGCTATGTTTCTCAACTACATTCTCTTCAAGATCTTCAACTTGCGCGGCATCTTCTTGCTCGGGATGAAATTCCCCTTCTCCAAACTCGGGATCGGATCTTATCCTCAAAGTACTAAAACTCTCCCTTTCAGAAAACTTAAAGTTATCGATAAGCCTCATATCGGGATAAGATTCCGGTTCTTCTCCAACTTTGACTTTGCCTTTCAAGTTTCTCGAACTAGACATTACAATAGAACGAATATGCGAGGTCGGTTGATAAATGATGATTTGTTCGATCTCTATGCTCCGACCTGGGAATGGAAAATGCTTCGCAAATAAATCTCCAACACTCAACGTATATATAAGGTTAAAAAGGTAAATTGCAAATTGGCCCCTAAATAACCGCGACGGTTGAACTTCCTAATGGTAAATTCAAATTTATCTTCGCGATAATTGCATTTTCGGCCCCTATACTCTACGAATTTAGGCCGTAAACTGACTACTGGAAAAGACACGCCTTTTCAGCATCAGAATATATTTACTTCTCCGACCTTTCGCTTCACTTCACGCTCGAAGAAGTGGGGGAGTATAAATGAGGGATCAATTGCGACAACTAATACTTACTACACCAAATACCAAGGGACACTTTGATCAGAATTAATTCAAGTTCGACTACAAATCACAGGAAATTCAGGCAGAGGTTATCGACACCAAAACTTACAATGTAACAACAAATAGTCATGTTATTGACCTTCAAGATATGCACTCTTTTTTCCTGGTTCGGTTTTTATCCCAATGGGTTTTTTCGTATTAGGTTTTTAACGAGGCATATCCGAAAAACATCATAAATGGTTCATCTCATTATTGAGGCGGCATTTACTTCTCCGAGCTTCAGCTTCACTTACGCTCTAGAAGTGGGGGAGTATTGATGGGGGGTACTTTGGATTCTCTACACTTAAGAGCTCATGCTGGGTCGAAAATAGATTATGCTAGATCGAAGATCATGAATGCCGACCTCGAAGACGTAGTATCGATCCCAAGTCCAAGTCTGCCTAGTTCGATCTCTCAGGCAAAGGCTCCGGGTCGGAGACTACTATTGGGCCGACCTCAGGCTCAGACCTTTGGGCCAAGAAATGCTCCCCTGCGGATGGTTCAGCTAGCACACCGCCTCAACTATAAATACCACAAGCATTTATGACGCCAGACACGCTTTCCCAGGTGCTCCCAGCTCGAAGCTCCTGCTCGGACCAACCTTGGAGGGTTATATTAGATATCACTCTTGTATGTATTTAGTCTCTAGCTTGTACGGCATCCTATAATGCTCAAATAGGACCCTCATTACTTGTAATTTGTATACCTACGATCGAAATATATTATTGATCTTCTCCTTCATATAATTGTGTTTCGCTTGTTTACATTCCTATTTTGATCCCCAACGAAACAGCGTAAAATCAAATATTCATTTTATACATGGTGAGGATTGGTATAAAATGTAAAGGTATTTCTTAGGCAATGAAGGTGTTAATGAGGATCGAGACCTATTCGAACATGCTAAATGCATGCAAATTATGGAGGCTTTCATGTTACAGGATTTGTGATGGAATACTGGTAGTGCATCTCTTAAATGATTACTTAACTTCATTTGAGTACGTTAATGCTAAAACCATGTAACTGGTATTCTGACTTTCATCTTGATCTTTATCAGAAAAGTACCATTTTGATTTCTCTAGTGCATTTGAAAGATTGATCTACTGAACCTCCCTTAGTTATTCTGAAAAAATTATATTGGTATTTTCCTTTTAAATATTGTATCGCTTGATGATGCACGAGAGCTTTTAGAAACCAAGTATTGCTCCTATAGTACTTTGTTTTTGCTATTTCAATGTTTAAAAGGTTGGTTTTTTGTTGCGTGGTCATAGACTTTTCTGAAGTTTTATGGTGGAAAAGAGCTATACAAAATTGTTTAAAAGCTCCTGATGATGATATGTTGTGTCAAAAAGTTGTTAAAGTAATGAAGTAAACTTTATATTTCGAGTAAGTGGCAACTTGGCAAGCCTTGCATTGATTTCAAGACTACGTATCTCGTGTGTATATATATCAGGTATATATGATGGTTGATAGATTTTCGTAGAATTTGTGTGTGTACCAGTTTATGTCTCATCTGCAAATGAGATACTTAGTTTTTGGATAATGATAAGAACTCTTATGGGATAAAAGTTGTTGGAGATGTGATTGCACGTCATGCATTCTTTAATAGTCTGCCAGTTATTGCTTTCTTCCTAATTCCTACTTATTATGAATTATTTATGCATTCTGTTGAGACTCTTTGCCAGAATAATTACTGAATTCATGCAGGGGTTCGAGTTCAGAGTCTTAAGGAAGGCCAAATCACAATGGATATTGACCTCCGATGGGGTGGTGATCAAAGCATCATTCTAGCTGTTGAGGCCGCCCTTGTTGCGTCCATACCTATTCAGGTTGGTGATTGGTGAATGTATATTCCATCTCTCTAGCCTACATTGGTGCTGCTCCCAAGTGTTGTTGATCATTTTTGTTACTTCTTTATTTTGTTATCCTTCACTATTTTGCAGTATTATGGATGGAATAAAAAAAGGGAAATTTACATAGATACCCCCTGACTATTATCCTAATTACAGGATTTTACCCTCTTGTTTTAAATATTACAAAAACACCCCCTTGACCAAAACTATATTACAAGGACACCCAGCTACCCCTCAAAAATTACAATTTTCTATTTTTAAAAATAAACTTGGTGCTTTTGTTACTCTCATCAAGACGAGTTCATAGACACCAACCTTGTCAAATTCCATCTAGTAATTTAGGCGAAATGGCGACCGAGTTTGAAATTTCGGATCTAGGGTTCTTCGCGAACCAAACTTTGAACAACAATTTCTCTCAAATTACTTGATGAAACATGATAAGGTTGGTGTCTATGAACTCGTCTTGATGTGGGAAAAAAGGCCAAAAAAGTCCCAACTTAATTTCGATAAATAGAAAAATATGGCGACCGAGTTTGAAATTTTGGATCTAGGGTTCTTAAATATCAAATTTTGAACAACGATTTCTCCCAAATTACTTGATGAAATTTGACAAGACTCGTCTTGATGAGAGGGAAAAAACAGAACCAACCTTATCTAATTTCATCAAGTAATTTGAGAAAAATTATTGTTCAAAGTTTGGTTCACAGAGAACTCTACATCTGAAATTTCAAACTCGGTCGTAATTTCTCCCAAATTACTCGATGAAATTTCACAAGGTTGGTGTCTATAAACTCATCTTGATTAGAAGAACAAAATTCCCAAATTAATTTTGGAAAATAGACAATTGTAATTTTTAAGGAGTAGCAGGGGGTGTTCTTGTAATATAGTTTTGGTTGAGGGGTGTCTTGGTAATATATGAAACAAGTAGGTATATCCTGTAATTAGGGTAATAGTCAGGGGGTGTCTATGTAAATTTCCCTAAAAAAATTCATTCTGTGTTTGTTGCAGTTGAAGGATCTTCGAGTCTTTAATGTAGTTCATGCTATTTTTCAACTTGCGGACGAAATTCCTTGTATCTATGCAGTTGTCGCTCTTCTAGTTGAGGTACATTCTTGAGCATATCTATAAATCTGCTTGTTGTAGTCATGATTCAAATTCACATTCAGTTTTATTTTTTATTAAGTGGGAAGGCTGTCTTGCTATGCCAAATGGTATTCATTTGAAAAATCTCAAAAGCTGAATATTATTTCTTATTATTGTTAGCTTAAGCGGTGGATTTCTTTCGTTTGCTGAGACATGCTAAAAAATTATGGCGAGTGATATCAAATTAATGATTTCTAGTTGAAGAACTCACAGCTTGGCATTTTGGTCTCCTCTACTAGGCGTGGACTACATGGAAGAAGTGGATTTGAGGACTTTTGATGGGTGTTTGGAAAAACATTATATGTAATATCAAGATAACTGCTATTTTCTAGTCCAATTTTTTGGCATATTAGATTCAGCCCGACTAGCCTCATTACTAATTTTTTGCAACAGTTCCTCTATGATAAAATCTTGGAATGTATTGACAAAGATATCCCTCAATTTTCAGATGACAATAATTTGTCTTCGGTTTGAAATAATTCATTATTGGGAAGTACTTAAAACTGTGCTGAACTCTAATGATATTTTCTTCGTCAATGTTTCATTGTATATTTGTAAGTAGTTTCCATTGATCTAAATGTTCATGGATCATGGACTATTCTCTTCAAGATGGTTATGTACGTTGCTTGCGTGAAACTGAGAAGAGAGGAGATTGATAGTAAAATTTTTGACATTATGTGTAAGGTTAAGTTTGGCGTGGACGTTTTAATAGTAAACATTTAAATCATGTTGCACACGGACTGCCAAATCAAACAAGCTTGAGGAATTATTGCTTGATTTCAATCATTTATATTATCTTTTATATATCGGGTGCTTGGCCATGTTTAGCTTGTATTCTTTTTAATTTCCTAACGTCATAGCGATTCAGATCTTTTTATATTAGTAGTAGTAGTGTTTGTATGTTGTGTAGAATCGATCTATGAATGTGACTTTTTATTTTCCATGTCATTCAGTCAAAGCCACGAATTGTTTATACTCTGAAGGCTGTTGGTGGTAGTTTAAGAGCTATTCTTTGAAGCAACCTCTTATATTGTTTCTGTTGATCAGGTTACTATACTTGTACCTCATGTAACTTCATAGGCAAAAATTCATTTTTGGCACCATAGAACTAAGTGTTTTTCAGTTTTGGTACCATGGTGTCAATTTTGGTACCAATTCTGAATATCGTTTTCAATTTTGGCACTTCCGTCAGTTGACTTAACGGTCAACTGACGGAAGTGCCAAAATTGAAAACGGCAATTAGAATTGGTACCAAAATTGATATCATGGTACCAAAATTGAAAAACGCCTAGTTCTATGGTGCCAAAAATGATTTTTGCCAATTCCCTTCACCAATTACTTCAAATTCACAATTTATGTCACTCCCATTTTAATAATAACAATAATAAGAATAATAATAACAAAATAGTAAAAAAATTATATTATAAAAAATATTTGGGTACAAAAAAAAAAATATTTTTTTTTTGCTACACATGTTATCATCAAAACCACTCCTTATTACATTGGATCAACTTCATCCAACAATTTTTCTATTTTTACGATGTCAAAACATTCAACTAAAAACGTCTCTAAGTCTTCATTTTGGTATTCACTCAAAGATGAAAATCACTTGGCTGAACAAGAATATACAACTATCTTCTGATTTGAACTTCCGCTTTTCAGTTGTATCTTTCTTTCAATTGTAAGTTGCCTTCTTCTCATTTTCTTATTTTTCTTTTTCTCCTTATTATTCCAATACGTAGATGTTTCTTAGCTGCATTATTTTTTCTCATTTTAAAGAGTTAGAAGCGATTTTTTGTTGATTCTCTTTAAACCGTTCGAAATTATATAAACAGTTTTTAAACCATATTTGAAAGTCAAGTTTAAATAATAAATGAGCAAATCAATAAGTTGCATTGATGTGCTATATAAAAAAAATATATGAATAAAAATAATATAGAACTAATTTTATATACTCATAGTTAAAATAAAATACTTCAAATAAGTATGCAAATTATTATATGAGAATGTATAATATATTTATATTCTCAAATTTGCATTTAGTCAATAGAGTTGATCTTATTTTTCTTTTATAGTTGTATCTCAAGAGATATTCCTTAATTTAAAATTAGAAATATTATGAAGCTTATGAACTAATATAACTTTTTTTAATAAATTCAACCATTATGAATGATAATTTTTCTATTTTTACGATGTCAAAACATTCAACTAAAAACGTCTCTAAGTCTTCAGTTTGGTATTCACTCAAAGATGAAAATCACTTGGCTGAACAAGAATATACAATTATCTTCTGATTTGAACTTCCGCTTTTCAGTTGTATCCTTCTTTCAATTGTAAGTTGCCTTCTTCTCATTTTCTTATTTTTCTTTTTCTCCTTATTATTCCAATACGTAGATTTTTCTTAGCTGTATTATTTTTTCTCATTTTAAAGAGTTAGAAGCAATTTTTTGTTGATTCTCTTTAAATCGTTCGAAATTATATAAACAGCTTTTAAACCATATTCCTTAATTTAAAATTAGAAATATTATGAAGCTTATGAACTAATATAACTTTTTTTTAATAAATTCAACCATTATGAATGATAATTCATTTTTGGCACCATAGAATTAGGCGTTTTTCAATTTTGGTACCATGATATCAATTTTGGTACCAATTCTAATTACCGTTTTCAATTTTGGCACTTCCGTCAGTTGACCGTTAAGTCAAGTGACGGAAGTGCCAAAATTGAAAAGGCAATTAGAATTGGTACCAAAATTGATATCATGGTACCAAAATTGAAAAACGCCTAATTCTATGGTGCCAAAAATGAATTTTTGCCTAACTTCATACTACTCAAATGTTATTCTATGGCAATTTGTATTAAATTCTTTAAACTTCAGTCTTACTACCTCTATAAACCAAACAAAAATACACCCTAAGCTTTTGATATTTGGATAAAATATGAGTTGGCCTCAAAATTTGTAGTGGACAGTTGTGGAACTTTATCTAATGCAATATCAATTACGTTGTAATTATTTATTTGGTATCTATAGCCTTTTAATAATGTCATTAGAATGAAGAAATATCTATGAACACATGTACTAGAGGAAGTATATTCAGATTTCTGCATGGCTTAATGTTGTCTGCTCTGAGGAACTGGTCTTAGGATTAATATAGAGCTGCAGGGACGGATCTACTATATGAGTTGGGGAGGCCTTGACCGCCCCAAGATTTTGCTTTGCCTTTTTTTTTTAATGCTATTCATCTATATATAAATTTAGTTCATTTGAATGCTTATTAGTTTCTTTTATAATCTAAATTACCAAATTTTGTAAATTTAGGTGATATGTCTATTAATAGTATGATTTAATTAATTAAATTATTTAGGTTCTTAAACTAATATGATAGCAATGTATTGTGATATTAGTTTATTCATTATTTTATATGTTCTATATTCGAAATATAAAGTAAAGCTTGAAAAAAATAAGCTTGAAAATAATATACAAATTTATTTATTATTTATTATTTTGCTAATGTTTTAATTCATAATGAGAAGAATATTAGTTTTATTTGAAACTATTTTATAGTATCTTAATGAACATCGTATACAATTATAATACAGTGAAAATACATTTTAGAGTATACATTTTGTGTCCATCTATTTATACAGATTTCTTTTTCATGAAAATAAAAGTTGGCCCCGTCGACTTTGGAATCCTGGATCCGCCCCTGTACGCAGATGCTTAAATTTGATCACACATATGTTCCCTTCCCTTTTGGCCTATAATAAGTGACTTCTACAGACCTTAAAGTGTACCTAAGGCGACATGACATGATCCCGGTGTTGGATTCTCAATGGTTTGATCTAAATCATTGCAGTGAATTGGAGCTTAAGCCAGTGGGAAAGCTTACAATAACTGTCATAAAGGCAAGCGACTTGAAAAACATGGAGTTGATTGAAAAATCTGACCCCTATGTTGTTGTGCACATTCGTCCTTTGTTTAAAGTGAAAACAAAGGTCATAGAAAACAACTTAAATCCAGTTTGGAATCAAACATTTGAGTTAATAGCAGAAGACAAGGAAACATTTTAATTGACTACTTAATATGATTAGTTGTATGTGTTGGGTGTTTGGGATATGAAAGGCTAAGAAAATAATTTTAGCAAGACAAAGTAGACTTACTATTTCATCAAGATAATAAGGCTACAATTTTTTTGAGGCTTTTTGCACTAAGCCTTCATAAAAGAGAATACATTTTCTTCTCAAAACTAACTTGCTAATTGATTGATTTTTTCTATCTATCAAATTCTACACACTACATACATATATATAGGCATATGAACTACCTTTCTACTCTACACTAGAAGCAACTAGATTAATGTTGGACTCATTGATTTAATTCAAACTTAGTGGCTAAACCTGATGACTAATGCTTCTTGAGAGTTCTTCAATGTTAAGGCTCTTGATCTCATTGATTGATTTTAATTGTTGACTAGAATGTAATTCTAGATAAGCCTCTTGAGTTGCCAACTTTGACTACAATTCACCAAGTATGATTTTTTCATGCTTAAGAAACTTCATGCTTAAGGAACTTCATGATTAATGAATTATGAATTAATATTTTAACACCCCCTCTTAATTCATAATTCGAACACCATTTCAAAATTGCTCTAACTTCTCTGAATTGACTGCTTTTGTCAAGCTATCTTCAAGTTGATCTTTAGTGTTCAAAAACTCCAATTGAATTTCTTGATCTTGAACGAGACTTCTAATGTAGTGGTGTCGAAGTTCGATATGCTTTGTTCTGGCATAAAAAACTGGATTCTTTGCTCTATACTGGACATATTGTCACAAAATATTGTTGTAGGAGTGTCTTGTCTTTGCTCAATGTCTGTAGGGGTGAACGCGGTCGGGTTTTAGCGGGTGACAACGAAAAAATCAACCCGACCCGACACATGCGGGTTGCCAAAATTTCAAACCGCACCCATATTTTTAAGTTCATAAACCGCGCGGTTCGGGTGAGGCGGGTGTGGGCGGGTGACGGGCGGGTTGGCGGGTTGAACCATTGAATATAGTATATTCAACTAACTTATACTACATAAAATTCAATATTACTAGGAAGAATAAAAATAAAATAAGATTGCGCAAACTCATGGTTAACGGCCCATTTTGCAACTATAATTCCTAGCTACACAATTCTCCAATCCGGTTTGTTCAACAAAATTAATCATTGGTACGAAGGTACGAGCTTGAAGTGTCCATAAGCTTGAAGCATATAGGGGGGTGATTTTTATGGGTAGGATCAATTCTTACAATTGTTTTAAGAAGAAACTACATACATACAGTGCAAAAATTAATAAGTTAATTGATGCATAAGTTACAGTACTCTTTTTTTTTTAGAAATAAAAATAAAATTTAAATATATTTTAAACTCAAATATTCTTCAAACTCATTTTGTGTACTGCAAAAAAAGAGATATACAGTTAACAAGAGCACGTAAAATAAGGTAGGTGTGGCAAGATATTTAAACTAAACATCCAGCAAACGGAATTGGGTACTTGGTTAATAACTATGAATAACTTAAACTTAGAAAACTTTGATGTTCCTCTTTCCTCTTTCCTCTTGCTCGCTCAAATTTCCTACCCTTGGCTCGCACATATGGCTTGGTGTGACTAATGAGTGATGAAAATTGAGAACAATTTTGAATCTTAATTTTTGAGGAGAGGCATTGGAGAATAAAACTGGAAAGTGGAGTAAGCATGAAGCTTAGAGATGGAAAATCCTAATTATTTCTCAATATTTTGTTTGGTAAGTGCTGTTGGGTAGAGAAAACATATAATATTTACATGGGTCGGGTTAGAGGCGGTTTTTAACCATTAATACCGCAACCCGACCCATAACTTTCGGGTGGTCACAATTTCAACCCGTTACTAGTTTTATAAAAATAAAAACCGTCGGGTTCGGGTTGGGTCGGGTCGGGTTGAGCGGGTCGGGCGGGTTAGGCGGGTTAATGAACACCCCTAAATGTCTGTCAGAAGTCTTCTAAGCTAAACAGCTTCACTAGCTGCGTCTATGGCAGCAATATATTCTGCTTCTGCTGATGAGAGTGACACGGTCTTTTGCTTCTTTGATGCCCATGATATGATTTTTGAACCCAAACAAAATACATATCCAGCTGAACTTTTTCGATCATCAACTGATCCGGCCCAATCACTGTCAGTGTATCCGATAAGTATGTTTTTTTTTCTTTGACATATTTGATGCCAAAATTTCTCGTACCTTGAAGGTAGAGTAGAATTCTTTCGCTGATGCATAATGCAATTTACTCGGGTCATGCGTAAACCGCGAGATTAAGCTCACCGAATAGACAATGTCAGGTCTGCTTTGTGTGAGATAGATTAGAGAGCCTACTAAGCTTCTGTACATCTTTGTATCAACTTTTGTAGCACCATCATTTAGTGCCAGTGGAGTAGATATGGGTTTGCACTTGATCATCTGGAACTTCTTCAATAGACTTTCAAGATATTTTTCCTAAGAGATAAATATTTCTCCTTTGGTTTGACGAACTTGAATTCCAAGAAAATATTTCATTAGACCCAAATCAGTCATCTCATATTCGTGCATCATTGCCTTTTTGAATTCTTCTATCATCAGTGGATTTGTACCTATGTATATCAAATCGTCTGCATAAAGACAGATAAGGAGAAAATCTTTTTCACCTTCTTTCTTCAAGTATAATGACGGTTCACTTTGACTTCTTTGAAATCCATTTTTATGAAAGTAATTTTCAATCTTGTTGTTCCAGGCTCTTAGTGCTTGATTTAGCCCATATAGTGCCTTTCTGAGGCGATAAACTTTATCTTCTTTGCCATGGACAATATAACCTTCAGGTTGTTCGACATAAATTTCTTCACTCAAACCTCAATTGAGAAATGCTGATTTGACATCCAATTGATAAGCTGGAAGTTCCATTTGAGCAGCTTGTGATAGGATAATTCGTATTGTCTCCATTCGAGCAACTTGTGCAAACATTTCATTGCAATCAATTCTTGGTTGTTGAGAATAGCCTTTTGCTACTAGACGTGCTTTGTGCTTTTGAATTGAACCATCTTCTTTGTACTTCGTTTTGTAGACACTTTAGTCCAATTATACTTTTATTCTTGGGTAGATCCACTAGTTCCCATGTTTTATTCTTTTCGATGCTTGCTATTTCTTTATCCATAGCATTTGTCCAGATTTCTTCTTTCACAACTTCTTCAAAAGTCTGTGGCTCACAAGCAAAGAATGCCACGTCACATGATTCATAAAATTCTCTTAAACTTCGTACCTTACGTACTGGACTTTCTGATTCTGGATAGAATTCCTCAAATGCTCCTGGAGAACTTGAACTTGGACTTGAAATTGGACTCGAGCTTGGACTTGTCAGATCATATTGATTTAATGATGAGCTAGGCAGATTCACATTATTTGTATTTATATCTTCTCCCCAATTCCATGATTGTTTCTCATTGAAGATAACATCTCGAGATATAATAAGCTTATTTATGTTTGGGTTTAGTAAACGATATCCCTTGGATTCGTCACTATAACCAACAAAGATTAGCTTTTCTCCTTTATCATCAAACTTTTCTCGCTTCTCTTTAGGAATATGAGAATAAGCTAAGCAACCAAAAACTTTGAGGTTGTCTACCTGTGGCTTTCTCCGATGCCATGCTTCATAGGGAGTCTTGTTTGGAACTGCCTTTGTTGGTGAACGATTTAAAATATAGACTGCTGTAAGTACAGCTTCTGCCCAAAAACTTTTTGGAAGTCCTTTTTCAGCCATCATGCTTCTTGCCATTTCAAATATCGTGCAGTTTTTCGCTCTGCAACTCCATTTTGTTGTGGAGTATATCGCACTGTTAGTTATCTCTGGATCCCTTTTTCTTTGCAATAATTTAAGAAGGCTTTTCCAATAAATTCTCCTTCTCGGTCTGTTCTGAGAATCTTTATTTTTCTGCCACTTTGATTTTCATTTCGCTTTGAACTCCAGAAATTTTGAAAATGCTTCTGATTTTTGCTTCAAAATATAAACCCACATCATTCTGCTATAATCATCCACGAACAATACAAAATATATATGGTTGTTAAGAGACGGAGTTCGAGTTGGGCCACAAATATCAGCATGTATTAGTTCAAGAGGAACTTTGGCTCTGTAGGATGTCTTTGGAAATGGTAGGCGACGTATTTTTCCATAAATACATCCTTCGCATGTTGTGTCTCGATCTGGAATATTTGGAAGACCAAAAATCATATTTTTTCTTTTTAATAGATTGAAACCTTTGTAATTCAAATGTCCATACCTCAGATGCCATAGCTTATGATCTTCTTCTGTTGTGCTCTGGAGAATAATTTTCTCGATCAATGGCAGATTAAGAGGAAATACATTATTTGAGCTCTTCTTAATATTTGCCATCGTGAGATTCTTCTGCTTATCAATAATGACACAATGATCATTATTAAACTCCACTTTATTATTCTTCTCTAATAGTTGACCCACACTCAACATATTTTGAGTCAAATTTGGAACGTAAAAAACATCTTTGATAAAATTTGTTTGTTCTTTCTTTGTCTGGACCGCTATTGTTCCTTTCCCAGCGATTTTATGTTCCTTGCCATCTCCAAGTTTTACTTCAAATGAATAAGTCTTATCAAGCTCCACAAACATTTTCTTATTTCTACACATATGATTACTGCAACCGCTATCAACGTACCACGTATTTTCAAATAGTTGTTGAGAATTCAAGCATGAATAAAATACCTGATTGGTATCTTTTTCTTCAGTGTAATTGGCCTCATTTTTCTCACCATCATCTCTATGCCAACAATCTCTTTCTAAATGATTGGCGTTTCTGCATCTTTTACATTTGTAGCGGCAATCCTTTGTGTCGTGGTTATTTTTTCTGCATATTTGGCAAAATAAATCTGAATTTTGATTTGCATTTCTTTGGTTAGAGAAACCTCCTCTTCCTAGACCTCGTCCTCGGAAGTTTTGATTTCTTCCATGACCTCTGCCTCATGATACTATAGATGTGGAGACCATATTCTTTTCTGATCGGCCATCTCCTTTTTTATTTTTCTGGTCTGCAAGATTAAGCTTTACCTGAAAAGTTTGTTCGAAACTGTGGTTTGAAAATCTGCTAATTCTTTTCTCATGAGCTTCTAAAGATCCCATGCGTTCGTCTAAAGAACGTTTTGATAAATCTTTAAACTCTTCAATCGCAGCAACTATGTGCTCAAATTTTACTGGCAAGCTTCGCAAGACTTTTTCTACAATTCATTTATCTTCGGCATAATCAACATAGCCTCTAATTTGATTAACAATTGTAGAAACTCTAGAAAAAAATTCTTGCATAGTCTCGCTATCTTTCCTGAGTAGATTATCAAATTCTCTCCATAAATTTTGCAGTTTCATGGAGATAATTTTTTCATAGCCACCAAATTCTTTTTTCAAAATATCCCATGCATCTTTTGAAAATTTAACACCCGTAATACGCGGAAGTATAGATCGACTTACCCCTTGGAGCATAAATGACAACGCTCTTGCATCTTTGGTCTTGTTCTCTTTATGCTCCTTCTTTTTTGCTCCAGTCAACACAGCTTCTTCCTCCGGAGTATATATTTCATACCCCTCTTCTACGATATCCCAAAGATCATGGGACTGGAATAACGTCTTCATAAGAACGCTCCAAAACTCGTAGTCTTGACCAATAAAGATCGGAACACCTTGTTGAGAATATGTGAAGGCAAGCTCATTGCTATTGCTTGGATTCATTTTTTATTATATGTGAGGGGTTATTAGGCCAAGGGTGGCTCTGATACCACAAGTTGTTGGGTGTTTGTGATATGAAAGGCTAAGAAAATAATTTTAGCAAGATAAAGTAGACTTACTATTTCATCAAGATAATAAGGCTACAATTTTTTTGAGGCTTTTTGCACTAAGCCTTCATAAAAGAGAATACATTTTCTTCTCAAAACTAACTTGCTAACTGACTGATTTTTTCTATCTATCAAATTCTACACACTACATACATATATATAGGCATATGAACCATCTTTCTACTCTACACTAGAAGCAACTAGATTAATGTTGGATTCATTGATTTAATATAAACTTAGTGGCTAAACCTGATGACTAATACTTCTTGAGAGTTCTTCAATGTTAAGACTCTTGATCTCATTGGTTGGTTTTAATTGTTGACAAGAATATAATTCTAGATAAGCCTCTTGAGTTGCCAACTTTGACTACAATTCACCAAGTATGAATTCTTAATGCTTAAGAAACTTCATGCTTAAGGAACTTCATGATTTAGGAATTATGAATTAATATTTTAACAGTATGCTTACGCTTGTGATTCCTCTAATTATCAAACAGGTATTTGATTAAGACATTAGGTAGGACAAGCGATTAGGCATTGCTAAAATACCTCTGTTTACGCTGGAAGCTGAAACATCCAAAGAATTTGAACTAAGACTGATGCCTTCACTTGATATGCTTAAAATAAAGATAAGAAGGACAGAAGAACCGTAACAATTCAGGTATATACTTTCCGATTAGGATTATGCACTATATTCTCTTACCCTCCGAAGTTTATGCACCAGTAAGGGCCCATATCAACTTTAGGTATATTAGAAAAGTGCTGTCCTTATTTATTATATTTGTTTTAGGATGCCTAGATTTTAAATAGTTGCTTTCTACCTGTTTAGATGATCGTTTGTTGTATTCCAGTAAAATGAATCATGTAAAATAGCAGAACAGAATCAGGGATAATTGTGACATACCCAATTTATTGTAGAAATTTTTGAATCTTGTGATTCTTCCTATTTGGTTTTTGAATTGGCCTTTTTCAATCAATAAAATGATTGATCACGGAATCTTCTCTTCTTTAATTTCACTCGATTCATATGCTTCTACATCTCTTAAACGAAATAATAGAGTTAAATTTACTTTGAAGGTTTTTTCATTCTTTTTATGGAAGTAACACTTTTACGAATCTGTTTTATTGTTTCTTCTGTAAATGTTTTTAAGTAATTTCCTTTGAAACTATTAGAATGTGACTAGCAAGATATGCCTCAATTTCAGGTGTTGTATCACGAATTTAACAAGGAAGAGCAGTTGGCTGCCCTTGAAGAAGAGAAAAGGATATTAGAAGAAAGAAAGAAACTGAAAGAGGCCGGAGTAATCGGGAGCACTATGGATGCCCTTGATGGTGCATCCCCGGTAGTTGGTTCTGGAGTTGGTATGGTCGGCACTGGTCTCGGTGCTGGAGCCGGCATAGTCGGGAGTGGCCTTGGAGCGGTTGGCAGTGGACTGACCAAAGCCGGCAAGTTCATGGGTAAGACCATCACTGGGCAAGCTGGTGCATCCAAAAAGAGTGGATCCTCAACACCAGTAAACTCCATACAAGAAAATGGAGGTGCAAAGCCACTGTGAATTAGTTTTTTTTTTTTTTTGGTGAACTTTAAGGTGTGTCCCGGATCCAGCCAGGTTCTATTGACCATGTCCAAAGTCAAGGAGATGATGCCCCATAGCGAAGACTAAGTCAACCAGTTGGCTAGTTTATTATGTTTCGATCTGTGCTATCCTTATATTCCACGATCCCTTAGGCTATGTTTGGTTTATGGATTTGAGTGAGTAAAATGATAATTAAAATACAAATGTGCAAGAAATGAAGCTCAACGTTGCATCATTAGATGTAAGAGAAAATATTTTTCCTAGCATTTTACTACTTGAAATTCGAGAATCAAACATAGACTTAGTGTAATTGCTTTTCTCAGCATGATGAAAATATATTTGTGTTTTATATGCTTTTCTACCTATGTAGAGCCTCATTGTTGTCGACAGTATTGGAACAGCATTCAAGTTTGATACTTCCGACAATATCATGTTCAAATAGGAATCGCAGTTTTGCGATGTTACATAGCCTACGAGAATCTGAAATATATTCTTAGGAGCTTTTTTGGTTAATTTTGTGAAATTATGATATACCCCTACAGGTTTATAAATTATCCCAAGGAAAAAAGGTGTTCTAGGTAAGAAGTATGTTTTTGTTTGAGATTTGGAAATTGCGCGAGAACTTTTGAGAATATAAATAAGTCCAAAAGATAGAGCTTAAAAACATTCTAGAAATGTAGACCGAATAACAGAATATGTATAACGGAAAGGAAAATGCTTGCAAAATTGCAATTGTTTATTTTCGATTTATTTATTGCATGTGTTGCTTTGTTCCTTTCTGAAGAGGGAGGACCGGATGGCATCTAGATTACAATGCACTTCTGCCATGTACAATCGAATTAGTGCACTACATCAGTACCATAACAAACAAAAACTTATGGTTTATGCAGCAGAGGTAACAAGCACAAAATATATGCAACGAACCATCATCTAATTGCAATCTATGCAGTCTAAAAACGACAAAGTCCAAAATAATACGCCTTCAGCCAATACTAAACTTTGAACAAACAAAAATCCTTCCAATTTAAAGCCATGTCACAGTCATAATAGAGTCAGATGGCCTTGGTTCATCACCTTGTCAACCAATAATTACATATGATATCGATATAATGTTTATAATATGGGATTAATATGCACTAAATGATCAAACTGCTATATAATCATACTTACAAATTAGTTGAAGTCCATGTTTCATCATTTTGATTGGACTTGTGATCGATCGATCTTTCAGTTCTCCTAACAGGTTGCGCCGGAGCTGTTCTCGGATTTCTAGGCTCTTGTTTAGGTATTGCCAGGAGCTCTGGATATAGAGAATTCATCAATTGCGCTAATTGTCTGAGCTTTTCTTCCCTATCAGGTAATGGAAGGGGGATCGTTCTGACTAATGGCTCAGCTGGAACTAGATTCGCCGTCGGGTTCGGCTCTGGTGGGATTTGCGCGTTGGAATTGGGGCGTTCCTCCTGACCCACAGGATGGTCGGTTTTCTGTTGTTGGTGTTCGTCCATCGGGTCTTTGATGCGTTCACCATTGGTATTCTCGTGTACTCCATCCGTTGGTGCGGGTGGGTGCGTAGTGTTACTTCTTCCGTCGTTGCATGCGTTCTTTCTCGGGCGAGCCATATGTCTATCGAATAATTAAAAGAGCCCCTCGGTGGGCGCCAACTGATTTTACCGAATTTCGTTAGGTTCAGTAATATCAATAGTAATACGATCGAGATTAGGTTGAATATGGTTTACGGGCTTAGTTACTTTATTCCGGATGGATCAACTCAAAGATGAACAATACGCAACGTAAGAATAGAGGAAAAAGTACGTAATATTTGTAGCAAGAGCTCTTTTATTAGATTGATCAAGGATTACAATGTGTGTAGGCGTAAGTATGATATTCTTAATTGTGCCCTAATACAATACAAGTGAAGGGTATATATAGGTCTTCTTCCCTAGCTATACAAGGAAACATAACCATAATAGGACTCAGATTGATGTCCCTCAGGTATTCGGATTCTGGAGCTAGGTCGCTGTGACGCTTCTTATTAGTTCGAGATGACCTTTATAGTCGACCCGCACTTTGGGCTGAGTATTTGGTCGAGCCGACCTTATCCTTTTTGATTTCTTGAGTATCCCTTGGGGTGTAAAATAGCCCCCATCAAATATGGAGCAAAAAGTTTACGAACTCGAGCTCATAAGAAGATTTAGTGAGAGTATGAGCTATTCTACCAATAAAGATCGGTATTCAAGCTCGAATTATTACAGCTATATAATGATCGAGTTCATCCCTATTTTTAGTTTGATTTCTTATCTGATCGATTATTTTAGTCGGAATCTCTTAGGAGCATTCTCCAAACAAAGATCGATGTTCAAGATCAAATTATCAAAGTTATATGATGATCAAATTCACTCTCAATTTTTAAACGATTCTAATCCGATCAACTGTTTCGAGCTCCAATTTGGTTGATACATAATCAAGACAAGAAAAGTAAAAGCTACGTGAAGATCGAAGAAAAATTTCTATTCCTAATCCTTTACAAACAATTACAAGTGATTCGTACAACTGTGAGGTCGAGCTCAATAGGAAAATTACATTTTGAGGATCAACCTACTACAATTTCTAGGACCTATGCAAAGGGTCTCTGAGGGACCAGCAGAGCTGAGGAGAGCAAGTCCGAGGGCTATCTCCAGGACTTTTGACCGATCTAAGATCTTCGTCCGTGAACGTAAGACTCGGTAAATGGTTTCAACGGCCCAGATCACATTAATAGGACTCTAAGAATCTTCAGGGACTATTAATAGGAGAAGGAAAATGGTTTCAACGGCCCAGATCACATGGCATGAACGGTCAAGAATTGAGCGGTAAATGCGCCGACCGTTCCTCTTCCCATAAAATAGGGACCGTTTGGATAAGCGGTAAAAAATCTTCTCGCCTCCATATCAGAAATCTCAGCAAGACGATCGAATTTTAAGTCGATCGAACATGCATACCAGCTGATGATCTGTTGATCGTGAACGATTTGGAACGCATGATCAAAGAATTCGAGGTCGAAAATCACGTAGAGAAAAATTATTACCGGCTATCGTTTTACATAGCAATCGGACTCTATGGTCGAACAGCTTTAACGAAGAACAGAGAGCAGGGTTACATTCACTAAATTATACAAGGAAAGTTTAAAAAATTAGATGATAAGTTATCTACAATATATTTGATCGAAGTATCCGTTCGAATATTATTATTCGACTAACTGCTCATGATCGATCGGCCAAGTTTAGAACCAACGAATTAAGTCAATTGAAGGTGGTTATTATCAGTTTCCTTGATTAAGTTCGATCTTCCATGGTCAGAATCAATTAAGAAAGTTGACGAGGAGCAGAAGTAAAGAAACCAAATAAGTATGTTTTTATTGATCAAGTCTCAATATTTTGAACAAAGGAAAGATACAACAAAATGTAAAGGAAGTACATTACGAAGTTTTATTCCGAACTAGATATAATTTACATGCTTCTCAATGATAAACTGATACAGGGTTACATTTCGATCCTATTACAATCTGATCTGTTACAATTCGATCCTATTACATTCTACCATCCTATGAAATTTTCGGCCTAATCTTCTTCTCCTACCAACCGTTTGATCTGGTTCTTCGGCCTTGGATAATAGAAGCTACAGGCTTCTGTTTTTGTTTATCATTATTTCGAAGACATGAGGGTTAAGACATCTTTTCCAAGGTGTAATGTAAAAACCTTGTTCTGACCTCGTCCTCCGACGCCGCACCCTATCATGTCTTCGAAAATATTGTGGCAACCGATCCCTCACTATGTGGACCGTGCCAGAGGAATGATAAATGGCTACCGACCATCCTTGGAGAACTTGATGATCGAACTCCACCAAGACTTTTGCGGGTCGAGCAGTTCTTTGAGTCTTACTTAGACTCCTTTTATAAGCCTCCCACTTAACTTAGTCTTGCAAGACTTCTTTTGAGCTTTTAATTAAAGGCCCATGTCTTGCAAGTTCATTTAATTAACTCATTAATTAAACTAGCCCATATTAATTAATAAATTAATATCTCTCTTAATTAATTAACACTTTAATTAATATTTTAATTAATTAGATCATCTAATTAATTAGTCTTCCAATTGAATTAATACTTTAATTCATTTATTGATTTAACCACCTTAAATCAATTATTTCCTTTTATGACTGTCACTGTCCAACTGTATTGTGTGTGACCCTCTAGGTTCACCATCAATTGGCAGCAGGCCCACGAACTCTTCATGATTTAATTTACGAGCAGATAATTGCTCTGATCAATTAAACTCCTTAAATTGACCACTCCAGAATTAATCTCTCTTATCAATTCAGGAGTACCCACAATTCATGGTCGATGTCTAGCCACAAGCCCATGAAGCCCAACTTCAAGTGAATTGATATTTGTGACCCTCACCTCTTATAATTACCATGTACACATGGTCCTTCTATCGACTTAATTTCCCGATAAAGACTTAGGAAGTGTGAATTGATTGGCACCTCTAATTGTCTCGATAACTATACTTTCTAATTCGGGATAATAATCCAGTGTGACTGCTAAATTTGGAAACCCCTTTCCAAATCCGTCACCGACTGCGGCCGCAGATTCCTCGAATATATTATCTAAGAATCGTATAGGAAATTCCCTCATCCATTACGATGAGTCGCTAGATTCCATATTGGTACTAACCATTCGAGTACACAACTATACGCACCCAACCTAGTCTCATTATGATCAGGCTACGTGATCTGTACCTAGATCTAAGGACTAAATCGTACACTGTTATAAGTCTTGAGAAACATCTCATCACCGATATACGTCATGCGCTTCTACAATGTGTTTCTCTATTCGGGTCGTTCGATGCGTTCGATCCCCTATCAAACCACCTATTCATATGCACTGACATCAAAATGTCTTGTTCATGAAACTACAAATTCACTTAATGTGAATCGTACATATTCATACAAGTCTTGACGATTCCTACGATACCTTGTCTCGTTTCGGAATCTATGACTTGGAACTTGTTTTAAGATCACGACCTTAGAGACTGTTTCATGATTGCACTCAATACCGAAGTGAATCGTCCCATAGTCAAATGTGATCTAAGGATTTCATCTAATCGCTTAAATGTATTCGCGAGAGATGAAGTTGGCCATTGTTTATCCTATACATATATAAATAAACGTGCATATTATTTATAGAATCAAATATTGTTTTACAGAATAGACCTATTACAAGCTAAAGTGAATCGGCTTGCTGGGTACTATCCTATCAATCTCCCACTTGCCCTAAAGCCATTCACAAACGTTTCTAAGACCCATCTTTTCAAGATGTCCCTCGAACGCTTTTTGCGAAAGTGGCTTAGTTAATGGGTCAGCTATGTTGTCTTCTGAGTTGACACGTTCCATGTGTAAGTCTCCTATACCAATGATCTCCTTGATCACGTGGTATTTCCTCATCACGTTCTTGGATTGGTGGTGTGATCTCGGCTCCTTCGCTTGAGCTATCGCCTCCTTGTTGTCATAGAAGACTACTACAGGCTTAACAATGCTAGGAACTACATCAAGCTCTTGGATGAAGTTTCTCATCCAAACACTCTCCTTTGCTGCATCTGATGCTGCAATATATTCTGCTTCAGTGGTTGAGTCGGCAGTGGTAGACTGTTTAGAGCTCTTCCAACTTACCGCTGCCCCATTGAGGTGGAATATGTATCCAGAATTGGATTTGTAATCATCCACGTCAGACTGGAAACTCGAATCAGTGAATCCCTTCAAGTTTCAATTCTCCACTACCACCGTAGACCAAGAACATATCCTTAGTCCTTCGCAGGTACTTAAGGATTGCTTTTACGGCGGTCCAGTGCTCTTCGCCTGGATTTGACTAATAGCGGCTCGTTCCACTTAAAGCGTGTGCTATGTCTGGTCGAGTACACAACATTGCATACATTATGCTCCCTATAGCAGAGGCATAAGGTATGAGAGACATTCTCATCTATTCTTTATCAGTTGTAGGGCACATTGACTTAGAAAGAGAGATACCATGTCTCATTGGAAGCAATCCTCTCTTGGATTCTTCCATTTTGAATATCTTCAAAATGGTGTTGATATACTGAGATTGGGAGAAACCCAACATCATCTTCGATCTATCCCTATAGATACGTATCCCAAATACATAAGATGCGTCTCACTTATCTTTCATGGAGAATTGCACGGATGACCACGCTTTCATCTGCGTTAACATTTCGATATCGTCCCTGATTAACAGAATGTCGTCGACGTATAAAACTATGAATTGTACCGAACTCCCACTATTCTTTTTGTACACACGAGGTTAAAATACGTTTTTTATGAAGCCAAAAGCTTTGACTGTCTCATCAAATCATATGTTCCAGGTTCGGGACGCCTGTTTGAGGCCATAAATTGACCTTTGAAGTTTTCACATTTTGTGCTCGCTTGCTTTGGACACAAACCCATCGGGTTGTTGTATAGAGATCTCCTTGTCAATGTCTCCATTGAGAAAGGCGATCTTTACGTCCATTTGCCATATCTCGTAGTAATACCATGCGGCTGTGGCTAAGAGTATCCGAATGGATTTCGACATCGCTACGGGAGAAAATGTTTCCTCATAGTTAATTCCAGGCCTTTGAGAATAACCTTTCGCCACTAAGCGAGCTTTATGAGTTAATACCTCTCCATTCATTCCAAGCTTATGCTTGAAGATCCATTTGCATCCTACAGGGATAGTTCCCTCATGTGGATCGACCAAGGTCAAAACCTTGTTGGAAGGCATGGAATCCATTGTGGATTGCATGGCTTTCATAAGTCCTTGGATCACTGTCCAACTTCTCGTTATCGTGAATGAAACTAAATCTCTCTGGTTCCTTACGAATTCGATCGGACATTCGAAGAATAGATGTACTAGTAGGTTGGATCAGCTCCCACTGTTTGTGGGGATGGGTCCGATTCTTGGACTTCATCAAGTTCTACGATTGTCCCATTTCTGTTAGTGAGGAAATCATCCTCTAAGAAGTGGGCATTCCTAGATACGAACGTATTACGTTCTTTAGGATCGTAGAACAGGTATCCAATGGATTCCTTCAGATACCCCACAAATTTGCACAAACTAGATCTACTATCTAGCTTATCTCCTTTCTTTTTCTTCACATAGGCAGGAGATCCCCATACTCGTAATATGAATATACGGGTGCTTTACCATACCATACTTGGTGCGACGTTGTTGGCACTGACTTTGAAGGTACTATGTTTAGTATCTTCGAAGCAGTTAATAGGGCTAAGCCCCAAAACGAAAAGGGAAGGTCAATGAAGCTCATCATGGAACGAACCATGTCTAACAAAGTTCGATTCCTCCTTTCAGACACTCCATTGAGTAGGGGCGTCCTAGGGGGAGTTCGCTGCGCGAGAATTCCATTCTCTTTAAGATAATTGAGGAATTCTTGGCTTAAGTACTCGCCACCTCTGTCTGATCGAAGTGCTTTAATACTATGTCCAAGTTGGTTCTCTACTTCCATTCGAAACTCCTTGAATTTCTCAAAAGTTTCGGATTTGTGTTTTATAAGATACACATATCCATAACGACTAAAGTCGTCGGTGAATGTTACGAAGTAGGAGAATCCTCCTCTCGCACTGACACTCAGTGGTCCACAAACGTCAGTATGGATTAAATCCAGTGTCTGTTGGTTCGCTCGGGACTCCCTGTAAAGGGTGATTTGGTCATCTTTCCTTTGAGACAAGATTAGCAAGTCGGGAGTTCATCTAAGTTCTGTATTTCAAGAGCCTTAGAGGAAACCAACTTTTGAACCCTACTCTTGGAAATATGTCCAAGTCTAGCGTGCCAAAGTTGTGGAGTGTTATTATCATATTTTCTTTTTCTAGATTGAATGTGCATGACGTTAGAGTTTATAGGTTCAAGGTATATATAGACCATCCATCAAAGTACCACGAGCATAAGTTAAACCACTTTTAATTATGCATAAAGATCCATTCTCAATGGAAAAATTAGAACCATCATTGTCTAATAAAGGAATAGAAATAATGTTCTTAATTATTGTTGGTACGTACAAACAGTCTCTTAAAAGCAAAGTAAAATTCCCTATAACTAACTCCACGTCTCCTATTGCCTCAGCAACAACTCTATCTCCGTTACCAAAAAGGCAGGATTCTATCTTCGGGCTTCAGGTTTCTTACTGCTCCCATCACCTGCAAATCACTGCAGATATGAGAACCCGTTGCGGTGTCTAACACCCACGATGCACAGTTAATAGAAATATTAATTTCAACCAAGAAGATACCTTTGGCTACCAGTTTCAGGTAGTCTGGGCAGTTCCTTTTCCAGTACCCTGCTTTCTTGCAGTGGAAGCATTCGTCGTCTGGGCTTTTGCGCTTCTTTTCGACCACCTCGGTGACTGCTTTGGAAGAGAACACTTTCTTCTCCTTCTTACCTCTCTTGGGCTTTGCAGCCTTCGATTGGTGTGCAATCATCACGGGTTTCTTTTTCTTGAGAGTGGATTCCGCCGTAACCAGGAGATTGGTCAGTTCGTGAAAAGCGAGGTTTCTGTCCTCCATGTTGAAGTTCAACACGAACTGGTCGAACGAACGAGGCAGCGTATGGAGAAGGAGGTCAGTGCTAAGATCAGCGTGCAATTCCACGTCCAATCGCCCCAGTTTTTCAACCAGGTTGATAAAACACAGACAGTGATCCTTAACACTTCTTCCTTCATCCATCTTGAGATTAAACAACTCCTTAGTGGATGGGAACCTTTCGGTACGAGGCCTTTCTCCAAACATCTGTTGGAGGTGGAGAAGTATATCTCTAGCAAGCGGTATTTCAGCATAATGTTTCTGCAGCTCATTCGACATTGAAGCTAGCACGAGGGAGCGAACCTGAAGATCATCATCAACCCTTTTAGCATGGGCAGTTCGTTGTTCCTCAGTAGCTCGTGCTGCGGGTGCAGCAGGCATAGGTGTGTCGAGTACATAGCTCCGTCTCTCGGAGTCGAGGACTATCCTTAGATTTCTTAGCCATTCGATAAAGTTTGAGCCATTCAGTTTATTGGCGTCGAGGATGACAGATAATGGATTCTTAGACATTGTTCTTAAAAATCTACAAATGGAAAGAAGACAACACTTAGCTAACTGATCTATGCCTAATATTTATAATTAACGAATTTTGGACTTGGTTTCACTATTTTGTCAAACCAATCACCCCTTTGATTGCTCGGGAAATCTAATCTCCTAGTAGGTCTTCACGTCCCAGCAGCCATTAATTGCACCCACGACTCGTGGCCATACAATTAATTCTCCAGGTAGGTATAATTTTACCAATTGTGTCACTACTCAACCTTCAAGCTATTTTGCCTCGGTTTTCGCACTTATCTAGCACTGCTACATCATAAGTGTTACTAAGCGTTAAGTATAACCCATCAATCATGACGAGCAACAGGCCCGGTCGTGAATTCTCCGTAACTAGTTATTGGTCGATATTCACATCCCGACCAGTTCTCATCCTTGTTGAGTTTAGTTAAAAATAGGAGTCAAGAAATTTCGCATATTGTCCCTTTCTTCGACTCGGGTGCCAGACTCTGGATCACCTCTGTCGATAAGTAGACAACTTACGCTAGTTCCTATTGACGGAAGGCTTGGATCTTTAAAACTTCATTTTAAATGTACCCAATTTGACTTAATTTTTAATTCGAGAGGGGAATTTCGGGTTTGAAAGTTATACTAACTTTCCTCGAGATCTCACCGCATAAATTATGCTTTATCTTTTATTTACGATCTAGATTCTAGCGCGCATCTCATAAAAGCCAAATATAAATCGAAAAATAAATAAAAGCCATACAAGTCTAACATGCATACTACCACAATATGTTTTTGATCGGGAGCCTCCTATGTGGGCCATCATCGAGCCATGATGTTGGCCCAATTGGTCAATCTAAAGGGTTCTCAAAAGACCTAGGCTATTACATAAACAACCATGCATACATGACCTTCAACTCTTCTTGGGCTTCCACATTGCTTGTAACGGACCTCCATCCTAAACTAATAAAGCA
Organism: Penstemon eatonii; assembly: GCA_038501285.1. Taxonomy (NCBI): domain Eukaryota; kingdom Viridiplantae; phylum Streptophyta; class Magnoliopsida; order Lamiales; family Plantaginaceae; genus Penstemon; species Penstemon eatonii. The sequence goes on from CM076710.1 coordinate 55,034,029, forward strand.
GTAAAACCCTATTCTATTACAAAGGCTCAAAGTGGCCTAAAAACAACATAAGACTCGCAGGCCCAATAAAAACCAAACAATAAATTAAACTAATCACATCTACCCTAGGGTCAAGGCTCGGCATGATCGAAAACAACGTAAACAATTCATGTAGAGCAAGAAACAAGCAAACAACTTTTACGTATTTCTTTTTTATTCTTAAAACACCTTTTTAAAAATATCTACTTATGATTCTTACCTTTTAGTCACTACTAATTATGACAAAATCAATTTTCGGGTAAACAAAACAATTTTTCTGCTTAAAATCAGATTCGGATTTTCAACTTTGGAAAATTGCATTTCGGCCCCTCAACTTTCAGAAATTGCACTTTTGACCCCAAAGTTTTTGAAAAGTTACAAAACACCCCCAAAAACCAATTCGGCCAGAGGACCAGAAAATAAAATTTTGAATTCAGAAAATTTTCGATTTTGCAAACAGACCCCTGAACTTTTGGAAATTACAAAATAGTCCTTTAATTTTCAGAAATTGCAAAAACGACCCAAAAATACTAACTGACCAGAATTGCAAAAACAGTCCAAATTTTTCAAAAATTTCCAGAAATAGAAAATAAAATTTCCAGCCCTAATATTGAAATTATCGATTTTTGCCCAAAAAGTCCTGATGTTTCGAAAAACTATAAATTTGCCACAGATCTAAAAAAGCAGTTTTAACCAATCGTAGATCTAGTCATAACAAGTAAGAATCATATCACAGAACAAAATAAATACATGTATCCATATATTTATTCACGTTCAGTCCTTTTCGCATAATAATAATGCAGTTGACTCTGATACCACTGTTGGGATATCTCGGTTGTCAAAACAACAAAAGTGCGTAAATTAAAATTTTTGCGAGATACCCATCAATCCCATGAAACATAAAACCATCTTATATATGCGAAAAGGTTGAATCAAGCAACAAACTTTAAATAAAAAAAGAGTTATGCGATTTTACTTCAGTGGTAACCTCCGGCTTTCTTCTAGATTCACAGGTAGTGATCCAAGTGTCACACCTTCAGAGTGTATCCACACCAGCTGGATTGTAGGGACACCTTCAAGTCACATGCTACGAACTAGATCTTGAAGGCTGTCAACGGAGGAAAGGCTAGATCTATTTGCAGAACAGGCAATGGAAGAACAGGCAGAGAGGGGCGGCGAACAGAGGGGGCGGCGCAGGACAGGGGCCGGCTCAAGGTTTTGAGTGCAAGAATGAGATTAGGTTTTCAACTTTTTCTTTGAGTCTTACATAGACTCCTTTTATACGCCTCCTACTTAACCTAGTCTTGCAAGACTTCTTTTGGGCTTTTAATTAAAGGCCCATGTCTTGCAAGTCCAATTAATTAACTCATTAATTAAACTAGCCCATATTAATCAATAAATTAATATCTCTCTAAATTAATTAACACTTTAATTAATATTTTAATTAATTAGATCATCTAATTAATTAGTCTTCCAATTGAATTAATACTTTAATTCATTTATTGATTTAACCACCTTAAATCAATTATTTCCTTTTATGACTGTCACTGTCCAACTGTATTGTGTGTGACCCTCTAGGTTCACCATCAATTGGCAACAGGCCCACGAACTCTTCATGATTTAATTTACGAGCAGATAATTGCCCCGATCAATTAAATTCCTTTAATTGACCACTCCAGAATTAATCTCTCTTATCAATTCAGGAGTACCCACACTTCATGGTCGATGTCAAGCCACAAGCCCATGAAGCCCAACATCAGGTTAATTGATATTTTTGAACCTCACCATGTACATATGGTCCTTCTATCGACTTAATTTGACGATCATGACTTAGGGTGTGTGAATTGATCTGCACCTCTAATTGTCTCGATAACTATACTTTCTAATTTGGGATAATAATCCAGTGTGACTGCTAAATTTGGAAACCCCGTTCCAAATCCGTTACCGACTGCGGCCGCAGATTCCTCGGATATATTATCTAAAAATCGTATAAAAAAATTCCCTCATCCATTACGATGAGTCGGTAGATTCCATATTGGTACTAACCACTCGCGTACACAACTATACGCACCCAACCTAGGCACATTATGATCAGGCTACGTGACATGTACCTAGATCTAAGTACGCATACTCATGTACCGAATTCGCCTTAGCACCTCAAGTCTAAGGACTAAATCGTACACTGTTATAAGTCTTGAGAAACATCCCATCACCGATATGCGTCATGCGCTTCCACAATAGGTCTTTCTGTTCGGGTCGTTCGATGCGTTCGATCCCCTATCGAACCACCTATTCATATGGACCGACATCAAAATGTCTTGTTCATGAAACTCCACAAATTCACTTCATGTGAATCATGCATATTCATACAAGTCTTGACGATTCCTACGATACCCTGTCTCGTTTCGAAATCTATGACTTGGAACGTGTTTTAAGATCAGGACCTTAGAGACTGTTTCATGATTGCACTCAATATCGAAGTGAATCGTCCTATAGTCATGATGGGATAGAGCCCTGCAAGCCAATGCATTTAGCTTGTATTAGAACTATCTTAATCTTTCTTTAGTATAAATGGCTTAATACGCCTGTTTATTTATAGTATGTAAATCAAATAATGGCCAACTTCATCTCTCGCGAATCACTTAAACGATTGGATGAAATCCTTAGATCACAATAGACTATGGGACAATTCACTTCAGTATGAGTGCAATCATGAAACAGTCTCTAAGGTCGAGATCTTAAAACTGTTCCAAATCATATATTCCGAACGATACGGGGTATCGAAGGAATCGCAAAGACTATGCGTTATTCACATGGAGTGAATTTGTAGCGTTTCATGAGCAAGACATTTTGATGTCAGTGCATATGAGTAGGTGGTTCGATAGAGAAGATCGAATGCAACAAACGACCCGAACAGAGAAACCCATTGTGGAAGCACATGACGCACATCGGCGATGGGATGTTTCTCAAACTTATAATAGTGTACGATTTAGTCCTTAGACTTCAGGTGATAGGGCGAATTCGGTGCATGGGCGTGCGTACTTAGATTTAGGTGCCGATCACGTAGCTTGACCATTGTGTGCCTATAGTCGTGTACGTGAATGGTTAGCATCAATATGGGATCTAGCGACTCAACGTAGTGTGTTGAGAGAATTTCCTACACGTTCTTAGATAATAGATTCCGAGAAACCTATGGCCACAGTTGGTGACGGATTTTGAAAGGGGTTTCCAAATTCAGCAGGCACACTAGAATCATTATCCGGAATTAGAAAGTATAGTTATCGAGATAATTAGAGGTGCCGATCAATTCACACACCCTAGGTCTTGATCGGGAAATTAAGCCGATAGAAGGACCGTATGTAGATGGTACTTAAAAGAGGTCAGGTTCACTGAGACCAATTCACCTGAAGTTGGGCCTCATGGGCTTGTGGCTAGACATCGACAATAAGGTGTGGGTACTCATGAATTAATAAGGAAATTAATTCTTGAGTTGTTAATTGAAGGGGTTCAATTAATCGGAGCAATTAATAAGCTCGCAAATAAAATCACGAAAGTCGTGGGCCCACGACCAATTGATGGTGAACCTAGAGGGTCACATACAATACAATTGGACTGCAACAAATTATATAAGGAAAGTTTGATTTAAAGGGTTAAATCAAAACTTAAGAATTAAAGTGTTAATTCTTGAAGAAGAAAACTAATTAATTAAATTGTTAATTAATAAGAGGGGAATTAATTTAATTGATTAATTATATTAATTAATTAAATGGGCTGAATTAATTAAAAGGGTTTAATTAATTAAAAGGAGATCTAAGTCCATTAGGAAACAAATAAAGGCCATAAGTAAATGGGCTTTAAGTTTCCTACTTGGATTAGAACAAGGCTAGGTCAAGACTCCTTATCTATAAATAAGGAGAAGGAGACCAAAACACTAACCCTAATACATAAGAGTTAGCCGCCCCCTTATCCAAGCAAGGAGCCGCCGACCTCTCTCCAAAATCTGAAAAAGCCGCCCCCTTTACATGTTTTGGGATCGGCCGAACCCTGTAGATTTCTACAGGGTTCATGCAAAATGTTTTCTTCTTCTTTCTTGGTTGATAACTTTTGGATCCATATTTTGAGCCTAAGGATCCAAGAGAGTTGCTTCAATCAAGTTGGTGTGGATACCGCTAGAGGCACAACGTTTGGAGTGCTTCTCAAGAACCAAATCCATCAGATCTGGAAGAAGGCCGGATAAAAACCACCACCGTTCCTGTGGTGAGGTAAATTCTAAAACCCCGTATGGTTGGTTTTGTTTTTGCCTGAAAATCCTTATCGTATGACTAGATGAGTAAAGATCCTGATTGGGTTATTTAATAATTTTAAAATTCCGCTGACGTTACCCATAACCCAACAGTGGTATCAGAGCCTAACTCATTACTCTCAAGCAAAAATGCCTGAACTTGAATAAATATATGGATACATGTGTTTATTGTGTTCTGTGATTTGATTCTTACTTGTTATGACGCGATCTACGATTGGGTAAAACCTTTTTAGATCTGCGGCGAATTTATAGTTTTTTGAAACTTCAGGACTTCTTATGCAAAAATCGAAAATCTCAAAATTAGGGCTGGAAATTTTATTTTCTGTTTCTGAAATTTTTTGATTAAACTGGACTATTTTTGCAATTCTGGTTGGTTTGTATTTTTGGGTCGTTTTTGCAATTTCCAAAAATTAAAGGACTATTTTGTAATTTCCAAAAGTTCAGGGGTCTGTTTGCCAAATTGAAAATTTTCTGGATTCAAGATTTTATTTTCTTGTCCTCTGGCCGATTTGGTTTTTGGGGGTGTTTTGTAACTTTTCAAAACTTTGGGGTCAAAAGTGCAATTTTCAAAAGTTGAGAGGCCGAACTGCAATTTTCAAAGTGAATATTAGAATCTGATTTTAAGCAGAAAACTTGTTTTGTTTACCCGAAAATTAATTTTGTCATAATTAGAAGTGACTAAAAGTAAGAATCATAGGTAGATAATTTTAAAAGGGGTTTTAAGATTAGAAAGAAATACATAAAGGGTTGTTTGCCTGTTTCTTTGCTCAACGTGAACTGTTTAGGTGGTTTTCGATCGAGCCGAGCCTTGACCTTACATGTGATTGGTTTATTTTTGCTTTGGATTTTTGTTGGGCCTGCGAGCCTTTATTTGGGCCTTTTTTGTGCCAATTTAATAGATTAGGGCTTTACATTAAATAGTTTAGGCTGGAGGCCCATTACATGCAACAAGGAAGCCCGGTGTCAATGAAGGCCAAGTATGCTTGGTTATTTATGTAATAGCCTAGGCCCATTATGAACCCATTAGATAGACCAATTGGGCCAACATTATTGGCTCAATGATGGCCCAAGCATAGGTGGCTCCCGATAGAAAACATATTGTGTTAGAAAAGCATGCTAGGTTTATTTATTTATTGCTTCTTTTATTTGGCTTGTATGGAAATACGCGCTAGAATATTAGATCGTAAATAAGATAATTCATAATCGAAGCGGTGAGATCTCGAGAGAGTTTGCCTTAAACTTTCAAACCAGTAAATCCCCTCTAGAATTACATATTAAGTCATATTGGGTTAAAATAAAATGAAGTATTTATATAAATCCAAGCCTTCCATCAATAGGGGCTAGCGTATGTTGTCTACTTATCGATAGAGGTGATCCAGAGTCTGGCACCCGAGTCGAAGAAAGGGACAACACGCGAAATTCCTTGACTCCTGTTTTTAACTAAACTCGACAAGGGTGAGGACTGGTCGGGATGTGAATATCGACCGATAACCAGTTACAGGGAGTTCACGACCGGGCCCGTTGCTCATCATGATTGATGGGTTAGACTTAACGATTAGTAACACTTATGATGTAGCAGTGCTAGATAAGTGCGAAAACCGAGGCAAAATAGCTTGAAGGTTGTGTAGTGACACAATTGGCAATAAGTATGCCTACCTGGGAAATTGGTTGTATGGCCACGAGTCGGGGGTGCAATTAATGGCAGCTAGGACGTCTAGACCTACTAGGAAATAGAATTTCCCAAACAATTGAAGGGGTAATTGTTTCGATAAAATAGTGGGAGAACTTTTACGATAGAAAGTCCAACCTTCGTAGATTATAAGTATTATTCATTAACTAGTCCACTGAATGTTTGTCTTCTCTTTAAAATAGATACTGAGATATCTATAGTTATCCATTTTACTATTTATCCTCGACTAATAAAATAACTGGATCAAAATATCGACTGGCTTAGAAACTTGAGGATTGTCCTAAATTCCGAAAGTCGGAATGATGTTCTTAAACGACAAGCCTATGCCTTATGCACTTTCGAGATAAGTCAAAATAGGGAAACGAATCACCCATAGAGTATGAGAATATTATGATCGTTTCCTCATATAAGGATAAATCTTAAAAGTGAAACGAATCACCTATAGAGTATGGGAATCTTAATGATCGTTTCCTCAGATAAAGCATCAAGATTGAACGAGCTGTCGAAGCAACATAAGGAGCGTGTCTGTAGCTTCTGAAACAAACCTCCACCTCAAAAGCTTGTTGAGGAGCAGTTTTTGAATCGATTTGATTCGAGACTTCTATGGAGTTGTTTCAAAAACTCTAGAATAAATGAAGGAACTAGTGTCAAGGATCACTGTCCTTGTTTTATCAATCTGGTTGAAAACTGGATGGATTAAACGTAGGCCTGCAAGTGATCTTAACATTAAATTCCTCCTAAATTCTCCTCCCGCTCATTCAACTGATTCGTGAAATACTCTGATCTTATTTGATAAGTTGATCACATTTCATGAATCAACCAAAGAATTGGTAAAAGACAAAATAGAATAAACCTGTCATGATCATTTACACTTCATGGACTGCAAAGTCAAAGAAGAGTAAAATGAAGAGGAATTTGTTCTCTTCCAAATTCGACCATAAAGGTAGTCGAAAGAACGCAAGTAGCCTAAAATTATCCCACTGCATCTAAGAAATGCACTGATAAGTTTAATTGATTAGATGATCTAATTAATTAAGCAACGTTTCAATTAAAGGGTTAATTGAAAAAAAGTAAATGAATCAATTAAAGAGTTAATTGAAATGAGGTAAATTAATTGAATTAAACCATTAACTCAATTCTATTGAATTAATGTGTTATGTTCAAATTAAAACAAAGATAATAATCCACAACTTTGGCACGCTAGACTTGGACACATCTCCAAGAGTAGGATTCAAAAGTTGATTTCTCCTAAGCTTCTTGAAATATAGAACTTAGATGATCTTCAAACCTGCGAATCTTGTCTCAAAGGAGAGATGACCAGATCTCCATTCACAGGGAATCCAGAGCGAACCAAACAAAAACTGGATTTAATCCATATGAATATGGACCACTAAAAGTTAGTGTGAGGAGATTACTCATACTTCGTACCTTTTTGCTAATGGCTTTGGTCGTTAGTGAAAAGTGTATCTAGTGAGATACAAATCCAAGAAACCTTTGAAAAATTCAAAGTATTTCGAAACGAAGTAGAGAATCAACAAAGACATAGTATACGACCATTCGATCTAATCGAAATGGCAAATACTTAAGTCAAGGATTCCTCAATTATCTTACTGAGAACGAGGTTCTCATACAACAAACTCCTCCTAAGATGCCTCAACTTATTGCAGTGTCTAAGAGATAGAATCTAACATTGTTAGACATTGTTCGATCCACATTGAGTTTTGTTAAGCTTCCTTATGCATTCTAAGGGTTGGTCCTCCTGACTGTATCGAAGATATTGAGCAAAGTACCTTCAAAGTCCGTGCTTACAAAGCTTTACCAAGAAAGGTATGACAATATACATCTATACGCTTACTTCTGGGTATGGAGATCTCCTGCCTAAGTTAGAAACCAGAAAGGAGATAAATAGGCTAGTAGATCCAATTTGTATATAATTGTGGGGTATCCAACGAAATCCATTGGATACCTGTTCCACGACAATGAGAAACAATCGTTTCTCCTATGTACCCGTTCCTCAGTTGATGAATTCCTCGTCAAAGGAAATAGGGAATGTCAAGGAACTCGATGAAGTTCAAGAGTTGGACTCGTCCCCACAAACAGTGGGAGTTAATCCAGACACTACTGAACCATCAAGTACACCAATACTTCGTAGATCTGATCAAGTTCATAAAGAGCTTGAAAGATATGGTTTCACCATATACGAAGAAACTACATTCAATGTAGATACGCATGCATGACTGAGTTCATGTAATCCAGAATGGATCCCATCCATTCCAACAAGGTATTGACCTTGGTTGATCCACCCAAGGGATTTATCCCTATAAGTTGCCTATAAGTTATGAGTGGATCTTCAAGCTTGGAATGAATGGAGAGGTGTTGCCTCTAAGAATCGACTAGTGGTAAAAAGGCTATTCACAAAGTTCTGGAACAGACTTTGATGAAACCTTTTCTCCAGTAGCAATGTCTAAATCCATTCAGATTCAAATTTGTTTAGATGAGACAATCAAGACATTTGACTTCATCAAAGCGAGTATGAACCTTGAGTGTACAAGAGGATTAGTGGGAGCGCGATGAAGCTTATATTTTATATGTTGATAATTTTCTGGTTATCTGGAATGATATCGGAATTTTAGCACAGACGAAAGCATGGTTATCCATGTAATTCTCCATGAAAGATTTGGGAGAAGCATCTTCCATATTGGGATACGTATCTATAGAGATAGATCGGAGAAGATGTTAACACTCTCTAAATCTAAGTACATAGAAACAATACTGGAAATATTCAGTATGAAAGAATCCAAGAAATGATTGCTTCCAATGAGAGACTATATCATTTGTTCCAAATCGATGTGCCCTACATCGAATGAGGATAAAAGGAGAATGTCTCAAATACCTTATGTTTCAAACAAAAGGTTGCATGTGGCATACTTTACTATGTACTAGACCAGACGTAGAACTTGCTCAAGTGTCACGAGCAGTTACTAGTCAAACTCCAGTGAAGAGTACTGGACCACCGTAAAAGATATCTTTAAGCTCTTGACAAAGACTAAGGATTTGTTCTTGGTCTCTGGTGGTAGTGAAGAATTAAAACTCGAAGGATTTACCGATTCGAGTTTTCAGTCTGATGTGGATGAATATATATACCCATTTTTGGTTATACATATTTTGCCTCAATGGGGTAGCGGTAAATTGGAAAGGGTTCCAAGCAGAACACCGTAACCATCTAAACCACTGAAGCAAGATATTTTGCAGCATTAAATGTAGCATTAAATGCGGCTTAAGAAAGTGTTTGGATATAAAACTTCATCCTATGGTTGGATGTAGTGCCTAGCATTGCGAAGCTCATGGTTATCTTCAATGGTAACAATGGAGCTATTGCTAAAGCAAAGCATTCGAGATCTCACCAGAAATCTAAACGCAATTGAGAGAAAGTACCATTTGATTAGAGAAATCATTGGTGGAGTTGACGCACATAATGGATCGCGTCGACTCAGAAGACAGCTTAGTGGATCCACTAGAAGAGGATATATCACGAAAAGAGTTCGAAGAACATCTTTAAAAGGTGGGTCCTAGAAACGTTTGTGATTGGCTTTGGGGCAAGTGGGAGATTGATGGGATAGTGCCCTACAAGCTAATATATTTAGCTTGTATTAGAACTATCTTAATCTTTCTTTAGTATAAATGACTTAATACGCCTGTTTATTTATAGTATGTAAATCAAACAATGGCCAACTTCATCTCTCGCGAATCACTTAAGCGATTGGATGAAATCCTTAGATCACAATAGACTATGGTACAATTCACTTCAGTATGAGTGCAATCATGAAACAGTCTCTAAGGTCGTGATCTTAAACTGTTCCAAGTCATAGATTTCGAACGAGATGGGGTATCGAAGGAATCGCAAAGACTTGTACAAATATGCATGATTCACATGGAGTGAATTTGTAGCGTTTCATGAGCAAGACATTTTGATGTCAGTGCATATGAGTAGGTGGTTCGATAGAGAAGATCGAACGCATCGAACGACCCGAACATAGAAACTCATTGTGGAAGCGCATGACGCACATCGGCGATGGGATGTTTCTCAAACTTATAATAGTGTACGATTTAGTCCTTAGACTTGAGGTGCTAGGGCGAATTCGGTGCATGGGTATGCGTACTTAGATTTAGGTGCCGGTCACGTAGCTTGACCATTGTGCGCCTAAGTTGGATGTGTATAGTCGTGTACGCGAATGGTTAGCATCAATATGGGATCTACCGACTCAACGTAGTGTGTTGAGAGAATTTCCTATACGTTCTTAGATAATAGATTCCGAGAAACCTGTGGCCAAAGTTGGTGACGGATTTGGAAAGGGGATTCCAAATTTAGCAGTCACACTGGAATCATTATCCGGAATTAGAAAGTATAGTTATCGAGATAATTAGAGGTGCCGATCAATTCACACACCCTAGGTCTTGATCGGGAAATTAAGTCGATAGAAGGACCGTATGTTCATGGTACTTATAAGAGGTGAGGTTCACTGAGATCAATTCACCTGAAGTTGGGCCTCATGGGCTTGTGGCTAGACATCGACCATGAGGTGTGGGTACTCATGAATTAATAAGGAAATTAATTCTTGAGTTGTTAATTGAAGGGGTTCAATTAATCGGAGCAATTAATAAGCTCGCAAATTAAATCACGAAAGTCGTGGGCCCGCGACCAATTGATGGTGAACCTAGAGGGTCACACAAAATACAATTGGACTGCAACAAATCATATAAGGAAAGTTTGATTTAAAGGGTTAAATCAAAACTTAAGAATTAAAGTGTTAATTCTTGAAGAAGAAAACTAATTAATTGAAGTGTTAACTAATAAGAGAGGAATTAATTTATTTGATTAATTATATTAATTAATTAAATGGGCTGAATTAATTAAAAGGGTTTAATTAATTAAAAGGAGATCTAAGTCCATTAGGAAACAAATAAATGCCATAAGTAAATTGGCTTTAAGTTTCCTACTTGGATTAGAACAAGGCTATGTCAAGACTCCTTCTCTATAAATAAGGAGAAGGAGACCAAAACACTAACTCTAATACATAAGAGTTAGCCGCCCCCTTGTCCAAGCAAGGAGCCGCCGCCCCCTCTCCAAAATCTGAAAAAGCCGCCCCTTTTACATGTTTTGGGATCGGCCGAACCCTGTAGATTTCTACAGGGTTCATGCAAAATGTTTTCTTCTTCTTTCTTGCTTGATAACTTTTGGATCCAAGTTCCGAGCCTAAGGATCCAAGAGAGTTGCTTCAATCCAGTTGGTGTGGATACCGCTAGAGGCACAATGTTTGGAGTGCTTCTGAAGAACCAAATCCATCAGATCTGGAAGAAGACCGGAGAAAAACCACCACCGTTCCTATGGTGAGGTAAATTCTAAAACCCCCTATTGTTGGTTTTGTTTTTGCCTGAAATTCCTTTTCGTATGACTAGATGAGTAATGATCCTGATTGGGTTATTTAAAAATTTAAAAATTTCGCTGCTTTTTAACGTCCTGACGTTACCCATAACCCAACAAGTCAAATGTGAGCTAAGGATTTCATCCAATCGCTTAAATGTATTCGCGAGAGAGGAAGATGGCCATTGTTTATTCTATACATATATAAATAAACGTGCGTATTATTTATAGAATCAAAGATTGTTTTACAGAATAGACCTATTACAAGCTAAAGTGAATCGGCTTGCTGGGCACTATCCTGTCAAGGTAGTAAGCAATACCAAGGTATTTTCCTCAGTTCGCGGACCCCAGGCATGGATCGGTAGCTTATTGGCTTCCCAGATAGGGCCTGTTGGCTTTCTGGGTCGGGAAGCCATTTGTTTGCAGATATTCTAGACTAAAGGAAGTATTAAAAGTTCTATCTTCTCCGAAGAAAGTTCAAAGTCGAATTTCAAATTTTTGGGTCAATAGCAGGAGTTTTTCGATCATCGTTATCGGAGTGAAAAATCTCTCAGAAATGGGAAATCAAAAAAATTATGAAAGTTAAGGGAAGCCCCCTTTTATAGTATCTACTCGGCCAGATCTGACGGCTACTGTGCGACGAAGATGGACACACGAGATTGAGTGACTTTTCCGCTTCCCGAGGAGTAGGAGTTGTTTGGCGGAGAAATTTTCGGAGATGTTAGCTAAATTAAAGAGATCAGTTATTGATTCAACAAAATATGAATGGAGTTCAACATATGCAGTTTATCAATTTCGATCTCGAAACTTCAAAAGACTAAAAAGCAACAATTCAACCAAGATATTATTGAAGGCAAATCAAAAAGCATTCAAAGTAGCTAAGGAAAGAAAATTTGAACATTACGGCCGGAAATAGGTCCAAGAACCATATTATTCGAAGTCACAAACAAAGCACTAAAAGACATAAATTACAACAAGTCGAGAAAATAAATTACAACATTCAAAAAAGTTTATTATCGTAGAAAATCTTCCGAAGCTCAGCACAGCGATCATTGTAACCAAGAGTATAAGCTTCACTCTCGCGGAGCTCAGAACTTTTCTTCTTGTGCTCGTACATTTCCCTCAGACGTTCGAGCTCCTTGTTAAGCTTCTCGTGGATCTCTTCTCCTTTATCCTTTGCAGCTTTCTCCTTCTCCGAGGCTAGCTTATCCTCGAACGACTTATTAGCCTCCATGGTGCATTCCAGCTCGGCCTTCTTCTTCTCTAGCTCGAGGGTAAGAGCAGCTTGTCGTTCGACCTCCCACTCAGCCAACAATTTAAGCTCAAGGAACTCTTTCCCAGCCTATTTGCAAGAAAAAGAAATTGTAATACTTATTTTAAAAAAAAAAAAAAGAGGGGAAGAGAACTAGCAAGAGAAACAAATTTTTAAAGCAAAGTTATCACCTGGACAAGGAAGTTCGACCCTGATTGAAGCAACTCAAGGGACTTTTCCCTTCAGACGTGCCCAGTTCGGAATCAGAGATATGAGGCTGCAGAAGACCCAGAACCAAATCCTCGAGCGTCCCCTCAGGATGGGGCTTATTTTTCAACTCTCTGAGCATGGAGGAAAGACTGTATGGAGCCTTAAAAGTAGGCAGCAAACCAGAAGGAATTATGACCTTCGAGGATTCTGTTAATTTTTCGGTTTCGGGAGGCGCTTGCACAATAGCTTTTTCCTCAATAGCAGTCACCTTGGCCTTCTTACTCGGCCCTTCATCCTCGGAGGCTGTTACAAAAGCACTGGCCAAAAGCTTATTCTCCGTCACAAGCTTCTGCAAGGTCTCGGTCGGAATGATCTCATCGGAATGATGCATTTTGTTCGAGGCAAGCTCATATGCCTTTTGCCTAATCAAACCTCGTTTGGAGGTGTCAAGAGGCTTAGGCGGAGAACCCTCAGGTTCGACCTCGGATTTCTCATTAGAGAGGATGGACTAATTGGGGATGATCTTAGCAGGTTTTGCTGAAGCAGGCTTCTCTTTCTTGCTCTCTCCACCCTTAAAAACTTTGGGAGAGGACGCATAAGGTTTGGGAGAAGTTTTGGAAGACTTCTTTTCTTTGGATGGTTTTGGATCCTTGGATGGACCCTTATTCTTAGCACTGCCTAGCAGTGATTTGGGATCGATCGGATTGCCCAACACTTTGTCCATGGTGGTTGAGGAAAGAAAGGTTCTGGTTCGAATTTTTTTATTAATCTAGGGGCTCCGATCTCAATACTCTGGTATTATAGCGGAATGATTTGAAATGGGCCTTATATTTATAGCGTGAGCAACTTATTATTTTACAATAGATCTAACAGTCGTGACTTCCAAGGAAATTCAATGCGGAATAACAAAATACAATCGTAGACAGTAATATTTTTGAGCAATTAAGAGCAAAATCACACTATACATGCAAAGTCGGAAAATATCCGGGATACAAAACATGAAGAAAAAATGCTAAGGAGAGTCCTACTACATAAATACTATTAACTGTCACTTCCAGTCTCGGAGTTCCGATCCTCCTCCTCGTCTCCTTCTTCATCCTCGGCATCGGAGTCACTCTCATCGAAGCTATCATCTTCGCTATCAGAACTATCAGCTTCTTCATTGCCGCTTCGATCATCGTCGCCAGAGTTATTTGCCTTGTCCTCGGGAGGAGTATTTTGTCCTTCTTGATCATCGGAATCATCGTCGATGTTTACCTCTTCCTCCCCTTCGACCTCATTTTCTGCTGAAGGAGGCTAGAAACTTCGAGCACATTAGGGTTCGGCATAGGAACCCCGAACTCAGCAATGAAGGGAGCGAACTCATGATCTTGCAAATTCCCAACATCAGGAGGCAAGGAAGAAGCCCTGTATTCTTCTCCCAGGATGTTCTTGTAGGGATTCACGTGGGGGAGATAATCACCGAGCTTGCCCGGAATCTTTCCAGCCACGATCAATTGTTGAACTCCTTTGTAGGAGAAAGACTGATTTATGGGGCCTGATCTTTGCCGAACCAGAGAATCTAGAAAGGGAGACTCCAAAAACTCCCTTATAGCTGGAAGTGTGGCTTCCTTCTCGGCCTTAAGCATACGCTCATTCAGAGATCCTTTTGGCCTGATCGAGCTCCGCCCATAACTTCTTAACCTCCAGCTCGAGGGCACTTTTATCTCCTACAGCCGCAACAAGATTCCCCTCACCCGTGGGCGTATACCTGCCACTCTTTGCCTCTTCGAGCTCCTTTTTAATATCCTCGAGTTCCTTTTCTATCTTGGATAACCTTATGGTAGCGTCCGTTAACTGAGTTGCCATAACTTCATCTTCCTTCAAAGTGCATTTAAGGGCGTTATGGGCTTGTAGAGATTCTTCCTCCATAATAGCCAGCCGGTGAGCTTGATGAACAAATAGGTCTCCGGCCTGAAAGGGAATGAAATATTCACAATAATCTACATTTGATAAGCTTAGAAAATAGAGAACAAGGTCGAAATTTACTCATCTCCTGATACGCCGGAGAAAAGTTGCCCAATAGCTGAATGCCATCCATATTGAAACGCTCGGTATTATCATCCTTGAATCTTCTAGCCATAAGGATTCTGAAAGATATGTCAACCGAATTCTCCCCTTCGGGGCCAAAATCCGAATCTATACTCCCACCTTCAGCATACCTAGTTGCCCTCGGACCTCGAAGGTGATCCTCAATATAGTCTGCCAAATCAGGTTTCGTCCTTCCCAGACGGCAAAGAATCGGACCCTGATTCCGACCAAAGGGCCTTACCCTCCTCTCACTGTTTCTTTTTTGAGCCATTCGTTCTTCTATTAGTTGTCCAGTCTGAATTTGCATGAACGAATAATAGCTGTACCAATCTGCTTTTGGGTCGGAAGTGTTGATAGAAAACACTGTCTGCAAGGGGCCAGCGCCTTCAACCTGCGACGTTCCCCCGGCTTCAATCCTCGGAACGGCCACAACCGGAGTCGGAGTTGTAATGGTATTTGCACTAGGACCAGCCGCCCCAGTATTCCGACCAATTTTTGCTTTCTTTTGCTTCCGAGGTTTACCTTGAGTCTTTTTAGAGGAGGAAGCCACAGTGGGACCAGCTACAGACGTTCAAAATTTTTCAACGAGCTCACTAGTTAAGAAAGAAATTCAGAAGAAGACTGCAATAGTGAAAGAACTCGTAAGGGTAAAAATAACATACTTAGAATGGGGGTGCTTGGGCAAGAACAGCCTGTTCTGCCGCATTCACGATCTGTTGATCAGGCTGCGGAACAATTTGATTCTCGAAAGAAGACCCGAAGTCGATCCTTAGAGTAGGGTAGTCGCACTTGCTAAGACCCGCCATTCGTAAAACCCCTTCTTGGGTGAGAAGTGCAGTCTGGTAAGGATCGACCCTCAACAGTTTTAGGAACTCATCCGTAATTTGATGCTTAATCTTCTCCTTAATTCGACGACGACCATATATCCAAGTATCGACTCCATCCCATAAGTATGGTGTGGTTTTCGAGCTACCATCCGAAGCGGGAACATCCTGACCTCGAACAAAGAAGAATTTTCTCTTCCAATCTTTTGCGTTGGTTGTTATCATGGTCGAAAGAATCGACTGATTTGACCTCTGTGAGAAGTATACAAACCAGGCATTCGAGGCCGTTGACGTACTCACTTGGAATATTTGCCAGAAATTACGAAAAAAAGCCTCTTCCCCCTTGGCCTCCATAAGCGCGCTGAACGCAACTATGTATGCAATCGAGTTAGGTAGAATATGAGCTGGGGAGAGAGAGAAAGTCATTAGGAGGTTGCTGATTAGCGTAATGAAAGGAACCCGCAGCCCAAAATAAAATTGTCTGTCATAAAAGGTCTGGCATCCGACCGGAGGATTATTAACCCGTTGATCGCTAGTAGGGATAACGATTGAAAAAACCTTTGGGAAGGAATTTTCCGAACTCTTGCTCTAGATATTGCGTTTGCTCTCATTGAAAGCACTGGAGGTTTGATCAGCCCTCAGTTCTGTTCTGTGGTGGCCGGTGCTGGTCAAGGGTTCTTCATGTTTGTATATTCTGACAAAAGCATTTCCCCCAATGCCGTATTTATTGGTTACGTTGTTCTCTAACTCAACCTCTCCGGCTTGATCCTCGTCTTCATCCTCAGATTGGACCCCTTCCTCGTCCAAAGGCCCTTTCGCGGACTTCTCCTTCTTCCGTTTCAGAAGCAGAACAGTCGGCAGAACTCTCCTTCTCTGACAGTCGAAAATTATCAATAAGAGACATATCAGGATCGGATTCCGACCCTTCGACTACTTTTGCTTTACCTTTCAAATCTCTCGAACTGGACATTTTAGCAAAGCAGGATTTCAAGGCTAACTTTCAAAGGATAATTTGTTCGATCACTATGCTCCGATCAAGGCTTCTGGAATCTTTAGTAAATGAATTTTCAACGGTCAACGTATATATAGGGTTAAAAAGGTAAATTGCAAATTGGACCCCAAGTAACCGCGACGGTTGAGCTCTCTCACAGTAAATTCAAATATGTCTTCCCGATATTTGCATTTTTGTCCCCTATGATCTACAAATTTAGGCCATAGCCTGGTTGTTGGAAGAGACGTGTCTTTTCGGCCTTGGAATGTATCTACTTCTTCTAGCATCAACTTCACTTACACTCAAAGAAGTGGGGAAGTACTAATAAGGGCTCAACAGGCTCAACAGCAAACAGACTCAATCAACTTTAACTGCTACAAACTGCATTCTAAGGGTAAAGGAACAACGCCATTTATATCACAATAGATAATCATTTTAAGGTTTCCAAGATATGCACTCTTTTTCCCTTATTCGGTTTTTATTCCACTGGGTTTTTTCGAATTAGGATTTTAATGAGGTATATCCGAAACATGAAATAATGATTCATCTCTACCTTACGGATGGTTCACCTAACACACCGCCTCAAGTATAAATACCACAAGCATTTATGACGCCATACACGCTTTTCCAGGTGCTCCTTGCTTGAACATACTGCTCGAAAACTCCTCGGGAAGTTAGATTAGATCACATTGTTTTGTACCTAGTCTCTAGCTTGTACGGTATCATATAATGCTCGAATAGGACCCCCAGATTATATACTTTGTACACACGATCGGAAATATACATATTTGACCCCGCATTATCACTTTTAATTATCTGTACTTTCTATTATTGATCTCATACGAAACACAACAAGATCAGAGATCGAGGATGAGAGACATACATGCTCTGGAATCTCTCACCATCATCATCATCGTCAGAGGAGCTGACAGTCAGAGTTCGTATCTTTTTAGGAGGGGAAGGATCAGCCTAGGTGGATCGACATTTGCCTTTAGAACTCACCTCCTAACAAGGAAAGAGGACATCAGAATAAAGTAAAAAAGAAGACAAGGTATGTTACAAGTGACTACCTCCTCGTCAGAACTACTCACAATTATGGCACTAGTGCCACCTCGTTGAAGAAAAAGCCGACGGGAGCGTCAGATATACAGGACAGGGAGGTCAATTACCATGTCAGCAGAAGAGTGAGTCCCAGAGTCCTGGTGACAGAGAAATAGTGGGAGAAGGGGCCTTCGAACTGCCAGTCTTGAGAGGAATGCCAAGAGGGATAATAGGTGCTTTGACAACCTTCGCAACTTAAGAAGATGATGGTTTCTTTCCTGCAAAGAGAAGGAAACAATTTATTATGCAACAATGCGTGTGAAAAAAAAAAAAACAAGGAAATCAAGCTACCTGTGTGATCAAGGGCAATGGTAGCCCCATCTTTGTATTCACTTAAAATATAAATCTTGGACATGACATGGGGGTCATCAACATTGTACCCCGTAAACGAGACTTGGGGTTAGGCTGAGAACTTGTACTGTCAATAGGGACAAAAGCATTGGGCGAGGACCATGATGGCTCGATAAGGTCAGGAAGTAATGGAAGGGAAGGACCAAAAGGTTTATAAAAAGTGTACCAGGGAGGTATCTCATCAGGACCCCCCATTTTTTGGCCAACTTTGAATGATTCAACATGGCTCTGCCTATCCTATCATTTTAACAGCTCAAAATTGGTTGCGGCTTCCTCAAAGACTGTATCCTTATTGTTGAGATCCCATATTATTTTATAAATCTTTTGAAAACAAGAGATGATGGCCGACATACCTCCTTGACAGAAGCAACAGTAGAGGGTTCAAGAAACGGGCCATCACAAGAGATGATTCTGGATGGTTAGGGACGGTAAAAGCGGTCGCAGCAGCATGGAAAGTGGTCTTGCGAGTAAGGGCAAGGTAACCATCCCACCACTTGGTGAAATCAGGAGAACATTTGGAGCTGAAAATGTAGATTCTGAAAATGAACTCCTCCCGTGCCAAATGCCAACACCTTCGGAGCTCATTGAAGCTGTCCATGTCCACTAACTCCACAAAATTGACGTTTTGGCCCGTGAGATATTTACCAAAACGGGGAATCATTTTGACGAGGCCAAACTGTCGAGCCATGTAATGGGCAGGATAAAATCAAACCGTGCACTTGAGGGGTTTCCGGTCAATGGCCTCTCTGGCCCTAGTTTCTTTTAAGCTTCCAGGGACATCCCTTGATCTCAGGAATCTAGCCCACATCCTTTGATAATCCTTTTGAGACTCCGTTGACATGGAGGGTGAATAGGCATGCAACATTGTAGAACAAAAGACCAAAAAGTTGGGCTCTAGTCGACAGACAGCATTGTAGAACAAAAGACCAAAAAGTTGGGCTCTGGTCCCTTGACCTTATTGTACAAACAAGAGAAAAGGTAGTAGAAGTTAGGAAGAGGCAGTGTTTGTCGTGCCACAAAACTGGCATAAATGTTGTTGTTCTCTGGAGCAATTGAGAAAGCACAGAAGTCTGGGAAATAAGCAAACAAAGAATCCACAAGGGGCCTTGAAGAAAAGTACAACCCGATGCCAGAAAACCCTTCACGTGATGGTAATGGTCCTAAGGTCAGCCAAAACGCACCGGAGAACAAAAATTTTAATCGGGGACAAAACGGCCCAAAAATGCAACTACTTTGCAAGAAAAACTTTGGAGACCTTCTACCATTACTATCCTAGGATCATCATGCATTTAAAGTTCATATTAGAAGGAAAGATATCAAGTCATACCTCTTCAAATCTTGGGAGGTGAAGAGCCGCAAAGAATCGGGACAAAAGAGTAACACCTGAAACCTACAATCACCTCCAAGCTCACTGGTTTTGTACCTCCTACGAAACTTCTTTCTCCAAGCTCACGGGTTCCGTACCTCCTACGAAACTTCTTGCTCCGAGAACCTCAAGAAAAACCACACCAAGATCTCCAAGTGTATATCCTCCAAAGCTAGCCCACACACACAAGTGATAGCACCTAAGGAGTAAAGAAGATGAACTAGATCTTGCAAATACACCCTCAATCTATTAGCTAGAATGAAGTAGTACTTGAATCAAACTTGATGAAGGAAGAGAAAGAGATGAAGAAAACAACTTTTCTAGCTAGGTTGTGAGAGAAATCCGAACACACACTAAAAGGTGTAGTGTGTATTTTTGTCTTACATCTTCAACTCTTGAGAATGAAGACATTATCTTCTCTTATGTCTTGTAAAAAATGCAATGTAGTTTATTGTTGGATCAAATCCACCAATAAGACTTGTAGCTTTATAGTGCTTCCGAAGCACACTACTTTGGATACAAGTTAGTGGTGGGGGCCACCACTAACACATGATAAGATATTTATTTCTCTCTTGTTATATATATATATATATATATATATATCACACATATATATCAACATTATATCATATTAAATATGATCATCTCATAAGACCAATTTAAATTGGTCATGGGTCAGTTGGACATTTATTTCCCAATTAATAAATCCAATCTCTAATCCAAATTTAGAAACCCATTTATTTCTTCCTTCAATTAATTAGACCCTTCTAATTAATTTCGACTAAATTAATTTAACACTTAAATTAATAGAGTCTTTTAATTAATTAATCTCCATTAACTAATTATTACTTCTAGCTTACGGGTTTTGTACCTCTTACGAAACTTCTTGTCAAATCCAATTTGACTTTTAATAGATTGAACTAAGTTTCATCTTGTGCTATTGTGTATGGCCCTTTGGTTTCACTATCAAATAGCCGTGGGCTCACAAACCATTTGTGATTTAATTAAAAGATTAATTAAACTACTTTTAATCAATCACTCTTTGATATGATCTCATCAAATCTAGAGTACCCAACACTCGAGGTAGTCGTCTAGTCACGATCGACGAGTCCTAACTAATGATGAAAATAAAGTGTGAACCTATTTTGAATTGATCTCATTAATCCTCTTACGCATACCATGCACCTACGCTCCTTCCAATAACTTATTTCCTGATCGAGGCCTAGGACATGGAGTCCAACGGATTCCTATTAGCCTTGATAACTATGCGTCTTTATTCTTTATGGTGATTCCTTTTAGTGATTACCCATTTGGAAGCTCCTTTCCAAATCTAACATCACTCACTTCGGCCGAAGATTCCCGGAATCAATCCATACAAAAGAATGCATAGGAAATTGCCCAACCACATCACGGTGGGAGTTAATGGATCCTTTATTGACGTCATTAACCTCACTACGAAGCAATCCATACCCAACGTGAATATATAATGACTCGCTAATTAGTAGTCGAGTAACACATCAAAGCATAAACGCTCCACATGAAGCTCACTCTAACGTCTCAAGTCAAAGGACCAATTTACGTAAACTATCGTAAGTAGAAAAAATCTTCATCTCCGATAAACTCCTATGATGAGATTTTTCTAGCGGGGTTTTGATGCGCTTGATTTCATCAAGCCACCCACTCATATGCATTGATATCTACCATATCGATGTCCATGGAACTATCCATCCCCATGCAAAAAAGAATGCATACTCGTGCAAGGCTTACCGAATACAATGATGCCCTATCTCAATAGTATTTTATGACTTGGAAAGCTTTTAAGATCTTAAACCATAGTAGAACATATTCCATAGAGGGATGCACCATGTTCCATAGTTTCAACGATCTAAGGGCTTCATAAATTGCTTAGATGTATCACAATAAATGAAGAATTGCCAATGTGAACTTTTATTGATCATTAATAAGATTGATTACAAGAGTATTTACAAGACAACCGATTGACTTGCAGGGCACTACTCTAACATCACGCCTGCACAAAAACTGGAGAAGACAACGGGGGCTAATGTTATTTTCTCGCCTCTAGCAAGACTCAAGGAGATGGCATTGTACTCCTTAGTGATAGATAGAGCAGAAGTGTAGAAAATATACGTCGATAACTAGAGTGTGAGGAAATGGACATGCTCAGCGTGAGATACATCAACTTCATCGGCGAGATCTTTATACTTGTCAATAATTGGGTCATAACCAAATATGGGCATACCAGTGTCATCAGTGGCGGTAGGAAAGTGAAAAGCATCATCTCCGACAGAGGGCTGAGGGTTGACGTAACAGCCAGTAGGTCCAAGACCACTAATAGTTAGGATATCGAGAAGAGTTAGCGTCATCGGGCCATAAACGAAGTGGAAGGTATTATCGACCCTACACCAAAATTGGACAGCAGCTCGAATCAAAGGGAGGTTTAGGGATAAACCTGTTTTGCATAATTGAATGACTTCGTAAATGCCAGAATTGCGCCATGCAACAGAATGCTTCTTCTCCGCCTTTCGGCACCATACCAGCCATTCAGAGTGAATAGTAGAACTAGCCCACGGCCACCCACGAGTGGCGGACTTAAAAATAGTAGAGCTGTGGGAAAAGACAAGAACTTCTTGAGGGTAGATCAGTGGATGATCAGTAGCAGGAGGTACATCGACGACGGAGTGAAAAGGGCCAATAGTGACGCCCAAAGGGGTTTCTTGCATAGATTGGGTGAGAATACAGATATCTACCCTGTCCGATCGGTCGATTGACATGGTGCAGAAAAGAAGGGAGAGCTTGAGGTTGGTAATGGAGGAAGTTAGGGTTTTCTGTCGCAAAGGAAGAGGGAGAAGCAAGAGGAAAAGTGAGAAAAAACGAGTAGACGAGGGTTTATAAATAAAAGAGAAATATTGGAAAGAGAGAAATGATGATTGGACTCTTAGGGCCAATCGAAAATCAGTTGATAATCACAAAAGTATAGCTAAGGCCGAAAAAAGGGAGAGAGAAAGACGCTAGTAGAAACTGACAAGCGGAAGCTACAAAGAAACGGCTAAATAGAGACTCTTGAGACTCCCAAAAAAAGCCAATGTCTTTAAAAGGATACTAATCAAGGCTAGTATTAAATACATAGGCATGTTTAATTAAACATATAAATTAATCTTTGATTAAGTATAAGGAGGAAAATTTTAAAATATAAGTCTAATTCAATGGAACTAAACTCAATGTCAATTCCATCAAATACGACTTACGGGGGGCATTGTTTGTACCCGAAAAATCACCCTCGAGTTGTCAGGGAATAGTGCCTCGATAGTGGATTGGTGAACAGTTTGGGCCAGCTAATGGCCGTAATATAAAGACAGGCCCAGAAAAGTGGACGTAATTAGACAGGCCACATTAATTATATATAATATAATGGCCCAAAATTGAATAAGTTGTTAATGGCCCATGTAATTAACTGGGCCAATGGCCAATGTGATTAATTAATTTAATTAATTACAACTAAGGGATAATCACAAATAATCCACGTGTTACAAAGGCTAAGAGACTAAGAGATTGAGCAGAACTCAAATTAATTGCCAATTAAGTCTGTATGTGAACGTGAGAAGAGAAATGTAAGGAAGACAACTGCCAAGTAGTGGAGGTTGTGGGGATAGTGGAAGAAAAGGGCATCAGCCGATCAGTTTGGAAGCAATTATAAATAGAGGGAGATAGCCATACGCGGGAAAGACACACTCAATCAGTCAAATTCTCTTTCAGTCTTCACTGAATCCGGCATCATGCCCATCGAAAGTCCAGCCACGCTGCTTCTCTAAGTCAGTCAGCATATACCAACTCCTCAGAATCAGCCGTTAGTTCTCAGCCAACCGTAGGACTCGACCGCCTGTAGTTCAGCTCCGCCGCCTCTCAATGTAAGCCGCACAGCTACTTCCGCCGTCAGTGAAGCCGTTCTTCAGGACAACCGCTAGTTTTCAAGTAAGTAGTAAGCTGCAAACCATCATGTAATTGCCTTTGTGTTTACATGGTTAACACATCAAGTAGCCAACTGCTTGATGGGCTCGTTATCAAGGGGCTATCTACTTGATAGCTATTTGTTGAGTAGCCATCTGCTCGATAGATGCCCTTTCCAATGGCCATCCACTGGTTAGGGGCCCGATTGGTAGCCATATTCCAAGGTTGGGCGATCCATTGATGGCAGTCACCTGCTGTCAATGTTACCTATACATCAATAAATGTGCGCAATATACATATAAACTCAATTGGCGGGTGCCCTGCCAATTAAGGAGTAATTTATCAAGAGTTAAGGGATTCATCAGCTCGTTTGGTAGTCAAATGCCAACATAGAAGTCTTTTTACAGTTTTGCATTCTTTATAATATTTGTAAATTGGGGAAACAGTTGTAGGCTAAATTCCA
The DNA here is from genome assembly GCA_038501285.1 of Penstemon eatonii. Lineage (NCBI taxonomy): Eukaryota > Viridiplantae > Streptophyta > Magnoliopsida > Lamiales > Plantaginaceae > Penstemon > Penstemon eatonii. The sequence goes on from CM076710.1 coordinate 55,058,056, forward strand.
TGTATTTCATTTATCAACTTTAAGTTTATTTAATATATGGAAGTATTTGGTCTCCATCTCTTGATTTTATTTACAAAGTTTGTTGTACATCAAGTAATTTTAAATGTCTATGTTGATACGTTATCAGTTGTTAGTTTAGATTTTAATGTTAAATTGGCATAGGTTAAATTGCTCGATAATTAACTCGATTACTGATTCGTATGCAAATTCATTGATGTTCCGAGTAGGCCATTAATTGGCTACAAAAGTTTGGCATTTGAAGAAGGGTTATCATAAATTGTTAAGTCCTACGGCCAGGCAGGCATGGAAAAGAATAAGAGATAGTGTTTCCCTACTCCGTCACAATCAATTGATTAGAAGTCAGCCTTATAAGAACATTGATCTATACTTAATATTTAACATAACATGTCCATTTTAAACCATTATGTTTGTATGCACAAACATTGCATGCCCGCACTCACATTGTTTTACGTCGTGTCAATTGCACATCGAGGCAAGCCAGACAAAATTTTCCCTGATATGAGCAAAGAAAATGATGCAATCAAAGAGCATAACAAGAGCATTGCCCTTGAGAAGTAAGAAAACTTCAAAATGAAGTCCGGGAAAACCGTTGACCAGATGGATACAAGTTTTACAAGGACGCTCAATGAAGTGTTGAAGTTGGGAAAGACCTTTACTGATAAAGAGATCACTATCAATGTCCCATAGGCGCTGCCTCCCAAGTCCAACAGGATCGATGATTACAACCATGGAAGAATCAAGGGATTTGGGGAAGATCTTTTTGACGGAGCTGTTTTTTGTACTCAAGGCACACGAGTATATAACTGCCAAGGATGGGTATAAAAGAAACCTCAACTTCTAATCCCACTACTGCCCTGGTTGTTAAAGACAACCAAGAAGATCTTCCGAAAAAGCAAAGAAAATGGACTCATCTGATGAGACCATGCTGCTCAACAATAAGGAGTTCACTGCTGGGGATGTGGCGTTGTTATTAAATGGATTCAAAAAGTTCTACAAAAGAAAAATGAAGAACTAATTCAACAATGCTTCTACTTCTAACCCTACCTCTTCTCATTATAGTAAGGATAATTATAAATCCAAACTAATGTGTTATAATTGCAGGAAATTGGGACATTTCATCATATAATAAAAATGTTAGAAAAATTATTATAATGATTGGATCTTTTATTTTTTTTGGACTGCATATAATAAAAATGTTAGAAAAACAGAAACTTCGTTGCAAGAATATATTGGAAACAAATATATGCATATCATATTAGAAAAATGTATAAAGATAGAATTATTATGCACTATTTTTTTGAACTATTATTTAGTTATACCTGTAAATCAGTTGTAGGCTCAGTTTCACCACATTGATCTGATATTTAATTTAACAAAGTAGTATTATTGTTGGTCCCAAGTGGTCAGATGAGGTCTAGAGGGGGGGGGGGGTGAATAGACCTCTGAATATTTTTGAACTTAAAAACTTTTCAGTCTTCTGTCAGCAGACTAAGCTGATGAAGAACAGTAAGCAGATTAATCTGATCGTGAACAAATCTTGAACAGACGACTGACCACTCTTCTTACAGTGACTTAGCTGTTTTTCAGCAAAACAGTTTTTCAGAGAGTATACTTGCAGCGGATTGTTTGAAAGTGTTTTTCACAAGTAAACTAAGTTCTAAAAGATTTTATCCCCAGTTTTCAAACTCCTTATAAAATCTTTTGTTTGATTCAAAGTGTTTAAAATGCAAACTTTAAAATATGCAAGAAAACTTTAAATGCAAGATAACACAAAGAATTTTTATAGTGGTTATATGGATGTAAATCCTTTAGTCCACTCTTCCAGATCACACAGATTCTGGGTTATACTATAATCACTTAGATTACAATATTTCTCCACTTACACCTAAACAACTAATGAAAAGGCTGTAAGCTCACAATAGGAGTTCACAAAGAAAACCTATCCTCTAAAGTAGAATCACTCACAAAGACGGATTCTAACTTCGCACAACACTCAGCTATTACAAATTCACTCAGATAATGTTTTCCTGATTTCTTCAACTGGGTTTGATGAGGGGCATTCTGGATCCTACTTCTCTTTACAATTACACGAGATCGAGCGGTACTTATCTCGAAGAATCGAGTTCGAGTCTGACGGTGGTTTTGCAGTAAATATAAACAAGCCCAGGATCCAAAGTTACTGTTGGGCCGAGCTCTGAATCAAACTTATGGGCCGAAGAATTACATGTCTGTGGGTAGACCACCTAGACCCCATTTTCAGCTATAAATACCCCCTGCATTTATGACATTAGACACGACTTCCCAGGTGCTCTCCTCTCGAAGCTACAGTTCATAACAGCTCGGGATTATAGCTCTAGATCGAACATATGTATTTCACCCCTCTAGCTTGTACGGCATCCTATAATGCTCGGATAGGACCCTAGATATATTTGTACTTGTACTCATTTAATTCGAATACAATTACATTTGATCTTCACTTTACTTTACTTGTGATTATTGTGATGCATCCACACCTTTGATCGAGTTAACGAAACCACGTAAGATCAATTGGCGCCCACCGTGGGGCACTTATTTGAGTATTAGATCGAAATATGCCTACTACGAGGAGAAATACATATATTAGAGGAGAGCCTTCCCAAGCAGGGGGAGCACAAAATTCCGTCAATAATGAACCTGATAATTTATCACGCGCCGCACAACAACAACCGGAGGTGCCACCGGCGGTTCCACAAAATAACATTCCAGTGCACACAACCATTGGTGACTTAAGATCTATAATAGGCACAATGTGCAGGGAGTTCTTGAACAGCGGAAGGGCAGATCAATCACCTGTAGACCAACCAGGGATTCAGGGAAGACCAGAGATACCTTCATCGAACTTGCAAAAGGAAAATGATATGTCGCAAGCCCCGTCGACACATCCGCGACGAGCAGCACCCTCGAAAGCCAATGCCCGGTCTGAAAACCCACCTGCACTAGTGCACGATCTGGAAAATTCTGTTGTGGGGGAAAGTCACACCGCCGGCACTGTAAGAAGGAACAGACCAATCGGCAAGAGAATTACAGAATCTGAATTGGAGAAAATAATACAGGAAAGGGTGGCTAAAAAATTGGAAGAGCGGGATACCATGATCGAGATTCCCTTCACTCATCAAGCTGCCAGGCAAGCAGGGAACTCCCTGACTAGAGGGAACATACGAGAAAGGGAGGTCTCGAATAATATCATGAGATGTTCACCCTTTTGTCAAGAAATACGCGAAGCTCGAAATACAGAAACAGTGCCGACCAGGCTCCCTCGGTATAACGGAACTACCGACCCCGGAGAACACATTAACAGCTTTGTTAATGTTATGAATTTGTATGGACACTCGGATAATTTCTGTTGCAAGATTATGGTCACCACTTTCGAAGGAATTGCCCTCGATTGGTTTGGAAAGTTACCTCCAAACTCCATATTTTCTTTCCAAGAATTTTGCGATAAACTGAAGCATCAATTCGCTAGCCAGAGGAAGCCAAGATTGCCAGCAAACCATCTGGGCACTGTGAAACAATTTGAAGGAGAGACGTTGAGGCAATGGTTGGCAAGATTTAGTATTGAGCTCTTGAAAGTGGATACCCCACAAATTGAATATCTGTCCTCGTTGATGTTCGAGCTGACCAGAAGCACCCAGTTTGGGAATGCATTATGTAGAAAGCAACCGAAATCCTTCGAACGGATAATGGAAATTGCTGAAAAATATATGATACAGGAAGAGATGAACAAATTGAAGAGTTCACATCTAGATAAATCTCATCTCAACAAAAAACAAGATCGTGCTCCGATCCCAAGACCAGGTGATTATGGGGGATCGAGTAGAGGATCCGTCTGGCAGCGGATCAACACTTCTAAGCCGCATATACCACCCCAAGGGCTGAATTCATACGGACCTCCTTATAATCAAAATCGAGCTCCGAGGCCGGGTAAAATTCAATTTACCGAACTTAACAGTTCTAAAGAAGAAGTGTTGACTGTGTTAGAAGAAGGTAATTTAATCCCGGAAGCCCAAAGGATCACACAGGCGAGGCCAGGCGCACCAGGATATGACCAATACTGTCGGTATCATCGAGCGAGAGGTCATAGTATGGAAAATTGTTATCAGTTAAAGGTTGAGATCGAAAAGTTAATCAACCAGGGTAAATTGAAAGAATTTGTTAAGAATGGCAACTATAACAACCGCTACAGATCCCGTAGCCCGAGAAAACTTAACGCCCGGCAGAGACAAATTCAAAATCAGACAGAAGAACAATCGAACGGTGTGATCAACATGATTGCAGGTGGACCGGCAGGTGGAGATAGTAGGAATGCCAGAAAACGGACTTTAAGGTCAATCAGGACAGGAGTATCCACAAAAAGGGAGGTTCTATCTCTGGAATTCCCATCCATGGAGAATCAGATCATCAGCTTTAGCGAGGCGGATCGACCCGCGGATGTAAATTGGGACACGAACGAAGATGATCCAGACTTTTCCATGGTATTAACACTAAGAATTGCAAATTTCGAGGTCAAAAGAGTGCTGGTCGATAATGGGAGCTCGGCGAACATAATTTCATCAGAAGCTCTTACAAGAATGAAACTCTGTCATCCACGTTTGGATAAGGTAACCACCCCTTTGGTCGGATTCGGCGGATCTGAAATCACCCCGCTCGGAACCATACTTTTGAGTACCACTCTAGGAACAAAACCAAAGAATGTCACGAGAATGATCAAGTTCCTAGTGGTGGATACGCCGTTCGCCTACAATGCCATCTTGGGAAGACCCGCTCTGAATACTTTTAAGGCTATCGTATCCACATACCATCAGAAGATAAAGTTCCCAACCGACGGAGGAGTAGGAGAGATGAGGAACGACCAGTACATGGCCTGGGAGTGTTATAGTTCGTCCTTGACCATCAAGGAAAAGCTGGAGCCTGAGGTCCCTAGCAAAAGAAAAATAACTGAGTTAGTCTCTAACTCCGGAACCCGAATTCCTGAGTATGAAAGACTGGATGGAAAGAAAGGGAAGATCGTTGACATGAGTGTACAAGCACCTGATCACAAAAAGGTGAACTTGGTACCTGGATCTCCAGAAAAATTCACAAAAATAGGAACGGAGCTAAGTATTGGCATGGAGGCAAAGCTCATCGGATTCTTGCAGAAAAACGTAGATGTCTTCGCATGGAGTTCGGATGACATAGTAGGAATCGACCCGCGAGTGATAACGCATTCCCTGAATATCGACCCAAAGGCCAGACCCGTGAGGCAGAAGAAGCGTAATCACGGACGAGAGAAAGACAAGATAATTAATGCAGAGGTCGATAGATTGTTAGCAGCTGGGCAAATCAAGGAGATAAAATTCACAGAATGGCTATGCAATGTGGTGTTAGTCTCCAAGGGAGAAAAGATCGAAAATAAGTGGAGAATGTGCAATGACTTCACCGACTTAAACAAACTATGTCCAAGGGACCCTTACCCTTTGCCTCGAATTGACATGCTCGTGGACTCCACCGCAGGATTTGTATTGTTTAGTATGATGGATGCATTTCAAGGATTTTATCAGATCTTCATGAACGAAAGAGATCAGGACAAAACGGCATTTATCACCGAACGAGGGGTGTACTGTTTCATCGTTATGCCCTTCGGTTTAAGGAACGCCGGTGCAACATATCAGAGGTTGGTCAATATGATGTTCAAAGAGTTAATAGGGGAAATCATGGAAGTATATGTAGACGACATGCTCGTAAAAAGTATGTCCGAAGAGGATCATATTGATCATCTCGATAGGTGCTTCATAATTTTGAGGAAGTATGGATTGAAGCTAAACCCAGCGAAATGCACATTTGGGGTGCGATCAGGAAAATTCCTTGGGTATTTAGTTCATGAAAGGGGGATTGAAGCTAATCCAGAAAAAATCCGAGCAATCACTGACCTCCATCCACCGAGAAAACTTTCGGACGTTCAAAGTTTGATCGGAAAAATTATCTCATTGAATAGATTCATCTCCAGATCCGCTGATAAAAGCTTACCTTTCTTCAGACTGTTGCGTAAATCTAAGAACTTCGAGTGGAACGCTGAATGCGACAAAGCTTTCGAAGAATTGAAGGCATACTTGACTTCGACACCCATGCTAGCAAAACCATCCGAAGGGGAACCCCTATATCTGTACATAGCTGTGTCAGAAGAAGCCATTAGCTCGGTTCTGGTCAAGATAGATAAAGCTGAGCACAAACCAGTTTACTATTTGAGTAAATTGTTGCAGGGTGCCGAAAAGAATTATATGGAGATTGAAAAGTTTGCACTTGCCCTAATTGTGGCGGCCCGGAGATTAAGGCCCTATTTTCAAACGTATAAAATCATTGTTTTAACTAACCAACCTTTGAGACAGGTTTTGTCCAAGCCAGAAGCTTCAGGCAGATTGATAAAGTGGGCGGTCGAGCTCAGCCAGTTCGAAATTGAATACCGACCACGAATCGCCATCAAGGCGCAAGTGCTAGCTGATTTCGTGCTTGAATCAACCAACATATCGAACGAGAAAGAAGGAACAACCTCGGAATTATGTGTGGTAGAAGAGGCAAACGATCAAGTTTGGCTGATGCACGTGGACGGATCTTCGACCAAGGAAGGTGGCGGAGCTGGGATTCACTTCCAAGGGCCCAATGCTGAAGATCTGAGCTATGCGATAACTTTGGACTTTGTTGTCACCAACAATGAGGCCGAATATGAAGCATTGATAGCTGGATTAGAGATGGCCATTAAGGCAAAGGTAAAATCGATCATCGTACTAACGGATTCGGAACTTGTTCACAGACAGGTAAAAGGCACTTACGAGGCCAGAGAATTCAACATGATTAAATATCTGAACAAAGCAAAGAAGTTGATCTCGGAGTTCGATAAGTTTGATATTCAACCTATACCAAGGGAGGAGAATCTCTGGGCCGATATATTGTCAAAATTTACAGGATTGGCCGACGGAAAGACTGAGAGAACAATCACTTGGCTGCTATCGAATATGTCTGCGATCGAATTAGATGCAGATCCTGCAATTGGAGTTATGGAAATCGAAGAGCCAAGTAGATCGTGGAGCGACCCTCTTATCGCCTATCTCAAGGATGGAAAACTGCCGGATGATGCAAATGAGGCTCGGAGAATCAAATATAGGGCGCCATCATTTACTTTGATGGACAGTCAACTTTATAAGCGGTCCTCTTCGGGAATTCTATTGAAATGTATCCGCGAGTCGCACTACAACGCCATTTTAAGGGAAGTTCATGAAGGGGAAGCAGGAAATCATTGTGGAGCTCGAGCATTAGCTCTAAAATGCTCAAGATCTGGATATTATTGGCCTACACTCTTTTCTGATTCTGTCGAGTATGTAAAAAAGTGCCATCATTGTCAAATTCATTCAAATTTAATACACCAACCGGCCGAACACATGCATTCGATCCCTATTTGTTGGCCCTTCGACAAATGGGGCATCGATATAGTGGGGCCTTTCCCGACAGCGCGAGCCAGAAAAAATTACGTACTTGTAGCTGTGGAATATTTCAGCAAGTGGGTCGAATGTGTTGCCTTGACAAAGATCACCCAATTCCAAGTTATTAATTTTTTATGGAAAAATATAGTCTGCCGGTTCGGAATCCCCAGGGTTTTAATATCAGATAACGGAACGCAGTTTGCAGGAAAAAGGATCACGGATTGGTGTGAAAGATTTGGAATACAACAGAACTTTGCGTCTGTTGGCCACCCTCAGGCTAACGGACAAACTGAAGTAGTGAATCGGGAAATTGTTCGATCTTTGGAGAAGCGCTTATCGGAAGCAAAGGGAAAATGGCTGGATGAGCTACCAGGCGTATTATGGGCCAACAGAACAACAGTCAAAGCGGCAACTGGAGAAACTCCATTTAGTTTGGTTTATGGATCGGAGGCTGTTATTCCAGTCGAAAATCTTATACCTTCCCCCAGGGTCGAATTTTACGATCCTGAAGAAAATCAATCGCTGAGGCAAGTGGAAGTTGATCACGCGGATGCTCGTAGGGACCGCGCGAAGTTGAAAATCCAAGCCGCCAAGGCAAACATGGAAAAGGCTTATAATCGAAATGTGAGGGTTCGATCCTTCAAAATAGGGGATTTAGTGCTCAAAAAAGTGGAAGTATCAAAGCACGTAGGAAAACTACAACCCAATTGGGAGGGGCCATTCGTGATCGTAGAGGTTGGAAAGAAAGGGTCTTATAAGATTGCGCGCCCTAACGGAGAAATATTGCCTCGAGCTTGGAATGCGGTCAATTTAAGAAGATATTATGGAAGATAGTTACAATAGAGACTTCTACTCTTTAGTTATTCTGTTTTCTTTCGACTGTTACTATTTGGCAAACTATATGTGTTTAATGAAGAATTGGGTTATTTGAAGAATGTTTATTCAGACTATGTATTCAATGAAAGTATTTTTCGCCTACATTCTTACTTATTCGTCATATTACTGGTATTATCGGTCTCTACTTTTCTCCGTAAATTATTGAAAAAGGGTGAAAGCCTCTGCTATGCCCCTTAGATCGAATATATTAAATGGGTGAAAGCCTCTGCTATGACCCAAGGGCTAAAAATGCTCTGATATGACTAAGGGTGAAAGCCGTTGCTACGCCCCTTAGATCGAAATTATTGAAAAAGGGTGAAAGCCTCTGCTATGACCCAAGGGCTAAAATTGCTCTAAAAACGACTAAGGGTGAAAGCCTCTGCTATGCCCCTTAGATCGAATATATTAAATGGGTGAAAGCCTCTGCTATGACCCAAGGGCTAAAAATGCTCTGATACGACTAAGGGTGAAAGCCGTTGCTACGCCCCTTAGATCGAAATTATTGAAAAAGGGTGAAAGCCTCTGCTATGACCCAAGGGCTAAAAATGCTCTGATACGACTAAGGGTGAAAGCCGTTGCTACGCCCCTTAGATCGAAATTATTGAAAAAGGGTGAAAGCCTCTGCTATGACCCAAGGGCTAAAAATGCTCTGATACGACTAAGGGTGAAAGCCGTTGCTACGCCCCTTAGATCGAAATTATTGAAAAAGGGTGAAAGCCTCTGCTATGACCCAAGGGCTAAAATTGCTCTAAAAACGACTAAGGGTGAAAGCCTCTGCTATGCCCCTTAGATCGAATATATTGAATGGGCAAGAGCCTCTGCTATGCCCTTAGGATTGAAACAAACATTCCATTAGAAAATGAAAACATTTCACGGAAGATAGATCGAGATGAACATTCTATTGAAGAATGACCTAAAAAAAAAAAAAAAAAAAAAAAAAAAAAAAAAAAAAAAAAAAAACGGGAGAAGGAGGAGTAGAAGAGAGACGCAGAATATCATTCCAAGCAAATATTATATCATTTCAAGCAAATATTATATCGTTACAACAAGAGTTATACTACAACAAGAAAAAAAAACCGTTACAACAAGGATGGCCTTACAAAGAGAAATTTTAACTCGTCATACAAAGGTTAACCAAGGTATTACTAAATAAAATTATTTTCGGAAAGGATTTTTCGAACTTCAGCACTACGATCAGCATACCCGCGGGTGTAAGCTTCTTTCTCACGGAGCTCGGAATATCTATTCTCGCGTTCATAAATATCTTTAAGTCTCTCTAACTCCGAACTCAACTTATCCTGAGACAATCTCTCCTTAAAAAATCTATTAGCTTCCAGCGCGCGCTCCAACTCGATCTTTTTGCCGATCAGCTCGAGCGAAATGGAAGCCCGTCGTTCGATCTCATGATTGACCAGTGCATAAAGCCTAGAAAGGACTTTGCTAGCCTGAACTTATAAGAAAACACGTCATAGCAGGAGCAAAGGAATTAGAGGGCCATGACAAAGAAGTTAGGAAAAAATGTACCTGGGCAAGGGATTCCGACCCGGAATGAAACAGGAACGAGGAATATTCCCCAGTCGAGAAGACAGACTCCGAGATAGAAACGTCGGTCCGAAGAAGACTCATGTCAGGTTTCTTATAACACACTGCATCAAAACGAGTCCCACTTCTCCCAAACGAAGATCCTCCGACCAACGAGGGAATAGATTGGAAAGAGGAGCGTCCAATTTCTTCATCCACAAAAGAAACCTTTTTGATTCTCTTATCTGAATCCCTAGATTTCAAGCACGATGAAAGGGTAATGATCGATGATTTGTTTTCCCCACGGAAACTTGACTGACCTGTACTAATAGATTTGATCGGTGATCGTTTTCTTTTCCTTATTTTTCTACTATGACTCGGCCCGGGAAAAGGCGCGGGAAAAATCGCGAGAGCGTTCGGATTCTTATTCATCTCTCGATTTTTGGGTAAAGATCCAACCAAGATAATTTCTAAAGAAGCTCCGAACGCTATGAGCGATATCAGTGCAAAAGGCAACGTAAAATGGCCTAGCTATTTATAAGAAGACGGTACGATGCAAATTGCAATGATTGGTAAAACACTGCTTCCAAGAAAGGCCCAGTGACATAACCAAGTACGCAAAGCTGACGTCATGAAACTCAACGCGAAATCCAAACAAGCAATAACATAAAATAGTATAAAAGAAAGAAATTCAAATACGAGAATCCACTAAATAGGGGAGGACAAGGGATCATAAGTACATTGTTGCACCAAGCCAATCCTATTACATAACAATCTTTACGCGTTAGACTCCTTCAGGCCCGAACTACGGTCCGACCCATCTCGTTTTTCCGATTCGCTAGAACCACTTTCCGAACTGTCAAAATCATCTTCACTTGAGCTGCTGCTTTCTTCATCATGACTTCGTGCGCCAGACGCAGGTTGACTCGAACCAGTGCCTTGTACACTTTGATCGCGGGAATCCCCTTCAATATCCACATCTTCATTGTCAGATCGGGCTTCGAGCTCATCAGGATTTGGCATCGCGACACCGAATTCCTCAAGTAAAGGAGCAAACTCATGAGTGGCAAATTCCTCGAGCTTAGGAGGAAGGGAAGACGCTTTATAATCTTCACCGAAGATGTTCTTGTAAGGGTTCAATTTAGGAAGGAAGTCATCAAGGACTCCTTCAATCTTAGCGGCTGTAAGAAGATGCTGAGCTCCTTTGAAGTAGAAGGCTTGATTAACCGCTCCTGACCGTGATCGAACCAAAGCATCAAGGATCGGAGACTCTAAGAACTCCCTTATGGCAGGTAGCCTGGCTTCAGCTCGACCCCGTTCATAAGACTGTTCGACAGTCAATTTGGTTTGCTCAAGCTCAAGCTTGAGTTTCTCTACTTCGCCTTCTATGGCCCTCTTCGCTTCCAACTCCTCCTTAGTCCTCTGAAGCTCCAACTCGACCTCGGACAATTTAAGTTTGACATCCTCAAATTGACTGGCCTTAGCAGCTTCATCCTCCAGGACTTTGTATAATGCTTTCTGAGCTGCCTGGGACTCTTCGCTCAACACGGCCTGTCGGAGAGCAGTTTGAATAAACAAATCCCCGGCCTGCGAGAAAGAAGACATATAAGAACACGAGATAAGAATTATAAGCCAGAAACTTTCAGAATAAGACAGTACCTTCTGATGAGCATGGGCGTAATCGCCTAGCATCTCGAAATCCTTCTTAGCGAAAGACTGAATAGTGTCATCCTTGAATCTTCCAGCCAGAAACATCCTGAGAGACTTATCCACCGTATGCTCACCCTCAGAGCCCAAATCAGATTCAATGGTCCCACAGTCCGGGTATCCAGCCGCCCTAGGTCCTTGCAGGTGTTCTTTGATGAAATCCGCCAAATCTGGCTCGGAATGACCAGCCCGACAAGGTATAGGTGTCGGTCCCCGACCAAAGGGCTTAACTCTCCTAGAAGACTCAGGAAGGTTACTACTCCTTTTGCGAGCCATCCTGGCCTGCAAAATCTCCCTGGCACAATCCTCCAGAAGAGTATAATTACTGTATCCCGCGTCATTTGGGTTGGAAGAAACGTTCGAAAAAACAGATCGAAGAGTTTCGGGACCTTGAAAATCGAACGTCCCCTCTGCCTCGGCCCGAGACCGAGAGGTCCCTGCTTCGGTGATCGGGGGAACAATTATTAAAGTGTTTGAGGTCGACGCGATCCCGTGGGAGGCCTTAGATTTTTTCCGAAGATTCTTTGATGCCTGAGGACGAGGTCGACCCTTATTACCTTTCGAAAAGGAAGCAACGTGAGGGCCAGATATCGAGGTACGGAATTTGTCAACAATATCAGCTAACGTGGAAGGGGGGTTAGCAGGATCGATCTGAGCATTCCCAAAGACGATCGGATCGGCAGGGAAAGTACAACTACTGAGCTCAGCCAACCGCAAAACTGCCTCTTGAGTCATTAAAGCAGTCTGATGAGGGTCAGCACGAAGAGATTGCAAAAAACTATCTGTTATCTCATTTTTCATATTTCCCACGAGCCGGCGTCTTCCATATATCCACTCCTTCACTCCTGGCCACTCGAAGGGAGTAGGCTCGGGATTTTCTTCGGAAGGCGGGGACTCTGGCCCTCGGACAAAGAAGAACTCACGTTTCCATCCCTTCAGATTGCTACTTACGTTGGTCGATAAGACCGAAATCTTCGGCCTCTGAGAGAAATATACGTAACCTGCATTTGAAGAAGTGGAAGAACTGATCTGGAATATCCTCCAAAAATTCTGAAAAGCCGCCCTTTTCCCCTTAGCCTTCATCAACACGCAAAAAGCTATGATTAGGCCGATCGAATTCGGTAAAATCTGACAGGGAGCCAACTTAAAAGCATCCAGAAGGTTTTCTAGTAGAGGAGGGAAGGGAATACGTAAGCCGTAGTGAAAGTGTTTGGAATAAAAGGCTTGGCAACCGGCGGGGGGGGTCGGTAACTCGTTGTTCGGGAGAGGGAAGCACTATTGAAAAGCCAGCGCGCAGATATGGACCGAACTCTTTTTGCAATTCCGCCAGGTCTGTCTCCTTATAAGAACAGACGATTTCATCTGCCCTCTCCTCGGTCATATTTAGAGCTGCACTGGTCGAGGGCTCTTCCCAGTCATAGATCGTAATCACCACATTACGACTGAGTCTGTATTTTTGTTGCTCATTGTTACCCAAAGGAAGCTGCCCGTCTTCTATATCTTCCCTATCAGAAACCGTTGCCTCGCCGGAATTTCCATCCCCGCTATCCCGAGTGTCAGAGCTCGACTCTCGCTCCTCTTCGCTATTCGAGGCGGAACCCGAGTTTTGTGGATTCTCGTTCTCAGATGATCGATTCTCTACAGTCTCTTTTCCTTTGCTGTTATCGACCTCATTCTCCTCTAAGGGAGATTTTCCTTTCAAATCTGCTGAGCTCGACATAATAAATATAAGACGACTGATCAAATATGGCAAATAAAACTCACTTATCGACCTGTCTGCTCCGATCAGAAGTTTTTCCTCAGAATTTATGAGGAACAGCGGCCCTCCGTGTAACTATATATACAGGGACAAAATGGGAAATTGCAAATCGGTCCCCGAGTAACCGCGACGATTGGACTCTCTTGAGGCAAATTTGAAGTTATATTCTCAGAAATTGCGCCTACGGTCCCTAAACTTCCCAGAATCCCTGAAGTAAAGATCCATATCACAAACAACAAGGACGATCTCATAACTACTCTATCAAGAAATTGTTTAAGTATGCGCTCTTTTTCCCTGACCCGGTTTTTATCCCAAAAGGGTTTTTCCGAGCCAGGTTTTTAATGAGGCATACCAGCAACGATAAGCCGAGATCGGTTTACCCCGACGTTAAACATACTTCTTCGAGCTTAAGTTCCACTTTACGCTCGAGAAGTGGGGGAGTATTGATGAGGGGCATTCTGGATCCTACTTCTCTTTACAATTACACGAGATCGAGCGGTACTTATCTCGAAGAATCGAGTTCGAGTCTGACGGTGGTTTTGCAGTAAATATAAACAAGCCCAGGATCCAAAGTTACTGTTGGGCCGAGCTCTGAATCAAACTTATGGGCCGAAGAATTACATGTCTGTGGGTAGACCACCTAGACCCCATTTTCAGCTATAAATACCCCCTGCATTTATGACATTAGACACGACTTCCCAGGTGCTCTCCTCTCGAAGCTACAGTTCATAACAGCTCGGGATTATAGCTCTAGATCGAACATATGTATTTCACCCCTCTAGCTTGTACGGCATCCTATAATGCTCGGATAGGACCCTAGATATATTTGTACTTGTACTCATTTAATTCGAATACAATTACATTTGATCTTCACTTTACTTTACTTGTGATTATTGTGATGCATCCACACCTTTGATCGAGTTAACGAAACCACGTAAGATCAGGGTTTCTGTCAACAGATGACTTCCACCAGACGAGTGAGCTGTTTGAGCTTTTGAGACTTAGAGAAATTCTGCTTCAAAATTTCGATCTCTGATTGTTGTTGTGTTTTTGCTCGATTGAAATTCAGCTCTATTTATACATGGAGATGAAAATATGACCGTTGAAGGCAAGTCACAAATCAAATCCATTCTTCAGCTCTTTTGAAACGGCTCTCTGCAGCAAACCGTACAGTGTACAGTACTTTTCTGTCCATCACATTTAATGCTGCATTAAATGCACTCTGCTGATCCGAGGATATCTTCAATCATTTGCCATTACTACCCTACTCTTTCAGCATTTATTACACCAGGTGCATTTATTACCGTTGAACTGATCTCATGATCTCTTCCACTCTGCTGGTCGAAGCAACCCTTCTGATAGGTACTCTGCTGATCAAACACCGAACTAATCTGATTTGACTCGGCTGATAACCTACCCTTCTGATTGCTATTTCAGCAAGAGATCACTAGTCTTCTGGTCTTTGAACTCTTCTGATATCTTCTTTGCTTGTTCAAAGATCTTTTTAAGGGAACTAAGCTTTCCATACTTAGCTGATTATGATGTTTTGGAAATCATCAAAACCTTCCCTTAAATTCTGACTTCTTTCATCTTCATCTTCATCCAACAATTTTCCCCTTTTTGATGATGACAAAACTTCAGCTAAGTACCTGTACCTAAACTAAAGTTTTGATCCTCAAAAATTTATGAGATAGAAATAGTATGTTGGATTTAAACTTGCAATTTTATAAATAATTGAACTGATTACATATTACAAGTTTTAAAGCATGAAAGATGCAAGATACAAAAATAAAAAAAAACAAGAAAGAAAAGAAATCTGAACTAGTCTTCTTCCTTCTTCTCTTCTTCAGCTTCCTTGTTCTCTTTTTCAGATTCTTCATCAGATGACTTAGAAGTCTCAGCTTCCAGCTCTTCAAAGAACCTTTTTCTTAGCAGCTCTATCTTTTTATATTTTACATCAGGGTCAAGCTGTTCTTCAGCTGAATCTTTGGCAGCAGTTAGTTCCTTATCAGACTTGGCTTTTGCTTCAGATTCTTCAAATTCAGCTTGTTCTTCTTCTATGATCTTTTCATCTGCTGGCCTGCTTGTGCCTTCATTTGCTGCATCATTCTTTTCATCATTATCAGCAGACTCTTCTAACACTTCAGTTGCTTCAGCTTGGTTATCTTCTTCCTTTTCAAGAGAAGAACCAACTTTCTTCTGTCCAAATACCTTTTCTTCCCCCTTTTTGTCATCATCAGCAGGGACAGGTGGATATTGTGGTACAACTGGTGTAATTAGAAGTGAATCACAGAGAAGCTTGATGTTCTCTTCTATAGCATTGATCTGAGCTTGTTGTTTGAGTTGATTGGCCTTAACATTTTTCACTTCTTTGAGCAAATCCTCTCCTTGATCACCCAATTGAATTTGAGTTCCCAAAATCCAATTTGATGAAGCAGTGAAGTCTTTCATCATATTTCCTAGGACTTCATCTTCTGCTTGGAGGGCCATGTCAACTGTTTGTTCAATCCGTTTCCAACCTTCAGTAGTGCTCTGAGTCCGTCTTCTAAGTATATCCATATCTTGACAGATGGATTTAACATTCTGAGCAGTATCTTCTATCAGATCGGTTGGGACAGCAGCAGCTTTCTAATTTGGTTGGTTGACAGCAGCTATCACTTCTGCAGCTAATTCTTTCTTCATATCCTTCAGAGAATTGGTGATCATTTGTTGGATGGAGTCCAACAGATTTGTCTGAACACCATGAGAAGTTGAAGGCATATCTGATGTAGCAGCAGGTGTTCCTTTGATGAGTTGCTCTGTTGGTTGAGTCATTAATGCAAGAGACTGATCTGCTGGACTATCAGTAAGGCTTGGAGTGCTTTCCTTCTCCTTAGCTTGATCATCTCCTTCAGCAGCAACTTATTTGTCCTTCATCTGATCTGCTGGAATTACTTCTTCCTTCTTTGAGTCATCAGCAGCATCAGACTTATCACCTTGTGCTTTGTTCTGATCAGATGGGTCTGATGTACCCTCTATTTGCTTTGGTTGATCAGAAGACTCTGCTTTCTCTTTATCAGCAGGTGATATAATCTTCTTGACAGTTTCAACTGTCCTCATCATTCCTTCATTGTCCACTACTGACCTGTTAGAAATCCAAGTAAAATTATCAAGTGGAATAAAAGTGGATGTAGGTTCCTCAGGCAGCTCTTCATAAGGTTTGATATTTGGCCCGTAGACAATGTGTTTGATGTTAGGAAGAGGGACCAATGAGCTTGGTTGTCCCCTTAACTTCCTTGACTTCTTTGCCCAAAGCTCCATTGATTGAGCAATTGCCAACTTAATTGATCTTTCTTTGAGGTCCACTGATTCATCAAAATCTTCAGAGATGGAATCAAAGATCTTCTTGGCTTCAGCTTTGACTATATGGCTTATTCTCATTCTTAACCTGTCCAAAAAGAATTCTGAATCAAGTGCTTGAATGAGAGAGCCTGTCTCAAGCCACTTCAATACCCATGCTTCTTCAGCAGCAAAGGTTTTCCATTTGGTCATTTCAGCTGGACTCTTTGTCAGTCTGAATTCCCTCCACCTGTTGTATCTGATCTTCTCATTATTGAACTGTGTCAGGCGGTTGACCCTTTCATTCTCAGCATCAAGCCTTTTTAGGAATTCTTCAAAGATAGCAGGATCTTCCCTGACAATCTCCAAAGACAGTCTAATTTCTTCTCTCCTCTTTGGCTTTGTCTTAGGTGCAGGCATAGCTGGTATTGGTTTATTTGGATCCCTTGGTTCACCAATAACTATCCCACCAGTATGCTGATGTCCATGAGCATCCTTGGTGCTTGCCTCAATAGCAGCAGCCAACTCTGCTGCCTCAACATCATCCCTTTGCTCTTGGGTCATTTTGCTGGCTTCTTCCTCCAGCCTTTTTAGTTCTAGGCTCTTCAGCCTTTCCTCCTCTGCTTTCTCTGTAGCTATCCTTTGCTTTTCAGCATCATCCAATCTTTTCTTTTCTGCAGCAGTTACATAAGTTGCAGTTTTGCCAATCCTCTTTCTTCTAGATTCAGGGCTCTCAACTGCTTGAATAGGGGTTGCAGCAACTGGAGTAGGGTGCAGCAATAGTATTTCTCCCTCTTGTGTTGTACTAGTCTGCTGTTTCTTTTCTACATCAGCAGATAGTGCAGCAGTCGAGTCTTCTGTTGACACTCCAACTTCAGAAACAACTTTAGCTTCAGCAGCAGCAACTTTAGCAGCTTTAACAGCAGGTTCTTCAATTGTCAATGGCCTTTCTGCTTCTGTTGTTGTTTTTCTTACTGTTGCTACAGGTTCTTCAGAGAAATTTACCTTTCTCTTTGCCTTGGACTTAGGAATTTTCTTGGCAGGAGGTTTGGCAGTAGGAGGTCCCCTTGCCTCACTCCTAGTCCTTAATCTTTTCAACCTTTGAAGAGGAATTTCCTCCTCAGATTCAGTTCTTTCAGGAGAGGAGTCAGTCTTCATCTGCTCAATCTCCTTGGTGAAATCTTCAATTATGTTTTCTGGAACTTCACCCTCAGGTTGTGCTGATTCAGTCTCAACAGCAGACTGTGCTGTTGGCTCAGCAGATTTACTTGTCTGACCCACCTTCTTGCTCTTCTTAGAAGGGGTCTTTTTGGATTTTGCAGGGGCTTTTCTTTTAGGTTTCTCCACTATTTGTCTCACTGGCTCGTAGAGTTTGAACTCTTTACTACCATGAGTTTGCTTCCCACCACCCATAGGGCATTGCAGAGATGCAAACAGATTGCTCAGTAGAATAGCATGAGAATGCCTTTTATCACTCAGCAGCTCATAAACGTGAGCAGCCCAGTTAACCTTCAAACCATAATAGATACACACCATTGTGTAGTATCTTCTCCTTGGTAACCCATCCAGTGAACTCGTGCTGCAATCCAGTACCTTGGCAATAATATCAGCAAACCTCTGATATTCATCCTTCAGCTGGGTCTTCATCAAAGTCCCAGTCATCTCTTCTCCTTCCTTCGCACAAATAGCCCAAAACTCTTCTTCCTTTTCAGACCCAAGGTCTGTCACATCTCCTCCCTTGTTCGTCAGCTTATAAATTTCACTAAGAACAGCAGCAGATACAGCAACCTTCTTACCACCGATGACGGCAGTCATAACT
Source organism: Penstemon eatonii (assembly GCA_038501285.1). NCBI lineage: Eukaryota > Viridiplantae > Streptophyta > Magnoliopsida > Lamiales > Plantaginaceae > Penstemon > Penstemon eatonii. Next base: position 55,076,567 of record CM076710.1, read on the forward strand.
GTGTCATCACTGTTGAATTTTCTGGTCATGTAGAAATGGTATACATCTTCAAGATAGACCCTATCTTCGTGTGCTTCCAACACTGGGACCAGAGAAGCCTCTTTGATTTTCTCCATCAATGAGCGCATCAAATCAGTACCCGAAAAGTGGAATTTGCTGTAGTTTAGATATCTTCCGTCAATAATCTTGTCCATTTCTGAGATTAGTGAGTGGATTCTGCAAAAGAACAGTGAACTTTCGAAGCAAGAGGGTTTGAGAGTTAGAGGGTTTGAGAGTGTTTGTGTGCGTAAGACGACTAAACTGTTTAGATCGGATTTTATAGGTTTCCTTTTGATTAGGTTTTCGTGATTTATCAGAACCGTTGATCTAATCTGACAGTTTTTAATCGTGCGGATGAGAGTCGCGGATTTCAATTTTATTATTCTAATGTCAGATGGGCGGAAAACTCTATCGACACTAATCTGTTACTTATAAAAGCGCGTTTCTGAAGATACGTTTTATGACCATGCTTATATAAGATATCAGATGAGTAGAGTTTAACTTATCTGACAGACGGGTGATCTGTTATCTGATATTACTAGAGAATGCCAATAGCTAGTAATCTTCCTCTGCTGTTTGTCAATCCAGCAAGATAAAATAATCTTCAATCTTCAAGAATTAAGAACACGTCTTCTTGATAACTTAACTTCAACTAACTGACATTAACAGATTTCATCTTTTAGAGCAGAAGTACCGCTAGTCTTACACGTTCCCCCTGTCTTTAAGATTTCATAAGTTAACTAGTCTGTTGAAGGTTAATCCTTGAATAAAGTAACTGATGACTAAGCTGTTGAACTCCAGTCTTCTGATGAGTTCCCCCTCAGCTTATGCATCCAAATTAAGTAGTCCTAACTCAGCTCTTAGAGTTGAGAACCTTACTTCACTTAAAGGTTTAGTGAAAATATCAGCAATCTGATTGTCTGTATGAACATACTCAATCATAACATTGCCTTTTTCCAATTGATCTCTAATGAAATGATGCTTGATCTCAATATGTTTAGTCCTTGAATGACTTGTAGTGTTCTGAGTAAGTGAAATTGCACTTGTATTGTCACAGTAGATTGGTATTCCACTGATTTTGATGTTGTAATCTTCTAGTTGATGCTTCAACCAAAGTATTTGTGCACAGCAAGCTCCAGCAGCTATATATTCAGCCTCAGCAGTAGATATAGAAACTGAAGTTTGTTTCTTACTCATCCATGAGATCAGACGACTACCTAAGAACTGACAGGCACCTGTTGTGCTCTTTCTGTCAATCTTGCAGCCAGCAAGGTCTGAATCTGAATAACCAATGAGCTCAAATCCAGATTCTCTAGGATACCACAATCCCAATTCTTGAGTGCCTTTAACATACTTCAATATTCTTTTGGCAGCTAAGAGATGAGATTCTTTGGGGTTTGATTGAAATCTTGCACAGACTCCAACTGAGTACATTATATCAGGTCTGCTTGCTGTTAGATACAACAATGAACCAATAATGCCTCTATATTTGGTAATGTCTACTGATTTGCCATCTTCATCTTTATCCAAACGAAGACTTGTAGACATAGGAATTGTAGCAGTAGAGCTAGTTTCCATACCAAATTTCTTGAACAGATCTCTTGTGTATTTTGCTTGGCTGATGAATATTCCATCAGGCAACTGTCTAACTTGCAATCCAAGAAAATAATTAAGTTCACCCATCATGCTCATTTCAAACTTATTCTGCATCAGCTTGGAGAACTTATCACACATCTGTTGGTTAGTTGAACCAAAAATAATATCGTCCACATATATTTGCACAAGTAATATATGATTTTCCCATTCAATTGTGAACAAGGTTTTATCTACTTTACCTTTTCGAAATCCTTTAAGTAAAAGAAAATCAGATAGGGTATCATACCATGCTCTTGGAGCCTGTTTCAGTCCATAGAGGGCTTTCTTCAGACGATATACTTTGTCCTCTTCTTGATAGACTTCAAATCCAGGGGGTTGTTCAACATATACCTCTTCTTGCAGTTCTCTATTGAGAAAAGCAGACTTCACATCCATCTGATAGACAGTGAAGTTCTTGTAAGCAGCATAGGCTAGAAACAGTCTGATTGCTTCAAGTCTTGCTACTGGTGCAAAAGTTTCATCAAAGTCAATTCCTTCTTCTTGACAATAACCCTTGGCCACTAGTCTTGCTTTATTTCTGGTGACAACACCATCTTCATTCATCTTATTCCTGAAAACCCACTTAGTGCCAATGACTCTTTGATGACTTGGTCTAGGAACTAAGTACCAGACTTCATTCCTTTCAAATTGATTCAACTCTTCTTGCATGGCTTCAATCCAGATGGAATCACTGAGAGCTTCTTCAATTTGCTTAGGCTCTATTTGAGATAGAAAGGTGACAAACATAGCATCTTGTGCAGCAGCTCTTCTTGTTTTCACTCTATCTAAAGGATCACCAATTACTAATTCAGGTGGGTGATTCTTGAGCCATCTGAGATCAGGTTGCAAATCAGGATGTTGTCCTCTGTCTTGATCTTGCAACACTACTGTTGGAGTTCCAGTAGTAGTCTGTTGAACATTTGTAGTCTGTTGAACAGTCTCTGGTCTGTCAGCTGTTATCAACTCGTCTGTTAGACAATCAGCACTGTGATTTTGAACAGCACTTGAGTTTGCAGCTGAACTTAGATTAGGTAGTATGATGGGAACATATTCTTCATTTCTTCCAATGTCCAACTTCTGTAAATCAGCAGACAGGTCTTGATTAACACTTTGATTCTTTTCAGAAGATTGACTTGGCTCATCAAATACTACATGGATAGATTCTTCTATTAGTAATGTTCTTTTGTTAAACACTCTATAAGCTTTACTAACAGTAGAGTATCCTACAAAAACAGCTTCATCAGCCTTTTCTGCAAATGCAGTAAGGTGATTCTTCCCATTATTCAATACAAAACATTTACAACCAAAAATCTTAAAGTAATGAATGTTTGGTTTTCTGTTGTTCCAAACTTCATATGGAGTCTTGTTCTGATTTTTGTTGATCATACATCTGTTTTGGGTAAAGCATGCTGTATTTGTTGCTTCTGCCCAAAATCTTTGAGGCAGTTTAGCTTCAGCTATCATGGTTCTGACAGCTTCCTTTAGTGTTCTGTTTCTCCTTTCAGCAACACCATTTTGTTGAGGGGTCCTAGCAGCTGAATACTCATGATGTATTCCTTTTATGCTACAATACTCTTCAACAGTAGAGTTTGTAAACTCTGTCCCTCTATCTGATCTGATCTTCAATATTTTGATGCTCTTCTCATTTTGGATCAGTTCCATCAGATTGGTAAGATGTTCCTTGGTTTCACTTTTCTTTTTCATGAAAATCACCCAAGTATATCTTGAATAATCATCCACAACAGCTAGGCAGTATTTCTTTCCACCATTGCTGACTGGATCAATGGGTCCAAATAAGTCCATATGCAGTAGATCCAATATTCTTCCAGATGATTGGTGCTTCTTTTCTTTGAATGATGACTTGATTTGTTTCCCCTTCTGACATGCATCACAGAGCTTGTCTTTGCTCATGACTGCTTTTGGAATCCCTTCTACCAAATCATTCTTGATTAATCTGTTTATGGTCTTGAAGTTTAAATGATTCATTATTTTGTGCCATAGCCAGCTAACTTCACTTGGAGCAGATGCCACCAAACAAACACTTGAATTCTTGTCAGCAGAATTCCAGTCGACTATGTAGACATTTCCTTGTCGTCTTCCAGATAAAATTACCTTCTTTGTACCAATTTGTTCAACATAGCACTTATCTGTTGAGAAGATGACTGAATATCCTTTGTCACAAAATTGACTTATGCTCAGCAGATTATACTTTAGGCCTTTAACATATGAGACGTCAGATATCTCTATGTTTCCCTTGATTAATCTTCCTTTAGCTTTAATCTTTCCTTCTTTGTTGTCTCCAAATGTAACACTTGGACCATCCACAGCAACTGCATCAGTCAACTCATGTATGTTTCCACACATGTGTCTTGAACATCCACTGTCCAAGTACCAAATCTTCTCTACTTTACTCCTACTCCTAATCCTAGCCTACAAAACAAAAGTAAAATTGTTTTAGGTACCCTTATTGAGAGGGTCCTGAAGGATTAGTTCCACCTTTGACAACCCAAGATGTTGATGTCTTAGGCTTCTTAGGCTTTTGAGTTTTGACAGGAGCATGAACAGTTTCATTTTTATCATAATTATCAGATAAGTCAAGTTGATGATCAGTATGATAAGAATAATGTTCATAAGCAGGGTAAGGTGCATGATATGCAGGATATGCATGCATTGGATGAGCAGGATAAGGTGCATAGTAACTAGGAAATTGAGGTGCATGATACATAGGATGATATGCAGCAGGTTGCACATAATATGACTCATTTCCATACCAAGCATTTTGATTTTTCTTGTTTTTATGCTTCTTTGGTTTACTAGATGCTTGCTCAAATGATTTTGACTTAGTTTTACCACTAGTCTGATTGACTTTAGTTTTATCAGCAGACTTCTTAGGACTCTGCTGTTTGGTCTTACTAGTCTGATTTCCTACACTAGTCTCTTTGCTCTTTTTAGCCTTAGGAGATTTCTTCTCCTTTACCACTTTCTCAGTTGAGGTAGGTCTAGCAGTTTGAACATACAGAATGACCTTACTATTGTCAGCAGAAATGAATTTTTCAGTATGATTCAACTCTAGTTTATCCTTTTCTAAAGGTGTCTCCTGTTTCTTAGATGTATGCATGGATGCAACAGTTGACTTATCATGAGACTCAATGATTTTCTCAAGTTCCATGATTTTTCCTTTATAAACCTCACATTCAGCTTTCAGAGATTCATGCTCTTGCTCAAGCTGTTTATACTCAACTGATTCTTTTGGTTTTTCAGCCAAAAGTTTCAGTGAACTATTTTGCTCTTTTAGCAATATCATCTCTTCCTTAAGCTTAACAAATTCTCCAGCAATAGTAGTATTATTCAACATCATTTGCTCTAGAGAATTAAATAGTTCATTATTTTGAGGAGTTACCTCATCCTCAGAGTCATCAGATTCCTTTGCCATCAGGCACATGAGAGCAGGTTTTTCTTCATCAGACGATTCTTCATCAGACGAGTCTGAGTCTGAATCAGATGAGTAGACAGCAGCTAGCTTTTCTGCTTCTGCCATCATAGCCTTGCCTCTCTGATGCTTTCTTTCTTTTCTCATTTTCTTCTCCTCTTCAGTGTACTTTTCTGCTTTTGGATATGGGCAGTCTTTGATGAAGTGTCCCAATTTCCTGCAGTTGTAACACATTAGTTTTGCTTTATAATCATCTTTATCTTGAGAAGAAAAGTTAGGTTTAGAAGTAGAAGCATTGTTGTATTTGTTCTTCATTTTTCTTTTGTAGAACTTCTTGAAGTTGTTCATCAACAGTGCAACATCTCCAGCAGTGTACTCCTTTTTGTTGAGTAGATTGGCTTCATCAGATGAGTCCACTTCTATACTTCTTTGAGCTGGTCTTCTTTGATTTTCAGCAGCAACCAGTGCAGCTGTGGGTCCTGAAGTTGAGGTTTCTTCAATTCCCATTCTAGGCAGTTTATACTCGAATGCCTTGAGTACAGAAAACAGCTCAGTAAGAGAGATTTTTCCCAAATCCCTTGATTCTTCCATTGCTGTCACTTTCATGTTGAACTTTGGAGGTAGAGCCTTTAGTACTCTGACAGTGATCTCTTTGTCAGTGAAGGTCTTTCCCAGCTTTAAGACTTCATTCAGAGTTCTGGTGAATCTGGTATCCATCTGATCAATGGTTTCTCCAGACTTCATCTTGAAGTTATCCAGCTTCTCCAAGGCAACAGTGAGCTGATGCTCCTTTATAGCATCATTGCCTTCGCTCATATCTCTGACTTTGTCCCACATCTCCTTTGCAGTCTTGCAATGTTTGACCTTGTCAAACCGATCATTATCCAGGGCTTTAGTCATGATGAATCTCCCAACTTTATCAAGATTGAAAAGCTTAATTTCTTCAGGAGTCATCATATGAAGTTCTTTTTCCACAACCGTATCTACTTCATTTATTTTTATGGTCTTTGTGAATCTGAATGGACCTTTAATGATACATGTGTACATGTTATCATTGTAGGCTGCTAGAAAGATTTCCATTCTAATCTTCCAGTCTTCAAAAGACATACCAGCAATGTGGGGAACATGGCTGATACAATCCATTTTTCAAAAAGTTTTGATTTTTCAAACAGATGCTCTTTTGAAAAGTTTTAAAAACCTTTGAAAAACACTTGGATCAAGCTCGTTGATCAGGCAGTTGATTCTAATGAACAACCTGCTCTGATACCACTTGTTGGTCCCAAGTGGTCAGATGAGGTCTAGAGGGGGGGGGGGGGTGAATAGACCTCTGAAAATTTATGAACTTAAAAACTTTTCAGTCTTCTGTCAGCAGACTAAGCTGATGAAGAACAGTAAGCAGATTAATCTGATCGTGAACAAATCTTGAACAGACGACTGACCACTCTTCTTACAGTGACTTAGCTATTTTTCAGCAAAACAGTTTTTCAGAGAGTATACTTGCAGCGGATTGTTTGAAAGTGTTTTTCACAAGTAAACTAAGTTCTAAAAGATTTTATCCCCAGTTTTCAAACTCCTTATAAAATCTTTTGTTTGATTCAAAGTGTTTAAAATGCAAACTTTAAAATATGCAAGAAAACTTTAAATGCAAGATAACACAAAGAATTTTTATAGTGGTTATATGGATGTAAATCCTTTAGTCCACTCTTCCAGATCACACAGATTCTGGGTTATACTATAATCACTTAGATTACAATATTTCTCCACTTACACCTAAACAACTAATGAAAAGGCTGTAAGCTCACAATAGGAGTTCACAAAGAAAACCTATCCTCTAAAGTAGAATCACTCACAAAGACGGATTCTAACTTCGCACAACACTCAGCTATTACAAAATCACTCAGATAATGTTTTTCTGATTTCTTCAACTGGGTTTCTGTCAACAGATGACTTCCACCAGACGAGTGAGCTGTTTGAGCTTTTGAGACTTAGAGAAATTCTGCTTCAAAATTTCGATCTCTGATTGTTGTTGTGTTTTTGCTCGATTGAAATTCAGCTCTATTTATACATGGAGATGAAAATATGACCGTTGAAGGCAAGTCACAAATCAAATCCATTCTTCAGCTCTTTTGAAACGGCTCTCTGCAGCAAACCGTACAGTGTACAGTACTTTTCTGTCCATCACATTTAATGCTGCATTAAATGCACTCTGCTGATCCGAGGATATCTTCAATCATTTGCCATTACTACCCTTCTCTTTCAGCATTTATTACACCAGGTGCATTTATTACCGTTGAACTGATCTCATGATCTCTTCCACTCTGCTGATCGAAGCAACCCTTCTGATAGGTACTCTGCTGATCAAACACTGAACTAATCTGATTTGACTCGGCTGATAACCTACCCTTCTGATTGCTATTTCAGCAAGAGATCACTAGTCTTCTGGTCTTTGAACTCTTCTGATATCTTCTTTGCTTGTTCAAAGATCTTTTTAAGGGAACTAAGCTTTCCATACTTAGCTGATTATGATGTTTTGGAAATCATCAAAACCTTCCCTTAAATTCTGACTTCTTTCATCTTCATCTTCATCCAACAATTATTAACTAAGTGCTTCTGCGGAGTAAGTTATATATAAGCATACAAAAATTTCCACATATTTAAACAAGACTGTGTAGAAATTTGAGCCCAAAATCATACCATAAAACTGGGTTATCTTCATTATCTTCTCTATGTTTCCAAGCCATTTTCTACATTCAAGATAGAAAAAACCTAACCCTAATTGTGAATGGATGTGCAGAAGGGGCGTTTTTTAAGTTAATCAATAATTTCCTTTTTAAGAGATTTATGATGGAAGGAAACTTATGTTAACTTTGAAGGGTTTAACAAAATAGCCTCTTGCTCTGCCTGTTTCTTGGCTGAAAATTTGTCTAGGGTGCAAAGTGGAAGGCGAGGTATGTTTCCAAGGTGCAAAGTGGGATTAGTTTTTTTTAGGGTGCAAATTTTCAAAATGATACATTTTCAGGGTGCAAAGTGGAATAAAGCCCTTATCTTTCTACATTTAAGAATTTACTCGAATTCTCTAAGCTTCAGTTTATTGGTGAGGGGATATACTGATAACTTTACCAATTCGCCTAAGTGCATGCATATCCACCAAGTTCAATACCAAAGCTTCGTTTCATAACTTCTTAGTGTTGTGCCTATAAATTTTGATGAAATTCTTGAACAACCCTTTTGCTCTCTCAATCTATCAAAAAACTCCTTGTGTTATTTATATTTAGAAAATCTCCCTTGTGTGCTTATTTTTTATTAGCAAAAAACTCCTTCCAAGTCGAAATGACAATTATAAAAGCTTGCCAAAATACCCTCTTTACCTTAAAAAAATATTAATAACTCTCCTCTTAACTTTGAAAATTTGCAATAATCCCTCTATTTATTTATAATAATTACAAAAACCTTTCTTTGAATGAGTTCATAATGGTTTTTTTGCTAATAAAAAAAGAAAACATGGAGGTTTTTGCTAATAAAAATAACATAGAGAATATTGATAGTTAGGCAAAAAATAAGAGGTGCTTTTTCTATTAGCTCTATGTGCATATCATTGCACCCTAGCGTAAAACAAACCAAAAAAATTCCTCAATAACACATACAGAATAAGAGAATGAATTATCCAAAACATGGTTTGAGCACAAAAAGAGGAGAAAGAGTACCTACTATGTAGTACAATAACATCTTACATGCATACAACAACCAGAATAAAGTTTTCCATAAAATACATACATGTTCTTATTCATTAATTAATTAATTGTTGATATTGATCGATCTTATCTATAGGAGATTTCTCTGTAACCTGATGTGCTGGTGCATCATCACCATCAACTTCTCCAGCTACAATAGAATCCTGATACAAAGAAATACTAATCAATAACTTCAAATTATAATTACACATGACGGTGAAAGACTGTACCTAAGTTACGTACTTAGGGATTAATTAGGAGTGCATTTTGGGTGTACCTTCGAGTTTTTTGTATCAATTATTGTCGACTCCATCTCTCTAGCTAGCTCATCCATTGCCATTTCGTCATTCTGAAGATTTTAAACAAAGATATCTATTATTTAAGCCAAAGAACATTCCTTAATAAGATGTAAATCATGAATCTAATTCAACAAATCAAGACACTTGACAAGATCTAGTATTTTCAGATATACAAACACCACTTGATAGTACTTTAAGACCATTTTACTTGTTACAGAAACCATTTGAGTAATGGCTTTCCTCGTTAAATAGAGTTTTTTGCTTTAAAAGTGCTATTATTAGGTAGACTAGTATCTATTATAGCGACTTATCATTTTACGTTCAAACGATTGGTGGTTATGGATCATATTTTTCCTACAATGTAACAACATAATTCATACCAAAATTGAATTTTTCCTATACTTTGTAGGTAATTTGTCGCTATTATTATTTTTTATTTGAAATTATGCTGATATTCAGTTATTTATCCATTACCGACTTTTTTTTCTATTGGAATAATGTAGCGAGGTTACATTAATTTTGCAAACCTTTTCATAACATAAGGAAGATTATATATGTAAGTTGAGATCAAAAGGTTGCCTCATAACGCATACGTATATTATTACTGGATCAAGATGAAAAAACTAAGTTCTAATAATTTTGTTTTTTGCTAGTGATCAAGAGATGTTTTAAGAAAAATATAATCATAAGAATATTCAGATTCTGCCATATAAGGATTATTTACTTAATCAGAAATACAGTTTTAGGAAAACTGCATGAAGGATCTAGTACTATAAGGTTACATCATTTTAGAAATATCGTTATTACGTATATTAACACAAATATATTAAAAGAGAAACTACTAGCTGCATTAACTAATAATAACCGTAGAAGGACATATACCTGAACTTTTGCTTTAGGTTCAACGATTTCCATCTGCGCTTTTTCAGTCGTAGCGCTGCGATATTATTAAAAAGAAGAATGATTTAAGCTAAATGGAAACAAGAGAAGTAGTGAAGAGAAAAATATACGTACCTTTCATAATCGAGATTTACATCAGAATCATCATCAATTCTTTCGTCTTTATTATCTTCATCTTCATTTTCCTGCAAACACAACATTTATGATAACTCCCTTCTTCACATAATTTTCTTTTTCTTTAGAGACGTGTTCACGGAAGAGTCAACATGTGTTATCACATTGTCATCATTGATCTCGTGCAGTCGTCACACATAATTACTTTATTCATCATTCTAATAAGTATTACTAATCTTTATTACTTTAAGAGGAACACAAATATGATCACAAAGATACATATATATAAAGGAGATTCTTATACCTCGGGGAATTGAGTTTCGGGTGGATGGTCTTGGAATTGTACACTTGGTGCATGCTGAAGCTTAGAGATATAATCAAGGAGTTTGACTCTTATACCATCAAGCATTTCCCTAGAGTTTTTGTTTTCCATATTACTCGGAGCTACATGAAGAGTATACTCTGGACCAAAATAATCTATATATTCATTTTGTGGCATTTTATCCTCAATCTCAACTCCAAGTGCCACTGCTGTCTGCTCAACAAACAAAAATTAATGACTAGCAAATGATCCAAGTTTTTGTATAGAAATGCCATATAAAGTTCATTCATTACACTTCATTAAGTATATATGTTAAGTGAGATTCCAAGCGTTACAACACTCGTGACCGAGTAAAATAAGACTAATGACAAAAGTGGTGTTCTCTATCACTCGAATTACTAACAATACTTGGTTAGGCACGTGAAATTAGACTGTGAGAAAACATGCACAATTTCATTTTAAAACAAGTATGAATTTATAACGAGTTATTTTGAAGACAATAAATCCATGTTTAACTTAGTCTCTGCTCCTTGACTACTTACTATGTAATTTATAGGTAAACTAGGTCAAGTTTGCTTCGTTACCATATTCAGTGGACATATTTAGATTCTTCCATAGCCGATCAAAAGTCATTATAAACCCTAGGACTAACAAAAATATTTTAAAATGTACAATATTCCTTTTGCTATTTAAAATTGTCAATGTATAGAAAGCAATTTTAATAAACACACAAAGTTTTCATCATAGAATCTATACTTGAAAAAGACTTTCATTGCAAGTAACTAATTTAGAATGGATTTGAGTTGGTTAACATTAGATCTTATTCAAATTAGGAACGATTAACTTGATCAATATCAATTATAATATGTCGTTGTTCATGAAAATATAACTCGAAAGTTTATAATATATATACCTCATAGCACCAGCAACGTGCTACATTGCGTAATGTGTAGCCACCTCCACCAAGCAAAAGGAGTGGGACGTTAAATGATCTCATGAATCTAACGCACTCTGCATGACCTTTAACAGAGAGATTAAAGAAGCCTAACTTATCTCCGGATAAAGAGTCAGCCCCACACTGTAAGACTACTGCGCCAGGCCTATAAACTTCCATAACCTTAGACATAATAGGCTTAAACAAAGATTGATAGCTTTCATCATCTATTCCATCATCTAATGGAACATTGAGAGCATAGTATTTCCCCTTTCCATATCCAATGTCTTGTATATCACCAGTACCAGGGAAATAATCTCCAAATTTGTGAAATGAAACCGTCATAACCCTGTCAGTTATGTAGAAAGCCTCCTCAACGCCATCACCGTGATGTATATCAATGTCCACGTATAAAACACGCTGAAATAGTAACTAATGTTTGTTAGCATTAGACATACATCGAAAATATTACCATAATATTAAAGGTGCTTTACGACCGGACCCTCTGAAGTTTAGTTGTCTTAGAAGTAAATCCTTGGCATTTAAGAAATTACAAGGAGACCCCTTCTAGTTTAGACTATGTAGCAAAACACCCCTTACAACTTCTGAAAAATCTTTACAAAAAACCCCCTTTAAGGTGTATCCTTGTGATCTTAGGAACCACAAGAGGTTTTCTGTAATTACGGTATAATGCAGTGGGTCCGAGTGTATATATTACCATAATAATAACACGACATTGGAAATACAATGAAGGCTAGGGAATCACATTTTTGGATCTTAACCATTAAGTGACGATAATGGATAAAAACAGATCAACACAACGTCAAAGGGGAAATATTGTCGTCTTTACGTAAGCAAAGTTAATATAACTAAGAATTCCTAAAAGGTAATGCAAATTACATCATATATTCTCCTTGAAATTATAATGTGGTGTGACCTACCTCATGAGTTTTGAGGAGCTCAAGAATAGCCAGAACTATATCGTTGACATAGCAAAAACCAGAGGCTTCACATTTTTTTGCATGGTGGAGCCCACCGGACCAATTAATAGCGATATCACACTGTTTGTGGTTCAGCTTAACTGCACCACCAATAGAACCACCAGCACAAGTTTGACAAAAGGAATAAAGACCGTCAAAAACAGGGCAATCTTCTCCGACATTGAACTTCTTCAACTGCTTTAGTAGTTCTTGTTGTGAGTCTGGTGTAACCCTTCTCAAGAAATAGACATAATCATCTGCATGAAACCTGCAAAGATCTTTTGCAGTTGCGGGATTGGGCTTCAAAACATGCATGTGGTCTAGTAATCCATATTGCGTTAGGAGAGAATGAGTCATTTTAATTCTTAGTGGCTTCATTGGGTGTCCTGGCCCATAATAGTAATTTCCGACGTCAGAATCGTAAAAGTAGCAAACTTTTCTTTTCGATCCATCTGATCCGGACAGTAATGAATTCCCACTAGTATCCATTAATGCCACTTTGCTTAGCCAAAGCAAAAGAATATAGCCTTAATCACTCGATAGGAGGTACAGAAAACAAATAAAAAAACATGTTTTCTTAAAAAGGTTTTGCTAAAAAACAAATCTCAAGGACAAAGGGGCTCATATACACAACAAGTCAAGAGTGAAGAATCTCTAAAATCAAGTGAAACGAATGAAAAGAACACATGTATAGCTTGTAATTTACTGTCAATTGGAAAAAAAATACAAAAGGGTATTTTCATATATGAACCAACAAACACTTATCTAACTTAATTAATCAATGCCAAATCCCTATTCTAAAAATTCTACTCTGAAAACTTCTTCATTTAACAAGCGGGATGGAAATTTGTAAACATAACTTTAAATAATTGAACACAGATTAACAAATCAAAAGCTAGAACAATAAAAATGTCAAATTGAAAGTTTCAATTCATTGGCATCATCCCAACTTCAGCAGTACACCCCAAAAAACAAAGCAAGAAATAATTACCCATAGAGCCTTTAACATAAAAAAAAATAATGATAATTAAAGTGAAAAACATCAAAAAAAGAAAAAAACAAAAAACAAAAAAGGTGAAAGAAAATGAAACTAGTAATTTTCAAGGAACTAAATTACATCTAGATATGATTGAAACTTGTGCATGTGGTTATCAACTCCTGCCATCTCATGAAAACACATAAAAAGCGTGATTTTATTTCCAATTCAACAAAAAAGCAAAATATTAAATTAGAAGATTCTTTAATTTTGATGGGTTTACTATGAATTGAATTGGGCTACTCCCAAAAGATCTGTTTTCTTCTTTTCATGAACACAAATGGTTAATTGTAAAAGATAGAGAAAGAGTAGTAGAAGCGGTACCTGAAATTGAGAGTTGCGGTCACTGCAAATTGTTGTGTGAGAGGGTTTAATATTCTAATGTTTGAGTTGGTACTTGATACAAATTTTAGTGGTGGTTGCCAACTTTTGTCTTCTATTTATTGATTCATTTTCTCATTTTACACCCTTTTCTGGCTCTGTCTTTTTCTCTTTTTTGTTCTACTATTCTTCCCTAACAATTTCAAAAGCATTTAGGGATAAATATGACAATGTAGAAGACATATACATTTTTCCAATCAAATAAAGAAGACATATACCTTTTTCCAATCAAATAAAGAAGAAATATTCTTTAATTCCTATTTAACTCATGTGATATGTGTACATACAAAACAATTATGTCCAATTTGTAAAATAATTTATTACTTATCAATTAATTTCTATCTTGGGATTTTACTAAATTAAATTCTAAAAGTAAAAGTTTATTTAGTTGATTACTAATAATTATTTTCCGGCCAATTATATCATGCCATGTGTCAAAGTGATGTATTTAAAGCCAATTAAATCATATTTGGCCTTATAAATAAGTAACCACTCAAAATATGCCACATGTCAAGATGAAATGTTTTGGCCAATCAAATAAAGTCTTCTATTCCAAGGAATTAAAGACCAATTAAATTATAACACATCATCAAGCTGCTATGAATATGACTCTCCAAATCTTATATAAAGAAATATTTTGAACATATAGAGAGACATATGTATACATACCTACATACATATTCAGATATATGCATATAAATTCTCAGCAAGCTTTGAAGATATGTCAAGCTCTTCAAATTCGTCACTCCATGCGCAAATATTGGAGAAAGTCGCACCATACGATTCAAGAACAAGCCTAGTGCACTTGAATCCATACATTCAACGAATTTCTGGCATGCCCAGTGTGACTATCCATACCTCTCATCTCATCTTTTCAAGGAAAAATAATTGGTTCTTACAAGAAAGTATCGACCTTTGACAGACTTGACGGATGATCCAAACACCAAGGTCGTCGAAAAGGAAGGGCAAGATGATTTTTAAAACAATGAATCTTCACCCTGTTCTCATCATTCAATCGTGTTGCATGTTATGACGACAAGTACTATCACTATAGAGGAACAACTTGTTGGTCCCAAGTGGTCAGATGAGGTCAAGGGGGAGGGGGGGGGTGAATAGACCTCTGAAAATTTTGGACTTTGAAGAGTTTATCCCCACTTTTGAAACTCCTTTAAAACCTTTAAACAAACAATTCAAAGTGTTGAAATATGCAATTTGAAATATGCAAGAAACTTATGCAAGATAACACAAGTAATTTTTATAGTGGTTATATGGATAAAAATCCTTTAGTCCACTCTTCCAAGTCACTTAGATCTTGGGTTATACTATAATCACTTAGATTACAATACACTCTACTTACGCCAAAACAACAAATGAGAAGGCCGTAAGCTCACAATAGGTAATCACAAAGAAAACACCTATCCAATGAAGTTAGATCACTCACTTAGATGGATCTACCCTTCTCACAACACTCTAAATACAGTTTCACTCAGAAAAGGATTTGATCTTGAACTTCAACTTGGTTCTGTCAACAAATGACTTCACTAGACAAATGAGTTCTTCTTGATACTTAGAGACATTTTGCTTCTGAAATTTTCTTAGAGTTGTGTTGTTTTCTCTAGCTCTTGAAATCAGCTCTATTTATACTTGAATTTGAAAAATGCCCATTGAAGAGAGACAAATTTCAAATCCATAGCACGGTCCCCCAATTTTCAGAACGGCTCCCTGCACTGTACACTCTGCTGTACTTTTCTGCAGTAGCATTAAATGCACCCTGCTGATCCGAGGATAACTTCAATCATTTGCCATTACTACCCTTCTCTTGCAGCATTAATTACACCAAGTGCATTTATTACCATTGGGCAGACTTCCCTGATCCTTTCTACCCAGCTGATGGTTACTCTGCTGATCAAACTTGAACTCATCTGATTTGACTCAGCTGATGGTCTACCCTTCTGATTCCGAATTCAGCACAAGATCAGTAGTCTTCTGGACCTTGAACTTTTGACCCTTCTGATATCTTCTTACTTGGTCAAAATTCTTCTAAGGGATCTAAGCATTCCATACTTAGCTGGTGATGATGTTTTGGAAATTATCAAAACCTCCATTATCATCGTGTCTTCTTTTCACTTCATCTTCAACTTCAGCCAACAATTTCCCCCTTTTTGATGATGACAAAACTCCAGCTAAGCACCTGTACCTAAACTAAAGTTTTGATCCTCAAAATTTTCTGAGATATAAATAGTTTATTGGATTCAAACTGGTACTTTTATAGATTTAGAAAGGATTACAAGTTACAAGAATTACAATCATAAGTAATCTAGTCTTATTTTCTTGCTTGTCTTTTTCTTCATCTTCACTTGATGGTTTGGAAGTTTCAGCTTCCAGTTCTTTGAAGAAGCTTTTCTTCAGGAGCTCAATCTTTTGCTGTTTGGCTTCAGGATTAAGTTGTTCTTCAGCTGAGTCCCTGGCAGGAACAATTTCCTTATCAGTCTTTGCTGGTTCCTTGGGCTCATCTTCTTCTTATGATTTGTCAGCTTCATCAGTTTCCTTCTCTTGTTCAGCATCTAACTGATTAACTGGTCTGCTTGTTTGTTCATCTTCATTCTCATTTTGTTCCTCAGCAGATGGTTCCAGCTCTTCAGTTGCACCAGCATCAGCAGTCTTAGAATTATTTTCCCCTTTTTGTCATCATAAGCAGGGTTGAATGGTTGCCTAGGTAAGACTGGTCTGATCTGAATTGCTTCACAAAGGAGTCTGATGTTTTCCTCCATTGCTTCAAGCCGAGCATCCCTGAGTAGTTCTTGTTGCTTAGCAAAGGACTCTACTTTCTCAAGTACTTGTTCTTGATCACCTAGCTGTATCTGAGTTTGTAGCAATAAGTTAGCTGAGGCTTTCAAGTCTCTCATCATATTTTGTAGAGTTTCATCCTGTGCTGTTAAACCATGTTCAATTGTTTCTTCCATGGCTTTCCAGCCAGCTGTAGTGCTTTGAGTTCTTCTTCTGAACATATCCATATCCAGCTTGATAGATTTGATATCTTCCTTGATTTCAGCAACTTTTTCTATCAGTGGACTGGTAACAGCAGCTTTCTGACTTGGTTGGTTTACAGCAGTCAGCAGAGTGGTATTGGTCATCTCTTCCATTTCCCTCATTGAATTGGATATCATCTCTTGAATGGAATCTAATAGAGATGGTTGAACAGCTTGGGAAGTAGATGGGATCTCTGCTTGGCTAGGAGTGATTTCCTTCTCATTTGCCTGTTCTGCTGTAGAGTCATGGACTTTCTTTGGTTCACCTGCAATGTGAACAATGTTAGAACTGATAGAAATAGTGTCCTGCAAGCCAGCTGTATGGCTAGCATTAATTGTAATTAATGAGGAACTATTCAATTTAGATTAATAAATGCACTTTTATTAAATGGTCAACTTTATCTTATGTAATATTTATCTACGCATAAGGATAGAAGTCCTTAGATCACAGGGCTATGGGACAACCCGTGGACTGATCTCCAAGGCCGTGATCTAGAACATATTCAAGAGTCGTAGAACCCAATCGAGATAGGACATCGTTGGATTCAGTTAGACTCTCACTATTGTGTATACTCCGATGAACTGGAGGACGCTGGGGTCCACGAGCGTGACTGGGATAGTCGATACACATAAGTGGGTGGCTTGCTGGGATGGCAAGCGCACTGAATACCCCAATTAGGAAATAACTCACCATGGAAGCGGTAGTCGCATATCGGGGTTGAAGTTATTCCAATTTACAATAGTATACGAGGAACGATCCCTAACAACTTGAGATGATAGGGTTTATCTGGTGCAAGAACGTCTATGCTTTGATGTGAGTTCCGACTGACTGGGGATCACCAGAAAGTCTCTGTGGACTCACATTGGGTTTAGAGGAACTCGTATGCAGATTCATATCATCAACAAAGGATCCGTTGACCCGACTTGATAGGTTGGGAAATTCTCCTATGGATTTCTGTGAGAAATTAATTCTGGAAAAATCCTTGGCCAAGGTATTTGACGACTTTATGTAAGTAGCTCATAAAGATTAAGTCAAAGAGAATTTATTTCGAGATCAGAGAACATAAGGTCAAGACAAAAGATAAGGGAATCCGATGAAAGACCATACCCTTAAGTCTCGACTGGGAGATTGATCGATGGAGAGATTGTGTCGTATATGGAAATTGTAAATGATAAAAGGTTCACTGAATTAATTCACCAGTGATTGGGCTCCATGGGCTTGTGACTGGACATCGACCGTGGAGTGTGGGAGAATTCCCAAATTAGCGGGGGTGCTAATTTTGGAATGATTAATCGACAGAGTGTTCGATTAATTTCGAGTAATTAATTGCTCGAGTAATTAAATAATATTTAATTACAACCCGCGGCCAATTATGTGGTGAACCTACGGGGGCATACACAATACACATGAAGCGAAAGCGAGGAAGTAGGAACGAACCAGTTGACTGGGTCGACTGGGTTAAAATCGACTGGGTCGATTAAATGGGTGGGTCGACTGGGTCGACCCATGTGGAACGAAATTGGATCCAATTGGAATTGGATCAAGATTATAAATTAAATTGGAATTTAATTTATGAGTAAATTAATTATGATTTAATTAATTAATTGGGAGATGATTTAATTAATTGGGCTATTAATTGGGAGATTAAATAAAGCCCTGAAAGATTAATTAAAATGGGCCATGAATTAATTAGAAGACTTAGTCTTCTAATTAAAAGGGCCATGGCCCATGTAGGAGATTTAGTATCCTAATCCTAGAAGGATTAGGGTATGGGAGATATCTATAAATAAGAGACTAGGTCTCATATCTCAAATATAACTCCACAAGAAAAATCAAGAAGAGAAAAATTCTCTCCCTCTCTCTCCCTGTGATCGGCCGAACTGCTCTTCCACTTTGGAAGAATTTTTCGTTTCAAAGTCGTTCTAAAACCTAGATATTAATATACCCTATGTTCTAGTCGATTAGGATATATTAATTTTTCGTGATATTGTGGTGTATCAACTCGTAGAGGCGCAACACGTGGGGCGCTACCAAAAGGTGTGGGTCGATCAACCGGGGTCAGAATTCAGAGCTCATCTTGCTAGCCGAGGATTTGCAAGGAGACAGGTATAAACGAGAAAACTTATACTGTCATTTAATTATATTCATACATATACAACTAGAGAATATCCTGGCAAGATTCTTTAAGAGGCCCTAGAAAAATTTTATATTCCGCTGTGCCTAGGGCTGTTTTTCTTACCGAATCCCAACAGTGGTATCAGAGCCAACTCTAGGCTTTGTATATATATGAATTTGCAAATTCTGTGTTTATTAAATCATATGTTTGATTTATGTGGCTAGTTCTTTAACTTTGCATGTTTTAGGACGTATGTTTAATTAACTTGGAGTTAATGTTTAATTTTGGATTCGAAAAATTTTATCATGTTGTTTTTAATTTTGGATTAGGATTTAATTGACTGGGTTTGTTGAATTAAATCTATAAGTAATCGAAACAAAAAAAAAATTTTTTTTTTTTTTTTGGGTTTTTGAGTTCAACCGCGGTGGCACGCGGCGGTGCGCGGCAGCGCGCTGTCTGCGCGAGCAGCACACGACAGCTGCCTTCGGGCAGTCTGCCGCGTGCTTGCAACGCGCAGCAGCACGCTGCTGCGTGCTGTTACGCGCGGCAGCAGCCGCTGCGTGCGGCGCACGCGCGGCCTTCGTGGCCGTGTGTGTGCTGCCACGTGGCGGTGTCCTATTCGTCACTACTTGGCTGAATTTTGGTTGATCTCAAACATGCCTATTTTGGAAGTCCTGAAAATCTTGGAGAATTTTTGAAGATTAGGAAACTTAGAGTTTTTGGATAAGGTAGTTATTTTGTTAGACTTAAACACTACCTTAATTAACTAATCTAAACAAAATAGGATTATCTTGAGAATCTTGGAGATTTGGGAATATTGGGAAACTTAGAGTTTTGGATAAGGTAAGAATCTTAGAGATTTAGATTACCTTAATTAACCAATCTTAATCAAGATAGGATTTGTAGATTACTTGGAGCTCAAGTAAGAGCTAATTAATCTTAGAGGTTAATTGTTAATTCAAAATTAATTAACTTGGATAAATTTTATGAATTAAAATTAAAGGAGCCGGTAAATTTACATTTTTGCCCTTATGTGAATTTATACATGTTCTTGAGTGAATATGTGGATTGGTCGATTTTGCCCTTAAGCCCTGTGTTGTTTTTGGTTTATTTAAATTTTGGGTTGTAATTAAATGGGCCTGATTGGTGCCCTTGCTTGCGCAAACAAATGTAATAGAATAGGACCATTTAAATTATGTAAGCTAGGCTTAGATTAGGCTTGGAGCCGAGAAGACCTCATGAAGACTTGGAGATCCACATGGAGGCCCATTTACCTTGGAGGACATGGAGGCCCAATTCATTACATGGAGGCCCAATCAAGCTGGATATTACAAGAAGGCCCATGATGTATGGGTTTAAAAATTGTAACAGTTAGGACATTTAATTTTCACCCTAGACTGACCAATTGATTCATCACGTGGCTCGTGATGGATCGCATAGGATGGGCAATCGACCAATCATATCTTGCTAGGTGATGAATGTTTACTTTTTCGCAAATTATTCTTTGATGTATGAGATGCATGCTTAGGATAGAAAACGTAAACAAGATAAGCATAATCTGATGAGACCTCGCACACTAAGAAACCTCCAATTGAACTTAAAATTCAATTAGAATATTAAATCGAATAAACGGGCGCATATGAATAGTGTCTATGGTCCGAGCCTATCCAATTACTAGGTCTTAGGCATATTGTACGAATATATCTCGATGTCTCACGAGTCGTGGGTCGAGCTATAGGAAGATGATATGTCTATTGCCTCGATGCACGAGTTTAGTGCCAAGGGAGGGGATAGCAAGGTTTTAGGCGCTGTCTCACGAGTCGTGGGGCGTCTAGGATTGAACTATTTCTCTTCACGAGTATTGGACATGATTTAACGCTAGTAAGTATGGATGTCTCACGAGTCGTGGGTCCATATCGAAAAACGAGGCTAAATGAACTTAAGGGTTAGCTGCGATGGTTAACCGTTGACGTAGTCGACCACCAAGTGGATCAAATAGTATGGCCAACGAGTCGTGGGTACTAGGAGATTGCATTTGGGCCTTAAGCCCGCTAGGATATTTTAAATTCCCGAAACTTATGTGGGGGCATAAGATTTTGATTAAAATAGTGGGAGTAATTTACAAATAAAATCCATGTTTGTGAATTGTGCATTTTAAGTTAATCTTTCGCGTATTTATTTCTTCTATCGTCGTTTTGTAGATATAATGTCTAAGAATCCGATTTCCATCATACTTGAACAAAACAAATTAACTGGACCCAACTTCCATGACTGGGTCAGGAACCTTAAGATCATTCTCGCTTCTGAAAAGCGAGGTTTTGTCCTTGATGGGCCCCCTCCCGAACTTGCTAAGGATGCCGATGATACTGAGAAAGAAGCCGTGGATTTATGGCTTGACGATGACTTTCAGTCACGTTGTCTCATGTTGGCATCCATGTCGAATGAACTTCAAAAGCAGCACGAGCATATGAAGTCTTCTTTTGAAATCTACACGCACCTGAATGGTTTATTTGGGGTGCAAAGTAGATACGAGCGGTATGAAACTGCTAAGGCTTTGCAACAAACGAGGATGGCTGAAGGTGCTGATGTTCGATCTCACTGCATCAAGATGATTGGGCTTATTGAAAAGCTTAGTCATCTTGACGTAAAGATGGACAAGACCTACTGCCAGGATATAATCCTCCAGTCATTGCCAAGATCATTCGAGCAATTCGTAGTGAACTACAACATGCACAAGATGAATGTTGAACTTCACGAGTTGGCTAATATGCTCGCCACTGCCGAGGCTTCCATGAAAAGAGAGAAGCCAGTGATGGTTGCTACCTCAACCCAATCCAAGTCCAAAAGGACAAAGAAAGGAAAGGGGAAAGGAAATGCTTCTTCAAGCAAAGGCAAAGCACCATCTGGGCCCATAGGGAAGGGAAAGAAGCGTAAAGCTTCGTCTGGTGAACAGAAATGTTTCTACTGCAAGAAACCTGGACACTGGAAGAGGAACTGCAAAGAGTTCTTGGAGAGCTCGAAAGGTATATTCCTTGTTGAAGTTAATTTATCAATTAACTGTGCATCATGGGTGCTAGACACTGCTTGTGGTTCTCATCTTTGTAATGATTTACAGGTGATGGGAGCAACAAGGCCACTTAGGCCAGGGGATTGGATCCTGAGATTTGGCAATGGAGCTAGAGCTGCTGCCGAGGCCATAGGCGAAGTGGAGTTAGATTTAGGTGTTAATAAATTAGTCCTTAGGAACGTTCTTTATGTACCTGGTTTGGTGAAAAACATTATTTCAATTCCTGTTTTGGATAATGAAGGTTTTAATTTTACTATTAATAAAGGTTCCTTTTCGTTATTCATGAATGATAATATGTTTTTCACTGGTACATTAAAAGATGGACTATATACCATTGAACCACCTAAGTTAGTGATGCATGTACAACAAAACAAAAGGAAACAAGATAATGAAATATCTGCCCAATTGTGGCACGCTAGACTTGGACATATATCTAAGTCAAGGATTCAAAAGTTAGCATCATCTGGCGCGATTGAAATTAATCGCATTGATGAAATGCCGACATGTGAACCATGTTTAAAGGGTAAAATGGCTAAGTTGCCGTTTAAGGGAAACCCTGAGCGAGCCAAGCAAACATTGGACTTAATACATACTGACGTATGTGGACCACTAAGAAAAAGCGCCCGAGGTGGCTATGACTACTTCATCACTTTCACTGACGACTTTAGTCGTTATGGATATGTGTTCTTGTTGAAACACAAGTCTGAAGCCTTTGAGCGATTCAAAGAATTCAAGATGGAAGTAGAAAATCAACTTGGTCATACGATAAAGGCTCTTCGTTCTGACCGAGGTGGAGAATTTCTTAGTAACGAATTTCTGAATTATCTTGTAGAGCATGGAATATTATCGCAGTGGACTCCTCCTGCAACACCCCAGTTAAATGGAGTAGCAGAGAGAAGGAATCGAACCTTGATGGACATGGTTCGATCCATGATGAGTGCCACTGACTTACCTCTTTCATTTTGGGGACATGCCCTCCTCACGGCAACGAAGATACTGAATATGGTACCTTCGAAATCCGTAGAAAAGACACCATACGAACTATGGTTTGGCAAGGCACCCTCATACGCATTCATGCGCATATGGGGATCTCCCGCTTACGTTAAAAAGCTAGTGGGAGATAAATTGGAAACTAAATCCACTTTGTGCAAATTCGTGGGGTATCCGGAAAACTCAATAGGATACGAGTTCTATGATCCTACAAGACAAACAACGTTTGTCTCGAGGAACGCTCACTTCTTGGAGAAGGATTTCTTGGTGGACAAGAAAGAAAATAACGTAGAACTAGATGAGGTCACTGAAGCTGAAAAGGCCTTAGAGGTCGATGGAGCTGACCCGTCACCACAGGCAGTGGGAGAACAAGAGCATGAAAGTGCACCAGAAAGTACACCGATACTTCGTAGGTCAGAAAGACAACGTAGACAACCCGAGAGGTACTACGGTCTGCTGTATGAGACTGGACAGTCTCTAACCGACCCAAGGACTTACGAAGAGGCTATGCTAGACATAGACTCGGGAAAGTGGCGCGAAGCCATGGAATCCGAACTGGACTCCATGCATTCAAACAAGGTCTGGGCCTTGGTAGATCCACCAGTGGGAGTGGCTCCCGTGGGTTGCAAGTGGATCTATAAGCGAAAGCTTGGAGTGAACGGAGAGGTGATTACCTACAAGGCGCGACTAGTGGCGAAAGGATACACTCAAAGACCAGGTATCGACTTTGAGGAGACCTTCTCGCCCGTCGCAATGCCCAAATCCATTCGGATCTTGCTGGCCATAGCTGCGTGGTATAACTACGAGATATGGCAGATGGATGTAAAGACTGCCTTTCTCAATGGGGACATTGATAAGGAGATCTACATGGAGCAACCAAAAGGATATGCATCCAAAGGAGATGAACACAAGGTGTGCAAACTCCAGAGGTCCATTTATGGACTGAAGCAAGCTTCCCGAAGTTGGAACATTCGTTTTGATGAGACAATCCAAACTTTTGGATTCATCAAGAACATGTTCGAACCTTGCGTGTACAAGAAGATCAGTGGGAGTACAGTTGAATTTTTGGTGCTTTACGTTGACGACATTCTTCTCATTGGAAACAATGTAAAAGCATTGTCTGAAACTAAAGCATGGTTGTCTACACAATTCTCGATGAAGGATATGGGAGAAGCATCCTTTGTACTAGGTATAAGGATCTACCGAGATAGATCAAAAGGACTGCTGGGCCTCTCCCAATCCCAGTACATAGACAAAATCTTGAAAAGATTTAGTATGGAAGAATCCAAGAGAGGATTGCTTCCAATGAGACATGGAATTGCACTCTCCAAGTCTATGGCCCCAAAGACGCCAGAGGAGAGAAGCAATATGTCTCGAGTACCATATGCATCCGCGATAGGAAGCATAATGTATGGTATGCTATGTACGAGACCAGACGTAGCGTACGCTCTTAGCGTAACAAGTCGCTACCAGTCTGATCTAGGTGAGCAGCACTGGATAGCCGTAAAGGCAATTCTGAAGTACCTGAGAAGGACTAAGGAATTGTTCTTTGTATACGGTGGAGGAGAATTGAAATTGGAAGGCTATACAGACTCGAGCTTCCAATGCGATGTAGACGACTTCAAGTCGACATCAGGATACGTTTTCTGCCTCAATGGTGGTGCGGTTAGTTGGAAGAGCTCCAAGCAGGAAACAACCGCGGATTCAACCACTGAAGCAGAATACATTGCCGCGAGTGACGCAGCAAAGGAAGGTGTTTGGATGAGAAACTTCATCCAGGAATTGGATGTGATACCTAGCATCGCTGAGCCCGTTACTATCTTCTGCGATAATAATGGGGCAATAGCGCAAGCAAAGGAGCCGAGATCTCATCAGAAATCCAAGCACGTGCAAAGACGATACCATGTGATAAGAGATATCATTGGTAGAGGAGACATTAAGATGGAACGTGTCGACTCGGAAGATAATACGGCGGACCCGCTAACGAAGCCTCTGCCTCAAAAGGCATTTGAGAAACATCTGCATAAGATGGGACTCAAGAACATAAAAGACTGGCTTTAGGACAAGTGGGAGATTGATAGAAATAGTGTCCTGCAAGCCAGCTGTATGGCTAGCATTAATTGTAATTAATGAGGAACTATTCAATTTAGATTAATAAATGCACTTTTATTAAATGGTCAACTTTATCTTATGTAATATTTATCTACGCATAATGATAGAAGTCCTTAGATCACAGGGCTATGGGACAACCCGTGGACTGATCTACAAGGCCGTGATCTAGAACATATTCAAGAGTCGTAGAACCCAATCGAGATAGGACATCGTTGGATTCGGTTAGACTCTCACTATTGTGTATACTCCGATGAACTGGAGGACGCTGGGGTCCACGAGCGGGACTAGGATAGTCGATACACATAAGTGGGTGGCTTGCTGGGATGGCAAGCGCACTGAATACCCCAATTAGGAAATAACTCACCATGGAAGCGGTAGTCGCATATCGGGGTTGAAGTTATTCCAATTTACAATAGTATATGAGGAACGATCCCTAACAACTTGAGATGATAGGGTTTATCTGGTGCAAGAACGTCTATGCTTTGATGTGAGTTCCGACTGACTGGGGATCACCAGAAAGTCTCTGTGGACTCACATTGGGTTAGAGGAACTCGTATGCAGATTCATATCATCAACAAAGGATCCGTTGTTGGGATATAGCTCGATTTGTCAGACAACAAAGTGCGGAATTTAAAATTTTTCGAGGTATCCAATGGTCCCATAAAAGATGTCTCCACATTATGTATACAAAAGCAAGAACAAAAACGCACACAATGAATTAACAAAGGGGGTTTTTGCGATATACCTCACCACAGGCAAGGTGGTGGAAACCTCCGGTCTTCGATTCTGATTCTGATCCGGTTCACAGGAGTGATCCAAGTGTCTCACCTCCAGGGATAGTCCACACCAATTGGATTCTGGCAACACCTCAAGATCTTAGGCTCAGAACTCGATGCAGGAGATTTGTTATTAAAGGATTGTATGAGATCTCTTGACAAATCAAGATCTAATACAATGGAAGGGGAGATCACGGCGGCGGCGGCACCAGGGAGCTCACGGCAGCACAGTGGCGGCGGCTTATGGTGGCGGCGGCGGCTAGCAGCTAGGGTTTCTAGCTTGGAGAGGGGGCGGCGCTTTTAGGCAGAGGGAGGCTAGGGTTTTTCTCTTAGGGTGTTAGCTTTTTAGCTCAAGTAGTTCCCCTTTTATAGACTCCTTCTGACCTAGGGTTTGCAAGACTCCTTATGGGCTTTAATTAATAGAAGCCCATGTCTTGCAATCCTTCATTTAATTAAACTACTTTAATTAAATGCCCAGTCCATTTAAATCAATATTTCTTTTCGCATAATTAATTAGCAACTCAATTAAGTATTTAATTAATTAAGTCAGCCAATTAATTAATTCTCCCACTTGAATTAAATACTCTTAATTCATTTAATTGATTTAATTACCTTTAAATCAATTAGTTCCTTTCATTTCCTTTTATAACAGTCACCGTCCAATTGTATTGTGTGTGACCCTCTGGGTTCACCATCAACTGGCAGCAGGCCCACGAATCCTTCGTGATTTAATTTATGAACAATAAATTGTTCCGGTTAATTAAACAACCTTTAATTAACCACTCCTAGAATTAAATCCTTTATTAATTCAGGAGTACCCACACTTCATGGTCGATGTCTAGCCACAAGCCCATGAAGCCCAATATCAGGTGAATTGATATTTGTGAACCTCGTCTCATATAATTACCATGTACATACGGTCCTTCTATCGACTAATATTCCCGATCAAGACTTAGGGTGTGTGAATTAATCGGCACCTCTAAATTTGTCTCGATAGCTATACTTTCTAATTCAGGATAATATACCTTTGTGACCTTTCTAAATTTGGAAATCCCTTTCCAAATTAGTCACCGACTGCGGCCGCAGATTCCTTGGATATATTATCTAAGAATCGTATAGGAAATTCTCTCACTCATTACAGTGAGTCAATAGATTCCATATCGGTACTAACCACTCGCGTACATGTCCATACGCACCCAACCTAGGCATGTTATGACCAAGCTACGTGGCCTATACCTAGATCTAAGTACGCACTTCCATGCACCGAATTCGCCCTAGCACCTCAAGTCAAAGGACTAAATCGTACACTATTATATTCCTTTGAGAAACATCCCATCACCGATGTGCGTCATGCGCTTCCACAATGGGTTTCTCTGTTCGGGTCGTTCGATGCGTTCAATCCTCCATTGAACCACCTACTCGTATGCACTGGACTCAAATTCCTTGCTCATGAAACACTACAAATTCACTCCATGTGAATCATGCATACTTGTACAAGTCTTGGCGATTCCTACGATACCCCGTCTCGTTCGGAATCTATGACTTGGAACACTTTTAAGATTACGACCTTTGAGACTGTTTCATGATTGCACTCAATACTGAAGTGAATCGTCCCATAGTCAAATGTAATCTAAGGGTTTCAACCAATCGCTTAAATGTATTCGCGAAAGATGAAGTTGGCCATTGTTTATCCTTATACATATATAAATAAACATGCGTATTATTATAAAATCAAAGATCGTTTCATACAGGATAGATCTATTACAAGCAAACAGAACTGGCTTGCAGGGCACTATCCTATCAATCTCCCACTTGCCCTAAAGCCATTCACCTACGGTTCTAAGTCCCATCTTTTCTAGATGACTATCGAACGCCTTTTGTGAAAGTGGCTTAGTTAGTGGGTCAGCTACGTTGTCTTCCGATTTGACATACTCCATGTGCATGTCACCTCTACCCATGATCTCCCTGATCACGTGGTATTTCCTCTGTACGTGTTTGGATTGATGGTGTGATCTCGGCTCCTTCGCTTGAGCTATCGCCCCGTTGTTGTCACAGAAGACGACTACAGGTTCAGCAATGCTAGGAACAACATCCAATTCTTGGATGAAGTTTTTCATCCATACACTTTCTTTTGCTGCATCTGATGCTGCGATATATTCTGCTTCTGTGGTTGAATCAGCAGTGGTAGACTGTTTACAGCTCTTCCAACTGACTGCTCCACCATTGATGCGGAATATGTATCCAGAGTTGGATTTGAAGTCATCCACGTCAGACTGGAAACTTGCATCAGTGAATCCTTCAAGTTTCAGTTCTCCACTACCACCGTAGACCAAAAACATATCCTTAGTCCTTCGCAGGTACTTTAGGATTGCTTTTACGGCAGTCCAGTGCTCTTCGCCTGGATTTGATTGATAGCGGCTCGTTACACTTAGAGCGTGTGCTACGTCTGGTCGAGTACATAACATCGCATACATTATACTCCCTATAGCAGAGGCATAAGGTATGAGAGACATTCTCGTCTTTTCTTCGTCAGTTGTAGGGCACATAGACTTAGAAAGAGAGATACCATGTCTCATTGGAAGCAATCCTCTCTTGGATTCTTCCATCTTGAATCTTTTCAAGATTGTGTTAATGTACTGTGATTGGGAGAGTCCTATCATCTTCTTCGATCTATCCCTATAGATACGGATTCCCAATACGTAAGATGCGTCTCCCATATCTTTCATAGAGAACTGCGCGGATAACCACGCTTTAGTCTGTGCTAACATCTTGACATCGTCTCCGATTAACAAAATGTCATCGACGTACAAAACAATGAATTGTACTGTGCTCCCACTATTCTTCTTGTACACACAAGGTTCATATACGTTTTTGATGAAGCCAAATGCCTTGACTGTCTCATCAAATCGTATGTTCCAGGTTCGGGATGCCTGTTTGAGGCCATATATCGACCTTTGAAGTTTACACAATTTGTGCTCACTTCCTTTGGACGCAAAACCTTCAGGTTGTTGCATAAAGATCTCCTTGTCAATGTCTCCATTGAGGAAGGCGGTCTTTACGTCCATTTGCCATATCTCATAATCATGCCATGCGGCAATGGCAAGTAATATCCGAATGGATTTGGACATCGCTACGGGAGAGAAGGTTTCCTCATAGTCTATTCCAGGCCTTTGAGAATACCCCTTCGCCACTAAGCGTGCCTTGTGAGTTAAAACCTCTCCATTCATTCCAAGCTTACGCTTGAAGATCCATTTGCATCCTACAGGGATAGTTCCCTCAGGTGGATCAACCAAGGTCCAAACCTTGTTGGAATGCATGGAATCCATTTCGGATTGCATGGCTTCGAGCCACGCACCCGAGTCTATGTCTGACATCGCTTCTTGATAGGTCCTTGGATCATTATCGCCTCTTTCGTTTTCGTGAATGAAACCAAATCGCTCTGGCTCCTTACGAATTCGATCAGACCTTCGAAGAGTAGGTGTACTAGTAGGTTCAGTAAATTCTGGTTCAGCTCCCACTGTTTGTGAGGATGGGTCCGATTCCTGGACTTCATCAAGTTCTACGATTGTCCCATTTCGATTGGAGAGGAAATCCTCTTCCAGGAAGTGGGCGTTCCTAGATACGAACGTATTACGTTCTTTAGGATCGAAGAACAGGTATCCAATGGATTCCTTTGGATACCCCACAAATTTGCACAAACTAGATCTACTATCTAGCTTATCTCCCTTCTTGTTCTTTACATACGCAGGAGATCCCCATACTCGTAGATACGAATACACGGGCGCCTTACCATACCATACTTGGTGCGGTGTTGTCGGCACTGACTTCGAAGGTACTATGTTCAGTATCTTCGATGCAGTTAATAGGGCCAAGCCCCAAAATGAAAAGGGAAGGTCAGCAAAACTCATCATGGAACGAACCATGTCTAACAAAGTTCGGTTCCTCCGCTCGGACACTCCATTGAGTTGGGGCGTCCTAGGGGGAGTTCGCTGGGCGAGAATTCCATTCTCTTTTAGATAATCAAGGAATTCTTGGCTTAAGTACTCACCACCTCTATCAGACCGAAGTGCTTTAATACTATGTCCAAGTTGATTCTCAACTTCCATTCGAAACTCTTTGAATTTCTCAAAAGTTTCGGATTTGTGTTTCATGAGATACACATATCCATAACGACTAAAATCGTCGGTGAATGTTACGAAGTAAGAGAATCCTCCTCTCGCATTGACACTCAATGGTCCACAAACGTCAGTATGGATTAAATCCAATGTTTGTTTGGTTCGCTCAGGATTCCCTGTGAAGGGTGATTTGGTCATCTTTCCTTTGAGACAAGATTCGCAAGTTGGGAGTTCATCCAAGTTCTTTATTTCAAGAGCCTTAGAGGAAACCAACTTTTGGATCCTACTCTTGGAAATATGTCCAAGTCTAGCGTGCCAAAGTTGTGGAGTTTGATTATCATATTTTCTTTTTCTAGATTGAATGTGCATAACGTCGGATTTAACAGGTTCTAGGGAATAAAGACCATCCATCAAAGTACCACAAGCATACATTAAACCACCTTTAAATATGCATAAAGATCCATTTTGAATGGAAAAATTAAAACCATCAATGTCTAGCATTGGTATAGAAATGATGTTCTTAATTATCGTTGGTACGTACAGACAATCCCTTAAAACCAAAGTAAAATTTCCTAAAACCAATTCGACGTCCCCAATAGCCTCAGCGGCGATCCTAGCACCGTTTCCAAAACGCAGGATTCTATCCCCGGGCTTCAGGTATCTTACTGCTCCCATCACCTGCAAATCATTGCAGATATGAGAACCTGCTGCGGTGTCTAACACC
This sequence comes from Penstemon eatonii, assembly GCA_038501285.1. Classification (NCBI taxonomy): domain Eukaryota; kingdom Viridiplantae; phylum Streptophyta; class Magnoliopsida; order Lamiales; family Plantaginaceae; genus Penstemon; species Penstemon eatonii. The sequence goes on from CM076710.1 coordinate 55,107,298, forward strand.
CACGATGCACAGTTAATAGAAATATTAACTTCAACCAAGAAAATACCTTTGGCTACCAATTTCATCTTTAGGTAGTCTGGGCAGTTCCTTTTCCAGTGCCCTGCTTTCTTGCAGTGGAAACATTCGTCTTCTGGGCTCTTGCGCTTCTTTTCAACCACCTTTTTGATTGCCTTCGAAGAAACTACCTTCTTCTTCTTCTTACCTCTCTTGGGCTTTGCAGCCTTCGATTGGTGTGCAATCATTACCGGCTTCTCTTTCTTGAGAGTCGATTCCGCCGTTACCAACAAATTGGTCAGTTCGTGAAGGGCAAGGGTTCTGTCCTCCATGTTGAAGTTCAACACGAACTGGTCAAAAGAACGGGGCAGCGTATGGAGAAGGAGGTCAGTGCTAAGATCAGCGTGCAAGTCTACTTCCAATCGCCCTAGTTTTTCAACCAGGTTGATGAAACGCAGACAGTGATCCTTGACACTGCTTCCCTCAGCCATCTTGAGATGAAACAACTCCTTAGTGGTTGCGAACCTTTCGGTACGAGACCTCTCTCCAAACATCTGCTGGAGGTGGAGAAGTATCTCTCTAGCAAGCGGCATAGCAGCATGCTGTTTCTGCAGTTCATTCGACATCGAGGCTAGCATGAGACATCGAACCTGAAGATCATCATCAACCCTTTTAGCATGGGCGGTTCGTTGTTCCTCAGTAGCTCGTGCTGCGGGTGCAGCAGGCATGGGTGTATCGAGCACATAGCTACGTCGCTCGGAGTCGAGGACGATTCTGAGATTTCTCAGCCAGTCAACAAAGTTTGAGCCATTCAATTTGTTTGCGTCGAGGATAACAGATAATGGATTCTTAGACATTGTACTTAATATCTACAATTGGAAAGAAGACAACATTAAGCTAACTGATCTTATGCCTAATACTTATAATTACCGAATTTGGACTTATTTTCGAAAAAGTTCTCCCACTATTTTATCGAAACAATCACCCCTTTGATTGCTCGGGAATTCTAATTCCTAGTAGGTCTTGACGTCCCAGCAGCAATTAATTGCACCCACGACTCGTGGCCATACAACCAATTCTCCAGGTAGGTATACATTTTACCAATTGTGTTACTCCACAACCTTCAAGCTTATTTTGCCTCGGCTTTCGCACTTATCTAGCACTGCTACATCATAAGTGTTACTAATCGTTAAGTCTAACCCATCAATCGTGATGAGCAACGGGCCCGGTCGTGAGTTCTCCGTAACTAGTTATCGGTCGATCCTCACATCCCGACCAGTCCTCACCCTTGTCATGTTTAGTTAAAACAGGAGTCAAGGAATTTCACGTATTGTCCCTTTCTTCGACTCGGGTGCCAGACTCTGGATCACCTCTATCGATAAGTAGACAACATACGTTAGTTCCTATTGATGGAAGGCTTGGATTTATATAAATACTTCATTTTATTTTAATCCAATATGACTTAATATTTAATTCGAGAGGGGGTTTCTGGTTTTGAAAGTTATGCCAACTCTCCTCGAGATCTCACCGATTCAGTTATGCTTTATCTTTTATTACGATCTAGATTCTAGCGCGTAGCCAAATATAAATCGACAAATAAATAAAAGCCATACAAGCCTAGCATGCATACTACCACAATATGTTTTCGATCGGGAGCTTCCTATGTGGGCCATCATCGAGCCAATTGATGTTGGCCCAATTGGTCAATCTAAAGGGTTCTCAAACAGGCCCTATGCTATTACACATTGTACCATGCATACATGGCCTTCTTATCTTCTTGGGCTCCCACCTTGCTTGTAAATGGGCCTCCATCCTAAACTAGGAAAGCAGTAAAGCCCTAATCTATTACAAAGGCTCAAAGTGGCCCAAAAATAATAATAGGCTCGCAGGCCCAATAAAAACCAAGCAATAAATTAAACCAATCACATCTACCCTAAGGTCAAGGCTCGTCTCGATCGAAAACCACGTAAACAGTTCACGTAGAGCAAGAAATATGTAAACATCCTTTACTTTCTTCTATCTTAATTTTAAAACATCCTTTTAAAACTAATTCCTATGATTCTTGCTTTTTAGTCACTACTAATTATGACAAAATAAATATCCGGGTAAACAAAAATTAATTTTCTGCTCAATTTCAGAATCTGTTTTTCAACTTTTGAAAATTGCATTTTCGGCCCCTCAACTTTCGAAAATTGCACTTTGACCCCAAAACTTTTAAAAAGTTACAAAAACACCCCTGGGCAGTTTCGGGCAGATTCCAGAAAATAAAATTTTGAATTTTGAAAATTTTCAATTTTTCAAATTGACCCCTCAAGTTTCGGTAATTGCAAAACAGCCCCTAAGTTTTCAGAAATTGCAAAACGACCCCAAAAACCGTGCGACCAGAATTGCAAAAATAGTCCAGAATTTTCAGATTTTCAGATTTCAAAAATTTCGAATTTTCAGCCCCCAAAAACCCTGATTTGCGATTTCTGCCCCAAAAGTCCTGAAGTTTTCAAAAACTATAAAAACGGCACAGATCTAGAAAAGCAGTTTTACCCATTGATAGATCTAGTCATAACAAGCAAGAATCAACTTACAGAACATAATTATCACGTGTTCTCATACATATAATTAAACATATATGGTGAACACAATTATGTTCAGGCTTTTGTATAATAATAATGGAGTTGGCTCTGATACCACTGTTGGGATATAGCTCGATTTGTCAGACAACAAAGTGCGGAATTTAAAATTTTTCGAGGTATCCAATGGTCCCATAAAAGATGTCTCCACATTATGTATACAAAAGCAAGAACAAAAACGCACACAATGAATTAACAAAGGGGGTTTTTGCGATATACCTCACCACAGGCAAGGTGGTGGAAACCTCCGGTCTTCGATTCTGATTCTGATCCGGTTCACAGGAGTGATCCAAGTGTCTCACCTCCAGGGATAGTCCACACCAATTGGATTCTGGCAACACCTCAAGATCTTAGGCTCAGAACTCGATGCAGGAGATTTGTTATTAAAGGATTGTATGAGATCTCTTGACAAATCAAGATCTAATACAATGGAAGGGGAGATCACGGCGGCGGCGGCACCAGGGAGCTCACGGCAGCACAGTGGCGGCGGCTTATGGTGGCGGCGGCGGCTAGCAGCTAGGGTTTCTAGCTTGGAGAGGGGGCGGCGCTTTTAGGCAGAGGGAGGCTAGGGTTTTTCTCTTAGGGTGTTAGCTTTTTAGCTCAAGTAGTTCCCCTTTTATAGACTCCTTCTGACCTAGGGTTTGCAAGACTCCTTATGGGCTTTAATTAATAGAAGCCCATGTCTTGCAATCCTTCATTTAATTAAACTACTTTAATTAAATGCCCAGTCCATTTAAATCAATATTTCTTTTCGCATAATTAATTAGCAACTCAATTAAGTATTTAATTAATTAAGTCAGCAAATTAATTAATTCTCCCACTTGAATTAAATACTCTTAATTCATTTAATTGATTTAATTACCTTTAAATCAATTAGTTCCTTTCATTTCCTTTTATAACAGTCACCGTCCAATTGTATTGTGTGTGACCCTCTGGGTTCACCATCAACTGGCAGCAGGCCCACGAATCCTTCGTGATTTAATTTATGAACAATAAATTGTTCCGGTTAATTAAACAACCTTTAATTAACCACTCCTAGAATTAAATCCTTTATTAATTCAGGAGTACCCACACTTCATGGTCGATGTCTAGCCACAAGCCCATGAAGCCCAATATCAGGTGAATTGATATTTGTGAACCTCGTCTCATATAATTACCATGTACATACGGTCCTTCTATCGACTAATATTCCCGATCAAGACTTAGGGTGTGTGAATTAATCGGCACCTCTAAATTTGTCTCGATAGCTATACTTTCTAATTCAGGATAATATACCTTTGTGACCTTTCTAAATTTGGAAATCCCTTTCCAAATTAGTCACCGACTGCGGCCGCAGATTCCTTGGATATATTATCTAAGAATCGTATAGGAAATTCTCTCACTCATTACAGTGAGTCAATAGATTCCATATCGGTACTAACCACTCGCGTACATGTCCATACGCACCCAACCTAGGCATGTTATGACCAAGCTACGTGGCCTATACCTAGATCTAAGTACGCACTTCCATGCACCGAATTCGCCCTAGCACCTCAAGTCAAAGGACTAAATCGTACACTATTATATTCCTTTGAGAAACATCCCATCACCGATGTGCGTCATGCGCTTCCACAATGGGTTTCTCTGTTCGGGTCGTTCGATGCGTTCAATCCTCCATTGAACCACCTACTCGTATGCACTGGACTCAAATTCCTTGCTCATGAAACACTACAAATTCACTCCATGTGAATCATGCATACTTGTACAAGTCTTGGCGATTCCTACGATACCCCGTCTCGTTCGGAATCTATGACTTGGAACACTTTTAAGATTACGACCTTTGAGACTGTTTCATGATTGCACTCAATACTGAAGTGAATCGTCCCATAGTCAAATGTAATCTAAGGGTTTCAACCAATCGCTTAAATGTATTCGCGAAAGATGAAGTTGGCCATTGTTTATCCTTATACATATATAAATAAACATGCGTATTATTATAAAATCAAAGATCGTTTCATACAGGATAGATCTATTACAAGCAAACAGAACTGGCTTGCAGGGCACTATCCTATCATCCGTTGACCCGACTTGATAGGTTGGGAAATTCTCCTATGGATTTCTGTGAGAAATTAATTCTGGAAAAATCCTTGGCCAAGGTATTTGACGACTTTATGTAAGTAGCTCATAAAGATTAAGTCAAAGAGAATTTATTTCGAGATCAGAGAACATAAGGTCAAGACAAAAGATAAGGGAATCCGATGAAAGACCATACCCTTAAGTCTCGACTGGGAGATTGATCGATGGAGAGATTGTGTCGTATATGGAAATTGTAAATGATAAAAGGTTCACTGAATTAATTCACCAGTGATTGGGCTCCATGGGCTTGTGACTGGACATCGACCGTGGAGTGTGGGAGAATTCCCAAATTAGCGGGGGTGCTAATTTTGGAATGATTAATCGACAGAGTGTTCGATTAATTTAGAATAATTAATTGCTCGAGTAATTAAATAATATTTAATTACAACCCGCGGCCAATTATGTGGTGAACCTACGGGGGCATACACAATACACATGAAGCGAAAGCGAGGAAGTAGGAACGAACCAGTTGACTGGGTCGACTGGGTTAAAATCGACTGGGTCGATTAAATGGGTGGGTCGACTGGGTCGACCCATGTGGAACGAAATTGGATCCAATTGGAATTGGATCAAGATTATAAATTAAATTGGAATTTAATTTATGAGTAAATTAATTATGATTTAATTAATTAATTGGGAGATGATTTAATTAATTGGGCTATTAATTGGGAGATTAAATAAAGCCCTGAAAGATTAATTAAAGTGGGCCATGAATTAATTAGAAGACTTAGTCTTCTAATTAAAAGGGCCATGGCCCATGTAGGAGAATTAGTATCCTAATCCTAGAAGGATTAGGGTATGGGAGATATCTATAAATAAGAGACTAGGTCTCATATCTCAAATATAACTCCACAAGAAAAATCAAGAAGAGAAAAATTCTCTCCCTCTCTCTCCCTGTGATCGGCCGAACTGCTCTTCCACTTTGGAAGAATTTTTCGTCTTTGTTTTTCGTTTCAAAGTCGTTCTAAAACCTAGATATTAATATACCCTATGTTCTAGTCGATTAGGATATATTAATTTTTCGTGATATTGTGGTGTATCAACTCGTAGAGGCGCAACACGTGGGGCGCTACCAAAAGGTGTGGGTCGATCAACCGGGGTCAGAATTCAGAGCTCATCTTGCTAGCCGAGGATTTGCAAGGAGACAGGTATAAACGAGAAAACTTATACTGTCATTTAATTATATTCATACATATACAACTAGAGAATATCCTGGCAAGATTCTTTAAGAGGCCCTAGAAAAATTTTATATTCCGTTGTGCCTAGGGCTGTTTTTCTTACCGAATCCCAACAAGAACCATTCTCAGAAACAAAGGTTTCGTGAGTGAAGATCCAGGCAGGTGTAAATGGTGTTGTTGTCTGCTCAGGAAGATCTTCATGGGTTCTGATTGAAGGTCCAAAAACTATTTGTTGAAGACATGGAAGGGGTATCATTGAGCTTGTATGTCCCCTCATATTCCTTGTCCTCTTGGCCCACATTTCCATGGTCATGGAAAGTGGCAATGTTATTGATCTTTCCTGCAAATCTTCATCATCAGCAGGTTCTTCGAAAACAGAAGCAGCAATCTTCTTGGCTTCAGACATCACCAGATGACTTATCTTGAACCTCACCATGTCCAAGAAGTAGTCTGAATCCAAGGCTTGTTGTAAGGAATCTGTTTCTAGCCACTTCATGACCCAGGCTTCCTCACTTGTGAGGTCCTTCCACTTCATGATATGTTCCTTAGTCTTCAACAGACGATATTCTCTCCACCTGTTATATCTAACTTTTTCTTTCACAAACATCGTCTGATGGACTAACTTATCATTTTCAGCTTCCAGTCGTGCAATGAACTTGTCAAAAGCCACTTGATCATCACGAACAATGGCTAAGGCATGTCTCAATTCAGCCCTTTTCTTTTCACGCACCTCTGGTCTAGGCATGACTTACCTTGGCTTATTAGGATCTCTTGGCTCACCAATGACTATTCCACCAGTGTGCCTTGGACCATGGGAGTCCTTGGTACTGGCTTCTATAGCAGCAGCCAGGTCTGCAGCCTCTCTGGAAACTATCTCTTCTTGTGTCATGTTCTGGGCTTCTTCTCAAGCCTATTGAGTGCAAGAGCCTTCTTACGATCCTCTTCAGCCTTCTTAGCAGCTGTCTTCTTTTTCTCAGCATCATCTAGTTTCTTCTTTTGAGCAGCAGTAAGTGTAAGAAGGATTATCTTGCCAGTTCTTTTTCTTCTGGCTTCTGGACTTTCCATCATCTGTAGTGGAGCAGCATTAACTGGAGCAGAGTGCAAAAGTAGTACATTCCCTTCATCAGCAGTATTAGTCTGCTGTTCTACTCCAACATTAGCAGCGCTAGTCTGCTGTTCTAATCCAACATCAGCAGTGCTAGTCTGCTGTTCAGCTTCTACATCAGCAGACTGTCCAGCAGTGGATTCTCCAGCTGGCTCATCAGCAGACTTTGTTTCAGCAGGCTTGATTTCTTCAGCAACTGGTCCCTCTGCTGTTGCTGGTACTTCTCTGACCATTTTAGGTGATTCATCAGGGAAAGTGACCTTCCATCTTGCCATAGACTTGGTCATGTTTCCTGATGGTTGAGGTTGAGGTTGAGGTTGTCTTTTGACTGAACTTCTGGTAATCCTTTTCATCCTTTGAAGAGGGACTACTTCATCTGATTCAGTCCGTTCAGGGGATGAACTTCATCAGTCTTCATATTCTCAATCTCTTTAGTGAATTCATTGACTTCGTTGTCAGAGATTTCAACTTTAGGCTGTTCTGATCCAGCTTGAACAGCAGTGGTTGCTGTTTGATCAGCAGACTTGCTAGTCTGACCAGCCTTCTTGCCTTTCTAGGTAGGGCCCTTTGCAGCCTTAGCAGTGGCTTTTCTCTTGCGAGTAGCAGTTGATCTCCGTTCACTCTTCACAGCTTCATACAGTTTAAACTCCTTTGCTGGATTAATGACGTTCCCATTCACCACATGGCAATGCAGACGCATGAACAGATGACTGAGCAGAATGCCATAACTGTTCTTCTTTAACTTTGGTAAGTTGAAAACATGAGCAGCCCAATTTACCTTCAAACTATAGAATATGCAAATCATTGTGTGATATCTTTTTCTGGGTAATCCATCTAACGACCCAGTGGTGCATTCTAACACCTTCGCAATTATATCAGCGAAGCGTTGATACTCATCCTTCAATTGAGTCTTCATCAACGTTCCTGACATCTCCTCTCCTTCCTTAGCACAAATCCCCCAAAAATCTTCTTGTTTTTCCAAACCGAGTTCGGTTACTTCTCCTCCTTCATCTGTCAACCCATAAATTTCACTCAAAACCGCAGAAGAAATGCAAATCTTTTTCCCTCCTACTGTTGCGATCATTGTAGTTCTATTTTCATTGAATTTTCTAGTCTTGTAGAAGTCAGCGATGTCGTCCAAGAATACAAGTTCTTCGTGAGCCTCCAAAACTTGCACTAGTGAAGATTCTTTGATTTTCTTCATGATTTCCTTCATAAGAGGTGTGCCAGTAGAGAAGAACTTGGCATAACTCAAGAATCGTCCTTCATCGATGGCCATTTGAGAGTTAATTGAGGGTAATCTGTGAGAAATTTGAGAGCTATAGATGAGAGAACTTAGAGAGTTAGAGAATTTGAGAATTTGGGAATTTATGGTGCGTAACTCGACTAATCTGATCAGATCGGGATTTATACGTTTAATTTGTTTTGGTTTTCGTGATTTTCGTGAACCATTAGATTAAACTAACAGATTTAAGATCGTGCGAGGGAGATTCGCGGATTTAAAAATAATTAAATTAATGTCAGACAGGCGGGAAACTCAATCGACACTAATCTGTTACTTATAAAAGCGTGTTTTCAGAAAATGTGTTTTATGACCATGCTTATATAATGAATCAGATGAGTAGAGTTTAACTTATCTGACAAACGAGTGATCTGATATCTGATATTACTAGTGAAAGCCAATAACTAGTAATCTTCCTCTGCTGTTTGTCAATCCAGCAAGATAAATCAATCTTCAATCTTCAAGAATTAATAACATGTCTTCTGAAAGCATAACTTCAAGTAACTGTCATTAACTAATTTCCTCTTTAAATCAGAATTACCGCTGGTCTTACACGTTCCCCTGAGTTCAAGAATTTATAAGTTAACTAGTCTGTTGAGAGTTGATCTTGAAGATGATAACGGATAAGTAAGGTGATGAACTTCAGTCTTCTTGTAAGTTCCACCTCAGCTTATGCATCCAAATTTAGTAATCCTAGTTCAGCTCTTAGAGTTGAAAACCTTGCATCACTTAGTGGTTTAGTGAAGATGTCAGCAACTGATTATCAGTATGCACATATTCAATAATAACATTTCCTTTTTCCACATGATCTCTGATGAAATGATGCTTGATCTCAATATGTTTACTCCTTGAATGACTTGTAGTATTTTGAGTAAGAGAGATGGCACTAGTATTATCACAGTAGATTGGGATTCCACTGATCTTTATGTTGTAGTCTTCTAGTTGATGTTTAAACCAAAGTATATGTGCACAACATGCCCCAGCAGCAATGTATTCAACTTCAGCAGTAGAGATGGATACTGAAGTTTGCTTCTTACTCATCCATGAGATCAGACGACTACCTAAAAATTGAAAAGCACCTGTAGTACTTTTTCTATCAATCTTGCAGCCAGCAAGGTCAGAATCAGAATATCCAGTAAGCTCAAATCCAGATTCTCTAGGGTACCATAATCCCAGTTCTTGAGTGCCTTTAAGGTATCTTAGTATCCTCTTGGCAGGTAAGAGATGAGACTCCTTGGGATTTGATTAATATCTCGCACAAACCCCAACAGAATACATAATATCAGGTCTGTTGGCTGTTAGATACAACAGTGACCCTATTATGCCTCTGTACTTGGTTATGTCCACTGATTTTCCATCTTCATCTTTATCCAAACGAAGTCCAGTAGTCATAGGAATACTAACAGTAGAGCTAGTTTGCATGCCAAATTTCTTGAACAGATCTTTTGTGTATTTAGCTTGGATGATGAATATTCCATCAGGCAACTGTCTAACTTGCAAACCAAGAAAATAATTTAGTTCACCAATCATGCTCATTTCAAATTTGTTCTGCATCAGCTTGGAGAACTTGTCACACATCTGTTGGTTAGTTGAACCAAAAATAATACCGTCCACATATATTTGCACAAGTAATATGTGATCCTCCCATTCAATAAAGAACAAGGTTTTGTCTACTTTACCATTACGAAATCCTTTAATCAAAAGAAAATCAGATAAAGTATCATACCATGCTCTTGGAGCCTGTTTCAGTCCATAGAGGGTTTTTTTCAGATGATATACCTTGTCTCCTTCTTGATAAGCTTCAAATCCAGGTGGTTGTTCAACATATACTTCTTCTTGTAATTCTCCATTGAGAAAGGCTGACTTCACATCCATCTGATAGACAGTGAAGTTTTTGTGAGCAGCATAGGCAAGAAACAGTCTTATTGCTTCTAGTCTTGCCACTGGTGCAAAAGTTTTATCAAAGTCAATGCCTTCTTCTTGGCAGTAACCCTTGGCCACTAGTCTTGCTTTATTTCTGGTGACAATACCATCTTCATTCATTTTATTCCTGAATACCCACTTAGTGTCAATTACTCTTTGATAACTTGATCTAGGAACTAAGTACCAGACTTCATTCCTCTCAAATTGATTCAGCTCTTCTTGCATAGCTTCAATCCAGTTTGAGTCACTAAGAGCTTCTTCAATCTGTTCGGGTTCTATTTGAGATAGGAAGCTGACAAACATTGCATCATTTGCAGCAGCTCTTCTTGTCTTTACTCTATCCAAAGGATCACCAATCACTAATTCAGGTGGGTGATTCTTGAGACATCTGAGATCAGGTTGCAAATCTGTATGTTGTCCTCTGGATTGATCTTGCAACACTACTGTTGGAGTTCCAGTAGTAGTCTGTTGAACATTAGTGGTTTTTTGAACAGTCTCTGGTCTGTCAGCTGTTTGCAACTCGTCTGTTAGACAATCAGTGGTCTGATTTTGAACAGCACTTGAGCTTGCAGCTGGGTTAAGATCAGGTAGTATGATGGGTACATATTCTTCATTTCTTTCAATACTTAATTTCTGAAAATCAGTAGACAGAGTTGGATCAGCACTTTGATTCTTTTCAGAAGATAGTTTGGTTCATCAAATACTACATGAATAGATTCTTCTACAAGTAAAGTTATTTTGTTAAAGACTCTATAAGCTTTACTAACAGTAGAGTATCCTACAAAGACAGCTTCATCAGCCTTTTCTGCAAAAGCAGTAAGGTGATTTTTCCCATTATTTAAAACAAAGAATTTATAACCAAAAATTTTAAAGTAATGAATGTTTGGCTTCCTGTTGTTCCAAACTTCATATGGAGTTTTGTTCTGGTTTTAGTTGATCATGCATCTGTTCTGGGTGAAGCAGGCTGTATTTGTGGCTTTTGCCCATAATCTTTGGGGAAGTTTTGCTTCAGCTATCATAGTCCTGGTAGCTTCTTTTAGAGTTCTGTTTCTTCTTTCAACAACTCCATTTTGTTGAGGGGTTCTGGCAGCAGAGTACTCATGGCTGATGCCTCTGATGTTACAATACTTTTCAACAGTTGAGTTTGTAAATTCAGTCCTTCTATCTGATCTGATCTTTAATATCTTCATATTTTTCTCATTCTGAATTATCTCCATCAGATAGTAAGATGTTCCTTGATTTCACTTTTCTTCTTCATGAAAATCACCCAAGTGTATCTTGAGAAATCATCCACAACAGCAAGGTAGTACTTATTCCCACCATTGCTGATTGGATCAATGGGTCCAAATAAGTCCATATGTAGTAGCTCTAAAATTCTTCCAGTAGATTGGTTCTTCTTGCTCTTGAAAGATGACTTGATTTGTTTACCCTTCTGACATGCGTCACAAAGCTTATCTTTGCTCATGACTGTCCTTGGAATTCCTTCTACTAGATCATTCTTGGTTAATCTGTTTATGGTCTTGAAATTCACATGATTCATCCTCTTGTGCCACAACCAACTAATTTCAGTTGGTGTTGAGGCCACCAAACACACATTTGAATTCTTATCCACAGAATTCCAGTCGACTATGTAGACATTTCCTTGTCGTCTTCCAGATAAGATGACTTTCTTTGTACCGATTTGTTCAACATATCACTTATTTGATGAGAAGATAACTGAAAACCCCTTGTCATAAAATTGACTTATGCTCAGCAAATTGTATTTGAGGTCTTTAACATAAGAGACGTCAGATATCTCAATATTATCTTTGATTAATCTTCCACATGCTACAATCTTGCCTTCCTTGCTGTCTCCAAAAGTTACTTTATGACCATCCACAACAACAACATCAGTCAGCTCATGTATGCTTCCACACATGTGTCTTGAACATCCACTGTCCAAGTACCAGATTTTCTCTACTTTACTCCTACTCCTAATCCTAACCTACAAAACAAAATAAAATTATTTTAGGTACCCTTTATTGAGAGGGTCCTGAAGGATTAGTTCCACATTTGACAACCCAAGATGTTGAGGTCTTAGGCTTCTGAATTTTACAGGAGCATGAACATTTTTATCTTAATCATATTCAGCAAATGCGTTATGTTGATAATCACTATGATAAGGATGATGTTCATAAGCAGGATATGATGCATGATAAGCAGGGTATGCATGCATTGGATAAGCAGGGTAAGGTGCATAGTAAGTTGAAAATTGAGGTGCATGATACATAGGAGGATATGCAGCAGTTGTACATAATATGATGACTCATTTCCATACCAAGCATTTTGATTTTTCATGTTCTTATGCTTCTTTGGCTTACTCTTTATTTGCTCATTAACAGACGACTTAGTTTTGTTACTAGTCTGATTGGTTTTACTAGTTTCAGCAGACTTCCTAGGACTCTGCTGTTTAGTCTTACCAGTTTGTTTTCCTAAACTAGGCTCTTTGCTCTTTTTAGCCTTAGGAGTCTTCTTCTCCTTTAACTCTGTCTCAGGTGAAACAGGTTTAGTTGTCTGAACATACAATATGACCTTACTATTGTCAGCCGATACAAATTTCTCAGTATAATTCAGTTCTAACTTTTCCTTCTCTAAAGTTAGTTTCTGTTTACTAGACATATGAGTGGATGTAACAGAAGAATTGTCATGAGACTCTATAATCTTTTCAAGTTTTATGATTTTTCCTTTATAGACTTCACATTCAGCTTTCAGAGATTCATTCTCTTGCTCAAGCATTTTATATTCAGCTGATTCTTTTGGTCTTTCAACCTTAAGTTTCTGTGAACTGTTTCGCTCTCTTAGCAATATCATCTTTTTCTTAAGCTTAGCAAATGTGTCAGCAATACTGGTGTTATTGACCATGCTCAAATGATTTAAATAATTCATTATCAAGTGGAGTTACCTCATCCTCAGAATCATCAGATTCCTTGGCCATCAGACAGATAAGAGCAGGGTTCTCATCTTCAGTAGACTCTTCTTCTGAAGTGTCCGAATCTGAATCAGACTAGTAGATAGCAGCCAGCTTTTTTGCTTTAGCTATCAGCACCTTGCCTTTCTGATGTTTTCTCTCCTTTCTGATTCTCTTTTCCTCTTCTGTGTACTTCTCAGCTTTAGGATATGGACAGTCTCTGATGAAATGTCCCAATTTCCTGCTGTTATAACACATTAGTTTGGATTTATAAGCATCCTTATCTTGAGAAGAAGATGTAGGGTTAGAAGTAGAAGCATTGTTGTATTTGTTCCTCATTTTTCTTTTATAGAATTTCTTGAAGTTATTCAACAGCAATGCAACGTCTCCAGCAATGTACTCCTTCTTATTGAGTAGTGTGGCTTCATCAGATGAGTCCACTTCTTTTCTTTTGTTTGCTGTTCTTCTAGGATTTTCAGCAGCAACCAGGGCATTTGTGGGGCCTGAAGTTGAGGTTTCTTCAATACCCATTATTGGCAGTTTATACTTGTATGCCTTGAGTACAGAGAACAGCTCAGTAAGAGAGATTTTTCCCAAATCTCTTGACTCTTCCATAGTTGTCACCTTCATGTTGAATTTCGAAGGCAGAGCCTTCAGTACTCTGACGGTGATCTCTTTGTCAGTGAAGGTCTTTCCCAACTTAAGAACTTCATTCAGTGTTCTGGTGAATCTTGTATCCATCTGATCAATGGTTTCTCCAGAATTCATCTTGAAGTTGTCTAACTTCTCTAGTGCAACACTCAGCTGGTGCTCCTTTATGGCATCGTTTCCTTCGCTCATATCACGAACCTTATCCCACATTTCCTTTGCAGTTTTGCAGTGTTTGACTTTGTCAAATCTATCATTATCCAGGACTTTGGTCATGATGAAACGGCCAACTTTATCAAGATTGAACAGCTTGATTTCTCCGGCTATCATCTCTTGAAGATCTTTATCCACCACAATATCGACTTCAACAACCTTTATTGTCTTGGTGAACTTGAATAGACCTTTGGTGATACATGTATACATGTTGTCATTATAAGCGGCAAGGAAGATCTCCATCCTAATCTTCCAATCCTCAAAGCTCATTCCGCCAATGTGGGGAACATGGATAATGCAGTCCATTTTCAAAAAGTTTTTTATTTTTCAAAAATATGCTCTTGTGAAAAAGTTTAAAACCTTTGAAAAACACTCGGATCAAGCTCGTTGATCAGGCAGCTGATTCTAATGAACCACCTGCTCTGATACCACTTGTTGGTCCCAAGTGTTAAGATGAGGTCTAGAGGGGGGGGGGGGTAATAGACCTCTGAAAATTTTGGACTTTAAAAATTTTCAAGTTGTCTGTCAGCAGACTAAGCTTATATAGAACAGTAAGCTGACTAAGCTGATCGTGAACAAATCTTGAACAGCAGAGTTGACCACTCTTCTGATAACCACTTAGCTGATTTCAGCAAAAATCAGTCTTGAAAACAGAATACTTGCAGCGGGTGATTTTAAGTGTTTTTCACAAGTAGATTTTATCCCCAGTTATTAAACTCCTTTAAAACCTTTAAACAAACAATTCAAAGTGTTGAAATATGCACTTTGAAATATGCAAGAAACTTAGGCAAGATAACACAAAGAATTTTTATAGTGGTTATATGGATAAAAATCCTTTAGTCCACTCTTCCAAGTCACCTAAATCTTGGGTTATACTATAATCACTTAGATTACAATACACTCCACTTACGCCAAAACAACAAATGAGAAGGCCGTAAGCTCACAATAGGTAATCACAAAGAAAATGATAGGATAGTGCCCAGCAAGCCAGTTCAATTAGCTTGTAATAGGTCTATTCTGTAAGAGACAATCTTTTGATTTTATAATAATACGCACGTTTATTTATATAAGGATAAACAATGGCCAACTTCATCTATCGCGAATACATTTAAGCGATTGGTTGAAACCCTTAGATTACATTAGACTATGGGACGATTCACTTCAGTACTGAGTGCAATCATGAAACAGTCTCAAAGGTCGTAATCTTAAAATTGTTCCAAGTCATAGATTCCGAACGAGACGGGGTATCATAGGAATCGCCAAGACTTGTACAAGTATGCATGATTCACATGGAGTGAATTTGTAGCGTTTCATGAGCAAGGCATTTGAGGCCAGTGCATATGAGTAGGTGGTTCAATGGAGGATTGAACGCATCGAACGACCCGAACAAAGAAACCCATTGTGGAAGCGCATGTCGCATATCGGTGATGGGATGTTTCTCAAGGATTATAATAGTGTACGATTTAGTCCTTTGACTTGAGGTGCTAGGGCGAATTCGGTGCATGAAAGTGTGTGCTTAGATCTAGGTATAGGCCACGTAGCTTGGTCATAACATGCCTAGGTTGGGTACGTATGGACATGTACGCGAATGGTTAATACCGATATGGAATCTATTGACTCACTGTAATTGGTGAGAGAATTTCCTATACGAATATTAGATAATATATCCAAGGAATCTGCGGCCGCAGTCGGTGACGGATTTGGAAAGGGGTTTCCAAATTTAGGAGTCACACTGGAATATTATCCTGAATTAGAAAGTATAGTTATCGAGACAAATTTAGAGGTGCCGATCAATTCACACACCCTAAGTCTTGATCGAGAATATTAGTCGATAGAAGGACCGTATGTACATGGTAATTATATGAGACGAGGTTCACAAGTATCAATTCACCTGAAGTTGGGCTTCATGGGCTTGTGGCTAGACATCGACCATGAAGTGTAGGTACTCCTGAGTTAATAGAGGATTTGATTCTAGGAGTGGTCAATTAAAGGTTGTTAAATTGACCGGAGCAATTTATTATTCATAAATTAAATCACAAGGAATTCGTGGGCCTGCTGCCAATTGATGGTGAACCCAGAGGGTCACACACAATACAATTGGACGGTGACTGTTGAAAAAAGATACTAAAGGAATTAATTGATTTAAAAGTAATTAAATCAATTAAATGAATTAAAGTATTTAATTCAAGTGGGAGATTAATTAATTGGCTGACTTAATTAATTAAATACTTAATTGAGTTGCTAATTAATTATATAAAAGAAATATTGATTTAATTGGATTGGACATTTAATTAAGTAATTAATTAAATGAAAGGCTTGCAAGACATGGGCCTTTAACTAAAAGCCCATAAGGAGTCTTGCAAACCTAGGTCAAAAGGGAGTCTATTAATAGGGTTCTACTAGAGCTCAAAAAGCTTACACCCTAGCAAAAACCCTAGCCTCTTTTCTCTGACCTAACCGTCACCCCCTCTCCTTTGCGCCGCCACCTGCTGCCGTGAGCTGCCCTAGCGCCGCCGCCGCCGCCTCTCCTTCGTTCCACCGTGTTAGATCTTGCACTATCAAGTAGATCTGCACAATCCTGTTACAACGAATCTCCTAGATCTATCTTTGGAGGTGAGACGCTTGGATCACTTCTGTGAGCCAGATCCAGATCCAGATTCACAATCAGAACTGAGGGTTGCCACCACCTTGCCTGTGGTGAGGTAAATCGCAAAAACCCCCTTGTTTAATTCAATGTGCGTTTTTGTTTCTTGCTTGCGTATAAATAATATGGAGAATCTTATATGGGACCTTGGTTGCGTCGAAAAAATTTAAATTCTGTACTTTCGTTGTATTGACAATCGAGGCAACCCAACCACTATCCCAACAGTGGTATCAGAGCCAACTCCATCATTATTATACGAAAAGCCTGAACATAATGTGTTTTCATCGTATATGTTTAATTATGTATATGTAAACACGTGATAATTATGTTCTGTAAATTGATTCTTACTTGTTATAACTGGATCTATGATTGGGTAAAACTGCTTTTTCAGATCTGTGCCGTTTTTATAGTTTTTGAAATCTTTAGGACTTTTATGCAATGAAATTGAGATTAGGGTTTTTAAGGGGCTGAAAATTAAATTTTTCGAATCTGGAAATTTCAAAATTACTGGACTGTTTTGCAAATAAGGTCGCACATATTTTTGCGGTCATTTTGTAATTTCCAAAAGTTTGGGGACTATTTTGCAATTATCGAAAATTCAGGGAAAAATCAAAAATTTTTCAGAATTCAAAATTTTATTTTCTGGTAGCTGCCCGAATCTGCTCAGGGGTGTTTTTGTAACTTTTTAAAAGTTCTGGGGTCAAAGTGCAATTTTCAAAAGTTGAGGGGCGAAAATGCAATTTTCAAAAGTTGAAAAACAGAATCTGAATTTGAGCAGAAAATTTATTTTTGTTTACCCGAATATTCTTTGTCATAATTAGTAGTGACTAAAAAGTAAGAATCATAGGAAGTTAGTTTTAAAAGGTAGTTTTAAAATTAAGAAATAAATAGATAAAGGATGTTTGCTTGTTTCTTGCTCTATGTGAATTGTTTACGTGGTTTTCGATCGAGCCGAGCCTTGACCTTAGGTTAGATGTGATTGGTTTAATTTATTGTTTGGTTTTTTATTGGGCCTGCGAGCCTATTATGTTTTTGGGCCATTTTGAGCCTTTGTAATAGAATAGGGCTTTACTGCTTTCCTTGTTTAGGATGGAGTCCCGTTTACAAGCAAGGTGGGAACCCAAGAAGATATGAAGGCCATGTATGCATGGTACATTGTGTAATTGCATAGGCCTATTTACAAACCCTTTAGATTGACCAATAGGGCCAACATCATTGGCTCGATGATGGCCTGCATAGGAGGCTCCCGATCGAAAACATATTGTGGTAGTATGCATGCTAGGCTTGTATGGCTTTTATTTATTTTGTCGATTTATATTTAGCTTGTATGAGATGCGCGCTAGAATCTAGATCGTAATAAAAGATAAAGCATAACTGAATCGGTGAGATCTCGAGGAGAGTTAGTATAACTTTTAAACCAGAAATTCCCCTCTCGAATTAAATATTAAGTCATATTGGATTAAAATAAAATGAAGTATTTATATAAATCCAAGCCTTCCATCAATAGGGACTAGCGTATGTTGTCTACTTATCGATAGAGGTGATCCAGAGTCTGGCACCCGAGTCGAAGAAAGGAACAATACGTAAAATTCCTTGACTCCTGTTTTTAAATAAACACGACAAGGGTGAGGACTGGTCGGGATGTGAGGATCGACCGATAACTAGTTACGGAGAACTCACGACATAGGCCACGTAGCTTGGTCATAACATGCCTAGGTTGGGTACGTAAGGACATGTACGCGAGTGGTTAGTACCGATATGGAATCTATTGACTCACTGTAATGGGTGAGAGAATTTCCTATACGATTCTTAGATAATATATCCAAGGAATCTGCGGCCGCAGTCGGTGACGGATTTGGAAAGGGGTTTCCAAATTTAGGAGTCACACTGGAATATTATCCTGAATTAGAAAGTATAGTTATCGAGACAAATTTAGAGGTGCCGATCAATTCACACACCCTAAGTCTTGATCGGGAATATTAGTCGATAGAAGGACCGTATGTACATGGTAATTATATGAGACGAGGTTCACAAGTATCAATTCACCTGAAGTTGGGCTTCATGGGCTTGTGGCTAGACATCGACCATGAAGTGTAGGTACTCCTGAGTTAATAGAGGATTTGATTCTAGGAGTGGTCAATTAAAGGTTGTTTAATTGGCCGGAGCAATTTATTGTTCATAAATTAAATCACGAAGAATTCGTGGGCCTGCTGCCAATTGATGGTGAACCCAGAGGGTCACACTCAGAAAAGGATTTGATCTTGAACTTCAACTCGGTTCTGTTAACAAATGACTTCACTAGACGAGTGAGCTGTTCTTGAGACTTAGAGAGATTTTGCTTCGAAAATTTTCTCAGAGTTGTGTTGTTTTCTCTAGCTCTTGAAATAAGCTCTATTTATACTTGAATTTGAAAAATGCCCGTTGAAGAGAGAAAAATTTCAAATCCATAGCACGGTCCCCAAATTTTCAGAACGGCTCCCTGCACTGTATACTCTACTGTACTTTTCTGCAGTAGCATTAAATGCACCCTGCTGATCCGAGGATCACTTCAATCATTTGCCATTAATATCTTTCTTTTGCAGCATTAATTACACCAAGTGCATTTATTACCGTTGGGTAGACTTCCTTGATCCTTTCTACCCAGCTGATGGAATCGACCCTTCTGATGGTTACTCTGCTGATCTAAACTTGAACTCATCTGATTTGAGTCAGCTGATGGTCTACCCTTCTGATTCCGAATTCAACACAAGATCGGTAGTCTTCTGGACCTTGAACTTTAGACCCTTCTGATATCTTCTTACTTGGTCAAAATTCTTCTAAGGGATCTAAGCATTCCATACTTAGCTGGTGATGATGTTTTCAAAATCATCAAAACCTCCCTTATCATCTTGTCTTTTTTTCATTTCATCTTCATCTTCATCCAACACAACTTATGACGTTGACCAATTAAATAGAGGGGCTCAATAAACATGCACAAGAACAAGATGCAAAGATTGAAAAACTGTTGAACCAAGGGATCCATGCCAAGGCAAGTCGGTTGATGGAAAATTGACCTGTGGAGTTCGAAGAAATCCAACAAGAAGGAGGAGCTTGAAAGCATAAAAAACAATAAGGTGAGACTTATTGAAATAAATGTAGGAAGATAAGGAAGTTAGAAACTAACTAGGTGTAAGGGAGGTGGAACAGAGACAGAGGTCTCTTTCTAAAGGACAGGTTGATAAGGAGGGACAGTAGATTTTGATTGATGAAGGGCAGATTCCCCTGAACCTTCATCAATTTTAGCACCAACAGTGGGAACTTCTGGTTTGAACTTAGGAGATCAAGGAGGAGAGACATCCATGCGCTGGAATATCTCACCATCATCATCATCGTCAGTGGTGCTGACAATCAGAGTCAGTATCTTTTTAGGAGGGGTAGGATCAGCCTAGGTGGATCGACGTTTGCCTTTAGAACTCACCTCCTAACAAGGAAAGAGGACATCAGAATAAAGTAAAAAAGAAGACAAGGTAAGTTACAAGTGACTACCTCCTCGTCAGAACTACTCACGATTATGGCACTAGTGCCACCTCGTTGAAGAAAAAGCCGACGGGAGCGACGGATATACACGACAGGGAGGTCAATGATAGAATAGTGCCCAGCAAGCCAGTTCAATTTGCTTGTAATAGGTCTATTCTGTAAGAAACAATCTTTTGATTTTATAATAATACGCGCGTTTATTTATATGAGTATAAGGATAAACAATGGCCAACTTCATCTCTCGCGAATACATTTAAGCGATTGGATGAAACCCTTAGATTACATTTGACTATGGGACGATTCACTTCAGTACTGAGTGCAATCATGAAACAGTCTCAAAGGTCGTAATCTTAAAACTGTTCCAAGTCATAGATTCCGAACGAGACGGGGTATCATAGGAATCGCCAAGACTTGTACAAGTATGCATGATTCACATGGAGTGAATTTGTAGCGTTTCATGAGCAAGGCATTTGAGGCCAGTGCATATGAGTAGGTGGTTCAATGGAGGATTGAATGCATCGAACGACCCGAACAGAGAAACCCATTGTGGAAGTGCATGACGCATATCGGTGATGGGATGTTTCTCAAGGATTATAATAGTGTACGATTTAGTCCTTTGACTTGAGGTGCTAGGGCGAATTCGGTGCATGGAAGTGCGTACTTAGATCTAGGTATAGGCCACGTAGCTTGGTCATAACATGCCTAGGTTGGGTGCGTATGGACATGTACGCGAATGGTTAGTACCGATATGGAATCTATTGGCTCACTGTAATGGGTGAGAGAATTTCCTATACGATTCTTAGATAATATATTCAAGGAACCTACGGCCGTAGTCGGTGACGGATTTGGAAAGGGGTTTCCGAATTTAGGAGTCACACTGGAATATTATCCTGAATTAGAAAGTATAGTTATCGAGACAAATTTAGAGGTGCCGATCAATTCACACACCCTAAGTCTTGATAGGGAATATTAGTCGATAGAAGGACCGTATGTACATGGTAATTATATGAGACGAGGTTCACAAGTATCAATTCACCTGAAGTTGGGCTTCATGGGCTTGTGGCTAGACATCGACCATGAAGTGTAGGTACTCCTGAGGTAATAGAGGATTTGATTCTAGGAGTGGTCAATTAAAGGTTGTTTAATTGACCGGAGCAATTTATTGATCATAAATTAAATCACGAAGAATTCGTGGGCCTGCTGCCAATTGATGGTGAACCCAGAGGGTCACACACAATACAATTGGACGGTGACTGTTGAAAAGGTATACAAAAGGAATTAATTGATTTAAAGGTAATTAAATCAATTAAATGAATTAAAGGTATTTAATTCAAGTGGGAGATTAATTAATTGGTTAACTTAATTAATTAAATACTTAATTAAGTTGCTAATTAATTATATAAAAGAAATAATGATTTAATTGGACTGGGCATTTAATTAAGTAATTAATTAAATGAAAAGGCTTGCAAGACATGGGCCTTTAATTAAAAGCCCATAAGAAGTCTTGCAAAACCTAGGTCAAGAGGGAGTCTATAAAAGGGGTTCTACTTGAGCTCAAAAAGCTAACACCCTAAGAAGAAAACCCTAGCCTTTCTTCTCAACCCTAGCCGCCGCCCCCTTGTGCTAGAAACCCTAGTCGCCGCCACCACCTAGAGACGCCGCCACCTGCTGCCGTGGGCTGCTCTTGTGCCGCCGCCCCTCTCCCTTTGTTCCTCTGTGTTAGATCTTGACCTGTCAAGAGAATCTACACAATCCTGCTTCGACAAACCTCCTGAATCCAGTTCTGAGCCTAAGATCTTGAGGTGTTGCCAGAATCCGATTGGTGTGGACTAACTTTGGAGGTGAGACGCTTGGATCACTTCTGTGAACCAGATCCAATTCAGATCCAGAACTGAAGGTTTCCACCACCTTGCCTGTGGTGAGGTATATCGCAAATCCCCCTTTGTTTAATTACTATGTGTGTTTTTGTTCTTGCTTACGTATAATTAATATGGAGAATTAATATGGGACCTTGGGTGCTTCGAAAAATTTTAAATTCCGCACTGTCGTTGTTCTGACAATCGAGGCATCCCAACCACTATCCCAACAGTGGTATCAGGGCCAACTCCATCATTATTATACGAAAAGCCTGAACATAATGTGTTTTCACCATATATGTTTAATTATGTATATGTAAACACGTGATAATTATGTTCTGTAAGTTGATTCTTACTTGTTATGACGGGATCTATGATTGGGTAAAACTGCTTTTTTAGATCTGTGCCGTTTTTATAGTTTTTGAAAACTTCAGGACTTTTATGCTAAAAATCGAGATTAGGGTTTTTGTGGGCTGAAAATTTTGAATTTTTGAAATCTGGAAATTTCAAAATCATGGACTGTTTTTGCAAATCTGGTCGCACGGGTTTTGGGGTCAATTTGTAATTTCCGAAAACTTTGGGGCTATTTTGCAATTACCGAAACTTGAGGGGTCAATTGAGAAATCGAAAATTTTCAGAATTCAAACTATTATTTTCTGGTTGCTGCCTGAAATCTGCCCAGGGGTGTTTTTGTAACTTTTTAAAAGTTTTGAGGTCAAAGTGCAATTTTCGAAAGTTGAGGGGCGAAAATGCAATTTTCAAAAGTTGAAAAACAGAATCTGAATTTGAGCAGAAAATTTATTTTTGTTTACCCGAATATTCATTTTGTTATAATTAGTAGTGACTAAAAAGTAAGAATCATAGGGAGTTAGTTTTAAAAGGTAGTTTTAAAATTAAGAAAGAAATAGGTAAAGGATGCTTGCTTGTTTCTTGCTCTATGTGAATTGTTTACGTGGTTTTCGATCGAGACGAGCCTTGACCTTAGGTTAGATGTTATTGGTTTAATTTATTGTTGGTTTTTTATTGGGCCTGCGAGCCTATTATGTTTTTGGGCCATTTTGAGCTTTTGTAATAGAATAGAGCTTTACTGCTTTCCTAGTTTAGGATGGAGGCCCGTTTACAAGCAAGGTGGGAACCTAAGAAGATATGAAGGCCATGTATGCGTGGTACATTGTGTAATAGCATAGGCCCATTTACAAACCCTTTAGATTGACCAATAGGGCCAACATCATTGGCTCGATGATGGCCTGCATAGGAGGCTCCCGATCGAAAACATATTGTGGTAGTATGCATGCTAGGCTTGTATAGCTTTTATTTATTTTGTCGATTTATATTTAGCTTGTATGAGATGCGCGCTAGAATCTAGATCGTAATAAAAGATAAAGCATAACTGAATCGGTGAGATCTCGAGGAGAGTTAGTATAACTTTCAAACCAGAAATTCCCCTCTCGAATTAAATATTAAGTCATATTGGATTAAAATAAAATGAAGTATTTATATAAATCCAAGCCTTCCATCAATAGGGACTAGCGTATGTTGTCTACTTATCGATAGAGGTGATCCAGAGTCTGGCACCCGAGTCGAAGAAAAGGACAATACGTGAAATTCCTTGACTCCTGTTTTTAACTAAACACGACAAGGGTGAGGACTGGTCGGGATGTGAGGATCGACCGATAACTTGTTACGGAGAACTCACGACCGGGCTCGTTGCTCATCATGATTGATGGGTTAGACTTAACGATTAGTAACACTTATGATGTAGCAGTGCTAGATAAGTGCGAAAACCGAGGCAAAAATAGCTTGAAGGTTGTGGAGTAACACAATTGGTAAAAAGTATACCTACCTGGAGAATTAAGTGTATGGCCACGAGTCGTGGGTGCAATTAATTGCTGCTGGGACGTCAAGACCTACTAGGAATTAAATTTCCCGAGCAATCAAAGGGTTGATTGTTTCGATAAAATAGTGGGAGAACTTTTTCGAAAACAAGTCCAAAATTCGTTAATTATAAGTATTAGACATAAGATCAGTTAGCTAAATGTTGTCTTCTTTCCATTTGTAGATATTAAGTACAATGTCTAAGAATCCATTTTCTGTTATCCTCGACGCAAACAAATTGAATGGCTCAAACTTCGTTGACTGGCTGAGAAATCTCAGAATTGTCCTCGATTCCGAGCGACGAAGCTATGTGCTTGACACACCTATGCCTGCTGCACCCGCAGCACGAGCTAGTGAGGAACAACGAACCGCCCATGCTAAAAGGGTTGATGATGATCTTCAGGTTCGATGTCTCATGCTCGCCTTGATGTCGAATGAACTGCAGAAACAGCATGCTGCTATGCCGCTTGCTAGAGAGATACTTCTCCACCTCCAGCAGATGTTTGGAGAGAGGTCTCGTACCGAAAGGTTCGCGACCACTAAGGAGTTGTTTCATCTCAAGATGGCTGAGGGAAGCAGTGTCAAGGATCACTGTATGCGTTTCATCAACCTGGTTGAAAAACTGGGGCGATTGGACGTGGATTTACACGCTGATCTTAGCACTGACCAGTTCGTGTTGAACTTCAACATGGAGGATAGAACCCTCGCTCTTCACGAGCTGACCAATTTGTTGGTAACGGCAGAATCGACTCTCAAGAAAGAGAAGCCGGTAATGATTGCACACCAATCGAAGGCTGAAAAGCCCAAGAGAGGTAGGAAGAAGAAGAAGGTGTTTTCTTCGAAGGCAGTCACAAAGGTGGTTGAAAATAAGCGCAAGAGCCCAGAAGACGAATGTTTCCACTGCAAGAAAGCAGGGAACTGGAAAAGGAACTGCCCAGACTACCTAAAGATGAAATTGGTAGCCAAAGGTATTTTCTTGGTTGAAATTAATATTTCTATTAACTGTGCATCGTGGGTGTTAGACACCGCAGCAGGTTCTCATATCTGCAATGATTTGCAGGTGATGGGAGCAGTAAGATACCTGAAGCCCGGGGATAGAATCCTGCGTTTTGGAAATGGAGCTAGGATCGCCGCTGAGGCTATTGGGGACGTCGAATTGGTTTTAGGAAATTTTACTTTAATTTTAAGGGATTGTCTGTACGTACCAAACATTATTAAGAACATCATTTCTATTCCTATGTTGGATATTGATGGTTTTAATTTTTCCATTGAAAATGGAGCTTTTTGCATATTTAAAGGTGGTTTAATGTATGCTCGTGGTACTTTGATAGATGGTCTTTATTCCCTAGAACCCACAAATTCCGACGTCATGCACATTCAATCTAGAAAAAGAAAATATGATAATCAAACTCCACAACTTTGGCACGCTAGACTTGGACATATTTCCAAGAGTAGGATTCAAAAGCTGGTTTCCTCTAAGGCTCTTGAAATAAAGAACTTGGATGAACTCCCAACTTGCGAGTCTTGTCTCAAAGGAAAGATGACCAAATCACCCTTCACCGGGAATCCCGAGCGAACCAAGCAAACATTGGATTTAATCCATAGTGACGTTTGTGGACCATTGAGTGTCAATGCGGGAGGAGGATTCTCTTACTTCGTAACATTCACCGACGATTTTAGTCGTTATGGATATGTGTATCTTATGAAACACAAATCCGAAACTTTTGAGAAATTCAAAGAGTTTCGAATGGAAGTTGAGAATCAAGTTGGACATAGTATTAAAGCACTTCGTTCTGATAGAGGTGGTGAGTACTTAAGCCAAGAATTCCTTGATTATCTAAAAGAGAATGGAATTCTCGCCCAGCAAACTCCCCCTAGGACGCCCCAACTCAATGGAGTGTCCGAGCGGAAGAACCGAACATTGTTAGACATGGTTCGTTCCATGATGAGCTTCGCTGACCTTCCCTTTTCGTTTTGGGGCTTAGCCCTATTAACTGCATCGAAGATACTAAACATAGTACCTTCGAAGTCAGTGCCAACGACACCGCACCAAGTATGGTATGGTAAAGGGCCCGTGTATTCGTATCTACGAGTATGGGGATCTCCTGCGTATGTAAAGAACAAAAAGGGAGATAAGCTAGATAGTAGATCTAGTTTGTGCAAATTTGTGGGGTATCCAAAGGAATCCATTGGATACCTGTTCTTCGATCCTAAAGAACGTAATACGTTCGTATCTAGGAACGCCCACTTCTTGGAAGAGGATTTCCTCACCAACCGAAATGGGACAATCGTAGAACTTGATGAAGTCCAGGAATCGGACCCATCCCCACAAACAGTGGGAGCTGAACCAGAATTTATTGAACCTACTAGTACACCTACTCTTCGAAGGTCTGATCGAATTCGTAAGGAGCCAGAGCGATTTGGTTTCATTCACGAAAACGAAAAAGGTGATAATGATCCAAGGACCTATCAAGAAGCGATGTTAGACATAGACTCGGGTGCGTGGCTCGAAGCCATGCAATCCGAAATGGATTCCATGCATTCCAACAAGGTTTCGACCTTGGTCGATCCACCTGAGGGAACTATCCCTGTAGGATGCAAATGGATCTTCAAGCGCAAGCTTGGAATGAATGGAGAGGTATTAACTCATAAAGCTCGCTTAGTGGCGAAAGGGTATTCTCAAAGGCCTGGAATAGACTATGAGGAAACCTTCTCTCCCGTAGCGATGTCGAAATCCATTCGGATACTACTTGCCGTAGCCGCGTGGCATGACTACGAAATATGGCAAATGGACGTAAAGACCGCCTTTCTCAATGGAGACATTTACAAGGAGATCTTTATGCAACAACCTGAAGGTTTTGCGTCCAAAGGAAATGAGCACAAATTGTGTAAACTTCAAAGGTCAATCTATGGCCTCAAACAGGCGTCCCGAACCTGGAACATACGATTTGATGAGACAGTCAAAGCATTTGGCTTCATAAAAAACGTATATGAACCTTGTGTGTACAAAAAGAATAGTGGGAGCTCGATACAATTCATTGTTTTGTACGTCGATGACATTTTGTTAATCGGAGACGATATCAAGATGTTAGCGCAGACTAAAGCGTGGTTATCTGCACAGTTTTCCATGAAGGATATGGGAGACGCATCTTACGTATTGGGAATACGTATCTATAGGGATAGATCGAAGAAGATGATAGGACTCTCCCAATCTCAGTACATCAACACTATTTTGAAGAGATTCAAAATGGAAGAATCCAAGAGAGGATTGCTTCCAATGAGACATGGTATCTCTATTTCTAAGTCTATGTGCCCTACAACTGACGAAGAAAAGACGAGAATGTCTCTCATACCTTATGCCTCTGCTATAGGGAGTATAATGTATGCGATGTTGTGTATTCGACCAGACATAGCACACGCTCTAAGTGTAACGAGCCGCTATCAGTCAAATCCAGGCGAAGAGCACTGGACTGCCGTAAAAGCAATCCTAAAGTACCTGCGAAGGACTAAGGATATGTTTTTGGTCTACGGTGGTAGTGGAGAACTGAAACTTGAAGGATTCACTGATTCGAGTTTCCAGTCTGACGTGGATGACTTCAAATCCAACTCTGGATACATATTCCGCATCAATGGAGGAGCGGTCAGTTGGAAAAGCTGTAAACAGTCTACCACTCCCAACTCAACCACAGAAGCAGAATATATCGCAGCATCAGATGCAGCAAAGGAAAGTGTATGGATGAAAAACTTCATCCAAGAATTGGATGTTGTTCCTAGCATTGCTGAACCTGTAGTCGTCTTCTGTGACAACAACGGGGCGATAGCTCAAGCAAAGGAGCCGAGATCACACCATCAATCCAAACACGTACAGAGGAAATACCACGTGATCAGGGAGATCATTGGTAGAGGTGACAAGCACATGGAGTATGTTAAATCGGAAGACAACGTAGCTGACCCACTAACTAAGCCACTTTCACAAAAGGCGTTCGATAGTCATCTAGAGAAGATGGGTCTTAGAACCATAGGTGAATGGCTTTAGGGCAAGTGGGAGATTGATAGAATAGTGCCCAGCAAGCCAGTTCAATTTGCTTGTAATAGGTCTATTCTGTAAGAAACAATCTTTTGATTTTATAATAATACGCGCGTTTATTTATATGAGTATAAGGATAAACAATGGCCAACTTCATCTCTCGCGAATACATTTAAGCGATTGGATGAAACCCTTAGATTACATTTGACTATGGGACGATTCACTTTAGTACTGAGTGCAATCATGAAACAGTCTCAAAGGTCATAATCTTAAAACTGTTCCAAGTCATAGATTCCGAAAGAGACGGGGTATCGTAGGAATCGCCAAGACTTGTACAAGTATGCATGATTCACATGGAGTGAATTTGTAGCGTTTCATGAGCAAGGCATTTGAGGCCAGTGCATATGAGTAGGTGGTTCAATGGAGGATTGAATGCATCGAACGACCCGAACAGAGAAACCCATTGTGGAAGCGCATGACGCATATCGGTGATGGGATGTTTCTCAAGGATTATAATAGTGTACGATTTAGTCCTTTGACTTGAGGTGCTAGGGCGAATTCGGTGCACGGAAGTGCGTACTTAGATCTAGGTATAGGCCACGTAGCTTGGTCATAGCATGCCTAGGTTAGGTGCGTATGGACATGTACGCGAATGGTTCGTACCGATATGGAATCTATTGACTCACTGTAATGGGTGAGAGAATTTCCTATACGATTCTTAGATAATATATCCAAGGAACCTACGGCCGTAGTCGGTGACGGATTTGGAAAGGGGTTTCCAAATTTAGGAGTCACACTGGAATATTATCCTGAATTAGAAAGTATAGTTATCGAGACAAATTTAGAGGTGCCGATCAATTCACACACCCTAAGTCTTGATCGGGAATATTAGTCGATAGAAGGACCGTATGTACATGGTAATTATATGAGACGAGGTTCACAAGTATCAATTCACCTGAAGTTGGGCTTCATGGGCTTGTGGCTAGACATCGACCATGAAGTGTAGGTACTCCTGAGTTAATAGAGGAATTGATTCTAGGAGTGGTCAATTAAAGGTTGTTTAATTGACCGGAGCAATTTATTGTTCATAAATTAAATCACGAAGAATTCGTGGGCCTGCTGCCAATTGATGGTGAACCCAGAGGATCACACACAATACAATTGGACGGTGACTGTTGAAAAGGTATACAAAAGGAATTAATTGATTTAAAGGTAATTAAATCAATTAAATGAATTAAAGGTATTTAATTCAAGTGGGGGATTAATTAATTGGTTAACTTAATTAATTAAATACTTAATTAAGTTGCTAATTAATTATATAAAAGAAATAATGATTTAATTGGACTGGGCATTTAATTAAGTAATTAATTAAATGAAAAGGCTTGCAAGACATGGGCCTTTAATTAAAAGCCCATAAGAAGTCTTGCAAAACCTAGGTCAAGAGGGAGTCTATAAAAGGGGTTCTACTTGAGCTCAAAAAGCTAACACCCTAAGAAGAAAACCCTAGCCTCTCCTCTCAACCCTAGCCGCCACCCCCTTGTGCTAGAAACCCTAGCCGCCGCCACCTAGAGACGCCGCCACCTGCTGCCGTGGGCTGCTCTTGTGCCGCCGCCCCTCTCCCTTTGTTCCTCTGTGTTAGATCTTGACCTGTCAAGAGAATCTACACAATCCTGCTTCGACAAACCTCCTGAATCCAGTTCTGAGCCTAAGATCTTGAGGTGTTGCCAGAATCCGATTGGTGTGGACTAACTTTGGAGGTGAGACGCTTGGATCACTTCTGTGAACCAGATCCAAATCAGATCCAGAACTGAAGGTTTCCACCACCTTACCTGTGGTGAGGTATATCGCAAAAACCCCCTTTGTTTAATTACTATGTGTGTTCTTGTTCTTGCTTAAGTATAATTAATATGGAGAATTAATATGGGACCTTGGGTGCTTCGAAAAATTTTAAATTCCGCACTGTCGTTGTTCTGACAATCGAGGCATCCTAACCACTATCCCAACAGTCAATTACCATGTCAGCAGAAGAGTGAGTCCCAGAGTCCTAGAGTGACAGAGAAACGGTGGGATAAGGGGCCTTCAAACTGGCAGTCTTGAGAGGAATGCACAGAGGGATGATAGGTTCTTTGACAACCTTCTTTTTGGAAATATGAGAAGGGGATGGTTTCTTCCTGCAAAGATAAGGAAACAAGTTATTATGCAACAATGCGTGTGAAAAAGAGAACAGGGAAATCAAGCTACCTGGGTGATCAAGGGCAATGGTAACCCCATCTTTGTATTCACATAAAATATAAATCTTGGAAATGACATGGGGGTCATCAGCATAGTACCCCGTAAACGAGACATGGGGTTTAGGCTGAGACTTGTACTGGCAATAGGGACAGAAGAATTGGGCGAGGACCATGAGGGCAATGTATGCGTGCTGCTGTGCGCGGCAGCCTGCTGCCGCACGCAGCCCACGCGCCGCGGCTGCTGTCGCGTGCAGCTCACGCGCACCTGGTGGTCGCGCGTGGGTTGTCCACGTGGCAGCCCGTGATTGGTCTCGACTAGTCGTTTTTGGGTTGGACTCTAATTCTGCCTATTTTGAAAGTCCTGAAAATCTTGGAGAATTTTGGAAGATTAGGAAACTTAGAGTTTTTGGATAAGGTAGTTATCTTGTTAGATGTGAACACTACCTTAATTAAACTAATCTAGTCAAAATAGGATTATCTTGAAAATCTTGGAGATTTGGGAATTTTGGGAAACTTAGAGTTTTGGATAAGGTAAGAATCTTAGAGATTTAGATTACCTTAATTAACCAATTTAATCAAGATAAGAATTGTAGATTACTTAGAGCTCAAGTAAGAGCTAATTAATCTTAGAGATTAATTGTTAATTCAAAATTAATTAACTTGGATGAATTTTTGCGAATTAAAATTAAAAGAAGCCGGTAAATTTACATTTATGCCCTTATGTGAATTTATGCATGTTCTTGAGTGAATGTGTGGATTGATCGATTTTGCCCTTAAGCCCTGTGTAGTTTTTGGTTTATTTATTTTTGGGTTGTAATTAAATGGGCCTGATTGGTGCCCTTGCTTGCGCAAACAAATGTAATAGAATAGGACCATTTAAATTATGTAAGCTAGGCTTAGATTAGGCTTGGAGCCAAAAAGACCTCATGAAGACTTGGAGATCCACATGGAGGCCCATTTACCTTGGAGGACGTGGAGGCCCAATTAAGCTGGATATTACAAGAAGGCCCATGATGTATGGGTTTGAAAATTGTAATAGTTTAGGACATTTAATTTCCACCCTAAACTGACCAATTGATTCATCACTTGGCTCGTGATGAATCGCACAGGATGGGCAATCGATCAATCATATCCTGCTAGGTGTTGTATGTTTACTTATATTCTTTGATGTATGTCATGCATGCTTAGAATAGATCACGTAAACAAGATAAGCATAATCTGATGAGACCTCGCACAAGAAAACTTTAAATTCAATTAGAATATTAAATCGAATAACGGGCGCATATGAATGGAGTCTATGGTCCGAGCCTATCCAATTACTAGGTCTTAGGCATATTGTACGAATATATCTCGATATCTCACGAGTCGTGGGTCGAGCTATAGGAAGATGATATGTCTATTGCCTCGATGCACGAGTATAGTGCCAAGGGAGGGGATAGCAAGGTTTTAGGCGCTGTCTCACGAGTCGTGGGGTGTCTAGGATTGAACTATTTCTCTCCACGAGTATTGGACATGATTTAACGCTAGTAAGTATGGATGTCTCACGAGTCGTGGGTCCATATCGAAAACCGAGGCTAAATGAACTTAAGGGTTAGCTGCGATGGTTAACCGTCGACGTATTCGACCACCAAGTGAATCAAATAGTATGGCCAACGAGTCGTGGGTACTAGGAGATTGCATTTGGGCCTTAAGCCCGCTAGGATATTTTAAATTCCCGAAACTTATGTGGGGGCATAATATTTTGATTAAAATAGTGGGAGTAATTTACAAATAAAAACCATGTTTGTAAATTGTGCATTTTAAATTAATCTTTCGCGTATTTATTTCTTCTCTCGTCATTTTGTAGATATAATGTCTAAGAATCCGATTTCCATCATACTTGAACAAAACAAATTAACTGGACCCAACTTCCATGATTGGGTCAGGAACCTTAAGATCATTCTCGCTTCTGAAAAGCGAGGTTTTGTCCTTGATGGGCCCCCTCCCGAACTTGCTAAGGATATCGATGATACTGAGAAGGAAGCCGTGGATTTATGGCTTGACGATGACTTGCAGTCACGTTGTCTCATGTTGGCATCCATGACGAATGAGCTTCAAAAGCAGCACGAGCATATGAAGTCTTCTTTTGAAATCTACACGCACCTGAATGGTCTATTTGGGGTGCAAAGTAGATATGAGCGGTATGAAACTGCTAAGACTTTGCAACAAACGAGGATGGTTGAAGGTGCTGATGTTCGATCTCACTGCATCAAGATGATTGGGCTTATTGAAAAGCTTGGTCGTCTTGACGTAAAGATGGACAAGACCTACTGCCAGGATATAATCCTCCAGTCGTTGCCAAGATCATTCGAGCAATTCGTAGTCAACTACAACATGCACAAGATGGATGTTGAACTTCACGAGTTGGCTAATATGCTCGCCACTGCCGAGGCTTCCATGAGAAGAGAGAAGCCAGTGATGGTTGCTACCTCGACCCAATCCAAGTCCAAAAGGACAAAGAGAGGGAAGGGGAAAGGAAATGCTTCTTCAAGCAAAGGCAAAGCACCATCTGGGCCCATAGGGAAGGGAAAGAAGCGTAAAGCTTCGTCTGGTGAACAGAAATGTTTCTACTGCAAGAAACCTGGACACTGGAAGAGGAACTGCAAAGAGTTCTTGGAGAGCTCGAAAGGTATATTCCTTGTTGAAGTTAATTTATCAATTAACTGTGCATCATGGGTGCTAGACACTGCTTGTGGTTCTCATCTTTGTAATGATTTACAGGTGATGGGAGCAACAAGGCCACTTAGGCCAGGGGATTGGATCCTAAGATTTGGCAATGGAGCTAGAGCTGCTGCCGAGGCCATAGGCGAAGTGGAGTTAGATTTAGGTGGTAATAAATTAGTCCTTAGGAACGTTCTTTATGTACCTGGTTTGGTGAAAAACATTATTTCAATTCCTGTTTTGGATAATGAAGGTTTTAATTTTACTATTAATAAAGGTTCCTTTTCGTTATTCATGAATGATAATATGTTTTTCACTGGTACATTAAAAGATGGACTATATACCATTGAACCACCTAAGTTAGTCATGCACGTACAACAAAACAAAAGGAAACAAGATAATGAAATATCTCCCCAATTATGGCACGCTCGACTTGGACATATATCTAAGTCTAGGATTCAAAAGTTAGCATCATCTGGAACGATTGAAATCAATCGCATTAATGAAATGCCAACATGTGAACCATGTTTAAAGGGTAAAATGGCTAAGTTGCCATTTAAGGGAAACCCTGAGCGAGCCAAGCAAACATTGGACTTAATACATACTGACGTATGTGGACCACTAAGAAAAAGCGCCCGAGGTGGCTATGACTACTTCATCACTTTCACTGACGACTTTAGTCGTTATGGATATGTGTTCTTGTTGAAACACAAATCTGAAGCCTTTGAGCGATTCAAAGAATTCAAGATGGAAGTAGAGAATCAACTTGGTCATACGATAAAGGCTCTTCGTTCTGACCGAGGTGGAGAATTTCTTAGTAACGAATTTCTGAATTATCTTGTAGAGCATGGAATATTATCGCAGTGGACTCCTCCTGCAACACCCCAATTAAATGGAGTAGCAGAGAGAAGGAATCGAACCTTGATGGACATGGTTCGATCCATGATGAGTGCCACTGACCTTCCTCTTTCATTTTGGGGACATGCCCTCCTCACGGCAACGAAGATACTAAACATAAGCAAAAAATCCAAAAATAGCATAACAACCCCTTCACTAGCAATCGAAATCAGAATCAGGAATCGAGCCAAGAAATGCAAAAAAATCAATTGTTACCAGCCCTTGAGAGATGCCCAATTGAGATAGAGGTGCTGCGGTGGCGTTAGGGTTTCGTCTAGTGGCTGTTTTGGGCAAGGGGCGACGGATCTGCGGCTGTGTGAGGGGGCAGGTCGCGCGGCGGTTTGGTTGCATGTTGGAGAGAACAGGGGCAAGGGGCGGCGGCGGTAAGAGAAGGAGCAGGTCGCGGCGGTCAGATCTGAGAGATAGAAGGTGCGGCGCGGCTGCGTGCGTGAGGTTGGACGCGGTTGGGTTAACATCGGTCGTGGCTGAGTTCTCGGCGGATCTATGGCTGAATAGGGGGCAGGTCGCGGCGATGGTTCGGGTCTGGGTTAGGGTTTCAGCTGTGTGTGGCTGATGGCGGCGGAGGAAGAGGAAGGTGCGGCAGGGGGGTAGATCTGAGGGATTTGATGGTCGCGGTCGCGGCTGAAGGGGAGAAAGAGCAGGTCGCGGGTGAAGGTTGGGCTGGGTTTCGGTCAGATCTGAGGTAGAGAAAGTGCGGCGGCGGTCGCGGGGCAGATCTGAGGGGGAGAGGGTCGCGGTGGTGGTTGGGAAGAGAAGGTCGCGGTGGCTCGATGTTGACTGGTACGGCGGTGGCTCGGTGTTGAAGGAGGAGTTGGTCTTGTTGATTTTGGTAGGGGAGAAGACCCATTTTCTTTTCCATTTTTCTTTTTTTTTTTTTTTTTTTTTAGGCTATGGCTTGATCCAATTGGAGCCATGGCCTGAAGCTGCTGGAAATTGATGTCTTGTAGCACTTGAAATGGAGCCATGGCCTTATTCAAGTAGTGCAATGGCTTTAGGCTGCTGGAATTTGTGCATTTTATTGAGCCATGGCCTGATTCAAGTTGTGTCATGGCTTAACCATTCTTCTTCTCCAAAATGCCCCAGTCCATGAAATATTCATCTCCCCGTTACCTAGCATTGCGATATGCCTGCAAAACCTGACAAAACACCACAGATCACACTAAAACTAAAACAAAACGAAAAAAAAAAAACGCAAAAACAAATAAAAGCTTGGGTTGCCTCCCAAGAAGCGCTTAGTTTTAAGTCCTTAGCTCGACTTTGATACTTCCCTTTTAAGGTGGCCAATAATCAAATAGGGTTCCATCCGGATCAAGCATAAGTCCGGGCCTTTTTGCTTTCTGTGTTGTCCCAAAATTTGGTCTTTCCCTTGTAAGCTCGATTGGGACAAATTTGAACCCCGTATCGAATCGACAAGCTCTATCCCCAGGTTCAAATCTCTTATAATCTTTACCAACTCTTATCCAAGTCACGCTTTGAGGATGGGTATGCATATTGTCGTTCGTTTTATAATCAACCCTTCCGTTTTGCGTAGCTCTCATTAATATCTCATCCACACCAAAATAAGATTCATCGCATTTTGACTTATAAATTGGAGGTATGATAAACTCAATTGTATCCTCATCTATCTCCATTACCTCAATCACATCTATCAACGTCATTGACTTGTCGATTTCGATGTATTCCCTGATTTGATCGTCCTCCGGAATGGTTAAGATATTTTCTTCTACATCCGGGATCTCCTCGTTATGACGAACATCGAAACTTGTCCATTTATTGCTATGCGGCTGCTCTATTTCACTCTCAACAATAAGAGAATTTGTCTCGCTCGGCTTAGTATCTGATAACATCGAATTATCCTCTTCATTCAAGAGTGAGCCTTGAGGTAGATTACCCATTCTTAAATTGAATGCGTTAATTTCAGATTCGATCATTTTCATCTTCTCCATACAATCGGTGAATGCCATCATAAATGCAATACTTGGTTCTGTTGATGGTTGAGAATACGCTTGATCAATTTTAGATCTGATCTTTTTCATCTCCTCTATACAATCGGTGAATGCTCTCATAAATGCAATACTTGGTTCTGTTGGTGGTGGCTGAGAATACTCTTGGTAGCTAGGAGGTATGAACGAGTTGGTCATCACGAAATTTGTGTATTGATTACTACCCAGATCATCGCTCCATGGAACATTTGGGTTAGTCCCCCACCCTGAATTGTAGTTGTTGGGGTGAAGATTATGACCATACTGACTATCCTGAAATTGATCCACGTATAACCATGAATTTGAATTCAGTGGGCAACGATCATACGAGTGTTCACCTGCACAATACACACAAGTTGTTCCTTCATTACGCCAATGATAACTGTTATGATTCATACCAAATGAAGAGAACGAGAAAAAGAATAACTGACTAGGAACCAACCAAAAGAAAAATCAAAAATAAAAATTGGCAAACTTATGTTGCAAGTCCCCGGCAACGGCGCCAAAAACTTGTTGCGGAATTTACACACGCAAATAAACGCAAGTGCACGTATCGAACAAGTAATAAAGAGTAAGTATAAGAGTATCGTCTCCAAAGGGACTTGACTAATATCTACCAATTCCAATTCCTAATTTACTTTTAATTGATTCCAAATTCAAATATATTTTCAGGTTCAATGAAACTAGATTAACTAAATGAATTAACTAACCAAGGTACTTGGATTGAGTTCGAATAATGAGAAGAGAAACCTAGGGTTATAATCCACTATGTTATCTATCGATTGCTCAATTGAGATTTTCGTAGTTATTATGGTGACAAGAGTGCTACCCGAGGATTCAAGTATATTCCTACGTATCTTCCGAATTACATAAGAACATAATGTATTATACAAATCGATCCTATTCCTAGGTGATTCATAAATAACACAAAGCATTAAACACGAACCTCATGTAACGGGTATAAACGCCTTAAGTATATTCCTATCCTAAGAGTCGTTTACTATTCAATTTCCTATCTAATCCTAATCTCCCTTTTCCAAGTTCGAAAAGAATATTAAATCTAACAACTAGGTGATCAGTCAAGTTGCAGGCATAGAGAACGAAATTAAATCAAACACAAGAATTGCCCCTAACTACGAATAATCTATTGAAAATAATCAAAGTAACATAGTTTCATAAAAACCCTAGATCCTAAAGAATTAGTTCATGATAAATATAAGAAGAAAATAATAAAGAAAGACAAATCTGAGTTCATGTGATTTTATAGACAAAACGATGAATCTAAGATAAAGATCTTCAATATTGTGTTCTTCTTGCTTGGGTGATCTTCAGGACTTCTCTCTTTTCTTCTTCAATCTTTCTCCAAGTAGATCTTTGATGTTGTAGGTGTATTCTATGAGAAAATTATATAGAGCTGATCAAAGATGTGTAATTTCGTGACCTAGAAGTCCTTAAATAGATCTACCAAGTTGAGTCCAAGTAGGAGACTTTGGGCCCAAGAATTCTCTTAAAAGCCCGCTGAAAATCGCGACAGATTTGCGCAACAGTTTTGCAAGTGTCATAACTCCCAACTCCGAACTCGAAATCAAGATCCGTAAAATCTGTGGTGTAGCTAACTCATTCCTCTACATCATAGTCGAAATTAAACTTCATTGGAGCTTCCTTGAAAGAGTTATGGTCCTCGAAGTGCACAACAACATTCCTGACAGCTTCTTCGTTCTTGCACTACTTGACTGCATTTGATCTTTAATTCGATGTTCTTCGCTTCCAATCATGATCTTTGATCCAAAATAGCTTAGGCCTACAAATATGAACACAATGTATAAGAAAATATCTCAATTCATGCATAAAACAATTAGACCAATGACTCGAGCGACAAAATACAAAACTAACTAAAATTGCCTAAGATTCTATCAAAACTCTAATAAGAATAATCGACTAAGTTAAGGAAATAGACTTGATAACACTGTTTTCACAGAGTTATCAATCTTGCGCTTTGGAAACGGAGCTAGGGTTGCGGCAGAGGCCATAGGAGACATAGAGTTAGTCCTAGGAAATTTCTCTTTGGTTTTGAAAGACTGTTTGTACGTACCAACGATTATCAAGAACATTATTTATATTCCTTTATTGGATAATGATGGTTTTTTTTTTCCATTTCTAGTGGAAAGTTTAGCATAATAAAAGGTGGTTTTACTTATGCTTGTGGTACTTTGATAGATGGTCTTTATTCCTTAGAACCTGCCAACTCTAATGTCATGCACATTCAATGAAAGAAAAGAAAACAAGATGAAAACAATCCACAACTTTGGCACGTTAGGCTTGGACATATTTCCAAGAGTAGAATTCAAAAGTAGGTCTCATCTAGGAACCTAGATGATCTCCCAACTTGCGAGTCCTGTCTTAAGGGAAAAATGACCAAGGCACCTTTTTCTGGGAAACCATAGCGAACCAAACAAACCTTGGATTTAATCCATACTGATGTTTGTGGACCACTGAGTGTCAGTGCGAGAGGAAGATTCTCATACTTCATAACCTTCACAGACGACTTCAGTCGTTATGGGTATGTATACCTAATGAAGTATAAGTCCGAAGCTTTTGATAAATTCAAAGAGTTTCGAATGGAAGTTGAGAATCAACTTGGACATAGTATCAAGGCACTTCGGTCGGATCAAGGTGGTGAATACTTAAGTCAAGAATTCCTCGAATATCTTGTAGAGAATGGAATTCTCTCTCAGCAAACTCCTCCTAAAACACCGTAGTTGAATGGTGTGTCTGAGAGAAGGAACAGAACTTTGTTAGACATGGTTCGTTCCATGATGAGTTTCGCTGACCTTCCTTTTTTGTTTTAGGGCCAAGCCCTATTAACTGCTTCGAAGATACTTAACATTGTACCTTCAAAGTCGGTGCCGACGACGCCATACCAAGAGTGGTTTGGTAAAGCACCCATATACTCATATTTACGAGTATGGAGATCTCCTGCCTATGTAAGAAACAAAAAAGGAGATAAACTAGATAGTAGATCTAGTTTGTGCAAATTTGTGGGGTATCCAAATGAATTCATTGGATGCCTGTTCTACGAACCTAAGGAACAAAAGATGTTTGTATCCAGGAACGCCCACTTCTTGGAGGATGACTTCCTCACTAATAGAAGCGGGATTTCCGTAGAACTTGATGAAGTCCAGGAAGTGGACCCTGATGGGATAGTGCCCTGCAAGCCAATAGATTTTTGCTTGTATAAGGACTATCATGTGATAATCTTTCTCTAGTATACATGAATTAATACGATCGTTTGTTTATGTTATGTAAATCAAACAATGGCCAACTTCATCTCTCGCGAATAACTTAAGCGATTGGATGAAACCCTGAGATCACTTATGACTAAGGGATTATTCACTTCAGTATTGGGTGCGATTAATCATGAAACAGTCTCAAAGGTCGTGATCTCGAAAATGTTCCAAGTCATAGATTCCTATCGAGACGGGGTATCGAGGGAATCGCAAAGACTTGTAGGATTATGCATGATTCACATGAAGTGAATTTGTTGTTGTTTCATGAACAAGACATTTTGATGTCAGTGCATATGACTAGGTGGTTCGATAGGGGATCGAACGCATCGAACGACCCGAACAGAGAGACCCATTGTGGAAGTGCGTAAAAGCATATCGGTGATGGGATGTCTCTCAAGACTTATAACAGTGTACGATTTAGTCCTTAGACTTGAGATGCTAGGGCGAATTCGGTATGCGGGTGTGCGTACTTTGATTTAGGAGCCGGTCACATAGCTTGACCATTGTGCACCTACGTTGGGTACGTATAGTCGTATGCGCGGATGGTTAGCATCAAAATGGGATCTACCGACTCAACGTAGTTCGTTGAGAGAATTTCCTATACATTCTTAGATATTATATTCCGAGAAACCCGTGGCCACGGTCGGTGACGGATTTGGAAAGGGGTTTCCAAACTTAGCAGTCACACTGGAATTATTATCCTGAATTAGAAAGTATAGTTATCGAGATAATTAGAGGTGCCGATCAATTCACACACCCTAGGTCTCGATCGGGAAATTGGTCGATAGAGGGACCGTATGTACATGGTACTTATAAGAGGTGAGGTTCACTGAGATCAATTCACCTGAAGTTGGGCCTCATGGGCTTGTGGCTAGACATCGACCATGAGGTGTGGGTACTCCTAAATTAATAGGGAGATTAATTCTGGAGTGGTCAATAAAGGAAGTTTATTGATCGGAGCAATTAATGAAATATTAATTGCTCACTAATTAAATCACGTAATTGTGAGCCTGCGGCCAATTGATGGTGAACCTAGAGGGTCACACACAATACAGTTGAAACTGTGACAGTCAACTGAAGAAAGAATTGATTTAAAGAATTAAATCAATAGAATTAAAGGGTTAATTCTAAGAGAGAGAAAATTAATTAGATTATTCTAATTAATTAAATTGTTAATTAAAGGGTTAATTAAAGTGTTAAATCTTTAATTAGATTTAATGGGCTATTTAATTAAAGTGTTAATTAAATGAATGGGCCATTTAATTAAAGTGTTAATTAAATGAGTGGGCTATTTAATTAAAGTATTAATTAAATAGATGCAAGACATGGGCCAGTTTAATTAGTGGCCCATTAACTAAAGTCTTGCACAAGGAGTTAGGGTTTTTGGTATTCTCTATAAATAGGGAGTCTTAGAGACTCAAACCTAATGGAACTCAAGAGAGAGAATCCACAAGGCAAGAAACACTCAAACCCTAACCAACTCCTAAAAACCGCCGCCCCCTCAACCCTAGCCCTAGTTGTGCGCCGCCTAACCCTAGCCGCCGCCGCCGCCGATGTGTGCTAGTGGATTGGCCGTGCCACCCTTCTCTCTTCCTTCTTCATGTACATCTAGAGTTGGATAAATCAACTCTTGATTTTGACATGTTTCCATCCTAGTTCTGAGCCTGAGGATCGAAGCAGTCACAGATCTAGCTGGTGTGGACTATTCTCTAGAGGCACAACACATGGGGTGCTTCTCACGAACCAGATCCATCAGATCTGAATGAAGACCGGAGAAAAAACCACCACCTTGCCTGTGGTGAGGTAAATTGTTATTTACCATCTTATAATTTAGTAATTTACTTGCTAAATTGTATTCAACCTTTTCGTATGTGCTAATAAGTAAACCCTGGGAATTGGTGTATGAAAAATTTTAAATTCCGCACCGTTGTAGTTGACAATCATACCCATAAAATCCCAACAGTGGTATCAGAGCCTAACTTATTATGCGCATATGAAAAGGCCTGAACACATCAAATTATATGTTTATATGTGTTTGTTGTGTTCCGATCTTTGATTCTTGCTTGTTATGATAAATTGAATGTTCGGATCTATGCACTTTTCGGTTTTTGGGCCAAAAAATGTAATTTCCGAAAATTGGAGGCTTATTTGCAAATTGTGATTTTTTCAAAATCTGGACAGAAAGTAAATTTTTCATTTTCTGCAATTCTGGACCAAAATTGTAATTTCTGGAATTTTTAAAAATCTGGACTGTTTTGCAATTTACGAAAGGTTAGGGGCTGTTTTTGCTATTTACGTAAAGTTGGGGTCTGTTTTGCAATAAACAAAAGTTTCTGGAAATTTTGTTAATTTTCTGCTTTCTGGTCCAATTTGCATGTTCTGGAAATTTTGGGGCTAATTTATAATTTCCAAAAGTTGAGGGGTCAAAGTGTAATTTTCGAAAATTCAGGGGCCGAACTGCAATTTTTCAAAGTTGAAAAACAGAAACTGTTTTGTGCACTAAAAGGGTTTAGTGGATCCGGAAAGTTAATTTTATCATAATTAGTAGGGACTAAAAGTGAGAATCAAAGGGTCATTTTAAAAGGGGTTTAAAATGATGGTTAAGAGATTGTTTTAGAAAGGGGTTTTTTAAAACTAGAATCTATAGGTATTTTAAAAGGTGTTTTTAAAATATGATAAGAGATTAGAAATAAGAAAATAACTTTTGCTTGTTTCTTGCTCTACGTGAATTGTTTACGTGGTTTTCGATCGCGCCGAGCCTTGACCCTTAGGGTAGATGTGATTGGTTTATTTAATTTTGCTGGTTTTATTGGGCCTGCGAGCCTTAAGTTTTTTGGGCCACTTTGAGCCTTTGTAATAGATAGGGTTTTACTGTTTTATTAGTTTAGGATGGAGGCCCGTTACAAGCAAGGTGGGAGCCCAAGAAGACTAAAGGCCATGTATGCATGGTAGTATGTGTAATAGACTAGGTCTCTTTGAAACCCAATTAGATTGACCAATAGGACCATCGTCTTTGGCTCGATGGTGGTCCACATAGGAGGCTCCCGATCGAAAACATACTGTTGTAGAATGCATGCTAGGTGTGTATGTTTTATTTACTGGTTTATCTTTTAGCATGTATGGTAATGCGCGCTAGTAATTTAGATCGTAAATAAAAGGTAAAGCATAATTGGAACGGTGAGATCTCGAGGAGAGTTACCTCAAACTCTTAAACCCGAAAAACCCCTCTTGAAAATAATATTAAGTCATATTGGATTAAAATAAAATGAAGTATTTATATAAATCCAAGCCTTCCATCAATAGGGACTAGCGTATGTTGTCTACTTATCGATAGAGGTGATCCAGAGTCTGGCACCCGAGTCGAAGAAAGGGACAATACGCGAAATTCCTTGATTATTGTTTTTAACTAAACATGACAAGGGTGAGGACTGGTCGGGATGTGATTATCGACCGATAACTAGTTACGGGGACTTCACGACCGGGCCAGTTGCTCATCATGATTGATGGGTTAGACTTAACGATTAGTAACACTTATGATGTAGCAGTGCTAGATAAGTGCGAAGACCGAGGCAAAATAGCTTGAAGGTTGTGTAGTGACACAATTGGCAATAAGTATGCCTACCTGGGGAATTAGTTGTATGGCCACGAGTCGTGGGTGCAATTAATGGCTGCTGGGACATCAAGACCTACTAGGAAATAGAATTTCCCGAACAATTGAAGGGGTAATTGTTTCGATAAAATAGTGGGAGAACTTTTACGATAGAAAGTCCAACCATCGTAGATTATAAGTATTTTTCATTAACTAGTCTTCTAGATTTTATGTCTTCTCTTTAAATTAGATATTGTGATATCTGCATGAATAATCCATTATTTATAATTTATCCTCGACATATAAATTATCTGGATTAAAATATCGATTGGCTTAGAAACCTGAGGATTATCCTCAATTCCGAGAGCCGGAATCGTGTTCTTAAAACCAACCTATGCCTGATGCATTTTGAGGTGAGTCTCAAAAGGAGGAACGAATCACCTATTGAATATAGGAATCTTAATGATTGTTGCCTCATACAAGCATCAAGATTGAACGAGCTAAAGAAGCGACATAAGAAAATGTCTGAAGCTTCTAAAACATACCTTCACCTCAAAAGGCTTGTTTTGAGGAGTAGTCTTCGAATCGTCTGATTTGAGATCTATAAGGTATTGTTTGAAACTCGAGAATAAATGAAGGAACCAATGTCAAGGATCACTGTCCTTGTTTTATCAGTCTGGTTGAAAAACTAGATCGTTTAAACGTAGGCCTGCAAGTGATCTTAACATTAACTTCCTCCTAAAATTCTCCTCCCCGCTCATTCGAACTATTCGAGAACAACTCTGAACTCTTTTGATAAGTTGATCAAGTTTCTCGAAATAACCAAAGTATTGGTGAAAGGCAAATAGGAACCTTTTAAAGAGGTATACCTGTCATGATTGTTTACACATCAAGGACTACAAAGTCAAAGAAGAGTAAAAGGAAGGAGAAAGGGTTCTCTTCCAAAGCGAACATAAAGGTAATGGATAGAACGCAAGTAGCCTAAAATCGAAATTATCCCGCTGCACCCAATAAAGGCACTGACATGTTTTATTGATTAGAAATTCTAATTAATTAAACAACGTCTCAATTAAAGAGTTAATTGAAAGAAAAGTCTCAATTAAAGAATTAATTGAGCAGCAACGATTCAATTAAAGAATTAATTGAAAAGGGGAAATGAATCAATTAAAGTGTTAATTGAAGGCAACGTTTCAATTAAAGAGTTAATTGAAAGGAAACTGATTGAATTGATATATTAAATTCAATCAATACCAAGATAATGATCCGCACTCATATGGCACGCAAGATTATGTCCCGTTTCCATAGGAATGAATCAAAAGTTGGTGTCGTCGATGCTTCTTGAAATACAGGGCTTAGATGAACTATCAGCTTGCGAATCCTGTCTGAAAGGAAAAGATGACAAAGTTACCGTTTGCTAAGCATCCGGTGCGTACCAAACCAACTTTGGATTGAATCCATACCAATGAATGTGGACCACTAAAGTGTTAGTGAA
This sequence comes from Penstemon eatonii, assembly GCA_038501285.1. Lineage (NCBI taxonomy): Eukaryota > Viridiplantae > Streptophyta > Magnoliopsida > Lamiales > Plantaginaceae > Penstemon > Penstemon eatonii. Next base: position 55,151,444 of record CM076710.1, read on the forward strand.
AGAGGAGATTACTCATACCTCGTAACTGTTACCGATGACTTTGGTCATTAGTGATATGTATATCTTATGATGTACAATTCGAAAATCTTGAAAGTATTCATAGAATTTCGAAACGAAGTAGAGAATCAAACTAGGCATAGTATTAAAGTCATTCGATCTAATCGAGATGGCAAATACTTAAGCTAAAAGTTCCTCAATTATCTTACTGAGAAAGATGTTCTCATACAACGAACTCCTTCTAAGACACCTCAATGTATTGGAGGGTCTGAAAGAAAGGAATCGAACCTTGTTAAACATAGTTCGATTCGTCATGAGTTTCGTTCAACATCCTTATGCATACTAAGGATTGACCTTAATGGTTGCATTGAAGATACTGAACAAAGTAACTTCAAAGTTCGTGCCTGTAAAACCCTACCAAGAATGGTGTGGTAAAATACCTCTATAGTCTTTTGAGTATGGGGATCTCCTGCCTAAATCGGGAACAAAAAGGAGATAAATTGGATAGTGGATCCAGTTTGTACAAATTTGTGGGGTATCCAAAGAAATCCATTTGGATGCCTGTTCTACACTCCTAAAGAACAAACGATGTTTGTTTCAAGGAATATCCATTTCTTAGAGGATGGCTTCCTCGTAAATAGAAATGGTACCCTAGTAGAACATGATGAGGTCCAAGAAGTGGAACTCATCCCCACAAACAGTGGGAGTTAATCCAGAAACTACTGAACCATCAAGTACACCAGTACTTCGTAGATCTGATCGAGTTCGTGAGGAACTTGATAGATATGGTTAAACCATATACGAAGAACCTACATTAGATGTAGACACTCATGTATGCAAGAGGTCATACAATCCTAAATGGATTCCATCCATTCCAACAAGGTATTAACCTTGGTCGATCCACCCAAGGGAAGTACCCCATGGAAAGCAAATGGATCTTCAAGCGCAAGCTAGGAATGAATGAAAAAGGTGTTAACCTATAAGGCTTGCCTAAAGACAAAAGGTTATTCACAAAGGCCTGGAACGGACTTTGATGAAATCCTTTCTCCATTTGGCAATGTCCGAATCCATTTGGACTCACATTCATTTTGATGAGAAAGTCAAGGCATTCGACTTCATTGAAAAACAAATGTGAAACTGGAATGTACGAAGGATTAGTGGGAGCTCTTTGGAGTTCATTAATTTTACATGTCGATAACATATTGATTATCTGGGATGATATTGGAATGTTAACACAGACGGAAGCATGATTGTCCATGCAATTCTCCATGAAAGATTTGAGAGAGACATCAAGAAAGATGTTGGGACACTCTCAAACTAAGTACATAGAAACAAATACTGAAAGTATTCAGTATGGAAGAATCCAAGAGAGGATTACTTCCAGTGAGACACTGTATCTCTCCTCCCAAAATCGATGTGCCCTACGTCGAATATGGAAAAGGAGAACGTCTCAAATACCTTATGTTGAAACAAAAGGGAAGCATGTGGCATGCTTTAGTATTTACTAGACCAGACGTAGAACCTGCTCTAAGCGCCACGAGCAGTTACTAGTCAAACTCCAGTGAAGAGTACTGGATCGCCGTAAAAGATATCCTTGAGCTCTTGAAAAGGACTAAAGATTTGATCTTGGTCTATGGTGATAATGGAGAATTGAAATTCGAAGGATTTATTGATTCGAATTTCCGGTCTGATGTGGATAAATATATGTATCCAGTTTTGGATACATATTTTGCCTTAGTGGGGTAGCGGCAAGTTGGAAAGGGTTCCAAGGAAAGCACCGTTACCATCTTAACCACTGAAGCAAGATATCTCGTAGCAAGGAATGCAGCGTAAGAAAAGTGTTTGGATGAAAAAACCTCATCCAACTTTTGGATGTGGTGCCTAGCATTGCGAAGCTCGTGGTTATCTTCTAAGATAACAAATCGAGCCATTGCCAAAGCAAAGGTAGATCTCACCAGAAATCTAAACACAAGATAAAAGTACCATTTGATTAGAGAAGTCATTGGTAGAGTTGACGCACATGATGGATCGCGTCGATTCGGAAGACAAATCTAGTAGATCCACTAAACAGAGCTTTTTCACAAAATGAGTTCGAAGGACATCTATGAAAGATGGGTCTTAGAAACGTTTGTGATTGGCTTTAGGGCAAGTGGGAGATTGATGGGATAGTGCCCTGCAAGCCAATAGATTTTTGCTTGTATAAGGACTATCATGTGATAATCTTTCTCTAGTATACATGAATTAATACGATCGTTTGTTTATGTTATGTAAATCAAACAATGGCCAACTTCATCTCTCGCGAATAACTTAAGCGATTGGATGAAACCCTGAGATCACTTATGACTAAGGGATTATTCACTTCAGTATTGGGTGCGATTAATCATGAAACAGTCTCAAAGGTCGTGATCTCGAAAATGTTCCAAGTCATAGATTCCTATCGAGACGGGGTATCGAGGGAATCGCAAAGACTTGTAGGATTATGCATGATTCACATGAAGTGAATTTGTTGTTGTTTCATGACAAGACATTTTGATGTCAGTGCATATGACTAGGTGGTTCGATAGGGGATCGAACGCATCGAACGACCCGAACAGAGAGACCCATTGTGGAAGTGCGTAAAAGCATATCGGTGATGGGATGTCTCTCAAGACTTATAACAGTGTACGATTTAGTCCTTAGACTTGAGATGCTAGGGCGAATTTGGTATGCGGGTGTGCGTACTTTGATTTAGGAGCCGGTCACATAGCTTGACCATTGTGCGCCTACGTTGGGTACGTATAGTCGTATGCGCGGATGGTTAGCATCAAAGTGGGATCTACCGACTCAACGTAGTTCGTTGAGAGAATTTCCTATACATTCTTAGATAATATATTCCGAGAAACCCGTGGCCACGGTCGGTGACGGATTTGGAAAGGGGTTTCCAAACTTAGCAGTCACACTGGAATTATTATCCTGAATTAGAAAGTATAGTTATCGAGATAATTAGAGATGCCGATCAATTCACACACCCTAGGTCTCGATCGGGAAATTGGTCGATAGAGGGACCGTATGTACATGGTACTTATAAGAGGTGAGGTTCACTGAGATCAATTCACCTGAAGTTGGGCCTCATGGGCTTGTGGCTAGACATCGACCATGAGGTGTGGGTACTCCTAAATTAATAGGGAGATTAATTCTGGAGTGGTCAATAAAGGAAGTTTATTGATCGGAGCAATTAATGAAATATTAATTGCTCACTAATTAAATCACGTAATTGTGAGCCTGCGGCCAATTGATGGTGAACCTAGAGGGTCACACACAATACAGTTGGAACTGTGACAGTCAACTGAAGAAAGAATTGATTTAAAGAATTAAATCAATAGAATTAAAGGGTTAATTCTAAGAGAGAGAAAATTAATTAGATTATTCTAATTAATTAAATTGTTAATTAAAGGGTTAATTAAAGTGTTAAATCTTTAACTAGATTTAATGGGCTATTTAATTAAAGTGTTAATTAAATGAATGGGCTATTTAATTAAAGTATTAATTAAATAGATGCAAGACATGGGCCAGTTTAATTAGTGGCCCATTAACTAAAGTCTTGCACAAGGAGTTAGGGTTTCTGGTATTCTCTATAAATAGGGAGTCTTAGAGACTCAAACCTAATGGAACTCAAGAGAGAGAATCCACAAGGCAAGAAACACTCAAACCCTAACCAACTCCTAAAAACCGCCGCCCCCTCAACCCTAGCCCTAGTTGTGCGCCGCCTAACCCTAGCCGCCGCCGCCGCCGATGTGTGCTAGTGGATTGGCCGTGCCACCCTTCTCTCTTCCTTCTTCATGTACATCTAGAGGTGGATCTTTATCCAACTCTTGATTTTGACATGTTTCCATCCTAGTTCTGAGCCTGAGGATCGAAGCAGTCACAGATCTAGCTGGTGTGGACTATTCTCTAGAGGCACAACACATGGGGTGCTTCTCACGAACCAGATCCATCAGATCTGAATGAAGACCGGAGAAAAAACCACCACCTTGCCTGTGGTGAGGTAAATTGTTATTTACCATCTTATAATTTAGTAATTTACTTGCTAAATTGTATTCAACCTTTTCGTATGTGCTAATAAGTAAACCCTGGGAATTGGTGTATGAAAAATTTTAAATTCCGCACCGTTGTAGTTGACAATCATACCCATAAAATCCCAACAGACTCATCCCCACAAACAGTGGGAGTTGATCCTGAACCCGTTGAACCTTCTAGTACACCAGTACTTCATAGGTCCGATCGAGTTCGTAGAGAGCTTGAAAGGTATGGCTTTATTCACGAAAACGATCAATTGGACACTGATCCAAGGACATATGAAGAAGCTATGTCAGACATAGATTCGGGTGCGTGGCAGGAAGCCTTGCAATCCGAAATGGATTCCATGCATTCCAACAAAGTATGGACTTTGGTTGATCCACCTGAGGGAACCATCCCTGTAGGCTGCAAGTGGATCTTCAAGCGCAAGCTAGGAATGAATGGAGAGGTATTAACTCATATAGCTCGCCTTGTGGCAAAAGGTTATTCTCAAAGGCCTGGAATAGACTATGAGGAAACCTTCTTGCCAGTAGCGATGTCTAAATCCATTCGGATACTATTAGCCATAGCCGTGTGGTATGACTACGAGATATGGCAAATGGATGTAAAGACCGCCTTTCTCAATGGCGACATCGATAAGGAAATTTATATGCAACACCCAAAAGGCTTTACATCTAAAGGAAGTGAGCATAAGGTTTGCAAATTTCAAAGGTCAATCTATGGCCTAAAACAGGCGTCCCGAACCTGGAACATGCATTTTGATGAGACAGTCAAGGGGTATGGCTTCATCAAGAACGTTTATGAGTCATGTGTGTACAAGAAATTCGATGGGAGTTTGGTACAATTTATTGTGTTATATGTCGATGACATTCTGTTGATCGGAGACGATTTCAGAACGTTGATGCAGACGAAAGCGTGGTTATCCACGCAATTCTCCATGAAGGATATGGGAGACGCATCTTACGTACTGGGCATACGTATCTATAGAGATAGATCGAAGAAGATGTTAGGTCTCCCCCAATCCCAGTACATTAACACTATACTGAAGAGATTCAGTATGGAAGAATCCAAGAAAGGATTGCTTCCAATGAGACATGGAATCTATCTTTCTAAATCAATGTGCCCTACGAGTGATGAAGAAAGAAAAAGAATGTCACTCATACCTTATGCATCTGCCATTGGCAGCATAATGTATGCAATGTTATGTACTAGACCTGACGTAGCTCACGATCTCAGTGTAAAGAGCCGCTACCAGTCAAATCCAGGGGAGGAACACTGGACCGCCGTAAATGCTATCCTAAAGTACCTGAGAAGGACTAAGGATATGTTCTTGGTCTACGGTGGTAGTGGAGAATTGAAACTCGAAGGATTCACTAATTCGAGTTTCCAGTCTGACGTGGATGATTTTAAATCCAATTCTGGATATATATTTTGCCTCAACGGCGCAGCGGTGAGTTGGAAGAGCTCCAAACAGTCGACCACTGCAGACTCAACACTGAAGTAGAATATATCGCCGCATCAGATGCAGCGAAGGAAAGTGTTTGGATGAGAAACTTCATCCAAGAGTTGGATGTGGTACCTAGCATAGCAAATCCCATAGTAGTCTACTGCGACAACAATGGGGCAATTGCTCAAGCAAAGGAGCTGAGATCACACCACCAGTCCAAACACGTATTAAGGAAATACCATGTGATCAGGGAGATCATAGGTAGAGGAGACATTCAAATGGAGCGTGTCGACTCAAAGGATAACGTAGATGATCCAATAATTAAGCCATTATCGCAAAAGGTGTTCGAAGAGCATCTGGGAAGGATGGGTCTTAGAAACGTTTGTGATTGGCTTTAGGGCAAGTGGGAGATTGATAAGATAGTGTCCTGCAAGCCAACAAAATAGCTTGTAATAGGAACATTATTTTATCTTGAAAGAATCTTTGATTTATCAATTAATACGAACTGTTTATTTTATTGAGAATTCATAATATAAACAAATGGCCATCTTCATCTTTCGCGAACACATTTAAGCGATTGGTTGAAACCCTGAGATCACTCATGACTACGGGACTATTCACTTCAGTATTGGGTGCGATTAATCATGAAACAGTCTCAAAGGTCATGATCTAAAAAATGTTCCAAGTCATAGATTCATATCGAGACGGGGTATCGAATGAATCGTCAAGACTTGCACGATTATGCATGATTCACTTAAAGTGAATTTGTTGTTGTTTCATGAACAAGACATTGTTAATGTCAGTGCATATGACTAGATGGTTCGATAGGGGATCGGACTCATCGAACGACCCGAACATAGAGACCCATTGTGGAAGTGCGTAAAAAGCATATCGGTGATAGGATGTCTCTCAAGACTTATAACAGTGTACGATTTAGTCCTTAGACTTGAGATGCTAGGGCGAATTCGGTATACGGGTGTGCGTACTTTGATTTAGGAGCCGGGCACATAGCTTGTCCATTGTGCGCCTACGTTGGGTACGTATAGTCGTATGCGCGGATGGTTAGCATCAATAAAGGATCTACCGACTCATTGTAATGAATGAGGGAATTTCCTGTACATTCTTCGATGATACATTCCGAGAAATCCATGGCCATGGTCAGTGACGGATTTGGAAAAATGGTTTCCAGATTTAGCAGTCACACTGGAAGTATTATCCTGAATTAGAAAGTACAGAATCGAGATAATTAGAGGTGCCGACCAATTCTCACACCCTAGGTCTCGATCGGGAAATTAGTCGTTAGAGGGACTGTATGTACATGGTACTTATAAGAGGTTTAAGGTTCACTGAAGTCAATTCACCTAAAGTTGGGCCTCATGGGCTTGTGGCTAGACATCGACCATGAGGTGTGGGTACTCCTGAATTGATGGTAGATTAATTCTGGAGTTGTCAATTGAAATTAGTTTAATTGATCGGAGCGATTAATTAAATAATTAATTGCTCATTAATTAAATCGCAGAAATGTGAGCCTGCGGTCAATTGATGGTGAACCTAGAGGGTCACACACAAAAGCTGGAACTGTGATAGTCAGTTGTAGAACGAAATGATTTAAAGGAGTTAAATCAAGGTAAGGAATTAAAGGGTTAATTCTTGGAGAGAGAAAATTAATTAGATTTATCTAATTAATTAAATATTTAATTAGATTTATTGGTTTATTTAATTAAAGTATTAATTAAATAAATGAGCCATTTAATTAAAGTAGTTAATTAAATGACTTGGGCTATTTAATTAAAAGGACTAATTAAATAGAGGGATGGGCCAACTTATCTGATGGCCCATTAGCTAAGAGAAGATAGGGTAAGGGATAGGGTTTGAACTCTCCTATAAAAAGGAGTCTTGGAGAATCAAAACCCTAAGCAAGCAAAATACATAAACCCTAATCTTTCCTCTACTAGCCGCCACCCCCTCTCCCTCACTAGCCCTAGCCGCCGCCGCCTTCTACAACCAAGCCGCCGCCGCCGCCGTGGTTGTGGAGAAGGGACGAGCACCTCTCTCTCCTTCTTCCGATCTACATCTAGAGTTGGATCTAAGTCCAACTCTCGAATCTGAACTGCTTCTCTCCTACTTCTCAGCCTGTGGATTGAAGTGATTGCAGATCCAGCTGGTGTGAACTATTCTCTAGAGGCACAACACTTGGGGTGCTCTAGTGATCCGAAAAGAAGACCGGAGAAACCACCACCTTACCTGTGGTGAGGTAAAATTGCAATTTTACCACTTTAATTTATTTTAGTATTTGTATGCTGAAATGAATTCAACCTTATTCATATGTGCTAATAAGATCCCTGGGATGTGGATATAAAAATTTTAAATTCTGCACCGCTGTAGTTGACAAATATACCCACGAAATCCCGACAAGACTCAGTTAAAAGACGAGTATCAACGATTTGCTGACATCATTGCTCAAGTGTTGGAGTGTTCAACTAGCTCATTGGATGGGTTACCCAGAACGAGGTTTCACACCATGGCCTGCATTTACTACGGCCTGGATGTGAACTGGGCTACTCATATGTTCAACATTTTGGTTGTCAAGAAAAATGGACATGCCATTCTGTTGAGTCTTCTGTTCTTGGCATTGAACTGCCAAATGGTGAATGGCAAGGTAGTTCATGCACTGAAGAGGTTCCATAAATATGAACCAGTAAGAGTAGAGCACAAGGTGGCTGCTACTCTTAAGAGGAAAGGAAAAGGGAACGCCAAAGAGGCCGGTGCTGCGAAAAAGGCCAAGACTACTGGACAGACTAGTAAGTCTACTGATCAAACAGCAGACCCTGCTATTGAAGCCAGATCAGTAGAGTCTGCTTCAGAAATTGTGAACAAAATAGTCACTCAAGTGACTAAGGAACTGGGAGAAAGTGCAGCAACAGCATCTCCTGAATGAACTGAGTCAGACGAACCGGCTCAAGTTGAATTGAAGAGAAGAACAAGGAGCTCTGCAAAGAGGCTTGTTGTTGAGCCTCAGCCAACTGGGACTATGACCAAGTCCAAGGCCCGGATGAAGGTCACTTTCTCTGAAAAGCCAATTGAAAAAGTGAGGGAGGATACAGCATCAGTAGAGAGACCCATTGAACAAACAGAGAAGTCTGTTGAGGAGCATGTTGTTAACTCAGAATTGGTTCAGTCTGCTGTCACAGAGACCGAACAGCAGACTAGCACAATTGGTGAGGGTGAACCTCTGCTCGTCCATCCTCAACAATTGATGCTCAACCTCTCAAGGTTGTGGAAAACCCTTTTGCCAAGAGGAAAAGAAGTGGCAAAGGGAAGGTGTCTGCCGCTCAGAAGAGAAAAGAATAAAGAGAGCTGAAGAATAAGGAAGAGGCATAATACAAAGAAGCAGTGAGACTCAGTGAGCTGGAAGCTCATGCTAAAAAAGATGACACCTGAAGAGTTAGCTGCAAAGGAAGCAGAAGATTTGGCTGCTGCCATATAAGTCAGTACCAAGGACGCCCATGGTTCAAGGTACAGTGGTGGCATCATAATTGGGGAGCCAAGGGACCCAAATCAGTCAAGGGAAATGATGCCTAGACCCAAGGAGCCTAAAAAACAGAAATCAGAACTCAAGTATGCCTTAACAGTTGTGCTTGATAATCCAGAGGCTTATAAGAGGTTTGAGGCTGAATTGGAAAGGTACAATAACCTGCTCATCCGTCAGAGTCTGTTTGTCAAGGAGAAAACGAGGTACAACAGATGGAGAGACTACAAACTGACAAAGACTAAGGAGCAGATTATTGAATGGAAGGCATTTTCAGCAGAGGAAGCTTGGGTGTTAAGTTGGGTGAAGATTGGATGCCTGAAACAAGCTCTTGACTCAGACTTCTTCATGGACATGGTCAGATGGAGACTAAGAAAGATATCTAAGTCTGAAGCCAAGAATATAAGAGACTCTATTCCAGAGGACCCTGCTGAGGAAGAAGACCTGCTGGAAAGAGCAGTGAAGTTGGCCATTTCCATCACCCTGGAAATGTGGTCAAAGAAGACAAGGTGCCAGAAGGGACAGCCAAGTTCTATGACTCCCCTGCCTAGTCTTCAACAAATCGTTTTTGGACCTGCAGTCAAGACATTATGAAGAACTGCCAGAGCAGACAACAACACCATTCACCCCTGCGTCGATTTTTACACATAAAATTATTATCTCTGCTGATGGTTCTGAAGTTGTTACAATTGCAGATGAACCCAGAAAGGTCCAAGAACCAACAGCAGAAAAGGTAAAGGAGAAGAAAAGCACCCCTAGCCCAACAGATATCCCATCAACTTCAACTTCCTCATCTGTTCAGCCAACACTGCTGGAATCCATTGAACAGATGATGTTGGTCCCAAGTGGTCAGATGAGGTCTAGAGGGGGGGGTGAATAGACCTCTGAAAATTTTTGAACTTAAAAACTTTTCAGTCTTCTGTCAGCAGACTAAGCTGATGAAGAACAGTAAGCAGACTAGTCTGATCGTGAACGAATCTTGAACAGACGACTGACCACTCTTCTTACAATGACTTAGCTGTTTTTCAGCAAAACAGTTTTCCAAGAGTATACTTGCAGCGGATTGTTTAAAAGTGTTTTTCACAAGTAAACTAAGTTCTAAAAGATTTTATCCCCAGTTTAAAACTCCTTATAAAATCTTTTTGATTGATTCAAAGTGTTTAAAATGCAAACTTTAAAAATATGCAAGAAAGCTTTAAATGCAAGATAACACAAAGAATTTTTATAGTGGTTATATGGATAAAAATCCTTTAGTCCACTCTTCCAGATCACACAGATTCTGGGTTATACTATAATCACTTAGATTACAATATTTCTCCACTTACACCTAACCAACTAATGAGAAGGCTGTAAGCTCACAATAGGAATTCACAAAGAAAGCCTATCCTCTAAAGTAGAATCACTCACACAGATGGATTCTCACTTCGCACAACACTCAGCTATCACAAAATCACTCAGATAATGTTTTTCTGATTTCTTCAACTGGGTTTCTGTCAACAGATGACTTCCACCAGACGAGTGAGCTGTTCGAGCTTTTGAGACTTAGAGAAATTCTGCTTCAAAATTTCGATCTCTGATTGTTGTTGTGTAATGCTCGATTTGAAATTCAGCTCTATTTATACATGGAGATGAAATTATGACCGTTGAAGGCAAGTCACAAATCAAATCCATCCTTCAGCTCCTTTTGAAACGGCTCCCTGCAGCATTCCGTACTGTGTACAGTACCTTTCTGTCCATCGCATTTAATGCACTCTGCTGATCCGAGGATATCTTCAATCATTTGCCATTACTACCCTTCTCTTTCAGCATTTATTACACCAAGTGCATTTATTACCGTTGGACTAATCTCTTGACCTCTTCTACTCTGCTGATCAAAACGACTCTGCTGATAGATACTCTGCTGATCAAATACTGAACTCATCTGATTTGACTCGGCTGATGATCTACCCTTCTGTTCGCTGATTCAGCAAGAGATCATTAGTCTTCTGAGCTTTGAATTTTGAACTCTTCTGATGTCTTCTTTTACTTGTTCAAAATTCTTCTAAGGGAACTAAGCTTTCCATACTTAGCTGATTATGATGTTTTGGAAATCATCAAAACCTTCCCTTAATTACTTGTCTTCTTTCATCTTCATCTTCATCCAACAATTTCCCCCTTTTTGATGATGACAAAACTCCAGCTAAGTACCTGTACCTAAACTAAAGTTTTTATCCTCAAAAATTTCTGAGATAGAAATAATGTGTTGGAGTCAAACTTGCAATTTTATAGATAATGATTTTGATTACATTTTACAAGTTTTGAAAGATGAGAAGTACAAAATATTTAAAAAGATTACAAGGATTTTTAAAAATTAAGAAATTTAGCCTAAGCTAGTCTTCTTTCTTCTTTTCTTCCTTGTCTTCTTTCTCAGATTCTTCTTCAGATAATTTAGAAGTCTCAGCTTCCAAATTTTCAATGAATCTTTTCTTCAGCAGCTCTAACTTCCTTTTCTTGACATCTGGATCAAGCTGTTCTTCAGCTGAATCTTTGGCAGCAGCTAGTTCCTTGTCTGACTTGGCTTTTGCTTCAGATTCTTCCCTTTCAGCTTGGTCTTCTTCCTCTGTGATTTTCTCATCTGTTGGTCTGCTTGATTCTTCCATATTTCTTTCAGTCTCACCAGCAGATTCTTCTAACACTTCAGTTTCTTCAGCATCTTGATTTCCTTCATCCCTTTGGAAATCAACCCTTTGCTGTCCAAATATCCTTTCTTCCCCCTTTTTGTCATCATCAGCAGGGACAGATGGATATTGTGGCATAACTGGTGTGATTAGAAGTGAATCACATAGAAGTTTGATGTTTTCTTCCATTGCATTAATCTGAGCTTGCTGTTTAAGTTGATTGGCTTTAACAGTCTTGACTTCCTTGAGCAAGTCTTCTCCTTGATCACCCAATTGAATTTGAGATCCCAAAATCCAATTTGATGAAGCAGTGAAGTCTTTCATCATGTTTCCCATGACTTCATCTTCTGCTTGGAGAGCCAATTCAACAGTTTGTTCAATCTGCTTCCAACCTTCAGTAGTGCTCTGAGTCCTTCTTCTAAGAATATCCATATCCTGACAGATGGATTTAACGTTATGAGCAGTGTCTTCTATCAGATCTGTTGGGACAACAGCAGCTTTCTGAATTGGTTGTTTAACAGCAGCTAACACATCTGCTTTTATCTCCTCCTTCATTTCCTTCATTGATTTGATAATCATTTGTTGGATGGAATCCAACAGATTGGTTTGAGCACTTTGAGAGATTGAAGGATCTTCTGATGGAGTAGCAGAGACGGTTTCCTTTTGATTTGGTTTTCGTGATTTATCTAAACCGTTGATCTAATCTGACAGTTTTTAATCGTGCGGATGAGAGTCGCGGATTTCAATTTTATTATTTTAATGTCAGATGGGCGGGAAACTCTATCGACACTAATCTGTTTACTTATAAAAGCGCGTTTTTAAAGTGCGATTTATGACCATGCTTATATAAGATATCAGATGAGTAGAGTTTAACTTATCTGACAGACGAGTGATCTGTTATCTGATATTACTAGAGAATGCCAATAGCTAGTAATCTTCCTCTGCTGTTTGTCAATCCAGCAAGATAAAATAATCTTCAATCTTCAAGAATTAAGAACACATCTTCATGATAACATAACTTCAACTAACTGTCATTAACAAATTTCATCTTTAGAGCAGAAGTACCGCTAGTCTTACACGTTCCCCCTGTCTTTAAGAGTTCATAAGTTAACTAGTCTGTTGAGAGTTAATTCTTGAATAATACACTTGATGACTAAGCTGTTGAACTCCAGTCTTCTGATGAGTTCCCCCTCAGCTTATGCATCCAGGTTAAGTAATCCTAACTCAGCTCTTAGAGTTGAGAACCTTGCTTCACTTAGAGGTTTGGTGAAGATGTCAGCAATCTGATTATCAGTATGAACATACTCAATCAAAACATTGCCTTTTTCCACATGATCTCTAATGAAATGATGTTTAATCTCAATGTGTTTAGTCCTTGAATGACTTGTAGTGTTCTGAGTAAGTGAGATTGCACTTGTATTGTCACAGTAGATTGGAATTCCACTGATCTTGATGTTGTAGTCTTCTAGTTGATGCTTCAACCAAAGTATCTGTGCACAACAAGCTCCAGCAGCTATATATTCAGCTTCAGCAGTAGATATAGAAACTGAGGTTTGCTTCTTACTCATCCATGAGATCAGACGACTGCCCAAGAACTGACAGGCACCTGTTGTGCTTTTTCTGTCAATCTTGCAGCCAGCAAGGTCTGAATCTGAATAGCCAACTAGTTCAAATCCAGATTCTCTAGGATACCATACTCCCAATTCTTGAGTGCCTTTAACATACTTCAATATCCTCTTGGCAGCTAAGAGATGAGATTCTTTGGGGTTTGATTGAAATCTTGCACAGACTCCAACTGAGTACATTATATCAGGTCTGCTTGCTGTTAGATACAACAATGAACCAATAATGCCTCTATATTTGGTTATGTCCACTGATTTGCCATCTTCATCTTTATCCAAACGAAGACTTGTAGACATAGGAATGGTAGCTGTTGAGCTAGTTTCCATACCAAATTTCTTGAACAGATCTCTTGTGTATTTTGCTTGGCTGATGAATATCCCATCAGGCAACTGTCTAACTTGCAATCCAAGAAAGTAATTAAGTTCACCCATCATGCTCATTTCAAACTTATTCTGCATCAGCTTGGAGAACTTATCACACATCTGTTGATTAGTTGAACCAAAAATAATATCGTCCACATATATTTGCACAAGTAATATATGATTTTCCCATTCAATTGTGAACAAGGTTTTATCTACCTTACCTTTTCGAAATCCTTTAATTAAAAGAAAATCAGATAGGGTATCATACCATGCTCTTGGAGCCTGTTTCAGTCCATAGAGAGCTTTCTTCAGACGATATACTTTGTCTTCTTCTTGATAGACTTCAAATCCTGGAGGTTGTTCAACATACACTTCTTCTTGCAATTCTCCATTGAGAAAAGCAGACTTCACATCCATCTGATAGACAGTGAAGTTCTTGTGAGCAGCATAGGCTAGAAACAGTCTGATTGCTTCAAGTCTTGCTACTGGTGCAAAAGTTTCATCAAAGTCAATTCCTTCTTCTTGACAATAACCCTTGGCCACTAGTCTTGCTTTGTTTCTGGTGACAACACCATCTTCATTCATCTTATTTCTGAAAACCCACTTAGTGCCAATTACTCTTTGATGACTTGGTCTAGGAACTAAGTACCAGACTTCATTCCTTTCAAATTGATTCAACTCTTCTTGCATTGCTTCTATCCAGAAGGAGTCATTGAGAGCTTCTTCAATTTGCTTGGGCTCTATTTGAGATAGAAATGTGACAAACATAGCATCTTGTGCAGCAGCTCTTCTTGTTTTCACTCTATCTAAAGGATCACCAATAACTAATTCAGGAGGGTGATTCTTGAGCCATCTGAGATCAGGTTGCAGATCAGGATGTTGTCCTCTGTCTTGATCTTGCAACACTACTGTTGGAGTTCCAGTAGTAGTCTGTTGAACATTTGCCGTCTGTTGAACAGTCTCTGGTCTGTCAGCTGTTTGCAACTCGTCTGTTAGACAATCAGCACTGTGATTATGAACAGCACTTGAGTTAGCAGCTGAACTTAGATTAGGTAGTATGATGGGAACATATTCTTCATTTCTTCCAACGTCTAACTTCTGTAAATCAGCAGACAGATCTTGATTTACATTTTGATTCTTTTCAGAAGATTGACTTGGCTCATCAAATACTACATGGATAGATTCTTCTATTAGTAATGTTCTTTTGTTAAAAACTCTATAAGCCTTACTAACAGATGAGTATCCTACAAAGACAGCTTCATCAGCCTTTTCTGCAAATGCAGTAAGGTGATTTTTCCCATTATTCAATACAAAACATTTACAACCAAAAATCTTAAAGTAATGAATGTTTGGCTTTCTGTTGTTCCAAACTTCATATGGAGTCTTGTTCTGATTTTTGTTGATCATACATCTGTTCTGGGTAAAGCATGCTGTGTTTGTTGCTTCTGCCCAAAATCTTTGAGGCAGTTTAGCTTCAGCTATCATGGTTCTGACAGCTTCTTTTAGTGTTCTGTTTCTCCTTTCAGCAACACCATTCTGTTGAGGGGTTCTTGCAGCAGAATACTCATGATGTATTCCTTTGATATTACAATACTCTTCAACAGTAGAGTTTGTAAACTCTGTCCCTCTATCTGATCTGATCTTCAATATTTTGATACTCTTTTCATTCTGGATCAGTTCCATCAGATTGGTAAGATGTTCCTTGGTTTCACTTTTCTTCTTCATGAAAATCACCCAAGTATATCTTGAATAATCATCCACAACAGCTAGGCAGTATTTCTTTCCACCATTGCTGACTGGATCAATGGGTCCAAATAAGTCCATATGCAACAGCTCCAATATTCTTCCAGAAGATTGGTGCTTCTTTTCTTTGAATGATGACTTGATTTGTTTACCCTTCTGACATGCATCACAGAGCTTGTCTTTGCTCATGACTGCTTTTGGAATCCCTTCCACCAAATCATTCTTGATTAATCTGTTTATGGTCTTGAAGTTTAAATGATTCATCCTCTTGTGCCATAGCCAACTGACTTCACTTGGTGCAGATGCCACCAAACAAATACTTGAATTCTTGTCAACAGAATTCCAGTCAACTATGTAGATATTTCCTTGTCGTCTTCCAGATAAAATTACCTTCTTTGTACCAATCTGTTCAACGTAGCACTTATCTGTTGAGAAGATGACTGAATATCCCTTGTCACAAAATTGACTTATACTCAGCAGATTATACTTTAGGCCTTTAACATATGAGACATCAGATATCTCTATGTTTCCCTTGATTAATCTTCCTTTAGCTTTAATCTTGCCTTCTTTGCTGTCTCCAAAAGTGACTTTTGGACCATCCACAGCAACTGCATTAGTCAGCTCATGTATGTTTCCACACATGTGTCTTGAACATCCACTGTCCAAGTACCAAATCTTCTCTACTTTACTCCTACTCCTAATCCTAACCTACAAAACAAAAGTAAAATTGTTTTAGGTACCCTTATTGAGAGGGTCCTGAAGGATTAGTTCCACCTTTGACAACCCAAGATGTTGATGTCTTAGGCTTCTTAGGCTTCTGAGTTTTAGGAGCATGAACAGTTTCATTTTTATCATAGTTATCAGATAAGTCATGTTGATGATCAGTATGATATGAATAATGTTCATAAGCAGGGTAAGGTGCATGATAAGCAGGGTATGCATGCATTGGATGAGCAGGGTAAGGTGCATAGTAACTAGGAAATTGAGGTGCATGATACATAGGATGATATGCAGCAGGTTGCACATAATATGACTCATTTCCATACCAAGCATTTTGATTTTTCTTGTTCTTATGCTTCTTTGGTTTACTAGGTGCTTGCTCATTTGTTTTTGACTTAGTTTTACCACTAGTCTGATTGACTTTAGCTTTATCAGCAGACTTCTTAGGACTCTGCTGTTTGGTCTTACTAGTCTGATTTCCTACACTAGGCTCTTTGCACTTTTTAGCCTTAGGAGATTTCTTCTCCTTTACCACTTTCTCAGATGAGGTAGGTTTAGAAGTTTGAACATACAGAATGACCTTACTATTGTCAGCTGATATGAATTTTTCAGTATGGTTCAACTCTAGTTTATCCTTTTCTAAAGGTGTCTCCTGTTTCTTAGATGTATGCATGGATGCAACAGTTGACTTATCATGAGACTCAATAATTTTCTCAAGTTCCATGATTTTCCCTTTATAAACCTCACATTCAGCTTTCAGAGATTCATGCTCTTGCTCAAGCTGTTTATATTCAGCTGATTCTTTTGGCTTTTCAGCTAAAAGTTTCAGTGAACTATTTTGCTCTTTTAGCAGGATCATCTCTTCCTTAAGCTTTTTATATGCTTCAGCAATACCAGTATTGTTAAGCATCATTTGTTCAAATGAATTAAATAATTCATCATTAAGAGGAGTTACCTCATCCTCAGAGTCATCAGATTCCTTTGCCATAAGACATAGGAGAGCAGGTTTTTCTTCATCAGAAGATTCTTCATCAGACGAGTCTGAGTCTGAATCAGATGAGTAGACAGCAGCTGGCTTTTCTGCTTCTGCCATCATTGCTTTGCCTCTCTGATGCTTTCTTTCTTTTCTCATTTTCTTCTCTTCTTCAGTGTATTTCTCTGCTTTTGGATATGGGCAGTCTCTTATGAAGTGTCCCAATTTCCTGCAGTTGTAACACATCAGTTTTGATTTATAATCCTCTTTATCTTGAGAAGAAAAGTTAGGTTTAGAAGTAGAAGCAGCATGATTGTATTTATTTTTCATCTTTCTCTTATAGAACTTCTTGAAGTTGTTCATCAATAACGCTACATCTCCAGCAGTGTACTCCTTTTTGTTGAGTAGAGTGGCTTCATCAGATGAGTCCACTTCTTTGCTTTTCTGTGCTGGTCTTCTGGTGTTTTCAGCAGCAACAAGTGCAGCTGTGGGTCCTGAAGTTGAGGTTTCTTCAATTCCCATCCTTGGCAGTTTATACTCATAAGCCTTGAGTACGGAGAACAGCTCTGTTAGAGAAATCTTGCCCAGATCTCTTGATTCTTCCATTGCTGTCACCTTCATGTTGAACTTGGAAGGTAGGGCCTTCAGTACTTTGACAGTGATTTCTTTGTCAGTGAAAGTCTTTCCCAGCTTCAAAACTTCGTTCAGAGTTCTGGTGAATCTGGTATCCATCTGATCGATGGTTTCTCCAGACTTCATCTTGAAGTTGTCCAGCTTTTCCAATGCAACACTGAGCTGATGCTCTTTAATAGCATCATTGCCTTCGCTCATGTCTCTGACCTTGTCCCACATCTCCTTTGCAGTTTTGCAATGTTTGACCTTGTCAAACCGATCATTATCCAGGGCTTTGGTCATGATGAATCTCCCAACTTTATCTAGATTGTAAAGCTTTATCTCTTCTGGAGTCATCTCATGAAGGTCTTTCTCCACAACCGTATCTACTTCATTTATCTTTATGGTCTTTGTGAATCTGAATGGACCTTTAATGATACATGTGTGCATGTTGTCATTATAGGCAGCAAGGAAAATCTCCATTCTGATTTTCCAGTCCTCAAAGGACATACCAGCAATGTGGGGAACATGGCTGATACAATCCATTTTTCAAAAAGTTTTTATTTTTCAAAAAGATGCTCTTTTGAAAAGTTTTGAAAACCTTTGAAAAACACTCGGATCAAGCTCGTTGATCAGGCAGCTGATTCTAATGAACCACCCGCTCTGATACCACTTGTTGGTCCCAAGTGGTCAGATGAGGTCTAGAGGGGGGGGGGTGAATAGACCTCTGAAAATTTTTGAACTTAAAAACTTTTCAGTCTTCTGTCAGTAGACTAAGCTGATGAAGAACAGTAAGCAGACTAGTCTGATCGTGAACGAATCTTGAACAGACGACTGACCACTCTTCTTACAATGACTTAGCTGTTTTTCAGCAAAACAGTTTTCCAAGAGTATACTTGCAGCGGATTGTTTAAAAGTGTTTTTCACAAGTAAACTAAGTTCTAAAAGATTTTATCCCCAGTTTAAAACTCCTTATAAAATCTTTTTGATTGATTCAAAGTGTTTAAAATGCAAACTTTAAAAATATGCAAGAAAGCTTTAAATGCAAGATAACACAAAGAATTTTTATAGTGGTTATATGGATAAAAATCCTTTAGTCCACTCTTCCAGATCACACAGATTCTGGGTTATACTATAATCACTTAGATTACAATATTTCTCCACTTACACCTAACCAACTAATGAGAAGGCTGTAAGCTCACAATAGGAATTCACAAAGAAAGCCTATCCTCTAAAGTAGAATCACTCACACAGATGGATTCTCACTTCGCACAACACTCAGCTATCACAAAATCACTCAGATAATGTTTTTCTGATTTCTTCAACTGGGTTTCTGTCAACAGATGACTTCCACCAGACGAGTGAGCTGTTCGAGCTTTTGAGACTTAGAGAAATTCTGCTTCAAAATTTCGATCTCTGATTGTTGTTGTGTAATGCTCGATTTGAAATTCAGCTCTATTTATACATGGAGATGAAATTATGACCGTTGAAGGCAAGTCACAAATCAAATCCATCCTTCAGCTCCTTTTGAAACGGCTCCCTGCAGCATTCCGTACTGTGTACAGTACCTTTCTGTCCATCGCATTTAATGCTGCATTTAATGCACTCTGCTGATCCGAGGATATCTTTAATCATTTGCCATTACTACCCTTCTCTTTCAGCATTTATTACACCAAGTCCTTTTATTACCGTTGGACTAATCTCTTGACCTCTTCTACTCTGCTGATCAAAACGACTCTGCTGATAGATACTCTGCTGATCAAATACTGAACTCATCTGATTTGACTCGGCTGATGATCTACCCTTCTGTTCGCTGATTCAGCAAGAGATCATTAGTCTTCTGAGCTTTGAATTTTGAACTCTTCTGATGTCTTCTTTTACTTGTTCAAAATTCTTCTAAGGGAACTAAGCTTTCCATACTTAGCTGATTATGATGTTTTGGAAATCATCAAAACCTTCCCTTAATTACTTGTCTTCTTTCATCTTCATCTTCATCCAACAGATGATATCTAATGCCATGAAGGATATGGAGGACAAAAACAGAGAGCACTTAAAAATATTTGAGTACTGCTGCTGCTTAAAGACAACCCCCTGCTGCTACTCCTAGTCCACAGATAGTTGAAGAAATTGCTGAAATCAAACAGGATATACAAACTATCAAGTTGGATTTGGAAACACTTGGAGCAAGAACGCAAATCAATACAGCTGGGTGGAATAATGTCAACAGAGTTGTTGCTGAAGCACTGCATGCTCATGAGCAATATAGGAGAAGTATGCTGAAGACCTTCACCACAGCTGTTGAGCTGATTTTTGAAACTCAAGGAAAGTTGCCGGATCATGTTGATCTAACCTTTGGAAAGGTGGAGAGTTTTGCTGAAGCAAAACAGGCCAGAAGAGACGTTCATATGGATGCGGTTGAGGAAAACGTCAGACTTCTTTGTGAAGCAATCCACATCACACCAGTTCTGCCTAAGGAATTGCCTAAGGAGCTGCTTGTCAACCCCTGATGACAAAAAGGGGGAAGATAATGGCTCTGCAACAAAGACTGCTGGTGCTGATAAGACTGCTGAAACTAAAAAGCCTGCTTACACAGTAACTGAAAAACTGGTGGAGTCTGCTGAGAAGACAGAAGAAAATACAAGCAGACCAGTTGATCAGACAACTGCCGAGCAGAAGGATAAAGAAGAAGAAGCTGATGAATATGACTCTTATGACTCTGAACAATCCAAGGAACCAGCAAAGACAGATAATGAAATTGCTGCATCCAAGGAATCAGCAGAAGCGCAACTAAATCCATATACGAAATACAAAAACATGGAGGAGCTGAAGAAAAGAGTATATGCCTTAAACTCCTCAAGTGATGAAGAAGATGAAGATGATGATCTAGTATCATCTGAAGAAGATAAAGTAGAAAATAAAGAAGACAAGGAAGAAAAGAAAGATGAAAAACAAGAAGAGAAAAAGGACTAGACTAGGAAACTAGACTAGGATACTTGTTTTCTTGTAATCTCTTGTATTTTATTTTCTGTCTATCTCATCTGTCAAGACGTGTAACTTATAATCAGATTCCATATTTATGAAAGTTCAAGTTTTCTTCCAACAAATTATTTATATCTCAGAAATTCTTGAGGAGTAAAACTTTAGCTTAGTCATAGGCTGAAGGTTTTGTCATCATCAAAAAGGGGGAAATTATTGGATGAAGATGAAGATAGAGTGCAAAGATTTGAGGGAGGTTTTGATGATTTTCAAAACATCAAAATCAGCTAAGTAAGGAATGCTTAGATCCCTTAGAAAAATTTTGACCAAGTAAGAAGACTATCAGAAGGGTCAAAATTCAAGGTCCAGAAGACTACTGATCTTATGCTGAATTCGAAATCAGAAGGGTAGGTATCAGCTGAGTCAAATCAGATTAGTTCAAGTTTTGATCAGCAGAGTATCTATCAGACGGGTCACTTCGATCAGCGGAGTGGAAGAGATCAAGAAGTCTACCCAACGGTAATAAATGCACTTGGAGTAATAAATGATGCTGAAGAAGGGTATTAATGGCAAATGATTGAAGAGATTCTCGGATCAGCAGGGTGCATTTAATGCGACTGACAGAAAAGTACAACAGACTGTACAATGCAACAGTTGCAGAGAGCCGTTCCAGAAAATGGGGGACCAGTACTTGTAGCTTTGAAATTGGTCTCACCTTCAACGGATAGATTTCAAGAACAAGTATAAATAGAGCTGGATTCTAGAGTTAGAGACAACACAACAATCTGAGATTTCATACGCACAGCAGAATTTTTCTAAGTCTCAAAAGCTCAAGAACAGCTCACTCGTCTGCTGAAGTCATTTGTTGACAGAAGCTAAGTTGAAGCAAAAAGAAAACATTTTCTGAGTGAATCTTTATTAGAGGAGTGTTGTGAGAAATAGATATCCATCTAAGTAAGTGATATTACTTCAGAGGGTAGGAGTTTCTTTGTGATTTCCTGCTGTGAACTTGTGGCTGATCATTTGTTGTAAAGCGCAAGCATTGTATATTGTAAATTGTGTGTTTATAGTATAACCCAAGATCTAAGTTACTTGGAAGAGTGGATTAAAGGATTTTTATCCATATAACCACTATAAAAATTCTTTGTGTTTTAACTTGCATTATTCCCTTGCATATTTTCAAGCCGCATAAAATACTTTCTAAGTTGCAAAAGTTTACTTGTGAAAAACTCTGTTTAAAATCCGCTGCAAGTAATCTGATTGAAAATTTATTTTACTGAAATCAGCTAAGTTATCATCAGAAGAGTGGTCAACTCTACTGTTCAAGCTTTGTGCGCGATCAGCCTAGTCTACTTACAATTCTCGATCAGCTTAGTCTGCTGACAGAAGACTTGAAAAGTTTTAAAATCTAAAATTTTCAGAGGTCTATTCACCACCACCCCTCTAGACCTCAACTGACCACTTGGGACCAACAGATAGCTATCTGTTGAGTAGCCATCTGCTCGATAGATGCCCTTTCCGATGGGCATCCGCTGGTTAGGAGCCCGATTGATAGTCATCTGCCAAGGTTCGGCAATCCATTGATGGCATTCACCTGCTGTCAATGTTACCTATACGTCAATAAATGTGCGCAATATACATATCAACTCAATTGGCGGGTGCCCTGCCAACCAAGGAGTAATTTATCAAGAGTTAAGGGATTCATCGGCTCGTTTGGTAGTCAAATGCCAACATAGGAGTCTTTTTACAGTTTTGCATACTCTATAATATTTGTAAATCGGGGAAACAGTTGTAGGCTAAAATCCATGTATTTCATTTATCAACCTTAAGTTTATTTAATATATGGAAGTATTTGGTCTCCATCTCTTGATTTTATTTACAAAGTTTTTTGTAAATCAAGTAATTTTAAATGTCTATGTTGATACGTTATCAGTCTGTTAGTTTAGATTTTAAAGTTAAATTGACATAGGTTAAATTTCTCGATAATTAAGTCGATTACTGATTCGTATGCAAATTCATTGATGTTTCGAGTAGGCCGGCCATTAATTGGCTACAAAAGTTTGGCATTTCAAGAAGGGTTATCATAAATTGTTAAGTCCTGCGACCAGACAGGCATGGAAAAGAATAAGGATAGTGTTTCCCTACTCCGCTACAATCAATTGATTAGAAGTCAGCCTTATCAGGACATTGATCTATACTTAATATTTATCATAACATGTCCATTTTACACCGTTATGTTTGCCGCGCACAAACATTGGCACGCCCGCACTCACTTTGTTTTATGTCGAGTCAATTGCAAATCGAGGCAAGCCAGACAAAATTTTACGCAAACACATTACAAATATAAATACATCAAAGAATTGCCTAATTTTTGCTTTCCACTCTATATAGCAACAAAGTGGAAAACCTTAGACCACTATCATTAACCAAAGTTCTGCACCATCACACACCATCCAATTGCAGCTAAAACCAAACAAAATTAAGGATAGCACTATAAGTGGATATAAAGGTCCAACATAGGCTACATGGTTCAAAGTCTTTTAGAAAAATGTACGACAAATTAAATTTGTTCGAGCAAGTGCTGGAGTTCTGTACTGTGATTTTCGTAATTTTATTGTTGTCAATAGTATAACAACAACATTAATTTTACCACATTTTACCTTTCATGAATGTAATTGACAATAAAAAAATAAAAAAAATAAAAAAAATCTTTCATGAATGTAGATTAAATTATTTGTTATGGATATTGTAAAATTATTTTGGATGTTTTTAGTGGGTGATGGAATGCGAAAAAGTGAAATCCAAAACTTCAATTTGAAGTAGATTCCAATTAAGTGCCCAACTTAAGGCATCTCCAATGGTGGGGGCTCGGGGATCAGGAGTCCTGGGACTGCCCTTGTCCCCAACCCGAGCCGTACCTGATCATCTCCAATGACAGGGTTCTGGAATGAAATTATTTCCATATCTTCTCTTGTCCACTCTCACCTATAATTTTAGTTTTAATTTTATTTTTAATATTAATAATAGTAATAATTATTTTATTAATATAATAAAATTATTAATAATTTTTATAATATTAACACTAAAGAGAGTAAAAAAATTAACCGTAGACTTCAAAAAGACTTAGTAGCCCACGTGCATGCAAAATACAACGGTTAACAATAAATATAATCAGTTGAATTTATTTATCTTGTTAATTTTAGTATATATTTAAATTTTATTATTGAAGTATTAATTCGAAATTTTTAAAAATATATAGTCACCACCAATATTTTAATTAAATGATTAAATTTTTAATTACAATCAAATAAATTGAAATAGAATATTGAATTTATTTATTAGTGATTTGTACATAAATAAATTTTATTACAATTCTAATCAATTATTAATGATTTTAATTTAAAAATATTCAATTTTATTATATTAAATAATTCAATTAAAAATTGATGACTACAATAAATATACAAACAAATTTTATAAAAACCCATCAATTCTACAAATTTAATTTAATTTAATTTAATTTAGGAGGAAATTTAATTCTACAAATTATTTATTTATAACTAATTTTTCATATTTAAAAACATTAAAAAACAATTTATAAAGAAATCGAAAAAAAAGGGACCAATCAGTAGCGTCCCCTGACTTAAAGAGGTCCACGTCTCTTCTTCTCCAAAAATCTCACACGCCCGTTCCCACCCCGCCCACTGGAGACCGATGAAACACCCACCCCACAACCTTAAGTGATGGATGCTCTTAACAAGGTACATCTGCATTCAAACACTAGAGACAACCATGATACACATTATAATCAAATGCTCAATAACTTAAAGATCTAGATAAGAATCTAAAAGTAACCAAATAAGTAATATAGAAACAGTTTGCAAAAAAATCTAGATCATAAACACAATCAAATTAACACTAAAACAAATTCATAAGAGAAACCTAAAGATAAACACTGTTTTGGGTCAGATCACAAACTTATCAACAGAAATTCAGACAGGGATAACTGTTAATTGTTTGTCTCATCATTTTCTAATAGTGTTGTACAAACTCAATGATGTGTTCATTGTAATCTATTATAAAATCCTCTGTAATAAGGCCATTTTCAAAAGCACATGTATAAGTTAAATTATAAAGAGTTTTACTAAAATTATCATTAAAATTGCTCTTCAAAATCACATGTACAAATTATGTGTTGCTAAAATTTATGGGTTCGAATGGCCAAATGCAAATTGTTATTTGCAATTATATGAAGGAAAGTATATGTACTTTTCTTCAAACAATAAATTATTCTTGACAAAATAAAAAGTGATAAGTTTATCCTTATAATTCAATATATTATCCGAAATTTATAATTTCCTTATAAATTATAAGAGTTTAATTAAAATTATCATTAAAATTGCTCTTCAAAAGCACATGTACAAATTATGTGGAGCTAAAATTTATGGGTTTGGATGGCCAAATGCAAATTGTTATTTGCAATTTGAAGGAAAATATGTACTTTTCTTCAAAACAATAAATTATTTTTGACAATAAAAAGTGATAAGTTTGTCCTTATAATTCAATATATTATCCAAAAAAATAATTTTCTTGTAGTGCATGTTTATTAGTCGGAATTTCTTTTTAATAATAATATAAATTATAATTTTTCAAAAAAAAACTATTCTTTTTTATGAGATTAAATCAATTAGTATTATAAATACATTATTTTTATTAATATAAAATAATAATTAAAAATAATTTGTTAAATATAAATTAGATGTTGTAGTGAAAATTGTATGATTGTTAAAAAATAGTCTTTTAAAATATAAACTAGTTGTTAGAGTGGTAAAAAGAAAAGTGTATAACACTGTTCATTAATTATATTTTAAGATAAGAGACTAAAATTTAAGAGGGTTGTTGAAGATGACCTAACAAAACAATCTATTAATCCATTACAACCGGATCCCAAGGTTTAATCATTTTGCAAAGAACCTCTTTGATTTAACAATCCTTATAAGAAACCCCCCGAAAATGCTTACAGTAACCCTATTAAGGGGTGTCTCATAAACTTATAACCACAACGAGCTTTTTATAATTACGATAAATCTAAGGGGTCCTAGTGCAAAACACCCGATAAATAATGAAGCTAACATATGATGCAACATTCCATGTCAGATTACAAAATTTCAGCATATAATTATCAGACAGGGATAACTGTAAATGATTTTTCTCATCATTCATGGATATTGCAGACTCGACTATATAAAAATAACTAAAATTATTAAACAAATAGAAAAAATATTTAGACGAATAAAAAGATATTGAAGCCTCAGTCCGTCCTAGTTCAAATGCATCAACATTATCAATAATAATTGCATTTCAGGTGAACGTTCTCATCACAGGCTTTCCTCGATTCCAGATTCCAATTGAATATACAATTGGAAAATAAAAATGAAAAATGAAAAATGGGATAATAAATTAAAAAGAGCATCAGATCTTCCTATTCAGCTGTGTCATCACACCCAAAAAAAAAATTGAGCACTCCACTCTGCAAGGTACATCATTTGCCGTTTATTTTTCAATTAATCATAAAAATAAAATAATTAAGTGAGATTATACCATTGACGACGCAGACAGTGTCAAATTCGAAGCTTTTTGAGGGGCGGCGGATTGAGAATTAGGGTTTAAGAGAGAACTAATCGAGGTCTGTTTTATGACTAGATTGTGGTGGCGGTATAAATAGAAAAAGGAGATCTGTTATTTGAATATTTGTTAAATGAGGGGTAGTTTGTAAATTTTCAAGTATTCAGCTAGGGCTGAGCTGGAGTGTGGGCCGACAGCTTTTGGGCCTTCTTTTGCGAATAATATTACTTTTAAGTATTTGAAATATTCAAAAGACGGGTTGGAATGAATTTGAGAGTTGGGCCGATTTGGTTAGTTGTTGAAGAAATAATTATTATTTTTTTTGATAAATATTTGAAGAAATAATTAAGTAGGTACAATTACGAGTGTAATCAAGATGAGTAGTATCGTAAGAACATAGTGTTCAAATTTGGTCTTATTTTTATCGAATTTGTAATTTTGTGTATGAACTTGGTTTGACGGTTAAACGAACTTCTATCGAACGAGTTCGAGCTAAGTATCAAATAGCTAGATCTTTTACATCTATTTTTATCATTTTTTAGTTTGTCAAGTCTAGATCGAGCCTAATTTCTAAAGTTATCGAACAAAAAAACTTGTTTGATTTGCGTGGCGAACCGAGCTCAAATAATTTTTTATTGAACGAGCTCGGGTTGAATATCATGTAGCTTAATTTAATTTTTAGCCCTAGCTACAATTTTGTATACTCCTATTTTGTAATTATAATGATTCACATTATCCTCTCTTATTTTGCTGGTAGCCTGGTATGTATTCTATCATTTTCTTTATCAAAAATATATATAATACAAATACGTACGCCAAATTTAATGGACACAATATCTGCCATGATTTTACCCAAAAAAAAAATATATGCCTGATTTTATTTCTGGAAGCAGGTAAATGACCATTTGGTACAAATTACAATACTAATACAAAATCTAGTATTACACTCGAGGTTTATTTTGCCCTCGAGGTTGTTTAGCAATATAATTATTGGTGAAAATTATACCAAGAATTATAATTTCAGTATTTCTTCCCGAAATCATTCATCAAAATTAAGAGAAATTTTATTACTAGATAAAAAGTTTCATTTTCAAGAATGATTTCATTCATTTAACTGATAAGGGCTCTAGATGAAATTACACAGTTAAATGCAAAAATGTTTTTTTTGCTTAGTCCCACTTTGCACCCTAGAAATGTGTCAATTTGGCATTTTGCAGCCTCGAAAAAATTTAATCTCACTTTGCACCCTCAAAATATCTGTTGTATTTTACTTTGCACTTGGATGAATTTCAAGCCAAAAACAAGGGTATTTTCGTCACTCTCTTAAAAAATCAACATATATTCCTTCAAAATATAATAATGTGAGATTTATGTACAATTAAGAGTATAATTGAAAAATTACTCATTAAAATAAATTTGGAAAAAAATCATTTTGGAGGGCAGTTAAATAAATACTCTACTTACTTTTAACTCGACCTAATATAAAATATTATTCTAAAAGAATATGTATATAACTTGAAATAAGAAAATATAATATCAATAAATAAATAAAAAATAGTCTTGTTTTTACAATAAAGAGCAAATATATATATTAGAGATTTGTGCATTCAAATAACATAAGGATCCCTAAACTCCAACATGGGTAAAAATATCATTTGATATCGGTTTTTTCAAATTTATATTTATAACATGTGACTTCTTTTATTTTTTTTTTATATTTTTTTGAGTTATTTTAATGGGTAATTGTCAATTTTACTCTTGATTGCACATTAATCTCACATTAATACGTTTTGGAGGGAATATATGTTGACTTTTGAAGGAAGTGATAAAAATACCCATGCTTTTTAGCCTAAAATGCACCCAGGATGCAAAGTGGGATTGATTTTTTCCGAAGGTGCAAAGTGCCAAACTGATACATTTTTAGAGTGCAAAGTGGGATTAAACCAATGTTGTTTTCTAATTTCCAACAACTTCCTGCAACTTATTTCATAACTAACTAATTGGAAACCTTGTTGTACGAGTATAAAATGTAAACTAACTGTGAAGGATTTTAGTTAAATTCAATATTCAGGGGAGTTGAAATTTACCACAACATAGTGGAGGAGGGTAAAATGAACCTTTTCTGTACTAAAGACGTATAGGTCATTATATTCAAAAGCAGTTGACAATTTTTTCCCCAACGATTGAAAAATAGATTGGGAGATTATTTGTTCCATTAGTTCGAGAGTGTGAGTACTTTTAGTAAAAGAATTAAGGAGGAAGGGTAATTAGGTTTTAAATCTAACTTAATTAATTTTGGAGTCGTATCGGACACATTAAAACATTAAATGATAAGCTCTTTTAACTTGAATTTGACCTAATTCGTGATATTATGGGTATTAGTTTCTTCCCCTATAATAATCATATGTTGGTTGGAGGCATTGATTTGTAACTATCAATATTTTTATTTTACTTTTTTAAGAATGTCAATGATTTATTTTGAGAGAGTCATGCGCCTAAAAATCCAAATAAAAATGTGTTTTTTTATCTTTTGAAATAAGCTTTTCCATATAATTATAAATTTTCAAAAATAATCTCTTTCTTATTCCTAAGAAAAATCCAAACTAACTCTAATTTAATACTTGGAAAATTCTAGTCCAAGCTTGGATTGGCCAAAATCAACAAACCACTAAGCAAAGTATATTGCATTTGTCTTGTGATTGGTCACTCTCATAGGAGTTGCATCTAATCCCATAGTAAGTGTGTTGCACTTATAATGTACTCCCTTCGTTTTTTTTATATGTCGTTTTGGAGGATTGCACACGAATTAAGAAATGTGATAAATCCCTTTTAACCAAATAATCTTAACAGTAATTAGCATTTATTATAGATATTAGTAAGAAGGGTAAAATTGGTAAAAGAACATTAATTTTATCTTGGAATTCGAAAACGACAAATAAAAGTAAAAAAAAAAAAGGTGTGAGTAGTTACTTTGAGTTCGGTCAAACCCGATCTGAGTAAGAATCCCTTTAATACTCCCTCTGTCCCTAAATTTTCACCATTATTTTATTTTTTAGGGAATTGCACTTTTTATACCAAACATTTACTTACTTTATACGTTGCATACCACACCTTTCAGAATGACACATTTCATGCCAAAAAAATCAATCAACCTTTTTCAATTTACATACCGAAATTAAATATTGGATGGAAACGGACACGTGCGCCGCACGTGTCCGTTAACTCACTTATAAAAAAAAAAAAAAAAGGGAATTGCAGTTTTTATAACAAACATTTACTTACTGTATACATTGCATATCACACCTTTCAGAATGACACATTTCATACCAAAATCAATCAACCTTATTCAAATAAGACAACAGAGGCCACCATACATGTTTTTTTTTTTCAACTTCACATTTTCTCTATCCTTAATGTTAATTTCCCGATCCCTTTTGCTAATTTCTCCTAAAGTAAACATTATTTCATCATCCCTTTTGCGAATTTCTCCATCTATTTTGATAATTTCTCCATCTTTTTTGTTGATTTCATCTTCTAAGTTATTGATTTTCCGCAATAAACCAGGGATTATTGTCTTTGACCTTGCACACATGGGTTCATCTTCCCATATAAAAAATCGAAATCCATCTTCCTTGCGGGGAATTTTCGTGGCTACCCTCTGAGGTAGCCACCATCAGCCATGTTAGGGGGATTTTAGGGTTTTTATGCAAAAGTGTCCCTAAAAGTGGTCTAACTTGACAGATGGTGGCTACCCAGAGGGTAGCCACAAATATTAAAAGCGTCTTCCTGGGTTATCAGCTGGCCATGATTGATAGGATAGTGCCCTGCAAGCCAGTTCTGTTAGCTTGTAATAGATCTATCCTGTATGAAACGATCTTTGATTTTATAATAATACGCATGTTTATTTATATATGTATAAGAATAAACAATGGCCAACTTCATCTTTCGCGAATACATTTAAGCGATTGGTTGAAACCCTTAGATTACATTTGACTATGGGACGATTCACTTCAGTACTGAGTGCAATCATGAAACAGTCTCAAAGGTCGTAATCTTAAATCTGTTCCAAGTCATAGATTCCTAAACGAGACAGGGTATCGTAGGAATCACCAAGACTTGTACAAGTATGCATGATTCACATGGAGTGAATTTGTAGTGTTTCATGAACAAGGAATTTGAGTCCAGTGCATACGAGTAGGTGGTTCAATGGAGGATTGAACGCATCGAACGACCCGAACAGAGAAACCCATTGTGGAAGCGCATGACGCATATCGGTGATGGGATGTTTCTCAAGGAATATAATAGTGTACGATTTAGTCCTTTGACTTGAGGTACTAGGGCGAATTCGGTGCATGAAAGTGCGTGCTTAGATCTAGGTATAGGCCACGTAGCTTGGTCATAACATGCCTAGGTTGGGTGCGTATGGACATGTGCGCGAGTGGTTAGTACCGATATGGAATCTATTGACTCACCGTAATGGGTGAGAGAATTTCCTATACGATTCTTAGATAATATATCCAAGGATTCTGCGGCCGCAGTCGGTGACGGATTTGGAAAGGGGTTTCCAAATTTAGAAGGTCACAAAGGTATATTATCCTGAATTAGAAAGTATAGCTATCGAGACAAATTTAGAGGTGCCGATCAATTCACACACCCTAAGTCTTGATCGGGAATATTAGTCGATAGAAGGACCGTATGTACATGGCAATTATATGAGACGAGGTTCACAAATATCAATTCACCTGAAATTGGGCTTCATGGGCTTGTGGCTAGACATCGACCATGAAGTGTGGGTACTCCTGAATTAATAGAGGATTTAATTCTAGGAGTGGTTAATTAAAGGTTGTTTAATTAACCGGAACAATTTATTGTTCATAAATTAAATCACGAGGGATTCGTGGGCCTGCTGCCAGTTGATGGTGAACCCAGAGGGTCACACACAATACAATTGGACGGTGACTGTTATAAAAGGACATGAAATGAATTAATTGATTTAAAGGTAATTAAATCAATTAAATGAATTAAAAGTATTTAATTCAAGTGGGAGATTAATTAATTGGCTAACTTAATTAATAATTGAGTTGCTAGTTAATTAAAAGAAATATTGATTTAATTGGACTGGGCATTTAATTAAAGTAGTTAATTAAATGGAGGATTGCAAGACATGGGCTTCTATTAATTAAAGCCCATAAGGAGTCTTGCAAACCCTAGGTCAGAAGGAGTCTATAAAAGGGGAACTACATGAGCTTAAAAGCTAACACCTAAAAAAAAAAGAAAAACCCTAGCCTCCCTCTGCCCTAAAAGCGCCGCCCCCTCTCCAAGCAAACCCTAGCCGCCGCCGCCACCACTAGCCGCCGCCACTGTGCTGCCGTGAGCTCCTTGGTGCCGCCGCCGCCGAGATCTCCTCCTCCATTGTATTAGATCTTGATTTGTCAAGAGATCTCATACAATCCTTCAATAACAAATCTCCTGCATCGAGTTCTGAGCCTAAGATCTTGAGGTGTTGCCAGAATCCAATTGGTGTGGACTATCCCTGGAGGTGAGACAATTGGATCACTCCTGTGAACCGGATCAGAATCAGAATCGAAGACCGGAGGTTTCCACCACCTTGCCTGTGGTGAGGTATATCGCAAAAACCCCCTTTGTTAATTCATTGTGTGCGTTTTTGTTTAAGTTTTTGTATACATAATATGGAGACATCTTTTATGGGACCATTGGATACCTCGAAAAATTTTAAATTCCGCACTTTGTTGTTTGATAAATCGAGCTATATCCCAACAGTGGTATCAGAGCCAGGTCCATTATTATTATACAAAAGCCTGAACATAATTGTGTTCACCGTATATGTTTAATTATATGTATGAGAACACGTGATAATTATGTTCTGTAAGTTGATTCTTGCTTGTTATGACTAGATCTATCAATGGGTAAAACTGCTTTTCAAGATCTGTGCCGTTTTTATAGTTTTTGAAAACTTCAGGACTTTTGGGGTAGAAATCGCAAATCAGGGTTTTTGAGGGCTGAAAATTCGAAATTTTTGAAATCTGAAAATCTGAAAATTCTGGACTATTTTTGCAATTCTGGTCGCACGGTTTTTGGGGTCGTTTTGCAATTTCTGAAAACTTAGGGGCTGTTTTGCAATTACCGAAACTTGAGGGGTCAATTTGAAAAATTGAAAATTTTCAAAATTCAAAATTTTATTTTCTGGAATCTGCCCGAAACTGCCCAGGGGTGTTTTTGTAACTTTTTAAAAGTTTTGGGGTCAAAGTGCAATTTTCGAAAATTGAGGGGCCGAAAATGCAATTTTCAAAAGTTGAAAAACAGATTCTGAAATTGAGCAGAAAATTAATTTTTGTTTACCCGGATATTTATTTTGTCATAATTAGTAGTGACTAAAAAGCAAGAATCATAGGAAGTCTGTTTTAAAAGGATGTTTTAAAATTAAGATAGAAGAAAGTAAAAGATGTTTACATGTTTCTTGCTCTACGTGAACTGTTTACGTGGTTTTCGATCGAGACGAGCCTTGACCTTAGGGTAGATGTGATTGGTTTAATTTATTGCTTGGTTTTTATTGGGCCTGCGAGCCTATTATTGTTTTTGGGCCACTTTGAGCCTTTGTAATAGAATAGGGCTTTATTGCTTTCCTAGTTTAGGATGGAGGCCCATTTACAAGCAAGGTGGGAGCCCAAGAAGATAAGAAGGCCATGTATGCATGGTACAATGTGTAATAGCATAGGGCCTGTTTGAGAACCCTTTAGATTGACCAATTGGGCCAACATCATTGGCTCGATGATGGCCCACATAGGAGGCTCCCGATCGAAAACATATTGTGGTAGTATGCATGCTAGGCTTGTATGGCTTTTATTTATTTGTCGATTTATATTTAGCTACGCGCTAGAATCTAGATCGTAATAAAAGATAAAGCATAACTGAATCGGTGAGATCTCGAGGAGAGTTAGCATAACTTTCAAAACCAGAAACCCCCTCTCGAATTAAATATTAAGTCATATTGGATTAAAATAAAATGAAGTATTTATATAAATCCAAGCCTTCCATCAATAGGGACTAACGTATGTTGTCTACTTATCGATAGAGGTGATCCAGAGTCTGGCACCCGAGTCGAAGAAAGGGACAATACGTGAAATTCCTTGACTCATGTTTTTAACTAAACATGACAAGGGTGAGGACTGGTCGGGATGTGAGGATCGACCGATAACTAGTTACGGAGAACTCACGATCGGGCCCGTTGCTCATCACGATTGATGGGTTAGACTTAACGATTAGTAACACTTATGATGTAGCAGTGCTAGATAAGTGCGAAAGCCGAGGCAAAATAAGCTTGAAGGTTGTGGAGTAACACAATTGGTAAAATGTATACCTACCTGGAGAATTGGTTGTATGGCCACGAGTCGTGGGTGCAATTAATTGCTGCTGGGACGTCAAGACCTACTAGGAATTAAATTTCCCGAGCAATCAAAGGGGTGATTGTTTCGATAAAATAGTGGGAGAACTTTTTCGAAAATAAGTCCAAATTCGATAATTATAAGTATTAGGCATAAGATCAGTTAGCTAAATGTTGTCTTCTTTCCATTTGTAGATATTAAGTACAATGTCTAAGAATCCATTATCTGTTATCCTCGACGCAAACAAATTGAATGGCTCAAACTTTGTTGACTGGCTGAGAAATCTCAGAATCGTCCTCGACTCCGAGCGACGTAGCTATGTGCTCGACACACCCATGCCTGCTGCACCCGCAGCACGAGCTAGTGAGGAACAACGAACCGCCCATGCTAAAAGGGTTGATGATGATCTTCAGGTTCGATGTCTCATGCTAGCCTCGATGTCGAATGAACTGCAGAAACAGCATGCTGCCATGCCGCTTGCTAGAGAGATACTTCTCCACCTCCAGCAAATGTTTGGAGAGAGGTCTCGCACCGAAAGGTTCGCGACCACTAAGGAGTTGTTTCATCTCAAGATGGCTGAGGGAAGCAGTGTCAAGGATCACTGTCTGCGTTTCATCAACCTGGTTGAAAAACTAGGGCGATTGGAAGTAGACTTGCACGCTGATCTTAGCACTGACCTCCTTCTCCATACGCTGCCCCGTTCTTTTGACCAGTTCGTGTTGAACTTCAACATGGAGGATAGAACCCTCGCTCTTCACGAACTGACCAATTTGTTGGTAACGGCAGAATCGACTCTCAAGAAAGAGAAGCCGGTAATGATTGCACACCAATCGAAGGCTGCAAAGCCTAAGAGAGGTAAGAAGAAGAAGAAAAGTGTTTCTTCGAAGGCAATCACCAAGGTGGTTCAAAAGAAGCGCAAAAGCCCAGAAGACGAATGTTTCCACTGCAAGAAAGCAGGGCACTGGAAAAGGAACTGCCCAGACTACCTAAAGATGAAATTGGTAGCCAAAGGTATTTTCTTGGTCGAAGTTAATATTTCTATTAACTGTGCATCGTGGGTGTTAGACACCGCAGCAGGTTCTCATATCTGCAATGATTTGCAGGTGATGGGAGCAGTAAGATACCTGAAGCCCGGGGATAGAATCCTGCGTTTTGGAAACGGAGCTAGGATCGCCGCTGAGGCTATTGGGGACGTCGAATTGGTTTTAGGAAATTTTACTTTGGTTTTAATGGATTGTCTGTACGTACCAACGATAATTAAGAACATCATTTCTATACCAATGCTAGACATTGATGGTTTTAATTTTTCCATTGAAAATGGAGTTTTTAGCATATTTAAAGGTGGTTTAATGTATGCTTGTGGTACTTTGATAGACGGTCTTTATTCCCTAGAACCTGTTAAATCCGACGTCATGCACATTCAATCTAGAAAAAGAAAATATGATAATCAAACTCCACAACTTTGGCACGCTAGACTTGGACATATTTCCAAGAGTAGGATTCAAAAGTTGGTTTCCTCTAAGGCTCTTGAAATAAAGAACTTGGATGAACTCCCAACTTGCGAATCTTGTCTCAAAGGAAAGATGACCAAATCACCCTTCACAGGGAATCCCGAGCGAACCAAGCAAACATTGGATTTAATCCATACTGACGTTTGTGGACCATTGAGTGTCAATGCGAGAGGAGGATTCTCTTACTTCGTAACATTCACCGACGATTTTAGTCGTTATGGATATGTGTATCTCATGAAACACAAATCCGAAACTTTTGAGAAATTCAAAGAGTTTCGAATGGAAGTTGAGAATCAACTTGGACATAGTATTAAAGCACTTCGTTCTGATAGAGGTGGAGAGTACTTAAGCCAAGAATTCCTTGATTATCTAAAAGAGAATGGAATTCTCGCCCAGCGAACTCCCCCTAGGACGCCCCAACTCAATGGAGTGTCCGAGCGGAGGAACCGAACTTTGTTAGACATGGTTCGTTCCATGATGAGCTTTGCTGACCTTCCCTTTTCGTTTTGGGGCTTGGCCCTATTAACTGCATCGAAGATATTAAACATAGTACCTTCGAAGTCAGTGCCAACAACGCCGCACCAAGTATGGTATGGTAAGGCACCCGTGTATTCGTACTTACGAGTATGGGGATCTCCTGCGTATGTAAAGAACAAAAAGGGAGATAAGCTAGATAGTAGATCTAGTTTGTGCAAATTTGTGGGGTATCCAAAGGAATCCATTGGATACCTGTTCTTCGATCCTAAAGAACGTAATACGTTCGTATCTAGGAACGCCCACTTCTTGGAAGAGGATTTCCTCTCCAACCGAAATGGGACAATCGTAGAACTTGATGAAGTCCAGGAATCGGACCCATCCTCACAAGCAGTGGGAGCTGAACCAGAATTTACTGAACCTACTAGTACACCTACTCTTCGAAGGTCTGATCGAATTCGTAAGGAGCCAGAGCGATTTGGTTTCATTCACGAAAACGAAAGAGGTGATAATGATCCAAGGACCTATCAAGAAGCGATGTCAGACATAGACTCGGGTGCGTGGCTCGAAGCCATGCAATCCGAAATGGATTCCATGCATTCCAACAAGGTTTGGACCTTGGTCGATCCACCTGAGGGAACTATCCCTGTAGGATGCAAATGGATCTTCAAGCGTAAGCTTGGAATGAATGGAGAGGTTTTAACTCACAAGGCACGCTTAGTGGCGAAGGGGTATTCTCAAAGGCCTGGAATAGACTATGAGGAAACCTTCTCTCCCGTAGCGATGTCCAAATCCATTCGGATATTGCTTGCCATTGCCGCATGGCATGACTATGAGATATGGCAAATGGACGTAAAGACCGCCTTCCTCAATGGAGACATTGACAAGGAGATCTTTATGCAACAACCTGAAGGTTTTGCGTCCAAAGGGAGTGAGCACAAATTGTGTAAACTTCAAAGGTCAATATATGGCCTCAAACAGGCATCCCGAACCTGGAACATACGATTTGATGAGACAGTCAAGGCATTTGGCTTCATCAAAAATGTATATGAACCTTGTGTGTACAAGAAGAATAGTGGGAGTTCGATACAATTCATTGTTTTGTACGTCGATGACATTTTGCTAATCGGAGATGATATCAAGATGTTAGCGCAGACTAAAGCGTGGTTATCCGCGCAGTTCTCTATGAAAGATATGGGAGACGCATCTTACGTATTGGGAATACGTATCTATAGGGATAGATCGAAGAAGATGATAGGACTCTCCCAATCTCAGTACATTAACACAATCTTGAAAAGATTCAAGATGGAAGAATCCAAGAGAGGATTGCTTCCAATGAGACATGGTATCTCTCTTTCTAAGTCTATGTGCCCTACAACTGACGAAGAAAAGACGAGAATGTCTCTCATACCTTATGCCTCTGCTATAGGGAGCATAATGTATGCGATGTTGTGTACTCGACCAGACATAGCACATGCTCTAAGTGTAACGAGCCGCTATCAGTCAAATCCAGGCGAAGAGCACTGGACTGCCGTAAAAGCAATCCTAAAGTACCTGCGAAGGACTAAGGATATGTTTTTGGTCTACGGTGGTAGTGGAGAACTGAAACTTGAAAGATTCACTGATGCAAGTTTCCAGTCTGATGTGGATGACTTCAAATCCAACTCTGGATACATATTCCGCATCAATGGTGGAGCGGTCAGTTGGAAAAGCTGTAAACAGTCTACCACTGCCGACTCAACCACAGAAGCAGAATATATTGCAGCATCAGATGCAGCAAAAGAAAGTGTATGGATGAAAAACTTCATTCAAGAACTGGATGTTGTTCCTAGCATTGCTGAACCTGTAGTCGTCTTCTGTGACAACAACGGGGCGATAGCTCAAGCGAAGGAGCCGAGATCACACCATCAATCCAAACACGTACAGAGGAAATACCACGTGATCAGGGAGATCATGGGTAGAGGTGACATGCACATGGAGTATGTCAAATCGGAAGACAACGTAGCTGACCCACTAACTAAGCCACTTTCACAAAAGGCGTTCGATAGTCATCTAGAGAAGATGGGACTTAGAACCATAGGTGAATGGCTTTAGGGCAAGTGGGAGATTGATAGGATAGTGCCCTGCAAGCCAGTTCTGTTAGCTTGTAATAGATCTATCCTGTATGAAACGATCTTTGATTTTATAATAATACGCATGTTTATTTATATATGTATAAGAATAAACAATGGCCAACTTCATCTTTCGCGAATACATTTAAGCGATTGGTTGAAACCCTTAGATTACATTTGACTATGGGACGATTCACTTCAGTACTGAGTGCAATCATGAAACAGTCTCAAAGGTCGTAATCTTAAATCTGTTCCAAGTCATAGATTCCTAAACGAGACAGGGTATCGTAGGAATCACCAAGACTTGTACAAGTATGCATGATTCACATGGAGTGAATTTGTAGTGTTTCATGAACAAGGAATTTGAGTCCAGTGCATACGAGTAGGTGGTTCAATGGAGGATTGAACGCATCGAACGACCCGAACAGAGAAACCCATTGTGGAAGCGCATGACGCATATCGGTGATGGGATGTTTCTCAAGGAATATAATAGTGTACGATTTAGTCCTTTGACTTGAGGTACTAGGGCGAATTCGGTGCATGAAAGTGCGTGCTTAGATCTAGGTATAGGCCACGTAGCTTGGTCATAACATGCCTAGGTTGGGTGCGTATGGACATGTGCGCGAGTGGTTAGTACCGATATGGAATCTATTGACTCACCGTAATGGGTGAGAGAATTTCCTATACGATTCTTAGATAATATATCCAAGGATTCTGCGGCCGCAGTCGGTGACGGATTTGGAAAGGGGTTTCCAAATTTAGAAGGTCACAAAGGTATATTATCCTGAATTAGAAAGTATAGCTATCGAGACAAATTTAGAGGTGCCGATCAATTCACACACCCTAAGTCTTGATCGGGAATATTAGTCGATAGAAGGACCGTATGTACATGGCAATTATATGAGACGAGGTTCACAAATATCAATTCACCTGAAATTGGGCTTCATGGGCTTGTGGCTAGACATCGACCATGAAGTGTGGGTACTCCTGAATTAATAGAGGATTTAATTCTAGGAGTGGTTAATTAAAGGTTGTTTAATTAACCGGAACAATTTATTGTTCATAAATTAAATCACGAGGGATTCGTGGGCCTGCTGCCAGTTGATGGTGAACCCAGAGGGTCACACACAATACAATTGGACGGTGACTGTTATAAAAGGACATGAAAGGAATTAATTGATTTAAAGGTAATTAAATCAATTAAATGAATTAAAAGTATTTAATTCAAGTGGGAGATTAATTAATTGGCTAACTTAATTAATAATTGAGTTGCTAGTTAATTAAAAGAAATATTGATTTAATTGGACTGGGCATTTAATTAAAGTAGTTAATTAAATGGAGGATTGCAAGACATGGGCTTCTATTAATTAAAGCCCATAAGGAGTCTTGCAAACCCTAGGTCAGAAGGAGTCTATAAAAGGGGAACTACATGAGCTTAAAAGCTAACACCTAAAAAAAAAAGAAAAACCCTAGCCTCCCTCTGCCCTAAAAGCGCCGCCCCCTCTCCAAGCAAACCCTAGCCGCCGCCGCCACCACTAGCCGCCGCCACTGTGCTGCCGTGAGCTCCTTGGTGCCGCCGCCGCCGAGATCTCCTCCTCCATTGTATTAGATCTTGATTTGTCAAGAGATCTCATACAATCCTTCAATAACAAATCTCCTGCATCGAGTTCTGAGCCTAAGATCTTGAGGTGTTGCCAGAATCCAATTGGTGTGGACTATCCCTGGAGGTGAGACAATTGGATCACTCCTGTGAACCGGATCAGAATCAGAATCGAAGACCGGAGGTTTCCACCACCTTGCCTGTGGTGAGGTATATCGCAAAAACCCCCTTTGTTAATTCATTGTGTGCGTTTTTGTTTAAGTTTTTGTATACATAATATGGAGACATCTTTTATGGGACCATTGGATACCTCGAAAAATTTTAAATTCCGCACTTTGTTGTTTGACAAATCGAGCTATATCCCAACAATGATGTCCTAAGCGGAGTGGGTTTTTGACAGAAGCAGGTATGTTCCTTTGCCGAAGGAGTGTACGAACGCCGGGAGGTGGAGCTTGAAGATGACATTTAATTTTTTTTTCCTGTTTTCTATTTCTTCTAAGGGGAGGAAGAAAGAACATGGACACTACAAAAAAATCAGGATTTTCCGACGGACGACAATCCGTCGGAAATTTCCGACGGATTTTCCGAAGGTACAGATTCCGTCGGAAATTCCGACGGCCAATATTCATCGGAAATTTCCGACGGAGTATAAATTCCGTCGGAAAAGTCACTGAAAATAAATAAAAAAATAGGTTTCCGACGGAAATATTCCGTCGGAAACTA
The DNA here is from genome assembly GCA_038501285.1 of Penstemon eatonii. Classification (NCBI taxonomy): domain Eukaryota; kingdom Viridiplantae; phylum Streptophyta; class Magnoliopsida; order Lamiales; family Plantaginaceae; genus Penstemon; species Penstemon eatonii. The sequence continues at coordinate 55,191,586 of CM076710.1, forward strand.
AGGAAAAAATAAAAAATAAATATTTTCCGACGGAAATGAATATCCGTCGGAAAACATTTATAAAAAATAAAGAGAATACCAATTTAATTATTTCCGACAGAACTTATCCGTCGGAAAATAATAATAAAATAAAAAATTAATAATTTAATTATTTCCGACGGAATTTATCCGTCGAAAAATAATAATAAAAATAAAAAAATAATAACTTAATTATTTTCGACGGAATTTATCCGTCGGAAAATAATAGAATTTTTTTTAAAAATTGTTTTTTATAAAAAATAATAAATTAATTATTTCCTACCCAAAATAATAATAATAAATATAGAATATGAAAATAATTGAATTATATAACAGGAAAAATTAAATATTTTGATCCATATTATTGCAAATTTCGTTGACTTGGCTCATTTTTCATAAATTTTGATCGATTTAAACCACTTTTTGCAATAATTTAAATTTTCGAGGCAAGTTAGTTTCCCGTTTGGATCTTCAATTGACGAAATTTTTAAATAATTTTCCCAAAACTTTGATTTACGAAGGGGTTAGTGGTCTTGTACAAGTTAGTCTCCCATTTTGATCTACAATTGACGAAATTCCGAAATAATTCTCCCTAAACTTTGATTTATATATGTAGGGGTTACTGGTTATGTAAAAATTAGTCGTCTTCCGTTTAGATCTTCGATTGATTTTGAATAACCTCAATGTACATGTATTCAACAATCTGATTTCGAATAACATCAATGTACATAACCCTATGGACAATAATTTCATTTTTGGTGAATTAACGTTAAAAATCGAGAATCGATCAATCTGATTTCGAATAACCTCAATGAACATAACCTTAAGGTTAATAATTTCGATATTGGTCAATTAACCTTAAAAAACCAAGAATCGATCATTCTGATTTCGAATAACCTCAATGTACATAACCCTAAGGTCAATAATTTCATTTTTGGTGAATTAACGTTAAAAATCGAGAATCGATCAATCTGATTTCGAATAACCTCAATGTACTTTACCCTATCGTCAATAATTTTGATATTGGTCGATTAACGTTAAAAAACCAAGAATTGTTCAATCTGATTTCGAATAACCTCAATGTACATAATTCTATGGTCAATAAATTCATTTTTGGTGAATTAATTTTAAAAATCGAAAATCGATCAATCTGATTTCGAATAACCTCAATGTACTTAACCCTATGGTCAATAATTTCGAAATTGATCAATTAACGTTAAAAAACCAAGAATCGATCAATCTGATTTCGAATAACCTCAATGTACATAACCCTATGATCAATAATTTCATTTTTGGTGAATTAACGTTAAAAATCGAGAATCGATCAAGTCGAATAACCTCAACATACATACCCTTATGATCAATAATTTTGATTTTGGTCAATTAACATTTATTAAATCGAGAATCGATCAGTCTGATTTCAAATAACGTCAATGTACATAATCTTATGGTCAATAATTTCGATTTTGGTCAACTAACGTTACGATTTGAGAATCGAGACATCTAATTTTGAATAATCTCAATGTACATAACCATATGTCTCAATGTACATAACCATATGGTCAATAATTTCTTTGGTCAATTAATGTTACAAATTTTAATTTTGAATTAAAAAGTAAGAAAATATAACAATTTAAATTATAAATAAACTGAATAATAATTTACAAATCCCCAAAACCCCCTCTGTGTTTGATTTTATATACCAAACTCGACCGAAGTAGTATATACTTATCTTTTCAAAAAAAAAAAAAAATTAAAAAAAAAATAAACACACTTATATTACAAAATCCACAAATACAATAAATATAAGTATATAACATAAGATAAATATAGTAAAATAATTATTTCTTTTTTTCCTACTAAATTCATGTATTTTCAAATGTTCCCTAAAATAATTGAAAAGCCCTAATTTTTCCACCCCTCCTCAAACTCTCTCTCTCTCCCTAATTCATTTCCCACCGCACCCTTCTTCACTCTCCATTTCTCCATAGCGGCAACCCTAGCTCTTTCCCGCAGCCGCCCAACAGCAGCCGCAGCCCTAGTCCTTCCCGCAGCCGCGCGACTCCACCACGGCAGATCCACTCCGCCGCCCCTACCGCAAGCTCGAACCCGCGTGAGTACTCCACCACGGCCAACCCGACCCGTTAGCTTCTTCCTTCGAGTAAGTTCTTCAATTTTTCGAAGAAATGGCTGCTCCTTTTAGTCTAATTGCATTTTTTCTATAATAAACAGGGTTAGTCTAATTGCATTTTTTGCTGCATTTTTAGTATCTTATTATGGGACCAAAAGTGTTATTTTACAGAAAAAATGTTAGCACTTTCGGTGTATGACATAAACATTTTTACTAACCCTGTTTTTGCTGCATTTTTAGTATCCTCAACATTTTTAGTAAGTTCATTTTATAATCCTCAACAGTCTAATTGCTGCTCCTTTTAGTAAGTTCATTTTAGTATCAACATTTAGTCTAATCGCTGCTCAACATTTTTTCTCAACATATAAGTTCATTTAACAATTTTCACCCAATATATATGACGGAGCAATCTGAAATGGCTGCTCCTTTTAGTCTAATTGCATTTTTTCTGTAATAAACAGGGTTAGTAATAAACATTTTTGCTGCATTTTTAGTATCCTCAATATTTTTAGTAATTACATTTTTAGTTCCATATTATGGTATGACATATTGAAGAACTTTCGGTGTATGACATTTTTAGTCCCATATTAAACAGGGTTAGTCTAATTGCATATTTGCTGCTGACAAAGAAACATTTTTTGCTGCATTTTTAGCACTTTCGGTGTATGACATATTACTATTAGTGAAAGGGGATGGGACCAAAAGTGTTGAGGATACCATAATATGGGACTAAAAATGTAATTTTACAAAATAGGAAATTGATTTTTAATTGAGTTGTTGAGTCCCCTGTTTTCCTTTTTACGGATAAACAACTATGTTTCTTTGTTTGCTACAACTAAGTGCCCACTGTCACATTTCAAAGTAAGAAGTTAATGAGTATTAAAGGAAAAAGTCTCTTTTAACAGGGTGTAGGAGAGGTGTAGGAGAGAACTCGAAGATTGATCATGATTAAACCGTTTTTCGTCTAGTACGATTAAATCAATAAAATTGTGATAAGGAGGTCAAATTCAATATAGATTATAGGGCTATGTAACTTTATTCTGGATGGATCAATCTCAAGGAAGAACAATTATGTAAAAGAACAATCAGTAATCAAGACAGTCAATGGGGAATTAGTATAGTAAAAGCTTTTCTATTCAATATGATCTTGGATTTCCCAAGTATATAGTTCTCAGTTGTTCCTATCTCATGTTTTAACTAGGTATTTATATGACAATAACCCTAGCTTTACAAGGAAATATAATTCTAATTGGACTCGGCCCAATCGTCCTTCTTGAGTCCGGATTGTAGTCTGCTCGCCGAGGGGAATCGCCTTCGACTGGGTCAATAGAAGATCCCGAACGAGCTTGTATGGTCGAACCGATCTGATATCTCTTAGTCGATCCGAATATTATAAGGGGTGCGAAATAGCCCCCATCAGTACTCCCTCACTTCTTCGAGCGTATATGTAGTAAAAGCTCGTAGATGTAGATGGCTGATTACGACTGTATTTTCTATGAGTTGTGCCTCGTTAAAAACCTTATCTAGGAAAAAACCCTGTGGGAAAAAATCCTAAATAAGGAAAAGAGTGCTACTCCTCATAGATAGTCATTTCTTGTTCCTCTGATCCCGATTCGCTACGTGGCTCTTCGGGGAAGCGTTTCGTTTATTTGATGTTTTGGCGGGAATGCGATCAGTCGTGAGAAATTCAAAACGTTTCTTTTCATTTCTTTCTATAAATAGGTCATTGTTCCTTTAGTCAATCTTTACTTTCTACTTCCCCTATTTCTGCAATCGTTTTCTCACTCGATTATTTCATTCTCAAGTTGTCTTTATCGATTCGTATTCTTCGAGGTTTCAACAGAATGGCTTCGATTCCAAGAAAATCTTCCTCGTCTTCAAGGGAAAGAATCACTCCTATTGTCGAGGAGGTGATTCCCCCAAGTCCTTCGAATGAGCAGACCGGAGCGTCAGAATTTATCATTCCGACTGAGGACACTTTTAAGGTGCAAATCATATCCGATACGGATATTGCTGCCAGGGCCAAGAAAGGCAAAGGTATTGTTCCTCAAATTTCTGAACCGATTGAGGATCTCGCTTGTGCTTACAATGAGGAAACTTTCCACGAGGTTGTGGATAATTATGCGAAATATTTTCCGGAAGGTTCTGAAATCATTCTTCCTTCTCCCTCAGATAGGGTTACTTCTCCACCGGAGGGTTGCCGAGCTTTTTATACAGCCCACTTTAATTACGGCCTACGACTTCCATTGTCCGCTATGTTTCTTGATATTCTGAGGATATTTAGTTTATCTTTGACTCAATTGGTCCCAAATTCAGTGGCCTTTGTGGTCTGTTTTTCCGTTTTGATGATAGCGAAAGGATTCCAATCCTCTTTTCGCATTTTTACACAATTGTTTCGTTTCAACGTTTCTAGTTCTTCTAATCGTGGTTGCTTTTTTGCTAGCCAAAAGACTAGTCGCTCAATCTTTGACTCCCCGGTTTCTAGCAATCCTTCCTGGAAGTCTCATTTTTTCTTCGTACGTCCGCCTTCTCATCTTCGTTTGGCGGACGGCTCGAATGAGCCCTTCTCATGGGACCACGATTCCAAATGGATTTATGGTGGTCGCCTGCCGACAGGGGACCTTATTCCTAACGACCCCCAGTTCCTTGGTGAAATCCAGGCTATGCGCGCCAACAAGTATCAGATTGCTCTTCTTATTGGCGAGGTATTTCTTCGCAAGGCGGGATTGAGTACTCATATCTTTCCAATTTCTTCTTCTTCCGAATCATTGGGTAAGCATTTATTTTAATATCGTGACGTGATACTCTTTTAGCACTAAGTCTAATTTCGATTTTGTTTCCTTATCAGCCCTTATGGTAGAAAACTCCCGACGCTCATTGAAGGGAAAAATGGTAGTATCTAAATCCACCAAAACCATAGAGAACGTTCCTATCGAGCAAAGGGCGCCCCGGAAGAGAAAATTAGAATTGAGTAATGATTCTGAAGAGAACAGAGAGGAATATCCAGATTCCTCCCAAGAATCTCCTGTTCGCCTGGGAACATGATCTGGTTATCCTCCTTTTCAACTTCGAACTTCCCTAGGCATACGCGGATGCCGTAGCTGGTCGATGCCTCATCCTAATGATAAGCCAGTGGAGAGAAAAAGGTGTTACTATGGTCGCTCCGGCGAGGACCTGTCTCTACTAGGTGAGAATCACCCGAAGCCCACTCTTGTTGAGATGATCGAGGACCATCTAGAGGGGAGGAGAGCCGCCGGTTACCCGGAGAACGATTCTTTAGTTCATGACGAGAGCGAGAATGCGGTGGATAAGGCAACTCGTGTGCGTTTATCAGGAGTATTCACTCGTGATATGAACAAGCTCCTTCGGAAGGATCCTTTAGAGAAATTCCAGCGAGCTTCTCTTTATGCTTAAAAGGTGATCTTCTTTTGTGTGCGCTTCATATGATGATTTTTCTTAATGAATACTTTAACTTGCTAATTTATTTCTTTTGTCTTTTTCTTTTTCAGACTAAGACTTGTTTGGCCTCATACGCTTATGAAATCGCTCTCTGGAAACAACAATGTGAGTTTCTGGAAGAAAAATATAAGACTGTCCTTCGTAAGACTTCTGGTTCAGAGGTTGATCCCTCGATAACTTCTTCTCTTCTGGTCGTAGAGACTCAAGCTATGGGGACTGATGACCAGGAGATCATAGATAGGGTTCTGGAGACTTCTCGCGCTCAAGAACAAGCCAATCAATTGGCTAAAAAGTTGAAAGATTACCAATTTTAGAGTACTGCTCGAATTAGCGAGTTGGAATCTCAAGTATCGAGTCTTCGGGCTTCTTTAGAGGAGTATGAGAGGGACATTCCTCTTAGTGGACTCAGAGATCGTTATGGTCGGAATCCTGATGAAAAGGTTATTCGTGAATTCCTTAGCTCTCCTGTTCATACAGCGTTGGTATATCAAATGGTCAGTCCGCTCCTGGAGAGTACCTTTAAGAAGGCGATTCATCAGTTGGTCGCTTTGGAACTGATAGAGGATCGTCGAAGGGAATATTTTAAAGCGGCGCACATTCGGCTGAACTGCTATGGCGAAGAATATTCTCCTTCCGAGCCGCCAGATGTCATTTATCAAAAATTTCCTTTGGCTCACCTTGTCAAAGAGTTTGGTGGGCCATTGCCGATTCCTCCTTCAGATATCAATGACGAGGTTGATAATAATTTTATCGATCCAGAAGAAGAGGAGGAAAATATGGAGGCAGCGAATGAAGGAGATGTCGCTAGTGATCAGGGAGTTCCGAATGGCGACCAGGTTGTATGAAGCAAGGAACGATATGTTGATCTGGGAAATATCCTTTGTAACAATCATCATAAGTTGACAATAATTTAGACAAGCTATTAACTTTGCCGTAATCATTATGCGTATGTCTTTTCGAATTCTTGCGTCTATTCCTAGGCTAGTTTCTATGTTTCGCGCCCTTTCTTTTTGGGTCTCTTGCGTCTTTTCATATAGTATAAATACAAAAGGTAAAACTTTACTCGCTACTTACTGCTTTTACTCATTTCTCAACAGAATACTCTTTCGTTAGCAGGTCGATAAGCTTTCTCGATAATTTAGTTTTCTTTTTTGGATTTCGAGCATGAGTAATCTTTTTGGTAATACTTCAAAACGTCCATTACGCGATAGTGCTAGAAATACTAGACCTAAAAGGTCTCGCACAGAGGGGCCCTCGATGGAACCTCCTCGCTCGTCCTCAATTAGGAGGTCGGCGATCGATACTCTCGTGATTCCTTCTGAATCTTTTCCTGTAGTTAGTTCATCTTTATCACAACAAAACTTTTCCTTTTCCGATAAGGTATGGAGGAGGTCATCCCCTGGTCGGGTGGCCTTTGGCGATTCGTCATTTATGGAGCAAGCTTTTAACGTACCCTTTTCTTCAAGCACTTTTTCTTTCGAACATGGCACATATGAGCATGTTCCTGATAGTTCCCTTACTGTTTCTACTTCTATTGCCCCAATCGTCAGCGGAAGCCAAGTGGGCGTTGCCTCGGGGGCGATTAGTGAAGGTTCCTTTTTGAATCCCTCCATAACACAATCTATTTCTCAAGATTTCCCTGATTACTTATTTCATGATACCACTGTGATGACTACTTCTTTTGAATCCGGCGGGCCTTCTGGAGGTCGAACCGAGCCAAGGTCCGGTCGGCGGATCGTTATCTCTGCTTCGGGCAAGGAGACCTCAGTGAGTCCTAACGAGAGGCCATCCCCTCGTATGTTAGATGACCGCTGCATTCTCGAGCAAGTTAAGGATATTATGCAGTCAGTGACTCCACGGCCTGATGGTGTTCCTTTTGGTAGTGAATTGCCTGGTTCTGTTGAGCCTGATGCTTTGTCCTGGGACTTGGGCCTAAGCACTATTTTGCCTGGCGAGTTGAGGAAGCTCGAGGGTACCTCCAATGTTCGGCTCGTTCAGTCGCTGGTGAAGATATGCGAGCAGGTAAATATATTTTTGATTATTCTTCCTGCTTTTATTTTGATTGCCTTGTTATGTAAGGGCTTTTTTCTTTCCCAGGCCAAGTATTTTGCGCTCCAGCTGGGTGTGCAAAATGATGATCTGTGGATTGGTAAGGAAGCCTATTAACGTCCTTTGGACTCGGAGACGGCGAAGGTCGCAGGGCAGACCCTCCAGTTGCAGCTTGCCAAAGATGACCTTCAAAAATTAGAAGAAGAGAAATCTGTCCTTGAGAAAGAGAAAAATGATTTGGTTCAGGCTGCTGCCCTTGCAGAGGAGTCTCGACGGCAGGCCTATGAGGAAGGTTATGATGCCGGTTATCTAAAGCGTCAGGAGGAATTGATGGCGTTTGCAGGTAACTTGACTTCTCGGAGGAGTGCTTATGCTAGTCGGCCTGTTGATAGCAACCCTTCTCAGAGACCTGTTCGACCGGCTGTTATCTTGAGTTGCTTCAAGGATCTCTTTTTTTTTTTTTTTTTTTTATGGTAGTGCCCCAACCTTGTGTGCGGTTGTTTGGGCTGAATTTTTTGTATGGGGAGAATGAACTAATGAAAATGATACTCTTTTATGAGCAGATCCATGCCTTGATCATTTTTAGTCAGCAGATATCTTTTGTCATGCACATTTTGCTGTTGTGAATAAGTATAACTTCTCTAAATAATCAAAAGAGATTAGCTTACTTATCTGATATTGATCTTCTGGGAGAAAAAGATATAAGGTGGCTTACTCTGGCTTGATCAGTTTTTAATTAACTGAATGTCATAACGTTTGTTCTGCAAACACACTTTTTTCCAAAGTCATGTTAGACATTTAAAATGTGGACATTAGGCCATCCATGCATATAACTGATTGAATAATTGTCAAGGAACGTGCAGCGTTCTTGTCGATGTTCGACCAATGCCTTGTAAGTTTGTCCTTTTGTCATGCACATCTTATATAAGGAGGCTATCATTTCTTCTGTTGAGCTCTGCTTTTCTCGTCATAGGTCTAAGTTTGCGGAGAAGATATCGTTCTAGGTATCTTCTTAAAATCCATGTTTCGCTGTACTGATTGTGAGTTCCATGTTCCTCAAATAAAGCAACCGTCGTATCAATATATCAATTCTTTGATATGGGAGGAATTGGAAAATGTAGAATTATTACTTAGAACTAGCTTATTCAGACCTCCTTTAGCAATTCTTTGGAATGTTAGGCGGTGACTTTTTTGTAGTCTGGAATAATGACGACCATTCTCCTGATTTTCATGTCAGATTTCTTGGATTCCAATAGAGGTCTAAATATGGTTAGTTAATAGTTTTTCCATATGACATATGAGGCAGCTACGGCCTTGTAGGCCAGAGTATGAGGTTTTTATTCCTCTAATCGAGCTAGTAGTTAGTTGCAATGTCGAGGATCTCTCGCTCTTTATCAAGCGACTAGCATATGTGAGTGTGCAAACTTCTCTGGTCTGGAGCTCTTTTAGATCTGCTTTTATTTTGCATTGATCGCTTCGATCTGAATTTTTTTCTTCGAATCGAATAGGCAATTTTGACCATGGAGGAGCCGTTCCAACTTATTCGCATTGATTACGGGCAGTCAAAAGGTCACGCTTTCGTCCCTTGATCAGATCTCTATTTAACCGTAGGATCACTTGCATATGTGCTTCTAAATAAGTAGGCAGTTTCCATACTTTGTTTATAATTTCTCCGAAAAGATGGAGATCTCAGTTTCCTTGAATTTTATTTTGCCCTCAGATCCCATAATGTTCAAAAAGTCACATTATCGTGATTCGCATTATCGTAATGACTTGAATTTCAACTGCCTTGTACTGACGGGTCCCATGGAAGCCCTGCCTTGTACTGATGGGTCCCATGAGGCCTCAAACCTTGTATTCACGGGTTTGAGGTCCGTGGTTTCCTGTTTGCACATGGAGGGTTCATATTTACCAGGCACCGCCGCTTTTGGATGTTACCTCAGAATTGATAGACCACCGGGGTGTGCTGGTAAATTTTAATGTTCACGACTGCCCCGAAGAGATGCTGTTTTAGAGTAAAATGTCAAACCTTAATGTAAAAGTAGTATCTCGTTGTGGGTGAATGAGTATTGCCGATTATCTGGCTGGTAATGCTCATTTCGTCTGGGAGAACATTTGATCTTCAGAGCCTGGTCATCGAACCAAAGAAGTCGACCATCCTGAGCAGCATGCTTCTTAGGTGGTTAATTCCGATCGTCGAGGTACTAGGAAGGAGATTGGTGTTTCCGTGGACATTGTCGTGAAGCTCTCCGATCCATCGGATAGGATTATTTTAGTTGTAGCGATGTGCAGAAAATCCTTTGTATTTTGATCGAGACTTTGTATGTAAATTGATCTTACGCAAATTCGTAGTATGATCGATATTAATAAAAAAATAATATAAACGCTAGGAAACAAGTGAAAGATTAATGTGTATAAATATTCCGAACGTTGAAGTACAAGTTACAAATATTTGGAGTCCTATCCGAGCATTATTGGATGCCGTACAAGCTAGAGGGCGAGATACATATAAATGCGGTCGGACTAATGTATCCGAGCTATAGCTTCGAGTGAAGAGCACCTGGGAAAGCGTGTCTGGCGTCATAAATGCATGTGGTATTTATAGTGAAAATTGATGAGCTAGCTACTCTGTCCACAGGGATATATTTCTCTGGCCCAAAGGCTTGGGCCTATGATCGGCCCAACAGTAAATTCCGATCACGAGCATTCCCTAGGCGATCGGACTGAATAGGCCGCGATCTGGGCTCTGTTTTAGATGAGCATGGTCGGATTCTACTCTTTTTGATCTCGCTCGGACTTCCCAATGTGATGCTCAAAATACCCCTCATCAATACTCCCCCACTTCTCGAGCGCAAAGCGAAGCTCAAGCTCGAAGAAGTTTATTTCGAATGTCACGATGAGCAAATCATTCTGACGTTTCTCCGGATATACCTCGTTAAAAACCTTATTCGGAAAAACCTATAGGGATAAAAACCGAATTAGGGAAAAAGAGTGCATATATTGAAAGCCATATGGTGAACTTGCCTTGACATAAATTTCGTCGTTAAAAGTTTCTTGCCCAGTGCTGGAAATGAATCTTCATCCAAGACGTCTTTTCGCATCGTTCGCCGTGATACTCGCAATTACCATAGGTATAGGGGCCTAAGATGTAAATATTTGGATGGTAGTTTTATTTTACTTTCAGGAAGCTCAACCGTCGTGACAACTCGGGGGCCGATTTGCAATTCAGTCTTCTTTTTACCTTTTATATATATGTTATTTTGTAGAAAATTACTTCCAGGACCATTTTTATATGAGATCGGAGCGTCAAGATCGCGTAAGTTATTCTTTTTCCTTCAACTATTTCCTTTTATAATGTCTAGTTCGAGAAATTCTAGGGGCAAGGGCATGGTCGGAGAGGATACCGAATCTTATCCTGACTTTAGACTTATCGATGATTTTGAAGAGGGGGAATTCCATCCCGAGCGCAAAGATGCTAATCAAGTTGAGGATCTCGAAGAGAATGAGGTAGATAAGCGCAACATCGGCGACGATGTTTTTGTCAGGATATATAGATCTGAAGCCCCTTCTGGACCAGTTGGTCATAACCGTGCTGAAGTTGGCGCAGAACTAACTTCTTGTATTTTCGTTCAGGAAGACCGTGCTAGTTTGGAGAAAGAGTTCGGAAAATTTCTTCCGGAGGGGTTTTCGATTGTCGTTCCTTCTTATCGTGATCGTGCGACTGCTCCCCCGGCCTGTCCTTTCGACCGTAGCTTTGGACAAAACCAAAGGTTGGAAAAGAAGGTTCTTCTTTGTAAAATGTCCCGATGTTCGTTCCACTGGCAGTTCGAAGACTAGACCATATCGATGGGATGGCGAAGGACTTTGGGTATACGGTCGTCGCAAGACAAGGAAAAGGTCAATCCTCAATTTTCTGACGAGTTTTTGAACCAACTCCGATCCGATCCTTTTCAGACCATGCTCCTCGTACAAGAAAGGATTTTAAGATTAGCCGGACTAAGCAAATGTAACTATCCTGCACCAACACTCGAATTCTCTCCTCCTTTGTCCATTCAACCTCCTGGCGGGAGTATTCGATCATTCAGACACATGACCGAGTCAGCCACTTCGTCCCACACTTTGCCTCCTTTAAGTAAGCTATCAATAAGTTTTTTGCTTAATTCCGCTGTGGATTGTATATATATTCGCTCGAAATTATGAGCATATCGTCCTTTTCCTTACAGGTCGACTTGTTGAGGAGTTCCGAGTGTCCATTGTTATGTCGATTGGGACCACTCGCCCCAAAGACACGCGAGGCCAGTTCCTACCTCCACCGAAGAGGAATAAGACAGAATGAGCAACAGGAGCGGATAATATGATCATTAATCCAATTGATAACCCAGACTTATACCCAGCTTTGAGAGGGGTTGAGAGCTCGAGCTCCTTAAATCCAGCAGTAGCTGGTCCTCTGCGTAGTGTATTCTCGATCGATACTTCTAATCCCTCCTCCGCTGGTTATAGTCAATATTCCTGGACCCCCATTCTGGGCAAACAAGAACATGAGAGACGTATGAATCAGATACAGTACGCCAAAGACCCAGGTCTTTCGAGAAGAGAAAAACCATTCGGAAGGAGTTCAGACTCAGTTCCATGTCGACCAGGCAGATCGGAGCCGGACGTAGCTGACTTTATGAATGATCATTTTCGCGGGTGTAGAGCTGCTGGTTATCCAGAGGAAGGATCTGTTTCATCCGACCTTGGACAAGATGGTGAGAATGAGTTTGACAAGGCCACTCAGATTTTTATGGCTGGACGTTTTAAACGGGATCTTCTTGATCACACCGTTAAAATCGACTTTGAAGTCCTGAGTAACTTTTCTCGATCATACCAGGAGGTAATAATCGTTTTTAGATCTGAATATCCCATTTGACTTTTTAGTTGAAAAACTGATACCACTTTTTATTCGTAGGCTGGGGATTACTGCACTTCAGACATATCGTTTGTCTTTGTTAGAACAAGAGTCGCAAGAAGCTCATAACGCGCTCGCACAGGCTTCGTCCGAAAATAGAACTCTTCGAGCCCAATTAGATGACGTCACAAGCAAATTATCTGCTAATCGTCCAGAATTGTCGAAGGTGAAGGAGCAGTTGGAGGTCGCCAATAAGAAACATACCATATCCGTGGAGGAGGACTTGTTGTCCACTGTTAAGGAGAAGAGTGCCCTCGAGGAAGAACTCAAGAAGGCGAAAATCGAACTTGAGCAAGCTAAGCACGATTCCGAGCGAGCATATGCCCAAGGCCGGGAAGAAGCCATAATTCCAGCTATCCGAGAATTCTTGCAGTCCCCTGTGCTGGACCCCTTAATTCAGAGAAGGATGGGTGGGTTTCTTCAAACGATTTTCTACAAGGGGGTTCAACAGCTAGTTTCGGCCAAGAGGATTCCAAACAAAATGTATGAATATCTTCAATACATGAACCCTTATAAGAATGCGAAAGGGGAGGATTATAAAGCTTCTTCTTTGCCAAAGGCAAATATGAATTGGCAGGACCACCATTTTGCCCCCTTTGTCGAGGAGTTTGGTTTTCCGATGCCAAACCCTGATGATCTTGAGCTGTCCGATGATGATCCTGAATGTTCCTTAAGAGGCGAGTCAAATGGGGAGCCTAACGATCGCTCTTGTAGTTGAGTACGGCCTTCGGCGTTGATTCAGGCAATAGATCTGCTTCTTCGAAGGGAATCAATTCATAGTTCGAAAATTAGAGGTTGAATGTTTATAATAGTTATGTAATAGGGGTAGCATTTCTGTAATAGGGTCCTCTTCCAGCGATTTCTTTTATAACCTGTATACCCTTCTTAACTTGTACAGACTAATATTTGAATGAATTTTGTTGTTTGCGATCGAATCTTTATCGTTCCCTTTTCTTGGGTTTCTTAATAGTCGCGACGGTTCAATCATTGCCGAAATAAGATGTCGCTTCTATAAATATCTAGGTCGTTTCAAATCATTCATCTATCATTCTTAATCACTGAGATCGGAGCTTTACGCTTAATATCTATTTTTGAGCTTTCAAATTTACTTTTTTGCTTGCTATGGATCAGATATTGGGTAAGCCTATCAATCCCAAATTGTTATTGGGCGGCACCAAGAGCAAAGGTCCATCTAAAGATCAGAAATCAACCAAAGAAAATAAGCTTTCCAAGGCTTCCCCAAAAACAACTGCGACTTCCCCCAAGACTTCCAAGGGTGGGGAGACTAAAAAGGAAAAACAGGCTTCAGCAAAACATTCCAAAGTTAGCCAATCGATTTTGGATGAGGAACTTGATGAGGAGCTCGAGTTCTCTTCGCCGAAAAGTCTTGACACTTCAAATTGGTCGTAGCCAGGCAAAAGGCATTATCTCTTTCCTCCGATAAAAGGCCTTATTCTGACATAATCACCCCGACCGAGACACTGCAGGACCTTGTTGCTGGGAATGAAGGTTCTTCGATGGGAGGTTTAGGTAAGAAATCTAAACTTACCCCCACTGGAGACGGCTCTTCAGTTTCTGAAGGAACTGCCGAGCCTTCAAAGCTTGAAACCGAACTTTCGAAGATTGAAATCGAACCTTCAAAAACTGCAACTGTCCCTTCGAAGACTGAAACTGATCCTTCGAAGACTGAGACTGAGCCTCCGAATACCGAAAATTTTTCTGACTCTCATGCCTCTGAACCCCTTGCTACTGTTTCTTCCCTACTTCGAGAGTCAAAGGATGAGTCTGCTCGGGAAACGGAGTTTAAGAATTTTGTTGAGAATCCATCGGAGGCTGATCCTCCTATTCCCGAAGTCGAGGCCTCTAAGGGAAAAAGCCCCTCAGATTTGTTTCAGTCTGGATCTAATTTTTTATCTCAGGTTCTCCTTTCCACTCTCCTTTTTTTTTTAGGAGAACTAACTCTTTCAAATACAGGCTAGGCAAGACTTCCTTGAATTGAAGGTGTTAGCTGAGCAGGAGTCGAATCAGCGTGCTGTTATCACCCTCAAGCCGGAGAAGACGAACGGTGAGTTGGGTCGCGTTCTTGAGGAAAAATTGGCTTTGGAGAAAGAGAAGGCTGATAAGGTACAGGGAGAAGAGCTCTTTCAACAAATGAGCAAGGAGCTTGAGATGCTGAAAAGGCTTTATGAGCACGAGAAGAAGGACTCCAACCTTCGTGAAAAAGAGGATTATGATCGTGGTTATGCAACCCGTAGTGCTGAGCTTAGGAAGGCTCTTCACGACCATAACTTTGTGTAACTTTTTTCTGAACATTGTTGTTGTAATTCTATTTTATTTTCCTTGGTTGTGCTGTATTCTGAATAATTTTTTCTGTTTCTGCTTTTTTATTTTCGAACATGGATGATATCTTGGGCCTCGTTCTCCTTTTATAATTGTTATGTCCTTCTGTGATGCTTGGCTTCTTCGTTAAACATTTGCTATTTTCAGAGTTCGACCCTTGCAGTTAGAATGCTACTGAATTACCGTCATCGTATGGATATTTTATCTCCGAGCAATAATTCTTTGATAGCATAGCTCCCCTATTCTTGAGTTTGAAATAATCTGTTCTAACCAATCAATCCCTTATTTTTCGGGAAGCGGAACGGTCGGCGCATTTATCGCTCGTATCGCAACCGTTCCTTATGGTAAATCTGAGCCGTCAACGTATATTTCCTTCTCCTATAAATACTCTAGAATGGTTCTTGCTTTTACCATTGCACTTTTGCTCTTCTGTAAAAATTCATTCTAAGCTTGCGCTCGATTGACTTTCTTCTCTAATGAACGATTGTTTGTGTTTAGTAATGACATCCCATATTCGAATTCGATCCTCAATAATTATGTTTGAGATCCGTATCCGAACTCTTTTCTTTGATTTTCTTGTTTCCAAATAAGATTTAACTTCGACTAGGGTATCGGTAGACGAAAATGATTACGACTAGGATACCGGTAGACGACATGCTCTCTCTGATTCCAAGTCCTTGGGGCAGGCTCGAATTCCTGTATCCTGTCGTCCATCCAGTCGGGATAGTGGGTCAACTGCTGGAGGAGTTTTCCTGCACTCGATCTCCACTTCTTCAAGATGTTTTTTGAAGAATGTTGCCTTCGAGATTGCGTGGAATAATTTCTCTAGGGATTGCTTCATGCTGCTTCGACCTGGGTGAATGTACCAACTAACCAGCAAGGGAGTGGTAGCGAGAATGCTGGAAAAAGTTCTCCTAATCCGACCCCTGTACTCTTGGATGAAGGGTAGAATCAGCTCTGCTCAGCCCCGCCGATCGAACGGAGATCCCTAGTGTAGAGCACGTCATTGGTAGTAGGATAGTACTGAATGTACCCTTTTAAATTTTAGCTCGACTTTCCTTATTGTAATCGAGAATTCTCTTGTAACTATTTGAAGACGTATGAATGAAATATTTATTTTCCTTTATTGTATTTGCTTGTTAATCTTATAAACTTGGTTCTGTTCATAGCAACCGATCGTCAATTCCTTCGCTTTGATCAACAAGTGTTATTCTTTGCAGACTGTAACTGATAGGATAATAACTGATAGCTTTAATGATTGAATACCAACTATGTAATTGATTTTGAATAAAATATTAGAATCCTCCATTCTTTGTGGTCAAACATAAACAAAGATTGATGTTTTCTGACGATCTTATTCGTTGATGGAGTGATCGAAGGTTTAGCGTAGACTAGCACTCTTAGTAGATCCCAATTCTCATAGTTCGGAACAGGATATTGTCGGGATTTTGGATATTCAATAATTCGAACTTGGGGTCTTAGCAACAACTTTCACCCTTTTGATTTATTTCGATCTAAGGGGCATAGCAACGGCTTTCACCCTTAGTCGTTTTGATCGGTCATAGCAACAGCTTTCACCTGAGGGTCTTAGCAACAACTTTCACCCTTTTGATTTATTTCGATCTAAGGGGCATAGCAACGGCTTTCACCCTTAGTCGTTTTGATCGGTCATAGCAACAGCTTTCACCTGAGGGTCTTAGCAACAACTTTCACCCTTTTGATTTATTTCGATCTAAGGGGCATAGCAACGACTTTCACCCTTAGTCGTTTTGATCGGTCATAGCAACAGCTTTCACCTGAGGGTCTTAGCAACATCTTTCACCCTTTTAATTTATTTCGATCTAAGGGGCATAGCAACGGCTTTCACCCTTAGTCGTTTTGATCGGTCATAGCAACAGCTTTCACCTGAGGGTCTTAGCAACAACTTTCACCCTTTTAATTTATTTCGATCTAAGGGGCATAGCAACGGCTTTCACCCTTAGTCGTTTTGATCGGTCATAGCAACAACTTTCACCTGAGGGTCTTAGCAACAACTTTCACCCTTTTAATTTATTTCGATCTAAGGGGCATAGCAACGGCTTTCACCCTTAGTCGTTTTGATCGGTCATAGCAACAACTTTCACCTGAGGGTCTTAGCAACAGCTTTCACCCTTTTAATTTATTTCGATCTAAGGGGCATAGCAACGGCTTTCACCCTTAGTCGTTTTGATCGGTCATAGCAACAGCTTTCACCTGAGGGTCTTAGCAACAACTTTCACCCTTTTAATTTATTTCGATCTAAGGGGCATAGCAACGGCTTTCACCCTTAGTCGTTTTGATCGGTCATAGCAACAACTTTCACCTGAGGGTCTTAGCAACAGCTTTCACCCTTTTAATTTACTTCGATTTAAGGGGCATAGCAACGGCTTTCACCCTTAGTCATTTTTCGAGGGTCGTCACCCGTTTTGTTGATCCAAGGGGCATAGAAACAGCTTTCACCCTTATTTGATATGAGTAATATGCATAGAAATCGGCGATAATAACTTTCCGAGCATAATGAACATATAATAATTATGCGAATAAAACTTTCATTGATTGGATAAGCTCTGAGAACATGAGGGATAAAGAACACAATGAGACAATAAAATAATAGATAGGCCAGAATTTGCTAAATAATCTTCATCTTCCGTAATATCTTCTCAAATTTATAGCATTCCAAGATCGAGGCAAAACTTCTCCATTTAAATGAGCAATCTTGTAAGAACCTTTCTTCCCTACTTCGATCACTACATAAGGACCATCCCAATTGGGCTGAAGCTTTCCGACATGTTTTGAGACCTCTACTTTTTTCAGCACTAGATCTCCGACCTTAAAGGTACGGATTCTAACCTTTTGGTTGTAGGCTTTTTCCATGTTGGATTTCATGGCCTGAATTTTCAGCTTAGCTCGATCCCTTTTGCTATCTGCATGATCGACTTCCATTTCCCTCAACGATTTATTTTCTTCGGAATCAAAGAATTCAATTCTGGGAGAAGATATCAGATTCTCAACTGGAATAACCGCTCCCGATCCGTACACTAAGCTGAAAGGAGTTTCCCCTGTAGCTGCTTTTATAGTGGTTCTATAAGCCCATAAAACTCCGGGAAGTTCATCGAGTCATTTTCCCTTTGCGTCGTATAACCGCTTTTCTAGAGATCGAACGATCTCTCTATTTACGACCTCTGTTTGTCCATTGGCCTGAGGGTGCCCTACCGATGCGAAAATTTGCTGTATCCCGAACTTCTCACACCAATCTGTGACCTTCTTGCCGGCGAATTGCGTTCCATTGTCGGAGATTAGAACTCTGGGAATTCCGAATCGCCAGACAATATTTTTCCATCAAAAATTTATAACTTGGAACTGCGTGATCTTGGTCAGAGCTACACATTCAACCCATTTACTGAAATATTCGACCGCGACCAATACATAATTCTTCCTTGACCTGGCGGTCGGGAAAGGACCGACAATGTCGATATCCCATTTGTCGAACGGCCAACAGATTGGGATAGAGTGCATCTGCTCGGCTGGCTTATGAATCAAATTCGAATGAATTTGACAATGATGACATCTCTTCACGTATTCTACCGCATCATAAAAGAGAGTTGGCCAATAATATCCACTCCTCGAACATTTTAGGGCTAATGCTCGAGCTCCGCCATGATTCCCTGCTTCTCCCTCGTGAATTTCTTTTAGAATCATATTATATTGATTTTCGGGGATACATTTTAATAGGATTCCAGAGGAGGATCGTTTGTAGAGCTTATCATTAATCAGGGTAAATGACGGTGATCGGTACTTAATCCTTCTGGCTTCATTAGCATCTTCTGGCAGCTTTCCTTCCTTCAGATAATCGACAATGGGGTCGATCTAAGAGATCTTTTGTCTGTCAATTTTCATAACGTCGACGCCTGGGGTGATGTTGGTCCCAAGTGGTCAGATGAGGTCTAGAGGGGGGGGGGGGTGAATAGACCTCTGAAAATTTTTGAACTTAAAAACTTTTCAGTCTTCTGTCAGCAGACTAAGATGATGAAGAACAGTAAGCAGACTAGTCTGATCGTGAACAAATCTTGAACAGACGACTGACCACTCTTCTTACAATGACTTAGCTGTTTTATCAGCAAAACAGTTTTCCAAGAGTATACTTGCAGCGGATTGTTTGAAAGTGTTTTTCACAAGTAAACTAAGTTCTAAAAAGATTTTATCCCCAGTTTAAAACTCCTTATAAAATCTTTTTGATTGATTCAAAGTGTTTAAAATGCAAACTTTAAAATATGCAAGAAAACTTTAAATGCAAGATAACACAAAGAATTTTTATAGTGGTTATATGGATAAAAATCCTTTAGTCCACTCTTCCAGATCACACAGATTCTGAGTTATACTATAATCACAAAGATTACAATATTTCTCCACTTACACCTAAACAACTAATGAGAAGGCTGTAAGCTCACAATAGGAATTCACAAAGAAAACCTATCCTCTAAAGTAGAATCACTCACACAGATGGATTCTCACTTCGCACAACACTCAGCTATTACAAAATCACTCAGATAATGTTTTTCTGATTTCTTCAACTGGGTTTCTGTCAACAGATGACTTCCACCAGACGAGTGAGCTGTTCGAGCTTTTGAGACTTAGAGAAATTCTGCTTCAAAATTTCGATCTCTGATTGTTGTTGTGTGTTGCTCGATTTGAAATTCAGCTCTATTTATACATGGAGATGAAATTATGACCGTTGAAGGCAAGTCACAATTCAAATCCATCCTTCAGCTCTTTTTGAAACGGCTCCCTGCAGCATTCCGTACTGTGTACAGTACCTTTCTGTCCATCGCATTTAATGCTGCATTAAATGCACTCTGCTGATCCGAGGATATCTTCAATCATTTGCCATTACTACCCTTCTCTTACAGCATTTATTACACCAAGTGCATTTATTACCGTTGGACTAATCTCTTGACCTCTTCTACTCTGCTGATCAAAACGACTCTGCTGATAGATACTCTGCTGATCAAATACTGAACTCATCTGATTTGACTCGGCTGATGATCTACCCTTCTGTTCGCTGATCCAGCAAGAGATCACTAGTCTTCTGAGCTTTGAACTTTGAACTCTTCTGATGTCTTCTTTTACCGGTTCAAAATTCTTCTAAGGGAACTAAGCTTTCCATACTTAGCTGATTATGATGTTTTGGAAATCATCAAAACCTTCCCTTAATTACTTGTCTTCTTTCATCTTCATCTTCATCCAACAATTTCCCCCTTTTTGATGATGACAAAACTCCAGCTAAGTACCTGTACCTAAACTAAAGTTTTGATCCTCAAAAATTTCTGAGATAGAAATGATATGTTGGAGTCAAACTTGCAATTTTATAGATATTGAACTGATTACATTTTACAAGTTGAAAGATGAAAAGTACAAAATACTCTAAAAGATTACAAGAATTTTAATATAAAGAAAATCTAGCCAAGCTAGTCTTCTGTCTTCTTTTCTTCTTCAGCAGACTTGGAGGTTCCAACTTCCAATTTCTGCATCAACAGCTCTAGCTTCTTCTTTTTAACATCAGGATCAAGCTGTTCTTCAACTGAATCTTTGGCAGCAGCTAGTTCTTTGTCTGACTTGGCTTTTGCTTCAGATTCTTCCTCATCAGCTTGGTCTTCTTCTTCTGTGATCTTCTCATCTGCTAATCTGCTTGTGCCTTCATTTGCTGCTTCATTCCTATTATTAGCAGACTCTTCAGATTCTTCTAACACTTCTGTTTCTTCAGCATTTTGATTTCCTTCCCTTTGGAAATCAACCCTTTGCTGTCCAAATATCCTTTCTTCCCCCTTTTTGTCATCATCAGCAGGGACAGATGGATATTGTGGCACAACTGGTGTGATTAGAAGTGAATCACATAGAAGCTTGATGTTTTCTTCCATAGCATTGATCTGAGCTTGCTGGTTAAGTTGATTGGCTTTAACAGTCTTGACTTCCTTGAGCAAGTCTTCTCCTTGATCACCCAACTGGATTTGAGTTCCTAAAATCCAATTTGATGAAGCATTGAAGTCTTTCATCATGTTGCCCATGACTTCATCTTCTGCTTGGAGAGCCAATTCAACAGTCTGTTCAATCTGCTTCCAACCTTCAGTGGTGCTTTGTGTCCTTCTCCTGAGTATATCCATATCCTGACATATAGATTGTACATTCTGAGCAGTATCTTTCATTAAGTCAGTAGGAACAGCAGCAGCAACCTTCTGAATGGGTTGATGAACAGCAGCTATCACTTCTGCTTTTATCTCCTCCTTCATTTCCTTCATTGATTTGATAATCAATTGTTGGATGGAATCCAACAGATTGGTTTGAGAACTCTGAGATATTGAAGGATCTTCTGATGGAGTAGCAGAGACGGTTTCCTTGAGATGTTGCTCTGATGGTTGAGTTATCATTGCAAGGGACTGATCTGCTGGTTCACCAGCATGGCTTGGAGTGCTTTCCTTCTCCTTAGCCTGATCATCTTCTTCAGCAGCAACTTCTTTCTCCTTTAACTGATCTGCTGGAATTTCTTCTTCCTTCTTTGATTCATCAGCAGCATCAGACTTATCATCCTGCACTTTGTCTTGATCAGATGGGTCTGAAGTACCCTCAATTTGCTTTGGTTGATCAGAGGACTCTGCTTCTTCTTTATCAGCAGGTGAAATAATCTTCTTGACAGTTTCAACTGTCCTCATCAAACCTTCATTGTCCACTGCTGACCTGTTACAAATCCAAGTAAAGTTGTCAAGAGGAATAAAAGTAGTTGTTGGTTCCTCTGGCAGCTCTTCATAGGGTTTGATGTTTGGTCCATAGACAATATGCTTGATGTTAGGAAGTGGGACCAGTGAGCTTGGTTGTCCCCTTAACTTCCTTGCTTTCTTGGCCCAAAGCTCCATTGCTTGAGCAATAGCCAACTTAATAGATCTTTCTTTGAGATCTACTGAGTCATCAAAATCCTCAGGAATGGATGCAAAGATCTTCTTGGCCTCTTCCTTGACTACATGACATATTCTCATCCTCAACCTGTCCAGAAAGAACTCTGAATCAAGTGCTTGAATGGTTGAATTTGTCTCAAGCCATTTAAGTAACCAGTCTTCTGTAGCCTTGAATTCTTTCCACTTAGCCATTTCAGCAGGACTCTTTGTTAATCTGTATTCTCTCCATCTATTGTATTTGATCTTTTCAGAATGGAAGAGTGTCAGACGGTTGACTCTTTCATTTTCAGCATCCAGTCTTCTAAGGAATTCTTCAAAAATTGCAGGGTCTTCCCTGACAATTTCAAGAGACAGTTTGACTTCTTCTCTTCTCTTTTCCTTAATCTTGGGTGCAGGCATAGCTGGTATTGGTTTATTTGGATCTCTTTGCTCACCAATAACTATCCCACCACTATGCTGATGACCATGAGCATCCTTGATGCTAGCTTCAATGACAGCAGCCAACTCTGCTGCCTCAAAAGCATCTCTCTGCTCTTGAGTCATTTTGCTGGCTTCTTCTTCCAGCCTTTTTAACTCTAGGCTTTTCAGCCTATCTTCTTCTGCTTTCTCAGCAGCAATCCTTTGCTTTTCAGCAGCGTCCAGTTTCATCTTCTCTGCAGCAGTCACATAAGTTGAGGTTTTGCCTAACCTTTTTCTTCTTGATTCAGGGCTTTCAACTGCTTGGATAGGTGTTGCAGCAACTGGAGTAGGATGTATTAACAGAATTTCTCCCTCCAGTGGTGTACTAGTCTGCTGTTCCTTTTCTACATCAGCAGATAGTGCAGCAGTTGAGGCTTCTGTTGTCATTTCAACTGTAGGACCACTTTCAGGCTCAGCAGTAGCAGCCTTAGTAGCTTCAACAACTGGTTCTTCAACATTTAATGGCCTTTCTGCTTTAGTTGTTGTTTTCCTCACAGTTACAGTAGGCTCTTCAGGGAAAGTGACCTTTCTCTTGGCCTTTGACTTAGGAATTTTCTTGACAGCAGGGGGGTTGGCAGTAGGAGGTCCCCTTGCTTCACTCCTAGTCCTTAGTCTCTTCAGCCTTTGAAGTGGAATTTCCTCTTCAGATTCAGTTCCTTCAGAGGATGACCCTGTCTTCATATTTTCAATTTCAACAGTGAAGTCATCTACCACCTTCTTAGAGACTTCAATTTCGGGCTCTGCTGATCCAGCCACAACAGCAGACTGTGCTGTTGGCTCAGCAGACTGACTAGTCTGACCTTCCTTCTTGCTCTTCTTAGAAGGAGTCTTCTTAGACTGTTTGGGGGCTTTTCTCTTTGGTTTTTCCACCAGTTGCCTCACTGGTTCGTAGAGTTTGAATTCTTTGCTTCCATGGGTTTGTTTTCCTCCACCCATAGGGCAATGTAGAGAAGCAAACAAATTACTCAGCAGAATGGCATGAGAATGCCTTTTGTCACTTAACAGCTCATAAACATGAGCAGCCCAGTTCACTTTCATCCCATAGTAAATGCAAATCATAGTGTGAAGCCTTCTTCT
The DNA here is from genome assembly GCA_038501285.1 of Penstemon eatonii. Classification (NCBI taxonomy): domain Eukaryota; kingdom Viridiplantae; phylum Streptophyta; class Magnoliopsida; order Lamiales; family Plantaginaceae; genus Penstemon; species Penstemon eatonii. Next base: position 55,215,029 of record CM076710.1, read on the forward strand.
AGGTAGGCCATCCAGAGAACCCGTAGCACAATCCAAAACCTTTGCTATGATATCAGCAAATCTTTGGTATTCATCCTTCAGCTGGGTCTTCATTAAAGTCCCAGTCATCTCCTCTCCCTTCTTAGCACAGATTCTCCAAAATTCCTCTTCTTTTTCTGACCCTAACGAGGTCACATCTCCTCCCTTGTCTGTCAGCTTATAAATTTCATGAAGAACAGCAGCAGATACAGCGATTTTCTTACCACCTATGACAGCAGTCATAACGGTGTCATCATCGTTGAACTCCCTGGAAGTGTAGAAGTGGTATACATCTTCAAGATAAACCCTATCTTCGTGTGCTTCCAAGACTGGGACCAAAGATGCTTCCTTGATCTTTTCCAGTAAAGCGCGCATCAAATCGGTGCCAGAGAAATGGAATTTGCTGTAGTTGAAGTATCTTCCTTCAATAACTTTGTCCATTTCTGAGATTTGTGAGTAAATTCTGCAAAATAGTGAACTTTCGCAACAAGAGGGTTTGAGAGATAGAAAGTTTGAGAATTTTTGAGTGCGTAAGACGACTATGCTGTTGAGATCGGATTTTATAGGTTTCCTTTTGATTTGGTTTTCGTGATTTATTTAAACCGTTGATCTAATCTGACAGTTTTTAATCGTGCGGATGAGAGTCGCGGATTTCAATTTTATTATTTTAATGTCAGATGGGCGGGAAACTCTATCGACACTAATCTGTTTACTTATAAAAGCGTGTTACTAATAATGCGTTTTATGACCATGCTTATATAAGGTATCAGATGAGTAGAGTTAAACTTATCTGACAGACGAGTGATCTGTTATCTGATATTACTAGAGAATGCCAATAGCTAGTAATCTTCCTCTGCTGTTTGTCAATCCAGCAAGATAAAATAATCTTCAATCTTCAAGAATTAAGAATACGTCTTCTTGACAAACTTAACTTCAACTAACTGACATTAACAGATTTCATCTTTAGAACAGAAGTACCGCTAGTCTTACACGTTCCCCCTGTCTTTAAGAATTCATAAGTTAACTAGTCTGTTGAGAGTTAATTCTTGAATGAAATAACTGATGACTAAGCTGTTGAACTCCAGTCTTCTGATGAGTTCCCCCTCAGCTTATGCATCCAAGTTAAGTAATCCTAACTCTGCTCTTAGAGTTGAGAACCTTGCTTCACTTAGAGGTTTGGTGAAGATATCAGCAATTTGATTATCAGTATGAACATACTCAATCAAAACATTGCCTTTTTCAACATGATCTCTAATGAAATGATGTTTAATCTCAATATGTTTAGTCCTTGAATGACTTGTAGTGTTCTGAGTAAGTGAAATTGCACTTGTATTGTCACAGTAGATTGGAATTCCACTGATCTTGATGTTGTAGTCTTCTAGTTGATGCTTCAACCAAAGTATCTGTGCACAACAAGCTCCAGCAGCTATATATTCAGCTTCAGCAGTAGATATAGAAACTGAGGTTTGCTTCTTACTCATCCATGAGATCAGACGACTGCCTAAGAACTGACAGGCACCTGTTGTGCTCTTTCTGTCAATCTTGCAGCCAGCAAGGTCTGAATCTGAATAACCAATGAGTTCAAATCCAGATTCTCTAGGATACCACAATCCCAATTCTTGAGTGCCTTTAACATACTTCAATATCCTCTTGGCAGCTAAGAGATGAGATTCTTTGGGGTTTGATTGGAATCTTGCACAGACTCCAACTGAGTACATTATATCAGGTCTGCTTGCTGTTAGATACAACAATGAACCAATAATGCCTCTATATTTGGTTATGTCTACTGATTTGCCATCTTCATCTTTATCCAAACGAAGACTTGTAGACATAGGAATGGTAGCTGTTGAGCTAGTTTCCATACCAAATTTCTTGAACAGATCTCTTGTGTACTTTGCTTGGCTGATGAATATCCCATCAGGCAACTGTCTAACTTGCAATCCAAGAAAGTAATTAAGTTCACCCATCATGCTCATTTCAAACTTATTCTGCATCAGCTTGGAGAACTTATCACACATCTGTTGGTTAGTTGAACCGAAAATAATGTCGTCCACATATATTTGCACAAGTAATATATGATTTTCCCATTCAATTGTGAACAAGGTTTTATCTACCTTACCTTTACGAAATCCTTTAATTAAAAGAAAATCAGATAGGGTATCATACCATGCTCTTGGAGCCTGTTTCAGTCCATAAAGGGCTTTCTTCAGACGATATACTTTGTCCTCTTCTTGATAGACTTCAAATCCTGGAGGTTGTTCAACATACACTTCTTCTTGCAATTCTCCATTGAGAAAAGCAGACTTCACATCCATCTGATAGACAGTGAAGTTCTTGTGAGCAGCATAGGCAAGAAACAGTCTGATTGCTTCAAGTCTTGCTACTGGTGCAAAAGTTTCATCAAAGTCAATTCCTTCTTCTTGACAATAACCCTTGGCCACTAGTCTTGCTTTGTTTCTGGTGACAACACCATCTTCATTCATTTTATTTCTGAAAACCCACTTAGTGCCAATTACTCTTTGATGACTTGGTCTAGGAACTAAGTACCAGACTTCATTCCTTTCAAATTGATTCAACTCTTCTTGCATAGCTTCTATCCAGAAGGAGTCATTTAGAGCTTCTTCAATTTGTTTAGGCTCTATTTGAGATAGAAATGTGACAAACATAGCATCTTGTGCAGCCGCTCTTCTTGTTTTCACTCTATCTAAAGGATCACCAATAACTAATTCAGGAGGGTGATTCTTGAGCCATCTGAGATCAGGTTGCAAATCAGGATGTTGTCCTCTGTTATGATCTTGCAACACTACTGTTGGAGTTCCAGTAGTAGTCTGTTGAACATTTGTGGTCTGTTGAACAGTCTCTGGTCTGTCAGCTGTCAGCAACTCGTCTGTTAGACAATCAGCACTGTGATTATGAACAGCACTTGAGTTAGCAGCTGAACTTAGATTAGGTAGTATGATGGGAACATATTCTTCATTTCTTCCAACATCTAACTTCTGTAAATCAGCAGACAGATCTTGATTTACACTTTGATTCTTTTCAGAAGATTGACTTGGCTCATCAAATACTACATGGATAGATTCTTCTATTAGCAATGTTCTTTTGTTAAAAACTCTATAAGCCTTACTAACAGTAGAGTATCCTACAAAAACAGCTTCATCAGCCTTTTCTGCAAATGCAGTGAGGTGATTTTTCCCATTATTCAATACAAAACATTTACAACCAAAAATCTTAAAGTAATGAATGTTTGGCTTTCTGTTGTTCCAAACTTCATATGGAGTCTTGTTCTGATTTTTGTTGATCATACATCTGTTTTGGGTAAAGCATGCTGTATTTGTTGCTTCTGCCCAAAATCTTTGTGGCAGTTTAGCTTCAGCTATCATGGTTCTGACAGCTTCTTTTAGTGTTCTGTTTCTCCTTTCAGCAACACCATTCTGTTGAGGGGTTCTGGCAGCAGAATACTCATGATGTATTCCTTTGATGTTACAATACTCTTCAACAGTAGAGTTTGTAAATTCTGTCCCTCTATCTGATCTGATCTTCAATATTTTGATACTCTTCTCATTCTGGATCAGTTCCATCAGATTGGTAAGATGTTCCTTGGTTTCACTTTTCTTCTTCATGAAGATCACCCAAGTATATCTTGAATAGTCATCCACAACAGCTAGGCAGTATTTCTTTCCACCATTGCTGACTGGATCAATGGGTCCAAATAAGTCCATATGCAACAGCTCCAATATCCTTCCAGAAGATTGGTGCTTCTTTTCTTTAAAAGATGACTTGATTTGTTTACCCTTCTGACATGCATCACAGAGCTTGTCTTTGCTCATGACTGCTTTTGGAATCCCTTCTACCAAATCATTCTTGATTAATCTGTTTATGGTCTTGAAGTTTAAATGATTCATCCTCTTGTGCCATAGCCAACTGACTTCACTTGGTGCAGATGCCACCAAACAAACACTTGAATTCTTGTCAACAGAATTCCAGTCAACTATGTAGATATTTCCTTGTCGTCTTCCAGATAAAATTACCTTCTTTGTACCAATTTGTTCAACGTAGCACTTATCTGTTGAGAAGATGACTGAATATCCCTTGTCACAAAATTGACTTATGCTCAGCAGATTATATTTTAGGCCTTTAACATAGGAGACGTCAGATATCTCTATGTTTCCCTTGATTAATCTTCCTTTAGCTTTAATCTTGCCTTCTTTGCTGTCTCCAAAAGTGACTTTTGGACCATCCACAGCAACTGCATCAGTCAACTCATGTATGTTTCCACACATGTGCCTTGAACATCCACTGTCCAAGTACCAAATCTTCTCTACTTTACTCCTACTCCTAATCCTAACCTACAAAACAAAAATAAAATTGTTTTAGGTACCCTTATTGAGAGGGTCCTGAAGGATTAGTTCCACCCTTGACAACCCAAGATGTTGAAGTCTTAGGCTTCTTAGGTTTCTGAGTATTAGGAGCATGAACAGTTTCATTTTTATCATAGTTATCAGATAAGTCATGTTGATGATCAGTATGATATGAATAATGTTCATAAGCAGGGTAAGGTGCATGATATGCAGAATATGCATGCATTTGATGAGCAGGATAAGGTGCATAGTAATTAGGAAACTGAGGTGCATGATACATAGGATGATATGCAGCAGGTTGCACATAATATGACTCATTTCCATACCAAGCATTTTGATTTTTCTTATTCTTATGCTTCTTTGGTTTACTAGATGCTTGCTCAACTTGTTTAGACTTAGCTTTACCAACTGACTGGTTCAATTTAGCTTTATCAGCAGACTTCTTAGGACTCTGCTGTTTGGTCTTGCTAGTCTGATTTCCTACACTAGGCTCTTTGCTCTTTTTAGCCTTAGGAGATTTCTTCTCCTTTACCACTTTCTCAGATGAGATAGGTCTAGAGGTTTGAACATACAGAATGACCTTACTATTGTCAGCAGAAATAAATTTTTCAGTATGATTCAATTCTAGATTATCCTTTTCCAAAGGTGTCTCCTGTTTCTTAGATGTATGCATGGATGCAACAGTAGACTTATCATGAGACTCAATAATTTTCTCAAGTTCCATGATTTTTCCTTTATAAACCTCACATTCAGCTTTCAGAGATTCATGCTCTTGCTCAAGCTGTTTATATTCAGCTGATTCTTTTGACTTTTCAGCTAAAAGTTTCAGTGAACTATTTTGCTCTTTTAGCAAGTTCATCTCTTCCTTAAGCTTAACAAACTCTCCAGCAATAGTAGTATTATTCAACATCATTTGCTCTAGAGAATTAAACAGTTCATTTTCTTGAGGAGTTACCTCATCCTCAGAGTCATCAGATTCCTTTGCCATCAGGCACAGGAGAGCAGGTTTTTCTTCATCAGACGATTCTTCATCAGACGAGTCTGAGTCTGAATCAGATGAGTAGACAGCAGCTGGCTTTTCTGCTTCAGCCATCATTGCCTTGCCTCTCTGATGCTTTCTTTCTTTTCTCATTTTCTTCTCTTCCTCAGTGTACTTCTCTGCTTTTGGATATGGGCAGTCTCTTATGAAGTGTCCCAATTTCCTGCAGTTGTAACACATCAGTTTTGATTTATAATCCTCTTTATCCTGAGAAGAAAAGTTAGGTTTAGAAGTAGAAGCAGCATGATTGTATTTGTTTTTCATCTTTCTCTTATAGAACTTCTTGAAGTTGTTCATCAATAATGCTACATCTCCAGCAGTGTACTCCTTTTTGTTGAGTAGAGTGGCCTCATCAGATGAGTCCATTTCTGCATTTCTTTGGGCTGGTCTTCTGGTGTTTTCAGCAGCAACAAGTGCAGCTGTGGGTCCTGAAGTTGAGGTTTCTTCAATTCCCATCCTTGGCAGTTTATACTCATAAGCCTTGAGTGCGGAGAACAGCTCTGTTAGAGAAATCTTGCCCAGATCTCTTGATTCTTCCATTGCTGTTACTTTCATGTTGAACTTGGAAGGTAGAGCCTTCAGTACTCTGACAGAAATCTCTTTGTCAGTGAAAGTCTTTCCCAGCTTCAAAACTTCGTTCAGAGTTCTGGTGAATCTGGTATCCATCTGATCAATGGTTTCTCCAGACTTCATCTTGAAGTTGTCCAGCTTTTCCAATGCAACACTGAGCTGATGCTCTTTAATAGCATCATTTCCTTCACTCATGTCTCTGACCTTATCCCACATCTCCTTTGCAGTTTTGCAATGTTTGACCTTGTCAAACCGATCATTATCAAGGGCTTTGGTCATGATGAATCTCCCAACTTTATCAAGATTGTAAAGCTTTATCTCTTCTGGAGTCATCTCATGAAGGTCTTTCTCCACAACCGTATCTACTTCATTTATCTTTATGGTCTTTGTGAATCTGAATGTACCTTTAATGATACATGTATGCATGTTGTCATTATAGGCAGCAAGGAAAATCTCCATTCTGATTTTCCAGTCCTCAAAGGACATACCAGCAATGTGGGGAACATGGCTGATACAATCCATTTTTCAAAAAGTTTTTGTTTTTCAAAAAGATGCTCTTTTGAAAAGTTTTGAAAACCTTTGAAAAACACTCGGATCAAGCTCGTTGATCAGGCAGCTGATTCTAATGAACCACCTGCTCTGATACCACTTGTTGGTCCCAAGTGGTCAGATGAGGTCTAGAGGGGGGGGGGGGGGTGAATAGACCTCTGAAAATTTTTGAACTTAAAAACTTTTCAGTCTTCTGTCAGCAGACTAAGCTGATGAAGAACAGTAAGCAGACTAGTCTGATCGTGAACAAATCTTGAACAGACGACTGACCACTCTTCTTACAATGACTTAGCTGTTTTATCAGCAAAACAGTTTTCCAAGAGTATACTTGCAGCGGATTGTTTGAAAGTGTTTTTCACAAGTAAACTAAGTTCTAAAAAGATTTTATCCCCAGTTTAAAACTCCTTATAAAATCTTTTTGATTGATTCAAAGTGTTTAAAATGCAAACTTTAAAATATGCAAGAAAACTTTAAATGCAAGATAACACAAAGAATTTTTATAGTGGTTATATGGATAAAAATCCTTTAGTCCACTCTTCCAGATCACACAGATTCTGGGTTATACTATAATCACAAAGATTACAATATTTCTCCACTTACACCTAAACAACTAATGAGAAGGCTGTAAGCTCACAATAGGAATTCACAAAGAAAACCTATCCTCTAAAGTAGAATCACTCACACAGATGGATTCTCACTTCGCACAACACTCAGCTATTACAAAATCACTCAGATAATGTTTTTCTGATTTCTTCAACTGGGTTTCTGTCAACAGATGACTTCCACCAGACGAGTGAGCTGTTCGAGCTTTTGAGACTTAGAGAAATTCTGCTTCAAAATTTCGATCTCTGATTGTTGTTGTGTGTTGCTCGATTTGAAATTCAGCTCTATTTATACATGGAGATGAAATTATGACCGTTGAAGGCAAGTCACAATTCAAATCCATCCTTCAGCTCTTTTTGAAACGGCTCCCTGCAGCATTCCGTACTGTGTACAGTACCTTTCTGTCCATCGCATTTAATGCTGCATTAAATGCACTCTGCTGATCCGAGGATATCTTCAATCATTTGCCATTACTACCCTTCTCTTACAGCATTTATTACACCAAGTGCATTTATTACCGTTGGACTAATCTCTTGACCTCTTCTACTCTGCTGATCAAAACGACTCTGCTGATAGATACTCTGCTGATCAAATACTGAACTCATCTGATTTGACTCGGCTGATGATCTACCCTTCTGTTCGCTGATCCAGCAAGAGATCACTAGTCTTCTGAGCTTTGAACTTTGAACTCTTCTGATGTCTTCTTTTACCGGTTCAAAATTCTTCTAAGGGAACTAAGCTTTCCATACTTAGCTGATTATGATGTTTTGGAAATCATCAAAACCTTCCCTTAATTACTTGTCTTCTTTCATCTTCATCTTCATCCAACAGGTGACGTCCAGATCGATAGCGGATGCATTCGATAAGAGCCAAGTAATAACTCTTTCCTTTTTACCATCCGCTATGCCGGTGAATTTTGACAGCAAGTCAGCCCATAATTTTTCCTCCCTAGGAATAGGCTGAATATCGAATTTTTCAAATTGCGATATCAGACTTCTTGCCTTGTTTAAATATTTTATCATATTGAACTCCTTTGCTTCGTAAATGCCTTTTACCTGCCTATGGACAAGCTCGAAATCTGTTAGTACAGTAACTGATCTTACCTTTGCCTTTAAGGCCATCTCTAATCCTGCGATCAAGGCTTCGTACTCTACTTCATTGTTTGTAATGACAAAATCCAAAGTTATTGCGTAACTCAAATCTTCGCCATCGGGTCCTTGAAAATGAATTCCTGCTCCGCCTCCTTCCCTGGTCGAAGAGCCATCCACGTGCATTAACCATGTTGGGTCCTCAACCTCTGTTAGCATGTTTATTTCGGAGTTTTCTTCATTCTCTATGTTTTTCATACTAGTGGATTCCACCAGGAAGTCGGCTAGCACTTGTGCCTTTACTGCTGTTCGCGACAGGTACTCAATCTCGAATTGCCCAAATTCAATTGCCCATTTAATTAATCGACCGGATGCTTCTGGCCTAGATAAGACCTGCCTCAAAGGTTGGTTTGTTAAGACAATAACCTTATAAGTTTGAAAATAGGGCCTTAGTCTTCGCGCAGCAACTACCAAAGCAAGTGCGAATTTTTCAATCTCCATATAATTCTTCTCTGCACCTTGCAACAATTTGCTCAAGTAATAGACCGGTTTTTGCACGGATTCTTCTAACTTTACCAGTACCGAACTAACAGCCTCGTTTGAAACGGCTATGTAGAGGTACAAAGGCTCTCCATCCGTGGGCTTGGCCAGCATCGGAGGTGAAGTTAAGTAGGTTTTTAGGTCTTCGAAAGCCTTGTCACATTCAGCATTCCACTTGAAATCCTTCGACTTACGTAATAGCTTCAAAAACGGGAAACTCTTATCGGCGGATCGAGAGATAAATCTGTTCAATGAGATGATTTTTCCGACCAAACTCTGAACATCTGAAAGTTTCTTTGGTGGTTGAAGATTGGTCACTGCCCGGATCTTCTCTGGGTTAGCTTCGATCCCCCTTTCGTGGACAAGATATCCAAGAAACTTTCCCGATCGCACCCCGAAAGTGCATTTTGCCGGGTTTAATTTCATTCCATATTTTCTCAATATGTTGAAGCATCTGCCGAGATGCTTAATGTGGTCTTCTTCTGTCATGCTCTTTACAAGCATATCGTCCACATAAACCTCCATGATCTCTCCAATTAACTCTTTAAACATCATATTCACCAGCCTTTGATAGGTTGTGCCCGCGTTTCTTAGACCGAACGGCATAACTACGAAGCAATACACTCCTTGCTCGGTGATGAATGCGGTTTTGTCCTGATCCTTCACATTCATGAAAATTTGGTAAAATCCCTGGAAAGCATCCATCATGCTAAAAAACACAAATCCTGCAGTGGAGTCTACTAACATATCGATCCTGGGTAGCGGGTAAGGATCCCTCGGGCACAACTTGTTTAAATCAGTAAAATCGTTACACATCCTCCACTTATTCTCTGCCTTGTCTCCCTTGGAGACCAGAACCACATTACATAACCACTCGGTGAACTTCACTTCTTTGATTTGACCAGCAGCCAGTAACCTTTCAACTTCTGCCTTAATTATCTTATCCTTCTCTCGTCCGTGGTTACGCTTCTTCTGTCTCACTGGCTTAGCTTTAGGATCGATGTTTAAAGAGTGGGTTATTACGCGCGGGTCGATTCCCACAATATCATCCGAGCTCCAGGCGAATACATCTACATTCTCTCGCAAGAATTCTAGGAGCATGGACTCCATTCCTTCACTTAGTTCCGTTCCGATTCTGGTAACTTTCTCTGGGGATCCGGGAACCAATATCACCTTCTTATGATCAGGTGCTTGTATGCTCATGTCTACATTTTTTCCTTTTTTTCCTTGCAGCTTTTCAATTTTGGGAATTGGTAAATTCGATGCCGAGCCTGATTCCAAATCAACTAATTTTCTTTTTGCTGGGATTTCGGGCTCCACTTTCTTTTTTATGCTTAAAGATGAGTTATAACATTCCCAAGCCATGTATTGATCGTTTCGTACCTCCCCTACTCCACCGTCTGTCGAGAATTTCACCTTTTGATGGTAAGTAGACACTATTGCCTTGAAGGTATTTAGAGCAGGTCTTCCCAATATAGGATTGTAGGCAAAAGGCGTTTCGACCACCAGAAATTTTATCATCCTTGTTACGCTTTTGGGTTTTGTTCCCAGGGTTGTGCTTAATAGAATGGTTCCTAATGGGACAATCTCTGACCCTCCGAACCCGACTAAAGGAGTGGCTACTCGGTCGAGATGAGGATGCTGAAGATTCATTCGAGCGAGGGCCTCTGAGGAGATAATGTTCGCCGAACTTCCATTGTCAACCAAAATCCTTTTGACTTCATAATTAGCTATTCTCAAGGTTAACACCATAGAAAAATCCGGATCATCCTCATTTGTATCCCAGATTACATCGGAAGGTCGATCGGCATCGCTAAAACTAATGACTTGATTTTCCATTGATGGGAATTCCAAAGAAAATATTTCCCTTTTTGGTCGAAACGGATGATTTTATCGACCCCATTGTCCTTTTCCTAGCGTTATTGCTATCTCATCCTGCCGGTCCGCCTGCGATCACGTTTATTACTCCATTCAACTGCTCCTCTCCCTGATTCCGAACCTCCTTACGCTGATTATTAAACATCCGTGGACTCCTGGATCTATATCGGCCTTTGTAGTTAGTTCCTTTCACGAATTCCTTAAGTTTTCCTTGCGCAATTAACTTCTCGATCTCAACCTTCAGCTGATAACAATTCTCCGTACTTTGCCTCCGAGCTCTATGGTACCTGCAGTATTGGTCATATCCCATTGCCCCCGGTCTTGCCTGGGTAATCCTCTGAGCTTCGAGAATCAAATTTCCTTCTTCCAATACAGTTAAAATTTCCTCTTTTGGGATATTCAACTCGGTGAACTGAATTTTCTCAGGTCTGGGTGGCCGGTGCTGATCATAAGGTGGACCGTAGGCATTCGGCTTTTGCACTGATATCTGCGGCTTATATGCATTGAGTCGCTGCCAAACCGATCCTCTATTCGTACCTCCATAATCGCTTGGTTTTGGTATAGGAGCTCGATCTTGCTTTTTGTTAAGAGGAAGCCTTGGGGTATGGGCATTTTTTAATCTGTTCATCTCCTCCTGAATCATATACTTCTCTGCAATTTCCATTATTCGTTCAAAAGACTTAGGTTGCTTTCTACACAGTGCGTTTCCGAATTGGATGCTTCTAGTCAATTCGAACATCAAGGAGGATAGGTATTCAATTTGTGGGGTATCGACTTCCAATAGCTCGATACTAAATCTTGATAACCACTGCCTCAAAGTCTCCCCTTCTCCCTGCTTGACCGTTCCCAAGTGATTTGCCGACAACTTAGGTTTTCTCTGGCTCGTAAATTGATGCTTAAACTTGTCACAAAATTCATCGAAAGAGATTATAGAATTTGGCGGTAATTTTCCGAACCAATCAAGGGCAATTCCTTCAAAGGTCGTGACCATAATTTTGCAACAGAAATCTTCCGAATGTCCATATAAATTCATTACATTAACAAAACTGTTGATGTGTTCCCCGGGGTCGGTAGTCCCGTTATACCGTGGTAACCTTGTTGGTACTGTTGATGGAATAGTGCCCAGCAAGCCAATATTAATTAGCTTGTTGAAGTACTATATTCTTATGGTTTATAATTAATACGCCGTTCATTCATAGTATGTGAAACTGAACAATGGCCAACTTCATCTCTCGCGAACCTATCTAAGCGATTGGATGAAATCCTAAGGTCACAATAGACTATGGGACGATTCACTTCAGTACTGAGTGCAATCATGAAACAGTCTCAAAGGTCGTGATCTTAAAACCGTTCCAAGTCATAGATTCCAAACGAGACGGGGTATCGTAGGAATCGCCAAGACTTGTACAAATATGCATGATTCACATGGAGTGAATTTGTAGAGTTTCATGAGCAAGGAATTTGAGTCCAGTGCATATGAGAAGGTGGTTCAATGGAGGATTGAACGCATCGAACGACCCGAACAGAGAAACCCATTGTGGAAGCGCATGACGCATATCGGTGATGGGATGTTTCTCAAGGCTTATAATAGTGTACGATTTAGTCCTTAGACTTGAGGTACTAGGGCGAATTCGGTACATGAATGTGCGTACTTAGATTTAGGTACTGGTCACATAGCATGGCCACAAAGTGCCTAAGTTGGGTGCGTACAAAAGTGTACGCGAGTGGTTAGTACTAAGAGAGGATCTAACGCCTCATCCTGATAAGATGAGAGAATTTCCTATACGTTTCTTAGATAATTGATTTCGAGGAATCTATGGCCATAGTCGGTGATGCATTTGGAAGGAGTTTCCATATTTGGCAGTCACACTGAAATCATTGTCGGAAAATTAGAAAGTATAGTTATCGAGATAATTAGAGGTGCCGATCAATTCACACACCCTAGGTCTCGATCGGGAAATCAGTCGTAGAAGGACCGTATGTACATGGCAATTATAAGAGGTGAGGTTCACAATAAATCAATTCACCTTTGATTGGGCTTCATGGGCTTGTGGCTAGACATCGATCATGAAGTGTGGGTACTCCGGAATTAATAGAGGATTTAATTCTAGGAGTGGTCAATTAAAAGTAGTTTAATTGATCGGAGCATTTAATTGCTCGTTAATTAAATCACGAAAGTCGTGGGCCTGCTGCCAGTTGGTGGTGAACCCAGAGGGTCACACACAATACAATTGGACGGTGACTGTCTTAAAGGAAAGAAAATGATTTAAAGTTGTTAAATTAAGGTAATTGAATTATGGTATTAATTCAATTGGAGATTATTAATTAGATGACTAATTGATTAATTGATAATTAATTAATTAGAGTTATCTGATTAATTGTGGAATTAATTAAAGTAGTTAATTAATTGGAAGAATAAATAATTAACCAATTTGAGTATTGGATAATTATGGGTTGATTTTGGAATTATCTAAAATTAGGGGCTAGGGGCGATTTTGGTGATTAAAAGGAAAAGGAGTTTTGTTTCTTGAAAAACAAGTTTGAAGAGATTTATCAAATCTCACATTCCTAAGTTGATAAGGAATGAAGATTTGATAAATAAGGGAAGGAGATATCTTTTTAGAGAAGGACTCTTCTCTTATAAATACTCCTTCTCTTCTCTTCATTAAAGAGTAGAAGTTTTTGCACAAGTTTTGAAAAACCCTAAAAAGCTTTTGAGAGAAAAAGGTTTTTGCTGAATATTTAGAGAGAAAAATCGAGTGAGATTAGATTTTTCGAACAAGATATTTTAATTACAAAATCGCCCCTTATAGTTTTTCCGCCCCTAACCCTAATCGTCCAACCTATTCTTGGCCGAACCCAAATCGGACCAGATCTGACCCTGGCCGAACCCTGCTCGATCACACAAGCTCTGTGAGTCGATTCTTCCATTGGTATCTCCCGTTCCTTTGCTGACAAACCTGCAAGATCCAGTTCGTAGCCTAAGACTTGTAGGACTACAATCCGATTAGTGTGGACTAGCTTTGGAGGTGAGACACATGGATCACTCAAATTGTGAATCAAACCAAACACCTGGAGGACACAACCACGACTTGGTGGTCAGGTAATTTGCGATTAACCCCCTTGTGTTTTTATTGATGTTTGATTCATCCTTATTCGTATAATAACTATGGAGAAAGAATTCATGGGACTATTAGGAACTCGAAAAATTTTAAAATTCCGCACTTCGTTGTATTGACAATCGAGCCCTAGCCAAAATATCCCAACAACTGTTTCGGTATTCCTGGCTTCACGTATTTCTTTGTAGAATGGCGAACATCGCATGATACTATTTCCAATCTCTCTATCTCGGATATTCCCTGGTATGATTTCCCTATTTTGGTTCATTTCGGTGCCCCTGGCAGCAGTAGTGGCACGACGAACCTCTATCACTGCCTCCTCCTGGTCTAACTTCTTTGCAACCCGCTCTTGCACTATTCTTTCAAGCTCGGACTCCGTGATCCTCTTGTATGCTGATTTTTCCTTTCTCGCCATATCCATAGGGTGGCTTTCCCCTACCACTGAGTCCTCCAGATCTTGTATCGATCGCACCGGATTTGCCGAGCGGAGATTAGACTTCATGAGAGCAGCTTGAGGCAAGTTCGGTGCGGCTGCATTCGATGTAGCTCGTAACACACTATTTTCCTTCTGGATGTTCGAGGAAGGGATTTCTGGTCTCCCATAGGCAGGTGGCTGGTCCACAGGAGATTGGTCAGCCCTTCCACTGTTCAGAAATTCCTTGCACATGGTGCCTATGATGGATCTCAGGTCAGCAATTGTGGTGTGTATCGGAGCATTATCCTGCGGAGGGATTGGCGGAACTTCTGGTTGCTGAGCCGCCCTAGATAGATTATCGGTCTCATTGTTAACTGAGTTCTGAACCCCAGCAGCATGGGATGGTTCTCATCGGTTATATGTATTTCTCCTCGTAGTAGGCATTTTTCGATCTAACACCCAAATAAGGCCCCTCGGTGGGCGCCAATTGATCTTACGCAAATTCGTAGTATGATCGATATTAATAAAATAATATTATAAACGCTAGGAAACAAGTGAAAGATCAATGTGTATAAATATTCCGAACGTTGAAGTACAAGTTACAAATATTTGGGGTCCTATCCGAGCATTATTGGATGCCGTACAAGCTAGAGGGCGAGATACATATAAATGCGGTCGGACTAATGTATCCGAGCTATAGCTTCGAGTGAAGAGCACCTGGGAAAGCGTGTCTGGCGTCATAAATGCATGTGGTATTTATAGTGAAAATTGATGAGCTAGCTACTCCGTCCACGGGATATATTTCTCTGGCCCAAAGGTTTGGGCCTATGATCGGCCCAACAGTAAATTCTGATCACGAGAATTCCCTAGGCGATCGGACTGAATAGGCCGCGATCTGGGCTCGGTTTTAGATGAGCATGGTCGGATTCTACTCTTTTCGATCTCGCTCGGACTTCCCAATGTGATGCTCAAAATACCCCTCATCATAAATTGTTCTCCGAGCTTGGATAAATAAAATTTTGTATTACTGCCTTGCTATATTTTTTGCTGTTGATTTCTTCTCAACATGTTCTTTATTTATTATTGATATTTAGGAGTGATTACTGTCTCTCAACTCTTGTCGTTAGATATGAGATCGAGGAGTGTTTATTGAGTGGATCAATTTATACTCAACTCTTTTATTTAGACTTAGTTTTTTACACCAAAGTCCTTTAGTCTTTAGAAATCGATCGAGGAGCGTTTATTGAGCGGATCAACTTATACTCAACTCGTTTTAAGACTTAGGTTTTTACACCAAATTTCTTTAATTTTTAAAAATTGATCGAGGAGCGTTTATTGAGCGGATCAACTTATACTCAACTCGTTTTAAGATTTAGGTTTTTACACCAAAGTTCTTTAATCTTTAGAAATTGATCGAGGAGCGTTTATTGAGCGGATCAATTTATACTCAACTCTTTTTAATTAGACTTAGGTTCTTACACCAAAGTTCTTTAATCTTTAGAAATTGATCGAGGAGCGTTTATTGAGCGGATCAATTTATACTCAACTCTTTTTAATTAGACTTAGGTTCTTATACCAAAGTCTTTTAATCGCTAGGAATGGACGAGGAGCGTTTATTGAGCGGATCAATTTGTACTCAACTCGTTTTAAGATTTAGGTTTTGATCGTTGGATATGGATCGAGGAGCGTTTATTGAGCGGATCAATTTATACTCGACTCGTTTTAAAACCTTCAGATCGAGGAGCGTTTATTGAGCGAATCAATTTGTACTCAACTCATTTTAATACTTAGGTCTTTCATACCCAAAATCTATTTATCTTTTGAAATGTATTGAGGAGCGTTTATTGAGCGGATCAATTTATACTCAACTCTTTTTAATTAGACTTAGGTTCTTATACCAAAGTCTTTTAATCGCTAGGAATGGACGAGAAGCGTTTATTGAGCGGATCAATTTGTACTCAACTCGTTTTAAGATTTAGGTTTTGATCATTGGATATGGATCGAGGAGCGTTTATTGAGCGGATCAATTTATACTCTACTCGTTTTAAAACCTTCAGATCGAGGAGCGTTTATTGAGCGAATCAATTTTACTCGACTCGTGTTAATGCTTCACCTCTTATTCAAATAAATTCTGATTTTGTATTAGAATTCTTTGATAATAAATTTCAGGCCAAAGCCTTTATTACAGCTAATTTAAATAGAAATAACTTGAAAATAAAACAAAGGAAATAAAGCAGGACAATTTACTAGGATTCATCTTCCATAGTATCTTCGGAGGTTGACTGCATTCCAAGTCCTTGGTAGGGGTGTTCCGTCCAAGTGCGCAATCTTGTATGAACCTTTCTTTCCTACATTGATGACAACATATGGTCCATCCCAATTCTGTTGTAATTTTCCCACGTGCTTGGATACTTCTACCTTTTTTAACACCAAGTCTCCTTCCTTGAAAGTTCGTATGCGTACTTTTTGATTGTAGGCTTTCTCCATATTTGTTTTAGTGATCTGTAATCGTACTGCTGCCTTTTCTCATAAGGCTTCTGTTAGATCGATATCATTTTCTCTTGCCTTTTTGTTTTCCTGGTCGTCATACATTTCAATTCTCGGTGTTGGAATTAGTGTTTCAATCGGAATAACAGCTTCGGAGCCACACACCAGGCTGAATGGGGTTTCCCCGGTTGAGGTTCGGACTGTGGTTCGATTAGCCCAAAGTACTCCTGGGAATTCATCTAGCCATTTTCCTTTGGCTGCCCCTAATCTTTTCTCCAAAGATTTTATTATTTCTCGGTTCGCTACCTCAGTTTGTCCATTCGCTCTAGGATGCCCAACTGAAGTGAAATTTTGCTGAATTCCTAGCTTTGTACACCATTCCATTACCTGTTTTCCCGCAAATTGGGTTCCGTTATCTGAGATTAGAACTCTTGGGATGCCAAATCGACATACTATGAACTTCCATAGGAAATTGATCACTTGGAATTGAGTTATTCGAGCAAGAGCAATGCATTCTATCCACTTGCTGAAGTATACTACGGCGACCAGAACATATGATTTTTTGGATCTAGCAGCTGGGAAAGGTCCCACGATGTCCATTCTCCGTTGGTCAAACGGCCAACATACCGGTATGGGGTGCATGTTTTCGGCTGGTTGATGACTTTTGTTAGCATAGACTTGGCAATGATGACACTTTTGGACATATTGGATTGCATCATTGTTGATGGTAGGCCAATAATATCCAGTTCTAATGCATTTTAAAGCCAAGGCCCTTGCTCCGCTGTGATTTCCTGCTTATCCTTCATGTACTTCTCGGAGTATATTGTTGGTTTGAGGCTCGGAGATGCATCTTAGAAGAATTCCCGATACTGATCTTCGGTAAAGTTTTTCTTCTATTAACGTATATCTTGGAGCCCGATATTTTATTTTCCGAGCTTCGTTTTGGTCAATCGGCAATTTTCCTTCTTGAAGATATTCTATCATTTGAGTCATCCAATTTCCTTCGTCTTCTTCGATTTCCATCATTTGAGCGACCGGTGTCTCATCGATATCGATTGCCGGCGTATTGGAAATTAACCAGTTGATTACCCTCTCGGTTTTTCCATCGTTAGATCCTGTAAATCTAGACAATTGATCGACCCATTTATTTTCCGACCGTGGAATGTTCCGTATCCCAAAATTTTCAAATTTTTCAGCCAATTGTTTTACTCTGTCAAGGTATTTGACCATATTAAATTATTTTGCCTCATAGAGGCCTTCTATTTGTCTTTGCACTAACTCTGAATCGGTTAATACTTTAAGACTTTTTATGTCGGCCTTGATTGCCATTTCCATTCCAGCGATCAATGCTTCATATTCTGCTTCGTTGTTTGTTACGACGAAGTCCAGTGTTATTGCATAATTTATATCCTCCTTATTTGGTCCGGTAAAGTTGATTCCGGCACCTCCTCCTTCTCAACTTGAAGCACCGTCGACGTGCATCAACCAAGTTTGATTTTCTACGAACAAAATATCATTGGCTAAGCTGGTTGATTCGGTATGCTCGGTTGCCAGGGTCGGAGTTTCTAATAGGAAATCGGCTAAGACTTGGGCTTTAACCGTAGTTCTTGGTCTGTACTCGATTTCGAACTGACCGAGTTCGATTGCCCATTTGATTAATCTTCCAGAAGCTTCTGGCTTTGCTAAGACCTGTCTCAATGGTTGATTGGTTAACACCACAATTTTGTAGGTTAGAAAATGAGGTCGGAGTTTGCGTGCTGCCACTACTAAAGCCAAAGCGAATTTCTCTATTTCCAGGTAGTTCTTCTCGGCTCCTTGTAGTAATTTGCTTAAGTAATAAACAGGCTTATGTTCTAAGCCTTCCACCTTAACCAAAACCGAACTAATGGCCACGTCGGAGATCGATATGTAGACGTATAATGGTTCTCCCTCGGTTGGTTTGGCCAATAGCGGGGATGTCGTTAGATATTCCTTTAGCCGATCGAATGCCTGGTCGCATTCTTCAGTCCAAACAAAGTTTTTTGCTTTTTGAAGAGTTTGGAAGAAAGGCAAACTTCTGTCAGCCGATTTGGATATGAATCGATTTAGCGCCACGATCATTCCTACCAAGCTCTGCACTTGGGAGATCGTTTTGGGAGGTTTCATTTCGGTTATGGCTCGAATTTTTTCTGGATCGGCCTTGATTCCTCGTTGATGTACCAAGTATCCCAAAATTTTTCCCGACTTAACACCGAGAGTGCATTTTGCAGGGTTTAGCTTCATTCTGTACTTTCTCAATATTCGGAAGCATCGATCGAGATGCCTTACGTGATCAGCTTCATTCATGCTTTTGACCAGCATATCATCTACGTAAACTTCCATTATTTCTCCAATTAATTCTTTGAACATCAAGTTTACTAATCTTTGGTAAGTGGCCCCGGCGTTCCTCAATCCGAATGGCATAACTATGAAGCAATACACTACCTGCTCGGTTACAAAAGCAGTTTTCTCTTGGTCTCGCTCATCCATGTATATCTGATAAAAACCTTGGAAAGCATCCATCATGCTGAAAATCGCAAAGCCAGCGGTTGAGTCGACTAATAAGTCGATCCTTGGGAGGGGATATGGATCGCGCGGACATAATTTATTAAGGTCGGTGAAATCATTGCACATTCTCCACTTGTTATCCCTTTTTGCTACTAGCACAACATTACATAGCCATTCCGAGAAGTGTATTTCTCGGATTTGTTTTGCTTTGAGTAGCCTTTCTACTTCTGCCTTGATTATTTTATCCTTTATTGGCCCACGATTCCTCTTCTTTTGTCTAGCAGGTTTTGTCATGGGGTCGATTTTTAACGAATGACTGATTATTCGGGGGTCAATCCCTTCGATGTCGTTCGCGCTCCAGGCGAAGATATCTGCATTGTTTCTGAGAAAGTTGATCAACATTACTTCCCCTTCTTCGCTTAATTCAATCCCAATTCTGGTTGTTTTAGTTAGATCCCCCTGCACCAGTAGGACATCTTTGTGTTCCGGTGGTTTCAAAGCTAGATCTACCGGTTCCTTTCCCTTCTTATCTATTCGGTCGGTAGGGATTTCAACTTCGATTCTGTCAACGTCGACTTCTAGCTTTCTTTTGCTTGGGGTAATTGATTCAGGGCGATTTTTCAAAGTTAATGATGTGTTGTAGCAATCCCATGCCATACAATGGTCATTCACTATTTCTCCGATTCCTGTGTCAGTTGGAGATTTTATCTTCTGATGGTAAGTTGAAACAACAGCTCGGAATAGATTAAGGGCAGGTCGCCCTAAGATCGCATTGTAGGCAAAGGGAGTTTTTACTACTAAAATTTTGACTAGCTTCACCGCCCGATGTGGTTTCCTCCCTAGTGAGACAATTAAAGTTATTGTGCCACTGGGGACAATCTCGGATCCTCCAAATCCTACTAAAGGCGTAGCTACCTTTTGGAATGTTATTTGTCCCAAGTTCATCTGGGCTAAGACCTCTTTAGAGATGATATTTGCTGAGCTTCCATTATCGATCAGGATCCTTTTGATGTTGTAATTTGCTATTTCTAGCGATACCACCATCGGGAAGTCGGGGCTATCCTCTTTTGTGTCCCAAACAAGGTTTTTGGGTACCTCGCCCTCGTTGAAACTGATCAGCTGATTGTTTGTTGATTTGCTTTCTAGAGTCCATATTTCTTTCGGGTATTTTAAGCTTCCGATTATGGATCTGGCGGTCCTTCGTCGAGCATTACGACTGTCCCCGCCGGCGGGTCCTCCTGAGATTGTATGAATGGTACCGTTAATCTGGTCATTGTTCAACTCCTGTGGGGGACCATCCTCAGGAGACCTTCTACGGGAATTCCTTCTTTGATTGTTATTCCGAGGACTCCTACTTCTTCCTCTCTTGCTGTTATTCAGCTCTAAATAGTCATCTAGTTTTCCTTGTTCGATTAGTTTTTCAATTTCTCTTTTGAGGTGAAAACAATCCTCAGTGCGATGCCCATGTGCCCGGTGATACTTGCAGTATAATTCATAGTTTCGTGCACCTGGTCTGGGTTGAGCGATTCTCTTTGCCTCCGGGATCCAATTGTTCCTTCCTAGTACAGCCAAGAATTCTTCTAGTGGAGCAGTCAGTTTTGGGTGTTCTACTTGATTAACCCTGCTTTGGATTGCAGGCTCGGCGGTTCTGGGTCTTTGATAGGTATTAGGTCGTCTGTCTTGGTCGTTTCGATTGTATTCTAATCGCTGGAAGACGTTGCCTTTTCTAAAAGATCGTTCATAGTCCATGGATCTCTGAACAGGAATTCTATCTTGCCGTTTGGAGCCTGAGGCCGTAGCTTTAATTTTTTTCTTATCTTTAAATGAGTTCATCTATTCCTGGGTCATATATTTCGATGCCAAGCTCATGATCTCAGCGAACGTTCTTGGTTGCTTCCGGCTGAGGGCATTTCCAAACTGCCTATTCTTGGTGAGGTCGAAGAGAATGGAGATTATGTAATCGATATTTGGGGAATCGATCTTGAGCAATTCCACATTAAACCTTGCCAGCCAGTTCCTTAGGGATTCGCCCTCTTGTTGATAAATGGTTCCTAAGTAGCTCATTGGAAGTTTTTGTCTCTTCTGGATGGCGAACTGCTGTGTCAGTTTGTTGCATAATTCTCGGAAACTGAATATGGATTTAGCGGGTTGCTTGGCAAACCAATCCAATGCGAGTCCTTCTAACGTGGTCACCATTAACTTAGCGGTGAATTCCGCCGAGTGAGCGTATAAGTTCATTATGTTCGTGAAGCTAAAAATATAGTCATCTGGATCAGTAGTTCCGTAATATCTGGGTAGTCGACCTGGAACCTGTCCGGTTGACTGAGCTTCTTTTATTTCTCTGCAGAAGGGAGAGCATGCTGCTAGGCTCTCCTGGAGTTCTGTGGTTCTGGCCCATGGGTTTTGAACGGATCGTAGGCGTTGCTCAAGTCGTTCCTGTACCATCTTTTCGATTTCTCTTTCCGAGAATCGCATAGTTCGTGGTAGATCAGGGATTGCGTCATCTACGTTATCCTCAATGGGGATTATGGTATGTTCCTTGGATCCGCTGTGTCCTGGTTGCGGTCTCCTTCGATCTGCTTTTCTTCGGATGTTGTCACCGGAGGGTTTTGAATTGCCCTTCTGCGGACTATGTAGCGAGCGATGCTTGCTTGCTGGGCTGTCAGCTTGTTGAGAGATATGATCGTTCTGCCTCGGCGTCCTTTGAGTGGGATTTGCCTTAGTAGTTCTAGGGTTTCGAGGAACCTGTTCGAGTACGAGTAATTCCTCTGGGCAGAGTGATTTAAGGAGCATAGCAATCTGTCGTAACTCCTCCTGAGCATCAAACAGGGGAACCGGGATCGCTGGAGCCGCATGTTCTTCCGGTACTACACCAGTAGGGATCCCTTGTGGTTCCTCCTGATTCTGATGATGCTCGTTCTGTTGCTGATTGTCGTTGGTTATATGGGCGTTATTATCGGTATCACCCTGTGGATCCTCAGACGTATTATGCTGGTTGGTTGTGTTACTTCTTGCTCCGTTACGAGCGCTCTTCCTTGGGCGAGCCATATGTCGATCAAATAATTAACCTAGCCCCACGGTGGGCGCCAACTGATTAAACCGTTTTTCGTCGAGTACGATTAAATCAATAAAGTTGTGATAAGGAGGTCAAATTCAATATAGATTATAGGGCTCTGTTACTTTATTCTGGATGGATCAATCTCAAGGAAGAACAATTATGTAAAAGAACAATCAGTAATCAAGACAGTCAATGGGGAATTAGTATAGCAAAAACTTTTCTATTCAATCTGATCTTGGATTTCCCAAGTATATAGTTCTCAGTTGTTCCTATCTCATGTTTTAACTAGGTATTTATATGACAATAACCCTAGCTTTACAAGGAAACATAATTCTAATAGGACTCGGCCCAATCGTCCTTCTTGAGTCCGGATTGTAGTCTGCTCGCCGAGGGGAATCGCCTTCGACTGGGTCAATAGATGATCCCGAACGAGCTTGTATGGTCGAACCAATCTGATATCTCTTAGTCGATCCGAATATTATAAGGGGTGCGAAATAGCCCCTATCAGATCATTAATGACAGGTGTGTCTTTCTTCATTTTTTGTTGTAATTTTATCAATGCCAATGGTAGTTCTTACGTGCATTGACTGATTTTGACATGTTTGTGCAATCCATTATATTTTGTACATTTAAATATATTAGTCATGCTGTCAGAAAGTTTACTCTTAATCAGTATTGGTTTTCGGTTACAGTTTCCTTCCTTATGTTTTGATTTCTTTCGGTCTTGCTTAATTGAAGAGAATAAATAAAATAAGAATATATTGATTACTTCTTTTTAAGAGTGGGGGATGGGGAGTAGATTGTTGGGGTTAAGTAGTAATCAGCCATGTACTGACATCAGTTATTTTGTTGAACTCAATTGTTTTTGTGCTTATCGATTAACAAACAGTCATTTTCTCTCTGCATTAATATTAGTCAATGTTGCTTTTGCATTGTGAGTTTTTTTGTTTTTATTGTTATTGCAGGCCATTTAATTAATAACTAATTATTCATTTTCAATGAGGATGACGATGATGAAGCAGCACTTTGGCTGAGCTTGAACATAGAAAGAAAGAAGGAGAAGAGCTGAAAGAACTAGAGGTAAATCTTGCATAACCTAATCTTCCATGATATTTTTAATTATTATAGCATGAAAGATAAACTAAATAGATTGTTTCTTGTTACGTCATATGTAAGGCTTTTAATATTAATTGTTTTGAGTTTGACTCGTGCATAATCTTGACATCAAGAAACTCATAAATGATAAGAAGCAGTAGATGCACAATATGCAACAGAAGTGATTCTCCTAATGGTCTGTGCAAATCAAAAGGTTGATGATTCTATTCCCATCAAGTCAGTTGCTCATCTAAAGGCAAAACTTAAGATGCTTGAGAGTGAGGTAATTCAAACGACTGACTAAAATTCGTTTCTCGTGGCAAATAATCATGACTATTATTAGATTTAACTTTTTTGTACTTTGAACTCATCGTCCTGGAAATATTAGGTTTGCAGCACTCCAGGAGGGTACATGAGCTCTAGAACTTCTCCAAAGATCTGAAGAAACAACATTTCTTGAAGAACACTGATTGTAGAGGAGTTCAATCAGGTTGGTATGTTCTGAAATATTGTTTTTTTGGTGTCTTTTAAAAGAATGTATATATTTGTTAACTCATTGGTCCTTAAAGAAGAAAATTGCTCTTGTTTAACGTGGAGAAATATAACCATTGGCTTTCGGAAGTCAGCTTCTGTGTTGGAATCTATTCACACACAGCTACTTATTTCCAGATAAGTATTTGTTTACTTTATTTTGTCTGATTGAATTCAAAGGGATAAAATTTTGGTGTGTGAATGCCTTGTCATATCAGTTATTTGGGAATTATTGATGAAGAGTTGGTTCTGAGCCCTAATAAATAGTGTCCTTTTTCATTATAGTTTCACCAATATGTGTTTTTATTGGGGAGAAATAAGAAAAAATAAAAAAGTTTTTTTTTTTTTAAATTTTTATCCATTTCCGACGGAATTAAATCCGTCGGAATTTTTTTTTATTTTCTAAAATAATTTCCGACGGATAAAATCCGTCGGAAAAATAAAAAAATTTAAGTTTTTTATAGATAATTTCCGATGGATAAAATCCGTCGGAAAAAGTGAAAGTTCCGATAGATTAGTTTTCCGTCAGAAATATTCCGATGGATTTCCGACAGCTTTGTTCGTCGGAAATTTTCCTTTTTCCGACGGATTTGGTCGTCGGAAAATATCCATCGGAAAATTCGGCGGAAATTTTCCCACGCCACTTTTTCCGACGGATTTTTCGACGGCCGAAATCCGTTGGAAAATGCTGTTTTTCTTGTAGTGGGAGGTTTGGTATGTAAATTGAAAAAGGTTGATTGATTTTGGTATGAAATGTGTCATTCTGAAAGGTGTGGTATGCAATGTATAAAGTAGGTAAATTTTTGGTATAAAAAGTGCAGTTCCCTCTTTCATTTTTTGGGATGTCCTATATATTCTATATCTATATCTATACTACTCTAAAAGTGTGAATAATTTAAGTTTTTTCTTTTTTTGTGAAGATAAAAATGCTCTTATTCAAATTGTAAAGTATATTAATAAAATATAATTGATCACAAATTTTCCTTAAATTTTCTCATAAAAAATTTGGTAGGAAAATATATAAGAAAATTTCTACCTTCCTTTCCTCCTAACAAAGCACCATGAATATGGAAGAAAAATAAAAGTATATTCAAATTAGACATAAAGTTTTATTATAGTTATTTATTACAAAAACTCAAATAATTAAGAAATTTAGTCTTACATCACTTTTACAATTTCATTATTGTTCTCCTATAACACAAAAAAATAAAAAACACTATTATTTTGAATAGTTGCTAAAATATCCATGTAAAATTATTATAATGTATTATCAATATGCTGTTATTTAAAAAATATTATTTGTTTCATTTAAAGATTTAATATAATACGTTACTTCTTAAAAAAATCAAATTCTCTTAAATATCATAAAATCTATTAAAGTAGAATCACATCTTACCTATGAATAAAAAAGCTTATGACTTAGTGAACTAAATCATCTTTATTTGACATGAGAAACATTACCTCAAATTTTTGTGGAAATCTTTTCGAGAAAAATGTGTAAAATAAGTGAAAAAACGGATGAAAATCAATGAAAGTTGGTGAAACCGATCAAATAAATTTTATGTAATTGATGAAAACATATGAAGTCGGTCTGGATGAACTTTATGAACACTTGCGAAGTAGGTGAAAAAATGGGAGAAATCATTAATAAATAGTGCCGGTAAAATCATTAAATACATTTACAATCGATGAAAATTTGGGTGATATTTGTGAAAACATGAGAAATAAATTAGGAAAACCAGTTAAAAACGGGTGAAATATAAGAAGAATGAGTGAAATCATTGAAAAAAGGTTAAAGTCTGTGAAATCAATGAAAATTCAAGTGAAATTTACTAAAAAAACCATGTGAAATCGGTGAAATATAAGTTTAATTGATAAAAATAAGTAAAATCTGAAAAAGAAAAAAAAAAGTTTAACTAGCAAAACTATGTCAACTAAATCAGTAGAATTTTTTTTTTTTGTTTTGTTTGAACAATAGGTTATAAATGATCAAGAACGAGTAAATAATTGAGGTACAATGTAACTATTCTTTATCAACAATCACAGCTCAGCTTGACTAATTTTTTGGTTGGTTTACAATTAAAGCTAATAAGTGGAGATTGGTCTAGTGGAATAAACTGATCGCTATTAAAGTAATGAGTCGAAGATCGAGTTCTTTTTGGGAGAAGTTTTCATTTAATGTACTTGATGCGCCTCAAAATAAAGCAAACCTTTGAAAAATAAAAAAATCTGCTTACTAGACCAAATAACTAGAGTATATGTATATAGTCCTTTTAATTGTCTATTTTTATTTTTAATGATTTCTCTATATTAATTGTTTCCAATTTCTCATATTACTTAGTCACCCTTGGAAGTCATAAACCACTTATAGTAAATATATGTATATGTTTTGCAATTTATCAAATTTGTAGGAGTGTTGCTCAATTGCGGTATAAATACTATATTTTATTTGTTTTGTGACCGATTTATATGCGATCAAATGAAAATTTATTAAATAGATCATATCTATAAGAGTTGGATAAAATTTTGGGTCAGAAATTTACAACATTAATTTATGGCGGTAAATGTAGCATAATCTCTTGTGTTATGTGTTGGCCCTAAGTTCACATCTTATTTATTTATTTATGATGATAATAAATAATTATTTTGGACTAATGTTTTATTTTAAGCCTATTAATTATTAGATAATTTATGAAGAAGGCCCAATATAAATCAGTATATTCAAATCCAAGTAAAGAAAGGAGATGTATTCATAGGAGGCCCAAGTAGTTTTTGGAGAGCTTAATCTATATCTATATCTATCCATATCTATATCTATCTATCTATATCTATATCTATATCTATACTACACTAAAATTGTGAATAATTTAAGTTTTTTTTTTTGTGAAGACAAAAATGCCCTTATTCAAATTGTAAAGTATATTAATAAAATATAATTGAACATAAATTTTCCTTAAATTTTCTCATCAAAAATTTGATAGGAAAATATATAAGATAATTTCTAACTTCCTTTCCTCTTAACAAAGCACCATGAATATGGAAGATAAACAAAAGTATATTCATATTAGACATAAAGTTTTATTATAGTTATTTACTACAAAAACACCAATAATTAAGAAATTAAGTCTTACATCACTTTTATAATTTCATTATTGTTCTCCTATAACACATAAAAATAAAAAACACTATTATTTTGAATAGTTGCTAAAATATACATGTAAAAATATTATAATGTATTATCAATATGTTGTTATGTAAAAAATATTATTATTTCATTGAAAGATTTAGTACAATACGTCACTCCTTAAAAAAATCAAATTCTCTTAAATATCATAAAATCTATTAAAGTAGAATCACATCTTACCTATGAATAAAAAAGTTTATGACTTAGTGAACTAAATCATCTTTATTTGACATGAGAAACATTACCACAATTTTTGTGGAAATCTTTTCGAGAAAAATGTGTAAAATAAGTGAAAAAACGGATGAAAATCAATGAGAGTTGGTGAAACCGATCAAATAAATTTTATATAATTGATGAAAACATATGAAGTCGGTCTGGATGAACTTTATGAACACTTGTGAAGTAGGTGGAAAAATGGGTGAAATCAGTAATAAATAGTGCCGGTAAAATAATTAAATACATGTAAAATCGATGAAAATTTGGGTGATATTTGTGAAAACATGAGAAATAAACTAGGAAAATCAGTTAAAAACGGGTGAAATATAAGAAGAATGAGTGAAATCATTGAAAAATGTTAAAGTCTATGAAATCAATTAAAACTCAACTTAAATTTACTTAAAAAAGCATGTGAAATCGGTGAGATATAAGTTTAACTGATAAAAATAAGTAAAATCTGAAAAAAAAAATTTAACTAGCAAAAACAGTGTCAACTAAACCAGTAGAATTTTTGTTTGTTTTAATATGAGAAAATAGGACAAACAATGAACAATAGGTTATAAATGATCAAGAATGAGTAAATCAGTAAAAAAAATAAATCATCAATGAAAATTGAAATAAACTAATTAAGATAATAAGTGAAATGACTTACTCGGTAAATAAATATCTTTTAAATAATAAGGTAAGTGAAATAATTTGAGATATGAAGATGTATAATGCATAGTTATTTGAGTTGAAAATTCTGTAAATATATGTGAAATAGATGAAAATTCAAGTGAAATTCGTGAAAAAAATGGATGACATCGGTGAAACGATGAAATTACATAAAAAATGATGAAACAAGTCAAAAACGCGTAAAATAGGTGAAAAATGCTAAAGCCGGTGAAAACATGTGAATATTGGTTAAAATAAAATGAAAAAAGTTCAAACAACAAAAACAAAGTTAAACCATTAGAAAAATAGTTTAATTCGAAAAAAAACTAAAGAAATCGATGAAAATATTGTTGGGCATGTAGGGTTGCCTCGATTGTCAGAACAACTTAGAGTGCGGAATTTTAAAAATTTTCGATGCACCCAAGGTCCCAAATATTAAATCTCCATATTATATATACGAAAGCATGAAACAAAACACACAATGTATTAAAACAAGGGGGTTTCGATTTTTACCTCACCACAGGTAGGTGGTGGCAACCTTCAACTCTGATTCTGAATCTGGATCTGGTTCACAGGAGTGATCCAAATGTCTCACCTCCAAAGATAGTCCAAACCAACTGGATTCTGGTAACACCTCTTAGTCTTAGGCTCAGAACTGGATCTAAGAGATTTGTCAATGGAGGACTGTGCAGATCTACTTGGCAGAGCAAGATACAACACGAAGGAACGAGGGAGGATGTGCGGCGGCGTTGCAGCAGCTCATGGCCAGCTAAGGGGCGGCGGCTATGCTCTTGGCGGCGCAGGGAGGGGCGGCGCAGGTGTGAGAGAGAGAGAGAGAGAGGCTAGGGTTTTTGCTAGGATGCTTGTTCTCTTTGAGCTCTGGTAGAACTCTATTTATAAGCCTCTACTTGACCTAGGTTTGCAAGACTCCTTACGGGCTTTTAATTAAAGGCCCATGTCTTGCAAGCCTTCTTTTAATTAACTACTTTAATTAAATGTCCACTCCATATTAATAAATTAATATTTCTTTAGATAATTTATTAGCAACTTAATTAAGTATTTAATTAATTAAATCAACTAATTAATTAATCTCCCACTTGAATTAATACTTTAATTCATTTAATGGATTTAATTACCTTTAAATCAATTAATTCCTTTCATGTCCTTCCATAACAGTCACCGTCCAATTGTATTGTGTGTGACCCTCTGGGTTCACCATCAATTGGCAGCAGACCCACGAATTCTTCGTGATTTAATTTATGAACAATAAATTGCTCCGGTCAATTAAACAACCTTTAATTGACCACTCCTAGAATCAAATCCTCTATTAACTCAGGAGTACCCACACTTCATGGTCGATGTCTAGCCACAAGCCCATGAAGCCCAACTTCAAGTGAATTGATACTTGTGAACCTCGTCTCATACAATTACCATGTACATACGGTCCTTCTATCGACTAATATTCCCGAACAAGACTTAGGGTGTGTGAATTGATCGGCACCTCTAAATTTGTCTCGATAACTATACTTTCTAATTCAGGATAATAATCCAGTGTGACTTCTAAATTTGGAAACCCCTTTCCAAATCCGTCACCGACCGTGGCCACGGGTTTCTTGGAATTTATTATCTAAGAATCGTATAGGAAATTCTCTCATCCATTACGATGAGTCAATAGATTCCATATTGGTACTAACCACTCGCGTACATGTCTATACGCACCCAACCTAGGCATGTTATGATCAAGCTAAGTGACCTATACCTAGATCTAAGTACGCACATTCATGCACCGAATTCGCCCTAGCACCTCAAGTCAAAGGACTAAATCGTACACTATTTAATCCTTGAGAAACATCCCATCACCGATATGCGACATGCGCTTCCACAATGGGTTTCTCTGTTCGGGTCGTTCGATGCGTTCAATCCTCCATTGAACCACCTACCCATATGCACTGGCCTCAAATGCCTTGCTCATGAAACGCTACAAATTCACTCCATGTGAATCATGCATACTTGTACAAGTCTTGGCGATTCCTACGATACCCCGTCTCGTTTTGGAATCTATGACTTGGAACAGTTTTAAGATTACGACCTTAGAGACTGTTTCATGATTGCACTCATTACTGAAGTGAATCGTCCCATAGTCAAATGTAATCTAAGGATTTCAACCAATAGCTTAAATGTATTCGCGAGAGATGAAGTTGGCCATTGTTTATCCTTATACACATATAAATAAACGTGCGCATTAAGTCATTTATACTAAAGAAAGATAATGATAGTTCCAGCACAAGCTAAATATATTGGCTTGCAGGGCACTATCCCATCAATCTCCCACTTGCCCTAAAGCCAATCACAAACGTTTCTAGGACCCATACTTTTGAAGATGTTCTTCGAACTCATTTCATGATATAGCCTCCTTTTAGTGGATCCGCTAAGTTGTCTTCTGAGTCGACGCGATCCATTATGTGCTTCAACTCTACCAATGATTTCTTTAATCAAATGGTACTTTTCTATCAATTGTGTTTAGATTTCTGGTGAGATCTTGAATGCGTTGCCTTAGCAATAGCTCCAATGTTATCATAAAAGATAACCATGAGCTTCGCAATGCTAGGCACTACATCCAACCATAGGATGAGGTTTTATATCCAAACATTTTCTTAAGCCGCATTAAATGCTACATTTAATGCTGCAATATATCTTGCTTCAGTGGTTCAGATGGTTACGGTGATTTGCTTGGAACCCTTTCAAATTTACCGTTACCCCATTGATGCAGGATATGTACCTAAAAATGGATATAATTAATTCATCCACATCAGACTGAAAAATTCGAATCAGTAAATCCTTCGAATTCTTAATTCTCCACTACCACCATAGACCAAGAACAAATCCTTAGTCTTTGTCAAGAGCTTAAGGATATCTTTTACGGTGGTCCAGTACTTCTTCACTGGAGTTTGACTAGCAACTGCTCGCGATACTTGAGCAAGTTCTACGTCTAGTCTAGTACATAGTAAAGCATGCTACATGCAACCTTTTGTTTGAAACATAAGGTATTTGAGATATTCTCATTTGTCCTTATTCGATGTAGGGCACATCGATTTTGGAACAAGGGATTCAATGTCTCACTGGAAGCAATCCTTTCTTGGATTCTTCATACTGAATATTTTCAGTATTGATTTTATGTACTTAGATTTAGAGAGTGTCAGCATCCTTTTCGGATCTATTCTATAGATACGTATCCCAATACGCAAGATGCTTCTCCTAAATCTTTCATGGAGAATTGCATGGATAACCATGCTTTCGTCTGTGCTAACATTCCGATATCATCCAGATGACCATAACATTATCAACATATAAAATATGAGCTTCATCGTTCTCCCACTAATCCTCTTGTACACTCATGGTTCATACTCGTTTTGATGAAGTCAAATGTCTTGACTATCTCATCAGAAAAAATGTGAATCTGAATGGATTCAGACATTGCTAATGGAGAAAAGGTTTCATCAAAGTCTGTTCTAGAACATTGTGAATAGCCTTTTTACCACTAGTCAATTCTTAGAGGCAACACCTCTCCATTCATTCCAAGTTTGAAGATCCACTTACAACTTATAGCCAACTTATAGGGATAAATCCCTCGGGTGGATCAATCAAGGTTTTTACCATGTTGGAATGGATGGGATCCAATTCGGGTTTGCATGAATTCCAGTCATGCAAGCGCGTCTACATCTAAATGTAGCTTCTTCGTATATGGTGAAACCATATCTTTCAAGCTCTTCATGAACTTGATCAGATCTACGAAGTATTGGTGTACTTGATGGTTCAGTAGTTTCTGGATTAACTCCCACTGTTTGCAGGGACGGGTCCAAATCTTGGACTTCATCAAGTTCCATGACGTTTCCATTTCCTTTGACAAGAAATTCATCAACAGAGGAACGGATATCTAGGAGAAACGATTGTTTCTCATTGTCATGGAACAGGTATCCAATGGATTTCGTTGGATACCCCACAATTATATACAAATTGGATCTACTAGCCAATTTATCTCCTTTCTCGTTTCTACCATCGGCAGGAGATCTCCATACTCAGAAGTAAGAGCACAGAGGTATTTTGCCATAACTTTCTTGGTAAAGCTTTGTAGGCACGAACTTTGAAGGTACTTTGCTCAGTATCTTCGATGCAGTCAGGAGGACTAACCCCTAGAATGCATAAGGAAGCTTAACAAATCTCAATATGGATCGAACAATGTTAAACAATGTTAGAATCCATCTCTTTAGACATTTCAATAAGTTGAGGCGTCTTAGGAGGAGTATGTTGTATGAGAACCACATTCTCATTGAGATAATTGAGGAATCCTTGACAAGTATTTGCTATCTCGATTAGATCGAATAATACTATGTCTTTGTTGATTCTCTACTTCGTATTGAAATACCTTGAAAATATTCAAAGGTTTTTCGAATTTGTATCTCACTAGATTCATTTTCCACTAACGACCAAGGTCATTAGCAAAAAGTACGAAGTATGAGTAATCTCCTCTCACAGTAACTTTTAGTGGTCCATATTCATGGATTAAATCCAGATTTTGTTTGGTTCGCCCTGGATTCCCTGTGACGGGAGATCTGGTCATATCTCCTTTAAGACATGATTCGCAGGTTGGAAGTTCATCCAAGTTCTATTTTTCAAGAAGCTTAGGTGAAACCAACTTTTGAATCCTACTCTTGGAGATGTGTCCTAAGTCTAGCGTACCAAAGTTATGGATTATTATCTTTGTATTAATTTGAACTTCACACATTAATTCAATAAAATTGAGCTAATGGTTTAATTCAATTAATTTACTTCCTTTCAATTAACTTCTTTAATTGATTCCTTTTCCCTTTCAATCAACCCTTTAATTGAAACGTTGCTTAATTAATTAGATCATCTAATCAATTAAACACATTAGTGCCTTTCTTAGATCTAGTGGGATAATTCGACTTTTAGGCTACTTGCGTTCTTTTGACTACCTTTATGGTCGAATTTGAAGAGAATAAATTCCTCTTCATTTTACTCTTCTACGACTTTGCAGTCCATGAAGTGTAAGCGATCATGACAGGTTTATCCTATTTGCCTTTAACCAATTCTTTGGTTGATTCATGAAATGTGATCAACTTATCAAATAAGATCAGTGTATTTCAAGAGCCATTTGAATGAGCAGGAGGAGAATTTAGGAGGAAGTTAATGTTAAGATCACTTGCAGGCTTACGTTTAATCGATCCAGTTTTCAACTAGATTGATAAAACAAAGACCTCGAGTTTTGAAACAATTCCTTAGAA
Source organism: Penstemon eatonii (assembly GCA_038501285.1). Lineage (NCBI taxonomy): Eukaryota > Viridiplantae > Streptophyta > Magnoliopsida > Lamiales > Plantaginaceae > Penstemon > Penstemon eatonii. Next base: position 55,248,263 of record CM076710.1, read on the forward strand.
GTCTCGAATCATATTGATTCAAAACCACTCCTCAAAACAAGCCTTTTGAGGTGGAGGTTTATTTCAGAAGATAGGTCCTCAAAACAGGCCTTTTGAGGTGTTTGTTTCAGAAGCTTCATATATGCTCCTTATGTTGCTTCCATAGCTCTTTCAATCTTGATGCTTATTTGAGGAAACGATCATTAAGATTCTCATACTCTATAGGTGATTCGTTTCACTTTTGAGATTCATCTCTATAGGAGAAAACGATCATTAATATTCCCATATTCTACGGGTGATTCGTTTTCTTTATTTTGACTTATCTCAGAAGCGCATAAGGCATAGGCTCGTCGTTTAAGAACATCATTCCCACTTCTGGAATTTAAGACAATTCTCAAGTTTTGCCTAGTCGATATTTTGATCCAGTTATTTTATTAGCCGAGGATAAATAGTAAAAATGGATAATTACAGATATCTCAGTATCTAAAGAGAAGACAAATATTTAGTGGACTAGTTAATGAATAATACTTATAATCTACGAATGTTGGACTTTCTATCGTAGAAGTTCTCCCACTATTTTATCGAAACAATTACCCCTTCAATTGTTCGGGAAATTCTATTTCCTAGTAGGTCTTGACGTCCCAGCGGCAATTAATTGCACCCACGACTCATACTTATTGCCAATTGTGTCACTCCACAACCTTCAAGCTATTTTGCCTCAGTTTTCGCACTAATCTAGCACTGCTACATCATACGTGTTACTAATCGTTAAGTCTAACCCATCAATCATGATGAGCAACGGGCCCGGTCGTGAATTCTCCGTAACTAGTTATCGGTCGATCTTCACATCCCGACCAGTCCTCACCCTTGTCGTGTTTAGTTAAAAATAGGAGTCAAGGAATTTCGCGTATTGTCCCTTTCTTCGACTCGGGTGCCAGACTCTGGATCACCTCTATCGATAAGTAGACAACATACGCTGGTCCCTATTGATGGAAGGCTTGGATTTATATAAATACTTCATTTTATTTTAATCCAATACGACTTAATATTTAATTCAAGAGGGGATTTACTGGTTTGAAAGTTTAATGCAAACTCTCTGGAGATCTCACCGCTTCGATTATGATTTATCTTATTTACGATCTAATATTCTAGCGCGTAATACCATACAAGCTAAATAAAAGAAGCAATAAATAAATAAATCATAAATAAATAAACCTAGCATGCATTTCTACCACAATATGTTTTCGATCGGGAGCCTTCTATGTGGGCCATCATCGAGCCAATGATGTTGGCCCTATTGGTCAATCTAAAGGGTTCTCAAAACAGGCCTATGCTATTACACAATGTACCATGCATATATGGCCTTCATATCTTCTTGGGCTCCCACCTTGCTTGTAAACGGGCCTCCATTCTAGACTAATAAAATAGTAAAAGCCCTATTCTATTACAAAGGCTCAAAGTGGCCCAAAAATATAAAAGGCTCGCAGGCCCATTAAAAACCAAACATTAAATTAAACCAATCACATCTACCGTAAAGTCAAGGCTCGGCTCGATCGAAAACCACGTAAACAGTTCACGTAGAGCAAGAAACACGCAAACATCCTTTACCTATTTCTTTCTTAATTTTAAAACAACCTTTTAAAACTAACTTCCTATGATTCTTACTTTTTAGTCACTAATAATTATGACAAAATAAATATTCGGGTAAACAAAAATAAATTTTCTGCTCAAATTCAGATTCTGTTTTTCAACTTTTGAAAATTGCATTTTCGCCCCTCAACTTTCGAAAATTGCACTTTGACCCCAAAACTTTTAAAAAGTTACAAAACACCCCAAAACAGATTCGGGCAGCAAACTAGAAAATAAAATTTTGAATTCTGAAAATTTTTTCTTTTTCAAATAGACCCTTGAAAAATAGTCCAGAAATTTTGAAATTTCCAGATCCAAAAATTTCGAATTTTTCAGCCCTTTAAAACCCTAAATGCGATTTTTTTTTTGCACCAAAAAGTCCTGAAGTTTTCAAAAACTATAAATCCGCCACAGATCTGAAAAAGCAGTTTTACCCAATCATAGATCTAGTCATAACAAGCAAGAATCAATTTACAGAACATAATTATCACGTTTTTACATATACATAATTAAACATATACGGTGAACACACATTATGCTCAGGCCTTTCGTATAATAAGTATGGAGTTGGCTCTGATACCACTGTTGGGTATGTAGGGTTGTCTTGATTGTCAGAACAACTTAGCGTGCGGAATTTTAAAATTTTTTGAAGCACCCAAGGTCCCATATATTAAATCTCCATATTATATATACAAAAGCATGAAACAAAACACACAATGTATTAAAACAAGGGGATTTCGATTTTTACCTCACCACAGGCTAGGTGGTGGCAACCTTCAACTCTGATTCTGAATCTGGATCTGGTTCACAGGAGTGATCCAAATGTCTCACCTCCAAAGATAGTCCACACCAACTGGATTCTGGTAACAACTCTTAGTCTTAGGCTCAGAACTGGATCTAAGAGATTTGTCAATGGAGGACTGTGCAGATCTACTTGGCAGAGCAAGATCCAGCACGAAGGAACGAGGGAGGATGTGCGGCGGCGTTGCAGCAGCTCACGGCCAGCTAAGGGGCGGCGGCTATGCTCTTGGCGGCGCAAGGAGGGGCGGCGCAGGTCAGAGAGAGAGAGGCTAGGGTTTTTGCTAGGATGCATTTTCTCATTGAGCTCTGGTAGAACTCTATTTATAAGCCTCTACTTGACCTAGGTTTGCAAGACTCCTTATGGGCTTTTAATTAAAGGCCCATGTCTTGCAAGCCTTATTTTAATTAACTACTTTATTAAATGTCCACTCCATATCAATAAATTAATATTTCTTTAGATAATTAATTAGCAACTTAATTAAGTATTTAATTAATTAAATCAACTAATTAATTAATCTCCCACTTGAATTAATATTTTAATTCATTTAATTGATTTAATTACCTTTAAATCAATTAATTCCTTTCATGTCCTTCCATAACAGTCACCGTCCAATTGTATTGTGTGTGACCCTCTGGGTTCACCATCAATTGGCAGCAGGCCCACGAATTCTTCGTGATTTAATTTATGAACAATAAATTGCTCCGGTCAATTAAACAACCTTTAATTGACCACTCCTAGAATCAAATCCTCTATTAACTCAGGAGTACCCACACTTCATGGTCGATGTCTAGCCACAAGCCCATGAAGCCCAACTTCAGGTGAATTGATACTTGTGAACCTCGTCTCATACAATTACCATGTACATACGGTCCTTCTATCGACTAATATTCCCGATCAAGACTTAGGGTGTGTGAATTGATCGGCACCTCTAAATTTATCTCGATAACTATACTTTCTAATTCAAGATAATAATCCAGTGTGACTGCTAAATTTGGAAACCCCTTTCCAAATCCTTCACCGACCGTGGCCACGGGTTTCTTGGAATTTATTATCTAAGAATCGTATAGGAAATTCTCTCATCCATTACGATGAGTCAATAGATTCCATATTGGTACTAACCACTCGCGTACATGTCTATACGCACCCAACCTAGGCATGTTATGATCAAGTTAAGTGACCTATACCTAGATCTAAGTACGCACATTCATGCACCGAATTCGCCCTAGCACATCAAGTCAAAGGACTAAATCGTACATTATTATAATCCTTGAGAAACATCCCATCACCGATATGCGACATGCGCTTCCACAATGGGTTTCTCTGTTCGGGTCGTTCGATGCGTTCAATCCTCCGTTGAACCACCTACTCATATGCACTGGCCTCAAATGCCTTGCTCATGAAACGCTACAAATTCACTCCATATGAATCATGCATACTTGTACAAGTCTTGGCGATTCCTACGATACCCCGTCTCGTTTTGGAATATATGACTTGGAACAGTTTTAAGATTACGACCTTAGAGACTGTTTCATGATTGCACTCAGTACTGAAGTGACTCGTCCCATAGTCAAATGTAATCTAAGGATTTCAACCATTCGCTTAAATGTATTCGCGAGAGATGAAGTTGGCCATTGTTTATCCTTATACACATATAAATAAACGTGCGCATTAAGTCATTTATACTAAAGAAAGATAATGATTGTTCCAGCACAAGCTAAATATATTGGCTTGCAGGGCACTAACCCATCAATTACTCATGATGAAGTTAATAAATTGAATAACAGTCATTAATATGTGCTATTTTATGACATGATGAAATTAATTTTACTCTAATTTACAACAAAATATCACTGAAATTAAATAGACAAGTACACCATATGTTCATTTCAAACCCCGGTGAAAAAAATGCATGTGAAATCGTAAATACATTTGAAATCGATAAAAAAAAGTCTGATAGAATTTGTGAGAAATGGATGAAAACTGGTAAAATCGGTTAAAATAAAGGTAAAGTTGGTAAAAGTATGAGAATTCAATGAAAATTAATTCGAATGAAATTTCTAAGAAAAATGATGAAACTAGTGAAATCAAGTAAGATTGGGTAAAGTCGGTGAAAAGAGGGTAAAATCAGTCAAAAAATATATAGTTGGTAAGAAAATATTTAATCAATGAGAAATTCAGGTGAATAACATGTGAAATTAGTGAAAAAAACATGAAAAATAGGTAAAAAGGGGTTAAAATGGTAAAAACGAGTGAAATCGATTAAAAAAAGAGTTTATTTAGTGAAATCAGTAGAAAAATGGTTTAAACTGAAGAAAAAAACAAAAGAAATCGACCAAAAATAAGAAAACAATGAAAAGTGTTATAACCGATAAAAAAAAGGGGATAAAATCGCCAAAGAAATAGGTAAAAAAAATCTGAACACAGAAAATATATGAATAGATGAAAGTTAGAGTGAAATTGAAAGACTTTTATTAAACTTTATGCGGAAAAACTTTAACAATATGCTTATCAATTACCACATATTATAAATATAATTAGGATACAGAGAGTTTATCGGTATACCGTTCGCCATGGAGTCTTCAAGATATGACGTTTCTTTAAGTAATCCTTCGAATTAACTTTGTTATCTCCTCACTTGTATAACCTTTCTACTGAACTCACCTTCTCCTCACTTTCTATCCAAATGACACAACCTTAGAATACTTTTAGATAATGGAAGTTTGCTAACACTTTTGTTTCTTTTATTTTGGTGTAGCTTTGAGGAGTGGTTGTGTCTCCTTTTATAGATGAGAGTAGAGGGCCACTAAATGTAAGAGTTACAAGAAGGTGAAAGGCCAACCATCATGACCTCCATAACCCACTTCCTTGTAAGTTACAAGACTATAACATATCCATTTAAGTATCAACCTATAATCAATCATATGAAGAGTCCCAACCTTAAAACTTGTAGTAAAAGGAGGTTAGTGGACCATTTAATAAAATAAAACTAACATTCTCCCACTTGGTCCACTAAACCAATTAAGTTAAAAAATAATTTTGACTCTCTCGGGCTCTTCAAAGAAAAATTTGACACGTGATCACGATTTAGATAAAAACAAAGGTTGACAACTAAAATAGATAAATGGTATACTTTAACACTAGATATAGTCTAAATCACTAATGTGAATCATAGCGGTCATATGACTTTGTTTATCATATTCCCTTCCATGTATTACACCACTAGCAACTTTTACTATTCTAGTCCAAAATTGCCCCTTTAATTTTGTCTTGTTAAGACATATCCTGTTTTATATAATCCAAACATAACATGTGTACACATATAATTGGAAACAGGAAACAGAAACAATAATTTAAGCAAATGACAATTTATTGATAACCACTTATTACAGTCATGGATTGCTTAAAAGACCTATACTAATAACATGTTCTTTATAGATCTTTATAGGCAATCCTTTGGTCAATGGATCGGTGACCATATGAGTGGTACTTAAATTTTCAATTGACACTTGTTGTTTCTGGACACTTTCTTTAACAACTATGTACTTAAGATCCGTGTGCTTGGATCCACTAGAGTACTTTCCATTCTTTGAAAAGAAAACTATTGCGGTATTATCACAATATATCTTCAGCGGCTTAGCAATTAAGTCAACAGCCCTAAGCCCTGAGATAAAATTCCGCAACTAGAATGCATGACTCGAAGCCTCAAAACATGCAACAAACTCGGCCTCCATCGTGGAAGAAGCACTGATGCTTTGTTTTACACTCTTCCACGAAATAGCTCCACCAGCTAATAGAAATACAAAGCCCGAAGTGGACTTTTTATTATCCTGACAGCCAGCAAAATCCGAGTCTGAATATCCAACAACCTCAAATTGATCCGATCTCCTATATGTGAGCATATAATTATTTGTTCCTTGGAGATACCTCATAACCTTCTTTGTTGCTTGCCAATGATCTATACCTGGATTACTTTGATACCTACCAAGTACACCTACAACATAACTGATATCTGGTCTAGTATAAGTCTGTGCATACATCAAGCTTCCAACAGCTGATGCATATGGAATCGATATCATTCTCTCCTTTTCCAAATCATTCCTTGGACATTGTTTTTCACTTAACTTATCACCTTTTGTGATAGGCGCATCAGTGGCTGAACATAATTGCATATTGAATCTTTCCAAAACTCGATTAATATATCCTTTTTGAGACAATCCCAGCAGTCCTCGAGATCGATCACTGAAGTTTGTGGAAAGTTAATTCTTGGTTTCGTGTAATAAACCAAGATCACTACTTGCTAACAAAATATCATCCACATACAAGACTAAGAATATAAACTTGTTCGCACTGACCTTTAGATAAATACATTGATCAACAATGTTTTCCTTAAATCCAAAGGAAGTTATGGTATCATTGAACTTAATATACCATTGTCTGGAAGCTTGTTTAAACCCGTAAATAGATTTCTTTAATTTGCAAGCCAAGTGTTCTTGTCTTTGTTTTGTGAACCCTTCAGGCTGGTCCATATAGATATCTTCATCTAAATTTCCATTTAGAAAAACGGTTTTCACATCCATTTGATGTAACTCCAAATCATAATGAGCTACAAGTACCATAATGATTCTAAGAGAGTCCTTCTTAGACACTGGAGAGAATGTCTCTCTATAATCAATGCCTTCTTTCTGAGTGAAACATTTGGCCACTAGTCTGGCCTTAAATCTTTCGATATTGCCCTTAGCGTCGCGTTTGGTCTTAAAGATCCATTTACAACCGACTTTCTTACTATCATTAGGCAATTCGACAAGATCCCAGACATCATTGTGATCCATCGATTTTAACTCTTCATTCATGGCATCAATCCACTTATCAGAATATTTACTATTTATGGCTTGTGAATATGAAACTGGAACATTTTGAATACCTATATCAAAATCAGATTCTTGTAGGTACACCACATAGTCATCTGTTATGGCAGATCTTCTTTCCCTTTGAGATCTTCTCAAAGCTACCGGTTGTGGTGGTTCTACATTAGCGTCGTCAATGGTGACATCTCCATGAAGTGGTGAATCGGTAAGTTGTTCATTTATCTCAACTTGTTGTATAGGTTGAGTAACAACATTATCTTGAGAAAGATAAGGTGGTATAATATTCACTCGAACTTCCTCAATTTCAGCTTTTCTCGATTCACTGCTCCCAATAAATTCACCATTCTCTAAAAATTTAGCGTTGCCAGTTTCAACTATTCTCGTACTATGGTTAGGACAATAAAATCTGTACCCTTTTGACTTTGATGGATATTTAATAAAATATCCAGATATTGTTCGTGAGTCCAATTTCTTTTCATTTGGATTGTAGATTCTAGCCTCCGCTGGACAACCCCAAACATGTAAATGTCTTAAACTGGGTTTCCTGCTAGTCCACAACTCGTAGGGAGTTGTTGGAACCGATTTACTGGGAACCCGGTTTAAGATATACATTGCGGTCTTTAAGGCTTCACTCCACAATGAAATAGGTACAGTTGAATAACTTAACATACTCCTAACCATATCCATAAGAGTACGATTACGCCGTTCAACAACCCCATTCTGCTGTGGCGTTCCAGGCATTGTGTATTCAGCACAAATACCCCGCTTTTCTAATAATTTTGCAAATGGGCCAGGATGTTGTCCCAACTCATCATATCTACCATAGTACTCTCCACCCCGGTCTGATCTCAAAATTTTAACTTTTCTATCTTATTGTCTTTCGACCTCCGTAATGAACACCTCAAGGACGTCAACGGCCTGAGACTTTTGACGAATTAGATAGATGTAACCATAACGAGACAGATCATCGATGAAAGTAATGAAATATCTTTCTCCACTAAAACATGGAATATGTAGTTTGCAGATATCTGTATGGATTAACTCAAGAAGTTCTTTACTTCTTGTGGCACCCTTTTGCTTGTGTTTGAATTGCTTACCCTTAATGCAATTCACACAAATATGAAAATCAGTAACGTCTAGATTTTCCAAGACTCCAGACTTTACTAACTTTTCCAATCTTTCCTTGGAGATATGCCCCAAACGTCTATGCCACAACATTGAAGAATTTTCATTAGTTAGATTACGTTTTGAACCAACTTCTGACTGTGAAGTTAATAACGATTGTGCAAACTCATAATTTAAAGATATTTTATATAAACCATCACATAAAACACCAAAACCAACAATAACTTTATTGATCATAATATTGAGTTTTTGACAATCGAAAACAACGGAATAACCACAAATATCTAATTTAGACAGAGAAACTAAATTCCTAGAAATCGAAGGTACATAAAAAGTGTTTTGAAGATCCAGTTGGTGACCCGTCTCTAAGATGAGGCGATATGTGCCTAATAGTACCACATTTGATTTGTGACGGTTCCCCATATACAGGATCTTTTCACTTTTCTCCGATTTTCGGGTTGTAAGGAATCCCTGTAAAGAATTTGTGATATGAGTCGTTGCTCCAGAATCAATCCACCAAATATTAGAAGGAACTTCAACAAGATTTGATTCATAACATACAAAAGAAAGATTAGTACCTTTCTTTGCGAACCAGGCCTTGCGTTTTTCACAGTCTTTCTTCAGATGTCCCTTTCTGCCACAAAAGTAGCATTTGACAACTTTTCCATGACCCTGGCTTCTTTCCCCGGGCTAATTTCCTTTCTTTGGTGTGTTTCTGTTTCCTTTCTTCACATTCTTTCCGTTATTCTTCTTTACTTCATGAGTTACATCCAATGCAAGATGGCGCCCTTCAGTTCTCTACCTCGTTTCCTCCTGAGCACACATACTGCTCAGCTCATTCATATTCCACTTCTCTTTTTGGGTATTATAGTGGATTTTGAATGGGCCAAACTTAGGAGGAAGTGAGTTGAGTATAAACTGCACGAGGAATGGCTCCTGTACTTTCATGCCAAGAGTTCCAAGCTTAGCAGCCTTATCAGCCATATTCAGGATATGTTCCTGAATTCCTGTATCACCATCATATTTCATGGTGGTCAATTCAGCCTTGAGTGTTCCTGCTAGCGACTTATCCGCTGATTTAAAACGGTCTTTTATAGCCACTAACAGGTCCTTGGCATTGTCAACCTCGGCCGGAAGTGAAGTCTTAATGTTATTTGCTACGGTCATGCGAATAAACATTAGACTAAGCCTGTTAGACCTATTCCAGGATTCCTTCACAGTTACCTCAGCAGATTCCTCTGGCTTATTAGTAACCAATGACATGTCTAGATCCATGACACCCAAGGTGAATTGGATTTGTTCATACCATTCAGAGAAATTTGATCCATCAAGAGTTGCAATACCAGAAGCATGCGAGTGCAATAAAGTAAGAGTAATAGCTGAAATAAGATGCAACAAATATAATAAGGTAAATTATTAGACTAATGCTCATATTGAGGTTTAAAGTCAATTAAGATGAACTTATTGACATCCCTACAATTTCTCCTTTGGGCGAAAAGTAGTATATCTATTGTTCACTCTTTATAGGTGTAAATCACTTAATATAACACCTAAGTAGGTCTAATATAATTTTATCTCACCCATACAATTAGTCATGTTACCTTTGGGAATTCAATTCTAATTGTTAGGTGAATACAAATTATACTACCCTACCCGAATCATAATTAATCAAAAGTGACTCTCCTTTGGGCGAGCCCCAATCTTTTAATTATGACCGCAATCAAGAATATTATTATCCTTAATGTCATCTAAGTGATAAAACTTTTATGTAATCTTTATATTTGTAAAATTTCACTAATCAAGGTCACTTTGGCAACTACAAGATTAGAAATATTTTACAGAATACAAGATTTAACCAATAATATTCTATTATCATATTATGAAAGTAATTTTTATATGCACAAAAATTTACGCATAAAGTTTTATATACAATATAAAACTGTGTAGAACAATTCATCACATAACATTTACAAATAAAGTTTTATATATAATATAAAACGATGTAAAACATTTCGTACCAGATTTGCAATAATCTTCAAAATTGAAGCAATCATTAAATCAATACTTTATTAGCTTTTAGGCAGAAGGTTTATGTTATTAAACAACCAATAGTCACAATCTCACTAGCCAAACATGAAGATATATCCAGCAATATTAATAACAACCTTAAGATTCTTTTTGATTTTTTTTATATGAAATTAAACATCATAGCATAATCAATTAAGAAGTTTTGCATCTGCCTTAGTGACGGAAAATAAAAGGTTGAAACGTTACAACAAAGACTAATTTGTTGTTTTTGTAGTCATGTCATGAATCCATAAAAAGCTATCACTTTACCAGATTAATTCATTCAATATACATAATACTAATCTGCTTAACGATTTCTAAAATGATCGAAATAAAATAGGCATACCATTGATCATATTTTAGAATCAAAATGAGAATAACATCAAGGCAAAGGTATCGTATGGCTCTGATACCAATTGAAAGACTTTTATTAAACTTTATGCGGAAAAACTTTAACAATATGCTTATCAATTACCACATATTATAAATATAATTAGGATACAGAGAGTTCATCGGTATACCGTTCGCCATGGAGTCTTCAAGATATGACGTTTCTTCAAGTAATCCTTCGAATTAACTTTGTTATCTCCTCACTTGTATAACCTTTCTAGTGAACTCACCTTCTCCTCTCTTTCTATCCAAATGACACAACCTTAGAATACTTTTAGATGATGGAAGTTTGCTAACACTTTTGTTTCTTTTATTTTGGTGTAGCTTTGAGGAGTGGTTGTGTCTCCTTTTATAGATGAGAGTAGAGGGCCACTAAATGTAAGAGTTACAAGAAGGTGAAAGGCCAACCATCATGACCTCCATAACCCACTTCCTTGTAAGTTACAAGACTATAACATATCCATTTAAGTATCAACCTATAATCAATCATATGAAGAGTCCCAACCTTAAAACTTGTAGTAAAAGGAGGTTAGTGGACCATTTAATAAAATAAAACTAACAGAAATTTGTGGAGAAAAGGATGAAACATGTGTCATCGGTGAATAACGAATGAAAACAACTATGATGGAATGAACTAAATAATGTTTTTATGATCTTATTTTAAAACCAATTTTATAAGATATAACTAAATCAGTCATTATTTTATATTTTATTACAAATATTCAAAGCCATCATTTTTTTATAAACCAATAATAATTAATAAAAATAATTTCATAAAAATGAAATTGATCGATCAGTCATAAATATATGATATTCTATGACATAAAAATGTCTAATTTTACTCTAATTTATGAAAAATACCCATGAAATTAAAACTAGACACATACAACGTACGTGCACTTTTCTAGTCTTTCTCAAAAATACTAATGATTTGACACCATTAACTCGCATTCTCGCTTTAACGGCATTTAAGTAATATAAAAAAAGAAAAGGATGCAAAGTGTAACATAAACTAATACCTGGTTAATGTGAGAAATAGTTTTGAGTAAGAATGCATTTGTTCGGTACGAAGATGTATAATTTAAGAGGTACATTTTCGATGGGAACATTGCATTAATTAGAGTATATCCACACAATGTGTCCCCTCATAAAACAACTCTTCATGCCATGGTCTGACCAAAATGACTAAATTTTTAAGCAATACTCATCTCCTTTCTCTTGTCTTCGCTCCACTTTAAAAAATTTCAGCTTTGGTTCATCATTGGTTTGATATTAGAGCAAACTGGTGGTGTCTAACAATTTGTTTGCTAAATATTTCATCAAAAATATTTCTAATTTAAATTTCAGCATATAAAAAATAAAGAAAATCTAACATATATTAACTCTAATAAAATTAGATTATATAGCAACGTAAAAAACTAGTAAGAAATACTTACTTGAATCGAAATAAACCAAACAATACTCCAATCAATACACGAAAACTATGAAGTGAGACTGAGGCTTGCCGAAGCGATTTTCTTAAGACAATATTTTCGAGACTACCACAGTGCATGCAGTTTGATTCCCGGTAGTCTCTCAAGATACAACAGTTTGTTGTTCATTATTTGCACAAATAATGAACCCACAGCGAACCGAAGCAAATAGAAAATTCGACATAAATTTAAAGTAAAGAAGAGAGTAATTTTTTCTTATTATTGTCTGGAAAAAAAAAAAAAAAAAAGGATGCTTAATTGGCCAGATAAAGTCTCCTATTTATAAGCACAAAAATGTCTATTCGCAAGAGACACATCGTTTGGATTGCACTGTTTCGGTCCAAAGGGTACCTCTTCAGATCGAACAGACGTAACCTCTTAATTACTCTCAACTAGTTTTATTCACCTATAAATTGTAAAATCCAACAATCCCCCACATGAATAAAATAGTTCTTCGTGTCCCGTATCACAGGACATATTATGTCGAAGTATTCTTTAGGTATAATACCGCATCGGGATAGGTGAAAAATTTCATATTCAACCTTCCCTAGGTAAAGAGCCAATCGGTGAAATATTTCATCTTGAACCGTCGGCTGTTGGTGTAAACCAAGACAATAAACTTAACACATCATTAAACCGATTTGCTTCAAGTTCTCGGTTGTGTTCGTTTTGACCCTGAACATTCTTGGTTATGCGAGTGCTTTGGAGAATTCCAACCTATAAAGAAATTCTCAACGAGCCGACCCAGCTCACATTAACATAGGTGACCGCATCTATCAAGAGTATCCTACCATACTCTACTTGTTCTTGACAAGGTATAGACGTCACTAAAAGCATTTGCTTAACCTTATAAACGCAGTAGGCTTGCACTTATTGCATCATAAGAATGGGATAGAGTTAGACTCTTAAGTGCTTTTTTTTAAGTTAGCCAAGACTGGTTGTCCTAACCTGGTCCGTGGGATCTCCAGTCGTCAGTTTAGATTTTTGTACGAGGTAAGCCCATTCCCCTCGATGCACATACTACTCTCTAGATAAACCTTTAATATCCGAAATCAGGATTATCTCTTGACTTCATAAAGTCCTTTCTATTTGAAAGTAGATGTCTCTCGGTATTGTATCAACAACAACAAATATGTCATGTCGTGACTTTATAGTTATACATAGAGTTTGTTGAGCTCTGTGTACACTACTTGATTATCGCATTTTACGTATGACTAACACAATTTTCAGTCATATTAAATATCTTCCAAGAATTTTGTGAAGCCACTCAAATTATTGAGTTATATGCGTATGTTTGGAAGATTCTTAGGAAATAGCGGTGCCTCCAAAATTGAATACATATCCGCTTATAAACTTTGATTCCTCTAAATCAGAAGTTTCATTTGCATTACTATATCTATCCTAGATCGTTTGAAATTTTTTCAAAATATAATGCACATATGTATGTATTCTTTCAAGATTCAAGCATTCTCATTAATGCATCCCAACGAATCTTGCTAAGATTGCTCATATATCTCCTTAGTTTATTAACCAAAGAGACGATGTCTAGCCTCTTGCATTTTACGATATATGCATGACATCTAATTTTATGAGCATACTCAAATTGTGATATCATATCACATTTGTTTTCATGTAGCATAAAAGATATGAATTAAATAAAATTATGAAATTCCTTAATTTCATAAGTATTTAACTTAAACATCATTCAACCACGTAATGTGCTTGAGATAATTTAATGTCATCAAATGACCACATAATCATAATTGATTAAATTGATGTTTTTCATATCATAAGTTAATATTTTCTAGATGAATTTAATATTCACAATATTAGTCTCAAATATTAACATATCATTTGCGCATAAACAAACTCTCAATAGACACACTTGTCATATTTATATGACAGTCAAAATTTGTTACTGACACTATCACATTTTTCGTGTAATTGATTAGGAGTTTGTTAAAGGTCAACAAGAAAATACAAAAGTTTCACAAACTATGTTTTCTTTTCACTTAACAACGAAACTCTCTAGTTACTCCTTATAAATTTTCTCATTTAATTCACCATTAAGGATGATAATTTTAACGTCCATTATATATAGATATAAGAGCTATTAACATTCAAATGGATGTTATCCTAATCGCTAGTGAATATGAGTCAAAGAAGTAAAGCTATTTAAATAAGGCAACTTGGCTACTCGTCTAGCCTAGTTTTTATTGATTGACTTATCAAAGTTTTTGAACTCTTGAACTTAAAAACCCATCTACATCTAATTGGTTCACTCCTCGAGGTCTACCAATTTTATGAATGTAACTCGTTGTCAAGAGTCTATTTCCAATCCACAATATTGGAATGTGATATAATTTATTTATATGTTTGAGGTTAATGCTCTACATATAAGTTAGAATATCTAAATTGAAGAACTTAGAGCTTTTGGCTCATTTGTCTCTTCAACTCGTCAACAAACTCATGTTGAAGTAAGCGATTCATATGTATATTCTCGTAGAATATTGTAGTTTATAATTAATTATATTATAAACTTCGCAAAGTTGACCCTCTTAATCAAAATGGATTAGACTATAGTATTTATTCTCACATAATGAATAATTTATAATTAACTCTAATTATAAAGTGTAAAAAGGTTTATATAAGCAATATAATAAATAATATTACTTTATCATATTTTAATATCAGTAAATCACACTTACTGAAAATAAATCTGAAACAAAAGAAAGATCAATTTATGAGAAATGAGTCTCAAATCCTTCTTGCATTCTCAATGAATGTTACATCACGTGACTCGGTTCACATGATTACAATTATGTCAAATTTAAATATCAAAATATGAACTACTACTATTTATGTAACACCCCAATCCCACATTGATTGTGAATAAGGACTTGACCTACTTCTACTTGGTAACATGGGCTTAAGCATTTCGGGCTGGTGGACTATAGCCCAACAATGTTGACAAGGCCAGAAGTGGATCAAGGTCTTTACAAATGGTTTCAGAGCCGATTTCGTGGTGTAATCCATGAGGGCGGTCTTGGGCTATTGATCTGGACTCGACGAGGACGTCGAGTATTTGAGTTGGGGAGATTGTAACACCCCAATCCCACATTGATTTTGGATGAATTGTTTGAATGGTTAATAAAGACTTGACCTACTTCTACTTGTCAACATGGGTTAAAGCATTTTGGGCTAGTGGATTAGAGCCCAACAATGTTGACAAGGCCAGAACTAGATCAAGGTCTTTACAAAACCAGATGATTGGTCTAGTGGAAGGAACTAGTCACTACAAAGTAGCGGACTCGAGTTTGAATCTCTGTTAAAAGAGGTTCTCACTATTGTAACACCCAAATCCCACATTAATTGTGGATGAATTGTTTGAATGGTTAATAAAGACTTGACCTACTTCTACTTGTCAACATGTGTTTAAGCATTTTGGTCTAGTGGACTAGAGCCCAACAATGTTGACAAGGCCAGAAGTGGATCAAGGTCTTTACAAATGGTATCAGAGCCGACTTCGTGGTGTTATCCATGAGGGCGGTCTTGGGCTATTGACCTGGACTCAACGAGGACGTCGAGTATTTGAGATGGGGAGATTGTAACACCCCAATCCCACATTGATTGTGGATGAATTGTTTGAATGGTTAATAGAGACTTGATCTACTTCTACTTGGTAACATGGGCTTAAGCATTTTCGGCTAGTGGACTAGAGCCCAACAATGTTGACAAGGCTAGAAGTGGATCAAAGTCTTTACAAATGGTATCAGAGCCGACTTCGTGGTGTTATCCATGAGGGCGGTCTTGGGCTACTGATCTGGACTCGACGAGAACGTCGAGTATTTGAGATGGGGAGATTGTAACACCCCAATCTCACATTGATTGTGGATGAATTGTTTGAATGGTTAATAAAGACTTGATCTACTTCTACTTGGAAACATGGGCTTAAACATTTTGGGCTGGTGGACTAGAGTCCAACAATGTTGACAAGGCCAGAAGTGGATCAAGGTCTTTACAAATGGTATCAGAGCCGACTTCGTGGTGTTATCCATGAGGGCGGTCTTGGGCTATTGATCTGGACTCGACGCGGATGTCGAGTATTTGAGTCGGGGAGATTGTAACACCCCAATCCCATATTGACTGTGGATGAATTGTTTGAATGATTAATAAAGACTTATCTACTTCTATTTGTCAACATGGATATAAGTATTTTGGGCTAGTGGACTAGAGCCCAACAATGTTGACAAGGCCAGAAGTGGATCAATGTCTTTACAAATGGTATCAGAGCCGACTTCGTGGTGTAATCCATGAGGGCGGTCTTGGGCTATTGATCTGGACTCTACGAGTACGTCGAATATTTGAGTTGGGGAGATTGTAACACCCCAATCCCAGATGAATTGTTTGAATGGTTAATAAGGACTTGACCTACTTCTACTTGTCAACATGGGCTTAAGCATTTTGGGCTAGTGGACTAGAGCCTAACAATGTTGACAAGGCCAGAAGTGGATCAAGGTCTTTACAAATGGTATCAGAAACGACTTCGTGGTGTAATCCATGAGGACGGTCTTGGGCTATTGATCTGGACTCGACGAGGACGTCGAGTATTTGAGTTGGGGAGATTGTAACACCCCAATCCCACATTGATTGTGGATGAATTGTTTGAATGGTTAATAAAGACTTGACCTACTTCTACTTGTCAACATGGGTTTAAGCATTTTGGGCTAGTGGACTAGAGCCCAACAATGTTGACAAGGCCAGAAGTGGATCAATGTCTTTACAATTTATCTCATAAGCTAGTAGTTATTAATATTTTTAAGTTATTTTATTTTTCGGTGGTGAAACCGAAATCTGACCTTAATACCCTCCACATTTGAAGGTATTTGGTTTTTCTTCCCTTTCCATAACTCATATGTAATGATAATTAACTTTCTTGTATGAAACTCAACTTAGTATGTGTGTAGACATCTAGCGAGCTTTCCCCCACAAGTTGTCAAGTAAACCCGAATTTAAAGATTGACGCTTAACCACATCTTAAAATTCTGTTATTTTAGCAACCAAATTGAATTGAATTGAGCTAGGTAAATTATTTGACGAATTATTCCGAATTTAACACACTCTTGTGTAAATGAATATATTCGTATTTACCCCCACAATTTGGATATAAGAGTTTATAATTTTCTTATTCCATTAATCGGGATTTGTATTTCACAAATGCATCTCTTTGTATTTCGCAATACTTTTATTGCCTCTTATTTATTATTCAATATATAGCGCAATAAAATATATGTGATCAAATACATTTTAAACTCCACGAATTATTAATGATTTAAAATCACGTAATTAGTCCAAAATTTTGAACTCTTACGCACATGATAATTAGTTTCGCAAACAATAGAATTATAATTATTTCACAAATAATTTATAATTATCAATATATTCTCAAATAACATATTGATTTAAAAATAAATTATAAATGTTTCACAAACAAAATATAATAATTTTTCAAAATTTTATTATCAATATTTTCTCAAATAAAATATTGATTTGAAAATAAATAATATTTATTTCGCAAATAAATTATATCTATTTTCACACATAAATAATCAATCTCAACTAAAATATTAATAAGAGATTAATGCTAATTAATCCATTATCTCCATATTAAGGATATTGGTAAATTTATATGCTTTTAACATGTCTCGCATATATATAAGTCGCATAGATTAAATAATGTACATGAGCTATGAATCACATACTCATATACGAGGTTCATACTTTAATAATCATGTTAGTAAAGCTTTATTTAAAATCAGTAATTACATGTAATGACACAATAATGCATGTATGATTTTCTTCAACCACTAAAATAAATTAGTGCACACTGAGATATTTATACAAGAAGTAACTCATTCCAATTTGTCCCAAATAGAAAGCATCTTTTATTTAAATGAAGAGTTATTTATAAATGATTTTCTATACATTGAACTTGCAATTCAAAATAGAAAATAATATTTAACAGTTGATGTGCAATATGACTCCTTATACACCAAGTCATAGTCACACTCGGGATATACTCCCCATCATGTTTAATGTTTTCAGATGTCCACTTATAAAAACCAAATTAATTATTAAAATAATTTACCTTCTTCGTTTCATAAGTGGTGGTTAATTGGCACCATTTTATAATATGCCTCACGCCATTTCAACGGGATTAATGTTTGAAGAAATGTCATCATTATCTTAAATTATCATCAACCCTGGGTATTCATTACCACATGGCTTAATAGATGTTTTGAAATTTTCCATCTTTAATTAAAGATTAAATTGGTGCGCCTCTTCCCAAGAGTTCTTTCAGAATCACTCTTTCATGATAATCAAGATATCATGTTTTGATTTGTCCTCATGTCATGACATTCCTTTTGGCAAAGAGTCTCTTACGTGTTCAATATCCTTAGAACATGGAGTGCCCTCATGACACGGAAAAGAAATAAAGTATTTCTAACCCATTTTCTAAGTCTCAAAATTGAGACACCTCTTCGCAAGAGTTCGAAACCTTTCGGCTTCAATACCCTTCTAATTTCAGAACTCAGAAATATTTAATTCCAACTCCAAATTAGTCACCTTTTCATGATACACATACTTACGCACTTGTTCATGAAGAGTCACAACTCATCGTGATTACTGTAGTTAAAAAAAATTAATAGACAATTATTTCATCAAATGTATCATAATTAACGGACATGAGGATGAGAAGATACATCTTATCATTCTAACTCGGAAATTTCTAGGAACATGCATGTATTACCATTTCTTCGCAGTGGAATGTTAATAGTGGTCTGAAATATCTCACTTTGATTTTAATTCCACAAATCCAACATCGTATGTGACATGTCTTATTAGTAATTTAAAGTTTTTCTTCTCAAGGATTTAATTACTTAGACAGATTCAGTTTAATCACTTCAGCCATCAAAATGGTCATGACAACCAAAATATTACTTTCTCCACTTGCTCACATATGAAGAATGTAGATAATCATGTCGATGCTGACTCACAGCTGTGTTAAACTTAAGGAAGAATTTCATGATTTTATGGAATCAGTAGTTCAGTACAGTTACCATTAAAAGGACAAAAACATTTGTTTTATTTCCTACACACTTCACTGTATGACATAATATTCAATTTTCGAAATAAAAATTATTCTAAGTATCAAAGTTCATATATGAATCAATTATCATGTTATTAGGAATCAAACTGAATGAGGGGGGCTGCTTGTGCGCAGTGAGCACTGGTCCCAGCCTCTGTTGCCGGTTGAGTCACCATGATTTACCTCCTCTCACAATCCCGTCGAGCAGGGGGTGAGGGGCGCCCAGGGTGAGCGATTTCACCTTTGGAACAAGGAAACAAACTGAATTTGTAATCTTCTTTGCTCCAGATAGTTGACTACCGCACAGTGGGATCGAAATTAAGATCATCCCTATTTTCCTTAACCATTAAATTTGTTGCATGATTCATTTGGATTATCAACACATATAATACGTAAATAGTGATTCCAACACAGATTAATTAAACGAGTTTATATTAACTTAAGGTTATTGGTGTCTAACAATCTGTATACTAAATACTTTATCAAAAATATTTTTAATTTAAATCTCAGCATTTAACAAAGAAAGAAAATCTAACATATATTAACTCTAATAAAGTTAGATTATACAAAGTAAAAAACTAGTAAGAAATACTTACTTGGATCGAAATAAACTAAACAGCACTCCCAATATACGAAAACTATGAAGTGAGACTGAAGCTTGCCGAAGCGATTTCCTTAAGACAATATTTTTGAGACTGCCACGGTGCATGCAGTTTGATTCCCGGTAGTCTCCCAAGATACAACAGTCTGTTGTTCATTATTTGCACAAATAATGAACCCACGGCGAACCGAAGCAAATAGAAAATTTGACATAAATTTAAAGTAGAGAAGAGAGTAATTTTTTTATTATTGTCTGAAAAAAAAAGGATGCTTAATTGGCCAGATTAAGTCTCCTATTTATAGGCACAAAAATGTCAAATCGCAAGAGACACATCGTTTGGATTGCACTATTTCGGTCCAAAGGATACCTCTTCAGATCGAACAGACGCAACCTCTTAATTACTCTCAACTAATTTTATTCACATATAAATTGTAAAATCCAACACAAACAACGAACAACAGACTGTTGTAAGAAATAGATAAAGATTCATCCCTTGATTTGTGGCATACAAATACTAACAAATCATCAAAAGCCAAGGAATTTCCCATATTCCGTTGTTAGGAATAGTGCTCATAAAGCATTTGACGAACATTATTAATTGAAAATTAATAAATTGTTTGATTTTTTGAATTTCCTAGATTCGATTTCAATATTGCTTTTTATCTAATATAATATAATTATTAGAAAATTTCATGTCTATTTATTAAATATGACTTTTGTATATATAAGGATGTACAAGAGTATTAAAATTATAAACAATAGACTAAATAGTCTGTAGTAAGTTAAAGTCCGGATCTATAACTAATACTAGGTTACACTCATAAATCTATACTTAAATTAGTTAAATACATATTGACTAAAAATAACGGTAATTAATAATGAAAGATAAATATTAGATATTTTAATTCATTAATTAATTTGAGATTGTCTCGAACTTAACTTAGTATTAATGTGATCGAACCTACGACATCAAATTTAAACTACATTATTTTATTGCGGATTAGTAAAATTTTTATGTGTTTTCTTTAAGTTGCATTCATGCATAACGTTTACTAGTCCGAAATATGATAATTATGTTGAATGTATGATTAAAACTTTAGGTTTATTTATTTTCAGCAATCATTTCTTCTTCACACCCAACTATTGCTTTTAAACGAAAAATTAATTGGGAACAATTACGCAAAATGAAAATCTAATATGAACATTATGATGGTTTGTGTTAGTTCTGTCCTCCAAAACCCCTGCCACTGTCACTCGTACTGTACGAGATATATATGATAGTTGGATTCAAACCAACAACAATGTTTTGTACATGCTCACATCCACGAGTGATGTTGTCAGGCAGAAACATGAATACATGTAATCTTTATATGAGATATGGGAATCACTGCAAGCAATATTTGGACAACCTTCTGATCAAAGCCAACATGAAGCCATCCAATTTAATGGGGTTAGAACATTTTAGTGGAGTGCGTACACCCTATACACTTTGTACACATCATCTCGGCCAATCCAACGGTCGAGAATACTTCTGTTATTTGACTCACCAACACAATAAGTCAAAATAAACAACCTAATGAGACTTTAGGCATATCCAGTGACTCCAGACTCTCCTTTCCCCTTAGACTCTCATTTCCCTTAGACTTCCCTTCCCTCACAAACTCCTCTTTTTATAGTAATTTTCAATGATTCAATCTTCTCATTTTATTTAATTCAAATTCTCATACTTCCCTACTCTCACTTAATAAAATGATAATATTAATAACATTAACACACAATCCAAACGGTGATCCTATGTAACTGATTTTTCTTTTATCTTTGATAGGGTTATGTAATTTATCGTATTTAAATAATATAACATATAATTAATTTTAATCCACTAATCGTATTTAATTTCAATGTATTTAATTTTCATAAATCATTTTTTTACAGTGTTATTAAATTTCAAAAAATAACATAAATTAACATTAAGTTTATTACATAAAAGATACAATATTATAAGCAATAAAATAAAATTAATATTACGTTTATTAAATAAAACTACAAATACAGTAATAAAATTAAATTAAGGTTAATATTTATAAAAAATATTTTTATATTTTTCCTAGTATTTTTTATTAATTTTCCTATTTATAATTAAATTATACATTTAAAAAAAAAAGAAAAAGAGAACAATTGTGTTGGGGCCATTGCCCAACCAAACAATAAAGTAAATGGGGCGGTCTAGACTTCCGCCGCCCCACCACTTCAAGGAGTAGGTGAACCACCTCTCCATCCCTTCAATTTTCTTTCCCTTGCATCATAAATCTTCAGTTTCTAAACTAATACAAATGCCTCACCAGCAGCAAGTCTGATGCAAATAAACACTAATACAATGCAATTAAACTCGTGTAAAATTTCAGCAGCCATATTCTATTACAGGAAATGCTTGAAAACCTATCTATCTATATAAAATATAGTCTATAATAACCAAAATTTAGAGCTCAAATTCATGATCCGATGCAACCTTTTCATTCTTAGACAAGGTTTTCTTGACTTTCTTCACGCTCTTATCGATTGCTTCCTCCGCAAATCTGGCGGCCGACTTAGCCGATTCTTCCACGGTCGCCTTGCTCTTGTCCAAGCTCTTCACCACAGCCTCTTTCACTCTCTCTGCTGCCCCTTCTTCGCCCGCCACCACGCATTCCTCCTCCCTGCTCGCACCACCACCACCACTCCCCCTGAAACTGAAACATACAATAATGTGTATATAAACCAAAAAAAAAAAGTCGAAAATGAGATAAATTAGTGGAGTGAAATACAAAAATACTTATATATTTTCTCTAGTTGAAAAAAAAATGGTCTATTTTTATTCAATACCACCAAATGTGCTATTTTTCATGAGCAAAATACACCCTCCCAAATCGAGAGAGATCCGCTGCACCACGTCATCAAGTACATATGGTGTAACCCACCAATACACTTGGGACATGTGGAGTCATAATCCATATCATCCCATATTCTGGCAATTTTCCTAAAATATAGGATTTTAAAAAATTATATTCGCATTGCCAGAATATCAGGTGATGTGAATTATCATTTCACATGTCACAATTGTATTGGTGGTTTGCATCACATGTACATGTCCCAATTGTATTGGTGGTTTGCATCACATGTACATGATGACATGGTACAGTGACTACATTAAATAATTCCTCCCAAATCGACTTACAAATTTTGCAGTAAAAATAACAATTACACATCGAAAAGATCGCGAACACACTCATTTTACCTAAAAAATTAAATTTGACAATAATACCCAGTAATTTTGAAAATTGACGCTAACCCCTATTCACTTAAAAATTTGAAAATAATCTCCCTATTGATTCACGAAATCGGTTCAAATAAAATTCTTTGCCAAATAATAATTACACAAGAAGATTTTTATTAATAAAATAAGACAAATGTAAATATTGCATTTAACTCTAAATAAGATGCAAGATTACTGCTTACTCTAAATTTGGAGGGGCAAAATAGGAAATGGAGCGTCGGAAAATTGACTTCGCCTTTACGGCCAGATGAACATAATATGTTTGTAGAGGTAACAGAGTCTTCACAGCGTTAATCATCTTCTTAGTAGCTTTGCTTTTTGTAGTTTCAATTTGACCATTTGTCATATATTTATCATCTTCAACTCCTTCAGAAAATTGAATTGAAATGAGCAAATAGCTCAGAACCAACACAACCACCATATTATTTGTACTTCTACTTGGCTGATACATTTTAACCTTAATCTTCTCAAAATTTATGTATACACAAATTATATATATGTGTGTGTCTTCTTATATTGTAATCTTAATCCAAAACTAGGCTTATGCAATATTAGATTTATTTGTTTGTTTGTGATATGACGTAAACGGTTAGTTGACACGTTTGTGCGTATTTGGGGACACGTGGCGGATAGATATACTTATGATTCCGCATTTTCTGCGTATGTCGGTTGCGCTTGTTGAAATCCATTTCGTAATCTAATGGGCCGAGTCACTTTAATGATTTCTCCATTTAATTAAATAAAGCGGATCGACAATAAAATCAAAAATTCTACTGGTTATTGGTTCTATCGGTTCGATCAATGGTTCGATCGAAATAACCGATGTGACATTTTATATATATATATATATATATATTGACTATCTAAAGTAAAAATTAATGTCAAAACATAAATTTCAAGTATCCTTCAATGATTCATACATTCAAAACAAGACAACTTATATAATTAACCTTCCATTACTTGAATTGGTATAGCATCATTGTTGGTCCTTAGTGGTCAGTTGAGGTCTAGAGGGGGGGTTAATAGACCTCAAAACTTTAAAAAATTTCTAAACTTTTCTTTTATAAGTAGAGTTCGTTCATCGGCAAAATAAGATAACTAAGCTGATTTTGCACTTAGCTTATAAGCAGAGTAAGCTGATCTTATTCGTGAGACTACTATGCTGATTTAGCACTTAGCTTATTCAGTAGAGTAGACTACTATGCTGATTTTGCTCATCAAGCTTATATAATCAGAGTTTCAAACAATATTGCAGCGGATAATGTATATGTGTTTTTCAAACAATGTTTTCAACTCAATTAAGCTTTTAAAGCACAAAGAAAGTTTTGCCCCAAGTTGAAAATTCCTCAATTTAAAGACTCTACTTTTAAAGTATTTACTTAGCTTATGAAATATGCAATGCAAGACAAATAAAGTAAATAACACAAGGAATTTTTATAGTGGTTATACAGGAACAAATCCTCTTAATCCACTCTTGTAAATCACAAATATTTAGGTTCCACTAGAAAAACTAAGTAACTAGTACAACTCTATTTGCGCTTTTACAACAAATGATAAAGCCACAAATTCACAATAGGAAATCACAAAGAAGAACTATTCTCCGAATTAATATCATTCACAAAGATGGATATCTACTTCTCACAATACTCAGTTGAATATCATTCAGATATGCAAGGGTTTAATCTTGTTCTTCAACAATTAGCTTCGTCATAAGATGACTCCGCTTATGATAAGATGACTCAACTGATGGATTCTTGCTCTAATGATTTGATCTTGAAAGTGTGCAAGTCTCACTTGAATCTTCAGTTTACCATCTATTTATACTCTTGGATTTGTAATTTTGCCCGTTGAAGGTTGGCAAAATTGCATTTAAGTCCTTGAGCAATGGTCATAATTTGAATGGTAACTTTTGCAGACTGTCGCACAGTTCACTGTACACTCTGCTGTACTTTCTGCACTATTCACTGTACATTCTGCTGTACTTTCTGTCACTCGTATTAAATGTACTTAGCTTGTTACCGTTGGAGAGCTTACTGACCGATTTTATTTAGCTGATGAGATCCACTCCGCTGATGATCACTAGTCTGATGCACTTGTCTTATGCAATAGTCTGATGCACTAGTCTTATGCACTAGTCATCTCATGATCAGTCATCTGATGATCACTCATCTCATTTCCACTAAGCTGATTTTTACTAATATGATTTTCAATCTTTCACTAATCTGATTTTCACTCTTATCATAAGATTGAATCTTCATTTCTTGAATACATATGTTCTTGAATGATTTTCTTTTAAACCAAGTATTCAATCTTCAAAGGCTTACTAAGCTTCCGTAACTTAGTTGATAACACCTTTTTGTTATCCTCAAAACCTTTTAACTAACTTTATTAACTCAACTGATAAGATCACTTAGATGTTCTTGAGTTAATAAATTCTTCCAATAATTTTCTCCTTTTTGATGATGACAAAACCTTCAACTAAGAACGTCTTCCAAGTCTTCAGTTTAGTCTTCATACTCTAGGATTAAAATCATTAGATCCAATGCAACCATTGAGAGTTCTTAGTTGCGTCTCACTTTTCCCCCTTTTTGTCATCAACACCAAAACCTAGTATTCTGAAGACAAGTAGATGAATACTTAGCTGTTCGGGGTAGTTGGCTGTTAATTAATTCTTCTTTACGCGCAAGCCAGCAGTTTGTAGTCTTCTTTGTTGTTTATCACTCCAGTTAGAATAACTGTTCCCCTGAGTTCAAGAATTGATACCACTTGTTGGTTACTTCCTTCACCCTTTTTGAAGTGTATTCTTGAATGTCACTTGGTGTTGAGTTTCAGTCGGCTGATGAGAAGCAATCTTCTGATAACTTCATATGACTTATTGAGAACATCATCTCTAATCAGGAGTACCGCTCGTCGTACACGTTCCCCCTGAGTTCAAGAATTTGTGGTCAAGTAGTCTTATGAGAGTCAGTCTCGAAAGATACTCTGTCGTTGAATTCCAGTAAGCTATTGAGATGATTCTTCTGATATGTTCCCCCTCAGCTCATGAATCCAAATTCAACAAACCTATTTTCAACTCTTGAGAGCTGAAAGATTGTTGTCACATGATTGACTCCACTTGTTGGATACAAATGTTGATTCACTTGATAAAATTCAATTTTCCAACAATCTTGCTTTCCTTGTTATTTCCAAATAACGCGGCTACCACTTGTTGGTTGATATCACATGTTGATACAGTACTGGATACCAATTGTTGATATTCTCCCACTTGATGGTAAGACCACTTGTTGAACTTGTTGAAATCAACAAGGGCAGTCAACTCACCTTTGTCATCACACATGCGTTTTCCTACAAAACAAATTACTGTTTTTGGTACCCCTTATATTAGGTCCTGCAAGATTAGTATAACATTTGACATGTGATGATTTTGTGACTCAGTTTTATCATGAATTTCAGTAAATTTAGCATGGTAATAATTTTCATGATGAAAACAGTACTCATAAGCAAGGTAAGATGCATGAAGTAAGTGATAAGCTGAGTTAACTGATAAGTCTCCTATAGATTCAGCAGACTTACATTTTTAATTTCACTCCTATCAGCAGCATCTTTCAGCTTATTAAGCTGATGAGGTTTACTACTCTGTTTAGTCTTAGGTTGCTTACTAGGTTTCTTAACTTTTTGAGCTTCAGTGGGCTTTTTCTCTTTAGCCTCTGATTTCTTTTTAGAGAATGATATAATTACTTCTTTCAAGTTCATTTATATTTTCTATACAAATTGCATACTCAGCTTTTAAAGTTTTATTCTCATGCTCAAACTTTTTGTAGTCAGCTGATTCTTGAGCTTTTTCAACCTAAAGTTTCAGTGATCTGTTTTGATCTTTTTAGCAGAGTCATTTCTTCATTAAGCTTGGCAAATGCACCAACAATATTTGAATTTATAATTAACATTTATTCAAACGATTCAAATAGTGCATTTTATTAACAATAAAAGTTACCTCAGTTTAAGAATCATCAGATTCCTTGGCCATTAAGCATAGAGTTTCAGGTACTTCTTCAAATTCTTTATCAGACGACTGGTTGTCTGAATAAGATATGCCAGAGTTTGTTAGCTTTGCTGCCTCAGCTAACTTTGCTTTGCTCTTACTTGGCTTATACTCCTTTTTGGCACATTTTTCCTTGTTAGCAAACTTTTGAGAGATTGGATGTGGACGATCTTTGTTGAAGAGTCCATACTCCTTGCAACTTTGGTCTCCAAGTTTTGCTTTTGAGGAATTCCTGTTTTCCTGAAATGATCAGAAGAAGATGAAATAGTATTTTCATATTTTAACTTCATTTTCTTTTTATAAAACTTCTTGAAATCATTCAGACGTAGGGCAACTTCGTCAGCAGTGTATGCTTTTTCTGAATTCGGCAGAGTCTTCTCTTCGAACTTGTCCGCTGATTTTCTTGACTTGTCTGACGCGATAAGAGCAACAATAAAGTTTGAACTGGTTGAAACATCTAATCCCATTCTAGGCATCTTAAATTCAAATGCTTTGAGGGATGAGAACAGTTCGGAAAGGGAAATATTTCCTAAGTCCCTTGATTCTTCCATGGTTGTCACCTTCATGTTGAATTTAGGTGGAAGAGCCTTGAGAACCTTCATGGTGATCTCCTTGTCTGAAAACTTTTTACCAAGCCTTAGAACTTCGTTCAGAGTTTTGGTAAATCTGGTATCCATTTGATCAATCGTTTCACCAGACTTCATCTTGAAATTTTCAAACTCCTCAAGAGCCACACTGAGCTTATGTTCTTTGATAGCATCGTTTCCTTCGCTTAGCTCACAGACTTTATCCCACATCTCCTTGGCTGTTTTGAGATACTTGACCTTCTGGAATCTGTCTTCATCTAGAGCTTTGAACATTATGAACTTAGCCACCTTGTCTAGATTGACTAATCTGACTTCTTCGGGAGTTAGTTCATCCAGCTTTTTGTCAACGATCTGATCAGGCTGGTCAGCAACCTTTACGGTCTTCTTAAACCTGAATGGTCCTCGTGTAATACATGTAAACATGTTATCATTGTAAGAAACAAGAAGGATTTTCATTCTGATTTTTCAATCTTCAAAGTCCATATGGCCAATGTGAGGAACATGGCTTATGCACTCCAATTTCAAAAAGTTTATATTTTTCGAAAATGTGCTCTTTTGAAAACTTTTGAAAACCTTTGAAAAACACTCGGATCAAGCTCGTTGATCAGGCAGCTAATTCTAATGAACCACCTGCTCTGATACCACTTGTTGGTCCCAAGTGGTCAGTTGAGGTCTGGAGGGGGGGGTGAATAGACCTCAAAACTTTAAAAAATTTCTTAAACTTTTCTTCTATAAGTAGAGTTCGCTCATCAAAATAAGATGACTAAGTTGATTTCGCACTTAGCTTATAAGTGAGACTACTATGCTGATTTATCACTTAGCTTATTCAGTAGAGTAGACTACTATGCTGATTTTGCTCATCAAGCTTATATAATCAGAGTTTCAAACAATGATGCAGTGGATAATGTATATGTGTTTTTCAAACAATGTTTTCAACTCAATTAAACTTTTAAAGCACAAAGAAAGTTTTGCCCCCAAGTTGGAAATTCCTCAATTTAAAAGACTCTACTTTTAAAGTATTTACTTAGCTTATGAAATATGCAATGCAAGACAAATAAAGTAAATAACACAAGGAATTTTTATAGTGGTTATACAGGAACAAATCCTCTTAATCCACTCTTCTAAATCACAAAGATTTAGGTTCCACTAGAAATACTAAGTAACTAGTACAACTCTATTTGCGCTTTTACAACAAATGATAAAGCCACAAATTCACAATAGGAAATCACAAAGAAGATCTATTTTCCGAAGTAATATAACTCACAAAGATGGATATCTACTTCTCACAACACTCAGTTGAATATCACTTAGATATGCAATGGTTTAATCTTGTTCTTCAACGATTAGCTTCGTCATAAGATGACTCCGCTTATGATAAGATGACTCAACTGATGGATTCTTGCTCTAATGATTTGATCTTGAAAGTGTGCAAGTCTCTCTTGAATCTTCAGTTTACCATCTATTTATACTCTTGGATTTGTAATTTTGCACGTTGAAGGTTGGCAAAATTGCATTTATGTCCTTGAGCAACGGTCATAATTTGAATGGTAACTTTTGCAGACTGTCGCATTGTTCACTGTACACTCTCCTGTACTTTTTGCACTATTCACTGTACACTCTGATGTACTTTCTGTCAGTCGCATTAAATGCACTTAGCTTGTTACCGTTGGAGAGCTTACTGACCGATTTTACTTAGCTGATGGGATCCACTCCGCTAATGATCACTTGTTTGATTCACTAGTCTGATGCACTAGTCATCTCATGATCAGTCATCTGGTGATCACTCATCTCATTTCCACTAAGCTGATTTTTACTACTCTGATTTTCAATCTTTCACTAATCTGATTTTCACTCTTATCGTAAGATTGAATCTTCATTTCTTGAATACTTCTGTTCTTGAATGATTTTCTTTTAAACTAAGTATCCAATCTTGAAAGGCTTACTAAGCTTCCGTAACTTAGTTGATGACACCATTTTGTTATCATCAAAACCTTTTAACTAACTTAATTAACTAGATTGATAAGATCACTTAGTTGTTCTTGAGTTAATAAATTCTTCCAACAATCATCATAATATAATTATTGTTATTATTTTTTATAAAATTTTATATGATATAAATAATTGAAAATTTTAAAATAAGAATATCAGAATAATTTCAAATATTAACTAATGAAATAATTTGCATTATTTAATATCTAAGTTAATTCAACAAATCAAATTATATAAGCAATTGGGCTATTAAATCTTTAACTGTAGTATACTAAGGGTGTGTTCACTTTGCTATATTGGACCACAATTAGCCATCAATTGGGCCCGAAATTGTTTTTGTTGTGGGCTAATCAATTGTTCAGTTTGGATGATAAATTCACGGGCTGCCCGGGTTTAATCTTCCGATTTGTGGGCCAGCCCCTCTTATTTGCCCAATTGTAATTTGTCCAGGCTAGGTCCAATTGAAATATAATGGGCCAAAGTAATTATTTTCATACCATTTTGCCCCTTGACTTCGGTTTAATAACAAAAAAACCATAGACCAAAAAACATTTTAATAGCATTTCCCCCCAAATACGTAGATCCCAGCTGGAGAAATTGTGCACAGTAGATCTCTTTTCTCTCTTCTCTGCCGACGCCATTTACAGGTAAGAACTCAACATTTCTTCCAAATAAGTTGAAAATTGCACAACTTAACCTTATATTTTCGCCTATATACCAATATTTCCGAAATAGCATGAAAAGTTTGAGTCCAAATTTTTGGTAATATAGTATACTTTTTTTGTATATGCACTATCAAAATTTACGTTTTCTGCCATTTATAAAAAATACTATGTTTATTTTCGTAGTATAAATTGTTTTATGAATTGTTGTGTTTCTATTGTTCTAATTTTATGAAATAATTATGTTGAGCTTCATATAATTGTGTTTTTCTAAATTATAATTTTTCTTAAAATTGCACAGGGCTCAAGATTGGAGTTAGCTCAAGCTCCCGGATTGTGAAGAATTTCTTGTTGAATTTTTATAAACATTTATCCCCTACTAAGTCACATTTTTTGATTCATGATTTTTGACGGCTAACATATTTTTTGTCTTGTACAGGGACGAGGAAGTCTACGGGTGTCTTGTGGAAATTTTTTGAAGGAGTTCCTAGCTAATTTTAATTGAGGTAATCAAGAGCTATCATGTTTTTATTTTAATTAGTATGTGTATTTTGTTGAATTTTGTTGATAATGTACAGTCTTCTACACATTTGTTAGATCTAGTAATGTGAAATTTTGTTCAAATTTGTAGATTCCATAAAACGTGTTTAAAGGAAAACAAATTTTTTAATTTTCTGGGGTTTACTACAAAATTTTGTTTAATTTGTTACACAAGGTAGTGTAGATATAATGTTCATGGATATGTTGTTTCATATTATCCAAATATGAAATGAGATGTGGAATTTTATGTATTTGTCCGGATTATTTTGTGTAATTTTGTTATACATGGTAATGTTAAATTTTATAACGTTCGACATGTCCTATACTATTATTTACTATAGTTGAAAGCAAACTTGGTTGGTTTTAATAAATGGTTCATTGTTTATTGGTGTATGGTCTCGAACTTTGGGACTTGTTTTAGGATATACAATGGATGACCGGAAGAAACAATTGATTATGTTAGCATTTCATCGGATTTTTTGGATTGGCATGTTCATTTTATGGTTCCGTTCTAAACAACCCCGCAATAGTAGGAGACTCGTACGGTATAGCCTAATCCGTAGGAGACGTAAGTGGATGAAAAATTTACGACGAATTACCGAAAAAGATCCAGTAAGGTGTAAGGATAATATACGTCTTAATATTAATTCATTTGATAAGTTGGTTTGTTTCCTTGCTAACGTGGGGGGTTTGAATGACACTAAGTATGTGACCGTGCGCGAACAAGTTGCCATGTTTTTGACTGTTTTTGCCCACCACAAAAAGAATCGTATCCTAAGAACCGATTACCGTCGATCTGGTGCCACTGTTAGCAAGTGCTTTTACCGTGTGTTGACATGCTTGATGAAGCTCCACCCAATATTATTTTCTCAACCAGAACCAATACCAAATGATTGTGACGACGATAGGTGGAGTTGTTTTCCGGTAAGGAATACACTTTTAAATTTTCCTACATGTATAGGGCCTTTTATTCAACTTGTGCATTACAATAGATATTTGATGTACGTATAGGGTTGCATTGGGGCACTAGACGGAACCTATGTTCATGTTAATGTTCCATCGGTGGATAGAGCACGTTATAGGAACCGAAAAGGTGATCTAACAACTAATGTACTTGCGGCGTGTGATATTAACGGATTGTTCACCTATGCACTTGTCGGTTGGGAGGGGTCTGCGGCGGATGGGCGCGTGTTAAGGGACGCAATTAATCGGCCAAATGGATTGAAAGTGCCTACGGGTAAAACTTAGTTTCTAGTTTATGAAATTTTTGATTACAAGGGTTATGACATAGCAACTCATTCATGCTTCTAATTGTAGGAACTTACTACTTGTGTGACAATGGATATACGAACGGTGAAGGTTTTCTTACGCCGTATAGGGGAGTGCGATATCATTTGAAAGAGTGGGGAGTTGGTATGGAAGCCCCCCAAAATTACAAAGAATATTTTAACATGAAACATAGTCAAGCTAGAAATTTCATCGAGCGCACTTTTGGCCAAGTAAAAAAACGTTGGGCAATTACCAGGAGTCATGCGTTCTATCCCTTGCAAACACAAAACCGGATGATCATGGCAATGTTATTAATTCATAATTTCTTGCGAAAAACGTCGCCCGATGATGTTATGGGGTTCGATCCATTGTTTGATTTACTTGAAAATCGTGAGGATGATAATAACTTTGAGGGTGATGACTATGTCGAAGTTGTTGAGACGTCACACGCATGGAACAATTTTCGGGACAACTTAGCTCGTGAAATGTACATGAAATGGATATCGGATCGCGAGTGAAGTTTAAATGAATTTGTACATTTTTAGTATGTTGTATGTGTCATTAAGACTTGAGTTTTTTCATAATTTGTATCGTATTTTTAGGTAAATTTGTTGTTTGAATTGAATTTGTTGTTTGAATTGAATTATATTAAAACAAGTTATGTTTTTTAATTGGTTCTTTGAATATGTTTTAATTGTTATCTAGAATTACCATGTGTCCCGTACATTATGTTTGAAATGTACATTTATTACGTAGGTGTACACCGATTGAGATGGATTCCATTCCACGATACGGTGAAACGGCAACAAGCCAACGGAAGGAAAAGGGTACTCGGAGGACAATGAACAATGCTGAAGAACAAGCTTTGCTAGAATGTTTAAAGGAACTAATCTCAAAGGGGTACAAGTCCGATAATGGTTTTCGTCCGGGCTATTTGCAAGCCTTAGCAATTGCACTTAATGCAAGAATCCCCGCGTCCAAACTTTCCGTCAAGCATATTAACTCCAAACTTACGGTTTGGAAGAAAGTTTATTACCAAATTTTGGGTATGCAAGGGACTAGTGGCTTCGGATGGAACGATACTAGTAAAATGATCACGGTTGACGATGATGTTTGGGCACTCTATGCCAAGGTAAAATTGCAATAATTTTTCATTGTCCTACTCTATGACCCGGTTTGAACTCGATTGTTCTCTAATAACTATGCATATTCAATCGTAGGCACATCCGGATGTTGCAAATATGCGTTTTAAGACGTATCCCTATTATGAGGACTGGGTTAAGATATTTGGAAAGGATAGGGCCACCGGAGACGGCGCGGAGGACGTTGTCGATATTGTTGAGGATTTGGTAAGGAACGATACGAGGAACCATGCAAATAATAATGGTAAGGAACTTATGATATATCCAAATAGTAGTGATTATGTATATAGTAGTCCGTGTGTCGATTTGACGTCGGATGCTTCCGATGGAGGGGATTTTGGCTCCGAAATCCCACCGTATCAAATGGGTTTACAAGATGTGGGTCCTAAGTTAAAACATTTAACAAGGAAGGTCAAAAGGGAAAAAATCAAGTCTGAAAAGGTAGTTAAGAAACGGAAGACGTCTACGCCGGAATCCGATGGGGGTGACGTCTCAAAATTCGTAGATGCCGCAAAATCCGTTTTTGGTGATCTTAATCACCAATTTGCGAAAGAGGAGGACAATTACGATGAAAAGGCAAAAAAGATTATTAATGCCCTCGAGTGCATTGACACACTCACCGATGAGAACCGAATCTTTCTCTCGTTCAAGATTATGGATAACGCCAAACATGTGAGTTTATTTTTGAACTCGAACGAGAAGAACCGAATGCACATTGCGCACATGATGTTAAATAACCAAATGCCTTGACCAAATTCGGCCGTATGATGATTTGATGAACTAGGCCTAATTCGGTTTAATTTGATGATTTTGATGAACTCGTCGGTAGATTTGCACGCTTGACACATTTGGGTATATTTTGATTAATCATATAACATTCGGTTATTATGTTCGGGCCTTATGATTTGTTGCATTTGGGTAGACTTGGTTGAAGTATTTTGAACATGTATTTTTGTGGGATTTTAGTATGTGTATTTGGCCTTATGAAATTTGTTTTTGAAATGCTAATATGAACTTTGATTTTAATTGCATTTAAGTAAATTTGATGAACATCATGGGATTACGTATTTCGCATTTGATAAGTTAGTATGTGTTTAATTTTGTGGGATTTTAGTAACTTGGGTTTTTAATTATGTGGGATTTAAGTATATTGGGTTTTAATTTTCGGCCTTATATATTTTACATATGAAAATTGTGCAATTGATAAATTTCGTGGCATGAATGGATTTTGTGGGGATTTAGTTCGAATGATTAATGATTCGGCTTATTATTGGCCTATTTTTTGCACATTAAAGTTTGTTTCGTTTAAAAATTGCAAAATCGAACTACTATAATTGTAGACACGTATAACAAAACACACATACGGGTTACTACTCAACACACATTACATAAAAGCTTAACGCCAAACAAACCCAAACGGAAAAAAAAAACATCACACATAATTGATTAAAGTTTCACATACGGGTTACTACTCAACACACATTACATAAAAGCTTAACGCCAAACAAACACAAACGGAAAAAAAAACATCACACATTATTTAAAGCACACAATACTTCAATCGTAGGCAATTTATTTTTTTCCGCCATTAAAACCAGTAGACGTCCCCACGCCCGGCCACAGACACTTAGCCACAGTTTTAGTAGTATTTTCAACATCCTCAATTTCGGACTCCGCTCCACTGTAGTTAGCCAAATCTGTCCAAAAGTCGTCATTTTCGACCGGGGAGAATTGTGTATATGTTGGGTTGATGGGCTCAGGTTGTGGTGTTTCCTGTCCGGCAATTGGGGCGTCGTTTAACTCGAACCATTGAAGGTTAATTGGGGACGCGGGGGGTGGAAGTGCGGGGAACTCTACGGTTGGGTATCCAAAGATTTCGCACAAATCGTTCCATCTTGGTTCTCCATTTAGTGCATATGCTTCATAAAATGGAGTTTCCTACAATTGAAAAATCAAACCCACACTTTATCGAAAAATACCAAGTAACTTTAAAAAAATCCAGTAATATATACAAGTATGAAATACCAGGGCCAAATTTCGCACGATTTCCAGTCCGTCGTTTCCGACCGTGTTTGTACCCGGAATCAATGTGTACCCAGAAATGGTCCTTAGGTGTGAGAATACAGCATGTCGACGTTTGAGGCGGTCGACTTTACTCATTATGTCCTTTGTAGTGAAAGAACGACGGAAGAACACGTTCACCTCATCCCGAGATCGTTTAACCACATGACCGACACTATGAGTCAAAATTCCATTTGCGTAATACGATTCAGTTGCTAAAAACTCAATTAAGTAATCATCAATTTCCTTTGTCCATCTTTCCGAGTAAAAAAAATGAGATTGTGAACGAGGGAAAACACTTGACATTTTTTAGTTGAGTGTTTTTGAACACAATTGTTATGGAGATGGTCTAAATTTATAGTAGCAATTTGGGGTGCAAAATGAGATTTATTATTAATGTGTGTCCCTATGTACAATTATAGCAACCTATACCTTATGTGTTATCAAATCATTCTTAAAAGCAAAACTTTTGCAGAAGCTTTGAATGTGAATTTTGGCATGTTTGATTTTTGTCTATAGCCTGGTTTGATTAAAATGTGGTCAATTATTGCACAAGGGATTTTTACACAAGTATTTTTTATTTGAGTGTTTTTTTTACTTGAGTGTTTTGTTTTTATAAACCTACTAGTTTGTTTATATTTGGTTGATTGTTTTGTTATTGGTAAGAAACGAATCCAGTTGTACAAACTTCATATTTTGCACAGTTCATTGCACATAAGTCCTAGCAATTCTAACACGCACATTCAAACACCAAATGGTACAAACATTCAAGTATACATGATAAGCAACATAAAAGATCATATATATATATATATATATATAACATAAAAACATCACACATAAGTCCGATATGTGATTACCTGCACTTACACAAACCTGTGCCAGGTAATCAAACAACAAAAACATATTCATAATTAGAGAAAGGGTCCTTGATACATACATATATAAATAAAACATACATAAACATGAACAACAGCAGTAGAACCACCACATTAATCATCCAACTTCCACAGTTTCTTCCCAAACATGCCACCATCATCACCCCCTCCAACAGCAGAACCACCACAACCACTTGAACCACCGGTAGAGGTTGAACCAACTTCGCCTTCCTTATAAACAACAATGGAACCAATCTCATTACCCTCGTCAAATGGCACAGCAGTCACTGAACGGCCCCCGGTAAATGGAACAACAGCCTTATCGTCATCGTCCGAGTCTCGGACATGGATTGGCCACCCCGGGGATCCAGTGAGGTCATGGGGGAAGGTCCCAACTCCCTTGGTATCGAAAATATAGGCTAGCTTTAGGTGGAATGGCTCACCATCCTGCCTAAAGCGTTGGTTCCATTCCGGCTCATCCTACAAAAAACAGTGCATAAATTTATAAATCGTAATAAATAACACAAAAAAGTTAACACAAATTGATGGTTACTCACATTAGGAGTGTGAACCATCCAGTAAACAGATTTCAGACGTGTCTCGTTTGACCAGGCATCATATATAACACCGGGGGTTTCCAGAAAATCATTGAATGCTTCGTTCCTCTTTCTCATATGCTCCACCTTCTTCTTGATACCATGTATGGAGAACCTCCTACCGTACTGTGAAGCCATTGCAGATGAGATACGTTGGCAGGCAGCAGTGAGTGTGTCAAGATCCTTTAAATCCCCTGTTTTGCACTCATTGTAAAGCAAGTTCACAAAACTTGCATTCTCAGAGAATGTCCACCCATCATTGATGGATTGTTCCAAACTCCGCTGTCTTCGTGTCCTTGGCATATTCGCAACCTGCCATTGCAAATAAACACATTATATAAAGTTTGAAAAGTTCAAGTGATACAAGTATAATATTTATTTCATATGAAAAGAACTTACAAGTGTTTTTTGTCTCTAGCTTGAAGAGGAAAGGAATGAAACACTTGAAGTAACTGAAGTGGATATTTAAAGGTGTCAAGTTCAACCACCATAATAAATACTAGTCAAATACAGAAGCTGTGCATGCAACATAGAAATACAATTGGGCAAGTAAAGCATTTAATAGAGATACACAAGGTCAAGTAATGCATTAAATGGGATGTGTTCGGTTTATAACAAATCACCCACTTTATTGGGAAGTGAAATGATTTAAATATAACATTGACCATATCATAATAGTCCACAAACAAAATCACCAGTACCAAATAAGTCAAAAAATATCAGATTTGAAATTACCATACCAACATTTGAACTTACTAATGATCATACTTTACATCAAAATGCAGAAACTTTAAAAAATAAATTTGGTTTTAAACTTTATAAAAAATCTGGTTTAAACATACTATAACTTCAGATGAAATGAATATTTGAAATCATCAGTTAGCCCAATTAGGCCTAATTCAGTCTGCCCATCCAAACATTATGTATTAAAAAAAACATTGTGTCAATCCAAAACAAACATATAAAAAGAGAATTTGATACACTAGAACAACATATATGACCATCAGAAATGTTCAAATTAAACATCATTTGGCCAATAGTCTTATTTAGGGGTACTTTCATGATAGAGCACACATACTTGAATATATACTAGTCAGGTGTTGCATACTATAATAGTGCACCAAACCCAAAGCAGAAGTATGAGGATTAATTCCCCAAACAGTTTCAAAGCATATTAATAATTATAATATGCAATACCAAAAACAGCAGACCATCAGATAATAATAAAAAAAAAAACAGTAAACATCATTTGGCAATTTTTCCCTTTGGGGGTACTTTCAGGATATAGTATACACAGGACCAAGTATATATTCATATGTGCACACCAAACAGTGCACCAAACCCAAATAAAATGAAACACAACTTGAATTAGAATCCTTTGTATTCCCAGGATTTTAAAATGCATTACTCAAAACACAAGGCCTTCAGTCTATTATATAAACATCACCTGACAAATATTCCAAAACCAGCCTAAAAAAATATAAACATCATAAGTTTAAACCCCCAAACCAACAGTGGTAAACATCACAAGTTTAAACACACATAGCATGAACAAGCATATCTAACAAAAACCATCATGTACATGCCAAATTTACAGATTATAACTAAGGTTAATATGTCAGCAAAATACATACAAAACATGCAAGTACTAAATCCCAAGTCAGGTGATCTAATCAAGCACATATATAGACAAAAAAGGCAATCATAGCACAGATCATCACAAGCTTTAGCTTGCGACGCAATGCCATGTTTTCAGACTCAAGACCATGCACAGAATTAACAACAATTTGCATCTGTGTAGACAATTCATCAAGGCGACGTATAAGACGGGTATTTTCGGACTCGGCATTATTGACCCGCGTTAGCAAGCCAGGGATAATTACACGGGACCTATCACACATCACGGGATCGATCCATTCAAAGTAATCACAGCGTTCATCCTACCAAAAAAACATATGCATTCATTAGTCAAGCAATTCAAATGAAAAAATAACATTAACAATAAGCATAATCCAAATACCGTCAAACGCTGGCAGCGCGAAAATCGTCGGCCAGGGTTCAACCTCGTCCAAGAAGTATACAGTCTAACGCGAAGACCGCAGAAACAATGTGCATTCCCTAAACGAACAGTTGAGCTAGAGGATGACTCCATTGCTGCAGAAAGTGTAATTAACACAGGTTAGATTTGAGAAAACATATTACATATACGAAAATTCATCAAAAATATAAAACCCCAATTTAAACCCTAGAACCCTAGTTAAGGTAAATTCCCAAATTTTCGTGTACATTATTGGAAACCTTAGCCCAATCGTGAACAATAATTTAATATCAAGCAAAAAAAAAACTGATATATTCAAACCCTATAAAGAAACCCTAAAACTTGAAGCATAATTTAAACCAATGAAAACGATGATTCCTATTTTCTATCGAAAACATGGAAGCAATAGTTCTATTACCTCAAAATGACGGTATGAAGGCTTCAAATGGACGGTTTGGATGTGAAAACCTACAACGCGCCGTCGGGAATGGAAGACGAGTGAGGGTTTGTTTTGAGGCGTCACCCAGATCAAGAAATCATGGAGAAATTGTGTACGAGCAATCAATTATGAGGGAAAATTCATATACGTGAACCCTAGCGCCGTCGTTTCCGAGAGAGAGAGAGACAGGTGCAGCCAAAAAAACAAGGGATGAATCGTAACACAGGTGCAACAAGATGCGAGAGTTCAAGTAAAACTTGCTAAGAGAATCGGTGTTTGAGGGGGAAGACGATGAATAATAAAACCCTAGCGCCGTCGGTAGAAGGAGAGAGTTTGGAAGAGATGAAATGATCTGATCGTTCCCCAACCCTAAAGCGTAATTATACCCCCAAAATAAACGGATGAGATTGAATGATATGAACGCTCAAGATCAAGTCTCGGTCCAGGGGCAAAATGGTCCATGATTAATAGTTGGGCCAACTAAACAGATCATGTATTGGGCTATGTAGATTATTAATCAGGCCATTATAATTACCCGAATGGGCCATTAAACCAATTGTCCGGATTAATTATTGGGCCGAAATCACTATCTGGGCCATTGACAATTCATCAAAGTGAACATAGCCTAATATGTTAACAGATGGGCTTTGGACCTATTGGATATATATATGTATTACTTTCTTTAAATATTGGGCTTGAAAACTTTGTAACTAGGAATAGAAAATTACAAAATAAAAACCTAAACTTCATCTCCACAAGCCATTTTCTTCTTATGCAGCCACCATTTTTCACATCTTCAACCTTATCTGTCCCGTCTAATAATTTTCCTTATGTCTTTGTTTTTTATTTCAACATTCCCCCTTTATTCTTCTTTCTTCATTTTTCCTCCTCTGTTATCGTTTCTCTACAACCTTGGACATCTTTTACATCATTCATAATGTGAATTAAAATTGATGAGAATAGTGAATCGAAGAAAAATTAGGGGTTCTTGTTTCTTTTCTTCCTAAGATAAGGCCGAGGTAAAGAGAGAAAGGCTTTTTCTTCTCCTTTCATTTTTTTTTCATTTTTTAAAAGAAAAATAATGAACACTGGTTCACCCGGTCCATCGATTTGTCGGTTTTATCAGTTTTGATCGGTTTTCTTCGGTTTGTACTGGTTAAATTATCTACTGGTTTTAGAAAGTCAACCGGATCGAACTAGGCTCCGGTTAGCAGTTAAACCGGTCTAACCGGCCGGTTCGGTCCGGGTTTAAAAACATTGCTTTGTACCACTACCAGGGATGTTAGGGCATCTCCAGTGGTGGGGCTCGGGGCTCGGAGCCCTGGGGTTGTCCCTGTCCCCATCCCGAGCCCTGTCTGCTCATCTCCAATGGAAGGGTTTCGTAATGGAATTAATTCCATTTTCTTTTTTTGCCCACTCTCATCTATAATTAAAATAAATTTAATAAATATAAAATCCATTCGGGTTTTTCTGGAATTAGATTCTACTCCGTGAGTAGATTAAAACGGTATATCGTATGTCAAAATCGGAATTCGGGTGAATGAGAAATTAAAACTAAAAAATCACCTCTTGAAATGGAAGAAAAGAAATGTAATTGGCCTTTATCTCGCATTGTGGAGTGAAAAAAACTTGAGGTTTATATATGATTTGTCAATGTAGTTGTGTAACTACTCAACTACAAGAAGTCTCTTCCCTCGCGCGCAGGGGGGGGGTGCAAATCATGGATTCAAATTCACTTCATCTCTTCAAGACTTGTGCGAGCCCGAGACCTGCGGACACAAATGCAGTCCAATTCTCTAGCTTTAGGACAATCCCAATTTTTGCATATCTTTTTTTTTTATTAAAACAATAAATTAGAACTTATTAAATGCGAAAAAATTATCTCCATCGACACAAATGCAGTCCAATTCTCTAGCTTTAGGACAATCCCAATTTTTGCATATCTTTTTTTTTTATTAAAACAATAAATTAGAACTTATTAAATGCGAAAAAATTATCTCCATAGTTTTATTTTTATTAAATAATTCAATTCTACACATTTACTTTAGGTGTTAAATTTATTTTTATTATATTTATTCTTACTTATTTAAAAACCAATTGTTGACTACATATATTTACTAAATACTAGTAAATATACTAACAAATTTTGTTAAATAATACAATTCTACAAATTTAATAATTTTATTAATTATTTATGTATATGATTTCTTTTTTTTCCTATTTAAAGTTATTAAATAAGCAATTTTTAATAAATTAAAAAAATAAAAGTTGAACCAATCAGGGGACGCCAGTTGGCATCCCCTAACTTAAAGGTTCACGTGCCCCTGCCGAACCCACATAACTTTCCCAAGAGCTTTTTTTCTCTTCATTTTGTTAAACCAGTTGAAAATGGAGGATAATGGCAGTAAATCTTAATCAAGGATAATGGCAGAACAATTGACATAGGAGCAAATCGCAGAGTTCAAGGAAACTTTCAGCCTTTTCTCCTCGCCTAACTCATGCGGAAACGGGCCGCGGCCCCGGCCCCAGCCAGTTCCCGCCCCGAGCCCTTCTCTGCTGGCGATGGCTTCCCTTCCCACCCCGCAGCCCGCCCCGGCCCCGGCCATATCCGTTGGAGATGGCCTTAATGGATTGGATTCGAGTTGGAAATCCAACTTTATTTATCTTGATCGGATTTAATCGAATTTAGCTTTTGTTTGGATCTGAATTTTTCAACTTCAACAATTTTTAGTCGGATTCGATCGGATATCGGAATTGTTCGGATGGAAGAAAATCTTTATTTAAAAATATTACACCAATTTTGTTTGTTAAGTTTGCGATTTAATTTAATTTTCCTCAATTCAAATTTTCTATACTAATATTTATGTTTTAGATGAAAATATGCATAAAAAAAATTTATGAACAAATCATTAATTACTATTTCTTAAACTCAAGGTAAAATATTATTAATTGTATTTTTAAAATATTATGTATATATATAATTTCTTTATTTATTGTCGGATACGAATCTTTAACAAATCGGATCAGCCAAGATTAATATCAGCTCTACATGTTTCGAATTATAAATTTTATTTATTGAATCAGATCTATTAATTAAATCTCTAATCGAATTACAATCCGAATAAATCGGGTCATCGTACTCGAATGGATCTGCCTGATTGACGACCCTAACTACTACTATGATTGAAGAAGAAAGAAATTGATTAATAGACAAGGACGAATATTTATTACTCGTGGAGAAAATCGCCCTTGGTCATCTAAAATTTGATGACTAAATATAAATAAAAATTCTTCAATATGATTGCATTTAGCTGCCACTTCATGAACATTATGCTTGTAAAAGAGTATTGACAACTTACCTGCCTATCATATAAAAATAGGTAATTTTTTTTTCTTTTTTTCAGAGAATAGATAATTTATCTCTGATATGAAATAATGAGCAATTCAATTTTATATTTGTGAAGGAATTGCACACACACACTTTATAATGCAATTAACATTTTATTTTCATGTAAAAATGATCAATTTAATCCTATCTTGACACATATTCATTTTACTTTACCTCCCTATGATATGCATAAATAGACAATTTACCTCTCTATGATATGTATAAATGAGCATTTTACCTCCTTGTGATATTGCATAATGGACATTTTACCCACTTGTAAAAATGTAAAAACCAAGAGGGAGGCAATATACTTCTTTTACAAAAACACAAACAGTTATTTTGTCCTTTTATTTATAAAAAAGAGGTAAATTGTCTATTAATAATAATACAAGAAGCTAATTTGCTATTCACTCCTTATAAATGAGAGAATTGCATTTTTGGTACCGCGTTTTAGGTCAATTCTCACTTTTGGTACACCGTTTTATGTGTCCAATATATTTGGTACCATGTTTTAACAAATTGTGACGCATTTGATACTGCCATTAAAAATCATCGTTAAGTGGCGACGTAGCAGTTAAGTCTTATTGCAAAGTTAATGCCAATACTTATGTTGACATACAATTTTACCCCATGATATTTCAGGTTATCAAAATAGCCACACATCTTTAAATTTACTGGCAATTTTAGTCCATAGTTTTTTCAAATTTCAAAATTGACTCGAATAAGACAACGTGCGGACCAATTTTGAGATTTGACTTATAATATGTACATAATTAATTTAATTTTATAAATAATATTAATAAATTAATATAAATCTTTTCAAATCTAAGATTTATATAGTTGTATTAATCTATTTAATAGTTACTAAAATAATAATTATATAATTAAAAACCAATTAATATTTGTTAAAATAATAAATTACAAATAATATTAAAAACCCACCAAACCCCGTAGCCACTCACCCCCCCCAATTTCCAGGCCACGACAACCTGGGTTATGCAACAAACCCAAGCCATCGACCCAGGCCAACCGCGGCCTGGGTGGGGTGGGGGGTTATGAGGTTGGAGTGGGTGAGTTTTTAGTATTTCTTTTAAAATTATAATTATTTATAATTTATTATTTTAATAAATATTAAATAATTTTTAATTATATAATTTATTATTTGAATAAATATTAATACGATTATATAAATTTTACATTTGAAAAGAATATATTTTCTTATTTTTTTTTTGAGATTTATGTTAAAGTATTATTTAATTTATTAATATTATTTATAAATCAAATAAGCTATTTAAATATAATAAGTAAAATTCAAAAATTTGTCTGAATATGGTCTTATTCGAGCTAATTTTAAAATTTGGTAACAATGTTTATTAAAATCGTCACTAAATTTTGAAATGTGTGCCTATTTTG
Source organism: Penstemon eatonii (assembly GCA_038501285.1). NCBI lineage: Eukaryota > Viridiplantae > Streptophyta > Magnoliopsida > Lamiales > Plantaginaceae > Penstemon > Penstemon eatonii. The sequence continues at coordinate 55,292,694 of CM076710.1, forward strand.
GTAGGTTGAAATGTTATGGGGCAAATTGTAAGTCAACATAAGTAATGATATCAAATTTACAATAAAACTTAGCTGCCACATTACCACTTCACGGTGATTTTTAACGACGATACCAAGTATATAACAATTTGTTAAAACATGATACCAAATGTGTTGGGCACACAAATCTCATTCAAAATCGACTGCGCGCATTCAACGTATTTTTTTTTTTTCTCTTTTGGAATATTGAGTTGATCGCACAAAATAGTTAAAAAGCCTAAACATATGTTTGAACAATATTAATAAATAAATTGGGATTCGAGTCGTAAAGCTTAGATAAACAATTACATATAATAATATAAAAATATCAAGACTAAACAACATGAAAGTTCATTTCATTTTTAGCATAATTTGTTATACACAAGAAAACCAAATATGAATAATATTTTGATCTGATAATTTTTGTTACTAGATTCCAATTCAATTTAATAAGCAAAAAATTATAAAATACATGTAATATACTAAACTTCTCGAGCTTGACTTGCGTTCGACTCATTAAACTTTGTTCAAGCTTCGCCCATTTAAAAACCACAAGTTTAAATAAAATCTCAAAGTCGTTAAACTTAACTTTACACCAAGTCCCCAAGGATCTATTAATGCATTTTGGTCTTTGTATTTAAAGTTGCGTATTGACTCATTTTTTTTTGTTTCCCAAGGGTTTAATCTCTTTCGAGGCGGGTTGGACACATTAATGTGGGTACCTTCCAACAAGGATTCGAATCTGAGTCCGTTACCTTGTAGTGATTAATCCCTTCCACTAGACCAATCACCTGTTGGTTTGACTCCCCATATACCTCGTTTGCATTTTGCTTCTTATGTTAAATTTAGTAAACCGATAGGATTTTGTAACAAAAAAAAAAAAAAAAAAAAAGTAAACCCGATAGATTCGAATTCCCCTCTTAGACAAAACGATTTTAGGTAAATAATAATGCCCATTACCCAATGACTTTATAGCAGACTTTATAGTAAAGGAATTGAAGCCAAAAGTCATATATGTCCAAAGTGATACTACAAAAGCTTTAAAGCAAAGGAATTAGGGCAAAATCATTGCCTCAAATTCTAACCATTTGCTATAATTAGATCACATGATTAAGAATTCAAAACGATTTCCATCTTCTATTATACTAACTTTACGTGTCATTTTCTAGTTTTTATTATAGATTAATTACAAATATTTAGTATGTAAATTACCCCACTTCATATTGACATTATTTAATCACTTTTTCGTGGATAATTGAAATTAAGATTGCTCAACGGCAAAATATTTATCATTTTTACTACTCATTTCTCCTGGAAGTGACCATTGATATACATAGTATCAACATATGAAAACTAATAGAGACATATGTAAGTAACCTCTTAGATCAAAATTTCATTTCTGAGTGTATGTTTCGATTAGTTAAATATTAAAAACTTTTCGAAAACACTAAGGAAAATTGTAAAAAAAAAGTTACTAAATTAAGAAAAATAATAAATTTAAGGCAAACAAATAGTTTCGGATTTACATCTTGTTTTCGTTTCACTTGATTCAAAAACGAAAACTTTCAATGTTTTCGACGGAAAATATGAAAAGTTTGATCCATGGACAAAGTACACGAGGAGCCCTTTGGTAGGACCTAATAGAGGGTATTAAGTCATATTATATGTTTTAATATGGGTTAATACAACATGTGGTGACATTGTTCTAATACCGGGTCAAATGAATTAAATCCTTACGACCTAGTATTGAGACTAGATTATAATCCACCCAGGCATGGGTGGATTAGTTAATTCGGACGAACATGGATTCGGTGAAATGTCAATTATAACCTCAAAATTACATATTATATACCTATTTTGACATATCATAAATTCTTCTTAAATCTCAAAAAATGAAAACACATTCTACATAAATAAATCACAAACTAAAATCTATATGAATTTACAATTAACATGGAGGCATTCGAACTAAAACATTGAATAGTCCTTGATCAGCTCATACTCTTATACGTACTATACAATCAAATCTACCAAACGTATTTTTAATATAACCTTCAATCCGGCTCCGATCTTATTCACCTTACTCCCGTACACCCTACCAAACGGCCTCGAGAAAGATATACCATGTAAGGTTAATTTTGAAGTTGATTTACTTCGTGAAGAAATTCTGACATATTTTTAGGGATGAAAAACACATATATATAGTGACACATACTGACATACATATTTCATTTATCAAATAGCATATTAACAATGATGCATGCAAAGCGGTAAAATTATGTGAATAAAGAATCTCAATCAGAATATAATTATGCTTGATGTAATTTGATTATTAATCTATAAAAAATATCATAATAGAATATACATAAATTTCCTAAAAGAGTGAATAGTATTTTTTTTCCTCTTATAGGCCACATTTTACACTTTTGTCCTCCTTAATTTTTTTTAGTAGAATCGTCCCTCTTATCGAGTGAATAGAATTTTTTGTCCTCCTATATGGGTCATATTTTGTACTTTCGTTCCTCTTAATTTTTTTATAACAGACCCGTCTATCTTATCAATGTAGTGTAACACATTCGCCCCTCTTATCAAACATTCGTTCCTCTTAAATTTTTCGTAGCAGATTCTATTGGGATTCGGTAAGATAACAGCCCTAGGCACAACGGAATTTAATAATTTTTAGGACCTCTTACGGAATCTTGCCAGGATACTACTCTAGTTGTATATATATATGAATATTAAATAAACGACAGTAATAACAGATCCACGTTATACCTGTCTCCTTGTAAATCCCAGTTGGCAGACGAAGTAAAGTTTCTCCCTTGGGTTGGTCGATCCTATGCCCTGCAGCAGCGCCCCACGTGTTGCGCCTCTTTGGGTTGATACACCACAATTACACGAAATATAATATACCCTGATCGGCTAGAACAAAGGATATATTAAGAAGTGGGGTTAGGAAACGAACTTGGAACCAAAGGCAAAAAGTCGAACTCCTCCAAAAGAGAGAGAGAGTTCGGCTATCACTAAGTGAGAGAGGGGAGAGTTTTTTGCTTGACTTGGTATTTTTGCTCTTGTTAGTTGTGTGTGTGTTATGACACCTAGCCACTTATTTATAGGTGTCTAACTCTCCTAATCTTCCTAGGACTAGGACTCCAAGTCTCCTACATGGGCCATGGCCCTTTTAATTAGAAGACTAATTTTTTCAAATAATTCATGGCCCAGTTAATTAATTTAATCAGGCTTTATTTAATTTCTCAATTAAATAGCCCAATTAACTACTTACCCAATTAATTAAATTAGACTCCAAGTCTATTTAGTTAAATCATTCTATAATTAATTAAATCCAACTTAATTAATTAACTAACAAATTAAATTCCTATGTAATTTATAATCTTGATCGAATTCTAATCGGATCCAATTTGGTCAAATTGGGTCGACCCAGTCACCAATCGACCCAGTCGATTTTTTAGACCCAGTCGACCCAATCGACCCAGTCGATTCGATCGACCCAGTTGTTTCCTTTTCCTTCGCTTTCGCTTCATGTGCATTGTGTATGCCCCCATAGGTTCACCACATAATTGGCTGTGGGTTATAATTAAATATTAATTTAATTATTCAAGTATTAAATACTTTAAATCAGTCGAACACTCTGTCGACTGATCATTCCAAAATTAGCACCCCTGCCAATTTAGGAATTCTCCCACACTCCACGGTCGATGTCTGGCCACAAGCCCATGGAGCCCAATCACTGGTGAATTAATTCAGTGAACCTTTTAATCATTTACAATTACCATATACGCCATAATCTCTCCATCGATCAATCTCCCAGTCGAGACTTAAGGGTATGGTTTTTCATCGGTTCCCCTTTTCTTTTGTCTTGACCTTATGCATTCTGGTGTCGATATAATTCTCTAGAACTTAATATTTATGAGCTACTTACATAAAGCCGTCAGATACCTCGGCCGAGGATTTTACCAGAATTAATTTCTCACAGAAATCCATAGGAGAATTTCCCAATCTATCAAATCGGGTCAATGGATACTTTGTTGATGATATGAACATGAATACGAGTTCCTCTATACCCAACATGAGTCCACATAGACTTTCTGGTAATCTCCAGTCAGTCAGAACTCACATCAAAGTATAGACGTTCTCGGACTAGATAAACTCTATCACCTCATGTAATTAGGGATCGTTCCTCGTATACTATCGTAAATTAGAATAACTTCATCCCCGATATGCGACTACCGCTTCCATGGTGAGTTATTTCCTAATTGGGGTATTCAATGCGCTTGCCATCCCAGCAAGCCACCCACTTATGTGTATCGACTATCCTAGTCACGCTCGTGGATCCCAACATTCTCCAGTTCATCGGAGTATACACAACAGTGAGAGTCTAACCGAATCCAACGATGTCCTATCTCGTTTGGATTCTACGACTCTTGGAGATCAGTCCACGGGTTGTCCCATAGCCCTGTGATCTAAGGACTTCTATCCTTATGCCTAGATAATTATTACATAAGATAAAGATGACCATATAATAAAGTGCAGTTATTAATCAAAATTGAATAGTTCCTTTATTAATTACAATAAATGCTAGCCATACAGTTGGCTTGCCGGACACTATTTCGATCAATCTCCCACTTGTCCTAAAGCCAATCTTTTATGTTCTTGTGTCCCATCTTTAGCAGATGTTTCTCGAATGCCTTCTGAGGCAGTAGCTTCGTTAGCGGGTCCGCGGTATTATCTTCTGAGTCGACACGTTCCATCTTAATGTCACCTCTACCAATGATATCTCTTATCACGTGGTATCGTCTTTGTACGTGCTTGGATTTCTGATGAGATCTCGGCTCATTTGCTTGCGCTATTGCCCCATTATTATCGCAGAAGATAGTAATGGGCTCAGCGATGCTAGGTATCACATCCAATTCCTGGATGAAGTTTTTCATCCAAACACCTTCCTTTGCTGCATCACACGCAGCAATGTATTCTGCTTCGGTGGTTGAATCTGCGGTAGTGTCTTGCTTGGAGCTCTTCCAGCTTACCGCACCACCATTGAGGCAGAACACGTATCCAGATGTCGACTTGAAGTCGTCTACATCACATTGGATGCTCGAATATGTAAAGCCTTCCAATTTCAATTCTCCTCCACCGTATACCAATTTCAATATGTAAAGTCGTCTACGGCTATCCAGTGCTGCTCACCTGGATCTGACTGGTAGCGACTTGTTACGCTTAAAGCGTATGCTACGTCTGGTCTAGTACATAACATACCATACATTATGCTTCCTATAGCGGATACATATGTTACTTGAGACATATTGCTTCTCTCTTCATGCGTCTTTGGGGCCATAGACTTAGAGAGTGCAATTTCATGTCTCATTGGAAGCAATCCTCACTTAGATTCTTCCATATTAAATCTCTTCAATATTTTATCTATGTACTGTGATTGGGAGAGGCCCAGCAGTCCTTTTGATCTATCTCGGTAGATCCTTATACCCAGTACAAAAGATGTTTCTCCCAAATCCTTCATTGAGAATTGCGTAGATAACCATGCTTTAGTTTCGGACAACACTTTCACATTATTTCCAATGAGAAGAATGTCATCAACGTAAAGCACCAAAAATTCAACTGTACTCCCACTGATCTTCTTGTACACGCAAGGTTCGAACACGTCTTTGATGAATCCAAAAGTTTGGATTATTTCATCGAAACGGATGTTCCAACTTCGGGAAGCTTGCTTTAGTCCATAAATGGACCTCTAGAGTTTGCACACCTTGAGTTCATCTCCTTTGGATGCGTATCCTTTTGGTTGCTCCATGTAGATCTCCTTATCAATGTCTCCATTGAGGAAGGCGGTCTTCACATCCATCTGCCATATCTCGTAGTTGTACCACGCAGCTATGGCCAGCAAGATTCGAATGGATTTAGGCATTGCGACGGGCGAGAAGGTCTCCTCAAAGTCGATGCCTGGAATTTGAGTGTATCCTTTTGCCACTAGTCATGCCTTGTAGGTTATTACCTCTCCGTTCACTCCAAGCTTTCGCTTACAGATCCACTTGCAACCCACGGGGTCACTCCCACTGGTGGATCTACCAAGGCCCAGACCTTGTTCGAGTGCATGGAGTCCAATTTGGATTCCATGGCTTCGCGCCACTTTCCCGAGTCTATGTCTAGCATAGCCTCTTCGTAAATCCTTGGGTCGGTCAGAGACTGTCCAGTCTCATGCAACAGACCGTAGTACCTCTCGGGTTCTCTATGTTGTCTTTCTGACCTACGAAGTATTGGTGTAATTTCTGGTGCACTTTCATGCTCTTGTTCTCCCACTGCCTGTGGTAATGGGTCGGCTTGATCGACCTTTTTCGGCCTTTTCAGCTTGAGTGACCTCATCTAGTTCTACGTTGTGATCCTTCTTGTCCAACAAGATATCCTTCTCCAAGAAGTGTGCGTTCCTTGAGACAAACGTAGTTTGTATTGTAGGATCGTAGAACTCGTATCCTATCGAGTTTTCTGGATACCCCATGAATTTGCACAAAGTGGATTTAGTTTTCAATTTATCTCTAACTAGCTTTTTAACGTAAGCGGGAGATCCCCATATGCGCATGAACGCGTATGAGGGTGCCTTGCCAAACCATAATTCGTATGGTGTCTTTTCTACGGATTTAGAAGGTACTATGTTTAGTATCTTCGTTGCCGTGAGGAGGGCATGTCCCTAAAATGAAAGAGGAAGAACAGTGGCACTCATCATGGATCGAACCATGTCCATCAAGGTTCGATTCCTTCTCTCTGCTACTCCATTTAATTGGGGTGTTGCAGGAGGAGTCCACTGCGATAGTATTACATGCTCTACAAGATAATTTAGAAATTCGCTACTAAGAAATTCTCCACCTCGGTCAGAACGAAGAGCCTTTATCGTATGACCAAGTTGATTCTCTACTTCCATCTTGAATTCTTTGAATCGCTCAAAGGCTTCAGATTTGTCTTTCAGCAAGAACACATATCCATAACGACTATAGTCGTCAGTGAAAGTGATGAACTAATCATAGCCACCTCGGGCACTTTTTCTAAGTAGTCCACATACGTCAGTATGTATTAAGTCCAATGTTTGTTTGGCTCGCTCAGGGTTTCCCTTAAATGGCAACTTAGCCATTTTACCCTTTAAACATGGTTCACATGTTGGCATTTCATCAATACGATTTCTTTCAAGCGCGCCAGATGATGCCAACTTTTGAATCCTTGACTTAGATATATGTCCAAGTCGAACGTGCCATAATTGGGCAAATATTTCATTATCTTGTTTCCTTTTGTTTTGTTGTACGTGCATAACTAACTTAGGTGGTTCAATGGTATATAGTCCATCTTTTAATGTACCAGTGAAAAACAAATTATCATTCATGAATAACGAAAAGGAACCTTTGTTAATAGTAAAATTAAAACCTTCATTATCCAAAACAGGAATAGAAATAATGTTGTTCACCAAACTAGGTACATAAAGAACGTTCATAAGGACTAATTTATTACCACCTAAATCTAACTCCACTTCGCCTATGGCCTCGGCAGCAGCTCTAGCTCCGTTAACAAATCTCAGGATCCAATCCCCTGGCCTAAGTGGCCTTGTTGCTCCCATCACCTGTAAATCATTACACAGATGAGAACCACAAGCAGTGTCTAGCACCCATGATGCACAGTTAATTGATAAATTAACTTCAACAAGGAATATACCTTTTGAGCTCTCCAAGAACTCTTTGCAGTTCCTCTTCCAGTGTCCATGTTTTTTGCAGTAGAAACATTTCTGATTACCAGCAGAAGTTTTTCGCTTCTTTCCCTTCCCTATGGGCCCAAGTGGTCCTTTGCCTTTGCTTGAAGAAGCATTTCCCTTCCCCTTCCCTTTCTTCGTCCTTTTGGACTTGGATTGGGTCGAGGTAGCAACCATCACTGGCTTCTCTCTTTTCATGGAAGCCTCTGCAGTGGCAAGCATATTAGACAACTCGTGAAGTTCAACATCCATCTTGTGCATGTTGTAGTTCACTACAAATTGCTCGAATGATCTCGGCAACGATTGGAGGATTATATCCTGGCAGTAGGTCTTGTCCATCTTCATGTCAAGCTGACGAAGCTTTTCGATAAGCCCAATCATCTTGATACAGTGAGAAAGAACATCAGAACCCTCTGCCATCCTCGTTTGTTGCAGGGTCTTGGCGGTTTCATACCGCTCGTATCTACTTTGCACCCCAAATAGACCATTCAGGTGCGTGTAGATTTCAAAAGCAGACTTCATATGCTCGTGCTGCTTTTGAAGCTCATTCGACATGGATGCCAACATGAGACAACGTGACTGCAAGTCATCATCGAGCCATAGATCAACGGCTTTTTAATCAGTATAGTCGGCATCCTTAGAAACTTCAGGATGGGGCCCATCAAGGACAAAACCTCATTTTTCAGAAGCGAAAAAAATCTTAAGATTCCTGACCCAATCATGGAAGTTGGGTCCAGTCAATTTGTTTTGTTCAAATATGATGGAAATAGGATTTTAAGACATTATATCTACAAAACGACGAGAGAAGAAATAAATACGAAATTAATTTAAAATGCACAATTTACAAACATGGGTTTTATTTGTAAATTACTCCCACTATTTTAATCAAAATCTTATGCCCCCACATAAGTTTTGGGAATTTAAAGTATCCTAGTGGGCTCAAGGCCCAAATGCAATCTCCTAGTACCCACGACTCGTTGGCCATACTATTAGATTCACTTGGTGGTCGACTACGTCATCGGTTAACCATCGCAGCTAACCTTTGAGTTCATTCAGCCTCGTTTTTCGATATGGACCCACGACTCGTGAGACATTCATACTTACTAGCGTTAAATAATGTCTAATACTCGTGGAGAGAAATAGTTCAATCTTAGACGCCCCACGACTCGTGAGACAGCGCCTAAAACCTTGCTATCCCCTCCCTTGTCACTAAACTCATGCATCGAGGCAATAGACATATCATCTTCCTATAGCTCGACCCATGACTCGTGAGACATCGAGATATATTCGTACAATATGCCTAAGACCTAGTAATTGGGTAGGCTCGGACCATAGACACTATTCTTATGCGTCCGTTATTCGATTTAATATGCTAATTGAATTTTAAGTTCAATTGGAGGTTTTATGATTTCTTGTGCGAGGTCTCATCAGGTTATGCTTTATCTTGTTTACGTGATCTATTCTAAGCATGCAAGACATACATCAAAGAATATAAGTAAACATACATCACCTAGCAGGATATGATTGATCGATTGCCCATCCTATGCGATCCATCACGAGCCATGTAATGGATCAATTGGTCAGTCTAGGGTGGAAATTAAATGTCCTAACTATTACAATTTGCAAACCCATACATCATGGGCCTTCTTGTAATATTCACCTTGATTGGGCCTCCATGTAATGAATTGGGCCTCCATGTCCTCCAAGGTTATGGGCCTCCATGTGGATCTCCAAGTCTTCATGAGGTCTTCTCGGCTCCAAGCCTAATCAAAGTCTAACTTATAAAAATAAATGGTCCTATTCTATTACATTCGTTTGAGCAAGAAAGGGCACTAATCAGACCTATTTAATTACAACCCATAAAATAAATAAACCAAAACTACACAGGGCTTAAGGGCAAAATCGACCAATCCACACATTCACTCAAGAACATGCATAAATTCACATAAGTGCATAAATGTAAATTTACCGGCTCCTTTAATTTTAATTCACAAAAATTATTCAAGTTAATTAATTTTGAATTAACAATTAAACTCTAAGATTAATTAACTCTTACTTGATTTCTAAGTAATCTACAATTCTTATCTTGATTAAATTGGTTAATTAAGATAAACCAAATCTCTAAGATTCTTATCTTATCCAAAACTCTAAGTTTTCCAAATTTTCAAATCTCCAAGATTCTCAAGATAATCCTATTTTGTCTAGATTAGTTTAATTAAGGTAGTGTTTAAATCTAACAAGATCTCTACCTTATCCAAAAACTCCAAGTTTCCTAATCTTCAAAAATTCCAAAATTTTCAGAATTTCCAAAATAAGCAGAATTAGAGTCCAACCAAAAATCACCCAGTCGAGGCCAATCATTGACTGCCACGTGGACAGTACACGCGCGGCAACGAAGTCCGCGCATGGGCTGCCCGTAGCAGTCGCTGCACCCGGCTGGCAGTCCGTAGGCTGCTGCCGTGTGCTGCACGCGCGGCCAGCGTGCTGTTCGCACGCTGCCGTGGGCAGCAGCTCGCGGTGGCCGCCGCGTGCCACCGCGGTTGGATCCTGTGGCGGCCCGGCTCTGTGGGTCCGTCGGTTAACGGTCAAAAAATTATTATTATTTTGAAAAAGTGTAAGAATATAGAAACCCCACCTTTTTTTTTGGAACGATAAATTAAAAGTTTAACAGCGGAAGCAGTTTAAAATAAATGTATTTTTATTATTATATGGTCATATTTATCTTATGTAATAATTATCTACGCATAAGGATAGAAGTCCTTAGATCACAGGGCTATGAGACAACCCGTGGACTTATTTCCAAGGCCATGATCTAGAACATATTCAAGAGTCGCATAATCCAATCGAGATAGTACATCGTTGGATTCGGTTAGACTCTCACTATTGTGTATACTCCGATGAACTGGAGAACGCTGGGGTCCACGAGCGTGACTGGGATAGTCGATACACATAAGTAGGTGGCTTGCTGGGATGGCAAGTGAACTGAATACCCCAATTAGGAAATAACTCACCATGGAAGCGGTAGTCGCATATCGGGGATGAAGTTATTCCAATTTACGATAGTATACGAGGAACGATCCCTAATTACATGAGGTGATAGGGTTTATCTGGTGCGAGAATGTCTATACTTTGATGTGAGTTCCGACTGACTAGAGATTACCAGAAAGTCTCTGTGGAGTCATGTTGGGTATAGAGGAACTCGTATGCAGGTTCATATCATCAACAAAGGATCCATTGACCCGACTTGATAGGTTGGGAAATTTTACTATGGATTTCTGTGAGAAATTAATTCTGGTAAAATCCTCGGCCGAGGTATCTGACGGCTTTATGTAAGTAGCTTATAAAGATTAAGTCAAAGAGAATTATTTCAAGACCAGAATGCATAAGGTCAAGACAAATGAAAAAAGGGAACCGATGAAAGACCATATCCTTAAGTCTCGACTGGGAGATTGATTGATGGAGAGATTATGGCGTATATGGTAATTGTAAATGATTAAACGGTTCACTGAATTAATTACCAGTGATTGGGCTCCATGGGCTTGTGGCCAGACATCGACCGTGGAGTGTGGGAGAATTCCTAAATTGGCAGGGGTGCTAATTTTGGAATGGTAAGTCGACAGAGTGTTCGATTGATTTAGAAAGTATTTAATACTTGAATAATTGAATTAATATTTAATTATAACCCACGACCAATTATGTGGTGAACCTATGGGGGCATACACAATACACATGAAGCAAAAGCGAAGGAAAATGAAACAACTGGGTTGACCGATTCGACTGGGTCGACTGGGTCGATTGGTGACTGGGTCAACTGGGTCGACCCTAATTGGAGCAAATTGGATCCGATTGGATTTGGATCAAGATTATAAATAAAATTGAAATTTAATTTGTAATGTAATTAATTAAGTTGGATTTAATTAATTATAGAAAGATTTAATTAAATAGACTTGGAGTCTGATTTAATTAATTGGGAGAGTTGTTAATTAATTGGGATTAAATAAAGCCTGATCAAATTAATTAACTGGGCCATGAATTAATTAGGAAGACTTATTTTTCTAATTAAAAGGGCCATGGCCCATGTAGGAGGTTTGGAGTTCTAGTCCTAGGAGGATTAGGTTAATGAGATACCTATAAATAGGGGACTTGATGTCATATCTCACACACAACTTTCAAGAGCCTAAAAGCCAAGTCAAGAAAAACCCCCCCTCTCTTCTCCCAAGAAAAAATCGGCCAAACATCTTCTTCCTTAGGAAGAATTTTTCGATTTCGTTCTTCGTTCCAAATTTGTTTCCTAACCCTAGATCTTAATATATCTTGTGTTCTAGCCGATCAGGATATATTATAATTCGTGTAATTGTGGTGTATCAACCCATAGCGGCGCAACACGTGGGGCGCTGCTGCAGGGCATACGATAGACCAACTTGAGGGAGGAACTTGACTTCGTCTGCCAACTTGGATTTGCAAGGAGATAGGTATAACGTGCAACTGTTTATACTATTGTTTATTTAATATTCATATATATACAACTAGAGTAGTATCCTGGCAAGATTCCGTAAGAGGTCCTAAAAATTATTAAATTCCGCTGTGCCTAGGGCTGTTTATCTTACCGAATCCCAACAATGGTATCAGAGCCAACTCTAGGCTTTGTATATATATGAATTTGCAAATTTTGTGATTTAAATCATATGTTTGATTTATGAATGGCTAGTTCTTTAACTATGTATGTTTTAGGACGTAGATCTATTAACTTGGAGTTAATGAAAAATTTAGATTCGCTAATGTTATCATGTTTTTTAATTTTGGATTGAATTAATTAAAACTGTTGATTTTAATTAATTAAGGAATCAAACAAAAATTAAAACAAAGCAAAAGGAAAACAAAATTATTGCATCGACACTTTATTCTCTTGGTAATTTATTTAGTGCTCGGCACAACATTTTTTCCCTTTGTTCACGTGACCATGTGTGTCATTGTATGCATGTTGTTTTAATTTGTAATATATGCTTAATTGTGTTAAGTAAGATTTGCGGCCACCTTATGTGTTAAATTGCAATTGAATTTTGTTGATTGCAAAATGTTGGATTCTTGTCAATTTGAAGCCATCAATTTACAACCATGACATGGTGGTTCAAAATTTTCGTGGCATATTTTGGATAATCTTGGATAAAATTTTGGAGATTTGGCTGTTATGGAATCTTGGTAAATCTTGAATTGACCTTAGAGATCTAATTAACAAAGGAAACTTAGAGTTTCATTTGTAATAAGACATTTAATTAAAATTAATGTCTTCTAGTAAGTTACCAAGATTAAAGATCTTAGAGATCTTTTTTAAACAAGGAAACTTAGAGTTTCAATTGTGATAAGAGATTTAATTACAATTAATCTCTTCTAGTAAGTTACCAAGATTAAAGATCTTAGTGATCTTATTAAATTAGGAAACTTGGAGTTTTGGATAAGGTAGAAATCTTGATGGATTTGGACACTACCTTAGTTAACTAATCTAATAAAAATAGGATTATCTTGAGAATCTTGGAGATTTGAAAAATTTGGGAAACTTGAAGTTTTGGATAAGATAGGAATCTTAGAGATTTGGTCTATCTTAATTAACCAATTTAATCAAGATAAGTTTGTAGATTACTTAGAGCTCAAGTAAGAGCTAATTAATCTTAAAGGTTAATTGTTAATTCAAAATTAAAATAACTTGGATAATTTTTGTGAATTAAAATTAAAGGAGCCGGTAAATTTACATTTATGCCCTTATGTGAATTTATGCATGTTCTTGAGTGAATATGTGAATTGGTCGATTTTGCCCTTAAGACCTGTGCAGTTTTGGTTTATTTATTTTATGGGTTGTAATTAAATGGGCCTGATTGGTGCCCTTGCTTGTGCAAACGAATGTAATAGAATAGGACCATTTATTTTTATAAGTTAGACTTAGATTAGGCTTGGAGCCGAGAAGACCTCATGAAGACTTGGAGATCCACATGGAGGCCCATAACCTTGGAGGACATGGAGGCCCAATTCATTACATGGAGGCTCAATCAAGGTGAATATTACAAGAAGGTCCATGATGTATAGGTTTGTAAATTATAATAGTTAGGACATTTAATTTCCACCCTAGACTGACCAATTGATCCATCACATGGCTCGTGATGGATTGCATAGGATGGGCAATCGATCAAGCATATCATGCTAGGTGATGAATGTTTACTTTTTCGTAATTATTCTTTGATGTATGAGATGCATGCTTAGGATAGAAAAACGTAAACAAGATAGTTGATAATCTGATGAGACCTCGTACTTGAACATTTCATAAAACCTCCAATTGAACCTAAAATTCAATTATAATATTAATTCGTAAAATGGGCGCATAGAATGGTGTTTATGGTCCGAGCCTATCCAATTACTAGGTCTTAGGCATATCGTACGAATCTATCTCGATGTCTCACGAGTCGTGGGTCGAGTTATAGGAAGATGATATGTCTATTGCCATGATGCACAGTTTAGTGCCAAGGGAGGGGATAGCAAGGTTCAAGGCGCTGTCTCACGAGTTGTGGGGCATCTAGGATTGAACTATTTCTCTTCACGAGTATTGGACATGATTTAACGCGAGTAAGTATGGATGTCTCACGAGTCATGGGTCCATAACAAAAAACGAGGCTAAATGAACTCAAGGGTTAGCTGGGATGGTTAACCAGCGACGTGATCGCCCACCAAGTGGATCAATTGGTATGGCCAACGAGTCGTGGGTACTGAACGATCGCATTTGGGCCTTGAGCCCATTAGGAAATTCTTATTTCCCGAAGCTTATGAGGGGGCATAAATATTCGATAAAAATAGTGGGAGTAACTTACAAACGAAAACCATGTTTGTAAATTATGCAATGATATTAATCTGCCGCGTATTTATCGTCATGTTTATGACAGTTTTTCATAAGTTATTTATCCATGAATATTTACTATCATACTTGAATCAAATAAATTGACTGCACCCAAATGAGTTTTGAATGACTTCAAAACTTGAGAAATTATTCTCGAGTCCAAGCAAGGACTAATCTCCATACAAAGATTTCATTGTTTTTCCTTTCGAAGTTACACTTCGACTGGAATGGTGATAGGTTTCACCAAGCTGCCTTTTTTCGAAGTTACTCTTCAAATAAGAAAGGTGATAAGTTTCACCAGAGGGTTGAGGATGGTTATCAAGCCCAAATTTTCTTGAAGGCAAATATGAAGTCTCCCATAAATGGGAAGTAACATCTCGTTGAAAAGCTCAAAAGACTTACGAGATGGAAGAAGAGGAATGAATCCTCTCTGAAGGGAAATAACCTTAGAGGTTTTTCTGTAAGGATGATAAGTTGTAAAGTCAATCAAAATGGTTCTTCCATGGATTAAGATCAAGGGAAAGAAGGAATTTAACCTAGTCTTTCCGTAAGGGATAATTACATTTTATTGAACTTAACCTTATGGTCAAAGTAATGCATAAGGGTGTTGGACGCCCGAAGAACTCATTGATGCATTCAATGCATCTAAAGCCATGAATTATTTAGATCAATAGAATTTACTTATACCATCCCTTGTCTTAAGGGATGTAATAGTTCCATAATGGTTGGAACTGATTGCGCTATAAGATTTATACGCAAAAAGTGTACATAAGCAAATGAGTATGGATACTCTTATAATAAAGACTAAATATAATATGCATAGTCAATAAAATATAAATAATCAAGATTTCACACACTTAAGTCGTTGTAAAAACCGAAAGGCGATACACGAATACTAAAACATATTTCCGAATTAGAAGATTCAAAGAATGAGCTCGACTAGGTCGAGCTTGACTGGGATGCTATACATAGTAACCGACTTTCAAATCTTGCTTAACGGAAATTAAATTTAGTAGTTGGTTGCTAGGCAACCAAGAGGCATGAACAATTGCAATGGATTCAATCCATTTAAAAGTGTGGAGAAACACTAAAGCATTAGTGGGAGATAAGGCGTCTCTTGTACCCTCATGGGTGAAAGTACGTTGTGATGTACAATTCCAAATTATTTTTTGAATAAAGAAGAGAGCCTAATCAATGAAAGCATGTAAGAGATTTAGACCAATTCAAAATCGAACATGCACGCAATTGATTATTTAATAGAGAATTAGATTCTCAAAATGTAAGACCATGCACGCAATTTCAAAACATTGTCAGTTGTTGAGCATTCTGGACATTTAAATGTCCATTAAGAAATCTTACATGAAATTCCTTATTCAACCAAATAAAAACTTGATCGAGAAAATCGAAGATACTGGGCTAAGTATCTCTGAAGCAAGTTCCAAAACATATCACGAGATGTGAGTTTTGGTATTGTACCTTCATATGCATTCATGCGCATATGGGGTCTCCCGCTTATGTGAATAAGCTAGTGGGAGTTAAGCTGGACGCAAAGTCCATCTTATACAAAATCGTGGGGTATCCAGAAAAATCAATAGGATACGAGTTCTACGATCCTACAAGACAAACTACGTTTGTCTCAAGGAACGCACACTTCTTGGAGAAGGATTTCTTGGTGGACAAGAAGGAACACAACATAGAACTAGATGAGGTCACTGAAGCTGAAAAGGCCGAAGAGGTCGATCAAGCTGACCCATCACCACAGGCAGTGGGAGAACAAGAGCATGAAAGTACACTAGAAAGTAGTAGGTCAGAAAGACAACGTAGAGAACCCGAGAGGTACTACGGTTTGTTGCACGAGACTGGACAGTCTCTAACCGAACCAAGGACTTACGAGGAGGCTATGCTAGACATAGACTCGGGAAAGTGGCGCGAAGCCATGGAAATCGAACTGGACTCCATGTACTCAAATAAGGTCTGGGCCTTGGTAGATCCACTAGTGGGAGTGACTCCCGTGGGTTGCAAGTGGATCTATAAGCGAAAGCTTGGAGTGAACGGAGAGGTAATGACCTACAAGGCGCGACTAGTGGCAAAAGGATACACTCAAAGGCCAGGCATCGACTTTGAGGAGACCTTCTCGCCCGTCGCAATGCCTAAATCCATTCGAATCTTGCTGGCCATAGCTGCGTGGTATAACTACGAGATATGGCAGATGGATGTAAAGACTGCCTTCCTCAATGGGGACATTGATAAGGAGATCTACATGGAGCAACCAAAAGACATGCATCCAAAGGAGATGAACTTAAAGTGTGCAAACTCCAAAGGTCCATTTATGGACTGAAGCAAGCTTCCCGAAGTTGGAACATCCGTTTCGATGAAACAATCCAAACTTATGGATTCATCAAAAACGAGTTCAAACCATGCGTGTACAAAAAGATCAATGGGAGTACAGTTGAATTTTTGGTGCTTTACGTTGATGACATTCTTCTCATTGGAAACAAGGTGAAATTGTTGTTCGAAACTAAAGCATGGTTATCTACACAATTCTCAATGAATGATTTGGGAGAAGCATCCTTTGTAATGGGTATAAGGATCTACCGAGATAGATCAAAAGGACTGCTGGGCCTCTCCCAATCGCAGTACATAGATAAAATCTTGAAGAGATTTAAAATGGAAGAATCCAAGAGAGGATTGCTTCCAATGAGACATGGAATTGCACTCTGTAAGTCTATGGCCCCAAAGACGCCTGAAGAGAGAAGCAATGTCTCAAGCACCATATGCATCTGCTATAGGAAGCATAATGTATGGTAGGTTATGTATGAGAGCAGACGTAGCATACGCTTTAAGCGTTACAAGTCGCTACCAGTCTGATCCAGGTAAGCAGCACTGTATAGCCGTAAAGGCAATTCTGAAGTACCTGAGAAGGACTAAGGAATTGTTCTTGATATACGGTGGAGGAGAATTGAAATTGGAAGGCTATACTGATTCTAGCTTCCAATGTGATGTAGCCGACTTCAAGTCGACATCTGGATACGTGTTCTGCCTCAATAGTGGTGCGGTAAAGCTGGAAGAGCTACAAGCAAGACACTTCCGCAGATTCAACCACTGAAACAGAATACATTGCCGCGTGTGAAGCAGCAAAGGAAGGTGTTTGAATGAAAAACTTCATCCAGGAATTGGATTTGATACCTAGCATTGTCGAGTCATTACTGTCTTCTGTGATAATAATGGAGCTATCTCGCAAGCGAAGGAATCGAGATCTCATCAGAATCCAAGCACGTACTAAGACGATACCATTTGATATGTTATATCATTGGTAGAGGAGACATAAAGATGGAACGTGTCACCTCAAAGGATAATACGACGGACCAGCTTTCTAAGCCATTGCCTAAAAGGCATCCGAAAACATCTGTCTAAGATAGGAATCAGAAGTATGAAAAGTTGGCTTTAGTACAAGTGGGAGATTGATAGAATAGTGTCCTGCAAGCCAACTATTTTGGCTGCATTTAATTGAAAGGACCATTCAATTGGATTGATAAATGTATTTTTATTATTATATGGTCATCTTTATCTTATGTAATAATTATCTACGCATAAGGATAGAAGTCCTTAGATCACAGGGCTATGGGACAAGCCGTGGACTGATCTCCAAGGCCGTGATCTAGAACATATTCAAGAGTCGCAGAATCTAATCGAGATAGGAAATCGTTGGATTCAGTTAGACTATTACTATTGTGTATACTCCGATGAACTGGAGAACGCTGGGGTCCACGAGCGTGACTGGGATAGTCGATACACATAAGTGGGTGGCTTGCTGGGATGGCAAGTGCAATGAATACCCCAATTAGGAAATAACTCACCATGGAAGCGGTAGTCGCATATCGGGGATGAAGTTATTCCAATTTACAATAGTATACGAGGAACGATCCATAAATACTTGAGGTGATAGGGTTTATCTGGTGCGAGAACGTCTATACTTTGATGTGAGTTCCGACTGACTGGAGATTACCAGAAGGTCTCTGTGGATTTATGTTGGGTATAGAGGAACTCGTATGCAGGTTCATATCTTCAACAAAGGATCCATTGACCCGACTTGATAGGTTGGGAAATTCTCATGTGAATTTCTGTGAGAAATTAATTCTGGTAAAATCCTCGGTCGAGGTATCTGACGGCTTTATGTAAGTAACTCATAAAGATTAAGTTAAAGAGAATTATTTCGAGACCAGAATGCATAAGGTCAAGATAAAAGAAAAAGGGGAACCGATGAAAGACCATAACCTTAAGTCTCGACCGGGAGATTGATTGATGGAGAGATTATGGCGTATATGGTAATTGTAAATGATTAAAAGGTTCACTGAATTAATTCACCAGTGATTGGGCTCCATGGGCTTGTGCCAGACATCGACCGTGGAGTGTGGGAGAATTCCTAAATTGGCAAGGGTGCTAATTTTGGAATGGTCAGTCGACAGAGTGTTCGACTGATTTAGAAAGTATTTAATACTTGAATAATTGAATTAATATTTAATTATTACCTACGGCCAATTTGATAGAATAGTGTCCTGCAAGCCAACTATTTTGGCTGCATTTAATTGAAAGGACCATTCAATTGGATTAATAAATGCATTTTATTATTATATGGTCATCTTTATCTTATGTAATAATTATCTACGCATAAGGATTGAAGTCCTTAGATCACAGGGCTATGGGACAACCCGTGGACTGATCTCCAAGGCCGTGTTCTAGAATATATTCAAGAGTCGTAGAATCCAATCAAGATAGGACATCATTGGATTCGGTTGGACTCTCACTATTGTCTATACTCCGATGAACTGGAGAGCGCTGGGGTCCACAAGCGTGACTGGGATAGTCGATACACATAAGTGGGTGGCTTGCGGGGATGTCAAGCGCACTGAATACCCCAATTAGGAAATAACTCACCATGGAAGCGGTAGTCGCATATCGGGGTTGAAGTTATTCCAATTTACAATAGTATACGAGGAACGATCCCTAACTACTTGAGATGATAGGGTTTATCTGGTGCGAGAACGTCTATGCTTTGATATGAGTCCCGACTGACTGGAGATCGCCAAAAAGTCTCTGTGAACTCATATTGGGTATAGAGGAACTCGTATGCAGATTTATATCATCAACAAAGGGTCCATTGACCCGACTTGATAGGTTGGAAAATTCTCCTATGGATTTCTTGTGAGAAATTAATTCTGGTAAAATCCTCGGCCGAGGTATCTGACGACTTTATGTAAGTAGCTCATAAAGATTAAGTCAAAGAGAATTTTTTTCGAGATCAGAGTACATAAGGTCAAGACAAAAGAAAAGAGGATCCGATGAAAGACCATACCCTTAAGTCTTGACTGGGAAATTGATCGATGGAGAGATTATGTCGTATATGGAAATTATAAATGATAAAAGGTTCACTGAATTAATTCACCAATGATTGGGCTCCATGGGCTTGTGGCTGGACATCGATCGTGGAGTGTGGGAGAATTCCCAAATTGGCAAGGGTGCTAATTTTGGAATGATCAATCGACAGAGTGTTCGATTGATTTAGAGTAAGTCTTACTCGAATAGTTAAATAATATTTAATTATAACCCACGGTCAATTATGTGGTGAACCTACGGGGGCATACACAATACACATGAAGCGAAAGCGAGGAAATAAGAACGACCCAATCGACTGGGTCGACTGGGTGAATAAGCTACTGAGTCGATTATGTTGGGTGGGTCGACTGGGTCGACCCAATTGGAACAAAATGGGATCCAATTGGAATTGGATCAGGATCATAAATTAAATTGGAATTTAATTTGTGAATTAATTAATTAAGTTGGATTTAATTAATTAGAATTGATTTTAATTAAATGGGCTTAGAGTCTGATTTAATTAAATGGGAGATTAAGTTAATTAATTGGGCTATTTAATTGGGAGATTAAATAAAGCCTGGTCAAAATTAATTAACTGGGCCATGAATTAATTAGAAGACTTGGTCTTCTAATTAAAGAGGGCCATAGCCCATGTAGGAGAGAAAAGTCTTAGTCCTAATAGGACTAGGTTAGGGAGATAACTATAAGTAGCTATCTTATAGTTATTTTTCACACAACTCCATAAGCAAAAATTGAGCAAGAGCAAAATTTTCTCTCCCTCTCCCAAGCATAAGTCGACCGAACCCTGTTCTTCCTTTGGAAGAATTTTTTGTTTTCGATCTTGTTCCAAATCGTTCCTAATTCCTAGATCTTAATATATCTTGTGTTCTAGTCGATCAAGATATATTATTTTCGTGATATTGTGGTGTATCAACTCGTAGAGGCGCAACACGTGGGGCGCTAGTGCAGAGCTTGGATCGATTTTGCTAGAACAGAAACCAGAGTTCGTTTTGCTGACTGCCAACTTGGATTTGCAAGGAGATAGGTATAACGTGTGAACTTATACTATCGTTTTAATTGATATTTATATATATACACCTAGAGTAGTATCCTGGCAAGATTCCGTAAGAGGTCCTAAAATTTTTATATTCCGCTGTGCCTAGGGCTGTTTATCTTACCGAATCCCAACAGTGGTATCAGAGCCAACTCTAGGCTTTGTATATATATGAATTTGCAAATTCTGTGTTATAAATCATATATTTGATTTATGTATGGCTAGTTCTTTAACTGTATATGTTTTAGGACGAAGATCAATTAACTTAGAGTTAATGTAAAATATTTGATTCGAAATTTTATCGTGTTAATTTTTATTTTTGGATTTAATTGAACTGGATTTGTTTCTAATTAAATCAACAAGTAATCAAACACAAATTAAAACAAAGCAAAAGGAAAACAAAATTAATGCATCGGCACTTTATTCTCTCGGTGAGAATTTATTTACTGCTCGGCACAAATTTTTTTTCCTTTGTTCACGTGACCATGTGTGTCATTGTGTGCATGTTGTTTTAATTTGTAATATATGCTTAATTGTGTTACGTAAGATTTGCGGCCACCCTATGTGTTAAATTGCAATTGAATTTTGTTGATTGCAAAATGTTGGATTCTTGTCAATTTGAAGCCAACGTTACGATCATGACATGGTGGTTCAAAATTTTCGTGGCAGAATTTTGGATAATATTGGATAAAATCTTGGAGGTTTGGTTATTATGGAATCTTGGTGAATTTTGGATTGATCTTAGAGATCTAATTAACAAGGAAACTTAGAGTTTCATTTGTGATAAGACATTTAATTAGAATTAATGTCTAGTAAGTTACCAAGAGTAAAAGATCTTAGAGATTTTATCAAACAAGGAAACTTAGAGTTTCAATTGTAATAAGAGATTTAATTAAAATTAATCTCTTCTAGTAAGTTACCAAGATTAAAGATCTTAGAGATCTTATTTAATTAGGAAACTTGGAGTTTTGGATAAGGTATAAATCTTGGAGGATTTGGACACTACCTTAGTTAACTAATCTAATAAAAATAGGATTATCTTGAGAATCTTGGAGATTTGTAAAATTGGGAAACTTAGAGTTTTGGATAAGATAGTAATCTTGGAAGATTTATAACTATCTTAATTAACCAACTTTATCAAGATAAGAGCTGTAGATTACTTAGAACTCAAGTAAGAGTTAATTAATCTTAGAGATTAATTGTTAATTCAAAATTAAATTAACTTTGATAATTTTTGTGAATTAAAATTAAAGGAGCCGGTAAATTTACATTTATGCCCTTATGTGAATTTATGCATGTTCTTGAGTGAATATGTGGATTGGTCGATTTTGCCCTTAAGCCCTGTGTAGTTTTGGTTTATTTATTTTATGGGTTGTAATTAAATGGGCCTGATTGGTGCCCTTGCTTGCGCAAACAAATGTAATAGAATAGGGCCTTTATTTTTATAAGCTAGGCTTAGATTAAGCTTGGAGCCGAAAAGACCTCATGAAGACTTGGAGATCCACATGGAGGCCCATAACCTTGGAGGACATGGAGGCCCAATTCATTACATGGAGGCCCAATCAAGGTGGATATTACAAGAAGGCCCATGATGTATGGGTTTGAAAATTGTAATAGTTAGGACATTTAATTTCCACCCTAGACTGACCAATTGATCCATCACATGGCTCGTGATGGATCGCATAGGATGGGCAACCGACCAATCATATGTGCAATGCTAGGTGATATATGTTTACTATTATTCTTTGATGTATGTCTTGCATGCTTAGAATAGATCACGTAAACAAGATAAAGCATAATCTGATGAGACCTCGCACGAAGAAAACTTAAAACCTCCAATTGAACTTAAAAACTCAATTAGAATATTAAATCGATTAACGGGCGCATATGAATGGTGTCTATGGTCCGAGCCTATCCAATTACTAGGTCTTAGGTATATTGTACGAATATATCTCGATGTCTCACGAGTCGTGGGTCGAGCTATAGGAAGATGATATGTCTGTTGCCTCGATGCACGAGTTTAGTGCCAAGGGAGGGGATAGCAAGGTTCTAGGCTCTGTCTCACGAGTCGTGGGGTGTATAGGATTGAACTATTTCTCTTCACGAGTATTGGACATGATTTAACGCGAGTAAGTATGGATGTCTCACGAGTCGTGGGTCCATAACGAAAAACGACGCTAAATGAACTCAAGGGTTAGCTGCTATGGTTAACCGGCGATGTAATCGCCCACCAAGTGGATCAATTGGTATGGCCAACGAGTCGTGGGTACTGAGCGATCGCATTTGGGCCTTGAGCCCATTAGGAAATTCTTATTTCCCGAAGCTTATGTGGGGGCATAAGTATTCGATAAAAATAGTGGGAGTAATTTACAAATGAAAACCATGTTTGTAAATTATGCATTGATATTAATCTATCACGTATTTATCGTCATGTTTATGATAGTTTTTCATAAGTGATGTATCCTTGAATATTTACCATCATACTTGAATCAAATAAATTGACTGAACCCAAATGAATTTTGAATGACTTCAAAACTTGAGAAATTATTCTCGAGTCCAAGCAAGGACTAATCTCCTTACAAAGATTTCATTGTTTTTCCTTTCGAAGTTACACTTCGACTGGAATGGTAATAGGTTTCACCAAGCTGCCTTTTATGAAGTTACTCTTCAAATAAGAAAGGTGATAAGTTTCACCAGAGGGTTGAGGATGGTTCTCAAGCCCAAATTTTCTTGAAGGCAAACATGAAATTCTCCCATAAATGGGAAAGTAACATCTCGTTGAAAAGCTCAAAAGACTTACGAGATGGAAGAAGAGGAGTGAATCCTCTCTGAAGGGAAATAACCTTAGAGGTTTTTCTGTAAGGATGATAAGTTGTAAAGTCAATCAAAATGGTTCTTCCATGGATTAAGATCAAGGGAAATAAGGAATTGAACCTATTCATCCCATAAGGGATGATCAAATTTTATTGAACTTAACCTTATGGTTAAAGTAATACATAAGGGTGTTGGATGCCCGATGAAGCACTCATTGATGCATTCAATGCATCTAAAGCCATGAATTATTTAGATCATTAGAATTTGCTTATACCATCCCTTGTCTTAAGGGATGTGATAGTTCCATAATGGTTGGAACTGATTGTGCTATAAGATTTATACGCAAAAGGTGTACATAAGCAAATGAGTATGGATATACATATATCGACAAAATATAATATGCATAGTCAATAAAATATAAATAATCAAGATTTCACACACTTGAGTCGTTGTAAAAACCGAAAGGCGATACACGAATACTAAAACATATTTCCAAATTAATAGATTCAAAGACTGAGCTCGACTGGGTCGAGCTTGACTGGGATGCTATACATAGTAACCGACTTTCGAATCTTGCTTAATGAAAATTAGATTTAGTAGTTGGTTGCTAGGCAACCAAGAGGCATAAACAATTGCAATGGATTTAATCCATTTATAAGTGTGTAGAAACACTAAAGCATTAGTGGGAGATAAGGCGTCTCTAGTACCCTCATGGGTAAAAGTACGTTGTGATGTACAATTCCAAACTACTTTAGGAATAAAGAAGAGAGCCTAATCAATGAAAGCATGTAAGAGATTTGGATCGATTCAAATTCGAACATGCATTGGCAGTACGCAATTGATTATTTAATAGAGAATTAGATTCTCGAAATGTAAGACCCGCTCGAAATGTTGTATGTTGTCAAGCATTCTGGACATGTAAATGTCCATTAAGAAATCTTACATGAAATTCCTTATTCAAACAAAGAAAACTTGATCGAGAAAATCGAAGATACTGAGCTAAGTATCTCTGAAGCCAGTTCCAAAACATATCACGTGATATGAGTTTTGATATTGTATCTTCATATGCATTCATGCGCATATGGGTTCTCCCGCTCATGGGAATAAGATAGTGGGAGATAAGTTGGACGTAAGGTTCATCTTGTGCAATTCGTGGTGTATCCAGAAAACTCAATAGGATACGAGTTCTACAATCCTACAAGACAAACTACGTTTGTCTCAAGGAACGCACACTTCTTGGAGAAGGATTTCTTGCTAGGCAAGAAGGAACACAACGTAGAACTAGATGAGGTCACTGAAGCTGAAAAGACCAAAGAGGTCGATCAAGCTGACCCATCACCACAGGCAGTGGGAGAACAAGAGCATGAAAGTACATCAGAGAGTACACCGATACTTCGTAGGTCAGAAAGACAACGTAGAGAACCCGAGAGGTACTACGGTCTGCTGCGTGAGACTAGACAGTCTCTAACCGACCCAAGGACTTACGAAGAGGCTATGCTAGGCATAGACTCGGGAAAGTGGCGTGAAGCCATGGAATTTGAATTGGACTCCATGCACTCGAACAAGGTATGTGCCTTGGTATATCCACTAGTGGGAGTAGCTCCCGTGGGTTGCAAGTGGATCTATAAGCGAAAGCTTGGAGTGAATGGAGAGGTAATAACCTACAAGGCGCGACTAGTGGCAAAATGATACACTCAAAGGCCAAGCATCAACTTTGAGGAGACCTTCTCGCCCGTCGCGATGCCTAAATCCATTCGAATCTTGCTGGCCATAGCTGCGTGGTATAACTACGAGATATGGCAGATGGATGTAAAGACTGCATTTCTCAATGGGGACATTCACAAGGAGATCTACATGGAGCAACCAAAAGGATATACATCTAAAGGAGATGAACACAAGGTGTGCAAACTCCAAAGGTCCATTTATGGATTGAAGCAAGCTTCCCGAAGTTGGAACATCCGTTTCGATGAAACAATCCAAACTTTTGGATTCATCAAAAACGTGTTCGAACCTTGTGTGTACAAAATGGTCAGTGGGAGTACAGTTGAATTTTTGGTGCTTTACGTTGACGACATTCTTCTCATTGGAAACAATGTAAAGGTGTTATTCGAAACTAAAGCATGGTTATCTACACAATTAGGATTTGGGAGAAACATCCTTTGTACTAGGTATAAGGATCTACCGAGAAAGATCAAAAGGACTGTTGGGCCTCTCCCAAATCGCAGTACATGGAAAATCTTGAAGAGATTTAAAATGGAAGAATCCAAGAGAGGATTGCTTCCAATGAGACATGGAATTGCACTCTCTAAGTCTATGGCCCCAAAGACGCCTGAAGAGAGAAGCAATTTGTCTCAAGTACCATATGCATCCGCTAAAGGAAGCATAATGTATGTTATGTTATGTACGAGACCAGACGTAGCATACGCTTTAAGCGTTACAAGTCGCTACCAGTCTGATCCAGGTGAGCAGCACTGGATAGCCGTAAAGGCAATTCTGAAGTACCTGAGAAGGACTAAGGAATTGTTTTTGGTATACGGTGGAGGAGAATTGAAATTGGAAGGCTATACTGATTCTAGCTTCCAATGTGATGTAGACGACTTCAAGTCGACATCTGGATACGTGTTCTGCCTCAATAGTGGTGTGATAAGCTGGAAGAGCTCCAAGCAAGACACTACCGCAGATTCAACCACTGAAACAGAATACATTGCCGCGCATGAAGCAGCAAAGGAAGGTGTTTGGATGAAAAACCTCATCCAGGAATTGGATGTGATACCTAGCATTGTCGAGCCATTAATATCCTCTGTGATAATAATGGAGCTATCTCGCAAGCGAAGGAGTGGAGATCTCATCAGAATCCAAGCACGAACTAAGACGATACCATTTGATATGTTATGTCATCTGGTAGAGGAGACATAAAGATGGAACGTATCACTTCAAAGCATAATACGACGGACCCGTTATATAAGCCATTGCCTCAAAGGCATCCAAAAGACATCTGTCTAAGATGGGAATCAGAAGTATGAAAAGTTGGCTTTAGTACAAGTGGGAGATTGATAGAATAGTGTCCTGCAAGCCAACTATTTTGGCTGCATTTAATTGAAAGGACCATTCAATTGGATTAATAAATGCATTTTATTATTATATGGTCATATTTATCTTATGTAATAATTATCTACGCATAAGGATAGAAGTCCTTAGATCACAGGGCTATGGGACAACCCGTGGACTGATCTCCAAGGCCGTGTTCTAGAATATATTCAAGAGTCGTAGAATCCAATCGAGATAGGACATCATTGGATTCGGTTAGACTCTCACTATTGTGTATACTCCGATGAACTGGAGAACGCTGGGGTCCACGAGCGTGACTGGGATAGTCGATACACATAAGTGGGTGGCTTGCTGGGATGGCAAGCGCACTGAATACCCCAATTAGGAAATAACTCACCATGGAAGCGGTAGTCGCATATCGGGGTTGAAGTTATTCCAATTTACAATAGTATACGAGGAACGATCCTTAACTACTTGAGATGATAGGGTTGCGAGAACGTCTATGCTTTGATATGAGTCCCGACTGACTGGAGATCGCCAGAAAGTCTCTGTGGACTCATATTGGGTATAGAGGAACTCGCATGCAGATTCATATCATCAACAAAGGATCCATTGACCCGACTTGATAGGTTGGGAAATTCTCCTATGAATTTCTGTGAGAAATTAATTCTGGTAAAATCCTCGGCCGAGGTATCTGACGACTTTATGTAAGTAGCTCATAAAGATTAAGTCAAAGAGAATTTATTTCGAGATCAGAGTACATAAGGTCAAGACAAAAGAAAAGGGGATCCGATGAAAGACCATACCTTTAAGTCTCGACTGGGAGATTAATCGATGGAGATATTATGTTGTATATGGAAATTATAAATGATAAAAGGTTCACTGAATTAATTCACCAGTGATTGGGCTCCATGGGCTTGTGGCTGGACATCGACCGTGGAGTGTGGGAGAATTCCCAAATTGGCAGGGGTGCTAATTTTGGAATGATCAATCGACAGAGTGTTCGATTGATTTAGAGTAAGTCTTACTCGAATAGTTAAATAATATTTAATTATAACCCACGACCAATTATGTGGTGAACCTACGGGGGCATACACAATACACATGAAGCGAAAGCGAGGAAATAAGAACGACCCAATCGACTGGGTCGACTGGGTGAATAATCGACTGAGTCGATTATGTTGGGTGGGTCGACCCAATTGGAACAAAATGGGATTCAAATGGAATTGGATCAAGATCATAAATTAAATTGGAATTTAATTTGTGAATTAATTAATTAAGTTGGATTTAATTAATTAGAAGGGATTTTAATTAAATGGGCTTAGAGTCTGATTTAATTAAATGGGCTTAGAGTCTGATTTAATTAAATGGGAGATTAAGTTAATTAATTGGGCTATTTAATTGGGAGATTAAATAAAGCCTGGTCAAAAATAATTAACTAGGCCATGAATTAATTAAAAAACTTGGTCTTCTAATTAAAGAGGGCCATAGCCCATGTAGGAGAGAAAAGTCCTAGTCCTAATAGGACTAGGTTAGGGAGATAACTATAAGTAGCTATCTTATAGTTATTTTTCACACAACTCCATAAGCAAAAAATTGAGCAAGAGCAAAATTTTCTCTCCCTCTCCCAAAGCATAAGTCGACCGAACCCTGTTCTTCCTTTTGAAGAATTTTTCGTTTTCGATCTTGTTCCAAATCGTTCCTAATTCCTAGATCTTAATATATCTTGTGTTCTAGTCGATCAAGATATATTATTTTCGTGATATTGTGGTGTATCAACTCGTAGAGGCGCAACACGTGGTGCGCTAGTGCAGAGCTTGGATCGATTTTGCTGGAGCAGAAATCAGAGTTCGTTTTGCTGACTGCCAACTTGGATTTGCAAGGAGATAGGTATAACGTGTGAACTTATACTATCGTTTTAATTAATATTTATATATATACGCCTAGAGTAGTATCCTGGCAAGATTCCGTAAGAGGTCCTAAAATTTTTATATTCCGCTGTGCCTAGGGCTGTTTCTCTTACCGAATCCCAACACAATTATGTGGTGAACCTATGGGGGCATACACAACACACATGAAACGAAAGCGAAAGAAAATGAAACAACTGGGTCGACCGAATCTACTGGGTCGATTGGGTCGACTGGTGACTGGGTCAACTTGGTCGACCCTAATTGGAGCAAATTGGATCCGATTGGATTTGGATCAAGATTATAAATAAAATTGAAATTTAATTTGTAATGTAATTAATTAAGTTGGATTTAATTAATTATAGAAAGATTTAATTAAATAGACTTGGAGTCTGATTTAATTAATTGAGAGAGTTGTTAATTAATTGAGCTATTTGATTGGGAGATTAAATAAAGTCTGATCAAATTAATAACTGGGCCATGAATTAATTAGGAAGACTTGTTCTTCTAATTAAAAGGGCCATGGCCCATGTAGGAGGTTTGGAGTCCTAGTCCTAGGAGGATTATGTTAATGAGATACCTATAAATAGGGGACTTGATGTCATATCTCAAACACAACTTTCAAGAGCTTAAAAGCCAAGTCAAGAAAAACTCTCCCTCTCTTCTCCCAAGAAAAAATCGGCCAAACATCTTCTTCCTTAGGAAGAATTTTTCGATTTCGTTCTTCGTTCCAAACTTGTTTCCTAACCCTAGATCTTAATATATCTTGTGTTCTAGCCGATCAGGATATATTATATTTCGTGTAATTGTGGTGTATCAACCTAAAGAGGCGCAACACGTGGGGCGCTGCTGCAGGGCATAGGATCGACCAACTTGAGGGAGGAACTTGACTTCGTATGCCAACTTGGATTTTCAAGGAGATAGGTATAACATGCAACTGTTTATACTATCGTTTATTTAATATTCATATATATACAACTAGAGTAGTATCCTGGCAAGATTCCGTAAGAGGTCCTAAAAATTATTAAATTTTGTTGTGCCTAGGGCTATTTATTTTACCGAATACCAACAACATTTAGGATCAGAATTATGAGTTTTGAGTAAGGTAAACTCGATAATGGAATTCAAAAGGATTAGGGCTATTTTAATAATTCTATATGTACTTCAAGAAACGTCACTTGATTCAAAAATTTCAAAATTTAAGTAAAATCACACAGATATATACAATTATAACCAGACATTAATATCAACAATAAAGTTCGAATAATCATTATGGTATTCGGGATACCAACAACAAAATAATTAATCAAGAAAACACAGAATCAAGCAAAAATAACCATTAACCCCAAGGACACGTACTAAGCATATGGTTTCGGTTGCGGTCTTGTTCCAAACGTGAACTACCCAATGTGGGTAGACACCCTAAAATCATGACGGTGAATCCCACCTTACTAACCCCTCAGTACAAATCCGAGGATCCTATCCTGACCTTGAGTCGAAGCTCTGATACCATTTGTGGCGGCCCGGCTCCGCGGGTTCGTCGGATAACGGTCGAAAAATTATTATTATTTTGAAAAAGTGTTAGAATATAGAAACCCCACCTTTTTTTTCGGAACGATAAATTAAAAGTTTAATAGCGGAAGTGGTTTAAAATAAAATAAGAACAATTTAAATTACTAATTTTGTTTGACGAACAAATAAAAAATCAATCTTTATAGTTGAGTTTTAAAGCGAAAATATTTAATCACAACATATCAAAATATTTGAACAAACTCAACCGAGAGAGATAATTAAGTAATTTATGAAAATCTTGTCTCTTTTGCGAAAATATAAATCATTTTTAACGATTCAAACATTCTAAGTACCGATTTAAACAAAATTGAAAAAGGGCATAAATCGACCACAAAATATTACTACTCTCCCGAATATTAGGGTGGGACCGCAACAGTGATGACCTAACCGCAACCCGACTATTATTTCCAGAACACCTAAAACTGAAAAGAAATGAAACACGGAACGCATAAGTTGATCGTCCAACTTAGTGAGGTTGTGTGCGAATTTGATGGTGATGTGTGGATGCAACATATTATATAAAATAAAAATGTTATCAAGCAAATAAACATATATTCAAGACGGAAGAAACACGGATTTCACATAACCAAGAATTTGCTGATGCCGTCCTCCACTTACCCTCCATCCTAAGTCTGATGTCCATCCAGACTCACCAAGTAAGGAGCGACCTTACTATCTGAAATGCATCGACATGTCTTTGTCGGAGTTCGTCCTTACTTCCCAAGTGTTCCTCCCCACTTGGATTATAAGGCCAGGCCTACGGGTAACCGTGATAATCCTGTCGGCCCTTGCCGGCCAGGTTGCCATCAGGTCCATATACCAAACAAATAGGGCCCACACAAAATCGGAAACATAACATATAGAACATATTTAACATATTATCAACATTTAACAACTTATCAAATGAAATTTTAGGTATCATGATAATGTTGAAAATTATATTAGCAACTAGTAGATTTAGATGTAGTATGTATTTGGATAATAATGTTGAAATGCTAAGTGATTTCTTGCG
Source organism: Penstemon eatonii (assembly GCA_038501285.1). Classification (NCBI taxonomy): domain Eukaryota; kingdom Viridiplantae; phylum Streptophyta; class Magnoliopsida; order Lamiales; family Plantaginaceae; genus Penstemon; species Penstemon eatonii. The sequence goes on from CM076710.1 coordinate 55,324,128, forward strand.
AGTAATGTCGACATAACAAGTCCAATCTATTCGTGAAAACATGCAATAGAAATTACAATATAGAACATGCTCTGTTTATTAAAAGCATTAGTAAATGTTTGGTCGATCTACTAGCACATCAGACCCACATACAAATTCAACACATAACTCTCACCTTTGTCGCTTAGTAAAGTGACTAAAACTCCACAAATGAAGCGTATCCAAAACCTGAGCAAGTACGTATACGACTTAGAAACATAACTAATGAAAATCCTACACAAGGATTTCCTAATAACACATCGCACAAAATTGCTTAGAACTTTCGACATCAGCTCACTTAAAAGTAATTATTTTCAAAACTCAAAATACTAATTAAATAAAACAGCTCCAAAACAGCAAATGTTTACCTTCATTTTCCAGATTTACAAAAAAACCCCCCTAAACTTTTAAAAATATCCATTTTTTCGAAAATTTTAATTATTTTAAACTTCAAAAGATCACATGATTTAATTAATTTGTATATTTTAGTTCAAATTAATGCTTAACTTTGAAAATAAAATGTAGCACTTAAATTTGGATTAAAAATCCAATCAAAAGGGTTCGAAAATTTGGGGGGGCGTTACAGTCCTCCTCCCTTAAAAGAATTTGGTCCCCAAATTCGTTCTTGAGATTCGCGTGGTACGGTTAACGCCGACATAACTTCTTTTCTTCCTCCCGAAACGTTTCTTTCTTACTTTGTGTGCGTCATAAAACATTTTCTTGTAGAATCTGCAGCCTTCTTGATTAAAACGAGTGTGCGAAAAAGTTCTCTCGTACGTTAGGCGTTTTCAAAACTCTGACGTATCTTTTTCTCTAACTCCCAAGTCGCCTTTTTATACTCTAACCGCGCCATAATGGAATTCACTTGTTTCTTCATCTAGACGAGTATGCAAACGTGTCTTCGTTTGTACGTTAGATATTTTTGAAGATCTTAAGATATGCAGTCAGGTTCACGAGGATGATCTATGTAGTACTTCATCTACGTTATGCATAATCATGACGCGGTAGAATGAGATACGACGATAATTCCAACTACTATGTCGCGGATTAAGATTCTTCTCAGAAGAAAAACTACTCACATAACAATATATAGTTCAGTTTGGCCCAGAGAATTCAAAAGGTATTGAATGGCATTTGACTTGGGATTCTCACAAGGAACTAAATGAGTCAAATGAAGAGACACATGGTAAGGATTAGAAAAGATGATTGAATCAAGGCGCTCAAGATGACAAGACAAGTATTAGCAATGGCAACATATAGAAGAATCAACGAAGATTGCAAAATGACTGAAATATCGATAATAAAGATAACCAAATGAGTAGTTTAGTATAAGTGACAAGGAGAATAATTAAGGCGCACCGATAAGAATAACGAAAGGAATGAGCCTCACCCTTTCAAACGGTGCAAGTAAAACGAAGATCAAAGCAAGGATATCAGTAAGGATAATAGAAAGTCGAAACAAGTATCATGCCAATAATAGCCAAAACATTAAAGTGTGTTAGGTCTTTTGAAAAGCAAGTCAAGATAAATGATGTGATTTAAAGATCATTTCAATAATGATTGCAACAAGATGCAATAGAAAACAAGTAAAGCTCAATAGTGAAATCCGAGAACATCGAAACGATCAAATTGAGCGAGATGGGATTAAAAATAAGTTCAAAACAAATAGAAGGTAAGTCCGAAGTTCAAAAGGAATTGAGAATAAATTGATATGATTTATGCGGCTCACAAAAAGGAATGAAGTAGACAAAGGAACAACAATTTATGAATGGAAAAATGAAAACATGAAGTTAAAAAAGAAACCGAGACAATTCAATTCCTTTAGGAAATTTAGAAGATTGTATAATTGAATAGAACGAAAAAGGGTAACATGAAAGCATATGGATAATTTCAAAATGATCATAACGGAATAAATAGGCTCGGGAAAAAGAAGGACAAGGAACAATAACAATAACAGAATCCGACAAAAATAAATAATTTTGGTTTACGAAGTCGATACGAGAAAGTATCTCATGAAATAGGGAGGGGTAAACTCTGAACAAGTACAAAAATAAGGGATCGAAATAAAAGCTTAAAGGGATACAAGAAGCCAATCCCCAATAGACAAAGACATGTTAATTGAGAGTGTCGATAAGCTCTGAAGGAAAACAGTCAAAGAGTCAGATTAAAGGTAATTAAGGGCACGACTTGAAGAAGCTATTTCAAGAATGATGCTAAAATGATTGAAGAATAATTTACGATAAATTACAGAATGTGAAGGAAAAGATACAATCAGGCAATCACATTTAGAAACTTCAGAATAACACGAGTGGAAATAAAGAGATTGGATATGAACATATGATAGTTTTAGAATTGAAAATGAAGTTACTCGCTATCAAAAGTGATTCATAGTTGAATGCAAGGAACATGTAAGAGACGAGTTAGAACAGAAGACTGGTGTCAACGAAATTGGAATTATATTTTGTCTATTGAAAGAAAGATTGCTTACATAACAATTTGATTCGCCAAAACGATAAAGAAAAGACATCTAGGGATCACAAGTTCAAAATGAATAATTACCAACATTAGAATAATGGCGAAACAATTAATTATAGCGAAAATAGGCTCAAGAAAGCTTACTGACGTCGAGAGATCAATTTGGAGATGGATACATTTAGGATCAGAATTATGAGTTTTGAATAAGGTAAACTCGATAATGGAATTCAAAAGGATTAGGGCTATTTTAGTCATTCTATATGTACTTCAAGAAACGTCACTTGATTCAAAAATTTCAAAATTTAAGTAAAATCACGGAACATAGATATATACAATTATAACCAGACACTAATATCAACAATAAAGTTCGAATAATCATTATGGTATTCGGGATATCAACAACAAAACAATTAATCAAGAAAACACAGAATCAAGCAAAAATAACCATTAACCCCAAGGACACGTACTAAGCATATGGTTTCGGTTGCGGTCTTGTTCTAAACGTGAACTACCCAATGTGGGTAGACACCCTAAAATCATGACGGTGAGTCCCACCTTACTAACCCCTCAGTACAAATCCGAGGATCCTATCCTGACCTTGAGCCGAAGCTCTGATACCATCTGTGGCGGCCCGGCTCCGCAGGTTCGTCGGATAACGGTCGAAAAATTATTATTATTTTGAAAAAGTGTTAGAATATAGAAACCCCACCTTTTTTTTGGGAACGATAAATTAAAAGTTTAACAGCGGAAGCGGTTTAAAATAAAATAAGAACAATTTAAATTACTAAGTTTTTTTGACGAACAAATAAAATCAATCTTCATATATAGTTGAGTTTTAAAGCGAAAATATTTAATCACAACATATCAAAATATTTGAACAAACTCAACCGAGAGAGATAAATAAGTAATTTATGAAAATCTTGTCTCTTTTGCGAAAATATAAATCATCTTTAACGATTCAAGCATTCTAAGTAAGGTTTTAAACAAAATTGAAAAATAGCATAAATCGACCACAAAATATTACTACTCTCCCGATTATTAGGGTGGGACCGCAACCGTGATGACCTAACCGCAACCTGACTATTATTTCCAGAACACCTGAAATTGAAATGAAATTAAACACGGAATTCATAAGTTGATCGTCCAACTTAGTGAGGTTGTGTGCGAATTTGATGGTGATGTGTGGATGCAATATATTATATAACATAAGAATGTTATCAAGCAAATAAACATATATTCAAGACGGAAGAAACATGGAATTCACATAACCAAGAATTTGCTGATGCCGTCCTCCACTTACCCTCCATCCTCAGTCTGATGTCCATCCAAACTCACCAAGTAAGGAGCGACCTTACTATCTGAAATGCATCGACATGTCTTTGTCGGAGTTCGTCCTTACTTCCCAAGTGTTCCTCCCCACTTGGATTGTAAGGCCAGGCCTACGGGTAACCGTGACAATCCTGCCGGCCAGGTTGCCATCGGGTCCATATACTAAACAAATAGGGCCCACACAAAATCGGAAACAAACGGAAACAAAAAATCGGAAACATAACATATCAAACATATTTAACATATTATCAACATTTAACAACTTATCAAATGAAATTTTAGGTATCATGATAATTTTGAAAATTATATTCGCAACTAGTATATTTAGATGTAGCATGTATTTGGATAATAATGTTGAAATGCTAAGTGATTTCGTGCGAGTAATGTTGACATAACAAGTCCAATCAATTCGTGAAAATATGCAATAGAAATTACAATATAGAACATGCTCTGTTTATTAAAAGCATTAGTAAATGTTTGACTCGATCTACTAGCGCATCAGACCGACATACAAATTCAACACACAACTCTCACCTTTGTCGCTTAGTATAGCGACTAAAACTCCACAAATGAAGCGTATCCAAAACCTGAGCAAGTACGTATACGACTTACAAACATAACTAATGAAAATCCTACACAAGGATTTCCTACTAACACATCGCACAAAATTGCTTATAACTTTCGACATCAGCTCACTTAAAAGTAATTATTTTCAAAACTCAAAATACTAATTAAATAAAACAGCTCCAAAACAGCAAATGTTTACCTTCATTTTCCAGATTTACAAAAAAAGCCCCTAAACTTTTAAAAATATCCATTTTTTCGAAAATTTGGAACAACTTTAAATCAAATGATTTTTAACTAAAACCATATCGAAAATCAAATGAAAACAGATTATTAAGTATATTCTTACTCCAAAAATCGAACCTTTAAAATCCACAAATTTAAAACTTTTCAAAAATACCCTCATAGTTTTGAATAATTAAGAAAATCAACTTTCTTGAAAAATAACTCAAGATCCAAGCATTTAAGTAATATCTAAAAATAATCAAGCATAATTTCAATATAAAATTGAAATTAACAATAAGTTTTAATAAATTTTCACAAACGAAACAAAAAGTTCTTTAATTATAAATTTTCTTCGAAGAATTTACAAATTTTCAATCGTAAAACTAAAATGAATAAACCACTGCTTTAAATCAATAAATCAAGAGTTTATAAAAGAACCACGTAAAAGCAGCGACAAAACAGTTCATTTTCCCCCTTATTTTCAGATTTACAAAAATAACCCCAAAAGTTTCAAAAACTCCCATTTTTGCAATATATCGAAGCAAACTTTAAAACAAATGCTTTTCAAGTAACCCAAACCAAAAATCAAAAAAACTTATATTTTCAGTCCCTTTTTACTTCCAACAAAAATCACAACCCTCAACCCTTCAACTTTTAAAATCTTTCAAAAATACCCCCAAAATTTTGAATATTAAAAACATTAACTTTCTTACACAAATAAATCAAGATCCAAACATATAAGCAATATTTAAACAAAACCAAAGCAAGTCACATTAAAGATCTAATATTAAATATAAACTCAACAACTTATCACAAAAGCTACAAGGATAAACTAAATTTCTTCAATATATACTTTGAAGAAAGGAAAATAAAATCACAAGGATTAATGAACACATGCATAGACGGATTTTTACCCAAAGCAACGAAGGGGATGAAACTCTCTTCATTTTCAGACCTCCGAAGGTGGTGGTGGCGGCCCTGGTGGCAGAGGTGGTGGCTCCGATGGTGGTTCATATCAAAAGCCCTCAAATCCTTACTTTTCCCCCAACTTCTAATGATTGCCGATTCACTCTGGGAGAACTAATCGACGATCCGAACGGTCAATATTTAGCACCATGTGTGTAGAATCTCCACGCAAAATTTGGGAATGATCCAACAGTGGACGAAGGCGAAATGATCGGAAAACCGAGGCTGTGTAGTGAAAATCTGAAGATTCTCTTTGTGTTGCCTCTTCCCTCTTTCGCTCTCTCTCTCTCTCTCTAATTTTCTTTATCTAAGTATTTTTTAAGTTGTAAAGAAGATAATGTGGGTTTGAGGAGGGTATTTATTAAGCTATGAAATCAGATTTTTAATGTATATACACATATACATTCAATATGATAATGAAGGAGCATTATTACTCCACATTTTCCACCAATGCATGTGTTTCTCTTGGGTAGAACAATTTCTCCACCCAAGACCATGCTTTGCAGCTTAAAGAGTGTGCAATGAGAGATAATAATTACTCTCAAGTAGAAACTCTGGAACTTGGGGTAAATTTGCACTTTGCCCCCCAAAATTTTGAAAACTTACATTTTTGTCCCCAAAAACAAAATTTGTGTGCATCCAAACCCGAAAATTTTCAAAAAGGTCTTGATCTTATTTTAAAGTAACTTTTATATTTTTAATTATTTTAAACTTGAAAAGATCACATGATTTAATTAATTTGTGTATTTTAGTTCAAATTAATGCTTAACTTTGAAAATAAAATGTAGCACTTAAATTTGGATTAAAAATCCAATCAAAAGGGTTCGAAAATTTGGGGGGCGTTACAGATCCAATTAAATTTTTTTTTTGTTGTTCGATTACTTTGATTTAATTAAAATAGATCTAATTAATTAAATCCCAATCCAAAATAAAAATTAACACGATAAAATTTTCGATTCAAAATTTTATATTAACTCCAAGTTAACAGATCTACATCCTAAAACATATACAGTTAAATAACAAGCCATACATAAATCAAACATATGATTTAAATCACATAATTTGCAAATTCATATATATCAAAGCCTAGAGTTGGCTCTGATACCACTGTTGGGATTCGGTAAGATAAATAGCCCTAGGCACATCGAAATTTAATAATTTTTAGGACCTCTTACGGAATTTTGCCAGGATACTACTCTTATTGTATATATATGAATATTAAATAAACGACAGTAATAACAGATCCACGTTATACCTGCCTCCTTGCAAATCCCAGTAGGCAGACGAAGTCAAGTTTCTTCCTCGGGTTGGTCAATCCTATGCCCTACAGCAGCGCCCCACGTGTTGCGCCTCTATGGGTTGATACACCACAATTACACGAAATATAATATACCCTGATTGGCTAGAACACAGGATATATTAAGATCTTTGGTTAGAAAACGATCTTGGAACAAAAGGCAAAAAGTCGAACTCCTCCAAAAGAGAGAGAGTTCGGCTATCGCTAAATGGGAGAGGGGAGAGTTTTTTGCTTGACTTGGTATTTTTGCTCTTGTTAGTTGTGTGTGTGTTATGACACCTATCCACTTATTTATAGGTGTCTAACTCTCCTAATCCACCTAGGACTAGGACTTCAAGTCTCCTACATGGCCCTTTTAATTAGAAGACTAAGTCTTCCAATTAATTCATGGCCCAGTTAATTAATTTAATCAGGCTTTATTTAATTTCCCAATTAAATAGCCCAATTAACTACTCCCAATTAATTAAATTAGACTCCAAGTCTATTTAGTTAAATCTTTCTATAATTAACTAAATTCAACTTAATTAATTAACTCTCAAATTAAATTCCAATTTAATTTATAATCTTGATCCAATTCTAATCGGATCCAATTTGTTCCAATTGGGTCGACCCAGTCAACCCAGTCACCAATCGACCCAGTCGATTTGGTCGACCCAGTTGTTTCATTTTCCTTCGCTTTTGCTTCATGTGCATTGTGTATGCCCCCATAGGTTCACCACATAATTGGCCGTGGGTTATAATTAAATATTAATTTAATTATTCAAGTATTAAATACTTTAAATCAGTCGAACACTCTGTCGACTGATCATTCCAAAATTAGCACCCCTGCCAAATTTAGGAATTCTCCCACACTCCACGGTCGATGTCTGGCCACAAGCCCATGGAGCCCAATCACTGGTGAATTAATTCAGTGAACCTTTAAATCATTTACAATTACCATATACGCCATAATCTCTCCATCGATCAATCTCCCAGTCTAGACTTCAGGGTATGGTCTTTCATCGGTTCCCCTTTTCTTTTGTCTTGACCTAATGCATTCTGGTCTCGAAATAATTCTCTTTGACTTAATCTTTATGAGCTCCTTACATAAGGCCGTCAGATACCTCGGTCGAGGATTTTACCAGAATTAATTTCTCACAGAAATCCATAGGAGAATTTCCCAATCTATCAAATCGGGTCAATGGATACTTTGTTGATGATATGAACCTGCATACGAGTTCCTCTATACCCAATATGAGTCCACAGAGACTTTCTGGTAATCTCCAGTCAGTCGGAACTCACATCAAAGTATAGACGTTCTCGCACCAGATAAACCCTATCACCTCATGTAATTAAGGATCGTTCCTCGTATACTATCGTAAGTTGGAATAACTTCATCCCCGATATGCGACTACCGCGTCCATGGTGAGTTATTTCCTAATTGGGGTATTCAGTGCGCTTGCCATCCCAGCAAGCCACCCACTTATGTGTATCGACTACCCCACTCACGCTCGTGGACCCCAACGTTCTCCAGTTAATCGGAGTATACACAACAGTGAGACTCTAACCGAATCCAACGATGTCCTATCTCGTTTGGATTCTACGACTCTTGAATATGTTCTAGATCACGGCATTGGAGATCAGTCCACGGGTTGTCCCATAGCCTGTGATCTAAGGACTTCTGTTGGATAGAGATGAAGATGAAAGCACTGAAGATAATTTGTAAAGGGTGGTTTTGATGATTTCCAAAAACTAAGATCAGCTAAGTATGGAAAGCTTAGTTGTAAAAGTCCCTTAGAAGAATTTTGACTAAGTATGAAGACAAATCATACGAGTCAAAATTTAAGGTCCAAAAGACTACTGATCTGCTGAAAGAAAGAAATCAGACTGTTGAAGATCAGCCGACTCAAATCAGATTTGTTTAAATTTGGGATCAGCTTCGTCCGTCATCAGACTTGCACTTTCGTCAGCCAAGTGAAAAAGATCAATAAGTCTTCCCAACGGTAATAAATGCCCCTGGAAGTAATAAATGCTGAAGTACAAGGTTATTAAAGACAAATGATTGAAGAAAGACTTCGTATCAGCTTGGTGCATTTAATGCTGCCTGCAGAAAAGTACTGTTGACAGTACGGACACTGTGCAGAGAGCAGTTCGTGGAAATTAAGGACCAGTATCGGAGGATTTTGAATTCTGTCTCACTTCAACGGACATTTTTCAAACCTACGAGTATAAATAGCTGAAGAGACAAAGAGAAGAAACAACAACACAATTTCTGAGAAGAAATCCAAAGCAAAATCTCTTAAGTCTCAAGAACAGCTCACTCATCAACTCTGTCATTTGTTGACTGAAGCCGAAGTTGAAGATAAAAGACAAACACATTTTCTGAGTGAAAAACTGTTTGAGTGTTGTGAGAAGTGTAGATCCATCTTTGTGAGTGATCTAGCTTCAGAGGATAGGTTTTCTTAGTGACTTCCTATTGCGAGCTTACGGCCAGATTCATTTGTTGTTTTGGCGTAAGTGGAGTGTACTAATTACTTTGTGTTCTTAGTATAACCCAAGATCTTTGTGACTTGGAAGAGTGGACTAATGGATATTTAAATCCATATAACCACTATAAAAATTACTTGTGTTTTTACATTTGCTTTCAACTTGCATATTTTCAGATTGCATAAAACACATTCAAAACTATTTGAAAAGAGTTTAAAGGAGTTTACAAAACTGGGGATAAAATTTTCAAACTACTTAGTTTACTTGTGAAAAACACTGTGAAAATCCGCTGCAAGTACTCTAGTATTAAAACTGATTTTAACTAAATCAGCTAAGTAATTATCAGATTAGTGGTCGACAAAGCTGTTCAAAGATTTGTTCGCGATTAGCCTTGTAAACTTACTGTTCGGTAACAGCTTAGTCTATTTAAGTTTGATCAAAAGTTTTAATGTTAAAAACTGTCAAAAAGTTGAAGAGGTCTATTCACCCCCTCCCACCCACCCTCTAGACCTCATCTGACCACTTGGGACCAACAAGTGGTATCAGAGCAAGTGGTTCATTAGAATCAGATGCCTGATCAACGAGCTTGATCCGAGTGTTTTTCAAAGGTTTTCAAACTTTTTCAAAATAGCATATTTTGAAAAATTAAAATTTTTGAAAATTGGATTGTATCAGCCATGTTCCCCACATAGCTGGTATGAGCTTTGAAGACTGGAAAATCAGAATGGAGATTTTCCTGGCTGCCTACAATGATAACATGTACACATGTATCATCAAAGGTCCATTCAAATTCACCAAGACTATCACGGTTGATGAAGATGATATAGTGGTGGAAAAAGACTTAACAGAGATGACAGCCGAAGAAATAAAGTTGTTTAATCTGGATAAAATTGGCCGTTTCATCATGACCAAGGCCCTTGACAACGACAGATTTGACAAAGTCAAGCACTGCAAGATTGCCAAAGAAATGTGGGATAAGGTTCGTGACATGAGCGAAGGAAACGACGCCATTAAAGAGCATCAGCTAAGTGTTGCTCTGGAAAAGCTGGACAACTTCAAGATGAAGTCTGCGGAAACCATTGATCAGATGGATACAAGGTTTACTAGGACGCTGAATGAAGTTATAAAGCTTGGAAAAACCTTCACTGATAAGGAGATAACCGTCAGAGTTCTGAAGGCCTACCTCCGAAGTTCAACATGAAGGTGACAGCCATGGAAGAGTCAAGAGATCTGGGAAAGATTTCACTCACCGAGCTGTTCTCAGTACTCAAGGCGTACGAGTATAAACTACCAAGAATGGGTGTTGAAGAAACCTCTACTTCAAGTCCCACAGCTGCATTTGTTGCTGCTGAAAATCTCAGAAGACCAGCTTACAAAAGCAAAGACGTGGACTCATCTGATGAAGCCACACTACTTAACAAAAAGGAGTACACTGCTGGAGACGTTGCATTGTTGATTAACAACTTCAAAAAGGTCTACAGACGAAAAATGAAGAACAAATATAACAATGCTTCTACTTCTAACCCTACTTCTTCTTCTCAAGATAAGGATTATTATAAATCCAAAATGATGTGTGATTACTACGTGATTTCGTATATGATCAACGAAGTGAAGAAAATAGCTAAGGGCACAATTAAATGAAGAAAATATCAATATTATATATATATTCCGAACGTGCGAATACAGATTACAAGCAATGGGGTCCTACTTGAGCATTATAGGATGCCGTACAAGCTAGAGGAGTAATACGTAATAAGTGACCTATGCTAACTTTCCAAGATGGCTCCGAGCAGCAGCTTCGAGTAGAGAGCACCTGGGAAAGCGTGTCTGCGTCATAAATGCTGGTGGTATTTATAGTTGAAATGGTGAGCTAGCTGGTCCATCCACAGGGTTATATTTCTCGGCCCAAAGGCTTGGGCCTGTGATCGGCCCAATAGTAACATCCGACCATGAGCTATCTCTGGTTGATCGGATTGCAAAGACTGTGACTTGGGGTCGATTCCAAACTTCCAAGGTCAAGATTCATGTTCTTCGCTCTTGTCAGGGCTCTTCAAAGTAGAGTCCAAAACATCCCTCATCAATACTCCCCCACTTCTCGAGCGCAAAGTGAAGCTTAAACTCGAAGAAGTATGTACTGTTTCGATCATGGATATGAGCAAACCATTTATAATGTGCTTCGGATATGCCTCGTTAAAAACCTAACTCGAAAAAACCCATTGCGATAAAAACCGAATTAGGGAAAAAGAGTGCACATCTTGGAAACAATCTAATGGCTTTACTGTGATGATATAAAATTTGACATTAACAAACTTCGTCTGGCCTTTCGAATTGATTCATGACCAAAGTATACTTCCACATTGGTTACCGTACTGCCGCGATCGGCTTCTTATTTTTTTATCACAGTACAAAGCGAAAGAATGGGTTGATAAATGAACATGGATACCCAAAAGGCGTGCCTCATCATATGTGGCTTCTTGGCTTCCATTTGCAGAAAGTATAGGGGTCTAAAATCCAATTACCAGAAAGATAGTTTTGAAATAGCCCTGAAGGATTCCAACCGTCACGGTTATCCTGGGCCCGACTTGCAATTTACCTTTTTAACCTTGTATATATATGTTGACTTGTTGAAAATTATTTACAGGGCAACTTTCTTCCTAAGATCGGAGCATAGAGATCGAACGAGCTGTTATTTTCGGATATTTGCTTCTTTCTAACAATGTCTAGTTCGAGAAATCTGAGGGGCAAGCGCAAGGTCGGAGAAGATCAAGAATCTGATCCCGTCTAGAGTCTTATCGATGATTTCGAGGAAGGGGAATTTGATCCCGAGCGTGAGGATGTTGATCAGGCTAAAAATCTTGAGGAAGACGTGGTTGAGAAGCATAGCATCGGTGATAACGCCTTTGTTAGGATACACAAACCAAAAGATCCTTCCAGAATGGTCGGTCATAATAAGGCTGAGCTTGGCGCCGCTCAAACTTTCTGCATTGTTGGTAAGGACGATCGCCCTTATTTGGATAAAGAATTCGGGAAATTTCTTCCTAAGGGTTTCTTGATCGTCATCCCTTCTTATCGTCAACGCGTGACTGATCCCCTCGCGGGGTGTCAGGCATTTTATGAAAAGCAATTTTCTCATGGATTGCGCATCCGTTTTATTCCCTTGATTAGAAGCATGTTAACTTCTTTTTCTCTTTCCCCCGTTCATATCCTCCCGAACTCTATTGCATACATTGTAGCATTCAGCGTTCTTATGGAAGCCAAATGGGAAGAGGCTTCCTTTCGGAATTTCTAGCAAATGTTTCAGATGGGTATGTCTAAGGGCTCCAATGCGGGGTTCGTATATTTCTCTCCACGGACGAGTCGGCCCATCCTTTCGAGTGTGTCTATGGATAAAACCAAGGGCTGGAAAAGAAGGTTATTCTTCGTGAAAGGTCCTGATATCCCTGTCTCGGAAGGAAGTTCGAAAACTAGACCATACCGATGGGATGGTGTAGGGTCTTGGATATACGGTCGCCGCAGTATCAAGGAAAAGCTTAGTCATCACCTCTCTGACGAATTATCGGAACAACTGCAGTCCAATCCCTACCAGACCATGTTACTTGTTCAAGAAGGGGTTTTGAAGAAGGCAGGTCTGAGTAAATGCGATTAACCCGCTCCGATGGTCGAATTTTCTCTTTCTTCGTTAACTCGATCCCTTGACAGGTCTACACGATCCTTCGGAAATACGTCCGAATCGGCCACTTTACCTCGCGCTTCTCTTACTTTAAGTATGCTACTATCATTCGTATTTTAATGCGCGACAAATTGTACTTTCTCGTCTAGCTTCCTAAATGCATTGCATTTGACTGTCCCTCGTTCGCTCGATCGAGACCGCCACTTTCAGGCGTGTACCGAACCAATCCCGACAAACAAAGAAAATCAATCCGGAAGGAATGGAAATAAGTAATTTGGTCGTTGACCCGATTGACATGCCAGCTATACTCCCAGTTCTGAGAGGGGTTAGTGGCAAAAGTTCATCGAATCCGGCCGTAGCGGGTCCTTTACGCAGTGTATTCTCGATTGAGACTTCTAATCCATCATCCGCTGGTTACAGTCAATATTCCTGGAACCGTATTTTAGGTATACAAGAACATGAGGAGCGTATGGCTCAAAAATGAAATGCTGACCATCCAGGACCCTCGAGGAGGGTAAAACCGTTTGGCAGGAACTCTGACTCGGTCCCTTGTCGTCCAGGTAGATCTGAACCAGATGTAGCAGACTTCATGGATGAGCATTTTCGCGGGTGTAGGGCCGCTGGGTATCCGGAGGAAGGAACCATTTTGTCCGATCTCGGACCCGATGGTGAAAATGAGTTTGACAAATCCACAAAAATCTTTATGGCCGGACGATTCAAGTGGGATTTGCTTCACCATACCGTTAAAAGCGACTTCGAAGTCCTGAGTAACTTCTCTCGAACCTATCAGGAGGTAACAATTGTTAAGTTTTGAGTATTTTTTCTTGATTCTTAAATAGTCTGCTGACATGCTTTGCTTTTTTACAGGCTGGGGATTATTTCGCCCTTCAGACCTATCGTTTAGCATTGTTGGAACAAGAGTCACAAGAGGCTCACAACGCGCTTGCACAGACTCTGGCCGAGAATAAAATGCTTCGAGCTCAACTGGACGACGCTACAAGTAGACTAACAGATACCCGTCGTGAATTATCTAAAACCAACAAGGAATTAGAGAGCAGTACCAAAAAACACACCCCGTCCGTGGAGGAGGATTTGGTGTCAATAGTTAAGGAGAAAAGTGCTCTTGAGGAGGAGCTTAGGAAAGCGAAGGTTGAGCTCGAACAAGACAAGCAAGACTCCGAGCGTGCGTATTCTCAGGGGCGGGAAGAGGCAGTGATCCCAGCTATACGAGAGTTTTTGAAGTCTCCTGTTCTTGATCCCTTGGTTCGAAGAAGGATAGGCGGGATTCTCCAAACTATTTTCTACAAAAGGGTTCAACAGTTAGTCTTGGCCGAGATAATTCCGGACAAGATGGACGAATATTTTCGACATATGGATCCTTATAAGAATACTGAAGGAAAAGACAACAAAACGTCGTCATTGCCTCAGAAAACTTGGAGCTGGCAGGATCACCATTTCGCCCCCTTCGTTGAGGAATTTGGCGTTCCCATGCTGAATCCCAATTTGCTTGAGTTATCTGGTAACGACCCCCAATCTGCCTTAGGGGAAGATCACTAAGTTGACATAGATGGTGAACCCGATGAGCAAAATGATCAACTCGACCGTCAAGTAGGGCAATAGGGTGGTGACGGCGAAGATAGCGGCAGCTCAGACAATGGATCAGTTAGCTCGGAAGGAAGTGATTCAAAATCTAGTAGCTAGAGATCCGAACACAGCTATGTAATAGGAGTAATAGTTGATGTAATGGGAGTCTTCCTCAATGTTTTTCGTTTTATATAACCCATAAAATCCTTAACTTGTAAATGCTTGTTTTTCCACATTTTGCCTTTTTACTGTTCGAAGTCTTCTTTATTTTTCTGGTCGGATTCCATAGATCATTATTGAATTTCTTGAGGGTCGCACCGGTTCAATTATTGTGAAGGTAGGGTGTAGCCTCTATAAATACAAGGACTGTCTTGAATCATTTTGCCTATAACTTTTAATCGTTGAGATCTGAGCTCTGCGCTTGATATTTATTTTCGAACTTTCAAATTTATTTCTTCGCTCATCATGGATCAAATATTGGGTAAAGCTATCGATCCCCTGTCGTTGTTGGTGGCTCCAAGAGCAAAGGTCCGCCCAAAGATCAGAAGTCGACTAAGGATAAGAAGTCCTCTAGGGCTTCTCCAACAACCTCCGCGTCTTCCCCCAAAACCTCCAAAGGAGGGGAGACTAAGAAAGAAAAGCAGGCTTCAACCAAACATTTTAAGATTATTCCTAACAAATCGATTTTAGATGAGGATCTTGACGAGGAATCTGAGGGCTCCCCGTCGAAACCTCTCAATAATTCCGAACGAGCATTGGCTAGACAGAAGGCTTCGGTTCTTGCTTCGCATAAAAGGCCTTATTCTGATGGGATCACCCCCACTGAGAACTTGCAGAAGCTTGTCTCTGGAAATGAGTTGTTGGCCGGTGATTCTGCAGCTGGTTCCCCGAAAGGAAGTTTGGGCAAGAAACTTAAACTGATAAATGCTGGTGAAGGCTCTTTAGTTTCTGGAGCAACGGCTGGATCCTCGAAAGTTGAGGATCTTTCCGACCCTCGCGCTCCTTCTGCTTCTCCTGTGATCTTTTCTTCCCCGCTGAAAGATGAGTATGCTCCGAAAGTGGTACTCGAGCATCCTGTTAAGAGTCTCCTGCAGGCTGATATCTCCATTTGAAGGGAAAAAGCCCTTCAGAGCTATTTCAATCTGGATCAAATTATCTTTTCCAGGTTTTTCTCTCTCTTTTTTTTTTTTTTTTTTTAACCCATTTATTCGTAAGGTAGGCTGGACAAGAGTTCCTCGAGCTCAAACTGTTAGCTGAGCGGGAAATGAGCCAACATGCTATTGTTGCCCTCGAACTTGAGAAGAAGAAAACCGAATTGAACCGTGTGCTCGAGGAGAAACAGGCTTTAGAGAAGGAGAAGGCCGTCAAGGATCAGGGGGAAGAAATCCACCAATAGTTGAGCAAAGAGCTCGAAGTGCTCAAAGGACTTTATGAGCAGGAGAAGAAGGACTTTGAGCTTCGTGAACAGAAGGCTTACGCTCGTGGGTATGATGACCGCAACGCCGAGCTTCGGAAGATTTTTTCGGATAATAAACTTCTGTAGATGCCTTAAATGCTGAACCTGTTGTAATTTTAACTTTCCATTTCGAATTTGTGCTGTAACTTTGAATAAGCTTTAATTTGTTTCGCGTGTTTCTGTTTTTGCATTTCGGACCGTGTACTAGGCCATGCGCCATCTTGATGATTGTTATGTCGTTCTTTGATGTCCATATCTATTCTCTTAATTATGCTGGCATGTTCTCCACATTTTAATTAACCTACTCCGAGCATAATTGTCATAAAATATTTTATGCTTCGATAATTGTTACTACTATTCGATTTTTGTATAGCGGGCGCAAATGTATTGATGCGAGTGTTCGAATATTCTTCTTTGACCGAAGGTTTTTGATTCATTCAAATTACCGATCTTAAGTCGAACGAATTATCCTTTTTTATCCAAACAGTCCCCTACTCATTGGGAAGTGGAACCGTCGGTGCATTTATCACTCGTATCGCAACAGTTCAATCCAGGAGATCTGAGCCATTGGTGTTTATTTTGTTCCCCTATAAATACTTCTGACTGGTTGTCATTTTACCATCGTATTTTTACTCTTCCTGTAAAAATTTTGTTCGATCCGTACGCACGATTTTTTACCTTTAATAGCCAATCATTTATCCCCCATAAAAATGTTCGAGATTCGAGTTCGTACTTTCTTTTCCTTTGCTTCAACAGAAATTTTTGCTTCGACTAGAATATCGGCAGACAAATATCATTGCGACTAGGATATCGGCAGACGACCTGCTTTCTCGGATATCATATATCTAAGGCGGGCTCGGACTCCTGTATCCTATCGCTCTACCTAGTCGGATAGTGGGTCAACTTCTAGAGAAGTTTTCCTGCTCTCGATCTCAACTTCTTCTAGATGTTTCTTGAAGAATGTTGCCTTCGAGATTGCGTGGAGTAATTTCTCTAGGGATTGCTTCCTGCTGCTTCGACCTGGGTGAATGTACGAACTAACCAGCAGGGGAGTGGTAGCAAGAATGCTGGAAAAAGCGCTACCAATCCAACCCCTGCACTCTTGGATGAAGGGTAGATGCAGAACCAGCTCTACTCAGCCCCGCCGATCGAACGAAGATCCCTAGCGTAGAGCTTGTCATTTGTAGTAGGATAGTACTGAATGTAACCTTTAAATTTTAGCTCGAATTTTCCTATTGTAATAGAATAGTACTTAAATCTTTTGTAACTATCTTAAATCTTATGAAATAAAGACTTATTTTTACTTCACTGTCCTTGTATGTTTCTTTGCTTATCTTGCTCGTACATCAATAAGATTGCTCTTTTGATAGAATAATCGAATATCCAATTCTGAGAATAATTATTTAATAATTACTGAATTTGCGTTCGCTGCTTAGGATAATCGATAATTGATATTTCTTTGATATTCTTTGTAAATCTCGATCATTGCAATTTGTAAATCGATCATTGTTAAAATCGGAAAAACTGTTTTGACGATTTGAGCTAAGGGGCATAGCAACGGCTTTCACCCTTAGTCGATTTCTGATAACGCCGTGAAAACATCGTTATTACCTATCTCTTTAAGCCCAAAACATCTTGTTTTGATCCGAGTTTCTGTGTGTCTTCGCGTGTTTTCTTGTCTTTTGTGCTTTTGGCCCTTTGTTCGGCCTTTGTTCGGTTTTTGTCTTTTTGTTCGTGTTTTGATCGTTTTCTCCGTGGTTTGTATGTATTGACATCTTAGAGAAATTCGAAGTTTCGTATCAATGATGCGAGTCGCTCTACCCACCCCGCGAGAAAGGAATTAGAACCCGGAGCGAATTGTACAAGAATGTAGATAGCTGCTCACTAGAACATGCATAAATATTTCATGGATGATCCAAATGATCTGAATTTTTGATATGTCATAGATGAGTGAGTTAGCTACGCTATGGACTTTACGGATCCGGATTCGGAGTTCAGAATCAAAAGATATGCTGCTTGGAAGAAAGTGCGGCAGAGCAGAAAATCTGCAGGAAACCTACAGCCTAAACCTCGCGGCCGCGAGGTCCCTGCTACCAGCAGATTTCTGCTGCGGGAAAGGCAGGGGGTTTCTTGTATTTTTCCCCTTTGATCCCACTTGTATTTTTAGGCATCTTGGGGAACTTTTTGGCCTTAGTTGCCTTAGTTTGGAGGGTAACTTAGGCATTGGAAGTTGGTAGTTCTTGCTAGGTTAGAAGGTGAGGAAAAAATCATTCACAACTTCACACCATACTACACTTTTCATTTTCTCTCTTGCCTCCTTTGAAGAAAAGAGAAGGGTTTGCACTTAGGAAAGAAGAACTCTCACTTGGAATCCCCAAAGAAGTTAAAAAGGCATTGAGGGAGAAGTTGTTGAAGACCTCATCACCTAAGCTTGCTCTAACTCTATATTTCTTGTTTTGTTCATTTACATTTATGGATTTCATTAATGTAATGAATGATTAATTTAATGTTATGAGTAGCTAATCTCCTTTATTCTATGTTTTATTGATCCTATTTTTAGTTCTTGATTCTTGATTAAATGATGAGTTAATGGTTGTTGCTATGCTTGTATACAATTGTTTGTTAAACTAGTTTGAGCTTTTGTCAACTTGTGGTTTGATCAACCATAGGATGAAATGAATTGATCTTTAATTGCTAGGCATAGTGGATTAAATATTAGACTGTAAAACTAGGTTGTGATTTGATTTTAGGATAGGAATATACCTAGGTCATTTCATGTTCTATTAAGGTTTGGAATTAATGCATCACTTAGGCTTAATCCTTTTAGACATAAATTGGATTAGTCTACTTTGGTAGGTTCGTACGCTATTCCGAAGATACATATGAATATTTTATGAAATCTTGAACAACAAACATGAGTGTGGTTGTCAATTGTTGAGTCGTTTGTCTTGAATTGAACTAGGTGACGTAAAATCATAGAAGCCTTTACATATATTAAGTCAAGTGTTAGTTTCCTTAGTCGCCTTAATTGAGTTGTAGTATCAAAACCACCATCACCTCACCAAACTCAACTTACAAATCTAAGTCGAAGTAAGAAGACATTAGTTGGTAATTAATTGAACAATTCCTCGTGGGTTCGACACTCATTTATCACTTTATTACTTGTAACGACTGTATACTTGCGTAGTTTGCGTAGTAGTATTTTGAACGCAACAATTTCGAGGGTCTTAGCAACAGCTTTCATCAGTTTTTCTTTTGTTTCCGATCTAAGGGGCATAGCAACGGCTTTCACCCTTAGTCGATTTCGAGGGTCTTAGCAACAGCTTTCACCCATTTTTCTTTTGTTTCTGATCTAAGGGGCATAGCAACGGCTTTCACCCTTAGTCGATTTCGAGGGTCTTAGCAACAACTTTCACCCATTTTTCTTTTGTTTTCGATCTAAGGGGTGTAGCAACGGCTTTCACTCTTAGTCAATTTCGAGGGTCTTAGCAACAGCTTTCACCCGTTTTTCTTTTGTTTTCGATCCAAGGGGCGTAGCAACGGCTTTCACCCTTAGTCGATTTTGAGGGTCTTAGCAACAGCTTTCACCCATTTTTCTTTTGTTTCCGATCTAAGGGGCGTAGCAACGGCTTTCACCCTTAGTCGATTTCGAGGGTCTTAGCAACAGCTTTCACCCGTTTTTCTTTTGTTTCCGATCTAAGGGGCGTAGCAACGGCTTTCACCCTTATTCGATTTCGAGGGTCTTAGCAACAGCTTTCACCCGTTTTTCTTTTATTTTCTATCTAAGGGGCGTAGCAACGGCTTTTACCCTTAGTCAATTTCGAGGGTCTTAGCAACAGCTTTCACCCGTTTTTCTTTTGTTTTCGATCTAAGGGGCGTAGCAACGACTTTCACCCTTAGTCGATTTCGAGGGTCTTAGCAACAACTTTCACCCGTTTTTCTTTGTTTTCGATCTAAGGGGCGTAGCAACGGCTTTCACCCTTAGTCGATTTCGAGGGTCTTAGCAACAGCTTTCACCCGTTTTTTTTTTATTTTTTATCTAAGGGGCGTAGCAACGGCTTTCACCCTTAGTCGATTTCGAGGACCTTAGCAACAGCTTTCACCCGTTTTTCTTTTGTTTTCGATCTAAGGGGCGTAGCAACGGCACAATTAAATGAAGGAAAGATCAATATTATATATATTTCGAACGTGCGAATACAGATTACAAGCAATGGGGTCCTACTTGAGCATTATAGGATGTCGAGCAACCTAGAGGAGTAAAACGTAATAAGTGACCTATGCTAACTTTCCAAGATGGCTCCGAGCAGCAGCTTCGAGTAGAGAGCACTTGAGAAAGCGTGTCTGGCGTCATAAATGCTGGTGGTATTTATAGTTGAAATGGTGAGCTGGCTGGTCCATCCACAGGGATATGTTTCTCGGCCCAAAAGCTTGGGCCTGTGATTGGCCCAACAGTAACCTCCGACCATGAGCTATCTCTGGTTGATCGGATTGCAAATACTGTGACTTGGGCTCGATTCCACACTTCCAAGGTCGGGATTCATGTTCTTCGCTCTTGTCAGGGCTCCTCAAAGTAGAGTCCAAAACATCCCTTATCAATGTGCTATAATTGCAGGAAACTGGGTCATTTCATCAGAGATTGCCCATATCCTAAAGCTGAGAAGTATTCAGAAGAGGAAAAGAGAATCAGAAAGGAAAGAAAGCATCAGAAAGGTAAGGTGCTGGTAGCAGAAGCAGACTAGCTGCTGTCTACTCATCAGATTCAGATTCAGACACTTTTGGTGAAGAGTCTTCTGATGAAGAGAGTCCTGCCCTTCTCTGCCTGATGGCTAAGGAATCTGATGGCTCCGAGGATGAAGAGGTAACTCCTCTTGATAATGAATTATTTAATTCATTTGAACAAATGATGCTTAACAATACAAGTATTGCTGATGCATTTAAAAAGCTTAAGGAAGAGATGATATTGCTGAAAGAGCAAAACAGTTCACTGAAACTTAAAGCTGAAAAGCCAAGAGAATCAGCTGAATACAAACTGCTTGAGCAAGAGAATGAATCTTTGAAAGCTGAATGTGAAGTTTATAAGGGTAAAATCATGGAGCTTGAGAAAGTCATTGAGTCTTATGATAAGTCATCAGTTGCATCAACTCACATGTCTAGTGAACAGAAGACACCTTTAGAACAGGATAAGCTAGAACTGAACCATACTGAAAAATTTATATCAGCTGACAACAGTAAGGTCATTTTGTATGTTTAGACTACTAAACCTGCTTCACCTGAGAAAGTGTTAAAGGAGACAAAAATTCCTAAGGCTAAAAAGAGCAAAGAGCCTAATGTAGGAAAACAGACTGGTAAGTCCAAACAGAAGAGTCCTAGGAAGTCTTCTGATAAGGTCAAAACCAATCAGACTAGTGATAAAACTAAGTCGTCTGTTAATGAGCAAGCATCTAGTAAACCAAAGAAGCATAAAAACAAGAAAAATCAAAATGATTGGTATGGAAATGAGTCATATTATGTGCAACCTGCTGCATATCCTCCTATGTATCATGCACCTCAATTTCCAACTTACTATGCACCATATCCTGCTCATCCAATGCATGCATACCCTCCTTATCATGCATCTTATTCTACTTATGAGCATTATCCTTATCATGCTGATTATCATCAACATAGCAAATCTGATAAACATGATGAAGATGAAATTGTTCATGCTCCTGCCAAACAACAGAAGCCTAAGAAGCCTAAGACTTCATCATCTTGGGTTGTCAAAGGTGGAACTAATCCTTCAGGACCATCTCAATAAGGGTACCTAAAACAATTTTATTTTGTTTTGTAGGTTAGTATTAGGAGTAGGGGTAAAGTAGAGAAAATCTGGTACTTGGACAGTGGATGTTCAAGACACATGTGTGGAAGCATACATGAGCTGACGGATGCTGTTGCTGTGGATGGTCCTAAAGTTACTTTTGGAGAAAGCAAGGAAAGCAAGATTGTAGCAACTGGAAGACTAATCAAAGGAAACATTGAGATATCTGACGTCTCTTTTATTAAAGGTCTCAAATACAATTTGCTAAGCATAAGTCAATTTTGTGACAAAGGATATCCAGTCATCTTCTCAACAGATAAGTGCTACGTTGAACAGATAGGTACAAAGAAGGTTATTTTATCTGGAGGACGACGAGGAAATGTCTACACAGTGGACTGGAATTATGCTGACAAGAATTCAAGTATTTGTTTGGTGGCATCAACACCAAGTGAAGTCAGTTGGCTGTGGCACAAAAGAATGAACCATGCGAATTTCAAGACCATCAACAGACTTATCAAGAACAATCTGGTAGAAGGAATTCCAAAAACAGTCATGAGCAAGGACAAGCTTTGTGACGCCTGTCAGAAGGGTAAACAAATCAAGTCATCATTCAAAAGCAAAAAGCATCAATCTTCTGGAAGAATATTGGAGCTGCTACACATGGACTTATTTGGACCCATTAATCCAGTCAGCAATGGTGGAAAGAAATATGCCTAGCTGTTGTGGATGATTATTCAAGATATACTAGGGTGATTTTCATGAAGAAGAAAAGTGAAACCAAGGAACATCTTACAAATCTGGTGGAACTGATTCAGAATGAAAAGAGCATGAAGATTTTGAAGATCAGATCAGATAGAGGGACTGAGCTTACAAACTCTACTGTTGAAGAGTATTGTAATGTCAGAGGAATTAGCCATGAGTACTCTGCTGCCAGAACCCCTCAACAGAATGGAGTTGCTGAAAAGAGAAATAGAACTCTTAAAGAAGCTACCAGAACAATGATAGCTGAAGCTAAGCTGCCTCAAAGATTTTGGGCAGAAGCAACAAACATAGCTTGCTTTACCCAAAACAGATGCATGATCAACAAGCACCAAAACAAGACTCCATATGAAGTTTGGAACAACAGGAAGCCAAACATTCATTACTTTAAGATATTTGGTTGTAAATGTTTTGTTTTAAATAATGGAAAAAATCACCTTACTGCTTTTGCAGAAAAGGCTGATGAAGCTGTTTTTGTAGGATACTCTACTGTTAGTAGAGCTTATAGAGTCTTTAACAAAAGAACTTTACTTATAGAGGAATCCATTCACGTAGTATTTGATGAACCAAATCAATCTTCTGAAAAGAATCAAAGTACTAATCAAGATCTGTCTACTGATTTACAGAAATTGAATGTTGGAAAGAATGAAGACTATGTTCCCATCATACTACCTGATCTCAACCCAGCTGCTAACTCAAGTGCTGTTCAAAATCACAGTGCTGATAGTCTAACAGACTAGTTGCAAACAGCTGACAGACCAGAGACTGTTCAACAGACAACAAATGTTCAACAGACAACTACTGGAACTCCAACAGTAGTGTTGCAAGATCAAAACAATGGACAACATTATGATTTGCAACCTGATCTTAGATGGCTCAAGAATCACCCACCAGAGCTGGTGATTGGTGATCCTTTGTATAAAGTAAAGACAAGGAGAGTTGCTGCAAGTGAAGCAATGTTCGTCAGCTTCCTATCTCAAATTGAGCCCAAACAGATTGAAGAAGCTCTTAGTGATTCAAACTGGATTGAAGCTATGCAAGAAGAGCTAAATCAATTTGAAAGGAATGAAGTCTGGTACTTAGTTCCTAGACCAAGTCATCAAAGAGTAATTGACACTAAATGGGTATTCAGGAACAAAATGAATGAAGATGGTGTTATCACCAGAAACAAAGCTAGATTAGTGGCCAAGGGTTATTGCCAAGAAGAAGGCATTGACTTTGATGAAACTTTTGCACCAGTAGCAAGATTAGAGGCTATCAGACTCTTTCTTGCCTATGCTGCTCACAAGAATTTTACAGTCTATCAAATGGATGTGAAATCAACTTTTCTTAATGGAGAATTGCAAGAGGAAGTTTGTGTTGAACAACCACCTGGATTTGAAGCATATAATGAAGAAGACAAGGTGTATCGTCTGAAGAAAGCCCTCTATGGACTGAAACAGGCTCCAAGAGCATGGTATGATACCCTATCTGATTTTCTTTTAATTAAAGGATTTCGTAAAGGTAAGGTAGACAAGACCTTGTTCACTATTGAATGGGAAGAACATATTTTGCTTGTGCAAATATATGTGGACGATATTATTTTTGGTTCAACTAATCAACAGACGTGTGATAAGTTCTCAAAGCTGATGCAGAACAAGTTTGAAATGAGCATGATGGGAGAACTTAATTATTTTCTTGGCTTGCAAGTAAGACAGTTGCCTGATGGAATATTCATCAGCCAAGCAAAATACACCAAGGATCTGTTCAAGAAATTTGGTATGGAAACTAGCTCTACTGCTAATATTCCAATGTCTACTAGTCTTCGTTTGAATAAAGATGAAGATGGCAAATCAGTGGACATAACCAAGTACAGAGGAATTATTGGGTCACTGTTATACTTAACAGCTAGCAGACCTGATATCATGTACTCTGTTGAGGTTTGTGCGAGGTATCAATCAAATCTTAAAGAATCTCATCTCCTAGCTGCCAAAAGGATACTTAAATATCTTAAAGGTACTGAAGATTTGGGATTGTGGTATCCTAGAGAATCTGGATTTGAACTCATTGGATATTCAGATTCTGACCTTGCTGGCTGCAAGATTGACAGAAAAAGCACAACAGGTGCCTGTCAGTTCTTAGGTAGTCGTCTGATCTCTTGGATGAGTAAGAAACAGACTTCAGTATCCATATCAACTGCTGAAGCTGAATATATAGCTGCTAGAGCTTGCTGTGCACAAATATTATGGTTGAAGCATCAACTAGAAGATTAAAACATAAAAATCAGTGGAATCCCTATCTACTGTGACAATACAAGTGCAATCAGCCTTACTCAGAATACTGACAAGTCATTCAAGGACAAAGCATATTGAGATCAATCATCATTTCATTAAAGATCATGTGGAGAAAGGAAATGTCATGATAGAATATGTGTTTACTGAAAATCAGATTGCTGACATCTTCACAAAACCTCTAAGTGAGACAAGGTTTTCAACTCTAAGAGCTGAACTAGGTCTACTAAAATTGGATGCATAAGCTGAGGGGGAACTCATCAGAAGACTGAAGTTCAGCAGCTTACTCATCATATTATCTTCAAGGATTAACTCTCAACAGACTAGTTAACTTATGAATTCTTAAAGTCAGGGAGAACGTGTAAGAGTAGTGGTACTTCTGATTAAAAGATGAAATATGTTGATGACAGTTAGTTGAAGTTATGTTTTCATCAGAAGATTAAAGTCTTGAAGATTGAAGATTAATTATCTAGCTGGATTGACAAACAGCCGAGGAAGGTTATCAGTTATTGGCTTTCACTGATAACAGCTCTGTCATCAGGACAGTAGTCCCATCAGATAAGTATTTATTTTACATATCTGATCACATGCGTAAAAGCTTACTGTTTAAAACGTTTTAAATTAAAAACACGCTTTTACAAGTGAGAATAAGGCGGTTCGTATTCCAGCCTGTCATTAAATGCTTTTTGAATTTGAAAATGCGTAACTGACGCCGCACGATCAGGACTGACAAGAAACGGATCTAACGGTTGGCTGGTATCACGAAAACCAAGATACCCTAACTCTATAAATCCAGATCTGATCAGCTCAGTCACTCTTTACGCACCTAAATATTCAGAGAGCACTTGTGAGAAAAATACTTGCAATTTTCTGCAAAAATTTCTTCTTTTTCACTAACAATCAACATAATCGAGATGGTTTCTGGACAAGAATCAAAGGCTGAGGGTATGTAGGTGTACGAGACTTATTACCAATCTGGTACCAGTTTAATGAAGGAATTACTGGAGAAGTTCAAATCTGCCTCCTTAGTAAACTTCATGGAGTATCATGAGGGTTTGGTTTGGACTGATCAAGTTTTGGAGTATTACCGTACAGCAACAGTTGATTTCACTACTCAGGAGATCAAGGCAACAGTCGGAGGTAAATCTATTATCATTACTCCCACTTTGCTTCATGAAACTTTTGGACTGCCCAACAGTGGACGACATGACGACACTGTTCTGACTGAGGAGAGACATCATGATTTCTGGGCAATTTGTGCCAAGGATGGTGAAATGTTGACTGGCAACATTAAGAAGAAGTAGCTGAAGGATGAATATCAGCGTATGGCTGATATGGTCTCTAAGCTGATAGAAAACTGTACGTTTTCATTGGATGCTGTTACAATGAAGAGATACAACATCATGGCGGCATTTACTACGGATTAGAGGTCAACTGGTCCGTGGTTATTTGGTATATCCTGGCTAACTTCCAAGAGAAGAAGAACAAAAAGAGCCCCCAGACGAATCATAGAATCACTCTAAGTTATCTGCTCTTTCACATGGGTTGTTGGTTCCAAGTGGTCAGATGAGGTCTAGAGGGGGGGGGGGTGAATAGACCTCTAAAATTTTTGACAATTTTTAACTTTAAAACTTTTGTTCTAACTTAAGCAGACATCGAACAGTAATTTTACAAGGCTGATCGCGAACAAATCTTTGAACAGCTTTATTGACCACTAATCTGATAATTACTTAGCTGATTTTTGCTAAAATCAGTTTTAATACTAGAGTACTTGCAGCGGATTTTCAAAGTGTTTTTCACAAGTAAACTTAGTAGTTTTAAAATTTTATCCCCAGTTTTGTAAACTCCTTTAAACTCTTTTCAAACAGTTTTAGAATGTGTTTTATGCAATCTAAAAATATGCTAGTTGAAAACAATGTAAAAACACAAGTAATTTTTATAGTGGTTATATGGATTTGAATATCTTTTTGTCCACTCTTCCAAGTCACAAAGATCTTGGGTTATACTAAAAACACAAAGTAATTAGTACACTCCACTTACGCCAAAACAACAAATGAATCTGGCCGTAAGCTCACAATAGGAAATCACTAAGAAAACCTATCCTCTGAAGTTAGATCACTCACAAAGATGGATCTACACTTCTCACAACACTCAAATAGTTTTTCACTCAGAAAAATGTGTTTATCTTTGATCTTCAACGTCGGCTTCAGTCAACAAATGACAGAGTTGATGAGTGAGCTGTTCTTGAGACTTAAGAGATTTTGCTTCGAAATTTTTCTCAAAGATTGTGTTTTTTTTCTTCACTTCGTCTCTAAAGTTATTTATACTCGTAGGTTTGAAAAATGTCCGTTGAAGTGAGACAGATTTCAAAATCCTCGGGTACTGGTCCTTAATTTTCGCGAACGGCTCTCTGCAGTCTGTCCGTACTGTCAACAATACTTTTCTGTAGGCAGCATTAAATGCACCAAGCTGATGCGAAGTATTTCTTCAATCATTTGTCTTTAATAGCCTTGTACTTCAACATTTATTACTTCCAGGGGCATTTATTACCTTTGGGATGGCTTCTTGATCATTTCTACTTGGATGACGAAAGTACAAGTATGATGGCGAACAAAGCTAATCTCA
Source organism: Penstemon eatonii (assembly GCA_038501285.1). Classification (NCBI taxonomy): domain Eukaryota; kingdom Viridiplantae; phylum Streptophyta; class Magnoliopsida; order Lamiales; family Plantaginaceae; genus Penstemon; species Penstemon eatonii. Next base: position 55,351,629 of record CM076710.1, read on the forward strand.
AACTTGAACAAATCTGTTTTGAGTCGGCTGATCTTCACCAGTCTGATTTCTTTCCTTCAGCAGATCAGTAGCCTTGGACCTTGAATTTTGACTCTTCTGATATCTTCTTTACTTAGTCAAAAATTCTTCAAAGGGATATCAGCTAAGTTAATTTATACTTAGCAGATTTGAAGTTTTGGAATTCATCAAAACCTCTCTTTACTTATTGTCTTCAGTGCTCTTCATCTTCATCCTTATCCAACAATTTCCCCCTTTTTTATGATGACAAAACTTCAGCTAAGTACCTGTTTTACCTATGCTAAAGTTTGTGACTTTCAAAATTTTCTGAGATAGAAAATATATGTTGGAAACAGAAACTTGAACTTTTATTGATAATCTGATAAATGAGTACAAGTTACTGTTTCTGATCAGATGAGATGTCTGAAAGATAGATAAAGTAAACTGACTACAAATAGATTTATATATGCTAACTATCAGCTTCTTCATCAGTTCCTTCCAGCACTTCTTCATATTCATAAGATGATTCTTCATCATCTTCTTCTTCCTCTTCCTCTTCATCAGCATCCTCATCCAAAAGAAGATTTGATCTAGCGGCTTCCATCTTTTATTTGATTTGCTGCTCTTTCAGCTCTTCCATTAATTTCTTAGTTGTTTCAGTGTTCTTGTACTTGGTAAATGGCTCTGTTTGATCTTCAGCAGATTCTTTGGTTACAGACATTTCCTCATCAGATTTGGCTTTTTCCTTGGTCTCTTCTTCAGACTTTTCTTTGCTGTCTACCTTTCCAATCCCTTCAGCAGCTTTAGTCTCTTCAGCAGCTTCTTAAATCTTTTTAGGTTGAGTGTCAGCAGCTTCCTCCACTTTCTCCTCTTTCTTCTTCTCTTCCGCCTTTTTGTCATCATCAGGAATAATGACATCAGCAGGTTTGATAGGAGGGTTAAGGGCAGCAGAATGGATCTTCATTGCAGCACACAAAGCCTTCAAATTCTGATTAACTACATCATGACTTGCAGTAAGATGAGTGAGAGTGGTGTTGATGTTGTCAGTTTGATCATTGAAACAATCAATGTTAAGTTGCATAGTTGAAAGTTCTTCATTTATAACATTTCCAGCTTGAGGGATCTCTTTCAACAATCCAATATTAACAGATTTTTCTTCTTCACTAACTCTGATGAAGTTAGCAGTTAGATCAGCTATGTTGTGTTCAGCTCTCTTTAAGGCATCATGAAGGTGATTGACATCAGCCTTCACATCTTCTACATTTCTGCTCACATCAACAAAACCTTGCAGCAACTGCTTGGAATAATCTTCTGGCATGGGAAAACTATCAATGGAATTCCTTATAGTTCTTGCAGTAAGGAGTTTCATGCTTTCAAGCTGTAATATGTTGGACTTTGCCAACTCTTGTTGCAACTTCTTCAACTGTATGCTGTTCTTCTCTTCCAGTTCCTTCATTGAATTCTCCATTAATAACTGGAAAGCTTCCATCAGTGATGAATGCAGATCACTTGTGAAGCAGAATCAGCAGCTTCCCTTCCTTCATTGTCCTGGTGGACACGGCATCTTTCAATTCTGTCTCCTGATCAGCTCATTCCTTAGCATTACACTCAATTGCTAAGGGTTCATCAGCAGCTTTGTGTTGATCAGTTACATCGTCATAGATTAAACTAGTGATTTTGCCATCATCATTAAAGGATGTTGTTTGACGGATTTGTCGCACAATAATCCATGGATTTTGAAAAGCTGGCTTTCCCTTAGGCACTTCATAGTAATCCTTGACTTCCTTGCCAAATGTAATCTGTTGAATGCTTGGCAGCTGAGGCAATTCACTTGAATATCCTTGCTGATATCTTGATCTTTCTGCCCATCTCTTCAAGGCGGTCATAGCAGCTATGTTGATTGCTCCCTCATCAGATTTTCTTCTCTTTGGTGGCAATGTGTTTTGAATGATCTTGGCTTCCTCCATGGCATAGTCCTTAGCGTATTGATGCATAGCATCCCTTACAAAGTGAGGATCCAAGGCTTTTTGAATAGAGTCAGTCCTTAGCCAATTCAGAACCAATTTTTCTTCATCAGCTAACTCCTTCCAACTCTGAAGCTCTGCAACAGATCTGTTCAGCCTATAATCCCTCCATTTCATGTATCTAGGCTTCTCGTGGGTGAACAGAGTCTTCAGCATCAGCTTCTGGTCATAATAAGCCAAGGTCTTTTCAAACCTTTTGAAGAGAGCTTTATCAGCATGGATGATGTCAAAAGCTCTTCTTACTTCATACTTGGCCTTTGGCTTGACCTCTCCAGCAGGGATCTTAGGCTTCTTTTTGTCTTCATCTTTGTCTTCATCAATTTTGATGCCTCCAGCATGAACTGGTCCATGAGCATCAGTTTTACTTAGCTCAATGACCATAGCAACCTCAGCGTCTTCAGCTGCCTTTCTTTCAGATTCGGACATTTTTCTTCTTTCAGCATCCTTAGCTTCCTGAATCTTGCTTAGTTCTAATGCCTTCTTTTCTTCCAACTCATCTATTTTTCTCTGCTCAGCTTCCTCCCTTTTCTTCTTATCAGCTGCAGAGATCTTTTTCTTCTTGATCAGAAACTTTCTCTTTCCCTTGTCAGCTGGGGCAGGTTGAGGAGCAGCAGATGCAAGAGGTCCAGCTGCAATGGGATGGATGATCATCACATCAGGATCATCCTGAGGTTTAGCAACCTCAACTGTTGGCTTTGCTTGAGCAATCTGTTGCGCATCATTCTGTTCAGGAACAGAAGCTTCTTCAGCTCCAACAGGCCTCTCTGCTGTTTGAGGGCTTTCTCTTACTAAGTCCACCATCTTAGTGGGCTCTTCCACAAAAGTCATTTGTTTTCTTGCTGTCTTCTTTGTTCTTTCTTGAGCAGGTCTGGAAGCAGCAGTATCCCTTACTTGACTTCTGGTCCTGTGAGAGACATTCTCATCAGGCACTTCAGCAGATGGGGTTCTAGAAGATGATGCAGGAGACATGTTCCTGACATCAACGGTGGTTAGATCAATGATCTTATCAACTTCAGCATCATCCACCTTCTTCAGCTTCTTTGGTGCTTTTTCCTTAGGCTCGTCAGCAGCCTTTTTCTTTTGAGTTGCAATAGCAAGCTCAGCTGTTTTAACAAGTTTTCTCTACCTCTTTGCAGGAACCGCCCTTGGTTCCTCAGATTCCTCTTCCACATCAGTTTCTTCAGCTTTTCTTTTTATAACAGGCAAGTATTTGGACATTGCCTTTGCAGTATGAATCTCCTTACCATTTGTGACCTCACATCCCATTTTGAATAGCAGGTAACTCAGTGTGATTCTGTGATTGGTCTGGGGACCCTTGCCCTTCTTTTTCTCGTGGAAGTTAGCCCAAATGTACCAAATTACTACAGACCAGTTGACTTCCAATCCGTAGTAGATAGCAGCCATGATGCTGAACCTTTTCATAGTAACATCATCCAGAGAAAACGTACAATTTTCAATCAGCTTTGAGACCATATCAGCCATCCGCTGATACTCGTCCTTCAACTGTCTCTTCTTGATGTTGCCAGACAACATCTCTCCTTCCTTGGCACAGATTGCCCAGAATTGTTGGTGCTTCTCCTCCGTCAGAACAATGACATCGTGTCGTCCTTTGTTCGGAAGCCCAAAAGTCTCGTGAAGAAGGGTGGGGGTAATCACAATGGATTTACCTCCGACAGTAGCCTTGATTTCCTGAGTGCTGAAATCAACAGTAGCAGTTCGGTAGTATTCCAATACTTGGTCAGTCCAGATCAGCCCTTCGTGATACTCCATAAAATTTACCAGTGAAGCCGATTTGAACTTCTCCAGCAACTCCTTCATCAAATTGGTACCAGATTGGTAGTATGAATCATAGGCCAAGTACATACCTTCAGCAGCCATCTCGAATCTGTTTGAAGTTAGAGAAACAAGAAGAATTTTGCAGAAAATTGCTAGTAATTTCTCACAAGTGCTCTTTGGATTATTTGGGTGCGTAAAGAGCTACTGAGCTGATCAAATATGGATTTATAGAGTTAGGGTATTTCGGTTTCCGTGATACCAGCTAACTGTTAGATCCGTTTCTTGTCAGTTCTGATCGTGCGGCGTCAGTTACGACCTTTCAAATTCAAATCGCATTAAATGAGGAGCGGGAAAATGTTCCGCTCTTTTATAACTTGTAAAAGCGTGTTTTAAAATAAAGCGATTTAGGCAGTAAGCTTTTACACAGGTGATCAGACGAGTAAAATAAATACTTATCTGATGGACTACTGTCCTGATGACAAAGCTGTTATCAGTGAAAGCCAATAACTGATAACCTTCATCGGCTGTTTGTCAATCCAGCTAGATAATAAATCTTCAATCTTCAAGACTTTAATCTTCTGTTGAAAACATAACTTCAACTAACTGTCATCAACAAATTTCATCTTTTAATCAGAAGTACCGCTAGTCTTACACATTCCCCCTGACTTTAAGAATTCATAAGTTAACTAGTCTTTTGAGAGTTAATCCTTGAAGATAATATGATGAGTAAGCTATTGAACTTCAGTCTTCTGATGAGTTCCCCCTCAGCTTATGCATCCAATTTCAATAAACCCAGTTCAGCTCTTAGAGTTGAAAACCTTGTCTCACTTAGAGGTTTTGTGAAGATGTCATCAATTTGATTTTCAGTAAACACATATTCTATCATGACATTTCCTTTCTCCGCATGATCTCTAATAAAATGATGTTTGATCTCAATATGCTTAGTTCTTGAATGACTTGTAGTATTCTGAGTAAGGCTGATTGCACTTGTATTGTCACAGTAGATGGGGATTCCACTGATTTTTATGTTGTAATCTTCAAGTTGATGCTTCAACCATAATATTTGTGCACAACAAGCTCCAGCAGCTATATATTCAGCTTTAGCAGTTGATATGGATACTGAAGTCTGTTTCTTACTCATCCATCATCCATGAGATCAAACGACTACCTAAGAACTGACAGGCACCTGTTGTGCTTTTTCTTTCAATCTTGCAGCCAGCAAGGTCAGAATCTGAATATCCAATGAGTTCAAATCCAGATTCCCTAGGATACCATAATCCCAAATCTTTAGTACCTTTAAGATACTTGAGTATCCTTTTGGCAGCTAGGAGGTGAGATTCCTTAGGATTTGATTGATATCTCGCACAAACCCCAACAGAGTACATAATATCAGGTCTGCTAGTTGTTAAGTATAACAAAGACCCAATAATTCCTCTGTACTTGGTTATGTCCACTGATTTGTTATCTTCATCTTTATCCAAACGAAGACTAGTAGACATTGGAATATTAGCAGTAGAGCTAGTTTCCATACCAAATTTCTTGAACAGATCCTTTGTGTATTTTGCTTGGCTGATGAAAATTCCATTAGGCAACTGTCTTACTTGCAAACCAAGAAAATAGTTAAGTTCTCCCATCATGCTCATTTCAAACTTGTTCTGCATCAGCTTTGAGAACTTGTCACACATCTGTTGATTAGTTGAACCAAAAATAATATCGTCCACATATATTTGCACAAGCAAAATATGTTCTTCCCATTCAATAGTGAACAAGGTCTTGTCAACCTTACCTTTACGAAATCCTTTAATTAAAAGGAAATCAGATAGAGTATTATACCATGTTCTTGGAGCCTGTTTCAGTCCATAGAGGGCTTTCTTCAGACGATACACCTTGTCTTCTTCTTGAGAGGCTTCAAATCCAGGTGGTTGTTCAACATAAACTTCTTCTTGCAATTCTCCATTGAGAAAATCTGATTTCACATCCATCTGATAGATTGTAAATTTTTTGTGAGCAGCATAAGCAAGAACGAGTCTGATAGCCTCTAATCTTGCTACTGGTGCAAATGTTTCATCAAAGTCAATGCCTTCTTCTTGGCAATAACCCAGCAAGGTCAGAATCTGAATATCCAATGAGTTCAAATCCAGATTCCCTAGGATACCATAATCCAGATTCACTTGCAGCAGCTCTGCTTGTCTTCACTCTGTCCAAAGGATCACCAATCACCAGCTCTGGTGGGTGATTCTTGAGCCATCTAAGATCAGGTTGCAAATCATAATGTTGTCCCTTGTTTTGATCTTGCAACACTACTGTTGGAGTTCCAGTAGTAGTCTGTTGAACATTTCTTGTCTGTTGAACAGTCTCTGGTCTGTCAGCTGTTTGCAACTTATCTGTTAGACAATCAACATTGTGATTTTGAACAGCACTGGAGTTATCAGCTGGGTTGAGATCAGGTAGTATGATTGGAACATATTCTTCATTTTTTCCAACATTCAATTTCTGTAAATCAGTAGACAGATCTTGATTAGTACTTTGATTCTGTTCAGAAGATTGATTTGGTTCATCAAATACTACGTGAATGGATTCCTCTATGAGTAAAGTTCTTTTGTTAAAGACTCTATAAGCTTTACTAACAGTAGAGTATCCTACAAAAACAACTACATCAGCCTTTTCTGCAAAAGCAGTAAGGTGATTTTTCCCATTATTTAAAGCAAAGCATTTACAACCAAATATCTTAAAGTAATGAATGTTTGGCTTCCTGTTGTTCCAAACTTCATATGGAGTCTTGTTTTGGTGCTTGTTGATCATGCATCTGTTTTGGGTAAAGCATGCTGTATTTGTTGCTTCTGCCCAAAATCTTTGAGGCAGTTTAGCTCCAGCTATCATCGTCCTGGTAACTTCTTTAAGAGTTATGTTTCTCCTTTCAGCAACTCCATTTTGTTGAGGGGTTCTGGCAGCAGAGTACTCATGACTGATTCCTCTGGCATTACAATACTCTTCAATAGTAGAGTTTGTAAATTATGTCCCTCTATCTGATCTGATCTTCAATATTTTCATACTTTTCTCATTCTGAATCTTTTCCATCAGATTTGTAAGATGCTCCTTGGTTTCACTTTTCTTCTTCAGGAAAATCACTCAAGTGTATCTTGAATAATCATCCACAACAGCTAGGCAGTATTTCTTTCCACCATTGGTGACTGGATCAATGGGTCCAAATAAGTCCATATGTAGCAGCTCCAATATTCTTCCAGAAGATTGATGCTTCTTGTTTTTGAATGATGACTTGATTTGTTTACTCTTCTGACAGGCGTCATAAAGCTTATCTTTGCTCATGACTGTCTTTGGAATTCCTTCTACCAGATTGTTCTTGATGAGTCTGTTGATGGTCTTGAAATTCACATGGTTCATTCTTTTGTGCCACAACCAACTGATTTCACTTGGTGTTGATGCCACCAAACAAATGCTTGAATTCTTGTCAGTAGAATTCCAGTCCACTGTGTAGACATTTCCTTGTCGTCTTCCAGATAAAATAACCTTTTTTGTACCCATCTGTTCAATGTAGCACTTATCTGTTGAGAAGATGACCGAATATCCTTTGTCACAAAATTGACTTATATTCAGCAAATTCTATTTGAGGCCTTTAACATAAGAGACGTCAGATATCTCAATGTTGCCTTTGATCAGCTTTCCACTTGCTACAATCTTGCCTTCCTTGCTGTCTCCAAACGTTACATTCGGACCATCCACAGCAACAGCATCAGTCAGCTCATGTATGTTTCCACACATGTGTCTTGAACATCCACTGTCCAAGTACCAGATTTTCTCTACTTTACTCCTACTCCTAATCCTAACCTACAAAACAAAATAAAATTGTTTTAGGTTCTCTTATTGAGAGGGTCCTGAAGGATTAGTTCCACCTTTGATAACCCAAGATGATGAAGTCTTAGGCTTCTTAGGCTTATGTTGTTTGGCAGGAGCATGAACAGTTTCATTTGCATCATGTTTATCAGATTTGCTATGTTGATGATAATCAGCATGATAAGGATAATGCTCATAAGTAGAATAAGATGCATGATAAGGAGGGTATGCATGCATTGGATGAGCAGGATATGGTGATTAGTAAGTAGGAAATTGAGGTGCATGATATATAGGAGGATATGCAGCAGGTTGCACATAATAAGACTCATTTCCATACCAAGCATTTTGATTTTACTTGTTTTTATGCTTCTTTGGTTTACTAGATGCTTACTCATTAACAGACGACTTAGTTTTATCACTAGTCTGATTGGTTTTGACCTTATCAAAAGACTTCCTAGGACTCTTCTGTTTGGACTTACCAGTCTGTTTTCCTACACTAGGCTCTTTGCTCTTTTTAGCCTTAGGAGTTTTCGTCTCCTTTAACACTTTCTCAGGTGAAGCAGGTTTAGTAGTCTGAACATACAAAATGACCTTACTGTTGTCAGCTGATATAAATTTTTCAGTATGGTTCAGTTATAACTTATCCTGATCTAAAGGTGTCTTCTGTTTACTAGACATGTGAGTGGGTGCAACAGATGACTTATCATGAGACTTTATGACTTTCTCAAGCTCAATGATTTTACCCTTTATAAACTTCACATTCAGCTTTCAGAGATTCATTCTCTTGCTCAAGCAGTTTGTATTCAGCTGATTCTCTTGGCTTTTCAGCCTTAAGTTTCAGTGAACTGTTTTGCTCTTTCAGCAATATCATCTCTTCCTTATGCTTTTTAAATGCATCAGCAATACTTGTATTGTTGAGCATCATTTGTTCAAATGAATTAAATAATTTATTATCAAAAGGAGTTACCTCATCATCCTCGGAGTCATCAGATTCCTTAGCCATCAGGCAGAGAAGAGCAGGACCCTCTTCATCAGAAGTGTCTGAATCTGACGAGTAGACAGCAGCTAGCTTTTCTGCTTCTGCTACCAGAACCTTGCCTTTCTGATGCTTTCTTTCCTTTCTGATTCTCTTTTCCTCTTATGTATACTTCTCAGCTTTAGGATATGGGTAGTCTCTGATGAAATGACCCAGTTTCCTGCAATTATAGCACATCATTTTGGATTTATAGGAATCCTTATCTTGAGAAGAAGAAGTAGGGTTAGAAGTAGAAGCATTGTTATATTTGTTCTTCATTTTTCGTCTGTAGAACTTTTTGAAGTTGTTCATCAGCAATGCAACGTCTCCAGCAGTGTACTCCTTTTTGTTGAGTAGTGTGGCTTCATCAGATGAGTCCACGTCTTTGCTTTTGTAGGCTGGCCTTCTAGGATTTTCAGCAGCAACAAGTGCAGCTGTGGGACTTGAAGTAGAGGTTTCTTCAACACCCATTCTTGGCAGTTTATACTCGTATTCCTTGAGTACTGAGAACAGCTCGGTGAGTGAAATCTTTCCCAGATCTCTTGACTCTTCCATGGCTGTCACCTTCATGTTGAACTTCGGAGGTAGAGCCTTCAGAACTCTGACGGTTATCTCCTTATCAGTGAAGGTTTTTCCAAGCTTTAAAACTTCATTCAGCGTCCTTGTAAACTTTGTATCCATATGGTCAATGGTTTCCGCAGACTTCATCTTGAAGTTGTCCAGCTTTTCCAGAGCAACACTCAGCTGATGCTCTTTGATGTCGTCGTTTCCTTCGCTCATGTCACGAACCTTATCCCACATCTCTTTGCCAGTCTTGCAGTGCTTGACTTTGTCAAATCTATCGTTGTCGAGGGCCTTGGTCATGATGAAACGGCCAACTTTATCCAGATTGAACAGCTTTATTTCTTCGGCTGTCATTTCTGTTAGATCTTTTTCCACCACTATTTCAGCTTCATCAACCGTGATAGTCTGGGTGAATTTGAATGGACCTTTGATGATACATGTGTACATGTTATCATTGTAAGCAGCCAAGAAAATCTCCATTTCGATTTTCCAGTCTTCAAAGCTCATACCAGCTATGTGGGGAACATGACTGATACAATCCATTTTTCAAAAATTTTAATTTTTCAAAATATGCTCTTTTGAAAAGTTTGAAAACCATTGAAAAACACTCGGATCAAGCTCGTTGATCAGGCAGCTGATTCTAATGAACCACCTGCTTTGATACCACTTGTTGGTCCCAAGTGGTCAGATGAGGTCGGGGGGGGGGGGTTAATAGACCTCTAAACTTTTTGACAATTTTTAACTTTAAAACTTTTGTTCTAACTTAAACAGACTAAGCTGTTACCGAACATTAGTTTTACAAGGCTGATCGCGAATAAATCTTTGAACAGCTTTGTTGACCACTAATCTGATAATTACTTAGCTGATTTTTGCTAAAATCAGTTTTAATACTAGAGTACTTGCAGCGGATTTTCAAAGTGCTTTTCACAAGTAAACTTAGTAGTTTGAAAATTTTATCCCCAGTTTTGTAAACTCCTTTAAACTCTTTTAAAATTGTTTTAGAATGTGTTTTATGCAATCTGAAAATATGCTAGTTGAAAACAATGTAAAAACACAAGTAATTTTTATAGTGGTTATATGGACTTGAATATCCTTTAGTCCACTCTTCCAAGTCACAAAGATCTTGGGTTATACTAAAAACACAAAGTAATTAGTACACTCTACTTACGCCAAAACAACAAATGAATCTGGCCGTAAGCTCACAATAGGAAATCACTAAGAAAACTTATCCTCTGAAGTTAGATCACTCACAAATATGGATCTACACTTCTCACAACACTCAACCAGTTTTTCACTCAGAAAAATGTGTTTATCTTTGATCTTCAACATCGGCTTCAGTCAACAAATGACAGAGCTGATGAGTGAGCTGTTCTTGAGACTTAAGAGATTTTGCTTCGAAATTTTTCTCAGAGATTGTGTTGTTTTTCTTCTCTTCGTCTCTACAGCTATTTATACTCGTAGGTTTGAAAAATATCCGTTGAAGTGAGACAGATTTCAAAATCCTCGAGTACTGGTCCTTAATTTCCGCGAACGGCTCTCTGCAGTATGTCCGTACTGTCAACAGTACTTTTCTGCAGGCAGCATTAAATGCACCAAGCTGATGCGAAGCATTTCTTCAATCATTTGTCTTTAATAGCCTTGTACTTTAGAATTTATTACTTCCAGGGGCATTTATTACCCTTGGGAAGGCTTCTTGATCATTTCCACTTGGCTGACGAAAGTACAAGTCTGATGGCGAACAAAGCTGATCTCAAACTTGAACAAATCTGTTTTGAGTCGCCTGATCTTCACCAGTCTGATTTCTTTCCTTCAGCAGATCAGTAGCCTTGGACCTTGAATTTTGACTCTTCTGATATCTTCTTTACTTAGTCAAAAATTCTTCAAAGGGATATCAACTAAGTTAATTTATACTTAGCAGATTTGAAGTTTTGGAATTCATCAAAACCTCCCTTTACTTATTGTCTTCAGTGCTCTTCATCTTCATCCTTATCCAACATGGGTTGTGATATGAAGAATGGGAAGGAGATCCATGCTGCTAAGGCAATGTCCAAGTACTTGCCTGTTCTTAAGAGAAAAGCTGATGAAGCTGATGTGGAAGAAGAAGCTGAGGAATCAAAGGAGGCTTCTGCCAAAAGGCCAAGGAGATTGGTTAAAACAGCTCAGCTGGCTGTTGAATCCAAAAATCAAAAGGCTGATGATCCTAAGGAGAAGGCTCCTAAGAAGATGAAGAAGGTGTCTGATGCTGAAGCTAATAAAATTATAAATCAGACCACTGTTGATGTCAGGAACATGTCTCCTACATCATCTTCAAGAACTCCATCTGCTGAGGTACCTGATGAGAATGTTTCTCTTAGGACAAGGAGTCAACTCAGGGATACAGGTGCGTCCCAACTTGCTCAAGGGAGATGACCAAGAAAAATAATCAGAAAACAAATGACATTTGTTGAAAAGCCCACTGAGCTAATAGATTTGGTGAGAGAAAGCCCTCAATCAGCAGAGAGGCCTGCTGGTGCTGAGGAAGAGTCTACAGGGAGAAGCAAGTGACTGATCAAGCTGCAAATCAGACTACTCCTCAAGAACCAACAGCTGAGGTTTCCAAACCTCAAGATGATCCAGATGTGATGATCATCAATCCCATAGCAGCTACACCTCTTGCATCTGCTGGTCCCGCTCCTGCCCCAGCTGATAAAGGAAAGAGAAAAGTACTTTTCAAGAGAAAGAATATCTCTGCTGCTGACAAAAAGAAGAGAGAGGAAGCTGAGCAGCGAAAGAGAGATGAGCTGGAGGAGAGAAAGGTCCTTGAACTTAGCAAGATTCAGGCAGCAAAGGATGAAGAAAGAAGAAAAATGACTGAAGCAGAAAGGAAGGCTGCTGAAGCTGCTGAACTCGCTATGGTCATTGAAATGAGCAAGACTGATGCTCATGGACCTGTTCATGGAGGAGGGATTAAAATTGGAGAATCAAAAGAAGCTAAGCCAAAGATACCTACTGGCGAAGTCAAGCCAAAGGCAAAATTTGAAGTTAGAAAATCTTTTGACATTGTCAATTCTGATCAATCTATCTTCAACAGGTTTGAGAAGGCCTTAGCCTATTTTGATCAAAAACTGATGCTGAAAACTCTGTTCACCCATGAAAAGCCTAGATACATGAAGTGGAGGGATTATATACTGAACAAGTCTATTGAAGAGCTTCAGAGTTGGAAGGAGTTAGCTGATGAAGAAAGATGGGTTCTTAATTGGCTGAAGACTGACTCCATTCAACAAGCCTTGGATCCTGACTTTGTAAGGGATGCTATGCATCAATATGCAAAGGACTTTGCATCAGAGGAGGCCAAGATTATTGAAAATACTTTGCCTGCAAAGAAAAGAAAATCTGACGATGCTGTTGAAAGGGCAATTCAGATTGCTGTTATGACTGCCTTGAAGAAATGGGCTATTAAGTCAAGATATCAGCAAGGTTCATCAAGTGAGCTGCCCTCGCTGCCAAGCATTCAACAGATAACATTTGGCAAAGAAGTAAGAGATTACTGTGAATAGCCTAAGGTAAAGCCATCTGCTCCAATGCCATGGCCTGTTGTAAGACAAATCCGTCAAACAACAACCTTTACTGATGACGGCACAATCATAAGTAAGATTTTTGAAGACGTTACTGATCAACCTAAAGCTGCTGAAGAACCCTTAGCACTTGAGTGGAAAGCTAAGGAGTCCGAAGCTGATCAAGATACTGAATTGAAGGATGCTCCTGTCCACCAGGAGAGTGAAGATGATCAACTTGCTACTCATTCTGCTTCATCAGATGATATGAATTCATCACTGTAGGAAGCCTTCCAGCTGCTAATGGAAAATTCTATGAAGGAAATGGAAGAAAGAAACAGCACGCAGTTGAAGAAGTTGCAAAAATAATTGACTGAATCCAACAGATTACAACTTGAAAGCATGCAACTACTTACTGCAAGGACGATCAGGAATGCAATTGACAATTTTCCTCTTCCTGAGGATCATTCTAAGGCACTGACTCAAAGTGTTGTAGAAATGAACAGAAATATTGAAGATGTGAAGGCTGATGTCAACCATCTTCATACTGCTCTGAAGAGAGCTGAGAACAACATTGCTGACCTCACTGCTGCCTTCATCGATGTCAGTGAAGAAGAAAAGAAAGTCAACATGATGATGTTGCAAGGAGTTCAGAAATCTGGAAAAGTTATTGAAGAGGAACTTGCCACAATGCAACTGAATGTGGACTGCTTAAATGACAAGACTGATATCATCAGCATATCTCGCGATCACTTGACTGCCAGTCATGATGTGGTTAATCAGAACATCAAAGCTTTATGTGCTGTTATGAAGATTCTTGCTGTTACACTTAACCCGCCTGCTGAACCTGAAATTGTCACCAGAACTGATGATGACAAAATAGGGGAAGAGAAAGGGGAAGAACCAACCAAGGAAACTGTTGCTACTGATGAAGCTAAGACGACTAATAATACTGCTGAACCTGGAATGGTTGAAGGTAAAGAAAAGTCTGCTGAAGTTTCTAAGGAAAAAGCCAAGTCTGATGAAGAAAAGGCTGCTTCCTAGGATTCTGAAGAAGATAAATCAGAGCCCTATACCAAATTCAAGGATGAAGAGAGAATCAAAAGGAAGATGGACGAAATAGCTAGAGAAGAAGAGATCAAAGCTAAAATGGAAGTTGTTAAGTCCAATCTGCATTTGGATTAGGAAGCTGATGAAGATGAAGATGAAGAAGATGATGAAGAATCTTCTTATGAGTATGATGAAGAAGTGCTTGAAGGAGACGATGAAGAAGCTGATGACTAGTATAGGCAAATTTTGATGTATCAGTTCTCTTTATTATTTCTTTTTCAACCATCTGATTCCAACAGAATTGTACTTGTAATAATTTTCAAATATCAATAAAAAGTTCAAGTTCTCCTAATAATTTAGTAGAGCGAGTAAGGGTCGATCCCACAGAGAATATCTAGTCTAATTTTATGCTAAATGGATTAAAACAAATGGGGGTTTAAGTGTGATGGATTTCAATAATTAAGGAGTAATGCAAATTAAATTTAATCAAAGTAACAAATATTGGTCCAAGTCAACATCCACTGTCGGAATCATATAACTGATCATCGATGCAAATATATATAACAATTCACACTTTGAATATTCACTGTGGAAACTAATCCCCTATCTCTCCTTAGTTTTAATTAATCAGAAGAAGATATCCAATTAATCCTAACTACTAAATAACCTAAGATAAGCACTAAAGGTTTAATATAGCAGATGCTTTAAGAATTAGAGAGATCAATGAAACTAAACAATTCAAACACAAGCGGCTGGATTTAATTTAGTCGATTTATCTTCTTAAGATTAACAATTTCTGACGCTGCAAATTATTGAATCTTAGATGCTTCACAAAATTAGATGGATCAAACAATTACGGATTTGATATCTAATCAAGCAGTAGATTGAAAAGAATAATATACTAGTAGGCCTCCTAGCAATTAAACAAAACAACCATATTAATTATGACAGAAGAGCAATCGATATTCAAAACATAAATCGTATAATAAAACTAATTAGATCTCACAGTTTTCTTGTTTCCGAAGCTTCAGTTTTCTTCGACCAATAACAAAGATTTAGCCACGTAAGGCCATTAATAACTATAGGTATATGTGGGGGAAAAGAATAATGAACTAGGTGGTCTTCTAAAGTCCTATTTATCAAAGAAGCCAACACAACCCTAAAAGAATCCTCTAAAATTGATATCCAATCTTTATATTATAAGAATAATATAAAAATTAGGATATTATCTCAATGTAAATAGGAGAATGCTGATTTAGTCCTTCCAAATTCGTCCATCAAGGATTGCCCCAATATCAAGTCAATATATTAGACTAGATATTTAGGAAACTTTCCATAAAACAGGTACAGCGACTTTAAGTCCGATTTCGTCTAGGATCCCTTCAGAATCTTGAAAATCCCCAAAGATGAAAGTTGTAGATTTTCCTCTTGCCGATCTAAAGCATCTTGTATCATCTCATTTGGATCTCGTATGAGGATTTTACGCCCTTAATACGAAGTAGTGTCAAAACTGTCAAGAAATTGTCTACTTAGCTTCTTTTCCACTTAATGCCTCCAATTGTATCCTAGATAAAAATATAAGAATAATGAATGTGATTTGGTGTCAAATAAATATTAAATAGTAAATAATAATGCATAAAAACTTGACACTTTGTATTCTTATCAAATTCCCCCACACTTATTCTTTGCTCGTCCTCGGGCAAAATTCAAATTCATTTCCCCAAAAAGAACATCAAGGTTGCAATGCCATTAACAAAGAACAACCAAACATTTCCAAAATCATAATACATCATGAACAACATTCTTAAACAACTTACAATTAAATAGCAAGTATTTTCATTTGAGAATACAGTAGACTAAATATGTAGACCCTTACAGGAATGTACACTCAACTCTCATGTGTTTGAAGGGTATGTGTTTCGCTCAAATTCATTCCTATGGAAATGATCTACCATAAGCTTGCATATCTTCTCATTCTCCTCCATTGAGACCACATGCATAACAAGAATCATAAGGACTTTTAGGGGTTGTAATGGGGCTTAGGGACAAGGAATGAACATTTGGAACTGAGCTTAAAAGTCATCGAAACTAGTGGGGCAAGTAATCAGTTTAATCTCAATATAAGTGGAACCAAACACTCTATTTATCATATTTCTTTGTTTTGGCTCTAAAGTACTAATCACTTAAAATCCTTGCACCATGAGTAGACCATGCTTTGAAATCATATGAAACATCGTAAACATGGATAATTTTATAATAAACTCCCTTCAATCAATTCTCTTTCTTTCATTTTTTTTTTTTTTTTTTTTTTTGTTTTCAACTTTTTTTTTCATATTTTCTTTTTCTTTTTTTTTCTTTTTTTTTTTTTTTTTTCAAAACACAGACATACCACAACTTCATTAATCCCCACACTTATTTCTGGCACCCAATTATAGTGATGAAAAATGCTCCACTAGCTCTAAGACATGGGTAAAGATGTCATTTTTTTTTGGGCTTAAAGTTTGTAATGTGGGTTAGAAAAAACAAGAAAATGCTAAAGAAAGGCTCAAAAGGGGCTGAACAAGGGAAAAATTAATTCAAGGTAGGCTATTTGGCTTAAGTGGCTCTTTCAAAAAAAAAATTGCCTTAATCATATTCACGTATGCATGAGTCAATATGGCCTCAAATAGAATCAATGCAAGTTCTAGAGAAACAGGACCATGGAAGAATATCTCTCATGAAAAAAAATGAGATCGATATTGATGTATCGATCTAAAGGCTCGAAACCTCACCGGCTTTTGTCTACAAAACTTAGTTACTATCATTCTCAAAGAAAATATCAAAACTAATCAATTTTATGTTGTAAGATTACTTATTCAATCATGTTATGACTTTCTCAAGTTCAATCGAACTTTTGCTCATGACAAAAAAAACCCTTTTTATTTATTTTTTTATTTTTTTATTTTTATTAACTAAAACTTCTCCCCCCACACTTGATGCTGACATTGCCCCCAATGTACGGAAAAACTACCAAACCAAACAAAAAAAATAAAAAAAAATAAGAATAAGAAAGATGTACTCCCCTTGGGTTGCCTCCCAAGCAGCGCCTATGTTTACTGTCGTTGGCTCGACCCAATGCTTCCTTCTCTAGTCAGAATAAATTGGATCATCAACGTCCAATGTAGCAACATTGTCTACTCGAAAACCTTCATAGAAGGTTTTTAGTCTATGCCCATTCACCTTGAATATTTTGGAGGTCTCCATACTTTGAATTTCAACTACACCATGAGGAATAACATTAGTAACAACAAAAGGTCCAATCCAACGAGAACGCAACTTACCTGGAAACAAACGAAGTTGAGAATGGTGCAGAAGGACTTTTTGACCAACTTTGAACTCCTTCCTACTAATCATCTTGTCATGAAAAGTCTTCGTCCTTTCTTTGTAAATCCTAGCATTCTCATAGGCATCATTGCGAATTTCCTCTAACTCTTGTAGTTGCAACTTCCTATGTTCTCCACTTTCATCCATCTTCATGTTGAAACTCTTGATAGCCCAATATGCCTTATGCTCTAATTCAACTGGAAGGTGACATGGCTTCCCAAACACCAATCGATAAGGTGACATACCAATGGGCGTCTTATATGCAGTTCGATATGCCCACAAGGCATCATCTAAGCGCAAACTCCAATCTTTCCTACTTGGAATGACAGTCTTTTCAAGGATGGACTTGATCTCTCGGTTTGATACTTCTGCTTGTCCATTAGTTTGTGGGTGATATGCGAAACCTTGTGTGTCATGTGGTACTTTCTAAGCAAAGTCTCCATAGTACGGTTGCAAAAGTGAGTGCCTCGATCACTTATTATAGCTTTTGGGATTCCAAACCTGGAGAATATGTTAGACTTGATAAAATCTGTAACAACTTTAGAATCATTAGTCCTAGTGGCTTTAGCTTCCACCCATTTCGAGACATAATCAACAGCAAGTAATATGTAAACATAGCCGAAAGATACAGGAAAGGGTCCCATGAAGTCGATGCCCCAAACATAAAAAATTTCACAAAATAGTATAGAAGTTTGTGGCATCTCATTCTTCTGGGAAATATTACCCGTTTTTTTACAATGCTCGCATGATTTACAAAATAAATATGAGTCCCGAAATAAAGATGGCCAATAAAAACCACATTCTAGTACCTTTCTTGCTGTTATTTTTGCTCCAAAGTGACCTCCACAAGCATAAGAATGACAAAAGGTGAGAACATAAATAATATCATTATCAGAGACACACCTTCTTATTATTTGATCACCACAATGCTTCCATAAGTACGGGTCATCCCATACATAATACTTTGCGTCACTTTTCATCTTATCTTTTTGAGCCTTAGATAAACCAGGAGGTAACATATTAGTAGCCAAAAAATTCACAATATTTGCATACCAAGGTAATGTCACACTCGTGGAAAGTAGTTGCTCGTCAGGGAAGGTCTCGTGTAGAGGAAGTTCATCCTCCATACGAACTAAGCGACTCAAATGATCAGCCACTTGATTTTCTATCCCTTTTTTGTCCTTTATCTCCAAATCGAATTCACTTAAGAGAAGTATCCATCTTATTAACCTTGGTTTCGCTTCTTTCTTGGTCATCAAATATCGAATGGCTGCATGATCAGAGTAAACAATAACTTTAGTACCAAGCAAATAAGATCGAAACTTTTCTAAAGCAAAAACAATAGCTAAAAGTTCTTTTTCAGTAGTCGAATAGTTTCTTGGGCATCATCCAAAGTCCGTGAAGCATAATAAATGGCATGAGATGATTTTCCAACTCTTTGACCCAAAACAGCTCCGATTGCATAGTCACTTGCATCACACATTATTTCAAAAGGAATATTCCAGTCAGGGGGCTGGATAATTGGTGCAGAAGTTAGCAACTCCTTCAGCTTATCAAGCGCTTTTCTACATGCTTCATTAAACTCAAATGGCACATCATTTTGTAACAACTTGCATAGGGGTACTGCTATTTTGTAGAAGCCTTCGATAAATCTTCGATAAAAACCTGCATGTCCAAGAAAAGAACGAACTTCCCGCACACAAGTAGGGTAAGGTAAAGATTGAATAATATCAATTTTAGCTCTATCTACCTCTATTCCCTTAGGTGAAACAACATGGCCTAAAACTATTCCTTGTTCAACCATAAAGTGACATTTTTCATAATTTAAAACAAGGTTAGTTTCTATACATCTTTTAAGAACAAGTGTAAGGTTATGCAAACAATTATCAAAGGAATCTCCATAAACGGTGAAATCGTCCATAAAGACCTCTATGATGTGTTCAATATAATCTGAAAATATGCTAACCATACACCTTTGAAAAGTTGCAGGGGCATTGCAAAGGCCAAAGGGCATGCGCCGATAAGCAAAAGTACCGAAAGGGCATGTGAAAGTCGTATTTTCTTGATCCTCTGGGGCGATTGCAATCTGAAAATAACCTGAAAAACCATCAAGAAAACAATAGAAAGCATGACCAGCTAATCTCTCAAGCATTTGATCGATAAAAGGTAAAGGAAAGTGATCTTTGCGGGTTACACTATTTAATTTTCTATAATCTATACAAACCCGCCACCCATTCTGAACTCGGGTAGGAATCAACTCATCGTTCTGCTTTTTTATGACAGTTATCCCGGTCTTTTTAGGAACCACTTGAACCGGGCTAACCCAATTACTATCTGAGATAGGAAAAATCATCCCAACTTCAAGGAGTTTGAGGATCTCCTTCTTAACTACATCCATCATAGGTGGGTTCAATCTCCTTTGCGCTTGTCGAGATGGTTTTGCTCCCTCTTCAAGCAAAATTCGATGCATGCACGTAGACGGACTAATTCCTTTGATATCCGCAATGGTCCAACCAATGGCTTCTTTATGCTCCTTAAGTACTTGCACGAGCTTTTCTTCCTATAGTGCACTAAGTTTGCTAGAGATGATCACAGGCAGTGTATTTCCATCTCCAAGGAACACGTACTTGAGATGACTAGGAAGAGGCTTCAAATCTGGAATAGGAGCCTGTAAAATAGAAGGCAAAGGTTTCTCGTTAGAAAGTGGTAGCCTAATATAAGAAATGTTACCTGTTTGTTTTAACTTTGAAAATTCATTCAACGCTGCGACAGTTTCCTGTAAATCAATGTTCAAGGCTAACTCCTCATTTTCTTTTTCAATATGCTTACTAATAGCAACTTCCAGTTTATCTTCTCCATCAAGTTCAAAAATTTCCTGTGCTAAAGAATCAATGACATCGATAGAAAAAACAGAATTATCATCACTAGGATATTTCATGGCATCATAAATATTAAATTTAACAATTTCGCCATCAAACTCCATAGTTAGTGTGCCACTATGAACATCTATTTTAGTCTTGGATGTCTTTAAGAATGGTCTCCCCAACAAAATAGGTGTAGCTTGATCACCATTCTCCATATCAAGTACATAAAAGTCAGCCGGAAAAACCAAATCATTAACTTGCACAAGAATATCCTCAACTATTCCCTTAGGATATGCATTAGATCTATCAGCCAATTGAATCACAACACCAGTTTTGTTTAAAGGTCCAATTTTTAGAGAAGCATACACAGAATATGGCATGACATTGATCGATGCTCCTAAATCTAACATGGTCTTTTCAAATCTATTGTTTCCTATCTTACAAGGGATAGTAAACATGCCTGGATCTTTACACTTCGCAGGTATTTTTCTTTGAATAATTGCAGAAACATTCTCTCCTACTATCACCTTTTCACTTCCCTTAAGTTTTTGTTTTCGTTTGAGTGTGCACAGTTCTTTTAGAAATTTAGCATAACGAGGTACTTGTTTAATAGCATCTAAAAGTGGAATATTTACCTCGCATCTACGGAAAGTCTCATATAAATCTTTATTTTGCTCATCTTTCCTGGATTCTGCTAATGCTTGAGGAAAAGGGGGTATTGGTTTATAATCAGAAAAAGGCACAAACTTACGGTTAGGCATGTCCTTGTCTTTACGAATGTCTTTCTCCACTATAATTTCTTTCTCCTTTTCTTGTTTTGACGGTGCATGAACTGCCTCAGTTGGAATTTCAACCTCTTTTCCGCTTCTCAAAACTATAGCACTTGCATTTTCTCTTGGATTTACTATCGTTTGAGACGGTAATTTCCCCGAACTTTGAGCCTCTAGCCGACTAATTGCGGTTGCCATTTGACCCGTTTGATTATCCAAGTTCTGAATAGTGGTCCTCGTTTCTTGTTGAAATTGTTTGGTCTCCTGTTGAAATTGCAAAGTATTAGTTGCAAGAGACTTAACAATATCTTCTAACGACATACCAGAATTAGAAGGTTGGATCGGTTGTGGTCTAGGAGGGTATGGCTGCTTATATTGTTGGTAATTTTGACGGTTTTGACTTGCGGGCTGATTCATTTGAGGGTTCCCATAGCTAAGGTTGGGGTGGTCCCTCCATCCCGAATTGTACGTGTTGGAGTAGGGATCATACTTCCTTTGTGGCTGTCCATGAAAATCACCCGTAGCATTCACTTGCTCAACGGATTCCTCTTGAAGAGTTGGGCACAAATCAGTTGGATGCCCTACTACCGAACAAATCCCACAAGATTTTGTTGTTTGCACATTACCTATAGCCATTTGACGAACAAGAGAAGTTAAACTAGCAATTTGTTGTTCAAGGGAGGAAACGTTTACCTCATTAACATTCTTTGGTAGAACATCAAGCCTAGTGCCAAATTGTTGGGAATTTGCTGCCATATTTGCAATCAAGTTCTTAGCAGCCTCCGGAGTTTTATCCACTAAAGCTCCTCCACTAGCGGCATCAATCATGTTTCTATCGGTGTGTAAAAGACCCTCATAAAAATACTGGATAAGTAGTTGCTCAGTAATTTGATGATGGGGGCAGCTTGCACATAATTTCTTAAATCGTTCCCAATATTCGTAAAGGTATTCTCCATTGTGCTGCCTTACACCACAAATTTCCTTTCGAATGTTTGCTGCTCTTGAAGCTGGGAAATATTTCTCTAGGAACATCCTTTTCATCTCGTTCCATGTAGTAATGGTCCCAGAGGGTAGATAATACAACCAATCCTTAGCCGAATCTTTCAAAGAAAATGGAAAGGCTCTCAATTTTATTTGCTCTTCCGTCACCCCCACAGGTTTCATACTCGTACATACCACATGTAGTTCCTTTAGATGCTTGTGAGGATCTTCCCCTGCAAAACCATGGAAAGTTGGTAAAAGATGTATTAGTCCTGATTTTAGTTCAAAGGTAGTAGCAGCATCTAAAGTAGGAAAAGTAATGCATAGAGGGTGTTGATTCAAATCAGGGGCAGCAAGCTCTTTCAAAGTTTGATTTCCAGCCATGAATTATTTCTCTTCAGAATCAGAATTGCTTATAGACCAATCAGAAGTTGGATTGATTTCTTCAGTGTCTTCTCGAAGTTTCTTCTTTAACCTGCGCAAAGTTTTCTCAATTTCTGGATCGTACTGCAATTCACCTTGATAAGAAGATCGAGTTGCCAACATAAAAACAAAACAAAAAATAAAATAATAAATAAGGATCACAAAAAGCAAACAATCAACTAGAAAATTCCCCGGCAACGGCGCCAAAATTTGGTGTGCTATCGTACGCAACCAAAAATAAAACCTATACTCCTAATAATGTAGTAGAGCGAGTAAGGGTCGATCCCACAGAGAATATCTAGTCTAATTTTATGCTAAATGGATTAAAACAAATGGGGGTTTAAGTGTGATGGATTTCAATAATTAAGGAGTAATGCAAATTAAATTTAATCAAAGTAACAAATATTGGTCCAAGTCAACATCCACTGTCGGAATCATATAACTGATCATCGATGCAAATATATATAACAATTCACACTTTGAATATTCACTGTGGAAACTAATCCCCTATCTCTCCTTAGTTTTAATTAATCAGAAGAAGAGATCCAATTAATCCTAACTACTAAATAACCCAAGATAAGCACTAAAGGTTTAATATAGCAGATGCTTTAAGAATTAGAGAGATCAATGAAACTAAACAATTCAAACACAAGCGGCTGGATTTAATTTAGTCGATTTATCTTCTTAAGATTAACAATTTCTGACGCAGCAAATTATTGAATCTTAGATGCTTCACAAAATTAGATGGATCAAACAATTACGGATTTGATATCTAATCAAGCAGTAGATTGAAAAGAATAATATACTAGTAGGCCTCCTAGCAATTAAACAAAACAACCATATTAATTATGACAGAAGAGCAATCGATATTCAAAACATAAATCGTATAATAAAACTAATTAGATCTCACAGTTTTCTTGTTTCCGAAGCTTCAGTTTTCTTCGACCAATAACAAAGATTTAGCCACGTAAGGCCATTAATAACTATAAGTATATGTGGGGGAAAAGAATAATGAACTAGGTGGTCTTCTAAAGTCCTATTTATAAAAGAAGCCAACACAACCCTAAAAGAATCCTCTAAAATTGATATCCAATCTTTATATTATAAGAATAATATAAAAATTAGGATATTATCTCAATGTAAATAGGAGAATGCTGATTTAGTCCTTCCAAATTCGTCCATCAAGGATTGCCCCAATATCAAGTCAATATATTAGACTAGATATTTAGGAAACTTTCCATAAAACAGGTACAGCGACTTTAAGTCCGATTTCGTCTAGGATCCCTTCAGAATCTTGAAAATCCCCAAAGATGAAAGTTGTAGATTTTCCTCTTGCCGATCTAAAGCATATTGTATCATCTCATTTGGATCTCGTATGAGGATTTTACGCCCTTAATACGAAGTAGTGTCAAAACTGTCAAGAAATTGTCTACTTAGCTTCTTTTCCACTTAATGCCTCCAATTGTATCCTAGATAAAAATATAAGAATAATGAATGTGATTTGGTGTCAAATAAATATTAAATAGTAAATAATAATGCATAAAAACTTGACACTTTGTATTCTTATCATTCTGTTTCCAACAAATCTTTTCTATCTCAGAAAATTTTGAGGATCAAAACTTTAGTGTAGGTTATCAGGTACTTAGCTGAAGTTTTGTCATCATCAAAAAGGGGAAAATTGTTGGATAGAGATAAAGATGAAAGCACTAAAGATAATTTGTAAATGGTGGTTTTGATGATTTTCAAAACCTAAGATCAGCTAAGTATGGAAAGCTTAGTTGTAAAAGTCCCTTAGAAGAATATTGACTAAGTAAGAAGACAAATCAGACGAGTCAAAATTCAAGGTCCAAAAAACTATTGATCTGCTGAAGGAAAGAAATCAGACTGGTGAAGATCAGCCGACTCAAATCAGATTTGTTCAAATTTGGGATCAACTTCGTCCGTCATCAGACATGCAGTTTCGTCAGCCAAGTGGAAAAGATCAAGAAGTCTTCCCAACGGTAATAAATGCCCCTGGAAGTAATAAATGCTGAAGTACAAGGTTATTAAAGACAAATGATTGAAGAAAGACTTCGTATCAGCTTGGTGCATTTAATGCTGCCTGCAGAAAAGTACTGTTGACAGTACGGACACTGTGCAGAGAGCCGTTCGTGGAAATTAAGGACCAGTACCCGAGGATTTTGAATTCTGTCTCACTTCAACAGACATTTTTCAAACCTACGAGTATAAATAGATGAAGAGACAAAGAGAAGAAACAACAACACAATCTCTTAGAAGAAATCCGAAGCAAAATCTCTTAAGTCTCAAGAAGAGCTCACTCATCAGCTCTGTCATTTGTTGACTGAAGCCGAAGTTGAAGATAAAAGACAAACACATTTTCTGAGTGAAAAACTGTTTGAGTGTTGTGAGAAGTGTAGATCCATCTTTGTGAGTGATCTAGCTTCAGAGGATAGGTTTTCTTAGTGACTTCCTATTACGAGCTTACGGCCAGATTCATTTGTTGTTTTGGCGTAAGTGGAGTGTACTAATTCCTTTGTGTTCTTAGTATAACCCAAGATCTTTGTAACTTGGAAGAGTGGACTAAAGGTTATTTAAATCCATATAACCACTATAAAAATTACTTGTGTTTTTTGTTGCGGCTTTCACACACGCAAATAAACGCAAGTGCACGTATCGAACAAGTAATAAAGAGTAAGTATAAGAGTATCGTCTCCACAGGGACTTGACTAATATCTACCAATTCCAATTCCTAATTTACATTAAATTGATTCCAAATTCAAATATATTTTTAGGTTCAATTAAACTAGCTTAACTAAATGAATTAACTAACCTAAGTACTTGGATTGAGTTCGAATAATGAGAAGAGAAACCTAGGGTTATAATCCACTATGTTATCTATCGATTGCCCAATTGAGATTTTCGTAGTTATTGTGGTGACAAGAGTGCTACCCGAGGATTCAAATATATTCCTACGTATCTTCCGAATTACATAAGAACCTATTGTATTATACAAATCGATCCTATTCCTAGGTGATTCATAAATAACACAAAGCATTAAACACGAACCTCATGTAACGGGTATAAACGCCTTAAGTATATTCCTATCCTAAGAGTCGTTTACTATTCAATTTCCTATCTAATCCTAATCTCCCTTTTCCAAGTTCAAAAAGAATATTAAATCTAACAACTAGGTGATCAGTCAAGTTGCAAGCATATAGAACGAAATTAAATCAAACACAAGAATTGCCCCTAACTATGAATAATCCAATAAAAATAATCAAAGTAACATAGTTTCATAAAAACCCTAGATCCTAAAGAATTAGTTCATGATAAATATAAGAAGAAAATAATAAAGGAAAACAAATCTGAGTTCATGTGGTTTTATAGACAAAACGATGAATTTGAGATAAAGATCTTCAATATTGCGTTCTTCTTGCTTGGGTGATCTTCAGAACTTTTCTCTTTTCTTCTTCAATCTTTCTCCAAGTAGATCTTTGATGTTGTAGGTGTATTATATGAAAGAATTATGTTTAGAACTGATCAAAGATGTGTAATTTTGTGACCTAGAAGTCCTTATATAGATCTACCAAGTTGAGTCCAAGTAGGAGACTTTAGGCCCATGAATTCTCTTAAAAGCCCGCTGAAAATCGCGTCAGGTTTGCGCGACAGTTTTGCAAGAGTCATAACTCTCAGCTCCGAACTCCAAATAAAGATCTGTAAAATCTGTGGTGTAGCTAACTCATTCCTCTACATCATAGTCGAAATTCAACTTCATTGAAGCTTCCTTGAATGAGTTATGGTCCTCGGAGTGCACAACAACATTTCTGACAGCTTCTTCGTTCTTGCACTATTTGACTTCATTTGATCTTTAATTCGGTGTTCTCGCTTCCAATCATGTTCTTTGATCCAAAATAGATTAAGCTTACAAATATGAACACAATATATAAGAAAATATCTCAATTCATGCAGAAAACAATTAAACCAATGACTCGAGCGACAAAATACAAAACTAACTATAATTGCCTAAGATTCTACCACAACTCTAATAAAAGTAATCGAATAAGTTAAGGAAATAGACTTGATAACACTGTTTTCACAGAGTTATCACACCCCCAAACTTAAACTATTACTCGTCCTCGAGTATTGACAAAAACTAAAACAACAACACGAACATTTACAATCATGCATCCCAAGTCAAACTACTAACCATCAATTTCAAAACCTTATGCATTCTATCATGTAGTTCCTGCGTGTGTGTGTGTATACATAAAACGCGAATGTCGGAATCACTTAGATCACTATAGCTTCGAAATCATTGAGCCTAATTGCATGAATTCCTAAATTGCCAAACATATTCTATATTTTCTTAGGTTATCATACTAATTACTAAGTTTTAGCAAAGCTTTCAGTCGAAGTTATGGACTCCTTTAAGTTTGAACTTTCATTTAGCATTTTCTTCATTAATGAGCATAACTTAAGTATATTTAGTACCACTCACACTCATAACTCGTTCTAAAGAAGCAGTCAAAATAGAGGAGTGCAGAATAGTAGAATGGTTAAGTCGATGCACCCATATATCGTTCATCTTATCGCAGTCAAGTTAGAGGAGTGCAAGTATAAGTCTCAAGCGATGAGGTTTTTCAGGTCTCATACAAGTGAGGTTATTTTCTTTGAATTTAACTTATAGTTTTTCAATTATTTGCTTCATTTGGTTCTTGTTAAAGTTATCCTTCCCCCCAAACTTAGGCAAAACTATCACTTAGATCCTTAGCATTTTAACCCTCGAATCTAGAGATCATGTAGGCAATAAAGGATTTCTTAAGCTCTATTCTAACTATAATTCTCTAACGTCATCCTAAATTCTCGATAATGTATTCGTGCTTAAATTGTGCAGGAAAAACATTAAAAAACACATAAAATTTCAAAAAAATTAGTCAAAGTCGACCTAGCATGCACGAAATAAATGCGACCTCACCCCCAAACTTAAAACAAACAGTGTCCTCACTGTGACATAAACACACGAGTTGAATCATGCCAGATTAACCAAACAGGAAAGACGAGAATATTCACATGCAGACAGTAAGACAACCACCAACAAAATATAACAGAGAACAGTGAAAAGAATACGTCCCTACGAGGCTGTGTCTGGCGGTCTCCTGCATGTCTGTCCATCCTATGCATCATCCACGGGACCGCTCGACTTCGTGGTACCATTTGGTTTACTCCACCAAAACAATCAATTCACAAGTATCACACCGAAACCAAAGTGTAATCAATCCCTACCACTCCTACCAACTAATCACACAATCAAGCACAATATCGTAACCACAAGAACCGATCAAGGCACCGTTCCTCCACACTTCTCAATTAATCACAAGCAAAAAATCCAAAAATAGCATAACAAGCCCTTCACTAGCAATCGAAATCAGAATCAGGAATCAAGCCAAGAAATGCAAAAAAATCAATTGTTACCAGCCCTTGAGAGATGCCCGATTGAGATAGAGGTGCTGCGGCGGCGTTAGGGTTTCGTCTAGTGGCTGTTTTGGGCAAGGGGCGGCGGATCTGCGGCTGTGTGAGGGGGCAGGTCGCGCGGCGGTTTGGTTGCGTGTTGGAGAGAACAGGGGCAGGGGGCGGCGGCGGTAAGAGAAGGAGCAGGTCGCGGCGGTCAGATCTGAGAGATAGAAGGTGCGGCGCGGCTGCGTGCGTGAGGTTGGACGCGGTTGGGTTAACATCGGTCGTGGCTGAGTTCTCGGCGGATCTATGGCTGAATAGGGGGCAGGTCGCGGCGATGGTTCGGGTCTGGGTTAGGGTTTCAGCTGTGTGTGGCTGATGGCGGCGGGGCAGATCTGAGGGATTTGATGGTCGCGGTCGCGGCTGAAGGGGAGAAAGAGCAGGTCGCGGGTGAAGGTTGGGCTGGGTTTCGGTCAGATCTGAGGTAGAGAAAGTGCGGCGGCGGTCGCGGGGCAGATCTGAGGGAGAGAAGGTGCGGCGCGGCGGTGGAGTGGGTTAACTTCGGTCGTGGCTGTGTGCGGCTGGGTAGATCTGCGCGGTGGTCGGCGGTTGTGTTCGCGTGGTCGGCTGTGAGTGGCTGATGTGCGACGGGAAAGAGGGAGATGAAGGCGGCTGGGTTGGGCTGGGTTTCGGTCGCGGCTTAAGGAGGGCTGGGTGCGGCGACGGATCTGAGGGAGAGAGGCGGTCGCGGCTGGGTGGGGCGGTTCGGTGGATGATGGTGGTCGGTTTTGGTAGTGAGAGAGTGAGTAAGAGAGCAGCCCGGTTTTTTTTTTTTTTTTTTTTTTGGGGCCATGGCTCGTTCAATTTGAGCCATGGCCTTCAGCTTCTGAAAATTGATTTCTTTTTGCCCTTGAAATGGAGCCATGGCCTTATTCAAGTAGTGCCATGGCTTAAGGCTGCTGGAATTTGTGCATTTTATTGAGCTATGGCCTGACTGAAGTTGTGCTATGGCTTGATTATTCTTATTCTCCAAAACGCCCCGGTCCATGAAATGTTCATCTCCTCGTTACCTTGCACCGCGATACGCCTGCAAAACCCGACATAACACCACAGATCACACTAAAACCTAAAACAAAACGAAACAAAAAAACGCAAAAACAAAAACAAATAAAAGCTTGAGTTGCCTCCCAAGAAGCGCTTAGGTTTAAGTCCTTAGCTCGACTTTGATACTTCCCTTTTAAGGTGGCCAATAATCAAATAGGGTTCCATCTGGATCAAGCATAAGTCCAGGTCTTTTTGCTTTCTTTGTTGTCCCGAAATTTGGTCTTTCCCTTGTAAGCTTAATTGGGACAAATTTG
Source organism: Penstemon eatonii (assembly GCA_038501285.1). Classification (NCBI taxonomy): domain Eukaryota; kingdom Viridiplantae; phylum Streptophyta; class Magnoliopsida; order Lamiales; family Plantaginaceae; genus Penstemon; species Penstemon eatonii. The sequence continues at coordinate 55,380,650 of CM076710.1, forward strand.
AACCTCGTATCGAATCGACAAGCTCTATCCCCAGGTTCAAATCTCTTGTAATCTTTACCAACTCTTATCCAAGTCACGCTTTGAGGATGGGTATGCATATTGTACTTCGTTTTATCATCAACCCTTCCTTTTTGCGTATCTCTCATTAATATCTCATCCACACCAAAATAAGATTCATCGCATTTTGACTCATAAATTGGAGGTATGATAAACTCAATTGTATCCTCCTTTATCTCCATTACCTCAATCTCATCTATCAACGTCATTGACTTGTTGACTTCGATGTATTCCCTGATTTGATCGTCCTCCGGAATGGTTAAGATATTTTCTTCTACATCCGGGATCTCCTCGTTATGACGAACATCGAAACTTGTCCATTTATTGCTATGCGGCTGCTCTATTTCACTCTCAACAATAAGAGAATTTGTCTCGCTCGGCTTAGTATCTGATAACATCGAATTATCCTCTTCATTCAAGAGTGAGCTTTGAGGTAGATTACCCATTCTTAAATTGAATGCGTTAATTTCAGATTCGATATTTTTCAACTTCTCCATACAATCGGTGAATTCCATCATAAAAGCAATACTTGGTTCTGTTGATAGTTGAGAATACGCTTGATCAATTTTAGATCTGATCTTTTTTATCTTCTCCATACAATCGGTGAATGCCACCATAAATGCAATACTTGGTTCTGTCGGTGGTAGTTGAGAATACTCTTGGTGGCTTGGAGGTATGAACGAGTTGGTCATCATGAAGTTTGTGTCTTGATTACTACCCAGATCATCGCTCCATGGAACATTTGGGTTAGTCCCCCACCCTGAATTGTAGTTGTTGGGGTGAAGATTCTGACCATACTGACTATCCTGAAATTGATCCATGTATAACCATGAATTTGAATTCAGTGGGCAACGATCGTACGAGTGTTTACCTGCACAATACACACAAGTCGTTCCTTCATTAAGCCAATGATAACTGCTATAATTCATACCAAATGAAGAGAACGAGAAAAAGAATAATTAACTAGGAACCAACCAAAAGAAAAATCAAAAATAAAAATTGGCAAATAGATGTTGCAAGTCCCCGGCAACGGCACCAAAAACTTGTTGCGGCTTTCACACACGCAAATAAACGCAAGTGCACGTATCGAACAAGTAATAAAGAGTAAGTATAAGAGTATCGTCTCCACAGGGACTTGACTAATATCTACCAATTCCAATTCCTAATTTACTTTAAATTGATTCCAAATTCAAATATATTTTTAGGTTCAATTAAACTAGCTTAACTAAATGAATTAACTAACTTAAGTACTTGGATTGAGTTCGAATAATGAGAAGAGAAACCTAGGGTTATAATCCACTATGTTATCTATCGATTGCCCAATTGAGATTTTCGTAGTTATTGTGGTGACAAGAGTGCTACCCGAGGATTCAAATATATTCCTACGTATCTTCCGAATTACATAAGAACCTATTGTATTATACAAATCGATCCTATTCCTAGGTGATTCATAAATAACACAAAGCATTAAACACGAACCTCATGTAACGGGTATAAACGCCTTAAGTATATTCCTATCCTAAGAGTCGTTTACTATTCAATTTCCTATCTAATCCTAATCTCCCTTTTCCAAGTTCAAAAAGAATATTAAATCTAACAACTAGGTGATCAGTCAAGTTGCAAGCATAGAGAACGAAATTAAATCAAACACAAGAATTGCCCCTAACTATGAATAATCCAATAAAAATAATCAAAGTAACATAGTTTCATAAAAACCCTAGATCCTAAAGAATTAGTTCATGATAAATATAAGAAGAAAATAATAAAGGAAAACAAATCTGAGTTCATGTGGTTTTATAGACAAAACGATGAATTTGAGATAAAGATCTTCAATATTGCGTTCTTCTTGCTTGGGTGATCTTCAGAACTTTTCTCTTTTCTTCTTCAATCTTTCTCCAAGTAGATCTTTGATGTTGTAGGTGTATTCTATGAAAGAATTATGTTTAGAACTGATCAAAGATGTGTAATTTCGTGACCTAGAAGTCCTTATATAGATCTACCAAGTTGAGTCCAAGTAGGAGACTTTAGGCCCATGAATTCTCTTAAAAGCCCGCTGAAAATCGCGTCAGGTTTGCGCGACAGTTTTGCAAGAGTCATAACTCTCAGCTCCGAACTCCAAATAAAGATCTGTAAAATCTGTGGTGTAGCTAACTCATTCCTCTACATCATAGTCGAAATTCAACTTCATTGAAGCTTCCTTGAATGAGTTATGGTCCTCGGAGTGCACAACAACATTTCTGACAGCTTCTTCGTTCTTGCACTATTTGACTTCATTTGATCTTTAATTCGGTGTTCTCGCTTCCAATCATGTTCTTTGATCCAAAATAGCTTAAGCTTACAAATATGAACACAATATATAAGAAAATATCTCAATTCATGCAGAAAACAATTAAACCAATGACTCGAGCGACAAAATACAAAACTAACTATAATTGCCTAAGATTCTACCACAACTCTAATAAAAGTAATCGAATAAGTTAAGGAAATAGACTTGATAACACTGTTTTCACAGAGTTATCATTTTTACATTTGCTTTCAACTTGCATATTTTCAGATTGCATAAAACACATTCAAAACTGTTTGAAAAGAGTTTAAAGGAGTTTACAAAACTGGGGATAAAATTTTCAAACTACTTAGTTTACTTGTGAAAAACACTGTGAAAATCCGCTGCAAGTACTCTAGTATTAAAACTGATTTTAACTAAATCAACTAAGTAATTATCAGATTAGTGGTCGACCAAGCTGTTCAAAGATTTGTTCGCGATCAGCCTTGTAAACTTACTGTTCGGTAACAGCTTAGTCTATTTAAGTTTGAACAAAAGTTTTAAGGTTAAAAACTGTCAAAAAGTTGAAGAGGTCTATTCACCCCCCCCCCCCCCTCTTCTAGACCTCATCTGACCACTTGGGACCAACAACTTCTATCCTTATGCGTAGATAATTATTACATAAGATAAAGATGACCATATAATAAAGTGCATTTATTAATCAAAATTGAATAGTTCCTTTATTTATTACAATAAATGCTAGCCATACAGTTGGCTTGCCGGACACTATTTCTATCAGATTCGTCCCTCTTATCTATATAGTGTAACACATTCGTCCCTCTTAAATCCAAAACACATCAATTTTCGTCCATATTATGATATATTTTGGATTTAAGTGATGTATGTTTCTCTACATTGATAAGAATGACGAATCTGCTACGAAAAATTTAAGGAAAGATGTTTGATAAGAGGGACAAATGTGTTACAAGACATTGATAAAATGGACAAATCCGCTACAAAAAATATAAGAGGAACAAAAGTGTAAAAGTTAGTCATAAGGAGGACCAAAAGTGCGATTTACTCTTCCTAAAATGTTATACAGTTATGACACGGCAAAATAGCAATTTATATCCCTTAACTTTCACTGGTCCGTAGAATCAGGACACTTAATTTTCCAGCAAGCAATTTACGTCCCTTAACTTTTACTAGTCTGCAGAATCAGGACACCTAATTTTTCAGCAAGCAATTTACATCCCTTAACTTCACTGGTCTGCAAAATCAGGACACTTAATTTTTCAACAAGCAATTTACGTCCCTTAACTTTCACTGTTCCGCAGAATCAGAACACTTAATTTTTCAGCAAGCATTTTACGTCCCTTAACTTTCATTGGCCCACAAAATCAGGACACTTAATTTTCCAGCAAGCATTTTACATCCCTTAACTTTCATTGGTCCGAAAAAATCAGGATACTTAATTTTTCAGCAAGCATTTTACGTCCCTTAACTTTCACTGGTCCGCGAAATTTATAACTTTTTTATACCCGTAATTTTAGTCCACAACTCGCCAAAAATTTCATAATTGCCAACCGGATAATTAATTTGGGGTTTTGAATTAATTTTGATGTTGTTAAATAGTTGTAGACGGTTTGTGAAGTGATTGTCAAGTGAAATTTAATGTCCTGTTGCCAAAATGTGTCAAATAGGACTTATTTTGCATAGTGCTCTATATATTAATAACCTACCTAATCCGAGCATAATGGATGTAAATTGTAATGTTATAGGACGTCCGAAAAATTTAATGGGCTGAAATTGCGGTCAAGTGAACTAAAATTGCGGGTATAGAAAAGTTAGTATGTGTTTTGCTTGTCGAAAAATTAAGTGTCCTGATTCTGTGGACCAGTGAAAGTTAAGGGATGTAAAATGCTTGCTGAAAAATTAAGTGTCCTGATTCTGCGGATCAGTGAAAGTTAAGGGACGTAAATTGCTTGCTGAAAAATTAAGTGTTCTGATTATGCGGATCAGTGAAAATTAAGGAACGTAAATTGCTATTTTTCAGTTATGACACGTTCATGGCTTACTATTAATTAAAAAAATTCTAATATCTTGAGTGATTAGTATTTTTTTTCTCTTTATGGGTCATATTTTGCACTTTTGTCCCTCTTAATTTTTTTAGTTGATTCGTCCTTCTTAAATTTTTTGTAGTAGATTCGTCCCTCTTATCAATGTAGTGTAACACATTCGTCCCTTTTAAATTTTTTTGTAGCAGATTCGTCGACCCTCTTATCAATATAGTGTAACACATTCGTCCCTTTTAAATTTTTTATAGCAGATTCGTCCCTCTTAAATCCAAAATATAAAACTTTCGTCCATTCTAGAATATATTTTGAATTTAAGTGATATATTTTGTATTTTAAAGGGATTAATGTGTTACACTACATTAATAAGAGGAACGAATCCGCTATGAAAAATTTAAGACGGACAAATATATTACACTAGATTGATAAGCGGAATGAATATGTTACACTACATTGATAAGAGAATGAATCTACTACAAAAGATTTAAAAGGGGTGAAAGTTCAAAAATTAATCCATAAGGAAGACAAAAAATACGATTTACTCATAAAATCTCTATGTTGAGAACTAAACATACATAGAACGCAAGATTATAAAAAAAAAAAAAAAAAGAAATGGTAGAGATAGAAAACCATTTTCCTAAGAGTTAACGGGATCATGTATAATGTCTAATTTATAACCTGTGTAATTTTATAAAAAAAAATAAATTATCCCTCCATAATTTTATAAAAATTTCACATTGCCTCCTCATGATATTTTTAAACTTAAAAAAAAATTACAAAATGATAAAACTACTCCCTCTTATATATAATTAAACTTTTACTCAGTCAAATTATAGATGTGAGACCTTACCTCTATGGACACTTTAATATCTGAAGAGTTCTTTTGTCCTTTTATACAATATTTTTCTATGTCCAATCTCAATTTCGACGAGTGGGTTACACTCTCCATTATAATGAGGTAAATTGCTTTTATAAAATTTTCATAAGGGATAAAATACTTTTTTTTTTCTTTTAAATTTTAGAGGAGTGTAAATTAAACATTGGATAAATTGACATTGACCCATTTCCCTATTAGCAAATGTTACACAACTAATTAAAGGCGAGCCTTTGGCACTTTGTACCCTGGAATTAAAGAGATTTGGCATTTTGCACTCTAACTTAAAAGTTTTGGCATTTTGAACCTTGAAAATTCAATTCAGTTTGCACTTTGCACCATAGTGTGTGTTTTGTAGAAAGAATTCACTGGTTGAAGGGTATAATAGTTATTTTCGAATATTTTGGCACTTTGCACCCTAAAAGTATTGATTTTGACACTTTGCACTCTGAAATATAGAATATTGGCAGTTTGCACCCAAAAATTATAATTTCTGACATTTCAACCCCGACTTAATATAGTAATATATATAATATAAATAACATGCAATATAATAATATGTTAGATATATAAGCGTGTAATTTAGATATAAAGTAAATAATCTAGAGGATGAAATCAAAATTAGGACAATGCCTTTTTTTTAATCTAAATTTTATTTTGAGAAAATTTTAAAATAAGTTATTATAAAGTAAAATATATTTAGAATAAAAAGTTTATGATTGTTGTGCACATAAATGACCATTTTATCTCTACATCGCCGACATTCATGAGTTTTTTTTTTTAAAGAAAAATACATTAGGGTGCAAGATAACATACAAATTATAATTTTAGGGTGCAGAGTGCCAAGAAAATTAAATTGGGGTGAAAAATGCTAATATTTTATAATTTTAGGCTGCAAAATGCCAACATTCTATATTTGATGGGTGCAAAATCTATAATGCCAAGATGCAAAGTGAAGGAAAAAAATTGAAAATAACTATTATATCCTTCTACCAATGAATTTTCTCACTAAAACACATACTAGGGTGCAAAGTGTCAAATAAATTATATTTCCAGAGTGCAAAATGCCAAAACTTTTAAGTTAGGATGTAAAGTGTCAAAACCCTATAATTTCAGGGTGTAAAATGCCAAAAACACAATTAAAGGCCTAGCTAGCTTATCAATTTGCAATTTAAGAGCACCCAAAAATTAGTAGGCTAGGTTGCACGGATACTCCGAAAAATGGCCTCGTGCAGTATCCAGTACTCCGAGGATATGGATACGCGTACAGTACGCCGCCTGGAGTATCCTAATTAAATTAAATAAAAAATAATTTGGATACGAGTACAGTACGTTTTTTTTTTTTGAAGTATCCTGCAGGTTTTGGACACGTTTTGGATACGCACAAGGTGTTTTTGTTAGTTTTTCAAAGTTATGGGTTAAAAATTAATAAATTAAAGGATAAAAAAATTTGTATTTTGAATGGTCTAGGATACTGATATCAATACTCGTGATGTTTAGTTGAAAATTTCAAATCAATTCGGGTTATGTCTAATTTTTCCAACTTTTGATATGACTTTTGTGTATTTTGAATGATCTTGGACAATTTTAGTGTATAACTTTTATGTGATGTTGTCCAACCCGAAATTAAACTAGTAGACAATATATTTTAAATATGATCTATTTCTTTTGTGATATAATAGAAGGATCTAAGTAGTTATGTTATTATGCATTATATAAAATTAGTTTATTTTATATGCGTATTTTGCCGTATCGAACCCTATAAATTTTAAAAATTCATATCGCCGTGTTCGTATCGTATTATATCGTATCGCCGTATCCGTATCCATGCAATATAGGTAGTAGGTTACTTAACGAGGCCAAAATATAGATATACCAAAATACGAGGGCTTCATAGTACAAAAATACAAAAAAGGGAAACATAAAGATAAAAATAATACTAAAACTACTGTGAATGAATGAAAAGAGACCAAAACCAGAGTGTGCAGAGAAGGTGGAAGGTGTGTGTTTTTCGCCTTTTTATTTCTCTCTCTACACGAAAATTATACTCCTTTGTATATATTTATATATTAAATATTAAATATATATAAAAATTTATAAAATAAATATAAAATGGTTGCTGTCACTTCACTAATACTGTTACCATAATTCATACGAGCTAAAATCTACACAGTATTAATTTCTTTGGTTTAATTTATTTTCTTCGCTGTAGATGCTATTGGGCGAAAGCAGACAACCCACCAGTCGTTTCGATTTTTTCCTCACATCGAACAGTTTTTAGAGAGAGAAAGGCGGTAGAAATTTTTATGGGATCGCACCAAAATATCTTTCAGATTTCACCTCCAGGTACTGATACTGCTCCACTATGAAGAAAAAGTGGTTAAAATTTCTTTATTTTATCTGTTTATATTTGATCTCATAATCTAGTAATGTGTTTTGAAGGCCGAGATTTGATGGGATTTGTATTTTGGAATTCTGATTTTGGTGTTTTGGAAAAAGGGAGTTTAGATTTGACGGGATTTGGCTGGAAAGATCTTTAATCAGTTTAATGTCCTTTCAAACCCAAATCACATTTTTTAACTGAATCCAATCGAAAGAATTGTTTGTATATGTATGCCTTTTGTTCTTCATTTGCTTGACATGGTGAAAATGGAGATATGTTGTTTCTTAGATTTAAGCTTAATCTGTGTTTAGTAAATAGTCAATTTATTCTTTTTGATGTATGTCTGAGTTGGATTCACATGTCCTAGATTTCTTGATTTTGAATGCTGGAAAAGTATCTTGATTGGGGTTAATGACCTGTTTCTTGTGGGATTCAATTTTATGTTCTTGTAGGCAATTTTGTATTTGTGTATGTGTAGTATATTATTTTTTTCTGCTTCGGTTCCTTGTTTTCTGCCAACTTGGTTTATGTCTTGTCTTGAAGGGATCGTGAGATAAACTGAAAATGGAGGTGTATTGAAGTGATATTGTCTTTTTCTGTACCTCCTGAAACCTTGCACATGTGCAGCTGATATAGATTTGTTGGTTGTATTTATTGATTCAATTCCGTTTTCTCAGGAGGATATTGGTCTTATGAAATTATGGCATCCATTTTTCGTATGCGCTATGGTCACATCTTGTTCTTAAAACTCTCTCTTTGAGTGTCTCTGTCGCAAAGTTCTTGTTCTTAAACCTGGTCCTCTCTCTCTCTCTTTCTCTCAGTAATTGTTTATGTAGTAAATTGTGTATCAGAAATGCATTTGGTTCATTGCTTGTTATATATAAGGTGGGTGGATTTCTTGGCTGTCATTGATTTGAAACGCGATAAAAAAGTTTGAATATAAATGTAAGTATAGAGATGAGTATGTTTTATTTCGGTGAAAATGATGTTTCCTATGCATTTTCTACATCTTATCCCCTTTCTACACGTGTTTATGCGTTTGTGGCACCCAAAAAAGTAAAAGAAGACACGAAACTTATTGGCGGGATAGTTCTTATTCACCAACCACATAACTTTCCTGCTTGGATTCATTAAATTCTGTTACAAATCTCTCAATATTTGTTTTCTCCTTCCTTATTTATCGAGTAATAAAATCTCGACACCGAATTCATAACCGTGTATAATTTATATTTCATAATTTTGTTAGTTTAAGGGAAAGAAAACAACCTGTTCAAATGGTCTTTTTTTTTTTTTTTTTCCCTTTTGATGCTTCTTATAAATCAAATACTAATAGGTGGTTTATCTTTAGGCCGTGTTTGATTCTTGGATTTCAGTGAGTAAAACTCCAAGAAAAATGTTTTCTCTTTCATCTCTTTTTCATTTGCATTTTACTCTTTGAAATCCATAAACCACCTTATAATTTCTCTTTATGAAACATACATTTAATAAGAGCAAATTTGTTCTAATTTCAGAGGCCCTACGGACGCTAGTATAACTACTCTTGTATTCATAAACACTCACTCCATAAGGAAAGGAAAGGAAACTCAATGGGGTCGAGATTCCCATCACATCAGCTTAGCAATGGCCTATATGTATCAGGGCGCCCAGAACAACAGAAAGAAAGAACGCCCACCATGACCTCAGTCGCCATGCCCTATACTGGTGGGGACATCAAAAGGTCGGGTGAATTAGGAAAGATGTTTGATATTCCAGTAGACGGGTCAAGATCCAGGAAATCCGGACCTATATCAAGTGGAGCTCCAATAAGAACTGGTTCTTTCGGTGGAGCTGCTTCACATTCCGGACCTATATCGAACTCTAACCCCCCAGCCAGGTCTAGCTACTCCACCTCTGGTCCGGTATCATCTTTGGGTTCAGTTTCAATGAAAAAATCATCGAATTCCGGGCCACTTAATAAACACGGAGAACCTATAAAAAAGTCCTCCGGGCCTCAATCTGGAGGTGTAACAGTAACACCAAATGCCCGCCAAAACTCGGGCCCTCTTCCACCACCGGTTGTTCTTCCGGCTACGGGCCTCATTACATCCGGCCCATTAAATTCATCCGGGGGCCCGAGAAAGGTTTCTGGGCCTTTGGACTCAAGTGGGTCGGTCAAAATTCCGGTCAATAACAACCAGGCTGTGACTACTCTTGGACAAGATGTTGAATTCTCTTTTAAAAGGAACCTTCCGAGACCGATTTTGTGGGCGGTTATTCTTCTTTTCGTGATGGGGTTCATTGCTGGGGGTTTTATTCTTGGAGCAGTTCATAATCCTGTTCTTCTTATAGTTGTTATTGTCTTGTTCTGCATTGTTGCTGCTCTATTTACGTGGAATTCTCTTTGGGGTAGAAAAGCTCTTGTTGGATACATTGCACGGTATCCGGATTCTGAACTCAGAACTGCCAAAAACGGGCAATACGTCAAGGTCTCCGGGGTATGTCAATCCATAGATACAGTCATATTATACATATATTCTTTTTAGGGTGATTTATGATCGGACCCCCTAAGGTTTAGTCGTCTTAGAAGCAACCCCCTGGTGTTTTAGAAATTACAAGGTACATGGTTTTTCTGTAATTACAGTAAACCTCAAGGGGTCTGAGCGTAAAACATATCTTTTTTTTTATTCTTGACTGGGCGCGATTATTTAAACCTTGAATATTTAGTGGTCGTATGCAATGTATTAATTGGCTATCTTATCTATTATCTGTTTCTTCTAATGAGATAAACCTCCAAACAAGTGAAAAAATCAATGCCTTATGGACCTTTCTTTTTACATTTGTGCCTGTATGTCTGGAAAATAATTTTACACTAGAATTCTTAAAACAATATTCCTTTATGTTATCGTGATGGTTGTATTATAAGTGAACATTAATTTCATATTCTTATTCAGTGGTTTATTATATTGTACAGGTTGTCACTTGTGGAAATGTGCCCCTAAAATCATCCTTTCAAAAGGTTCCTAGATGCGTATACACATCTACGAGTTTATATGAGTATCGAGGATGGGACTCTAAGGCTGCAAATCCTACACACCGTCGTTTCACTTGGGGGCTTCGAGCCTCAGAGGTCAGTTGCTAAATTGGTTTATTTTCCGTCATTTATTTTTTGAATCCTTAGTCAAATTACTGTACGAAGTTGTATAATTGGTTTGTAATAAGGCATTTTTTTTTTGAGAACTAATCGAAGTCGGCCTCCTCAGTATTCTCCAGCACTCCAGTTTAGTCAAACACAAGAAAGACAACTAAACTGTAGGATTTATATATTTACACGTATCCTCCGCAAAAGAAAAAATAAAGCAGTTTTTTTTATGGCATTAGGGGCATTTTAGGGAGAAAACTGGTGTTATTTACTTCAAATATTTTGCGTCTATTGCTTAAACAAAATACTGCTAGGCTAGATATTAGGATTATTATAAAGCTGCTGAATATAACTGGAGTTCCCTATTTATAATCCATGCAGAAGCACGCTGTCGACTTTTACATCTCAGATTTCCAATCTGGCCTTAGAGCATTGGTTAAAACTGGCTCTGGTGCACGAGTGACTCCTTATGTAGACGAAAGTGTCGTCATTGATGTTGATCCTTCAAACAAAGATTCTTCTCCCGAATTTATCAGATGGTTGGCGGAGAGGAATTTATCAAGTGATGATCGTGTAATGCGACTGAAGGAAGGGTAAACTTTTATTCTTCCCCCCTCATACGGTTTCTTGAATGTAACACGAGAGCTCAATTTCTTATATTTTTTTGCTAATTTTAAGTGAAGTTGGTCTTCTTTTATGCTTTACTTAGAAAATGGTAAAAGTGTTTGAGCCATACCCAAAACACTGAGCTATTTGCAAAAACACCCCTTATGCTTTGCCCAACTATAAAAAAAACCCTTGTGTTGTTCTTATTAGCAAAAACCCCTTTGTTCTTTTTTTATTAGCAAAAAAAATCCATTTGAAATTCCTTCATAAATCATAGGGAGGTTTTGGTCAATTTTTGAAGTGAAGAAGGGGGTTATTGCCAATTTTTAAAGTTATCCGGGGGGGGGGGGGTTATTAATAATATTTTAGGTTAAGAGGGGTGTTTTGTATCCTTCAGTGGGGGTATAATTGTCATTTCGGCTTGGGAGGCTATTTTTTCTAATAAAAATAAGCAGGGGGGGGGGGGGTGCGGGGGAAGGGTTTGTAATATAAATAACACAGGGTTTTTTTTCATAGATAGGTAAAACACAATGGGATATTTTTGCATTTCACTCCCGAAACATTTCAAGAAAATACGAAGAATGAACTATAGGAAGTGATTAGCATTCCTAATCTCCAAAGTTGATTCTTGATTAATTGTATGTATTTGAATTTTGGTAGGTATATCAAGGAAGGAAGCACGGTCAGTGTAATGGGTGTCGTTCAGAGAAATGAAAATGTTCTTATGATCGTTCCTTCTCCGGAACCTTACACGACTGGATGCCAGTGGAGTAAGTGTATATTCCCTGCTAGCTTTGAGGGTATTGTTTTGAGGTGTGAAGATACATCAAAGGTCGATGTTATACCGGTTTAATAGTATATTATGCGTAGTTCTGTTGAATACAGTGTTGGCAATTATGGAGGGACTTCGTAGTTCATGTTTTAGTTTTTTTCTTGTATAGTTGTTAGGGTTTTGTATTTGTTTATTTGAGGTTTTTTTTATTTGTTTATTTGTTTATTTCTTTGGAATATTAAAGGTTTTGTAATAGAAAGGTATGGTACTATTGTAACTATGGGAATTTAAAGTTTGGGTATATTGTGTGCTTTGCTTTTTAGAAAGTAAGCTTTGTAAATTAAATCATGCAACCAAAACTCAATTTTCTGGATATTCTTTTCTGTCACATTACATCCACAAAGCAACATCTATCATTTATTATGTACAATTTTCATGAATACCATAATCTTTAATCGAGTAATTGGCACTTTGCACCTCATAAATACATTACTTTAACATTTTTACACCTTGAAATTGTATTTTTGGACACTTTTCACTCTCGACTTGTACATTCTTTGGCAAAACCATGGCAACCCAACGAGGACAAAATGCTAATCCTGTGAATTTATTCTACTGATGCTGGATGAAAGACAACAACGCGAGGACAATTTTTCCATTCATCCACCGGTGTAAATAAAATTAAGAAACACAAAAATGGTGGCAATACAATGGATCCTCAAACATCGCAAGAAAAAGTTAGATTGGATTGCTACAAAATTTCAAACATCTGTCTACAGTCTTATTATGTTTCACAAACAGTCCGAAATTTTCGAATGTAGTCCGGTTTTGCACCCTTTATGTTAGATAATATAATGCGATTAAAGCAAGCCGGGGATTTATTTTCGTAAATTGTCTACAAGACCTCTATCTATTACTTGTCCAAGTGCTCTCTTAGCTTCCTCTAGTGTTTCAACATTGTCTTCAAATGAAATCCTCTGAATGTTAAACTGCAGATCACAAAATAAACTTACAAACCACACACGCACAAAAAAAAAAAAAAAAGAAACAAAAACATAAGAAATACAACTGAAGCAAAACTAGATAAATACCTGCGCTCCTTGGCGAACACGAATATCTACTCTTGTGCTATGTATTGATATACGAGCAGCGTCATCTACCTCATCTTCTTTGGACAGAAGTTCTTTTAGAGGCTTTGAAAATTTCACATTTAGTTCCTATATAAGAATATAAAAAAAAAATCCATAAATATTCAATATAAAGGAAAATCAAGAGTGTTACTATTTAACATATACAAACCTTTAGATTTTGTTCACCCCCATCAACTGCAATCTTATCTGGTTGAAGAGCTTCATATGTTAGGAAATTCAATTTCCTAATCCTATTTGGACTATTTAATCAATTATGATAGCTATTATAAAGTTATTGGATTAATATTGAGTGGTTTAATTTGTTACAAACTCCAATACGAATGTGGACTAAATAATGAGTAGATACCTATTTAGGAGAGTTCTAGGGAATTATGGGAACCCAAAATCTCTTCCTATATAAAGAGCACAAGGGTTATGGTCCCCAATACACCAAATCAATATACCATTCTCTTCTCCCCATCAAGAAGACAATCTTAGGAAATAAGGTGATTTGGTTGAGGAAGGCCTCATACCTGGTCGATCCAATACCAGTGATCGATTCCAATATTCCGCAACAGACTAATCGCTCACTATGGACACTGGTACGTATTCAATTTTATTACTGTGACTCTTAATGATTTAGTATGAGATAGATCTATGGGAATATATTCCAACAAGTGGTATCAGAGCTACTCTTATACTACATCATTGGGGTTATTTAGTTTCATCAATTTTGCAGATCTAATTTTTTATGAGTTCTAAATCTCGGAGAAAACATAACTGTTGTGATGATTATGGTTTCATGTTAAAATTATGGATTTATCTCAGATCCTGCACAAAATTGATGGATAATTAATATTGTATGTTAAATCTTCATATGGACATTAAAAAGATTAAATTATTGAAAATCTGGTTATGAGATCTACACTGCCGTGTGAAGATAATGCGTGCCATGTTATAGAATTTTTTTGCATGATATGGAATTTGGTTATGTAGGCATTGATTCATTAAATCTAATGATTTGTTTACATACCCTTAATAATTAATCAATTGGATGTCTGACAAACAAGTTT